>CM051829.1:83788788-86288788 GCA_028451465.1 Erethizon dorsatum
GCTCCAGCTCCTCCTTCCTTCTCCTGGTATATTTCCCTTTGCCCCACTTCCTCCCTGCCTCTTGCCTTCTCTTCCTGGGGGAGAGCCTAGGCATGACAGGGAGAACAAAATTTGTGTCTCCTCTACCCCCTAGGTGATCAGAAAACACTAACTAATTCAAAAGTTACTTTTCTTTGGCTTCAGAATAGTTTCTGTGAGTGTTTGAGAGCAGATCGAATCTGCCTGGCTTTATTTTACTTGGGCTGGTATTAAAAATCCATTCACAATCCCTGGGCTCCCACCAGCTGAAATCAGGGTAGGCAGCTTGGAAGCAGAGGTGTCAGATGAGGGGTTGGTGCATATTGAGAGTTAAAATTTGTCTAAAGAGGACTAGGACAGTGATGGTGACCCTACAGCACACATGCCAAGGCAGGCTGTTCGAATCATTGAAAACTCCAAAAGGTTCGCCATCATTAGCCTAGGAAGTGAATCAGCCACACAAAGGGTCAGGGCCAGAACAACCACCTAGCAGCGTTGAATATTTCGTAAGCATTCAGTAAATCCATGTCATTTGGTTGTTTTGGGCCTCTGCCCACCTAAACCCATAGCGTTTGTCTTGTATCAATTCCAGGTAGTACTTTAAATTATGGAATATTCTGTATTGCCGGGCGTGATAATCATAGCACTCTGAGACACACTGAGGCAGGAAGATCAGAAGTTCAAATCCAGCTGGAGCAGTGTAGTGACTTAGTGAGGCCCTGTCTTAAAATTAAAAAACTAAAAAAGGGTTGGGGATATAGGTCAATGTGAAGGTCCTAGGTTCAATCTCCAGTACTGCAGAAAGAAAAAGAAAGAAAGAAGAAGCAGGGAGGGAGTGGAGGGGAGGGGAGGGAAAGGAAGGAAGGAAGGGAAGGAATGAAGGTTGAAAGGAAGTAAGAGAAAATAAAAGAAAGAAAAAGGGAGGGAGAGACAGAAAGAAAAGAAAACAATAGGAAGCAAGCAAGAAAGGGGAAGGAAGGAGAGGGAAGGGAAGGAAAGGAAAGGAGAGGAAGAGAAGGGAAGGGAAGGGACTATACTGAAAGGGATCATTTGACAGGTGAAGAAACTTTCCATGGGCATAGAATAACTTCGGGGAAGAGGTCTAGGCACCTGGTTCAACTTAGTGGACTTAGTCCATGGGCTACAAACTTGAACTAAAGAAGAATGGACATTTGGGGGCTGGTTTCCCCACCAGCTGAATAGTGAGTTTCCTGAGTCTGTGTGTTTCTGAACTTTGCTGCCATCTCTGGTGCCTACAATGAGCAGACAAGCTCATTGGCTCTGTTTTTCTGCTGCCTCCAAGAACATCCATCAGCCACAATTTCATCTTGAATGGGGCTGTGAGGAACTTCAAGGCCGAGATTATTACATTTTGTACATTACACTTCTGCCAGAGAGCTAAAAATACCCTCCTGGTGGTTGCTAAGTACAGGTCTAATGGTTTTCCTTAGAGGAAAGAATGGAATTCTAGTTTCTCTGAATCTTGCCCTGTGTCCAGGGAAATGAAGTCAAGAAGTTATTGGAGCAGGTTGGAGAGCATCCCTAGGGGAGGAGAAGCTAAGAGACAACCCCAGAATTCACTTCTCCCTGGTGTTAGGGAAAATCCCCAGGGACTGGTGTCCTCAGAGGTTCTGGATCCCCAGAGGGAATACAAAAGTGGCTGTAGCCTTCACAAAGAATTCCCCCTGATCTTCAGACCCCAGCCCCTTGGGGACCTAACCTTCTGAACTTTCATTCTTAAAACTTTCACTTTTTCATTTGTGCAGAATAGCCAGTCCCCAAAGTAGCACCTACAACCTATACATTATAACCTATACATTAGAAAGAAATAGATTTGGCATTTTAGGAATAGCTCACCTGCTTTCCTAGAGACCTGAAATAGATCTACAGTATCTCTTCTCAATAAATTAAAAACAACACAAACTTACCAAGCATATAACCACCCCAGGACCACTTCCTCTCACCTGACACATCCTTCCCTCTGGCTAAAAATGAAAATATTTGGTTTATTATTTAACCAATACATCAGAACTCCTAAATCCAAGTAGGAGGCTTGCTATGCCCTGAAAGGTGCTCTTGGGGATCCACACAGTCTAGTCATTGCCATCTCCTGGAACGGCTTGACACCCCTCCTTTGGAAAAGTCCAGCCTCAGGTCACTGCAGCCCACATTGCCTCTCTGGAACCAGAATGTTTCCTCAGGACATTTGATTCATTTGCTGGAGGCTGTTGCCATGGTTTCATCCTCCTGATTACCTTGCACATTGACATTCATGTGACTTTGCCTTTCCTGGCACCAGCTGATCAGTGGCCCTGGAGGTGGGTGAGGGTTGGTTAGGTGGCAAGGGAAGCCAGCCTAGAGCGAGGTGTTTGAAGCAGGGTTTCAGTATCTCTACATAGGAGAGACCTGGGGGCTTGTCAGACAGCGGTGTGCCCAAGTGGCTGTCAGTGGCTGCTGATCACTGTGTACTAAGAGGAAAAGAAAGTGTATGTGTCACCGGGGCGGTGGGGGGGGGGTCTTGCTCATTTTGTTCAGGGGAGCACTAATGAGTTCACCGTTGCTCAGACAATGCTCACAAATGGAAAGTTCATCTCAAACTACTTTCTTAGGGAAAAAAAAAAAAGAGAGAACACAGTAGGTAAACAAATTGTATGAGTAAAAACCAAAACATCACATTTGACTCACTACACTTGGTACACTTGGCTCCAAAATGCTTTCTGCTGTCACCAAAAATCAATTCCACCCTCCCGAGATGGAGATCTGCCCCCTCTGTAGACCACAGGCACTTTAAAGAATGGACACAAGGATGCAAAGGCAATTACAAAAAGGCAAAATGAACTTCTGGAAGTGTCTGAAGCAAGGCAGCAGCTCAGTCCCAAAGTGACTATTTTGAAAGAACAACACATTTGAACGTGCATGTTCTCAGGTGTTTGTTAAAACAGCCTCCCAGGTTGTGGCTCCTTCTCATTGGCTCCTGCTAACAGGGGAGAGCCGTGGGGTGATTAATTCAAAACAGTGGATGATCAAAAACTCAGTGTTGTTTGACTTCAAACGTGTGGTAGGAAATATCGATATTGTACATAACTTACAGCATGTTTGCCTTCCTAATTATGTTTTGCTTCAACCAGCATGGAAATGAGCTGCCTGTCTGTGAATGCATACCAATTAATGGCTGGATCGGGCTGCTTGGAAGCTTTTTGAGTATGTGGAACAAGGGGGGAAAACTCACAGAATTTAATGTTTTCTACAGACATCTCACCAAGTGGGTAATTCACTTGGGTGGAATTGAGTGTTGGCCATAATCAGATTCGTTAGCTGCCCAATAATTCAAACTGCCCCCACCCCCACCCCTGCCCAATCACTCTCCACTCCCCCTGCCTGTGCCAGATATTTCATGAATCTTGAGAATCAGAGGCTGCCAAGTAGGCAGCTTTGCTTCAGTGGCAAGGGGGCCGGCTAATCTATATTCACATATTAACCATACTTCCCAGTGAGTTTCAATAACTTGGAAATGGACATTTAGCAGCTGGGAAAGAGGAGGCATGTTAAGTGGTCGGAACAAGTCTATAATAAGCATCTGCTCAAGAGACACCCTCTCCAGCCAGATGTTGAGGGCCTGATTGGGGCCCTGGGCTAGGGCTGCAGCTGCACATGAAAATACACGTGGCTGTCTTCCTAGGTGGAGCGAACAGTGCTGCTCTCCCCATGGAACGTCTCATGCCAAATAAACACCATCTTATTCATAAAGTAGCATTTCCAAGCCCGACTTCCTTCTGCCCATAATCCCTGACCCCAAGTAGAGATACTGGTTTAAGATTCTTCTTTAGAAGTCTTCAGCCAGAGCTGGAAGTGTTAGTGTACACCTGTAATCCTAGCACTCTGAGAGGCTGAGGCAGGAGAATCACGAATTCAAGCCCAACCTGCGCAATGTAGCAACTTAGCAAGACCCTGTCTTAAAATAAAAAATGAAAAAGAGAACAGGAGGTGTAACTCAGTGCAGAGATTCTGGGTTCAACCCGCAGTACCACACCAAAAAAAAAAAAAAAAAAAAAAAAAAAAAAAAAAGGAAGTCTGTAGCCAGGAATTCCTACCATCTGTCCTGCCACATATGCTTCCTGTCACTGGCCACACCACTGTGCCTTGTTTGTATGCTGTGAGGCAGGCAGACCCAAGGAGAGCATGGACCGTCCTTGTCCTCCCTAGAGCCATGTCTCCTGGGGGATCAGTCTCTGCTTGCCTGAGCACCCTCACCCTTTGTACACGCATGCACACACACACCCCCACACACACACTCAATATACACAACACCTCCTGGGCGAGGACAGAGAGAAGGCAGTGCCCAACACTGTGCCTGGCCCAGGGTAAGGTCCAACTGGGACTTGCTGAGTGTATTTTTTTTTTTTTAATGTGGGTACTAAGAGTTGAACTCAGGACCTCGCGCTTGCCAGGCAGGCACTTATGCCGCTGAGCTATATCACCAACCCTTGTTGAGTGTATTAATGAGGAAGACAATTCAAAATAACCAAGCTGCCTCCTTAAAACAGGGGGGCATCTGCATTTATAAAACCCACCAGCTACATGGAAGTGGACAGGCTGATGTAAAAAGCCTGAAGTTGAATTGATAATATTTTTCTCTCCTGCTGTCTCTTTTCTAAGAATCCCAGCTCAAAGATTTCTCAATGTATTGTTGATTTACTGCCTGGCACCAACATTCCTTGTTTCCCATTATCTCTGTAGCTTCCATGAGCTCACCCTAAAATTTTGCTCTCTTACCATAAAAGCACTCCCCTGTATTCGTTTATTAATTAATATTTTAAAAGCAGTGGTAAGTACCCTGGTGTTCCTGTCTATGACTTTGCAAAAGTCTTCTGCACCCAGCATTTCTCAAAGTCTGCCTTGTAGAAAGTTGTTCCACAGAATATGAATGATAAAAGGGTTCACAAGTCAAATAAATTTAGTAAACATTGGATTCAACAAAAGTAAACAAGTTTCTTTAGCACAGGGCTTCTCAGCCTTTAATATGCTAATCTGCATTCCTAGAAGTAGAAATGCCAAGTTTACTTAACCCCAAAGCCCAGTTGGTAGTGCTTCTGTCTCTTGCAGGGCTGGGATTCTGTCAAGCATGCTTTGGAGATCTACAGTCTTCTTTCTTTTTATTTTTTCTAGTGCCCTAGTTCCCTTCTCTGTAAAGTGGGATAATAACAGTACCTACCTCAAAGGGTCATTGTGAAGGTCAAATGAAGTATTTAGAATTCACCTGGCACTTTGTAAGCATTAAATACAAGGTTTTATTATTTTTATTATCTGTGCCATTATTATTATTTCTGGCTCTTTTTAAATAGCTCTGACCTTCTCCACTTCACTGAATTTGCTCTCTTGATGGTGCTGATCACTTTTCAGGCCCCAAATCCAGTAGCCTTACCATGTCCCACTTCACCTTGGCCCCCAGCAACATTTGAGGTTCAGTTCTTCCCACTCCCCAACACTTGACCCTTCTCTTCTGGGACTTCTCTCCAACTGCTCTCTCCCATTGTCTTTCTGCCGTTCTATTTTTTCTTTTGGTACCTCTTTTTCTCCACTTTATAAATTTAGGTTTAATTCAAGAATCATTCCTCCATCTTTTTGCTTTCTTGATACTCTCCCTTTGGGAAATCACATCCAGTTTCAGAGCCTCATCTGCTAACATTAGTAAAGGCAGATGATACCCAAATTAACTTGCCATTCCTAACTTCTCTCTATCCTGTCCTTTTTTAACTGTGTGCTGGACATCTCCTGCCCAAATTCCTTACAACCCTCAAACTCAGTGTGTCCAGAACTGAGTTTTCAGCTTTCCCCCTTTAGCCTTGTCCTTTCTGTTATCCTTCCTATTTCCCTTAATGACACTGTTGTCATTCCATCACCCAAGCTTCATTCCTCCCTGCCACTTCTCAGGTCCTACCAAAATGTTCCCATCTGGCTCTGAACTCCATGTCATTGTACTTCCTTGCCTCTTCCACAATTCTCCCCTTCATTATTCCTTCATTATCTTGATAGCGACTTCTTCATAGATGTCCCTATCACATTCTATTTTCCACTGTGGTTCTAGTACACTCCTGCAAAAGATAATTCTTAGCATTTTATATCCTGCATGACAACAATCAGTTACTACCTACAGAAGGAAGCTGCAACTCAAGGGTCTTCTCAGTATAGTCTCAGGTGTCTCTCCCATCTTACCTCCCACTACCTCTCCTCACAAACCCTTCACTACAACCTGCTGGATTTCTCAGTGTGCCCAAAATATGGCCTAAATTCCCTCACATGTTAGTTGCTGCTTTCTTCTTGAAGTCACACAATTCCTCCAGTGAGAGGTTGCCTTTACCTGTCTTTTTTCTACTGCACATGCAGATAAGTATGTCTCTTTGTGACATCCCCCTACTAGAGGTTAGACCCCTTTGGGACAGGATCAGTGTCTGGCTAATCTCTGTCTCCCATCCAACCCCACATACATTTTTCACAGGAGAGTTGCCCAATACATGTTTGTTAAATAAATGAATACATGTGTAAATTAATGATTGACTGTGAAGATAGTTAGTTGGATGGCCTCCTTTTTCTTCTTTTGTAGTTCTTTTGTTTTTGTTTCTTGTTTTTGTTTTTGTTTTTACCCACTAAGTGCAACCCCATGTGTCAACTTAGACAAGAGATGTGTAGCATAATATTCATTGGCATATACGCCTGCAACTCCAAGTTTTGGACTTGGTGTTCCATGTATCAGATCAAAGACCTTGAACAAAGAAAGTACCCTAGCTAATAGCCCCACACACAGTGTCTCCCTTTGAATCCTGATGGTCATGTTTTCAAAATAATATGATACTAGCTGAACCTCACATTATAGCCATAAGCCTTTATTATCCCCAATAATTTCCTTCATTATCAAAGTGATCATCTGATCTTTTAACTGAGGTTCAGTCTGTCACTGTGGCAGATGACATTGGTGCCCAGCAACAGAGCAAGAGAACTGGCAGCCCAGGACCCTTCAGTCAGGAATTCCACATGTGACCATCTACACAGAGAAGATTCATGGTCTGCTAGAAAATTGTAAATGCTTCTTTGTGAGACATTAATTTAGTTGGGGGTGGGATGAAATAATAAGTGACTTCTGTGATCTTGCCTGCTGGGGTTTGAACTTCCCGTAGCTACCAAAGACACTAGTGATTAGGGAAACATTCTCTAGAAACAAGCTACCTGATCTAAGTACCATAGTGGTCAGGGTCAGGCAGGAAAAAGGAAGCCATCCTAGGTATTTCAAATAGAGGAGATTTAACACAGGGAGTCGGTTAAGTTAGAAGACTAGGATAGCAAAAGAGAAAGACCAAAGTAACCCAGAGATAATACATGCAGGAAGCGGCCACCATCATTAGGGCTGAGAGGACAAAAGAGAAGAGTTAGAGCCTGCGCTCAGACCTTTGGAAGAGTGGGTGCCACCTGGCTGTGTTCAAGGGAACACAGAGGGCAGTACTAGAATGTCCCAAGAGTTAGTGGCTAAAACCAAGAGCCACTGTGAGAGCAACACTGACAGGAACAAGAAACAATAGGACAGAAGTCCCCTTCTCTCTTCCTCCTTCGTTGCGATCCTCTTCCAATTCCTGCTGTTAGCCAGGCCTGATAGAAAGTCCACTCATCAAGGGAATCCAAAATTCTGGCTCAGAAGAGAGACTAGAAAATAACTGGCACAACTGTTTTCTGGGTCTGTAACTTTGGGTAAGTTGCTTATCTTCTCTGTGTATCAGTTTTCTCATCTTTAAAATGGGAGAAACACCCATAATTTCTTCCTAAGTTTAAATGAACTAACACATGGAAAACACTTAGAAGAAGGCTTGGTTGAGGATGTAGCTCAGTGGCAGAGTGCTTGCCTAACATGTGTGAACCGCTGGGTTCAATTCCCAGTACTGAGAAAAAGAAAAAGAAGGTTTGGTACATAGAAAGAGCTTAATAAATTTTACCTATTGTTTTTCTGTTAGTGTCTATCCCAAATAGTCTTTTTGCTTTTCATCCTCAAAACCCACATAATACAGTTGTCCTTGATATATATTTGATATACTTTATTTGAGTGCTTCACTTGTATGCTTGTGTATGTGTTCATTCTTTTGGAAGACAGGACAGTTACACACCCATGTGCACACAAACTTTGTCAGACGTGAATCCCAAACCCGGATCCATCATTTGCTAACTGCACATTAAGCTTCACAGATTCTAGTGTTTCCATGTGTAAAAGCAGGCCAAAATACTCCTACAGTGTTCTCACATGAGACAGTGCACGTGAACCTGCCTGGCACACATCTGGGATATGGTGGATGTGCGCTGTGTCAGCTTCACTGCTTTCTCCTGTTCTGACTAAGCGTATTAGGAAAGGGGCTGCTTGGAGCTTTGAGCTCTGAGCCCCTGTGACACCCCCGGTCATTGCCTGGGTGAGCACATTCTGTGTACAGATGGTCTCTCACAGGGCCTTCCTGCATGCTGTGGACAGGGACAGAAGATGGAGGAGAGTAGTCCAGGATTTGGATTCACAAAATTTGAGCTCTAGTCCCAGCTCTGCTTGACAACCCCTCATTGATCTTTGTTCATTTTTGGTGCTAGCTCCTTTTTCTCCATTTCTAGACTGTAAACAGGGACTATAAAATCTGGAAAAATATGTGGGCTACAACATGTAAGGTGGCTGTAGACCCAACCCTTTCATGATCCTGTTATGCTCTTAGGGTGAAGGAGGTGAGGTGACATTATGACAGAAAGAGAGGGGTCAGGCTGGTGGACAAATGTGGAGTGAGGTCTAGGAGCAGTCCCTGTCGAGGATTCCTGGAAATCCTAGAGGCTCGAGGAGGGAGCCCAGGAGCTCTGTTTCTGTCCCATAATTCTAACAGCTCATCCAGTTCTGTCTCATGAGCTCAACTTTAAAAGGCCTGATGTCTATAAAGTAGACTTTAGAGAAGAAACAATCCAATAAGGAAAAAGAAGGCAGAAAAGGAGTTCTGACTTTGGTCCATGCTCTGGCATCACTGCAGTGAGCAGGGCTGTTGTAGAGTGGGGGTGTGGAAGGAGGGACAGCGTGGCACCTAAGAGCACAGTCTTTAGAGCCAAGGCATCCCGGATTCAAATCCCGACTCACCACTTTCTATTTCTATGACTCTGGGACAAGAACATTTAAATTCCCTGGCCTCAGTCTCTTCAACTATAAAATGGGGATACTTCAGAGGGCTATTGTAGAATTTCAATAAAATAGAAATACACAGCACTTTAGCAGTGTTTGGAAAATAGTAAGTGCTTAATAAATGATAGCTATTATCATCACCTGCTTAAAATAATAATAGCAACCACTTACAGAGTGCTTAATGTGCCAGGTACTCTGCTAAGTGCTTCATGGGCTTTATTTCATTGAAATCTTAGACCAACTCAATGAGGTAGATGCTAGGATTATCCCTGTTTAATAGATTAGGCACTGAGGCTTAAAGCAGCTTCCTCAAGGTCATCCAGTTTGTGTATGGTGGAGCCAGAACTGGAGCTGAGGTCTGTCTGATGGCAAGGCTGTGCTCTTGCCCACAAAAACATATGCCTTATATAGCTCTAGGACTTCCACCCTGCCCAGAGTTCCAACCTCTCCAGAGTTCTTCCAAACAGCCCCCAATTCTCCTACTCATCTCGGTCAAGGAACCTGCCATGTTTTCTCTGGCATATCTGTTCTTTATATGTTTAAAGCTTTTCCTTCTTAGAAGTGCAAATCAGCCTAGGAGAGGGAGATTAAGTCTAATCCCTTTAGCGAGCCCTGCTTTCCATTAGGACCAGAAGAGCTCCCATGGAGAGCACAGACCTCCATCCTCCCTTACCCCACTACATGGTTATGGAGGTCAGAAGTGTTCCCCTAGTAGAAAGGGGTGCTCCAAAAGGATCCCAAGGCTGGTTTCCCCTCCAGCTCCACAGTCTCACCCCAGTTATGATCCACGATTGATTGTGGTGCTCGGCAGATTCAGAAAATATCCAAAACACATTGATCTTAGAAATCCATCCAAGAAAGTTTTCTGTTTTCAGTAAATCCTAATGCAAGCCCTCCAGCTCCTAACGGGCTATATTTAGTTCTGCTTTGATTAGCAAATGCATATTGAGACCTACCTGATGCCAGAATCTGGACCAATCTATGACCACACCTTAACTCGCAGCCTTTTCTACCCAAGGAATAGCCCTCAATAGTAGAAACTTTGAAAGATACTATCAACTGAGAGCCTACTATGGACCAGGCATTGTTCTAAGCACATTGTATTTGCAGGAACTCATTAGCAACTAATCTTATCTGCTTCCCACAGATGAAAGAGGCACAGAGAAGTTAGATAACTTAGGGTCACACAGGTGACTAAGTGGGAGTGTCAGGACTTAAAAGCAGCCATTTCTGAAATTAGCATACACAGGATTCTTTCCATCATGTGCATTTAAGAAATTGCAGTGCCATTCAGAGGGCTTCCTTGGGAGGCAGCATTTTTAATCCATGCCATCCTTTCTCTGTGCAGGCACAGTGGTGCACACAGGCATGCTGATTGGTTGTAGAATGCTTCCTTCCTCTGGAAATGGCGATTAGACCCTATTGAGGAATCAAATAGGGAAGTCATCCTTAATACATTAGAGTCACATCTTATTTTTTACTCCAGCTTCTCAGCTATACTGTTAAGTATGTGTGTGTTTAAACAGCCAAAATGAGAGAAACACAGAAATACACAGAAAATAGTATCTGTTCAATTTTACTATGAATGTAAAACTGCTCTAAAAAGTAAAGCCCATTAAACAGTTTAAAGCTAAAAAGTAAAATGGTCAGGAAGGTTGTATTTAAAAAATAATTTCCACCCACAAAATGAAGAAGTTTCACAATTGAATACATACAAATAAAGGTATTTAAGGAAATACCAAGAAGGAGTCTAAACCTGTTTTAACAATAGCAACATAATTGGAATGGATTAGAGTTGCTAAAATCTCTACTGTGAAGCATTCTCTTTTGTATACATTATGTTCTTTTATTAAAAATACTAATTTATGATTATATCTAAAATTCCACAGGACTTTTTCCTCCCTGTTAGCACTGACCCGCGATATTCTGGTGGGACAGATCCCTGACAAGATCCGTGCTGTATTATTCTCTGTATAGCCCTGATCCCTTTGGCCCTCATTTAAATATAACCAGAGACCAACTCTCTCTCTCCTCTTCTCTTGCCTATTTTTAAGGTTCTCATAAGGTCAATTATCTTCAGTCAGTGCCTGGCCTCTACTATAGTTTGGTTTGAATAACTGTAGGCAAGACCTGTAACAGTTCTTTGAATTGCTGTATTAAGAAGTTATTATGTGATTAAATAAGATGTGTAAAAACAAGCATCAGAACATGTGGCATACAGTGGGTTCTCAGTAAGTCTAATAAGGAACTTGGTGAATATAATAATTTAAGGTCATAACATGGTTCTCTCACCTCTACCGATAGTCATTTTAGAGTTCAGCACCACGGCCAAGGACACTCTCTGACCATGGAGAGGATAGGCTTGTGGAATTTCTGTGTGTTCCTTGTACCTGCCTGCCCCATTACTATCACCCATATCTCTTTCCCATTTCCTGACTCTTGCCTGTGCTTCGCTCATGTGTGAACATTCTCTCTGTTGCTTTCTGACTGCATTTGCCTCCTTTTGTGTCTTTTTCTCCCTTGCCTTCTCCTCTCTTCCCCTCCCCCTCCCCCAATGCCATACAGGCACACGCACAGACATGCAAACAAACAAACATATACACCATTCTCGTACTCCTTGAAAAATCTTTGCCCCTTCCTTCTGGTGTGGTCTTCTGTGCAGTCAAGGCTGGGAACAGCAGTGAGTCGATCTGAAGGGCATGGTTTGAGAAACTGCCTGACCGTGTCAAGTCAGGAATTTCTCCTGAGCTGCCATCTGTGGTCCCAGGAACCATCCTAATGGAGCAAAGATGCAAAAGCATCAAGGAAGACTCAAGGCCTGGAGAGGATGGAGAGAGTCAGGAAGATATTTTCACGTTACATGAAAGGAAGGCTGGGTATTGGCTCATCTTTGCTTATGGTACTTCCTTTGGCCCATAAAAAGCCAGATAACTGAATCACAGACTAATTATCAGAATTTACATTTTACTGGAAAGGAAGGAATATGAAAGCTGTTCATAGTTAACTGGTTCTTAAAGAAGGGAAATTCTCCCCTCTGGTGTCCCCCACCTCAGGACTCTTCCCCAGAACAAATGTAGAGGCTACTCCACAGACAGCAACCACAGGAGCACTCTCCACCACCCTCCCATAGTTGGTTCTCCAGGCTGGATGATGGTGGCATTTTCCAGCTCTTTCCAGTGAGTGCCAGATGGGGCTGGGATAAAAGTATGTTACCCTCTTTTCCCCAACCTAGCATCCAGGCACCCGCCTCTCTGCCACATCTGACCCCCATGCTAGCCATCCTTAGCATGACCCAAGTGGAACTAATTCACATTGAGTAAAATCCTGCTCCCCTTCCTGCATTCCTTACATCAGCCAAAGGTAGGCTCTGAGTTCTTGTAGACTCCATTCCTTCCTCCTCATCTCACCCCTGATTCCAGTCACTAAGTCCAGCCAACCCTTACCTCCTCAGTGTCTCTCAAATTAGCCTCCGCAGTCCTATCCCCCCTGCCACTTTTTAGATAACCCTCTCATCATCTTTTCCCTGAATTATTTTGGTTGCCTGTGAGATGGTCTCCGTGCATCCTGACTTGTTCCAGTTTAATTTCCATTTTTCATGGCTACAACACAGTTTCTTTCTGTTGCTACCCTGCTTAAAATTCAAAGTGTCTCCCTGCCACATGCAGGATCAAGTTTAAACTCTCCATCATGACCACCCTGAGTGCCCTGCAACCTGCCTCTCCAACCTCATTGCCCTGCACTTGTCCTTGTGATCCTGCCAGAGGGAATGAATGACTCTTCCAAAGCACGATGTTATTTAATGCCTCTGTGTATTTGCATGTGATGTTACTTCTCCTTGGAATATGCTTTCCCCCTTGTTCTCCCAGGAGACATATTCATCCTTCAGGGGTCAGAACAAGTGTCACTTCTTTGGAGAAGGTTTTCTACTTTCCCAAACTGCCCCTGTAATCCCACCTTGATGATTGATTTAAATTCTCATCTTCCCCATCTAGACCATGAGCTCATTTTCTTTTTCTCTGTCACCCAAATAGGGTAGTCAGTATCTGGCCTATAACTGGTAAAAATATTTGATCAAAGAATGAACTTGTAATTAGGCAGTCTTGGTGACCTTGAACATCTCACAAATCCTTTCTGAGATTTAATTTTTTTTTTCTGTAGAATGAGGATAATAATGCCTACCTTGTAGTGTAGTTTTGTGGATTTTATGGAATAAAATATGTAAGCAACCCAGCCCTGCCCAGTCTATTGTCACAATACAATAAATGTATTTTCCTTGTCTTTTTTTCTTCCTTCTTCTCTTTGCCATAATTAGTCCAGTTCTATTCTAATAAAAATGGGCAAAGGCAGAAAAGAAATCCCAAATGCCCTATGCCAAGGTGCCTAAATGGGAACAATCACATATTGCTGTTTGGGTAGAAGCAAGTATCCTGGCACCTCGCCCTCCTTCTTCACCCCAGTTTAGAACCCCAGATCAGTAGTGAAGGTTAACTAAGGTCTGGCACCAGGTAGGTGTGAGGACTGACCACATGCCAGGCATTCTTCCAAAGGCTTTTCCTGTAAAATTCATTCGGTTTCACAACAAACCCATGAGACTAAACTGTTATTGTCCCCATTTTATAGAAGAGAAAACAGACAAGAGAAATTAAGGTCAGACAAAAAGGAGTACAGCAAGAACTGAACTCAAGAAATAGGACTTCAGTGCCTGTGTTGAGCTCCTGCATGGTCCTGCCCAACACTAATTAAAGATATTGTAGTAGCCCCAAATCCACAAAAGAGCCTATTTCTAGGTTTCTGAGACTTGATAATGCACTTTACAGACTCACCATATTAGAATTTAGGGAAAATCCCAATGGGCATATTGCCCTGTTTAGAATTTTTCATTGAAAAATGTATCATTATGAATTGATAAATCTTGTTAAACAATTTGAAGTTCTCCAAATTCCCAAGGGTTTTGGATATTAGCATTCAACCATGGGCCATTCACCTCATTTTTATTGGAACATGGCTATGCTCACTCATTTATGTATTGTGAATGGCATCTTTTACACTACAATGGCAGAGGTGAGCAGTTTTGACGGGGGCCTTATGCCCTACAAGCCTCAAATATTTACTCTCTGGGCCTTACAGAAAAAGTTTACCAGCTCTTCAGCTGATACTGTACTTTCAGCCAATGCCCTGTTGTCAGAGCATGCCGGGAGAATCCCTGTGATCTCAGATATCTGGGCAGAGCCTCCAGGATTGCTCCCTTACCAGTCATGCTGAGCACTGATAAAACCCCAGCTCCTGCAGCCATAAGGAGGTGCTTCATCTCCTCCAAGGAGTTTGTGCAGCTTGCAGGGTGGGGGGGAGGCAGCTGCTGTTCATGAGGTACCAGCTCTGTGGATGATCTTTGGGTTGGATTCTTTCTACTGGTTTGGAATGTCTCTGGCAAGGTTCTCACCACAGGGGCCCAAATGAAGTGGCAGAGCAGTGCAGTCAAGACAAATTTCCTGAGCCCCTGAAGGCTGCTGGAGGCAGCCCACTGATGGATGGCATGAGGAAGGATATCTCAGTTGCCGTCTAATCTGCGCCTGAGAAATAAATTGCTCTTGTCACTGGTGTCTGCCCTGGCCCTGCAGGCCTGTCTTCCCTGCAGAGCCCTCCTGCACCCCTGTGCTGGTTCTGCCAGCCTGGAAAAAACATGAGGAAGGAGAAGATGAAGTAACATGGTCTGTTTGCTCTCAGCAGCCTCTCCTGCCCTCTCCTGCCTTCTCCTGCCTCCTCCATGAGCCCCAGAGCAGGGTCCTACAGTGGTCCAGGGCACTAATTTGTAAAAGAGAAGGCTTTAAAAGCAATCTCAGAAGCGGTGTTATTCTAAGTTCCCGAGACAGGGCTGAGGGAAGGAAAGGCAAGGGATTTGCACAGCTGAAATCTAGAAGAATTCACTCTGAGCACTAAGTGCCCACTCTCTGACCTGGCACTGCACCACACTTCCACTGACACCACGTTGTAGATCTGGGTTCTTATGGGTCATCCCCAGCCCGTGCCTAAGCAAAGCCTCCTCTAGAAAGTGCCTTTTCTCTTGTTAGACACTCCTGTCCCAATATCTCTGCCATCTACTGTACTTCCCCCCATCTGCCTCCCCTTTCTGCCCCTTGGCTTTTGAAGAGACACTCTCAACTACCCGCCATCAAGAGCTGGTGGGCTTATCCCATGGCACCCTTTGGAAATGAGAAGTGGTGAGATCAACTCTGGCAGATGCCTCTCCTGCTGGAAAGACTTCTCTTGGACCCATGGAGGACTTCCTTACTGGGAGCTAAACCTTCACACGATGTCACATTCATAATTCAATAAGACAGATAGATGCTTGCTAAGATCTGGGCTTGAAGATTTCTGCCTGTGGATAGAAAGACCTGCCTCAGCTGACCACCAGCTTCTGGTTAACCCAGGGAGGCTTACTGGAGGAGGGGGTGTTTCCTAGCTACCTAAATGAGAGAGGAGAGCTCACTCATCATGGGGCAAGGTCAGAATAGGGGTCACCTCCCTGCTGAGCAGACATACAGACATCCTGGTTACTGAACTGGATCTGTCATTACGATTTCACAGCTATAGCTCAAGGGTAGATAGGGCTGAGGAAGGAGCTTGGGAGTGTGGGTCATACATTAGCAGCATGGAGAGGGTGAAATCCCAAACTGAGGTGGGGTGGGGAAACCTGCAGCCACGCTCCAAATTCCTCTCCTGCTCCCAGAGCTCCTCTTCTCCAGTGGCTCTCATCCCAGGTAGACCTGTCAGCAGCCCAGTTTTCATTTGCCACCTAACGAGTATTAACCAAGTACCTAGGCCATTAGAAGCAGGTCAAATAGACCTGGGGACAAACCCCAGCTTTTATTTGTTGGGTGGCATTGGTTACATTCAGTTGTTGTATGGCCTTTGTTAAGGTACTGTACTTATTCATTCTGAGCTTCTGTTTCCTTCTCTGTTAAATAGAGTTAAAAATGGCTATTCCTTACAGTTTTTGTGTGACTTAAATGATACCATATGTCAAAATTATCTTTTAGAGCACTGGCACTAAGTAGATGCTCAATAAATAATTTTTTTTCCTTGGGCATCATACTGCATGTCTATAATCCCAGCCACTCAGAAGGCTGAGGTGAGAGGATCTCAAGTTCAACTTAGTAAGACCCTGTCCCAAGATAAAAAATAAAAAGTGCTGGGAATGTAGCACAGTGATAGAGTGCTTGCCTAGCATATGCAGTGCCCTGGGTTCCATCCTCAGTACTGCAATCAATCAATCAATCAATTTTTTTCATCAAATATTTTTTCAGTGCCCCATCATTTTCTGGGCACTGTTCTGATAACTACTATTGGTGGTGCCTAATACTATGGTATTTATGTCACCTTCAGCTAGCAGAGCTGCACCAGTGGCGTCATCTCCTCGGGCTGCCCCTGATTGTCCTTAGGGTGTTTTCCTGGAAACTGCAGAGCCTGCTCCCCACAAAGCCTTTCCCCACTCTTGCCTCACTGGCCACCTCAGCAGGGTGAAGTAGATGGAGCTCCAGGCTCTCATCTCCCCAAATAGTACCTGCCCCCTGAGACCACTGTGAGGAATATATGACTCTATATGACTGCAACTGATACAGGCTTGGTAAGTATCTTCTTGAATCATTTCAGTAGGGTTCAGCTTTCATGGAAACATGGGACGTTGTGTTGAATCCCCCTGGCTCTCCCTTTCCACCAAGCAGGGAAACAGAGGCATGCAGAAGTGTAGGTGGCACAAGGATGCGCTACCTGACTGGATCCTTGTTCTACATCCTAGGGCTTCTGGAAAGCACTGCCCAATCCCACACAGTGCCCAGAAGACAGATATTGCCAAGAAAATTCCTGGTGCTGCTTCCCCAACCCACTGGGCCCCAGTGGCCTTAGCATCTCTTCTGTGAGTTGAGCTGGGCTCAAGATAAGCATAAAACCTCCAAACCTATAGGGATTTGTGGAGTCATCCTCTCCATCCCCTCCTTCTCCTTGATATCACTCCCAATCCTGCTCTGGCTTGCTGAGGCCTCTTCTTTTCTTAGATGAGGAAATGCTGAGGCCAGGGTGACCCAGAGCATCTCACAAGGCCACTGGTGCACGGTGTGCACTTGAAGGGCCTTAGGAAAAGAGGACCTCCACAGGGGCCAGCAGCATAGGTCCTGCCCAGAGTGGCCTCCCAGGAGCAGTCTGGAGAGCAGCATCAGCTTGTCAGGCCTGTATAGGTCATGCTAGCGAGTTTCGATCTTCCAAAAACAATGGGAACCAAAAATCATTTTTAAGTAGGAGACAGACATTATCAAATTTTCTGCTTTTCTGAAAGGTCACTGGCTACTTGTATTGAAAGAACCAGACATGAGTAAAAGGGAGGAGGAGAAACTAGGAAAGAGCTGTTGCCCTTGTGGTCATAGAAGGCTGTGTAGACAAGGTGACATTTGAGCAAAGATCTGAAGGTAGTTAGGCAATGGTTTATTCCAGGCAGAGGTCCTAGTGTGGCTGAAGATGAGCATGTGAAGATGACTGGAGTAGAACTAGCCGAGGAAGGGAAGAAATCGGTGAGGTCAGAGAGGCAAAGGGGAACAAGACCACAAGAGGCCTTGCAGCAGAGTAACCAACCCCTCGTTTGCCTAGAACTGAAGGGCTTCCTAGAGGCAGGCCTCTCAGCAGCAGCAGCAGCAGCACCAAACTGTCCATCAGGCGTAGAAGGCAGTGCTCGGGGTCAGAGTACTTTCAGGATCCATGAAAATGTTTTAATCTTTTTAAATCAGAGAAAAAATGAATATGATAATAATGAATCCAGCCAGGATTCTCTAGACCAGTATAATTGTAAAGTCTAATTTTTAAGAATTGTTTATGGAGGGAGAGGACTACAACGATCATAGTGCAGCCCTGGAAAGGAGAATGGCTAGTCACCCTGCTTCATGGCCCTTTGAAGAGACTTTGGCTCAGAGCTGGTTGGACTCAGCCCCATCTATGGAGGAGAGAACTAAGACCCTGAAGGGCGAAGGTGAGGCAGCCCCCAGAAAGTGAAGACAGAAGCTGGCTAGGAAAATGGAGATAGGATTAGGTGGAGTAAAGAAATATGCTGGTGGTAGAGTTGACAAGACTTGAGAATCTGTTTAGTGTGTGCCTCGAGGCAGGGAGTATTGAAACAGAGGAGACCGGTGATGTCAGCTCGCTGACCTGGGCAGCTGCGTGTCTGCAGTTGTCCTTCACTGAGGTGTGGGAGCCAACAGCCTTGGGCAAATCACGTCATCCTTCTGAGCCTCAGTGTCCTCATTTCTGAAGTGGGGGGAGGGGTGTTATCGCAGCATTACTGGAAGAACCAAAGATTTTTTTTAGTTACCCAAGTGAAAGCACCTCATAAATATTAGTAAAGAAATGAAAATCCTATGTTACCAGGGTTAATACATGCCCTTAGCAAAAGTGTAAGAAGGTGGAGAGTTGTGGCAGGGGCTCTCTAGATAGTCTGGTCAGGGAAAGACGAGTTCATCTGTAGCTGGTGAGACTCTTCCCAAAAAAGGTGCCATGGCTAGGAGTGTCCTCAGTACACCCAGGAACAGAGAAGAGCAGGAAGTGAGGGTGCCCTGGCATCCCAGGCCAGGCAGCTATCAGAGGTGTGAGATTGCTGAGGAGGCAGCACTGCCACACTGTTCTTCAACAGAGGGTTGCCAGCACCCCACCACACCCCACCAGAGATGGGTATTCACTGTTCCCCACACTGCTACTGGCAAAGGAGCCTCAAGAGCTGAGCCAGGAGGGCAAGAGAGAACAGCTCACCTGAGAGAGGTTGGCTTCATCAGCCCCCAGGAATGCTTCATCCCCTGCCCCACCATACAGGTCAGCAGAACCGAATCCGTGTGCCCAGCAAGTGGATACAGAATAGTGCAGACTCCAGTCTGCTGCAGCGGTACACCCAGGGC
This sequence comes from Erethizon dorsatum, assembly GCA_028451465.1. Classification (NCBI taxonomy): domain Eukaryota; kingdom Metazoa; phylum Chordata; class Mammalia; order Rodentia; family Erethizontidae; genus Erethizon; species Erethizon dorsatum. Next base: position 83,807,917 of record CM051829.1, read on the forward strand.
TGTGCCCGCCAACTGCCTCCCTCTGTCGTGGTGGCTGCAGAGCCCAGAACATATATAAAATGATACAGTGATCATAGAAACTGTACAGGGCTGCTATGAGACTTCCCCCAAGTAACGGATGTAGAAAGTGCTTTGTAAACTGTAAGACATTATACAGATGTTCATTTACCATTTGAAAATAAGTCGATGAGAAGGCACCAGTGCACACCCAGGAGCTGGATAAAAGAACAGAAAGTTAAAAGGGCCACAAACCACCCCCAGGGACAATGGCTAGCACAGAAAGACAGTGTGTCACCACTGCATGAATAAACATGAGACGTCCTCTGTTCCTAACTACCTTGACTGTGCTCCAGCTAACGAGGTGGACAGGCAGCTGCTGGTCTCCCGGGCAGGAAGGGCCCTCCCCTCTCTTCCTGCCAGGGCACAGGATCCCGCAGGGTGGGTCCTCTTCTCTCCTAGGCCCTCAGCCCCTTCTTCCTGCTCCCTTGGCACCCAGCAGTGCAGTCACTTGAGACACAAAGCCAGCCAGGACTCATAAGCATAAACAGACACACTGGAATCTGAAACTGGCTGGTTACTAGCGAGCATTGCCTTTAGCAGATGGGGCAGGCAGATTACTTCCTACAGCCCACCCGGGGCTGGGCAGAGGCCCAGTATCCACCATGTGCAAGGGTTTGAGAAGCTGAGGGAGACATCAGACAGCAAGCCCAGGGCTGGAGGGGACCCTAGGTCACCGGGCGACCCCCAGCTGCCATCTGAGACTCAGGTCTCTCTTATTGCAAACCTACTATGTGCCCTGCACTGCACTGAGAGCTTTAACTCATATGTTCCCATGTACTCTTCACAATAGCCCTGTGTGGTCAGTGTTAGCAATACCACTTTAGAGATAAGAATACACACCAAAGAGGGTGAGTGACTTGACCAAGGTCACATGGGGCAAGATTTCAAGGCTTCTCAGAGCAAGTCCTATATTTCTTTTTCTGAAATTTCTGAAAACTTCTGCCCACACCCCATCCCTGCCTTCACAATATCTAATAAAGAAAACAGAAAGCCCCTGCTCTCCTCACTCATTCCTCATCCCAGGACAGGTGCAGAGTACGGAAGTGACCCCTTTAGGTGCCCTCAGAGAGAGCTTGTGCCAGAGGAGCCTCCGCCAGGTTGGACGCCATCCCTCTCCAGCTGGCTTCTGACTAGGTTTGGCCAATGGGGCCCTGGCAGGATTGGAGAGAGAGAGGCCATGTGTTCACTTGGCTGCCTCCCCGTGGGTCCCCTGGGACTGGCTCTGTCTCAAAACTGAAGGCCATAGCTCCTTTCATGGTCCCTTTCCACATGATTCTCTTTTTTTTAGGTTTTGGTACCACTTCTTCCCCTCATCCTTTAGCCTCTTGTTTAGTGGTAGTGAACCTATGGCACACGTTATTTGTTTTTCTTTTAAGACAAAAGATGTTAATGTTTGAGTCATTTTTTTCTAAACTAAAACCTCAGTGTTCAGGTTGAATTGCAGTGTTTGCACTTTGCAATAAATAAATGGGTTTGGGGTAGCAGTTCGGGCAGTCGTCTCTGAAAGTTCCGCCGTCACTGCTCTAGTTGGTAACAGCTGGCATCTCCTAGACCTGGTGGACCGATCTCTCCCCTGTGCTCTCTGCACACCCTGCCCACACCTCTGCATGTGCCCCCCGTAACCTTCCATTGCCCTGATTGAGGTGTCATGTGACTGGGGGGTGCAACAGGAGGATATAGGAAGGGGTAAGGGGAGAGGGATGATCATCCCAGACCCATATGGAGAAGACATTGACTCCAGCCTGTTGCACAAGGATACATACCTCAAAGCTCCAAAATTCTCGGTTTGAAAGAAGGTCCCAGCAGCCTCCTTGCTATGAAAGATCTGTCCTCAGGCTTCCCACACCAGCCCACTATGTGATCATTAGCATAAAACACACTCTGCTGAGGAGGACCATCAAGATGTAACCAGGGTGTGAAAAGTAATTACAGGCTGGTGATTAGAGTCACCTCTGGGTTTCACTTGCTGGAACAGGCCTCCCTGACCCTTAAAGAGGGGTAAGATTAGTTTGGATAGAGGCACCAGGAACTCTAATACTCAGGAGGGAGACTGGCAGGCCTGCCTCCAATGCAGGGAGTAGATCGGGCTGGGGAGGCCTGGAGGGTGCTCAGCTTGGCATCCTGGGCTGCTACAGGATTGAGAAGCAGCCCAGGCTTGGAGCTGGGCTTGGCGGTGGGGGGGGGCGGGTAGGAATCTTCTATTCTGGGGTTTTAGTCCAGGTTTGACCTTGCCTAACTTCCCAGTAGAACTAAGGAATCTGGGCTTGACACAGTAGCTCCCAAAGTGTTGAGAACAGTCAGCCAGGCCAGGATAGAGACAGGGCACGGTGGGCTGAGCACACAGGACTAAACATGGCACAGAACTACAAGCATCTGACTATGCCCATAGCGCCCAGCAAGGGAAACAGGGAGACCTAAGAAATGTTAGTGGATCCTCCAGGTGCTTCACTAATGGCACAGATTAGGCACTATGGCCTCATTTCATCCCATTTCAAACAGGCGGGTAGATCAGGAGCTCAAAGATACAACTCCAGATCACCCTTGAACCTAATGTGCCATGCAGGCAGTACTTGTGTAACTCAGTCTTAATCCCATCTCTCAAGTGGAAGGGACACCTACTCTGAGATTAATGACTGTACTTGCAAATGTGGGAGAATTGTTAATAGCACAACTAAGAGCAGGAATATCTTTGTCACAAGGAGAGCATCCGTGTTCTCACCCTTTGTGCCCACTCCCCAGACCACCAGCCCCTGCCCAGTGGCACATGTCACTGCCTCACTTCGTGCCTCCTCCTTGTGCCCTCAGACCCCTCTATTGTATAGTCACCACACTGCATATACATCGTGCTTCGCCTGACTTCGCTGTGCCTCAAAGCTCACCAGAGTCTATCTAAGCAACCCTGGCCACAGTAGAGGCAGAGATGTGGCTGCAGCATGGGATCTTCCTGGTGCCTCCATCTTCTTGGGATGCCCTGAAAAGTACATCCCCAGCTAATGTTCCAGATTTAATAAATAAAAATACAGGATGGTAGATTTTTCTTTAGTGTATGTCCCAAATATTGCATGGAACATAATTACATCTGAAACTCAAATTTAGCTGGGCATCTTATACTTTATCTGGTGTCCCCAACCCCAGGACCCTAGTCAGCTGCCTTGTGCCTGCCTTGGCAAGTGGCCATGCTGTGAGCATTCAGTGCACAGCAGTGGCCCTCTGTGGGCAATAGACTGCCCCACAGGAACATCACAATTCTCAGGTTCCAACAGATCTGTACTTCTTTAGACTCAAAGAACCATTGAACAACAATCCAGTCAGCAGATACTTAGTGAATGTCTACCTTACACTAGTCACTGTCCTGAGCACTGGAGTTATAGTGGTGAATAACAAATAAACAAAGTCTTATTTCATAACCATCATGTTTGGAGCAAGTGCCAATGTCACACATTGTATTAAGCACTTTGGCAGCTATCTCCTGTAATCCACACAAAAACCCAAAAGGAGGTATTTTACAGATGAGGAAACTGAGGTTTGTTGAGGTTAATCATTTAGTCGTTCATTCACAAGTGTTTATTGAGTACCTACTAAGTTCCCAGGCACTGTCCTTGGTGCTAGGAATATAGCAGTAACAGTGCAGATAACCATCCCTGCCCACATGCAGCTTAGCTCCAGTGGATGCAGGAATAAGCAAAGAAAGTGCAATGAGTGGTGTGTGAAAAGGTGGTGTCAGGAGAAATAGAAAGCAAAGAATGATGCAATGGAGGGCCAGGGATGGGCACTGTGACCAGAGGAACATGTCAGGACAGGACCCCCGACAAGGTGACAACTGAGCAAAGATATGAAGGAAGGGAGGAGAAGACTGGAGAAATGGCCCAATTGAGAGGGGCTTCAAACCCAGATGGTTCTGATTCCAGAGCCAGAGTCTCAGTCATTGTGCATTTCTGCCCAGACATGGACTGAGGGTTTGCTCTCTGCCCATCCCTTTTACATAAAAGATTTCACTTAATCCCCATGTCAGAACAACCCTGAAGGTGAGTTTTGTTATCACATCTTTCCAGAGAGGGAAGGTGAAATGACTTAAAAAGATGAAATGACCTGCCCAAAGAGCCAGTGCTAAAAATTTGAAACTTGGGTTCCGTGTCCAAGTCCGCAGAAAATGATGGCAAGCATGTGGGTTGGATGGTCTGGGCAGCCTTGCAAGCTTACAGGACTTCTGAAGCCCCACTTTCCCTGCCTGAAAAGTGGGGCTAATAGCTTTACCTACTTCGTAGCACTCCAATGAGCGTTTGTAGATAACATGTAGCATGCCCAGCTCACTGCATTTGGGCTGTTATCATTCAAGAGTAATGCCCTACTTGTCAAATTACCGTGGAGGACCAGGGTTAAAAAAAGTGGTGTTCAGGACTTGGGGAGAGAAAGGATGCCATGGGAGAGCAGGGCCTGGGAAAGGGAGGAAGCACTGGGCAGAATGAGGCTGAAAAGGAGGCCACTGCTAGGCAAGACCAGCTGCACAACAGCAGATGAATAAATGTTACTTAAACCAAGTGGTGAGACTCAGTGATTGTAATTACACTGGTGTGAGGTTATGACTTCAGTAATTTTATTTTTCTTTTGGAGGCACTGGCTCATTTTTTATGCATGCACAGCAACTAATTGCATCCCAGAGAATGCTCTCTGCCTATTGGTCTGGAGGTGCGCCGCCATATGCCTGGTGTGCGCGTAATTAACCCAGTGCGACTGCACTCCCCTCTGTCTGGATTATGGATTCGATTTCAGTTTTGCTCTTAGGCAAAAGTCCCACAATTCATATTTATTAAAATGATTACCTCTTAAACAAGGTGCTGGGGACAGAGCCCAGCACCAGGCTGGAAGCCGTCTAAGCCAGGCACATGCAGAAGACACCCATGGCTGAGCGTGGGCAGCTCGGACTCACTCCCTGCTGGCCCCCTGAAAGGACCCCTGGCCTGCCGGCCATGTTGCTGAGTAGTGCCTCAGAGAGCTGTAGGCCGCCCTGATGATGTCAGGACTATTTTCCTGACATTCGTAATTTATTGTTCCCAGACTTGCTTTGCTTATGCAGCCCCTCCCCATCTTCTCCCTGCCAGCCTTCTTCAAAATCATGATAACCACTGACGGCTCAGGCACTCTTGCCAGAAAAGTGCTTTCAGGACCTGGAACAGGGGCATAGACATAGTAGGCACCTGATTAATATCGAGCAAGGGATGGTTCAGATGACAAGAGGACCGAGGAGTGCTCCATTATTCTTCCAAAGTGGACATTTAAGCCTGTGACCCATGTATTCTGTGACCTCCACAAATAATTGTCCAGATGTGGCAGCTGTAGAGATTGATGTGTCAGATACTCCAGGAAGCTTAAGGGCAGGAACAAGAGGAGGCTATAGGGAGCCACGCCAGGGAGCTGGCCATCTTTGTCAACTTTCCCAGCACTTGGTTGTTCTTAGCACAAGAGCAGTGGCTCTGGCAAGGCTCTCCTAAGAGAATCCAGAGCCACAACCACATCAGTGTCATCCCAGGGTCCCTGTCCAGCTGTGAGCCACGCCTGGCCTCACAGCCCTCATGATGGTGATTCACTCCCCACATAGGCACAGAGCACTGCATCGTGCTAGATATCCTGCTAAAGCAGATTGGGAAGCAGGCTTCTCCCCGAGGAGCTCGTGTCTAGTGTGGAAGACAGATATGTAAACAAATGGCTGTGATACAGCAGGATGAATACCATGATGCAAGTGTGTTTACAGAGGCTTGAACAGAGCAGAGAGTGACTGAATCTGCCAGGAGGAATTGGTGATGAGACAGTTGAGGTTTTCACTGAGTTCAGATGAGTTTGGGAGCAGAATGGGAATAGTGACACCTCTGATTCCACAGAGGTATGTGGACACTTCTGTGCTCAGCACAAGACAGTACTGGCTGTTAAAAGGTACATTATCCTTACACTCAAGCAGCCTGAATCCTAGGTGAAAGATTTCCATTGCACTCACTTACTCAATAAGTGTTTATTGAACACCTACTGTATGCCAGGCACTGTGCGAGACTCAGAAGATGATTAGGCATAAATTTCTGCCCTGGTCTAGGGGGAAACAGACAAACAAAACACATTGCAAATCTGGAATATGTCTATCACAAGAAAAGCCTTTCACTATACAGAGAGAAATGTAAATACATGGAGTGGGGAGAATAGCAGCTCATAGAAGACTTTGGAAGGATGGTTATGACTCAGATGGGTTTTAAAGGATGATTAGGAGTTTTCAGATAGAAAATGGCAAGAAGGGGGCTCTAAATTCACTGGGAATGATTATAGGGAGATAATCAGTTAGACCATAAAGGAGCTCCACAAAAATACACATGAGAGACATGTAAGGCATCCCAAGGTTGAAGATAAACCTCCCAAGTGCCAAATCCTGGTCATGGAGAATAAACCCCATGCAGGGTTTCTCTGCATATGAGAAACATACTCAGTTCAGTCTTAGTAACTGTCACTTGGACTTATGTGGATGTGACATGTGGACATGAAGCCAGCCTCCTTCTGCCCCCAGCAATGTCACTGGTCACTCTCCCAACATGGGCTACTATGAGTTGAAGACAAACATGAGAGAGCCATCTGACCCAGTGGCTCCCAGCAGCCAGCAACTGAACCAGCTGCATCAGAACCACTTGAGGGCCCTCAGCTCACAGCGCCTTGCCTCTCTCTCTCCTGGACTTTCTGTTCATGCCCAGGCTGTGACCCAGCCTCTATGTCCAGAGCTCCCAGAGCAACTGTGACAAAGCCTGTAGTCAAACGTACCCCTCCATTGGTTGTCCTCTTTCAGAAGGAAAGGATACAATGCTGCGGGCCTGCTCTGAGGGGAGGGGTGGCCTGCAGGTCAGCTGTGAGGGGTTGCCAGATGGTGCTGCAGCCTCCAATGATTCCTGAGGGAGCAGAGAGTCAGGGCTGTGTCCCCAGGCACACTGGAATGGGGGGGTGGGGGAACGGGGTGCTGTCTGTCAGGTTTAGTCACTGATGATGCTGCTATTCTTAGCACTCAGGCAATTTGAGTTTCTCTAATCAGGGAGCAGAGAACAGGACAACCAACAGAGCCAGGAGATTTGAAATTCTATGTGGGGCCTGTTAGGACTGGACCAGAAAAGATGACGTTCTTGGGCAGGGACTGGGTGGGGGAAGAACTGACATCCTCCAGCTCTGCAGAGAAAAGGACAACAGTTAACAGTGCTAATCTGCAGCAGGAAGGAACACAGTGAGGTGTCTGATGAGTTATGGGATCTCTGGTAGGCTCCTTAGGCAAGAGGGTAGACTCTCCTTTGCTTAAGAAAATCGAAAGCTAACTCAGTGGGGAGATTCTGTGGAAGGTATGGAGGGCCCACAATGAGGATGCTACAGCTCAGCTCAGGAACCCTGTAACAAGACAGGAAATCAGGTCCCAAAAGAACAGACACAGGGACCAGAGAAGAAGTTTAGTCACAGAGAAAAGTGGTCCAAGCAGGGAACTGGGCTGCCAACAGAAAGACTAAGTTGAGCAGGGTCTGGCTGGGCTAAATGTGTCTGTGTAAATTAGAAAAGGTGCTTTTTCCCTCCTCAGGGGCAGACACACAGATTTCAGCCTGCATCATTGTATACAATGGCCTTGAGGCTGAGCTTCTAAGTGACTGATTTGGACTCCTCTGCCTCCCTCATCTAAAAATAGGAGTCCCAGAGCTTGGCTTGGGGCTGCCCCTGTAGGTAGCCCCGCCCCCAAGGGAGAGGGACTGGGCTACAGCCAGGAGTTCCTTGCAAAGAGGTGAGGTTCCTCAGGGAGGAGGAGACCCACAGCAGAGCTGAGGAAGGAAGCCACACTGGGGTGGGGGCCTCAAGCGTGGTTCTCTTGACTCAGCCCCTCCTCGCAGTTCGTGGAGTCTGGCCACTGATGCTGGGTGCCACCACACAGCTGGCAGCTTGCCAGGTCAGGGCCTCTGTCTTCTGCTCCCTGGGACATAGGAAATAAGTGCTGAGGAGGTCTTAGCGATACTGTAGCAAGCAAGCCCCATTTCAGGTTTACCATGTCTAGACAGTGTTCAACCCCAGTCAACTAATCAATACAACGCTAGTCTCCAGGGCGGCCTGCACCTGGCTGGCCTAGACAGCAAGCAGGAGCACCAGTTGCTGCCTGCCCTTCCTGTGGCCTCTGTGTGGAGGAGAAGGGAGCTGCAGAAAGCACCTGGTGGGCAGGGAGACGGTTGTGGAAGGGGGAGTGGAAACGGAGAGGAGGGAAGGAGGGGGAAGGGCACAAAGAACAGGAGGCCAGACTGGAGACCGGAAAACCGGGGAAAGGGGAACAGCACGGGGGAGTCAGTGGCAGCCTCTCTCAATAGGGCAGCCAGCACTTCCTATAGAAAGTGCATCCCGTGTACGCAGCATCATTGTGCTCACCTCATTCCATCCTCACACTAAGCCTACAGAGTTGGAACTCTTACTGTCCATGTCCTACAGACAGGAACAGAATCAGGGACAAGTGAAGTAATTCATCCAGCAGACTCAGAAAGAAGAAAGAGCAGAATCGGGACTTCTGCTGGCAGAGGCCCAAGGGCTACGCCCATCCTTCCTGAAAGCCAAATACTCAGAGATTGTACAGCACCTGGGGGATGGAACACAGGGTTTCTGGAGCCTTTTGGTTTGGCGTCAGAGTGTGTGAGTCTACTTTTTGCAGCTATACAGACACCTGAGAGTCACCCCACGGCAGAAATCAGCACCCAAGAGAGGAGGCCAGGAAGGGAGTTAGGCACCCGGGAAAGAGCAGTTAACCTACACAGCCCTCACTTCCTGCAGCTCCAGTGGACCTTGTGGAATGTAGAAGATGGTCCCTAGACTCCCATGCACAGCTACACCTCTCCAAGGGCAACTGGGGCCCTGGATCAGGCACACCAGCACCCACACAGCAGACTGCAAAAGCTGAGCTCTGATCTCAGGTGCTGAGTGTCAGCCTCTCTGCAGAGGATCCACAGGACATGACCCCCTCCCCCTGTGGCATCCCCTTTGTGTCACAAAACGCTCTCCTCGGAGTTAGAGTCACTAAGAGTGGCTGAGCACAAGCCAAGCCGTGTGTCACCTGTAACCTCCCCCTGTGCCTGGAGCACAGTAGGTGCTCAAAAGACATAGGCTACCTTTGAGCTGTAAGACAGCCAGGGAAGAGCTGCTCACTCCCTGCCTGCCTTCACCTCTCAGGAGCCTGCAGCAGGGCCTGTGGGAGGGAGAAGGGTGGTCCCTGGCCTTGGCAGCCAGCACAGGGAGGAGCCACGTGATTCTAGCCACAGGTACGCCAATCTGGGGCAAATTACATGAGCTTCTCCTGGCTTAACTTTGCCTCTGCCTTTGTACCCTGCTGACCTGGGGATCCTGTCCCAGCTCCTGGACACCCTGCCCTGCAAGAGGGAAGCTGGAGTACTTAGCTTTCTTGCCCCCCACCCACAACTGCTGTGAACAATTAAGCCCAGGACAGCCATTAGCTACTGCTGAAGGGCTTGTATTGATTAAGGATAATTGTATTTACTCTTTAGCAGTGTGAGGCCTGGTAGGAATATTTTTTTGTTAATTTGCTGCTGTTTAGCCTCAGAAATGGGGACTGATATGCCAAACCCACCTAGATCACCCCTATACACACACACACACACACACACACACACACACACACACACACACACACACCCCTGCATGGTTGCTCGGTTACTATAAGTGCTTATGGGAGGTCTATGGCATCCTAGGCTGCCCTTCCTCTAGCTATTACTCCAGAAAAGAACCTGGAAAGGGTTAGAAGAGGTTTGTTTTCATGCAAACACATACTATTTTCCTCCCTCCTCCCCATAAATAAATTTTTTTGAACCTAAGTTTTGGGAGGGAAGGCCATGCCTGGTGTCTCTTCACCCATGCCTGGTGGAGAGCATCTTCTCGCTTCTGTCCCTGCCTTCCTACAGGCCCCGTCTCCCTGACAGCTCTCCTCCCTCTCTGCGAATGCTTTCCTTCATTCTGTAAGAGGCAGCGGGACTGGGCTGAACATGGGGCTTGGGCTGAGGACACAGAAGCAAAAGGTGCCATCTCTGCCCTCAGGCAGCTCAAAAAGACCAAGTAAGAAAACAAGGTGCCACATGTGTCATGGATCCAGAGGGCCTGTTTTCAAGTGGTGCTTATTACCCAGGGCAAGTAGCTTCTTCGAGCTTCAGTTTCCCCAGTTGTGAAATTAAAATGATAATACCTGCTTCACAGAACTATTATAAATCACGACATGAATCATGTATGTGAGGTGCTCAGTAAAGCCTGGCATGTAGTAAATGCTCAATAAATAATAATAGTGAATGCTTAATAAATGTTGACTGGCAGATTTCATGTAGACCTGCTCATATAATGTTCACAGAACTTTTACGGGGAAAGGGAGGCATAAAGTGGCTGAGTAGTGTACTAAATTAAGACATACACAATTCCGCATGGACTGATTCCACTGCCCTTATGTTTATCTGCTATGGTTGCTTTGTCCCCCACCTCAACCCACCCCACCACTGGTCACATTGGCTGCCATTCTCTTAGCAGGAGCAGCAGCAGAGTGTCACAGGGGCACAGAGGAGAGGTATCTTATGTAACCCAGGAGAAGTGACATCAGGGAAGAGCTCCTGAAAGAGGATAAATGGGCTTTTTCTGGCAGAGAGAACTGTGTGTTCAGAGGCCCAGGGGTGAAAGAACACAGCATGTTTGGAGGACAGTGAGTATTTCTACATAAGGGGATGGTGGGTAGACTGATTGTATATCCTCGTTTGTCTGGGATTGTCCTGATTTTTGCCTATTGGCCCAGCTTAATTATGAATTGTTCCTTGTTCACTCTCAGGCGATCCCAGTTAGTGTGATAAATTATATGGTCACCGTAATTCTATTGTGCTGGTAGGTAACAGGGAAAGGCAAGGAATGAGGACAGGGAAATAGGGGGAAAAAATCTACAAGCCTTTCTAAATCACCTAAGGACTCACTTTATCATGAAGGATATGGTGACCTATAATAATTCATTAATTAGGAGGCAAGGCTAAAGCCAACCAGACCTTCAGGATGCAGTGTTCCAGGAGGGCAGTGATGTTGAAGGCACTATTAAGGAAATGTAACCCACAGGCTTTGTTACCACCAGACAGTAAGGTTTGTAGGGAGAAGCCCAGAATCTGGTGCCAGGCTCTCTGTGTTCGAATCCCAGGCCAACTGTGTTAGTCAGCTTCCCATTGCTGTGATAAAATACTTGAGATAAACCACTTGTAAGGAGGAAAAGTTTATTTTGGTTCACAGTTTCAGAGTTTCAGTCCATGGTTGTTTGGCCTCTTGCTTTAGGACATTGGCAAGACAACATCATGGCAGGGAGCATGTGGCACAAGCAAAACTGTTCACCTCACAATGGCTGGGAAGCAAAGAGAAGAAGGACCGGGGTTCCAGTATCCCATCTGCGTCTCCAGTGACCTAGCTTCCTCTACTAGGCCCTACCTCCTAAAGGTTCTACCTCCTCCCAAGAGTGCCACACACTGGGGACTAAGCATTTAGCATATGCACTTTGGGGTTCATTTATGATTCAAATCATATCTGTCCCTTATTAACCATATGACCTTGAGTAAGTGATTTAATCTCTCCTTGTTTCACTTTCTTTGTCTCTGTATAAGGTATAACATTAGAGCCACCTTCCGAGGCTGTTGTGAGTATTCCATGGAGTTACACCTAGCAGTGGGAGCAGCAGGTGGTAAGCAGTAACAAGTCAGAGAGCCCTTTTGTCTCTGGCTTGAATAACTGGAATGGAAGCTTGAGAATGCCAAGAGATGTGGGGATGGGAAGCAGTAAGCCTTATTTGGGATAGGCTGGATTTGAGGTGCCAGGTGAATGGAGATACCAGATAAAAGGCTGGACATGCCAAGTTTAGCACCTAAAGGTCTAGATTCCAACCTTGGCATCATCTACAGGTCCTGGGAGTGGGTGGAGTGGAAGGAGAGAAGCACTGGGGAGGACCACCTTTTGGGTTCCAGGTAAAGCAAAGGAGCCAGGAGAAATCTGAGGCAAGATTGGAAAGGCAGAGGAAAAACCAGGAGAGGATTATTTCTCAGAAGCTAAGAAAAAATCAGATTTCAACAAGGGAGAGAGAGGGCTCTCAACAATGTTGGGTGCTTCAGAGAGGCTGGGCAAAGACTTTGCTCTTCAGAGACTGTGTTTAAGAAGCTTGGCTACAAAGGAAAGGGAGACAACAACAACAGAGGGATGCAATTTCAAGAGAGGTATATTTGTCTTTAAGAATCAGGAGCCTGGGAGGAGTAGGAGAGATGGAGAGGTTGCAAAAGATGTCAGATAATGGCACCAGCATGCTGATGGAGCAAAGTCCTTGAGGAGGCAGGCAGGGATGGCGCACTGTGTCCACAGCATTAACTCTAACAGTGGGAAAGCTTCTTTCTACAATGAGATGGAGGGGCAGAGATAAGCATGAGTAGAGACATGAAAAACTTTGTGAGCCATTTGTATGCAGAGCACGGAGAGGCAGATGACCATCACTTTCTCTGGAACATCTGAGGCAAGACCTGTTTAAACTGAAGGGATGAGAGTAAGGATGCTTGAGAAGAGGGCTTAATACCTGAAAGAGCTATGTGGAGAATGAGTGAAGTGTTACCTGTAAAGACAGCTGGAGAAGAGAGCTGATGATCTGGAGGAAAGCCACTGTTAGGCTGGTCCACCTGAATGCTGCAGCCACTTGGGACGATGGCAGGACTTGGAGCACAGTGACATTAAACGTCATGATTTTCAGTGACCAGAAAGTAAATGATAAATGACACAGACCAAAAAGAGAGTGGCAGGAGCATTATCTAGCATCAAATAAGCAGGATATGTTTTTTAAAATTTGACAGTAGAGGAATAATTTTGAAGTGCCATTGGGTATCAAGGAGAGGAAACCCCACCTCCTAGAAAAGTGAGCAGCCCTACTGGCGAGGACTGCAAGGACATAGTGGACTGAGGGCGGAATATGTGTCCAACTCGCCTTCAGCTCATTGTCTTGCCCACCCTCCGGCATGTCTGCTGTATTTAGTAGGTCACTTTCACATGTTGAGGGACCGAGAATGAATGAAGACCTTGCTGTCATCCTTATACCTCAAACTGTGCTTCCTGCTCTGGGATTCTGCCTGTTCATGAGACATACTCACCAGGCCTTTGCTATCCGTGACCGCTGTCTTCTCAGGGGACACATGGGGAATAGGAAGTGGGGAGAGGAGAAGAAGCCATGCTTGCTTCACTTTGGCATGAGTCATAGTCCCAAAGAACATAAAACTGTCACCCACCCAGCTCCTTTCCCAGACCCCTTTTGCACCAGCATAAAATGATTGCTTTATTGTCAGAAAGCACTTGGGTTTTCAGTACAGTCGTCCCTTCTTATTCATGTGCCCCCTTGTCTGAGGTTTTGCTTTCTTATGGTTTCAGTTACCTGTAGTCACTGTTGGTCTGAAAATATTAAAGGGAAAATTCCAGAAATAAACAGTTCCTCAGTTTGAAATTGTGTGCCATCTGAGTAGCATGATGAAATCTCCCGCCATCCTGCTGCATTCCACTCGAGAAGTGAATCAGCCCTTTCTTTGTCCAGTGTGTCCACACTATGTACACCACCCACCAATTAGTCACTTAGTCGCCATCTCAGTCATTGGAGCAGCTGCCACAGTGTTGCAGTGCTTGAGTTCAAGTGACCCTTACTTTACTCAATAATGGCTCCAAAGCCCAAGTAGTGATGCAAAGGCTGCACCAGGGCATGAAATATGAAAGGACAGATTTTAATGCTGCTATTATTTGACAACCTACAGGGCATACAAGAAAAAACATAGTATCTGTAGGGTTTGTATTATCCGCAGTTTCAGGCCTCTACTGGAAGTCTTGGAATATATTCCCCACAGATGCGATCTACTCTATCCTAAATGACATTATATGGCCAAAGGAGCCAATGGTAACACAGTATTAAGAGAAACACGAATTTCAAATTTGAGAGAGCTAGAGTTTTATAACCATAGTTCTAATTTCTTGATTGGGCTAATTTTGTCCCTTTCACCTTCTTATTCCTTATTTCCCAGCCTGGCACCAATGGCTTCATTAGAGAAGCCTGAAGTGTGGGAATAAGGTGCCTTATTGGCTCCCAGTCCAAATCAAAACAAGATGTCCACCCAGGCAAGGAGGACCACAGCTCATCTATTCCCTCAGGCTCCCATCAAGGGAGCAGAAACAGATGGGCTTTATTTTTAGCTCCCCTGTAGGCCCCTGAGCCCTGCCCCACTTTCTGAAAACAGAGAGCTTGGGGTCCATACCGTCTGGCCCTAGTTGAAGGACTGGCAGGCTTTGCCTTCTCTCATCACTCATAAAGAAAAGCCAGGGGAACACACCCTCTTCACATCCATGTTTTCCAGGCCAGGAAATCCATGTGTGACTCTCCAGTGGGACTGGAATCTACTGGAACCTCACTGGTAATTCTATGCCCAGGACTCCATCTCTGGAAGGAGCCCCAAAGGCTTTGCTATGAGACCCCCAAACTCCAAGCACTCTTCTGACTTCACAGCTCCCTCTCCAACTCCCAGCAACATTTTTATGGGCTCAGCTTGAGCTTCCCTATAAGCCTGGGAAAAGATCTGTTTCTTAGAGGGTAAAGGACAATAAAAACAATAAAGGGGGTCCCAGGTGAGCAGCTCAACTCAGACAATCCAATACAGAGCATCCTTTATTCATTCATTCAGTAAAGGGCAGGACTTTGCTAGGGATGCCAGAAATAGTCATAACCTCATCTTTACCCTCTAGATACTGTGTGTACTGTTGTTCTCTGTCTCATCACTGATTACAGGGAATTGCCATGATCCAAAGACCAAAAGCAGAGGAGGTAGGGAATGGGACTGAGTAAGCTGGCCTTTCTTCTTCTTTAGCCTCATCTGTGGGCTTATAGTTTCTCCCACTTTTTCTCCTCTCTGGTAGTGCCCCTTGGTTCATCCTGTTCTCAGCTCATACGTACAACTGAACCTGGAGGGCACCTGATGTACAGGCTGCTCTGTGGAGCCCCAATAGTCACTATCCAGAGTAAGGACCCTTCTTGGATTATTTTTTGCTCCATGCTCATGAGTAGTCTAGGCCCAGGCTGAAATCTGAAATCTTTTTCCCAGTTCTTCCAGACTCCACTAGGTCTTTGGCAGCCTGGCTACCTCTCAGTGGCACTACTGTCTGGTTAGAGCCCGGCAGTGCCTCTCCATGGACAGTTCCACCTGGTTTCCCTCTCTTGGGCCGTGGTATCTATTGAGGGTGCCTCCTGCCCTTATAAGTCTCCTCAGAGGAGCACTAAAATAGAGCAGAGATTATAGACCGGGTAGTCATTTGGGCAGCATGGGTCCCCTGGATTAGGTGGAGAGTTGGTGAGGTGTATTTGGAGCCTGGTGCTGATTTGCCTTCCCATCAGGTCTTTTGCCAGGAGCTTTGTGAGTCCTGTGTCCCCTGTGAATGGCTGGCTTATCAGGAGCAGTCTTGAATCCAGAAAACCTGTGCCCCTTCTTGGCCAGCATTTGGGACCCAGACAAATGCCCATATGGCCTCTTGGGTGCTTTGCTTCCCAGCTGCCCTGCCTCTCTGCAGGATGTCTCTATGCTGCAAAGCCCCCGTGTTCCCTGGCCAGAGGCAGGGACTGAGAATCAGGAAATGTTGGAAATGGTCTATCTGGATGAAGTGTACTCCCCTGACTCCTAGGACTGTCCTTCCAGGGCACCTAAGTGTAGTCTGCTGCCATCCTGACCATTTTAGGACATACTTCTAAGTTCTTTTTCCTCTCCTAAAGTGGCTCCAAAAAGCACACACTGAAATGAGACTTCAAAGTGAAAGTAAGTGGAGGGGTAAAATGCCCAGAAAAGTCTGGAAGCCCTAGAGGAAGACAGGCATGGCAGAACAGGAAAGGCAGAGAGATAATAGGCATGTGCCTTTACATGGCAGCCTCACTTTGCAGCTGGCACTTTAGCTACTTACCACGGTTTCATCTATTCTTCACACTAACGTCATGAGATGAGTATCATGATTCTTGCTATAGAGATGACAACACCTCTCAGCATTTAACTTGCCCAAAGCTGCCAGACTAAGTTGAACGCATCAGTTCTAGAGAAAGAACTTTTCTAGATGAAGTACCCAGGAAGCCTGGGGAAGTAGCAGGTAAAGAGTCAGAAACCATTAAGCCCTCTGATACCTACTTCCTAACAGACAGGAGAAAAGGAGTTAACTTGTAAAACTGTGGGTCCTCCTGCCTGTTGGATGAAACTGAGGCCTGGAGGGTAGAGCAAGGGAAGCCCCATTGTCACACAGGGAGAGGTAAACACCGCACCCCAGGGAGCTGCATGTGTGGCCGAAACTGTGAGCCACAGGGAGCGGCCAGGGTGAGAGAATTTTGAAGACTGTGCTGCAAACCGCCTGCAAGATGGGACACAGGAGAGACACCTCAGCAGCACAGGACCAAATCGAATAGTGATGGGGCCTGTGACTAATTAGACATTCGCAGAGATCATTCTGCTAAAAGCAGCAGAGCTAATAAATTTTTTACTTGATCTACTAATAATTTTCTCCCTTAAAAGGAAGAACAGACAAATAGGGGAACTGAGTCTAGACTTCACTGTGATCCACAGAAAAAAATGACATTGGTATGAAGAATGCTGGTGCCCCAAGGGCAAGGACACTGGCTATTTTGTTTACTGCAGTGTCTGCCCTGCCTGGAATGGTGTCTGGCCGGGCTGGAAACCTGGCGGAGCAGCCACACCATCTTGGTGTGACTCATAGCCAGGGCAGGTGTTTCTGGGTGTCTTGAGACATGAGCCTGGACCTTACAAAGGGAAAACCTGGAGAGTGCTGCAGAGCAGGCAGTCCTGTTCCGTGCATGGGCCCACAGAAACACAGCTTCGGAGGTAAAAGAGCATAGGAATGAAATGTCTGCTTCACAGTCACAAACTGTCACTACTGGAGAAAAAAGAAATGTTGAAAGAAATGACATAAATGTTTGAATGGGAAAGAGGGGAGTGGATAATAAACCACTTTAAGAATCTAATGAAAACTATAGACTCTCCCAGAAAAAAAAATACACATATGTACAGTGTTTTGTGTATAATTTTAGGGATTGGTGATAGTGTATTAATGTAAAGGAACTAATGAAGTCTAAATAATGCTTCTAGAAGTTCATGCATGGAAAGAGTACAGGGCCAATCAGAAGACAGGAGGGAACCAAAACAGAGAAGAGGTACCAGAGAGTACCACCCTCTGCAAATATCTCTCCAAAATTATATGCTAAAAACTTGTCCCAGATGCTGTAGTATTAGGAGGTGGGACCTTAGGAGGTGATTGGGTTGTGAGGGCTGACCCTCGCAAATGGGATTAGTGACCTAATAAAAAAGGCCGGATGGCCCTGCCATCATGTGAGGGCACAGCAAGAAGACATTGTCTATGAACAATGGGACACTGTTATGGTTTGTGTCTCGATGTCCCCCCAAAGCCTCATGCAGTCATGGAGGCGGGCTTCTAGAGTTTATGACTGATTCATGGTCTAATGCTGGGATTATGGGCGTGAGTGCTACGCCCACCCTGGGGTGGGTAGCCTGCATGTAATATAAGGGAGGAAAGAGGCTTGCTCGCTCTCTTGTGCTCCTCCCTTTGCTCTTGCTTGTTTTTGCTGCCTTCTGCCACCATGAACTGTTGCCCTGTGCCATGTGCCACTCTGCCTTGGAGCCAGCCGAGTATGGACTGAAACCTCCACAAACTGTGAGCTAAATAAACCTTTCCTTCCTTAATTTTGGGCATCAGGTATTTTGTCCCAGCAACGAGAGAAAAGTAACCAAGACAGACACCTGATCTTGAATTTGCCAGCCTCCAGAACAATGAGGAATAAATATTTATTGTTGTTTATAAGCCACTCAGTTGATAGTGTTTGTAATAGAAGCCCAAATAGACTCAGACACGAGAATAAACCATTTTTTAAAAAATGACTTCAGACAACAAAAAGGCGCCTGCATTTCTGTAGTTGTTATTGCTAAGAACAGGGATTCAGAAATCAGCCTCATCTAGTTTGAATCTCAGCTTTGCCACTTGGACAAGATTTTTAACCTCATCAAGCCTACTTCCTTACCTATAAAATGGGAATGATATCTATTCCCAAAGGGTTACTGTAAAAACTAAACAGAATAATGCATGTTAAGTGCTTGGTCTAGAGCCTGGCATATTTGCTTCAATACATTTTAGCCATCATTTTGTCATTTTTATCACTCTTCCCTGCTTGTAATGCCCTTACTCTTCTCTTCTGACTGTCAAATCCTTAAATAAAGGTTAGCTTTTAGTGGTTTTGTTATTTTTAAGTAATGCCTAAAGCAGGAAAATGAAAAAGGTGAAGGACTTCTCCTTAGGGAAGATGATGTCATACTAGTTTTGTTCAAAAGAAATATCAAAAGAGGGTGAGGAGTTAAGATGGTGCTTGCAGGGCAGGGCAGGGATGCAACACATACACTTGCATGGAGAACTGTGGCTCTGGAGGAGAATGAAGAAAACAAAACCACCTCCTCGTGTGCTGCTTCCTTCTTCTTCACCAAAGGTAACAACTTTTGATCTGATAAGTGGATATTTGTTATCCACAAATAAAGTCGACTCCAGACCTAGATGGTTGATGTCTTGGCACTGAAAGAATTTATAGGTGCAATGGTTGAAACATTGCTGGTCATTGCTGAGATACCATGAGGAATATAGGAGATGCACAAAGACTGGAAGTGTCATCCTTTTCCAAAAGCAAGGATCTAGAGGTTCCTGACTGATCAGACCAATGAAATTCTTTAAAGATAAGAGTAGGAAATAGAATGTGCATGCTTAGAAGATAAATAGGTGACTAGGAGTTAGCAGAGAATCATTAAAAATATATCACACAAATTTAAAAGGATTCCCTTAGTAGGGTATTTTTTCTAGAATGTCAAGGGAATACAATTGGTGTACAGTTTGAATGAAATCATGCCTTATCACATTGTGGGTACAATGGAAAAATGAGATCCGGAAAACAGTAAAATTGTAACTTCAATAACACTCCTCAAAAGTGCTAGTTGTTCTCCCGAGTTGTCAAGAGAATCTCTTAATGGGAAGTCTGTACACAAGTCCCTGTGTTTTACTTTGTTCAGGGTATTTGTAAGTGACAAAGTTAAAGACAAAAACCATGCTTGTAATGCATAGATACCACATACCTGGAAAAGTTAAATTACTAGATGGATACAATAAACAGGTCTCTACCTCCTGAAAGATGGGCTTGCACTGAGTGAAATGTGACGGAGACATGCAGGCAACTTCCAGGTGACTTTATGTAGACACTTCCCTCAAAGAGGCAGAGCACAATTCCTAGCTTAAGTGTGGGCTGCACCTAGAGACATCCTTCCACCTTGTGGAGAAGGAAGAGAGAGTCTGAGTCACTTTCCTTGTGGCTGGGACAAAGCACCTGATGACACCCACAACTTAAAGGAGGAGAAGTTTATTTTGACTCACCTTTCAGTTCATGATTGGCCTGCTGCAAAGAAGAAACAACACAGCAGAGGGGCATGGTGGAGGAAAGCTGCTTACCTCATGGCAGCCAGGAAGCAGAAAGTGAAGAAAGGAGCTATAGAGGGAGATAAACCCTTCCTGGTCAATACCTGCATTGAACTGCTTCTTCTGACCAGACCTCACCTCCTAACAGCAAATCAGCTTTACTGCCCCCATAATCCAATTATCTTTCAAAAGCCCCACCTATGAGCACATGAGCCTTTGGAGGGAACATCCAGATATAAACCATAACGGGGGTCACTTCAACTTTAAAGTAGAGAAATGTAGCAAACACTACCTCAGCCGGGTGATGAAGATAAACATCAACAATGAAAAAGCACATTGATAATTTGTATCCATGATATGATATGATATGATATGATATGATGAGAATGGCACTTCTGGAGTCTTTCCCTCAAACCCAGTCTGGTTATGAGAAAAATATCATATCAATTGACGTTCTACAAAATACCCGACCAGTATTCTTCAAAACTGTTCATCATCAAAAACAAGGAAAGTCTGAGAAACTGTCACAGTCCGGGTAAGCCTAAGGAGACATGAATTCTGAAGGTAGTGTAGGATCATGCATAAAAGCTAAGGAGTCTGAATGTAGCATGGGCTTTAGATAATAAAATGTCAATACTCATTCATTAATAATGAAAAACGTACCATACTATGATAAAAGATTCTAGTAATGGAGGGAACTGGGTATGTGCATAAACTTTGTGCCACCTTCACAATTTTTCTGTACATGTAAAACTATTCTAAAATAAAGGGTTTCTTACAAAACACCATGAACCTAATTGTAAACTCCTTCATAACAGTGACTTGTTTTGTGTTTCTTGGGGGACATCTAAATAAAGCACAGCTGATGGAAAGACATGTTGGGCCTTTAATTGACCACAGACTCAACAGATGGCACTGGACAGCACAGTCGGGAAGAACCAGAATAACCCTGTTTTGCATCAGTGGCACCTTACAGTCTACACCAGGTGACTTGGCTGAGACCACAAGGAGCCTCAACGCTGGAATCAAAACTTCCTGGGTTCAAACCCAGGCTCTGCTGCATACTAGTTGAATGAACCTTGTCAAGACAATTAGCCTCTCTACTGCTCAGTTTCCTCATCTGCAAACTAGGCTAATAATGATAACTACCTCAAAGAGCCATCGGGCAGAGCCAGACCCTGACACATACCTACTCTCTCAGTAAGTGGGCAGCAGAGGCCCAGCAGGCAGGGCAGACCCTTGGAGTAAGCTGCATTTCAAAAGGATGTCAGTATTGCAGAGAAGCACATCAGATGAGGGCGTGCTGAGGAACTCATGATGTTCACCTTGGAGAAGAGGCTGGGCTGGTGGAGCTATTTCTTCAAAGTGCAGATCAAAGGCCAGCAGGTGGAGATGACCATCTTGGTCATTAATTTACTGAAACTGTAAGCATGTGTCTAAGCCTATTTAGACCTTTGCCTCCTTATCCTCAAATACAGACAAGAGCACCTTTCAGTCAGTTTTTGCAGAGTGACCGAGAGGATAAAAGAATTAATAAATATGGAAGTGAACTGAAAGCAACTGTAGTTAATAGCATATATTGTTATTGCAACTATCTTAAATGTATATTTCCTTTTGTTCACTGGATGAGAAGAGGACAAGAAACTGTCATTGGAAATGGCTACTTTTTTAAACTGAGAGAGTACTGGCCACAATGCCTGATAACCACAACTTAAAGGAGAAGAGGTTTATTTTGGCTCACAATTTTAGTCCCTGGTCTCCTGGCTCCAAGGCAAAAGAGGATGGCAGAGGAGCATGGTGGAGGGAAATTTTCTCAGTAATTGCAGCCAAAAAGTAGACAGAGAAGGGAGGAGCCGGGGACAAGAATAGACCCTTCCAAGTTATACCCCCAGTGACCCACCTGCAAACAGGCTCCACCTCCTAACAGGATATTCAGCTACAGAACTCATTAGTGGATGAATCCCCTGATGACTATAGTGCCCGCATGAGCCAATCACCTTCCAAACACATGAGAATTTGGGAGGACATTCGAATTTAAAACCGTAATAGATAGGGAATCATTGCAAAATTGCCCAGTAGTAACTATGGTGTTGAAGGAAATATGGGAAGCCCTGAGTGGGCAAGGGCCCCACATCAGCAGTGTCAGTCCCCAGAGTCAGCACAGTGACAGAGACATTCAAGTTGGTCCTGCAGACTCATGTCGACTTGTCACATGTCTTGAATGATCCAAAGTCTCTTGTCCAGCATCCAGCCATGTAAACGTCAACATCATTCAGAGCCTAAAGCTACACATTATGCCAAAATCTCCATACCCTAGAGATTTCAAAGGATGTTACCACATGCCTTTGGAGAGTAAAACAACAACAGCGTATTCAAAAATTTTACAGAGACTGGAGGTACAATAGACAGTGACAGATGGATCTAGATTTACATAAAATGACAGACACTGATTTTCTGAATATGTGTGGATAAAGTCAGCCACTAAAATGGATCCCCCGCCCACCCAACCATCCCAAGTAGCAGAGGCTCCCAGTGGGAGCCAGCACAGAGATTTGAATACAGTTTCCAAAGGTCAGGGTTAAACTCTCATTAGGTTTGCCCAATTCCCTCACGATCCCCTGCCAGCCTGGTCTTTTCTCTGCAGGTTGCTTCAGAGGATAATCAGCCTAGACTTTCTCAGAGAAACAGCTCTCAGCTTAACTCTTAGGTGGACCAAGTGCCTCCAACCACAGGGTCCAGGGTGCTGCTAGTGCTCAGACCCTAAGCAGCCTGAGCCCATCCACCAGAGGATGCAGGTGGGGTGGTTAATCTGCACTCAGGACAGAACTCCACATTTTAAGAAGGAAAATGACAAGCATGTTCACAGGTGAACAGTCTGGTTTGTGGGGGCCCAGACCATGTTCTGCTCAGAAAGTTGAGCAGCTTCTTGTTTTCTTCAACTGTCTACAGGGCTGTCATGTAAAGGATATTATAAACTTTTCTGTGTTTTCTCAGTATCCTTAGGCATATGAGGAAAGGGATGCAGATATGGGTTTAGTCCTGAGGAAGACTTTCTCATAGTTGTGTCTCTGGCCTTCTGGTCACATGGAGACGTGATTATGGTAGGTCTTTCTTATTGTAAGGTTTGGAGACTAAATGACCTCCTGTGGAGATTGAGGTGGATGGTTTGCAGTTTAGATGAAAGATTGGGTTAGGAGATGCCTAAATTCCTTTCCAAGCTTTAGATTATATGTTTCTGTGTTCACAGTAAATAGAACAGAGACTAAGGATTACAGGATAACTACAAAGAACTAATATGAATATGTACCACTGAGAGAGATTCCATAAGTTTGGTAAGTCTTGGGTTTGGTTTTTAGAGCTCTTGTGTTTTGTTTTTCAGGCTCTTTTCAAGCTCACAGAAACAGCAGAAATATGAATCTAAGCCCCAGACCAGACCAGACTCAGCTTCTGCTTTGGTGTTTAAAGATACCTGCCCTAATAAGAAAACTCTCTCCAAATTTCAGTGGACATCGTAGCTACTTTGATTTCATGAACCTTACCCTCTTTTCCAACTTTAAGATGATCACAGATGCAGGGAGGAGATGTCTGTAGATACCTGCCTTAGTTACTTTTCTCACTGCTGAGACAAAATACCCGACACTCAAAGTTAAAGGAGGAAAGATTTATTGTAGCTCACAGTTTATAGACATTTCAGTTCATGGTTGGCTCACTCCAAGGCAGACAGGAATCACAAAGGAGAAACGATTCATGGTGGGCAGAAGGCAGCAAAGCAGTTAACTAGTAAGTGACAACAGCAGCCCTTTTTCTTTCCCTTATATTCTATCCAGGTTATATACCCTTAGGGCAGGTAACAGCCTCACTCAGGATGGGCCTTCCCATTATCCACACCCAGAACTATTCCAAACCAGTCAGTGGCCTAATTTAGTAATCACACATCCTTGACCCCAGCATCACACACTCAATCCCAGCATCACACACTCTTGACCCAGCCACCTCTGTAAAGCCCCACCTATGACTGCATGAGGCTTTGAGGAGACATCTAGACACAAGCCATAACAACACCTAATCCCCTCCATCAGTCAAATCATGAACCTGATCCCATCTGAAATGACAGCATAGATTAATGGAATTGGACCCACCCAAGTGGCCATCTCAGATGGCTCAGAGTCCCACTTCCCAGCTTTTCAAGGACATATCCGTATCTGATGCGGTGACTGTTCTTCCTCCTGCTCCTGGTCTGTGTGTCCTGCACTTTTCATCTAGACTCTGAACAATCAGTGTGCCTTCCAAAATAAGCCCTGTTCAGTGCCACTACTGTTGGCTTTTTTTTTACTCTTTCTTTTTCATTTTCTTTAGTCAGATTAGTTCATTTATTTAAGAGGTTTTCAGCTAATACTGCCCACCACTATATTCCCTGAATACCAGCCTAGTACACCATTTATTAGCTATGTGTTGGGGAGATACTCTCAGATTAAGAAATTGTTAAAGGGTGATATTGAGAGATTGGTATGGGCAGCAGAAGGCAGAATAATGGTGCCAGAACTCAGCACCATTATGTGTTAGACAGAATTCCCCTTAATTTGTTCTCCTCGTCCAACAGATTTGGATTGGCTTCCTGTTCTTGCCCTGACCTGCCTGAACTTCTCATTTTGAACATGATTCCTAAGGAATAGAGGCCTTGTTATCAGCTTGAAGTATAATTTCTAGCAAGTCACCTTTCCTTTCTGGGCCTCAGGCTCCTTGTCATTGAGCCTTCAACTGCCCCTTTGGGCTACACTGGGAAAGGTCATTCATTAAGGATCCACTGAGTGGTGACAAAATAGGTGCAGAGGGTCTAGGTTGCTTGCAAGCAAGAGAAAGGCCTGTACTAATCATCCCAGAGTCTTAAAGGTTTCAAGCATCTGTCAAAATTCAAGCATAAACTGGGCACTGTAATTGGGCCCTTAGTATCTCCAGCAAGTTTTCTTGACACCTCTGCAGAGCAGTGGATGGATTAGACATGGTGTCAAGCAGTGAGCCTGTTAATGTGTAAAGCAGAGAGGTGCCAAAACTGGCAAAAAGCAAAGCTTCTAGCTCTTCTCAATCTCTGTAAAAACAAGTGAATGAGGATGCTCGGCTGTCACCAGGAATCAGGGACCAAGGCCAGTTTGCAACACTGCCAGTGAATGGTCCTACTGTCTTCCTGGCTCTCTGTCTTCTTGCCTCCCACCTTCCCCTGAAACTTTAATTACCTCCTGGACCCTGTAGAATGTCTATTTACTGATGGTGAGATGAAGGAAAAGGAGAAATGGCTCTAGAGAAATACAAAAGCCCAACAACCTTCTCAGCGACCATGGGGGACAGAGTGGCTGTTTTAGTTATAAAGATATTTTGGTAGGAAGATTTACAAAAGATTTATTTTTTCCATTAGAACTATATCTCCCTCCAGCCTCTATATCTGCAACATATTTGTCACTCTGCCACTATATGCTGGGGGTACACAGAGATTCTCCATCTGATGAGGCTCTGGGTTTCCAGATGAAGCTGTTGTAAGTCTAGTAAAAGCAGGACCCACGGCCTCCTCCATGGTCACCTTGCCCTGCTCTGGTCTCAGGAGTAGTTCCAGCTGCCACACCCATAAGAGAAGGCAGTGGGGTTGGAGACCTTTTCAGAAAAGAGGAAAGAGCATGAGAGAATGGAGAAATCTATGGGTAAAATTATAGAAGAGATAACTGTATAATTACATTAATGTTCATTAAATATGACTTTGCTTAACAAAATCCTCCTTGGAAACATTTTTGGAATTTAGAAAGCATCCCAAAAAGGACAAAAGAAGAAATGCCAGGTCTGCTCTACATTGTAACTCAACATTACAGTTTTGTCTCAGAGTTAAAAGCCATGGGCTCTTCCTCTTTGTGTCTACTAGTACACGGGCCCATGCTTGGGACTGCATACACCTGTGAAAGAGGCCTTGTCATTAGCTTCTTGACCCAGTGTGGTGAATATAGAGTGGGATGCATCTGTACCTTTGGTTCCCTGGATGCTTCCTGAGTAGAGGGAGGCCTGTGATATGAGGATCAGGGTGGGAGGCAAGCAGGGAGGCTAGTCCAGCTAGAATTGTGGTGAGACAGCTGGGAGTGGAGCTGGGAGTAGAGCACTTGCCCATGCAGGGGGCCCTGGGTTCTATCTCCAGCACCACTAAATAAATAAGCAGTTAAATAAGTAAGTAAATAGAATTGTGGTTGGAGGAATAAAGCTCACTGTGCTGACAGTCTTTGTTCAGGGGGTTGTCTGCAGGACTCTGTGCACAGCTCTCTGATTGTTCGGGCATATAAAGGAGACTCTCATCTGTGCACTCTGGGAAATTAGAGCCTGCAGAAGGGAAAATCTTACAGTCTCATTGGTTCCCACCCTGGTTGCAGGAGTCTCTTAGGGAGAGCTTTAAAGACACATCTCCCTGGATCCTGTAAATCAGGCTCTCTCAGGGTGGGTGGGACCTGAAAAGCCTGTGTATTCTGTGGTCTTCAGTTGGGACTCGTGGAGCCAGTCCAGTGCAGATCTGTGCGTCCGCACTCCAGAGGGAATATTTGCAGCAGGGAACTCAGAGAAGGCTTCTCTCAGCAGGTGAGAACTGAGTTGTACCTGGAAAGCAGGAGTGGGAAGGTAAAGAAAAAAACAACAAGGGGGCAAATCATGGCATTCAGGGTAGGATATTTGAGCTTAGGAAGGGAGAAACTCACCTCCCTCAGTTTTCTTCATTCCCAAGGATGAAAGGGGAATTAGCAGAAACAATGTCAGGGCAAAGAGAATATTAAAAGCTTTAAGGCAGGAAGGACCTCAGTGTCCTTTTATTTATGTGGGATTTATGTGACATTGAAAATTAAACTGGAATTTTTTAATTTAAAAGAATTATTAATTCATTTTAAAGTAAATCCATTGCACATTGACATAAATTTTAAGAAAAATAACTATATTCCCAAAATTTAGAAAAAACAGAACAGTGGCATTGTTTTATATTTTTGAAAATCTCTTTTTCAAGGGACAGCAAACTCTTCCTGCCCCTGCCTCAAATTCAACATGTCTAAAATCAGATTTGTTGTCTTTTCCCCACCCTCAAAGACAGTTCTTCATCTCACTTTATGACCAATCTCCATGCTCCATTAGAACTAAAAAGCTGAAGTGAACCCTTGCTGCTCCCTTTTGTTCAGCCCCTACCTTCCAGGGCTCCGTGATCTGCCCAGCTCACCCTCTCACATCCCCCACACCCCTCAGCTGCTGTTTTACTCTCCCACCCTCTTCTCTTTCCTCTTCCAGTCTCATCAGCAATGTGTCTACCTAGAGAATTCCCTCTTATTTTCCAAGACCTTCACAGCATCCTCTTTCACTTGAGCTCTTCCTTTGCCACGTGCATTCTGACACACTTGGTCATCTTCTTCTTTAGTGTCCAGCCTGCTTTGCCGTAATGCTATCCATTGCACACATGGCATTGTTGTGCAACCATTTATTCACACAACTTTGTCCTTTACAGTAGTGGAGGCCACATGACAGCAGAAACTATGTTGAATTGCTTTGTAGCCCTGCTGTCTTGAATGAATGCTAGTACCACAACCAAATGGATTTGATGAGAAAGGAGGAAAGCCAAGACCAGAGCTAGGAAAGTAGATAAACTTCCTCAGTCCACCTAACATCAGGGTCAAAGGGAATGTAAGTCAAGGGGTAAGCAAGACCACAGAGGGCTATGAACATCATAACACTCAAAGGCAGACAGAAAGCAGGCAGTGTCTTGGTTCCAAGTGCCTAGCAGTGGCTTATGTGGCAAAGGGGGTTGATAACAGCAAAGAGTGAAGTGTTGTATCTGGATGAGAGGACAGAGCTGAGTGGAGTTTTTGGGTGGGCTTTCTCTACACCCCACATATCATATGCTGTGCTTGAATGTATACTCCAAAAGTTCCTTTGTTGGAAACTTGATCCCCAAATTCATATGTTGATGGTATTTGCAGGTGAGACCTTTCTAGGTAATTAGGATCAGATGAGGTCATAAGGGTAGGGGCCCCATGATGGCATTAGAGGCTTTATAAGAAGAGGAAGAGTGACCTGAGCTCTGTCTCACCATGTGATTTCCTTTGCCATGCTATGATGTAGCAAGAAGGTCCTAACCAGGTATTGGCATCTTGATGGTGGGCTTCCCAGCCCTCAGAACTGTCAAATATAGATTCCTTTTCTTTATAAATTACCCAGCATGTGGTGTTGTTAGAGCAACTAATGACCCCCAGGCTTATCATGCATAATGGGTCCCAGAGCTCACCTGAAGAAGACAGGTCCTGCTCAGAGTAGGCCACACTTGCTCTAGGGACTGCTGTGTCTTCTCCAGTGCAATGCCCCAGAGTCTTCCAACCAGAAGAGCTTGTCAAAGCAGCAGCTGGCAGCACCTGAGGCTCACAGATGGCATTTGCTTGAGGGACAGAGAAGGAGCTGGCCTTTCTAGAACAGGAGGCTTACATGGATGACTAATGGGAGATGGAGTTGAGTAGTATAAATGCACTCTTTTGTCTATTCAAACAAGAGAAGTAGCAAGCTGAAAAACGAGGCAGAAATTCATAAAGTGAGACAATTATTATGAGACGGCCACAGGTAGACAGAAGTAAGAGCAAGGTCCCATCTTTGTTCACAAAGCCATAGGGAAATTGTAGGAATGCCAAGTACTGGGAAGAAAGAAAAAAGCCTTTGTCAGATCTTGCTGCCAGCACCTAGAGCCTGGGGAATGTAGATGAAACCAGGACCACTGGGGAACTTGCTTTCCACACCTGGATATGCCCCATCAGTGTGCTGCTTAGGGCCCAGGGTTGAGCCTCAGGCTCCAGAATCCTGCTCCCAGGAGCCTCTGAGCAGAAGGCAGCTGCCTCCCCTCTGCCCCTTTCCAGAAATCCATAGTAGGTATTAAATTTCATTAGTGGGGAGGGGGATGGAATGGAGCAGCTTTGAAACCATACTCTTTTTTTCTTGTTCTCTCTCCCACAGCTCTAAAGAAAGGATGACAGGTCCCCTGCTAGGTCCTGTGGAGCCCCATTTCTTCTTCCTCTACTCAGTCTTAGCCCATATGGGGTGAGGGGTATCCTGGAGCAGGAGAGAGGAGCTTGATAGTGCCAACATCTCTCACCTGAGAAAGAGCAGAGGGAAGTGGAGACAATATACAGACTGGAGTCACAAAGGCTCTGCCTCTGTCAGCCTCAATTTCCTCATGTACAAAATGGGTATAATTACATAATATATAGCATATAGTGGACGTAATGGATACCAACCTCATAGGACTGTTGTGAGAAGTGCTGACAATAATACATGTAAAGAAAATAATAATAATAATAATAATAATAATAATAATAATAATAATACATGTAAAGTTCTTGGCATGTACTTAGTGTTCACTACAATTTAACTGTTGCCACTGTGATGTGTTACCTGTCTGCTGCCACATTGGACTCAAGAAGCCCAATGCTTAACTTGCAGTATAGGCAGGTATCAAATTCGTCTGCTCATTGTCCTGGGACCCCTGACAATAGTTGTAATTCCTGGTCAAAATGAGTTCCATAGAGTGAACCCAGCAGAAGTCAAGAGACCAGATAACGAGTACCCCAGGACATGGGAGTACTCACTTAGGCTCAGCCCCAGGCCTTCACTAGCTACCTTCTCTCTCCTCTCAGGCACCTCCCATTTCCTGCTTCTGTTTTTGCTCACCACAGGAAATTTCATCTGCCATCTACATACATGTCTGTTCTTATAGCAACATATACTATGCATGCGTCTCACAGTTTGGCTATACAGTTGGGCAAATTACTTAATCACTCTGTACCTTACTTTTCCCGTCTGATGGAATAATCATAGGACCAGCCCATAGGACTAGTAGAAACTGAATCAAGTAATTCATGTGAAACACTTAGAACAATGACTACCGTAGTTTAAGGGATCATTAAATATTCGCTATTATTATTATGGCCATTATTATTATTCTGGAAAGTCCATGTCTTCCATGAGTAGAGATTTTGTTCTATGAGATGCCACTGTCCTGTGAAAACCCTGAATGAACTTTTCAGCCTTGAGAACCTTTCAAAAACTGTGATCTCATTGATGCAATAAGCCACCTTTGAATGACCTTCTGGTTCAAGCATTAACACAGGAAAAACCTGAGCCCAACTTGAGGTCCTAGGCCTGAGGTAAAGGTGGGAGTGTGCACAAAGGAGGAGCGTGTAGGATGAGAACAGACCTGCATTCTGCACAGGAAACCTGAAAGTGCAGTTGTCATGGTCCCATGGCTGCAAACTATAATAAAAAAAAGCATAGCTCATGAGGAAAAAGAGGTTCTAAAATGAAATTATAGCAATAAAAAGGATGTATAATTCCAAGGAGGAAGAAAATGGGGCATCCTAAGGAATCAATGTAGCTACCTGGGAAACCTCTAATGAATCTAGACTTTAAAACCAACTGGGAGAAATATGTTTGTGGAAGATATTGGGAAAATGGTTAATATCTTTAACATATAAAGAGCTCATACAAATCAATAATAAAACCCCTAAGGCACAATGGAAAAGTAAGTCAAGGATATAAAAAACAATTCACTGAAGAATAAATAAAGATGGCTTTCCTGTCTTCACTCTTACTGGTAATCATGTAATAATCAAAATGAAAATTCAGGGAACTAGATAGCTATGTTTGTCTTGTAAATTAACAAAGATTTCAATTTGGATTTTTAATGAGTACATGATGCTACTAAGAGTGAAGCTGAATAGTTCCATTCAAACACTGCAAACGGGTATGATACTCAGGAGACTCACTTCTTGGCTGTCTCCTAAGGAAATGGTGCTCGTTCAGAAATCTGTCATTAATATTATTTGTACAAGAAAAAAATTAGAATCAAAATGCAACCATGTAGAATAACATTTATGATTATTTCATGTGTGGGAGAAAGCAAAAGACAAAATTGTACAGATAGTCTTTTACAAGCTATGATTTTTAAAACAGCAATAAGAGTAGAAGATAATAAAATATAAATGATATCTTTGGGTGGTGGAACAATGGATGATTTGTTTAGTTCTTTCTGCGTTTCTACTTGAGAATCAGATTTTTTGTAATGAGTATGCATTATTATTACGGAAAAAATAAACTGTATTATTAAAAAGCACTGGAGATGTGAAAAGGATAGGGAGAGGTCCACATAATGGGCCATAAATCCAACAGACAAGTATAGTCCTGTGGCCTGATGTCAGGGATTATTAATTTCACATGGGCCTGTGGGCAGTGGTGTGATCCACATGAGGAACTTAGATCATGTTCTTCCCAAGAATGTGAACAAAGCAGAGAGGAGTGTGCTTCCTAGAAAGCATGTGAGAGTAAGGAAAACCTGAGCACAAGACCCCCAACATAGGATTAGATGCAACAGTGGCCACCACTGGCCACTCCTTCCTAAAATACTGTAGTGGGGACCACAGTAGGTTCAATGAAGAGAGAACAGGGGGGGACATAAGGGCTTTGGCCACTGGCACACATGAGAAACCACTGAAGGAACCTGGGAAATTTAGACAAGAAAAGACTAAGGATGCCCCCTACACACACACCCCTGCCTACTTAGAATTAGGGATTCCACAAAGTCGCAAAGTTACTCAAGTGATTCTTTTTTGTGTGTGTGTGTGGGTACCGGGGGTCGACCTCAGGACCTCGTGCGCCAGCAGGCACCCATACCACTGAGCGATATCACTGGCCCTTTTTTCATATGTGGGTTCCGGGAGTTGAACTCGGGCCCTCACGCTTGCCAGGCAGGCGCTTACGCCACTGAGCCATCTCACCGGCCCTCAAGTGATTCTTGAAGCAATTTGGGTAGTATATGGTCATGGAATTATTTTTCAGTCTTTTCCTCCTGCAGTTGTCTTTCAGTCTTTCTGAGGAAACCAACGATAAAGTCTTAATTTGATGCTAGGATACTTTAACACCTCCAGCCCTTGCTAATCCCCCTTTCTATCCAAGCAGGAACAACCCTCAGGCTCAGAACCTTTAATGATGCACATGGTATGTGGATATGGCCAAGTCACCAGGGCAGGAGAATAAATGAAGTTTGGTAAACACTGAGCTGAGCTAATCCAAAACCTTGGGCATCTGGAACAGAAAGGATCGGGAAGACAGGTGGCTAGCTGTGAGTTACCCACCTGGCTAAAGCCAGATCAAGCCAGTGCTCCCCATGCTAAGCCAGGGACTCTGTCCTACTGTCTTAATTACTCTTCTCTCACTGAGACAAAATACCTGACTCCCAAAGTTAAAGAGGAAAAGGTTTGTTTATCTAAGTTTGTAGAGGTTTCAGTCCATAATCAGCTGCCTCCAAGAAAGGGCGGCATGGCAGACAGTTCGTGACAGGCAAAAGGTAGCAAAACAAGCAAGGGACCTTAACAGCTTCTTTCTGCCCCTTTTATCTTATCCAGACTATTCAGAGCGGGTAGCACTCACACCCTTAATTCTAGTGCCCTTATTCCTAGCATTGTACCATGAATCAATCCCAGCATTGCACACTCTAGATCCAACCTCCTCTGAAAAAGCACCACCTATGACCACATGAAGCTTTGAGGAGGACATCTAGACACGAGCCATAACACCTACCTCCTGAGCTGTCTCCTGCAGGTCAGTATTTCTGCACCTTCCCCCAAGCTGCAGACTTGGTCCTATCTAGTTCATTGCTGTCATTATTATTTCTCATTTGATTTTGTTATTTGTGACTGTTTGGGCTTTTTGTGGGTGGACTGCATTGAAGAAGACGTGGGATCATGCTATCAGCATAGCTAAAAATGTTTTTAGTTTGCCTCTACATTTTTCCCAAGCTTTGGCTTTTCCTAAAAGGCCAGCATCTTCTGCATCCTTCCCTAGGGGCTTCCCCAGTGTTAGGCTTTGTCTATTTACATCTAAAACAGTCTTTTTGTTAGGTTTCATTTTTCAAATATGATCTTGTCAGTCCCTGGTGTTGCCATGTTAGTCTTTAGATGCCTCCTGATTGGAGTTATTTGTGCTTGTGTAGTCAGAATTTCCCCTAAGAGTCCCTGGCTGTGGGTTCATACTTCAACTCCTGCCTGGGCCATTAAGTAGCTGAGGGACCTTGCGCAAGTCATTCAACCTCACTGAGCAGCTGCCCTACTTACCTCCCAGGGTCACAATGAGGACAAAATGAGCTGGCCATTACAAAAATGCTTTGCAGAGCATGATGCACCCCACAATGCAATGTGTTATTCAGATCCTGTTTTTTTTTTTTGCTTTTTGCATCAAAGAGAATGCGCTTCCAAATGGGAAGGGTAAAACCAGCATCATTACAAAGAAAAGTAGAATTCAAAGTAGGAGAAAAGGTAGATAATAGTTAACTCTTTAAACAAGTTCAACTCCTGGATGCTTTAGAATCATCTGAACTACAGCCTGGGTCTGCAGGGCTGTGACACAATTGTCAGGCAGTGTTCTACTGGGGACCAGAATAGGTTCAATGAAGAGAGAACAGAAAGGACATGAGAGCTTTGGCCACTGTCACACATGAGAAACCACTGAAGGAACCTGGGAAATTTAGATAAGAAAAGGCTAAGGATACCACACACACCACTACCTACTTAGAATCAGAGATTCTTCCAAAAACCTCAGGGATTGCGGAAGGCCTCTCCCACTCCACCTCAGCCCCTGGGACCTGCCACAGGATCCCTGTGGGAAGCTCACCATCTCCCTAACAGCCACCTTGGGGATAGTTGGAAGGACGTAGAGAGGACATGGAGTAGTAAGGCCCCTACTTGTGTGGTTCCATATAAACTGCGTGGCCTTGGGCAGGGGACTGTGTCTTGGTTTTTCCATCCGTAAAATGGAAATGATATCTTGTTCACAGGCTTGTTGTAAAGTTCAGATAAGTGACATAAAATTGTTAGCACAAAGAACATCTTCAAAATATGTTAATTTTGTTTTTGCTTTGTCTACCTCCCATATTCCTGTTTCTGATTATACAAAGAAGGCAAGTTCCACACACAAAAAATTAAACATAGACTTATTATATAGTTCAGTAATTCTACTTGTCAATATATACTCAAAAGAATTGAAAACAGGGACTCCAGCAGGTATTTATTCACCCATGTTTATGGCAGCATTACTCACACTAGCCAAAAAAAATGTGGGAGCAACCCAAGTGCCCATCAATGATGAATGGATGAACAGATGAACAGAACATATATATATACATACAGTATATATCCATACAACGGAATATGACTCAGCCTTAAAAAAGAAGGAAATTCTTTTTTTTTTTTTTTTTTTGTGGGTACCGGGGTCGACCTCAGGACCTCGCACGCCAGCAGGCACCCATGCCACTGAGCGATATCACCGGCCCTTTTTTCATATGTGGGTACCGGGAGTTGAACTTGGGCCCTTGTGCTTGCCGGGCAGGCGCTTACGCCGCTGAGCCATCTCACTGGCCCAAGAAGGAAATTCTGACGGGTCCTACAACGGGATGAACCTTGAACACATGGTACAGAGTGAGATAAGCCAGTCACAAAGAACAAACATTGTATGATTCTACTTATATGAGGTGTCTAGAGTAGTTAAATTCATAAAACAGAAAGGAGAATGCTGACTGCCAAGGGCAGGAAGAAAAGGGAAAGAGGCGGTTATTGTTCAGTGAGTTTCAGTTTGAGAAAATGAAAAAGCTCTAGAGATGGATAGTCGCGATGGTTGTACCACAGTGTAAATAATGCCACTGAACAGTACATCTGAAAATGGTTAAAATGATAAATTCTCTGTTGTATATATTTGATATAATAAAAAATTGCTGACATGACAAAATGTACACTTAAATTTTAGGTCATGACATGATTTTGGAAATACCAAAATGTGAAATCTTTAGAATAAAGAGAGTATGTGCTTTTAATAACAACAATACAGGCTACTTAAGTTCCTGCACAAAGAGGAGAGTAGAAAACTAATCCATGGCTCACTGACAAGGGCAGGAAGAGACCAGGCCTCAGGGGGAGATCTGAGTGTTGCTTATAAGTGCCTCATAGTTCTGGAGCTGGGGTGGCAATGCAGGAGCTGAACCCCACTTCCTGACTCCCAGAGCATCAGCACAGACCCTTTCAAAGCCAGCCATCCTCACTATCCTTCCAAACAGCAGGGGAACCCAGGAGGCCCCAGGTACTAGGGACTGCTCAGAAGCAGGTCGCTCCCACTCCCCACACCCTTCCTGGAGCAGCAGGAGGCCATCTGCTGGTGGAGGTAAGAGGAGCCCAGGTGAGGGGCACACAGCTCTTGGCATTGTAGAAGAGGACACTAAAGGGGCTTCTAGTCACAGGGGAACAAGGCTCATTACTGGGTCCTTCTACCTGTCCTGAGCTCCACAGCCTTCAGGCTACCTCCTGGAGAACCCAATCCCAGAGTGACCCCATGGCCTAGGACCAGAGCTGGCCACCATAGCCCATGGACTTCCTCAGCAGGCAAATAACCAGGTTTGTTTTGAGGGGTTTTGTTGTTGTTTCTTTTCTTTTTTAAGACAGGGTCTCATTGTGTAGTTTAGTTTAGGCTGCCCTTGAACTCACTATTTACTCGAGGCTATTGATCCTCCTGCCTCAGCCTCCTGAGTGTTAGGATTACTGGCATGCACCACCACACCCAGCATAATTAGGAATTCTTGAGTCTTCTCTCCAGCATCCCCACAGACCCAGGACATTTTAAATGGCTCACATTTTAAATGGTGCCAAAGATACACCCAAGCACTTTGAAGGCCTCCAGGTTGGGCTGGCCTCACTCCTGGAGATGAAGCACACCAGCTACCTTTTCCAGGTACCAGGTTGTCTAGCTGGTGGGACCCAGGGCTCCTATCCCAGGACCTACTCTCCTGCCAGCTAGCTATAAAGCAACGGACCTGTTTGACCTCTAACGCCCATATGATATTAAATCTTTTCCCCACTTCTGAGCCCTCTGCAGATAGGGAATCACTCTCTGCTCCATTCCACAGACATCCATTGTACCTCTCCTGTGAAGACAGTGAGCCGGGCCCCGAAAAGGATAATGAGAAGGGTAAAAACAGACCCTGTGTGTGGAAATGGATTCATCCCCTGGGACTGCTTAACAGGGTATCACAAACTGGGTGGCTTTAGAACAGGAATTCATTCTCTCTCAATCCTGGGGGCTGCACGTCCAAGATCACAGCGTTGGCAGAATTGTTTCCTTTGAGCAGACTCAGGGACAGTCTGTTCCCTGCCTCTCTCCAAGCTAGTAGTGGTTGCCAACAATTCTTGACTTGTAGATGCATCACTCCCATCTCTGCCTCCGTCTTCACATGGTCATCCTCCCTGTCTGCGTCTGTGACTCTTCAGTCACTGGATTAGGGCCCACCCTCTTCCAGCATGTCCTCATTTTAACTGGATACAAATCCACAAAGACTCTACTCCAAATAAGGCCACATTCACAGGGAGTTAGGATTTCTATATATCTTTTGGGAGGATACAGTTCAACCCAGACAGCATCCAAAAGTAAGAATGAAAACAGTGTAGCAAAAGAAAAAGAACAGGCGGGCATGGTGGTGCATGCCTATAACCCCAGAACTTGCGAGGCTGAGACAGGAGGATCACCACAAATTCAAGACCTGCCTGGGCTTCATAGTGAGTTCAAGGTTCCAGGCCAGCCTGAACTACAAAGCAAGAACCTGTCTCAAAATACCAAAAAAAAAAAAAAAAAAAAAAAAGAACAAAATTTTAACTCCCAATAGAGCTGGGCTTTTTTATTTTTTTATTTTTTTGTGGGTACCAGGGGTCGACCTCAGGACCTCACGTGCCACTAGGCACCCATGCCGCTGAGCGATATCATTGGCCCTTTTTCCGTATGTGGGTTCCGGGAGTCGAACTCAGGACCTCGCGCTTGCCAGGCAGGTGCTTACGCCACTGAGCCATCTCACTGGCCCAAGCTGGGCTTTTTTAACTTCTCAGAACCTCCACGTATGCAACTATAAAATGGGATAATATCTTACTCTTACTACCTTGCCTTTGTAATATATATACAAAGGCAACAGGCAGATAGTAGGCAGGTAGTAAATAGTAACTGACATTGTGGTAACTATTGTTGTTGTTGTTGTTGATATTATTAGCTGAATGCTAATATTATTAGCATTATTATTGTTGTTGTTGATATTATTAGCTGAATGCCAAGGCACAAGAAAATGATGTAGCATAAGAGAAGTTCAAGAAATATACCCAGGAGTAAGACTACATCAGATGATGGGAAGCAAGATTAGCTTAATGAAAAAGGTAACATTTGAAACAGGACTTGAAAAGATGGGCAGGATTTTGACAGGTAGAACTGGCAGAGGAGGGAATTCCAGCAAGTGAGAGTTACAAAAACAAGCCTTGGCTGCAGGAAAGTATAGAGCATCCTTGGAGAAGAGCTGTGATTTCCATTTGGCTAGAACTTTGGGAAATGAATAAAGAGTAATGGTAATTGAGGTTATAAAGGAGCATTTGCACCATAGAGCATGAGGAGTTTGCATTTAATTCATAGGTAATGGGGGAGCCAATGAATGGTTTTTGGAAGGAGTGACACAATTAAACTGGCATTTAAGAAAATTAACCTGGCTGCTGTGTGCAGGATCAGAGAGCTCTGCAGTGTCCAGAGCAGGGAGAGACCAGGCCTGAAGCCCAGGAGCTCCCTGCAGCTCCTGGCCAAAGGCTGAACGTAGACTGTGACAAGTGCCCTGGGCTCAGGCTTGTCATGTACCTTCTCTGGTTACAGTCATCTCATTGTAGGGTCTGGAGGCTGGGCCTGGCAGGTGCTAGGAGATTTTCAAGACCCTTCCAATGGCTGGGATTTCTTAGCCTAAGAGGCACCAGCAGAATGTGTGAGCTGCATTCACAGGGTACCTTGAGGTACAGAGGGGGGTCTTTTGCTCCCCTCCCCTGCCCCTCTGGGAGACCAGGAGCATTTCAGATCTCTGGGCTTTGGGGAAGCACAAGCCTGGTCAGGCTGCTGAGCAGTCTTAATTGTTCTGCATTAACTTAACTTTCACCTCAATCTTACTTTAGAATTTTGTGAATATTTATGAGCTAGCCCTTGCTTAATGAGGGGAGTAGAGACATTAATGAGCTTTCTTTCCCAGTTGGATTTGAGGATTTTTCTTTCTTTCTTTTTTCTTCTTTTTTTTTTTTTTTTTTTGTCTTCACATCTCTAATCTGAATTCCAGCTACACTCTAACTTTTTGCCTTCCTGTTCCTCAGATGTGAGACTGGCCACTGTAATTTTTCACTGCTGCATGCAGGCAGGATCTAAGTACATGATGGGAAAGCTGAAGCAGTCCACACTCAAGACTTGAGAGGAGGGGGGTGTGTGTATGCACAAGTAAAGGCAGTGTGTGCACACATGACCACGCATGGGGTGTGTGAGCTCTCCTTTAAGCAGGATGGCCAGGCTGGCTCAAATGCAAACAGGAAGCCACTGCTTTCTCAGAAATACCAGGGAAGATGCACACAGCTAAGCCTTTTTGTGTGCTTGTACTGGGCCTCCTCTGGTTCCGGGCCTCAGGCACCACCATAGAAACTCCCAAGAGTGGGCCAGAGTTCAAGGCTGGTTGGTGCTCCTGCCACTGGGAGCCAGCACAAGACTCTGAGCAGGCAGAGCCCAGACAGACCCTAAGACCCTAGCAGAAAGTGAGGGGATTCCTGCAGCCAGCCCAGGGCTTCAAGCAAAAGGGAAGCCAAAGGGGCCACAGACAGTTCTCTGCACTCAGGATGTTTGGGGAATACCCGCCATCCTCTCACATGGACTCACCTGGGATCTTTCACCCAGTGTCCAGGGGACTGCTAAGAAGCCTGGCAATTGTGTAATTGATAAGTCTATAAGAAATAAAGTTGAGGAGGCTCTCAGAAAGGTGAAAATCTCTCTCTCTCTGGAAATAGGTTATTTGTCCATGGCTCCCCCCAAACTTCAGCCACAGGGAACTCTGCAACCCTTTCCATCTGACGCCTGTCTGCTTTTAGCCCCTGATCTGGCATTATTCGCATCACACTGCACTTTGGTGTACATTTGGCCAAAGCCCAAGGGAATTTGTTCTCAAGGACTTTCGTGGGGGGGGCAGGCAGATCCTTTTCTATCCTCCCAGTCCTGGTCTTCTTCCTTCCCCTCCACCCTCCTTTCTATTTCCCTCCCCATCCACTGCATCTTTTGCAGCAGCTTCACTGTCAAAAACCCAGGAGAGGTTCATGAAGCCCAGCCCTGGACTCTGGCTGGCAAGACAGTTGCCTCGTAATTGTGTGTGTGTGTGTGTACATCTCTGTAGGAATGTGAACAGTCAGCCACAATATGATTAGCAGATGCTAAAGTGCTAACAAAAGGATAAAAAACAAAAACTGGTTTCGCGGTGTAAAAGTCAAGCTACAGCTCTTCGTGAGCACATTTCGCTGGTTACGTTCAGCCGCACGTGCACGTTGTAGGCATGGCGGGTCACTTCCATTATAGGCTTCAGTTGATCACAACACTAATTTCTGTCTCCATATACTCAGCTTTCTGTCACTCATGGAGTATTACAACCTGCTCCCAACTTTTTTCATAAAGTTTAATTTTGTTAGAAATGTAGACATTTTTTTCATGGATACTATTTTTTAAAAACAGAAAAAAATGGATGTGGGGTGGGTGAAATTAATCATAGTCTGATCACCCAAACCTACTACTATTGACATCATGGGTTTTTATGTTTGTCTTTAACCATTTTTCCTTTGCATAATTTAATTAGCCAACCCCCTAGGTATAAAACATTTGGGTCAGCCATCAAGTCCATACTGCAATAAACAATGCTGTGTTGAAATTTTTTATGCATTTACTTCTACGTGACACTTAGGTGAAATTATTGGGCTATTTTGGTCTTGGACGCCTCTCAGTGGATCTTGCCAAGTCACTTTTCCAAAAGAGTTGTGCTAACTGGCAGTGTATGAAAATTCTCAGTTTGATGCATTCTCACCAGGACTAGTTTCATATTTTTTGCCCTAGTTTTTGCTAATTTGGTGGGCTAAAATGGCAGTACTTCCTTGCTACCTTAACTCACGTAGCACATAGTGAGGTTATATATTTTTCCATGTGTTTATTAACCAGAAGTAGTGTTTACCACATTCAAAAGTTAGGAGAAAACATTGATTTATACTTGATAGTATGTGTACAGGCATGTGTACGATTTGTGCACGTATGACTGTGGTGGCCACAGGCGTATTTTAGTGATCATGCAATTCTGCTGGAGGTGCTGGTGCATGTAGTTGTGATGTGGGGATATTTTCACTTTCTGTGGGAGAAGGGAGATTAAGAGGGAAGAATTTAAACTCTGGAATCATTCAGACTTGGGCTGTTTTACCACATTAGTAGTTGTATGAATCAGGGCAAGTTACTTCCATTTCTGTTTGGGTCTTTTATTTGCTCAGCTGTAAAATGACTGATATTACCTAGGACATAGAATAGTTGAGAATATTACATGAATGATGAGGAGCTGCCAGAAGCCCCCCTTGCTCCCCGGTCCTAGGAGTAGCTGCAGGTGGGAAAACTAGGGATGGGCAGCTTCCCAGGGAGGAAGTTTCTTTGTGTGTAGTAACATGCATGAAAACTCAGAAATTACCCCTCACTTCTGTTCTTGTGCCCTCTGAGGAGTGGTGTTTATGAATGACAGGTATGATGTTTCGAAGAAAACCAGAGCTGGACGGGAGTTAGAACAGTAAAAGCAGATTTAATTCAGTGGTGTTATAATAGAGAAAGAGACCTCACTACAGAACTGGGCTCAGATCTGAATACAGCAAGAAGTGAGAATTTATAGCCAAGGAGCAGAGTGGAATATGGTGTCAGTGGATGGATAATTATGAGGAACAAACAAACGGCAAGGGAGGATTCTAGCGAAATCAACCTGACAGAATTCTTGCTGTAAGCAGACCAGGCTGACCTGACATCACCTAGAGGATAGTGGAGGATGAGGAACAATCAGTCATTGAGGGTGATCAAAAGCAAGTTAAGATTCTTACTAAAGTTGAACAATGCAGAAACATGGAAGTTCAAGTGGAGGTGTAGCTGGAAGAGGACTCAAAGAAACCAACTAAAGTTTAGTCAAGGAGACACCATCACGTGGAGGAAAATACCTGAACACGATGGAGAAGTTGAAAGAAGGGGAAGGCAAAAGGAAGGGTGACATCATTGTGCTGTTTGAAATGTAATTTACAAAAAGGCAAAGGGATTGGTTGGGGCCCAGAACTGAAAATGGTACATAGTGGGCAGAACTCAGTTTCCCTGGATGCCATCTGACAACCTACACCCCACCCCATAGATTCTAGACCAGGCTCTATGGCCAAGGCCCTGGGGATAAAGACAAGTCATTTTCCCTCCCAGGACTTCACTGTCCCTTCTACCAAAGAGAGAAGGGCTCCTCCTTGATGACAGAAGGAGACTTCACCTGATGAACCATCTGCCCACTGCTTTGTACCAAAGCCAGCACTGGAGTCAAGGCACAGACATAGCCAGTATTCTGTTACTTGGTAAAACTATTAGGGCACTGGGCCTCCCTCGTATGGCTGACCAGACACATCCTAGGGACTCAGAGATGGATATGCATGTGCTTTAAACTGCAAAGCTGCCGCCTGTGGAGCTAGACACCCATCAAAGGAAAGTTGATCACCACTTTGGCAGCAAAGTCTGTGTCCACCATCCCAGCAGGATGTTGGAAGAGATGAGGGATATTATGTTAGCACCAGTTTTCTGGCAATAACTTCCAGGTTGTTAAAACAGATCCTTATCCCAGCATTTGGGGTTTCTGTAGTAATAAGGTCTCTGCTTTGAGCGTTGACTAAAACCTGATTAATCTAAGCAAGAAGAAAAGAAGAAGATGACAGAGACACCTAGTTACTCATCGCCCAGCTATCCCTCATGCAGCATGTGTGCAGTGAGCACCGCTGTGTGCAGAACTCACACTAGTTCATGTCAGATGCAAGTCCATCCTCAAGATGCACAGGGTCTTGTTCACTTGGACGCTTATAGTGGATGTTCACTGGATGCTGGTTTCTCGTCTTTTTCCACAGTGTGGACTTTGCCGTGCTTTCCTAGATGATGCCAGCAAACTCGGGGGTCCCTTACTCTAGTGTCTTAGTCATTGTGCTTGTCACCGGGACAAAATACCCGATACCTGCAACTTAAAGGAAGAGAGATTTATGTGGCTCATGTTTCTGAAGTTTCAGTCTTTGCATGGTTGGCAGCATGGTGGAAGGGCCTGAGTGGAGGGAAGCTGTTTGTCATAGCAGCCAGGAAGCAGAGAGTGAAGGGAGGAGACAGGGAGGCAGGTCTGATCAGAAGAGCTCAGACCTCCCTCTGACCTCTTCTGATCAGACCTGCCTTCTAACAGCAAGTCAGCTATATTGCCCCCATCCTTCAATTACTTTCCCAAAGCCCCACCTATGAGCTCTTGGGGATCATTTAGATATAAACCATAACATCTAGGTCATACTTCAGTTTGTTGCTACCTCTGTTACGAAGCTTGCTGTGCTGCGTCATAATTGATCAGTTCATATGTTGGGCACCTCCACTACCCTGCACTTTCCTAAATACACAGCAGGTCTCAGTGTTTCATCTTCCTGTACCCTGTATCTAGCACAATACCCAGCACAAAACACATGTGAATAAATACCTACTCGTGTCAGACAGCTTCGTGTCTGTCTTGGATTGTGGGCTCCCTGGGAGCAGGACCATTTTCATTATTTATCTTTGTACCTGGAGACTCACTCGAGGGCCCAGCACATTATAACTGCTCTTCGTTTGTTGAGTGACAGGTGAATTCAGCAAATTATGTGAAGACTCACAGAGCTCCCCAGCAGGTGTGCATGACACAGCCCCTCAACACAGGGAGATGTTGGGTATAAAGCACTTAGCACACACTCACTGAATACTATCATTACCTTGGACAAGTCACTGAATGCCTGTGAGCTTCAACTTCCTCATTTATATGATGGGAGAGGAATCCTGGCTGCCACAGGATCATTGTGAGAATCAAGAGCAGCCCTTGACAAGGCTGGCCTTGCTCCTCACAGGTGATAGTGAGTATATCTGACCCAGTTCCATCACGAAGCCTAGAGCAGAGCCACTCCACCTGGCACAGGTGTGAGTGACATGGACCCCTTGGCCCTGCTATGTCTGGGCAAGCCTAAGACAACTAGAGCCTCAAGCAGTTCACCTCTGGCTACAGGAAGCCACCTGTGCTGACCCCT
This sequence comes from Erethizon dorsatum, assembly GCA_028451465.1. Taxonomy (NCBI): domain Eukaryota; kingdom Metazoa; phylum Chordata; class Mammalia; order Rodentia; family Erethizontidae; genus Erethizon; species Erethizon dorsatum. Next base: position 83,850,783 of record CM051829.1, read on the forward strand.
ATGTTTGGGACAGTTTTCCCACTGTGATGGGAACGTGGAAGGGGTCAGGACGCTCAGACCTGGAAGTCCAAACAAGCCCAGCTGAAGGAAAAGAGGTTCAGCTTGGGTTCTGAGTCTCAGCCTTCTCGTTGCCGTGGCTCCTTTCTGACTCTTCATGTATTTTTTAAAAATGCACAATTTCCTAAAGGGAAATTAAATTGGATTGAGCATTAATTTGAGCAAATGGAGTCTGATAGGGCTGTCGCCAAGAACCGCTGGCTTCTGATCCTTCCTAGGGCTCCAAGGGTAATCTGGGGCCCTTGTAAGTCCATTTTGACCCCTTCCGTGTTAGTCTCCAGGTGAGCTGCCCACCTGCTCTTCTCTTGGTGAAGGGAGAAGCATAATGGCTTCATCCACTCCTACCTTCCCCTTCACCTTGGAACACAAAACTAGCTGCCCCACCCCTACCGAGTCCATATGGCAGAACCCATCTTGATGGGAGTGAGGCACAGAGGAAGCTTGGAGAACATCTTTTGGGATGTACCCAGATCCATGCAGGAGAAATCCGAGAGATGGGGTCACAGTTGGGGACTGGCATGTGGCTCCTCTGGCCTCTCTGTGCCCAGAAGCTGGGATATATGGGGCAAGGCCTTTAGCTGAGATACTTCATGTGAAGCAGGAGTGGGCCCAATGCCTAGTTCTGTTGCTTACAAACTGGGTAACCCCAGTACAGTTATGAAGCAAATGAGTCCTAATTTCACCATCTGTGCAATGGGAAGATAAGAGAGCCTACCTCACTGAAACCTCATGGAGGTTAAAATATAAAAGGTCCAAGCGAAGAAAGTGCTTAGCTCAGTGCTGGGCGTGTAGTGAGCACTCATGAAGTGTGCATAGCCCTTATTTTTATTGTCTGATTTGTGCAAGGGAGTCTGCTTTGCTTACCGTGGAGGAAAGCCACACTGCAATCCAGTGACCCCTTCACACTGTGATCCTTGGCACTTATGCCCTGCCTCCTCCATGTGGTGGATGCCCAGGAACACCTCAAAATATGTACATTTATCCTAATGCCTACTGCAGGTTGTGACACGCAGTGCCACTTGGCAGAGGGGCAAAGTCAGCTGACTGGGGAACCCTAGAGATGTGAAAACCAGCTCCACCAGCACTCCCAGGAGAGTCAGGGGTTGTGACCAGGACCGTCATCATCCCTCCATGTTACCACATAGGCGAAGACCAGCTGGACAGACTGCTTCCTTCACTGCTGCTCACTGAGTGCTTAGCAGGGTCGCCCACCACTTTACAAGCATCATCCCTTCCAGGTCCTGTGATGCAGGATTAACATCATCCCCAGTTTCAGACGAGAAGACTGAAACTCAGAGGCTGGCCCCATGTGCTACTGCAAGTAATAGAGCCAGGAATGTTCTTGCCTGTTTTTAATAACTGCTCCGCATTGCCACTTTCGTGCTTGACCAAGAAAGCAGGCAAGTGATGAATAAGAAAAAGAAATTTCTGATCCTAAATTCTCAAGGTCTCAAACTCTCAAAGAAAAATGCTAATGTTACTCACCTATTCCCAGTGAGTAACATTTCTCCAGGGGAAGTTTAAAATAGAATTTTAGTCATAACTTAATGGAGCCAATGGATTTTTTTAAATAATTAAGCCTTACTCTTAGGCAGCCAAGTCTGACTATGGGTGACAATGGGAGAAAGCATTGTCACATGCTGACTGTCAGTGCCTTAAGAGTGGATGATCCCGAGATTACATTTGACTCAGGAATTTGATGAATAACATTCACCCAGGAGCCCAGAAACAACACCCAAGCCTTGTGCACTGACTCGCCATCCCACTTCTTCATCTCCCATCCCTTAGCCAGGCCTGCATGCCGGGCATAGTACCCAGGTAAGGGAGGATGTCAGCCTCAGATAACCCATGGTTCATCCATTCAGGATATTCCTAGAGCCAGGTACTGTCAGGGTTCCCCATGTTCAGGTAGTAAGCAGTAAAAATATACCAGTTTTCTTATTTATATGGCATTTTCTCATTTTCTTTTATTCCATTTGACCCTCACTATATCACTATCAACCCAGGTAACATATACATAACACTTGGTCCAGTACCTGGTACATTGTTGCCCCTCAATAAACATGAGTCTGTTCTTCCCATGGACAGATAATTCAGGGGTCACCCAAGTCGCTGAGCAATGCAGACAGCAAAGTGCAAAGAGGGAGATGGCGCACCAAGACTCATGTGTCAGGACTGCCCAGGCCCCCTCTTCCCTCAATCAATAGGCTCACACACATAAAATCTGATGAAATAGAATACTGACCATGGTGACAGGAAGATGCCACTGTAGCTGGTATACGTCAGCCTGCCTGCAGCCCCGCTGGGGGATGGGGGTGACAGGCAGAGGCTAGAGGGAACACACATCCTGAGACCAATTATTTCAGCCCTCAGTTATTGGCTCACTTCCCCTTACAGCTGCCACAGCCCCTCACAACAAAGACCCCAATTTGTTGGACCACAGGGAGAGTCCCTGTTCTTCACACCTTCACACACACACACACACACACACACACACAACACACATGGCAGGCTCTGGAAAAGCTATGGCCAAGTGTTACACATATTTTATACTACTAAGCCGAGTGTTCCTTTGCCTTTGCCTCTCCCATTATTAAAGCCTTGGGCTGACAGCTGAGTTCCTGGGGGCTTATCCCTCATCCTCGCCCTTCACAGAGACATCTACAAGAAACATTGGATTTGCTGTTAGCTCCAGGGCTGGAGAGAGGCATTTTCCACCTCCCTGGGCTCAGCTAATTGGCTATAGATTCTCACTGAGAAGAGAAGGAATGTTTTTCAGACACCTGCTGTCTCTCTAGCCAGGATGGGAGCTTGGAGAGGTCAGGTCACAGTGGTTTGTGCTCAGTGCAGGCCTTTGGGTACAGCCTTTGGGCAAACGGATGGAGCAGCAGAACAAAGCTTCTTCCTCTGCCCCCATGTGTCTCAGGCAGCCAGGGGCCTCTCCTCTCAAGGTAGTCTTTCCCAGCCTAAGGGACCTGCCCTCTTCCTGCCAGGGAAAGGCCCATTCTGTAGGAACAAGAATTGGAAGAGATTAAATAGTCCCTGGGTCCAGACATGTAATCTGACCCCAAATAAGAAGGGAAATAAAAGACAGAGGGCACACAAGACACAACCACTTGCTTAGTTTATTCAAGGTGGAGCCACAAGTAGATTCAGGAGGCTTCTCGTATGCTGACCTCCTTGATCATCTCCTGCCTCATGATCATGGGAAGAAAGGGCAAACAAGAGTCAGAATAGATCATTCATCTTTGATCTCAGTAATATCCTGTCCACACTGGGTGAGGCTAAACCAGGAAGCAGCTTCTTGCTTGAAATTTCCGGTGCTGCCTTTGGTGCCCAGGAGGGAGTTGTGAAAAACCATTTGACTGGTCCAGATACCAACCAGTGAATAAAGAGAGTCCAAGAGCAGGCTGGGTACAGCAAGGATCCATCAAGAGTACCTGTGTTTCCCTGGAGCCAGTACACACAGCCAAGGGCATGCTGGGGGCTCTGACTTGATCATTGTTGAGTCCCCAACATTCATCCCAGGCCCTCACACACAAAGGGCATTAATTCATACTGTTTCAATAAAATAAGTAGGACAGTACATCATGTGAATGCATACAAGTAAACAAATAAACATACACACACATGGAGGGAGGGAGGGAGGGGGGGAGAGAGAATGTGGAACAATTTTTCCAAGCCTAGAAAAATGGTTTTCTGCTGTTGAAATAGAAGCACTAAGGCCAGGGTATTGGATTCTGTAGTTCCCTCAGGCTCATACTAATCAAAACACAACCACCACCTTTTCTTCTTGCCACCTACATAAAGCCACCATCCCTGGGCAGCCCTACACCCATCCCTATACTCTGCACAGTGCTTCCATCAACCTTGCTCAAACTCAGCACACCCACAGCCAAGCTGCCAAACCTCTCTCCTCCCTCTCTCTCTCTCTCTCTTTCTCTCTCTCCCTCCCAGCCAACTCTAATAATCCTTCTCTCTTACCTTTCAGGCCATTTGAAGGGAGAGAGACCATTGGCCATAGTTCTGGCCAGGAGTCTCAGATGACCCAGACTGGGGATAAGGGACAGGGTTGTTGTGGGCATCCCTGTCCTTCTTGCCCCAGTTCTTGAAAGTAAAGAGCAGACATTTCGGATCCATGTACATAAGGAAGAAATCTTTGGCAAGACTCATCAGTGATTCTCAAAATCCTTGGGCAGCCAGAGGCTATAAAACAGAAGTATTTCTTGTTTAGTAAACAGTCTCTTCTTTGGTTGGTATTTCTTTTCTTTTCTTTTTTTTTATGTGGGTACCGGGAGTCGAACTCAGGACCTCGCACTTGCCAGCAGGTGCTTGTGCCCCTGAACGATGTCACTGGCCCTTTCCTTTATGTGGGTACTGGAAGTCGAACTCAGGACCTTGCACTTTCCAGGCAGGTGCTCATGCCGCTGAGCCATGTCACTGGCCCATGGTTGATATTTCTGTTGGTCTTATTAATGGCAATCGCTAGCCACTTTTACTAACTTTGTCCCCAGAATTTCTAGAATGAGCTGAGTTGACAAGCTCTGACATAAGAGTAAAGCAAGGCCTGAGAGTGCTCACCCATGTTCCCAGTTATCCTGACCCCTAGAGTATTTGTGGCCATTGTTAGGCAGCAGCTACCTTGACTTAGCCTTAATGGGCTGACCATAGTTTGAAATTCAACTGGTCCCTTTTTCCTTGGAGGAGTACCTCTACTGAGAAAGAGCTTGCATTTATACATCATCACAGCATGGAGAAGGAATGGATTTTTGGACCAGGAAACATTTGACCAAGAAACATAAGTTTTGAGAGTGACTTGTAGCAGTTGCACTTATTGATCTCAAGAAATAAGTAAATTCCTGTCAATGTGAATAAACCAAGTATAAAGATGCCAAGAAAGTTTAAAGTAATAAAGGAGTAGATGTCAGGCCAAATTAATCAGAAAAGATTTTATGAAAGAAGTCTGTTTTTGGAGTCTAAAAGAAAGAGAGGAATGTAAATAGCATTTCTGGAGTTCCTCCTTCTATATGGCATGCCTTGTACAGGGCAAATGTATTTTCCTGTTTGTTTATGTGTGTTGGTTTCTGGATATGTCCTTCTTACCTGCGGTGCACTGATTTTCTCTTCATCTGTGTTTAATTAACATTCAAAGCTATGCATCAAGCACTTAATTTTGGTTCCTGTGCTTTTTAGTTCTAGAATTTCTATTTGGATTTTTTCAAAATTGCCAGATCATGTTTTAGTTTCCTTTGCCTCATAACATTTTCAAGCTTGCTTTTTATTTGTTGGAATTATAGACATAGTTGTCTGTGTATGATAATTATAATATTTCAGTTCCATGGGTGTCTCCCATTGTAATATCTTCTGGTTTTCAGTTCCTTTTTCTTGTGTGCTTGCTAATCTTTGATTCCGTGCTGGTCAATGTATTTGAAAAGTATTGGAAGAAATAATCTGTAGTTTCGAAGAAGTATTCTTCTCCAGAGAAGAATTTAATTTTCTTCTGCTAGATACCTGGGAATTGTAACAGTCCAAGACTACCTTAATTGAAATTCAAGGCTGCAAGACCATAAGAGGGAATATTTCCAGTTCATCTTTATCCCAAGGGTAAAGCCCTTAAGCATCCTGACTTTGAATGTGGTGGAAAGTATTTATTCAGGCTTCCTACTTGGCATGAGAATGGGGGAATCTGCAAAAACCACAGTTCAGCCAGGAGTGGTGGTATATGCCTATAATCCTAGCAGTGGGCTGTTAGTTAGATCCTGTCTCAAAATAAAATAATAAAAAGGGGCTGGAGATATAACTCAGCTCAAAAATAAAAACAAAAACAAAAAACCCAACAAACAAAACACAGCTCATATTGTCACTGATACTTCTGGACTAATTATTTTTTAAGGCAGGGGTGGTGTTGAGCACTGAGTTTACCTCTCAAAATGCTCACTTCCTTGGAGATTATGGCCCTGTGATTCTGTATTACTTTGTTACCTCTTGATGATTTTTTTAAAATGTTTATTTCATACAGCTATTCAAATTGTCCTTAAACCAGGTGTGATAGCACATGCCTGTAATCCCAGCACTCAGGAGGCTGAGGCAGAAGGATCACTCTGAGTTTGAAGCCAGCCTGTGCTACATAGCAAGTTCAAGGCCAGCCTGAACTTCATAGCGAGACCCTGTCTCAATAAATAAATAAATAAATAAATAAATAAATAAATAAATAAATAAATAAAATTGTCCTTTGAAGAAGGTTTATTCAAATTGAGCTTTCTAGTAGCTGTCTGTCCCCCCATTTTTCTTAACAATAACTGTGAGGTCAGAAGATATGAGTATTCCTACTTTACAGATGAGAACATGAGGGTCAGAAATTTTACCCAAGTCAGGATTTCCCTAAGAGAAAGACCTGAAAGTTGAATCAAGATTGTTCTAAGTCCAAAGCCCATAGTTTTCTCATTTGCCATACCTGAGAAGGGAAAAGAAGAACAGAAAAGCTATTTAAAGTGTCCATAAAGGACATGTGCAAATGTCTAGAGGCAGAGGGGAGAGCAAGCCTGTGACTGGCTGCATCCATGAGCTCTGCATCCAGAGCTGCCTTATCAGAAAGAGCCTCCTCACATGGAAGTAGCAGCCTGGGCAGAACAGGTGCTCTCCACAGCATGCAAGGTCCCTGTGGAACCGAGTATGCGCCCTCAGGTGACCCTATTCTTGGGCAGATGGACATCCCTCCTGGAGCTGGAGTGTGCAGGGGGCAGTGAGCACCCCAGATGCTGGGATCCATGTCAGAGAAGGTGCTGCACAAAGCAGAGTGTGTCCACCAGAGTCATTAGAAAGCCACTTGGCAGAAGCACCTCAGAGGAAGGCTGAAATGAGGATTCAGGAGTCTCCCTGATGAAAGCTGCTTGTGTTCCTTTCTCTCCTTTCTGCCCTCCTTCCCCTCTTGCTGCCACCAGGAAATGACCCAGCAGCCTCTCCAGAATACCTTGGTCTCAGACCTCCAAGTTAATGAAAATGTAAACACATTTTAACTACTCTCCCTCCCTACCCAAAAGCCAGAAGCCAGTGACTGCTTTTTTTACCAAGCAGCGGGGAATTCTTCTCAGGTATTTCCCCAAGACAAAGGACAGGGTCCAGCTCTTCACCTCTCCACCCTCCTTTCTACATCTCCGCCCTTCTCTCCACATCCCCATCCTATTCTCCACATCTCCACCCTCCTCTCCACATCCCTACCCAACTTTCCACATCCCCACCCTCCTCTCTATGTCCTTGCCTCCCTCTCCATGTCCCTACCCTCCTTTTCCACATCCCTACCTTCCTCTCCAAAGCTCTACTCAGCTCTCCAAGTCTCCAGCCACCTCTCCACGTCCCTACTCTGTTCTTGTTCTCAGGGAAAGCTTACAACTTCTGCAGAAGCAAGCTCTTTAAAAGGGTTGATTTACACCCCTCCAGGAATTTCCTTTTGGACATGGTAATACTCCTAAGATTCATTTTCATACCATCCACACAGGAGGTATGTTAAAGCACACGGGCTATGAGTTAGTTTGACTGTGATGGCCCAGGAAGGAGCCCACTGCCTGGAGCGTGGGAGTGCAGTCAGGGAGGAATAGGGAGAAGGGACAGGCTGGCCAGGCCAACCAGGGCTACTCTGCAGGTTTCTGGCAGGTCTGGAAGAGTTGCTCCCCATGGTGTCCCCACATGTCCCCATCCAGTAAACTGGGCTGAGATGTATGCTTTCACTTCGTGCAGATTTTTTTACCCATTTTTTCCCTGTTGAAGTTGATATTCCATTGAGATTAATAGTTGATTGAGTCATTTGAAAGGGCCCTTTGACAAAGAGGAAGAACATAAATAAGCCCTGCCTGTCAGCCTGCTAACAGGCAGGCTGCTAACCTGCTGCTGCCCCTCCCTGCTAACCAGTTCTGCTCTGTAGCCAAGAAGGCCACTGCCCTTTATTAGATCCACCTGTCACCCTGCAACAGGCGGGGAGAGTCTCCCATTCCTCACCGGCCCATCAGCCAGGCACACAAGGCTCTTGGGGGACAAAGGGGAAGCAGGACAGAGTATGGTGAGGTCACCCTCACTCCTCTGTTCTGTGTGCAGCATCCATCCCTCACTGAAGAGCGGTAATCAAGAGCACAGGCTCTGGGGACAGACCACCTGGGCTCCAATTCCAGCATTCCTGTTCACTAGAATTGTGATTTGGTTTACTTAACCTAAGCCTTAGTGTTCTAATCTGCGAAATGGAGATAATCGTAGAACCCATTACCTGAGTTTGTTGGGAAAATTAACTAATCGAATGCTTGGACCAGTACCTGCCCCACAGTAAGTATCCATATATTATGATTACTCATATTCTCCCCCAGCAGTAGAGCAGAGCAACCCCACCCACCACCTGCACTTGGAAAGGCAGCTGTATTTCCCATGGTGGCTGCAGGCCAGCTGCTGGGGAAGCCATGCCGAGCTGTGAGGTTGACCCTGCCATGTTCTCTTTCCTGCACACTACAGCCACGTCAGGCCCAGAGCACAGAAGGTTAATTGGAGGGCAGGGGGCAGGAGGAGGGTTCAGAGCAGAGAGGCTCCATCACAACATACTAATACATGCACAAGACACCAGGGTTAGCGAGGCTGGGAGTTGGACACCTGCCAGCCCTGTATCAACTCCCAAAACCTCCTGCCTCTCTCCTGCCTGGGTTAGAATCTAAACTAGACCAGCAAGAAAAGCAGCTACCAGGACTGGAGGAGGTTCTGATTCCCAAGGCAACCTTAAAGTCACTGTTTATTGCATTATCCCATCTCCCAGGCAGGAGCCGAGGAGGAGCTGGAGTTGTGTGAGGGGTGGAGAAGGACGTGGACAATGTGCAGAAAGGCCTCAGTCCTTCAAGGGGAAAGGGCTGGACAGCTTCCACCAAGAACTCATCAATGCCAGCCCTATTTTAGCTCTGTTATAAAGAGGATATAAAGGAAAATTAAGATACAGCCCTGCCCTCAAAAGGCAAGATCTAGCTGGCAAGATGAGCCCCATATGAATGAAAGATAAAAAAGCAAACAACAGGGGACTTTGCAGGGCTGCTTATCATACATGCAAAATATACAGGGGTCTATGGTCTCACCTAAAACCAGCAAGAGGAAGTAGATGGTTTTCTTAACTTTGTTTTTTGTTCTGTTGTTGTTGTTTACTTTTTATTAGGGAGAATTTTGAGCATATACAAATGTAGAGTGGATAGTAAATGAACCCTTGCCCCTGTACCCACCTACCTGGCTTCCACATGTTGCCTTTTTTATTCCTGAAGTATTTAAAGCAAATTCCAGATATGTGTCATTTCACCTATGAATACTTCAATCTGCACAGAACATGATTTTTAAGGCTTCTCTTCACTTTGGCCTGGTGTGTGTGTGTGTGTGTGTGTGTGTGTGTGTAAAATGTCTAAAGGTGAACTTGAATGAATGAGGAGAGAGTGATACATCCAGTAGGGGTTTGGCAGAGGTGCAGATTTTACACACGCAGCTGGGGACTCCTGTCCCTTGCTGGCCAGTGTCAGAAGCTACGTCCCTACTGAGGAATGCCGTAGCAGCCTTCTCACCCCAGCCCAAACTCACATGGAGTCAGTGAGCTGGATCTAGCACATGGCTCCATTTCCACCTTCCAAAGCAAAAGAAATACTTCAGGGCAATGATAAAGGCCCTGTTGAATTTACCAAGCTGAATCAAACCAAGCCCAGAAGTGTGGAGCCTGGGGCTGGAAGCTTGTAAGATGTGAAAGGATTCTTCTGAGTTTTCCATGGCTCAGTGGAAACATTAAATTGGCCCTAAGCCCTGGAGCAGGATCTTAAGTGCCTAAAATGAGGTTAGAGGTAATAGTTAAGTATCTTGGGGATCTAGAAATTTAGTCCTGTTACAGGCTGAAGGGGAAACCTGCCTTAGAAATATGGACTGCATTTAGTCTACCACCCTAAAAGTCCTTTCAACAGCCTGCAGTGTGTCCAGTAAGTCAGAAGTGCTGAAGCAAAGCAGAAGGAAAGATCCCTCTTCAGAATGATGTCATTATGTGCCTACTATGTGCCTAGCTTGGTACTGGGCCTGCTGTCATGGAACTTACTATCTGGTGGCTAGGAAGACACAAACCCATCACCATGTATGTGCCCATGGAGGTCTGTGAGTGCCTATTAACCATTAATCAGAGCACATCATCATTCCCAGTTTAATAGCTGAAGGACCTGAGGTTTAGAGATCTTCATCACTGCTCTGACATCACACAACCAGCGAGAGAAGCAAGTGTGCTTTCCAGGGCCTTCTGACTCCCAAGCCTGCATTCTGTGCATGCCGCTAGATTGTGCCGAGCTTACAGGTTCAGAGAAGAGGGCACAGGTGACTGTGAAACAACCCCAGCCATGTGAAGCAGATGAGATGAGGAGCTGGGCTGCTCCTGAGGAGCTTGGAGGAGAGCTGTGTGTTGGCAGAGTGGCAGACATACTCTGGATTTTGCAAGGGCAGAATCGGAACTTATGGTGCAAGTTACAGCTTAACCACAGTATGAGCAGCCCAGCCATGATTCCATTTGTTTCCTGCAGAATATCTAAGATCTGTCTGCAGCCTCACAGTTCATAAAGTGCTTGGACAGACTTGACTCTCATAACAGCCCTGCAAGGTGGGTTAATTTTTGTCATTTTTCAAATTAGTAAACTGAGGCCCAGGAAGACTGAGGTTTCTTAGCTGGGCAGAGGGAGAGGAAGGATTTCAGCGCCGGTCTGTCTGACTCCAAGCCTGTGCCTGGGGAATCCACCAGGAGGGCAGGGCAGAGGCTGGGGCTGCCATAGAGAGGATTCCTAAACCTCATGGGGATGGTTCTGCCACCCTGTGAGACCCTGCCCAGCCCTGTAAGAATCTGAGACTGAGATAGGACGCAGTGGAAAGGAGGGAACTCTTTTTCCCCAGTAGAGAGGGATGGGTAGGAGAGGAAGGGAGAATCCTGAAGATGGTGGAGGAGGGTCTTGGAACAGCACAGGGCAGAGGGAAGGGGTGCCAGATAAGATTCAGAAAGGGCAATTGGAGCCACCTGGACTTACACTGGGGGCAGTGGAGAGCAGAGTGTGTGAAAATTGAGGACATGTGATGGCCACAGATAGGGTCAAGTGGCCAATCAGCACCTTAGAGTGGCCTGACCTGGGGCTAAGACCCCTCTCATACCACCATCTTCTGCCTCTTGCCCTCTTTTGTCTCCAGCCTGTCTCTCCCTCTGCTGCCGTCTCAGCTTAAGTCACAGACAGAATCAGAGAGGTGCTAGCAGAGGCAAGACTGGGCCTCAGAGAAGATCCCTATCAATAAAAAAAATGCTTGGTCCACAAGAGTTGGTCTGTTTACTATGGGCCAGCCCAGCTTCTGCATCCTAGTTCCTTGTCACCCCCATGGACTTTAACCTCAGGACACCACCTTCTGGACTGCCACTGGGGTCTGACCTTGGCCCCATCATGCCTTTGCAGCACAGATTTTCCACCTTCTGTCAGCACCCAGTCTTCCTTTCTACAACACATGCCCACATAGCCAGAGGCTCGCCATGGCTCAAGCTCCACTTGAGTGGAGTGGAGGAGGCACATCCTATTCTGAGAAATCTTGGTAGCCCAGGGTGCCAGAAGGCTGAGGAGCCACCCTGGGGTGAAGGGCCTCTGTGAGGCACGGATGGAGAGAGGGAAACAGATGGTGAAGGCCTGAGGAACCGGGTCTCTGAGGGAGCAGCGTGTGCTGTTCTTCACGGCTTTCATGTCAACCCCAACTCTCCCGAGAGTGTGGGGAGATACTGGGGAGAAATTTCCTGGGATCTGAGATTGAGGGGGTGAACCGAGCAAGGTCCATATTCCAAAAGAGCATGTCTATCAGGATTGGGGCCAGGGCTTTGGACATGCCGATGTAGTTCAGCCCTACTGGGGGGTAGCACCCTAGGTCAGGGAATCTGCCATTTCCAGATCTGACCACAATCATTTCTAGGCAGGGCTGTGACTGCACAGCCTCTAAATCCTCAGACTTCTGCCTTCTGCATCTTCCCTCCAAAGTACAGATGTCCTTGACAATCACAGCAAGCTCATCCAGAGGGCAGGGAACAACTGACTGGATATTCAGGGACCATCACCATAAATAGCCAAATCTCAATTTTCATTTGAATATCTTCCCATTGACAGGAGAGCAGTAGTGAACCTGATGACTTGATTACATCTTCGTGGTTTTTATCCACAGGTGGGGGCCTGGCACTGGCTGTTCTATCCCTATCTAGTTGGCACATTGGTTCACTGTTTACTTACCCTCTCTCTATTTGCCCATGTCTTTCCTTCCCAGTGCATCTTTCCTGGAAGAAATGTGAACCAAAGGAAGTATGTCTCCACAGGAAGCTGTCCTCATTCAACTTTGTCGTGTGGCTATAGTGATCACCTCTTTTGGTGACAAGGCTGGTGTAGGCATCCCACACCCCTGGTCATTACTGCCCTTCTCATGATAGGATTAGTGTCAGGTACAAGCACTTTTTGGATGAAGTGACAACATGAGAGTACTTAAGGATTAGGTTGGGAAGAGGAACTCTGCAGATGCTGAATCTAATAAGGATAACCAGCTGGTGTGTGGCATTATGCTTAGTCCTAATTAATTTTACCATTTAAATTTTTCACTTCTAGAAACTCCACTTGATTCTTTTTCATATCTGCCCCATGATTCCTGATAGTGTTCTATTCTTGTTCATCTTTGTGATTCCATCCTTTATTTTCAGAAATCACTCCATACATAACTGTTCTGTATCTATAACTCTAGTACCAGTGGTTCTTAGAGAAGGAGTCTAAATCTGTTTTTTTCCTATTGACTCTCATTCATGGTTACTTGCTTCCATATGGTTCTTTTCTTAATCTTAATCTGTGGGAATTTTGAAGGCCTAGGTTAAGATGTTTACCTTGGCAGGATTTAAATATGGTTTCTGCATAAACCAAGTAGCAGTGCCATCTTGGGACCACATCAGCCCATTTCCAGAGCCTAACTTGATTTGAAGTTCTCCCTTTTTGCTGTAGCCCAAGGATCAGTTAGTTACCCAATGACAAATCGCAGGTCACTGGGCATGTGCCTCAGAGCAGCAGCATTCCTTTCTCTGTTTCCTGATCACTCCTTCCAGCTGTGATTTTGCTTTGTGATCTGTTCCTTTTCATTGGAAGTACCTATTGTAATAGGTCTCCCCTAGTTCAAATGAACCCCATAAAGTATCACAAACTATATTCAGCACATAGAGGCTTTGCATCAGAAAGGCCTTCTAATGATCTAGTCTTGTACATGAGCAGCTCCACTGAGAATCTATTCATAGGTCATTCACTCACTTAATAGGTATCTTGAGTGCTCATCATGTGCCAGGCATTGTTTTTGCTACTGAGGTACAGTGTCTATCTGCCTGGAGCTTGCAGTCTGATTCAAGAATGATTTAAGACCAGTGCCGTCAGTGGAACAAACACTGCAGGAGTTGCTTCATATCTTGTTCACTCATGAACTGTTGAATTCCTATTGTGCATCATGAAACGTGTTAGGCATCAGAGACTTAGAGACAACCCTGTCCTCACACTGCTCTTATCCCCATGGGGAAAACAGACATTTAGGGGCGTGTACCAGGGCATAAAGGAGCAAGCGCTGTGATGGAGGTAGAAGACAAGAGTGACTGAAACTCTGCCTGGGGAGTCAGAGAAGGCCTAGGGAGGTGACATTTGAATAGCATCCAGAAAGATGAGTATGAATTACCAGGCAAACAGCAATAGAGAGCAGGCTACTCCCACAGAGAGAAGGGCCTGAGGTAGTGGCTGGGAGTCATGGAGGAGCCCAAAGCATTGGGGAGCACCAGTGAGTGCAGTGTGACAAGAGTGTGGACAGCAGGAGGAAGGGAAGGGGAGAAGCATCGCTGGAGATGTACACAGAGGCTACCTCACCTCCCAGACCTCAGTGCCACCTCAGGACCCTCCCTTCCTTCCCCATTCCTACCCCTACGGGAGCCAGTTTCCAAGCCCAGCAAGTTCTGCTTCCTAAACATTACCTATCTGTCTCCTCACCCCCTTGCTACTTCCATGGTTCAGGCCTCATCATTTCCTGCCTGGAGTGGTGCAGTATCCTACTGACCAGTTCACCTTCATCCCCATCTGGCCCATCCTTTATGCTGCTTTCAGGGTGATCTTTCAAAGATGAATATTTGATCATATCACTCCCCTTCTTACGATCCTTCATTGATTCCCCATTGCTTCCAGGAGAAAGCTCACATTGGAAAGTTCACCCAGAAGACCTTCACGGGACTACCTCTCCTGCCTCATCTCCCACCCACACTTTGGTCCAATCAGTACTTTCTTACAGTTCCTTCACAATTTAAAATCAGCCTATGCTGCTGCCTCCAGGAGATCCGTGGCTGCCCCTCCTTTGTGCTTACACAGGACCCTACATGCACGCTTCTCATAGTGTTGTGACATTGGACTGTCATCATGACTAACCTGTCTGTCTTCTCTATGATGGCATAAGCCCTTTGAGGACAGGGTCATGCCTGTCTGTCTAGTTTTGTATCCCCAGCACCTAACAAAGTGATGGACACAAGGTAAATACCCAGCAGATGTTTGTTTGATCCATCAGTCCAGAGGGATAAAGAGGAAATATATGGGGCATTGCAGGTGTGTATATGTGTGTGTGTGTGTGAGTATGTGTGTGTGCAGTAAACACAGGGGTAGGGCATTCCTCTGGACAATCTGGCTAGCTCTTCCTCCAATGTTTAACCTTGCCCTGGTTTCTTCACTTGTGCAATGACTGCTCTAGACCAATGGCTACAGCCCCTTTCTTCTAACTTCCTATAAACCTGAAGATCCAAAGGGGAGAAAAAGGTGTAGAGCAGTGATTGTCCAAGTGTGGTTGCCCATCACCAACACCAATAACTTAGCATGCAGATTCTCGAGTGTCACTCCAGGTCAAGAGAATCAGAAATCAGAAGTGGAGGCCAAGCATTCTATGGTTTACCAAGCCCTCCAGGCAATTCTAATGCACAGTGAAGCCTGAGAACCACTGGTTTAGAGTATCAAGTTTGTTACCCAAAACAATCACCACTGAGGTGGCAAAACAATGAGATTATTACCACAGATCAAGAGTGGTACCTCTGCCAAGAGCTGCAGCTGTGACTGAGTGTGACCTTGCAGAGCAGGGCCAACAGCAATGGCTTGGAAGGTCGCACAGCCCCTTCTCAGGAGTCTGCCTGCAGAGCCTAGAAACACCTCCCTGAGCACCTGAGAGCCTCCCCACAGGGTGTCTGGGCTCAGACACCATGTCTCCTGGGGACTTGCCAAGTCCTCCAGCTCTCTCTGTTCCTTCAGTAGGGCACAGTGAGAAAGAGGGGTGCTCTAAAGTCAGGGAAGCCTAGCTTGGAAAACCAGCTTGGATAAGCTGATGATCCTGAGCTGATTAACTTCTCTGAGCTTCACCTTTTTCATCTCAAGAATGGGGCTGAGAATATCTCCCAAGGTTGTTATGAGGCCCATACTGATGCTAAATAAAAATAACTATTTCTGAATTATCACTGTGATTGTTGATCTAATGATTGTCCCACTCTAAGCCTATTCTCTTCCCTCTGGGTTCACCCTCAGGTGGAGTTTTCAGAGGAAATTCAAAGTTCCAAAATACAATGGCAGCCTTTTGTCCTCTGGCTCACTGCTGAGTCTTACCTGACTATGGGACATGAGCCCTCCAGACAATTCTGGTGGTAGGAAGGAGGGGTGACGTAAGGCTTCATTTCCCAAGTCCCCCACCTGGGATCAAGAACAAGAGTGAAGTTATTCATAGTATTTTGGCAAGGCTGATGTCCTAATCTGGTAACCTCTGAGGTTTTCTCCCCTTACACTCTAACCCCACTGCTGCCTGTTATGTTGGCTCATGAGAGCCACAATTTTAGGGTGAAACCACTAGTATTTGTGCATAGGGACTCTGTTCTCAAAGAGCCCTGTCCATGTCTTAATTCTGTAGCTGCCTAGCTGAGTTACCTTGGGTATAGTATTTAACCACTTTGTGCCTTAGTTTCCTCATCTGTAAAATGAGGATAATAATGTATCTAGGGGTTACTGGGAGGAGCAAATGAAATGATGTCTGCTCAATACCTAATAGAAGAGTTTTTTAAAAATACACATTACACACGGGCAGATCTGCTGTCGTCAACTGTGCCCTAAATGGGCAGTGTCCTGGCCTCCAGTATAGAATGGACTCCCCACAAGACACGCACCTTGCCCCCCACTGAGAAGTGGGCAGAATCAGATGGGGAGCACGGCTTGCACTTATCTCCTAGCACCTGGAGGAGGAAATGAAGGCAGCAATTAATTGTACAAGGCGGATGGTTTGGGCAGCTTAAGTTCAGGTAAAAAGTTTAATTATCCCTAAGCCCTAATACAAATTAATTAGCCTTCCGTATTAGGAGGGTAAGCTTTCCTGCTCTTGTCTCAGCCCAGACATCACTGTGGATTACCAAGAATGCACTGGGTGAGAGAAGGCAGCAGAAAAACATGGAGTCCTTGATACCATCTGCTCAGGGCAAACAGCTGCTCTACACTGGCACCAGCTAGGGTTCTGGGTAGACTCCTAAGTCTGAATGAGCACCATAGTCCATCTATACCTGGGGTGTCACCTCCAGGAGGGGCTTTCCTGCCCCCATTATCCCTGCCCACAAAGCCAGGATGGGGCCAGGAGGGGAGTCCTTATTTGCACGAAAGGTGTTATGGCTTGTGTCTGAGGTACCCCCAAAGCCTCATGCAGTAACAGGGCTTTTTCAGAGGTGGCTGAATCTAGAGTGTGCGATGCTGGGATTAAGGGTGTGTGATTAGTATATCAGTCCACTGATTGGTTTGGCATGGTTCTGGCCAGGATTAAGGGTATGAGTGCTACACCCACTCTAGGGCAGGTACTCTGCATACAATATAAGGTCCACAAAGAGTCTTGTCCCCCACCCCACCCCGGGTGCTTTTGCTGCCTTCCACTGCCATGAACAGCTGTCCCTCTGCCATGTGCCACCCTGCCTTGGAGCCAGTGGATTATGGACTCAAACCTCTACAAACTGTGAGCTAAATAAACCTTTCCCCCATTACTTTGGGTGTTGGGTATTTTGTCTCAGCAAAGAGAGAAAAGTAGCTAAGACAAATGGAGGAAGACAAAAAGGAAATAAGGCTCTGGGTTTAAATTTTTTCCCCGGGATATGACTTTTTCTATTTTTTTTCTTTTTTTATCCTTCTCTTTCCTCAAAATTTCATGAGAAAATAGGCTGTAGATGCTATTAGGACTTAGGGAACCACCATCAGCTGCCCCATCACGATGTTTCTGCCCAGGTGGGCCCTAGGAGAGGCTGTGAAATAAAGAGCCCTGTCCATCATGGTCATCACAACCATAGTTAGTTGCCGCTTAATGAGTGTTTACTGTGTAAGAGGCATGTAGTCCTTGCAACAGCGCTGCAGGGTAGGTTTTGCTCATTAACTTGTACTTCCACAAACATTACTGAAGTACTTTGAGCAGGGATCTGCATCTCAAGTATATGTTTCTTAAACCAAGCATGGAGACACCTTTTGCCAGTAATCCCAGATACTCTGGAGGCTGAGGTAAGGTGGAATGTGTGTTCAAAGTCAGCCTGGGCAATTTAAAAAGACATGTCTCAAAAAAAAAAAAAAAAAGTTTCTTTGTGAATTAAAAGGGGAACAAAAGTAGAGGTGAGAAGTCTGGTTAAGAGGGCTTTGCAGAAGTTCACTCTAGAAATAATGGTGATCTGAGCCCAAGGTTTATTTAACAAACACTTATAAAGCTCTTACTGTGTGCCAGGCTGAGCGCTTTTACAAATAGCCCATTTAATCCCTCACAAGAACCCTGTGAAGTCTGTACCATTATTTTAACAGCCAGGAACCTAAGGACAGGAAGATAAGAACATGCCCATGTCACTCAGCTAACAAGCAGCAGAGCCAGAATTTGCCCCAGGCAGCCTGGCACTCAGGGTGTGTTCACACTTTTGAGCACTACACTATTGCTGCCACTGGGGCTGTGGGGTTGGAGCAGAGGGGCTAAGTTCCAGCTGGCTCCTCAGAACCCTCTTCCAGGACCAGCCTCTCCCTGCCCCACCCACACACACCCCTCTCTTCCTTCCCCTACCCAGAGGAGCAGGAAGTAGAGCACAGAGCAGGGCAATGGAAAACAAACCAGTCCCAAGTCTAAGCCCAACAATTCTCCATCTCATTACTTGAATGACCTTGAACAAGTTTCTGTCCTCACTGGACTCCAGCTCCTCATTGGGAAAGTGGCTTATTCCTACTTGCTAGGGTGTCATTGTGAGTTCCTAGCACAAGCTCAGTACATCGTTCCCTCCCATCCTTTCATTCCCTATCCCCTATTCCTCAGGCCACAGGTTCCCATTCCTTTGATTATTTCCCTTGAGAGGATTTCCAGATAATTAACTGTCTCAGCCTCCCTTCTATGAGATGATCAAGTTAATCAATATCCTATAGACTGTACAGTGCCGGGAAGCAGTCTGCATCAAGGAGCAGAGGTTGAACACCCACTCCCTTTTCCTGGACACTGTACTCCTGTCACTCCAGCCTAACATGGCATTAGGCTCTTAGTAGCTATTACACTGTTAGCCACTGTTGAAATTAAATTCCCCAGTGATTTTTAACATGCACTCCTTTTAAACCAGGTTTCTTCCATCAACTTCACAACTCATTGATTATTTGAATCAAAATGCTTGTGGTGTCATTTATCTTTGTAAAATTAATTTGGTTGGTTTCAGCCATGATTACAACCTGTTAAAATCCTTTTGACTCCTAAGGACTCCAATTCATAATAGCCCTGCCATTTAGAAATTTGAAAAAAAAAATTTGCTTTAAAACAATCAGGAATAACAGCATCCCCATCATCATTATCATAAAATCCAAGACAAAAACAAAAAACAAAGTTAAGCAAAAATAATTTGTTATTAAGCAGAGTCAAAGGAAGGATCAAACACCTGAGTCACAAAATAGTCAAGGGTGAAGCTGGCCCTCGGCAAGACCATCTCTTTCCTTCCCATCTCTCTTTTTTGTATATGTCATCCTTCTTCCTCTCAACTATAGCCTGGTTTCTTCCCATGGCAGAAAGTATAGCTGCCAACAGTTCCAGAGCCTTCCTTGTTATAGCTTTAACTTCTTCAAGAGAGATTGATCTGCTCCCAAAGTTGCCCAACATCGTTAGCCATCAGGAAAATGCAAATCAGAGCCCTAATGAGATACCACTTCATACCTACCATGACAGATACAATAAAAAGACAGACAATAGCAAGTATTGTCTTCTATCAGAAGAAGTTGGACCCCTCATTCACTGCTGGTGAGATGCAAAATGGTACACTTTGGAAAACAGTTTGCCAGTGCCTCAAACTGTTAAACATAGTTACCCCATGACTCTTGGAGAAATGAAAACACATGTCCACACAAGAACTTCCATGCAAATATTCATAGCAACATTATTTGTAATAGGTAAAAAATGAAAATAACCCAAATGTCTGTTAACATATAAATGAATTATCAATATGTGGCATGTCCTTACAATTGAATATTTTTGAGACATAAGAAGGAAGTACTGATACATGCTACAAGGGTGATATATGCTTTCAAGGATGAACCTTGAAAACATTATGCTGAGTGAAAGAAGTCAGACACAGAAGGCCACATATTATGTAAACTTCTTTATCTGAAATGTCCAAAAATAGAGAAATCTGTAGAGACAGAATTAGTGATTGTCAGGAACTGAAAGATGTGGTGTGGAGTGATCACTGGCTGCTAATCAATGTGATGTTTCCTTTGGAGGCTATAAAAATGTTAAAACTGTGGTGACTGTGATAAAGATAAAGCACAACTGCATAAATCCACTAAAAACTGTTGAAATATACAATTACTTAATACAACACTGAGGTTCTATCTCACTGTAGAAAGAATAGCTACCTTCAAGAATTCAAATAACAACAAATGCTGGAAAGCTTGCAGGGAGAAGGAACCCTTCTTTATTATTTTTGGGAGTGTAAACTGGTACAACCACTATGGAAATTAGTATGGAGATTCCTCAAAAACCAAAAATAGAAATTCCTTTTGACCCTGCTATTTCCCTTCTAGGTATCTTCCCAAAAGAGTTAAAAGACCTCATATTACAGTGATACATGCATGCCCATGTTTATAGCAGCACAATTCATAACAGCTAAATCTTGAAAGAAGCCTATATGTCCATCAACAGATGAATGGATAAAGAAAATATGGTGTTTATACACAATGGAGTACTACTCTGCTGTAAAGAAGGATAAACTTGAGTCATTTGTAGGAAAATGGATACACCTTGAGACCATAATGTTAAGTGAAATAAATCAGACACGCAAGCTTAAATATCACATGGTTTCTCTTATATGATAAACACAATAGATAAATAAAGTGCAAAATAAAAGACAATAGAAAAAAGAGAAAAAAGTTACTGTAATTCAGCATGGCCAATGTATGTAAAAGTGTACCTTGATTTAGTATACTGTAATTATTTTTATGTGTTTTATATGGCTTTTGGTCTGTGAGTCTGGCTGTTAATCTGTGTTTATGATAATTAACTTGATAAAGACTTAAAAATAAATAACTAAATTTGAAAAAAAAAACTACAATTTAAATGGTTGAACATTGTGGTATGTAAGTTGTATCTCAATAAAGCTGTTAAAAAAATAAGTCCAGGAAAGGAACTCATTGACCCTGCTGCTTGGGTCAGATGCCATATTGTTTTTTTTGTTTTGTTTTGTTTTTGTTTTTGTTTTTTTTGTGGGTACCGGGGGGTCGACCTCAGGACCTTGCGCGCCAGCAGGCGCCCGTGCCGCTGAGCGATATCACCGGCCCCTTTTTCGTATGTGGGTTCCGGGAGTCGAACTCGGGCCCTCACGTTTGCCGGGCAGGCGCTTAAGCCGCTGAACCATCTCACCGGCCCATAGATGCCATATTGTGAATTTACTGTGACAGTGGAAGCCGGAGCATAAGGAAAGATCTGTAAGACTATGGCAGCTCCTCTGGACAGAGTTTATGTCCTTCTGGAAGGGGAGGAGTACAGGTCCCGGATGGGGCAAACTATTTGCAGACAAAATGATGCCTGTCCACCACACTGGCTATTTGTAGAGAATTTACAGTTGCCTAAACACTGAATTAACTTTCTTCTGAATTATCACAACAATTCTAGAGAATTAAAACCCACCTTATAGGTAACTGATTAAATAAGTTACCCAGGGTCATTTAAGTGGTAAATGATAAGGGGCCAGGGCTCAAACCCAGGTCTGACTGCAGTCCCTTCTCTCGATTATTAGGTCACATTGCCTTCCTCTCCCTTTATACAAGTTGTTAAAAAAAAATTCTAGAACACACCAATGGCAACCTTTCTTTAAACCCATTCTTTATTTTATTTA
This sequence comes from Erethizon dorsatum, assembly GCA_028451465.1. Classification (NCBI taxonomy): domain Eukaryota; kingdom Metazoa; phylum Chordata; class Mammalia; order Rodentia; family Erethizontidae; genus Erethizon; species Erethizon dorsatum. The sequence continues at coordinate 83,872,276 of CM051829.1, forward strand.
TATATTTACTCTTTCACTAATCGAAACCCTTCTAACATGAAAATTATGAAGTTCCCAATGCTGGCATAGGACCAGTATTGAAGAAGTTCCAGAAGACTAAAAATAATTACTCTATTCCTACTAGCCACAACACTGTCCACGCCACATTCCCCTAGCTTGTCAAGGGTATAAAGAACAGGGGCAACAACACATCTTGGTAAAATCATGATGCGATCGGTCTGTAACAGTCTCCAGATCTACCGTCCAGTTAACTTCACTTTCAAAACAAGAAATAAGTTATTTTGGCAAGATGGGTGCATAGCAAACTAATACAGCTTATTTTCCAAGTGTTCACAAGCTGTCCACTTAATACTTTGCTCTCAAATTCTGCCAGCAGTCTCATGGCAGAATTGATGAACGCCAAGCTTTTGGTTTGCAGCTTCTCAGACCTCTTTTCTCCTTCTTTGAAATATCAATACATCAGTTTTCCATCTCTAGTCTCTTGGTATTTCTGTGTTGTTTCATGATTTCTCAAAGATCATGGGCACTGGTTCTGCAAGTCCATCTGCACATCTGTCTTAGCTCCGGGGCTTGGGTCCACATGGATCTGTGATAGAATTTCACTGAATCTAGCCAGGCACTTGCCCACTCTTAGTCTCCAACTTTAAGCTCCCCATCCTTCCTATCAGCATTTGTCCCAGCCTTTCCAAGATGATGTTGTTCTTCTCAGTGAAGAAGTCAGTAGTGCCTGGAAGTGGAGTTGTTCTGCTTTTGTTCTGTCATCTGATACCAGCAGACCAACTGCCACAGCAGTGGGCATGACTCCCTTCCTCGTTTTCTCTTCAGATAGGTAAAACAACCTTGTGGTCCTTAGCATCTTCGCCAGCCTCAATCTCTGAAACGCGGCCTTTCTGCTGTGCTTTGTTTTCCTTCATTTTCGTCTGTGTCGGTGTGCTCACTGGCTGCCTTTCTGTCATGCCATCTGAAAATCCCAGCTAACATGATGTATCTCAGGAGCAGTCCACTTTTCTCCATGACCAGGATTATTTGAATTTGGGAAAATTAACTATATTTTTAGAGTTTTCCACCAACAAAGACTATAGTTTCCAGAATGCCTAGATAAAAGCAATAATGTTCATTGTTTATGAGCTGTGTATGTCACAATAGGATAATGAAGTAATTGATCTTCCTTTTATAGACAAGGACACAGGAAAAATGACTTTGAGTCTCACTATTTTAGCAGCTGTCATTCCTGGTCATGCTAAGCCTGTTTATGCTCCAGATAGGCAGAGGGAAAAGAGGCAGAAGAGATGATATCTCTGGCTTTGGTCAGAGTAGTTATCACAGCTCTTTGCTTAATAAGGTCTTTAAATTATCTCAGTAAAGAGGAAGCTAAACACTTAACTACTGTGGAGAGCATCTTATTGATTGGAGGAGAGGCTCTAGCTGGGCTGCCCAGGGCTGAGCGGGAGCCAGGCCATGCTGGTCCCTGGAGGCAGCTGCGAGGGTGTAAAGTACTTAAGAGAGTTTCTCTGAGCTCTGAGAGGAGCAGGCACCATCCCAGTGTGGCTTTGTGGCTTAAGGAGCCGTTTCAGAGCTCAGTCTCCGTGACACAGTGTGGTTAATGGAACACAGAGAAAGCAAGAGGAGTGGATTTTGATCCCAGCTGAGTGAAGAAGGAAAATCCATGTGGTATCTCTGATCCTTGGTCCCTGCATCTGTACAAAGGGGCTAAGAATACGAAGTTCACAGGGCTCATGGCATTTGTGTGAGGTAAATATATAAAAATGCTTTGTAAATTATAAATCTCCACATGAGAAGAAAGTGAATTTGTTACTTTTATGACCATAAATGAGATCCTATTGCTCTTCTGCTTAAAATTCTACCATGGCTCCTCATTGTACTTGAGATAAATTTGTACTCCCCACCCTGACCCACCAGGAACTGTGTGCTTTGGCCCTTGCCTGGCTCCTCCACTTCCTTTGATACATCTCTCCCCTCCATCACTGCATCCCATCCCACTGGCCCCTTGACAATTGCTAGAACAGGCCAAGCTCCTTCATACCAACTCAGGGTCTCTGTACTTCCTGCTCCTTCTCCCTGGCACACTCACTGCAGGTGCTTTACACAGCTGGACCCTTTACCTTCAGATCTCAGCTTAAATGCTAGAGCCTTGGAGAGGGCTTGCCCAACCACACTCCCACCATTTGACACAGCATCTACCTCTGTTCTCCTCATAGGAACAACCACAAGCCATGGGTTTGTAATGCATTCACTTTCTTGTATATGGTCTTCCCCTTAAAGGAGGTTGGCTCCATGATCACAAGGATCTTGTCTGTTTCTTTCTCTTCTGGGTTATATCACCAGACCTGGCACATAGTAGGCATATTAAACACTTGTTGGATGGATGGATGGATGAATAGATGGATAGATGGATGGATGGATGGATGGACGGATGGATGTTTGGCTGGGAATCCTGACTTATTCCCCAAATGGTCTCTTTCTCTTCCTTATACTCTGCTTCTCTCTCTCTCTCTCTCTCTCTCTCTCTATCCCTATCCCTCTCTCCCTCAGATATGGAGACATGGTGCCTAAAACAATTGCAGGAAAGATCTTTGGCTCCATCTGTTCCCTGAGTGGCGTCCTGGTCATTGCCCTGCCAGTCCCTGTGATTGTTTCCAACTTTAGCAGGATTTACCACCAGAATCAGAGAGCTGATAAACGCAGAGCACAAAAGGTAAGCCACAAACACAGGGATAAGGCAGGGAGGAAGTATAAGGGTCACAAGGTACAGGTAGGTTGCCAGGCCTGGGGTCCCTTAGAGGTTCCCTGCACAGGAAGCCTCTGACTTGTGAAGGTAAGGCAGCTTCATATCCCTTCCTACCCACCAGTGTCCTGAACTCCACCCCCCATCAGCTGCAAAACCCAACAAACCTTCCATTATCCATAAGCTGATTATTCCCTCCTGTGGATATTCTTTGGCAACTCCTTAGACCTGGTTCCATCTCCCCTACCTCAGCCAAGGCTATTGAGCTGTCTGGTGGCTCCTCCCTCATCCAGCCAAGAACTTCCTGGGAAACATAGTCTCCTCTTAATATCCTGCAATGGCCTATAAAAACCTAGTGACAAAAATAAATGTGCCAAAAAGAAAAATGAGAGAACATTCTGAGGTCATGGAGTTCAGGGACAAACCACACATCAGGCTTTAGTAACCTTCACAGTATCATAGGGTAAAGGCACAAAACTCAACTGATGGCCAGGAGAATTTGTCAGTACTGAGAAAAATTCTACTTTATTCCCAGGATATACTCTTTAAGTCAGCAAGGAGGAGTAAAATACTGTCACCTGCCCTAGAAAGAATGGAATGTTTGGCGGCTTGGAGCTTGGAACAAGCTCCTTCTATGACTAACCCTCAACCTTCCCTCTAGAACAACTCCTCTACTTACCCACCTCTCACATACTAGCATTTCTATGACATTTGGCTCAAGAAGGTTCCCAGCAGTGACTTTTACCATGGCTTCTACTAGGAAAGGGATGTCTGTGGGAAAGTTTTTCATTTTTATCCTGACCTGGCTGACATGCAGTGCCCCTTCAGCAGCATCTCGACCTCCAGGGGGCATGCTCAGAGCCTCCGTATGCCAAGGACGAAAGAAGACCTAGTTGAAAGCTTATGGAGGCCTAGGATTTTTTTTTTTCGCCTTATTTTATTCTTTTTCTCATTCATTTATTCTACAAACATTACTGAGCACCTACTATGTAGCAGGTCCTACAGCTAGATTATTTCCTCCCATTTCCAGGAATAACCGCTAGGTTAGATCAAAAGAATCTAGAATTTCAGAACAGACCTGTGTATGCTGACTGCAACAAAGCCACAAGTTTGTGAAAGCTAGCTCCAAAGTGTGTAACAATTATTGCACAATCTATAGAGAATATTATTAAATTATATTTATATAATATATAAATATACACAAGATAATTATACACATATAAATATATGTACATGTAATCATGTAGTAAACCTGGTGGGTTCCCACTTCCAGCATATCACCAGTTGTGTGCCCTTAATGGTCACCTCCTTCTTGATCTGCCTTTCTGTCTGAACTGTATTTTTACATATCTTGACCTGGTCTATAACATTCTAGCCTCAAGATTTCTATTCTGGTGTCCTCTCCATGCCGCAAGCCCATGTCTCCTATCTCTCCACCCAAGGTCAAAGTTCTTCCCCTATTCCTGCTGGCAACCACCCCAGAAATGGAAGTCTTAGCTCTTTCCCTAAGTCTGCCAACAATTTTGGACAGTAGTCTAAATTCATTTTGCAATTCTAAGTAAAAGGGAAGGGAGAAACTCACCCAAATCTAGAAGCCTGAGGCCCTGAAGGACTAGGAATCCTATGGTATACATATTATTCCATGACACTGTGCAGAGCTAGTGCTAGAACAGGTTTTTGGCAGAGCAAGTGGGGTTCACAAGAATCCACTCCCCTCAGCTGTGCTCTAGGTAGCTCCAGCAGCCGCCTTCCCCTCCCTGCCCACATCACTACCTACTTCTTTTTTTTTTTTTTTTGTGGGTACTGGGGGTCGAATGCAGGACTTTGTGCGCCAGCAGGCGCCTGTGCCGCTGAGCGATATCACCGGCCCTTTTTTCGTATGTGGGTACCAGGAGTCAAACTCAGGACCTCGCGCTTGCCAGGCAGGCCTTTATGCCGCTGAGCTATCTCACCGGCCCCCCTACCTACTTCTTATAGTGTCTTGTTTGCAAAGAATACAGCAGTGGACATTTCCCCCTGGGGCTGTATAAAGCTCATTTTGTATGTGATTAAAATCCAGAAGTAATTCTGGCTTCCTCCCTCTAGCTGTTCGAGATGAGTCTCCTTCCTGCCCCTTGTCCTCTTCTCTCTTCCTTTGAAATCAGAGTAAATATTTACAGTATTTTCATCCATCCTGGACACTGTTTCTCCTCAAGGTTACTCAGCTCTGTCTCTTTCACCTTGAGCTTCCTGAGAGGAAAAAAACCAGTACTGCCGACTTCCAGCACTGAGTCTGTCACAGTGAGCCAAGGGAGACAGGCCCAGGGGACTTCAAGGGAGTGGAGAGATGGGGTAGGGAGAGGCTCAGTGGGGCTAGCGATAGTCCTCAGCCCAGACCACATACCTGCAGGCTACAGTGGCCACAAAGATAAGTTCCAGCCCACATCCCTTGGGTGTAAAGGTCCAAAAAGAAATTTACATAGTAATCTCTATCCATGGTGACTGGTTTGTTTCAGAGACTGTATCTTCTTTTTTTTTTTTTTTTGTGTGGGTACCGGGAGTCGACCTCAGGACCTTGCGCGCCAGCAGGCGCTCGTGCCGCTGAGCGATGTCACCGGCCCTTTTTTCGTATGTGGGTTCCGGGAGTCAAACTCAGGACCTCGCGCTTGCCAGGCAGGCGCTTATGCCTCTGAGCTATCTCAGCTGCCCCAGAGACTGTATCTTCTGAGGCAAGAGAACTAGAAGTCAAGTGGGGAGGTTTACTCTGCCCAAAAAGAGGGACCCTCATGCATACTATTTGTTTTTAATGGAATATTTTATTGAAGTAAATATAGATTCATATGTAGTTGTAAGAAATTGTACAAAGAAACTCTTTGTATAGTTTTCCAGGTTTTGCCCAATGGTAACATTTTATAGAACTATAGTATAATATCACAACCAGGCTATGAACACTAATACAATCCACCAGTCTTAGTCAGATTACCCCAGTTTTATTTGTACTTGTGTGTTTTACAATATTATCACCTATTGGATTCCTGAAGAACACTGGTTTGATGACCATGACGCTGAAGAGTTCCAACTCCACAAGGATCCCCATGTTGCCTTTTTAGAACCATATCCCCTGCCGTGCTCCTACCTTGTCCTTAACCCCTGGCAACTATTTATCTGTTCCCTATTTATGTTTTCACTTCAAAAATATTATATGAATAGACTTATATGATAGGTAACCTTTGGGGATTGGCTTTTTTCATTCCATATAATTCTTGTAGAGTCATCCAAATTGTATCAATAATCCACTCCATTTCACTGCTAAGTAGTATTCCATGGTATGGATGTACCAGTTTAACTGTTTACCTGTTGAAGAACACCTGGGATAATTAGTTTCTAGTTGTTACAAATAAAGCTGTTAGAAACATTCATGCACAGGTTTTTATGTGAACATAAGCTTTCATTTTTCTTGGATAAATGCCTGAGTGTAATTGCCTGTGTTCTCTTTAAGCTTTTCCATTTCTCCTTCTTTTTCCTTCTGCCCCTTTCAGAACAAGAGATATAAATATTTATGGCCAAAGGGTACCTGCCAATCAGCTAGCTAGAAAGTGCTCAATTGTGAAAGTCTTCTAAGGGATTGGTAGCATCATGATCTTGATCATAAACAGTGCCTGGAACAGTACCAGGTGACAGGAGTCTCCTTCCAGATCTCTCCTCAATCCTGGAATCTCCACCCCTGTTGAAAATGCAACCTCCTGGACTTTGCTATTCAAGTTTAGAAAATGGCAAGATGGGAGTTAAAATTCAAGAAGAGGAAGAAGATACTAAGAAAGCAGCATTTGGCTTGAAAGTTGGAAGACCTGTAAAATCTTGCTAGTCTACTTCCTTGCCCTGCATAAGTCACTTCCTCTCACACATTTTGTGTGTGTCCATGTGTGAGTATGTGTGCATGTGTGTTTTTGAAGAGGCTTAGAAGATCCCTAAGCTCCCTTTCACATTGTTCTTATGGCCAGGGAAGAGAGTGAAGTTGAGCAGTCTACACAAGGATTGAGCCCATAACAATGGCTTTATAAACATAGACTTCCTACCAACTATGTATGGTCATCTTCCTTCCTTGGCCATCACAAACTTTGCTTGAACTTTTGCCTAGTGAAGAGCTCTGTATGTGTGCTAGAATTATGAATCAAGCACATGCCCTAGCCCTAAGGAGCTCAAAGCCAAGACAAAGAACTCTACCAAACTTCATATGCTAGGTATAGCTCTGTAAATACATCACAAACCTCTTTATCCCGTGTGGGGAATGATTAAATGATGTAGTGCATATGATATGACAGTCTGTTGCTTTAATAAAGCACAGGGTAAGATAAGATTAAAAGAAATGCCACAAAGGAGAACAGGAGAATCTTTGATCTCTAGAAAGTAATGAAGACAGACCCTAGATATCAGAAAGGTCTGGCTGCAAGTAGTGCAATCAGATTATATAAGGCTCTGATGAGCTTGACACAATTGAATTTCCATGTGCAGCTCTCCACACCTACTACTTACCCAGAGCAATAACAGCTACATGCAAAAACAATGAGGAACCTGCTTGAATATAAACATTTAGCCAATGGGGAGGACTGAAACAGGATTTCTGGGTAGGAGAACTGTCTAGACCTTGAGTGAATGTTCTTTGCACAGAGAGAAGAGGAGTGATACAGCTGGCATGCCAGCCTTTCTTTCCCAGGTTCCCTTTTCATTCTCCCTTCTAGAAAAGCAGCCATTCTCAGATTTACTAGAATCTTCCAGGCTCAAGTAATGGCCTCTTCCTCACAAGCAGAAGCCAAACTGTCCCTGCAAGGAGAGAGTCCCTCAGTGGGGACTTCCCAGGAAACAGGATATAGAATGTCTTTTGTGCTTCTGTCGACAGCCTGAACCCCCTCATCCATGGTTTCCTTTTAGCAGATATACCAGCCCACCAGGACACTTGGAGAATATACTTCAGAAAGTGACAAGAAATGGAAATTGCCTCTATTTCTCAAGGACTCTTCTGCTCAAAGTCCAGGTTGAAGTTACCTGTAGACTTGCTCAGACTCAGGAAAAGGATCTCTTCCACTCAAGAATGGGTCTGTAATCCTTGTGGGCTCTTCTGCTTCCTGTACCAAGACTGGAGCTGAGTCTAGATCTATAGGGCTCAAACTTCAAGTCATATTTTTCAAACCAGCAGGAACTCCTCTATCCATGCCCCAAAACTCCTCCCTTTTAGTCCTGTCTTTGGCTGTGGCACAGTCATAGGACACTGATTAGTTGTATTAGAAAGAAGAGAAGCCAGCATGGGCAGTGTGTCCAGCCTCTCCCATTTCCTCTGCAAGCAAGAGAGATGAGCTTGCAGCCCTTGAGACACTATGCAGCTCTCCTACAGGGCCCTTTCTCTGCCAAAGGCTTCCTGGGTTGGAGCTGGGGAGAGTTGCAGTTGTACTACTTAAAGCCAGAGTGGCATATGGAAACATGTTCCACCCTTTTAGAAGCCCACCCACCCACATACCAGATCACCTGTTCTGTACCCTATATTCATTCCCACCAACGTGCACAGCATTGAACACATCCACACATGAACCACCCCCAAAAACAGATGTAAATATACTTATTGATTTCAAAAATATTGAAGATCTATTTACTAAACACAATAAACAAAGCAAAAACTCCTGTCCTCAAGGAACTTACATTCTAACAAGGAGAGACACTGTAGCAAGATAAATGTATAAAGTATATACTATCTTAGTAATAAGTGTTAAGAGACAAATAGAGAAAATTAACAAGTGTTGAGTGATACATAGGCGCTCCTTACTTTTCTCATAATTAGCTAGTATTTGGGAACCTGCTATATGAAGGGAACTGCACTGGACCCTAGGCGAAAATCAAGACAGCCATCACCTTTCCTTTAAGGACATTGCAATCTAGTTCAGAGATAATACATACTCAGTCGAACAGCACATGGCATTGTGTAATACTGAATAAAGGTCATGAAACTTTTGGGAGGAAAATTAATTTGGGTGAGTGATAGTTCTCCTGCCAGGTACACACAGGCTGAGGACATGCGTGGAAACTCCTTGGAATTCTGACCATGAAAAGCTGCACAAAGCAGGTGACCCAGCATCTCAGATCCTTCAGCAGAAATGCAGGAGGCAGGGAGGCAGGAGCCTCCTGCCTTTTATCAATCACCACTGAGATGCCCACTTTGCCAGCCTTATTTACTTTGTGTATCTTGGTCTCCCTCACTCTTTAATCATCTCTGCCCATCACAGAAGGCCCGCCTTGCCAGAATCCGTGTGGCCAAAACAGGAAGCTCCAATGCCTACCTGCACAGCAAGCGAAATGGGCTCCTCAATGAAGCACTGGAGCTGACGGTAGGTACCTTGAGGCACTGGCTGGGGACATGAAAGGGAAGAGGGGCTTAGTTTCTCTTTCCAGCAGTCTGCCCCAAAACCCAAGTTTGAAATCTGAGGAGGACATATTTCCAAACTTTCCCTGTGTACACACCTCTCCCATGGGATTATCACTACTACCTCTAAACCAGCTATAAACAAGGGCCCTGCTTAAGAGGAGCATGTTCAGTGTCAGTCCTAAAGTTTGGCTCATCCAGACTTTTCTGGTGCCCTCCTATCTTCTGTGGAAAAATGAAGAGGCTGGAGAGAGGATGATATTCATTCTCAGGTCATTTTTCTTTTTCACTAGGGCACCCCAGAAGAGGAGCACATGGGCAAGACCACCTCACTTATTGAGAGCCAACACCATCACTTGCTGCACTGTCTGGAAAAGACCACTGTGAGTCCCCACCTGTTTACACCTCCTTTGTTATCCCTGACCTCTGACCTCCTCCTAAGGCTCTACTCATAACCTCACTCTGGGGTAACCCCTTCAGATCCAAAACAGAATGATGAGGTCTGGCCACCCCCAGGTGTAAGAGCCTCAAGAGTGGGGCGAGATCACCAGGGTAGGGGCCTACTCTGTCCTACAATGGCACAGTCGAAGCCATTCACATCAACCTTCTCACACACCCCACACCAGTCCTTACAGCTTGTTTGATTACTGCAACTCAAGGGCCTAGCTACTGCCTATCTACTTCTTAGTTCCAATGGGCATTGCCCTTCAAAGGTCAGGCTGCATTTGCACAGGAAAGTAGAGAAGAATGTTGATTTCTGTCCTACCTATGGAGTAGGTGAATCCAATCTGTGGGTCCCTCTGCACCCTACATTCCCCTTGGAACAGAAGACAGTGATTAAAGGGAGTGGTGCGTATATTTCTCTTGGGATTTATCAGTCCCAATCCCTCTCAGTGACCCTGCAGTTCTTAGGGAGCCCAGATTCTGAAGCCTGATTGTTGGAGAGTCATGGTTTAGGGAGCCACAGCTGGAATGTGAATGGTGCTTGTGCCTCACTAACAGCCTGAAAGGAAGGGCAGTAGGGCCAATGCTGGACCCTTGGCTAAAATGCCAGGAAGAGTAAGGAGGGAGAAGTCAGGGTGGATAAGCCAAAGTGAAACATCCCTGTACCTTTCCAGAAGCTCCCTCCCCAAAAGCCTATATGCAGGGGTCAGCACTTTAAGGAAAGAACTTTCTAAGTTAATTCTGACTATTCCATATCCTAGTCTCCCAGATGTGGAGGAAATAGATGCTAGATGATTCTTAATCTGAGCTCAATGTGGATAATATGGATGGCAGTTGAACCCCTTGAGGACTTCCAAAATGGAAAGATGCTCTGCAAACCCTATTTTCTGGGATTTATCATTAAAAGCTGTATATACATGTCTAGAATTTTTCTCAAGGATGCTGAATTTGCCAAAGGGATAAGCCCAGACCCAACTGCCCTTTCCAAGTTGCATGTGCTGGGTGGAATGTATAAACTGAAAGGACATGGGTGAACATATTTTTGTTTAAAGGGCTGGAATGTTGACATTGAATAAATGGGATTTGGGAATTGAGGGATGGAATGCTGGCATTGCAGGGGGTGGAATGCTGATTTTGAGGGAAAGAATGTTGGATTGTGGGGGTAGGATATTGGGATGAAAACTCTGGAATGCTGGATTTTTAGGGGGAGAATGTTGGACTCAAGGGGTGAAACATTGGGATGGATGAGGATGAATGTTGGGGTGGAGGGAGTGAATGTTGAATTGGAGAAGGGTCCTGCTGAATTAAAGGGGTGGGATGTTTGGCCAAGGGAGGCAGAATGCTGGGAAGAAGGGATGGAATGTTGAACTCAAAGTGTGGAATGCTGGGATTGAGATTGAATGTCAAAACTGGCTTGGGAATGCTGGAATGTACAATCAATGGTGTTTTTATCTTCTGTTGGCATGTTGTCCTGTAGGGGTTGTCCTATCTTGTGGATGATCCCCTGTTATCTGTACGAACCTCCACCATCAAGGTATAACTTTTTAAAAATTCAATTGATGTTTTTCTCTCTGATTCTTCTGAGTATGTGGATTCTCCTCTTTTTCCCTGATCTGGCTTTCTGCATGTGCTGTTGATTCTTCTGGGGCTTATCCTATCCCTTCTGTCATACCCGGTACAGTTCAGGCTTCCAGTTTTCTGTGCTGAACTACCCAAGTGCTTTCCCAGTTCCCTCCTTTGACCTCTCCAGGGCATTAGAGGGGGCCGTAGAACATGGCACCAATAGTGGTATCCTGTGAGTGCCCATGTGCCACATTTGTGTGTGCCATCTCCTCGTCTCCCTGGGGACTCCTGGTAGTGGCTGTCAGGGCTGAACTCTGGGCTCTTGTTACTTGTCCTCAGACTTTCTCCTCACTCCGGCAGCCTTGGCTAGACCATTAATGCCACTGTTTTTAGCGACCTCAGGCAAACAGTCATTTTTAGTTATCCTGAGTTTAACTGCGTGCTATCCTCTTACCCTGTAGTCAGGAGACCCTTCCCGTGCTTACACTTGACCTAGGGAATCTTGTGCCTCAGGTACATTTAAGATCCACATCCCACAATCAGGTGGAAAGATAAAAGGAAAACAGTAATTAAAAGAAATCATCCTTTGCAGTATGACCACATTCACCTTCAAGCACAAGGCTCCCCCAGTTCTGTGAATGATCCAGCACCTTTAAAACTTATGTCATACCCTTAGGATTCACATGATGCAGAAAAGACAACCTAGCACACTCATCCTCTGGGACTCCTTCTCCGCTGCCTATGGCAGATCTTGGATAAAGCCTACAAAGAAAAGTGTTTGCGTCCACTCTAATGATGCCACTGAATCCCTCCACGTCCTCTATATCCCTTCAACTCACAGGGGTAGGTGGGGTATATGCCACATCATGACTTAATAACTGTGGTCTACACTTCAATCTGATGGCCAGGCCTGCCAATATGATTCTTCCTTTCCACCTTTGATGTCTCCTTCCAAATGCTTTTCTGTGACCCAGGCAGTTGTTAGACCTCCCTTCAAGGCCCAGAATAAGGACAGGCAGCATACAGGATATGGGCTTATGCCCTTCCTCTCTACCTCCTTTTCCTACTTCTTCTCCTTCTGCTTCCCGCAGAACCATGAGTTTATTGATGAACAGATGTTTGAGCAGAACTGCATGGAGAGCTCAATGCAGAACTACCCATCCACACGAAGTCCCTCACTGTCCAGCCACCCAGGCCTCACTACCACCTGCTGCTCCCGTCGCAGTAAGAAGACCACACACCTGCCCAATTCTAACCTGCCAGCCACTCGCCTGCGCAGCATGCAAGAGCTCAGCACGATCCACATCCAGGGCAGTGAGCAGCCCTCCCTCACTACCAGGTGCGTGGCTCCATCCTGTCATCCCCAAAGGCTTGAGTCATTCTGTTCACAGAATTAAACAATCCCAGCCAGCACTAGGAAGAACCTTAGGATCTTCTAGTCTAGTCCTTAGGAGAACTTTAGGAGAACCTTAGGATCTAGGCCCCTTATCTAATGCATGAGTCCCCTCCACCTTCCTCTGCCACCTTCCTTCTCATCCTGTGAAGTTAACCCAAAGGCCTTCTCAAGCTATTAGAGGATGGCATAGCAGTTTTAGGCCAAAAGTGGGGTTAGGTATTAGGGGGAAAAAAAACTCAAAATGATCCAAAATGTCCCACCTCAGTGCAAAGAATGAACAAATCATTTTTTTAAGGAAATCATTTTTACAACCATGTTAAACATGACTTATCCCAAGCTGATTTTGAATCACAGACTGACTTTTCCCTCCATTTTCTGCTTATATTTAAGCCACTTTCCACTACCTCTGAATGAGTTGCAGAGAATTCAGGGAAAACAAATCTCAGATTTCACAAATAATAGGTAAACAACCACTGTAGGGGAGGGGGGTTGTACTCTGAATTCCAAAGCCCAATCTAAATTGACTTTGTAATTGTTAGTAATTCAGGAATAATACTTAGAATATTGGAAGCTAAATACTAAAGGCAAAGATAGTGGGCCACCGAAATGGCCCACTTCCTAAGAATAAGAAATGCAGGCAGTGGAGGGAGCTTTGGGATGCTTCCAAGCAGGAACAATCATCAGTTCACTCTTTTCTATCCCAGTCGCTCCAGCCTTAATCTGAAAGCAGACGACGGACTGAGACCAAACTGCAAAACGTCCCAGATCACCACGGCTATCATCAGCATTCCCACACCCCCAGCACTAACCCCAGAGGGGGAAAGTCGGCCACCCCCTGCCAGCCCAGGCCCCAACACGAACATTCCTTCCATAGCCAGCAATGTTGTCAAGGTCTCTGCCTTGTAAAACTACTGGACAGAGGGCCAGGAGGTAGTGGGGAGTGAAAGGGGGCTGGCATGTTGGCGGGTGGCCACTGGGACCACCCCTTCCCCTTTCCCCACGATTTCTGCCTGGCCATGGCACCCTTAGCACTGAGACTTGTGCCTGGAAGGGAAAAGAGATAGCAAGGACACCTGAGGTTCCCGCTGCTGACGTGGACACTGCCCTGTTGTACTGCTTCTCACTGGGGCCAGATAGAAGGGAGGGAGGGTGGGTAGGGGATGGGTCAGTAGTGGGTATAGGCTGCCTGCAAGAACAGGGCCTGGAGGGGGGCCTCAGACCAAATAATTGTTTCTGGAGACCCCAGTGAGGAAAATACAGGACCAAGAGCAGCACAGAGGCCAAGTTGTCACATGCAAAACAGGAAGAAAATATAACACTGTGTATTTAAGCACCTTTTTCAAGGCTTTTAATGGATAATATTTATTCATGGGAAAAGGTGGAAAACAAAAACACCAACGGATTTTTGTGAAATGTTTTTCTCCATGGACCCAGCACCTTTGAACCAAAACAATGCATTTTGTGAGTTGTGTCTTCTTCTTTTTCTTCTTCTTCTTCTTCTTCTTCTTTTCTTCTTCTTTTCTTTTTTCTTTTCTTCCTCTCTCTCTCTCCCTCTCTCTCACTCCCTCTCTGTAGCAGAAGCTTTTAGGCTCAAAATCAGTTAGAGCTGAGTTCTTTCTCCATTCCCCCAGGTGGGTGAGGTCAACAGCTTGGGCCCTCACTGCCCAGCTGACCTGCACAGAGCTGCTAGGTGACCACACTGCAGCCCTTATACTCTGTCTGTCCGTGTGTCCTTTGTTTCTCCATGTGCCTCTCTGCTTCCCCCTGGCTGTTTCCTTTGTGTCAACCATTCATCTCCACATGGATCCAGTGATCCTGAGACATGCTAGCACAGCCTTCTCCATCACTGCCAAGTACTAGAGACTTATGCCTGGCAGTTATAGCTGAGTGACTGCAAATGCAGAAGAGAATGGAGCAAAAATGGGGAGAGCTTAGGGGTGAGAAAACTCCACTTTATGAACAAAGATGCTTCTCTATGATTGAAAGCAATGGTGTTTACTGTTTCCATTTCTGGGAAGAAAGGGAATGGACAGATTTATACTGGGATCATGAAAAAGGAAGTAGCAAGTCCTGAAAAGCTGTCCTCTCTGGTGTGCACCAGTAAAGAGAGGCTAGAACCCAGGGCTCACAGCTGCAGTGGCCCTACGGCACCCTATTAGGTACCTTCTTTCAGGATCCACCATAAAGCCCATCCAGGGCTCTGCTAAAAGGCCCTAGGCACAGTTTCTCCCAGAGAGGACAGTGGGATGGAACTAAGAGTATTCGGACTTACCTCTCACCTGAGGCAATTCCCACGTGGAGGTTGTAGAAGGTTAAGCCTGAGTGCTTCATGAAAGATATTTCAAAGCATGAAAGCAAGTAAGATTCTAGATGATTCTTACATGGTCTGAAAGATGACTTAAATTCTGAAGTGTCTTCAGGCCTGATCTCTGAAGGTAGCCTAAAAAGGGGAGAACCAGATCACTTCTGTGAAAGTGAGAGAGTGGAGATTATTTCTTATACATGTAGACAGCATTTCTGTTCCAGTAGCGTGCACCATGGTGGGGCTGGGAGTGGCATTTCTGGAATTCTCCTAACCATTTTTATTGCTTATATCAGAGAAGGTGGGCCTCAAGGTTAGGGACAAGCCCTTTCTTGCCCTCTCCAAGCCCCAGTTACCCTACTGAAATCTCTGTAGACTGGGCTCTGATATACATGAGCTCCCAAAGCTCCTTTTCCATTCTACAGCTTAGTGGTTAGCTGTTAAATTGTAGGCCAGGAATTTCCCTGCCTACCATAGCCATTTAGATGAGTTTCACTAGCCAGGAACCTGAAAACACCCTCAGCTGGCTTCTCAAGGACCCCAGCTCAAGTGACCCTCTAGGCAGAGAAAGTCAAAGGGTTTTGAGGTGACACCTTATAAGAAAGTGGGCAGAAGGGCAGAGGAGAGGGAGCCGTCTATCTTCATCTTCTTATGCTAAGCCTAATTGGCCACTGACAGTCCTTTCTCTGGGTCCCAAACAATTATCCACATTTTTTATTGACTCCCATGTACTAACTGTTCTTTATTGCTTTAGTTGTATTTCCAAAGCCTACATTATGCCAGGTTTTTGTTGTTGTTGGTTTGAAATAAGGACTCACTATGTAGGCCCAGCTTGGCCTCAAACTTGAGATCCTCCTCACTCAGCCTCTGGAGTGCTGGGATTACAGATATGTCCTACCATGTCCAACATTCTAGTTCTTAAAAGACTTGTCCCATTCATCTCCCTCTCTCATTCTAGCCTTAACCAGGGATAAGGAACCCAGCTTACCTCTGGCCTAAAAGATGTCAAACCAGGAAAATGGCTCACCTACACAATAGAATACAGCCTAACTACACTGCTAAAAGGTATTTATAGGTCCAAATTGTGTTGAGTCCATTTAATAAACCTAACTCATTGGCTAGTAAATGAAAAAAGATAACAGTTTTCTGGGGCCATCTCTGGTGCAGTGACTTGAGCTTCATATAGCACATGAACAACTTTTAACAAAACAGGTTTCCAGGATCATTTGTCCTATTCAATCCCACTCAACATTGTGTGTGTGGAGTGGGGGAGTTTAAAAAACACAAAGACAAAAACAGAAAACCTAATAAGCTACATCCGAATTTCAAATGAATGGAAACTCAGAAAATATAGTATTGAATATATCAGACCTAGAAGATATTAAAGAATATCTAATTCATTCTACAGTATAGAAAGCTTGAGGCCCAGAGATATTCAGCAACTTGCTCAAAGTCATGTGGTCATTTAATGATAGAGCTGGGATCAGAACACAAGTCCTTTGGCTATTGTCCAATGCTTTCCCCACTACATGCATTGCCCCTCAGAGTTAATGCTTTGGAAAAGAGCCATCAAAGACCCCATGCTATAGTTGAGACAGTCATGTAAATGTCACTATTACTTGGAAACAGCCCTTGGAAATCACCTGATTGCACTAATACAGACTGTCTTGGAAACCACCATTTCCTGGGTAGAATCAGCTATGGACTATCAATTCCATCAGAAATAGGTGAACAAGTGAATAGTCAAGTTTTCGCAGCCAAATACTATCTATTCTCAATGAAAACAAGGGTAGGACAGTGACATTCCAAGCAGAGCTTCCTTTTTATCCTGATTACAGTCGGTGAGGGTAGTAGGTCACATAATAAATCCTTGATTCAGAGAAGAAATGGGCACAAAGAAATGACTTGTCCAAGTTCACGTGGCAGGTTGGTAGCAGGTTCAGTCCAGGACTTCATCTTGTCCAGGGGTTTTTCTTCCATTTCATGTTCCATTGCTCTGAGTCTATTTTTAAAACCTGGATTTCAAAGGCGGTGATTAAGGGAAGGAAGCATTCCTTCCAGAAGCACCCTGAAGAACCAGCACTTCTAGAAGCAAACTGTATTATTTCTCCCTCATCTCCTATATTTCTAACTAGTGTCAAGCTCAGGACTAACTATACAGAACGCCTTTCAAAAGACCAACAGATATTCTCAGACAGTTGAACACACTAGTCTGCAGTCACACAGAATTTGAACACTGGACAGGTGAAGAGCCATGATTACAAAAAGTCAACATGTGAATATTCTGAGGATTTTATCGTTTTTTCCCCACATACAGAATTATATTACTTACTTGTTAGAATACAGGTAGGGGAAGTATACATTTTAACATTATATATCTAGATTTTTTTTTGTCTTTTTTGATTCTGAAGCAGTAGTGGTTAAAATTGACTAAAACTAGATTTGAGGTTATTAATGGATTCATCATCCAGGCTCCCTCACTTCAATTACCAGGTAACTATAAGGCAAAATGATCCCAACACTTAATTTAGTTTCCTTTCTATACTAGTTGGCATGGTGACTATTAATGGGAACCTGAGGAACTTTTATTTTCCCCGATCTCCTAATGAATTCTCATTATTTACAAAGCTTTAAAATGAAGGAAAAAGTGTTATAACTTGTGACCCTTGGAGCCCAAACAGTATCATGAAGAGCATCATTAGAACTAAGAGAAAGCAGGTATCAGAAAACAAAACAGCTTTAAAGGGTTCCTTATGAGTCTTGTTTTCTATCCAGGATGTTCAATGTTTTTTTCGCATCAAATGTGGGAATGACATTTATCTGAGCAGGTTACTTAACTACACTGGCTAATGTCACTCTAGCCAGTGTAGGGCACTGCCCCAAGTCCTGAGGAGCTCCTTGGACCAACAGACTATTTTACAAACCTGGGAGGTGGGAGGGATGGTATATTTTTGATAATCAGACATTCCAATGTTTTCCTTAGAAGTCATACTCTCCCATTAATGTTATTGTAAAAATTATCGTGTGTTGTTTTCTATTTTCGTATTTTAATAAATGGGCTTTGCTTACCGACATCACAATGGCAAAGAAGAAATCTACTGTACAAAACTGCAGGAAGATAAACATGTGAAAACTTTCTATGGAAAAAAAAAAGTTTCCTGTTGTCTTCTTTTGAAACTGTAGTGCATATGTTAAAACATGTATATCATTTATAGTATTGAGTCATGTGCCACTGCTGTACCTAATGTATCCAATCTGGATTAAACTATGTGCCACAAACCCTAAAATGACTATATGCATGGTTTCTTTTAATACCAATTCTCCTTTCCTCCCAAGGGTACTGCCATACACTAGGAAATAAGGGTAATAAGAAGAGAGGCTTTCTGGCTTGCTTGAGAAGTGACCAAACCTTAGGAGGGTAAAGGCTTAATCTAACCTGCCCACCCCACTCCCTCAATGTAAGCCAACTCCTCTATGGCTTCCTGACAGTTCTTGACTGCCCTATGCTGTAGTTATGGATGTTCCCTAACAAGTCAACATTTAACCGATAAATCATTTGACTGCATTTATCAACAGCTCTTTTGAGGCCAAGCCCTCAAAACAGTTATGGGAGAAACCCTCAGAAGAGGGTTATTGAGGGATATTGAGAGAAAAATCTGCCTTTATGTATCAGTACTGGTTCTGCTGATGGTATGTATAACATCTACTCCATCTAAACCACAACCTCAAATTTAAAAGAAAACTCAAAATTAAATGCACAGGGTAGAGTAGAAAGCTTGGGAATCAGGTGATAGAGACTCAAGTTTAGGTTGTATCACTCACTTACATGACTCGACATCAGTTACTTTCTCCTCACTTCAGTTGGTTTGCTCATCTTAAACATGGGGGGTTTATATCAGATACGGTACCTTGAAGATCTGCTCTAACCTTAACAAATGACTTAGGTGGTGAAATCAACATTTTCATGTTTCACCACGTGGCAACAAAAATGTGAATGTTTTTAATTTCCCCGCAATCACCAGATCTCAATCAGTAAAAACAGTAATAGAAATGTAACATTAAAGCAAATGCATGATGCCCAAAGTCCTAGAAACGGGCTATGCAACAGTTTTATCACTGATAGTCACAGCCTTATCACCCACTAGGTGTCACTACAGATACATAGCTCAAATAACCTGGTGGTTAAATGGAAACCAGATGTTCTTTGAGCATGTCCTGTTCTTTTTCATTAGAAAGTAATAAATATCAAAAGAATAATTTTTATTCTAAGTCAGAATTATCCAAAGCAGGTTTCCCAAGAATCTCTTTACAAGTTAATACTAAAGGCTACCTCAAGTTAAAGCTTAACATGAGTAGTTACAGTAAGTGTACAGATTATAAAGTATTGGAAAATTCAGATATTTAACCAATTTGTATTACCTCTCATCCAAATTAGCTAGATTTATAAAGGCTTTCTATATTCATAAACTTGATTATCCTTTTATCCTAATTAGAAAATATTTTCTCTTCAGTATGAGTCATGTAACAAATCTTAGAGCTAGAAGGGACCTGAAAACCTTCTGTCCAACACTCTCATTTTGAGAAAACTGGACTCTGAGAGTTTAAATGAGTGGGACAAGGTTTAAAAATAGAAAAGCATCAACCAAGATAAGTATTCCTTTCTTGATATTTCTCAAGTAAACTTACCTTAAACCTATCTACAGTTCGTAACAGATTATTGGGACATACACCTGGACTGACAATTCCAAACAAAAATGCCTTTTCCACCGATAGTTAGGCACAAATATCACATGGGCGACCACTATCAACACCTGTTATTTGGAAGGTAATAGCTGAAACTTTTCTAGCAAATGCTTATGGAAACTGAAGCAATTAGTATTTTCATATGATATGCATATATTCACCTCCAGCTTATTTTTCTACAGAAAAAAAGCAAACACAAAATAAGACAAACCTAAAGAGAGAATACAATTAATTTTAAGACTAATAGGTAACCCCATTTCTAATTAAGCAGCAGCAGTATCCTAATTAAAATACCCTAGCAATGACAAACTGCGGACATGGCTGGATTATGGGGGAGAAGGTAGAAAAAGAGGTAAGTTCAATTATATAGCAATGACAGGATATTTAAATGTGTAATTAAAATCTTTACTACTTAACGATATACTGGACCTAATTATGGATTTGCTATCTATAGTGTTAATTCATTCTAACTTGGCAGTACATGTACAGGACTAATGTGTATTAAGTAAGGCCTACCATTCACCAAGCCAAATGACAGGAATCCAAGTTAAACATTGTTTAAAACTGTATTTTGAAGATCTTGGACGATAAATGACAATGGCTGTGGGAGTTTGCTGACAGTCCTAGGAAAATGTGTTGATACTGCCTAGCCAAGTACGTGTATAGGAAAATACTTTCAAAAAGCAAGTAAACTTCTCTCTATATAAAGGTTCTCTCACCCAAAACCCAGTTCACAGGTCTAGGAATCAAAGGCTTAGTGATAAGATTGTCTGAGAAAAAAGTAAAGAATTATACTTTTCTGAGCTGTAATTTATATTTATGTACCACCTCAGAAAAATGGTGTACCCCCTCACACACACACACACTCTAGCACTACACATAAAAACTGGGGAAATTTTTCTAGAAGAGACAAGATTAGGACACACTGTGAGATAAGCCTAAAAGAATGAACTCCAGCTTCCACAAAATACCACTAAGAAGAGACAAAGTAGAACCTCACCTATCAGGTCAGTTCTTAACCTGGGTTCAACATGTGAGCTACAGAGGATCTATGAACCCTTTAAAATTACAGTTCTGTTTATGCAATGAGAAATTTTCTGAGGTCAACCTATAATAGTGATGGCAAAACTTTTAGAGCTTTCAATGATAACAGCCAGCTGCAGCATGTGTGCTATAGGTTCACCACTAACCTATAACTTTTCATGCAATTCATAAAAGAATCCAAGAACCAAGAAAGATTAAGAGATGCTCCTCTACCTAAGCAACATAAATAAGGCAACACTTATGATCCTCACCTATACACAGTAAAAATGTGGACACCTTTCACAACCTCAAGAACAAAAGACATTAAAAAGATGAAAAATAAGCATGTCAATACATTTAGCTCAATTTATTTTTTACAGGTAACAAGTATTTTATTGGAAGCAAACACTGTATCAAGTAACTGGGAAAACATAAGACTATCTTTTAAACATCCCTTCCTTCCTGATCCTAAAAGATCTACTATGCTATAAATTTCTACAGGAATTCACCAATATAGAAATGCAGTCCAAAGCCAGGTGTGGTGATGCACGCCTGTAATCCTAGCACTCGGGAGGCTAAAGCAAGAGGATCTCTGAGAGTTTGAGGCCAGACTAGGCTATATAGTGAGTTCAAAGCCAGTCTGAACTACATAGCAAGACTTTGTCTCCAAGGGGAAAAAAAAAATGCAGCCCAAGGTTTTTGTAAAGAATTCCACAATATAAACTAACATTACTTTTCAAATCTTGTTTTTATTTTTAAGTACACAGTGGTATATATGACACCTTTTTAAACGTTTCTCTTAGGAACAGTTTACAGAAAATGGCACCTTGGGACTCTTTTTCTAAGAGTCTGATGAAGTTTCTTAAAGAGGTAATATATCTAGACCAAGTCAAATCATCTGAAAAACAGACATGTCCCAGTGGAAAGCCTTAAATTTTTTCAAGTTCCTAAAAAATGCCAAGGTCAAGGAAGATGGATATCCAACTACCAAATGTTGTTAATAGTTCCCAGTGGTTTCAGGTGTTATACAGCCTATAATCACTGGTTACCACGCATCATTTCCTGTAGATAAACTGCATTCATGTGATAAGCTGCCATCCAATTTGGATGTCTCTGAGCATTCCAATAATACGACTGAGAAGCAGCAGCACAGTACTCTTGCCATGCCCTGTAGTAAGCACTCCAGTATTCTTCATAATCCTGGTAGGCATCAGAAAAATTAGGATGTGTTTCCCTGTGATACCAACCATCTTCCCAAAGTTGTGCTTGTGATCGATAAGAATGCTTAGGTAGGTTTCTCCGGCTCTGCTTCACTCTCTGGTTAGATCCCTCTTTATGCCTTGTCTTTATCTGGATTTCAGGGGATTCTTGATATTTCTCTGGATTGGTGGTGTCATTTCCATTCAGAGATTGTTCCAAAGAGAGATAGCCAGACACAGGAGTAGATTCAGAGTCTTTCAGTTGAGTGTCAGAACAGCCTTCCAAGTATGACTTATTCCCTTTGCTCTGGGAGGAAGTCCCTGAGCTATAAGAATCACTGTCACTTTCTGAGTCTCCAGACTGGCAAGTAGTAGCATTTGCAAGTATCTGTACTCTATCTTCAGTAACTCTATTTCTCACAAAACCATTTTGAGAGTTCACAGTCTGATCCCCAGGCCCTGTGTAGTGCCTGACAATTTCCACAGGTTTCTCTAACCCCTCTTTAATATAGTGTTCATAATCCTCCACCAGCTCTGCAAAAGTCAAAGTGCGTGGCTGATGGGTTTTAAAGGAAGACAGACAAGGAATTCTAGGGAGTGACAGATGTGAAGTTTCTTTGACCTGCTGCTGACTGCTGGTAGAGTTCTGCACAGAGGTCTGAACGGAATTCATCTGTTCTTTCAGTTTTATGGCACACCCCAGTTCTTTTGGTGACACTGCTTTTTCTGTGATTCCACACGCTGAGTGGCTTTTTACAGGAAGTTTTTGTTTGATATTATGTTTTGATTTGACTGATAATACAGATACAGAAGTATTTCTAGGCGAAGCCATGTGGTTACCATTTGTTTTCTGAGTTTGAGAGGTTTTCTCTATTTTTTGAATTTGCTTTTTCAGGGGCTGGGTAGGTACACTTGCTAAGCCATTTGCATGCAAAGCAGCTTTAACCTCCACATCCCCATCCAAACACTCTTCCATCAGACCAGGAGGAATGGGATCTACACGAAGGAAGAAAAAAGTATTAAAATACTCAAGCTACTATCCACCAGCATTTTCTAAATGATTTCATAAAGTTTTCTAGTCAACTAAGTTTAAGAAATAAAATACTGAAAAATATAGTAAGGAGCTTAAGAAATATATTAACACTTTAAGACTAAAAAATCCTGCAATAAAAGAATTTGCCTAAGAAATATGTAAGACCTATCTCATACTCCAAAGCAGTATCTCTCCTACTTAAAAAAAAAAAAAACCACTTACACTAGGAGTTATGTAGAGGTCTCCTTTCTCTTCCTAGCCTTTCCTTTACCTCACTGCTGCTGACAGCAAAATAAAATACTAAAAAATGGACTTTGCTCCCTAAAGTGTACCACCAAGAAATATTGCAATTGTAAATCTGTACCCAACTAAATCCGCCATCCTGTACTCCAAAAGGGAGAAATCACTGCCCTTAACAGTAAAGAGAAAATCTCCACAGAGAAAAAAACCTAGATGACTGTGAAAAGAGCTATAGTACCAATGCACTTTCAACTCTTTAAAAATTTGCTGGTTTCAACTCTAAATTTCCTATTCCATCCAGGTGTAACAATTTGCTACCACTTGTGTACTCACAACTTTTCAAACCATGATCAATTCCTGTTTTAGGCAGACAAGATACACTGAGTGCCTGCTTTATGAAGATCTTGCCTGTCCACTGTTGCTGTTTATGCCCCATGTATGTGTAACTACTAAATCCCTCAGGTCTGTATTCTTCAGTGAAGGATCTTGAATCTTTGCTGAACAGACTTTCTGTCTCCTATGTAGATGATATCCCTTGTTGCCTAGACCTATGACACAAGCCAATTTTTCTCCTACTCCTAAGGAAGCTCATCTGAACAGTCTGTTGTAACACAAGTTCCTAGTCCAACTTATATCTAACAACATGACTAATCATTCTCTAATAGTTTCAGGGTTCTGCTACATAAAGATCCAAATACATCACTTTCCAGCATCCAAAAGCAAATTCTGTTTTTATCACTAGATGCTATGATATTGAATCCTTAACCTTCTACCAATTTTCAACTTATCTTCATATTAGACCACTAATAGACTTATACACATAAAAAGAACTGACAGCTTAGAACTGATAAGACCATGTACTCTAAAACATTTTGCAAAGCAAGACATTACATTTAGGGCAATTAAAGAGATTTCTAAAAGATCAGAATATGAAATATTACAAAGCCAAGCCCACTAGAATCCACAGGACTCCCAGATCTGTGCTTCATCTAACTTTATAAAATAAACACATAATCAATAAAATACTTAAGTTACATTTATTCAGTTACTATGTTACTCATATTAACAAGGTCACTGTATATACAACATAGGTATATATTTATATATCTATCTACATAGTATATAGTATATATTTGAGATAATACATATTAAACCGTATTTCCATTCGAGAGTATTTTAAGAGGGTTTTTTTTTATTTTTAAGAGATCATTAATAGTTTCAAACACGCAGTTTCCAAGATGGCATTTTAAAAACAGCATGACAAATGATTCACAAAAATCAAAACACTTCACTCAAATTTTTCAAAATAGTATTCAAATTAAAAATACTGTTCCTTCCCCATGGTGACAAACAAGAATATGACAAGAATTACCTTCACAGCAATTTAAAAAAGAAAAAATATTCTTCCTTGTATCAAAGAATAAAATCAAATTGCATTTTTTTATCTAAAAAATGGAGCTAATATAGATTATCTTCCAGTTTCCACATACCAAAAGTTAGCTTGCAAGCCTCACTTTGTTATTAACTAGCTATAACACTTTTACTTAACCCCTCCTTTTCCTAAAAGAGTCTTAATCTACAAGAGGTAGATAACAATAGCACCTCATAGGACTGTGGTGAGAATTAAATGAGTTAATATATGCATAGTATTGGGGAGAGTACCCACGTCATGAGCGTTCTGATATTTTTATTATGCCTATCTTCCCAACTGTTATGAAAGCAAAATGAACAGCAAAATGTACCTGGTAAGGGGAGAAGGTTGATATTACATTTCTGGGCAATTTGCATCATCATATTTTCTTCTTCTCCCCGGCAACAGTAGGTCACCGTCAGTCCCAATGTACCTAAATCAGAGGGAGTGTTCAGTAAATCATTTTCAAATAAATGACATCTAGTCCACCTCTTGCATTACAGATTCTTTGTCTGAAAGAAAGCACTGAAACTTTTTTTTTTTTTTTTTTTTGTTACCAAAACGGCCAGCTCTGCCAATCCGATGCATGTATGTCTCCCAATCCAATGGTACATCCAAATTTACAACCAGATTCACCTTCTCAGCATCAATCCCACGGGAAGTCTTGAATTAAAGAAGACAACACTTACTTGTTTGACTCTATTCGCTCTACAATATTTGACTCTATTCACAGGTCATAATGTTAATTTCCTGATTCAATTCTCACCATGCATTTACACACTAAACACAAATTAGAAATCTTAAATTCTGATCTAGTCTAAACCCTTTATTTTTTCCATCACTTTTCATCACAAGTACAGAAAATAATTACCATTTTTAATTGGAACATGGCTACCAATGTACACTATACAGTTCTAGTATAACCAAGAGCTGAATCAAGACCAAGACCCTATTTACAGGAAAAGGATATTCACTCCTAATAACCAATTTCAAAAACAAAAATCAAAATATTAAGGACATTTCCCCAGAATTAGGAAGATAATTATCTTCTGATATTCTTGTTCTAAACACCCACATAAAATAATACACAAAATCTGTACATCTGATAATAGAACATATGTCAAGATGGATTAGTCACCCAAACTGAACAGGAAATTTACCAAATCTGTAGAAATGAGAACTCTGCAATGAAACTGCTTTAGTTTAGCCATAACATCTAGGCGCTGATTCTGATTCATGTTGCCTAAAAAGATCCAACAAGAAAGTCATATAGAAACAACTAAGCTTATACATATTTATCAAATCCACAAAAAGCAGGAATTATAACTCCCAGGATGAACACTTTAAATACACCAACCACCATTAATTCTGTCCTATGTAAATCTGGGTTAAGATCCACAGTCAGAATCTTTTAAAATATGGTTTAGGGCAGCAATCAATTTGGGTTCAATGGAATTCAATCGCCAGCACCACAAAGATAAATAAGTCAATTCAGTTAGCATTTTAACAATGATTATGTCAAGAAACAAACTGTCTCTTCAGACAACAATCTTTGCTTTATAGAATTAAGTTTTTTGTGGATATAACTAAGATTCTAAAAAAAAAAAACAAAAAGAGTAACCCTCTTTGGATATTAGTTTTTTGTTTTACTATATACCAAATTACTCCTTAAAAAAATATGTTAACATATCAAATTCCAATAAAAAAAATAAGCCTGAAATTTCCTTTATTCTGAAGATTCAGTGTACTCCACACTCATAAGACAATTCATGAAATGTTTTGTTTTGTTTTGTTTTGTTTTGTTTTAATATGTGGGTACCGGGAGTTGAACTCAGGACCTCACACTTGCCAGGCAGGCGCTTACGCCGCTGAGCTATATCACTGGCCCTTTTTTTTTCTTTTTTTTTTTTTTAAGAAATGTTATTTCTTCCTCCTGACTTGGGAGGCTTCAAATCAATATACTAAATAAAAACTAAAGAGATGAACTTGCCTGAAATGCACTCAGCAGGAAAGCCTTTAGAAGAAAGAATATCAGCCAAATGTTGTGCTCTATAAAAAATAACATAAAAGTTTATTTTACAAATATTGTCCTATGCCTATCTTTTCATTTTATAATTTCTCCAGATAACCATTTAAGTTATATTACCTGCTGTGCAAATTAGAAAAGACTAAGGCTTGATTAAACAGAATTCTGCTGAAAAGTTCCTGTAAATGCTGAGCCTTTTCCTCAAAAATCTTATAGGCCAAAGGGTAAGAATTGACAACTTTGTAATACTGCTTTAAACCTACAAAGAAATCAAGAGTCAGCACTTCAAATATATTTGTTATATCCTAATAACAACTATGCAACATCAATAACCACACAGGCAAGGGAAAACTCCAACATATTGTGAACATACCAATAATGTAAGTACCCAAAATCTGTACATACCTATGAGACTTGGATCACTGGAATTCAATCTTACAAAAGTGGGTTCTCGCATATACTTTGTCAAAGCATTAGCCAAAAATTCGGGGTAAGTAGCTGATACTGCCAACATCTGTTTACTGGCAGGCAACGAAGAATAAATCCAACTGCAAAAGAAGAAAACATATACCACAAAAATTATTCAGACGTAATCAGTATCTAAAAAGCTAAAGATAGATACTTTGGTGCACCATTTTTATAATGAAGTAATTTATTTAATTTTCTTACTTTATTTGCTCCTGAAAGCTACCTTCTTCTAAAAGTTTGTCTGCTTCATCAAGAATAAAGAGACGTATACTGCCTGGATTCAAGTAGTCAAGTTCTATGAGTTGTTTAATTCTTCCTAAATTCCAGGAGAAAAAAGAAAACACACACACAGAGACACTGAAACATTTATGATGTACCAAATCTGTACAAATTTCAGCCAATATTTGACTCTATTCGCAGGTCATAATGTTAATTTCCTGATTCAATTCTCATCATGCATTTACCCACTAACCCACAAATTAGAAATCTTAAATTCCAATCTAGTCTAAACCCTTTATTTTTTCCCCTCACTTTTCATCACCAGTAAGTATGGAAAATAATCACCATTCCTATCAAAAGACTTGAATGCCAAGGCACTGATTACTAGATTTTTTGTTCTGAGTAATTCATGACCAAATGATTAATAGAGGCCAAAGAATAATGTCAATCCACAGCTCAGAAAGTCACATTTCTTCTCAGAAGACTATCTCATGTGTTCTCAAATATCCTCAGGAATGGAGATCCCAAATTTCACTGGTTATTCCCTGAGCAAATGTCTATCTCACTGGTCTAATGTTCCTGATTTCAGCTCAAAATAATCATCACAATTATCAAAGATTCGCATATAGCTTCTGTTGTATTAAAAGTGTTTACTTGCTGAGAGCCCCATTACCAACAGGCATCAATATCTTACCAGGAGATCCAACAGCAATATGACACTTTTTAAGTCTGGTTTTGTCTTGTGACAATGGAGTTCCTCCAATAAAGACATGACACTCTAAGCCTTCCATTTTTATTCCAATGGCTGTAATAACAGAATGTATCTGTACAGCAATTTCTCTTGTAGGAGCCAAGATCAAAATCTAAAAATATGTAAGATATACCATAACAAGTCAGAGGAATAAATACATACAACTGGCACTTTCATTATGTTGTGCACTATTTTTAAAATAAAATGATCACTTAAATGATGAGTTTTATTGACAAGGGAAAATATTCATTTAATCAACAAATATTAAGTAGGAACTTACTATGTGTGAGGCAACATAACAACTGCTGGGAAAACAGTTAACAGTACAAAGCCCTTACCCTCTTGGCACTTTCATTCTTGGTTTCTAAGATAAATAACAAATAAACATAAATAGCAAGTAATGAAAAGTATGATGAAAAATACCAAACAGCAAAGGATAAAGAAGTCACAAGAGAAGAAATTTTAAATGGGGTAATCAAGAAAGCCCCTCTGAGGTAACATTTGAGAAGAGACCTAACTGTGCAGCATAGCACTAGCTGTGATGACACCTGGAGTAGTGTTTCAGGAACAGGAAACAGCAAATACAAGAGACTTAAGAAGGTACTATTTTTGGTATATCTGAGGAACAGCAAGGTCAGGCAGCTGGAGAGATTTAGGGGAAAAATAAAGGTCAGAGAGCTAATCTGTTAGGTCCCAGAGTGAAAAATGCAATATAATTATTGAAGAAGATAAAACTCATGTTTTCAACTATAAGAAGAAAAAATTGCTTTAAAAAAAAAAAAGACTAGGGGCCGGTGAGATAGCTCAGCGGCATAAGCGCCTGCCTAGCAAGCGTGAGGCCCTGAGTTCGACTCCCGGAACCCACATAAAGGAAAAAAAATGGCCGGTGATATCGCTCAGCAGCACAAGTGCTTGCTGCCAAGTGCAAGGTCCTGAGGTCGACTCTCGGTACCCACATTAAAAAAAAAAAAAAAAAAAGACTAGAAGAAAATGCCAAAACAGCAGTTTCTCTTTGGGTGAATGAGATTATAGATTTTGTTTTCTATACCTCCTCTCCTTTACTTTTCTGAATTTTCCCACCTTTCAAAAATGTTTATGCATTACTTTGACACACATACACAACAAAAAGGTGTAGTTTGATAATACAAAGATCTTTAAAATATGAATTTATGGAACTTTTTTAGGATTTTAGCTTTGACCTGCTGCCAAATTGTCACAAGCCAAAATCTCAAATATATCTTAATATAAAAGTATCCTACAGAGGTCTTTGTGAAGTAGGAAGATTTCTTATGTGCCGTATCACCTGATTTAGCAAATATAACTAGAACTTAAAAAGTTTCTTAGATGATGAATAAAGGTATCCCAGGTTGAAAACTACTGTTCAAAGCTGAATACTGTTCACATCAGAAATACATGATTGTGGGCCGGTGAGATGGCTCAGCGGCATAAGCGCCTGCCTGGCAAGCGCGAGGGCCCGAGTTCGACTCCCGGAACCCACATACGAAAAAAGGGGCCGGTGATATCGCTCAGCGGCACGGGCACCTGCTGGCGCGCGAGGTCCTGAGGTCGAGCCCCGGTACCCACAAAAAAAAAAAAAAAGAAATACATGATTGTGAACTTGAAATAATGTCTATCACAGTTACTAAACTCCAGAGTAAGGCTATGAGGATCATACCTAATTCATCTTTGAATCTCCAGTGTATCTAGGATACTGTTTATATGTAATACTGGTTCAATAAATTTTTTTTTTTGAAACAGGGTCTCACTCTGTAGTTCAGACAGGCCTTGAACTCACTATGTAGCCTAGGCTGGCCTCCAACTCACAGTGATCCTCCTGCCTCTACCTTCCAAGTGCTGGGATTATAGGTGTGTGCTACCACACCCAGCCCTCAATAAATCTTTATTAAAGAAATTATCCCAAATCCAAATTTCCTGCTAGTTTCGGTAAGAATCTTAGAAATACTCCAAGACAACCTAGAAAATGAGAACTCAATATGATATTCACAAAGCTTTAAGCAATTATCTCCCATAGCCAGAGTACATTACCATGAATCAAGCCAAATGTTAAGTCTCATCCCAATCTAGTAAGTAATAAATTTTTAATTGAGTACTGATAAAATTTGACACACATGTTATACTTACTCTGTTTAAGATGCAGTAATAGCCTGGCAAGGTTGTGCATACCTGTAACCCCACCACCCTAAGAAGCTGAATTATGGCAAATTCCAGCTCAGCCTGGGCAAGTTAGTGACTTAGCAAGACCCTATCTCAAAATGAAAAATTAAAAAAGCTGGGCATGGTGGCACACGCCTGTAATCCCAGCACTCAGGAGGCTGAAGCAGGAGGATCACCAAGAGTTCAAGGCCAGCCTGGGCTACATAGGAAGACTCTGTCTCAAAAAATAAAAAAAACTAAAAAGGGCTCGGGATGTAGCTCAGTGCAAAGGACCTGGGTTCAATGTCCAGTACAAAAAAATAAAAAATAAAATTTCAAGCATTTCTAATGTATTTAGACACTATCTACACTTCCACTACTCAGCGACCTTAAAATCTACTTTTTTGTTGTTGTTGTTGTTGGTACCGGGGTTTGAACTCAGGACCTCGAGCACCAGCAGGTGCCCGTGCCGCTGAGCGATATCACCGGCCCTTTTTTCGTATGTGGGTACCAGGAGTCGAACTCAGGACCTCGAGCTTGCCGGGCTGGCCCTTATGCCGCTGAGCCATATCACCGGGCTACTTTTATATTTTTTCATAAGGTTTAATTCTATTCATCAAACCACCTCCACCTGAGGAGCCACTGATAGTTCACCTGACCCGTGGTAAAGAATACATACCCTCTTCTGGGTCGCTGAGCAAAACTCACCTGAGTACTACAGTTTTCAAGAACAAGAGAGTCCAAAGCAATGGTGGAGAATACACAGGTTTTCCCAGTGCCTGATTTAGCTTGAACAATTAAATCTGAGAAAGAAAAATAATAATAAATCACTAGTAAGCATCTCACTGGTGAAGCTTAGAGGTACCCAACATGGATCTCCAGTGACCACCTAGCTGGCACCTCCATTTTTGGTGGACTCTCAAAACACACAAGGCCATATCCAGAAGCCTGTTTGGTCCCTGAGCGTCAACCGCCGATCTTCTCAAAATAGGAACCACTCGTCAGTGCCGGAAAGAGGTTTAATTATCTTCAAATTCAACGGTGCGATCAGCGCCTCGCCCAGGCCGAGACCCGCAAGGGCGCAGACACGGGGCTCTCCCGGGCCAAGCCGCAACGGCTCCTCTGTCCCCCTTCCTCGGGCCTCCCAGCCTCTCTCGGGGCCTGACCCTCACCGAAACCACAACGCCCGAGCGGGATGGCCTTGAGCTGCACCGGCGAGGGCCTCTCGAAACCGGCCGCCCGCAGCCCCTCCAGCACCGGGCGAGACAGCAGCAGCGACTCGAAGTCCGCCGGCTCCGCCAGCAGCACGTCTCCCGTGCGGGTCCGGGGGCTGCCGAGGTCGTGAGCGGTCCGCAAGCTTCGCACTGGCTCGGTGGATGGCTCCACGTCAGAAGCCTGCACGGCCACACTCTCCGTAGCCATAGCGGACTCCAAGGCCTCTGAGGCCGGCTGGGGTTCAAACATCGCCGCCATGGTAGCCGCGCCCCCAGATCTCGCGATACTTAGGGCGAGGAGGGACTTCTGGGAGCAAGAAGAAGAAAAACTTTATTAGCAACCTTCCCCCTAAGACATTGACAAGACTTGTCTGGAGGTGGAGGGAAGGGACGGAAGTCGGAGGCTGAGACACACTCGTGAACACTAGCAACAGAGAAAATATAGCCTAAGGAGGAGTCGGGAAGTGGGAGCAGAGGAAAGGCGAGGCTACCGGTGTGTCGCCGCCTGCGGCCTGCAGAGGGCGCCGCGTGCTCGCGGTGGGCGCGCCGCCCGCCTTCCGGCGCTCTTCCGGGCGGTGCTGCCGCGGTGACGAGCGCTTTGTGATGCGCCCCGCGCGTCACTCGCCATGGCGGGGAGGGGGCTGGCTGCCGACGCCGCTGCCTGTTTCCCTCCACGGCGGCTTTTTCCCCGAATGTTCTGCTCTCCGCACTCCAGCTCGCTGCGCCCTCCATGCTCGAGGAGGGCTCCCGGAGTACAGCGAGACCTGAGGCTGTACCTCGCTGTCTGGCATCTGTCTAGTACAGGTCCCCATCTCCATGCCCCCGGCACCTGGCAAATAGAGTTCCTGGAACGCGGCGATCTCTGATAAAATTGAAGTGGAACTCGGAACTGGAGTGACAACTCGCAGAGTCTGCTTCAGGCCTCTAAACTAGTCTGCTTACGCCTCTATTTAGACGTCTAGTGCATGTCTCAAATTTAACCTGTATTCTGTGTGCTCTCCCGTCATCTTAGGGATGGGTAACTAGCATACCACTTTTCCTGACTGTAGGTCTCTGCTCACAAAGCATCTTGTCAAATTCTAAGTCAGCCTCCCCATCCTGCCTGCTCCCTGGCCTTTCCCATCACTTTCTATTCTCTTGTTTTTTATTTTTCTTAATGATACTTATAACTACCTGAAATTGTATGTTTATTGTCTATTCTATCTTGTTCTTTGCCGTTTTTAGCGAGAGAAACAGAATCTGACACATAATAAACACTCAGCGTTTATTGAATGAGTTCCTTTATAACAAAATCTTAGTTACAATACCAAATCCAAATTGTTTCTGGAAACTAATATGCTCGTAATTCCAAACTTAAAGATATTTTGCATCCAGTCACGACTTTGTCCTTTGATTATAGTCTTGGTCTTTGTCTCTCACACCCTATACATACACACACACACACACACACACACACACACACAGGAATGGTCCACCTTCCAACTGATGTAGGAGAGATCTTGGCACTATAATCCCACTGTCAGGGGTACTGAAAATACATATGTTTTATTTGGAAATTTACAACACGTTGAGAAGATGTCCACTATCCATATGAAGGAAGGGAAACTGCCTGGGGTCTGCAGCACTAAAGGTCCCAGACTTCTTCTTAATAACCTCATGTTATGCTTTATATCTAGATGTCCCCCAAGAGCCTTATGGACTCACAGGCAGATATTTGAAAGGTGACTGGATTATGGGTGCTTATATCTGACTTGCTGTTGGGAGATAGGGTCTGGTCAGAAGGTATTTGGGGACATGACCTGGAAGTGTCTATCTCCCTTCCCAGCTTCTCGGTGATCCCTCTTTCTCTCTCCCTCCCTCCCTCTCTCTCTCTATCCCCACCACCTCTCTCCCTGTCTCCCTCTCTTCTTCCTGTCTGCTGTGCCATGAGCAACTCTCTTCTGTCATGCCCCTTTGCCATGCCATCCTGCCTTGGAGCCAGCCAACTATGGGCTGAAAACTCTATAACTCTGAGCCAAAAAGCGGCCTCTTCTCCCTTAATTTGCAGGTGTTGTGTATTGTGTCTCAGCAATGAGAAAAGCGACTAAGACAGCCCATCTCTTTTTCCCACCTAGTATATAAACTTAGAACTATTCTTGATTCTGCTTTCTATCCTTCCTCTCTTTTGAACAATTTACTGGGCAGTTAACTGTGCCTCCAAATGTTTCATCCATTCCTTTTCAGTTTCTCTCTACCCTATTTCATCATTCTAACTATCATTCTAACTATGGCAAAAACCTTCTGAGTTGTCTCCCTGCCCAGAGTTTCTTCTCTATTCCAGCCCACATACCCGACAGGTCCTGGAGTGACTTCCTGCTGTTTTGTTTTGTTTTGTTTTTCGTGGGATTTTGTTTTGGGTTTGTTTTTTTGTTGTTGTTGGTTTGTTTGGTTTGGTGATGGGGGTTAAACCTAGGGCTTTGTGCATGCTAGGCACAGAGCTACATCCCTAGCCAAGGAGTAACTTTTGTAAAGTGGGTGTCTTAGGTTGTGTCAGTCCAGGGTCTGCTTTTGATACCCTTTCATATTCTTCACCCCAAGCTCTCACTTCATACTACAAATATTTCCAGTCTGGCTCTCACCATGTTCTCTTTACTTGTTTATTATCTTCATGCCTCACATTAAATAAACTACAAGCTTCTCAAGGACAAGAATTTTGTTACCCTAGGCTCACTAGCATCAGGCATTTGGTAGACCTAATAAACTTGAATGGTTGATGCCTTGCTGAAAAATCTCTACTAGGTCTCCTTATACACAGCAGCAGTTCTGTAGAAGTTACACCAATCAGTGTCAATGAACCGGGCTCAGTCCAGGAGACTACTTTTCCAAAAAAAGAACATGTTAGTTTTCTAGGCATGCTGTTAGTGCACTTGTTGTTTATGATATTTTATAGGCACAAATATTGCAGTGATGTTATTGGGAATAAATTATATTGCTATAGCTAAGACCACAAATCAAATTTTTCCTCAGAAGTTAAAAATTGTAACATGGTTGACCAATTTTTAGTGCTGTAAAAATAAAACACAAAAGAAAAGATTACATAATAAGTAAAGTGTGAGAGTAACATATGTAGCAATTGGCTGATCTTTGTCCACCTGCCTCAGGGTCACAATGGGAACAAGCCTCCTCCATCCAGACCAAACCTGATCAAAGTCCTTAATGCTCCATGACTTGTCACACCTTTTTATTAATGCTGTTCCATCGACCTGAAAAGACTTTCAGGGGAGCTAAAAGGAGAAATTCAGTGAACTGAAGAAGTGAAAGTGAGACTTAGACCCAGCAGGGATGTTGAGATTCACAATAGTCCTGTCCAATCATTTTGCAGTGGAGACTTCTGAGCCCAGAAGGAAGGAAATTTATGTAAATGGAAGCATGGTATAAGGTGGCCCACTTTGGGTGGTGGGATCAGTGAGGGTATGTGAAAAGAAGGGAAGGAAACTAGGGTTTTATAGCCGTTTTTTCTCTTTTTGACCCTTGAAGCAATAAAAGATAATGCTAATGTTTGCATTTGATCCACAAACATCTCTTTATTCTTTCTACAAAAACCATCTGCATGCCTACTATAAATAAAATTCTGGAGATACTAAAATGGAAGAAAATAAGCAGAGTCCCTAACCTTAAGGAGAATGATGTACACGAACAGATGACCTCCTATATAAAGA
Organism: Erethizon dorsatum; assembly: GCA_028451465.1. Classification (NCBI taxonomy): domain Eukaryota; kingdom Metazoa; phylum Chordata; class Mammalia; order Rodentia; family Erethizontidae; genus Erethizon; species Erethizon dorsatum. The sequence goes on from CM051829.1 coordinate 83,907,294, forward strand.
ATACAATTGAAGTCAAAGAGGGCCAGCTAACCTAGGTGTAAGGAACTAGGAAAGGCTTATGGTGAGGATTAGGTCTGATTTAAAATAAGACCCCAGGATAGAAGTTTACTTCTAGAGGTAGGACTGACATAATAGCTCCAGTGCACAAAGTTTCCAGGCACCCAACCTTCTCTTTTTTTTTTTTTTTTTGTGGGTACCGGGGGGTCGACCTCAGGACCTCGTGCGCCAACAGGCACCCGTGCCACTGAGCGATATCACCGGCCCCTTTTTTCGTATGTGGGATCCGGGAGTCGAACTCGGGCCCTCGCGCTTGCAAGGCAAGCGCTTAAGCCACTGAGCCATCTCACCGGCCCCAACCTTCTCTTTTTTGCTACCAAAATGGGTGCTGTAGCTCCAGCCATCACTTCTGTATTACAGTCAGCAGGAAGGAAGAAGACTCAAAATAGTAGAAAGGGTAGAGGTTGTCATGCCAGTAGTCCTTTTTACATAATGTTCTCAAATCTGCATCATTCTCACATGGCATTGACTAGAATTTAACCATGGGGTCATACATATCTGCAAGTAAATCTGAGAAGTATAGTCACTTTTCTAGACAATCACTTGCCTAACTAAACACTGATTGGAAAGGAGGTCTATTACTACCAAAGGGGGAAAGGACATTAGAAGCAGCTTACATTCTGCCACATCTTCCTAGAGATAGTGAGAGCTAAGATAAGATCTGAAGAATAAATAGAAGTCATTGGCCTTGTCACAGGAGAGGTAAAAATGGGGATCCACAGGTGTGGAAAACCATATCACATTTTATAGGAATTTAGGATGCAAATGAGCAAGCTTTGCAGAGGTAGCAGAGGTGAGCTGAAGGCCCAGCTCATGTCTGCACTTTATTCTGGAAGCCTTCTGTGTCAGATGGAGATGTTGTTCTCAAGTGACTCCTGAGAAGATGAAAGAATCTACTCAGAGCCACAGAGCTCATAAAGTGAATTGGAAACTCAGATCTGCCTGAAAACAAACCCCAGGATCTTTCCACCTCCTGTCCTAAAAGAGTCGACAGCCTAGGTGAGGAAATGATCAAGCATGAAATATGCACATAGCACAAGCTGGTGTAAAATCATATGCAGTACTGACATTTCTCAGGGCCTTCATTGCTCCAAGTGTGGTTGTTGTGTGGGAGAGAGAAAAAACTTCTGAGAAACTGAGGAAAACAGCTTTTGGTGTTCAGGGAGCAGTAGCTTGCTTCTCTATGTCCTTCTCATCCCTACCCAAAGTCAAAGTGGTTTAAAGTATGCGTGAACTATGAGAAAAACTGCATGCACAAGATCATTCTTGACCTAGTCTCTGGAGTCCACCATTTCTGCCAGGGCAGAAATACCAGGAGATTCGTCCCAGGAAGCAGTGGGAGTTGAGGTTCTGCACTTCTTCTGAAGGATGAGTAAGGAGTTCATCAGGCAATGGGGGTGGGAGGAGAGCTCACCCAGCAGATGAGTCTCAGAAAGATATTCTGGGCAAAGGGAACAGTTTGTGTAGAGGCGGGGAAGCATGAAAACCCGTAATAGTTTAGGGAAAGGAAGGGCATCAGTGGGAAGGAGGCAAGTATGGCAGCAGTTAGCAAGAAATGGGGCTGCAGGGATATTTCGGCCCCACATCATGCAGTGCCTTGTTTGCTACCATAAGGCATAGAAAATGAGTGTGCTATGCTCTTCCAGAAACAGTACTGTTATGTAACAATATAGACACACAGTTGAAAGTGGAAATTAGGGCTTGATTCATGGCAAAGCTGAGGAATTAGGATCTTAATTTACAGATCCAGGCACATTACTACTAAGTTCGGGATCTAACTTAAGGCAGGTAGTGACAAGTGCACTATACACAGTGCTTTTTCACACCTAAGAGCTCCTGGGTCTTGCTTTCTGAGCCCCAGTGCTACCTGTGTGCCATTTGTCCAGCAAACCATGGCTGAGACCATGCTTCCCATTCATTTCCCCAGCCACGAGTGCTTTCACCCCTACATTCTCCGGTTCATCTGCTCGGTGGACTGGCACAATCCATGTTCTTAACTTGTATCAATTTTACCGAAAAAAACAACCTCTGCCCCGGTCACAATTTATTGTTTTATGACCTTGGTCAATCTGAGTTGACCACCTCCCTCCCACATGGAGAATCACCACTTTTACATGTGCTTCTTGGCTCATGGGGTGACAGTATCTTCACTACTGTTTTTTAGACAAGAATTAGGAGAATGTAACGAGTAGCAAAAGCCTGAACCCCTGTGTTCCTCACAGCCATCTCTGGTCAGGGGGACACCAGGCAATCACTCCGAGCTCTAGAACAGGTTCCCCTTCCCCAAAGCTTGAGTTGATTGATTGCCCCATTTAGTACCACCCTAGTCTTTAGGGAGCAAGTCAGCACATTTGCTCTTCTTGTGAGAAAGGGGCCCAATCCATTCTTGTCCAGGCAGCATAATAAATAACCTGCCCCTTTTGGCAGGGAGTTTATTAGAGACTGATGGGACAATTAACAATAACTGGGGGCCTGTGATTTATTAGGTAGGGAGGTTCACGGTGTCTCCAAAGACTGGGAATGTGGAATTTAATTGATAAAGCGGCTGTCAACAGCAATGACATGCACTCAATAGAATATGCATTTGAGGGATTCTCTTTGGAGCTGTCAGGAAGGGTTTCTGCTAATCATATTCAGCTCCTGTGGATGGCAAGGTCTGCTGGATATCAGGTTAAGAGACAAATGGCAGGGAGAGGACTCTGGAAGGGGCCTAGGGAGGGGTGCACCTGTCAGTTAGTTGCTCCCCCGATGGAAGAATGTGACACAAATGAGCAAAAGGAAAAAGGATTTCTGCCACCCTAAGTGAGCATTCTCCCTGAAGAGGCCTTTATCTTTATCCTTTGGGCTGCTCAAGAGAACAAGAGGTGATGAGCACACACTTCCCCCCAAAGGAAAGTGTTAAATGAAGGGAAATCAGCCCTAGTATTCTAAACTTTCTATACCAGAGACCCCATGCCTTGTCCTCCAGCCATCAGAACACACACACACACACACACACACACACAGAAGAGTTACTTCATGGTCTTCGCTGAAGCCCTGGCTCAGGTGACAGCTGCTCCTGTCACTGCTGGTTTCTAATGAAGACAGAGTCACAGAAACTCAGATGGTTGGAACCTTACCTCGTTGTTGGTGACTCCCTGCTCCAGAGACCCCAAAATCCAGGCTGAGAACCCAGAAGTAAATGCTTGAGGGGTTCATACCGCTACCTTACCCACTCTTCCACCCCAGTTTCCTGACAATATGTTGGTTTTAATCTTCAGGAGCCATTGCTGATTGCAGAGCTCTGTCCTCAGACAGCCTCGTCTTTGCAAGGTAGCTCTCCTCACATTTTCTATTGCCTCCACCCTCCAGGCTGTTGCTCAGCCTTAAACAAGGCCATGTAAGGTGCGGAGAGGCTTTGTGGGGCTACAGCCTGTTTCCCTCCTTTGATCCTCCCGCATCTATTCTTAGGTCCCAAGAGACTGGTCTGCCTCCTTGTTCCCTCCGGGAAGAGAAAGGGAGGGGGAGGCAATAGCCAGGGAAGAAGTAATTGTCACTGTCTAATCTGAGCCTCAGTGGTGACACGGAGGGACCTCTGAGCAGGATGGATACAGCAACTGGTTTGATTAAATCAAACCTCTCCTGCAACCTTGTTAAATTAAACTGACAGGCCTTGAGCAGAGGAGGAAGGGCAGCGAGATCATCGCCTTCAGGGTGGGGGTGGGGGGCATAAGAAGATCAGAGGCGGAGCATCGGCCTGCTCTTTCCCTTATTTGCTGACTATATATAGGTGATGAGATTTATGAATGTGCAATGCTTATGGACCTGTCTGAGCACAGGCTGTGGAAAGTGACGCAGAGGCAGACTGCTGCCTCCCAGGAGGCTTGGCAAATTCCCCTAGCAGTCGGGCCTCACATTTAGAATAGTGCTCTTGACATTTCAAAGGGCCTTTACATAATTTACCTTCACAACAAGCAAGTAGCGGTGGGATCACTTGCGGCACTTTACAATTAGAGAAACGGAGACAGTAGAGATGACAAGGCTGGTCTACAGTCAGTCGAAAAATCCAGGTCTTCTACCTCCAAATCTTGGCATACACTGCCTCCAATTTTATGCCATATGGCAGAATTTCCTAAGATTTAGTCACTGGAATGCCAACTTTTCTTCCACCCACTAGAAATATAAACCACACAGCTTGCATTGTGGGCCATCAGGAAAATGCCAATTCCCAAATGGCCCAGTGCAGCCCAACTTCAAAGCACACAGCTTGCTTCCAGAGGCCATGAAGCCATCCCAATGTCTTCATATCACTTTCCCAGATGCCTAAGCCCTTCCAAGTCATTTCATTTTACCTAGTTGCAATTCAGGGGATGGGGAGAGGTGGGGAAATATTGTTAGCAACGTGAACAAACAGCAATAGTAAGAGGATAACACTGATACCCTGCTGGCTTCCTCACCTGTCACCCGCTTCCTCACCTGTCACCCAGTTCCTCACCTGCCAAAGCTAATTTTCCACTCACCAGTGGGTGAGAGCTCATTTCAGAGTGTCTGGGACACACACATGCATGCGCACACACACACACACAGATACACACATACATGTAGGGACAAATGGTGCCATTGTGAATAGAGTAATGCCTTACCCAGGATGCCCTTGCTCTTGCCTTTATTGCGTTCCAAGGATGTGTTTATTGATACAACCACCCCTTTCCAATCTGTCTCAGTAGGGAGGATACTGGGGTGGGGATCCTGGTGAAAGTGGTGAATACCAATTGCCAGAGCCCAGGAGGGATCCTATTGCGCCCTGCATACTCCCAGTCACACTCATTACACCCCAGACTGCATATCAATTAATGATCAGATCCTAGACTGAGGGGGCAAGGGACAGCGAAGGAGAGAAGAGCAAAACTGCCACCACTGACAGACACTATGAAGGAAGCTGCAGCAGAGAACTGGTATAAGGTGGTAAAATTTGCTTGGAGAGGACAAATGACTGCAAACACCATCAGAGAAGAGTATCTATGTGCCACACCAGACATGGTGTCATCTCACTTTTTCTCTGAGGTCACTAATCAGGGCTTGAAAAACACAGACAAACAGCAGACAGACAAATAAATGGTAGGTGCTTAGACAAATATCACTGGATTCCTAAACTCATCTTTGGTGTTAGGACTGGCCACACCCAAACCCAACTTCTCCAATTTACATGAAACCATTAACTCCTCTAAGGCAAGGATTTAGATTCCTTTAGAAACACCTGCCAAAGTGAAGTAGAGCAAAAGGAAGTCTCATCTGGAGGCAACAGTCACTGAGTCTGGGTTCCTGAACTGGTTCTGCCATAGCCACCTGGGCAATCTAGAGCAAACCATTAACATTTCTGTGCTATGGCTTCCTGGCTTGTTAAGTTATATGCTTAGGCAGGAAATGGAGACTGTTGACAGGTTTTTTGTTTTTTGTTTTGTTTCGTTTTCAATTTTAGAGATCACGTAGAAGAAAATTAAGACCCAAAGAAGTTAAATACCGGTCCAAAGCCACAAGGTGAGGAGTTGAATGACTGAGAGGGTGTGGGTTTGGAAGCCAAGGCAGTTCCACTTGATGGCGCCAGCCACCCCTCTGTGTGGCCAGGGACAAGTCACTGTCTCCTCATCTCCCCTCCTTCTGGTATAGGAGCACCCACATTTCCAGGTTGAGTAGAACAAATGAGTGCCTAACACAAGGAAGGCCTGCCTGCAATATACGTTAGATCAGGATTATCTCTAGTGATGGACGGGAGACTCAAACCCACATATCTTGTCTTCCAGTCTTTCCATGAAGCCACATACCATGATTATCCATACAGTCCTTTTTGGCTCCAAAATTCCATGATTCTAAGTCTGAAAGATTCAAATGCAAGTTATTTCCAAAATCCTCCAGGCAGAGACACAAAAGACCATTTGGGGAATTCATTCTTCACTCTCCATTGCTTCAGTCACTTTCTATGGATGATGATTCATGGGGAATAATCACAGCAAAAAAAAAAAAAAAAAAAAAAAAAAAAAAACCTGTCCAATGCTGGGAAGGAGGGGCAGTAAAACCCTAACTCTTTTGTGTGTTCAGCTCCTATTCTTCAATGTGCATCTTCATTTGTTAGTGCTAACGCTATCTCTTGGCTTCGCTGCCTTTCCTATCTGAGAATTTGAGGCTTTTTCTTTGCTAGTGGTAGAAACTGCCAACTTCAGCCCCACCTAGCCGCAAGTTCCAGAGCAAGAGTCTTGTCTCTCTAGTCATCATCCTCCTTTCAAATTCTCCAGGCTGAAATCTCCACCACATCCCATTTGGTGTCTGGATGGTGCTAGGACAGTTCTCTGACCTCTACAACACACCAGAGGAGGTTTCTACCACCCTGGTGGAAGCAAATATGCAGCAAGCCAAACCTGAGAGGTGACCTCTTTTTCTCCTCCCCGCTTAGTGTCAGGAGGAGAAGTGGATAGCCTTTCTTTCCCTCTTGCTAACAGCCTCCCTGGCAGGCTGTCAGCCCCTGGTCCTCACTTACACCTGGAAGAAAGAGCCAAGTAGTAGGTAATAAAATGAGCTTTGCTCTGAGTTACAGTCCATGGTAACATTACAGGGAAGCCAGTTCTGGGCCTCTAGAGATTCAAACATTACAGAATGCCCCCAGGAAGGTCCTGGAAGCAAGCCATTTTCTGTTTGGTACAATTTGCATTTACTAGGATTAGTTTACATAAATACCATATTTCCCTTAGCTATTCTTCAGGTATTGTTTGTAGTGGAGAAATATTTGCTTTTCCAACAAATGTTTCCAAAATGGAAATATTTTCTCCCCAAGTAGCAATAAAGGTATTGCTTAGGCCCATAACACCAAGCCCACAACTGCAAATAATTCCATGTAAGGATGAATATCAGTCCATAAATGCAATGTTCATTATTTAGATCAATCTAATTTTACACTTAAAATTCCCACTGAGTTGTTCAGGTGAGAGAGTCTGGAAGCTATTTGTACATGAAGTTTACTCAAAAACTATACTGCTCCTCCAACACCTTCCTCTGTCCCCCTCCAAAAACTGTTAGCACCCTCAAAGCTGATAGGGTGATCTTGAAGCCTGGTGACTTTGGGAGGAAGTGAAGGCTGTGAGAGCAGTGGTGTCTCAGCACTGAGGATGGAAGTGATGGCAAGTGCCTGGATGTGGAGCTACAAGAACACACACCCTTAATGGCTCTCATCAGTGTATTGGGGTTCTATCTTAGGGCAGAGTAGTACAAAGAGCACAATCCTGGAAAAAGGGACACCATACTCCACCCCATACAGACCATCCTCTTTGGACCTCAGCTCCTCCATATATAAATAAGGAGAATGACACTGTGTTTGAAAACACCCAAAGCTGATGGAGCTTTATGACTGGAGTCTTTGATTCTTCCAACCAATTATAAGGTTTTTTTTTGTTTGTTTTACTATTATTAAAACCCAATTGAATCATTCTTTTGGAACTGAGAGGCTTTACCAACACAGAGGCCATTTCACCCTCTCTGCTGCCCCTCCTGATCTGTAGATTGTATGGAGCAGAGAACCCTAGTCCTCTGTCTGAAGTGGACAAAGGAAGATGTCATGCAACCCAAGAGTTAGACTCTTCCAAGAATAGTGAGGCCTCGGTTCAGTTCCTCACCCACCATCCCATGCGTTCACACACAGGCACGTGCACAGCCCCTGCTCAGCACCCCTGGGCCAGCCTGTCAGGCAAGTCCTCTGCCTGAGAGAAGCAGTTCTGCAGTGCTATCTGAACACATTCCAACAGCACATGTTTATCTTTAGGGTCAGCCTTTCCCGGTGATGCTCAGGAGGTATGGGAGGAGGGGAGGGAGATGAGGAGAATGGCCATTGGCAGCCACAGGGGTAAGGAAGAAGGGCAGTGGGGACATGAATGTCATACTTGGGAGGATGCTGTAATGCTCAGCTTTCCAGAAGTTGTGTGGCCACCTATCTCTTTCCTCACGTCAGGATGAACTCCCAGTTCTTCTGTTGCCAATGGAGATGAGAAGATGGATACCACCTCATTCAGGGGTGTGTCTTTCAGAGCAAGCCAAGACTTGGTAGGTGGGGATCTTCAGGTGGAGGCCATAGCATCTGAAGCCAGGAGAATGGCAGTTTCCATTGTTTCATTCAGGATCCAAGCTCTGTTGGAACACAACTGGTTCTGCCTCTCCCTACCCACTCATCCATTGGTGCCAAGACCTTCAGGCTCTTGTAGAGATACAAAGGGGGCCACCCTCCCTGACTATGCTGAGTGCAAACCCTACCTGTCTGACACCTTTGGACTCAGTTCCAGGAGTGCACCTCCTCCCTCATGAAAAGTGCCCACTATCTACTTAACCCTACTAGCTGGGGACAAATACCTAGGTGCTTCTGAAAGTTCCATTCCAGTTCTGGATGGCTTGAGAAAGTATGCCTACAACCAATCTCAAGACCTCTGATTTCATTTTTTCTTTTCTTTTTTTGGAGACAAGGTCTCACTGTATATTCTAGGTTGGCCTTGAACTATGTAGTCCAGGCTGGCCTTGAACTCACAGTGATTCTCCTGCCTCAGCCTCCCAAGTACTAGGATTACAGGCATGTACCACTGTGCCTGGCCTTTATTTACTTTCAAGTGAGATAATTTTATTCTTTCTCCAGACTGAGTTTTGCGGGGGGGGGGGGGGCGGAGGGTGGAGGCTGAGCCATCTGATTCTTCTTCAGAGAAAATGAATCATGTCCCCCAACCCCCATCCTCAGCCCAGGAATATTTAAGAATGTTTACATAACCATGGCAACAGGCTTTATTCTTTGTCACTTAAACCCTTTTTAAAAAAGAAAAAAGAAATAGCAAAAGGTAGTTCTTTTTCCTACTCCTGCCTCCTACCTTGCCTCAAGAAAAGCTATGTCTTCAGAAAAGTATGAGAGTGAGAGACCCCCCTGGGTGACACTGGCCTTCTCATGGGTTGCAGTGGCCCAGCATCATGAAAGGACTTCAAACTTTGTCTGTACATGCCTTCCAAAGTCCTGTGGGAACAATATAGCAATTAATATATGCACTTCTGACTTGTCTAGGGCTTTTTTTTTTTTTTTTTTTGAGCTCTGCGTTGAGATTAGGTTATCATTTTTTTCTTGCCAATCTCTTTTACCTTATAAGTGGCTGGAATGTGAGCTGCCTTTACTATCATTCTTCACCTATAAGATGGGGTAAATGCCCTTGTCCTGACTGCTTCATTGATGGTTGTCAGAAGAGTTTTGTAAAGAGTTAGGCTCACATAGATTTAAACCATAAGCAAAGGAAACTGAGGCCCAGTAAAAGGAAAGTGTTTGTGAAAGGTACTGTGTTGTTGACAGTACAAAAAAAACGTTAACTACCCAGTCCTAGGTTCTTGCCAAGAAATCAGCCTGCTTCTCTTCCAGTTTTAACTCCAACGGGAGTCTTCCAAGAGGATTCCAGCCCTGAGGTCTCAGGATGGAGAAAACCAGAGCATAAATATAACTCCAGAAAAGCTGTTAGCCACAGATCCACGAATGTTCACTCAGCGCTCCTTACACTGGCCCCTTTGCCGCGGGCTGGAGATCTAAATGGTGGAAGCGAGGTTCTTCAGGTTAGAGAACACTTGTGCGGTGTTTCTTTCCTGGCAAGGGAGTCTCCACAGACGATAGTCAATGGCCACGTCCACTTTCTATGCCAATCCCAGAGTATTCAACCCCAGATCTTGTTCCACTAGGCCGGAAACTGCCACTCTGCACATGCTACAGTTCCACTGAGAAGGGTCTCTTGGAAAGCCCACTTGGAGGGCGGATGATGGTGGGACCTGGGGAGTAGACTTCACCGCTGGCCGGGCGAGAAAAAGGAAATGCAATTTTGGGTCTCGCCAGGCCAGCGAGCACTGGAAACACTGGAGTAGACTCTCGGCTCCATTGTGCTGTCCTCGAGTTCTCTGCAGGCGCGACTGTGAACAGAGCGAGGCGAGCGCGGGCACTTGGGCAGGGAGAGAGCCAGGGAGACGCAGGCTTGAACGGGGTTCTGCCCGCCTGGGCTCCCCCGTCCTCTTCCTTGTCCCCTTTCACTTATCCCCCCCTTTCTCCCTTCCTCCCTCCTTTTTCTTTCATCTTTCTACTGTTAGCAGAAATTGATGCTCCTGCTTGACACAGCCGAATGACCACGGCGCCTGTGGTCTCCCTTTGCACCTTCGCTCGGATCCTTACTGTTCTATCCCAGTAGAGCCCCAAAATCCTGCCTGGGGCAAACGCTTCCCCGTTAATTACCTTGAAACAACACGTCGCCAATTTCCCTAATTATTCTCGGGCCCTGCCGGGTGGCTTGAGGCCGGCGTGGCTGGCGCGGGGCTGGGCTGCGCGGCCCCTCTCCAGCCTCGTGCGGCAACGCCTCTCCCAGGCCCTGGCTGGAGCTCGCACACCTCAGGCGTCAGGCTGTGCCTGCCGACTGGAATCCGAGCTTCGTCGAGTCCCCGCTCCCTCCCTTCCCGACCTTACAAAGACCGGCACAGGGGGAGTCTTGGAGAGAGCAAGGCTTGTTTCTCCACTCCCTGCAGGCACTATTGAAAACAGCCCCCGTCCATCGCCCCGTTTTGTGTTTTCATTAAAATCACTGTCTGAGATTATCGTGTTTATTTTTACCTGTTTGTCTCATCTCCCTTTCTCCTCCTTTATTTGTAAGTTCTTGAGAGCAGAGATCTTGCTCGTCTTAGTATCTCCAGACCTACAACCTTGCGGGGAACGCAGCACACCCACGTGGATTGCTTCGCGGTAAGTTCACGGACCGAGCGGCGGTTTCTCTGCTCCGCTCGGGAGGAGTGGGCTGGGAGGACTGTATGTTGGGAGAGATGAAGTGGAGCCACACGCCCAGCGTCCTCTTCGGAAAGAAAGAAGCCTCCGAGGGACTGCACGGGGACATTTGGGAGAGGAGCTTTGATGGGAGTTGGAAAGGTTAGTGGCATTGGGACCCTTCGGCCTCGTACTGAAACGCACTAGTGTCCCCAGCCGTAAGACTGAGCTCTACCTTTACACCATTGAAGGGGTGCTTTTCTGGGGGCGTCGGCACGATCTGGAGTCACGACGCCCCTGCCGCGCTGGCCAGGACCCCGGCGACCCTCGCCAGCCCGGCAGTAGTGGCGGGGCTCCAAGGCGCTGGCAGCCCGGCCCATACTCGGCTGCTCACCCCGCGCCCCCTGGCCGCTCTTCTCATAGGCTGAAGACATCCCCCCTGTGTTCTGATTGGCTGCCCCACTTTTCCCTCCGCCCCCGGCATAGACCGCGCGGGGCGAGCCGCCGGGACTCAGCTCCGAGTCCCGATCTAGGAGCAAAAGCAAAAAGCTCAGCTTAGCGCTGCCAGGGTCGCGGAGCGCACGTGCGGCGCGAGGAACCAGCGCTCGGTTCTCAGTGGGCTCGGTGCTCCCACTCGAGGACTCGCCCGTGGAGCCGTGTCCCGCAAATGGGTGACTGAGGAAAGAGAACAGGGAAATGGACTGCTATTTGCGTCGCCTCAAACAGGAGCTGGTAAGAGCGGAGCCGACGGCGCGGGCAGGGAGCGCTGTTCCGCCCCGACGGGTACCTGGCTCTTGCCCCAGGCCCCGGGGAGCCAGGTCGTGCTTGGGGCGAGGAAGACCAGAGCGGACAGGAGAGGACGCGACACGAGCTGGCAGGCAGAGGGAGGGTCTGTCCTCCGGGAAAGGGTCACGAGGAAACTTAGGGCACACAGTTGTGATGAGATCAGAAAAAGTGACAGTGAGAAAGAGAGCGACCAACCAGGCTGAAATGTGACCTGGAGAAACCGGGGAGATAGGGCTCACCCAGAGAAGGACTGGCACACTGACCGAGAGAGGCTTGGGCGCCGCCGACTCCCCAGGCGCGGGAGTGACAGGCCTAAGCAGCCGGACGCCGCAGGTGCTGGGGCTGCGCTGATCTCCTGGAGCGCAGCGCCGGCGGGCCCGGGAGCGTGCGCAGGCCTCATCTCTGCCCTGGGCTGAGGTTACCTGGGACCGCTCGCTCGAGGGGAGCTGGCATCGCCCCGGGCCCCCAGCTCTGTCGGGCTTGGCAGAGCTGGCGCGGCTGCGGGGGCAGGCTTGGCCGGCTGTCTGCCTGGGCTTGTCTGCCAGCAGGGAGGGGGCTGGCAGCTGTAATGACGGGGGAGGGCCCTGCGCGGGAGGAGGGGCGCCGCCTGGCTGTTCGCGAGAGGGAGTTGTCGAGGCCCAGCCAGATGTCAGGTCTGGGCTTGGAGAGAGTGCAGGGAACGTGCGGAGGCCCCAGGGTGCAGGGGATGGGAGAAGTAGCTTAGTCTGGGGAAGGGCTGAATCGCTGAACTGGGGACGGGAGGAGGTGACTGGAAAGCTATGCTAGGGAGGGCCAGGGTGATTCTCACTGACTTGGTACACCACCTGCCTCCCTCCTCACTCCCCCTTCTGCCTTTATTATTTCTTCAACCACCAGAATTCAGGCAGATATTATGCATATACACCCCCTTCTCTCCTCCGCCCTTCTCTTCTTCAACAGTCTCTTTCTTGTGTCTTTTCTTCTGCCTCTGACTTTGTGTCTCTTAGTTTCTCCCTCAGAGTTGTCTCTTTGGTCTCACTTTGCTCCTCTCCTTTCTTTTCAGAGCCAGGGCATCCAGGTGCACAGCACAGACCTGGATCCCGCAAGTGCCAGCTCATGGCTGTCCAGATTCCATGACAGCTTTCCACTTCTGCCTGCAAAGGCTCTACTCTTCCTGCTTGGGAGGGAACTTGGCATTGTGTTAGCGCCGGCTTCGGAGGGGGAGTGAGGACTGAGCTTTAAGTGGCAGGTGTTCTCATTGATACTTCCTGACCGAGTCACCCTGGCACCCTTCCTGTCTGCCTTCTCAGGTTAATGATCATTTCTTTAGTCCTTTTTCCTGAAGCCCTTTCTGAGTTGATAGTTGTGAAAGTTACTGGTCCACAAAAATATTTGTTGGTGAGAGCCAAAGTATCATTTGCTTCTCTTCTTAACCTATATTATGCCCCTCCTGTACTACTAGTTTTAACATACATCTCATGTCAGGATGGTGGCCACAGCCCACACATACTCAACTGTCATTTTTCCCATTCTCATGTCCAATACCAGAAAGGAAGACAAGATCATCACAATTTCTGAGGTCTAAAGCCCATGCTGCAAAAAGAAACTAATGTAATCCTCTTCTTTGTGCTTGGAATGGGGGGCCACACCACCCACATCAGGATCTGCCTAAATGGAGGGCTTGTGGGTGTTCCTGGCATGGGTCTGAATTTTAAAATCCTACTGATTTGCATTTTATACAGCACCCTAGGTGGGAGGTGGTGAGGGGAAGAAGACAGTCTGTGGATGCCAAGAGAATAAAAAAAAATCCAAATATGAATCTGCACTGAGCTGAGCTCCAGATCTTGATTTGCACCCTCTCTGCCAAAGCTATGAGCCCCCAGTGCCTAGGAGAAGGAAGGGGAGAGACTAAAGTCACCCTGCTCCCCATCAGCTTTCATTTGGCCTTTTGTCTGAGCAGTTCCAGCCTTTGACTCTTTGAGAGGAAGCCAAAGGCCTGGCCAGGGGCCCAGAATGACACTCAGATGGGAGAGCAGTGCACCCCTCCCTGTGGTCTCCAGCCCTTCCCCAGTGCCAGCTTGCTCAGAAAGGAGACAGCAGAGGTATGTGAGTCTTACTTTCTGACACCTCAAGCTCCAGGCTTAGGTAGCAGGACCAAATCTCAGTGCCTCGGTATCCCAAGTGGGAGCAAAGGGAAGAGTAGTGCTGAGCCCAGCACTAACAAGGACTGCAGGGATTGAATTAGACGAAGCTTGTCTGTGGCTGGGATAGGGAGGTACTGGCTTGTTTATACCCCAAGCCTGCAATGAAGTTGGAAGGCATACAGTTGGTTTATATCATGAGCTGGGGCTGGGGTGGGGGGTGGGCTTTTGCTTTGAAGATGGTTCATCCCAGGCAGGATTTCTGTGCCTCCGAGGAGCATGGTACCCTAAGGTGCTCTGTGCTCAGGAATGGCCTCCTGCAGTATTGATTAAGTTCTGCATCATTTATTTCACTCAATTCCCTTCAAGAAGCAAAAATCCTGCAGATACTGAGGAGATAAGACTCCGCCGTGTGCAAAAGGAAACAATAACAGATTGTGAAATTATGTGTCCAGTGTGTTCTCTACTCTCCTTCCCATCCTGGTCCTGTCCTTGGACCAGAAAATATAGACCAGAGTCTTCCTAAAAACCAAAGTAGAATTTCACAATTTTTTGAAAAAAAAATTTGCATTGTAACAAGTGAGCACTGGGAGGAGGCTGAAAGTTCAGGGATCCTGGCTCAATTAAGTCGATGGCTAGAGAAGGCCATTCCTCCTGCCTGGAAGGGTAGGGGGTCAGGTTTCAGGAATGAAATGTGGCTAGAGAAGTAGCAGCAGCTGACACACTTCTTCATTAAGATGAAGGAGTTGGGGTTGCAACGACTCAGCAGGGAGCTCATCTCTTTCCCCTTCCAGCCGCCAAAGAGGGGCCCTGCCTGAACACAAGGCCTTGGGACCAGCTGTTCCTTACACACAGCTCCCTTGTGGGCTCCCAACAAATGGGATAGACACAGACATGTTGAGGAAGCAGATGTAAGATGCCCACAGGGCATTCTCCTGAATTCAGGTCAGTGTAGAACAAATAGAATACATAAAGCCTGAGTGATTGGGGCTCATAAAATGCAGCCAGGCTAGGAAGGCTTCCTGGAGGAGAGGGAGGTTAGAGAAGGTCATCTTCTGGAATATCCATCCTAGCTAGATATGGGGAAGCTGTAAAGTCTCTCAGATGGAGGAAGTCCTCCTAGGCAACCTGGTGTTCCCACAATGTACTTCTCCATTCTCCAGTCTTTAGGAACCAGGATGTAAAGGCAAAACAAAGAGAAAGGGAGATAAAGGAGTTATAATAGCAACAGCTTTTAGCTCTTGGGGTAAAAGAACACATTTTCTTCGGCAGAAATAAAACTTTTGCAAAAGGTCTCATCTTAGTCTCCTTGATGTTTAAAGCTAGGAGGAAGAGGGCTTTTGTGCCACTTAGATGAGGATTAGTTAAAAGCGCATGGAGCATGGGATTTGGGCCAGGCCAACCTGAACTTGGCATATTACTTAACTTCTCTCTGCCTTGGTTTTCTCATCTCTAAAATGGAATTTTAAAAATATCTATGTCAAACTGGGCCTGGTGGCACAGGTAGGTGATTCCAGCACTCTGGGAGGCTGAGGCAGGAGGATCACAAGTTTGAGCCCAGCCTGGGCAACTTAGCAACTTAGCGAGACCCTGTCTCAAAATAAAAAATAAATTGGCTGGGGATGTGTAAAAGCTCTGAATTCAATCCCCAGTGTTGAAAAACAAAAACAAAAGCAGAAACAACAACAACGAAAATACCTACTATGAAGATCAAATGACAATGTAAGTGAAATACTTCCCCACCTGTATGTCCTTATCCCCTAACACAGTGCCTGATATATTGCAAGGACTTGGTAAACTCTTGAGGTGGGGTCAATCAGACTGGTTTGCATGAGTCATTTATTCACAGAACACAACAGTTACTGAGATCTAATGTGTCTAAGGCACTAATCGGACTTTAGTGCTGTGGTTACAAATATAAACAGACACAGATCCTGTCTTCAGGGAATCTATGGTTTAGTAGAAAAGATAATAATGTGTTGATGTTTACATTAACATTCCAGAATAAAATGTACTGTATTGTTTAATTGCCAAAGGAGCACTAAGAAATTGTACTTTCTTTATTTCCAGTTTAAAATTCAGAAAATAGAAACACGAAACGATTAAGTGATTGGCCCAAGTCATAGAGTCGAGAAGTGGCAGAGGTTAGATTCAGACCCAGTCAGCCTGATGATAGAACTTACGCGCCAAACCCGTAGAGTAAAGATATGCAAACCTCTAGGACAGAAATAGAGGATATGTGCTGTATAAGGTGTGCTGAGAAGGGAAAAGTGACCTCCATCTGGGAGGTCAGGGCAAGCTTCCTGTTGTGGAAGAGATAGCATATGAGCTAGACATTGAGGAATAAACAGGGTTGCGCACAGGAGAAAAACAGCGTTCCAGGCAGATAGTGAAACATGCAAAAGGCACAGAACAGAAGCAGTGCAGATGTCTGAAGACCAGATTGAATGTGTGTGGGGCATAGGGCATGTACAGAGAAGTAGTGGGCAACAGCGCTGAAAGGGTTGTTGAGGGCAGACGCTGCGGGGGGGCGGGTCCTTGAATGTTATGCCGAAGAGTCTGACCTCCTGTGTTCCTTGGAGAAGGGCATGGTCAGGGACATTCCCCAGGGCCTAGGAGGTAGTGTGGAGTGGAGAAGGGGAGAGGGAGAAAATTGAGGCAGGGGAGTAAATTAGGTGGTTATTATAAGGATCCAGACAAGAGAGTATGAAGGCCTGAACTAGGAAGGAGAAAAGGAAGGTAACTTGATGAGATGCCTTGGTTTCCTGAGGAATTTGATAGACTGCAGGAGAGAGGAACTAAAGCTCTAAGGGAAGAGGGCTTGCTGAGGCCAAAGGGCAGGCCCCTCAAGGAGGTAACTAACATTGAATCTCTCTTTCCATCTGTTTGCCTCTGGCCTGAACATGTGAGCCCTAGTAGATGGTTCAGTTAGGAAAGTAGGCTCATCATTTCACATCCCTCACTTCCTCCTTCTTTATCCTCCTCCCTCCTGCAGCTCTTGGCACAGTTTCCAGGTTACCTTCCTGGTGAGAGACCCAGCCAAGAGCCAAAAAGGTCCCTATTCACTGAGCTGGAGAATGGGCCACTTGGCAAAAACAGGGCTTTTCCCATTTCCGGCCCTAAGCCTCCCCAGTAGCTTCCTCAGGGACTGAAAGGAACTGTATGGGGATCTTGTGAGTAATGGGGGTGGGGAAGTGAGGCAGGGCACACTGCCAGTTCCATGGGCAAAGCTGAGCCTGTGTCAAAGTATTCTGGCTGAGTGGGGAGAGGGCGTGAGATGGATGGATGGAGAGCACAGCTGCAGGATCAGTCAGGGGCCCAGAGCGGGGCTTGGGAAGGGAGCCGAGGATGCTGGCACCTCTTCTTCCATCCCCACTCCTCCCATACTACAAAGGGCCCAGAGAGTGTGCATGGCAGGGGGGTGCCCATGGACAGCTGACCCCAGAATACCCTGCTCAGGGTGTGGGATTTGGTGTCCCAATGGCATCTGCCCCTACAGCCCCAGGCAGGCAATTCCTCTTCCCTCATCCCTCGGTGAAGAAGAGCCTTTAGTGGAAAGGAACTGAATTGGGTCTCAGAGGCCCTTAGAGGATAGTTTCATGCTCTGCCTCCTCATCTTGTGGTAAATGCCACTGCCTGGCCCATTACTTCTCACTCATACCCCATGAGGCTGCATGGTCAGGGATTATGATGGCATTTTCATGCCCATTGTCCTGGAGGAAGGGAGCTAGCCTTGGGGTCTCAGTCCTCCCACTAACAGGACCTCAGGAGCTAGAACAATGTTTCTCTTGGTGGTGATCGAGACAGCATATATATTTATAGCTGTTGTCTATTGATGGCAAGCCATATACTTTTCATGCAAGTTCTTTTATGAACACATTTATTTGCATGAACGGATTTAAATAAAATATTAAACAGAAGTTTGAATCACATGTAGATATGGTGAAAATAATAAGGACACCCTGGTGGGGAATATTTGGGCAACACAGAAGATGAGCTGAGATGATTGCTAGTTTCCTAATCCATAAAGTGGGGCTTACTCCACTTGCCTAGCCAGCCTCCCAGAGCGAGTATAGGGCTTAGGCAGCGTGTGAAAGGGCAGGTGCTAGACGCATGGGAGTGCCTATCGGTCACAGATTCAGAAACCAATACATAAAAGGTTGCTGAATTTGCCCAGTGGCAGGTGGCCAAGTTAGCTAGGGCTGAGGTCAGTGTGAGACCTAGTCAGTCAGCTAGGTCTCCAGACTACTGTGTGGAGCTCTCTCCCACACCAGGAGGGCACTGGCAGCCATGCAGCTCCACATACAGAACGCACCATACACTGAGGTAAACCTCAGCCAGCCAAAGTTTGATGTGCAGAAACTGTTTAAGATGAAACTGAGTCCTAGAAGGTGCTAGGGGTGGGAGCTGGACTGAGTGGCGGTGTGGAAGCAAAGAGAACAGTGAAGACCATTGAAGGCCTTTCTCAGAAGAGATTCCCATGATGTTCCCTGGGATATGATTATTAAAGGCTTTGCATTTGATGGTGGATAGTTCAGTCACACATGTGGACTTGAAAGGGAGGTGGCTGTTAGATCCATTCCCAAACTAATCAGGACCACTCAGACCCTCCAGCTGACCCCTGAGAGCAAGTAGGATTAAACTGTCCTGAGGAAGAACCTGAGGCTCAGAGATAGTAGGAGGTCAGAGGAAGCCAGCAGCTTCTAGTCTGGAGACTGGGATGTAGAGATGTTTACTTCTGGCTCTGTCTGAGCTGGCCCCACTCCTTAGCTCCCACCCAGATTCCTCCCTCTTCAGTCCTGAAGCACAAGAAGCTCTGAGATCAGAGAGGGTCCCACGCTCTGGGTGAAGATAGTAGCTTGGCCTCTGGCTTTTCCCCTGGGGGTGACATCATCCCCTTGGGGTTGGTGGGAAAGGCTATCCTGCTGGCTCCCCTCTCGATCAATACCCAGGGGATGCTCCTGCTCCCACTGCCCCTGGCCTCTGGGTTTCCCACAAGTCAGCTTCCTTCTTCCATTCTCATCCCTCTCACAGCTGCCTCCTCCCCCTTCTGTGTCTGCTAGCACCTGCTTGTGGCTGGGCTGAGGTCAGCATGAGGGTGGGCAAGAGGATGCCGAGGCTTCCTCTTCCTTTCCCTCACCTTCCTGTACATGGGGCAAGGCTGGGGGCGGAGAAGGGATAGGACAAGAGATGTGTTTCCCTTTGACTGGAGCGGATATAATGAATGGAATCCTGTCATTAGTATGTGTTAATTTTCAATGAGGAAAAAGTGGTCTGAAAGTACACAGGAAGCCTTAAATGAACAGCTAGCATTCACCCAATGCTTTCTTTGTGCCATATAGAGATACACATTACCTCATCTAATCTGCATATAGTTGTATAAGACAGAAACTATCATTCCCATGTTAAACAATGCAGAAATTGAAAAACAACTTAACCTGCCCTACTCACATAGCTCCTACATGGCAGAGCTGGGATTTGAACTCTGTTCCTTTTGTTTCCAAAACTCAATACACAATATTACTTTTAATATGGGTACAATTTCAGTCCTTGTTTACTTAAATGGGGCCTCTGTTTTATGGATAGCCCTGAATTCAGGCATGCCCACACATTTATTCTCATTGGAAAACTTGTGCAAAATGTCAGCATTATTTCTTATGGATTTTTCCATACTGGATAAAACTGAATGGGGTCATTTCATTCCTCCCACTGCCTCTGACCTGGACTGTGTTTTGCCTTCTGGAAGGAAGCCTGCCCGCTCAGACTCCTTGCTACTTGGTGAAATGAAACTTTGGAAAATGGCACACACACGCACTCTCTCTCCTCTCTCTGTCTCTGTTTAGAAAGTGATTGAAGGTAGCAAGAAGTCTGAATGGATGATCTGCAGTGTGGGGGGGGCAGCCAGTAGGACTCAATATACGGTTTATGGGTATGTAGCAAGTGCAACATGCCAGCTAGGTTCTGGGGTGATTTAATGATGTACAGATCTCATTCTCTGGCCTCTAGTATGCTCAATAGATATTTCACGAGCAGCTAGGCTTTTAAACTTGTGGAGGACATGGGGCAAGTACATAAGCAGCAGGACTTTAAGGGTGAGCATCTTAAAGATTACAGACGAGGCCCTAACAGAAGCATGGCAAGTACATATAGGGGACAGAAACACACCCAGAATTGAAAATCCTGTCATGGGTCTGAACTGCAGAACCAAGTCATTTAGATTTGAGCCTCTGGGCAATGGTGAGCCATTGAGTAAGGTGATTGGGAGTGTGTATTTGGGAAAACTGGCGAGTCATTCAAATGTCTGGTGGCCCAGAGGCCTTGTCCTAACCAAGGCTTCTGCAGCATTCTAGGGGATGGAAGGAGAGGTGCAACACATCTAGGGGAGAAGAACTTCAACGTGGTACATGATTAAGTTGGATAGGAAAGGGATGGTTGAATGAAGAAGCCAAAAATATCTCTGAGGTTCCAGGCAGGTGTGACAGGAAAGTGGACTGGGGGATAGGGAAGAATAGAGAAGTCAGGGAGTCACAGTTTGCCAAGAATGAACTGAGCTTGGTTTGGGGCTCAGAGTCTCTTCTGGTGCTGCCCTGGGTCTCAGCAGCTGCAGCTGAGTGCTTCTGAAAGAAGGGTCCAGAAGGCAGAAGCAAAGAGGTCAGGGCAAGGGCCATCAACAGCAGGCACAGACACCCATGGGCTCTGTTTCTTGCTGCTGCCGCCACCACTCAAAGTCATGTATTTGCCCGTGTACATCCCAGGGCTGTCAGAGCCTTGAACCATCATTTCTTTCCCTGTCTTGGGAAGTTGCACAAAGTGTGGGCAATCTTCACACTCCAGCAAAAGCCTCCTTGCCCTCAGGGGCATTGGTCCTCCACTGTCCTTTAGTGCTGCTGGCTCACTGAGAGTCTGTCTAGGATGCCCCTCCCTGCCAGGGCCAGGGTTGGCAGGGGAAGATTGGACCCAGAAGCCTGAGCCAGACTGCTGCCCATGCAGCCCAGCCCTGCAGAGCTTCCCTGCTGGCCCTGCCAGCTACCTATCCCTCCTGCCCTCCAGGCTTAGCTCTGAGCTTTAAGACAGGAGGTAAGACGATCCTGTGGGTCTCTGGGGGGGCTTAAGAAACAGATGGTCCCTGCACATGAAGCTTGCTGTGCGTAACTTGATCAGGGTCTGGGGAGGGAGCTGGCAGGACCAAGGCAGCTTGGGCCCAGGGAGAGTGAACCTTGTGAATGTTATCAGACAGAGCCTCTCCTCCCCAGCCTCCAAATGCGGCCCTCACCCAAGTCAATCTCTTAGTCCCTTCCAGATGGCACCTGAGACTCGGTCCTCAGAAACCCAAAAAAGGTCTGGAAGAACTGGCCAGGGCAGCAGAGCCAGTCAGGCTAAGAAGGCAGCAGGAGTGCTGGAGCCAAGTCTGAGGGCGACAGAGAGGACAGGTGTTTGGGAGGGACAGACAGGCTGGGAAGAGCTGGGCAAGGGTTTCCAGCAGGCGGGGATTTCCTGGCCTCCTTGTTTCTCTGCTGGCCAGTCAGATGTAAAAAGCAACTAAAGGAAACCCTAGTCAACCCTTTCAACCCCTCTCTATTGCCCTGCAGAGGACAGAGTAGCCTTAAAGCCAAGCCCCTACCTAGCCACATGCAGGCAGTGTTTGGTAATTAGGACTACAGAATTTGGAGTGCGTTAGTCTTGGATTTTAGTCCCAACTCTATGAACTGTGTGACTAGGTGAGTTACTTCATCCCTACCATGATTTCTTCACTTGTTAAACTGAGAACAGTAATAGCAACCTCAAAAAGTTAATATAAAGATTAAATGAGATGATACATGTAATTAGCATAATTCCTGTCACATAATAAATGCTCACATATCATCATTACCATCATCACCATCATCCATCAGAGAGAAAGAGGGCCCAGACACCAAAAAGGATAAGCTTGACCACCATAACTTTGGGCACCCTCAAAATGGTCTCAGCTGCATCTTTTACTACTTAATCTTGGAAAAGTAACTTATGTGCCTCAGCTTCCTCATCTGTCAAATGAGAATGATAATAGTCACTACCTCACAGGGTAGCTGGGGATTAAATTTAGATTAAGTTATATATTATAAACACGTGTGTGTGCACATACACAAGGTCCCTGACATCGATTTTGGACTTACCCACGGTATGAAAGTGTACCCATTTTTCTTTTTCATGTGTGTAGTACCTTACATGAGATATTCAACAGCTTCTTATAAAATAGGCTTTATGTTAGATGGTTTTGCCTAACTATAGGTTAATGTAAATGTTCTGAGCACATTTAAGTTAGGCTAGGCTAAGCTGTGATGTCTGGTAAGTTAGGTGTACTAAATGCATTTTCAATTTATGACATTTTCAATTTACCATGGGTTTACCCGGTCATAATCCCATCATAAGAGGAGCAGCATCTGTATGGCCTTTAGGACAGCACCTCCCTTAGTTAGTTTGTTGCTATTAATGCTATTTCCCTTATCTAGCCTTAGCAGCATGGAGCTGCACTGAACTGGGTGGTAGAGAGGTGGGTGGCAAGTCTCAGTTCAGGGCCATGAGGAGCCGCCCTGTGGCTCACTGGCCTATGCTTTCTCTCTCCCCTTCAGATATCCATGAAGGAAGTGGGTGATGGCTTACAGGATCAGATGAACTGCATGATGGGTGCACTGCAAGAACTGAAGCTCCTACAGGTGCAGACAGCGTTGGAACAGCTGGAAATCTCTGGAGGGGGTCCTGTACCAGGCTGCCCTGAAAGTCCTCGGACACAGCCCAAGTGGCCTCACTGGGAAGGTGGCAGAGATCCTGCCAGGCCTGTGGCCTGCTCTTCCCCCTCCAGCCATCCTGCTCTTGGCAGCAGCACCAAGTTTCCAAGCCATAGGAGTGTCTGTGGGAGGGATCCCAACCCTCTACCCAGGTCACAGATGCCAGAGCACCAAAGCTGTGCCCAGCAGGGACCAGAGTGGGTGGAACCAGATGATTGGACCTCCACATTGATGTCAAGAGGCAGGAATCGGCAGCCGCTGGTATTAGGGGACAATGTTTTTGCAGACCTTGTGGGCAACTGGCTAGACTTGCCAGAACTGGAGAAGGGTGGGGAGAAGGGTGAAACTGGGGGGGCAGGTGAGCCCAAAGGAGAGAAACATCAGCCCCGGGAGTTGGGCCGCAAGTTTGCTCTAACAGCAAATATCTTTAGGAAGTTCTTGCGTAGTGTGCGACCTGACCGTGACAGGCTGCTGAAGGAGAAGCCAGGCTGGGTGACACCCATGGTCTCCGAGTCTCGGGCTGGACGCTTCCAGAAGGTTAAAAAGTGGAGCCATTCCAAGGGCTCTGGACGTTTCCCCTTCCCAAGTGCAGGGGAGCCCAGACAAGAGGAAAATCCCCCCCCAAGTAGCCCCAAGGCCATGGAACCCTCACCCTCGGGCTTTGATATTAACACTGCTGTTTGGGTCTGAATCCTAGAGGGAAAGTTGACTGAACCCAAAAGACCAGTCCCTATGCTGGGCCCCTGGGGAGGAGGGGGGCGGGTGTATGCTCTCAGAAGCCCAAATCCAAGTTCCTTCCCTTCAGAAAGGAGGGAGAGGCCAGAGTTCTGGGGCAGGGCTGACTGGAATGCAGTTGGGAGAGGCTGTCACAGGGTTGGCAGGAGGAGGAGGGACAGCTCCTAGAGAAAAAATGACTGTGTGTGTGTGTGTGTGTTGTGCTTATTGGGGGCTGCAGGTGACAGTAGGGGAGGAACAGGGGAGATCAAGAAGTCCTTCTGACATTCCTCCACTGCCCTCAAAGACCTCCAGTGAACATTGTGTTTGGAAAAGGGCACTGGGGCCCCCAATAAAGACCTGTCTCTGGTGCCCCCAACCTTATAGCTGTCGGCTTCCCTGGTAAGGCTGTGCAGGCACAGAGACTGAAGCCCAAATCTGCTACTTACTCTTTGGAGGTCAGAGCAGCCAGAGGGAATCCTCACCCCCAGCCATTCCTGTTGCCTTAGATTTAAGCCACTCCAGGATCCTGGGAAATGGGCTGAATAAGGAGGCCAGTGTATGATGAGTAGTGGGGAAAGCTGGGACACCCCTCCTGTGTTATGTGTGGGGTATAGATGTACAGCACTCTGCACGGTCAAAAGCCTCTCACATCCCTGCGTTCTTGTAAGTGGGCAAGCGAGGTAGGCAGCATCAGATATGCTACCTGTCCCAGAACACCGCTGGCAGGCAGGAGGTGGGGGTAGGGAGGGAGGCCAGCGCTCGCAGGGTACACGGTGGAGCCCGGAGTTAAAACACACCGCCCCTACTCCAGCAGCTCTGAGAGCCTCTGCCCAACGCCCCGTCTCTTGCGCCTAACTCCCTCCTAGGGCAGAACGCGTAACTTCACCCGCAGAGTGAAGGCGAGCCCGCTCTTTAATTCCTAGTTCCGTTGTTTGGCCCCTCCGCAGTAGGCGCAGCCCCAGTCTCCTTCTCACCCGGAGTCAGTAGGGGCGCCTAGCGACAACAGAGGCTCCCAAACGGAGGCCCCTGATCCTCCTAAAGCAGCTCGCAGGGAGCGTGGAGCTCGGCGAGACACCTCGCCTGGGCCTAGGTCCCACCCCGGCCCGTCCCTTTGGGCAGGGAACTCGCCCGTTTGAGCTGAGCCCCCCCGAGGAGGGCGCGACCTTCTCCTCCCTCTCCCTTGCCGGCGGGCAGCCCCTCAGCCTGATGGGGGTTACAGCTGCAATTAGAGGCTTGACGCCTTCCCTCCTCAGAGCACTGAGAAGAAGGGGAACAACAAGGAAGACTGCCTGCCTGCAGCCTAGACCGCCAGGGGGTGGAGATTAGATTAGAGGGGGATTAGAGCTCGAGTTGGGTGTGGGGAAAGAAAGGCGCTTTTTCTGAGCATTCACTATTTGACAGGCAGTGTGAACCGCTCTTTCATACTTGGAATGACCCTAGAGGGTGTTGTATTCCAGGTATACTAAGGGAGGCTCATAGGGGTCATGCAAGCTGCCCAGACCAGGCAGCTAGCAAACAAAAGAACCAAGATTTGAGCCAGAGGGTTTTCTAGCTCCCAAAGCCCTGCCCTTTCCTACTTCTGGGCTTGAGTTCGCCAAATAAGCTCACTCTTTCTGGAGGTGCCCATCCTGTGTGTCTCCCTAGAGAACTCTGCCAGTTCAGTCTCTGGTATGGGAAGACAGCTGTGGCTGCTTTTGGTGGTGGTGGTGATGTTTGTGAGCAGAATGTACACGTGTAGAGTCCTCACAGATTCGCGGTCCCTGAGAGGAGGGGACCACTCGGCAAATTATTCAAGATAACACCGGCTTTGAGTCTGGAATGGTTCTATAGGAAACCAAGCCACCTGCGATTCATCTGTTTCAGAGACTGGTGGTGTCAGTGAACAAAATTTTATAGATACCTCCCAGTGCCTAGCATTGTGATTGGAACTAAGAACAGTGTGATGAAAAGGACCCACCTACTGACCTCAAGAGGATCCAATAAGAAAAGAAAGAAGAAAACTCATTAACCTTCACTTAGAAGGAATCCAAAGAACTAAAGACTCATTTTAACTTGGGCCATAACAATTTAGAAGTGATATTTGCTGCCAACATAGGTACCATGAACCTTTCCACATTAGTGTTCTTACATCCTTTTCACTGCACCCTAGAAGTGGTTGCTATTACTCTTGTTTTACATGGATAGGCCCAGAGAAGGTAAGGAATTTGTCCAAGGCCATGTAAGGGCAGAGCTAGGACTGTCTGACTTTTCCTACTGGCTTCCAATCCTGTGCTTTCCACCTTACCCTACAAATTGTCCATTTATCTGCCCCAGAGACAAATCAAGAACAAAACCTGCCTTACCCATATTATCCAACTCCATGGATAATACTTGGCATGCTGACTGTCCAGTGCAGCAATTTTGCTTGGGTCTTGACAGGGCTGATGTAATGCCCCAACCACCATGTCATGCTTTGTTAAGGAAAGATTCTGGTAATTCATCTGCCATCCTATACTTTTAACTTTTAACTTTTCTGTCCCCTTCTGGGCTCCTGCTGTGACAGTGATGGAGACCATTTATTTTGCTGAAGCTGAGTGCAGAGGTAAATGGGAATACCCAGGGCCTAAGAGATGAGGGAAGAGTGTAGGCAGCAGGGAGCAGTATGTATAGGGAGGAGACAGTGGAAGTAAGTACAGAGAGACTGGCAGCTTAATTCTGCCTCTAGGGCTTATTTTATGGTTAATTAGGACATGCAAATGAACTGGAAGCTCACTTAATACCTTTCCTGGCATGCAGCTCCACCCCAAACCTGACCCACTTGGTAGGTATAGGGGGACCCTGATTGGCCCAGGCCTCTGCTCAGGGCTCTGCCTGCTTCTTTGTGGCCCCATGGCCAGAGTCTATAGTTGTTCCTCAGCCACAGCAGGAAATGGGAAGAGTCCCTTCTGGGCACAGTTGGTCTGTCTGGCCTCTCACCTTTCTTTTTCAATCTATCATACCTGAAACCTCTCTTTCCCCTCCTCAGACACTTC
Source organism: Erethizon dorsatum (assembly GCA_028451465.1). Lineage (NCBI taxonomy): Eukaryota > Metazoa > Chordata > Mammalia > Rodentia > Erethizontidae > Erethizon > Erethizon dorsatum. Next base: position 83,933,524 of record CM051829.1, read on the forward strand.
CCCTGCACCCTACCTCTCAGGGTGAGCTCTGAAATCAAACCTGCCCTGGGGGACAGAAGCCTGGTTAAACTGTGCCCCATTGGATCCCTGCCTGCTCCCAAGAGCCCTGGGGAGAGGGCCTCTTAGTCTTTCCCACATTACACCATTTCCTGGGTTCCTAGAGAAAAGCAAGAGCCCAGCCTGTCTCTGGGAAGCAGAGGCGGCATCTAGCTTCTCCAGGGCAGATCTTCCCACCCACAGCAGTCAGGGAACTCCTCCCCTTGTTTTGGTATAAGCACTGGATGTGGAATCAGACAGGTTTTGAGACCCATATCTGTCACTACGTGAACCTGAGCATGTTGTTTGACTTTTCTGAACCTCATTTTTCTCATCCGTGAAACAGGCTGCTGGGGGGTCTAGAGGACACAGTGAATCCAGGAGGCAGGCACACTGCCTGCGGTAGGAAGGTGCCATAGACTGTCCTTCCCACCCCAGCACTAACTGTGAGACCCAAGGCACACTGCTAAAAATAAAGTGCATTCTCCGAGTCTTGTTCTCTTCTGTTTAAAAGAAAATACTGTATACACATATTACCTCACAGGATTGTGGCAAGGATCAGAGAAAAACCACAGTGTGAATATGCTCTTGTATACTGTAGATATAGTGAAGCATTATGTGCCAAATATGTTCATACTCTGGAAGGATGGTATATAGAGGTGGGGATGGAGAAGAGCAGCAGCCTTGGTGGAGCTGGGAGTAGGTGCTTGAGGACCCTCACTGCCTGTGGATCTGCTCTAGGGACACTCCTGCCACCCCTGCACCTCAGATCTCCTCCATGTCACCTCAGGGCCTCAGTCTGGTCTCCCATCTGCTCCTTAGGCCATTGGTGCTACAATCTCTGCCAAGCCACAGCTCTCTCTTCCATCCTCCTCCCAGCCCCTGGGGGCCAATGGCCTGAGGATGCCATGGCTGTCCTCAAATCCATTCCCTCCTCTGTGAGGGGTTTTGGGGGCTCAGGCTGGTACTGCCTGGTGAGAAGTGATGGGCTAGAAAGGCCTCAGGACAAGACCACACACCAGTCACCCAAAGGACTATTGTGAGGATGGTCCTTGCTTCTCCCTTGTCCAAGTCCTAAAACAGTACCTCCAGTTGGAAGATCCCCTTCCTAGAGGAATTACTTCCTGCCCCTGTCACTCTCCCCTTCAATCACTCCTGACACATTCCTTCATCCATCACCTCCATTCCCTGTCTGGTATATACCCACATACTTCTGGGTGCGCACACACAGACCACATACACACACACACGCACAGATGTCAGCTTCACCAATGTCCCTGCAGCAAGTTGACACTCTTACATTCTTGCCCCCCACTGGAGTCCTCCTCTTTCTCCCCCTCAGTTTTCCCAATGCTCCTTGAAACTGTCTGTGCTCTTGACTAGAGGGCAGTGAGGACCAGTGTGCTCCTGAACACAGTTTGGGGCAATGGTAATCTGACATGCAATTAATGTCAAATACCATCTCCCATGTGCTTCGCACTTCTGCTCTCTCAGGCTCCCAACTCACACTCTCCCTGCCACTACCCAGCTCGGGGGTGGCATCCCCTTGTGGAGCCCTCTCCAACAGCAACGCCCACCCCAACTTCCCTCCAACTGGCCAGGGAGGGTTGGTTCAGGCACCCAGTCTGAAGCTGCATGCTGGGTGCTAGTTTGCAGGGGAAGCTCTCCTCATTCAAAGAAAGAATCAGGTTTTGTTTTCTTGTCCCCTATCTACTACCCCCACTGGCTGCTGGAATTCCTGCCCAGGTCTACTAGAACAGGAGAGGGGTGCAAGCTCTGTTTGTGAGCTCCTGTGACTTCCTCCTCACTTGTCTACTCCAGGTATCAGAGGTTCAGCCCTGCCCAATAAAGCCCCAACTGACTCACTTGGCCTATGGCTGGACACTCCTCAGCTTTATCTTGAAGGAGAGAAGTTACTCTGAGTGCTCCAAGCTTGAGTTTACTCATGCCACTTATTTCTCATGTCTTTGCTGTTTCCTGAGAAATCAGTTCTCTCGTACCCCACACTGGCTTATACTTACCCTTCACTGTGCAGTCTGAAGGATATTTATCTGTGAAGCCTTTCCCAGAGGTCTTATCTGTAGCTCTGCCACAACCACACTTTGTAAGTCACTTCTGTGCACACTGTCCTTCCTTTCTAGACTGAGCACTTCCAGGGTAGTAACTGCTCATTCCTGAGCTGTGTATCCCTAGCACTGAACACAGGGCTCCCCATGTGGCCTCCACTCTGCAGACTAAGCCCTGGGCTGAGCCCTCTTTTGACGCTCCTGCTTTATGGAAGGCCAACAGTCAAGGCTTTCTTAGCTGCCTCCATTCCCCAGAAGACAGGGAAGCTGCAGTCAAAGTCAGAGAGCAGGAAACTTCCCCAACCCAGACCCCCTCTCCAAGATACTGTGCCCTCTGTCCTACTCCTTAGGCCAATTCTATTTTAATGGAGGCTGTATGGGGAGGCTTAGCCCTCACCCTCCCACTTGCTGCTGTCCCTGTAGTCCTGCTGTCAGTGGGTTGTCCAGGGCTCAGACCCTACCTTCAGACGATCACAGTCACTTCTCTCCTATGCGTGCTCAGTCCCAAGCAGATCTTAATTGTCATTCTAAAGGTTATCACCTTTACCTCAGCCTGCAAGTTTTCTCCCTTTTTTTTTTTTTTTTTTGTGGGTACTGGGGGTCGACCTCAGGACCTCGCGCGCCAGCAGGCACCCGTGCCACCGAGAGATATCACTGGCCCTTTTCTCATATGTGGGTTCTGGGAATTGAACTGCGCTTGCCAGGCAGGCGCTTACGCCACTGAGCCATCTCACCGGCCCTCCCTTTCTCTCTTGCTCCCTTTCTACCAGCCTTCTACACCTGGGTCATTTCCTTATCCCTTTTGTTAACATCTAGTCCCAGACTTACCTACCCTGGCATTCCTTCAAATTTGCTTCCTGGGGGCCCTCCACCCCTCCTGGGGACCTTGAGTCTGCTAGATCCTCCTCCCTGCATTGTGACTGTTGGAGGAGGACAGGACAGGGCAGGGCGATGGGGAAGGAAGTGGAGATTTGGGTGTTGAACGCCTTCCCTACCTCCAGCCCCACTGTTGGCCATACTCCAGGCATTGTCTCCCTACTGGGACTGAACTGCCAGCAAGGGAGAATGTGTAGAGCCATTCGTGTACACTTGGTGGGAAAAAAGGAGGGCATCATTTTTTTTTTTTTTTTTTTTTTAGTCTTTCAAATGGGCTAAGTGCAGCATTGGAACCCTTGCATAGACACAGTTCCCTGATCAGAGCTGCCAAAGCTGGTACCAGCCCAAAGCCTCCACACACAACTCCCACACCCACATCTGGCCTAGGGACCACAGTGTTGGGCCAGACTGACTGAAGCAGCTGCTGTAGTCCCTGGCTGAAGTTCCAAGCATCTGTTCAGATAAAAGTCAATTCATATCCCAGAAAATAAGGGATTAGTTTTCTATCAGTGATTCCAAGGGCCCAAAGAATTCCAAAGCTTCTGATGGGGGCTAGGCAGTATAGGAATGCTTTTAACTTCTGCATTAAATGTATCACTCCACATGGGGCTAGGAGTATAACTCAATGGTACAGTTCTTGTCTAATGTGGACAAGTACCTGGGTTTAATCCCCAGCATGCCCAAGACATAAAAAAATAAACCACAGGCAATGGTACCTGCCTATAATCCCAGCAACTTGGGAGGCTGAGGTAGAACTGCAAGTTCGAGGCCAGCCAGGGCAAGTGACCAAAACTTTGTCTCAAAAATAAAAAGGGCTGGAGATGCAGCTCAGTGTGAAGGCCTTGGTTTCAATATTCAGCACTGCAAAATAATAAGTACATAAATAAATAAAATGTATCCCCTCTCCAAGGAAGACAGGCAGGGAGGGACTAATCTCTGGTCCCACTACTCTAAGTCCTATTCTTCCAAACTGGGAAGACACATGCTCAGCATTCCCTTAATCCTGGGGATTCCTTCAAACTACTAACCCGTCCAACTGGGACAGAAGGACCTCAGTGATGCCTAGGACAAACTTAACAGGAGGTGCTTCACTGAGTGTAGTTTATGCCCTTCCTCTAGGCCACAAGGAATGGCCTGATGATGGGATCCTGGTGGGTGGGAAGCAGGAGTGGATTAAAAAAGAGTCCTCTCAGAAAGCATTCATAATACAATATGGTAGATGTATAGGAAGGGCTAGAAGGGCTGTGAAGAACTGAGAGGAGAACTTGGAGGGTGGGGGGTGTGAACTAATACTTACTGTGTGACCACTGGATGCCAGATACTATGGTAAAGCAGGAAAAAGGGAAAGAAAAGCTGTTCTCTCTTCATTGTTAACATCTTTGCCAAAGTATTAACGTTGATTCCCTTCCAAATTGAACACTAGTCTAACTGATCTCAATCATGTGCCTCAAAGATTGTCTTTATTAAAGAGGGGAACTGAAGTGAAAAACTAAAAGTGGGATAAGTATGCGAGTTCATGGGAGTAACCCTTTCCTCTTGAATTCTGAAATTTTTCTGTGCCTGTCCTCACCTACTCTATGCCCTAGTTAATTTACCTAACTCCACCTCCTGGATTACCAACTTCTTGCTTCAAGGCTTGCCATGCTATGGTCCTAATTTACTCCAGGCTATTCTGTCCACGTATCCAACACCAGTCAAAACTAGGCAACTTCCTGTTCATGTCTGTTTTTTGTACCTTGCTTTTTCCCTGTAATGTTCTACTCTAACCTGTGGAAAATTCCACCCTTCCTTAAATGCCTAGATCAAACTATCCTCTCCGGAGTATTTCAAATCACCTAGAATAGAAATCATTTTTCCCTCTGTCTCACACTACTCTGCTTAAAACTTCTGCTCCCCCTCCTCCCTGAAGCAGGAGTCTCCTCACTTTGTTGTCCAGGCTGTTCAAGTGAGCCTCCTGCCTCAGCATCTCAAGTAGCTGGGACTATAGGTTTAAAATTTCTTCATACTTCATAATAGCTGTTTGTGAACTAAAGTTCCTGTAACTGCCTTCCACCCCCGTATCTGGGTCAGCTTACTTTCACAGTAGACCATGCTTAGTTTACTCAGTTTACCTTCTCAGTGGATCATCCCTATTGAGACACAAGTGTTGTTTCACATTTCTTACTCGTCAGTCAGTGATGTCTGAGGTTCACAAGTTTTTTTTCTCCATACTTCCTTGACATTGTTTCCACCATACCACTGATAGTCCACGAAGGTCTCCAGTGACCTCTACTGTATTTCCCCCTTTTTTTTTGGTGGTATGGTACTGGGGATTAAACCCAGGGCCTTTGCACCGAGTTACATCTCCAACCCTTTTCTGAGAGGGTCTCAACAAGCTGCCCGGGCTGGGCTCAAATTTCCAATCCTCCTGCCTCTGCTTCCCAAGTAGCTGGGATTACAGGTGTGTGCCAACACATGGGGTGCTTTTCTAATTCCTCTTCATCTGTACAGTACCTCAGGGATCTCTATTTACACTCAGCCCTAGCCATCCTACCTAGTCTCACCTCACGTTTTAAAATACATGTAAATCTCCTGTTCAGATCTCTTTCCCTGAATTTGACTCATATTCAGTTACCTATTATAAATCTCTACAATGTGACACTTTCCACAATTAGCATGTTGAAAACTGAATTGTTACCCTTCCCACCTGCTCCTATCATAATCTTTATTATCTTGACTATCAGTCCCAAAATCTTGGAGTCAATTCTTACCAATCTCTATTACACATATACGTGTCACTAAATCCTGCTGGCTCCACATTCAAAACATATCTGAATATAAACACTTCACTGCCACCACCATTTTTCACTTGATTCAGTTTTCTAACTGATCTCTGCTTCAATGTTTGCCCCTATATAGGCTATTCTCAACCTAAAAGAGGATTCCTGATGTTATGGTATGGCTGAGTCAGGTTATATTACACCTTTTGCTGAAATCCTTTCCATGGACCCCCGTCAGAGTAAACACTGAAGAAAATTTCCCTTTGATCAACCACACTGCTTCTCCATTATCTGCTTCTATTCTCCCCTTGCTCTCTCTGCTCCACACATACTGATCTCTTTGCTGGTCCTCCAACATGCCAGGCACATGGCTACATGTGGCATCTGCAAAAACTTTTTCCAGTGCATAGAAGGTCTTCCTTCCCTCAAGGCATTTACATAGGCTGTACACTTCAAATGCTTACTCAACCAGCTTGCTCACTTTTACTCACTATTACCTCATCCCTTTGCCAAGCACTTTGACCCTTTGCACTGAGTAACTTTTTCATAGCACTCATTCATCATTAAACACACACGCATGCATGCACACACACACACATAGGTCTTTTACCATTTTCTAACGATTAAAACTCCACAAGGCAAAGGATTTGATCTGTATTATTCATCATTGTATCCCCTGTGTCGTGTGTGGTATACAACGGAAGCACAAGAAGTACTTCCTGATAGGCCCATAAGGACCATGTATCATACGCCCTACAACATTCACCTAAGAACCTGGACATGCTTAAGCTTAAAAAAAAATCACTGCAAACAACGTTCAAAATAATAGTCACACTACTGTTTAAAATAGAAAGGTTTATTAATGTCTTTCCTCAAGAGGAACAGCTATCCTCTTCTTAAGAGAAGCAATTAGTGGGAAATGTATGTCACACCTTGGGCCCAGAATCACAGGAGGCTACTTCTCAACAAGCCCAATGACCTTGCACTTCCATACCTCAATACAAAATCCATGTTGCCTTCTGAGAAAACAGAATTGGGCATCCAGTTAAAGCCTCCAGCTGTTCTCAGCAAAAATATTTAAGCAAGACAGTGCAATAAAGTGGACTGCGCATTGAATAAACTTGAGATGAAACTGCAGTAAGAAAAATCCGTATCAGTGGAATATCTGTATTACATTCTTAAGGATGACTTTTAATTTTTGTTTCTGGCGAATATGAATGCTGGGTGGTTAGACTGCCTCAAAGCTCACATTCATTTCCCTCCCTGAAAGATGTTCTCTTTCCAGTTCCTGGACAAGCACCCAAACCACTCTGGCTCTTTTAAGTTTGGAGCTGATTCAAGTTGGGTTATTTTAATACACATTTAGCACCTTCAACAAGTATAAGACCCAAATAAAAGAAAAGACTACCTTAGAAATTATTTTTTTTTCTTACAAATTACCTGGCAATTTCTTCACATTTTGGTTTCAAGATACGTAACTTATCAGAGCATATTTTATGCTTTCTAACATCCTACCAGGATTGTGTAGAAAGGGAAATGCCAAATTCTCTTTTTTTTTTTTTTTAATTTATTTATTTTTGCCCCTTAGTTTCTAAAACAAAACTCAGGTATATTAGCTGACAAGTATACGCGTACCTATAAGGATAAGGGGTAAAATATATTAAATTGTTCATGTACAAAAAAATGGACTGTTTTATTAGAGAGAAATGTAGAGAAAAATGTGTAGAGAAAAATAACTCCAAATCATCTGCTTTAATAAAGTTAGTAACAAAAATAAAGGTCAGTATTTCCCCTAAATATTAACTTTTCCAAATAAATAATAACTTCAAGGAAGAGGAATGTTTCACTGAGAAGCAAAAAGTGGCCACTGATGATGGAAGAGCAAGGTGCCAAAGAGATGAGTTCAGTTACAAGAAGCGACTAATACCCCAACAACCATATTTCTCCAAACATTAAGAGAACTATATAAGTGGTTGCAGTTTAGTAAGTTAGTGTTACCTGTATCTTTGATGAATTTTGTTTGTGTATCTCCTCTGTCCAGTTAGACTGTAAACTCCTCTTGCGGAGAGCCCTGATGCCTCTTTGTGAAGAGTGTAGGGTACATAAAAGAGATTGGCTTGAATACTTTTAATGCAATGCCTGTAGAAGTGTTACTGATACTGAAGCTCCCCCTGGTGGGTGGCAGGATTATAGTTAGATTATGTATTTACTGTTAGAATTTCTAAAACTGGGTTGGGGGGGCACTAACAAGCCATTATAGTAGTTTGTGTTCTAGTTGGAAAAAAAAGCAAACTACCAACTGTAGCATCAAGCCTCCTTTAAGTTAAACGTTACTCACACAGCCAAAGCTAGTATGCCTTAAACAGCCACAGATACCACTATGGATCAGTTCCTAGATAGTTATGAGACTCACATAATATCCTAGAGACTTAATTTTTCAGCTATAAAAATACATCTTGTTTTCAGACACCCTTTCCATTGGAAACAAGGCTAAGGAGTTCATACGGGACAATATAAAAATCCACCTGTCTCATTTTCTAACAGGATACTTTTTTTCCTTGAGGTACCAATGCACATTGCTGATTTCAGCTGGTCCTGCCCTGAATACCACTTTTGTGTGGCAAAAAGGCCTTTTTCATCATAGTTTCTCCTTCAACCCAAGTGGGATGTATAAGATATGACAAAGCAATCCAGTAACAATTGTCTTTCTCCACTACATTGTAAAAGAATTGTAAAAGAAGACACTGAGTTTATGCTACTAGTCAAGCAGACTGAAACTTAGTTGAAACTTAGTTCTATTTAATGTAGCAAATAACTACATAACCTATGTAAAAAGGTAGTATTTAGAAACCTATACTGGTTTGTGAGATGTCTGTCTATGACTTTAAGTCCAAAGAATCTTTGAGAGGTATTTCAAACAGAATGATGTTAGAGGACTTCAAAGTACAGTACAGTACAGTATGCCTCTAAGCCAACCACAGTGGCATGCCTGTGGTCCCAGCTACTTGGGAGGCTGAGGCAGGAGTATTGCTTCAGCCCAGGAATTTGAAATCAGCCTGGGCAACATAGCAAGACCTCGCCTAAAAAAAGAAAAAGAACAAAGGCCTCTCTGACCCAGACAAACTGACTGTAAGGTTTCACTTATTTTTCAAATTTATTATATTCTTTTGTCCCTTAATCACAGGCGTATACATAACTAGATCAGAAGAAGGGAAGTGTTAGGTAACTAAGTTTATTAGAAACTCAAAATAATACAATTTCCAAATTTTAAAACAATATTTTCAACATTTTTTCAGTTGGTCAGAGCTTATATTTGAAAGCTGACTTTTAAGTTGCAATTTAATAACTGATAGGCTGACCACATGAATACTACTTCACATCTAGTTGCAACAAGACAGTATCTAGATCCCTGAGCACTGATTTAGACTTTCTAGGACTGGTCTCCTCCTTGATATTTGGGGACAAGGCACAGGGTTTCCTAAGCTTGTTTCTTTTCTTCTCTAGCATTTAACTGGCTAACAAGCTCTTTGCTCTACCTCTCTTTATGGAGAACACCTAAGTAGTGTCACCCTGGGTCCATGTCCTACTTAAGCCCTGTCTTTTGTAGAAATGGAAATAACTGGAAAAGAAAAGCAAAGCACCACTATATAGCTAGCTAAAAATTTAACTTTTTAAAAAAAATATTACTAGAACTATACTACCTCATATCTCGTTCTTGGAGCAAAAGTTACTAACATCCCTTTTATGTGTTTTAACTTTCACTGATTTCTCTCAAATTCTTCAAACCACTATAAAGCAAGTTTAAAAATTTCCACGTAGCACTTCAATGGTGGACCCATACTTAGCAAATTAACAATGGCGAAAGGATTCCCTTAATGAAATTACAAGCTGAGGAAGATTGAAATAGTAAAAGTTAAACCCTGATACAGTATTAAACTTATCTTCTGACATATAAAAATAATACACAGTGGGATATTTTATTCAGTAAGATACAATCTTTAAGATTCAAAGAATATACAAAATTATTCTATGTAGTCTGATGTATTTTACTGTATAGTGGAATAAATATATCTAGAACAGAAAGCAGGAAGTCTGTTCCTACAGAAATTACCAGTTAGTATAGTTTAAAGTCAACCGTTCTGCAGATTATCAGGTAGAAAGGAGCTACTGTTGCACTTAGAACAATTTGGTTATTATAAAATAAAGGCTTTAGGTCTATAAACAATAACAAAACACACAAACCAAATGAAAATGTACTAAAATTTAATCATCCATAAAAGCTGTAATTTAATCTGACAGTAAAACACAAGAAGCAATATTAGAGTTGGTTTAGTATATTATATATTTTAGCTTTGAAAGCCATAGAAATCAGTTATCCCAGTTTTTTCCTATAAAAGACCCATTTTTCCAAAGCATTATGCACAATTTTAATTAGAATATAATGACAGATGATATTTCATAATTTTAAATATAAAATGAAATCAATGACTGAAAAAGTTATCTGCTGCAATGAGTTGAGGAAAAATTTCATAATTGGTATCATTACAGATATAAAGTATAATGGTTCAACTTTTTAGTGCTTGACAAGGAGGAATCATGATAAAAAGATCAATATGAAATCATCTGATTATAGTAGCAATATCTAACATTTGAAATGCATCCATGCTCTTTTGTATAATCATATTAGAGTCAAGTATATTTATTTTCACATCTGTTTTAACTGCTATTGCAAAGGAGAAATACTATTGTCTTACTTTCCAAGACATATACACAGAGCAATTTTTTTCTCCAGGGAACTTGTGCAAACCAATATAATATCTAAATTCTTCACATAATATATAAAACAGGAGAAGCCTCTTCGGATTTATTTTTTGAAGTCTGGAATGCTGGCACTTTCCAATTAGGCAACAGTTCTTCATTCCTATAATCTGGAATATTGAAAAGACACAGATACACATACATCCATAGATACATATTTGGTTTTCTTTTGATGTCAGAAGATGGTAAGTAAGCAAGCGGATATCCAGTAACACAGAAACAATGGTCCTAGGCTAAATGTGCAGCTCAGTGGTAGATGCACGGTTATGCCTGAGACCCTAGGTTTGACTGCACACGCATGTACCCATGAACACAAACACCAAAAATGATCTTGGTTAATCAACATACTAAACAGTTACAGTAACAGGGCTATCTTAAATTTTCTGTAAAATGTTTTATAAAATGTAGAAGACTGAATTCATAGGAAGAGTCTATAATTGATCAACCTTAGTTTATCCTCAGTTTTCTTACACTTAGTGTTTCACATTATATCCAGCAGTCCTGTCTGTAAAAAGGAAAACAATAACATTTTGTTTCTATCCTATCAGCACCTTATTTATAAAAGTTCCTTCTCCACTAAAGAACAATAATTACTTGAATAAATTTTCTGTGGGAAATTCTTCTTTCAACCATTTTATGATTGTATATATTAAAGATTACCACATCTAATAAGGGCTAAGGCAAGAAGAGGTGACGTACAGACAAATCCTAGGGCAAAAAAATCAGCAAGTCTTATGGCTCAGCACAAGAGAATAAGGTCTCCCCCAACTCTCTTGTGGTATTGGTAACTAAAACCAGGAGTGCTCTACCACTAGCTCTATCACCAGTCCTTTTTATTATTATTTTTATTTTGATACAGGGTAATAGTAAGTTGCCCAGGCTGACCTTGAACTTGTGATCCTTCTACCTCAGCCTCTTGAATAGGTGAGATTAGAGGCCTGTGCCACCATGTATAGCTAAGCCCTATTCTTTGTTTTTGCAGCACTAGGGATCAAACCTAGGGCTTCTCACATACTAGGCAAATACTCTACCACTGAGTTCCACCCAGGCTCAAACCACATATTTTGAATACCCATTCTGCAACAGGCACCAGGGACACAGTGGTGAGCAAATCAGGTAAGATTCTCACCCTCAGACCTTAGGACTCTCATGGGGAGGGAACAAATTCTCCCAACAGATCAGTATTTATTAGGCATGTCACATGTACAAGGTACAGAACCTGAGAAATACCCAGAATAAGTAAAAATGGGAAGGGATTAAAGTTGGAAAAAACTCAAAAGGAGGTGATGATGAGAAAAGCATCTTACCTGGCTCAGAGCTGCTGCTGACTTCAGGTCTAGAGCAGCAGACATGATTTCTTTTTTGGCTTCTTCTTTTCCACTGGTGTTTTTCTATTTATTTGTCTGACCAGGTCATAAAATATCTAAATAAAAACAAGAGAAAAGTACTTATACAACCAATATTTGAGACTTACTTCCAAAAAACAATTTTGGTTCTATTAAATATTATTCAACTCTAAGATCTATTATTTTGCTGCTTTGTTTTGAAGTCAGGTTTCTTAGAAGTCTCAGCTGACTTTCACTCAGTGTAAAGCAGGACTTACCTATTTAGGAAGTACACTAGCTGTTAGACTAAGAAAAATAACTGGTATCCCAAAACAAAAACAAAAACACAGAACAACAAACCTGGCAGTGAAAAGTAATGTAGTGAAAACTTTGACTTACAGAAAAGTTGTAAGAACAGTACCAAAGAACTTCTGTATATTCTTCCTAGATCCACCACTCAGTAACATTTTGCCACTTTTACTTTACTATTTCTTTCTCTCTCCATACACATATTTATTTTCTGAACCATTTGCGAGTAGTATGCACACCACAGATCTCTTAATGGTTGAGTGTGTATTTCCTAAGAACAAGGATATTCTCTTATATAACCATATTATAGTTATCACATTCAAGACATGTAAGCACTGATACATTACTTTGTATTATCTACAGTGCAAATTCCAATTTCATCAGTTATCCCAACAATGCCCTAAAAAGTAACTTCCCCCTTTGGAGACAGAATCCACCTAGGACCTTTGTTTCTTTTTTTTTTTTTTTTTTTTGTGGGTACCGGGGGGTCGACCTCAGGACCTCGCGTGCCAGCAGGCGCCCGTGCCGCTGAGCGATATCACCGGCCCCTTTTTTCGTATGTGGGATCCGGGAGTCGAACTCGGGCCCTCGCGCTTGCCCGGCAGGCGCTTAAGCCGCTGAGCCATCTCACCGGCCCCCTTTGTTTCTTTCTTGACATGTTAGTTTTTTCAAATGCAGAACAGTTCCCTGGACTTTGTCTTTCAGGGCATTATCATTTCTGAAAAATAAAGGCTAGTAAAGTTATAGAATTTCCTTCAATTTGAGTCTGCTGTTTCCTCATGATTAGATTCATGTTATACATTTTTGGCTGGAATAAGATAAAATGTTTTATGTCCCTCTTCAGGTATCACATGCAGAGGCACATGATTTTTATCTGCCCCTTTTTGGTGAGGTTAATTTTAATTGAAGTACAAAACAAAAAGTTTACTGATCTTTGATTTAAAATAACAAATTACATGTTAATAAATCTTGTGGATTCACTGCTAGATGCAAAGTACTGTACATAGTATCAAAGATGAAAATACAATGCTTATTTCATAAAAGCAGATTATTTTAATTCTGATGTTTATATACAGTTTCATAGTGCTAAGTATGTCCAAGTGTTGAAACATGAAATAGACCAGCTGAATTTGGTTCTTTGCCATGAAATGGAAACACTAATTTGTTAATGACTTGGAATACAAACAAATATTACAAAAACTCCTTACTAGTACTTATCTGGCATAAACAGTGCTTTGTAGAGATGAATTTAAAAACATGTACTGGTTTTAAGTAACACTACAGGGACCAATTGGCAAAGTCTGAATAAGTACCAAACATGAATTATGTTTTTCCTGATTTTATTTTTCTTTATTTTGTGGTGTTGGGAATTAAACCCAGGAACTTGTCCATGATAGGAAAGTGCTCTACCACTGAATCACACCCCCCACTCCAATTTTCCTGATTTTAATTGTTGTGTTGTTTATGTAAGAGAATGTCTTTGATCCAAGGATACACATACTAAAATATTTAGTAGTACAGGGGTGTGATTTCTGCAAATATATGGCAAACATGTTAATAAATGGTAATCTACACTAAGAGTAAACAAATTTTTATTGTTTTTAGCTCTTTTGAATAATTTTAGAGGTATTTTTAAATTAGTGGCTTACATTAACGTAGTAAACTACATTTTTTAAGATGATAATCATCTATTTTAAAAATATAGTGATTTATCTGAAAGCTGTAACTCATTTATACTTTATACTCTTCTTTTTCGCTCATCCTCCCCACTCCCAACTTCTTGAAACCACTTAACTATTATCTTATTTCTAAGAAAAGTTTGAAAACAGAATTTATAAACAAAATGGTAAATGGTAATTTGTTTTACAACTCCAGAGTCCAAGTTGTTTTACAACTTTAAAGACTTCAAGAACTTAATATGCATAAGCCACAAATGAGCTCTTACTTGTTCCTGAAACTTAATCTATAAGCTATAATATAAAAACTAATAAAAGGTAAGCCAGATAGCAAGTTAATCACACACAGGTAGTTTCAATTCTAGTTTCTTTATGCCAGTTTCCAGTTTCCAGCATGTATTGTACAGAAAGGTAACTGATTTTTGTAGTAATATTCTAAATTATTTCTTTGGAAAGCATTGCCTACCTCACAGCAGCAGATGGTTCAGTGATGAGGGCAAGTTCGAACTATAATATTGAGTTAGAAATGCTGAAAGTCCCCAGCCTAGGTTCTTCCTCATCTCTCTGAACTATAGAAAAATCTAAAGGGAACACAGAATAGAGTTTCTCAATCCCTCTCCCATTCCTAAATTGGGATGTCTTGATTCCAATTATTATTCCAGCCTCAGCAAAGAACAATTAATTCTTGATTAAGACTAATGTGATTCTGGCATAGCTATACACTACTTTCAGAACATAACAACAACAACAAAAAAAGTGGTGTGGATAAAAGCTGAAGAAAAAAAAATAGAGAATTAGAGGGCTCTGGCCAAGCAGTAGTCCTTATGTATTTTCAAATTTGAGGGGAAGAGTCGAATCCTGTGAAAGTATTATCCCCCTATCCTCAGGCATTCAGAAATTATACATTTACCAGGTAGCTTAAGCTGTCTGAGGAACTATTAACTATCAAAAGAATTCAGTAGCTGGATTATCAGGCTATAAAGAGAGAAATCTTAAAAAAACAAACAAACAAAAAAACCCCTCAAATTATATTCTCAAGAATTTCTAGTATTAAGTTTGTATATTTTCTTAAAATGGCTAATGTATTTTATTTTATTGTTTTTCTCTGTTTTATAAACTCTCCTGTCAAGGGTTGACTTTGAAAAGATTGCTGTGGAAAAGTTCTGCTACATAGACTACAACCCAGAAGAGGTTTAGCTGCATATAGGTTCGCACAAACATGTAATACTGAAAGATGCTAAAAAGAAGTCTTGCCTGCTGGACCCTGGCCAACTCAGCCCCAAGGGACTTGCTGAACTTAGTGGGTGGGCACCAGTAAAGTTAAGGACAGGGACAGTAAGGAATGAGACCTTACAGAAAGCCTACAGAAGGTGACCCTGCATCACTGTTCCACTAGCTGAAGTGCATTCACCAATCCTAATGTGTTCTTAATCAAAATTACATTTTTTTAAAGAAAAGACTTAAAAAGACTAAAAAAATAATTTTATCATGGCCAGTTTTCAAAATAACCTCTAGGGAACTATAATTCTACAACAGAGAAACTTGAAGCTGGATGCATATCAAATTTCCTTTTTTTTTTTAATATGCAGTACCGGGAGTCAAACTCAGGACCTTGCACTTGCCAGGCAGGCGCTTATGCCACTGAGCTATATCGCCGGCCCAAATTTCATTTACTTGGAAGTGAGTAAGAAATAACTGTTGACAATCTCAGCAGAATTTGTTCCCCCACTAGGATATAAACAACAACTTTTTTTTTTCAATTTTGAGAAAGTCTCATTAAGTCACTAAGTTGCCCCGGCTGGGCTTGAACTTGCAATTCTCCTGTCTCACTCTCCCAGAGTGCTGGCGTCTTAGCTGTACACCACATGCCCAGCTGGATGTAAACCTCTTAAGGGTGGGAGCAGTGTCTGTTCAGATGACTGTTACCTGAATGGCTGACACAGTGCCAGGTAAACAGCAGGTACTTCAAGATGTATTTGCTGAATGTGTGAGTTTATGAATTTCTTGTTTTTATGTACTCGTTAAAAATGGTTTCATCTAAAAAAGGAAGCTCTGGCATTTTTAAATATTTGTAAGAAACGGGATTTGTAGTAAGCTGAAATTTTTTTTCTGCAGGTATTTAAAGTAATTTGGCCATTTTAAAAGTCAGATAATAGTCTACAAGTGTAATATTAGTCAAGGAGAAGAGACCCACAGAACCACAGACCAGAGAACAGCAAGAAAAAAAAAAACACTGGATTCTGATAATTTAACCCACTTTTATCTGTTCTTTAAATTAATCTGAGTTCTGACTGATGACTTGTGATGCTAAAATGGCAAGCACATAGGCAAGAGAAAGGAAAGAAACCTATTTCGTTTTTAAAGAAAGGTGTATGGTAAAGTTAACAAAAACAAAGGGAATCTCTTAAGCTTTTGCTTGATTGGTGGGGGAAGCTAGGACTGCACTGATTTTTTAGGGGCTCAGTAAATTAGTGGCCCTTTACCCTCAGAATGCAGCTTGCTTCCAGTCCAGTTTATGTTCATAAGAAAGTGTGGTGCAAAATTCAGAGACAAAAAAGAGCCCTCTGCACCTCTGTATTAAGACTAAGGACTGGGTGAGTCCCAGTTACATGTCTAATCTCATACAGATTCCTTACTTTCAGGAATGCACCAAAGGTCAGGCAACACTCAGAAACCACATTCTGTGATATCCAAGAAGGTACGGACATCTTTCTGTGTAACAACTATTTATTCTAATAACTACTTCATTTTTTGCATTTTCCTACTTGACTTTACAACATATTTATATGCATCTAGATGGATAACTGTTATGACATAAAGGTGCTGTGATATTTCTCACACACCACTTTCTGGAATATCTTTTAAGGGTTTAGCAGGACTTTATATTCTTTAACTTCCTCTTTGACAATAAGGTAAATTTCAGCGTTCTCATTAGAGCTATCAAAGCAATCTTATAAAGGCTAAGGAAATAATGTTTTCTATGACGTGATGGAACAAAGAGTGCTTTGACATTTTTTGTTAAAAAAATTTTGGCTATTAATTTAAAGCAAAGGAAACTAAAATGCACTTGTTTGTGCTGCTCAGCAATTCTAAGTTACCTCATTAACGTTGATCTTTGACTTTGCAGAAGATTCTAAAAAGGCACAGTTACACCACTGTCTTGCTAAATTCTGGCCCTGTTCTTTGCCAACTACTCGCTCATCCTCCAGGTCACATTTATTGCCAACCAAAATCATTGGAACCTGCAAGAAGGAAAAACATAAAATAAGCAATAACTGCTAACTTAGACTGTTGTTATAAATAAGCAATTATCTGCCATCAACTAAAATGTATTTGTTAGAACTATAAGCTTCACTGAATGCTTTATAAAAGGGGGGGATTATATATCTATGTGTATTACGGGAGAGTACAAAGAATGGAGGGGACAGACCAAAAATTATGGAAGCGATCCTACCAGATTCATATGCCAAATTATTTTAAGACCATAATCTAAATGTTCTCTTGTAGACTACTGCAAGTAATTGAATTCCGAGTAGAAAAAGTCTGAAGGAAAGGAATCTCCTGCAATACACTGGTACTCACTCACTGGGGCTAAATGGTTTAAATGCTTCATCTCACAGGGGTAATAAACACCAAAGCAACAATAAGTTCAACACAGTAAAAGCTCTGACTTCTACATTTCATAGCTAGACCTCAAGACTTGGTGAAATATTAAAGGGGTATTAGCATAAACACAAAGCCACAAGGCAGCCATGTCTTCCTTTTTCCTCCATATCACAAATGCCTGGCTACATCCATCTACAACATTCCCAATAAGGCAAGTAGCTAACAAACTGTATTAACTTCCTCAGTTAAAAGTTGTTCAGAGGGAAGGCCATTTGTTTGTGAGGTGACGGACACTATATCAGAAAAAAAAAAAAAAAAAAAGAATTAAGAGACATGGTAGACCTTCTACCTAAAAGAGGTAATTGTCACAAGTTAGATTAAATGCACTAGGCATCTACAACTCCATCTTCTTTCCTACATGGAATAAAGGGATTAACATTATCAGAGCTCAGTGATCTACACATAATTGCCTATGAAAACAGAATTCTCTTGGCTAAATCAGTCATGCGAAGGAAGAAAACTATTCATTAAGCTACATGTTATCATGAGTCATATGGTATAAATCCTTCCCACCTATAATAATTACCAAGGTTAAGGTCCTGAACAGATGTAAATGCTCCCATTGATAATGAAAGACAACACACAAAAACTGAAAGGGACAAATGAAAATTTATAACCTAATTTATACAACCAAAAAGGAATTCTCTGTAGCTCAAATATGAGGTAAACATGTAAAACATAAATTTCATTAAAAAAAAAATAATAAATTCCATTTTTGCAGGGGAAAAGACACTACCAACAAAATGCTATTTATCAAATAAGAATATATTTCTAAAGCAAAATTAAATTTAAAAAAATCTAGTTATTAAAATCTTTAATATAATTTTATGTAAATAAAAACTATACCAATAGAATTTTAGAAATAGGAATATACTGTCATGGTTCTTTTTTTTTTTTTTTTTTTTTGGTGGGTACCGGGGGTCGACCTCAGGACCTCGTGTGCCAGCAGGCGCCCGTGCTGCTGAGCGATATCACCAGCCCTTTCTTCGTATGTGGGTTCCGGGAGTCGAACTCGGGCCCTCGCGCTTGCCAGGCAGGCGCTTACGCCGCTGAGCCATCTCACCGGCCCTACTGTCATAGTTCTTAGTGTTTGCTGAACATTATTTCTGATATAACAAAGTCTAACTTCAGCTCCACTTTTCTGTATTCTTTGACTACTTTTTTTCTCATTTTTTATCCACATAGCACAACGAGCACTTTACCACATGTCATTTTTTAAACATCTCACCATATAATCTGTAGGTTAATTTAAAAAGTTAAAATTGGGGCCGGTGAGATGGCTCAGCAGTGTAAGCGCCTGCCTGGCAAGCGCGAGGGCCCAAGTTCGACTCCTGGAACCCACATACGAAAAAAGGGCTGGTGATATCGCTCAGCAGCATGGGCGCCTGCTGGTGCGCCAAGGTCCTGAGTTCGACCCCCGGTACCCACAAAAAAAAAAAAAAAGTTAAAATTTATTTTGGTCACAAGGGCTCTTTTTGACATGTGGTAGATAACTTTTGAATCCTCAAGTAGGTGTGGTAGTGCGCACGGGTAATCCCCAGCACACGGGAGGCTGAGACAGGAAGGTCGCTGGAGGCTGGTGGCCAGCCTGGGCTACACAGTAAATTCAAGGCCAGCCTGGAATACACAGCAAGACCCTATCTCAAAACTAATTAACCAAAAACCCCCCAAAAAACAAAAAACAAAAACCCCCAAAAACCAGATCCTCTATTGATGAGAAAGCAAACATTTTTTTATTTGGCTGCAGAGAGATGACAGTATGTCTTATAGAGAGAAAAATACTTACATCTTCTGTGTCCTTGACCCGTAATATCTGTTCCCTTAAATCCTGTAAATCATTAAACGTGGACTGAGCTGTAATAGAATATACTAGTGCAAACCCTTGGCCATTCTTCATATACAAATCCCTCATAGCTGTAAATTGTTCCTATAATAAAGAAACAAATTATAAATACACAAATTTTTGAACATACATGGGAAATATTTTAAGCAGAATAATCACAAGTGAGTTCCTACTTTTTTTTTTTTTTTTTTTTACATACTATCATGACAGAAAACAGGCCATAATACACAGTTTCTAGCAACTCTGAAGTAATGTTCCTATTCCCTATTTAGGTGACTAGAAACAATGAAAAAGAACTGTGAATTAGAAGGGATTCTTAACCACATCAATTTGCTTTTGAGTAATCCAGAAGAACTAAACTATAACTTAATAGTCCAGCACATATAGACTAGATATCTCTACTGGAAAATTTTATCATCTTGATAATCATTAGACTTTGGGCTTTTTTGGTTTTTGGTGGTGCTGGGGATCAAACCCAAGGGACTGAACTCATGCATGCTAAGCAAGCACTCTACTACTGAGCTGCATCTCCACCCTAGACTCTTTATAAGAGCATTTTTATGATTTTTATTTCCTTACCTCATTTAAGCCATTAAACCTATCATAAAGATATGAGAATAGTGCAATGACTATCATCTCCTTTAGATAGATTCACTAATTGTTAACATTTGGTCACTGAGCTATAGTCACAACAAATTAAAATTCTGTTTCAATTTTAAATCTACTTCCTCTTATTTGGTAACAATCACCATTGTATGTTATAATTAAAGATATTAGTTATATTAGAATCTTATTTTAAATGCTGAATTTATATACAGCATTGAAAAGGCACATATAGCATAATATTAAAATGAGTATTTACAACTATACATTTTGAATCTTCCCATCTTTGGATGCATCAAACATATAGCCTAAGCCCACAAGTTTTATTGTTTCTTTGGTTTGCTGGCTCCTCACCATTACTACCACTATTTTTGTCTACTATGTCTGCAATAGTTAGTTGTTCCACCCTGGCTGATGTACTCAATTTGTATTCCAAGGAGTCAGCTATGCTATCACTCAACCATTTCCCTAACCTCAAATTCTAGTAATCTTTGGTGTGCCATAGGATTATGGCTGAACTTTCTGTGTTGCTGCCAGTGTATTTTCTGGGAAAGACATAAAAATTGGGGTTTTTCTGGATTTTTTCATTTATAAACTGTTAGAAATTCTGGCACTATTATTCCTGTTATGTTCTTCTAAGATTACAGTCTTTGCTACATATTAATGAAAAGAGTAAACACACAGAGCCAATCTGAGTTTTAAAAATTCAATCTAAAAATAGTCCTTCCAGAAGAACTGCTGTGGTGATTTTACCTACTTCTGAAAATCCCAACCTCTTCCTAAGGACACTCTAGGAGTTTCAACAATTATCCACAGAGGGCCCAGTACAGTGTATGCCAGACATTGTTGTAAAATATTAGGGAGATGGTGAACATTAGAATCAAAAATTTCAGGAGGACTGTGCATGGAGATAAACAAAGATAAAGTATAAAGTATACCAGATAGGAATAAATGTTACAGAGAAAAAGCAGAGGAGGGGAATAGGGAGTTTCTTCAGAGGATGGGAACAGAAGGTCGTATTTTAAAGGGAAGGGCTCAAAGGTAATAGGAAGGAAGGTGAAAAAGTATGCTTTTATCAGTATGTGGAGGGAGAGGATCCCAGGCAAAGGTAACAGCAAATGCACAGGTCTGAGAGGGATGTGAGAAGCTGTAGGAGGTTGAATTCATCCGGTGAACTAGTGGGCAAGCACAGATGTGGCCAAGAAAGAAATATCTATCTTAACTAAATTCTGAGTTCAAAATTAAAAAAAACGATGCTGACAGCATATTCCTTACCCCAATACAAACACACACAGATTCTCAGATGAACTCAATATACAATGTAATCAGGGTATGTGGGCATTAAGTATACCACATACGATTTTACACACCCGAGAAAATTTTTTTTTTTACATTTTAAAGAGAAAAAAAAATAGAACAAAATTTCAAAACAAGATAATAGGAGAGTAACAATGGTTAATACATTGTGTATTGTTATCTTTAAATTAGTTACTCAGGGTACAAGATATTGGCATTCAATTGTCCAAACAGTATTAACACAAACCTTTCCCTTCAATGAACTAGCAAAATTAGTAGTGTATCTATCTTAACTATCTTGTGTATATATATATATTTTTTTCCCTTCTTTTCTCCATTCCCACATCCCAGTTTCACTTTCTTTTGAATAGCTTCTTCCAATTTTACAATATCTATTGTACATTTTGGATCTTATTTACGCTTTCAGCTTCTCACACTAGGAAGACAATACGATGTTTACACATGTGGGTCCGCACACCTGAGAAAATTTAAGAAGTGGTATATTCAAAGAATTTTTAAAAATCAGAATGATTACTTTCACACACAAGAATTACTCACATGACAAAATATGCTCGCAAATTCTGGGAAAGAAGGGAGGGAGGAAAAAAAAAACACAAACATGCTTACTGTCCCTGCTGTATCCAGAATTTCCAGCATACACTGTTGGCAATCTACTTCGACTTGCTGTGAGGGTAAAAAGAAAAAAATGAGAAAAGGAACATCAAACTGTCATTTTGTTTCCCTTACATCTCTTTATCCAAAGTAACTATTAACAACTACAAAGCATTTTTCTAGCAGTTTGCTGTGTTGGCTGGGACTAAACTTGATACCACAAAATAAAGAATAGGGGGTCTTCGAGCACATTCTATTAATATTACAGAAGCCAGGATAGCTAATGTTGAGTATAGATATTTTCTGGGCACTGTTATGATGCTTATTTGTTCTTATTAGAAAGCGAATGATCATATTTTGGAATTTAAGAAAAACTGTAAACAGATACAACAGTTCTAACAGAAAAAAATGCCACGTATCTATTTGTATCATATTCAGAGAAAAAGCATGAAAGTATTAAATGGTTGAAAATGCACATAAGAAGCTGGGCACAGGGACGCACACCTATAATCCCAGCTATTGGGGCAGCTGAGGCAGGAAGATCACAAGTCTGAGGCCAGCCTGGGCAATACCCTGTCTCAAAATAAAAAAGGGCAGGGGATGTGGCTCAGTGGTAGAGAGTTTGCCTAACTTACATGAGGTTATGGGTTTGATGCCCGATACCACTCCCAAAAATTGCATAAAAGAAGATTTGTAAGTAAAGAAAATTCTGTCAACTTACTATATTCATACTGTTAAAATTTTACTAAAATATTCACAACATTTAAGACATAAGGGGAGCACACAAGTGTTAAATAACACTGAGCTCATACCCTGAAGAGCTCTATTTCAGAAAAACTATGCAAAGGGTGAAATTTTATACACTGCATTCCATTTTCCCTCTGTCTTATAAAAGAAGAAAGGCTGGCCTAAAGAAAGTGTAAACTGACAACTGTTTTGTTTTGTTTTGGTACCGGGAATCAAACTCAGGACCTCATGCTTGCCAGGCAGGTGCTGCACCACTGAGCTAAATCCCCAGCCCTAAACTATCAACTGTATGGAAAATTTTTATTAAAGAAGGGATTAAGAAAAGTTAGTCCTTCAGTATCTAGGTACAGATTCTGTTTTGTAGTTAAAGATTTAAGTAGCAACTTTTTCTGGGGAAATTTCAGTAAAGCAACACTGTTCTCTAAAAATAAATGTACTATTACCCTACAGTCTGTATTAAACTCTGTCTCTTTGTAAGACAGGGATTAGTAAGGAGGACCTCTCATGGTGCCACGAACTCACTGCCCCTCCAATGCACCAGGTGATTAAAATCTGTAACCAGAGCTGTTTGGTGAATAATGAACGATGTCTACAGTGCATCTAGAGCATAATTTTGTTTCCAATTTGAAGACAGTTAAAATTACTCTGCCAGTACTTCTTGAGGAACTTAATTCAACAAAACTTACAGGACTATTAAAAGATAAATCCTAGGGCCGGTGAGATGGCTCAGCGGCATAAGCTGCCTGGCAAGCGCGAAGGCCCAAGTTCGACTCCCGGTACCCACGTACGAAAAAAGGGCTGGTGATATCGCTCAGCGGCACGGACACCTGCTGGCGCGCGAGGTCCTGAGGTCGACCCCCGGTACCATAAAAAAAAAAAAAAAAAGATAAATCCTAAACGCATTTAACAAAGGAATCCTTTCCTATTTGTTGAAAGAAAGGTTTAATATGGGGGGGTATATCCTCGGCTACTAGTCTTTCATAAGACTGTCTTTTTCCTTCCTAATACACTTGGAAAACAAAATGGTGAAAAATTTCCACAATTCTAACTAGTCTTATAATTAAATACATTTTTTGGATCAAAACCAACTCTAGTTTTTTCACTCTTAAATAGACTTAATTTTTTAAAAAGCAGTTTTAGGTTCACTACAAAATTGAGGGGAAGGTACAGAGATCTTCCATGTTTTTCCAGCTCATACCACACATAGCTCCCTCCTATCAACATCCTACACCAGAGTGGCATGGTTGCCACAACTGATAAACCTACACTGATGTGATTATCACCAAAAGCCCATGGTTTATATTACAGTCTTCTTTTGATATTACACATTCTATGGATTTTGACAAATTTATGGCATGTATCCCCATTATACTATCTTACAGATTCTAACTAACTTTTTGGCAGTCAAAAAGTAAAACATCTTTAAATTAAATGTATTATACAACTCACTGGATACTGCAAGCATAAAAGTGATCTTAATTTTTGTTAGCACAAAGTGGCTGAAAATATACTAATATTTAATGCAATCCTTTTTTTCTTTTAAAAATTCTCCACTAGGAAAACGTTTACATTAAAGAACAAATTACAAATCAATACTAAAACATGGAGCTCTCTATACCTCAGAGAAACATTTTGTCTAGGTGAAACTTTTAAAAACAGATAGGGCCGGTGAGATGGCTCAGCGGCATAAGAGCCTGCCTGGCAAGTGCGAGGGCCTGAGTTTGACTCCCGGAACCCACATATGAAAAAAGGGCCGGTGATATTGCTCAGCGGCACGGGTGCCTGCTGGCGCACAAGGTCCTGAGGTTGACCCCTGGTACCCACAAAAAACCAAACCAAACAAACAAACAACCCCCCCCAAAAAAAACCAGATATAGCACATTTTTATCATGTCTTAAAACTATTTTATTATTTTTAGAAGTCATTATGAATTTATTATTTACACAACTGTTAAAAGTACACGAATACAGTGGTAGAACAAATGCATAGCTCAGACACTGATCACCAACACACAGGTTGATACACACATTCTACGTTTCCTGTAAGTGTGATGGTGGGTGTTATGGTTGGTGTCTAGATGTCCTCCCAAAACCTCACGCACTTTTATACGGGGCTTTTTCAGAGGTAGCTGAATCTAGAGTTTGTGATTGATTCAATGCTAGGACTAAGGGTGCTGGGATTAAAGGTGCGTGATTGCTGGGATCAGTCCACCAACTGGCTTGGGACCGCCCATTCTAGCAGTCTGGATAAGATAAAAGGGGCACAAAGAGGCTTGTCTCTCCCTTCCCTGGCTTGCTTTTGCTGTTCACCATGAACTATTTCTCCTCTGAGAGGCCCCTCTGCCAAGCCGCTCTGCCTTGGAGCCAGTCCATTATGGACTGAAACCTCTACAAACTGTGCGCTAAATAAACCTTTCCTCCTTTTAACTTTGGGTGTCACGTATTTTGTCTCAGCAATGAGAGAAAAGTAACTAAACACGATGGGGACTAAATACTGGGCAAGAACAACACAGCCTCACTCTCGAGGGCTTGGGTGGGTCTACTTCCAGGGGCTCAAAACTATTTTTCTTTTTTTTGTCTTTTTGAGACAGGGTTTTGCTATGCAGTTTAGGCTGGCCTTGAACTTGCAGCAATCCTCCTGCCTTAGCCTCCCAAGTGCTGGGATTACAGGTGTGTGCCACCACACCCAGCCTCAAAACTATTTTTAAAAAGGGATTCCAAGGATCAAGTTTTAAAGACCTAGTTGTAAACATGTGTACACAGTTTCACATTTTACCTTTCTGTAGGAATCTTCTATTGTTGGGTCGTATTTTTCAACAAAAATTCCTTGGACAAACTGAACTGTCTGAAGGGAAAAAACAAAAGTCAATGACTTGACAGAAAAATTTGACCTTCTTGAATTTTACTTAACCTTACAAAGTTGTAAAGATTAAATGAAATTATGTTAAAATTCTGGGTAAACACATAAATGTAAAGAATCATTTTTCAGTGTAAACATCATATATGAGTATACATATTATAGAAAGAAGCGGTCATGTTAAAAACTCATCAATACTGTTGCTGCTAAACAGTTACTGTATAGTTTTAAAATACAATGAGGATATAAAACCCAGATTCCAACAATAAAAAATTAAAAAATATAAGTTTTTAACTTATTACCTCTTTATGTACCTATAGTAACTATGTAGTGCTCTCAAAGGAAAAAGACAAAGGTACTAAAGGCACTAAATTTTTAATTCTTTCCAATTGTGGGGGAAAACAGAAAAGGGAATTTAAATTTATGAATATCTGTTATGTTCCAGGGACTGAGCTAGTCACTTTTAATTTGCAATCATAGTAAATTCACATTCATCCCATATAAAGTTGCTTTTCCTATTTGCCAGCTGAAATTCAAACATAACTTCTTCCTGACTAAAGTATTACTCTTTCCATTAGAAAGCACTGCTTACTCATCTTTTTCAGCTATTAGCTATGACAGCCCTCCTTATCTGTGGTTATTTTCCTGAAATTTCAGTAACCTAGAATTAACCATGATACAAAAATATTAAATGGAAAATTCCAAAAATAAATATTTCATAAGTTTTACACTGAATGCCATTCTGAGTAGTGCGATGAAATCTGACACCATCCTGCTCTCTTCCACACAGGACATGAATCATCTCTCTGTCTACTGTATCCACACTGTATACATTACCCAACCATTAATCATTTTGTAGTCGTGCTGGTTATCAAATCAACTGTCAAGGTAACACAGTACTTGTATTCAAGTAAACCCTTATTTTGGTTAATAATGGACCCAAAACATGAAAGTAGTGATGCTGACAACTTAGCTATACCAAAGAGAAGCTGTAAAGTGCTTCATTTAAGTGAAAACATGAACCAGGCATGGTGGTGGACACCTGTAATCCCAGCACTCAGGAGGCTGAGGCAGGAGGATCACTGTGAGTTCGAGACAAGCCTGGGCTACCTAAGTGAGTTCAAGGCCAGGCTGCACTACATAGCAAAACCCTGTCTCAACAAAACAAAACAAAACAAAACAAAAAACAAAACACTCCATTGTTCTTCTAGTTTATAAATTTACCGTTTCCATAAATATATAGGTACAGGGAAAACAGTATCTAATGGGTTCAGTACTATCTGTGGTTTTATGTACCCATTGGGGGTCTTGAAACATATACCATGCAGATAACAGAGGGGTGCTATATTTTTATTTCAAAAATTTCTATAAGCACATACTAGAAACAACATATTTTATCATTCAATAAATGAAAAAGAAGTACAGGGCCGGTAAGATGGCTCAGGGGCATAAGCGCCTGCCTGGCAAGCGCGAGGGCCCGAGTTCGACTCCCAGAACCCACATACGCAAAAAGGGCCGGTGATATCACTCAGCGGCACAAGTGCCTGCTGGCGCGCGAGGTCCTGAGGTTGGCCCCTGGTACCCACAGGAAAAAAAAAAAAGAAGTACAGAAGATGGTTAAGAGATATTTCCTAGACAGCTTTAAAACAGGAGATGGTGTATTATTAGCTAAAGGCAAAGGTAAAAATGTGGACAGAGGTTATCTATACTTAAATTACTAAGAGAAATATTTTATACACTATTTGAGCTTGAGCTAAACAGATTAACTTGAATATAGTAAACTTCAAAGTTCTTTCTCTTACTAAACTCTTATTATTTAAAGGAAATTCTGGATATGATCACACCGAAAGATTCAATCATAATTTTTGTCAAGTATTTAATCCCCTCGTCTTCTTACTACGACAATTTAAATATGAAAAATAGTCTGATATAATTCCTAATATGCTTTAGACTAGAGCCTCAGTTCTCAAAATACTGTCCAGAGGGTCCTTGAAGTCATACACTGTTTTTATAATGATACTAATGTGTATTCTCCTCTCATAGGTTTACAGTGTTTTCCAAAGAGTACAGAACATGTACTACAGCAAGAGAGCGGATGTAGAGAATAAGGAATGAAAAGTCAAGTGCAGACATTAATGAGCCAGACATTAATGAGACTTGCAAAAATGAAAACTGTCTCACACTTCTCACTTCTTTCTCACTAAAAGTAATCCTTCATTATTTCTCTGAATCTTATCTTCTCAATTCTCAGGGACATCTCATTTATTCAGATTAATTTTAAATTTATTCTGCTGGACTTTCATAACAGATTCTTTCCTCCCTTCTCTCCTATATCATCATTTTCCTCTTCACTGGATTATTGCCTTCGACACACAAATATGCTCTACTACCTCCAATCTCCAAACAAAAACCTCCCTTAACTCCATGATCCCTCTAGTTTTTGTCCCTTTTCTCTGTTCTCTCACATATCAAGTTTCTTCAACAGTCTACATGGTAATTGCATTTCCTCAAGTCTCATTTATACTTTAACTCACCTCAGTATTGTTATGGAACTACTGTTGACCCAAGGCTACTTCTTTTATAACACGCAACTACTTCCACGCTCCTAGATCATTTCCTTCCTCTTTTATACTTAAATTCTGAGCAGTCAAGTAGATATGTTCTTTAGAGTAAAGCAGAGTACAAGATATATTCTCCTATGCTGGTTTCTCTAATCCTACCTATTCTCCGAAGGTTGAGAAGTACGCAGAGCTCAGTTCTTGGCTCTTTCTGGTCTCTCCTTAGAGCACTTCATTCATTCCTATGGATTTCAAAAAATTATCTTTGCCTACCTACCACCCTTCTTCCCAGCAACCTAATCCAACTCCTAAGAAGTAACTGATATCATCCAATGATTACATAACTTGCAGAGTCTATGCATTGTATCTCTCCTCAACCTTTCTTTTTAGCCTCAGACTCCTGAGTCTTGCGATTACAGGTGTGCACCACCATGCTCTTGACATTATCATTTTTATGCATGTGAACTGATATGCAGAATAAATTTTCAGGAAGAGAACTGCTGAAATGAAAGTTACTGCATTTGAAAAGATGTATAGTCTCAAATATTTCTACAGAGATACTAATTTACACTCTAATAGTAAAATTCTCATGAAATTAAATACCATTGATATATTGGTGGCACTCAAAATCACATCACAGGCCTCTTTTAAGCTCTTTTTTTTAAATATGCGGGTACCAGAAGTTGAACTCAGGACCTCTTGCTTGCCAGGCAGGCACTTATGCTGCTGAGCTATATCACCAGCCCTCTTTTGTTTTTTTGAAACAGGGTCTTACTGTAGTTTAGGCTGGCCTTGAACTCACTATGTAGCCCAGGCTGACCTTGAACTCATGGTGATCCTCCTGCCTCAGCTTTGGAGGCAGGAGGGATTATAGATATGTGCTGCCACACCCAGCCTTTTAAGTGCTTATCTTGAAAATTCGTTTCTTTGTCTGATATATTTACTTGAACATCTCAGAAACATAAAATTGGTCTGACTGTTCCTTCTTTCCTAGACCCCATATCAATCCAGGACTAAGCTATGTCCTCCTATTGAATCCTCAGACCATCTGCATATTTCTTCTTCACTGCCATGGCCCTAAATCAAGTTTCCATAAACAATAATCTAGTATTCTTTTTTTTTTTTTAATAATCTAGTATTCTTAATTAGCTCTTAATTTTCTCCCATATCCACTTTTCTCTTCTCAATTAAACAGAGCAGCACTGCACCCATTAAAACATATATCCAATTTATCTGCCTCCCGCAAACTCTACCTTCAATGTCTTCTCAATGGTATTAAAAGTAAGTTCCAAGTTTGTTATTGGTCTTCGAATCATGGTTTGGCCCCTGTTTATCGGTTACCTCATTTCCTTCTACTCTCCTCCCTGTTCACTTCTACCCCAGCTATACAGACCTTTCTCTCAGTTGTTCAAATGCTAACTTAGGTCCAACTGTCATAGGCTCTCCCATAACAATCTGTATTTTTCTTTCAGAGTATCTCTCTCACAATTATAATCAAGTAGCTCTTTCATTAACTGCATATTTATTGTATCTCTAAGTTCCATGAGAGACTATGACTCTCACTGTTGTGACCCCAGTCTGGCACTGTACATACATTCCTCATTTAATGACTGAGTTCAGTTCCTGTGACTAGGTCATTAAATGCACTGGTTGCTAAATGAGGAACTGTATATGGTATATACAATCTTTAGAACAAAGAAATGCTCAAAGGAAATTCCAACCTGATGACTTTCTTTTTTTGTGTAACTTTTATATGCAGTACTGTAATATATAACACAATATAAAACCACAGTACTATACTATACAGCACAACCAGCCAAAATGAACAGAATTGTATAAATAAGGTATACTGTACAAAAAAAGACATAGGGACTCTATAAACAAGATGTACAGAACTGTACAAAAACAAAGAACAGGGCCGGTGAGATGGCTCGGCAGCGTGAGCGCCTGCCTGGCAAGCGCGAGGCCCCGAGTTCGACTCCCGGATCCCACATATGAAAAAAGGGCCAGTGATATCTCTCAGCAGCACGGGCGCCTGCTGGCGCGCGAGGTCCTGAAGTCGACCCCCGGTACCCACAAAAAGAAAAAAAAAAAAAAAAAAAAAAAAAACCACAAAGGACAGATCATTAGTCTGAGTGGTGGTCATAAGTCCAAACAGCATGCCTCAGTACTAAGTTCAGTCATTAAACAAGTAGGTCATTAAATGGGAATATCTGTATGAGTGCAAGAGTTATTCACTGAATGAATATAGCATATATGCAAACAATAACTTTCATTCCATGTAAGTTTGAGGTAAAGGCAGGGGAGGACTTATTCCAGTAGACTGTAATAAACGTTTTACCATGGTGTAATGTAAATTCCTTAAAAATGAGACCGATCATATTCTTTGAATGAGGAACACTAGTGCTTGACATATAAAGCATCCAATAAATATTTGGTAAATAAAAGAATAAATGAACCACTATGTGAAACAACACATCTCTGCTTACTGGATGATCCCCTGTCCCTTGCGGGATAGATATTAGGTGTATAAAAAATAATGTCACATTTTCTTAGTTACTAGAAGTATGAAAGCCAGTAATGTCTACTTTCTGCTTATATGTACTAGTTAGTTATAGTTAAGTGGCTAACTTACCAGAGCAGACTTTCCCACGCCTCCTGAACCAAGGACCACTAGCTTGTACTCACGCATGATGTGGTCTGTTTAAATACTGACAATCTAAAACAACAACAAAAAATAATTAACAAACATGCTAAGATAGCCTATGAATGTACAACTATCACATCAAATATAGAATTTTGCTTTTTCCTTGATCCTATCAAAGGGACAACAGAGGCTACAGAATAAAAACCAAGCAGTTTTTAACAAGTTTATAGTACTACTACCAAACATTTTAATTCACTATGATCATCTTTGACAAGACATCAATTATTAGCCTGTTCATGTTATTTCTGAGTGATAAGAAAACAAGATGATTAAAACCAATAACTGTCTTATAACTATAATCATAAGCCCAATTATTTGTAAAACCATAATTCAAACCACCTAAGTACTTTCTTAAAAAGTGTTGAGTTTTATTATAATGTACATACTATTTTATTTGCTTAAAACATCATATAATAATTCTATACTATTTTGTTCATTATTGCATTATAGCTGAGCCATGTAAAATGTCACTTTGGAAATTATTAGGCTATGAATAGGAGATCAGAATAAAATTAATATTAGCAGGTATTAATAATGTATTAAGGCCCAAATTGCTACAGAAAATAAAAGGAATATAACTTTATTTTAAAAGGTAAAGACAGGAAATAATTTCCAATGGCCATGATGGAGTAGCAAGGCTTATACTTTTCATCCCATAGTAAACAGAACACTAAAACTTTTCAGACACTGGACAATAAACAAGGTAGGACTATGATTTTTTTTTAGGTCTTGTGTTTTTTGTTTGTTTGTTTTGTTTTGGAGACAGGATCTTGCTTTGTAGTGCTGGCTGGCCCAGAACTCACTATATAGCCCAGGCTGGCCTCGAACTCAGGCCCAGCCTCCTGAGTGCTACCATGCATCACCACACCCAGCAGGACTGTAATTTTTTTTTTTTTTGTGGGTATTGGGGGTCGACCTCAGGACCTCGTGCACCAGCAGGTGCCCGTGCCGCTGAGCGATATCACCGGCCCTTTTATCGTATGTGGGTTCCAGGAGTCGAACTCGGGCCCTCGCGCTTGCCAGGCAGGCGCTTACGCCGCTGAGCCATCTCACCAGCCCAGGACTGTGATTTTTGAGAGATGGGAAATAAATGAAGTGAGACCTACAACTGCACTGGCTTTCTGCTTGAAGACACTTTTCAGACTGTGGTACAAGGAGAAAGAAATCAAGAAGAGCTTAGAAGTATAGAGGGAGTTACGCATAGAAAATTCCAGAAATCTGCTCATGGATTCATTTCAGTCTGTGGCCAACACTAAGCTAGAGTTAAAGGCTGAAATTCCATGAGGAAAAGCAAAGAAAAAAGATCTACCAGCTG
Organism: Erethizon dorsatum; assembly: GCA_028451465.1. Taxonomy (NCBI): domain Eukaryota; kingdom Metazoa; phylum Chordata; class Mammalia; order Rodentia; family Erethizontidae; genus Erethizon; species Erethizon dorsatum. The sequence goes on from CM051829.1 coordinate 83,965,592, forward strand.
AACAATTCCCAGGGTTCACATGGTACAGGGAAATAGGGTTCCTTTTTTTTTTTTGAGACAGGGTCTCCCTATGTAATTCAGGCTGGCCCTGAACTCACTATGTACCCCAGGCTGGCCTTGAACTCACAGTGATCCTCCTGCCTCAGCCTCCCAAATGCTAGGATGACAGGCGTGTGCCACCATGCCCAGCATGGTTTCTAACTAGAAAATTCTTCCTTGTTGAAAAACCAGGAATTCACTAGAAACCTAGGAAGATTCATACTTTAGTAGTACAGCTAGAAAAGCTCTAGAGTAATGATACTCTTAGTGCTTCCAACAAAATTCAAAATTCTTTAAAAGGAGGAAAGCAATTCTATTACTCAACAATACAAAATTAACAATGCCTGGCACCCAAGAAAAAAACTGATACACATAACGAAGTGTGGTAGTGCATGCCTACTGTCTCAGCTACTTGGGAGACTGAAGGCAGAAGGATAACTTGAGTTTGTAAGTTTGAGACCAGCCTAAGCAATATAGCAAGACTCCATCTCAAAAACAAAACCAAAAAAATTGAGAGATGTGGGGAACAAAAGAAAGAAAGAAAGAAAGAAAGAAAGAAAGAAAGAAAGAAAGAAAGAAAGAAAGAAAGAAAGAAAGAAAATATGACTGAAATTAGAGTGAAATGAATTAATTAAAACAGCCTCAGGAACAAGATGACCAAATCAGCCAATAAGGACTTTAAAATTTGAGCTGTTTTAAATGATCAAGGATTTAAAGAAAAACATAATGAGAGAAATGGTAGCCATAAGCAAAAGAATCACTATTATTCAAAAACATTATCTGAAATGGAAAATTTACTAGATGGGCTTAACTGTACATTTGAAACAACAGCAGAAAAGTTCATAAAGTCTGAAGCAACAAAAACTACCCATACTGAAACATAAGAAAAAGTTGATGAAGGACTGGGCACAGAGGCAGTTGCCTGTAGTCTCAGCTACTTGGGATACTAAGGAAGAAGAATCACTTAAGCCCAGGAGTTTGAGGCCAATTTGGGCAGCACAGTGAGCCTCATCTACAACACACACACACACACACACACACACACACACAAATAGGGAGGGAGGGAGGGAGGAAGGGAGGGAGAGATAAGAGGAAGCAGGAAAAGGGAGATAGGAGAGAGGAAAGAAAGGAGGAAGTGTAGGCAGAGGGGAGAGACAGAAAAACACAATCACAGGACAATATTAAGCTATCAAGCAGTCTAATGAATACATAACTAAAATGGAAGGAGAGTATTATTTGAAACATAATGACAAAATTTGATAAAAAATTATAAACCCACAAATCCAAGAAACTCAATGACTAGTATACACACAAAGAAAATCATGTTTTCTTTTGTTTTGTTTTAATACGCGGGTACCAGGAGTCGAACTCAGGACCTCGTGCTTGCCAGGCAGGCGCTTATGCTGCTGAGCTATATCACTGGCCCTAACAAAGAAAATCATGGAAAGGTAAAATAATCAAATTTCTGAAAAGCTGTCAATCAGAAAAAAAAAAAATCTTACAAGTCTCCAGGGAGAAAAGTTTAGGTAGGAACAAAATTTAGTTAGGTACATAGTTAAAAAAAAAAAAAAAAAAAAAAAAAAAAAAAAATATATATATATATATATATATATATATCCCTGAATAAAAGTAAAAAAGAAAAAGTACACAACTGCTGCCAATTTTTTGAAATTTTCACCTTTGACAAAGATAAGAAAAAGAGGAAACTCTATCATGTCTTAAATATGTGTCAGGTATGAAACTCTCCCCAGGCAGAAGACTCAGATCTGCTGATGAAGCTATAAATTCCCCGCCTGAGAGAGTAGGATGTGTAGTGCTGTTGGGGTAGATGTTCAGTAGCTTTTTGCAGAGGACAGGGCTGCCGAATACAAGTCTGATGTGAGGAATCTACTTCCTGGAGTATTAGTCAAGGTTCAAGGAGAATGGGCGTAGAATGCAACACACCAACTCATACCTCTGCTCATACACTGGAACAACATGAAACAGTGAAATCCAGAATGTATCTTTTCAAACTTAAGAACATGTCTCAGAAACTGAAATCTTCTGATAAATTGGCACAGTGATGCATAATGTGCCAGGCTCTGAGTAAGTATGTGTGAGGACGTCTGTGGGTTTGGTCCCCAGTACAACCATGATGACCTTAACAACAAAACAGGAGGGAGCGAGGTAGGAAGGGAAGGAAAAAAAGAAAAATTGAGAGGGGAAAAAATACGTAGGTTTCTTGGACTTCCTGAAAAGCGATGTAAGACAGGAAAAAAGTGGAACATCTTTAAACAATACAAAAAAAAAAAAAAAAATCAATTTAGAAAGCTAACTACAACAAATATATATTTGAAATGAAATGAAAGTAAAATTTTTTTTTCAGACTCCCTTCTAAAAAACTAGGGTGAAAAGTTCACCAGCACAAACTTAAATAGTGAATTAGAGTAAATCTAAAAGATATTTTTTAATCATGTAAAGCAAAACCAGTAACATACCACAGGGTTTACATGCATAGAATTAAAATATATTACAAAAATATTATAAGAGAAAAGAATGGAAATACATTGTTGAAGGTTTTTAGATTACATTTGAAGTAGTACAATATTTGAAAAATTGTCCTATGTTAAAGATTCATATTTTAAGTATCACAGAAACCACTAAAACAAACAAATGTGAAAACTGAAAAAGCAAGCATGGCTAATAATACAACTGCTGAGATAAACGAAACCTTCCGGTATGTCAGAGAGGTGATGACTGTATTAATTAGCTTGTTTAAAAAAAACATTGTATGCATATATCAAAACACTGTACCCCATACATGCTTTTAGCTCAAAAGAAAGCAAGAAAACTGCAAAGCAATGAGCGTGGTGGCCCATGCCTATAATCCCAGCACTCCAGAGGCTGAAGCAGCAGGACTGCCATAAATTCAAGGCCAGCCTGAACTACATAGCAAGACACTGTCTGAAACAAAACAAAACAAAACAAAACAAGCAAGCAAAAAAAAACAAAAGCAAAAACAAAAAAATCAAAAATAAACAACGACAACAACAAAAAAACAAAGAAAGTATAGGACAAACACAAACCGAAGGATTGTAAAATTAAAAGGCAACCACATCATTAAATCAAATGCAAATCATCTAAACAATTCAAAGGCAAGATAAAAAATTGATAATTACTGTATATGTTGTTTTAAGAAACAAACTTTTAAATAAGAATACAGGAAAAATAGCATTTACTGGTATTAAATTCATCTTTGCTGGGAATATTACTACTATGTTTTATTGTCTGCATTTAAAACAGAAGGAAATACTAAATTTCACCTACAGAATAGTGAAAAAAAGTTTTTTGTTTTTTTTCTATACAGGTATTGGTGGTCCTATATGAAGAATTCCTACGTAATTCCAGGTAGTCAACACTTTTGGTTACTTAGACTGGCTGTTCTCAAACTGGTTTCAGGTCCTCTTTATACTCTTAAATTCTCACGAGCATTTGTTTATATAGGTTCTCAAGAATGGATGTTGGATTTTTTCAAGTGCTTTTTCTGCTCTGTGTATGTTTACTCTTACAGCTTGTATTTAATATTGTACTAAGCTAGGTATAGTAGGTTCTAGCCTATGCAAAAAGAAGAAATAAAGCTGTTCTCTATAATGACATGATCTTGTATGATAAAAATTCCAAGGAATACTCAAAAAAATTGCCAGACTATTTAACGAATTTAGCAAAATTGCAAGCCAAGAGGTTAATATGAACCAAGCAATTGTATATTTATAAACTGTCAAAGAACTGAAAAATGAAATAAAAACACCACTTACAAAAACATCCAATAAGAAACTAATTACAGTTGGATTTAACAAAATATATACAAGATCTATATACTGAAAATACAAAACATGGCTGAAATTACAGACCAGTAGAGAGATATGCTATATTATGTTAAGATACACCCATATTGTTATGATACTAATTCTCTTCATATTGATGTGCAAATTCAATGCAATCCCAATCAGGTTTCTTGTTTTTGTAGAAATCATTGATATGAAAATGCAAGTACAAGGGATGATCAAAAACTATGGTGAACGTTTAAATAAATTTACTACAGAGGGAGGAGGTGGAAGGGAAGAAGGGGATGAAAAAAAGAACTAAGGTGTGTAATGTACATGCACCAACTCCCCATGATGAATACAATCGTTATGTGCTGCAAACATGTACTAATAAAAATAAAAATTAAAAAAATTAATGCAATAAAGACACGTTGTCATTAAGCCCCCTCAAAATACTCTTTTGTTCTAACACACTTAACCAATCACCCTTGCCACTCACTCTTTGCAGTAGTTCTGGAAGTCCTCTGAGTGTCGTCACAAGGTGTGATCAAACATACAGCGAATGCTGCCGCCTCGTGCCATCCAAAGGAAAGGCAGGTTCATAAAGACATCATGATGTATTCTCATTCAATTTACTCACTGGATCTGGCAACATGTGACTTTTGGTTCATCCCCAAAATCAAGTTGACCACAAAAGGCAAACAATTTTTTTTTGTGTGTGTGGGTACCGGGGGTCGACCTCAGGACCTCGCGCACCAGCAGGCGCCCGTGCCGCTGAGTGATATCACCGGCCCTTTTTTCATATGTGGGTACTGGGAGTCAAACTCGGGACCTCATGCTTGCCAGGCAGGCACTTACGCCGCTGAGCAATCTCACTGGCCCAAGGCAAACATTTTGAATCAATTCAGAACGCAGAGGCAGGCACACCAGTGCAACTGAATACCTGAAAAAGGATTTCTGGAACTGCTTCAGAAAGTTGTAAGAACAATGGGATGTGTGTTCCAAGCAAGGGGGAGTATTTTGAAGGGAATTAATGGCAATGTGTCTTTTATTGTATTTCAAAAAATTTACACACTAAATTTTTTGACCATACCACATAACTCAATAGCTAAAATGTTTTGAAAAAGAACACAATATTACACTATCTGATTTCAAGATTTACTATAAAACTGCAGTAATACATATATTGTGGTATTGGAAAAAAGAAAAAAACTGGATGAAATGCAGCTGAATAAAGTCCAGAAGTAGAACCATGCACATATATGTTCATTCATTTTTTATTAAAGAGGTAATCATCTTCCAAGGTGAGTTCCAATTATCCTGGCCTCCTGGTATTCACACCTTATATAGTGCCTTCTCAGTATTCAAACCCTTATGTACCTCCCTCCCAATGAAATTAAGATTACTCCTGTAACCAACAGAATATGGCAGATGTGATGATAGCATATGACTTCTGAGTCTTGCTCCTAAAAGGCTTTGTAGCTTGTGCTAGGATCCCTTGGATCATTTGCTCTGAGGGAGTTCAGTCACCATGTCATGTATATACCTAACCAGCTCTTCAGAGGCCCACCTAAAGACGAACTGAAGCCTCCTACCAATGGCCGGCACCCACATGTCACCACAAGTGAGCCAATCTTGAGGTTTTTAGTCAAGCATTACTACAAACAATTGAAGCTTCAAGACAGATCTCCAGCCAGAACCTTACAGTCAAGCTACTCCCAAGTTCCTAGTCCACAAAAACAGTGAGTCAATAATAATTATTGTTGTTTTAAGCCAATAAGATTTTAGTTAACCTGTTACACAGCAATGGATTTTTTTTTAATTTTATTTTTATTTTTAAAGAGAAGAAAAAACAAAACAAATCAAAAAAGAACAAATTTTCAAAACAACATAATAGGAGGGTAACAATGGTTAATGCATTACATACTATTATCTTTAAGTTAGTTATTCAGGATACCAGATATTAGCATTCAATTGTCCAAACACTATTGGCACAAACCTTACTCTTCAATGAACTAAGTAAAATTGGTAGTGTATCTACCTTAACCATCATATATATATATATACAATTTTTTTCCTTTCCCTTCTTTCTTTTCCCTATTCCCCTATTCCAGTCTCTCTTTCCTTTTGGCCAGTTTCTTTTTGATTCATCATGTCTATTGTACATTTTGGATTTTATTTACTCTTTCAGTTTCTCATACTAGAGAGACAATACGATGCTTACACATGTGCGTCCGGTTTATTTCACTTATGAGTATTTTCTCGAGTTGCATCCATTTACCTATAAAAGTCTCCAGTTTATCCTTATTTATGGCTGAATAGTACTCCATTGTATAAAAATACCACATTTTTCTTATCCATTCCTCAGTTGATGGGCATTTGGGTTGTTTCCAAGATCTGGTCATTACAAATTGTGCTGCTATAAACATGGGTGCACAAAAATTGCTGTGGTACGATGTTTTTAATTCTTCTGGGAAGATACCCAGAAGGGGAATAGCTGGTTCAAATGGGACCTCCAACCCTAGTTTTTTGAGGAATCTCCACACTGATTTCCACAGTGGCTGTACCAGTCGACACTCCCACTAACAGTGAAGAAGGGTTCCTTTTTCCCCACAGCCCCTCCAGCATTTGTTATTAGTTGATTTCTTAATAATAGCCATTCTTTCTGGGGTGAGATGGTATCTCAGTGTTGTTTTAATTTGCATCTCTCGAATGACTAGTGATGTTGCACATTTTTTTGTATATTTATTTGCCATTTGTATTTCTTCATCTGAGAAATGTGTATTCATCTCAGATGCCCATTTTTGGAGTGGGTCTTTAAATTTGGGAGGTCTGATTTTTTTGAGTTCTTTATATGTTCTCGATAGTAATCCTTTGTCTGAGGAACAGCTGGCAAACATTTTTTCCCACGTTGTGGGTTGTCTCTTCACTCTGTTGGTGGTTTCTCTTGCTGTGCAAAAGATTTTTTAATAAGATGAGATCCCAGTTGTTGATTCTTTGTGATAGTTCCTGTGCGGTTGGGGTTTTATTCATAAAGTCTTTGGCTACACCAACATCTTCAAGGGTTTTACCTATCCTACCTTCCAGCAGATTTAATGTTTCTGTTTTAATATTTAGACCTCTGATCCATTTTGAATTTAGTTTAGTGCATGGTGAAAGATATGGGCACAGCAATGGATCTTTAATACAGGGCCAAAAGTAATTCAGGGTATAAAAGACAGTATTTTTGACAAGTTAAGCTGTAACAGGCTAAGGGAAGAGGAGGAGGAGGAGGAGGAGGAAGAAGAAGAAAAAAAAAAGAATTTCAACTATTATTTTTGTTCATAACAGCCAGAATCTAGAAACAACCCAAGTAACAATCAAGATATGAATGGATAAATTATTGTATATCCAATTAATAGAACACTATTCAATAATAAAAAGGAATTGTTGATAAATACAAAATGAATTAATCTCAAAAACATAGTCAACAAAATGAGCCTGACAAAATGAATGCATACTGCATGATTCCACTTATATAAAAATCCAGAAAAGACAAAACTGAGCTATAGAGGCAAAAAAAGCTACTTGGAGTCAGTGGTAGTGGTTCAGGGGTGGGGATGGGGCATGAGGATACTTTTTAAGGTGATGGAAATTATCCTTATCTTGTTTACAGCAGTAGCTGTACATGTGTACACACATATCAAAATTTACTGAAGTGTACACTTGTAAGAGGTTTGTTTTATTAAACAGAGATTATAGGTCAACAGAGTTAATCTAAGAAAAGTCAATGCGGGGAAAAAAAAGGATAAATCAGTCTACTACATAGCAGATACGCTGGCAAAGATGATCATTTTGAATCAAATATTTACTAAGTATATCCAAAATAGTTCTAGGTATCAGAGAAACAAAAAATAAAAAGTGTATTTCCCATCTTCGATAAACTATTATAGAATAGAAAGAAAGAAATAATTACAGTATGATGTGAATGAAGTCAGTACAGATAAAACAGAGGGAAGAAAAAAGGAGAGTCCAGAATAGTTAAATCACTTCTGAAGAAACAGCTTAAGCAAATACACTGAAGCATTAACAAAAGATTCAAGGAATATCATACAGTTTAGTGTGGCTAGAACACAGATGGGGTTTAAAAAGAAGATACAGGGGGCCGGTGAGATGGCTCAGTGGCTTAAGCGCCTGCCCTGCAAGCGTGAGGGCCCGAGTTCGACTCCCGGAACCCACATACGAAAAAGGGGCCGGTGATATCGCTCAGCGGCACGGGCGCCTGCTGGTGCGCGAGGTCATGAGGTCGACCCCCCGGTACCCACAAAAAAAAAAAAAAAATAAAAATAAAAATAAAAAGAAGATACAGAAGAATATGCGTCTGAAAACTGACTTATGCTTGCAAAGGAATGCACCCCGTAAAATACAGTAGTTTACATTTTACCTGGTAAGCAAATAGAGAGAAATCAGATTCTTTAAAAAAGTTAATATGGTTAGATTTAAACTCTGGAAAGATAACTGATAGCTATGTAAGACAGACTGAACAAAGGAGACTTAAAGACAGGGAGAATAGTTGGGAAGCTACTGCTAGAGTTCAGATGGGAGATGACATGGACCTGTACAGCAGCACTAGGGTGAAGAGGGGACAGTGCTTTTCTGAATGTAAAACTGGCAGGACTCTGTAAATGATTAGAATTATTATAAAGGAGAATACCTTTTAGGTAGCTAGCTTGAGCAAATAAGTGAATTATGGCATACCTGCAATTAAGACAGGAAACACAAGAGAAGGTTGAAAAACAAAAGATACTACTACTAGCGAAAGTAAGCCTGAGATTCTTGTATGTAAAGCACACAGCAGAATCTGCTAGCTATTTTGACCCAAGTATGGAAGCACAGTGGATACAAATGGACTAGAAGTACAGACTCAGAGTGAAAATGTGGTAGCAATTCAAACCACAGCAGTAGATGAGATCATCAAGGAGAACTTAATGCAGTAAAAAGAGAAAAAAGCTAAGAACTGAACCCTGAAAAACAACCACATTTTACTATGGAGATGGAAGAAAAGAGAAAGTGGCAGGTGGGGAAGTCTGTGCTGGACACTAGGTATTTTACACTTCCATCTGTATTAGGCAGTTCCCTCATTTCTATAAAAAAATACTGACAGTTAAATACAAAAGTATGGGCCGGTGAGATGGCTCAGCGGCGTAAGCGCCTGCCTGGCAAGCGCGAGGGCCCGAGTTCGACTCCCAGAACCCACATACGAAAAAAGGGCCAGTGATATCGCTCAGCGGCACAGGTGCCTGCTGGCACGCGAGGTCCTGAGGTCGACCCCCGGTACCCACACACACAAAAAAATAAATAAATAAAAATGAATAAATACAAAAGCATATATTTTATGCAGAAATATCTCCCTATCCTTAACCTCCTCTCCAACCCTTTTAATACTGGGGATTGCTGCTACTTTAACAGGAAGTGAACTTACCATGTCTCTAATTCAAAAATGTTCATCTTTCAAAAGGGAATCCTAACATAGCAAGCTCATTTATATTCCCCAAATGCCTCCAGCTTTTTTAAGGTAACAGAAATTAGGGAAAAAATTCAGAGGTCATCAAATTATTTTGGGTGTTGTGTAACAACAAAATACTTGGCCCTTGTTCCTTAAGTTGAGTACTAGTATAATTCAAGTTCCAAAGCCATTTTTCATATACCGTAATGTACAGAAAACTATTTTCTTTACACCTAACAAATGCCTTGGGTTATGAATGTATACACATAAGCACATCTGCAAACAATAAGAATAAAGTAGCTCATATAAGAAAACATATACACAAATTCTCAGTAACTGAAGTTAATATTTTCTTTTAAAAGGGAGTTAGTTCTAACTCATTACTGCCAACTTAGAAAACCACTATGTTCTTCCAAGCAAGTCCCATGTCTTTTTATGGAAATCTCTTGTGCTCTGCACTTCCAACATAGCATCAGAAAGTTTCTTACTTTGGTTAAGATTTCCTGACAAATACAGAGGACAAGAATAACCATTATACCATGTTTCAGTTTTAAGTCAATCTTGAGTCCTTAACACTATGATCCAAGTTATAATTCCAACTTTTTCATTCCACTGTCCTCAAAACTACTCCTTTTACAAAATATCACATTTTGATACTCTGTGAGCAAATCAATCCCATTTTTTTTGTTGTTGCTGTTTCTGTACTTTAAAAACACGTAAAGGATTACAAGACAAAAGTTTTTCCTGCACAACTGAGCCTACTGTACAAAATTCATTCAAAGAAATGTAGTTGCAATGAGAAATTCTGCAGCAAAAACTTTTTACATTAGGAACACCGAAGGTAGTGTCCTAACAATATTGATAGTTACCTTCAAATATTTACAGATATCATACATATTTTAAAATTGACAAGTGGAGATAGGGGTGTTGCTCAGTAGTAGAACACTTGCCTAGCATGCATAAAGCCCTGGGTTGAATCTCCAGCACCACAAATAAAACAAAACCCAGGGAACTGACCACAGCATGCTGAGGAGAGAGCAGAGCAGATACAGAAAGCATGGTTAAGATTTAACTTCCTAAAAAATCATTTGCATAGTATATTGTAATGAAAATTCAATTTTTGATAGTATAAAATTATATGAATATCTCCCTGAAAGAATTCTCCATCACGATACCTTCTCCTTTTACCTTTCCAATCCTCTCAAGGATGGTATACTTTGAAGGAAAGACTGTACATGGACAGAAACTGATCAGACATAATGTACAGGTGCCCTGTGGTATAAATCAGGGGTCAGTTTTAAGAACACTTCTGCACATCCCAGATACCAAAATCTACAGATGCTCAAGTCCCTTAAACTATAAAATGGCATAGTAATGGCATATAAACTATGTACATCTTCCCATATACTTTAAACCATCTCTATATTACTTATAATAATACCTAATTTGATATAAAGTTATTATACTGTATTGTTTAGGGCATTAATGACAAAAATTTTTTTGCATGTGTTCATTACAGATGTAATTGTTTTCTTTTCTGAATATTTTTTGATCCCCTGTTGACTGAGTTCATGGATGCACAGCCTGAGGATACAGAAAGTCAACTATATTTGCATCAGAGAACATAATACTCTAAAAGCCTAAAATATTTATTATCTGGCCACTTAAAGAAAAAGTTTGCTAATCCCTGCACTAGGTTTATCAGAGGAAACATTAATTTAACATCAGTATAACTGGGCAAGAAAAGGGTAAGTAATGTTAGAGGTACAACTAAGCAATTAATTGTAATGAGTACTGCCTCATTACCATGTATAAAATACTGGATTTGAGCACTTCATATGTATATTTTAAATTACCACAACATTCTAATGAGGTAAGGACTATCATCGTCATTTTTATAGATGAATCAGACAGGCTAAAACTAACCATGATCAATAGATATGGAGGGCTGACTGGTTATAAATGAATTTTGTAAGTTAGTTTTCATACTCTAAAATCAGGCACTGGGCCGGTGAGATGGCCCAGCGGTGTAAGCGCCTGCCTTGCAAGCGCGAGGGCCCGAGTTCGACTCCCGGAACCCACATACGAAAAAAAAGGGGCCGGTGATATCGCTCAGCGGCACGGGTGCCTGTTGGCGCGCGAGGTCCTGAGGTCGAACCCCCGGTACCCACAACAAAAAAAAAAATAAATAAAAATAAAAAAAAAAATAAAATAAAATCAGGCACTTTCTACCCATTCCCACAATGAAAGGAGATAAACTCTTAGGGAAAAAAAAAATGCTAAAAATAGCCAGCAATCAAGAATCTAAGGAAAACAATTTGACAGAGGCAGTATGTTCAATAAATAGAAGAACAAAACCCAAAGACGACAAATACGAGAGAATATAGAAGATAATAAAATAAACATAATATGCTAAACAAACTCTGGATGTTGTCAGGTCTATGCAAAGGACATACTGGAGACTTAGAAAATAAAATATGACCACTAAAATCAAAGTTCAGTCGAAGAACTGAAGAGACAAAAATGTGTATAGCTGAAGAACTAGTAAATGAACCAATATGCTGAATCCAGAGAGTGCAAAACAAAGGGACAGAGAGGTGGAATGCATGGTAAGAAGGTGGTATAGTTTAAATGTGTCCCCTAAATTTCACTGTTGGAAACTTAATCACCAAAGTCATATGTTAATGGTACTTGAGAGGTGGGCCCTCTGGGAGGTGCTTAAGTCACAAGGACTTTGATCATTCACAGATTAATGAATTACTGGATTATCTCAGGAGTGGTTTTGTTATAAAAGGGAGCTCTTTCTGGTGCATTTTCTCTCTTATAATGTAATGCCCTCTGCCATGTTATGATGCACCCAAGAAGGTCCTCACCAGAAGCTCGGCAGATGTTGGCCCTATGCTCTTGGACTTCCCAGTCTCTAGAAGCGATGAGCCAAAATAATCTTTTTCCTTTATGAATTATCTAGTACCAGGTATTTTGTTATGGCAACACAGAAAAGGTATTAAGACAAAAAGATAGATCCAAAAGTTCTACCAGTTACCTGCCAGAAAGTCTAGAAAGAAAAGAGAGGAACCAAATAGTAGAAGAACATTTTTAGAGGCAAACTAAAAAATTAGGTTATGTTGTTTTGAAATTTTGTTCTATTTTTTTTTCTCTTTAAAATAAAAATGAAAAAAAAATTAGGAACCTTCAGATTCAAAGTGTCCAGTGAATGCCAAACACAGTGGGAAGAAAAAAAATATATATATTCACACCCGAACACACTGTAGTTGAAATTTCAAACCACTAATAATGAAAACAAAATCCTAAAAAGCTGCTTGAAAGGAAAAAAACACATTCCCCCTACCCTGAATACGGGTGGGTTTATTAATAAAAGACGGCAGAAATGATGCTGTATGACTTCTGAAGCTAGGTTAGTAAGGGTGCCAGAGCTTCCTCCTAGATCTCTACTGGGATCAATGCCTTGAGCTGTCAGGCTATCTTGACACCATTACCTTAGAGGACCACAAAGAGCTGTTTGAGGAGCCCTGGCTGTTCTCTCTGTATCTGTAAATGAAGAAGCCGTCAATATGACCAGAGAGAGCCACCACCTGACTGCAGCATCATCAGAGACCTTAACCTAGATCCATCCAATGGAGTCACTCCCTAATTTCATATCCAAGAAACTCGAGTTTCTCAGAGTGTTTCAAAAATCAGTGAATCAATCAAGGGACAAAGAAGAGAAAAACAAACTGAAAATAAATGGAAAGCTGTCAGTCCAAATGTATCAGTTCATTAATTTTATTAATTTGCATTAATAAAATACCAGCTAGGAATAAAGCAAAATACAAAGCAAAGTTGACAAAACTAAAGGAAAAACTAGGTAAATACACAATCATGATTTGATATTAACTCTAGCTCAGTGACTGATAGGGAAGATAAAATGAGTAAAGATTTACAGAGGATTTGATTGGACTATCTATTCATCTATCTACCTACCTACCTATCTAAAACCATACTCAAAATTACAAATTACATATTTCTTTTCAAGTAAACACCAGTCATTTACTAGAACGGATCATACTGGGCTACAAATCAAGTCTCAACAAATTTCAAAGGAATGTAATCAGACTATATTTTGCAACCATAATGCAATTAAGCTTGAAATCAATACAGAACTGTAACTACATAATCCCAAAAGGTTTCTAAATTAAAAAATACAATTTGAAATAACACATAGGTCAAGTAAGAAATCAAGGTAGAAATTAAATAATCTGAAATAAATAATAATTAAAATGCATCATAAATTACCAGAGTTGATAGTTCAACAACAAAAAAGAAAAATGGTGACAGAAAGGTATAAGAACACGAAATTATGGCAAGAAAGTAAAATGGTAAGAATTACAGAAATTCAATTGTTATAAATAATTCATGCAAAAATTTGAGGAGGGAAAACCTGATTATCTGAACATTTTGGTTTGGAAGTAGGAAAGGGAATTAAAATTATGTGAAACTTCTCTTGCTTGAGAAATTGATCATGATAGTGAATCTTTCTCTCTCTACAAATTAAAAAGATAAGTCTGAACATGTGAAAAATTTAATGCCAACAACCAGCTTATATGTAACTTAAAAACCAACAGAAGAAAGGGTCAAGAAAACAGAAGACAGTGACAAATATAACAGAAATAAGAGATCAGTAGTCACAATACAATAAAAAGAAATCCTCATAAATTTTAATTCTACAAACGACAAATGGTAGTTTATTTTTTGAAAATTCAGTGTTGATAAACATAGGACCTAGAAAATTATAACTTTTGTGTATAAATCTTATATAAATAGTTGCTTTTGTCTTTTATTGTTTTAAATACTGAAATTAGTATTAACATAGATACCTGAAATACAAAAAGCATTTCTTTTGTAGCAATCTACTCTAAAAACAGCTGTAGATAAGGTCATCTAGTCCTTTGAACTCTATTTCACAAAACAGACCATTTCATTTCTAAATTTTTCTGTTGGAAAAATCCTTTATATTGCTGTTTCTTTGTAGTGGCCACTTGCTGGGTTTCAGTTTTGCCCATTGCTATAAACAGAATAAAGAAAACTCCTCTTCCATTCCACACTTACAAATATTTGAAAAGTTTCCACCACTTTCTCTATGTATCTTCTTTTTCAAATTATCAAGTTTTAAATTCTGCTATCATTCTGGTCTCTGCAAAACCTTCAGTTCTCTCTTATTCTCTTGAAAGTAATACATACTTGGGGCTGGGAATGTAGCTTGTGTATCATGTACAAGACCCTGGGTTCAATCCCCAGTCCCACAAAAAGAAAACATGGGGAAAAAAAAAAAAAAAATCTTGATCAAATCAGCACTGTTAAAAGGAATTAGTAGAAGTTGTGTAACAAAAAGTACTCAACCTACAACTTCTTAAATTTCCAATTGCTTGAGTATTTCCCTGTGTATCAGTCAGTGCTTATTAAAAAAGAAACAGGGCCGGTGAGATGGCTCAGCGGCTTAAGCGCCTGCCCGGCAAGCGCGAGGGCCCGAGTTCAACTCCCGGAACCCACATACGAAAAAGGGGACGGTGATATCGCTCAGCGGCATGGGCGCCTGCTGGCGCACAAGGTCCTGAGGTCGACCCCCCGGTACCCACCAAAAAAACAAAACAAAACAAAACAAAAAAACAAAAATAAAAAAGAAACAGATTTAATGTGAGATACACAAATATGTAATAATTTACAAGACTGGCTTACAATGGCCACACTCAGAGTCAGACGTGGAAGGGTGCAAAAGGTCTGTCTGAGTACTGATGATCCAAAGGATCCACTTGAAGGCCTGGAGTCCACTACAGTGTCCTGTGTGAGTCCGTATCCAGAGGCCGAAGGGTCTACAATGGAAGGCTGAAAGGTCTGTGCTGGAGGGTGAAGGGTCTGCACTGGAAGCCAGAAGATGATGTCCAAGGTGAAGGTGAAGACTGGAGTGCCTTTGAAGAAACAGAACCAAGCCTTCCTTCCTTATTTGTCTTTTATAGTATTCTGGCAACAATCCTCCCTAGGGGTGGGTTTTCCACACCCAGAACTATGCTGAGCCAATTTGGTTGGGTGTTTCTTATTCAAATCAACACAATCAGTTAACTATCACACCCTCCATATTTCTAAATAAGATTTATATATTATTCATTTTTTGTTTGTTTTAGATCTTGCCCTTATGGTAGATGAGAATTTCAATTCTCTTAAACAGTACATGGCAGTAGTACATTTTTCCTTTTTTTATATATTTGTGTTAACTCTTAAATTATCAACCTAATTTTGCACCCAAACTTGCCAGGTAATTGATCAGTTTCATTCCTTTTTCCATTTAGTCTTCCTTGTTTGCTTCTTAAAAAAACAAAAACAAAATGCAACAATAACAAGAAGAACACCTTCCTGGAAACTACAATAATCTGTCCTGGGTTGCTATGTAGGCCTGCAGGGGGCTGCCAATCTAGGGTCTTCTTATATATTAGTTTAGAAGAGTATGTTTCAAAGTGCCTATCCACAAAATACTACAATTTTTTTTTTTTGTGGGTACCGGGCATCGACCTCAGGACCTTGCGCGCCAGCAGGCACCTGTGCCACTGAGCAATATCACTGGCCCTTTTTTTTTATGTGGGTACCAGGAGTCGAACTCAGGACCTCGCACTTGCTAGGCAGGCGCTTATGCTGCTGAGCCATCTCACCAGCCCCCAATTGCTACAATTTGAATAACCTTTATCTGAAATGCTTGGGACAGTGTTTCAGATTTTGGATGGGGGTTGGGTGGGTGATAGACTATGTGCATAGACCTTATCAGTTGAGCATCCCTAATTCAAAATGTGAAATGCTCCCAAACCTTAAACTTAGAGGGCTTAAAAAGCTTTGGGTGGGCTGGTGAGAGGGCTCAGCGGCGTAAGCGCCTGCCTTGCAAGCGCGAGGGCCCGAGTTCGACTCCCGGATCCCACATACGAAAAAGGGGCCGGTGATATCGCTCAGCAGCACGGGTGCCTGTTGGCACGCGAGGTCCTGAGGTAGACCCCCCGGTACCCACAAAAAAAAAAAAAAAAAGCTTTGGGTTTGGGATATTCAAATTAAAGGTGTTCAACCTATACTCCTATTTGGTACCAATCCTTGAGAAAATAAAGAACTTACCCCAGGACACAGCTGTCCCATTCATTGACTACATCCTTGGAATTCTCCAAATATTTAAGTAAAGTATTAAAATATTTTACTCAATTCTACTTATTTGGGAATAAAATTTCTGGAAAGTTTGACAAGTTGTCTTGCAAGGCTTAATATAACATAATGACAATAGATACAATACTCTACCATTTGAGATTTAACACAATTCCAATCAAAATGCCAACAGCATTCCTCACAGATCTAGAGAAAACAATCCAGATATTCATATGGAACCAGAAAAGACCCAGAATAGCAAAAGCATTTCTTGATAACAATAGCAAAGCAAGAACCATCACAATTTCAGATTCAAAGTTATATTACAAAGCTACAAAATAAAAACAGCCATGGTACTGGATCAATGGAACAGGAAAGAAGAAGCAGAAACAACCCCAAGCATATCCATCCAGCCATCTGATCTGATCTTTGACAAAGGGGGCCCAAAACAGACTGGAGAAAAGATAGCCTGTTCAATAAATGGTGCTGTGCTGGGGACCAGAATCTATAATAAAAGGGGCTTGCAGGTCAGAGACCTGTGCAAGTCTTGCCCTGTGGGCAGGGAGGCATGCGGAAGCTCTGCTTGCCTCTGGTCATGGCGGGAAGACCTTGCTGCTCACAGGGCAAGATACATTTGTTGAGGATGCTGTGACTCTGTGAAACAATATAGCACACATGAAAGTCTTGCTTGGAAAAAAACAGGTTCTCTATGAACCTGTTTCTCTATTAACCATGTTTCCTATTCTTTGGGTATGCTTTGCTCTTCCTTTAACTAGCTTGCTTTGACCACCGCAGTTGCTCCAAGAAATCACCCCCCTCCCCCAGGCACTGACCTCCCCATCTCCGTAAACCTACAAAACTCTGTCTTTCTTTATCCCTCATTATACCTGCCCCCCAAGAAGGCAACCGAGGGTCTGATCAGCCCCTGGTAGTTAGTGCTGGGAAATCATGCAGAAGATTAAGTCAAGACCCATATATCTCACCAGATACTAAACTAAAATAAAAATGGGTCAAAGATCTAAAGGTTAAAAGAGAAATACTTAAACTGCTGTACAATAAATTAGGTAAAACTCAAAGACACAGGTGTAGGCAAGGACTTTCTGAATAGAACTCCAATGGCATAAGAAATAATACCAACAATCAACAAATGGGATCAAATTAAAAAGCTTCTGCACATCAAAGGAAACAACCAACAGAATGGCAAACAGACAACCTACAGAATGGCAAAAAATATTTTGCTAGCTATTCTTCAGATAGAGGACTAACACTTAGAATATACGGAGAACTCAAAAATAATTAGACCCCCCCAAATTTAAAGACCTAATCAAAAAACAGCAACTGAAATGAACAGACACTTCTCAGAAATAATACAGATGGCCAATAAATACATGCAAAAATGTTCAACATTGCTGGCCATTAAAGAAAAGCAAATTAAAACAATGCTGAGATTCTATCTTATTCCAGAAAAAATGATTATCATCAAGAAATCAAATTAAAAAAATAATGGTGAGGTTTCAGGGGAAAAAGGAACCCTTCTACATTGTTGCCAGATACATAAACTAGTACAACTACTATAGAAATCAGTATGGAGATTATATTGCAGTGATACATGCATACACATGTTTATAGCAGCACAACTGGAATAGGCCTGAAAACAGCCTATATGCCCATCAATAGATTAATAGATAATGAAAATGTGATATTTATACACAATGGAGTACTACTTTGCCATAAAGAAGGATAAACTAGAGGCTTTTGTAGATAAATGGATATACCTCAAGACCACAATGGTAAGTGAAATAAATCAAACACACAAGCTTAAATATTGCATGGTTTCTCTCATATGAGAAACTAAAAATATAAATAAAGAGCAAAATGAAGGACAGACAATAGGAAGTACAGAGATCTTTTTCAAATGAGAAGGGGAACAAGAGATGGGGGAAGATGAAGGGAAGGAAGGGAAAAGGGATTTTTAAAAGGGAGAAAAATGGAAATAAAGCTTTTTCAAATGGGAAGGGGACAAGAAAGAATTAAGATGCATTATGTACACACACAAACTCCCTGTGATAAATGCAATCATTATGTACTGCAAATGTGTACTAATAAAATAAAATTAAATTTTATTTGAACTTATTCCCTGAACAAAAATGTGACAGTGTTCACTTTTTAAAAACAGTATCTGCAATATGTTTAGCTATCTTTCCCTTTTCATTATCCATGCCTTTTCTCCTTGTTCTTATGTCAATTTTACCAGGATTGTTAATTTAATTAAGCTTTTTCTAAGAACCAATTTTGGCTTTGATGATGTTTCACTGTAGGCCTCTTTTGTTTTTATCTAATTTCTGTTTTATATTTATTTCCTTCTTTCATTTATTCTTTCTTTTCCTAACTTATATTGGACATCTGGCTCAGTTTCAAACTTTTTTCTTGTCTAATTAATATCTCAGATTCTCCAGTAAGGATCACTTTTCTTCTACCTCAAGTTTATCTTCTGGAATTTTTCTTGATGATGTCTAAGTGGTAAAACTTCTCAATTTTTATTAGTCTGAAAAGCTTCTTTATGTTATCTTCAACTTTTGAAAGATATTTTAGCTTCAATAGTTCTTTACTCTCAGCACGTGTAATAACTATTCCACTGTCTTCTGGCTTTTACTTCCTTTCAATAAGTCAGTTTTTAATCATAAGGTCAGTTCTTGTAAAAGTAACATGTCTTCCTCCTCTGGCTATTTTTGAGATCTCTTCAAATTTAATTACAAAATGTTTAGATTTAGATTTACACTCATCTTGCTTAGAATTTGATTATTAAAAGTGTGTTTTTGCAGTTTTGGAAATTATCATTCATAACCTCCTTAAATACAGTGTTGTATCTACTTGAATTTTCTTCCCATCTGGAATTCTGTTTGACAACTGTTAGACCTTCTCAACTTAGGATGTAGACTAAGCTACTATAAGACACCATAAAAATACTCAAGCCTTTTTTTTTTTTCTCTTTCAGATAACAGTTGGAAGCAATAGTCCAGGGCTTGTTTTGCAGTTCAGTGATCTGAGAGCCAAGGTTTTATGACTTACTGCTCTGTCATTCTTAAAATATTGCCTTCTACACAGCCAAAAATAGCTCACTACCATGCCACACTCCAGTCCATGGGAAAGAAAGAAGGAAAGGACATCCCCTCTCTTCTCCCGGCATGATCTGGAAGTTGCAAACATAATTTCCCCTTAAATCCCAAATTGCCAAAACCTTGTTGTTGCACAGTCACACTTAGTATGAGAATGCAGTGAAATGGAAGCTTCAGCTGGGGAGCAAAGCAATACTGTACATCCACTAATTATTTGAAAACGAAAGATTATCAGAGAAAACTGGCAATTTCTGCCATAATTGTCAAAATTTCTTTTCTAGTCTTAACATATTTTCCATCCCTGTCTCTTTATTTTGGTTAACCTATTTTCCAAATCATCTTCTTATGCATTAATTATCTAGTATAATATATTGTTAATTCTGTCCATTGATATTTAAACTTTTTATTTACATATTTTATTTCTAGATGTTTTCTTTTTTTCAAAGCTAATTGTAATGTTTCATAGTCTCATTTTGTTTTCATAAGCACCACAGTGAAACAGTTAAAAACTTGAACTTAGGATCTATATTGCCTTGCTAGAATCCTGATTCTATCATTATTAACCTTGGTTAAATTACTTCCCCATTTTGTGCCTCAGTTACTGTAAAAAAAAAAAAATAATAATAATAATAGTCCCTCCTTCACAGAGTTATAAGAATCAACTGAATTAATATGTACAAGTATCAGAATATGTAAGATTCACAGGAAGTACTACAAAATGTTAGCTATTATAACCCCATCGTTCTTATTTTAAGTCATTCTTTAATTCTGTTCAACATATTTTTTTAAATTCCATATCTAATAAGTCCAAATTATGAAGTCAATGGCGACCCAATTCAGTTATCTGTTTTGGTTGATCCTTGTTTTCAGGACCTCTTTTATGAACTGTGTGATTTTTTTTTTTTTTTGTTATTGTGATGTTAATTTGCTTATGTCAAGTGCCTTGGGGTACCATTGGCCATATTCTTAGTCTAAGTATCTTGGGGCTAACATAAAAAGTATGACTTAGAAATGCAAGTCCCACGTAAAGGCGGGGTTGTGACTCTAAAATGTCAATGAATAATCCCCTCTCCCCCCAAAAAATCCCTTCACCACCAAATTTGAGACAGTAAATTTTCCTTGAATCTGGCAGGGGTGCAGGTGAAACAGACACACAATGGGGTTGCCTCCTAACAGTCCGAGTTTGGTCTCCTATCCTCTACATCTGCCAAGGCAATGACATCCTAAATTGACATTTACCCAGTTTACTAAATACCCTCAAGACAAAAATAGGTTCTGTGTGCTGGTTCTAGCTTTCACTTATTTGCATATCAGATTGGAGTACATTCAGGGTGGAATGGCTGTGGGCACTTTCACTTACTTTCAGCCTGGGAAAATGTCTTATAAAATACCAGTGCTTTAATACATGACAAGATATTCTCATATTTTTTTTCTTGCCATTTTCAGCTAGGGGATTAAAGTACTTAGTTCACCACTTGACCAAAAATGAGTCTCCTAAGTTTTTCCCTTAGAATTATTTTTCAAATAGTAGAAATTAAATACTTTGAAGCATTTCTAGGTTGTAGTCAATTAAAATCATGTATGTCTGCTTTCTGTTATTAAATGTTATAACCAGGTCCTACGACCCTTCTCAAAACTTATATTCTAAAAGTGAATTTTCCTGATGAGGAATACACACTAAGTAGTGGAAGAATACACATTGTCCTTGCAATGTGAATGAGCCACAAATTCACCCAATATTGCTCCTTTGGTTTACAGTTGTAAACGGTGTCTTTAAAACAATCTTACATAGTCAATATACATGTCTTCAAGAGTGAGAAGTCATGAATCTACATGTCATGAAAAAAAGATCCTTTGTAATTCTAAAAACAAAATATTATAAAGTGATAATTCAATCACAAAGCAATACTCTATATTTTGTATCTTTTTTTAAGGTAGAGTAATGAAGAGGGCGAGGAGGATACAAGTAGTATTAAGAAAGATCTGGGTGGAGAATCTCTTACTCTTCAGGCAGAGATTCTGTGCAACGCTTTTTTTCTTTTTTTTTGGTACCACAAATCAAACTCAGGACCTTACCGCTATGCCACTGAGCTACATCCCCGGCCCTTCCTTTTCTTTTCTAGTATCAACACTCTAGTCTAAGCAACCATTATTGTTCTCTGAGGACTTTTTTTTTTTTTTTTTTTTTTTTTTTTGAGACAAGGTCTCACTATGTATTTCAGGCTGGCCTCGAACTCAAGGCAATCCTCCTGCCTCAGCCTCTCAAGTGCTGGGATTACTGGCATGCACCACTACGCCCAGCTCTCTGAGGACTCTTAATTAGGGACTCACTGTTGATCACTCTACACTGTACACTGCAGCCAGAATGATCAAGATGTAAATCTTATCATCCTCTGTAGACAAATGGTTTCCTTTTGTTCTTAGGAAGAAGATTAAACTCCAAAACAAGTCCTCAAACCTCTGAATAATCTGACTCCTTTCTACTTCATCTTGTTCTGTACCCCTATTTACTCTCTCTGCCAGACACCCTGGCCCTCCTTTCAGTTCCTTAAATCTGATATGCTTGCCACTGTCACAGGGCTTTTGCACAGGCTGTTCCCTCTGCTTAAAATGCTTTTTTTTTCTCCCTTCTCCACTTAGTTAATACTTGTTCTTGTCCTTAAATATTAGCACAAGTATTACTTACATTAAGATATTCCTCATTAACCTGAGTCAAAACCTCATACCCTTTCATTGTACCAGGTATCTTTCTTTGTATAATATTTGTCACTGTTACAAATCAATATTTAGTTTTCATCTGTGTGATTGATTACCTAAATTAGACTGCAAGCTCTGAAAAGGGGCAGGATCCTTTGTTTCCTTTATTTGTTGAATGAAACGAGTAAATGAACGCCTTAACAAGTCGATACTAATTGACAATTTATTGAGGATTGCCCCTCCCTGATACACACTTTAAAAAGGAAAGTCTCCAGATACACATATATCCCACATTATAGCTTTGTGTAGTTCATATAAACTACAGTAGTTTAGATTTTGGTTTAATAAAATGTATTATCACTCAGAAAAAAAACTATCAAAACTATCAAAAGCCACACAAGTTATTAGCTGTACATATTCAACTTAGAATTACTACATCTAATTTACATTGTATTCCTAGACTATCTATCTGTATTGTAATGTGAGTTTAGCTTTTTATCTCGTTATTAATCAAAAAACTCTTAAGACATTTTGTTTTAATAATTAATTCTAAAATTTAAGTATGCAAATAGAAACATGTTGCATGGTTGAGTGCTACCACACAAAATCATGCCTAATGACAGCTGTGTCAGTATCAGTAACAGAAACATGATGTAAGAAGAGTTCATCACTCTGAATTTTTTTTATGAAAGACAAATAGGAAAGTAAATATTTTTGTGAAATAAATATAATAGGTTTGTTTCTCCTACTATGAATATTCATACCATGAAGCAAATGAGTTAACGATCTGAATGAACACTTCCAGTGTTTTGAAGAACCAAAAGAAGAAGGAAAAAGTGTATCATTTCCTTAATGCTTTGTCTCAACGCATTGTATAGTCTCCTTTTATTGATATGGTATCAGTTTAAACTCAGTGATTGGGATTACATGTGGCATAATTACATAATTATATTGTTTCTCTTATCAGAGAAACAACTATTTTTGAAATAAAAGCAAACAAAAATACTTCTAAGTCAAAAATCTCAAGCTCAGTAAATTTATTACTTTAAATCAGATTAAATTTCTGAAATAAAACATATTTTGTGTATTAAAATAATTTTAAAAATTAAAGGCTCCCAGGCTACAACTTATTCCTAAACACTGAATACTGGGAATGCCTTTAATTAACAAAAAAGGGGAGAATATCACTATATCCCAAAACACCCCATACTCTGTGCGTTTGGGAACATGTGCTATTGGATCCGTGAACTAACAAAAAACAGTGAATGCCTGTATCGTGTTTTAGCAACACAGTAAATCGCTGCAAAGGGTATTATACTTAGCAAATGTCTGAATAAAGTAAATGGAGAGGGAACCGCCTTTTTCAACATATTACTATCTACTTTAGTAACTATTATTATCACAAGCCATACAAGACTTCTGTAAACCATGCTGAAAACTTTTAAGACACTAATACTTCCAAGGTTGATCAAAAGTCACTTTTTCCTTAAAAAAGATACATTTGCCAGGTTTACGAAATTATGTTAAGTACAGTTAAGTATAATCAATTCTGGAATCTTGACAGATACATTTCCATAAAACAGAGGCATCTAATCTTATTCTCTTAAGAGCACTGTCAAATCAACTATATATTTATAATCTTAAAACAAAAAAGTACAAAGAATTCAGAATAATTTCTAAAGCAAAAAGTCATTATTGTCACAAAGTTTCTGGTGTCTTTTATTTTTGTGTGTGTGGTGCTGGGGATTGAACCCAAGGACCTCACATTTGCTCAGCAAGCACTCTACCACTGAGCTACACCCCAAGCCCTTTTCTTTTTTAATTTTTAGGGACAAGTTCTCAGTTGCTCAGGTTGACCACAAAGTTGTGATGCTCATGTTTCAGCCTTCCAAGTAGTTTGGATTACACGTGTGTGCCATCATATCTAGCTTGATATTTTTATTTTTTTAAAGACTAGTTTCTTCTATCTAGCTGAAATGTTTTGGCCTTTCCTGGAAAGGAAAGTAAAACCACATGACTAATAGCAAATGAACTTTATATACCATCTATCATTTACAAAGCTCTTTCCTTTATATTTTTAGGTAATCAAAACTCAAATTATCATTATCCCCATTATAAACCCCATACAAGGTTTAACTTGGGTTAAATGATTTAGGTATAAAATAACTAGAAAGCTGTAGTCAAACCTGTGTCTCCAGATTTTAAGCATCATCCTCTTTTCAATATAGTATTATGCTTGTTACATAACAATGACAACACAACAGTAATAGCAGCAAATATTTACTCAGTGCTTACTCTGTGCCAGGAATGGCTATAAGAAATCCTTACAACTGGAACCAGCTGTGGACACAGCTCAGTGGTAAGGCACCCACTAAGCATGTGTAAGGCACTAGTTTGATTCCCAGCACCACCAAAGGAAAAAAAAAAAAGAAGAAGAAAAAGTCACAAAAGGTTTATGAGGTAGACACTGGTAATATGCTCAAGGTCCCACATCTAGGAAGAAAAAGCCACGATCAAGCTCAGGCAGCCTGGTTCCACAGTTCACATCGTAACTTGCTAACTTGCCTCTACTCAGCTGTGAACATAAACTTAATATGCATAGTTTATCTTTGGAAGGCAACTGAGGAATACGGGAGCAAGAAAGAGGGGAGATTTTTCTTGTATTTCTTGACAAAAGGCAGGGTTGTGGGTAGAAAGATTATTACAGCCATGGAATTCCAAGAAAAAAGGCAAGAGACTCAAGAGAATCTTGAAGAGTCTAGTGAAAAACCTATTTTAAAAAAAAACTCTAGGTGGCTCAAGCATTTACTGTGAAAAGTCAAGTAAGGAAAGGAATACATAGTGTTTTTAACAGCAGGCTAGCCAGCAAGCTATTATGGCCTTTCTATGATATCCTAAGAATTTGAACGTTCCTATCAGAATGACAATGAGACCGGGACTTGAGACAGAAAAAGGGTTAATCTTAAAGTAAGGAAAACAGTTGTGTAACATTTCTGTGAACACTAAGTGTGAAATGCATATGTAACACTTAACACAGAGATTAACAAGTATTATCTACTAAAAAATAATAATCAAACAACTATTACCAGTACTTTACTTCTGTAAAAAAAGAGCTACTGGTTATTTTGAGAAATTTGGAAAGGTAATTTAAGGCAAGAATGTGTAGACCTGTCAGATTAGGGGACAGCATAATAAAATGTATTGATTTTTAAACACTGAATTGAAAGGTCCCCAGTCCTTTGGAAAGTATATATCCATACACATTCAGGGAAGTGAGGGATGTGTTTGAGTGCCAGACATTCAAAATAACAGCCCCTGACAGAAAGCTGTTACAGGTCTGTCTGGATCGAAAACCAAGCCATGTAAGTTGGAAGAGCCTGGGCAAGTCATTTGTTGTCATTAAAATTTAACTTCCTTTTTAACAAAATGAAGTTGGACTAAGATATTTCACTGGTTTCTGATAATTAAAAAATGAAACATTTTAAGTACAGAAGCTTAACTCTTTTTCCCTCCCAAACTAAAATGAAGACAGGCATCAAATTTCAGCTGTTAAAAACAATGCCACCTTAGACAACTATTAGGAACCCATTTATTAAAGCCTTTTTGCTTTAAGAGCTTCAAATCTATCATAACTATGGACAGTGTTTGAGTTTCCTCTTCTCATAAGTGCTACAGTTCTATAGAAGTTCCTGTTCCCAGCGGTTACTGGCTTTGCAAAAGGAAAAAACCATAAGCAAAGAGTTTCATCTTTAAAAAATCCTGTGGAGAAACCATACTAAATTTGAACACAATTCTTAATTTTTAAGATAAGAGGAGGTAAGAAAAAACACAAGACAACGCCTTGCTTTCAAGAGAGATGAATCGATTTGTACAGGCTCTAGACATGGCCATTAAATAAGAATGATTAATTTTATTAATAGAGATCTTTGATTTTTGTGCCTAATGCTAAGAAATATACAAAAAAGCACACAACTATGAGACTTACAGAATTTTGAGGATTTATTTTGAAAAAGAATTACATTTGGTAAGTCATTCTACTTTGTCATAAAGGAATCAAAAGGTGATCCTATAAATTGAAGATCTTAATTTGGCAATCAGGGGATACAAATTGTTTATTTAGCACAGATGTTTATAAATGGATTTCTTCAAACAGTTACAACACCATTTCTGTATGGCCACCAACCATATAAACTGAGTAAGGTGCCATATACCTGTATCACTGTTATAGCTGCACATGTGCTCTCCCCACATTCAATCTTTGCTCTCTCAATATATTCTCCACAATGAACCTAGAATGATTTTTCTAAAATGACAAATGTAAACAAACAAAAAAATCTGCCAGTAGTGGTGGCACACGCCTGTAATCCCAGCACTCAGGAGGCTGAGGCAGGAGGCTCTCCACAAATCCGAGGCCATCCTGGGCTACATAGTGAATTCAAGGCCAGCATGAACTACACAGTGAGACTCTGTCTTAAAAAAAAAAGAAAAAAAAGAAAAATGTGATCACATTAGTGATCTCCTCCCTAATCCTTCCAGGTAAGAGAGTTCAATGATTTATCATAACCCTTAAGGATAAGGAACAAAATGTTAAGGCATAGGAGGGTCTGCATAGTCTGATCCCTAATTCCACTTAAGCTTCATTTGAAAATGTGCTCTCTCTTATTCTCAATGCTCCAGCCAAACTGGCTGTCATTCATTTTCTCCAATGTGCCATGCTGTTTCCTGCCAAAGAGACAAGTACATTGGTAAAGTGTTTTGGCAAATAAAGCAGAAAAGGGGGATAGGGAGTTCATAGGGTATGTAGGTTTAGTCTTAAAATGTGATGTCCAGGCAAAGACCTAGAGGTTAAGGGAAATTAAAAAGCAGTTATGCAGACAGCTGAGGGAAGTGGAAAAGCGCTGAGATTCCTAGTAACCGTCATTAAGACGAAGGTGGGCACTGTAACTGGAGAGAAATGAAAGGGTAAGAGATAGGACATAAAATAGAGAGCTAAAAGCAAGCTTTTAGGCATGGAAAGGTCTTTGGATTTTACTTGGTATGAGATAGGAAGCCACTGCATGATTCTGAACAAAGGATAACGAAGTTAGTCTGAAATTTTAAAAAGATCTCTCTGACTATGAAGGCAGACAGAGATCAAGGGCAGAGGCAGGAAAAACAATTTGAAGGGAGCTCCCACATGCCAAGAGAACATAAACCGAAACAGTTGCAACAGAGGTGGTAATGTCGCATCTAGGGACAAGTACTGCCTGCTGCCTCTGCTGTGGAGCAGCTCTCTGGGATTTGTAAACTTTATGTCAATAAAAAATTAGAGATACAAAGTTTAAGAAGAGGAAGACCTTTTATTGGACACTTTATTGGAAAGGGGAAAAAAAGGAGGAGAGATATTTACCCTGAACAAATCAGAGTGGGGGTGTCTAGAAAGATGGAGGACTCAAAGGCCCTTGTCTTCTGTCTTTTTTTTATTGGTGTGGCAGAAAGACTTTCTTCCTTGGAGTATGTACAATTTGATTGGCTATTTTAGGCCCTAGGGTCCCATGCCAAGTTTCCCTAAAGGCCAGACAGTAAGAATGCTTTCATATATATTTGTGTTTGTTTATTTTGTCTCTCTGGCAGGAAAGAGCATGGCACGTTGGAGAAAATGAATAACAGCCAGTTGGCTGGAGCACTGAGAATAAAAGAGAGTGCATTTTGCAATGAAGCTTCAGTGGATTTAGGGATCGCTATGTAGTTCAGGCTAGCTCTGAACTCACTGTGTAGCCCAGGCTGGCCTCGAACTTGTAGTGATCCTCCAGTCTCAGCCTCCCATTACAGGCATGCACCACCATGCCCGGCACTTCCAGATATATTTTGATGACAGGTCCAAACAGAAAGAAAAGATGGGGGGAAAGGATTACTTTAAACAAAACAAAACAAAACAGGATAAACAGCAAGCCATAGACTTTTGTGTTCAGAGAACACAAAGCAGTATAAATACCAAATAGCAAAACAACTACATCTGGGCTTATATTCAAACTGCAAAAAAATCAAAGACAAAAGGAAAATGTGGAAAGAAGCCAGAAGAAAAGAGGAGCAAGATACTAATTATATCATACTTCTCTTCAGAAATTAGGCAAACAAGAAGAGTATGAAGTGAAACGTTTACGGTATTGAATAACAAAAAACAAGAATGACTACTAGCTGGTGCAGAGGCACACACCTATAATCCCCAGTAACTCTGGAGGCTGAGGAAGAAGGACCACAAGTTTGAGGCCACTCTAAGCAATTTAGCAACACCCTATCTCAAAATAAAAAGGACTGGGTATATAAATCAGTGACAGAGCACTTACCTAGCATGTGTGAGGCCCTGGGTGAAATCCCTAGTACCACAAAAAGAACAAAATGGGAAAAAGAGAAGAAAAGAAAAAAACCCACCAAGCTATAATTCTCATTCAGCTCAACCAAAAATGGAGGGAATCTGTGACTAGTAGGCCTGTCATGAAATATGAAAAGAAGTTCTTCAGAAAGAAAAAAATGACTTAGTTCATACACTTTACTTTCACTTTCCTTATCTGTAATTGATCTAACAAATAACAGTCTGTTTACAAAAATAATTTTTCATAACAATAATAGCAATAATGTATTAGGTGATTATAACTTATGAATAAGTTTAATGAAAGAAATGATATGTTATAAGGGACTGATCTGACAAACTTGGAATATTTGTTATAAGATACTTGTACTACCCATGAAGTGGTATAGTATTACATAAAAGTAGACTTGGATTATTTTTAAATGTATATTGCAAATTCAAGAGCAAAGAGTAAAAAGGTTAAAAAGTAGCACTATAATCAATACAGTAAGAGAAAACAGCAACAAGTATACTAGATATTAACTGAAGTATTTATGGTTTAGATCCAGGGTATCCGCCAAAAGCTTCACGTGTCTAGAAGGTGACTGGATTGTGAGAATGCAATGGATCAGTTTACTGATGAGTTCACAGCTGACTTATTGCTGGAGGGTGGGGCGTGATTAGAGGCAATTCACCGGCAGTGTGACCAGAAAGGAGGCATTCCCAGCTCCTCCCTTCTCCATTTGCTTCCTGGCCACCAAGACACGAGCAGCTTTTCTTCATCATGCCCTTCAAGCATGCCATTTCTACTTTAAAGCCGGGTGACCATGGAAACTGTGAGCCAAAAAAACCCCTCTCCTCTTTTAATTTGTTGGTATCAGGTATTTTGTCCCAGTGATTAGAAAGTGACTAAGATATTATATCAATAATCATTTTAAACACCAATGGTCTAAATACACAAATTATAAGACAGATTGTCAAGAGAGGGTTTTAAAGAAGACACAACTGTATGTTGTCTACAAGAAACGCACTTTAAATAGAAATACACAAATAAATGAAAAGGGAACAGAGAAAAATATATAATGCTAACACTAATCAAAAGAAAGTTGGAAGCCAGCCATGGTGGTTCATGCCTGTAATCCCAGCACTCAGGAGGCTGAGGCAGGGGGGTCGCTGTGAGTTAGAGACCAGCCTGGACTACATAGTGAGTTCAAGGCCAGTCTGAACTACACAGTGAGACCCTGACTCAAAAAAGAAAAAAAAAAGGAGAAAGAAAGAAAGTTGGAGTAGCTATGTTAAGTTTAGATAAAGCATACTTCAGAGTAAGGAAAATTAATCAGTGATAAAGAGGGGTGTTACACAATGATTAAAAAGCAGTCAATTCTCCAAGAAGATATAACAATTCTTAATGTATTGTTATACAACATCAGAATGTCAAAATATGTTAGGCAAAACCTGACTGAACTGCAAGGAGAGAAATACCAACCTATTATTATAGTTAGAGACGTCAATATCCCTGTCAGTAATTGACAGATCTAGCTCAGGGAGAAAATCAGCAAGGGCACAGCTGAACTAAACAACACCATCAATCAACTGGATCTTATTGACATTTATAGAACACTTCATCCAACAACAGAAGAATATACTTTTTCAAGTGCACATGGAAAATTTACCAAAATAGCCTATTATAAAATAAGTCTTAATAAATGGTGTTAGGAAAATTGGATATCCACATGCAAAACAATGAAAATGGCCCTTCATCCTACAACATATATAAAAAATGACTCAAAATAGATGAAAAACCTAAATATGAAAGCAAAACTATAAAATTTATTGAAGAAAGCACGAGGGAAAGCTATGTGATATTGGATTTAGCAATAATTTTTTTGCATATGACAGACACTAAAAGCACAGGCAACTAAAAAAACAAATTGGACAACATCAAAATTTATCATTTTTGTTTATCAAAGGATACTAACAAAATGAGGCAATCCATGGAATGGAAGAAACATATTTACGAATTATACATCTGGTAAAGATTAATATCCAGAATATATAAACAACTCGGACAACTAAATGACTAAAAAAACCTTAAAAACTCAATGGCTGAAAAACAAACACCACAAAATTATTAGGCAGACTTAAGTTGCCTGTCTCTGAGAAGACATAAATGGCCAATAAACACAGGAAAAAATGTTTAACACTGTGAATCATTAGGGAAATGCAAATCAAAACCATAACTATGATACATGACTTCATACACATAAGATGGCAATTATAAAAACAAAAGCAGAAACAAAATAATAAGCATTAGAAAAGATGTGGAGAAACTGAAACCATGATGCAATGCTGGTGGGAATGTAAAAATAGTGTGTCTGCTATAGAAAATAGAATGACTCCTCAAATAATTACAAATACAATTACAATATGATCCAGCAATTCCACTGCTGGGTGGAAGGAAGTGAAAAGAATTGGGATTCAAATGGTATTTGTACATCCATGTTCACAGCAGCCTTATATTTACAGCAGCCCAAAAGCAGAAGAAATGCAACTGCCCACTCACAAGTTACTGGATTAAAAATAAGTATATTCACATATACACACAGACCACTGACAAATGACTAAAGAATTTTATATACATACATAGATACATATATACACACACACACGCATGCACACACACACACACACACATATATGCACCTTGACTCACAATAGTTACATCCTGATGACTCCACTGTAAGATGAAGATGTTAAAATCTGAAAATGCTTTTAATATGCGTAACTTACCAAACATAATAGCTTAGCAATACAGTATACTGTGAATGTCTGTCGGTTACCCTCATGATCTGTGGCTGACAGGAAGCTGTGCCTCCCTCAGGCTGTCCAGCACTGTAGGAGAATATCATATCCATATAGCTAGCTGATGAAAAATACTAGAATTCAAAATTCAAGGTACAGTTTCTACTGGAATGTGTATCACTTTTGTACCAGTATAAAGAAATAACAACAAAAATAAAAAAAGTAACTCTGAACCATCATAAGTCAGGGACCATCTATAAAATAGAAAGTTACTCAGCCTTAAGGAAGGAAGGAAATTGTGACATACACTATAATACAGACAAATTCGGAGGACATGCTGAGTGAAATAAGCCAGTCACAAAAAAAGCTACCTCTGATTCCTCTATATGAGGTACCTCGAGTAGTCAAATTTATAGAGAGAGAAAGAAGTAGTTGTCAGTGGTAGGGAGAGGGGAGAATGAAAAGTTAGAGCAATGGGTACAGAGTTTCAGAAAAAAATGAGTTCTGGAGATGGATGGTGATGATGCCTGTATAACAATAAATGCACTTCGTACTAAACTGTACCCTTAAACTGTTTATGATGGTAAATTTTGAGTTTCATGTATTCTACCACAATAAAAAAAAAAAATCACCATATTAACCAAAACAAACAAAGAAACAAAAAATCATAGCTTGAAAAGCCATCAAAGGATGACAAAAGGAAGCAACAAGGAAGGGAAAATCATGTATGCGGTTTGTGGGAATAAAGAAAATAAAATATTTTAAATTGGAAGTGATCTATTGCCAAAATTTGCTGATAAATCAAATAAGGTAAGTACTGAGAAGTGACCACTGGAGGTCACTGGAGACTTGATAAATTGATTTCAGTGGCATAATCAAGGGACAAAAGCCTGATGGGGTTCAGGAAAGAGTGGATTAAATAAGGTAATACACATGAATTTTATAAAGTATAAAATGGCAAATATAATAAACATTACTAAGCACTTCGTTTAAAATTATAAACCTAATAAACCCTTCATATGATTTAAAATAGGTTAAAAAATAAAGACAGTAGCAAATTCCTCAAGGCATATACTGTGAACTAAAATCCTGGTACAGGATGAGTATCCATTATCTGAAATGCCTGGATCAGAAATGTTTTAGATTTCAGGTCTTTTCCAATTTTAGAATATTTGCATACATGTATTAAGATATCTTAGGGATGGGACCCAAGTCTAAACACAACATTCATTTATGTTTCATAAATATCTTATACACAGACTCTGAAATTTTCTTTTCTTTTTTTTTTTAAATACAGGGTCAGGGCTGGCCTCAAACTTCTAATCCACATATTACTGTGCCCGGGTCTGAAGGTAATTTTATATAATTTTACAGTACTACTAAAATATGCCTGTGTTTTGACTATGACTTGTTACATAAGGTCAGGTGTGGAATTTTCCATTTGTGATGTTACACCAGTGGTCAAAAAGTTTCCAATTTTGGAGAATTTTAAACTTCAGAGTTTAGAATTAGAGATGCTCCATCTGTGGTAACCTGCTAAAAGTACCACTGAAGAGAGCCCTTAGGCTCTTGCTTTCTGGTTTGAACCAAAAATTCTTGCTCAGGCTAGAAGCAATTTATTCCATAAACATACATACATAATGTACAACTTATTCCATAAACATAATGTAGTACATATTCCTGAACAGGCCAAGACAGTTAATATGCCAGTTCAGAAGACCCATAAAAACAAGACACTTGCCCCATCTTTCTTCCTTTTACATCTTGCCACACCTCTTCTGTAAAACACAAATACCCTGGGTTTACACTTATTCCCAGGATCTATAATGTCACAATCACATTTATCTATTGAAATCCTTTGTGCCCTTTTTCATGCCCCAACTTTAAAGTGATATCTATTTAAATTCATACCTGTACCCAGTTTTCTCATATTTACCTGACCTCTCATAACTTCTTTTTTACCACTTAATCTTTGGTTTCTTGTTTTTGTTTTTTTTCCCAAGACAGGGTCTATGTAGCTCAGGTTGGCTTTGAACTCATTTTGAAGCCCAGGCTGGCCTCAACTTGTGGCAGTCCTCCTGCTTCAGCCTCCAGAGTCCTGCAATTCCAGGCATGTGGCCACCACACCTGGCCAAGGATACATTTTTGAGATATAACTCCATGCTATCAAAAACACCATTTTCAAAGTACAATTCAGTGGTTTTAAAAATATTTAAAATGTTGTACAACCATCACTACTTTCTAATTCCAGATCATTTTCTTAACCCAAAAAAGAAACTACATCCATTAGCAGATACTCCCCATTGCCTCTGGTAACAACTAATCTACTTTATGTTTCTATAGATTTGCCTTTTCTGGACATTTCATGGAATCATTTGGTTTATGGGGGCTTTTGTGTCTGGCTCCTTTATTGAGAATGTTTTGAAGAGTCTTCCATGTTGTAGCATATCAGTATTTCATTCCTTTTTATAGCTGAGTAATATTCAATTGAATTCAACTGAATGGTTTTGTTTATCCATTTATTATCTGATGGACTTCTGGGTTGTGTCTACTTTTTATTTATTGTTATAAACATTCATATGAACGTTTTTTTTATTACTATGAACATTTTGTGTGGACATGTTTCCAGTTGTTGTCTTGGTTTAAACTTTTCAGTGGAAATGCTGGGTCATATGGCAACCCTGTTTAACTATCTGAGGAACTGCCAAACTGTTTTCTAAGACAGGAATGTATGAGAGCTACAATCTCCCCATATCCCTGCCAACACTTACTACAGCTGGTTTGAGTTTTTTACAACAGCCATCCTGGTGAGTACAAAGTGGTATGTCATTGTGGCTTTCATTTGCATTTCCCTGATGTTTTATTTTTGTGATATATATTTCTCTTATATTCAGCAAATGTTTTTTGCAAAGGGCAGACAGCAAATATTTTATGCTTTGTCAGCCACATATAGTCTATGTTGCATATTATTCTTTGTTCTTGTTTTATTTATTTATTTTTTTTGTGGGTACTGGGGATCGAACTCAGGACCTCGGGCACCAGTAGGCACCCGTGCCCCTGAGTGATATCACCAGCCCTTTTTTCGTATGTGGGTACCGGGAGTCGAACTCAGGGTCTAGCGCTTGCCAGGCAGGCGCTTATGCCGCTGAGCTATCTCACCAGCCCTCTTTGTTCTTGTTTAAAAAAAAAAAAAAGAAAAATCTTTAGCTGGGCATGGTGGCTGACACCTATAATCCTAGCACTTGGGAGGCTGAAGCAGGAGGATCACCACAAGTTCAAGGCCAGCTTGGGCTTCATAGTCAGTTTAAGATCAGCCTGAACTACACACTGAGACCATATCTTAAAAAAAAGAGTCTTTAAAAAGTGTAAGTCACTCTTGAGTGTCACACAAAGCAAGCTTTGAGACATGTTTGGCAACCTCTGTTCTGTTTCATAATTAGCCTTCCCTTCCCTATCAATGTAAAGTTTGCTGGAAGCAAGTTAGGAATTATTTGTAGTCCCTCCTTTTACAACACAGGGCTCATAAATACAAGAGAAGGTTCAAAAATGCTTGAACTGAATTTCTTGCAAAGAATGTTCTCAATTAAAACATATGTGTACTTCTCTACAAGTATTATATAATGTAAAGCATATTAGCTTTTTAAATGATTATCAAAAGTACAAAGTCATTTTTGTTTTTGAAACTGGGCATCTTGACTAGAAATATTGTAAGAACCAAAGGAAGAATCTTTCATAATTCCCTTTGAATCAAAATTATATTTAGAATCAGTTAGCTTATTAAAATAACTCTAGCATCAGATATAATTTGAGAACATAGTTCTAAATAAAATATTTCTAAATCCTAAAGCTGCAAATAAAATTAAAATTATTAATGTAACAGAACTTGTTTTCTGTTCCTCCGTCTTGACATATAGCCCAAGAGGGAAAAAAAAAAGGGCAGGAACACAAAGGCTTTTTTAGGGCAGTGAAGCTACTGTAATGACACTATCATATGGATGCATGTCAATATATATTTGCTCAAATCCACAGAATGTACAACACTCAGAGTGATCCCTAATGTATACTACAGACTGAGTAATGATATGACAATGTATGTTTATCCACTGTAACAAATGAACAACTCTGGTAGAAAAATGTTGAGAATGGAAGAGACTATGTATGTGTGGGATAGAAGGTATATGCAAAATCTCTATACCTTCTGCTCAATTTTGCTGTGAAAATTTTTTTGCTTAAAAAATGAAGTCTACTTAAAAAGTGTACATACTTCTGGCAATGTGAAAAGGCCAGCAATTTCAACAATTTGAGTTTTTTTTTTTTTTGTGTGTGTGGGTACCGGGGGTCAAACTCAGGACCTCGCTCGCCAGCAGGCACCTGTGCCGCTGAGTGATATCACTGGCCAAACAATTTGAGTTTTACATTCTGGAAATTACAAGTAGATCATACAGCAGTAAGGGATTCTACACGGAAGTTCTTTGATTTAGTAGAACAAAAATCGTCAACAAAAACCCCCCAAAACAAACTAAACCAAACCAAACCAAACAAACAAATAAACATAAATAAATAAATAAATAAATAAATAAAGCTAAGATAGCAGACCTAACTTTTTATCTCTGGGCAAGTTCCTGAACTATGAAGCTTTCTCAACTTTTGAGAATAGAAGTGATGCCACTTGTCCTACTTTTTTCACAGAACTGTTAAGATCTACGGTGGCAAAATTTGTGAAAAGAACTCTACAAATACTATTATTCATATATACTGTTAGAAGAGTTCTAAGCTAAAACTGTTTTCACTATTAAAATAAATATATGCCACGCATGGTGGAACATACTTGCATTCTCATAACTCTTAGAGGCTGAGGCAGGAGGACAGCAAGTTTGAGCCCAGTC
The DNA here is from genome assembly GCA_028451465.1 of Erethizon dorsatum. Classification (NCBI taxonomy): domain Eukaryota; kingdom Metazoa; phylum Chordata; class Mammalia; order Rodentia; family Erethizontidae; genus Erethizon; species Erethizon dorsatum. Next base: position 84,001,918 of record CM051829.1, read on the forward strand.
CGGACAATCTGACAAGATCTTGTCTCAAAACAAAAAATAAAAAAGGAATAGAGATATAACTCAGTATGAAGGCCCTGGGTTCAATCTCCAGTGTGCAAGCGGGGGGGGGGGTGTTTGTGTGTGTGCGCCTCTGTGTGTGTGTGTGTGTGTGTGTTGGGGTGGACATAAATAAGAGTTGTCAAGATCTTCACGGCTATAACAAATATTTTTCCTAATAGTCCCTATGACATCAATGAACAATATGGTGATTTCTTTTAAAGCCTTTCTTACAGAAGAATGAAAACCACAAATTGGTCTCACATTCTAAATAGCGTAAAGGTTAACCAACTACATAAAAGCATTAAGACCAGTTCCCCACCTCTTAGGAATCTAAGACAGCATTTATTCTTTTGTACCTTTAGCATGTTCTTGCTAAAAGGAATAATGTATGCATCTGTAGGTCTGCGTGTCTTTCTATTATGGTGCTGGAGGCTGAATCTAGGGCTCTGCATATGCTAGGCAAGCATTATATCATTGAGCTACATATCCAGCCCTTTTTACTTTATTTTTTGAGACAGGGTCTCACTACATTGTCAGGCTGACAATGAACTTGCAACCCTCTTTTCCTAGCCTCCCAAGTAGCAAGGATTACAGGCATGTATCGCATCCGGCTTTAAATATTACTTTAAATACTAAATGTCCTGCTAAAAACTGTATAGGAACCAAACAATTTCAAAAATGGTAACAGAATCATTGATAAAGTTCTGATCACAAACAGCAAAAGAAGAAAGGGCAATATTATAGCTAATCTTTTGTGGTAAGTACATGATGTGGATCATAAACTTTGATTTTTGTGATGATAAGGTAGAAGTATTATTATTCATGTTTCTGCCTTTTTAACTGATACGTAAGTTATATTTACGGGGTACCATGTGATATTTCAGTATGTTTACACTGTGTAATATTCAAATCAGGGCAAACATACTATCTCTTCTAATGTTTTTTTCTTTATGGTAAAAACATTCAAAATCATTTCTTTCAGCTTTTTTTTTTTTTTTGTGGGTACCGGGGGTCGACCTCAGGACCTCGCGCTCCAGCAGGCGCCCGTGCCGCTGAGCGACATCACTGGCCCTTTTTTCGTATGTGGGTTCTGGGAGTCAAACTCGGGCCCTCGCGCTTGCCAGGCAGGTGATTATGCCGCTGAGCCATCTCACCGGCCCTCTTTCAGCTTTTAAAAAACTATATATAAAGTAAATTGTCATTATCTATAGTCATTCTGTACTACAGAACACCAGAATTTCTTGCTTCTAACTATAAGTTCATATCCATTAATCAACTTTACCCTGTCTCTCCCTTTCCCTTATTTTCCCCAAGGTCTGGTAACCACTATCCTATTTTCTTTTTTCTTTCTTTTTTTTATGTGGGTACCGGGAGTCGACCTCAGGACCTTGCGCTTGCCAGCAAGTGTTTGTGCTGCTGAGCGATATCACCGGCCCTTTTTTTTTTTTCCTTTATGGGGGTTCCGGGAGTTGAACTTAGGACCTTGCGCTTGCCAGGCAGGCACTTACGCCACTGAGCCATCTCATCGGCCCCCCACCATCCTATTTTCAACCTATGAGATCAACTTGGTTGTTATATTCCATGTATGAGTGAAATCATGCAGTACTTGTTTTTCTGTCCTGGCTTACTTCATGTAGCATAATGATCTCCAGTTTATTTATTTATTTATTTTTTTGTGGGTACCAGGGGTCGAACTCAGGGCCTTGCGCGCCAGTAGGCGCCCATGCCGCTGAGCGATATCACCAGCCCATTTTTTGTATGTGGGTACTGGGAGCCAAACTCAGGACCTCGTGCTTGCCAGGCAGGCGCTTATGCTGCTGAGCCATCTCACCCGCCAATGATCTCCAGTTCTATCCATGTTGTCACAAACAACAAGATTTCATCCTTTAATGGTATCCTTTCTATCTTATAACTAAAGAATGTGAGGCTAAAAAAAGTATCTTACCAAAGGTCACAGGTGGTTAACCTGTAGGCTAGGGTTAGAAGACCCCAGTACTCAAACTTTGTTTGCTTTCCTATATACTGGCTAAAAGACGTGTTTATCAGCTTTCATTTTCTACAACAAAAGCAGAACAAAAATAAATCCCAAGAAAAAGGCAAAATTGCCACGTGTATGCTTCCATCTCATTTTCTTTCCATAACCAACTACTGGAAAACTGATAAAAAATAGTTAATGACTAGAAGATCACATGACAGAACAGAGTGACAGGTGAAGGGTTCACAATGGATGAATTAATAAACCCCAACCCACTACTTTAAATCTGTAGTCATTGTGGTTGAAAATGCACTAGTACTTGCTGAAGAAGAGTACATTAAATACCTGAAATATTGTGTGTTGGTAGAAATAGCAACAGGAAATATTTATAATTATTCAGCTCTATGTACTTTTCATCAGCTTAACCACCTTCATCTCCACTTTCTCCATTCTTATGATTATTCATGTATACATCAATGCAAGGTATGTACATAATCATAGACTGCCTCATTACAGAAACCAATATAACCAATTTTCTTTTAGAAAAATGCACTTCTGGTTAAATTTTGAAGAAAACTTTTAACCATGAAAATTACTCTAAGTATTTCTAGTGGGAAAATTTCTGACTAGAACATTAATCCTGGAAAATATCTGCTTGATAAAAACATCTGCTTGGTGATAGTGTCTAATTCTATTTTTAAAAGTTACCTCATGTATCTGGAGCCTAGCAAGTGCAAGGCCCTGGGTTCAATCTTCAGCATTCTAGGGTGGGGGTGGGGGGATATCTGAACAAATTTTACCTTTCTTTTATTGAAAATTAGGAAAAAGAACACAAAACCTTTGCATTTGACAACAATGTGCTGATTGGCAGTGATGTAGGGTTGTAAACATGCAAACACTTTAAGGAATTAAAAGAGCAGCAAAAGAAATAACATTTCATAAAAGAATTCAAATTATAAAATAAAATGGGTATGAGAACAACCTATATGTTGTCAAAAATATTCTCATATTAAATGATAAAATCCTCTCCACACACATACACATCTCAACGTACGAGGTGAATTTATTTTAAAATACAAATCCGAAAATACAACGATAATAGAGGAATATATATATAAAATTATTCCAGACATCAACAACACAGCTATTTTCACTGAAGAGTAGAATTCTCAGTACAGTATACAAGAAAGACCATGTTATCTACAACATTTGTACACATTTACACTGATAAGGAGAAACTTCTCAGTATTTAGATCGATCTTAATCCTTTTGTATACATAGAAGTATCAGAACAATAGCATATACAAATTGTGAGATTTAAAAAATGCTACATACACATAAATGATGAAATGATCAACACTTAATGGTGTGCTTGAGTCTAATTTTTGGGGGCTCACATAATTCTCAAGAGTCTTCAAAATGAGTTACAAGCTTGGGGCCGGTGAGATGGCTCAGCGGCATAAGCGCCTGCCTTGCAAGCGCGAGGGCCCGAGTTCGACTCCCGGATCCCACATACGAAAAAGGGGCCGGTGATATCGCTCAGCGGCACGGGTGCCTGTTGGCGCGCGAGGTCCTGAGGTCGACCCCCCGGTACCCACCAAAAAAAAAAAAAAAAAAAATGAGTTACAAGCCAGGTGTGGTTGTATAGGCCTGTATTCCGAGCACTTGAGACACTGTGACAGGAGGAGCACCATGAGTTCCAGGCCAGCCTGGGCTACACAGTGAGTTCAAGGTCTGCCTGAACTATGTAGTGAGACCCTGTCTCAAAAAAACCAAAAAACAAAAAAGAAAAAAGAAGAGTCACTACAATCTCTTGATATTATATAAAAATTTATCAAAATAAAGAACTTCATATTAGTTAAGAGATACTAATCAATAAAAAGTATCAAAATTCACCATAAGATTATGAACAGCTTGCTTAGAAGACTAGATTTGGGTTAACTGGAAAAAAATATTTACAGTTAAAAAAAAAAAAAAAAAAACACCTGATATAGGAAACACCTTAAATATTACTAAAACCCTTGAGGCCCAGGGTTCAGTGGAGAAACTACAATTAAATATCTGTGATTAAATTCTCTAGAAACCATAATTTTAACATGTATTAGACCCAGAGCCCTAATAATAATGCCTTACACTGTCAAGAAGCAAATAACTGAAATATTGCCTATCAATCTGTAAGGCATATTGAGCACAGTATCTCAAACCTAACCTCAATATCTAGATTAACACAGAAAAAATAATATAATGAACCCTAATAACAATTATCTACTATGTTTATCCATTAAGGATATGAGGCAGTGAGAAGCAAAGAAAAATATAACCCGTTATTCTAATCTAACAAGAAAAAATATTATAATTCTAATCTCAAAACATTAGTTTGGGTTAATTTATCAATTGCATAGATAAAAAAAATGCACTAAAAAAATGTTTGAAAAAGCCAAATATTTTTCAAAGGATTAAGCTAGTTGTGTGTTGAGAAAGTATTCCACTCTCTTGGATGCATCTATTTTTTATTCCCTAAATCTGCGTATGTTCAAATTTTACATCAGTGGGGGAGATGGGAGGTAGGGGAGATAAAAAGGATCAAGGTGTAATATGTATATGTACCAATACCCCACAATGAATACATTCATTATGTATCACAAACATACAGGGCCGGTGAGATGGTTCAGCGGCGTAAGCACCTGCCTTGCAAGCGCGAGGGCCCGAGTTCGACTCCCGGAACCCACATACGAAAAAGGGGCCGGTGATATTGCTCAGCGGCACGGGTGCCTGTTGGCGCGCAAGGTCCTGAGGTCGACCCCCCAGTACCCACAAAACAAAAAAAAACAAAACAAAACAAAAAAAATACATTACTAAAAAATGTAAAAAAAATAAGTGGTCAAGTCAATGGAAGAAAACTGTATATCAAGTTAAAACAGGAAAGAAAAGGCAAAATGGTCGTGAATGTAAAGAGAGAAACACGTTATTTCTTCAAATTATAACAAAGCATCACTAAGTCTAACTGGTAGGGATTCCCTAAAAAATGGATAGATGTATACTATTGGACAGAAACACACTAAAATAAAAAAGCCTCCCAAATCAATGTTATGAGAGAAGGGAAAGTGTAGGAAAAAAAATTAATCATTTACTAGGGGTTCTGTCAAAACAGGTGGTGAGTCCAAAAAAGGTTTACTTTTAGAAGAATGTCTTAGTGTCCTCTACTATACAAAAATGGAGGCTAGGCATGCTGGTATGCCTATAATCCCAGCACTCAGGAGGCTGAGGCAGGAGCATAGCCATGCATGAGACCAGACTGGCTATATAATGAGCTTAAAAGGCCACCCTAAACTACATAGAGAAACCCCTTCTCCAAAAAAAAAAAAAAAAAGAGCAAAAAATTCTGCAGTGTAAAAATGACTCATAAAAAATATTCCTATCATTAAAAATTACTGGTAATTCTATAAACTAATTGTCTTTTTTAACACCTGATCTGATATAAACATATGCATGTTTGTGTAATTTGAGCAAACGCCACCCACAGAACAACTCTACTGCAACTTCAGAAACTTTGAGGCCTTCATCTTCTTTCAGTCTATCATTTTCCTTTTTCTTCCTCCTAAGCCTAAACCCCAAAGGTAATCATCAGGGTAGCCAGGAGTTAATACAGACTGAAACTCAACTTCCTGGGTTTGAAGCCCAAATCTGCCATTTGCTAAATATGTAATCCTAGGCCAATGTACTAGCCTTTCTGTGTCTCGGTTTCATTATGAACAATAGTACCTACCTCCCAGGGTTATTTTGAGTAAATGAATTAGTATCTGTAAGACTTATATATGTGCCCAGTACAGAGAATGAGCTCTACAAGTGGTAGTTATCACATCACCATCTATGCTTGAGTTAGTCTTTGCTGGTGTAACTGACACCATTAATACAAATTCCTAGTCTGAAATCTCACCTGGGCCATTAGTACCAATATTTGCTACATTTTCGGTCTCATCCACCCACCCCCAAGCCCATCGACTCTATTCACTACCATCCCTTTTCCTCACCTTGAAGGATAGGGTGTCCTCACATTTAAGATCAGCCCTTTTAACTGCCCTCCATTATTTCCCACAGCAATCCTTAAAGGTCAAAATCCGTAAATCAATGCCAGGCGTGGTGGTGAATGCCTATAATCCCAGCACTCAGGAGGCTGAGACAGGAGGATTGCTGGGAGTTCAAGGCCAGCCTGATCTGCACTGTAAAACCCTGTCTCAAAAAGATAACAACAACAAAAAAAATCCATAAGTCATACTTGACTCTGTTCTCCACATACAATCAATAGCTAAGTTAGTTCTATAGTTTTTATCTCAGTATTTCTTTTAATTGTTTATTCATCCATAGTTTTACTTGTTAATTAAGGCTCTTATTACTTCTTAACCAAATTCCTTGAAGAGAAATTAGAGGTTAAGGACAATTAGGATAATACAAATATCAGACAGAAGCTTAGGGAGGAGATGTGATATTTTGGTTGTTCTTCAGCCTCCAACTTTATATTCCTCAAACCCATCCTCCAAGATAAGTCAAAATGATTTTTTGGGGCCGGTGAGATCGCTCAGCGGCTTAAGCGCCCGCCCGGCAAGCGCGAGGGCCTGAGTTCGACTCCCGGAACCCACATACGAAAAAGGGGCCGGTGATATCGCTCAGCGGCACGGGCGCCTACTGGCGCGCGAGGTCCTGAGGTCGACCCCCCGGTACCCACAAAAAAAAAAAAAAAAAAAAAAAAAAGATTTTATTGAAATGCAAGTCTGCCTACTGTGAGATCGTCCCTAAATTCAGTATATATTACCCACTCCCTGTGAATTTTCACTCTTCCAGATCAAGAGACTAGTTCCTTTTCCTACCAAACATGGATACACTTTAGGAGGTAGAAGAACCTCTTAAACTGGAAGGCAAGGGCAGGAAGAACACAAGTTTAAGCTCAGCCTGGGCAATTTAGTGACACAGTGAGACCTTACTGGAAAAAAAAAAAATAAATAAAAATAAATAAATAGAAGGGCTGGGGACATAACACAATACAAAGGCCCTGGTTCAATTCTGGTACCACAAAACAAACAACCAAACACTCTTATAAATGGTATGCAAAATAAAAACCTTTCTTTAAAGCACACTTACAATTTTTCTGGAAAGACTATACAGGCCCCAAAACTTAGTCCCAAAATTTCAAATTTTCAAAGGTGACTATAAAGCCTGAGTTCATTATCAGGGATAATAATATTTCACATAGTCTGCCTCAAGCTATATCTTTATCAGTTGTTCCTCTATATGGGTAGAAAACAAGAGTTGATGAACTGGGCACCTTTTATTTTTGTATGTCTAGTGTCCCTTCTTCCTTCTTTTTGGTAACAACGTCCTGACTTCTGTTAGAGAACAACCCTTGTAACCCTTAAAGCAACTCTGGTGAGAACATCAAGGTGTCCCACTCTGCACTGGGCAAAGGTGATGACACCTAAACTCAAACTAAGCTCATCAGGCTGAGTTCCCAGGAAGCTGAACTTTAAGTAGAATGATATGAGGTAGGAAAATGGTTAGAGCTGACTCATTTTGACTGTGGGACACTAAAGACACTGTTCCATACTACTACCTAGGTCCTCATCCCTGAAAAGAGCCCTATTTCTTCTCAGGGCTTCCTGGGGCCTACTCGCTCATTTTTCACTTAAATTCTGTTACCTAACTTTCTCAAATACACTTTTCTGCTTAAGTTGACTATTCTAGCCATTTATTCATCCTGGTACTGGACAAACTTTTATTGAACTGTGTGATGGTTAGCTGAAGGTATTAACTTGGCTAATTATTCAAACAGGAATCAAGGTGCTGCTATGAAGGTAAGAAGATATTATATAAATGGAGTGAATATCTACAATCTGTTTACTTCAAGAAAAGGTGTTGTGGGGGGAGCGTGGAGACACATTCCTGTAATTCCAGTACTTAGAAGGCTGAGGCAGGAGGATCTCAGTGAGTTCAAGGCCAGCCTGGGCTAAATAGTGAGTTCAAGGCCAGCCTGAACTTCATAGTGAGACCCTGTCCCAAAAGAAAAAACCAAAAAACAAATTAACAAACAAAACAGTGATTACCCTTAATAATGTAGATAGGCCCCAACCAATCTGTTGAAAGATCTTAAGAGCAAAATGAGTTTCCCTAAAGAAGACTGTAAGACTGCAATATCAACTCCAGCTCTAGAGTTTGCAGCCTGCTGACTTGCCCTATAGATTGTGGGGTTGAAAGCTCTCACAATCACAAAGGCAATCCCTTGAAAAATCTCTGTATTTATTGTGTGCGAGTGTGCGCGCACACGTGTATCAGTCCTACTGGTACTATAGGTACGTGTCTGGTTCCCCAACTAATACAAACACCTACTATACCCTGGTACTAAGGACAAACACCAGTGAACAAGTCACTTTAGCGGTGTTTTTGTTGTTTGCAACCCAAGAATCCTAAACATTTTTTTTCTAGATTCCACCAAGTACGGAGAAATTAAGGAAAGAAGGCGTGCTGGGGTGGGGTCGCTAAAACAGTTGTCAAAATGTGCAGGTTCCTTTACTTCAAGGGTGAGTAAACTAACCCACAAGTCAAATCCAGACTACCGCTTGTTTTTGTGTGGCCTGTGAACTAGAATGATTCTCACGTTCTTAATGATTTTTTTTAAAAATGAAATTAAATTTTAAAAAAATCAAAAGAGGGCCAGTGATATAGCTCAGCAGCGTAAGCGCCTGCCTGGCAAGCACGAGGTCCTGAGTTCAACTCCCGGTACCCGCATATTAAAAAAATAATAATAATAAAAATTCAAAAGAAAAACAATACCTTGTAACATGTGAAAAATAAATGAAATTCAAACTTGTTTCTATAAATAAAATGAACAGTCACTCATTTGTTTATATATGGTTTATGGCTGCTTTCACCATGTAACAACATAGATGAATACCATTGTTCCTTGGTATCCATCCTGTGGTATATGAAGGAGACTGGTTCCAGGACCTCCTGCAGACACCAGAATCCACAGATGCTCAGGCCCTTACACAAAGTAGCTACATAAAATCTATATAACGTATGTTTAAATCATCTCTAGATTACCTGTAACACCTAGCACAATACAAATGCTATGTAAATAGCTGTTATACTTTATTGTTTAGGAAATAATCCACAAAAAACAGAAGTCTATACATATTCAGTACCAATGCAATTTTTTTACCCTGAATATTTTTTATCCAAGGTTGGTTGAATCCATAGTTATGGATTCTGTAGATATGGAGCGCCAATTGTGTTTGAAACAGCAACCATATGGTCCTAAAAACCTAAAATATATATTAGTTGCCCCCTCAACAGAAAAGGTTTCACTGCTCTAGTTTATGAGAGGAAACATTAATGTCAGGAGGAATGGCCAATAAAAAGGTAAGAAATGTTAGAAAAGAGGATAGAAAAGGAGAAAAATTAGTTTTACTGTTATTTATAATCTTTACAACATTCCTATGAGGTGGGGATCATTTTATACATAAGATCGAGAGGTTAAAACTAACTTGTCCAAATTCAATAGACAAAAATTAAGACCCAGGATCATACTCCAGACAGTTTGGCTCTAGCCTCTGTGTGGTTAACCATAACATCATACTGCCGTATCAGTCATCTCCTTTTCTATCTAATCTACACTGCACAAATGAGGTTGATTTTCCTTAGAATTAAAGCATAGTTATCCATTGCTTAAGGATGGAGATATGTTGTGAGAAATTTGTTAGTGGTTGATTCTGTTGTCATACAAACATCAGAGCATGTACATACACAAACCTAGACAGTATAGCTACTCCTGTGTAGGCTTATGGCATATATATGGTATAATCTATTGCTCACAGGCCATGATTTAAAAAGAATAAGATTAAACCAAGCACAAGAGAAAACGATACAGCCAAGAGTGACACTCAACATGAGAGGTATGAGGGGGCTGCTGGTTTTTAACACAGCACAGTGTTTTACAATAAATATTTTTTTAAGCTGAAAGATCAAGAGTAGCAATACGAGAAACTTGATAAAACTTATCTTTGAAAAATGGAAGTTTTATTTATTACCATGCAAGTATAAAACATTCTAGTCTTCATGTCTTGTTTTCTACATCTTAAGACTTAAAAAAAAAAGCAGATATGAAAGCAATACTATTTGTATATATTTAAGTTTTTACAGGAAATTTATGTAAGGATATATAGCGAACTGATTACCATTATTTCTAATCTTATTTGTATTCTTTCTTTCATCTGTATTTTTGTATTATCTGTATTTGTCTTTTATAATTACTTAATATTATTTAATAAAAATGAATTTTTAAAAACTGACTCAATGGATTTTCAAAGATTGCTTTAGTAATACATTGAACCGGAAAATAATTATACAAAGGACTAATAAAACTTTTTTTGATACTTTCCTGAATAGAAGCTTACTTTTGGTCAGGGAATAAAACATCAAACTAGGCCTCCCAACTTCTGTGTGCAGTGAAAATTTATATTCCACCGAACTCATCAATGAAGACTTGCTACCAAATAGCTATTGCTAATTAAAGTCCTACTGGTACTAACTTATCACAATAGTTAGTGAGGGAAAAATACTTTAAATAATGAAGAATAATAAATTGGAAATATTAGAAGTTTTATAAAGCACAAATGTCTATCATGCATTTTAATTTTTGTAGTCATTTATAATAACCATGCACATTTTCATTTAAAAACTCAAGTTAAAATTGAATGTCCTCCTTATATGGACTATTCATTTAAATTAATTTGAAGTTTTCATACAGCTTTAGTCTTCAGAAAACAAAGTGGGAAATGGGGTAGAGAAGACTTTATCTAAACTACCACACAGATTTGGCGAAAGGCCTAAAATCATAATAAATCAATTCTCAACCATAATTTGTCATTTTTGGCTGTGATTCTGAGATAAAGGACCCAGCTTCATATACATAGTTTCAAAGCTTTAAAGTTAAATTTTGAACTAAAGAATAAAATCTCCAACTTGGTTACATGGTAAATCTCATAAAATCACAATTGAGATGTTAATTTTCCATAAACATGCCATGAAAAATAAACTACTACTATGAGGGAAAAGAGTTGGTTTTTCACTTTGATGGAGGAAGACCTCCCTTCTCCTGACCCAAATTGGTATAAATCTCTTTAGTAAGCCTAGCTGTGCTAACAACTCAACTCCAAGAAGTTCAAATTTTAAAAACAATCCTTCCTGAATTACCTGGGTATTGAATACCATTTATATATATATTGAACATGATTACTCTTCACCCTAGTGGTGAACATTCCAGAACACTAAGAGCATCTGAAAATCTCAGAGCATCCTCTAAAAAAGTAGCTCATAGATAATAGTTATTAGTATCAAAATCAACATTTAAAGATTTTAATAATGCTATGCATGACTAAGTTTATAGGAGAAACAAGCTCTCAAAGAAATTAGAACTTTTCTAAAAAAAAAAAAAAAAAAGACATTTTTATTTTAAAAACCAAAACATCATTATTCTGCAATGTTTACTGGTTTCCAATAAAGGAAACTGTGAATCCAGCAAAAACACTGTTTAGATTAAGATTCTATAAAAATGAAACATTGATTCACCGATATGTTACCTAATATATATTCTGCTATGTTTTGAACTTTATTGGATTACAAAATTCAGAAAAATGTATGAAAAACTGAAAGAAATGAGTAAAACAACTCAATAAAAATAAGCAGAAACAGTATAGTATATACTATTTAAAGTAAGAACATGATCAAAAATGTAAAAAAAGTATACCTCCTTTATAAAGAACAAAAATTTCACAGCAGAGAGTGTGCCAGTCCAAAATGCTTCAATCAATAAACCCAGGATAAAAGGCATATTTGGAAGAAAAGCTGTAGTTCCATGTATTCCCACAAAGCTCACAGCTCAACAGCTTGTTAGTTCACTGTGCTTAAAGGTGCTTAACACAGTGAACAAACTCACAGGTGCTTTCAGAGTTCTGAGTCACTGCCAGCTACTAAAAGTTCTTAAATATCTGTGTTATTATAGTCTGGTTAAAATATATACACTTCTTCTTAAAAATAATAAATAAAAACTCTTTCCAAAATTACACAGTAACTTATAAAAAATATACAGGCACACCTGTATACTTACAGAACATTCTCTATTTCCATATTTAGAAGTACACTATAAAGCTATCATAATTAAAAGCTGGTACCAACACCAAAGGAATGAAATAACAGAAAACATAAAAAAGACCTGTGCCTAAAATGAATGTAATTATCAGGTACTGCAAACATATTTAAAAAAAAAAATCTGAGCACATAAAGTACTTCCAATTCTTAAATGACCCAGCAATTCTATCACTAATGGAAATGTATGATACAGAAACAAGCAAAGATTTTTCCAAAACAAAACAAAATCAGGAATAAAATATCCTTCAATAGAAGAATGGATAGGCCAGGTGTGGTGGCACACACCTGTAATCCCAGCACTCTCCCAGCACTTGCGAGGCTGAGGCAGGAGGATCACTGAGAGTTTGAGGCCAGCCTTAACTGTATAGCAAAATACTGTCCCAGAAAGACCAAAAAAAAAAATAAATAAATAAAAAAGAATGGACAAATTACATCACACAGTAGAATACTGCTTAAAAGAACAAGGTAGAAGCAGGCATGGCAGCACATGCCTGAAACCCAGCATTCTGGAGGCTGAGGCAGGAGAATAAGTTTGAGCATATTTAATAATGAAAAGTTATTAAAAATGACTTAGGGAGACACCATTTCAAAAGTGAAAAATAAAAAAGGGTAGGAATGTAGCTCAGTGTGAAGGCCCTGGGTTCAACTCTCAGTACAACAACAAAGAATAAGGCAGAACTACATATAGTAATATGAAAAGATAAGCAAAATAACTTAGGCAAACAAAACATTTAAAATAAATCTATTCCTGTTTCAAAAGATAGATATCACTCTATGAAACTATATTAAAATACACATCAGAAAAGGCTGGACAAATATTTAACAGTGGCTGTCAGTGGGGAAAGGAATTTCCACTAACACATATCAAAAAATATTAAAATGTACAGAATAAAGTATTTTTACTTTTTGGAATTTATCCTAAAAAAGTAATTTAGTATGTATGGAAGGAATCAACTACAATGATATTCATAGCAAAGCTTTTATAATTAAAAAATTGAGAATTACAGGGACTAGTTTAAATAAATGATGGTAGATTCATGTAACCAAACACTATGCATCCATTTTACTTATCCATTAGATATACTACTAAAACATTCATTGCCATGAAAAACACATTAAGAAAAAAAGAAATAAAATATTATGCATCTAACTTCATTTTGTTAAAGAAAAAATATATACATTGAATAACCTTTGAGAAAGCTGTACACCAAAATGTTAACAGGCTGGGAGACAAAATTAAGGCAAATTTCCTTTTATCTTATTGAATTCTTGTTGGATTCCTCAACAAGGGAAATACTGCCCTGAAAGGAGTAAAAATTGCACCCCTGAAGGGCAAAAATAAATATTATTTTTTCAGTGTATTATGCACAGATATACATATAATACATATACAAATGTACAGTTATGTCTGTATCATTAAAATTTCATTGGGGGACAACTAGAGAAAAAACACCTAAAAAGGCTGGGTGTTTGTATGATAATCATAAAAAAAAAAAAAGTGAAACACTGTCTCATTGGTACTTTCTCTCTCTTCCTCTGTTTCTTTGTAGCAATGTAGACTGAATCCAAGTCTTCACAAATGGTAGATAAGCACTTTGCCACTGAGCTATACCTCAGCCCTCATTCTTTCTTATACAACAAAGCTGGTATTACTTCAGTTTAACTTATGTAATCTATGTACATTTAACTAATACAAAAGGTAAAAAGGAATATACTAAACAATGAAAAGATGCATAACTTTTCATTATTAAATATAAAATGTGCTCCTTTATTCCCAAGGCTTTAAAAATATGTTTAAACTATAATGCTAAAACGAAAATATAGAAAGAAATAAAATGGAAAAGGCTTGCATCTAGAATTGTCTAAAATCACCTGCAGGAATAAAATATAGTTTCCTGTAGTTTTTAAATATGCGGGTACCGGGAGTTGAACTCAGGACCTCGCGCTTGCCAGGCAGGCTTTTATGCCGCTGAGCTATATCACCGGCCCCAATTAATAGATTTGTTTGGCATGTCAACCTTGAAATTACACAGAATTCAAAATTCTCCTATGTTATTTATTTCCCACATTAAATACTTTAGGTCTAAACATGAAGGCATGAAGGCATGAAAGCCAAAGATTTATTGTATACCTAAATAATGAAACTACCTAAATACATAGTTAACTGCCCCCCTTAACTAATGGGAATTTACGAAGCTAACCAAAATAGGGGATACAAGCATAAGATACTATTCCAGTCCTTAGGGATCTCCCACCACAGTGTGTCTGACAGGTGTCAATGACAACTTTTGGCAACAGTAACAGCAGCAAAAAAATTTCAGTGTTTTTTTATATGCCAGGCATACTTATTTAATTCTGCAACATGTTGATGAAATAGATATTGTTCTTTTTCTCTTACAGATGAGAAAACTGAGAAATAAGGAGGTTAAGGAATAGCTGATAAGTACTATATGCAAACTTTGCCAAATATTTTGTCTGCTGACCACAAATAACACTATCAAATAACCATTCAAAGTGAGATTTAGCATACTATTTATATAAAAAGGTAAATTCTGTAATTAAACAGTTATTCAAAAAATGGAATTTAAATAAATATAACTGAGGCAAACCTGAGTCAGAATAAAAAGATTTCCAAGGCATATCAATAATACAGAATTTTCCCATTTCTTTCATTGATCATATTCGCACACTAGCAACTCAATTTTGCTTCTGTTTTAAAGTACAAATTCTTTTTTTTTTTTTGAGACAGGGTCTCGCTATGTATAGTTCAGGCTGGCCTGGACTCACTCGAACTCCCAGCGATCCTGCCTCAGCCTCCCAGTGCCACCACACCTGGCCTAAAGTACAAATTCTTGCCTTGAACTCACAGTGATCCTCCTGACTCAGCCTCTTGAGTGCTGAGATTACAGGGATGGGCCACCATTCCCGGCT
The DNA here is from genome assembly GCA_028451465.1 of Erethizon dorsatum. Taxonomy (NCBI): domain Eukaryota; kingdom Metazoa; phylum Chordata; class Mammalia; order Rodentia; family Erethizontidae; genus Erethizon; species Erethizon dorsatum. The sequence goes on from CM051829.1 coordinate 84,017,060, forward strand.
CAAGCTGGACTATTTCTACTTTGGGACTGTTACAAATAAGGCTGTCATAAACATTCATGTACAAGTCCATATGGGGGCATATGTTTTCTTGAATAAATGGTTATGGAATGACCAGATCATATTAGCAGTATGTTTAACTTACTGTAAAATCTTACTGTAAAATGACTAACATTTTACATTCTTACTGATAAGGAATGAGAGTTCCAGTTCCTCTACAGGGATGGGCCACCATGCCTCACTAAAGTACAAATTCTTTTTTTTTGGGTACCGGCGGTCAACCTCAGGACCTCGTGCGCCAGCAGGCGCCCGTGCCGCTGAGTGATATCACCGGCCCTTTTTTTGTATGTGGGTACCGGGAGTCGAACTCAGGACCTCGCACTTGCTAGGCAGGCGCTTATGCCGCTGAGCCATCTCACCAGCCCCTAAAGTACAAATTCTTAACATATAATTGTATTTCAGAAATTCTATTTACTAATTCACGTGCAAAGCTTTTAACTAATTTTATCTAAGAATCTTCCTTTAAGTTTTATAAAATTTAATTTCATATTTTATAATGATTTTAGAAAACATTTTCTGTTAAAATACATGAACAATGTATAAAGTTCATAAAGTAAAAGGTCTAAAGGGGGAAATAAAAGTGCCAATAATCTCACTATTTTTTTTTTTTTTTTTTTGTGGGTACCGGGGGGTCGACCTCAGGACCTCGCACGCCAGGAGGCGCCCGTGCCGCTGAGCGATATCACCGGCCCCTTTTTCGTATGTGGGATCCGGGAGTCGAACTCGGGTCCTCGCGCTTGCAAGGCAGGCGCTTAAACCGCTGAGCCATCTCACCGGCCTAATCTCACTATTGCAGATAATAACTTAGGTCCTTTTGGTGTTATTTTAGCCTGTATCCTATACAATACTAAATAGATACTTGTAAAATACGGTAGTGAAATCTATACAATCACTGGTAATCTGCTTTTTTCCCCTTAACAAAAAAGTACCTTTTATGATTGATTTTCTATAAAACACTTTGGTTTACAGGACTTTAAAACAATTTTTTTGTTGTTATTTTAGCCTGTATCCTATACAATACTAAATAGATACTTGTAAAATATGGTAGTGAAATCTATACAAACACTGGTAATCTGCTTTTTTCCCTTAACAAAAAAGTACCTTTTATGATTGATTTTCTATAAAACACTTAGGAGGTTTACAGGACTTTAAAACAATTTTTTTGTTGTTTGTTTTTGTTTTTTTTGAGACAGGGTTTATATAGTTCAGACTGGCCTTGAATTCACTATGTAGCCAAGACTGGCCTCAAACTAGCCATCTTCCTGCCTCAGTCTCCTGAGTGCTGGGATTACAAGCATGTGCCACCACACCTGGCTAAGACAGTTACAGTACTATACTATGAAAATTAATCACATGGTGGGAGGCGATGTTGGTTCTTCATATAAACAGCACTTCCTTTTACAAGTATTTGTTCAAAAAGTCATTAAATTTTTTTCTAATTAAATAAGTATCTCTGTTGCACTATTTAAAAACTTCACATGCCCATCTGCATGTCAACATGCAGGAAATATTAAACACATAGTTATACAAGTATTATGGCTGAAAAAAAATCAGACTGTGACAATTCACTATAAACTCAGCCCAGAACAATTGAACCTAAGCAGAACTAGCTAAGAAAACCACAAAGCAATGATTCTTTATATCCATTATCTAAGGCCTACTATTGCTCACACACACGTAAGCAGATGGCACTGAGTGGTGAAACGATCTCAAGTTTGTTCTATTCATGACAGTAGCCCAATCTAAAGCATAATGGGAACAGACTGACATCATCTAAAACCTTCCTTACACATGGTTTCAACTGTAGGCTTAGATGTGTTCCTGAATTATAATGCTGCTGTATTCCAATGTAACATTACAATTTTAACATTAGAGTGAAATATTAGTCAGGAGCTACTAAGCATTTATTTAAAATTCAAAGGGATGGTTTACAACTAGCATTTGTCCTAAGTGTAAAATTCAGTATTCAAAAGGCAGAGGATGTTTTTAAAAAGAGGATATTACTATTTGACCCATTTTGAATTACTGAAATCCCAGACTTCTTATCATTTGAATGTAAGAGAAACACCACTAAAATATCCTAATATCTGAAAATCTAAACATAGAAATAAAGGAAAGTCTGAAGACTGATTGTAAGACTCACATTCCCAAATCACTTGTCCATGGCTTTTCTTAAGTTAATTCAATATTCTTAAATAATTACATTTATAAAACTACACATCAACTTTTAGAGATATACATCTATAGGACAAATCAACACTTGTACATCACATGCAAAACAATTTTCTGAAGCATGAAAACTGCATACTATAGTTACGTATGTCATTATTAAACTGACTATGATCAAAATGAAAAACAGGCTACAACAGCACAGCAGTCTAAAAGCTGCCATACAGAAAGCTAGCAGGAAGAAACAAAACACTAACTATCCCAAGAACCAAAACATTATACAGTTATCTTTTATAGACCTTTCAAACTTTAACTTTAGTCTCAGATAACTCAAAATAATATTTAAAATGTTCCTTCTTCACAGAAACAATCCTCTTCATTCTATGTAGATTTATTATACTTTGAACTCCAACCAACAAGACAGATTGCATATTACATGAAGTAGTGATCACTGTACTGCTACATATGGTGACAGACACATCGCACACATCCTCTTTGATACTGCAGAAGGCTGCAATATCTCATCCAAAATATCCTACCTCCCCAACATCAATTTACCTTCTCATCACCTTCATTTCATCAACTGCATTTCTCCTTTTTGTAAAAGTAAATTTCTAATCCAGTCCAGTAAATTTCCAATCCAGTAACTTCCATGTGTCATATATCAGCAACCCTTCCCTTTCAATTTCTTAATAGGCAATCATTCCTATAAGATACTCATTTAAAATAACTACAAACTCAAATTTAATTAGATATTAATTAATTTGAGGATTAGAAATGTTACAGTCATGGAGTTTAGAGACATCACATACATTTTGTTTTGTGGTATTGGGGATTGAACCTGTGGTATCCTACACTGACGTACATTCCTAGCCCTTTCTGTTTCTTTATTTTGAGATAGAGTCTCATTAAATTGAGGCTAGCCTCAAACCTGCAATCTCTCCTCCCTCAGCCTCCTTGGTAGCTGGGATTACCGGCATGCGCCACCACACCCAATATACACATACTTTAAAATCCTATTATGTATTAAATGTGCCAGAATCCTAAATTCATATTTCTGAACAACAAGCCACACACTTCTGTATACTAATGGAAGACAAACATATGAATTCACTATACATATATACCACTTCAATAGACATTAAACAGACAACTAATGCTGGCTATATAAGCATTTTGAGGGGCCGGTGAGATGGCTCAGCGGCGTAAGCGCCTGTCTGGCAAGCGTGAGGGCCCGAGTTCGACTCCCAGAACCCACATATGAAAAATGGGCCGGTGATATTGCTCAGTGGCACGGGTGCCTGCTGGCACGCGAGGTCCTGAGGTCGACCCCCGGTACCCACAAAAAAAAAAAAAAAAAAAAAAGCATTTTGAGTACTGTGATTCCATCACCTCATTTCAGAATACTACAGCAAATTTTAAAATAATTACAATAACCACAAGATGACATCTTGATTATAAATACTGGAGTTTAAAGCAGATTAAAAAAAACAGCTGAAAACTTTATAAATCATTTAGTTCACAAAATTTAAGAGACAATTATACTTTCCAAGTATCTGGTCTTTATTTTCCTCCTCAGGATTTTTATCATGTGATTTATTATAAATAATTTAAACCTCACTGGAGAGGGATGTAGGAGAGAAAAAAGCCAAAGCCACCTAATTATTCTTGAAGAAACGTTCTAGATTTATCTCCGAGGAAACAGTGTACACTCAAAAAAGGATTATAGGAACAGAGTAGTCTCTTGTCGCTCATTCATTTACTCACTCCCATTCAGTCATGTTTGTATGTAAGTAGGGCGCAAATATTTAATGACCACCTATTTTCTGCTTTGTAATGGAAGTTCTCTGTCAGTGTGACTCTCTATAATTAGAGCTGTGTGGATTTTTGTAAGTTATACAACTACTTTGAGTTTCATCACCTGTAAAACTAGGACGATACCAACATCTACTTCATAGGTTTACAGTGTAATTTAAATGAGATGTAAGAGATCTACCTTCCAAAACAAATTACTGCCTTCTTTTCATAAGTCTTTCTAAAGATTGCACTTAGAGAATAATTTCAACCTTTATATGAAAAATCTTTTATTCTCTATGCTTTCCATGTCTTTAAAGAGACTTTTCTATCAACTGAATTGACATTTATTAACCAGATAAGTAAAGGCTAATTAGAACTTGCAAATTTTCAAAGACTTGGAAATTAATCAAATTCAATGATAGGTTTTTTCCCTCCACTTTCCTTTTCTTTTTAAGGTAGTGCTGGGGATTAAGCCTAAAGTCGCAAACATGCTTGGCAAGTGCTCTACCACTGAGCTATCTCCCAGCCCCAATGCTAGGTAGGTTCTTAAGTGGCAAACACAAATTTTATTTCATTACAGTACCAACCTACAAATCACCACTAAGTATGATAATGAGTTGTGATAATTAGCCCCAAAGACTTGAGTCAATATAATTATTGGTTAAAAAAAAAATACACAATATCTTGCCTGTATAAATCTACGGAGAGTAAATATACAATTCTTATTAGACTTCTTACAATTATAAAAATAATTCATTCTCATCTCTAAGACCCCTGGGGAAAAAATTTATAGACTATAAATTAGTGACTTTGTAGGTCTACAGAAATTACTAGTTGCCCTACAGGTTTGTTTTCAGACAGTATTATTATTATAATTTTTTGTTCATTAGCCTGTTTATTAAATTTATTCCATGTCAAACACATACATTCGGACACACACTCATGCCTAAGCCTAGAGTATTATCATTAAAAGTAGGTACAGAATATTTTGGTGTATTGATAGAGCAAGATTGGCTTAGTGTCGCCTTTTATTATTATTTATTATTATTTATTATTTATTATTTATTTATTATTATTATTATGGTTTGCTCCTAAATATTTTATATTATAAATAAAGCTGCTACGTACATCCTTGTACAAACTGCCTCTTTTTCTTTTGGTTATTAACTTAAAGCATATTTCCCAAGGAAGTATTAATGAACCAATGGGTGGACAGCAGGGAATCACCAAGGTTTATCAGCAGGGAAAAGGCATGGTCGTATCTTTGTCTTTAAAATATCTGTCCAGTGAGGGTAATGCCTGTTACAGGGTTATTGTAAACACTAAGTGGGGTCAAGAAACTGACAGTACAATAAAGAACTATGCAGACATAAACTATTATACTCATGATATTGTCACAAAGTCTAACCGCAGAAGAATCATAGTTAACTGAAGATCATCAATTAATTTAATCACACATGCAAACTGTTTCTCTGAGGGTCTCTTATTTTATCTTAGAATTCTAAGGATAGTGCAATATCATGAGAAAAGTGAGCCTCAACAAATAACCATTCAAAAATGACCTATTCTTTGTCCTGTGAGCAAATACCTGCTTCAGGAACGTGGGCTTGCCTCAGAGGTATGGAAATAGCTTACTGTTGAAGCATGACAGTATCTGTGACCTGATAAGGAGAAAGGAGGTGTTATCTTGTCTACACATTGTTCAGCCAGTATTATTAGCAAAACCACTTCAAGTTCAAAAGTAATAATATTTATTCATAAAGGGAAATAATGAAGTGTCTTCTCTAATTTATTAGAACAAAATTCAAACTCTTCACTGTTGGACCTATGTGATTTGTTCCCATCCATTTGTTCTCATCTATTACTCTCTTCCCAGCCTTGGGGCCTTCTTGCTATTCCTCAAACATAAAGGAATGACAAGTGCTTTTTACTTTAGAGCCTCTTTACCAACTGGGCCCTCCGTGTGGTTCACTCTTCTTCCTGATCATCTGACATTAAATATTAACACCTCAACGAGCTTTCCCTCAACACTCAATCTAAACCCTCCCACCATTTTCTATCACTTCATCTTGCTATTGCTTCTTTACAGCATCTGGAATGTCTAAAATGTTCTTATTTACCTGTTTATTTACTGTTTCTCTCCACTGTTATCAACTCCTCACTGGTACAAAGAGCTCCAACAGTCTTATTCAATGATAAATCTCTGGTTCTTGGAAAAGTACCCATCACCGAATAATCACTCAATAAACGTTTTGGGTGACTAACCAAACTGTGTAATATCAGTTGAGGAAATCGATTTTGATTTTTTAGTCACGAACTTTCATTTAGCACTCAAAATTGCTGATGAGGAAAGTAAGGAAAATGGACACAATATTCTATTAAACCAGTAGGGTTCATTTTTCCTTTACTTTGATCTATGGCATAGAAAGATATAAAAGTCTATTTATGTTTCATATATTTCATATGCTACATCATGTAAAAACTGAATGAACAAGATACGTATCAGCAGCACATGCCTATGGTCCCAGCTACTCGGGAGGCTGAGGCAAGAGGATCACTCAAGCACAGGAATTCAAGGCCAGCCTGGGCAACATAGTAAGACCTCATCTCTTAAAAATATTGTTTAAAAATTAAATGAACCATCTTATTTTATAATAGTACAGCATGAACTGCCAGTTACTTAATCTAGTAATTTGCTTTCCCTGCCAAAATGTGAACAAGCTGTTAAGAATCTAAGACATAAAGACAGGTCGTCATAGTGACAGAACCATAATGTTCCAAACCAGGGAAGATTCTCTCAGCTACAATTTAGGGGACTGGTGGGGGGCAGTCCTAGGAGAATGATTGTAGTTCTAACTTCTGTTAACGAACAGGCAGAAATATCCTCATAGCTATTCAAAATGAACAACTGGAATTTTATAGTTTGTAATGTTAAACTCTGCTTTGACTATCTGAGATCCCTTTAGTAAGTGAAATAGTCAACTGACCAGATCTGAGCTTTTGCAGTATCACATAACAAAAACACAGTATTTTTAAAAAAGCATCACACATACACACAATCCCTAATACTATGTGCTACATTTGCTTATGAATAAAAGTATTTTTAAAATATTTTCAAGGATACTTTTAAAGGGAATAAATTCAAACAGTCATGATGGACTTCATTTCTAAATTTAGACAATATTTGAAAAAAAAAGTATGACAACTCACTGGTTTAAAAAATACATCTGTATTTTTACTGTAGTTTTTTTAAAAATACAGATTGTTTCTTTTCTCAACAGGAAGATAGTGAGCAGATAATTCACAGCTCATGTGAGTTTACTTATTAGTCAAAAAGAAAATACTGATACCAATCTTCAGGCAGTTTGCTTATTCAGCCAAGTGGAAAGTATGAGTAGAGTTAGAATCAGGTATTAGAATGTTTAAAAATGGCACCTACAAACTCATATTTTTTTAAAATCAGGAAAATTAAGGAAGGAGAAGAACAGGAATACTAAAAGTAGGGTATGTTTGTCTAAAGATCACACACTCAATTCCCTATTTTTTTTTTGTTGCTCTGTAATTCACTGCCTTCGAAATTCTAAACTGCTTAATAAGAAGTCTATATTTCACTTATCTCTGCTCACTTAACTGATGTTTTTAAAGTCTAGAAGCACCTGTGAATGCTGTAAAAACCACATGCAAAAGAATTCTACCTTACAGTAGAATTTGAAAATAGTATCTCCAGAAATACAAAGTCTAAAATAAGGATTTACTGTTAAGTAATTCAAAATCCTTAATAAACGAAATTTTTGCAAGAGACTGCCTATGTGGAATTAAAAAAATAAATAAATATATCCTGTTCACTGGTGAAATTATGTCTTTTACCATTCAATTAAAAAAAAAAAAAGGTAATAACAAGCGAAGGGTACTGAGTCCCATCTTTTCTCAAAAATGACCAAATTCCAGGTAGCCTAGACCTTAACATTCATACTGTTTCTTTTGAACTTCATCTCCAAACTGGATACACAAATCTTCCCAACAGTGGCTCCGAGCAACTCCCCCAAAACATTTCCTTGTTTTCCATCAAACCCTCAGATCTTGCCATACCTGTATTAAGTTAAACCAATCTCCCTGTCTTCTGTCTTTTCTTTCTTCAATTTACTCTATAGCCTCTAGCCAGATTCAACTTTTTTATGAATGAATGCTCTTATAAACCATTTTCTTTTTTTTTTTTTTTTTTTTTTGTGGGTACCGGGGGGTCGACCTCAGGACCTCGCGCGCCAGCAGGCACCCGTGCCTCTGAGCGATATCACCAGCCCCTTTTTCGTATGTGGGATCTGGGAGTCGAACTCGGGCCCTCGCGCTTGCCGGGCAGGCGCTTAAGCCACTGAGCCATCTCACCGGCCCTAAACCATTTTCTTTATAGCGAAACTTCTTGTACTCCTGAAGAAAGTCTATACTTTTCAATTTAGTATTTAATGACTTACAAAGTCTAGCCCCAAAATCTACCTGGGATGGCCTCACCTGTGTATTTTCTAACTATACTAAAGCATGGTTGACTGTCAAATCAATCACTTGTCCTTCAAATTCTACTGTACTTTCTCTCTAAATTGGCACAATGCCATTCCTACCACAAAGAATGTCCACCACTCTTCCTCCACATGCCATTGAGCACCACAGCCCATTTGCATCACTGTATTTATTTGTGTAAACAAGAATATAAAAATGAGGTATTTCCTCCCTCCTGGAGACTGGCAGAAAAAAAAAATCTAACAAAAATAGCTAGCTTTTATTAAATAGATACAATGTGTGTGAAGAGGTTTAACATATTATTTCTAACTCAACAATCCTATATAAGTAGTATTCTTTTAAATATAAGAAAGCTAAGATTTATAAATCATATAGGTAGCAAGCTAGCTCAAATCATGTAGTTAGTGGTGAAGCAAGGATTTGACCCAGGCTTGCCTAACTCCAGAGCTATCTCTAAATCCTAACAGTTTGCTTTAAGTTGGATCCATGTGACTATCCTCCTTATCTACAGAAACAATTTCATTTTACATGATATATTACATGCTATAACAAAACCTTTTTCATATTTGTCATTTTAGTAAAAGAACTTTAAAATTCTGTATCTTTGTAAAAAATTAACAATTCTCAAATTGCAACTTTAATCAGTTTTTGTTACAAAAATTACTTTTATTTAAAATATTTTTTAAAGAAACTCATTCCAACCAACCAACCTTTTAGAATACCTGCAAATTACTACTCAAACATTATAATGATTTTACAGATTAATAATAATATGAGGATTTTGTGATTACAACCCAAGAATGTAACAGATAATCTATCAAATTGGCAAAGATTGGAAAAATTGACCTACTCATTGCCACTGAAGGTGCAGTGAGACACACCATCTTATACAGGGTAACCACCCTCTGATCCAGTTATCCCACTCCTGGGAATCTATCCTAAAGAAGGGGAAAAAAAAGATGCAATCAAAGATAAATGTACAAAAATGTTTGTCCCAGTGTTATTTAAAAATAGTAATTTTATAAAGAACCTCAAACTCTCACACTAGAAGACCAACATCCCATTCAGGAAAAATAAAAGTAGTATCGAAATAGTATATGTAAAGGTATAAATCTATTTTTTTAAAGAATAAAAAAGTACATGCAAGAAAAGAACTGGAAAATATATGTGAACACATTAATAGTAATTTTCTCTCTATGATAGGATCATGGGTGATTCTCAGCTTCTTTATACTTAGTGTTTTCATTTCAAAATTTGCCACAATGTAACACGAGTTACTTTAAAATGGAAAAAAGAGTTTCATGGAGACTAAAAAGTATCTGACTACCACACAGCAAGGAAGTGAACATAGTTTAAACATAGTTTAAAAGATACTGGAACACTGCTTCTAAAAATTTGGAGGTGATATGTCTACTAGAAGTACAAGAAACCAATTTAGAGAATTACCATCAGCATAAAAAATCTAACAGAACAGAATAAAATCAAGTAAAATGGAATAGAATAAAATAGTATTGCAAACAACCCAGGGCATCACAGATAAAGTATTATTTTATAAAACTTTCGTTTTAAATAAATATTTAAGAATTATGTCAACAACAACAAAAAAAAAGTTGAAGCGGTTATAGTCACTGAAAATGTCCTGAGTATAACTAGGACATATTACTTAGAACAGCAATTACGTTTTCCAGTGCAAAAACTTCAGAGTTGTTTTGTTTCCATCTTCTATTATGCTTGTGTTTTCTTTTAAGTTGTATAAAGAATTTCATCTAAAACTCAGTAGCATTTATGAAAGTATACTAGACCCCCATCTAACCGTCAATGCACCAAAAGCAAGCTTCACAAATTGCTTTATGTCTACTAATAAAAAATGTCCAATTAAACCTAATTGAAAACATGCGAAGTGGCAGAAAAGCTACATTTATTCTGCAAACTAAATACACTATTGTTGCATTAATAAATACATCAGTTAGGTTGTGGTGGGGGGGGGCTTGAAAACAAAACTGGCAAGCTACCAACATTCACAAAAAACGCACATTTTGTCTATTCATGCGTTTCTGTCCTAACAGGTAGTTAACTTTAGTGGCACAGGGTGATTTTAATCATGTACAAAAAAATGAATAAACTGTTCTACAAAACAACTTCTGACATTTAACGTAGAATTAACACTGCTAGCTGAACAAGAAAACCCTTTGACAATGTAGTATATATATATGTGTGTGTGCATGTGTGTATATATATGCGATTTACAAAATAAAAAGTATTGGACTGGAGTAACCAGGCAGCAGAGCCAACAAAAAACAATTTTTTGGTGATGCTGCAGATTGGACCCAAAGCCTTGTGCATATAAGTATACACTTGTGCATATTAAGCATATTAAGTATACACTTTACCACTGAGCTACATCCCCAGCCTACAATTGTTATTTACTATATTTAAACAACTGAGAAACTTACTTGCTATAGTAGTATTAAAAATCTGTTAGGAAATGAGACCACAGAAAAAGTGGTTTAACAACTAAGAGAGAATTCAAAGTACATTCATTTTATTTAGAAAATGAGTATTGTTCTATTTTTACTCTTCCATGAAAATACATGCATAAAAACATATGTCAAGCTCTAGCACACATAAAAAATAAACTAATGTACTAGATTATAAATTCCTTTAAGTAGAAACTACACATTTGTATCTCAGTGTCCATCGATAATCTAATTTTGAGTAACTCAAACATCTTTTCAATGACTGACTCTAAAATCTATCAATGAAATTATGCAATATTTTCACAATGGAATTTAAAGGGTAGTCTCAAAAGTATTAACAGGTTTTTCAATAAAGTGTAAACTACATAAAATTCAACAACTACTGTTAAATTTCAAGTACCACAAGAATGATCTTAGTGGTTGCTTTCTTAATGTTCTATGGTATAGCCAACATGTCTAGAACAGAATGATTCTATTTATAAATGAATTTTAAAATATCACTGAAATACACTGAATTTACTCCTCTCCAGATTATACATATGACAGATGTGAAATGTTCAGTCTGCAACAAGAGACTTCCTACACTGACTTAAGAGTAGTACAAACTGCACTTGGGATTTGGCCAGTTTTATCTAGTTCTCTGTGCCTCTCTTGATAGTTTTGTCTCTGAAAGCTAACCCACAGTTCTATCCTGAGTAAAAAATTTTTTTAAACATCTAGACTAAGTAAGTGTAACACAGTCCTGCAAACAACCAGGAATGAGTAACACGTTACACGTAATATATAATTGTGAGTTCAAAGTAAGACCCTTCAAAATTTTAATTAATCTAAACATGTCTTTTATCAGTTATGTGTAGTTTAGTATATCCTAATTCTTATGAAATATGGACTAATTTAAATTTATTATGAAATCAAAGGATCACATATTTAATTTTAAATTTGGTTAATTTTGCTATTCCATCCTTTGAATCACTATCAATGTGAATTAAATAGGCTAGAAATAAGAAACACTGGGAAAATTGGAGATTTATAAAGTTTATTTTCAGTTTTAACATAAATTTATATAGCCTAAATAAATAAGTCATAAATGTTTTTTAAAAAAAACTTTTCTTCTGTCTTTCTTTCTTTCCTTCTTTCTTTTTTTGAGGTAGGGTCTCAAGGCTGGCTGGAACTCACTATGTATAGCCCAGGCTGGACTCGAACTCAGGCTATCCTCCTGCCTCAGCCTCCTCCAGTGCTGGGATTACAGGCATTGCCTACAACACCCAGCTTCAAAAGGCATTTCTTGACTAATGATTGAAGTTTATTTCATAAAATAGAATTAATCCTCCATGTCTGTATCGTGTACTTCTGAAAGTTACAGTAAAAGAATTATTTTTAGACCAGTTATAAAAATACCATTTCTTGTTTCAACTCTACCTTAATAGCCACATACAATTTCTTTTTTTTTTTTTAATTGGTGGATGTGTATGTGCATGTTTGTACATTCTGCTGCTGCTTTTTTTTTTTTTTTTCCTTTTTTTGGTGGGAGGGACCAGGAATTGAACTTAGGATCTCACGCTTGCCAGGCAGGCACCTTGCCACTGAGCTATATCCCCAGCCCCCCTTCTGCTTCTAAAAGGCCTATTTTCTAGTGGAAATGAGAGCATGGCACAATTCTCTGTGGAACTGTTTTGATGATCAGAACATCATGATAATGAACAAAACTAAGCTCATAGATATATACTCAGATCATTTAACCTTTAAACAAACTGTCCTCTTAGCCAGTCATCTCAAAACTATATGAAGAGTACTAAGACAGTGTGAATCATTCAATGCAAACCCATCATCACTATTACAAAAAAATTTGCAGTGTGAATGAACTTATATTATCTGGGTATGAAATACTGAAAAACACCCAAACTACCACTTATAGTCCTCAAATTTTATGTACACACACACAAATGGACGCTTCATCTGTCTCAGTAACATTTGAAAGCCTAAGTTTTTTAATGCTAATATTTTCCATAAGATGTGATTTGACATTAAGTCATATAGTAATTATATGACATTAGAATAAGCAGAAAATATCTGGAAATATGCCATAACTCTTTTTCACAACTGATTAGTTTAATCTGAAAAAGAACATTAGGAGGCACTAAGTTTATGTTAATAATTTTAAATTTACCACAATATTAAGATGTTTTGCCAGACATGGTAAAGCACACCTGTAATCCTAGCACACCTGTAATTGAGAGGCTGAGGCAGGAGGATTGCCATGAGTTCAAGGCCAACCTGGGCTACATAGCAAGATCCTGTCTCAAAAAAACAAAAACAAACAAACAAAAAAACCAAAAAAAAAGATATGTTTTATATGAGTTATTTTTACTGAACATCTAAAATAAAGAGAATTTTAGAACCAAGAACTTTACCAGTTATCTAAAGTTCAATGAGCATTTACTGAGTCTCTAGCATTGGTCATACACAGTGCTAGGTGTTTCAGGTAACTCAACTAGTTCAACTTACTCTCTTTATAGATGATGAAGTTCTATGCTCATGTCAAATTAAGCTATCTGGATCAGAACTAGAAATGCTAAGTAAAGCCTTCACAATGGTATAATTTTCTATCAAAATAGATGAGTATCATCCTCTTCTATAAAGAAAATTTCAGCCAGGTGTGGTGTTGCACACCTATAATCCCAGGATTTGGCATGAGGCCGAGGCACGAGGATCACTATGAGTTTGAGGCACGCCTGGACTATACAGTGAGTTCAAGGCCAGCCTAAACTACACAATGAGACTGCCTCAAAAATATAAAAAAAATTCAAAGATGCAATGCTCATCTTACTTAACAAAAAGTCTGTTTTTTTAATAACTATAAAGAATTACAGCCGGGTGTGGTGGGCATGCCTACAATCCCAGCACTCGGGAGGATGAGGCAGGAGGATCACCACAAGTTTGAGGCCAGCCTGGGCTACATAGCAAGACCCTGTCTCCAAACAAAACAAAACAAAATGAAAAACAGATAAAAAGAATCACAGTAATTTAAAAATTTAACTGTGAGTCCTCAACTAAGTACTAGTTGTATAAGTTATCCCAAAAAACAAAACATGAGGGTGTCAAAACTCTTAAGATTATAAAAACATCAAACACAAATAACAGAGATCATTTTAAAAAGCCGCTTTGTAAGAAAAGTAATAACTCATACAGATAACTGGATGCCTAACTGCAATGTCTATTTTATGTAAGAAATAATAATACACTAACAAAGTTCATGAGCAACAGAAAACAATGGCAAGATCTGCAGTTATTTAGCTATTGGATTACAAATTACAACTGAATGTAAAAACTCCCTAAAGGCAGAGACCCTGTCTAATTTATCTAGGTATCCTCAACAGTTAGTACTCAGTGGTTAAATGTTGAAGACAGAGGTGAGCTAAAATCAATCTAACAATCTAAAAGATCTCATTATACGACTGAAACTATTCTTGAAGTGTTAGTAGTATCCAATGAAAATCAAATTGCCATGAAGTTTAGGCTTAACAACTGTGGCTGTCAAAATAATAATGTATGCTTTCAAGGCAATTCAGAAATATAGCAGACAAGTGTATTCATATACTTTGATCCCTCTGGAAAAGAATCCCAAGAAAATGTTCCAAAAGAAAACCAATGTTGCCTACATAAATACTAATTTAATCATATTTTAATGGAGAAAGGTAGGGAAACTATCTATATGCCCAAAAGCAGGAAAATGGGAGTACTTTGCAATCAATGAAAACATTTAAAAATGTAGATTTACTTAGTAATTGATCTTCCCAATTCTGTTCATCTCCTCCCACCCAAGCTGACTTTCATACAGCAGCCAGAATCATGTTTACAAACTAAAATCAGAATAGATCTCTTTTTTACTCAAAACCTTCCAATGGCTGCTCATCTCATTCAAAGTCAAATTACAATGGCCTGTAGTATCTTAAGAGCAATTCCAGCTACTTCTCTCATCTCAAGCCTTCTCACTTTCCCTCCTGCTTACTGTCCACCAACCACACTGAGATCTTTGCTCACAGATGGCCTAATAACCCTTTTTGCCCAAGAGAACACACACACATCCCTCATTCCCTTCAGGTCTCTACTCCAGTGTCAGATCTTTCCTGCTAATGTTCTCTCTAGTCCCTTAATCTACTTCACTCCTTTGCACAGCTCTTATCACATGACATATTCTACTCTATATTTATTTGGTCATGGCATGTCCTTTCTGATTAGAGCATAAACTCTATGACAGCAAGAACATTGTTTTATCCACACAGTAAGCATTCAGTAAGCACTTGCTGAATTAATATTAAATGTTGACATGACTATTAAGCACATGAAAAACCATGCATATGGAACAAATTTGAAAAAGAACAGGAAAACAAATCATTTGATTTGTGACTATTTTCAAATGCTTATCACATTACTAAAAAGTAGTTTGTACAAATAAAAATCATAAAGCAGTAATGATTATGATTTTAAGCTGTCAAAGTAACTAGAACAATCTTATTTCCTTCTAGAAGCCATGGATACATTGGTTTAAAACTGTTAATAATTATTGAGAATTTTCCCCATAAAATTGTAATAACAATCTCTTAAATCTCGAAGTTCAGTCTGTAAGTGTAGATATTTTCATTCCTGAAGCCAAATAAAAAGTAAACAAAGGCTTCTAAACAGTTTTTATCTGAAACTGAGTATTATCAGGGATTCCAGTTCTCTATGGGGGGGGGTGAAATGGGCTCACTATGTAGTTCAAGCTGATTGAACTCACTATGCAGCCCAGGCTGGCCTCAAAATTGCAGTGATCCTCCTGCCTCTGCCTCCCAAGTGCTGGGATTACAGACAGGTGTTCACCACCACACCCTACCCAGTTCACTTTTGAAAGACTAAGATTGGCTTCAGCTGATCCCTGAAACTGAAAGCAAAATTGTGCACATAAATGCCTGTTACTTTTTTCTGAGGACAGGGTCAACATATTTCATCATATTCTCAAAGATGTCAATGGCCTAGAAAAGCTTAAGAACTACGTAAGGTATCTTTTAAAAGGACAGAAGATATGTCACATCTAGACATATCTTTGTAATCATTAAGTTCAACAAATACTGAACATGTATAATCCTTAATATTTTACACTTAATCATATTTGAAGTAGAATATATTCAAAATGACAAAAAAACAAGATTCACTGAAACATCACACTAGAAAAGAATATCAAACTATAATTTCAAAATAGACAATGTTATAAGAAAGCACATAAAAACAAAGAGTCTGAGGCTCAATCTAGTGCTTTTATGTCAAAATACTGCAGACATCAATTACACCAGAAGAAAAGCAAACTGCACATAGCATGCCCACCCCCACACATTCTGACAGGAAACCCAAAGAAAGTTTCCAAATCCTGTTTCTAGCAGCATTTCTTGTGAGACTGCCCTTCAGCATGGTTTTGAAGGTTGGCTCCCCTGGTTAAATCCAACAGCTAACACTTTACTCTTACTATAATAAAAAGCAAAATCGGCTGCCACTCAAGAAGCCAAAAACAGTGGCTACCTGTAAGGTTTCAGCCAGTAATGACCTGTCCTGTTACTCCTCCCTTCAAAGCAGTGAAGAGACGATTTTACCTCCCCAAAAGAAATACGGTATATTACTCCTCACTGCTTGTTCTTTTTCCCAGAGGTCAAAGGTCCCCTAACCTCTGGTTTTCAGCTCTGTGAGATCTCTTTTTAGGCACAACTGTCTTCCCCTCTTCTTCCTACGTAAGTAAATTACACAATTCCTTAACTTCCTAAGGGGCAAGTGGCAATCCGACCAACCCGACACTCTTACATGCGAGCTTGAAGGAAGACAAGAATCACACCGTGACCTCTTTCCCAACAAAATTTAAAAGCAGCAGCAGAGATCCAAGAAAAAAGCCACGCTTAAAAGGCGAACACATGGCATGCTACAGAAGACACGGAGGAAAGCGGGCGGGAAATGGGCTGGGAAATGGAGTGGGATGTAGAGATGTTAGCCTTACCCACTAGGGGAATAAAGGAAGGGAAGGGGGTCCCTGCACCTTGACAGAATTGCACACTGAAAGAGCAACACTCCAGTCCACCCGAACCTCTCTGGCAGGGGACAGGGCAGAAAATTCACCCAACCCTCCAGCCCCCTCCTCGTGTGCCCCTCGCAGGGCGAGCTGGGTTTGCAAGCAGCTCTGACTCTAGTCTGGGGACAGCAAGGGAGAAAAGGTAGCGATGTCCAATGTTCCACATCTCTCCTGCGGCAAGGGGCGAGGGCACTGCGTCCGAGGAGATGGCGAGGGAAATGAGTTTGTGCCATGACACCTCCAAGAGTTGGAGGGTGGGGGACACAATGTCCTCTTTCTCTCCCGCACCCGGCTCGGCCCCTCCCGGCCGTCTCCCGCAGGCCCAGCCACAGACGGCCAGCTCGGTTCGCGGGCGCGGTTGGCTCTGGCCCAGGCGGCGGCCCGGCCTCGCGAGCCCTGGCCCTTCCCGCGGGCCAGGCCCCCGGCCGCCGCCCCGGACACCGAGGGAACGCGGAGGAGGAAGGGGGAGCCCGAGGACTGCCCCGCGACGCGACCCGCCTCTGCCACAGCTCGGCCGCCCCGCGCCCCTCGCTCCCTCAGGGTCCGGCTGGGGCTCCCCGCCCCTCACTCACCCCCCGGGTCCGGCGCCTCCTCCACCTCCTCCACCTCCTCCTCCTCCTCCTCCCTCCTCTCAGCCGTGGCTCCGGCTCCGGCTCCGGCTCTGCGCGGCGACGGCGACGGCGGCGACCCCGGGCGCAGCGGCAGCGGCGCCTCCAGAACGCGCACGCACACAGCACGCAGGCCCCGCCTCTAGCCCCGCCCCTCACCTCCCCTCCGAGTTGGCGTCGTTGAGGTTTTGGCCCCGCCTTCCCTGTGGCGTTTGAAGTCCGCTTAAAGGAGCCGCGAGGAAGGGGGGTGGAGAGAGCCGAGAGCTGCGCTGCAAAGGGCCTTTCGGCTTTGCAGAGTGCAGGCTGGGGAAGGGGGAGAGGTAAAGCGGAAACGAAATGAAGAAGGATCAAAGATTTCGGCAGAATAAAATTGGGAGGGACCGCATCCGTTCTACAAAGTACTAATTGAGCACCTAATATGTGCTTGGCACTATTCTAGACACGGGATAAAGCGATAGACAAGCCAAGGCCCTAGTGGAGTTTGCATTCTAATGTAGGGAGAGAGGGGAGATAAAACAATTGCAGGGGGGCCGGTGAGATGGCTCAGCGGCTTAAGCGCCTGCCCGGCAAGCGTGAAGGCCCGAGTTCGACTCCCGGAACCCACATACGAAAAAGGGGCCGGTGATATCGCTCAGCGGCACGGGTGCCTGCTGGCGCGCGAGGTCCTGAGGTCGACCCCCCGGTACCCACAAAAAAAAAAAAAAATTAAAAAAAAAACAATTGCAGGTAATAATAGTGGTAAGAAAAGCAGCTATGGAGTGACTTTAGAGCTGGTCGGACATTGCCTTTCGGAGGAGACCTTTGTCCACGTGCACGCATTATAGGAAGGAAGGAGCCTAGCAAATACTAGCAAATGGAGGAGAAGAGCAGCCTTTCTAGGCTGAGAGAAAACCATCCTTAACTGCAGAGGTGCGAAGATGCTCGCAGGAAGAGCAAAAGTCCACTATGGCTAAGCAGAGTCAGCCGGCCAAAAAGTAGGAGTACTTAGGCCTGGAGGGCTGGGCAAGCAGCTAGAGCCTGTGGCGCCTATAGGGCATTATAAGAACGATAGGAAGCCCTGGGAGGGTGAGCCCAGGTAGGACCACATCTGCTTCACATTTATAAAGTTATGCTATGTATGTGAAACACACGACAGGGAGAAAAAAAGCACCCCAAGGGGATCAGAAAAGAGGCTGTTCATGTTATTTTGGACTAGGATGACAGCAGAGGACAGGTTTTTATATTTTATTTATTTTAGTTTTTTAGGTACATTTTGATTGGGATGGATTTGGACTTGGGGGACAGTGCGAGGAAAGGTCACGGATGGTTCTTAGATTCAGGCCCGGATGACTGGGTTGGGGCAGTGCATTTAATGAGATGGAAAATACTCAGGGAGCAAATTTGGGGTGTGGGAAATCAAGAGTTCTCTGTTGAAGGTGCTTGTTAAATAAACATCTAAGTGGAGATGTTGAGTAAACAATTGGATGCATGAATCTCCAGATACAAATTTGGGGTTCATTGGCACATGTTTTTAAGCCTCGGGTTTACAAGAAATCACTTAGAGAGGAGAGGCCCAAGAGGCACTTCAGTATTTGGAGGTTTAGGAGAAGGGCCAGGTGTGGTGGCCCAGGCCTGTAATCTCTGTACTATGGGAGGCTAAAGCAGGATGGGGAGTTCGGGCCCAACTTGGGCAACCTAGACTTAGGGAGGCTCCTTCTCAAAATTAAACAAACATGTAAAAAGAGCTGGGGATGTAGCTCAATGGGAAGGTCCTGGATTCAGTCCCCAGTGTGGGGCAGGGGTGGTAGTGGTAGAGTGTTAGAAGATAAGGGGGAATTAGGAAGGAGAGAGTGAGTGATCAGTCTAATTAGATGGATAGGGTTTTTTTCTTTTTATTTGTTTGGGTTTTTTTTTGTTGTTTTGTTTTTTTACAATGCTGAGGATTAAATCCAGGGCTTTGCACATGCTAGGCAAGCATTCTACTAAGCCTCATCCCCAGCTAAGGACTGAGCATTTAAATGCTGAATTTGGTCAGATAAAGGTTGCTAATGACCTTCATGAAAATTCTTGCAAAAGAGCCATAGGGGAAAAAGTCTGATTAGGGTGTGTCAGGACAATAAGAGGTGAAGGAGAGCTTTCTTGTGAAGAGCAGCTGAGAAATGGGCACCAGTTAGAGGGGTATTGGGATCAAGAGAGGGTATTTTAAAATGGGAGCAGCTTCTTCATGTTGGTATGCTGGAATCAGCTTTAGAGAGGTAAAGTTGATGACACAAAAGACAAGAGAAGACAAATGGAAAAAGATGGTCCGCAAGTAGGCAAGAAGCAATAGGACTTAGCACAGAGGTGGAGGGGTGGGCCTTGGTTAAGAGCAAGGACAATCCATTCACGGAATGTTTTTTGAGGGAAGGCGTAGTACATGGGTGCAGCTGCAGGTAGATCCGGGTGTACATTTGATGATGGCATGCTCAGACCACATCAGAGCAACAGGGCAGGTGAGAGCTGAAATTTAGCACTTGTTTTGTCACGAGGCATTTGCCTCATGGAACCAGTTCAGCCTGGTATAAGGGACAATTTTCTAGTTGCTGTACTTGAGAAGTGGTACCTTTTAGTAGTTTGGCACCCAGCATGCTCACGCATGCACATGCACCCTGTGTATGTACATTTTCCAGTTTACACTAAATGCTACTTAATGATGGCTGCCCCCCAGGGATTGATGATGTAAGGTGTGGTCTGTGTGCATTCCTTTATTCAGTACAATACAAAGCTGTGAGTGGGGGGGGTTGTGGGATGTTTAAGAAGCCAGAAGCATGTGAGAAATAATCCCCTTGAAGACTGGAAGAGTGACTGGCAAAGCACAGTGTGGACAATGCTGAGGGACTTCTTGAGTTGGTGGTCATATATTTAAAGTGAGACCACTTAGCTAGGTGGTGTGATTCTCTTCCAGCCACACACTATTGTGTGGGACAGTCAGATTTGACCAGGAGTGGGTTTTGCTGATGAAAGTCAGTGAGGGGCTTGGGGTATTAGGCAAGGGAGTGAGTATAGTGAAAGATCTTGGAATTTAAGCTAAGAGTAAAATGTAAAAAGAGGTAGTTCCTGTGGGAAGGAATAGTTCCAGAATGAAGAAGCAATCAAATAAGTGAGGGCAAGGGGACTTTCCAGGAATCAAGCACAGGGAAGTGAGGCGGTTAGGGGAGTGGAAGTATACAGTGTCTGTGAGGAAAAAAGGGTTCCAGCTGGCACCAAGGAGTAGGGAAAGAGCAAAGCCTTTAGGGTGCTTCCCTCATGGCAGTGTATGGTAGCCATTGGTCCTGGAGAGACTGAGGAAGCAGACTGCCCACTTGTAACCTTACGGGAGCTGCACAGACCAGGGCGGGAACTGAGTACAGAAGGAGATAAGCCAGTCAATACTGCCTGTGCTCTTCTACAAGCTTTGGGAGACCCACTAAATACTTTGCTTTCCTCACTCTGTGGATACGTGATCATTTGTGTGCAGGCTGTCATCTCACCTGGCGTTTGACAGAAGCTGAATGACATCTTTCCTCCTAAATCGTGGTACTCCTCCTCCTCCTGCTCATGGTGCCACCTTTCTCATTAACCAAGCAGCCAAGCCTCAGTATCCTTTCATCTTTTTTCCTTATCCCTATGCTTGGTTAGTCCCCAAAGTGCATCAATCTGCATTGTCCAACAGAACATTCTACCGTGATGGAAATGAATCCATGAGTGGCTATCAGTGTGGCCAATGCAACTAAGGGACTGAATTTTAAATCCTATTGAATTTCAATCAAATTTATATTTAAGTGGCTGCATATGGCGAGGGTCTGCTACATAGTTCAGCACAAGTATAGATATTTCCTATGTAATGGCTGTTCCTTCTGCTCCCTCCTCTCCAGCTCCATTGCCTCTACCCTAGGTCCAGCATTGATCACCCCAGTCAGGACTGATTCAGTACTCCCTGCTGTACTCCCTGATTCAGTCTCCTGCTTAGTGGCTTTACTTCCAATTCATCTTATGTTCTTTTTTTATTTCTTTTTTCTTTTTTCTTTTGGTACCAGGAATTGAACTCAGGACTTTGCGCTTGCCAGGCAGGTGCTTGTGCCACTGAGCTATATCCCCAGCCCTCATCTTATGTTCTTGACAGAACCCATCTTCCTAAGCAGTAGCCAGACCATGACTACCCTGTTTTTTTTTTTTTTTTTTGAAGATAGATTCCAAAGGTTTATTGCACCAAATGCCACAGAAAATGGCTCAAAATAATACACAAACAAGTTTTAATACCCTTTTTTAGATGCTATCAGTAGTTCCCCATTATATTAAGTACAAACTACTCAAACTGACACTTGCTCAATTGTGTATCTCCAGCCCAATTTCCAGCCTTACTTTTCACAGCAAACTACTTGAGGTAATTCCTGCAAACTCATTAAATTCTCTCTGTCTGCTGCAGATACCTCCCATCCCCTCTACCACACCCCAAATCTGCTGAAACCCTTGCATCCTTGAATCCTATCTCATGCAAAGGTGTAATGGAAAAATACAGTAAATGTTTAAATTTTTAAAGTATTTATTACAGTAAAAGACACATTGCAATTATTCCCCCTCAAAATACTTCCCCTTGCTTTGAATACATGTATGCCACTGTTCTTGCCACTTTCTGAAGCAGTTCTGGAAGTCCTCTTTCATGAGCATCTTTAGTTACGCTGTTGTGGCTGCCTCAGTGTCCTGAATTGATTCAAAGCTTTTACCTTTCATGGTCATTTTGACTTCTGTGAAGGAGCCACAAGTTGCACAGTACCGGATCTGGTGAATAAAGTAGATGAGGACCCACCATAATGATTTTACAAGTATGCCTTTCAGCTGGATGGTACGGAACATTCACTAAATTTTTTATCACATCTCATAAAGATGCTCATGATAGAGAACTTCCAGAACTGGTTCAGAAAGTGGCAAGAATGATGGTATAACTATACTCAAAGTGAGGGGGAGTATTTGAGGGGGATTAATGACAATATATTGTTTACTGTAATTTTAAAGAATTTAAACACTCACTATATTTTGATCTTACATTGTATTGCAGCTCCTACCTGGAGCCTTTAAAAAATTCCCTCTCCTCTCAAGTCCCTCAGATTCTGTTTGTACCTTACCTATGGAGCATGTGTTGCCTTGTGGTATATTTTGTATATTCATTTTATTCCTGTTACTAAGTATCACTCCTTTCAGGTTACTGCATTTTAATTACCCTCAAAAAGCATGTGTTGGGCCGGTGAGATGGCTCAGCGGCATAAGCGCCTGCCTGGCAAACGCGAGGGCCCGAGTTCGACTCCTGGATCCCACATACGGAAAAAAGGGGCTGGTGATATCGCTCAGCGGCAGGGGCGCCTGCTGGCGTGCGAGGTCTTGAGGTTGACCCCCGATACCCACAAAAAAAAAAAGCATGTGTTTATCCCATTTGCTATTATGAAATTAATTCGTGTAATTACTGCCTGAGAATTTCTTCCAAATGCTTCCCAAACTTAGGATACTTTTACGATTCGATTTAACTTGTAATCCTCGAGAACGTAGGTATCCTTGGACCTGGCAGAACCAGTAGAGCTACTTCCAAGATCAATTTGTGGAAAAGATCTTCAAGAAGCATTCAGATTATAATACAATTCACTACAAAGAGCCTTACATCTAATACATATTCAGAAATGTATTTTTAGATCTCAAACTCTTAAAAATCTATAACACAAGAGTAGAATTTCATATTCTATACTCTGCCATACCTAATGTACTTTTCCCATTGGTGCAATGGATTTTAAGAATTGGAGGGAAAGATACAATATTTTAAACAAAAAATGTGCTTCAGACATACAGGGCCTTATTCACATTTATTCCACAAACCTTAACTGAGGCTTGCTACTTACCAAGATCTTACCCTTACAGAGGATACAAAAATAGGAAGATATGGTACCTGCCCTCAAGAAGGACACATGAAAAAAAATATGACCTAGTGTTGATATGCCATTTTACAGTACTAAAAATGATTCCATAGCATCTTCATTTAATCCTATAAATAACACTATTAATAGGTCTACAAGCCTCATTTTGAAGAGGGGAAAACTTGTTCAGAGAGATTAAATGAATTGAACAGAAGGCCTTCACATATTACCTGGACCACTGGATATGAAAACATTGGTTGAATTAAAATGTAAGTTCCTTGAAGGCAGGTACTTGATCTGTTTTGTGCATTAATAGTCTCAGTAAATATTCAGGAGAGAGAGAGAGAGAGTGTGTGTGTGTGTGTGTGTGTGTGTGTGTGTGTGCATGTGTGTGTGGAGAGAGAGAGAATACAAACCAGTTGTGTAATCCATTCATTATTTGTGTATTTTAATTATGTGCTAAGCTCATGTTATCTGTATTAGTACTACTCAAAATGTGGTCCACAGATTGTTGCTGGTTCACAAGTTGTTTCTTACCAGTGGATCTTGAGATAAGTACAGAAAATGAGTAAGCATTTAAAATCCCTTTTTGGCAACTTGGCATTGCTGTGATTTCTAAGCAAGTGATCAGTGGACTTGTCTAGTTGAACTTGAGCACAGAGCAGTTCAGGCATTGTCCAGCTTGTGTGGTGAGGCTTATGTGGTATACAAGTGCTCTACCCAGATAGCGTCTAATTTAATCCTACTGGTTAGGCTATTTGCCACCTGCCTGCTCTTCCTCCTGGAGATTCTTTACTGTTTAACAAAGAGAATGCTTCATGCCTTTGAAGGAAAGTCAGCAAAAGATTTGAAAATTTTTAAAAAGCTGTTTCTTCACCATCGAGGCTGCATTTTGTGATGCTATGATGTAGAGGCATTGTTGAGCAGTAATTAAGTATATAGTTCCTGAATGGAATGACATAGGTTTAAATGCAGATTCTGCCACTTACCAACTCCTTGGGCAAATTGGTTATCTTCTTGCAGCCTCAATGATCTTATCTACAATATGTGGTTTTTAAAAAGATACAAAATTTCATAGAGCTTTGATTAAAAACTAAGAGATAATGGACATAAGATCCTTTTTATAGAAACTGGCACATAATTATGAAATATTATTTTTATGTTGTAATATTATTTTATCCTGGATCATAAAAATTCATGCTATTTGAAAAATTTTTAAATCTTCGCAATAGAGATAATTAACTTTCAGTTATGCACACTGATATAAAACAATAAATAGCAGTGAATTCCGAAGTCTTTTAAACCATATTTGTTTTTTAATGCATGATGTGGTCTGAGGGACAATATGTTTGGCTTCTAGGTTGCCATTAAAAGCAGTTTCTGGTTCTACAGCTCAGGTTATCTGGATGGTGCAAGGCAGTCAGGCAGGTGCATGGTGTGCATTGCAAAAAAATTACATTAGAGTAGGGAAGTAGCGCAGCGGTAGAGCATGTGTTTACCACATGGGAGTCCCTGGGTTTGAGCCCCAGCCCGCCCCCACAGTAGCTTGTTTGGTGGCATATATGATGCCTGCTTACATGTTTTGTGCTACGCTCTAGCCTGCTTATCCTTTGCCATTTTCTTCTTCTTCTTCTTCTTCTTTTTTTTGAGATACAGTCTCACTATGTAGTTCAGGCTGACCTTGAACTCACTATGTAGCCCAGGCTGGCCTTGAACCTGCAGTGATCCTGCTGCCTCAGCCTCCCGAGTGCTGGGATTACAGGTGTGCACCACCATGCCCAGCTGCCATTTCCTTCTGCAAACCTTGTCATCTGGAAGGAAGCAGCTACTCATCCGTGTAGCTCTGCAACTCCTAAAAGGAGTTAAAGATCCCTGCAGTACAGAGGTTGGGTAATGATGAGCACCAGGCAGGCAGACAGGACACAGCTGGCCATTGAAGAAATTGCACAATGTAGGCAGGGAGCCAAGGGTTAGTGGAATCTTTTCTTATCAGGAGAGACAAGCTTCACTGAGCTGCACTATCAGGAAGAAGGCTGTCACCAGAATAACCAGCCTTCATTAAATGGAGGGAAAATGTATCCAAGAAGGTTTGCTCTAGTTTGTGGATGAGAGTTAATATTATATTCTGTAACAAAATTCAAGCGTATGTAAACTTGTAATTAAGCAGCCCCCATATATGGATATCTGAGTTTGTAGAAGGCAGATACTGTGATTATTTTTGCTAGCTTTAACAAATAAAACTACAAAATACTCCTTGTTTATTAGTTGAAAGACAGGAACCAAAGACAGCTCCTGAATGAAATTTTGTTACAATGGTATTTATCATAATAAGATTTCTGTACTCTGTAGATTAAGAACAACCAAAGCATACGGAGAATTCTAGTTCTTGTATACAGAATTCTATTTTAGCAGAAAGTTAAACTTCAGATGAGAAGAAATGGGATTGGAATCCAAAATTCTGGCTCTCCATTCAGTACAAGTCATCTAATACTTCTCAATGTTTGTTTCCTCGTTTTTAAGTTACGAATACTAATATTTACCTTAAAGATTAAGAATTAAGTTAGATATTATAAGGAACAATAAAATACTGGGTAAAAGTAAGCATTCAATAAGTGCTTGTAAACATGAATCTGTTTGTTCTTTAGAAAGAAGACCACATGCCAGAGGAACCTTAAAGAAACATTCAAGCCTGAGTTTTATGCTACTTTATATGGCTGTGCTAAAACCTCTTACTTTATCCATATCTGCTCCTGGATGAGAACCAGCAACTTCCAAACAATGATACAACCTAAGGGGAATGCAAGGAAGAACTCCATCCGTTTTCCCCATATCCTCTCTCTCTCTCTCTCTCTGTGTGTGTGTGTGTGTGCACGCACGTGCATGTGTGTGTGTGTGCGCGTGCGTGCACATGCTAGGCAGGGGTAGTAGTTGGATAGAGAAAAGCCCAGAAAAGAAGTTGGTAATGTTCTTTTCCTTTCAATAACTTGTTAAACTAGATACCAAACTTTGTGTGTAAAAAACATTAGTTTGAGCCCAGAAAGTAGAAAACATGTTTCCAGTAAATTTATAATATTAATTTTGAGCTAAAGGAGCAAACCCCAAATTTAAACCACATTCAGAAATTACGACCTCAATTTTTCCAGGGTTTCTATCGATTAAGCTGGTTATAGATTAACTAGAGGTAGAATGTGGTGGGGGAAACTAAGAAAAAATAGAATTCACAAGAATACTTAATTGCAGAGTATGAAGTTTCCTGTGTTTGCATTTGCTGTAAATAAATGAGACCAAAGCATAGGAGTACAGTTTTTTCTAAGGAGGAGCACAGGGTGAGTGTGAGGGCTTTGGCAAGGGGATTACCAAGGGATTTGGTCATATTTGGCTGAAAGGCCATAACGAGTGCATAGATTTTCAGGGCTGTACAGGGACGATGGCAAACTAGAGGAGCAAAGCTGTGGTTGTAGAGTAAGGTGGATGGAAGATTATTTTGAAAGTCAACTTATAAAAAGATTTTATGTTGTGTATTAGCCGTGTGCTCAATATATTCATATGTTCAGGGGATACAATGATACATAAAGGAGAATGCTAGCACTCTACTTTAGGGGAAAGTAGCTTACCAGTCTAGGTGAAGATGGAAGAGAAAGATCGAAGGAAGGCTTTGTAACCAGAGGGTTAAGATATCTTAAATGGTATAACATTCGAGTTTTTAAAAGTAAGAGATGCTTATAAGCACCAAAAAAAATTTTAAAACACATTCTTCTCTAAATTTAGGGCTGTGTTATAAAAGAGAATAGAAATAGAATCTGCAACCAAAGAGGAGGAGTCTTGACAAAATAAATACAAATAATGAATGAAGCCTCAGGTGACTGAAAACCTTGCTTGGGCTTTGAACATGGTCAAACACGTTTCAAGTCCTTCCCTTGCCTCCTGTACCCTGGGGTGTCTGGTGTGAAGGAAAAAACATCAGGGCTTGTGTGTCTCTGAAATAGATCACAATCCTTCTGGGAGACTGAGGGTTTCTCACCATCCCTCTTTTCATCCCGGGAGCTGTAATTGCCAAAATAGAGAGATTATCACAATTCTAGCCTAGGCAGGAATCTCACCAATGCTCATTTGCTGACTTTAATGTGCTCCAGAACCAATTTGTGATCTTACAATTGGCTCAGGTTTATCACTGAAAAAAGAAGTCTGTAAGTCTGTCGTGGGAGGTCAGCTCAGCTGAACAGAGCCAGTGAGGCATTGATATGAAAATGAATTCAAATGAATTCTTGTGGGCATTGTAAGGCCTTATAGTTCCCTAATATCATGAAGCATAAAAATGTTACCTGTTGGATGTCCCGATGAGCTGACTCATGTACAATACCTGTTTTGCAAACTACTCTCAAATATTCTTTTGCTCTGTCTTCAAATTTCACAGCTTCCTCTACTCTGCCTAAAAAGGAAAACTCACATCTTCGAGCTGTTACAATAAAACTATTGGCAGCCTGTAAAGTGAGAACAGAGCCCTGCCTTAATTTACTGCACCACACAGATTTATTACACATCAGGGTAGTAATATCACTGGGCTTTGCTGCTTGATAATCTCTGCTTTGCTTCAGTAGGAGTGTGTTGAAGGGAGCTTGGAGGGCCGTGAAGACTCACTGTATGGTGCCAAGTGCTGCCAGGCACACTCTTGGCTCAGTGCCAAAAGATGGTGCCGCACTACTGGACCACACGAGGCCAAGAGATGATGCAGAGCGAGTGAGATGTAGTATTTTGACAGAAAACACTGGAAGCCATTTGGCAGGTCTGCGAAAAGAGTGTTTCCACAGTTGTTCATTGCCAGAGGAATGCGCATTCCCTGGTTACTTTCTTCTTACAAAGTTTGCCCAACTTGAAATATGATGAGAACCAGTTTTAGAACCATAGAGGTGAATGATTCCTTTAATGAGCATTTTACCTGTCTTTAGACAGCACCACACTTTAAAAAAAGAAGTTAAATCTATTCTGAGAGCAATTCTGAGGAACAATTAACAAAACTCAGGGTTAAAACCATCACCCTTGCAGCCAAGAGTCTCTTTCAGGGCATTTCACACTTCTGGGCAGCTTTGCTGTCTCTTCATCATGGCTTCCAAGCCCCGGATGTCTGATTAACCTTGCCAGCACTGCTCTGAGGCAGTCGGGCAGTGAGATTGCCCATGGTGACAACAGTGACATCCTGCTAAGGGCAGCATCCATCAGAGGTGCCCTCCTGCTGCTCAGCTTGTGCTGGAAGCCTTTCATTAGAGTTTCTAATTTTTAGGATAATGAGAACATAATGGGGATTATTTTGATTTCCTCTTACCAGCCAACACTTGTGTATCTGAAGCCCTGGTGCCCAGCTGCACTGCCTGCACAAGCTGCATTCAGAGCAAGCAGAAACTGCCCAAGAGACTTGACCTCAGAAAGGCATCATCCAATCCTGTTGCCCAATTTTCTTTTCTCTTAAGCAAAGACTTTGGCCTAAAGTGTGTTTGAACATCTGGCCATTTTGGTGACCACTTTGGACCCTTCTTTCTTTATCTACCAGTTTCTAGAGAGACACATTTTTAACCAATCAAGTGAACTAATCAATGAAGTCTAAACATTTCAGGTGTTCAGGAGCTCAGGCTACTGCTGTTCTTTTCCAGATGAGGAACTCTGTTTGCACCTAATCAGTCATGTGGCTGATTCAAGCCAAGCATGGTGGCACGTGCCTGTAATCCCAGCACTTGGGAGGTTGAGGCAGGGGCTCACCAGGTGTTTGAGGCCAGCCTAAGCTACATAGTGAGTTCAAGGTTAGACTGAACTACATAGCAAAACCTTGTCTCAAAAAACTAGAAAACAAAGCAAAAAACAAAAACAAACAAACAAACAAAACCCAAAACCAAAACAGACAGAGATTCACTCTGTAAGCTCAATACCAAGACCAAAATGATTATAATATTATGTATGATTAACTCCTTGGAGGAATCGAAGAACCTCAATAAATATTTTTTTTTTGAGATCATTAAGCCCTGAGGATCCTGAGTTTTGTTAAATTTCCATTGTTCCTGTCTTCTGCAAAAGCTTTGACTTTCTTCCCAATAAATATAAGTTTGCTATTTTTGCACTGACATATGGCAATCTGTGGGGTAAATTGCTGTTTGAGGATTTTTAACCTGCCAAAATGATTGGCAAAACACAAAATTGTGAAAATCACCATTCTTGGTAGACCAACCATGCCTGACCCCTCACAGGATAGATTGGGTTTGGGTCACCTCTTCCTGTTGGTTGTTAGCTGTTAGGAACACTCAGGAAAATCCTGAGTCTTGGAAACGACTTCAGTCCTGTGGCCACTAAATGCTACCTGGCAAGACACCAGGCCAGTCTTCTGACTGAGTTCAAAAGAGAATTATCACTATCCACTTGGGCTCCAGCAGTAGGTCTTCATCTCACAACTGATCCCAAAGCAACCAAGCTGTAGGAGAGGTAGACTGGTGGCCAAGTTACAGAAATAGAGATAAACATGGTCCCAGTTGTCCTCAGAAAGTCAACAGGGGGCCGGTGAGATGGCTCAGTGGCTTAAGCGCCTGCGCTGCAAGCGCGAGGGCCCGAGTTCGACTCCCGGAACCCACATACGAAAAAGGGGCCGGTGATATCGCTCAGCGGCACGGGCGCCTGCTGGCGCGCGAGGTCCTGAGGTCGACCCCCCGGTACCCACAAAAAAAAAAAAAAAAAAAGAAAGTCAACAGGTCTGGATGCTTGGAAACACATTGCCCATCACTTTAGATGGAGGGCCTAAGAGTGCTTTAATTAAGTAATTGGTTTGAGGATAAATCTTTAAGAAAGAGAATTTGTCCTCCATTTATTTGGTAGTTTTCAATAGATTGGTGCAAAAGGAAAAAAACAACTGAAAATACAAGGTGGGAAATGGGTAGAAACTGTGTAGCACTGTCAATAAATCCAAACCAAAATCGCCAGGGGTAGGAACTCATTTTTATTTAATTATTTTGATGATGATAATATTTTATTTTAAGGATATAAGCTGCACTGTGGACATCCTGCCATTGGAAATTAATTTCCAGTACAACCAGAATGTAATAGGACCTCCCAAGAAGAATCCGTGTAAACGCCTGGCTTTCAGGAGGAGCACTGAGAGGGTGGGGATGAGGCAGAGCTTTGGTCTTACAAGAAACAGTCACCAGACTTCAAAGCATGCTGTGTGACTGACAGTGTTGAGGAGTGCTCCCGGAGTGCAGGAACTTGACTTATCAGTCCTTCTGATGTTGACGGATAGGGCGGCTTCCAGTGGAGTGCTACCCAAGGGCCTGTGCTGCCTTCATCAGTCTGTAGGTGCTGACTGTGAGGGTGAAGTCCTCAGTCCTCAGCCTCTCCTTGCATACCCACTTCCTCCTGTTCACACTGCTTCTCATCAGAGCAGCGAAGGCCCACTCCAGCCCCCTTGGCATCTTTTATATCATAGGTCTAGAATGGCAAATTTCAAGTGATTTTTGCAAATTTTTCCTTTTCTGCTCTTGAAGTTTGGGTAGGGAGCAAAAAATAAGGGGCTCAAGAGCAAATGAACATCTACATTTCCAGAGTAAGTCTGAAATGAAGCTCACTTGAAAATGGAACCGGAAACAAAGACAACTTTCAAGAGTCAAGTTGAGCGGGATCTCATAGAATTGCAATTCTGCAAATTTTACTTGTTTTGTTAAAAAGAGGAGGAGGTAAAAATAAAGCAAAATAAAACCTACACAGTACTCCCCTTATTTGGAACAAGTACAAAGAAGAATCTAAAAGATGTTACTATTTTCAAAATGATAATTCTGAGCATTTCAACTGGGAGAAGTGGGGTTTGTACTCCAACATAGTGGTTTATACTCCAAACCTGGAAGGGGGCGGTAGAAAATATTTTATGAAAGAAGAAGTAAAATAATTGATACCCAAAATTTTCTACCTGGATAAAATTAAAGTTCAGTCTATAAGCTAAAGGATGCTTTAGCACACCTTACTGATTGCTTCAGCTCTACATAATTTGGGCTCTTTTCATCTCGGAGTATGTACACAGTAAATACTAATTAATGTTCATAGCATTCTGAGGTTGGTCCAGTCATGCACACTTACGGTGATGACAGGTTGAGCAGTAGGTAGCAATTTCTTTTTGTTGTCATTACCCTTCCCACATGCTAGGAAACTAAGGCATGAAAGGACAGGGGCAAGATGTTGGCCTCAATGTTCTGGACCAAATCAGTAGTGTGCCAGGAAGCAAACGTTCAGCACTGCTGTCATCTCTGAGAAGTGGCTTTTTGATTCAGCAGCGGTACTTTCCAGTGTCAGCACTTGTGTGTGTCAGCAGCTAAGACTCCCACATCCTCAGCCTCTGCTTCATCTCAAGAAAGCTCTGTGGTGGTTGAAGAATAGGGGAAGTAGGGCGAGGCCTCAGTGAGTTTGAAGTTTGGATGCTTGAATGGAAATCTAAGAGGGGTCAGAGAAGGGCTCCATGATTGTGAATTAAAGTAATGAGAGGTGGACTGGAGACTCAGTTTGTCTTTATGACTCTTAGGGGGACCTGGCAGGATTTACACAGTCTTCCTTGATAAGGAAGAGACACAAAGTTACGGCCAGGCCTGACCCCACACCTCGTCTGTCCTGCGCTCTCGTGGATTACCACATACCCCTTCTATTTGGAAGGGGCCTTTTTGGGGTAGGTTTTCTTAAAGCCTTGTTCCCATCTTCAACAGAGACAAACAGAACACTCATTCCTGAGTTGATGGGGTACCTAAATAATTCAGAGCCAGCTGGACTTTGACCATTTTTTTAAGTTCAGGGAGGACGGACAGTGTTCAATAGGGAAAGAAGATTAGACCAGTAGGTTATCTGTTTCCTCCCATCTTCTTCATGATCTCTTGCTTCAGGGAAGTAGGAAAAACTAAACCAGCATGTCATTTGAAGGAAGTCCCTTCCCCTCCAGTGTAGTCTCACTGTGTGTCTCAGGAAGGAAGGGGGGAAAAGGAAAAGGGAACCGACATTTACTGAATGTAACTCAATTTATTAAATAACAGCACTTCATATAAATAGTTGTATTTGATCCTCCAAAATAAAACTCCACTACATAGGTATTATTACTGCCATGTGTTTTGTTGTTGTTATTGTTTGTTTTTTGCAGTACTGGAAATTGAACCTTGGACCTCACATATTCTAGTCAAGTGCTCTGCCATTGAGCTACACCCCCAGTCATATCTTTTTTTATATATCTTTTAGCTTGAGACAAGGTCTTGCTAAATTGCCCAGGCTGGCCTTGAACTTGTGATCCTCCTGCCTCAGCCTGCCTACTAGCTGGGATTACAGTCAAGCACTATCATACTTGGCATTATCTCCACCCCACCCCCACCCTCATTTAAAAAAATTTTTTTTGATAAGAGTCTTAAGGGTTCAAGGCTGGCTTCAAACTCATGATCCTCCAGCCTCAGCCTCCCAAGTGCTGGGATTACAAGTGTGTCATCATGTCCAGTGGGGTTGTTTCTATGCTTGGAAAAGATTCTGTTTTCCATTTCTTACTTTCCATTTCTATAGAAACAGCAACCTTTTGCAACATTGAATGCTAAGTCTCTTTTCCCAAATATGTGTTAATCTGCAGGATAAATCTATTGATTCCTTAGCCTTTTGTCACCAGCTTTGTTCCTCTCCTTCTGTGCTGGTCTTCAGCATCTTCCTCTCATGTTGGGAGTAAGGGGTGACTTAAGAGAACAGTGGATTACCATCTTCTGGTGTGGGCACTGTCCTGGACACCTGAGGCACTGGACAGTGGCTGCAGTTCCATCCCTTGGACACAGAAGATCCCACTGTCACCATAAGCCTAGAGAGAGACAGGTGGTTTACCCACACTGAACATTGTGGTTGAGGTTGTTGGACTTGTTTTTATGCTGTCTAAAAATAAGCCTGTGGACTTCAGTGGGGAAGGACCAGGCCCTTAAAGAGGTCTTGGGTCTCTCACTGTCTGCTGTTATGGAAAGGGAGGGAACAAGTCTGTGGCAGCCTTGTAATTTGATTTTGACTGCTGAAACTCACATCTGCCTGCCTTTGTGTGTGCATCACAGTTGCAGAATTACTCATTCCACTCAGATGTGTAAAGAAAACAGTTTCTTTTTCTCTAAATCACCATGATGTCCCTTGTGAGTCCTCATATGCAATGTACCAAGAGGTAAAAACCTAATATTAGCTCCATTGGTCATTTGCTCCCTTGTAGTCTGATTCAACGATTGAAATGAATAGGTCTGTGTCTTTGGGATAAAGGGAAGTCTTTCAGATGCCTTGACTCTTCTGCTTGCGTCTCCCTAAATGGTACCCACTGGCCTGAGACCAAATCCCCTGGTTGCCACCCCCATAGTTCTGTCCTTCTAAACATGGTGATGTAGGACCACCAACACAGTGGTCTCCTGAATGCAACAAGAGCTCTGCTGCCCTTGATGATCATTAATTATTTTCTTCCTTGGGCAAATACCAGGATAGGCAGGCCAGGAGAGGACTACAGGCCTCCAGCTTGGCATGTGGCTGTCCCCTACATCTCCTCCTAGTATCAGCTGGAAGAGGTCCTGCTGTCCTCTATCACAGCCAGAGAAATATTCTCTTGACTCTAAGGGAGAAATCTAAAGCCAGAAATTTCATTCTTGGACTTGAAAAAAGTACAGAATATTCAATTTGTTTTTAGAAATAGTCCTGATCTACTGAGGTGTGATGGTTCCAGGTGTACCTTCTGGGGTGTGAGCTGGAAGAAGAGGCACTTAGGAATTGAGATGCTGTATCCCCAACATACCAAGGTAGGCTTGGAATGTCTGAAGGGGGCGTATGCAATAGAATGTGTTTCAAAGTGTTCCTCAAAGGAAGGCGTAGTGCTTAAAGACTTGGGCTCTGGATCCAGACTTGTCTCTGCTGTTTCCTTGTGATTTGGACTAACTAACTTACTTATACGTAAACTCAGTTTCTTCGTCCTTAAAATGCTAATTCTAGTATCTACCTTAAAGGGTAGTTAGTTTAAATCTGTATGGTCTTTTTATTTTTCCACAAGTGCTATGGATTGAATCCAGGGCTTCATGCATGCTAGGCAAGTGCTCTGCCACTGAGTTACATCCCTCAACGTTTAAACCTATGAACATATATCAAGAATTTAGACTTTTGCCTATCTTAAAGTAAGCACTGAGCCCATGTTAGCTATACATTCCAAACATGAATGCCATTGGATTTCAAGCCTTAGAAACATCTTATGTAAGATGCAGGCGAAAAAGCAATTTTCTTTTTTATTTTAATTTTAAAGAAAAAAACCCAATAAAAACAATGGTACAAAATTTCAAAACAAGATTGTAGGAGAGAAACAATGGTTAGTACATTGCATATTGTTATCTTCAAAGTAGTTGCTCAGATTACAAAATATAGGCATGAAAAATTGATCAAACAATATAGGCACAAACTTTCTTTTCAATGAACTAATAGCAATTAGTACTATAACTATTTTAACCATCATATATATATATATTTTTTTTTTTTCCTTTTCCCTTCCTTCTTTTCTTCTTTCCCCATCCCAGTTTCTCTTTCCTTTTGATAAAATTCTTCCCACTTCATAATATCTATTGTACATTTTGGATCTTATTTACTTTTTCAGCTTCTTACACTAGGGAGACAATATGATGTTTACACATGCGAGTCTGATTTATTTCACTTAGGAATATGGTCTCAAGTTGCATCCATTTCCCCATAAATGTCTCAAGTTTATCCTTCTTTATAGCTGAGTAGTACTCCATTACATAGAAATACCACATCTTTTTTATCCGCTCCTTGGTTGATGGGAAATTGGGTTGTTTCCAAGATTTAGCTATTACAAATTGTGCTGCTATAAACATGGGTGCACATATATTGCTGTGGTATGATGTTTTTAATTCTTCTGGGAAAATACCCAGAAGGGAAATAGCTGGGTCAAATGGGACCTCTAATCCTAGTTTTTTGAGGAATCTCCACACTGATTTCCACAGTGGTTGCACCAGTCTACACTCCCACCAACAGTGGAGAAGGGTTCCTTTTTCCCTACAGCCCCTCCAACGTTTGTTATTGGTTGATTTCTTGATGATAGCCATTCTTTCTGGGGTGAGATGGAATCTCAGTGTTGTTTTAATTTGCATCTCTCGAATGACCAAGGATGTTGAACATTTTTTCATATATTTATTTGCTATTTGTATTTCTTCATCTGAGAAGTGAATATTCATCTCAGATACCCATTTTTGGATTGGGTCTTTGAATTTGGGGGGGGTCTGATTTTTTTCAATTCTTTATATGTTCTAGATAGAAGTCCTTTGTCTGAGGGACAGTTGGCTAAAGTTTTTTCCCACTCTGTGGGTTGTCTTTTCACTGTTGGCGATTTCTTTTGATGTGCAAAAGATTTTTAATAAGATGAGATCCCAGTTGTTGATTCTTTGCGGTGTTTTCCATGCAGTTTGGGTTTTGCTCAAGAAGTAAGAGCATGAATTTTCAAAATAAATTATATAATCTTAAGCAAGTTGTATAGCCACTGTGAGCACTGGTCTGAAAAAATGAGGATAGCACGTAGCAGAAGCTCAATGAGGATTCACTAACAGATTCCGGTGAACCACCAAAGCTGAGGTGCAAAGCCACGAACTTCTCCCTGTCAGGTGTCACTGGTCAGAGGATGGTTTCTGCCCATCTACCAACAACTTAATATGTCTAGGTGTATATTTTCTCTTTTTCTTTAGTAAAAGTACTCTGTGATCTTTTAGAGACATTTGTGTCTGCTTTACTCACACCACTCAACCCACACTTGGAGAGCATTGTGTTTGCATAAATACTAGCAGATGAATTTTTTAAATATCACTTTTTCTTTTCTGGCACTCTGTGAGGGAAATGAGCAAATATAAACAGAGGAGTATCTCACTAGAAATATAACAGATGGGCTTCGGCTGGGGATCCGGACTTTCCTGGAGTTTAGGCACTTGGGAGATGTAGGATTACGACAAAATCCACTTGTAATGTTTTTGCTTTTTATTTCTTAGGAACAATATTAATTGCTTAAAGACTGGGCTTAATGCACACTTTCAGCCCAAATTTTCCCCTTGGGAAACAAGCAAGATGCTGTAAGCACTCTTTCTAGGAGGGATTGTCTGGCTAAACCTAGCATAAATCCAGTTTGATTGAGGAATCAAGAAGAGAGAAAGAGAAAGTTTATCTTCACTTCATGCTGGAAAGGCAGGGGAAAAAACTCTCTTCACTTCTCATTTCAGATAGCTTCATGCGTATGACCAAGAGTTTATTGTGGATATTTTAAAAATGGAAACTGATTACACATATTCCCTGACTTACCTTGATTTGAGCCAATTCAATCCAGATTACATAGCCTAAGAAATACATTCATATATGGGGAAAGGATTGTGAGCCATCCCTAACTACAGCCCACACATTTGGCCCTGATATGACATTCATTCATTCATTCATTCATTCATCAAACCTTACTGAACATCTATGCTATAGACAGAATGTCTACCCCCACCCCCTGCCATTCGTATGTTGAAAACTAATCCCCAGTGTGATGGTGTTTGGGGGCAGGGCCATTGGAAGTGACTAGGTCATGAGGGTAGAGTCTTAATGCTCTTAAAGAAACCCCAAAGAGCTCTTCTTTCCTTTTCGACATGAGGACAATTAGAAAATGGCCTTCTATGAACCAGGATGTGGATATTGGCATGAGATACTGATTCTTCTGGCACCTTGATCTCGGGCTTTACAGATCTATGAGAAATAAATTTCTGTTGTTTATAAGCCACCCAGTCTATGGTGTTCTGTGTTCTGTTATAGCAGCCCACGTTGCCTAAGACAATACATTATAGGAACAGGAATATAACAGTGAAGGAGACAACATGGTCCCTGACATTACAAAACTCAAATCCAGTGGGAAAAGACATTTATGTTATGATACATTCATTCATTCAAAAGTGAAGTAGAAACAATTATTTCCATTACCATCAAACATAATATGCTCCCAATGGCTGGCCTTGGAGAAAATGGGAGGTAGAAGATGTCCTGTGACCTCCTTTTTTTTTTTTTTTTTTGCAGTGCTGGTAATCAAACTTGGGGCCTCATGCATACTAGGCTAGTGCTCTAATACTGACCCACACCCCCCGGCCTTACCCCGTGGCATCTTCATTGCCAGAGCTTCTGTAGTGACTTCTGGATTCTAGAGAAAGCCCCACCTTTGATCAATATTATTCACTCATTTTACTGCAAGGATGTTTATCTATGAAGCTTAATGAGGGAGGAAGCACAATGGAGTGTAAAGACCACAAGCTTTGAAGTCAGCCCTGAGGTATAATCTTGGCTCCAATGTTTATTAGCCATGTCCCCTTGGGTGAGTTATTTTACTTTTCTACTCGTCTCGTATGTAAAATGGTGAAAAGAGCACATAATTCTGGATGCTGAGATTTTTACATGAAATAAGCACTAAGAAGTATTTAATATGGAGTATATTCTCCTCCATCATATGCAGGACTGTGTTCTATATGACTCAGGACTTTGAGAGAAAATAGCATTTGTTCAAAATACTTAATGACACCTATATAACTCTAAGTTATTTGGCAAATAAAGAATTATATCCATGGCCGACTCTGCTTATCCTGACTGGTGCCAACTCTATCTGCTTCTGGGCCTTAACTGCAATTTGAAACATACCTCTCTGGCAATATCCAACCTGGAAGCCCAATATAAATCAGAAAAAGAGATGATAATGATATTTTACTTTTAAAAAGCTACATGTTATCCATGCTCTTAGTTTTACTGTTCTTTTCACTTGCTGAAAATATTATCTTTTTTTCTTCAGGATGCTTGAAAATGGTGAGCTGGAGTTGGGATTTGGGGGTCACATTTCATAGGGAAATACACAGGCTGGTGACATTTCTTCA
The DNA here is from genome assembly GCA_028451465.1 of Erethizon dorsatum. Classification (NCBI taxonomy): domain Eukaryota; kingdom Metazoa; phylum Chordata; class Mammalia; order Rodentia; family Erethizontidae; genus Erethizon; species Erethizon dorsatum. Next base: position 84,055,598 of record CM051829.1, read on the forward strand.
GGCAATTTTTTATATGCTCCAATACTGCTGTACAAGACTTTCCTACAACTCAAGAGGGACTAGATTTCCCCAAGAGTCCTACAGGGTCCTCTGCAGCCTGCAGGCCACTAAACCATTTGTCACAAGGCTAAATGCTGGGACTGATGCAAAAAACAAAAACAAAAACAAAAACAAAACCCTCCAAATTTAATACATTAATTAAAGACTTATAATTTGAAAAGCTGAAAACAAATTCAATATCCAAAACATAAGGGTAGTTAACTCCATAGGTTACTAGGCAACTATTAATAGTAATGGTTGCCTAATTTTCTACATGGTAACAAGGAAAAACAATACCATATATTTAACAAAAAGCAACATACATGATTCTATGTATACAGAAGTAGTGCATCTGGGTTAAGGGAATAAATGTAGCTCATTGAAGGACTGGAAGTAAACACCCTGGTTATGTTAAGATGTGAGGGGGGAACTATGGCTAATTTTTGCTTTGAAGTTTTATTTTTATAACAAGCATGTACTGTTTAGACAGTCTGAAAAAGCATTTTGAAATAAAAACTTCCGAGGCCAGGAATATGGATTTCCCTGAGATGATTTTCACAAATCATTTCCAAAGAGAATTTTCAGTTATTCTCCAGCAGTCTCAGCCAAGGGGAAGCTGGAGTGCAAAGGGGCAGCACTTTTAAGGAACTTAATGAAGACCAGAAAGTTCGCCTTTATCAAGTCTTGGGACTGGTCTTTCTTGAGAGGGGCAATTGCTGTTTTCTTTCTTGCTGCTGAAGTTGTGTTTGTCTGACACCTTCCCACTTCCTCTGGATATCAAGCTTTATTCTTTCCAAGTCAAGGCACCTTGTTTTATACTTATGCGGGATAGGGGTGGGAGAGCTGCAAGAGATAAAAAGGAGGCTGACACCAGCCCCAACTGCAGGGTCAAGTGAAGCAGAACAAGGCTGGTAGCTTAAAAAACCACATCAACTAATTTTATTTTCCTCTGTTTTTAAGTTAGTCCCCGAATTTCCTGGTTTTGATCAAAAAGAGAGCTAGACAGCTTGTGATCAAATCTTGCCATCCTCATGGTCTGAGACAGCCTATCTCAGGGGATATTCGATGATTTTTCTTTAATCCCCAAAGATTCCCGAGTAGTCATATCACATTAGAAGTCCTAGATTCATCTTTGCCCTGTTCCTTGCACATGTGGTTTTTCTTTTTGGTCTCTTGTTGATAGTTTAAAAGTCTTAAAGAAAGGCTGTGGGCTGGCTGGGCAGATCTCCATGAAATCAGACTGTTAGACATGTACCAATGTCTCATCTACACCTTTTTTCCTTAGAAATGTATAAAAAGGAGACATGTCTAAGCTATCAGGACAAATGGCCAGTAGGTTCTAATCAAAGCTGGAGCTGATCAGGCAGCATTCCAAGAACTCAGCAGAACTACTGTGGTAGCTGCTTATCCTGGTTTCCTCCAGTACTGCCTACCCCTGGAGCCTCTACCTAGAGGTGGCTATCCCAACTTGACTACTATACTTCAAGTTAAGGTTTTGGGGGAATGATGCATTCTAAAAACAATCCCAACAAATGAAAAAGTACAAAGAAGAAATTTAAATTCTGCCTTGATTCTTGGTACCCAGATAACCATATAACCAGAAAAGAAATGGCCATGGAACAGAATCATTTCAGGTCCCTGATTAGCCATTTTGTAGCCACTTGAGCAAAGAATTCCAAGCCCAGTTCTCCTAACTTCTACACAGAAAAGGACAGCAGTTATGTGACTTGTCCAGCTGAGTTTTGCTAGACAACCCAGAGTTAGCAATTCCTGAGGGAACTGGGCTTAGCTTGAGTCAGCCAGGGTGTGACAAGCCATAGTGCTGATCTTTCCTTCGCAAGCCAACCAAGTTTCCCGCCTCCTCTGCCCACTCAGCCTGCTGTCAGCCACCTCTGCCAACTTGTTCATTTTGTTTCTATTTTTCTTCCCCTCTTTCTATCCTTGGGTAGCCACCACCTCTGCTATTTACCCACCCCCCAACACACCCACTGATCATCAGAGCTCTGCTGTGGAACTGTGGTGACTCATTTGTTACTTAGGTATTTTGGGTTCATTACTCTTCAGCCACTTCACTGAGAAAAGCCACGCAGAGTCAAAACAGAAAGAGAGGAAATGGGGGCGTGCAGATGGGAGGGGTGGGGCAGAAATCCAAGGACTGCTATGGAAAAGTTCAGCGGAGGTGCTGTTGTCAAAGCTAGGCCTCCGAGAACTCAGGCCATTCCAAAAGCAACAACGGGAAGGAAATAGGGCTTTGATTAAACTTCATCGAGAGGCCTGGACACACCATCCAGAATTCTCCCACAACAGAGATGGTATGTGCAGGAATTCAAAAGAAGCATCGTTGCTCTTTGGGAATATTTTTGAGTAACCACGCCCAAGCCGTGTTGACTCTGCCAAAGGTGGAAGGCTGTGGTTACAGGACAGCCATACATGGCCTACAAAATACAATCCAATTATTGCTCCAAACTCCAAGCCCCTACTCCTAAATATATATGTGCCTTTGGCTCAGTTACCCAGATTTGCTCTGTGGACACGACCTGCACAGACCAGCTGCTGTTCTGAGCAGACAGATGCTGCTTATGCTGTGAACAGTAGACGCCACACCTGACAGATCCACCAAAAGGTTTGCGGATGTATGTTTGAGAGGCTTTAGAATGTTACATTTAGCAATTAATTTTCCTTAAATTGTTCTCCTCAATAATGTGTAGTGCATAATGCTTCTGTTTGTGCTGTAAGCCTGCCTTGTTCTAGTTCCAATCCCCTTAGAGAGAGTATTGAATTACTCTTTGTGACATTTGCCATTCATTTCTAGTTTGGCGTTTGCAAGATTAGCCTGCTGAGAGTGTTCATTTTTTTCTAATTATGCATTCTTTAATATAACAAGTATCATCCTAATACCCACTACTGGAGCCAACCCTCCAACTCCACAGCTGGGTTATGGAACAGAGCCCAAACTTTTGGTGAGCGATTCTAGAATGTGACTCTGAACTCTGAATTCTGAGAAAAAGTAGTTAATGACTCATGATGAATTTTGTGATTCTTGAGTTTGGACTGTTACTTTTTTTTTTTTTTTTTTTTGAGACAGGGCTACATAGTGAGCTCAAGGACAGCCTGAACTATAAAGGGATATCCTGTTTCAAAAAACCAAAAAAGTAAGTAAGTAAGTAAGTAAATAAATAAATAAATAAATAAATAAAGAGAAACACTGGAAATCAATGAGCCAAGTGTCCAACTCAAGATACGTACTGGGTAAAGGTATAATAGCATACACAAAAAAGCAGAGGAAAAGAAATAATAAATAGCAGAATTTAGTAAAATTAAAACAAAGTTACAACAGAAAAGGTCAAGAAAACAAAAAGCTGGTGCTTTTAAAAGACTGATAAAGCTTAATTATAAGGAAAAATCACTATATATATATATATATATCACAGATTTTTAAAAAATAAGACAATGTTATAAACTTTATATAACTAAATTTGAAAACTTAAGTGAAACACTCAGTTCTCTAGAAAAATGAAACTTAGTGAAACGGACTCAGGAAGAAATAGCAGATCTAATTAGAGAGCTATTGCTATTTTTAAAAAATTAAACTGGTAGTTTAAAATCTACCCATGAAAACAAAACAAGACACACAAGGCCCAGGGAGGTGTATAAGTAAGTTCTACCAAGTGCCTAAGAAAAAGATAATCATGGCATTGTATAATCTATTCCAGTATGTAAAAAAGAAGGCTAAAAAGAAAGAAATAAAAGAAGAAAGAAAGGGAAGGAAAAAGGAAAGAAAAAGAATGATCACAACTTATTTGATGATGCTGGCAGAATTTTGATACCCAAACCAGACAAAATATAAATGGAAAGGAACAACTACAGACCAGTCTCTCATAAATGAAAATGTAAAAATTCTAAACAAAATAATAGAAAATTAAGTCCAGCAATATGGTTAGCTGTGGTGGCACATGCCTGTAATCCCAGCACTTGGGGGGCTGAGGCAGGAGGATCAAAGCCATATTGGACTACATAGTGAGTTCAAGGGTAGCCTGAATTACAGAGAAAGACCCTGTCTCAAAAAAAAAAAAAAAATATATATATATATCAATTTGTTAGAATTGATATTTCTTTTAGCTTACCTCAAAGTATAATATTAGAACATTAGAGAACATATTAATATAATTTACTTCATGTATACTATATTGAAGAAGAAAAAAATAAAATAATCATTTGAATGGATGCAAAGAAAACATTTTAAAAAATTTAATTCACAGGAAACATTCTTAGCAAAATTGTTATGGAAGGAATTTCCTTAACTTATGAAGAGTAGCCACCCAAAATTTGCAGCAAACAATATTTGGTGTACATAATGATTACATATTTGTTAGAATAATTTCTTTTAAGAATAAGAATGGATGTCTACCATCATTCTACTGCTATTCATCTTAGTACTGGAGGTTGTAGGAAGTAACTATGATAAAAAAGAAATTAAATGGGAGGTTGGGTTTGATCCCCAGTTTGTTTGTTTATTTATTTAGCACTTGATCGGCTTAGCCTAAATTCAAAAGATAAACTAAAAGATCACAAATAAGTACACAATTTTGAAAAAATAGTCAACAACAAAATATTTTAAGCTGAGGAATAACATAATTTGATTCAATTTGCATTTTAGAAAGATTACTTTCGTAGTAGTGTGTCTCCTGGCAGTAGTGGCAGGTAGATCGGAAAAGAAGCACTTAGTAGATCACGATGATGATCCAAGTGACAGAGGGCAAGGGTCTCAACCAAAGTAGAAGCAGTAGAAATGCCCCCTTGAAGATGGTCAGATCCACACCCCAGAAGCCTAAATAACTGCTCAACTATGTGGGGGAGGGAAGGACAAATCCAAGGGAATGGACACATTTCCAACATGAAACATGTGGATTGTGATGATTCTCACTGAGACAGGAAGCAAAGCAGGTTCATATAAGAGGGAGGATGATGTGTTTAATTTGAAATCTGTTATCATCAATCTGGAGAGAAGTTTTGGTTCAACATAGAGATTTGAACCTGCAAGCCGCATATAGAAGTAAAATAGTATATTTGATTGAAGACCACCAAGGAGAGCTCGTTAGTAGACTGGAGAGGGCAAAAGGCTGAAGATGGAGTTGCTGTCTGTCTGATCATAGAATAAAGCAGAGAAAGACAAGAAAAAGTAAGAGAGAACAGTATTACATAAACCAAAAAGGAAGAAATGCCAAAGACTGAGTATTCCACAGGAATATATACTGTAGAGAGATCAAGTCAGGCAAAGATAGGCCATATGGAGAAAATTAATGACCTTTGAGAATAATTTTATTGGCATGGGGAGCATTTTGCTAGATTACTGCAGACTTGTGAGTGAAAGGAGGTGAAAGTAAAGATAACAATAATAGGAAGACTTTAAAAACTTGGCTTTGAAGGAGAGAGAAAGGGTTAGAACTTGAAGAGTGTAGGAGTGGACATTTTCTCCCCCTTGATACAGAGGATTGAAATCGGGGGCTTTGCATTGAGCTGTATCCCCAGTCCTTTATCAAATTTTATTTTGTATTTTGAGGCAGGGTCTTGCTAAATTGTCTGAGTTGGCCTCAAACTTGGGATTCTCCTGCTTTGGCTTCCCAGAGTGCTGGGATTACCACCACTTCCAGCTGGAAATTGTTTTCAAGGGGATGGATATGGGAATATATATATATATATATATATATATATATATATATATATATATATTTTTTTTTTTTTTTTTTTTTTTGCTATCAGAAAACATCAAATAAAGGAGAAGCTCAAAGTAAGAGAGGGAATAATCAATAGAGTAAGAGTTTCCTGAGGCTTAGATGAGATCAGATGGTATATTAGCCTTGAACTGGAGAAAAAAGAGAAAGACTAAAGAGGTAGAGGAAAGGATAGAATCAGGTAGAAGTTTTAGGTGCTGGCAAGGGAGCTCAGGGGGTTCTAACCTGATGGTTTTCATTTTTAGTATAAAGTGGGGATAAGATGATTTGCTGAAAGTGAAGGTGAAGTCTTTACCTTGGGCTTGAGGGGAAAAGAGCACAGCTAAGATCGAAGCTGAGAAGAATGACAGAAGGAGCAGATTAGCAGCACCTTGAGACCACGCATGTGAATCCCCATGGCTGGTGTTGCCTGGGCATCGAAATGCAGATGCAGGTAGTCAACATGCACTGATGGAACACTGTAGAATGGTTGAAAACAAGGGTGAGGGGAAGAGGGCAGAGAGGGTCAGAGAGCAAAGCCATTGGTGGAAATGTAAGATCTTGTGTTACACTGAGTCTTCCATGTAGACCTTAAAGTGTCATAGTCTGATAGAGGCTTAAGAGGTAGAAGGGGGGAAAAAGAATGTAAATCAGATGTCAAAGTCCTAGGTGAAGGTTGGAAGATTTATGATTCCAGCCATCTCTAGTGATTCAGAACTGCAGGGCAGTGTGCTGTCAAATAAGAAACTATCTCAGGAAAGGCACCGAGGCACCTTTTCAGCATTCCCAATTAGTTATTCATTTATTTGTTCATTCATCTTTTGATTCACTCAAACTTTAATTCAATCGTTCAACACCCTAAAAATGTTTATTGAACACTTACTCTGTGCTGACTGCCATCACTGGAGGTGAACAAGACATCTCAACTCATTAGGTCTGAAACACATGTGGGCCGGTGAGATGGCTCAGTGGTGTAAGCGCCTGCCTTGCAAGCGCGAGGGCCCGAGTTCGACTCCCAGATCTCACATATGAAAAAGGGGCCGGTGATATTGCTCTGCGGCACGGGTGCCTGTTGGCACACGAGGTCCTGAGGTCGACCCCCCGGTACCCACAAAAAAAAAATAAAAAATAAAACACACCTGTACCTGGCCTGCCCTCACCCTATATTTTTAATAACCCCGAAGTCAATTGTGATACTGCTTACACTGATGCCAGTCAGACTGCAGTCATGATGTAATTGCCGTGGTCTGCCAGGCTCAAACTTAGTCATAGCTGATTGTGTTGTCATGACTTCAGTTGAGTTAAGTACACTGTTGATAATAACATATTGAGTTTAGCTGGTGTTTAACTTTAAAAAATTGCAGTATGATTGGAATTGAAATGCAAAGTTTCTGTATTTGCAGAAGACATGGCAATAGTGGGACACAAGTTTAATATTAGTGAAGCAGCTGGGAGCACCTCTGTAATCCCAGCACATGGGAGGCTGAGGCAGAAGGATCGTCATGAGTTCAAGACCAGCCTGGACTACATTGTGAGACCCTGTCTCAGGAAAAAAAAAAATAGTGAAGCAAATATTTGTCATGGGAAAAAATGATTGCAATTCCATATATTATTGTAAAAAAATAAGAACCGATGTTTTATGGGACCTGAGAAAGCTACCCACAGATAAATAAAATTTTGTTGTGTTTTGTCTCTGAGATGTATACAAAAAGATTTCTTAAAATAATCCAAGTAATCCAGTAAAAGGCAAAAGGAATATCCTCAGTTTTAAAGCTTGAAGGGTTAATGTGACTGATTCCTGGGTCACAGGGCTAAGTTGGTATGTCATAGTTTAGTTGGCAGTTTTTGCTTTGTTAGCAGTACATAGAATAATGGGGTGTCTTGCAAATAAATGTATCTAATAACATATGATAAATAATAATTTATGTCCAGAACTATCTAAATATTTTCTTTTAGAGAAACACAGACTATCCGAGCTATAAGAACCAGCTTCTCCCTCCAGCAAATAGAGAAACTGAGTCCCAAGAGAAGGGCAGCTGGCCCAAGATTGCCTCCCACAGCTTGTTAAAGGCAGAGGAAATTTATTTACAGTGGAGGAAATTGCCTCGTCTTGTGGCAAAAAACCAAAGTAGATAAAAATTACATAATGGCTTGATGGCCTAGACCTCCATTAAAAATGCTATGATTGCTTTTTCTTTTCTTTTTTTTTCTTATTAGAGGGACGATAAACAGCTTTAGTATCTACTACTAATCTTTGACAACATGCTCCTAATTTGTGCCCTTCATCTATATCTATTTAATGTCCTTAAGCATTGCCCTTGATGGCTTTATATTCTAAATATTTCAGAGGGCAAACTCTCTTGGTGTCCCTCTTTATTTCCCCATGACATTTTAAAACCACATGAAACAGTTTTAAAATATAGACAGCAATTTATTATTTGATGTGATGTTTTTCACTATCCAAAAAAATAAGTCACCTCACTTATCAGTCATCCCCTGGAGTTTGGGTAGTTAAAGAAAGCAGGTGTTCAAACTTGAAAGGGGAGGATTAAACCTAGAGCAGAAGTGATATCCATCCTGCTCAACGGATGAAACCACCAGGGAGCAACCAGGCACAGACTTATCTCTTCCTAGCCCATTCCTTCTGGTCCATGCCTACATAGAAGCAATCCCATTGTTTACCACCCACAGCTCCCAATATTAGCAAGAAAATACAGTGGAGGATGTGAAAATAAAGATGTCAGATGCCTAATTTTCTAGTTCTTCAGTGGAAAACTGCAGATATTCTTGGAGTGATTGTGTGTGTGTGTGTGTGTGTGTGTGTGTGTGTGTGCGTGGTGCTGGGGGTCAAACCTAGCACCACCTGGTACGGTAGGCAAGTGCTCTCACTGAGTTACTTCCCCAGCCATTTAGTGAGACTTTTACTGTCGGCAGTAAGAGTTCATCCTCTTATGTTCAGTATTCAAGACTCAATTTGATGTTTTTGTCCTTGATTATAATAGTTGCTACTTTTTATAATCTTACTAAAGAATAGCCTTCTGGTTACCAGACTGTTATAAATTATTCCCTGTTTATAAATGAATTGCCTTAGATACATTACAAGGCTCTATGAGCGGTCCTATTCCTTTCTTGGGTTCCTTTTATCTGTAAGCATTTCCAATTTAGGGGATACTATAGCCTGAATTTTGGTGTTCTGCATAATATTAAGAGATGGGGCTTTGGGCTGGAGGTGTATCTCAGTGGAAGAGTACTTGCGTAGCATGTTCTAGTATGTTCCGGGCTCTGGGTTTGATTGATGACACTGAAGAATAAGAAAAAAACAGGGAATAAAAGGAAGGAGCCTTTGGGAAATGCTTAAATAATCAGGGCTCCACCTCATGAATGGGATCAGTGCCCTTTTGTAAGCAGTCCTGGGAGCTTCTTTACCATTCTGTCTTGGGAAGACATGTAGAGGACACAAATATGAGGAATGTGCCCTCATCAGATGCTGATGCTGCTGGTACCCTGATCTTGTACTTCCCAACTTCTAGATCTATGGAGCAATAAGTTTCTGTTGTTTAATAATTCTAAGATACTTTGTTATAACATCTCAGACTAAAACAAAGATATTTAGCTTCTTAAACCGGGCGTGGTGGTGCACGTCTGTAATCCCAGCACTCAGAGGACTGGGAGCCTGGAGAACTGCCTCAAATTTGAGGCCAGCCTGAACTACACAGTGAAACCCTGTCTCCAAAAAAAAGTGTTAAGCTATCTAGTTACTTCTGGTGGTAAAATTAATCCATAGTTCATGTTGTTATACATCTTTCCAATCATTTTTCTTAAGCATGATTTTCATGATTAAAGTATCAGTTGTACACATATATAGTCGTGCTTTTGTTTTGCTTTTTCTACATTACTGTGTAATAATTTCCTCTTAATTCTAATACTCTTAGCTATATCAACAGCTGCATAATATCTCACTGTTAATGTACTGTATTTTTATTTATTCATTTGTGATTATGAACTTATATTTAAGTTTTTGCTATTTTTAAATTCATTTTTTATTTTAAAATTTTTCCTATGCAGGTTTTGCTGTGATGAACATCTTTTTTTTTTTTTTTTTTTTTTTTTGGGTAGCGGGGGTTGACCTCAGGACCTCGCGCGCCAGCAGGCGCCCGTGCCGCTGAGCGATATCACCGGCCCTTTTTTCGTATGTGGGATCTGGGAGTCGAACTCGGGCCCTCGTGCTTGCCAAGCAGGCGCTTACGCCGCTGAGCCATCTCACCAGCCCTATGATGAACATCTTTATGTATTAAGTGAGATTCACACAGAAATTGTAAAAACATGACTGGGTATTTTTAAATGTACAGATGTAGAAATTGTGCTTAAACTGACTATTTTTAAAAAGAAAATTTGGGGGGCTGGTGAGATGGCTCAGCAGCGTAATCGCCTGCCTGGCAAGCACGAGGGCCCAAGTTCGACTCCCCGAACCCACATACACAAAAAGGGCCGGTGATACCGCTCAGCGGCACGGGCGCCTGCTGGCACGAGAGGTCCTGAGGTTGACCCCTGGTACCCAAAAAAAAAAAAGAAAAGAAAATTTGCTTTTTTTACCATAATCGTTTACCTGTCAGTATGAGGAGTGGACTCTTTGTCCTAGAGAAAAACTGAGCACACGTCCAGCTGCCTGGGACATATCCTTCCCTTTTGTAATTTTCCAGCAAAGAGAGAGACTTCAGGGGTGGGGGAGAGCAGAAGAGTTGAGAGGCTGAGCATTGGTCTGTACCTGGAAACCTCTGCTCTGCAACCAGAAAATACAGGAGTCCCTGCAAAATACCATGTGAAAAGTCTCTGCTGCCTTTCTAATTAATGACATGTTCCATGAAGGTGGAGCAGCCTCCCAGCCTGCATGTGCTCAGTGTCCTCCTGCAGCTGTCGTCAGACTGTGGGGTTGTAAGAGGTGAGGACTCCTACAGCCAGGGGACCGGGCGCTGGCCTGGGTGGGAGTAATCCCCTAGCTTGGCACCCAGGAGCTTCAAAGGACAAACAATTTGATCCAAAAGCTCTTAGGTCACGCTTTTTAACACAGCTGTTAGAACACATACCCTGTAAACAGGAAGTATCTTAGGAAATACAAGTGAGAACTTGTTATTTTTATTTTTAAAGAACTATTTAAAAGCCCAAGCAGAGGATGACATTTATCTGTACAATTAACAAGCTAGAGCTTCTCCCTAATGGTTGTGGTTTTATGTTCCGGGCAATTGTGTACCCACTGCTGCTTAATGGGAACTTAAATATTCCTAAATAAATCTGTAACTCACTTTGCCTTGTCAAATGAGTGTCTCAGTCAAGGGAGTTGTAAGTTACATAGCTTGTTTTTGTTATCATGAAAAAGGAAAAAATTTTCTGAACCCTAAACCAATATTTATATACCTCTATGCTTGAGATACTGGGAAAAAGGAAAACAATGTCAAGCAGAGAGTAGAGGAGGCTCTAGTTGGTTGAACAACATAAGCAAAAGCTGAAATTAAGAACTGCTGACTTCTAGAAAAGACTTAGCTACATGGTGGGCAGGGTGCATCTCTGCCCCTGTGATGGTCCCAGTCGCTTTTCTTGTCATGTACCATTTGTTTAAGTCTTTCAGCCTCCCTAAATAGGTCGTTCACACCTCAGGACCTTTGCATGTGCTTCGTGACATCTGGAATGCCCCAATTTTTTTCTTTCCCTCTTTTTGGCAAATTCTTGCTCATCTTTTCAGGCTGGAATGTCACTTGATTTGGTTATTGCAGGAAGACAGCATCATACAGTGGAAAGAACTTGGACTCCAGAGTGAGACATAACTGGTTCAAATTTTAGTTCTATTTCTCACTAGATGAGTGACCTAGTGATAATTTGACCTTCGTTAAGACTTTTCCTCTTCAGCTAATGGAGATAATGCCGTACTTACCAGACTGTGGCAAATAGCAGAATGTCATACAAGTATATAATGTGCTTATGTAGACAATAAATGTCCACTTCCTTCCTCCATTTTCCTCTTCCAAGACTTCCTGAATTCTCTAGGCAGCATTGCTTTCTTCAGAATTCCCAGATTATGAGTCTGTGTCTTAGCTCCGAGTCTGTAATCTCTACTGAGAATTCACATTCTTTGTGCCATGCTTACATTATAGAATTTCCAAATGGAACGAGACAAGATGGAATCTACTTATGGAATTGTTTATTTATTTATTCCACAAATGTTTATTTGATGATATCAGATGGCAGCTAATCCTACAATTTCTGTTCTTTCTCTTTTTTTATTTGGTGCTGTGGATTGAACTCAAAGCCTCACATGAGCTAAGCATGTGTTTTACTACTGAACTACATCCCAAGCTCCCCCGTTTCTCCCCAACCTCCCTCTTCTTTTTGATATGGTTTTCACTATGTTGTGCAGGCTGGCCCTGAACTTCTAGGCTAGAGTGATTCTCCTGCCCCAGGCTCCTGACACCCATGCACTGCACTGTTCCTCCTCTTCCTTTTATTCTGTGGTTCTTCTGCTGGGGATTAAACCCATGGCTGCACACATGCTAAGCACACATTGTAACACTGAGCAACATTCCGTGTGTGTGTGTGTGTGTGTGTGTGTTCCTGGAGACTGAACCCAGGGCAAGCACTCTACTACTGAGCTGCATCCTCAGTCATTTCTATTTTTTATTTTGAGATAGGGTCTCACTAAATTGCACAGGTTGGCCTCAAAGTTGAGATCCTCTTGTCTCAGCCTCCCAAATAGTTGGGATTATAGGTGTCTGCCACTGTGTCTACCTCATTTGTGTTCTTGATGTTTCTTTTTTCCTTTAGAATAGGGTTCTTTGACCTCAACACTATTAACGTTTGAGCCAGATAACTGTTTGCTGTGGGAGACTGTCCTCTGTACTATAGGATATTTGGTGGCATCCCTGGCCTCTACCCATAAATATTAGTAACAACTCCCCTGCCCATGTTGTGACAACCAAAAATACAGTACCTCCGGACTTTGACTGCCCCTGGAGAGGATATTTCCTCTCTCCAGCCTGTATATTCAACCTCTATTGGCTCCCTTCCCTTATAAAATATGTTACTTTCTCCAGACTTTAAAACTAAAATCAGGGCCGGTGAGATAGCTCAGTGGCATAAGCACCTGCCTGGCAAGTGTAAGGTCCTGAGTTCGACCCCCGGTACCCATGGAAAAAAAAAAAAAAAAAACAAACCTAATATCAATCTACCACAAAAACCTCTTTCTTCGTAGTCAAGCTTTCTTCATTGTCAAGCTCACCAAAAAAGCATAGCCTGCATTGACTATTACTTTCCATCCATTCTTTCCCCTGCTGCAGGCAGTCTCCGCCCACCACTAAGTGCAATGCTCTGGTGAAGTTCCTACTGAGAGATGGCAAAACCTTGTGTTCTGTCCTCACTGCTCAGCTCACTGGCTGTATGACATTAGACACTTGGTGAATTCCAGGATGTCTTTCTTTCATGTCTCTTCTTTGACCCTTCCTCACAGACCCAGGTAGGATATTCTTTGCTCTGTTTCTTAAATCTGGCATTCCTCAGGGCTCTATTTCTTGTCTTCTCTATTTTTTGGAACACATTTACTTATTCTCACAGCTTTAATTCTAATATAAGCATTAATTCTGACATTTGTAGTTCCAGCTCACATTTCTCTCCCGAGGACTAAAGCTATATATCCACTTGTGTATCTCCCAAACACCTCAAGTAGAACTTTTTGTCCTCATCTCCTTTTTGCAAAATTGCTTTCCCCAACCTTTGCACGCCCAATCCCATCTACGCAGTGGTGTACAGTGACAGCATTAGGCCCTGGGGATGCAGATACTTGGCACTAGTAAAGATGTTTGTTTTAGATCATGTGAGGCTGAGTTCACTCCTCCCCTCTGTAAGCCCTCTTCATACATAATTCTGTGGCTGTGGGCACACATGAGGCAGCAATCCTTAGTAGTACGTTACATGAGATAATGTCTGTCTTAGTTACTTTCCTCATTGCTAGGACATAATACACAACACCTACAAGTTAAAGGAGGAAAGATTTATTTTAGCTTACAGTTTGTAGAGGTTTCAGACTGCAGTAGGCTGGCTCCAAGGCAGTGCAGAATGGCAGAGGGGCATGGCAGAGAAGAAACAGTTCACGGTGTGGCATAGTAGGCAGGAGGCAGCAGCCTTCCTTCCACTTTCCATTTTTATTTCATCCAGGCCACAGGCCTATTGGCTGGTGCTACCCACAAGCAGAATGGGTCTTCCCTTTACAGTAAGTCCATCACCCACAAGCAAAACTATGCTAAAACAATCAGTGGACAAATCTAGCATCACACACCCATGATCCAGTATCACACACCCATGACTCAGTCACTTCCAAAAGCCCCATCTATGAGTGCATGAGGTTTGGGGGGGCATCTAGATATAAACTATAACAAAGTCCACAAAGAACCTTGCACAAAGTAGGTATTCCACAGAACATGTTAGCTCCAAATCCCTGTATAATATGATAGAAAATACATTTGGTCTTTGTCCCTGTTTCCTTTCACAGAGCTTTTAAAACCCCTAGAATTCCTTTTTTTTTTAAACTACAGTTTTATTTATTTATTTATTTTTTTAAAGACGACAAGTAAACATTCTCATGTATTAACAAACTCAAGCATTAGAAAATGTACAAATACCTTTTGGAGAAAACCATTACTCAGTATAAGATTAAGCCATGTAAAAGCTAGGTAAAAATAGAAGACTAAGGAATGGAATAGTCACAGTGAAATTGCATTTTCATACTAGGGAGACAATATGATGTTTACAAATGTGCATCTGGTTTATTTCGCTTGTGAGTATTTTCTCGAGTTGCATCCATTTACCTATAAAAGTTTCCAGTTTATCTTTCTTTATGGCTGAGTAGTACTTCATTGTATAGAAATACCACATCTTCTTTATACATTCCTCGGTTAATGGGGATTTGGGTTGTTTCCATGATCTAGCTATTACAAATTGTGTTGCTATAAACATGGGTGCACATATATCGCTGTGGTACGATGTTTTTAATTCTTCTGGGAAGATACCCAGAAGGGGAATAGCTGGGTCAAATGGGACCTCCAATCCTAGTTTTTTGAGGAGTCTCCACACGGATTTCCACAGTGGCTGCACCAGTCGACACTCCCACCAACAGTGGAGAAGGGTTCCTTTTTCCCCACAGCCCCTCCAGCATTTGTTATTGGTTGACTTCTTGATAATAGCCATTCTTTCTGGGGTGAGATGGAATCTCAGTTAAAACCCCTAGAATTCCTGAGTGATAGGATTACACTCATAATGGGCTCCTTTGATAACATCTGAGTTTATGCTAATGAGATGATTTAGGGTGAGGCCCCTAGACAGCCTCAGGGTGGGGCTGGTCACCAGAAAGACCAAGTGATCAGAGGACTGGATATGTGGAGCTTTCAGCTCCACCCACTGACCTCTGGGAAGGGAAGGGGGTCAGGGATGGAAATCAAGTTTATAGAAACTCTTTTTGTTTGTTAGTTTTTTTTTTTTATGTGGGTACTGGGAGACGACCTCAGGACCTTATGCTTGCCAGCAAGTGCTTGTGCCGCTGAGTGATATAACCGGTCCTTTTTTTTCTTTATGTGGGTATCGGGAGTCGAACTCAAGACCTTGTGCTTGCCAGGCAGGCGCTTATGCTGCTGAGCTAGCTCACCAGCCCTGTTTTGTTTTGTTTGAGACAGGGTCTCACTATGTAGTGCAGGCTGGCCTTGAACTTGCTTATGTAGCCCAGGCTGGCCTTGAACTCATGGTGACCCTCCTGCCTCAGCCTCCCAAGTACTGGGATCACAGGTGTGCCACCTCACCTGGCAAATTTATATAAACTCTTGAACACCAGGATTTGAATGAGCTCCCTGGAGGATCAGGTGGGGGTGTTAGGAGGTGCCCAGAGAAGTTCAGCATCCAACTCCACCCCTCTCTTCCATACCTTGCCCTCTTCATCTCTTCTCTGGTTATTTATCATCATCCTTTATAATAAACTACCAAAATAAGTGTTTCCCTGAGTTCTGTGAGCCATCCTAGCAAGGAGGAGGTTGAGTGCACCTTTGTTTGTAGTTGGTCTGGGAGGCCCAGACTTGCTATTGGCATCTGAAATGGTGGCATCTTGTGGAGCTAAGCTCATGACCTGAGACATCTGATACCATCTTCAGGTAGAGAGAGCCAGAATTGAATTATTGTACACTCAGGTGATGTGTACTAGAGAAGAGTTTGCCATGTGGGGAAAAACTGCACACACATCTGCTCATAGAAGTGTTCCGTATTGAGTAGGGAGCAGAGAGTAGGAAATTAGTCTCTTGGGAAGATGAACTGCAGACATTAAGAGTTGTGTATTGGCAGTGCACTTATAAGTGATATTTTTCTTGTGTTCTCTTAATTTCTTCCACTGAAAAATTATTTTTGCTACTAGAGAAAAATGTTTTGTCAAAACACTTTTCACACCTATCCATGCCACTCCCCTCTATTGACTGTCTACTGACCTCCTGGTGAAGCACAAACCTCTAAGTATGGCTGACTTAGAGGCTGTAGTTAAGAACCTTGCCTTTTGCTTTCCCACCTTCCTCACACATCCCACACTGGCAACCCTAAACCTCTTCCAGACCCCTGAAGAAGCTACACTGTTGTCTGTCTGTGCAGAGGACCATCTCTTCTGCTGAGTGACTCCACTCCTCGCCTTCCATCCACTGCCCACATACAGGTCCACACCTGGACACACCCTCTGGAATACTTGTCCAATTCTCTTTTCTCAAAGCTCAATTCAAACATGTCCTCTCTGAACCCTCTTCTTATCTAAGCCTCCAAATTAAATGTGGTCTGCTTTGTCACTCCTTCCTCATTTAGACACTTGTCAGAGCATGATGGATCTTGTATTTATTTAACTCCTCTCGTCTCCCTCTAAGAGACAATGGATTCTGTATAGGAGGTGCTCAATTAGATTTTAACTGAGTGCTGCAGGTGTAGCTCATTGGCAGTGCATTTGATTAGCATGTGCAAGGTTCTGGAATGGCTCCTAGCACTACACACACACACACACACACACACACACACACACACACACACTTAACTGAGAAACACTGTAGCTGACTTCAGGATGGGAGGAGAGGAAGGAAATAGGCCCATAGTCCTTATTGCCTTTATGGCCTTGCTATCACATCATGGAGAGGAATGTGATTAATTGGGGTAAAGAATAAATTTCAGTAATAAATTCTGAGCATTTTATATGCTTTGTCTCTCATTTAACCCATGATTTACTTGAAAATAAATAAGATTATTTTATAAATGTAAGAAATAGAGGCTTCACTTCTGGAAAAAGATGGCGGATCTGTAAGAAGCAGGCAGTGAACCTCTCCAAAAGTCATCATCCGGACACTGGAATATAGTGACTGGAGGAGGACAAGAAAGAGGGAAGTGGCTCCCCTGGAACCAGGAAAGATCTGAAGTGCAGTTCGGGGCCCACGGAGAAAGTGAAGGGAGAAGCTCCAACAAAGAAGAAGGAGGTGACCATGGGTGCCTTTTCCCTGTGTTGGGAATCCCGATGCGACAGAAGCGGTTCAAATCTGCGGACACCCAGTGACTGCCAGCGCCCCCAGGGGCCTCCATGGAGGAACGCAAGAAGCAGCGGTGCAGAGAAGCGGCGGCCGTGAAGGACACACTGACTGGCGGTGAGTGCTGACGCCCAGCCATCCCATGGGAGAGAGCCACTAGCCGGGCGTCATTGTGGGGGGGGCAGCAGCTGAACTCAGAACTCAGGGTGGCCACCACTCCATCCACAGCTCCAGCGGGGACCTCCGCGGAGGAATGCGAGACGCCGCAGTACAGAGAAGCATCGGCCATGAAGGTCACACTGACTGGAGCTTTTCTTCCTGGTATTCCAAGACTGAGATTGTCTAAGGATCACAGAAAATACTGTGGCACAGAACCAAAGAACCAAGGATGGGCAAACAGGCAGCAACTTCCTATCTCCAACAAATTGAAGAGGTGGGATCTTGTGGCAGGCTCAAAACCCCAAAATAAGCTACATCTGGAAGATACCTCAGAGAAGTAGCCATCTCCTAAGAGTTTGAAATACTAGCAATAAAGCAACCTACCATAAGCAATTTACAAACAGCAACCCAAGAATTAAACTAAAGAAAGAAAAGAAAATGAGATGACACTTAAACAAGATGCAACCCCACACATCCAGTTCACCAAAGGCAAACCCAGGGGGCAGTGAGGTGGGACAAACCAAAAGCCACCCACCTGACATCTCTGAAGTGGTAACAACAAAGCAGTTGAATGAGGCTCTGGAAAAAATTAAATCAGAAATAATTTCTCAGATAACTGCAGAGATAATGTCCACAATGAAGACCATGCTTAAGGATGCTAGAGCAGACACAGACAAAAAAATAGATGAGCTTAAGAAAATGATGGAAGCTATGAATGCTCAGCATAGGAAAGAAATGGAATCCATAAAGCAGATTCAAGCAGATATCCAGGAGAACAAAAATTCCATTGAAAGTATTTGTAGCAGATTAAGCCAATGTGAGGACAGGATCTCAGATATAGAAGACAGACTTGTAATTAGTGATCATGAAAAGAAAGAATTCTTAAAAATAGCAAGGGACAATGAAAAATCAATCCAGCAGCTGCTAGACGATGCAAAGAAAAATAACTTAAGATGGATTGGAGTCAATGAAAAAACAAGAGATAGCATAAATGACATCAGAACACTGTTCACAGACATCATCACAGAAAATTTCCCTGGTAGAGAAAAAGAATTTGACATTCAGATAAGTGAGGCTTATAGAACTCCAATTAGCCACGATCAAAAAAAAAATCCTCAGCCAGGCATATCATAGTCAAGATTCCAGAAATTCAACATAAGAGTAGAATCTTAAAAGCTGTTAGAGGAAAGAAACAAATCACCTATAAAGGAAAACCCATCAGAATCACAGCGGACTTTTCAGCACAAACCCTCAAGTCAAGAAAAGCTTGGAATGATGTATTTCAAGTTCTAAAGGAAAATAACCTTCAACCCAGATTGACGTACCCCACAAAACTATCTTTCAAAACTGATGGAGAAATAAAATACTTCCATGACAAAGAACATCTGAGAAAATTTATAACCACCAAACCAGCACTCCAAAATGTTTTGAAGGACATTCTAGAAAGAGATAACAAGGACTACAACTCCAGGAACCCCAACAGAAGGAATCCACCAGGCAGGGCAAACAATTAAAGAGAGGGAGGGAAAAAAAATAAAAAGAGGGGGAGCCAACAACAGGAAAATAACATGACAAGGATAAGTCAATATATATCAGTTTTAACCATAAATGTTAATGGTCTCAATTCACCAGCCAAAAGGCACAGACTGGCAAATTGGATCAAGAAGCAAGATCCAATAATATGCTGTATACACATTTAATTCAAAAAAAAATTCATAAACTGAAAGTCAAAGGATGGAAAACAATACTGCATGTGACAGGAACCCAGAAAAAAAGCAGGGGTAGCTATTCTTTTTGCAGACAAAGTGAATTTCAAGCCAAGAGTGATTCAGAGAGATAAAGAAGGTCACTACATCCTTGTAAAGGGAACAATCCAAGAGGAAGAGATAACAATCATAAATATATATGCAACAAATACCAGTGCACCCAACTATATAAAACAAATATTAATGGACATGAAAAATCAAATAAGCACTAATACAATTGTATTGGGAGATCTTAATACTCCACTATCACAAAAAGACAGAGCAATTAGACAAAAAATCAACAATGAAATATTAGAACTGAACCAAACTTTGGAACAAATGGAGTTAGATGTCTACAGAGTGTTCCACCCCACAACAACAGAATACACATTCTTCTCAGCTGCACATGGGACGTTCTCCAAAATAGACCACATACTAGCTCATAGAACCTGCTTAAGTAAATGCAAAGGAATTGAAATTATCCCATGTATATTGTCAGACCATAGTGCAATGAAATTGGAAATCAATGGCAAAAGAAACCACAAGAACTTCCTAAACACATGGAAATTAAATAGCACCCTACTGAACAACCAATGGGTCACAGATGAAATTAAAGAACAAATCAGACAGTTTCTGCAACTGAATGATAATGACAGTACAACATACCAGAACTTATGGGATACGATGAAAGCAGTCCTAAGAGGGAAATTTATAGCATTAAATACCTATATCAGGAAAACAGAGCAAGCACAAAGAAACAACCTAATGGTGAACCTCAAACTTTTAGAAAAAGAAGAGCAGGCTAAGCCAAAAGCTCATACAAGGGAGGAAATTATAAAGATCAGAGCAGAAATTAATGTATTGGAGACTAAAAAAAAATACAAGGAATCAATGAATCAAAGAGTTGGTTCTTTGAAAGATTAAATAAAATTGACAAACCTTTATCCAACCTTATTAAAAAAAGGAAAGAAAGTACTTAAATCCACACAATTAAGAATGAAAAGGGTGATATCACAACAGACCCTGCAGAAATCCAGAAGATCATCTGCACCTACTTTGAAAACTTGTATTCTAATAAGATGGAAAACGTAGAAGAAATGGACAGATTCCTAGATACATATGAATTACCAAAGCTCAACCAAAAAGATATAGAAATCCTAAATAAACCAATAACAATCAATGAAATCGAAGATGTAGTTAAAAACCTCCCAACAAAGAAAAGCCCAGGCCCTGATGGATTCACTACTGAATTCTACAAGAAATTTAGAGAAGACCTAACACCACTACTTCTCAAACTCTTTAATGAAGTTGAAAGGGAAGCAATACTCCCAAATTCATTCCTGGAAGCAAGCATTACCCTGATACCAAAACCAGAGAAGGACCCAACTAAGAAAGAGAACTACAGACCAATCTCCCTAATGAACATAAATGCAAAAATTCTCAATAAGATACTGGCAAACAGAATGCAGCAAATAATCAAGAAGATTATACACCATGACCAAGTTGGATACATCCCAGACATGCAGGGATGGTTCAACATATGTAAATCAATAAATGTAATACACCGTATTAACAGAACCAAGGACAAAAATCATACGATCATCTCAATAGATGCAGAAAAAGCTTTTGACAAAGTCCAGCACCCATTCATGATAAAACCCTACAGAAAATTGGAATAGATGGTCTTTTTTTTTTTTTTTTTTTTGTGGGTGCCGGGGGTCGACCTCAGGACCTCGCGCGCCAACAGGCACCCGTTCCGCTGAGCGATATCACCGGCCCCTTTTTCGTATGTGGGATCCGGGAGTCGAACTCGGGCCCTTGCGCTTGCAAGGCAGGCGCTAATGCCGCTGAGCCATCTCACCGGCCCAGAATAGATGGTCTTTATCTCAATCTGATAAAAGCTATCTATGACAAACCAACAGCCAATATCACACTAAGTGGACAAAAACTGAAAGCCTTCTCTCTAAAATCAGGAACAAGGTAAGAATGTTCACTGTCCCCACTCTTATTCAACATAGTCCTGGAAACTTTAGCCAGAGCAATTAGACAAGAGAAAGAAATAAAAGGAATTATGATTGGAAAGAAAGAAGTTAAATTATCATTATTTGCAGATTACATGATATTCTACGTAGAAGACCCCAAAAACTCCACTAAAATATTGCTAGATTTAATAAGCAAATTCAGTAGAGTAGCTGGATACAAAGTCAACACTCAAAAATCAGTAGCCTTCCTGTACATGAATAACAAACTCACTGAGAAGGAAATTAGGGAAACAACACCTTTCACAATAACATCCAAAAAAATGAAATACCTAGGAATCAATCTAACAAAGGAGGTAAAAGACCTCTACACTGAAAACTACAGTACTCTGAAAAAGGAGATTGAAGAGGATATCAGAAAATGGAAAGATATCCCTTGCTCTTGGGTTGGAAGAACCAACATAGTGAAAATGGCCATACTTCCAAAATTGTTATACAGATTTAATGCAATTCTGATCAAAATTCCAACAACATATCTCACAGAATTAGAGAAAACAATCCTAAAATTCATCTGGAACCAGAAGAGACCTAGAATAGCAAAGGCAATTCTGGGCAACAAAAGCAAGGCAGGGGGTATCACAATCCCTGATTTGAAATTATACTATGAAGCTACTGTGATAAAAACAGCGTGGTATTGGCAAAAAAAAAAAAAAAAAAAAAAAACAGATTAGAAGATGCAGAAAGAACTCCAGACATACTAAGCCACCTTATCTTTGACAAAGGTGCCAAACACATTCACTGGAAGAAAGCTAGCCTCTTTAATAAATGGTGCTGGAAAAATTGGCTCTACACATGCTGAAGATTAAAATTAGACCCATATCTTTCATCGTGCACTAAACTAAATTCAAAATGGATCAAAGATGTAAATATTAAAACAGAAACATTAAATCTCCTGGAAAATAGAATAGGTAAAACTCTTGAAGACATTGGTGTAGGCAAAGACTTTATGAATAAAACCCCAATGGCACAAGAAGTATCACAAAGAATCAACAACTGGGATCTCAACTTATTAAAAAGCTTTTGCACAGCAAGAGAAACCACCAACAGAGTGAAGAGACAACCCACAACGTGGGAAAAAATGTTTGCCAGCTGTTCCTCAGACAAAGGATTACTATCGAGAACATACAAAGAACTCAAAAAAATCAGACCTCCCAAATTTAAAGACCCAATCCAAAAATGGGCATCTGAGATGAATAAACACTTCTCAGATGAAGAAATACAAATGGCAAATAAATATATGAAAAAATGTTCAACATCACTCGTCATTCCAGAGATGCAAATTAAAACAACACTAAGATTTCATCTCACCCCAGAAAGAATGGCTATTATCAAGAAGTCAACTAATAACAAATGCTGGAGGGGCTGTGGGGAAAAAGGAACCCTTTTCCACTGTTAGTGTGAGTGTCGACTGGTACAGCCACTGTGGAAATCAATGTGGAGATTCCTCAAAAAACTAGTATTGGAGGTCCCATTTGACCCAGCTATTCCCCTTCTGGGTATCTTCCCAGAAGAATTAAAAACATTGTACCACAGTGATATATGTGCACTCATGTTTATAGCAAAACAATTTGTAATAGCTAGATCATGGAAACAACCCAAATGCCCATTAAGTGAGGAATAGATAAGAAAGATGTGGTATTTTTATACAATGGAGTACTACTCAGCTATAAAAAAGATAAACTGGAAACTTTTATAGGTAAATGGATGCAACTCGAGAAAATACTCACAAGTGAAATAAATGGGACGCACATTTGTAAACATCGTATTGTCTCCCTAGTATGAAAATGCAATTTCACTGTGACTATTCCATTCCTTAGTCTTCTATTTTTACCTAGCTTTTACATGGCTTAATCTTATACTGAGTAATGTTTTTCTCCAAAAGGTATTTGTACATTCTCTAATGTTTGAGTTTGTTAATACATGAGAATGTTTACTTGTCTTTAAAAAAATAAATTAATTAAAAAAAAAAAAAAAGAAATAGAGCCTTCAGAAGAGCATGCTTCCAAAGCTCAAGCTCCTAATTAAAACACAATAATGTATTTGATCCTATACTAGTTTAAATGAAGGCCTCAAAGATCCAACCCCAAATGGGAGCACCTCCTACCTCTTCTCAAATTCCAGCTGCGGGCCAACATGGAGGCTTACCTCCTGGTAGCTTCTGTAATGACTGAGTCTCACTGAGATCAGGTGGTCACCAAGCTGGCACCAACAGCCATTACATTCTCCAAAGATAAGGAAACCAAACATAAACTAGCAGGAGCACAAACAGTGTCATAAACACATCCATACCTTCCTCCACTCCCTCCCTTCCCCCTCTGGAAGGAGCAGCAACCCCTCACTCCTGTCTTTATTTGGATAGGGAGATAAGAACCTTAACACACCTGGTTCGGGCTATGTAAATTGTCTAGCCCAAAGGAGTTCTCCTACAGAGAATATCTTCTTCATTTTTCATGTGAATGGAGTGTCTTCCTTTCTTCCTTCAAGAATTTTTCTTCAAGTCGTATCAGCTGTCTGAGCACCTTAACTCTATGGCTCCAAATTATATACAGACTTATATGGTACTGCAAGCTCTAATCATTAGATATATGGCTACAGGATCCAGTTTAGTGAATATTTTCTAGCTACTTGTTGTATTTGGTTTTGTATCTTGTGTATCCAATTGTACAGGTTCCCCTCGGAACCCAACAGCCTATGTCCTCAATGTTGCCCTTGTGGCTCTCTGACCAGCAGTGGGAGTCCATTGGGAACTTGTCAGAAATACAGACCCTCAGGCCCCACCCAGACCCACTAATTCAGTAAGATCCCATGCATTTTAATAAGACCCCATGCCTTGGGCTAGAATGTCATTTACTGATACACAAGCTCTTCTGTGATCCCAGCCTAGTTTAGTTTTCTCTGTCCTAAGGTCCTCAGATATAGTAGTAATTCTACTGAACACTTTCATATGCTTTTGTATGTACTATATATTTTTGATGCATTGCTTGGATATTTTTATTAATATTAGTAATAAGTATGTGAAATATTTACTGAGCATTCATGTTCTAGGTGGTTTTCGTGTGTGTGTGTGTGTGTTTTTAATCACTATGTACTGGTAATTGTGTTTGCTTGAGGTGCCATAACAAAACACCACAGACAGGGTGGCTTAAGCAACATTAATTTTCTCATAGTTTGGAAGCTGGAAGTCCAGGTGTAAGGTGTTGCAGCCTTGATTTCTCCTGAGGCCTCTCTCCTGGGCTTGCTGATGGCCACTTTCTCACTGTGTTCTCACATGTTCTTTCCTCTGTGTGCACGTGTCTGGCATCTCTGTGTCCAGATTTCCAATTCTCACAAGGGCACTCTGAGATACTGGGGGTTAATACTTCAAAATGTGAATTGGGAGGGACATGATTCAACCTATAACAGCTATAAAGTGACTAATTATTATCATCACCACTTTACAGATAAAGAAATAGGCTTAAAGAAATTCAGGAACTTGATTACTATCATACAGCTTAGTAATCATGGAGCCTGAGTTGAAATTATAGTAGTTTACTCATTTATCGCACAAGTATTTATTGGATACCTACTATGTGTCATGCATTGCAGTATATGATAGGAATATAGAAATATCGCAAAACTTACATTTTTATGGACTATTTTTAATTTTGGAGTTTATTTGCTTCCCTTATCTACTAAGGAGCAGACATTACATTAACAGAACTCAGTTTCAGAATCAGGATAAAAGAATGCCTTCGCCCAGGCCTCTGTCATGAGTGAGCTATGCTACTAACATAGACCAATATTTTTGTGTCTTTCCACAATAAATTCACAAACTACATCAGGTTCCTTTGCTTTAATTCATCAAGTACTTCTGATTTCACTTGACAGTCATGACCATGGCAATTGCAAATTCTCTCTCTTTTTTTTTTATGGGGTACCGGGAGTCAAACTCAGGACCTTGTGCTTGCCAGCAGGCGCTTGTGCCACTGAGCGATATCACCGGCCCTTTTTTTCCTTTATGTGGGTACCGGGAGTCGAACTCAGGACCTCGCGCTTGCCAGGCAGGAGCTTATGCTGCTGAGCCATATCACCAGCCCGGCAATTGCAAATTCTTTATTCCATTCTAATTCAGTCTTAATTAGCAATATCTATAACACTTAAATCATACATCATATTTCACATAATGATATATAGGTTACAGACAAGCTGAGAAAAGTTTAAGATGATCATGAGATTTAAAGAGACAGTACAAAGAGCAAAGGCAAAGAATCCATGCAGATGCAGCATCACAGCATGTGGTCTGATGAGGGGTTAATGAAACCAGCAGAGCTATCATTGTACAGAGCTGATAAAGTGAAGGTTTGGGCAGCAGTTTCAAGGTGGGCAATGGCGCGGGCAGGAAAAACTGCACTGATCTGATGCCTGAGGAAGGCTCCTGATGAGTAACCAGGTCAATGGGTCAGGGTGGCATGCCACCATCTTGCATTGTTCCTCCTTTTATAAGTCTTAGGTCCAGAGGTCATATCTGGTGTGATTGAAAGCTCATGCATCTGGTATTTCTTGTCATTGGATTGGGTCTGAGGAGGATCCCCAAAGAGGAGATGAAGACCTCACCTCACCCCGCCCACGGGGTAGGTTGTAAGTTTGCTGACTTCCATGGCAGTAATAGAATTTTCAAGATGTGTCAATGAAGGCATAAAGAGATTTATTAGGCAGAATTTTAAAAGTACATACACAGAGAGAATAGAGTGTAGGCCAGTGGTGGTGAACCACTGGCATGCGTGCTGCAGCAGGCATGCAGAGCCTTCTCTGTTGGCACACGAGCCGTCACCCCAGTAGATGAGCATTTAATAACAGTTTTTTTTTTTTCTAAACTAAAACCTTAGAATTCAGGTTTAATTGCAGTGTTGGCACTTTGCGATAAATAAGTGGGCTTTGGGTTGCAGTTTGGGCACTTGTTTTCTAAAAGGTTTGCCATCACTGGTGTAGGCCCTCAAGAAAAAGGAACATATAGTCTGGGGTTGGGAGTTTTTAATGTCTTCAATATGAGTGATCTAGGATGTGTATTCCTACTGTCTGTCAGGTTACCCATTACATTAGAATGCTATATTAGAATGCAAACAGACCATTTACAGGTGTTTGAAATTTGGATATTTTAGCAACTAATATTGCTGCTGCCTTCAGGGTATAGGTCTGTGGGAAAAAGGTGAACAATTTACAGGTGAACAGCACAAGTCCAATTTATAGCTTAATTTGTCTTTAAGACACTTAGGATTTTTTTTGGGGGAGTGAGTTTCTTGGAAGGAAAAAAGTCTGAGTAATTTTGTGTCCTGAAGCTGCAGTTTTTTTTAAAGTATAATTTAAAATTACAATTTTCCTCATCTCCTTTTTATTTACCTTTATTTCTTCTGCCTCATTGCTGGTATGCTTTAATATGCTCATGATATCCATGCGCTCTTGATTTCGTTCAATAAACTCACAAGTGGTAATTTTTTGACATGAATAAGTTATTTATCAGTTTGTGCCTTATGGTTGCACTGGGAAGATGGTGGTTGTTTATTTGCATAAACAAGACAGACTCATTCTACACTGGCACTCGTACTCAGAATGGCATTAAGTCATGGCAAACTGCCGCTGTGTGAAACAGAATAACTCAGGATAAGAATGGATTAACCTAGAGCGGGCACAGCCTGTTCTCTATAGCTTCTCTCTTCTGCTGAAGTAGAAGTAATTTGATTCAACTTATTTTACTGAACCAGGTTCATTTTGCCTGCTACTTACTGTGCTAATTCTTAAAGTGGTGAATTTTGTAAGAGTTTTATTCATGAAGTGGCCAAACCTGGACAGGGGAGCCCCAGACTCAAATCTACCTCTTCAAGGATAGGGTTTAGGGGATATTTATGGGATTAAAAACAAAACAAAACAGGGTAGTTTGAGGTATGGGGAAAGGTGAGTGGAGTAAGGAAAGGTGAAGTAATTGGTGGTTTATGCATGCATTGTCAAATTTTATGGCTCTTCTTAGCACGTGTTCAGAAAATCATGGCATTAGCATAATCTGAAATGGAGTTTTTGGCCCCCTGCTGTCAAAAAGTCACTCATCAGACACCTGCAAGGCCCAAATGAAGAGTTGGTGATTTCAACCAGTTTGAGATAGGCAAAAGTGGCTTGCAAGTTCTCAAAAACTACTTAAATAATTCCTACCAGAGTGACTATACAGCAGAAGTGGTACCACTAGCGAAGCTAATGGTAGTATACTGCTTAGCTATGTGACCTCTCAAATTGGTAATAAAAGCCAGTAAACTAAAAGCAAGTTAATTTAAGGTTTATTGAGGGTTTTCCTTGGTTTCTCTATTTCCTCCAGAGATGGGAGGTAATCAGGGGATAAATGCAACATCTGAGCGTTGTCTGTTCTCAACATAAGCATGAACAAGGTGATCTCTCTTTTTTTTTTTTTTCTGTGGATACCGGGGGTCGACCTCAGGACCTCGCGTGCCAGCAGGCGCCCGTGCCGCTGAGCGATATCACCGGCCCCTTTTTAGTATGTGGGTTCCGGGAGTTGAACTTGGGCCCTCGTGCTTGCCAGGCAGGCGCTTACGCTGCTGAGCCATCTCACCGGTCCTGCAAGGTGATCTCTTGAGGTGGCTCAGCCTGAGGATTCAAGGATTCTGAGTTCCAAACATCCAATCAGCCTTCCTTGGATAATCTCAGTTTCAGTGAACAACATGTGAGAAACTGCAGTGACGGGAAGCTGTGGGGCAGCCCAGGACATCCTCTCTGAGTTTGCCATCATGGGGAAAACAGAGAGCAGCACTGTGTGCTCCTTCAAGCAAGAGCCTTTGGAATGTGGTGAAAAGAGCGTCTG
Source organism: Erethizon dorsatum (assembly GCA_028451465.1). Taxonomy (NCBI): domain Eukaryota; kingdom Metazoa; phylum Chordata; class Mammalia; order Rodentia; family Erethizontidae; genus Erethizon; species Erethizon dorsatum. The sequence goes on from CM051829.1 coordinate 84,083,702, forward strand.
AAAGGCTGCCAAGTCCTATTGCATCATTGAGCACCGCAGCACAGCCCGCTGACCTGCTCTGACACTTTCCTGGTGCTGATGCATCTTTCCCTTGGCAGTGTGCTCAGGTTCAGCTTCTGGAAGTCCCCGTATTTGGAAACAGTGGGTTTCTTGGAGTAGGGGTTCCAGGCACACTGGACTCCAGCCTCTGCTGTTGTCACCGTTGGCCCACATGGCTTCAATAAGGCTCAAGGAATAATGACATAATTACCTGGCTCCATGGAAATTGCCAAATAAGAAATTTAGCTGTTTAACAATAAAAATACCCAAAGGTATGTCATTTTATCTACTCTTTCACCAAATTTAAGATTATATATGAAATTAGAGCCATAATTCTCTTGGCAGCAATCAAGGGTCTCTCTCAAAACTAAGGGTCTCTCATTGTCTTTCTGATTTCAGAGAAAGGGCTTTCTTTAGCCATTTTTAGTCACTCATGATGATTCTGTGTCCCAAGTTAGTCAAAGAATTCATGGATGCATGTTTAATTAAGAACCTACTGTGCTGAAATGAAGCCCATGATACTATATAACTATTATGCAGCAATAAAGAAAAAAAGCATGTAATGACCATAAAATTTATTTATTTTTTATTTTAAAGAGAAAAAATAAAAATGACAATAAAACAGAGTTTCAAAACAGGTTAATAGGAGAGTTACAATAATTAATACATTGCATATTATTGTGTTTGTAGTAATTATTCAGAGTACAAGATATAGGCATGATATATTGTCTACACGATATTAGCACAAACCTTTCTTTTCAATGAACTAAGAGAAACTAGTTGTATAACTATCTTAACTATCTCATGTATAAATATATTTTTTTCTTTTTTCCTTTCTTCCTTTCCCCTTTCCCCCATCACAGTTTGTCTTTTCTTTTGAACAGTTTCTTCCCAATTCACAATATCTATTATACATTTAGGAGCTTATTTACTCATTCAGTTTCTCATACTAGTGAGACAATATGATGTTTACACATATGGGTCTGACTTATTTCACTTATTAGTATGGTCCTGAATTGCATAGATTTACCTATAAAAGTCTCCAGTTTATCGTTCTTTATGGATGAGTAGCATTCCATTATATAAAAAAGCTACATCTTTTTTATCCATTCCTTGGTTGATGGGCATTTGGGTTGTTTCCAAGATCTAGCTTTTACAAATTTTGCTGCTATAAACATGGGTGCACATATGTGGTATGATGATGTTTTTGATTCTTCTGGGAAAATACCCAGAAGGGGAATAGCTGGATCAAATGGGACCACTAATCCTAGTTTTTTGAGGAATCTCCACACTGATTTCCACAGTGGTTGCACCAGTCTACACTCCCACCGACACTGGAGAAATGTTCCTTTTTCCCCATAGCACCACCAGCATTTGTTATTGGTTGATTTCTTGATGATAGCCATTCTTTCTGGGGAGAGATGGAATCTCAGTGTTGTTTTAATTTGCATCTCTGGGTTGAGAAATGATGTTGAACTTTTTTTCATGTATTTATTTGTCATTTGTATTTCTTCATCTGAGAATTGTGTATTCATCTCAGATGCCCATTTTTGGGTTGGGCCTTTGAATTTTGGGGGTCTGATTTTTTCAATTCTTTATGTGTTCTAGGTATAAGTCCTTTGTCTGAGGGACAACTGGCTAAAATTTTTTCCCACTCTGTGGGTTGTCTTTTCACTTTGTTGGTGATATTTTTTCTTGTGTAAAAGCTTTTTAATAAGGTGAGATCCCATTTGTTGATTCTTTGTAATATTTTCCTTGCAGTCTGGGTTTTGTTCATGAATTCTCTATGTTCATGAAGACACCTATGTCTTCAAGATTTCTACCTATTTTCCCTTCCAGTAAATTTAGTGTTTCTATTTTAATATTTATATCTTTGATCCATTTTGACTTTAGTGTATGGTGATAGACATGCGTCTAGTTTTAGTCTTTAGCATGTGGAAAGCCAGTTTTTCCAGCACCATTTATTAAAGAGACTATCTTTCCTCCAGTGAACATGTTTGGCCCCTTTGTCAAAGATAAGGTGGCTGAATGTGTTTATAATTGTGTCTGCATCTTCTCTTCTGTTCCATTGATCCTCAGGCCTGTTTTTTGGCCAATACCATGCTGATTTTATCACAGTAGCTTTGTAGTATAATTTCATGACCATAGAATTTAAAACAAAAACGTAATGTGTATAACTGTGGCCCAATAAAAAATATATTTGGTCTTAGACCTTTGTCACTGGTGCAGAGATCCTAAAACCCTAGGGAATTTCTTGAGTGATAGAAGTCTTTTGTTATTGATAAAGAGCCGTTCTACCACACTGGAGTTTATGCTATGTGAGATGACTCAGGTTGGACCCCCTAGATAGATTTAGATGGGGGGGCTGGCATCCAGAAAGAGCAAACTTTCAGTTTCACCCCTTGATCTCCAAGGGAGGGAGGATACAGATGGGTTATAAAGACTCTTGAACACTGGGAGCCGGGAACTTCTGTGTTGCTGACACTGATGTGTGTGGGAGAGCAGAACCTAGAGAGAGTGAGGAAGCTCTGCATGCCCTGCCCTATACCTGGCCCTAGGCATTGCTTCCATTTGGCTATTCCTAAGTCATACCTTTTCAAATAAACTAGTAAAAGTAAGCAAAGTGCTATCCTATATCCTGTGAGTCATTCTAGCAAATTATTGAAACTGAGGGGGAATCACAGGGACCCTTGAATTTGTAGTCAGCTAGGCAGAAGTGTGGGTAGCTTGGACCCCTGAAGTCTTGAAGGACTGAGCGCCAACCTGTGGGATCTGTGCCAACTCCAGTAGTTAGTGTTGGAATGGAACTGCATTGTTAGATAACCGGTTGGTGTTGGAGAACTGGGGAATCAGTTTGGAAAATTCGTATACATTTGGTATCAAAATATACTGCTTAGCAATGAAGATACTAAGAACCAAAGAGGAGACTCAGAAAGTAGTAGTTGGTCATTCAGAGTTTGCAACTAATTGGGGGTTCAGATGCACATGATAAAATGGATAAATCAAAGCCAAGTTGGTAGGTGCCCAACAAGTGAAGCACCTCATAAACTTCGATTTAACTTCAAAGTTCTTTTAAATTTCTATATAGTTTCACCCCAGGATTTTAACAAACACAGACATTAGGGCTGTAAGAGAAGAACAAGAGGCAGAGCTAGCTTCTGGGCTATTATGTGGCCTGAGGCTTGGTCTCTAAGCCAACCTCCAGGAGGGTCCACCACAGTGACCAGACACAATGCTGGCAGTGCAGAGAGAGACTGTGTTCCTATTTTCTTTTTTTTTTTTTTTTTTTTTGTGGGTACCGGGGGTCGAACTCAGGACCTCCTGCGCCAGCAGGTGCCCATGCCACTGAGCGATATCACCGGCCCTTTTTTCATATGTGGGTTCCGGGAGTTGAACTCAGGACCTCACGCTTGCCAGGCAGGCGCTTATGCCGCTGAGCCATCTCACCAGCCCTGTGTTCCTATTTTCTCTGAGAGCATTTGAGATCTCATGCCACAGTGAAAGTCAGGTTGGCACAGGTTTGCATGTCCCCTGTCTTAGTTACTTTTCTCATTGCTGAGACAAAATATCTGACATCCAAAGTTAAAGGGGTAAAAGTTTATTTAGCTCACAATTTGTAGAGGTTTCAGTCCAGAATCGGCTGGTTCCAAAGAAAGGTGGCACATGGCTGAGGGGAAGAGAACCAGTTCATGGCAAGCAGAAGACAGCAAAAGCAAGCAGGGAAGGGAGGGACAAGCCTTTTTCTGGCTATACTGCATGCAGGATACCTGCCCTAAGGTGGGTTTAGTACTCACACCCTTAATCCTAGTTAGAACTATGCCAATCTAAACAGTGGACTGATTTAGTAATCACACACCCTTGATCCCAGCACCACACACTGTAGATACAGCCACCTCTGAAAATCCCACACCCCATGATTGCATGAGGCTTTGGCAGGGACATCCAGACACAAACCATAATATCCCCTAAGAAATTTCTCATTTTCACCCACTTATGCAGCACTCAAGTGTTCCCTCCCTGACACTGTACACCTTAACTTTTTTTCTAGACCAAGTAGAGGGAATGCAATAGAGCCTCCTTTAAACAGAAAAGAATTTATTATTATTATTATTTTTATTTTTTATATGCAGGTACCGGGAGTCAAACTCAGGACCTCACGCTTGCCATGCAGGTGCATATGCCGCTGAGCTATATCACCAGCCCAGAAAAGAATTTTTGTAAAAGTATTTCTTACTAGTCAGAACTTCTGAGTGATATTTCTGAATTCCTATGTCCCACAAAGACAGTTGTGGACCCAAACATGTTAAAATGTAGGGAGTCAGACTTCTGAGCAGGTAGCACACCTGTGACGGGGGAGCTTCGTGGCTGGTCATACCTCCCCATCTTAGAAAATGATTTCTTCTTGTAGGACCTGAAGACATTCAGGCCCCAGAGGATAAGTGAGCCCTAGTAATATAATATGGAAGTCCCCCTTTAAAATTTTTTTAGTTTTTTTATTAGTACATATTTGTCGTAACTTTTTTTTTTTTTTTGTCTTTTTTGTCTTTTTGAGACAGGGTTTTGCTATGCAGTTCAGGCTGTCCTTGAACTCACTTTGTAGCCCAGGGTGGCCTTGAACTCGCAGCAATCCTCCTGGGTCAGCCTCCCGAGTGCTGGAATTACAGGCATGCGCCACCACACCTGGCTGTCATACACACTGATCACATTCATCATAGGGAATTTGCCTGGCTGTCATTCATACTGATCATATTCATCATAAGGAATTTGTACTTACATGCAATATATCTTAATTCTTCTTTTTTCCCATTCCCCTCCCCCTCCCTTCAATCCTTTTTCCCTTTTTCCTTTCCCATTTACAAAAGCTTTGTTTCCATTTTTTCCTTCCATTCTCTTTTCTTCCTTTTCCTTTCCTTCACTCCCCTTCCCTGCTCCCTTGTTCCCCTTCCCATTTGAATGTGTTCTTCCTAGGAAGTCCCCCTTATCAATAGGTTATAGTAAGAGATTAATAACAGTTACAAAACAGAACAATTACAACAATATACTGTAATGCAAAATATTTAAGAGCTTACAAATTGTTTATTTCTGGAATTTTTCCATTTAATATTTTCAGGCTGCAGTTTGCCACAAGTAACTTCAGAAAGCCAAACCACGCATGAAGGTGATTGCTGTAGTATAGAACCCTAAACCACTCAGGTAGGAGGGAGTTTGGGAATGATCTAACCCACTCCTTTCACTTTGTAGTTCACAGACAGGACCTGATTTGCCTGAGATCTTGTACCCAAGCCAATTTCTTTAATTTTTTTTTTCTTTTGAGACAGGGTCTTACTGTATTGCCCAGTCTGGCTCCAAACTCCTGGCTCATGTGCTCTTTCTGCCTCAGATTCTCAAGTATCTGGGACAGGTGTGTACTACAATGCCTGGCATGGGCCAACATATTTCTAAGACCTACCAGTAATTTTTCAGCATCACTAGGCCACCTCCTTAATGCATAAGCAGAGTCATTGGCTAGTTGTGAACACGCCTCTAAGAGTAGCCTAGAGAGGCTTCGGTGTGAGGAAGGAGCAGAGCCCACGGAGGAGAGAGTACGCTCACTGTAGTTCTTGCATTTTTCCTGGAAATATGGAAGGGGAGGCAGAGTAATGCCCCACTGCTCCCGGATATTCTTCCCAGGCCCAGGCAGCCTGAAACACCAGAGACTGGGCAGCTTAAACAACAGAAATATACTTTCTCATTGTTCTGGAGGCTGGATATCCAAGATGAAGGTGCCAGATAATTTGGTTTCTGGTGAGGACTCCTTTCCTAGCTTGTAGACAGTACTTCCAAGGCCTTTCCTCTGTGTCCTGCAAAGGGAGAGAAGGAGGGAAGGAAAAAGTAAGGGGGGGAGAGAGAGAGAGAGAGAGAGAGAGAGAGAGAAGGAAGATGCCTCTACTGTTTCTTCCTCTTCTTTTAAGGACATCAGTCCTGTTGAATTGGGTTCCGCTTCTGTGATCTCATTTAACCTTAATTAATTCCTTGAAAGTTCTGTTTCCAGATGCAGTCACATTGGGGGTTAGGGCTTCCATATATGAACTTGGAAGAGACACCGTTGGGGTTGTCATTTTACTCTGGGGACAATCTCAAACCATCAGTAGGCAGTTAATCTTGGCAGTGATGAGATTTAGCAAGAATGGAGACCCTTCTACTTTTTACCTAAGTTCCCAGCTTCATGGGGGGAGAAAATATTACCCCAAAGCAGTTTTTGATATAATGTTTAAATAATTCACATATCATACATACCCTCTGGGGCTACATACTCCAGGAAGATACCCAAACTGCCTTTCCCCTCAGGCGACTTGAGTGTGCTTCCTCAATCCTTTGTGTAGAGCATTCTGCTTGCGTTCACAATGTAGTTCCACCGTGATCTGCTTGTCCACCTCTCCCTCGGTTTCTTGAGAGTAGGACGTATGTCTGGTCTCATTCACCCCATCACCCTGCTCAGTGTCCATAACCCATTACATATTTGATACCTGTTTGATGGATGAAAAAAATAACCTCATAGAACTATTGATACTGAGGCAGATATTCCATGAAGCTAATAAAATTCCTCATTTTTGATGGCCTACCTAGTGATTTTGAGTTCATCATTTAGTATTCTTTTCTCGAAAGAGACACCCACGCCCCAACAACAACAACAACAACACAAAAAACAAACCCCAAACCAATCAACAATTACCTGAATTTTATGCTCTAAAAAGCGTGGACTAGCCAAGTGTGGTGGCGCACACCTGTAATCCCAGCACTTGGGAGACTGAGGCAGGAGGATCGCCACAAGTTTGAGGCCAGCCTGGGCTACATAATGAGTTCAAGGCCAACCTGAACTGCATAGTGAGAGCCTGTTTCAAAAAACAAACAAACAAACAAACAAACAAACAAATAAACACCCAAAAACAAAAAACAAAAATACACAGACATATCCCCTGGGTTGCTGAGGATGGGGTGTGTCTCCCTGCTATGTTTGCTATTTCTTTCTTATTTGCCACTGGAGAAGGGTGGGAAGTATCTCAAATGCACGTCTCTTTCCCTGAGACTTTTTTTGAGAGATACACTCTGTCACTTGGCCACCCTTTGATCAAAGGAAATGAAAATGCTGGAGCTGAGTGCTTGGCAATATAGAATACACTGACTTCCAAAAGTCACACTAATTAAGACGAAAAGATACCTAAGTGTGATTCCAGGAAAGTTTTCTTCCCACCAGTTATTACTCATGATCTTTACGGAGAGAGGAAGTGCAGCATTTATGTCAGCACTAAAACCCTGTGTTCCTTTAGGAGCTCAGTAGTTTGCTCCCTGGAGCCCGTGGTGTTAGGGACTGATCTTTAAGTCATTGTCTCCACTACTCTCAAACTTGTCCTTCATACCTGCTGAAAGGCAAGTCTAGCCGACCTGTCCTCGCATTCATGTCCCACACTAGCCCACTTTTCTCTTTTCCACCATCACCGTCCTGAACTCTTGTCTTATTTTTGCAACCAACACTAACTGGTTTTCCATTCTCGCTCATCTTCAATTCATGTCCAGTGATAGCCAGAGTGACCTTTTCAACAACTTCCGCTGACAGCATAGCCCTCCTGCTAAGTCCCTTGGTAGCTCCCTACTATGCTCAAGACAAAGCTCAGGTTCTCTTGTATTCTCTACAAGGCCCTCAAACCTGGCTCTGTTTACCTTTCCTTCCTCAACTTCCCTTTCCTCGCTGGCGCCTCAGGACACATGGTGCTGAGTACTTGCCATTCCTTAGAGGTGCCTCGCTCCACCATCTGGACTTGGGCACAGGTCACCCCTTCTGCCTAAAGGCTTCTGCTTCTTGACTCATCTCTCTCACCATCACTTTAGATTAATGTCCAATAGGAATTTTACATGAACTACATGTTTATTTAATAGTAAATTTCTAGTAGCTACATTTTATAAAGTAAAAAGTATATGAGCACTATAAAACAAGAATACGATCTCCCATGAGGCAATAGGGAAAGTGGATCTCCAAATTGAATTATGTTGAATGGGAAAATACTTCACATTACTTCAATTTTATATTTAAATTAAGTGGTATTTAAAAATTTCTCTTCCTCACTCATCTTAGTCACATTTCACATCCTTAATAATCCCACTGGGCTAGCGGCCACCTTACTGGCTAGTATGGGTTTAGATATAACTTTCGGACATTCCTTGCCTGCATTAGATACCTCCCCTTATGTTACTACAATATTTTGTGCTTAACCCCATCACCGTACTTTTTACACTGTGAAATAGTAGCTTGCTTCCTTGTCTGTGTCCTTTATTAGACTCTGAGCTTTTTTGATAGTGAAGACTTTGTTCAATTCATCTCTATGTTGTCAGCACCCAACAATTCTGGAGTACAATAGTTGCTTGGTTTGTTTGAGTGCTTGAACCACAGCAATCCTCTTGGGGCCCACAAGGCACTGCAAAATCTGACCTTCCTGTATGCTCTCTGACCCTATCTCCTACCATGCTCCCCTTTGTTTATCTACTCTGACTACACTGGCCTCCTTACCATTCCCAGAATGACCTAAGTATGAGGTAACCTCAGGGCCTTTGCATTATGTTCACTGAACCTGGAGAGTTCCTCCCTTGGCTTTGCTTGCTTTTTTATCACTGTGAAGTACTTCATCAAAGCTGCCTTCCTTTACCAACCTTTCTCAAATAGGCCCCATTCCACAAGTCGTTTTCTAACTCCTTAACTATAGTTTCCATCAGCTTGTCTGCCATCATGTGTCATCTTATATGTAGTTAATTTTGTTCTTTTCACTAGAATTCAAGTTTCATGAGAGTAAGTACATTTTTCAGTGATGTTCTGCCTGAATTTGGAGCAGTCCCTGCATATGTGCTCAATAAATATTTGTTGACTGCAAGAAACTTAGACTATCTATCATAGAGGAGCTCAAGGAAAGGGAAAAGGCAACAAGATACTCAGAATCAGAGTTTCAGAAATTTCAGTATTTCTTGCGTTTCAAGTTTTAGCATGTCTAGGTGGCTTGGAAAGTCACTCAATGACCAACTTTCCCTTGTTTCATGGTGCAAATATTTTTGCAAAAGAGAAAGGTTAGTGATGAGTTTTAGAAGCTTGAGGTTTCATGAGTGTGTCTGATTCTCTGCTCCCCACAACCAGCGAGATCCCTGATTCTCTAGAGGCAGAAGGGCTGGGTGGATAGAATGTGGCTATTGGAAGCTTCCATGACAGTTGATGAATTACCAGTTGGATCCGTGGGAAGGACGCCAGCAGGATTCACTAAGCAGAAGGGGGCCAGGTAGGAAAACTCTCGTAAAAAGCAGCCAACCTGGAAGCTCATCTGCTTGAGTCCTGAGTTGCATCAAGGTGTAACAGAAAATGTAGGAGGTAAGAGGCAAAGATCCACAACTGACGCACAGTGATAAAAGGCAAATTACTTACTCAGTGCTTTGTCCTCACATCTACAATAGACATAGTCTGTATTTCACAGGATTTGGGTGAAGATGACTTGACATTACACAATAGATGTAAAAGTGCTCTGTGAACTGAAAAGGGTCAAAAACAAGTTACTAGCTCTGGAGGCATTTTCCCAGGGGTCCTCTTCTCTGCCCACCCTATGCCTTCAAACATTGAATTTATTGATTATATACCACTTGGTGCTCTTGTAAACTTTTATATTGTAAACTCAGGCCCTGAATATCTGTCAAGGTGCAGAAAATCAAATCTCAATCAGACCCAAGAGAACTGTCATAATTTGTGATTTAAGAAGCCATATTTTGGCATTTAAGTAAATATTGTTTTCCAGCAATTTATGATGAGAATATCTTATCTCCCTAGATAGACTATAAACTGCTTGTTGTTAAGAGTATAGACTTCTGAATTATTTAGTATTAAGCTTGAAGTTTGGTTTTGCTTCTTATTAGCAGTGTAGGACTTTGGTAGTTTATTTAATCTCTTTTAGTGTAAGTCTCATCTATGATATTGACATGATAATTCTTTGCAGAGGGTAGTTGTGAAAATTAAAAGAGAGGATACATCTGAAGCTCTTAACCTGTGCTTGGTACATAGTAAGAGACTTAACAAACTGAGCTTTATTAACCATAGCCACCAGCATAAGGCTAAGCATACATTAGAATTGGGTTTTCCCAATGTGCTTGATTGAGAACTGGTAATAAAGGAAAGAAAGCAGAATAGTTCCAGGCCACACTTGGCTCTAGTCTCACAGCCTACCAACAGAAACAGAAAGGTTATGATTTCCTGACCCAAGTAGAGATTTGAACAGCAATAAAAAGGCAGTTTATTTTCTTGGGTTGACAACTGATAAATCTCATTTGAAATGTTAGTGGGTTTAGGTAAAGGAAGGGAATATTGGCAATATTAGTCCTGAAATGTGGGACATGGGTATAGCACAGCATATCACATATTTCCTAGAACATTTCCCAATTTCAAATCATCTCCATTTTCAGATCAGGTATCTTAAGTTTTGTTCAGAAAAATTTTACGGACACAAATGTAGGTGTATTATTGTATATCAGTAAAAATGAGTAGCATTATATTTATTTCTGTGGTTATTTGTTTAATTTATCTGCACAATCAACAGTTTTTGAACTCTCGCTGAGCTCTATGTTAGGTTCTAGGGGTCAAAAATAGTTACGTAAACATTACATTAAGTGCTGAATGTGCTATTTTAAGGGATATATTCAAAATAATATGGGGTATGGGAGGTGGGGAAGATATGGTGGGATCAGAACAAATTTCACAGAGAACATGGAAGACTTGAGGAACAACTAAGACTGCCATGTCAGAAAAGATAATCTTTTAGAGAGGAAACAGCTTAAGCAAAGACCTGGAGGTACATGGGATGTCACTGAATCACAAGGTGGGATGGCAGGTAGGGAATAAGACTGAAAAGTTAATTTGAACTCAGAATGTAGAGGACCTTGAATTCTATCTTAAGCAGAACTTCACTAAAAAGGTAACACAGAATTGCTGAAGGAAGTTAAACTGGGGGTGACACGAGTCCAAAGGTAGTTTTGATAGCAGTGCAGAGGAGAAACAAAGTGGAGAAAGGTCATGAACATTGGGAGAAGTATGGAAAATGTCCAGCCAGTGATGATTGGCCCTAAATTAGGATTGCAGCCATAGGAATAGAGAAAGGACATCAATTTTACATTTCTTTCTTCCTTTTTTTTTTTTTTTTTTGCACTGGGAATTGAACTCAGGACCTTGCACCTGCCAGGCAGGCATATTTCTTATATAATTGATCAAACTCAGGACCCCCTTCAAATTATATATGAGAGAAATGCTGTACTTCCAAGGGAGACTTCCATAAATAAGAAGGGGAAATTATAAAAATTCAACAGTAGTGAGCAGAGGAGAGAAGAGTAATGGCCTATGATTGGTTATCTGCTCTGTCTTTGACATGAACATGTGGTCTTGATGTGAGATTTAACCTCTGTGTTGCCTTCCCTCCTTTCCCCAGCACAGACAATTTGCTTCTCTGCCAGACGGGGAACTAACAGAAGCCAGATGGTCATCAGATTATCCATCTAAAATTAACGATTGGGAATTGGGATTTCCTCTGAAGATGGAAAGTCCTGGTGTTTTATCCTTTGGGGTGTGCTCTCTTTTCAAGTCATCCTTGTTCACTGGACAAATGACAAAACTCAGCTTAGTATGGGACAGATACTCAAGAAGATGACAACCCTTTCACCTGATTTCTGGACTAGCTAGAGGGCCAGTGAGGTTTTAACAAGAGGAATGCAGAGGTGAAGCTGATTGGGCCAGGCCTGAGACAGGAGGGTGAGAGTCGATAAGGGTTTGGGAGAATGGAGGGAGGTTTGCTGTGTACAACCCTACTTCCTTGGTCTTCAAGGCAATCAACATGTACTTATCACAGCTTTCTTTCTGTTTTGCACAGTCCATTTATTCATTTACTCAACAAGTACCTGTTAGGAACCTACTGAGTATCAGCATCTGCCCCATGCCCTAGAAATACTGAGACAATAAATGAAACCAGAACCATCTACTTCTTTTTTTTTTAATTTTAAAGAGAAAAAAAACAATAAAAACAATGATACAGAATTTCAAAACAGGATAATAGGAAATTAACAATGATTAATATATTGCCTATTGTTATCTTCAAAGTAGTTGCTCAGATTACAAGATATAGGCATGCAGAATTGATCAAATGATATAAGCACAAACCATTCTTTTCAATGAACTAAAAGAAATTAATAGTATGATTATCTTAGCTATCTTGTATATATGAATATTTATATAAAGTATATAAAATATTTATAATATAAATAATATAATATAAATAATATAAAATATATAATATAGATAAATATATATTATATATATTTTCTTTTCCCTTCCTTCTTTTCTCCTTTCCCCCATCTCAGTTGTTCCTTCCTTTTGAGCAGTTTCTTTCCCTTTCACAATATCTATTGTAGATTTTGGATCTTATTTACTCTTTCAGTTTCTTACACTAGGGAGACAATACAATGTTTACATATGCAAGTCTGATTTATTTCACCTGTGAGTATGGTCTCTAGTGGCATCCATTTACCTATAAAAAACTCAAGTTTATCCTTCTTTAGAGCTGAGTAGTACTCCATTGTATAGAAATACCACATCTTTTTTATCCATTCCTTGGTTGATGGACATTTATGTTGATTCCAAGATTTAGCTATTATAAATTGTGCTGCTATAAACATGGGTGCATGTATATCACTGTGGTATGATGTTTGTAATTTTTCTGGGAAAATACCCAAAAGGGGAATAGCTGGGTTGAATGGGACCTCTAATCCTAGCTTTCTGAGGAATCTCCACAGTCTACACTCCCACCAACAGTGGAGAAGCGTTTCTTTTTCCCCACAGCCCCACCAGCATTTGTTATTGGTTGATTTTTTGATGATAGCCATTCTTTCTGGGGGTGAGATGGAATCTCAGTGTTGTTTTAATTTGCATCTCTCAAATGACCAATGATGTTGAACATGTTTTCACATATTTATTTGCCATTTGTATTTCTTCTTCTGAGAATTTTGTATTCATCTCAGATGCCCAGTTTTGAATTGGGTCCTTGAATTTGGGGGGCCTGAATTTTTTCAATTCTTTTTATGTTCTAGATATAAGTCCTTTGTCTGAGGGACAGTTGGCTAAAATTTTTTCCCACTCTGTGGATTGTCTTTTCACTCTGTTGGTGATTTTTTTGATGTGCAAAAACTTTTTAATAAGATGAGATTCTAGTTGTTGATTCTCTGAAGTACTTCCTGTGCAGTTTGGGCTTTGTTCATGAACTCTCTGCCTACACCTATGTCTTCACGATTTCTACCTACATTGTGTTCTGCTAGATTTACTGTTTCTGTTTTAATATTTAGTATTAATCATTTAGTAATAATCTTTGATCCATTTTGACTTTAGTTTAGTTCATGGTGATAGACATGGGTCTAGTTTTAGTCTTCAGCATGTGGAAAGCCAGTTTTTCCAGCACCATTTTTAAAGAGGCTATCTTTCTTCCAGTGAACATGTTAGGTGCCTTTGTGGTTGAGTGTGTTTGTAGTTGTGTCTGCATCCTCTAATTTGATCCATTGATCCTCAGATCTGTTTTTTGCTAGTACCATGCTGATTTTATGACAGTAGCTTTGTAGTATAATTTCAAGTCAGGGACTGTGATGCCTCCTGCCTTGCCTTTGTTGCCCAGGATTGCCTTTGCTATTCTGGGTCTCTTCTGGTTCCAAGTGAATTTTAGGAATGTTTTCTGTAGGTACGCTAATGGTATTTTGATCAGGATTGTGTTAAACCTGTGTAACAGTTTTGGGAGTATGGCCATTTCCATAATGTTGGTTCTTCCTACCCATGAGCAAGGGATAGCTTTCTATTTTCTGATATCCTCTTTGATCTCTTTTTTCAGAGTAGTGTAATTTTCAATGTATAGGCCTTTTACTTCCTTTGTTAGATTGATTCCTAAGTATTTCATTTTTTTGGATGCTATTGTTAAGGGTGTGGCTTCCATAATTCTCTCTCATTGAGTTTGTTGTTTGTGTACAGGAATGCTTTTGATTTTTGAGTGTTGACTTTGTATCCAGCTATGCTACTGAATTTGGTTAGTAATTCTAGAAGTCTTTTGGTGGAGTTTTTGGGGTCTTTTATGTAGAGTATCATGTCATCTGTGAATAATGATAATTTAACTTCTTCCTTTCCTATCCTTATTCCTTTTATTTCTCTCTCTTGTCTAATTGCTCTCGCTAATGTTTCCAGAACTATATGGAGTAGGAGTGGTGATAGCGGACATCTTTGTCTTGTTCCTGATTTTAGATTGAAAGCTTTCAGTTTTTGTCCATTTAGTATGATGTTGGTTGTTGGTTTGTCATAGATGGTCTTTATCAGATGGAGGTAAAGACCATCTATTCTGATTTTCTGTAGGGTTTTAATCATGAATGAGTGTTGGACTTCATCAAAAGCTTTTTCTGCATCTATTGAGATGATCATGTGATTTTTGTCTTTGGCTCTGTTGATATGGTGTATTACATTTATTGATTTGTGTATGTTGAACCATCCCTGTATTCCTTGGATGAATCCTACTTGGTCATGGTGTATAATCTTCTTGTTGATTTGCTGCATTCTGTTTGCTAGTATTTTACTGATGATTTTTGCATCTATGTTCACTAGAGAGGTTGGCCTGTAGTTCTCTTTTTTGTTTGGGTCTTTCTCTGGATTTGGTATCAGGGTAATAGTTGCCTCCAGGAATGAGCTAGGGAGAATTGCTTCCCTCTCAATTTCATTAAAGAGTTTGAGAAGTATTGGTGTTAAATCTTCTCTAAATTTTTTGCAGAATTTAGCCGTTAATCCATCAGGACCTGGGCTTTTCTTTGTTGGTAAGTTTTTAATTATGTTTTCAATTTCATTAACTGATATTGGGCTATTCAGAATTTTTATATCTTCTTGATTCAGCTTTGGTAATTCATATGTTTCTAGGAATCTGTCCATTTCTTCTGTGTTTTCCATCCTATGGCACACCATCTACTTCTGACTTCATTCTTTTTGTTAGTTCAGCTCTGAGGCTGACATGGTACAGGAGGGCTTGGCTGGGGATAAGGGTGTTCTCTTTGATGATTCTCAAGTGTTTTAATGTACTCAGAGAATGCTATGGGATTTTTTTCTGCTTCACCCACTAAATTATAATCTCAGAATTTTCAGTGCCTAGCCTATTGCCCAGCACATATGAATTGCTCAGTAAAAGAGTATTAAGTGAAAGACTGGACTGTTCTGAGAGGCAATTTTTAACATAGTGTTTGGTGTGCCAGGAACTTTTGATATTTAAGTGAGGGATAGGACAATTGATAAGTATGTTGAGCACTATGAAAATCCCACTGTAGAATTGTAGAAATACAAGTCATGCAGGACAGTAGATTTAGTAATTTTTTTCTACGTCTTTGATTTTACGGAGTCAGGTGACCAAGGGCTCAGTCTCTCCCATCATTAAAATTTGGAGCTACCTTGTAGATAGACTCATTTCATGGCCATTAGCTAATTAAAGGAAAAACGTAAATCAAGCTGCTATTTTATTTCTCCAAATCTGGGAAGGCAGTGATAGCAAATGGAATGGGGATGTTTTAAATATTAAGAATAGGGCCGGTGAGAGGGCTCAGCGGCGTAAGCGCCTGCCTTGCAAGCGCGAGGGCCCGAGTTCGACTCCCGGAACCCACATACGAAAAAGGGGCCGGTGATATCGCTCAGTGGCATGGGTGCCTGTTGGCGCGCGACGTCCTGAGGTTGTCCCCCTGGTACCCACCAAAAAAAAAAAAATATTAAGAATAATCATTTTACATTTGTACATTTATCTTTTCCAGAATACTGCTTATGTCATTGGATTCTATCTGATTACATGTATCAACTGATAGGATAAATAGTACAGTATAATCTCCTTTCCGGATAAAGAAGGGGAGGCAGATTGAAAATAAATGATTTATGCAAAT
Source organism: Erethizon dorsatum (assembly GCA_028451465.1). Classification (NCBI taxonomy): domain Eukaryota; kingdom Metazoa; phylum Chordata; class Mammalia; order Rodentia; family Erethizontidae; genus Erethizon; species Erethizon dorsatum. The sequence continues at coordinate 84,099,722 of CM051829.1, forward strand.
ACTCAAGGCTGGTTACTGGGAGAAATGAGACTGGAACATAAATTTCTTTACCAGAATTATATTTATTTCTGTATTTGGTTACAGAAGCCCCAAGTTCCCTAAAGAAAAGGGCTTGATATGTTTAAGTCATTGGTGTATCTTCAATGCCTTATAGTACGTGTTCAGTAAGTATTAGTTTAATTGATGACTAAATTATTTTCTTCCTTTTTTTTTTTTTTTTTTGTCTTTTTGAGACAGGGTTTTGTTATGCAGTTCAGGCTGGCCTTGAACTCACTTTGTAGCCCAGGCTGGCCTTGAACTCACAGCGATCCTCCTGCCTCAGCCTTGTGAGTGCTGGGATTGCAGGCATATGTCACCATGCTTGGCCCTTTTAATTCTTTAAATCTGTTTTCAGATTTAAACATTCCTTGCTATATATATATATATTTTTTTTTGTGGGTACCGGGGGTCGACCTCAGGAGCTCACGCGCCAGCAGGCGCCCGTGCCGCTGAGCGATATCACCGGCCCTTTTCTTGTATGTGGGTTCCGGGAGTTGAACTCGGGCCCTCGCGCTTGCCAGGCAGGCGCTTACACCGCTGAGCCATCTCACCGGCCCTCCTTGCTATGTTTTTAACTCCTTAAATTATTTGATTTTTTTTGTGTTAATGTAGTCAATTATGTACAGATCCCTCTAGTGATTTAATTGCATACCTTAGGTTTTAATTTGTATTTTCATTGTCATTCAGATCTAAATGTTTTCACATTCAAAATTTCCATGATTTTAAATCATGATTTTTAAAATTAAGTTTATTGGTACAATTTAGATATACATTTAGATGTACAATTTAGATATGATCATATTTATCATAGGGAATTTATACCTGTATGATATATCTTGATACCTCTTCTATCCCCCGATCCCCTCCCCTCCCTTCAACTCCTCTTCCCCTCCATATTTACAAAGCTTTATTTCCATTTTATCCTGCTTTCATCATTTTTTTCTCTTCCCTTCCTTCCCTTCCCCTTTCCTCCTCCCTAGTTTCTTGTTCCTTTTGAGCAATTTCTTCCTACTTCATAATATCTATTATACATTTTGGTTTTTATTTACTCTTTCAGTTTCTCATACCAGGGAGACAATGAGATATTTACACATGTGTGTCTAATTCATTTTTCTTAAGAGTATGGTCTCAAGGTGCATCCATTTACCTAGAAATAACTCAAGTTTATCCTACTTTATGGCTGAGCAGTACTCCAATGCATTAAAAAACTGCATCTTTTTTATTCATTCCTTGGTTGATGGGCATTTGGGTTGTTTCCAATATTTAGCTATTACAAACTGTGCTGATATAAACATGGGTGCACATATATCACTGTGGTATGATGTTTTTAATTCTCCCAAAAAGATACCGAGAAGGGAAATAGCTGGGTTGAATGGGACCTCTAATTCTAATTTTTTGAGGAATCTCCACACTGATTTCCACAGTGGTTGCACCAACCTACACTCCCACCAACACTGGAGAAGGGTTCTTTTCTTCCCACAGCCCCTCTAGCATTTATTATTGGTTGATTTTTTAATGATAGTCATTCTTTCTGGGATGAGATGGAATCTCAGTGTTGTTTTAATTTGCATCTCTTGAATGACCAGAGATGCTGAACATTTTTTCATATATTTATTTGCCATTTGTATTTCTTCATCTGAGAAGTGTATATTCATCTCAGATACCCATTTTTTGGATTGGGTCTTAAAATTTGGGGCATGTGATTTTTTTCGATTCTTTATATGTTCTAGATATTGGTCCTTTGTTCGAGTTACAACTGGCTAAAATTTCTCCCCACTCTGGGCTATCTTTTCACTGTGCTGGTGATGTCTTTTGCTGTGAAAAAACTTTTTAATAGGATGGGATCCCTGCTGTTGATTCTTTGTGGCATTTCCCATGCAAATGGGGTTTTGTTCGTGAAATCTTTGCCTATACCTGTGTCTCCAAGAGTTCTGCCTATTCTCTTTTCCAGCAGATTTAATGTTTCTGCTTTAATATTTAGATCTTTGATCCATTTTGATTTTAGCTTAGTGCATAGTGAGAGACATGGGTCTAGTTTTAGTCTCTGGCATGTGGAAAACCTGTTTTTCCAGTACCATTTATTAAAAAGGCTATCTTTCTTCCAGTGAACATGTTTGGTGCCTTTGTCAAAGATGAGGTGGCTGAGTGTGTTTGGAGTTGTGTCTGCATCTTCTAATCTGTTCCACTGAGCCTCAGGTCTGATTTTTTTTTTTTTTTTGCCAGTATCATGCCATTTTTATCACAGTAGTTTTGTAGTATAATTTCAAGTCAGGGATTGTGGTGCTCCCTGTCTTGCCTTTGTTGCTGAGAATTATTTTTGCTATGCTAGATTTCTTCTGGTTCTTTATGAACTTTAGGAATGTTTTCTCTAGTTCTGTGAGGTATGCTAGTGGTATTTTGATTGGTATTGCATTAAATCTGTATAACAATTTGGGGAGTATGGCCATTTTCACTATGTTGACCCAGTGACATAAGCAGGCAAGCAGCCTTGGTCTGCAGCGGGACAAGGGCACTTCCCCCACCCAATGACCAGCGCATAAGAGAAGTCAGTGGTGTGGAACAGAGGAAGCTGTGCAAGGTCCAGAAGGAGCCAACTGTAACCAGGTCTGGGAGCAACCTTGGGCTTTCCCTACTCGAGGGCACCACAGCAACCGGGAGAGCTCCATAGTGACAATCATGGCAAGGAGAAGTGGACCTCCAGAACATTGTCAGCTTAAGACCAGCCCCAGACCCCACACTCAGATGCCAAAATCAGCCCCATACCCAGCACAAAGCCTATTGCAAACTTGGTGGAATTGCACAGCACATTTCTAGGATCCTACTTGGACACTACCACAGAACTGTGGACACCAGAGCAATTTTATTCTTTTTCTTTATTTGATTGGTTTCCCTTTTTCTGTCTGGTTGGTTTTTTTCTTTTTTTACTATTTAGGTTTCTTACCTTTATTTTTGTTTTCTTCTATTCATCTTCTTTCTTTCTTTATCTCTCTTGATTTTGTGATATTTTTATGTGAGTGAACATTGTCACTTCTCTTTATGGTTCACTTCAATATTCTTTTGCTTTCTCTTTCATTCTTTCTCTCTTGTGCTGTTTTCCATTTTCCCCAAACTTGGGTGAGAATCCTTTGCACTCCAGTCTTGCTTCTACTATATTTGTCCTCATTCATCTCTCTGTTTTGTCCCCTGTCCCTTTTACCTCCCCCCTCTAAGGGTAAAATCACTCTACTAAGGGGAAACTCATTGTGTACAAGTTCCTGGTATATGTTGGATTTTGTTATATAACTGTAGAACTTGCTCCTATCATTAAAGGTACCAAGTTACTAGTTACCACAGTTTGTCAATAGCTAGGCTGTGCTTGATGCTATTGTTATTGCTAACTGTACTACTTTAGCCAGGATGTCCTGCCTGTTGTAATCATAACAGTGGTCATAACCATCACTGTAGTTCAGTACTAATGGACTGGATGCTGAGCCAAATAGATAGCAACTTTTCACCTTTAATAAATTGGGAAGGTAGGTTCTTGGGATAGACACAAAAATCAAGAACCACCTACACCTAGAAGATATTTCTGAGAAGTAGGTATTTCCTGAGGAAGCCTCAATACTAGTTATAAAGCTATCTACCACAAGAAATCTACAAGCATCAATGCAGAAAACAAAATAAAATAAAAAATAGAAAATAGAAAATGACAAGATGTAGAAACAAAATGCAACCCCAGACCTCCAGCCCAACCCAGGACAAGTTCAAATCACAATGAGATAGAAGAAATCAAAAGCCACCTACTGGAACTTTCTGAAATGATAGCAGCAGAAGTGAAAAAAAAAATGGATGAGTCTATAGAAAAAAATAATTTCTCAGGTAAAAAAAGAAATGGCAATCAAAATGAAAGACATTAGTGTAGACACAGATAAAAATATAGAGGAGCTTAGCAAAATGATGGAAACCATGCCCACATAGAAAAGAAATGGAATCCATGAAACAGATCCAAACAGATAGCCAGGAGATTAAAAATTTCACTGAAAGTGTATGCAATAGATTGAATGGAGAGGATAGAATTGATATTCTGGATAGATCTGATATCTAGAAGACTGGATTGAGGTTAGCAACCACAAAAAGAAAGATATCCTAAAAATAGCAAGGGAACATGAAAAATCAATCCAGCAGCTGCAAGATGAATCAAAGAAGAATAACATAAGATTGATCAGAGTCGAGAAAGCTGGAGATAGTGCAAACACCATAAAAACCTCTTCACATAGGTAGTGGAAGAAAACTTCCCAAACATGGATAAACAATTTGACATACAAATAATTGAAGGATACAGAACTCCAAATAGTCATGAGCAAAATAAATCTACACCAAGGCATATAATAATCAAGATTCCAGAAATTAGCACAAGAACAGAATAGTAAAAGTGGTTAGAGAAAAGAGAAAAATCAACTATGAAGGAAAGCCCATAAGAATCACAGCAGATTTCTCAACACAAACCCTCAAATCAAGGAAAGCTTGTAGTAAGGTACTTCAAGCCCTAAGAGAAAACATCCTCCAACCCAGCTTGATGTAACCCACAATACTATCTTTCAAAATCAATGGAGAAATAAGATGACATGACAAAGAAGAACTGAAGAATTTCATGCACACAAAACTAGTTCTCCAAAATGGTCTGAAGGATATTCTAGAAAGAGATAACAAAGACCACAATTCCAAGAACACCAATAGAAGCCATCAGGCAGGGCAAGCAATTAAACAGAGGGGAAAGACAGGGAACCAACAACAGGAAAATAATACAAGGATAAGCCAATACATATTAGTTGTGACTATCAATGTAAATGGTCTCAATTCACCAATCAAAAGAAACAGACTGGCACAATGGATCAAGAAGCAAGATCCAACAATATGCTGCATACAAGAAACACATTTAACTCAAAAAGAAATTAAATCATGATTCTAAAAAATTGTCTTTTTAAATTGATATGTAACATTGCAAACTTGCCAGTGTGAAACTGATTATTTTAAATTTGTTAAGACATAATTTATGATCTAGTGTATGCTCAATTAAAAAATTTTTTTTGCAAAAATATAATCTTCACTTGCTGTTTTATATACAATATGTTTTATAGACAATGTTTTGTATGTTTTATATACAATCAGTTTGACTGAGGTTATGGTATTCTTTGAATAATCTTTTATTAGTATTTTGGTCAGCTGTTCTACTAGTTAATGAAAGAGGTATGTTAGAATCCATCACTATGATGGAGGATTTGTCAACTTTTTGTTATTCTGTAATTTTTTTGCTTTGTATAATTTGAAGCTGTGCTACTAAGTACATAACAGTTTAGAAGTGTATATCTTCCTGGCAAATAGAAACATTGATGATTATGTAGTGACCCATTTTTTTCAGTAATATTTGCAGATATCAATATGGCTATACCAGTTTTTATTCAGTTAGTTCATTGTTATTCTTTTTAAAATGTCTGTCTTTCTGTCTATCTCTCCCTTTTCTCTTTAGTGCTGGGATCAAACCCAGGGCCTTGCACATGCTAGGCAAGCATTGTACAACTAAGCTATACTCCCAACACCCACACTGACTTTTAGACCACAGAATTTGGCCTGTTTATTGTAATATTTAGATTCACTTTACTGTTTTAATTTGGACTTTCTGTTGCTTTTTATGTTTCATAATTCCCACTCATTTCTTGCTTTTTTCTTTTTTTCTTTTTTTTGCTTGGAATTATCACCTTATTCCATCTCTCCCCTTCAGAAAATGTTCTATTTTTATAATGGTTACCCTAAGAATTTCTTTTTCTTTCTCTCTCTCTCTCTCTTTTTTTTTTTTCTGAGACAGAGTTTTGCTTATTTGCTCAGGCTGACCTCAAACTTGCCATCCTCCTGCCTCAGCTTCTTGAGTAGCTAGGATCATAGGCATGCACCACTGTGCCTACCACATTAGAAATCTTAATATGTGCTATTTATTAAATACAGATTAAAGTTGATTAATGTATTTCTCTTCCTTTCTAACAATGCAAGGAAGCTTACAGTACTGTTACTCAGATCAATCTCCCTTAACTCACATGCTATCACTGTTCACATTTCAGTTTAATTTTTTTAATCCTACAAATTATTTTATTATAGTTTTATATGGTCAATTTTTAAAGATTTATCTGCATATTTGTCAACTATTTTACTATTGTTCCTTCTGGCATCTCAAATCTGTTTTCTGATATCATTCTACTTTTTTTTTTTTTTTTTTTGGTACCAGGAATCAAACTCAGGACCTTGTGCTTGCCAGGCAGGTCATTCTACTTTTTTTTTTTCTGTGGGTACCGGGGGTCGACCTGAGGACCTTGCGCGCCAGCAGGCGCCCTTGCCGCTGAGTGATATCACTGGCCCTTTTTTCTTATGTGGGTTCCGGGAGTCGAACTCAGGACCTCGCACTTGCCCGGCAGGCGCTTATGCCACTGAGCCATTGCACCGGCCCTCATTCTACTTTTTAAACTATATTCTTTGAAAGTTTATTTGATGTTTGTTAGTAAAGTTCCCATTTTTAATTACTTAAATTATTCTTTATTCTGCCTTTATTTCTGTAAGACTTTTTTAAAACAATGTATACATTTTAAGGTAGACCAATTTTTCATTTTGGTCTTTTGAGGAACTTTACACCCTCACAAATATACCTCTCTGTCTCTCTCTGTGTATTTATATATAATATTTATTTGCATTTCCCTAATTTTTAGTGATTTTGAGCATCTTTTCAAGTGCTTGTTGGGTATTCACATATCTTCTCTGGAACAATGTCTGCTCAAGGCTTTTACCCTCTTTTTGTAATTTTGTTGTTGTTGAGTTGCAAGAGTTCCAGATACATTCTAGATATACCTTACTAGGTAGGTGATTCACATTTTCTCCTATTCTGAAAGTTACATTTTCAATAGTATCATTTGATGCACAACCATTTTACATTTTTCTATAATCCAATTATTTCTTTTTCTTTTGTTGCTTATGCTTTTAGGGTCATGTCTAAGAAATCATTAGCAAATCCAATGTCATGAAGCCTTTCCTCTATGCTTTTTTTTCCTAAGAGTGTTATAATTTTAGCACTTAAGTTTAGGAATTTGATCCATTTTGAATTAATTTTTGCAGATGGTACAAGGTAATGTCTCAATATCATTTTTTGATGTGATTATTCAGTTTTCCTAACAATGTTTGTTGAAAAGACTATTATCTCTTTGAATATTGCTTTTCTTTTTTTTTATTCTTTCTTTCTCTTCCTTTCATTCTTTCTTTCTTTCTGATTTCTTAGCTCTGTTATTATTATTATTATTATTTTTGAGACAGGGTCTCACTGTGTAGTTCAGGCTGGTCTTGAACTCACTATGTAGCCTAGGCTGGCCTTGAACTCATGGCGATCCTCCTGCCTAATGCTCCTGAATGCTGGGATTACAGATGTGCACCACCACACCTGGATTCATCTCTGTTTTTCAATTCACTAATTATTCTTCTGGATCAAGCTACTATTTAACTCGTCAACAAAATTTGTTTGGTCTTGTTTTTAAGTGCTGGGGATTGAATGTAGGGCTTCACACATATTAGACAAACATCCCTGCCTTGTCCACTGAGTTTTAAATTTCACTATTATGTTTTTTCATTTCTAGATTTATTTAGTTCTTTCTTACATATGTATTGTCATTTTTGATGTTCTCTTATCCTTTTTCCATATTTTAAATTAATTCTTTTACTTAAACATATTAATCGTACTTATTTAATATTCTGCAACCATTAATACCTACCTTTGAAGTCTTTGCAGGTCATTTTTTCCTGCAGGTCATATTTTTCTTCTATTTCTCATTTAGGGAATTTTGTGATATTTTGACTGTGAACTAACATTCTTTGCAATGCTGTGATAATTCTTAGAGGACTAAGAGAACCTGTATTTTGGGTTGCCAGGTATTATGGCGTACCAACCTGGGATGCCTTTGAGCAAAATTTTTGATTTGGGCTTTTTGGAACATAAGAAAATCTGGAGTCAGGCTCTAATCTTATTTGATATTTCACATGCGATTAATATTCTCAGAGAGATCTTTTGGATCCTGTACCAAGTGCTATGATCGATGTATGAATCATTCTTTTTTCACTATGTACCTTTTAAAAGGTATAAATGTGTCTCTTGACTATATACTGAGCATAATCCTTTGCAACTCAAAGATAAATATTCAAGTCTGTAATCTTACTTTTTTGTTTTGAGACAGGGTCTATGTAGTTCAGGCTGGCCTTGAATTCACTATGCAGCCCAGGCTGTCCCTGAACTCCTGGTGATCCTCTTGCTTCATCCTCGGAAGTGCAGGGATTACAGGTGTATGCCACCATACCCAGCTGTAACCTTCCTTTTGAATTTGTGTGGATGTGAAACTTACTGTCTTGTCTCCCACTGGCCATTAAAACAAGTGCTGTAGATTACTGCAGACCAGCCAGTGTTCTAGAATAGCATTCAACTTCCTCTTCACGTTTGTGCTGTAGTCTCATTTTTTTAACCCTTGAATATTTTCTTTTTCTTCCCAAACAAAAGAAGTTTGCTTAATTTCACGTGGTGCTGTTGAGAGATTTATGTCCTCTATCATACTACGTAACTCCATAGGTCCTCAAGGGAAGGCACAGTCTTTTAGTGAGAAAAATCCACTTTCTATTTCCTTAAAGCATTAAGACACCAACAAATGGTTGCGTTAGTATTTCTGTAACACTCTCCATTGGGAGTTTGAAGTAGAAAGTGATATGATACTGTTGTGTTTCTAAGTGATCCCTCTGGTTGCTGTGTGGGAAATGGACTGGAAAAGATACTTGTTGAGGCCTCCCAAATATAGATTTTTCTTCTGGCAGCAAATCTTGGAAATGAAATTCCTTAGTTTTCAAAATCAGATTTTCTGATTTTAAGGTTAAAATATATATATATATACCTGAGTTCACACAGAATAATTTGACTTTGGTCTTTTTTGGTGAAAATATACATAAAAACCGCATTTGTTTCTTGGAAGGCAGTGGATATTTTTCCTGTTTTTCAGTTTCAGATTATTTATCAATCATCACCATATTCAATTCATTCACAGCTTCTTGAACTTTCCTTGGCCTTGGTGGCACCACTCAACTTCTGGGGTTTTAGACTTCTCAGGCTCTTTTTTTTTTTTTTTTAAGGTAATGGGGATTAACCCAAGGCCTTTGCAGTGAGCTATACTCCCAGCCCTTTTTATTTTTCATTTTGAGACAGGTTCTTGCTAAATTGTCCAGGCTGGTCTCAAACTTGCAATCCTCTTGCTTTAGTTTATCAGAGTTCTGGGATTACAGGCATGAGCCACCCATACCTGGTTTTCTCTGCTCTGTTATGGGCACCTTAAGAGAGGTGCCTTCTGCCCACCCCCTGACTCCTAGGCTCCTCAGCGTCTGCACTAGCCTACTGTCCTTCTCCCTCCCTCCTTTTCCTGGTTATTCTCATGATTGTGACCATGTACAAGTGTGTGGTTTCCAAATTGACATTTGTCCAGAAGTTTGGGCTCCATATGCTACTATAAGCATCCCTACTTGGCTGCCTCTGAATTGACATGTCCCAATCTTTCTCCCCTACAAATGTATTACTCCTTTTTTGTTAAGCCTATAAATCATCTACTGATTTTGGTTCTGTCATCACTGTACCAATCAGGACTCTTTCTGGGTGCTCACAGAAGAGTTCATATTCCTTATATGGGTGGACTTTGAGCTAAGAATGTAAAACCCTGAGTTCATCATTTCCTTGCCCCAAGTTCTCCAGCACACTTCGAAGTAATTAATCAATCCCATTATAGTTCACATTTTCACTAAAATATCCTATGGCAGCAAGTACTTGTTCTTCTAAATTACCTTCTATGGCAGAAATAGGCAAACTCTGCCTCCTGGGCCAAATCTGGCTTGCTTCCCATTTTTGTGAATAAAGTTGTATTGGAACCCAGCCACTCCCCATGTATAGTACTTATTGTCTAGGGCTGCTTTTGTGCTACAATTACCGAGTTGAATAGTTGTGGCAGGGCCACGTGGCTTACAAAATCTAAAATATTTATCATCTGTCCCTTTTCAGAAAAAGTTTGCTAAACCTTGGTCTATAGGCATTTGGTCAAAGGTGTCAGTATGTGTTAACTGTTTTGCTACTGAATGATATATAGTACTAGTATCCTCTTTACCATTGGAAGCAGTGCCATTAATATCTGTAAACCTAGTATAATCAGAGAATAAATTCCAGAGAACCTAGAAACTTATTCCAAGAACTTTGCCTTAAGGATCTATACCCCTGGAGTCTTAATTGGAGCCAAATTCTCTGTCAGAGTTCTTTCAAAGAAGCAAAAACACTATACATTTGACCTTACACAATTGTGAGATATGTTTACCCGCTTCTGTGAAGCATTGTCCTTGTGTTTGGTGGTAAAGCAGGAAGTTTTCAGGGCAGGGAGATGAATGTAAAGCGGAGAAAAGGAACAAGGAATAAGCAGGAACCCAGGGACACCTATCTCACGTCTCACCACCTCCAGCTATGACAGTGTGGGTGTCTACAGAAGGGGCTGGCCACTTTGTTTTGGATCTAAGTGCTCATCTGGCTCAGGAGTCAGAAAAGCTGAAGGAAGCTCCGGGAGGAGGTGGGGCAGCTGCTGCCCCCATATCAAGGAGATGAGCCAGCAGATGAGCGACAGTGTAAGTGGGCCCCACTAGTACCTAGTGCTCTGTCACCAGTCATTCTCTTGTCAAAACGCTGTGGCTGCTGCTTCCAAAACTCATGCAGAATGTCTCTTATGATTCATCCTAATCAGAAACATACGAGGAGGAGAGTTATGAGACATAGCCATTTTAACTATGTTAACAAATGACAAACTACCAGAATCACATTTCCAACTTTTAATTGTATTACATTATTCTAAATTTTAATTAAAATATTTTAGATTTCTAGTTGAATTTTTAATTTTGTTTCTCTGTGTGTCGCTCACTCAAGGAGTGAGGAAATGCAGTCAAGGAGACCTCGCCTATCCCCCTGTGCTTTGTGGTGCTTAAACATCCTCCTTCCTACAGCTGGAATAAACCACCCCATACACTAACAGGACCATGACACGCATGCTGCTCCTGGCTCTTACGTTTGGTAGTGGAGCCTGGGAGTATAGGGATATAATGTAAGGTGTCTTGCTTTTCTGTAGTTCCTAGGCTTTAAAAATATTGTGGTGAAATAGAAATAACAAAATTTGCAATTTTAGCCATTTTTAAACATACAGTTCAGTGACATTAAGTATAGAAGCGTTGTTGTGAAATCATTACCATCATCCATCTCCAAAATTTTCTTCATTCTTCCAAACAAAAACTTTGTACCCATTACACTATACATCCTCATTTCCCTCTCCCCCAATTTCTGGCAACCACTATTACTTTTGTCCAGTCAGTTTGACTATTGACTACTGTAGGTATTTCATGTAAGTGGAATATACATTATTTGTTCTGTTGAGACAGGTTGTATTTCGCTGAGTATAATATTCTCAAGATTTGTCCATGCTGTAGCAAGTGTCAGAATTTTCTACTTATTTTGAAGGCTAATATTGCATTACTTGTACATATGAATACCACATTTGTTTATTCATTCTTTCGTTGGGTTGCTTACACCTTCTGGCTGTGTGAGTAATACTACTATAATCATGAATTTGTAAATACCTGTTTGAGTTCCTACTTTAAATTTTTTGGCATATACCTAGAAGCAAAATGTTGAATTATAATAATTCTTAATATTATAAGAACCACCATACTGTTTTCTATAGCAGCTGGACCATCAAACATTCCTGCCAACATACACAAAAATTCTCATTTCTCCACAATCTTACCAGAATATATTGTTACTCTTATTTATTATGATAGTCATTGTAATGGGAGTCAAGGGTTATCTTGTGGCTTTAATTTACATTTCTCTAGTGATTAGGGATATTAAGCATCTTTTCATGTGTTTGCTGGCTATTTGTATATCTTCTTTAGAGAAATGTCTAATGTCTTTGTCCATTTTAAAATTGAATTTGTTGCTATTGAAATTCTTTAAAATGTGAAATAATAACCCCTTATCAGATACATGATTTGAAAGTATTTTCTCCTATTGGTTACCTTTTTACTCTATTTACAGTGTCTTTTAATGTACAACAATTTAAAATTTTGATGTATATTAATTACTTTTCCCTTTTGTTCCCTATGTCTTTGGTATCATATTCAAGAGATCATTGCCTGGCCAGTGAGATAGCTCAGCGGCATAAGTGCCTGCCTGGCAAGCGTGAGGTCCTGAGTTCGACTCCCAGTACCCACATACGAAAAAAGGGCCGGTGATATCGCTCAGCGGCACGGGTGCCTGCTGGCGCGTGAGGTCTTGAGTTCGACCCCCGGTACCCACAAAAAAAAAAAAAAAAAAAGAAATCATTGCCAAATCCAATGCCTCAAAGTTTTCCCTTGTGTTTTCATCTGTAAGATTTTATAATTATAGATCTTTCTTATGGTTTAGATCTAGAATATTCCTCCAAAGTCTTGTGTGTTCAAAAGCAAGGGATCATGGAGAGGCTATGCTTATCAGTGGATTAATCCATCGATGGGATCATAGCTAAATGTGTTCTTACAAGTTGGGACCTGTTTGGAGGGAAGTATGTTACTGAGGGCATGCCTTGGGAGGATCCTCCCCCCAGGTCCTCCCCTCTCTCTCTGCTTCTTGCCAACCTTCCTGCCTTCTATAGATTTATTCTTCCTTGTCACACTCTTCCGATCCTCTGCCCTGCACTTATTTTCTAATTTCTTCATTAATTCCCAAGTACTTATACTTCTTACATGGCCCATTCCCTGTATGCTTCAGTGTCTAGGCTTATACTATCCTCTCTGCCAAGAACACCATTCCCACTTTTTTGGGGAATATCTCCTCCTAGTTCTTTCTTTGGGAATTAGGTTATATGTCATTTCTTCAAGAAACCTTTCCCAAACACCCAGGTTGTGTTAAGATCCTCTCCTCTGAGTTCTAGTGGCCTCCAGTCTATGTTGCTTGGATAAGACATCGTAATATATAGTAATTTTAGGTAAGTCCCTTAAAGTCAGAGGCTAGATCTTCTTTTTCTGCTTTATTTAAAACTTCCTGGGGGGGGCTGGAGGCATAGCTCAGAGGTAGAGATCTTTCCTGGCATGTGTGAGGCCCTGGGTCTGATCCCTAGCACCAAAAATCCACAAATGAACACACAAAAGAAATCCAACAACAACCCCCAAAAAACTTCCAGTGGATTAATACAAAACACAATGTTTTGGCACATAACATCTGTTAAACTTAATTTAGCAGAACTGAAAGGAATTTGGTGTCTCTAAGGCAAGGGCCTGATGTTCAGGGAGAGATATCCCTGCTGCGGCTGAAGGCGAGCTTGAGTGGGAGAGATCCCGTAGTATTGGTGCTGAGGATAAAGCCCGTGAGGCTGTTGTGGAATATATGAACACTTACAGGGGATATAAATACAAGACGACTTTCACAGAGTAGACTTGGAAAATTCTCCTTTTGCCAGGTCACTTACACAGGGCTCCTATTCAAAAAAAGTATGTAAAGTTCAGGTCATTCCAAAGGCCACTGAGCAATAGTCCAGTTCCTCTGTGGAGTAGCGGTCCTTTCCTGGAGGAATGCCAGAGGCTCTGAGATTCTTTTTATTCTCCAGTGTATTTAGATGGAAACTTGCTTTATGCAACTTTATTTCTTGGGAATGTTTCTCTAAATAGCTTCCATGACCGAAGATGCTGCAGTTGTTTTATAGATGGTACAGTTCTAAATCAGAGGAGACCCAGTGGGCTTGGTTCCTGGGACATCAAAGATAAGCAAATGCATATAGGACAAAATGAGTAGAGGAAGGTGCCGACCACAAAGGGCCAGATATAGAGAGCAGGCTGATTCAGCAGCCAGGACAGAAGAGAGACATTGTCACCAGGAACGTCCTTCTCACCTCTGCTCGGAGCTGTTGGTTGCACACAGACATGTGGTGTGTCTACGCTGTAAGCCTGTTCATGTGAAGACCTCAATTGCTGTAGACATTAAGGAAGTGAGTGGTGAGCTTCCCAACATAAACCTTGCTTCCAAATATGATAAACTTGATAGCAAGGAATAACACGTGTATATCATGCTTTCCATAGGATGTATTTGATACACGTTTGCTATGAGATCCAATTCTGTAAGAGCAATTGTGATTTTCAGTGAAGTTGATGTAGTCCTAGTGTATTTTTTGTGTGTTGTGGTGCTAGGGGGTAAGCCTAGGGCCTTACCCATACTAAGCATGTGCTGTACCACTAAGCTACACCTCCAGCCCAAGAAGTGTATTTTAAATGGCCAGAATCATCCTGATATGCTCAATTTTGGGTCTAATCATTCTTTTTAAAAATTGTGAAAATGTATGAACTAACAAAGCAAATAAATCTTAAATGCTTAAGTATTTAAAGAAAGTATTTAAAGAAAATGGTAGCCAGGTATGGTGGTGCACACCTGTAATCCCAGTGCTCGTGAGGCTGAGGCAGGAGGGTTGCTGCAAGTTGGAGGCTAGACTGGGCTACATAGTGAGTTCAAGGCCAGTCTGGACTACATAGCGAGACCCTGTCTGAACACCCCCTCCAAAAAAAAGTAAAAGCCTATTTTGGTAGTAAGGACACAGGAGAAAAATCCCCTTGAATAAATGAGTAATAATTGAAGTGGGTCAACAGAAAAAGATCATATATATTTTCATTCTTGTTATCATAGACCCCATATGTCTTATGTTGCTAATTATATTGCTTTAATTTTTCTTAAAATTAGCTATGCATTCCTTAGGCATAATAAAATAAGATTTTTCTGTCCAAAACTTACTTTCTTCCTAATTCTTTAAAATAATGTGTCAAGAAAGGGAAGTCTGGTGACCTCTCTGTTATCCTAAGACAGTTTGTCCTAAGACAATGTTTAAAATGCTGCTTGGAATTTTAGCCTCTTTGGATTTGGTTTTCCAAAAAGGGAAGTTTTCCCTTTAAAAGTAAATACCCTAGCACATATTATTGTGTCACAATTGCTGTTTACATACCTACCTGCACTGGGATGATGATTTGATGGCAGATTGCCTTCAGGTGCTCAGCAAGAGGTCACTGAGCACCTGTGGAGAACCCATAGTTAAGCTTGGAGCTATTGGTTAATCCATTGCAAGATATTTGTTGAGCTCCTGTACTCTGTTAGACATTGGAAAGCCAAACAAGAAGTATGGTCAGCATCCATGTAAGGAGATAGGCTACGAGCAAGTAAGCATACAGCAATTTGAGCAGTCTTATTCTAGAGGTGACTGTTTGGGGAGAAGTGAGAGGGAGCCTTTGGTCTGAGGTGGGAGGAAAAGAGCTTTACAGAGAGTGGGGGATAGATGATCCTAGGCCTTGAAGGAGTTAGACGAGAATAATGGGGAAATAAATTTGAGTAGGTGAAGTGGTTGCAGAAAAACTTGAACCAAGGGAAAGATTTGAACCTGAATTGATAGATGATAGGAAACAGTCAACTGTAGGCTAAGAAGCAGAAGGGCCTCTGTGATGTCCTAAGACAGCTCATGCTGGGAATCCTTCTCAATGCGTTTTTGGGGCTTTTAGCCTCTTTGGCCACAGTTTCCTCATCTGAAAGATGGAGAAGGTAACCTGCGGCTGGCTAACACCTTTCTAGTGTTAATAACCAGTGATTCTATTCCTTGGCTGATATTTTTGGTCCTTCTTCAAAAACAACTTAAAGGGTAAACTCCAATCTTCTGGCCTCCCTCCTCTCTGATGCGAGGAGAGGATACAAATGTATGAGGCACAGAGAGTCTAAAGGCCTTGCGAGCTGAAGGGCTATGTCTCACTTGTTTGATCCCATTGCCATAAATGGAAGTGGCGTCTGGAGTGTTGTTTTTGCCATGTCTCCTGGACTTAAATGGAACTAAATTCTCCTGCAAAGATGGAAAGGAGAGGAGAGAAGAGGAGGGGGTGCCTGGGCTGGGAGCTGGCTGCTAGTCTGTGCACTGGAGGTCCAAGTTCAAATATGCTTGCAAGAAAGCTCCAGTTCAATTTTTTTGTCCTCATATAATGAGGCTGTTGTGTGTCCAGAGGCTGGGAGAAGGCAGCTGGATTCCTAGAGCTCAGTGGCCAGCATCTTTTTCATTCCTTTTTGATTCTTTCTCTGTTGGATACATATCCTAAAGGACACATGTATTTCTATTAGTCACTTGGGCTGTAAACCCCAAGAAACAATCGGCACATCTGTAACAGGAGCCAACGGCCCTCATTAGCACATAGCCTCGGTGAGTTGCTGAGCAGTATGTGAATGAAGACTTTCAGTGGAACAAGGAGCAATGAAACACTTTACCCTCCCTTTAAACATTTACTCTGCCTATGATGACCGTTTTAGGTGGGTAAGTTCCTAGACTACTGGGTTTTTTGGCTGTGTTAGCTTAATTTTGTAAACTATCCCTACAGGAATGTGTTGAATAAAATCCCATCTGATTTCAAAAGTCCAAAGAGCTTTCTGTGCCTACTGCTTACAGGATCTAATCAGATGGTTCCTAAAATGGCTCCAACCCTATTTTTGGGAACAATTTCTAGAGTGATAAATTTTTTTTCTCACTAAGCTCTGGATGATAACTTTTTAAACATGGTATCTTTTTACACAGAGTGAAGCTTATGCAAGTTATCACAAAAGGAAACTGGGGTTTAGAGGTGGGGATGGGTAGATGCATTTAGATATAATGATAGTAGTTGGCATTTATTTGATACTTACTCTGTGCTAGGCACTGTTAGAAGTACTTTATGAATTTAAATAATTTAATTTTCAATATTACTCTGTAAGATAAATATTATTATCTTCATCACCTTAAAAATAGGGAAACTGATGCATATAGAGGTTAAGTCATGAAGCTGATACATGATTGGGCCTGCTACTTATAGCCAGATACTGTGAGCAAGGTGCTCCCTGACTTTTGTGATTTCCTCCTCTTGATTTTCTGACAGCCATGGTATATTTTAATTCTGAACACCATTTAAGTATTGACTGGATTTATACCTCAATTCCCAGGGGTGAGTAGAAAGTAATGAGAGAGTAAATCAGGGTGACGAGTAAGGGAAGAATTCAGGGCATCGAGTCCACACTCACATACACCTACACACACACACACACGTAAAATCCGGCCCACTAACTTTATATTCACATCATTCCTGTGCTTCCAGAGGCTCCTTTCCTGCTAGGTTATACATAGACCTTCCCTGAAGGATTAGTTCTTCCCCCTCCAGGTCATGGGAAGGGGCAGGAAGGACATGGCTCCTTTTGAACGGCCTGCTGGAAAGCCATGTTTGGAGAAGAATATATCAGAACTGATCAATAAGAATTGTAGCTGAAAAATCCAAACCCTTGCAAGTGTAATCAACAGCTCTCAGATCATAGAAAGAAAAGTCTTGTCTTTTAGGAACTCAGAATTGATAAAAGCAAATGCTGATTCTTCCTACATGTCTTCAACCCAAGACCTCAAGATCATGATGTTGGGACACATTTTGTGATACACTGTCATGTACACTGCAGTATCTTATACTCTGAATCTAAAAAGAACTCCAATTCTTACAACTATGCAATTGAATGTCATGTTGTCATTAAAATGAATGAAGATGTATTAATACTGAAAGATACCTATGATATATTTATTAGGTGACATACACTTAGAGAATAGTGTGTGTGTGTTATGATCCAATTTATGTAACAAAGTTAAAAAAGCATATAGCGTAATTATAAAAATGCTAAATAAAATTTATACAGTGCTTATCATATTACAGTTATTCTAAGTGATTTATGTTTATTAACTTATTAATTCTCAAAACAACTCCATGAAAATATACTAATACCATCTCAATTTTATGTGATGAAATCAAATTATAGAGAGGTTTAGTAACTTGCTGAGGTCAAACACTAGTAAATGGCAATGTCAGAATTCAGTTCCAGGAATCTTGGCTGCTAAGTGTCTATCATTAATGAATACGAAAAACGGTGCGTAAGTGTAGAACAATTCCAGTCAGATACAGGACAAAATGCTACCGATGGTTAGCTAAGAGGTATAAAAATGGGTGGGATGAAGGACAGGAAAGGTTATTTAATTTTTATAATATGTGCATTTACACTTTTTTGGCATTAAACTATTTTATGACTTGTTTGCAATTTTAACAATCCATTGAGTGACCCAGACAGCCATGGAATTTTGTGGTAACCTTGTCAGAAGAGGAGCTCCAATGGGTTCTGTTTTCAGGAGGAGAGCATGAGAATTGTATTGGTTTTATAAGTGGAATGATAACAGTAGGAGAGAATTTAAAGAAAAGAAGGAGAAAGTACTGTGGTAGAAGAGGTTGCAAAGAAGGAAAGAGTTGACATCTGTGAGCCAAAGCATGGTAAAGAATTTGTATCATTGGGCTGGTGAGATAGCTCAGTGGCATAAGCGCCTGCCTGGCAAGCGCGAGGTTCTGAGTTCAACTCCCAGTACCCACATATGAAAAAAAATGGGCTGGTGATATCGCTCAGCGGCATGGGCACCTGCTGGTGCGTGAGGTCCTGAGTTCGACCCCCGATACCCACACACAAAAAAAAATAAAGAAAGAAAGAATTTGTATTGTTAACACTCTAAGTTTTAATGACCCACTTCAATATAAAGTCTCAGTGGAAGGGAGAAAGCCTGTGTTCTTCAAGGGCAGAAATGAAATATTTTGCACATTTGAAAAGTTAAACAGTAATTATAATCTTTTGGGGGGATGGTCAGAGAGTTCTGGGGAAAAATTCAATTGTGGCACACTTGGTTCCATTCTGAGACCAATTATTTTGCTTTGAAGGGCAGGCTGTTTTAAAGCAGCAGTGGGGTTTCTGTTTCTGAAAAGGGCAAATAGTGATCCTCTCTTTGCTTAGCATTATGGATGAACAGGGCTACCCACAAGCACACCAGCCTGTAAGGTCCAGATCAAGCTTCATCTATTGGGACCTTGCTGGCCTGCTGACAGGCCTGAGTTGGCCACCTTCCAACAGATTCCAGTAGTTCTCTTGCCAGATCTGTTATCAGCTTCTCCCCCTTTACCCTTGAACTAGGCTGAGGTCTCTTGGATAAGTAGCATGCTGTTGCCTTTCATATCTAGGCCTTTCTAGTACACAAAGTGATCAGGCAATACTCAGCTCTGAATGGTATAACTAAGCAACCTTCACCTCTACCTACCAGGGTCTCAAGGTGGGGGGCACTGTTACAGGACAGACTTAAGTCTCTGGAAAAGGTAGGCTTGAAAGGATGATTAGCCAGGTCCAAGAAGAGCCATTCTTACTTAGAATACTTCTGAGAATTTTGATTTTCTGGATTACAGGTGAGCTTTTCTTAGTTTTTCCTGGGCTTGCAGGAATTACATTTTAGAGCATTGCATGTTTTCATTCTGACAAGATACCATCTTCACATCTCCTTCCTGTGGCTACTCCTCCTGCTTCATGTATCATTTTATAAATGGATGAGACAGGGAATCAGAGAAGTTAAGAGTCTTCCCCAGTGTATTGGTCAGTGTTCCCATTGCTGGGACAAATTGTCTGACATACACAGTTTAAAGGAGGATATGGTGTATTTGGCTCATGGTTTCAGAGGTTTCAGTCCATGGCTGGCTAGTTCTATTGCTGTGGGTCTGAAGACAGAACATCTTGGTGGAAGGGTATAGAGAAGCGAAGCTGCTCACTTGATAGTAGTCAGGAAGCAAAGAAAAGCACAAGAGCCAAAGACTAAGGGGCCAAGTATCAGATATTGTCCCTGAAGTCACACTGCCAATACTCAATGAGTAACATTTGGAAGTTACATTTACTCAGCTACTAAATGCTATGAGGTCCTAGAAAATTGTTGCTATATCCCCAAAATTCCTCATGTATGCCTAGGATATAACTATAGCACGAAGAAGGTTTTTCTCTGTGTTCAGAGGTATGTAGAATAAGCCAATCAGACCCATTCCTCTCTCCCACTCTGAAACCCATGGCTGACTCTCTGTGCTCATCATTACCCAAAAGAAGGCTAGGATACTACTGTCCCAGCCCATGGCTCAGGTCTTAAAGAATCATTGACTAGCAGTCAGGGCTGATTGATATCTGAGAATTGTTTCTCTGCTGATGGTATCTTCTCACCTTAAAGCTGATCTGTGCAGTTTGTTAAGGCTCGAGTTCTCATTGTTTTTTGTACATGATTTTAATTACTTAAGATACTTGAATTCAAACCCAATCTTTGTATAAATTACTGAGTCTTCTAAAGTGACAAATTAGGATTCTGTAAAAGAGGTGGTTTTCTGAATCTGGTTGAATCTTTGCATGGATGGACATTTATTACTCAGGGAAATGTGTCATTAAAGATGGTGTGTTCACACTCCCTCTCCTGAACCCAAATAAAAATACATTTTAGACTTTTAATTTTGACTAAGATGGAGTAAGAGAAACCACATTTACCTTCCTGCCTGAAACAAATAATAGATTGGATGAAATGTAGGAAATAACAATAACTTTATCAGTGAGTGCATGAAAGTGATCCCTGAGAGATGAAAAACAGGAGTGGGCCCTACAATTAGCTGAGCCTACTATTGGGAGAGAATTTCCCATTGCAGTGCGAGGAGGAGAAAGCCAGGCAGAAAGTACTTGTTGAGGACATGGACATATGGGGGTCTAGAGAGAACAAGAGAGCTAGAGTTTGCATAATAGATCCATACCCAGAGCAAGCTGGATATCGATATATCCAGAGAAAGCTGTGGGGACCTGAACAGGTTCTCTCTGAAGTTTTCAATTAAGTGTTGGTCAGCATACGTTTGTGAGGAAACTACCTGGAGCTTAGGAAAGAATCACCCAAAAGCGCCAGATCACTCATGTCCCCTGCTGTCCTCAACCAGAGCAAAACACTTCGTAATTATTGGGGTTTGGGGTAGAATACTTAGAAAGTTACTGCCTGAATTGTAGGACAAAATTAGCCCTATACTATGGGTAGCTCTAGTATCACCTAACAAAGTTTAAAAGCAAACCTGGAAAGGATGAAATTATCTCTAAGTAAGTAACTTAACTGCGCTCTAGAATAAAGCTCAAGAATATTTATGGGAATAAAAAAAATCTAGCACTAACAAGGTGTCTTAGTTACTTTTCTCATTGCTGAGACAAAATACCCAACACCCATAAGTTAAGGGAGGAAAGATTTGTTTAGCTCACGGTTTGTAGAGGTTTCAGTCCATAATCAGCAGGGAGGGTGGCATGGAAGACAGGCATGGCACAGGAGAAACAGATCATGGCAGGCAGAAGGTAGCAAAGCAAGCAAGGGACCTCAGCAGCTTCTTTCTGCTCCTTTTATACTCTATCTAGGCTACTGGGATTAAGGCAGTGCCAAACCAATCAGTGGACTGGTTTAGTAATCACACACCCTTAATCCTAGCGTCATACACTCTAGATTCAGCCACCACTGAAAAAGTCCCACCTATGACCTCATGAGGCTTGGTGGTGGTGGTGGGAACATGTAGACACAAGCCATAACAAAAGGTAAAATCCATAAGGCCTGGCATCCATTAAAAAATTACCTGGCATTTACAGAAGTAGGAATATGACTAATAATGAGTAATATCAAAAGAAAGACCTGGGTATGGTGGCTCACGCCTGTAAATCCCGGTACTCAGGACATGGAAGCAGGAGGCTCACCAAGAGTTCTAGGTCAGCCTGGGCTACCTAGTGAGTTCATGGCCAGCCTGAACAACGTAGTGACACCCTGTCTCAAAAAACAAAAACAAAACACCCAAAACAAAACAAACAAACAAAAAACCAAGAGAGACCTGGAAATTACATTTTTGATAGAATTATTAGACAAAATTTAAATAGAAGTTACAATGTATTCTATGTGTTCTAGAAGGCAAAGAATGAACATTGTAAGTAGAGATGGGAAAGATATAAAAAACAAAGACTCCAATAGGATCCTGGAGATACAAATGACTATATCTGAGACAAAAAAAATACACTCAATGAGATTAACAGCAGATTGGATGCCACATAACAAAACATTAGTAAAGGAAGACAGCAACAGAAACAGTATCAAATGAAACACAAAGAAAAGAGCATTTCAAAAAATGAAAACATATCAGTAAACTGTGGTACAATCTCAATCAGCCTAATATGCATGTAAGTAGAGTCCCTGAATGAGAGGAGAAAGAATGAACAGCAAAAATGTTTGAAAACATAATGGCTGAGAAGTTTCCAATTCCTAATGTAAATTCCAAATCTTAAGAAGCTTGACAAACCTCATGACAAAATAACAAATTCTCTACACATGAATAATCATACCAAGAAACATCATATCTAAATTGCTCGGAAGCAGAGATAAAGATAAAATCTGAAAAATCTTCGGAAAAAAGACACATTACTATAAAGGAATGAAGATAAAAATGACAGAAAGCATCACGTAAGAGAAAAGAAAAACATAGGGGTTGGTGATATAGCTCAGTGGCACAGTGTCTTCCTGGCTAGCTCGAGGTCTTGAGTTTGATTCCTGGTACCAAAAGAAAACAAACCAAACCAAACCAAAACATAAGCTGGAAGAATCTTTAAAGCACCAAGAGAAAAAAAAGTCTGTCAAAAACTGTCTTAATTTGTTTCGTGCTGCTACAATAAAACACCCAAGACTGAGTGATTTGTGGAGAACAGAGATTTCTTACAGTTCTGGAGGCTGGGGAGTCCAAGGCCAGGGGCCCATCCCACCTGGTGAGAGCCTCCTTGGTGCAGTATCCCAAGGAGGAAAGCAGAAGCGCATAAGAGCATGTTCATGAGAAAGGGAAAGATTGGACCTCATCCTCTCATCAAGAGCCCCCTCCTGCAGTAATGGAATGAATCAGAACCAAAACCAATACCAAACAAAACAAAACACCCAAAACAGAAATTATTTTGTGGATATTAATATACTGATTTTAAAGTTTAACAGCCAATACAATATTGAAAGAGAACAACAATGCCAGAAGACTGACACTACCCAACTTTAAGACTTCCTACAAAGTTACAATAATCAAGACAGTGTGGAGTTAGTGAAATAGTAGACAAATATATCAGTGGAACAGCAGATAGAGTCCTGAAGTAGACACACACAAATATGGTCAATTGACTCTTGATAAAGGAGCAAGGGCAATACAATGGAGAGAAGACTGTCTTTTCAGCAAATGGTGATGAGAAATTGGATATCCACATGCAAAACAAAACAAAACAAAACAAAACAAAAAACAACAAAACAAAACTAGCAAGAATCTAGACCCAGACATCATACCCTTCACAAAAATTAATTCAAAATTAATCACAGAATGAAAAGTAAAATGCAAAACCATAAAACTCTTAGAAGATAACAAGAGAAAATCTAGATGACCTTTGGATATGGCAATATTTTATTTTATTTTATTATTTTTTTTATGTGGGTACTGGGAGTCGACCTCAGGACCTCGCACTTGCCAGCAAGCACTTGTGCTGCTGAGCGATATCACCGGCCCTTTTTTTCCTTTATTTGGGTTCCGGGAGTCAAACTCAGGACCTTGCACTTGCCAGGCAGGTGCTTATGGATATGGAAATATTTTAGGCACAGCACCAAATGCATGATCCATAAAAGAAATAATTGATACCCTGCACTTCATTAAAATATAAAACTCCTGCCTGGCAAAAAACAATGTTAAGAATTGGACACAAGCCATAGACTAGGAGAAAACTTTTGGAAAAGACATATCTGACAAGGTTCTTTTTTTTTTCTTTTTTTCTTTTTTTGAGGCAGGGTGTCATGTATTCCAGACCAGCCTTGAACTCACGGTATCCTCTAGCTCCAGTGAATACTGGGATTATAGGCTTGTGCAACCATGCCTGGCTTGATAATGTTCTGTTATACAAAAATATTCAAAGATTTCTTAAAATTTAGCCATAACAAAATGAACAACCCAATTAAAAAGTGAACAGAAGTCCTGAACAGATACCTCACCAAAGAAGGTATTAGGATAATAAATAAGCATATATCAAAAGATGCTGTACCTTGTATATCATTAAGGAATTGAAAATTAAAACAATGAGATACTAGTAGAGAGCTATTACATTGATCAAAATCCAAGACATCAATCAAATGCTGGTGAAGATGTAGAATAACTAAAAACGATTCACTGCTGGTGGGAATTTGTTTCAAAAGTAAACGTACTCTTATACTATCCAGCAATCACACACTCTTTGGTATTTCCCCAATTGAGTTTGAAAACTTGGCTCCACGGAGGAACCTGAACATGAATTTCACAGTGGCTTTATTCATGATTGCCAAAACTTGAAAGCAACCAAGATGTCCTTCAGCAGGTGACTAAATAAACTGTAGTACATTCAGACTGTGGAATATTATTCAGCGCTAAAATGAATGAGCTATCAGCTACGAAAAGGGATGAGAAAATTTAAATGCATGTTAGTGAAAGAAGCAGATCTGAAAGACTACTTAAACTCCTTACTCATGTGTTTGTACTGAGGCTGAAATAAACGACCTTACTGTGCTGCCAGTCCTATAAAAGTATACCACGTATGATCACATACCGTACACAGTACCTGATGATGATGATGAATGACTATGACACTGGTCTATGGGTTTACTGTACTATGTATTTCAACATTTTTTAGAGTGTACTTCCACTTATGAAAACATGTTTACTGTAAAATGGTGTGCCACAATATGGTGGTAGCAGCCTGACACATCTTGTTTCCTGCATCTCTTGATCACATTAAGAAGCCCCGAGGAGTGACTGACCTATATACCATTCAGGTCTGTGTAAGCGCACTCTGTGATGTTCACACAACGAGGATGAAATTGCCTTACCAGTCCCTTATATTAATTGGCATGTGATTGTAGAGTGTAAATTAAATGAGACGCCACTACATAACCATTACAAAGACTAAGATGAAAACAATTGACCATCCCCTAAGTGTGGTGAAAATTTATGTAGAGGAACTAGGACTCTCATTCCTTATCAGTAAGAATGTGAAATGTTAGTCATTTTACAGTAAGATTTGGCAGTTTCTTAAGTTAAACGTACTGCTAATATGATCTGGTCGTTCCGTAACTCAAGAAAATATATGTCCACATATGGACTTGTACATGAATGTTTATGACAGCTTTATTTGTAACAGTCCCAAAGTAGAAATAGTCCAGCTTGAGCCGGGAATGGTGGCACATGCCTGTAATTCCAGCACTCAGGAGACTGAGGCAGGAGGACTGTTGTGAATTCAAGGCCAGCCTGGGCTATGGAGTGAGTTCAAGACCAGACTGGACTACATAGTGAGACACTATCATTAAAAAATAAAAAGAAGAGAAAACAAAAAAGAAAAAGAAAGAAAGAAATATCCAGCTGTCCATCAGCAGTGAATACATAAGCAAATTGTAATAGTTTGATATGATGGAATCCTGTCCATAATAACAATGCACGATGGAATCACACGACAACATGGATGAATCTCAAAATCAGGTTGAGTGAAAGAAGCCAGATGCAAAAGAGTATTCACTGTGTGGCCCCACTTATATAAGTTTCTAGGAAGCCCAAAATATAGTGACAGATAAGCAGTAAGGGGACGAAATGGGTAGGGGAGGAAGAGAGGGATTATAAAGAGGTATGAGGAAACTTGGGGAGCCATGGACATGTTTATTATGTTCCTTGTTTAATGGTTTTGCACACATATACAGATGCCAAAACTTATCAAACTGGGTATTTTAAATATGTGCAGTTTATTGCATGTTAATTATACTTCAATAAAGGTACAAAAAAAGAGGAATGCATTTTAGATTGCTAGCCAACAACCAAAACACACACCAAAACAAAAATACCCTTACTATGTGTAAAGTAGTCTGACATATCCATTTTATTCTGTTTCTTTAATTCAAAATATATTCTGGTCACGATCCACTAGTTTGATTTCATAATTCACTACTGGGTTGATACTTATAGTTTGAAAATACTATTTTATTGTTGTTGTTGTTGTTGTTATTATTATTTTAAGACAGGGTCTTTCTATGTAGTCCAGACTGGCCTTAAACTCACTGTGTAGCCCAGGCTGGGCTTGAACTCACTGTGATTCTCCTGCCTCAGCCTCCCGAGTGCTGGGATTATAGGCTTGTACCACCATGCCCAGCTTTGAAAACACTATTTTAAACACTATTGAAAAATGAACCCAAAACAGTCTCTTAGTTACACTGAAAAGACACTCAGAAGAAATTTCTGTATCTTTACCATATGGAACCCTAACATACTTAGAGGTCCTAATCTTTCAGATTCTTGGATTGGAGATAGACTTCTCTGGTCCCCTTGTCACCATCTTCCTGCTGATTTGTTTGCAAGGTTTTTCATTTTATGATTTTGCAATGAAAATTATTCTTTGATGACTCTAATCAGGAGCAATACCGTGGAGGGCTTTGGGGGACCTGGGGTGCAGCTGACTGCTGACTGCCCAGTTGCTAAGGTGCCAAGGCCTTTGGACTTTACTAACCTGGGAACAGCTGCTATTAGCTACCATTTCATAAAGGGAAACAAGCTAGCTCTGGCAGGGAACCCACTTTGCAGTTTCCTGGAGAACTTACTTTCAGTTTTGCCTATGAATTGAGGAACATATGGAAAAGGGATCCTTAAAAATTTTATTGATATATATATATAATGATTACATTCATTGTAGGGATTTGGTACATGTACATAACACATGAAAAGGGATCCTATTTGTTAATGTACAGTATGTTATCTGTGATGACTGTGTCTGTGCACAACTGGACACAGCAAAGAAGAGAAATAAATCATGAAGCTAGAGGAAGGAAATAGAGACCAACAATAAAGACAAATAAACAAATGATGAAAGAAACCTAGGCTTGGGATGATCTCAGTTCTGCTGTGAATTAGTGCTCCTGTATGCAATTTCATGCTATGTGCCTAGTGGTCTCTTCAATTACACATCTCTCTATATCACAGGAAATGATGTAATTTGCAAATTAGATCCATTTTATGTCCATAAAGATTTTAATAAATTAATCTGGAACAAAAGGCAATGAAACTCAGGCAGAAGTTTGAGTTGTGATTCCTGCCTTGGCTCTTTTCAACAGTGGCTGAAGACAATTGACTGAACAGCCGCCCTTGTTTCCAAGACCTCGGCCCTCCCCATGGTTCTGGAAGAACTGGTGCAGTAGATGCTCAAACCAAGCCTCCTGGCACAGTTAGGGACACAGGACTGCAAACAAGAGGTTAAATTCCTAGGTTACAGTTGATTTAGCTCCAAGAACTTTACATCTAGATTGCACTGTGATAAGTAGAAGCTGGGGGTTGTAAATTCAGAATTTGAACAGTTTTGGAGGAGAATCAGAAAGATCAAATAGATTTCAGTATGGAGTTCACACCTTTATTTAGGAACTAAGTGAGTCATATAGTGATAAATATTTGGGCTTTGGTATTCAGATAAACCTTGGTTTAGATTCTGGTTTTGCTACCTGCAAGAACTTATGAAAATTGCTTGACTTCTCTGAAGCTTAGCCTCTTGTTTAGAGTAGAAGTTCAGCTGGGAGTGATTTTTGTCCCCACCTCAGGGAGCATTTGGTAATATCTGGAGACATTTTTGATTGTCGTGACTTGGGGCCAGGGGTTGCTATTTGTATTTAGTGGGTAGAAACCCTGGATGCTAACATCCTATAGTGCACTGGTAGCCTCCTCACAGCAAAGAATTACACAGTCCAAAATGTCAATGGAGCCAAAGTTGAGAATCCCTGACTTAAAGATAATGTTTATTTCAAATGATCATTTAACTGTGGTAAATTGTAGACCAGAGTCATCCACATCTATATTAAGTTCAGAAAAAATCCCTAACAGTGCCTGAAGTCTGTCCAGTTGTTAGCATAGGTCTAGCCAAGTGGTTAAAAGCTGGCTTTGGAGCCAGCCTGCCTGGGTCCAAATCCTGGTTCTACCATTTACTACCTATATGTGCTTGGGCAAGTCACTTAACCTCACCCAACTTATGTATAAAATGGGTACAATAATGATACCTGCCTCATAGGAAGGTTTCAAGACACACAAATGACTGCTCAGCATAGTACAGCAAGTGTTCAACTAATCCTTGCTGTTATGATAAGGGGAGTAGTTATACAGTGAACGCTGAGTGGGGTTCTGGCTTTAATGAGAAGTCTGAAGTTTTTGATATGGAATTTGAAGGAGAACACAAACCAAACAGAGATAGAAAACTCATGAAGCAACAGAAAGTGCATCAACTCACTGGGGACACATTATGAGCTTCCCGGGAAGGTATCAGGTGTTTATAAATATCATCTCCTTGCCTCCTTCCCCATCTCTTTGAGGTGGCGTTTACTAACCTATTTCAGTCTCATTTTACAGATGTGGCAGTAGGCTCACAAAAGTTAAAGTAACTTGCTCTAACTCATACATCCAGTAAGTGACAGAGCTGGAGTTTTGGATCCTGGTGTGACTCCAGCCTGTGTTTTTGTGGGCTGAAATTCAGAAACACTACTCAGAGAAAATTCCCAGAATATAAAACATTCAACTAGCTGGGAGTTTGCTATATTTAAGGAAAGGAAGACAATTTTAAAGCCAAGCTCCCTCTCTCTCTTGGCTGGGACAAATGACCTGGGTTATGTACAGATGAGACAAGAGGAGCAGAATCCTGCTGACAGGAGCCATCCTTACTTTCTTCCAATGACAATTGCTAGGTCCAGTGAGGTGATCCTGTAGAGCTAGGGCAGCATAAAACCACTCACAGAGAACTGTTCTCGGCAGGTGGCCTGGTGGCCTAAGAGAAGGCATGTGAGCTTTTGGGTTACTCAGTGTTGTGGTAGAGATCTCACCATGAGGAGAGACCATCAAGAAGTTTTTTGAGACACCTCTTCTCCCACAAAATGTTTCATGAGGTGTATGTGTGTGGTGAGATAAGACCACAAGTTCATAAGATTCTGGGACTAAGGAGCCAGCAGAACCAGGAAAAGATTCTAGTGGATGGTTATCGCGCATCTGGCCAAGATCCCCAACTGCCTGCCTGAGGGGTATGGCGAAAAGATGAAATAAGAAACAGAGACATATTTAGTAATGCATGACAGGGGGACTGGGAGGTCAATGCCTCAGGATAGGCCGAGACAAAGACACTCTGAGCCACTATTTATTGGGTGTATACAATAATAGGAGGGATTATCGGATGACTCAGAGGGTGGCAGTGACTTTATGCTAATGAGGATCTCTATGTTGATGAGGATGGTGGGGAGAGATGGCAGGTTAAGGAGTTTGTCCTTTCCCAAGATGAAACCTTATTTTTATTGTTACTGGGTTCTCAAGGAACCGGGATGTCTTCAGCTGATGCAATCTTGCCCTGGGGTGTCACAGCATCACGGGACTATTGAGGCCTCAACTGTGACTGGAGGCACATGGAATTATGTTCCTGCATACCATAGCTGGCCTGCATGGCAAGACACTAGGCCTCGGACCAGCCCTAATCGCAATTTAATTATGAAATGATTTTTCCCCAACGATTATATAGAATGGTCCTCAACAGATGGTGCCTCCTACCCCTAAAAAAAAATAGCTCCGTTAAATAAGAGCGAGAATGTTGCTGGAATCAGCCAAAGGCCTGAATGTATCTCAAGACCAGCAGTATGAAGAGGTTGCGCCATCAGCCCTCAGGACTTAGGCTGTGAAACAAGTATTACTACATGTGTTTCTGGTTTTCTGGAGGGTCACCTTCACCCCATCTGGCATTGGAAGGCATCACACACTGCTCAGGTGGACCTCATCAGTTGCCTGCCTTCCTTCCCTCAAGCTAGAACTTCTGCAGACCTCAGCTTTGCTATTCATGGTACAGAATAATGGATTTGGAGGCCAGGACCCCAGGTCACACCCACCCCGTAGCAGCTGAGAAGGAGCACAGAGCAGGCCGCAAAGCCTCCGAGGCACAGTATGCCCTGTGTGTTCTGTGGAAGGCTTTGTTCTTCCTGGGCAGAAATGCTCTCACAAGTTCACTAACCTGGTTGTTTAAATATAGGAGAGGAAACAGATGCTGGCTGGGGCGGAAGTCTCTGAGACAAGCAGGGCAGTGGCTTGCCCAGGCTGATAAGAGCAAGGAGTGGGCTCCAAGTGTAGCCTCTGCTGATTTGCTTTGGGGCCTTTCTGATGTGGACATGAGCCACCACCATCAGAACTTGGCTTGTCTGCAAGCTCCTCCCCTTGACTGACATGGAGGGGATTATTTTTAAGCTGATCTTTGTGACTTCCTTTTGGCTTACTTCCTACTCCCCTTTCTCAAATACCCTGAAAGCAGCTTCCTGCACAGGCCTCCAACTCCAGCAGAGGAGCAGCCTGCCAGGCCCTGGGAAAGGCGGGCTGCTTGTATATGGGCAGTGGCATGGCTGAGGAGGAGGCCAAGGGCACTGTCCCAGCAGGCAAAGCACAGGCCTCATTGATCTCTTGACAGGACTGAGCAGAGGACTCCCAGACTTGGGCCCAGGTCCTGGCTCACAGTGAGGAGGCAGCCAGTTCAGTCACTCAGGAATTACGTGGCCCAACCTGCAGCATCCAGATAGATGGTAGGAATGCCATGTGGCATCGCCCAGTCAACCTTCCAGGGAGCTCTTCTTTCTGGGACCAGGCTGTGCTGACCTTGTCCCTGTACTCTTGCAGTTCTGGGAGAGCATGTCTGGCTGGGTGCATTAGCAGCATCCTCAAATTGTGTTGTGGATGAATCAGAGCCACAGTCCTACCCTCTCCACCCACCACTGTAGAGCACGGGAGATGAGCTGACGCCACTGTGACTCCCAGGGGCTGCACTAGCCACAAACTCTGGCTCAGAGGCTTCCTCAGAGCTCCTGTAGCCATGTCTGGCTCCCTCCAGTCCCAGCCCACAGAGGAGCATCCCAAGTGCAGCCAGTGCCCAAAATCTGCCTGAAAAAACCGGTGCCCATGACCTGTGGCACAAGGGACAGTTTTAGCTCCTGGTAGGGATCTCTTTCTTTGTCATGTTGGAAGGACACCAACAGAGTCCCCAGTTCCCACCAGGAAATACGAAACCCCTGTTCTCTCCCAGTCCCTCTCTGGTTCATTAAACACCTAAGGCCCTACAGGGTACTGTTTAGGAAACTGGTGCTTCCTCGCAAAAGTATGAGAAAAAAGGCTCCGTTCCTAGCAGGTGGGAGTCCTGGTTGAGTGACCCCTGTGAGACCCAGCAGGAAGAGCCAGTCTGATCTCCCTCCACAGTAACCATCCATGAGATGCTCAGAGAATTCTTTCCAGGTTAACATCTACAGCAATAAGTATATTTGATCTAGAGATTCCCTCTATAGGGGAAGAGCTGACCCCAGGCTGCTCTTCTATTGAATTCAGGATTCTAAACCCTCAACCTCTGTTAGTCATCTGTGGACATGAGCAAAACCTAGCTTTCAAGGTTTCAGTTGGATAAAATCAGCTGCTCCAGGCAGTGTAACACAATCAAGTTTGCGACTATCTGATGTCAGGTCTAGCTCTACTCTGTGCTAGCAGTGCAACTTGGGCAACTCCTCAAACTTGCTCAATGTCCATTTCTTTACCTGCAAAAGGCAGATGTGATGAAAATGGTAGATTCCATTAGAGGGCTCCACAGAGGATCGGGGAGAGCCAACGATAGAGCTTTCCCGGGTTGATGAAAGGTCAGATGATGCATAGTGCCAGGCTCAGGATGATTACTATATTGTAATATTGTATTACTACATAGGAACTTCCCTCACTGGCTCCTGAGTTTTAGGAGGCATGACTTGTTTTAGCGTGACTTGTTTTAGCGTGACTTGTTTTAGCGTGACTTTAAGGGATGTACACCCATCCGCGGGCACACTCACACAGCCACAGTGGGTTGGGGTTTGGGCTGAGTACTGGATCACACTTTGCTTTTATCTTACTAAATCTACTTCTTTGGGCCTTTGTTGTCATCTGTGAAATGGGGAGTTGGACTTACTATTTTCTAAGATCCATTTCAGCATTACTACACAGATTTTGTTTTGTTTTCAGTACTGGGCAAGGAACCCAGGGGCACTCTACCTGAGCTGTATCCCCAGATCTTTTTATTTTTTATTTTGAGGCAGACTCTCATTAAATTGCCCCAGAATGGCCCCAAACTTGTGCTCTTTCTTTGTCAGCCTCCTGAGTAGCTGGGATTACATTCGTATGCCACCATGCCTTGCTTGTACACAGATTGTAACCTAAGAAATGATATGTTGCTGGGGGTGTGGCTCAAGAACAGAATGCTTATCTAGCATGCGTGAGGCCCTGGGTTCAATCCCTAGTACTGAAGAAAAAAGTGTGTCTATAAAAAGAATTGTGTAAGTCCTTTCCTTTGGTCAAGACACAGCAAAGGCTGGATGTTGTAGCTCATGCCTGTAATCCCAGATCTCGGGAAGCTGAGGCAGGAAGATTGCTGTGAACTACATAGTAAGACCCTGTCTCAAAAAACCAAAAAGAGAGAGAGGAAAAAACAAAAAAGACAGCAAAGATTACCATTAGGGGGGCCGGTGAGATGGCTCAGCGGCTTAAGCGCCTGCCCAGCAAGCGTAAGGG
This sequence comes from Erethizon dorsatum, assembly GCA_028451465.1. Lineage (NCBI taxonomy): Eukaryota > Metazoa > Chordata > Mammalia > Rodentia > Erethizontidae > Erethizon > Erethizon dorsatum. The sequence continues at coordinate 84,132,371 of CM051829.1, forward strand.
CCCGAGTTCGACTCCCGGAACCCACATATGAAAAAGGGGCCAGTGATATCACTCAGCGGCACGGGTGCCTACTGGCGCGTGAGGTCCTGAGGTCAACCTCCTGGTACCCACAAAAAACAAAAAACAACAACAAAAAAAAAGATTACCATTAGGAAGTAAAAAGGAGGGAATTTTTAGGTCTAGAGGCCTAAACCAAAGCCTTTTGGCTGTCTGTGGGTTACTGTTTCGGCTTCACCCTATGCCCTCTCCCTAAGGTTCTTGGGCCTTTCTTCCACAGCCCCTCCAAACACTTCCCATGCTGCCCTGCCCCACCCAGCAGCTACCCTTCCCTCCCTGCAGATATTTCCAGTTTGAAGATTGCATGGAGTTCACGTTGGTCACTTGTTCCATTTGCTGAGAAACAACAGACAGCATTATTGGCAGGAAATACAGTGCCAACTCCAGGATAACACAAAAAGCCCTAGTCATGGGCACTGGGTGGGGGTGGGGGTTGGGAGGGAATAGGCTGGACTACTGCAGTGATCTATAGAATTCTGTTGCCCCCGAAGATGTCATGGTCACCGAAGAAGCGTCTGCTTTGCTTTCTTTTGGGAATGACCAGAGCAGGCCAGCTGAGTCATCTTGGAAGGAGGAAGTCAGAATGAGATGCTATCTCAAAGGCCTAGGAGTGATTGGAGAGCCTGGCTCCATAGCCCAGCCTTGAAGCTAAACTCTCAACCTAGAGCAAGTTCTTTTTCTTTGGCCCTTATAAATCAGGAATGATTCCAAGGTTAAGGAGAGATTAGATGATCTTTGGTATTTAGGGTCAAGAGCAAATACAAATAAATATAATGCAAATTCATGTGTGGGCCACTTGTGCCCCATGGCCTGTCATGCAGCTCTTTCAGCAGGAGTTGGCTGTGATATTCTCCCTTTGCTATTATTCAGCTACCTTCATGCCCTGCACAGGAGGTAACCCCTTTATAGCTGTGACTAGTGCTGAAAGATCTCCAACCCCTCCAGAATGAATGACACATTAGAAATGGAAACTCTGATTATTGCTCTGAATGATCTGGCTCTTGAGATCCAACCCACAGAGAGCTTCACCTGCTGATCTGAAGGTGCCCACACAGCACTTAGGGCCAATGACCTAGCAGTCTGGTTGCCTGAAAACTGCAATGTCAGACCTGAGGCTGCCTTTCGTCCAGGCTCATAAAGGAGTCGGGTGTAGGAGCTATTGGGGAGCCCACCCAGCAGGCCTCATCATGCTGTCAAGTCACTTGCTTCGGGGCAAGTGTGGAGAGAGGAGAGGAAGATGTTATGGCCTCCCCACAATCCCTTTGGAATGTGCAGAAGGATTTTCCTGTAGTTCACCATCTGCCAAGCACCTCGTAAATATAGAACTGGCTGAGCAGTGGGGAAGCCCTGACGGTGAAATGTGGCCCCACATTCCTTTTAATCGCCTAAGGTGCCAGAAGGTCATCCATTAGAAACAGCTTAAAACAAGAAAGATCAGGCTGTTCTGAGACACACTGGAACCTGACAGTGATTTCCTTTCTGCAGCAAGTCAGAGTGAGAGCAGAGTGGGACAGGTCTGGCACCCAGAGGAAGAGGCACAGGTGTGCATGCTGCGAAGGAAGAACAAATGGTTCCAAGCATCCCTTAGCAATGGTGTAGGTCTGGAACAGCATTGCTGTGTTGGTAACATAACAATTAGCACCTACTACTGGCCCCATCAGCATGGATTGACAGGCCAACTGGCCAAGGGGCAAGTGCCTTGACGCAGAAGGAAGGGCAAACTGTGTGCTTGGTTGGGGGTGGGAGGCAGGATGTTCAGCTGGGAATTCAGAGAGACAGGGATCAGAGCAAAAAAAAGAGCCAGTGAAGGGACTGGCTAGCGAAGAAATTTGGCTCCCTGTTCTAGTTTTGACCTTGAACTAGCCACTCTGGCATCAGTTTCCTCTGGTGCCCCATCCCATCTCAAATCCACTGTGTCCTAAATACTGCATCCTAACACTGATCAGGGGCAAGATCAGTGATGAGAGAGCAGGGGAATGTGCCAGGCTCAGTGGCCAACTAGGGTTGAGGTGGTTCTAGGTCCTATAGACAGAGCATAAATAAAATAAGCAAGGGGCTGGGCGTGGTGGCACACACTTGTAATCCCAGCACTCAGGAAGCTTAGGAAGGAGGATGGTGCCAGCCTGGACTACATAGAAATTTCAAGACCAGCCTGTACTCCATAATAAGACTCTGTCTCAAAAAGTCAATCAATCAATCAATCAATCAATCAATCAATCAAAATAAAAGACAAACAAGAGAATAGAGCAAAGACAATGAATAAAGAAGCTCTGATCGTGAAAGGTGTAACACAAGATATAAACAGTAAACTGGAATGTAGCTCAGTGGTAGAGTGCATGCCTAGGTTTTATGCCCATCACTGCAAATAATAATAATAGTAATATTAATAATAATAAGTAATAGAGTGACATGATGACAAATGCATGTGTGACTGCATGTGTGAGGGGACATCATTTTGGGCCACAGAGATGAGACAATGAAATGCATGTGGTAAGTAAAATGAGGAAATCACAAACTGGTATGTAAATGTCAGATGCTGTCTCTGAGAGTCCTTCAGCTACACCCAAATAAGACAGGGCCTTGCTAAGTCAATAAGTTGCCCAGGCTTGGCTTGAACTTGTGATCCTCCTGCCTCAGCCTCCAGAGTATTGGGATTGTGGGCCCACATCTGGCTTCTCACTTGATGCTTTCTATCCGTACCGGTTTGGTATTGAAATTAAAAGACACAAAACCTTTTTTGTTGTTGTTGAGGAAGTGATCTTCCTATGTCTCTCCTGATTTCTCATTGAACATAGAGAGATATGGCCAGTACTCTGCAGGCAGGGAGGAGAAAGCCTTGAGAGTAATACATGATATATGTTCAACTAGAGCTTACTGCAGTTCTCCCGGGTGCCAGGTACTACTTTAGGCTTTTGGTGCTCTTGGGGTAAGGAGAGTGGGAGGGAGACACAAAGATGAATAAGGCCTAATTTTTTTATCCTGGGAGTTTACTATCAAGTGGGAGAAGCAGTCATGTAAATAAATGACTCCAAGATAATGACCACTCTCAAGGGAATGTTTCCTAGCTATTGCTGAATGAGATACCCCAAGTGCTGGATTGAGAACTTTCCCCCAGAGAGCATGTTTTCAGTCTCATCATTTTTTTCTTTGCCCAAACTGGTAATCTAAAATGTGTTTCTGTACCACTTGTGGGAGAAGAAAGTCCTCACCTCCAAGTCATGTGGGAATTGACAAAAATCCTTGTATGACAAACTAGACTAATAGATCAGGCAACACGGGTTTGAAATAAACAGTGTTGCTTCTTTTGATGTTAGTACTAAGTATTTATTATTTATACCTTGCGCATTTTAAAAAAGGATATGGAGCTACTCAAATGAACAGGGCATAGTGAGGCTTGGTGGCACATGTGTGTAATCCCAGCACTCTTGGAGGCTGAGGCAGGAGGATCATAAGTTTGAGCTCAGCCTGGGCAACTTAAATGAGACCCTGTCTCAAAATAAAAAATAAAAAAGGGCTGGGGATGCAGCTCAGTGGGAAGGCCCAGGCTTCAATTCACAGTACCACAAGAAACAAACAAACAAAACTACAAAACAAGAAAAACAGGGCATGACAAAATCAGTAAAACACCAGGAGCCAAGGAATGAGACAAAAACATGTAAATTTTCTAGAAAACCTAAGTAAAGTATTACTGAGACTGAACCCTCACTTAGCCACCCAGCTGCCCATGCAAAAGCTGTTCCGCTAACCAGAGGAACAAAGCAAGCTAGTTTATTAAGAAAAACAATTTCTTTTCCAATACTAATCTTCTCAGAGAGATTGATCTTATGAAACTTTGTATAAGGGGCACAGTAATAGATAGTATCTTCAATTATGGTGAAATGCTGAGACATATTTCCTATGACAGTTTTCTATATTAACCTTTAATAAAATGCAGAGAGAATAAGATTATCTGGGAAGGTGGTTCAGCAGAGAACTAATGTAATGTGGTTTCACAACATTGTCTGTCATGGGCTAGATGCAGGGGTATTGAGCAGAGAGCATAGGGAAGAGCTGGCTGCCCTCCACTGCCAGGCAGAACAATCCTAGCCGAGCACCGACAGGCTGAAGTGCACTTGATTGATGCAAAATGTGCTTCTCCCAAAGGCTGGCCCAACCTAGAAGGCTGGTGTTCCTCATTAGGACACTGAAGAGTTTCTGTCCCAAATGGCAGTTTGGGTTTGGTACACTTGATATTAGACTGTTCTTGTGTCAATCACTGAAAAGAGCCAGGGCTTAAAGCCAAGACAGTCTTGGGTCCAGGCCCCAGCTCAGCTATTTGCTGGCTGTGTTGTTCAGACTGAGTCCCCAGCTCTCATCAAGCCTTAGTTTTCTTGTATGTGAAATGAATCTAAACACATGCCTTACAGGGTTGGTAGAGAATTGTAATGAGATGTGTAAAATACCTGGCAAGGTACCCAGCACATTTTCTTTGGCATTCTGTCAATGGCAGGTGTTAGGATAATAATTACAGAAGGACCCTGTGGAGGAGGGGAAAACACAGGTCATCACAGCAGGAAGGTTGCTGACCTCCGCTATGGAGGAGGCTTTGCACTCCGTTCATTAAGGAGCTTGTCACATCTTTAGGTATATGTTTCAAAGGAAGGAGGCCAGGATATGGCACTGCTGTAAACATTTAGGTTGGCAGTTTTTCTAGCCAGAATTTGTTCCTACATCTACGTTAAGGACCTGGGGAATGACATCAGGATCCACAGTTGACATGTGTGAACAAACTAATGGGGTGAGGCTTAACTTCTTTGAGTAACGCTGGACCAGGGCAGAAGAGGCTCGGCATGGATGACTGGAACCCTGAGGCTGTGATGAGGAGGTTGGGTTATAAAGAAACCCAAGCTCGTTTAGAGAAATCATGTACTCCAAAAGACAGGAAACTCTTCAGAAAAGGTCTGGAAAATGACTAGTGGGCCCCTTGCCCACCAGAGGAGGAGGTTAGGTTAGAGGTAGCAGGTGCCAAGGGAAGGACTATTGATATATATGTGGCAGGTAGCTAAATCTCTCAGCGCGATTTCCTACTGGCGAATCTCTGTCATCACCACCTTCTTTGTCTTCACCTTATACCAGGAGAGCAGAGCCTGGGCTCCCCATCTTAACGGTGCTTCTTACCAACTGTGGAATCCTGAGCAGATCACTCTCTGCTCCAGTTTCCTTCTCTGCGAGATGTGATTAATAATACCTGCTTCGTGGGGCTGTTGCCTTGATTTAATGAGATGGAGTGTGTAAGGAGCTTCACATGCTATAAAGCAAAATAAAATATTTATTGGAACACTCATAGCTTTGAAAGATGAATCTGCATTTCAACATTTTTAAGTCAAGAAGATTGGATTTGGTACTGCCCACGAATATCTTTTGAATTTTAATTTTGATTTTTATTTTGTGAGATAGGCTCTCGCCATGTAGTTCAGGCTGGCCTTGAACTCACTATGTAGCCCAGGTTGGCCTTGAAATTGCCGTGATCCTCCTGCCTCACCTCCTGAGCCTTAATTTGACAGTCTTGGTAATTGCCCAGGTGAACTTTCTGTTCTCCTGCCTCAACTTCCTGAGGAGCTGGGATTACAGGCTTGTACCACCATCCCTGCTCAGGATTTTCCTATGGGATTGGATTGAATTTAGGCAGCTGGCTCTCTGTCCTTGTCTTCTTTGTTCTCCCTTCGTTCTCCACATGTTTAACTGTCTGCACCAACTGAGGTAGCTGGCTAAGCAGTGTTCCAAGTTCAAGTTCTCCTTGCCTCTCATTTTCTTTCTTAGAGGCAGCCTGGGTCCCAAGAGGCAGTGGAAATGTGCTGCCATCTAGTGGCCACTGCTAAGCATAATGCCTTAACATGGACACAGAAATAAGCCTTTCACACTTGAGGCTGATGCTACTTCCCAAGACTTAGCTAGTTGCCCAGAACCTGGAACAACGTTAGAATTAACTGAACCGTCCTCTAGGTCTCCACTTGGTCCTGGAGTCCTTTGACACTCGGTTTGTGTGTGTGGGGGAGTGGGTAGGTCGCAGGCATCTGGAGCAGTTCCCCTTCCTTGGGCAAGATTTATGGTAACTCATGGTGAAGGAAGGTTGACCTGGTCACCCAGACCTTGCCCCCTGACCCTCATGCCATCTTCCATGTACTCAGACTTGAGGCCTTGGGAGTCACAGCAGGAGTGGCGCAAGTGTCTGGGCTCTGGAAAAGAAAGCCCTGAGGACACTGGCTCCAGATCAGCACTCGGGGGAAGCTGTCTAGAGGGCCTCTAACCTCTTCCCTCTGGCCTGACAGAAAGGCAGAGACAGGAAGTTGGCAAGGGAGGGCATGTAAGAGCCAGCCTCCTTCAGGAGTGATTCGGAACACTAGTCTTTTCTAAGGCTCTGCAGTTGGCTAACAAACATAAAACTCTTTAAAAATATAAAGGTTTGCGGAAGTGGGGATGGGGCCAAGAGGAAGTGAGCAAACTGATTTTGTGTAAGTCTGCAGGCAGCCATCGAAACAGAGAGTGAGCCGTGGGCAGTAGCCACCACCTTCTGCCTGCCTGACATTCTGTTTCAAAAGCTGCCTGGGCCAGTTCTGGGCTCCAGAGATTCTTTCCCTGGGCTCCTGCTAACACTGCACCTTGCTGTTATTGGAGACTTGCATCTGAAGTTTTCTAGCCTTTTCTGAGAAGTTACAAAATATCCAATGAATTGTCTCTCTGACTAGCCTCTTGGGATGTCAAGCACAACACTAAGGGGAAGGATGCTGTCTGTGGTTGGCTGTGCCCAGTTACATCAGGCCCAAGGAATTCTAGGCTAGGGTTTGGGACAGGCAAGGCCTATCCTCAGTATTCCAGTCACTTTTCCTGTGATTCAGGCTGATGAAACCTCCCAGATCCTTCCCTCGTCACAGCGACCTCAGCACTGGGCCAGACCCCACTTTCTCTCACCTGGGCTTGCTAGGGTGAGTTGAGGTTCTTTTAGTAGAACTGAAAACAGCCGTGGCCTTCTTTTCAGATGGGAAAAACTCTTGAACCACAGTTCATTTGTAATTTATTTCACTATTTAAAATTCATTTCACTATTTATTTCCACAAATTTAGTTCCATAAATGGTTTTCTTTCTGGTCCAGAGCTCCCCTGGAAGCCCAGCCCCACAGTAGCCTGCTCATGCAATTGTCTGGTTTTGCTGACTCTTTCTAACTCTGAGCAGCTAGTTTATACATGTGGTCTGTTCCTGTAATCTTGTTGTCATATTCTTTTCCAGGTCAGAGAATACTGATCCCCTATTGATATTGGTAATATGACAACATCAAACTCAGGAACTTCTTGACCTTGTGAAAACTTAGTATGGCTATTCATGTGTTTATCCTCTTTACAGAAGGCTGTTGTTTAGAAGCCTGAAGCCAAGAACCTGAGTTTGAATGCCAGCTCTGTCAATTCCTAGCTGTGCAACCTTGGATAAGTTATTTAACTCTTTTGAATCTCAGCTTGCTCAGCAACAATATCTTTTTATTTTTATTTATTTATTTATTTTATGTGGGTACAGGGGGTCGAACTCAGGACCTCGCGCTTGCCAGCAGGCACTTATGCTGCTGAGCGATATCACCGGCCTTTTTTTCTCTTTGTATGTGGGTACCAGTAGTCGAACTCAGGACCTTGCACCCACCAGGCAGGCACTTATGCCACTGAGCTATCTCACCAGCCCCAACAATATCTTTTTAATCTGAGAATATTGAATGAAAAAATCATAAATAAAAAATGTTTAACACAGTAGCTGATATCATGAAAAGTACTTAAGAAGTTCTGGTTGATTTATTGTTGTCTTTATATACAGTGCCAATTTTATGCCACCTGACTCACAGAGGTGCTTTCCTATTCATTCATTTATGGAAAGTGTACTGAGGCCCTTGTCTCTGTCAGGCATGGTAATAGGGGCTAGAAATGCAGAAATGAAATGATGGTCTCTGCTCCCCAGGAACTTGCAGGCCAACAAGGGAGAGGTCATATAATGAATGCGATGGAGACCCATAGGAGAGGCAAGTCTGGCAAGTTTTCTTCAAGGTCCTGTTTGAGAATAATCATGGAAGGAATGTGTTTGTTTTCTAGGTGGACTGGGGAAGAGGGCCTTCCAGCCAGGATAAGAGGTAGTGTGCACAGGGGAGAGGAAGTGAAAGAGAATGACTCTGCCCCATGCCTTGTTTGGTGTGGTGGAGCTGGTTTCTATGGGACAAGCAGAGGGTAGGAGCCTGCAGAGGCTGTAAGACCCCATCACCTAGGGGTTCCTAATGAAAGCTGTTCCCATAAGCCTGACCTTAAGCCTGAGGAGGACAGCAAATGACTTTTAAGCAGGAAAGGGCCATCTTGGAGTTTCCTGAAGATCATTCTCAGATTGTCTATGGGAGAGAAGATATGAGGAAGCAAGTTAACCAAGGGTGACTGTGGACTATGGGTGCAGGTGGCAGAGCAGGTAAATAGCATGAACTTTGGAACAGTCTCTTTCTGTTTTCTTTGTCAGACTAACTTTTGGTTTTCAATCTAGAATAAAGAGGGACATTCAGGTTCCACTCATAGTTAGAATCCCAGGTTCTGGGATTCTGGGGATTCCTTCTAGAGATTCTTTCTAGGTTCTTGTCCTGAACAAAGAATTGGACAAAACAATTACAAAATGTAGCAATGGTTTACGTGTATTAAAGGTAGGCATGAAAGATGCTCTGTAGAGCAAGTGAGGGCCAGTTAAAAGTAGGAAAGGCAGTATTCTCTACAGTGTGAGAGTGGACCACTGTGAAAGAGAGAGCACAGTGGCCAAGAGTTTAATGGTGCCATCTTTTGTATCTCCCACTCTCAGGCGAGGTGCCAGATCTAGGACAGCCTATCAAAAACCTGCTTGACTTCTCGTGAGAAGAACTGAAGATAGCACTCTCTAGTAGGTCCCAGGTGCAGAGCTTTGGGAAATGTTTTTCTGTTCCTGCCCTGGATTCCTATGATTGACAGGTCATGCCCACGTGCCCAGCCAGTTTGCCATGCCCTTATCTCCTGCCTCAGTAGGACCAAATGAGAAGTGACTATGGAAACCTTTCCCTTTATCCCTGAAACCACCCTTGAAGCAGTGCTGGGCTCTGTCTTTTCAGAAAACCTGAAGGAAAACTTCCCTTGTTCACAGAAAAGAAAGTCCCCAGATATGTGCAGAGACTTCTGAAAGTGTGACTCCCAAGTGGGACGAGGTGGCTCTGTTGGTGGCCCCGGTGCACCCCCTGCTCCTCCTCTCTCCAGTGGGTTATTTTCTCAGGGGAATGGTATTATGAGGTGTTGGACACTGAGCTCTATACTTGGTTTCTCTAGGCCAGCCAAGGTGGCTGGTTCCAGAGAACCCACCTGAGTATTAACAGAGAGCCAACAGGAAAAGAATCTGAAAGTACAAGCTGCCTAGGTTTCCAGACCCACATATCAGGTAAGTTCCTAATGAGGACAATTGATTTCTGTGGGCTGTCCCCACCACTCAGGCACTGTTCCTGCTGCATCTGCCACTCTTTCTCTCCCCTCAGCTTTTGGGTCATGACTACATATGGGCTGCCATCCTTTTCCTTCACAGTGTGAGGGCTGCCCATTGCCTGACTGACACTTCTGCCCTGCCACCAGAACACTCCATCCTTACTGGATCCCACAGGTTGGGCTGCAAGTTAGGTTTGGGGATGCCAGATCCCTCCAGGAAGCTGCCTTTTAATTGTACAAGTACAACATCCAAACAGCATGGCTCATCCCTACTAGGGAAGGTCTTTTTCTCACATAAGGCTATTTGGTGCTAGTCAATGTTTGGGAAAAGACTAGAGAATTTTTACAATGATTAACTATGTTTCAGATTCCTATATGATAAGAAAGGCTTCTTTTCATGCAGCTTGATAGAGACTCCTCTTAGTAATTTCCTCCTCTGAAGCAGAGTTGAAGAAAGCAGTTGTGCAAGAAACATGTATGAGAGACCACAGAGGAGACAGACAGAACTTTTCAAGTCCCAGTGTACATAGCAGTCACTAGAGAGAATCTTAGGACAATGGAAATACAGTTAGAAAGGGTTGTCTCCCCCCACCCCCACTTTTTCTTGTACTAGAGATTCAACCCAAGGCCTTCACACTAAACTATGCTAGCCTCCTTTAAATTTTTTTGTAATTTTTGAGACCCTTCTCACTAAGTTGCTAAATTGTCCAAGCTGGGCTTAAACTTGTGATATTCCTGCCTCGGCCCACCAGAGTGCCGAGATCACAGGTATGCACCCCCACACCTGGCTGAGCACTGCCCCTTGTGTCTGAGGAGTTCGCCTGGGGAGAAGTGACATGTGTGGGACATGTGAGTGCGAGACTGGTCAGACTGGGGGCAACTTGGGAAACAGCAGGGGGATCAGCGGGTGATGTGAAAGCAGAACTAAGAGGACCTGACAGCCCCATGTGCTCAGGCATCTCTCTCAATGTCCCACTGAAATTGTCAGCCAGAAAACACCAGAACAACACTGTTGTTATTGCTGAGTTTTATTTTTGGCTGTACATACATAGATGCTTAAGGTAAAAGTTATAAACCCTTCAGTCCACATTGTGGGCTTATGTCCATCTGTTCTTTTTTGCTGTCTCTAACATGCCCTGGTTAAAATGACTTCTGTGGGCAGCACTGAGAAGCACCTGAACCAAATAACAATTGCATTCAAGTGTTTGGCTTCCAGAAGTTGGTGCCTAGGAAAGCAGCTTCAATAAGGGGTCTGATTCGCAGACAGGTATGTGTTCTTGTGAGGTAGGGCTGGGGGCTGGAGGCTTGGGGCTTGGGAAGAAAGAGAGCCAGGGTATGCCATATGATTGTGTATGCACATTGTCTTTCTTCTCCTTTCTGCATGACTAATCATCCTGTTGTTCGCTTCCTCAAATAGGTCTGACACAGACCAGTTGCCAGAGTGAGGGCCTGACAATTTGCTGGGGGTTTGGGCTAAGAAGGAGAGATGGAGGCTCTAGGTGGTACTGAGATTTGTTCTCCAAGCAAGGAATCTTTGCTCGTCCCTTTGACAAAGGATCTTTGACACAAAGGCTGGTAACCAGCTGTGTTCAATAAGGAGTCTACACCTGCGGCTGAATTCTAAGCACTTGCCATGATGTACTAAGAAGGAATAAGTTCTGGCTAAGGTTAGGGGCTGCTACCAAAGTCTAATTCTTGTTCTTCTGCTTCTCCTGTTTGTCTTCTTATGGGATCTTTCTGCTAAGCAAGCAGAAAGTAGGCATTTGTTTATTTTATTTTATTTTATTTTGTGTTTTTTTTTTCTTTTATATATGGGTACCGGCAGTCGAACTCAGGACCTTGTACTTGCCAGGCAGGCGCTTATGCCGCTGAGGTTTATCACTGGCCCTATTTTGTGTTTTTTTTGAGACAGAGTCTCACTGCATAATCTAGGCTGGCCTTGAACTTATTATGTAGCCCAGGTTGGCTTCAAACTCCTGGCCATCTTTCTGCTTTAGCCTCCCAAGTGCTGGGATTACAGATGTGTGCCACTGCACCCAGTGTAAGTAGAAATATTGTGTAGTCGTTACTAGTAGCTGCTCTTCCCACCCAACCCTACACCCTCATATGGTCCTTGAATGAATTAATTCTGACACCTAATCTCATCTTGAGCCTTCTCTATGCCAATCATGCCTTCCTCCTCTGTTCTTTCCATCTTTTTGCTCTGAGTTCCTGGCTCTTTACTTCCTCTTGGCCTATCTCACTTCCTGTAAAACCCTAAAGAGTGTTGCTTATCTTGGAGTACAAAAAGCCCTCTGTGGGTAGGGCAAGGGAGAGGCCTTGAGTGTGTCTGCCTTGGGAACTAAGAGCAGCAGAACTTTCAGACTCAGTCCACACTGAGCTGTCCTCCAGGTTTCTGGGAGGCCAGGGGTGTGTGGCCCACAAAGGCATTAGAAGTGATTGCCCTGGGATGGACCCTTTCTAAGGAGAAGGGTCTCTAAGAGATCACCCCAGCAAAGAGGAGAAGGAATGAATGAATTGGGAGTTTCAGACTGTTGCTACACCTGGACCTCTGGGAAGATGTCTGGCAAGAGCTAGGACCAGTGGTCCCTATGAATCCTGCTGGCTAACTTGTCACCTGGGAGGCTTCTCTGGGACAGCATGATATTCAACGACACTGATACCCCATTGCGGGTTAAAATCACCTATTTCACCATGGAGGCTTTCATTGGACTCTTTGCTGTGGTGGGCAATGTGCTGGTCATCTGGGTGATCAAGTTGAACCCCAGTCTGAGGACCACCACCTTCTATTTCATTGTCTCTCTAGCTCTGGCTGACATTGCAGTTGGGGTACTGGTCATACCTTTGGCCATTGTCATCAGCCTGAACATCCCAATGCACTTCTATAGCTGCCTTTTTATGTGCTGTGTGCTGCTGATCTTCACCCATGCCTCCATCATGTCCCTGCTGGCCATTGCTGTGGACAGATACCTGCGGGTCAAGCTCACTATCAGGTAACCTGCTTGAAGAGGGAGGGGGTGCAGCAGTGATACAGGAGTCTAGGAAATGGGAATCCTTCCCCCACACCCAATGAAGTTCCCGTCTTAGAACTTTTCAGTGGAAGTGAATCCAAATAGGGCCCTGAAGTTGAAAGAGGACAATAAATATTTTTCACCATATGATCTATGAGGGGCCTAGAATGGTGAACTGAGACTTGGGAATGAGAAAAAGAGAAATGATCCACTCTATCCTTCACTGACCATGTGCATATGGTCATTCCCTTAGTACAGTATGGCTAAAGATGATAAAAGCTTCATGCATTGTTAGTGAAAAACAAAAACAAAAACAAAATGAGTTTAGAAATGATAGAGGGCCGGTGAGATATCTCAGCAGCATAAGTGCCTGCCTGGCAAGCGCGAGGTCCTGAGTTCGACTCCCAGTACGAGAAAAGGGCCAGTGATATCGCTCAGCAGCACGGGAGCCTGCTGGCGCGTGGGGTCTTGAGGTCGACCCCCAGTACCCACAAAAAAAAAAAAAAAAGAAAGAAATGATAGAAACCTATTGGATAAGATCTATAAGATGTCTTATTTCACAAGAAGCAGGAAGATAAGAGTACGAGCAGATAAACAGATGGTTGTGTTCCTTTTTCTCATGTAGGTTGTTATTTTAACTTTGCTCCCTATTTTGTGCCTGCCCCAATGCTGAGAAAGTTTCTTAGAATGTATATTTTCTTTTTCTTCTTCTTATAAGATGTAAGAGTATTTCCCCCAAATTGTTCTCCTTTGTACAAAGCAGTGCTGACCTCTCATCTGACCATGTAAAGAGAGTAGGTTGTGAAATGGAGGAATCAAATTCCCAAGGTGTCCTAAATTGCACTGGTCTCATGTTTCGTCTCTCTTCTCTTGAGGAAAGCGCATGGTGAGGAGAGACAGACAAGCTTTAGGTGCAGTCAGATCTAGGTTCACATCCCTGATTGTGCATCATGATCTCGGGCAAGTTATTTAACTTTCTTTGTTTCAGGTCCTCGTCTGTATCGTAGCAGTTAAGATGCTCTGAAACAGACTTACCTTCTTTCAATTGTAGCTACACCACTTCTAGTTTGTATATGTTACCCGTCTGTCCCATTTTTTTCTCATAAAATGGGGATAATAATTGTACTTTCCTCATGAGATTCAATGAGTTAACACATGTAAAGTTCTTAGAAAAATGCCTTCAACACAGTCTATGCCCAATAGCTATTATTTTCATCATTGCCATTAATAAAATGGATATTATCATAAAAATGCCTCAGTTGTGAGATTTAATTGAGAGCAAGTCTAACAGTAATTAGCAATAATAGTTTCCTTCTTGCAGTCTGTTTGGGTCGTTGTTAGGAAGTGTGCTTTAAGGAGAAATGGTGACTTTCACTGGATCACTCTTTTAAGGTCTCTGAAGCAGTTCAATACAGCTTTGCAAATCAGTTGATTCACTTAATTCAAACACCAAGTATGGACACCCATGCATACAGAGAGATGCAGAGGAAGGCACAGAAGAAGGGTAGAAGTGTGGGAAAGGTGTAGTAAAATTTACTAGTATCTGCACAATAGCCAAATAAAACAATGGAGAACACAGCAGGCAAGCATGCTTTTAGGAGATTATTTCCCATCAGGCAGGTGATCACAGGGGACTTAGTTCAATTTTACCTCATAGGAATCAAAAATATTCTTGGACTGGCAATAGACCCAGAAACAGGGCATGAAAGCACCTAACTCTTGGCAAAATATTCCTGATCTATGCTACATTATTATTCTTTAGAAAAGTCCCCAGGAAGTTTCTGGATTTTTCTCTAATAATTGTCAGCTCATCTTGTCTTCATATCCAGTGGAGTTCAACCAGAGTCACCATAAACTATCCAGTTTTCTCCTCTCTTAATAGAAGACTGGAGAACTGAGAGTCTATGCTTTATCACCCCTTCCCAATCATTTCCATCTCCCGACATTTAGCAATCCTGCTGTGAACTCACTGGCTCTTTTCCATTCAAACAGATACAAGAGGGTCACTACTCAAAGACGAATATGGCTGGCCTTGGGCCTCTGCTGGCTGGTGTCCTTACTGGTGGGATTGACCCCTATGTTTGGCTGGAATGGGAAACTGACCTCGAAGGAACTCCAAAATGTCACCATTTGTCGATGCTCTTTCCGTCCTATCATGAGTATGGAGTACATGGTCTTCTTCAGCTTTTTCACCTGGATCTTCATCCCCCTGGTTGTCATGTGTGCCATCTATCTGAACATCTTCTATGTCATCCGGAACAAACTCAGTCAGAACCTTTCTGCCTCCAAAGAAACAGGTGCATTTTATGGACGGGAGTTCAAGACGGCTAAGTCCCTCTTTCTGGTTCTCTTCTTGTTTGCTCTGTGCTGGCTACCTTTGTCCATTATCAACTGCGCTCTCTACTTTAAAGTCAGGATACCAGATGACGTGATGTTCCTGGCCATCCTCCTGTCTCATGCTAACTCCATGATGAACCCTATTGTCTATGCTTGCAAAATAAAAAAGTTCAAAGAAACCTACTTTTTGATCCTCAAAGACTGTAGAGTCTGCCAGCACTCTGATTCCTTGGACCCAAACATTGAGCAGATTTCTGAGTAATTATCCATGAGGGAAGATTCTTCATCTCATCAATCTTCAGATTCAGCATGAGTGGACACTATGGACCTATCCTTCTGGATCCTATTACAAACCTTTGATCCCTTCCATTGAGATGGGAGCACTTGGCTGGTTGCCTGCAATTGTACCCTCTACCTCCACTTCAGTTTCTTTCTTGTTCTCCACTAATTCAATTTTCTGGAAGCCTGACTTGAGGACAATGTATTATTGCTATTATTGAAGGAGAAGTCTGGATTCTGAAGGGTGTCCTACTGTGTTAGCAACAAAAGCTTCTAATTGAACTGTGATGGTGACAGTTCCAGCAAAGAGCCTACTCTCAGAGGATTCCTAGAAGATGGTGGGAACAGAAGCAGCAAACTGAGTGTAACGGGGGCTTAAACTGCTGAATTTACCTGCACATGTATTTGAGTAAATAAAAGATGATAGCTAACTCTTGTGTAGCTCTTTGTGTAGCACCTGGGGTTTGAAGACCCAGCTTGCTGCTCTTGGCATTCAGCCTGCTTGTTACCCAGACCCAGGTGGTATGCTCACTTTCTTACTCTTTGCCCCTGAACATCCTGCCTCTTGGTCTTGGGCTGATCAAAGCATTTGTCACTTTTATGAACCACTCTTCTATTGTTAGAGAGTCATAATCATTTCCTCTGGTGTTTCATTAATAGAAGTACCACTAGTGGGTGGAAGGCAAAAAAAGACAGCGAAGCTGAGTGTGGTGGCACACACCTGTAACCCCAGTACCCTGCGAGGCTGAGGCAGGAAGATCACAAGATCCAGTCCAACCTGGGCAAATTATCAACATAGCAAGAATCTGCCTCAAAATAAAAAGTACAAGGGTCTGGGAATGTAGCTCAATGTGAAGGCCCTGGGTTCAATCCCCTGTCCTGGTGGTGGAGGTGGGGACAGTGGACAGTTACTATTTTTGAACACTTTCTATGCACTAATCATTTTGTATGCACTGTGTTCTTGACAATCTATGAGATAGGTTACCATGATTATATTTATCTCCATTTCACAGAAGAAAACTCTGATGTATAGAGAAGCTAAGTACCTTGTACATAGTTTACACAGTTAAAGAGTAGCTTTAGGCTCAGCTCTGCCACATGGGAATATCCAAGCTTCTTGTCACCTATTCTTAGACATGAAGGAGAGGCTTGTTACTTCAAAGTTGAAACTCTGAAACTCATCTTATGTACAATTAATAGATGGTTCAAGCTACATCGTGCATACTTGAATATTGCCGGGAGTTTACCTTAACTACTATTGCTGATCTGTAATTAATCAGGATACTGGAGAGGGTAAATTGTCAGTCACATCGTTTGATCACTGAGTGGCTCCAGACATTCGAGGTGACATCTCTGGATTGGCCTATCCAAGTTTGCAGCTGTATGTGGATTCTCATTCCCAAGACAATGCATTAACTTGATGAAAGCAGCAAGATGTGTACTCCAATTAAACAGAAAATAAGGATATCTAAAATGAAATTAATTCTTAGCCATTCTTCAAAGTTTATCCTAAACCTAATCTTAGGCCAGGGGCTGATAACCAAATTTATCTCGTTAACATTTCATTTCAGCAAGGGGTCCTTCTTTCTCCTTTTGCCAGCCCAGGCAAAAATCAGGAATTTGAACTTTCCCCCTCTTGTTTACTGTTTGTTTTTAGTTAGCATGCAAACACATACCTCTGGTAAGAGGCCCTGAGTTTGTTCTAGGGCTTCACAACTCTCAGTTCCCTAGTAATCTGTATACCATGCCTCTTAATTTATAATCTCTAACCCAGTTGCTGTAGCAACACTTAACGCCTATCCTTCTTTTTTTTTTTTTTTTTTTTTTTTTTTTTAATTTGGAAACTTAAAGTGACCACTTTCATCAAGGCAGAATAGCAGTCCTTTGGTGTCATTAGTCAAGTTGTAGCTCTTGGGTTTCAGAACTGCTTTTAATTCCCCCTCCCCAACTTTCTCTTCCTTTTTTCCTCTGATTGCCACTGATAGCTTGCAGGGAGTTGCATTTTTGTTTTGTTTTGTCAAATGGAAATCTGCTAAGATAAGATGTTTCATCAGCCCAGAAGTGGCCCTTAGAGTGGAATCGTCCTCTTGAAAGCCAACTCAAAAAAGATGAACCAACAGTCATCGGTGAGGAGATTGGCTTGAAGTAAGGAGATCCACCCTTGTTTCAGATTTAGAGATCAGTGTCACTGGAATCTCCCCATGAGCCCCTCTTCTGGCTAGCTCCCTCTCAGCCAAATGGTAAAAAGGTAGCTGTGACCTTTTAGTCTAAGAGAATAGGTAAAAAGATCACCCAGATAAAACTGAGGTTTGCTTTTTCCTGCTTCATGTGAAGCAATTGGAGCAAAGATGGATGTTGAGTAACCAGGTTTATTTTCCCTTTTTTTCTTTTATTTTTAAATTAAGTCAACTCTCTGTGGAAATAAGCCAAGACCAACCTACTAAAAACAAGCAAAGCTATTTATTCTGAACTTGCTGTAGCAAAAGACTCAGCTACCATCATTGGCATTTGGCGGACTCATAGACAGGCAGAGGAGTGGGAATGCTTTACAGTGTTGTTAATAGATAAACTTAGCCACTTTAAAAATTTAACAAGTTTATATGAGCAAGGATTCATGAGTTGGGCAGCACCAGACATTAAATGTTCAACACTACAATGAGAGAGGAAAGGGGTGGGGGATTTTTATAAAGTATTCGTGAAAGCAAGACAAAGAAAATATATTTGATTGTAAAGTTCCTAATTAGAGGTTAATTTGGTGGTTTCTGATTGGTTAGGCTTAAGTGTTGTTTTACCCTTTATACTGGATCAAGTTTCAATTTGACTATGTAGGAACTTAAGATGCTGGAGCCATTTCAGCCTAATGGCCTCCAATTATTTTTTTCTTTTTTAACCCAGGGCCCTCATGCTAAGCTACAACCCCATTCCTCTAAAAAGAAAAGTATTTTAAAAAAAATTTTGAGATAGAGTCTCATTAAGTCACTAAGTTGCCCAGGGAAGGCTCCAATTTGCAGTCCTCCTGCCTCAGCATTCCAGAGTGCTAGATTATACCCAGCTCCAATTAATTCTTTCTTAACAGAGTAAAGAGGGGGAAGACTTCCGATACATCCTGATTGGAGGCTGTTGGCATGAGGATGTTGTAGGGAGGGATTGTATGTGATTGGTTGAGGGTCTATATCTAGATGGTCCTCAGTTGGAAGTAGAAACAAAAATTAGGGAAACTGTCACTTATTAACCAAGTCTTAGCAGTTTTTGGATAATTGCTACAGGGATTATTGTTTGGCCTCCTGATCTCTACCAGAGATAACAGTCTGACTACAAATCTGACTGACTGCAGGCTGGTGTACTGTTTATGGTAGATTAGTGGTTGGTTTCCTGATCAAGTTGCTGCAGGTTGTGAGTCAGAATTCTGTTTTTATACGCAGTCTGGCCATGGTCCCTGTGCATATTAAGTTTCTTAAGTACTAAATGCATATTTTCCTAGAGAAACTCTGCCTTTAGATACAATAGCTGAGAAGGATGGGGTAAGAAAACTTGTGCTGCATTTTGCCCCAGCCACGCAGATGACATGGTGTATGCCTCTTTGTAAACTCTGAAGTACACTACGGTTTCACATTATTATTACAATTGAACAAACAAGCAATGGAAACGGGTTTCTTTCTTAGTTGTCCTTCTGAGACATCCCCACGCACACCTCCCTGATTTAGCATCAGATTGTGGTGGCTTTAATAGTTGTGTGAACATGGGTCACTTAAACTTCTGAGCCTCAGTTTTCCTCATTTGTAAGATGAGACTAATAACACTCATATCAAAGTTGTTATTGTTTTTTGCATTTTTATGGAAAATTTCAAACATAGGAAGTAAAGTGACAGGGCAATGACCCCTCATATATCTGTTATCCTGCTTTAATAATCATTAATTTATGGTCAAGCTTGTTTCATTTATGCCCACACCCACTTGCCCTACCCTGGTTATCTTGAGATTCCGGACCTTAAATGATTTAATCTGTAAACATTTTAGTTTGTATTTATAAATGATGTTTTAAACATTATCATTTGTTTTATTCTTAGTACTCTTCTTATTTACATATCTAAGTAGAGTGAAAATTAATTCTACCCTTAAGACGGAGCAGTGTAACTAATAATATCAAGTAATACTCAAGATGCTCATACACATCATTCATTCTCTGTAATGCTTACCCTCTCATGTCCTTTAGGGTGTTACTTTCCTATGTTTTGGGCATTTTGCTGATACCTGTGTATAGTCCATTTCTGTTTCTGTTGGCATTTTCTTTGGTTTCATGGTGCCATCTCTGAGCATGCTGAGTATTTGTTTTGCATGCAGCATTGACGAAGATAAGAACAGCTTTTAACAAAATATAACAAAATATGTTAAGACAATAATCCATTATTATCTCTGTGGTTTCTACAGGGCAGGAATTCAGGGGCTTCCTGGTTGGCTGGTTTATGTTCATGGTGTCTCATGAGTTTACCAGGTCTGCAGTCCTCTGAAGGCTTGATTGTGGCTGAAAGATCAACTCCACATGTGACCCTCACATGTCTGGAAAGTTTATATGGCAAGTTGGCTCTTTCCCACTGGGCCTCTCCGTAGACTCAGAGTTCTCACAGCATGGTGGCTGACTTCCCCAAGAGGGAGAAGTACAAGAGACCAAGGTGGAAGTTGCACACCTTTTATGACCTAGCCTCTGAAGAGACACACCATTGCCTCTGACGTATTTTGTTGATCACACAGGCCAGCTCTGACTCAGTTTCAGAAAGAACTATGTAAGGCATATGCATCAGAAACCATCTTGAAGGCTGGCTCTGACAAAACTAATATCGCATCTAAAACCTCTCTTCTTCCTCCTCCTCCTCCTCCTTCTCCTTCTTTTTCCCTCCTCCTTGCCTTCCTCTTCCTTCTTTTTTTCTAGTACTGAAGACTGAACCCAGAGCCTTTGTACCCAGCAACATTTTTCATTTTAGACAAGGTCTCGCTAAGTTGCTAAATTGCCTAGGCTGGGCTCAAAACTATGATCCTTCTGCATCAGCTTCCTAGTGTACTGGGATTACAGGCATGTGCCACCATACCTACCTGATAACTATTTTTTAATAATATCAACTATCTAGTCATTGTTCAAATGTTCTGAATTGTTTGCTTTGATAGGCACTGTCCAGATAGGCAATTTGTCATTATATCTATCTCTCTTAAGTCACTCTAAATCTTTAGATTCTTCTTTCCTTTCTTCTTCTCTTTTTTTTCCCATGGAATTTATTTGTTGCACTCATAGAGATTTTCAATGAGTAAATGAAATAGTGTATGTGTCTTAGTTACTTTTCTCATTGTTGAGACAAAATACCCAACATCCTAAGTTAAAGGAGCAAAGGTTTATTTTGGCCCACAGTTTGTAGAGGTTTCAGTTTCCTACTCAGCTGTCTCCAAGATAGGGTGGCATGGCAGAGGGACACTGCATAGGAGAAACAGTTCATGGCAAAGCAGGGCAGCCAGAAGGCAGCAAAGCAGTGAAGTGGCAAAGCAGCTTCTTTCTTCTGTCCCTTTATATTCCATCCAAGCTACCCACCTTTTGGATGGTGTCACCCATACCCAGGATGGGGCACCCTTAATCCCAACAGAACACCCTAATCTAGCCACATTCAAAACTCCTCACATATGACCACATGAGGCTTTGGGGGACATCTAGATACAAGCCATACTAGTATGTACAGGATGCAAACTTGCTGCTGGCCCATATGGTAAATATATATGAGCTGAGGAAGGCTCTCCTTTCTCAAGAGAGGATCAAGCTGGGCATTGTGGCACTTGTCTGTAATCCCTGCACTCAGGAGGCTGAGCCAAGAGGATCACCGTAAATTTGAGGCCAGCCTGGATGACATACAGAGACCCTGTCTCAAAAGAAAGAAAGATAAAGAGAGAGAGAGAGAAAGAGAGAGAGAGAGAGAGAGAGAGAGAGAGAGAGAGAGAGAGAGAGATAGAGAGAGAGAGAGAGAGAGAAGAGAGAATGAGGAGAGAGAGAAGAGAGGATGGTATTGCACAATCTAGAAAACCATCCATATCTGACCCTTGATAGAAGTGCTAGCTTTGGGGTGTGATGAGTGATACCCAGTTTAAATTTAAAAAATTAAGGTAGTTCAATAATTCAAACTTTTAATAATATTGATCAGAGCATATGAGTCCCATTAGGAATCAGAAGCTGCTGCCACCACCGCTGCTGCATGGATAGACATCCTTGACTTGTCCAAACTCTACCCAAGAAAGCTTTCCAGAAGTCTGGACTCTCCAGCTCTGGCTGGTGACACTCAAGCACCTTAACTTTCCCCTGTCCCTGTGCTCCAGATTCCAGGCACATATGCCACTGAAAGCTAACAGGCACCCCACCCCCACACTCCCAAGGTGAGCCTGCACTTGGGAGTAAGGTCGGTTAGGACAGACTGTATTTGTTGAAATTTCTCCTACCTAAATAGGAATTGGACTGCCAAGAGCAGTGGAGGGACAAGAGGACTGACCTCTGGTAATACTCAGTCCACTTAGGTAAGAGAGTGCACAGCTGTACAGTGAATATAGGTCAGTGATGATGATGATGATGATGATGATGATGATGATGATGATATGTGTGTGTGTGTGTTCTTCTGAGTGTCTACAAAGCTTTGTGTGTCAGAGTGGGTTTCTCTAGAAGGGGGTAGTTTACACTGTTGAGATGATCTACTGGAATCCCAGATTTTCTCAGTTGCCCCATTAGTAAATTTATGTTCATGAATAACATCCTTCTGATGAGGTGCCATTGTGCCGTGTGCAGCCTGGATAGCTGTACACTATGGTACTGCTTGGTATAATCAGTTGTTCCCCATTTGCATTGTTCTCTCCAGACAGAATAGAGCTATTTCCAGCTCAAATGTATCTGTTTCTCTTAAACAGATTCAGGATTCCTGAGACCCAGGGGTTTTTAAATCATTAGACTTTTTTTTTTTTTTTTTTGTGGGTACCGGGGGGTCGACCTCAGGACCTCGCGCACCAACAGGCACCCGTGCCCCTTTTTCGTATGTGGGATCCGGGAGTCGAACTCGGGCCCTTGTGCTTGCAAGGCAGGCGCTTACGCCGCTGAGCCATCTCACCAGCCCTAAATCATTATACTTGAAGGCTCACTTCCTTCCAGTCATGAGGCTCTTCATTCTGCTCTCTCTGGCTCTCTTCTCAGGTAAGATGTGGAGAAAGATCTTCTCTGCCCTTCAAGCCATGGCCTTCTCAAAGACCTCATGTTTTCTTTTCTTTTCCTACTTGGAACACCTGCTTATTAGCTCAAAGCACCTAAGAAGTTGGATGGGAAGATAAAAGAAGATCCCCATTAATTCTTTTTTTTTTTGTGGGTACCGGGGCGCCCGTGCTGCTGAGCGATATCATCGGCCCCTTTTTTGTATGTGGGTTCTGGGAGTTGAACTCGGGCCCTCGCGCTTGCCGGGCAGGCACTTAAGCCACTGAGCCATCTCACCGGCCCCCCATTAATTCTTGTTCTCATCTCTATAAGAGGGTTGTGGGAAACTTGAAACACTTGGCTAAAATGAGGGCTGTACATTTTCTCTTTCAGTTTACCCAAATTTCCTTTCCTCTCCCCTTTCTTTCCTTGAGTATGTAAATATACTACTTTTCCCTTTCTGCCCATGCCTAACACCAAAGATGGGATCAGAAGACCAGCCTTGTCCTAACTCTGTCACCCATCAACTCTGTCACCTTTAGAGTTGCTGCTCCTCTCTCCCAGTCACATCTGTGCCTGTAAGCTAAGGATCACAACTCTTCCTTGTGGAGTTGTGATGTGGACAAATGAAATCTAGGGTGTGAGCCTCCTTTTTTATGTGATGGCCCCTTCATTCGAGGCAGCATTTGGAGGTTACCTGGGTGAGGATGTTTGGGTGTCAGCAGCCAAGGCTGCAGTATCCAGACTTCTGAAAGGCTGTGTGGGATGTGCTCTGCTGCCTCATCTCTTCTCCTTGGCCATTTCCCCAGCACACTCAGGCTGGATCTGGTACCCATGGCTTTCTCACTATGCAATATCCTGACATGACAGAGGTGTGTATGCTGGTCTCATGTGGAGGAAATACTAAATTCTTGTCTCCTGAAGACAGAACTGGAGTCCCTCTGCTTTCAGCCCTTACGCTACCAGTAGAAACAACCAAACCTTTCCCTTTCTTTTTGAGGCAAGGACTGGGAAAGAGGAAAAGTGGATCTACTGGCAGTAAGCCTCAGTGTTTTCAATGCTCCATGTTAAGCAATGATGAGAGGCTGCTACATTTCACACACCCTCAAGCCAGAGAAAAAGACTTCTGGGGTTACTGTAGTTTTCTAATGCTGTTACAACAAAATACCAGTCTGGGTAGCTTAAATAATGGAAATTTACTTCACAGTTATGGAGGTTAGAAGACCAAGATCAAGGTATTTGCAAGTTCAACTCATTCTGAGATCTTTTTCCTTGGTTTGTAGATGGCTGCTTCTTGCTGTGTCCTCAGATGGTCATCCCTCTGTCCATGTTGCCTATATTTTAATCTCTTTTTTTTTTAAATAAGGACACCAGTCATATTGGATTAAGGACAATCCCAGTGATCTGATTTTAACTTTATAACCTCTTTAAAATATTTACGTCCAAATATAGTTACATTCTGAGGTATTGGGAGCTAGGATTTTAACATGGATTTTGGGGAGACACAGTTCAGCTCATAACAGTTACCAACTCCAAAAAGGCAAAAACCTTTTGTCTCTAATTCTTGAATTAATTATCTGACAGGAAGATAGGAATAGTAGTTTGATTGCAAGAATAATTTATGTGTGTGTGTGTGTGTTTTCACAGATGCCATGGTCATTGACAAAAAGGTCAAGGAAAGCTTTGTGTTGGGCACAGCTTCTGCCACCTGCGACTATGATGCCCACTGTAAGGATCATACCAAGTATTGGTGCCAGGGCTATTTCCGGAGCTACTGCAACATCATTGCCTTCGCCCCCCACAGCACTGGCTGTGTTGTCTTGAAGGACACAGGAAACCAACTCATTATTACTGTATCCTGCCTGACCAAGGAGGACTCAGGCTGGTACTGGTGTGGCATCCAGCGGAAGTTTGCCAGGGATGACATGGATTTTACAGAGTTGATTGTTACTGACCACAGAGATGCCCCAGCCAATGGTTTTTGGCCTGAGAAAGGTAAAGAGGTTGTCAGAGATCCATTTGAATAACCTATGGTAGTGGGTGCTTGTCAGTGTCATAAAAATTCACAGAAGCCAATGAGCACTGTATTAGTCACTGTTCCATAATGGAGACAAAAATACCAGACACCTACACTTAAGGAAGAATAGGTTTATTTGGCTCATGTTTTTAGAGGGTGCAGTCCACAGTTGGCTGGCTCCATGGCAGAAATGGTAAGGTGGGAGAGCATGATGGAGTAAATCTGCTCAGTTCCTAGGGGCCAGGAAACAGCAGAAGAATAGCTCCAGAGAGGAAGGGGCAGGGGACCAGATATAGTACCTAAAAGCATGCCTCTATGTGCCAGATACACCCAGAAGTGTACTTTACTAATCCCAAGCCAATCAAGTTGACACAATTAACCTTAACCATCACATTCCACCCATTGTCAATATGACACCCAAACACATCTCATTAAACCATACTTAATCTTCAAATAAATATAACAAGTTTAAAAGTCTGCCTAACATGTTGCAACTATCCTGTGTACAACTGAGAACACAATAATCCCTTCTTCAAAGTCTCAACAGTTCTAGCAGTTTTCAAACCTCCAAGTCAAAGTCTCTTCTGAGACTCAAGGCAAACTCAGCTGTGAATCTTTGTAAAAACCAAAAACAGGTTACATAATCCCACATTTACATAATGACACATTATAAACATTCCCATTCCAAATGGCAGGAATAGGGTTATAGAAGATAATTGGACCAAAGCAAGACCAAAACCCAGCAGACCAAACATTAGTTCTTTAGCTCTGTATCAGGTATCTGGGGCACATCATGGTAAAATGTGGATTCCAGAGGGCCTTGCTAGTTGCATCTCATATGGCCTCTCTCTTGGGCTGGCTCAAATCTCTGCCTGTGGCTTTCCTCAGAAGATGTTCCACACTCTTGGCATCTCTGACTTCCTGGGATCTCCATTGCACTTTTGGCTTTGTTTTCACAGCTTCATGCACTCCCCTGTCAGGGTGTCCTTGCCTGGATTCCTGGGCCTTTCTTTAAAATGTGGGTGGAAGCCCTTTTTACCACACAACTCTTATTATGTATGTTGGTAAAACCAGCATCATGTGGATGATGCCAAAGTCTACATCAGTGGGAGCAGCAGCCAGGTGCCCTTTGACCATGGCTGCAGTAGACTCTGAGTGTCTGTGCATCTGAGCATGGTGAAATGAATCCCTGAAAATCAATTCCTTACAAGGGCCTTCTTAAGCAGAGGGCCTGGGGACTTTCTTCTCAGATGAAAGATGTAATGTTGGCACCCTTGAACCTGTGATGAGGGGGGGTATTTCTGATTTCTGAGATGCCCTCAAGGTATCTTTGTGTTCCTATACCAAGTTCTTGTTTTCTTTTTAATGGCACTAATCTCTTTAGCAACCGCACTTCCTTTGGCCCTAACTTTACATGTGGTTTCTTTTGGGCCAACATTTAATTTTATCAAATTTTTCTGTTCTGCTACTTGACCCCAGTTCTCAAAATAAATCTGGCTAAAAGTAGCCAGTAGTACCCATGCCACAGCCTGAATATTGGGCTATGTTGAAATTTCCCTTGCTAGATAATTATACTGCCCTTAATCTCAGCCTCCCAGAGTCTCAGGACACTGGCAAAATGTCAACTTTTTGCTGGAGAATAAACATGTGGCCTGTATTCCAATCGCCAGTGAAGTCCTTGTTCCTAACTAAAAACCCCCAGAGTCTGCCTTTACTGTCCACATTCCTATCAGCATTCAGATCTTCTGAGTCCTGACCAGAATCACCTATCAGGCTATTCTTATAGCATACTGGGGCTTCTCTAGCTGACATCTCCAAACCTTTCCAAACTCCTCCTGCAAACCAGTTCCAAGGCTTCTGAACCACATTATCAGGTGTAGTCACAAAAACAAGCCTGCTTCTGGTACCAATTTTCTGTTAGTCACTTTCCTGTTGCTGGGACAAAATATCTAACACTCACACTTAGAGGAAGATAGGCTTATTTTGGCTTATGATTTCAAGGGATCCAGTCCACAGTTAGTTGGCTCCAAGGAAGAAATTGCATGGCAAAAGGACATAGTAGAGTGAAACTGCTCAGTTCATGATGGCCAGGAAACAGAGCAGGGAAACAGTGCCAAAGGTGAAGGGACAAGGGACTAGATATAGTATCTAAGATCCTACTTCCATGATCCAGCCAGACACACCCAGAAGTGTGATTTACAAATCCCCTTTGTTACTCCCAAGCCAATCAAGTTGACTTTATTCAGCTTAAACAGCACAAGCACCAACTCAGCCTTCCCCTAGGTTCTTTGGGGCTACTAGTCTCTTCTTCCCCCCAAGATAGAGTGGACATTGATGGTGCTGGCTGGGCATTACCTGGGATTTTGGGGGTAAAAGAAGGTGTCTGGGATTTGCACTCTTGAAATTTCCCTTTCAGAGGCCAGTGGGGTCTGACATTTGGAAAGGAATTGATGCTATGAAATCTTAGCCCTGAAAGTCTAGAATCTTCTTTTGATTTTATTTATTTATTTATTTATTTATTTATTTATTTATTTATTTATTTTGAGACAGGGTC
This sequence comes from Erethizon dorsatum, assembly GCA_028451465.1. NCBI lineage: Eukaryota > Metazoa > Chordata > Mammalia > Rodentia > Erethizontidae > Erethizon > Erethizon dorsatum. The sequence goes on from CM051829.1 coordinate 84,159,315, forward strand.
TCGCTATGTATTCAGGCTGACCTTGAACTCACTATGTAGCCCAGGCTGGCCTTGAACTCACTGAGATCCTCCTGCCTCAGCTTCCTGAGTGCTGGGATTACAGGCATGCACCACCACACCTGGGCTAAGGTCTAGAATCTTGAAGATTAGCTTCTTGAGAATTAACCAAGGCCCCAAAAAAATGACCTAGGAAACTTATCAACATAAATAATTTAATAATTTACATGGAAAAATATTGTGGTCAAACCAGCCGGCATCGGCTTGTACTTGTAGGAATGCAGCCAACACCAGAAGGCTACAGTGGGTGTTGAGGGACTGCAGTCCATAGGAAGAAGGCAGCCTGAGTCAATTACAACTTCCACCAGAGATAAGGCATAAGATCTCCAGATGTTCACAAGTTCCTTCTGCTGAATGCTGGAAACCTCCTTCTGTGCCAGAAAGCCTCTGTCTTTCAGGCAGAGAGTTTATGGAAGGCACCACCTTTCTCTGCTCTTCTCCTGTAGCTTTTCCTTGTTTCCATTTCTAGAAGGTATATCTTTTGCTATCACGATCTGGAGCACAATGCCAATAGGAAAACAAACCAGAAGGACTCAAGGGGGAGCTGTGGGAAGTCTCCATTCCACAACCACACCCTGGGCTGGGGGGAGAGTCTTGGTAACTGATTCAGCAAGCATCTCACTGAGTAACATCACACATACGGTGGTGTTTCTACTTTGTGTGCTTCTGCTTTTTACAGTCTGCCTGAATTTTAGGTTCGGGGTGAGAGCAGTCCCACCTAAACTCCTTGACTGAAACTTGTGCTCCTTAGTTTAAATGAAACACAAACCTTTCCCAAATCTTATCAAAGGAGATAAGGGTGGCCATGATGAGACTTTTCCATTGGGTTTAAATGGCTGTCAGAAGCACAATGTAGCAATCATGTAACCTATGATGCATTCCTTAAGCATAAGACTAGCCATCTGGCCATCAGGCATTCCTTCCTACGGGAATGGCCCACAACCCAACCTGGGACTCTAACCAATGCCTGCTTCTAATCTGCATGGGTCTTTGTGCAAATCTGGAAAAGAAAGAGGCCTCTTCTATGGGTGCATGGAGCTCAGTGGCAGGTGCATGGCTTGGCAAGGCAGTAGGAAGGCAAAGGAAGGCCCAACTGTGGGCCTTACTCACTCTCAACAAATGCTTTCTGATGCAGATTCATCAGTCAACAGGAACATAAGCTGCAGGGCTTCCAAAGTCTTCCACAAGGTGGATCATGCCAGGTTAGTATAATCCCAGAAGACAGGTCAGTCGGGGAAGGGAAGGTTAGAAGAGTGGTGTGTGAGGCCTCAACAATACAACACTATGATTGATTTCATCTATTGGTTTTCAGCTGCCTGTTGTTTTTCCACTGAACTGTATATCCTTAATGTGACTATCCGGTATCTTTCAAAAGAATATGGCTTAGGACTCTTGTTTGCAAGCAACAGAAATAGCCTTTGGCTACTTTAATTAAAAGAGGGCATTTATTATAAGGAGAGAGAAGTGCTCAAATGCATAGGCAGGGATCTTGCCATCGCAAAAATTATCAGGAGCATTATTAGGACATTACGTACTTTTCTTATTTTAAATCTCCTTTTCTAATCTGCTACCTTCTCTTTTATGGGTGTTTGCTTCCTTCTCTCTATACTTTTATACTTTTTCTTTGCTTTCTTCTGCCTTTCTTTTTCTTTTTTCTTTCTCTTTCACCTCTTCTTCCTCCTCCTCCTTCTTCTCCCACACCTCCAAAGGAGGAATCCATTCATAATTCCCAAGTTTATTTGTCCCCTATTCAAAGGACTGGCCAGTCAGACTGTACTTTCCTATTCCCACCCTCTGAGGAATAGGCTTATTGACCCAGCCTGGTCAGATGTCCACCAGGCCCAGAAGATACGGTCATTGTAAAAGAATAAGGTGGCCAGAAACTACTGTAATCTGCTTGGGAGTAGTAGCGTGCAGATCTCAGAGCAGAAGATGAGCAGTAGAGGACCAAAAGGCAGTCAAGTCAGTTTCTTTCAAGGAACGTGACATCAATTGTACTTCCTTCCAGGATGTCCCTTCTGATCATTTGCATACTGATGACTGGTTTGAAGAGCATCTTTATAATCATTCATTTGTCCAGAAGAAGAAGTCAAGGAATAGAAGGGGTGAGTGGCTGTTTGTGGGGAGGGGTAGTCAGGAATTAGAAAAAATAAAAGAGGCCAAGGGGCAGCTTTCAAATAAGTAAATGCGACCCTCCTCTTATTGCCTGGTCATGTGGAGACAAAGGCAGCTATCCCATGGCTAGAAATCATACCCACTTCATGGTGACAAAGGCATCATGAGAGGGGACAGAGAGAGCACTGTCACTTTCTGAAGTAGAGGTGTGTGCCGACAGGGAGGAGGGGAGCGCAAAGCCAACCACACTACTGGTTCCACTTCTGGAGGGCCGCCTGCCTCCTCCACACAAACTTAGGACAGTCTTATTCCCTGATGGAAACTTTTTATTTACTTTTTATTTACTGGAGCCAAGGCTCCTGTTCAGAGCCTTGAGGAGGGTCAGAGTGAGGTCTCCTTGAGGAGGGTCAGAGTGAGGTCTCCTTGAGGAGGGTCAGAGTGGGAGGGGATGGATCCAAGGGTCTCAGCCTTACTCTTTAGGAAGCAAAGAGGCCCTTCAGTTTTGTGTCTCCTTTTTCCCTTGAGTGGCTATAGGTAAAGGCCTAGTGAGAAGACTTCAAACCATCCAAAGTTTTCCTGTGATCCCCACACCCTTGATAAGTTCCCTCCTTGACTCTTCTGTCCTGAGTTCTGTACCCCACAGCAACTTGATCTTTAGGTCTCCCCTTTCCTATAAAGAGAAGCCACTGTGTGACTTGTATAACTTTCACTTTGAGGCAGCATCAGAGATATGAGGGCCAGTCTTAACATCCGGAAAATCGTCTACGCCACCATGTGGCAGTTCTGCTGAGCTCTGAAGTGTACGCAGAGCAGAATAGCGTCAGACACAAGGGACACTGTTTGGCCAATAGTTTTTTTGTTTGTTTGTTTGTTTTGTGTGTGCTCAGAAACCAAAGAAACATATTAGGCAATGAAGAGACTGTAGGCATAATTACAAAATAGATTCTAGTCTCTTCTTAGTATAGAAATGTAGATAAAATTTAGAAATACCTGTTAGTGAACCACATACAGAGGTCTGCAGCTAGAACTAAAATGCAAAACTAAGGCTTTAAAACCTCATGCTTTCCCTGCAATATTTTGGCCCTGTAGCAAGAAAGCAAAGTAGAGGCTCCCATGCCATTGCTGGTCTGTTGTCCTCTAGGAGCTTTGGGAAATGCGCAGGTGGGAGATGTGGTCAAAGCAACACCTTTCTCAGATTTGCCAGAGACCACTCTCTCTGGAACACAATTATGGTCTCTGTTTTTCCAAAAAACATTGTTACTTTTTAAAGGCATGGCCTTAGGCAAGTTTTTACTTTTATGAGCCGCTTTCTTTTCTATAAATTGAAGACTCCATTTCCATACTCTCTAGGATCATTCATTCATTCATTCATTCAACAAACTAAGACTATGCTAGATGCTGGGAATACAAAGACAAGCAAAACGAATAGCGTCTGTCTTCACGGAGCTTATGATGTAAAATAGGACGAAGACAAGCTACCATACATGAACACAAATGTGAAACTGTCAGAGTAAGTAAAGGAGAGACATAGTATTGTAATCAAACACTATTCTTTTTTGGTGAGGAGTGTTCAATCCATTTTAGCCAAGGCCTGCTTCCTCACAAGCAATTGAAACATGGCAGCCGGAACCAAATTTCCTTCTAGCTTTGACATTCTTGGTTTCTGAAGAAGTCTGGTGAATTGTGCTCATATCAAAATTTGAGAGGTGAATGCAAGCCCAATGTACTAGACTTTTCTATTGACTGATGAGCTTTGCAGTAATGACATGTGATTTTAGCCCTGAAAACAAACCTTGATATTTAGTCCCCACAAAGTCCCCATGAGAGAATTTGTATCTTTTGCTAAAGAAATAGTTAAGTTGGCAATAGATCTCAATTCAATTTTTTTCTACTCCCCAATAAAACAGGCAGCTCTTTGAAGCCCCTCCCACATATCCTGACTCCAACAAAAGAATGGCTCATACCAAACAGAAATGACTGAAGATTCTTTTTATTCAATTCATAAATAAAGTTATGATGATACAATAGGATGACCATGACAACTGGCCCACATCTTCAAAGCTGATTCTGATCTCTCAGGCTTTTTTTTTTTTTTTTTTGTGTGTGGGTACCGGGGGTTGACCTCAGGGCCTGGCGCGCCAGCCGGCGCCCGTGCCGCTGAGCGATATCACCGGCCCCTTTTTTTCGTATGTGGGATCCGGGAGTCGAACTCGGGCCCTTGTGCTTGCCAGGCAGGCGCGTAGGCCGCTGAGCCATCTCACCAGCCCCCTCTCAGGCTTTTTGAAGGACTCTTGAACCTTGCGAGCAATTGTTTGCAGCCAGGTAACAATGGTAGCCAGAAGAGCTATGGTAGACTACACTGCTTGAGGCTGCAATCAAATAGCATCTCCAGACATTACTTCTCATGCATCTGATTAGCCAGAAATGAAAAAGAGGTGCAGAATGTGAGTCAGGGAGCCAAGAAATCACTGACCAGTGTCAAACGAACTCCACAGTCTGACTAACTTTTCCTAGGGTATCAATGGGAACATATTGCTTGGAAAGTTCCTTAAGTTTTCTTAACTTGTTTCTCAATTGGAATTAATGTTACCCAAAGGAAGAGAGATAGATTAAATCTGAGGTTCTTAGTTTCCCTTGGTGAAAAAATTGTAGGCCGCTAATCACATCCTTTATGGGAAACTGCTGAGAGAGTGAGTAGATGCTGCTTCTGATCAATGAGAAAACAAAGGGTAAGTGACATATGAATTCAAATCAGAAACACACATCAAGACCAAGAGGTCATAGCCATGGGTGCGTGTGAAGTTATATTATCATTAGTGCCAGAATCACCAGTACTCTAAACTCTCACCTGCATATAGCACCCTCTCTTCCCACATAATGTTCTTCCTGCTATTTCTGGGAATTCTCAGGCTTCTGCATCACTGTCTCCACAGAACCCTGCACTTTAAGGTGCCATGGTCCCTTCTAATGCAGTGCTGAACAGGCTCAGTCCTCAGAACGCTTAAGTCATCCCTTCATCCGAGCAGGGCTGAGACAGAGATTTGCTGTTGATATGATTCTGCACGTGCCTTGCGTGATTGCAGCCAGACTTCCAGTCTTTCAGGAGTGCAGTTCCTCCAGCCTCCACCCTGACTTCTTTCTCCGTAGGTAGGGAACTCAAAGCCCCTTCAGCAGGCTGACAGGAAAGAATGAAGGTATAGATAGCATATCTGCGTGTTACCATATGGCTTCTTTCCCTCCCAGGGTCTCAAATCAAATATCAAAAGTGCCCTTTTTCCTTTCTACCAAAAAACAACCCCAATCCATCTGTGTGGACACGTATTAAATAGCATGGGGTCCATTCAGATATCCTATTGTACAAGGTGAGATGGCAGACATAGGTCTTATATGATGGATAAAGATATCTTCAGATGTATTGATTGACAGACTGGAGAATTATTTCCCCTAAGAAGCATTCAGGTTTCTTGTGATTCCATGATCCAGGGTTCAAGAGCCATTTTTCTTTCCTAGCCCAGTAAAGACCTTTTGAATCTGTGGTCAGTTATTTAATTACTCAATTTACTCTTCACTAACACTGACTGCACACCAGTTCTCTTGATAGGGAGACAAAAATACAAGATTTTGTTTAGAGCTCACTGTTAAGAATGGGAAGCTTCAAGGAAACAGAGGGAAGAACAATTTAATATTTCATGTAAAGTTGATTGCTCTAGGACAATGTACACTTCTGCTTGTGTAGCTGTGGTTATAAGATGCTGGCCTGAACTGGAAAGATGATCTGGCTTTTAGCTTCTAGATTGTCAGAATTGCTTGATGTTGGAAATTCTGACAACCTAGAACAGCTGTGGTTTCCCTGTGCATGCTTCCTGTAGTCAGCCAGTCCGTGAGGACCATTCCTGGGGCTCTGCTGCCCTCCTGGGGCTGGTTGCTCTGTTTGTGCCACGGCCTCTTCACAGGACCATTTCCCTAAGCAGGTCTTTCTCCCAGACCTCTTCACTTCTACAGAGAGCCTGGTCCTTTATCAAACGCCTTTCCACTGGCTTTTCCTTCAAATTCAGGCCCAGAAGCTGCGGCTCTATTTAAGAAGGAGTATGTTTTCTCTATTACATCTCCTGACTTTGCCTTTCTGGTCTTCCTGCCATTGCAAGTATCATGGGGCTGTTTGGTGTGCAGGCAAGATGTGAAGAATTTGAAGCCAGAGAACATGATCTAAATTTTAGCTGTGCCTCTTAGTAGTGGGTGACATTCGGTGAATTATTTCACTTCCTTCAACTTTAATTTCCTTACCTTGATTTTTAAAAATATTTAATGTATTTTGTTTTATTATTACTTTTTCAGTGCTGAGTATTAGATGAAAGTACTTGTGCATGCTAGACATGTGCTCTACCATTGAGCAAAACCCCAGCTTTAATGTTTTTCTTCTTTTTTTGGTGGAGGTTTGTGGTAGGTGCTTCTCTCCCCCTCCTGCTCCCTCCCCTGTAGACAGAGCTCTGTCAGGGTAACACTCCTCAGTGACTCCCCCTGGGAAATGGAGTGTCCTGTCTGACGTGTGAGACTGGGAGTAGGAACTGGATGTACCCACTTTGCCCTTCTCCTTTTTTTAGTCTCTCGGGTGCAGCTTTCGAAGAGCAAATGATCTATTCTATAAGTCCTTAGAGGCAGGCTGAGCCACGGGACTGGTTGTGAAGAAGGAAGGGGACTTGCCCAGGTCTAGCTGTATCAATTATGGAGTTCAGTGTTCCGAAGCCTGCTTCTCCGCAGCTACGTAAGCTATATTCTCCAATGTCAACCATATTCATAATACAGATGATGTTTTGTTTTCCATCTGCTGAGTCCTTTTTCTTATTTTAGGATTCAGGTTGGGATTGGGAGGATTAGGTAGTGGCCCCTGATGATCCTCAACATGATTGTAAATGAAGAACTTCAAATGTTACAAAAAAGGTTTTTCAGGGAAACAATACTGTACTTCCTTTCTACCTCTGGTCTTCAGTCCCCAGGTACTGAATTCTCCTGGGACAATCGCTAAGACCATCTTCATTATATTCAAAATTTCCTTATGTATTTTGGTCTATTACTGGTCCTTTTACTCCCTTCTATTGATTATTTATTCATGTGCCATTAGCATATTGGTTTACTCAGTCATGCTTAATAAAGCAGGTATTTTAAGTTAGCTGTTAGCCTTCCCATATTACTTTTATTTATTATGAATTATCTTTACAACTTTTCTTAGATTTGTTATCTATTACTTACATAAGAACTTTATACTAAGCTTGCCTAGTGAAAAGTATTCTTATTGATATTTTAAATGGGGTTGTCTGTATGATTATCCACTGATATTTTGAATGAATTAATGTTTAGATTAATCTTGGTTCTCATATAAGTTTGCTGTGCCTATCTCTTGTGCTACAGGAAGGAGATAGAAACTCTTATTTGGATAGTGCTGTATAAAAATGTGAATTTTGTATTTGTGTAAAAGTCTGATCCTGACTTCTGGAAAAAGTGTCAGGGATAGACTAGTAATGAAGAAGAAGAAGCCTACATTTGGGGAGGGTTTGCCTTTATTTAAAATTCTTGGTAGACTGCTCTTTTGGTTGACTCCTTAGTCGATCAGTGATGCTGGCGAGTACATCTTGTACACGGGGCTCTGTCTCACACACTTTGGAAGGGCACGAGGAAGCCCTCAGGGGCTACCAACTGTCAGTTCATAGCAGTCTTCTCCAGCTGGGATAAGGACTGAGCACTAATTTTTAAAACTGCTGGGTAATATTGTCAGATCAAATCTCAACCCAACTCTACCATAATTTCACATGGGCTGTAGTCCGAATTTGTAAAAAAAAAAAGAAAAAGTGATGTGTAGATGCAGATGAGATAAACTGGCCTCAGACCTGACTGGATGAGTGAATTCATCACTTTATCTGAGCATATACAATGGGGTCTGTGTGTGCAGAATGGCTTGCAGTCAGGCGATTGCTCTTTTCTTCTGAGGGTTTGAAAGTCATGCTGGCATAGACAAGGGACTCCTTTGGTATGGATGAATGCTTCAGAGGGAGAGAAAGGAGGAATGAATGAATGAATTCAATTTGGAGCAAAAGATGTCTCTAGAAGCAACCTGAAATCTTTGGTAAGAGAGGACCCAAAGAGACCAGGAGAAATCTTTAAAAATATTTGTTTGCCCAGATTCCACAAAGCAATATTATTCCAGTCAGTGATACAGAATACAGAAGGAAATGCCTGTGGTAGTGGCCCTCCAGAACCTGGAAACAACATGGTGGTCTTACCCTGGCAGGAGGATCTGAGTGAGGATCCAGGCCCTGGGGACAGGAATGACCTGAAACAAGAGCCAGAGAGAAGAGGGATAAGTCTCACCAATGGGTCCTGGAAGAGAAGGGAGCCTTTCCCTTCAATCTTGGGTTGGGGTTGGGGAGTGGTGGGGTGGGAGTGGGAAGCAGAGAGCAAAGGAAGGGAAGGGATTTGGATTCTAGTCTATAGAGCATGTGGGCCAAGCAGGATTTTTGTCCCCTCCTCCTGGTACTTTCTCCTGGCTATCTCTGACCTCAGCGGCAGAGAGGGAAGACTGTCCCATTCCTCAGAAATCACATTTTCTGCAGCACTTTTTGATGAAGAAGATAAGGGCTGTCAGCAGCAATGTCAGGAGAACCCCAGCAAAAAAAAGCCAAGATCAAGTGTTCCTTGCTGTTTGGGCAGAGAGAGGGAGCAGATGAGCTGCTGGGACTTTTGAAAGCCTTTCCTAGAAGCCAAATGTAGCCTTTCCCATCTTTGGGTAAGCCATTGAGATACTGCTCACATTGGTTAGTGGAATTTCATTCCCACCCACTGGTTGCCAACTGTTTGCTTGTGAGTTCTAGATCTATTTGAACCCTCAGTGGAAGCTGTGGACTCTCTCCCTATCTCCCACCCACAACATGCATTTTACAAGCTTAAGGGTATTCATAGATGTCCTGAAGCTTGGGGCTAAGAACTGTACTTTTAAGATCAAACACTGGTTTAGTTTTTCAACTGTGTCTGGCCCCATCTCTGCAGAGTTCCCTCCCTGAGTTCCAAAGACAAAGCTGTCAACACGAAATCCAATGCCATGCAGCCCAGGATGAAAGAGATGGTGAATGCTTATTTACTTGGGGTACCTTCTGGTCATTGGGCTGCTGTAGAGGCACCTGCAAAAGAACGTGGAAAGGATTAGTGAATCTGCCACTTCTCATGCTACCCTTCCAGCAAAGGGTCCCTGGTGCCTTCCCCACCCAAGCAATCAATGAAGATCAGTGGCAGGGCTGCAACTCTACCTGGTGAGATAACAGGGGTCCTTTAAAGTGAGGTTTTGTACTGGATCTTAAAACAATCAGCTACACAAATCAAACATCCTGTGTTCCACAGCCCTGTGTGTCTCTTAGATAAAGAAAACACGGCATGTGTCTCCTCAAAAACTCTAGCACAAAGCTCTGGGAGATGTGTTCCTTCTGACCTATGGGGACTTCCCAGGTCAGGAAGTCAGAACCCACAGTGAGGCCAGCGCTTTGACCTTGGAAACTCCATTTTCTTTTTGCTTGTTTGTCTGCAGGGTAGCTATGAACAGTGCCTGGCCAAAAGCTGCCATGGTGCTTTTTCTAATGCCTATAGTGCCAAAATAGGAGCAAGGAGGGAAGCAAACTAGATTCTCCTAAACTGCCCATCTGGTGTACTCAAATTCGGAGGGCCAGTCAGTTTTTTTCTGGCTCCCCTTTTCATTGCTTGTGGCATTAAACTCTGTATCATGGCAAAATCTAATTCTTCCAACTTCAGAGATGCATTGGCCAGTGCCATCCCCATTACAGCCCTTCAGCCCAATTTATTTTTCTTCCAGTTCATTTTAACTTAGCAGGGAGGCAGGTAACAGTTCTTATTCTGAATTCACCAGGGTTGGGTTGACATGTGGAGGAACATTTTCCCATGCTGTCTTCCCCTAAGAATAAAAAAAAAAAGGTTTCTCTTAGAAAGCTTGGAAAGGGAGAGGCAGTTGAGGGGCCAACTCTAAGACTGGTAGCAATATAAGAGCAGTAACAATAACAGAGAGTCAAGTCATAGGTGTTCAAGTCCCATCTCTGGTGAGAGACTTTACCTGTAAAATTGCTGCAGCTCAACAGCCAGTCCTCAGCTGTGTATGTCCAGAAATTTTGTCTTACCAGGGCACCAAGAACTGAACAATTTCTCCAGAACAGATGCCCACCAAGCAACTCGCAGCAGACTGATGTATAAACTGGAATGGCATAAGGAACATGGTAATGTAACTAGTGCATTCTATCTATTGGAACGTGTAAGAATATCAATTAAAACTATAATTTTGCTTGGTAAGCATTGAACTGAAGTAAATCTGAGAGAAGATGAATGAATAATTTTAATATTGAATGTCATCCAAGTCTGATGCATCCACCTTACCTTTCCCTGGCAGCTTTGGGTAAACTTTGACAAACTTGATCTTGGAGGTCTTTCCTTTCAGCTCCATCAGACACTTCTGTTCACATATTGTCTTTTCAAGTATGCCAATATCCTGGTCTAAACTGTGGTTCTATTTGTTATATTAAAGCTCTATATTTCTTCACTTTTTTTTTTATGTGGGTACCGGGAGTCGAACTCAGGACCTCACGCTTGCCAGGCAGGTGCTTATGCCGCTGAACTATCTTACCAGCCCAGAAAGTATAAACATTTAAAGGCAGAAAAGTAAAATCATCTAAACTACTACACATTGTTAATATTTTACTATCTTTCCTTTTAGTCAGACTGCATGCATTTTATTAAAGTTCCTTAATTTACTTTTCCATATAATGGTTCGTCTTCCTTTTTTACTTGGTATGTTATTATATGCATTCTCCCATGTCATTAAAAACTTAATGTAACATTTTTAGGAAGATGGGTCTTTCTGTTAGAGCCGTCCCTTCATAGCTGCAGGCAATATGTTCCAAGATGTTCTGTAGATGCCTGAAACTGTGGCTAATCCTGACCCTACATGGCGTATACTGATTTTTTCTACACATACATATCTATGATAAAATTTAATTTATCAATGAGGCACAGCAAGAAATTAGCAACAACTAATAATAAACTAGAACAATTATATCAGTTTGCTGTAATAAACGTTATTTGAAAAATGATTGTTTATATCTGGAATATTGCATTTAATATTTTCAGATCACAGTTGACCATAAGTAACTGAAACTGGGAAGAGAAATTGTAGATTAGGCAGGATGACTGTATATATGTGCACTCTAACTTGCTTAACCAGTTCCCTGCTTTTGGATATAAAATTTTTCCATTTACCTAAATAAATAACAAGAAAACAGATTTTTTTTGGTGCATAAAACTCTGTACATATCCCTGATTATTTTTTAGGTATCTACAATTTTACTTCACATTTAGGTAAGCCTTTTTTTTTAAAGGCATGTGCTACGACAAGGCCTGCCAGTGGTAAATATTTTTGACTCTAATATGTGTGTTGTATTTTGATGTAATTTATTTAGACAACAAATGCCATCAGTTGTGTTTTAATTGTCCATCTCACAAAAGTTAATTTCCAAGTCCTAGGACACAGTGGAGGGCTGGGAGAAGGATACCTCACTGCCATGTACCAGTTATGACAGCAGTAACAATGCCATTATCAAGTACCTTACAATTTACCAAACATCTTAGATCCTGTGAGGTATAAGAAAGGTGACAACAGGAAAATCTGGTGAAAAGTCTGAGCCATGAGACTCACACCTTGCAAAGCAACATGCATAAAGTATTGGTATAATATATGCAGAACATAATATTATGTATTTATATATTATATAGACTATAATAATTTTAAATATGGAGATACATATTTATATTAAGAGTATAAACTCACACTAGACCTTAACATTGGGGAGGTGGAAAAGGACAGAGTGGCAGGTTTTTGTAAAATCCTTACCTTCACCTTTTGGTTCTGAATGTAAAATCATCCCAAAGAAATGTTGTCGCCTAAAAATGTTAGGCTATCCCACCCTGAAAGACAAAGCAATCCCACAAAACCACAGGGAAATAGCTACTTACAAGTCCAGGCCAAGAAAACCAGGAAACACAGTATTTTTTCATGAAAACAACAATCCAAATGTTTGGCAGAGCAAAAGATTAGAAAAGAAACAATGCTATATACACTGTTTTGCCCAACAATGGAGAATATAACTCATTGACATAAAATCCATCAACTGAACGCAGTCATTCAAACAATCCTTCCCCTTCCCCCATCAAATAAAAACAAGAAAATGATAGAAAACTAACAATTAGGTGATTTTTGTCTTTTGGTGAGTGATTACTTCATCAAGATTAAAAGTATGTGGTAAATGTATTTACCTTTCAAGAAAACCTCCGGTCATAAGATGTAGTTGTCTAAGACTGAATTTTTCACTTCCGCTACCGGTCGTATTTTCCGGAAATGATGAAATAAAGATTACTACCACAGTTGTTGCCACCATCAAGCCATATGTTGCAAAGATGTTGTTTAGGCTGCAAGGTGGACTTCCTCTTTGAGGTCAATGCTATATTTTAAAAAAAATCCTACAAGCAGTGAGAGCTTTTGTACCTTTTGACATACGGACACCAGCTAAGGGGACAGGATAAATTCATTTCTAATTAAGTGTTTATTGTTTACTTTAGCCACACTGCCAGATGTTGTGAGGGTCGCGGAAGTATGACACTACCAGTGTCATCAGCGAGACTGAGGGAGATGAGGCTGATAAAGAAAAAGGAAGAGCAATACTGTTGCCAGCTACTTACAATAGCAGTGCAGATGCTAAGTGTATTTAGTGTTGAGATTCCTTCAGAGGAAAGGTGACTCATTTATTTAAATACATATAAAACATAAAGTCATAAATATATTCATTGGATCGATGCTATGTGTCATACAGTGAGCTAGACACTGAGGGTATTTCAGGGACTAGGACAGAGGTATTCTTAGCCTCGCACAGCCACCATCTAATTGAAGAGAGGAATGAAAATCAAGTAAATAATACATTAACGACCCTTGTGTTGGGATCCATGCAGGAAAGAGTGCCAGCTAGGGAGGAAGTAAGGGGAACGTCTCTGGGTAGGATGAAGGGCCGGAGGAACGACCGCCTCTCACAACAATTTACATGAGGAGGGATCCTGGGAAGTTTGAAATTCAAGCAGAGGGAAGAGTTAGTGGGTGGAAACGGAAGAAGTGCAGAGGTGAAGAAATCAGGTAAGGCTGAGCGCCGTGGACCTGGAGCTGGTAGCATAGCTGGAGCACTGACAGAAGAAAGCTTGCAGAAGAAAGGAACTGGGAGAGGGGTGACCCAGGCCCAAGACTGGTGGCTGGATGTCAAGCAGTGTATCTCTGTAATATCAGTATGGTTCAAGATTGGGGCATTTGTAAAGGTGGGATTGACAAATGGTTACATAGATGGATTAGAGCAGGATAGTGATGATAGGGGAGTCTTTAAAATCAGTCAAATTTATACAGTTGTGCATTGCTTAACAACAAGGCTACATTCCGAGAAATGCATTGTTAGTGCATTTTATTGTGTGAACTTCAGAGTGTACTTACACAGACCTAGATAGTACAGATCAATCAGTCCACTTGGCCTCCTGGTGTGATCATGCGATGCCACATAGTAGATGTGTAAGGCTGCTGTCAGTGTCACACAGCATTTGTTTTACAGTAAACTATTTTTTTCAAGAAGGAATATACTCTAGAATCATGACCAAATTACAGTATACCAAGTACACAAACCTGTATCAAGTATTATGTACTAACCCACAATCTGTACTTTTATACAACTGGTAGGACAGTAGGTTTACACTAGCCTCACCACAAATGTAATGTTTTGCATTATGATATTAAAATAGTTATGATGTCACTAGGTGATAGGAATTTTTTTTTGTGTGTGTGTGGGTACCGGGGGTCGAACTCAGGACCTCGCGCACCAGCAGGCGCCTGTGCCTCTGAGCGATATCACCAGCCCTTTTTTCGTATGTGGGTACTGGAAGTCAAATTCAGGACCTCGTGCTTGCCAGGCAGGCGCTTATGCTGCTGAGCCATCTCACCAGCCCGGTGATAGGAATTTTGCAGCTTTATTATAATCACATGGGACTACTGTCATATATGTGGTCCACCATTGATCCAAACTATCATTGTGTGGTACATGACTATATTTAAAGGCAATAAAATAAGGAACTACAAAGGTTTCTTGATTGGGATATAACACGATAAACATGGTCTGTAAGGAAACTATACCATATCATAGAAGATAAATTGCGGATAAAAAAGAGACAAAGATATAAGGTAGAAGGGATGACGATATTCTGGGTATCATTAAGTAAGTGTGTGGGCAATAGGAATGCTAGGAAACCACAGCTGTGGTAAGACTGAAGGGAAGAGATTTGGGACCTGGATGGGGGAACAAAATAGTGGGATGAGTCAATGATTACTTCAAGTGTTTGAGTCTCAGTGGCTGAGAATTCATTTTTTTATTCCTTCCAAAGAGTTTTATTGAACATTTACAGCCTTAAAGGTATCATGTGGGGAAAAACGCCCTTTTCCTACCATCATGGAGTTTTCAGACTAGTAAAGGAAGCTCTTTCCCCTCCACCTGGAACTTGCCATAACTGGATTTGCCTAATGTCATTTTTTTCTGGTGGTCTATGTGCAGATTTTTTGTCTTTGATCTTTTAAGGCCTTATCTTTGGGGTGGGTGGCTGAAAACGGGGTACCTTATTCTTGGTTAGCTTCAAGTTAGTAAGGGAGCATGTGAGTACCTATTTATGACACTAGAGTAAATAATACAGTGACTCTAGAGTGAATACACGTGTATGTGCATGTTAATATATAGATGTGAGTACATACTGCCTTGGCCCCCCATTTGTTTCCCCTATATTTTATTGGAGGTAGGGATGGCTTATCATTTTTGGACTTGGCTTTTTCTATGTCAGCTTTTTTTCTGGTTTCTTGGAACAAGTCCCAAGGCCACTTGGTGCCTTCCCCCCCCCCCCCGTCTTTCTTTATCCCTGTCTTTGACTTGCTTCCCAGGTGAATTTTCTCTAGTAGTTTTGTAAAGTTCATTTTTTTTTGTACCAGGACTCAAACTCCACCTCATGCTTGCTAGGCAGGCGCTGTGCCGCTAAGCTATATCCCCGGCCTGTAAAGTTCATTTTTAACTCTTTCTAGTCAGGATTAGCTGGAAGACCTAAGGAGTTCCCTATTTTATTTTCTCATCCACAGACCCCTGTCCCTACAAATAGTGGACCCTAAACCCACTTTATGGTATAGGCAATGGAAAGACTGCTGAGAGGAGCAACCAAATCAATTTGGGTTTAAAAACGGGGAGACTGGTGAGGTGCAAGATAATGGAGTACTGCAGAGTTCCAGGTAAGAGACAAAGATGACCTGGACTGAGGCCATGGCCTCAGGGAAGAGGTAGGGCAGACAGGAGAGAGGAGCTGGAGTAACTACCAATTTTCTGTATTTTATCCATTGACTAATATTGAGGATATAGAGGAGGGGTGTAGAGTTGGATAGAGAGTAATTTTGGACACAGAGTTTGAGGTGTCTGTGGAACATTCAGGCAGAAATGTGGAGGGCAGTGAGATGCAAGATTGTGACTCATGAAAGAGATCTAAATTTGTGTGGCAGACAGAACTCTCACCCATAAACCCTTTTTCTCTCCTTTTGGGACTGAGTATCCCTTGTAGTTGGGTAATGCCATGTGACAAGTTCTTGACAATGGACTATTAACAAGTGATTACGTCATTTTCAGTTGAAGCATTTAATTACTGATACAAGACCTCCTCTGACCTCTTTTCACAGGGCAATTGTGGAGAATTTGTGATGAGGTAAGGTTGACATGGCTCTAAAATTGGACCATTAAGTCACCACACTGAGGATAGTTTCTCTGGAGTCACTTAGACCTACAGAAGCCTCGTTATGGGCAAACACAGCAATGTACACATACACACGAAACACAGACAATTTCCATATTAAACTACTGAGATTTGAAGATAGTTTATCTCAATCTATTCTTCCCTATTTGAGATACAGATTAGGAAGTCATGGGTGTACACAATAGAAGCCCTGGACATGGATAAGATCATCCAGGTACCACATATGGAATGAGAATAAAATTCCTAGGACACAACTGGGGAGTATCATTACTTAAGAGGGAGGCAGAGAAAGTGTGGTCAGCTAAGGAAACTCAGAAACAGTAACAGCAGAGAGCAGGAACATATTCTATTAGAAGCCAGGGGAAGAAAGAAAGGAAAAGCTGTGGCCAAAGTGCCAAATTTTCATGCCTGTATCTTGTACTCTGAACAACTGTGAATATAACAATACACAATGTTGATTATTGTTACTCTCCTACTAGCCTGTTTTGAAACTGTTTTACTGTTCTTTTTTCTTCAAAATTAAAAAAAAATCTTGGAAAAAAAAAACCAAAGTGCCAAATGTTTCTCAGTCAAGTAAGATGAAGACCAAAAAGCAGCCTGGATTTGGAATTAAGATATAATAATTCCTTTTGCTAAAGCTGCTTGTTGTGTGGCAGTGCTAGGGACCTCAGGGTCTTTTCATGAACTGTTCTGACAATCACCTTTCAGATACCAATTTAAACGTAATTTCTTTTGGAGGCTTTTCACGAACTCCTCTCTTAGACTGAGTGCACTTCTCACATGTGCCTATTACTCCACAGTTTTAACATGAGGAATTTATATTCAATGTCATGACTGATTTATATTCAAGGTCTTATTCAGTGGTGCTTTTCTACAAAATTTTGCTGTTTCCCAAACTTTATATGTCTCCCTGATTTCTTTTGAAGGGAGGGATTCCTGGGCCTTTTTCTTCTCTGCAGATGAGATCTCCATAATCTCTTGCTGTTGACAAACAATAACACACCACCCTGCAGCAAGAGAAGAATCACTGGCTCGGCTGTGATCACGTCATGTTCAGCGTCACGTTCTACTCGTGTTGCGAGGTATCACTTGATTATCAAGTTAAAATTTATTAGAATGTTTGCTGATCTTGCAGAACACTCGCAGAACAAGTTACCTGCAACCCAAGGCTTTACTGCGCTGTGATTAAGCTGCTATGAATACGTACGAGTCTCTTCACAACTCTTTCAATGTTTCTTTGAGACAGATTCTTGCTATGTTGTCCAGGCTGGCCTCAAACTGGGCTCAAGCAATCTTCCAGCCTCAGTCTTTCATGCAGCTAGAACTAAAGTTGTATACTACCACTTTACACTACCATCTGGCTTCCCTTTCGATTCTTTTGAGTATATACCCAGAAGTGAAGCTGCTGGACCATACTGTTAATTGTGTTTATCTTTTTGAGGAACTGTCATACTTTTCCATTGGATTTATCACTTCATATTTCCAAACAGTATACAAGGATTTCAATTCCTCCACATTCTCACTAACATTTGTTATTTTCTTTTTTTTTTTTTTAGTGGGTACCGGGGGGTCGACCTCAGGACCTTGCACGCCAGCAGGCGCCCGTGCCGCTGAGCGATATCACTGGCCCCTTTTTCGTATGTGGGTTCCGGGAGCCGAACTCAGGCCCTCGCGCTTGCCGGGCAGGCGCTTAAGCCGCTGAGCCATCTCACCAGCCCAACATTTGTTATTTTCTGTGGGATTTTTTTCATTGTTTCTGAGAATAAACCCCACAATTGTGTTTGTAGGGTTTCCCCCAATTTATTTTTATGGTACTAGGGACTAAATTCAGGGCCTCACACATGCTAAGCAAGTGCTCTTCTACTAAGTTATATATCTAGTCCTTTTGTAAGATTTTCATAGTTATATGCTGGATTCTAAAGTGATTTTATGACATACTGAGTCTAATATTTTCTACAGGCATAGAACTAAAATTATAATAGTCAATGATGATTTGATGTACAATATTTCCTTTGGTTATTTTAAAGAACGGGTACTTAAAAGCTTTGAATTTTCCATAACCTATCAGTTAGCTAGAAATAGCTCACCACAGAATGGTCTCATAAACATGGTAATAGCTCAATGATGTAACATTTTTTATTTTTACTCATGACAAATGTTGAAATGTTATTTCAGAGAATTATGGAATTTGAAAAACCTTGTTTTGATTGTCCTTTATTGCAAGATCACAGAACTAATTACAAATTTAACCTATAACTTGGTAGTTTTTAGTTAGGTAATAAGTTTTAATAAAAACAAAGTGTTTATTCAAAAGTGATCACAGAACAACTCAAAATGCAGAATAAGGATGAGAAACCTCTGATTGGCCAACAGATTTAGTTCTCACTAAATGAAACCCCAAGCTTTTCTTTTTTAAGGAAAAGTAAACTGTAATTTCAGTAGACAGCAATATGGGAAGTTTTTGTTACACAGACTAGTTTCTATTTAGTCAACTGTTTCTGGCTGTCTCAATTAGGATAGATACATTTACATAATGGGCTGTGCTTGAGCCTTCTTTGCAAGCAGCTTCAAATCTGCAATACACTTGGCAATCGTCTCCTTTTCCTGTGATAAGGAAAAAAATCTGGTTAGACTTTTCCGTAACACTGAAGGATAACTCCTACCAGACCAAAACCTCATGATACTGGCTTAACACGGCTTAATATGTAAGATTACTAGATGAATCTGGAAGAAAAATTATTTAACAGAGGGAGATGCAATTTACTATAAAAGCAAATCCAGGGAGTTAAAATTCCCTGGCTCATAGCTTTTATGGGTGAAACTGGGTGGATATTTCTATAACCATCTGTTCTTGCTGTCGGCTTATATAGCTAACGAATCTTTAAAAAAGATTAACTGAACAAAGATTAGTAATACAGAAATATCAAGAAATATTGGTATTTTCTAAGTTACTTAAATAAGTATATATTACTTTTATGTAAACAGTTTATTAAATAAAAACAATCCATCCAGTTTTGATAAACCCTGTTTTTCTAATTCTGAAGAGGTTATATAGAAAATGCTAAGACATGCCTGAATAGGCTATGCATCTGGGACAGAAGAAATTAAGTCATAAATAAATGAAGAACAGAACTTTAGAAAATACTTTAAGTAAATAACAGAAAACATTTCTGTTCAAGAAAGATTAATTAAATAAGCCGGAAAGAGGACATAAAATGGAGCTCATGGGAGTAGGAAATGGAAGAGGCTTATTTTATGTTTTATATAGAAATATGTGGATTAGTACTACCCAAATGATGGAACATGAATGCAGGCCAATGATTTTTCCACTGTTTTGACATATGAGGTGAGAAATTCTTGGTTAACCAGACTCTGAAGAAAAGGGATAGCTTTCAGAGCATCTGTGTAGTGTCTTCTAAAATTACAAACATTAAAAATAAACCAGGGTCACCTTGCTACTTCTAAGCTAAAGATTCTTAGTTATGCCTCCTTTACAAAGCATTAGCAGATGCTTGTCAGACATACCAGTACAACTCCAGAAGCTACAAAACATTGTGTACCTGTTGTGCAGAGATGCTCTGCACCACTTGCTTCTCCACCCAGTTTATCATGTGCTCCTGTTCCTTTCGCTGCATCATATTCTGCACAGAGATATGATAGTCCAGGCGATTCTTTACTTCCTTATATACTCTATGTAGCCGTTCCCGGTAAGTAACCTCCAAGGCCATAGCAATATTATTCTGGGACAAAAATTAAGAAATGCTGAATACTGCCTGCATATTTAAAGCAATATTTCTTTCTGTTCTGAGGCTTTTCTCAGTTAGAATGCCCTATTTCTCTCTTGTATTTTATGTTAAATTCTTTAATTTAATAAGTAACAGGTATATAATAAGAAATTGCAACAGCATATGGTAAAAAACTTATAAGTATAGGTATTAAGAAACGTGACTCCGGGCCGGTGAGATGGCTCAGTGGCGTTAAGCGCCTGCCTGGCAAGCGAAAGGGCCCCGAGTTTGACTCCCGGAACCCACATACGAAAAAAGGGCCGGTGATATCACTCAGCGGCATGGATGCCTGCTGGCACGCAAGGTCCTGAGTTCGACCCCTGGTACCCACAAAAAAAAAAAAAAAAGAAATGTAACTCCTCTTGCACCACTATGGGCTACCATTTTCCTGGATTTCTTGTATTCTCTGCCACAGATGTGTAATAAACCTAACAGGTACATGCATACATACATCTCCTTTATTAATTATGATATGCAGGCCCGCTGGGAATGTAGGTCAGTGCCTGCCTGACAAGCACAAGGCCCTGAGTTCAATTTCCGGTACCAAAAACAAAAAACAAAACCCGACAAAATGATAGGCAAGCCCACCTCAATTTTAAGTTATACTGAATTTCACTATATTGGTGTTCCATAATTCATTTATCCAAGTTCTAGTAACAGATTAGGTTACTTCCAATATTCTCTACTATAAACAATGCTGTACGTATTATGTATTTGTTTTTGAACTTGTGTGCAAATATTTGCTCAAATAATAACACTGTTGTGTTATCAATTTAATTAAATCTTATAACCACATTAAGGGACAGATACTATTATATTCATTTTACAGAGAGGAAACAGGCAAAAGTTAAGGAACTTGCTCAAGTTTACAGAGGAGTAGGAAACGGAAGAAGTAAAGATCTTAATACTGGGAGGTTGGCTACAAAGCCCATGCTCTTAAGGATCTCTACTTGGCTGACTGAAAGGCATCTCACACAAATGCAGACAAAACTGAAGGCTACCCCGAAGTATTCCAAGTGATCCTTCGAAACCTAAGTGAGATTATATTACTCCTCTGCTTACAGATGCCTCTAAGACAGTGATGGCGAACATTTTTTTTCCAAGGACAAAAGATGTTTTCTCTCTTTTTTTTTTTTTCTGACAGGATTTCCCTAAGCAGTTCAGGCTGGCCTCGAACTCACAGTGACCCTCATGCCTCAGCCTTGCGAATGTTGGGATTACAGGCATGCACCACCATGTCCAGCAAGATTTTACATTTTTCTAGCCACTGGCTACCTTCCTTACTTCCTTTTATCTTCTCACACATTCCACTTTAGCTATGTTGGCCTCTTGACTTTTCCTTAATTATAGCAACTAAACATATTTCTGCCTCTGCCTGGAATATTATTTCCCCAGAAATCCAGTTTCCATCATCACTTCTTTCAGGGATCTGCTCAAATTATCACGACAGGCCTTTTTTTTTTTTTATGTGGGTACTGGGAGTCGAACTCAGGACCTCACGCTTGCCAGCAGGTGCTTGTGCCACTGAGCGATATCACCGGCCCGACAGGCCTTTCTTGACTGCCCTATGAAACAGTAATTCCCTCATCCTGCAGTCTCTTGCTTTAACACCACTTTACTGTCTCTCCTAGCGCTTACTACCTACCCGTCGATATTCTCATCTTGTCTAATCATTTTCTGTTCTTTGCCCAATGACTGACTAGAAAATAAACTCCATGAATGCAGAAATTTTGTTTTTCTATGTATTTTTAGCACCCTGCATTTACAAAGGAAGAACTCAACAAATATCCACTAAATATTTCATAGAAAAAAATGTAAGTATTGACTTACAAAAAGGCTAAATGTTCTAATTCAGTTTTCAAAAAGCCAGAATTGATATACGTGGCTGTGCTTGGGTGTAAGTGTGTGTAGTATGCAGGCAGCATTGTTCAACTGTAACCTGAATATGGACAGAAATTTTTCAACATTTTCTGAGATTTTTAAACATTCACAGGCTTCAGATTCTTTATGAATCCTGTTTAAAAGAATGTAGATTTTTAGACAGCTCCTAGCAGAGTTTCTGATTTCACACATCTTGGAATGGGTCTAAAAACCTGTACCAATTCTGATGCATGGGGTTCTGAGACCACACAGAGAATAATGGCCTGGATCCTTAATATTCCAGATAGTACTTACTCTTAGCATCCCATTTTTCATTTCAAAGGCAATTCTACAGTATAAAATTTCAGGATGAGAGCATCTTTTAAATATTAAGCACAAAACACTCGACTCAAATAATGACAAAATACTTCAACATATTACTAAATGTTTTACAATCTATGCTTTGAACACGATAAGCTCACTACTATTTGAATTTGCTTTGTGGATGTAAGATATCAGATTTTGTAAATAAAATGTGCTAAGCAAGATTTTCTCATAGCAAGTGTGTATGAAATACAGTATAACCGGGCGTGGTGGTGCACGCCTGTAATCCCATCACTTGGGAGGCTGAGGCAGGCTATATGAGTTCGAGGTCAGACTGGACTGCATAGTGAGACCTTGCCTCACAAAACAAAACAAGAAATACAAAGCCAGGCATGGTAGCGCAGGCTGCTGGAAGGGTGAGGCAGGAGAATCACAGCTAGTTCAAGGCCAGCCTCAGCTACATAGTGAGTTCAAGGTCTGCCTGAACTGTATAGCGAGACTGTCTCAAAACAACTAAAAAAAACCCCAAAACCAAAAACCAAACAAACACCAAAAACCAAACCAAACAAAAAAAGAAATATAGAGTATACACTTCATCTTTGACTTTTCTAATATTTCTAATTTTAGAATATTCCTTTTCTACTTGACAGTTTTTAAATGTCTAAATAGCTTTCATTGCCAGCCTCTACCCAAATCTTCTCTTTTCTGAATAAAATACAACCAATCTAATTTAATCCTTCCTCATAAAAATTCTGGTATTTCTTTCTTTTCTTTTTTTCTCTATTTTTCTTTTAGCAGTGCTGGAAACTAGTGAACCCAGGGCCTTGCACAGACTAGGCAAGTGCTCTACCATTTAGCTACACTCTCAGCCCCTGATATTTTATTTTGAAAAACACAAAATGAGTAACTTCATTCTCCGTAGAAACTACTGAAACCTACCCTCTGGACATCAAAAAGGTAATGGCGCTTCTGAACAAGTGCCTGCTGGGACTTCTCCAATTCAATTGCATCCTGGATTTGTTTCATGGAAGCTTGCTTTGCCTCTTCTAGTTGGGCAATTTTTTGCTGTAAATATATTAACAATAAAAGTCAGTGAAAACATCAAGAGTAGTAAAAATAGACTCATTTTATGCTTCCTCAATGTTATATTCCTTAATTATGAAGCACCCACAAAGAAACATATACATATTGAAAGAACTATATGAATCCTTACAAAGAATTGTCCACAGAGCTATGTAACATCTTGAATAAAACTATGGAAAAGCTGGAGAGTCTAGCTGACTTACAAAGATTTATTTCAAATTAGTAACTAACATTGATACTTGTAGCTGTAATCTTTTTTTTTTTTTTGGTACCGGGAATTGAACTCAGGACCTTGTGCTTGCCAGGCAGGTGCTGTGCCACTGAGTTATTTCCCCGGCCCTAGTTGTAATCTTTATAACTAGATTTCTGTATGTTCTTTCTCTAACACTCATATCAAAACTATCACTAGATGGCTTTGCTATTTCTGCTACAGTCTAAAATGGGAAATAAAATTTATGATTCTTACCTCATTGAGTTTATCAATAAATTCTCCAAAAGCAGCACCATATTTTTTAATTGCATAGATAAGCAGCCCTACTATAGATATGGCAGAGAAGGTCTCTGCGGTAATCACATATATTTCTTTGGACAGAAAATACAAGATAAGCCCAGTTCCAAGCATGTAGGGTCCTAAAAGAAGAAAAAGATATTTTATGAATGGATATGCTATGTCTAAAAGGTAGAAAATATAAAGACACTTGTATATCTATTTGAAGACAAAGTTAAATAATGGTTTGAAATTACCAGATTCAAAGACAAAATATCAGACTGGAAACAATACAGAAGAGTTGAAAGAACTAAGATCCAGATTCAAGGAAACTGTATCCTAACTCTACAAATTATAAGAAATAGTAATCAAAATAATCTCTGAAAGTAGTTTTCTCACATGGGAACTGTATCTTCTTTAGAGTTGATGAAACTGAGAAATAATGTACTTATGCAACAGCTCAACAAACAAAACTATTATACAAAGATGCCAGGTAAGTTTCCGAAGTTACCTGTCTGGCAAAATATACTACTTACTAATTGGAAACACTGGATAGGACTAAATTTCTCCACTCCTCACCTATTCTTACTGAATAGCAACCTGACACAGGAAACAAGCAAGAAATAACTATAAAGTAATACATATGTAAAAGGAAGGATTAAATAGAATTCTCAACTTCTACAGCCCTTAATTATAATGCTTCAAATATATTTATTTTTTTCTTTAAATAGGCCACGAGTCCTGAAGATACAAAGCATGATTTAGGATTTAGGACACAAACATTTCTTTAGGATTTTCCTATGTATCTCATAAGACAGAAGGCTGGAACACAGCAGGCCTTTAGGGCAGCATTTTACAGTGTTTCTGAGTAACACTAGTCAAGAATGATAGGATATATTAGGAAGTAAAAGAACAATAGTCTCAAATGTATTTTACCCAGATTCTCTACACAAAGTTTCAATAGTTCTTTCCTTTTTTTTTTTTTTTTTCTTTTTGAAACAAGTTCTTGCTATGTCATTCAGGCTGGACTGTAACTCACAGCAATCCTCCTACCTCAGCCTCTTGAGTACTGGGATTACTGTTGTGTACCACCACACCCAGCTACAACAGCTCTTTGTAAAACTGCCTTTAGTATATTCATTTTAAATATGAATCTGCCAAGAAACCCTTATGGTATATAACATTTTTTATCATCTGTGGAGATGTAAGGTCACTGTTTTGCAATTTCAGTTAAGGCAATGCTTCAGGCCACTCTAGTATTTAAAAAAAAAATCTCTGATCTCCAGTATTCCATGGTCATAGCAAGGAAGGCGGTATAGGGCTGGGGATGCAGTTCAGTGGTACAGCTTTTGCAGAGCACGCACAAAGCCCTGGCCTCCATTCCCAGTAATGAAAACCAAAACCAAAACCCAAAACCAAACCAAAAACAGGCAGTGTGGGTAATAAAAAAGACTCCTAAACTTAATCAGGCACAACAAGAAAGGCATTGTGTAGTAGATAGGATGCTAATTTAATCAGGGAGCCTAGATGCAAGTCCAGTTCAGTAACTAGGCAGATAACTCCACAATGGCAGGCACTCAGTCCACCACATAATGCCTGAAACAGTGCCTGGCACTAAACAGGCATTCAAAGAATTTAGTGTATCAACAGATGTAAACAATGCTATAAAATGAAGTTAAAATCCCCCTAAATTCACCCACAGACAAGTACAACCAAATCAACTGTTATACTGAATCAATGCCACAATTTCTTTTACAAAATAGCTAACTTGTTTTTAGTGGAACCATCCAAATGTACTATTAAACAGACCAGGGAACACTCACCTGTTACACCAGTTTTAGGATAAAGGAACTGGAAGAATTCCTCAGGAATCAGCCCAAGACGAACTTTTCCACCATATTCAGGAAGAGGTGGTAGAGGAGCAAATCTTGGCTGCCCTGTGTGAAAGATCCTTGTTGCCTGCAATACCCTACAGGTAGCAATGGCACAAATTTAAGACCTATTTTTCAAATAAAACACAATGTATGAACAAATAGCAAAAACAATGAATGGGGATGAGGATTCAGGCAGTTTTCCATGTCATAATGAGAAAAGAATGGACTATGAAGTAGAAGGTTAGATGTGACAAGGGCAATGACCTAATCACTCTCAAAGCCATATATAATTTTCTACCTGCTCTCTTCTAGTTTATAGATCACCTGTCTAGCATTTTCTATTTATAGCACTAAAATATATGGCCCTTGCAGCAGATTCTCTGGGTTAAAATTCTAGACCTGCCACTTAAAACTTTTGTAATCTCGGATTTCTCTATGTAAAACGGGAATATACCATAACACTTTGTAGGGTTGCTGTAAGGATTCAGTTAATATATGTAAAGTGCTTTCAGAATGGTGCTTGGCATATGATAAAATTCTATGTAAGTAGTTAGCTATCACATGCCTGCTGTGTTGTAAGTCTTTATGCCAATAACTTTGGCATTTTCATTATTCAGACTCAGTCCAAACTGAACTGCCCTCCAGGTTCTGGGAGCTAGGGATGTGTGGCCCACAAATGGGCTGGAAGTGACTGCTCTGGGGTGGGCCCTTTCTAAGTGTGGAGGACCACCTGGATGACTCTCCTTGAGCTAAACCTGGCCCTATTTCCACGTACTGATATGTACAAAGCTGGCTAGGACTTTTCCTTATCCCTTCAATTGGCTTTAAGCAAAGCAAATCAGTCCAGCTGATGTGTAGTCTTTGAAGCAAGCGATAGGTCAGTGTTTCCCTGCCCCTGTAGCTCCCAAAACATATGGTTGAGCCTGGGGGGATGAAGAGCTGTGCTCCATGGGATCAAGCCTCTTGCTCCATGGGCTCGAGCCTTGAGAAAGAGGCTATGACTTCCCAGGGCATAGAAGATTACACATCAGAGCTGAAGCACCAACCCCAAAACATTAGATACTATCTTGAATTGTGTTATGCAGATTACTCCTTCTGCATATCCTTCCCTCTGCATATTGCAAAGGTGATTTCAGGCCACCTACCTAGCCCAGCTCACAGTACTCATGGACTTCCCGCCATTCTCATAGTCACTCATCCCCGAGCCACTCCCCTCCTTGAGAATTAATAGAACCTGGGTTCGGCCGTGGGTTGAGGTCTTTGTTCCAGTAACCACCATCCTGGCTGGACTTAGGACCCCTTGGCTCCCCACAACTATGAATATGCCTTAGTGCCTTTATTCTAGCCGTGGGTTGCACTGGAAGTGGTAGATTGGAATTAACTCACTAGAATTCCAGTAACTTTTCTATGGGATTACAAATATAAACTTCCCAGACCGCGACGAGGACTGGGAAGGGCTCACCATACTAAGGAGAAGGGTCTGCAAGAGACTGTCCCAGCAAAGAAGTAAAGAAATGAGTTTTGAGTTTCAGACTATGATGTCTGGCAAAAGCTAGGCCCAGAGGCCCCACAAATCCTGCTGGCTAACCTGTTATCTGGGAGGTTCCTCTGGGATAGCATGATACTCAACAACACCAATACTCTGTTGTGGGTTCAAATCACCTAACATGGAAGCTTTCATTGGGTTCTTTGCTGTAGTGTGCAATGTGTTGATCATCTGGATGATCAAAGCTGAACCTTACTCTGAAGACCACACCAGTTCTATTTCATTGTCTCCCTGGCCCTGGTTGATACTGCAGTTGGGCTGCCGGTTACACCTTTGGCCATTGTCTTCAGCCTGAACATCCCAATATACTTCTACAACTGCCTTTTTAGTGCTGTGTGCTGCTGATCTTCAGCTCTATCAAGTCCTCTGGCCACTGCTGTGAACTACATCCCCAGCCTCACGTTTACCTTTTGAATATTATTTATGCTTTTTAGTATATCACCTAGCTGAAGCTTTGGAATCTGAAAGTCGTGCTCAAGATTTCTTCACTTAAATAAAGGTTTCTTGGCCTCAGCACTACTGACACTCTGGATTGGACAATTCTTTATTATAGAAGGTTGTTCTATGCATAATGTTCAGCAGTATCCTTGTGGCCTTTATACACTAGATACCAACAGTTCCCTGCTCCTCTGTAGTGACAACCGAAAATGTCTCCAGACATTGCCAAATGGCACCTGGGGGATAAACTGCCCAGGATGAAAACCAGATTTAAATCGCAGCACTAAAGAACTCGTTTTAAACTGATACAAATCCTCTCCCCATGTGGCTTAGTTGAAACCTTTATTGTTGCTTTCTTAAACTCGTCTAACAATTCAAAACTCGATCTCCCTGCTTGTCAAATACTCCTTAAACCTATCCTCCTCATATTATTGCCAATGTTTCTAAAAATGCAAATTTGACTTGATAACTCTTTAACAGGCTCTCTTCTGCCTACAGAAAACAAACTACTTAATAGAACATACTTGGCTGAGAACCTATCACATTTTATGACCTCTTCCTTTATTCTACCTCCACCCATATGGAACTGCTTATATCTCTCAAAAACAAAAACTTGCTTTATGCTGCTCCTTCTGCCTAATACGCCTTTCAGTTAATGACTGCCAAGTCCAATCAGTCTTCAGAACATTTCAGGCATATGTTACATAAAGGTGTCCCCAACTTTGGGCTAACATGAATTCATTTAACCAACAAAACACTTCATTTTTTACTTATGCTAGGCGCTGGAAACATAGTAATGAACAAAGTCTCAGTGTTCAACATCCTCATGGTGGTTGTGAGAAGCATATGTCCATACAAAATTTCACGTGCTATGACTAACAACGGAGCAAGGGAACAGGAAGGCCTTTTCGTAGATTAGATGACATTTGAGCCAATGACTTGGAGCAAGTGTAAAGATCCTAAGGCAAAAATGAGCTTGGCAGTTTGCAGAGGTACACAATGCCAGTATAACTGAAAAATGAGCTAAAAAGAGAACAGTAGGAATTGGTCTAGAGGTAGGATGGGTCAATTCATGTTGTCTGGGTTATGCTAAGTTTGGATTTTTTTCAAGGGCGATAGGCGCTCTGAAGGTTTTAGGCAGAGACTGACATAATCCCTCTGATTACTGTGAAAATGGGCTCTGCTGTGACAAGACTAGTTAAGAGGCCACTGAAACAGCTTAGATGAAAGTTGGTGGTTTCACTACAGTAGTGGAGGTAGTGAAAGTGATCAGAATCAAAACAATCTGGAAGAGGAGCCTTGCTGATGTACTGGAAGTAAGAGAGTAAAGAAAATCAAGCATATTCCTTGTATCTTCTATATATTGTTACATCCTTTATTACTCTTTTTTTTTTTTTTGTGGGTACCGGGGGGTCGACCTCAGGACCTCGCGCACCAGCAGGCACCCGTGCCGCTGAGCGATATCACCGGCCCCTTTTTCGTATGTGGGTTCCGGGAGTCGAACTCGGGCCCTCGCGCTTGCAAGGCAGGCACTTCAGCCGCTGAGCCATCTCACCGGCCCCTCCTTTATTACTCTTAACTCAATTTTTAATGTCTGTATGGAGTCTTTCTTCTCTGGTAAATTGGAAGTAGCCAATTATATGTACTGCATACGCAAGTACATATAAATTATAGCCGTTTTTGAAGGTATAGGGTAATTTTTAAGTTTTAGGACTAAACTTGGAATTACAAAAAGAAATCTCAAAGAAAAATGACATGTTTTATAAAACAATTTTATCAGCTGCTAACATGTACTAAGTCAGCGGTGGCAAACCTATGGCGTGCACGTTGTTTTTCTTTTAAGACAAAAAATGCTAATGAATGAGTTTTTTTTTCTAACTAAAACCTCAATATTCAGGTTTAATTGCAGTGTTGGCACTTTGCAATAAGTAAGTGGGTTTTGGGTTGCAGTTTGGGCACTTGTCTCTAAAAGGTTCACCATCACTGTACTAAATACAGACTATGTACCAAGCACTGTTTTTTTCCCCCACAGGAGTTACATTTCTTAATTCTGATAACCCATAACATAGTGTAGTAGGAGAAGGTTTATTTAGTTAGCTTATAAGTAAAGCAGGTAGCTAGTGGAAGGGCCTAGTGAGATAGCGGAATGACCAGCCATACTCATAAAAATGAAGAAAAGTGAACTAGGACTTTGGACAAAGAACGAATTTCCTCAGCCAGCAAAGAATGCAGCCTACTCCGTACTAAGATCCTGAAGAGAGGTGCAGCCACTCCCTACTAAGATCCTGAATTTCGAAAATTATAATGCAAATTAATCCATTTCTTCAGAGATCCCAGTTTACTGTACACGTTGAGTGAAAGAACTGGACTAGAGCTGAACTAGAGTGCCTGAGTTCCAATTGATCATTTTAAATCCACAGAATCATCTGTGATAGATGTCCACTGAATGGTTAAGCAATTCCTGTACCCTACTTGCCTATAAGTAACTCTAAATTGCAAAGCCATGCAGCAACCCATTCAGGACCCCTCCTGTCTCTCAGGAGCTATTCCTATTCCCCAGTAAACCTTTCCTACTCTTAACCACCTTTGCCCTTTGGAATTCATTCTTCCATTTCAGGAACATGAACTTGGGACATCTAGCAGGTTGGGAACTGTATTTTCTCCTATATCATTATTGTCTCTATTTTGGAGATGAGAAAAATGAAGTCACACAGCTAGCAAGGAGTCAGGTATATCCTGTCCTACCTTTGGAGAACTCACTCTAAACCACTACTCTATAGCTGATTCTATGCCTAGATTGAGTTTGAGTTCCATGAAGGCAGGCGCTCAGCCTTACTCCTATTTTTGGTTATGAGAGTGGTAAGAAAAATATTTACAGAATAAATGATCTGACTATGACCCGGCAGCAAAAAGTAGGAATCCACGAGACACTGAAACAACATGCTTCACTGTTCCATTTAATAAAACCTTTAGCTTATAACTTAGTAACTGGCTGTGGCAGCTATGTGTAGCTGAAGGTCACAAGGGTGGGGGCAGGGCTTAGAGGACATCAAAGCCAGTTCCTAGTTTAGTAGTGCACTTCACTTATCCCCTTACGTCTTTGTCATTAGGTGATATGAGGACGCTCCTGGCAGTTGCAGGAACAAGTGTTTGAGGCTTTAAGCGTCCCCAAATTATGAAGAAAGGTAACTTCTAGCCTAAAGCTAAGAATAGCAAATCAATAAATGAAACGAGGTGAAAAACCAAAGGGAGCATTGCACTCCTCACACTTACCCTGGTCCTAGGAGGGCTGCGTTCTTCAGACAGGGTGCTGCAGATATACAACGCTCAAGTCAGCAAAGTCAAGGTAAAATCTAGTCTGTCCCTTCCTTTTTCGCCGCGGACTCCGACCCCTAATGCCATGCACCACTCTTTTCCCGCTCCCCTAGATTCTGCTCTGTCTTCAGAGGAGCTGGTCACTCACCACTCTGACCCAAAAGTCGCTGGGCCTTTCTGCACCCTCTTCCACTCCTTGCATCCTCTAGATTCGCTTCTTTCCAATCACCTTCATAGCCCAGACCAGGGTCTATACCACTCACCCGCTGTGGCGGCGGCAGAAAGTACCACCCGGGACAGCATGGTCAGCAAATGTCCACGAAGCGGTCCTAGAGTCTCTGTGACCCCGACCGGAGACGCCGATCAGGAGCAAGAGCAAGATGGCCGCCAACAAATCTCGCGAGAAGAGAACTTCGTATCATCATTCCTTTCAGTTCAAGTCGGGAGTTTTTTTTTTTAACCTCTCGCGAGAAGAGGCACAGCGCTCTGAGAACTTGTTGATGGTGGCCTGCAGGCCGTAAGCAGGTTGGAAGCAGAAATTCTCGCGAGAAGTAGTTACGGTTGCCAAGAGAAAGGGGCGGAGGTTCAGAGGTGCACCTAGTGGGAGCTGCCGGTGGAGCTGAATCCCACGGGCATCCAGTTTGAGATTAGGTGGGATTTGGAACCGTGGAGATGCGGAAGGAAACTCCACCTCCCCTAGTGCCCCCGGCGGCCCGCGAATGGAACCTTCCTCCTAATGCGCCCGCCTGTATGGAACGGCAGCTGGAGGCTGCGCGGTACCGGTCTGGTGAGCCGAGATCCCGGGCCTGGGACCTCCCTCGCCCGACCCCGGGGCGCCCCTTCCCAGGAGTGACCCTCTAGCCCGCCTCGCCCCACGTGCCATTCTGACCCCTGTCTCGCGTCGCCGAGCTGCCCGAATCCTGCTCCATATCCCTGAGCTCAGATCCAGACCCGGCCCACGTGCTGTACTGTGCGGTCACCATAGAGACTACTCTCTCGCGCTGACACCTTGTACCCTCTCTTAGATGGGGCGCTTCTGCTCGGCGCCTCCAGTCTTAGTGGTCGCTGCTGGGCCGGCTCCCTCTGGCTTTTCAAGGACCCATGTGCTGCTCCCAATGAAGGCTTCTGCTCCGCTGGAGTCCAGACAGAGGCCGGAGTGGCTGACCTCACTTGGGTGGGAGACAGAGGTATCCTAGTGGCTTCTGATTCAGGTGAATCACTTTCCCCTTCCCTTCCCGGCACCCTTCCGTGGAATGGAGGCTTGGTTACAGGTCGGACAGGGCTCAATCTTTAATGTGCCATAATCATTGCCTGGAGGAGCTGAGGGTGTTGTCAAGTTGTGTGCTGAGATGATTGTGGAGACTTCATCCTTGTCCCCTGGGAACTGATTTTCCAGTGTTCTTTCCTGGAAGCAGAATAATGGATTTTGTAGGTTGTTTCATCTTTCCTTGCCTTCTTCTTTTTTTTAATGCGGGTACCGGGAGTCGAACTCAGGACCTTCCGCTTGCCAGGCAGGCGCTTATGCCGCTGAGCTATCTCACCGGTCTTTCCTTGCCTTCTTAAAGGAGGTTTTTCCACGTAATCGTCTAGGCTGTTATTCGGAATGCAGTAAGGCTGTATAAAACCAAGTGGCCTGGAAGTTAGCTAAACTCCCTTATGTTGTGGGTTTTCCTTTTATAGGAATATCTTACCTTGTTTAGTGACAGTTGTTCCATGACTTAGAAGTGAATTACTGTCTTGGTATAATCTAAGCTCATGTTTCTCTTATTCCCTCACCTCACCCTACTTCATCCCTAACAGGTGCTGTTGAATTGTGGGAGTTGGATGAGAATGAGACACTTATTGTCAGCAAGTTCTGCAAGTATGAGCATGATGACATTGTGTCTACAGTTGGTGTCCTGAGCTCCGGCACACAAGCTGTCAGTGGTAGCAAAGACTTCTGGTAGGACCCTGTTCTCATCATTTCTGTCTTTAGACTTCCTTTCGTTGTCCTTACTATCCTGTTAAGTAACATTTTAGGCTTAGTATAAGAACCTAGTGACTAATTATAGCATGTCTATTGGGTTGCCTTAGAGATTTGGCAATTCCTTGTAAATAGAACATAGCAGGAGTCCAGGAGGCAAAGACATGGGACATGCTGGTTAAAGGAAGTTCTTGTATGAACTCATTTTTGTTGATGGTGCAGGCCAAGATTAAGTATCCGTTTCCTGTTTCTTTTTACTTCTTAGCATCAAGATTTGGGACCTTGCTCAGCAGGTGGTACTGAACTCATACCGAGGTTAGTATTCATTTCTTTTCAGTCCTGGCCTTAGCTGTCTTGTTTTCATTCCCTTTGGGCTCTTCAAACTTTAGATGTTAGGAGCAGCAGTTCCATGTTGTGCCTGGAGGTTTTTTTTTTTTTTTTTTTTTTTTTTTTGTCTTTCTAGGAACTATAGTCAGATTCCCATATCCACCCCTTCTCCTTGTCTCAGTTTCTCTATTTCTATTGATGGTCTCATATCTTCTTGGCTATATAGGACTTACATGTCCCATCTTCTTCCACTCCTGCTTCCCCACTGTAAGTTGGTCACCAACTTCTTTTGAGTCTTCTGTTTGGTCAGTCACATTCTTGTCCATTTCTAAGGCCTCATTCACTTTCAGACTTTATCTCTCTCACATGTGGCACTCATCTCTCTACTTATAATTTCTGACTCTTTTGGTCCTTCATTGGTTTCTTGTGGACTACAGATTGAAATCACATTTTCTTGTCACAGCATTCAAGCCATTTTACTGTTGTTTCCTATTAGCTTACCACAGGTACAGTCTATACTTGACCTTCTCAAAGATAGGGCCTGAGACTTTCAATAAATTTGACCTTTTGAATATTCATCTCCACTAAGTAAGTGTCTACAGTGATACCTCGGTTCATAAACTTAATTCCATGATTCTGTATGCAGAGAGAACCAAATCAAATTTCCCCTTACAGTCAACATTGAACTTAACTATTGAATTTGATTTGGTTCTTGTCCAGTTTGGTTTGCTACCAGAATCATGGAAAGAATTAAGTTTGTTTTAGTTACTTTTCTCTGTCGCTGAGACAAAATACCCAACACCCACAAATTAAGGGAGGAAAGGCTTATTTACAGTTTGTAGAGGTTTCAGTCCATAATCTGCTGGCTGCAAGGCTGGGTGGCATATGGCAAAGGGGTAACCATTCATGGTGGCGGAAGACAGCA
This sequence comes from Erethizon dorsatum, assembly GCA_028451465.1. Classification (NCBI taxonomy): domain Eukaryota; kingdom Metazoa; phylum Chordata; class Mammalia; order Rodentia; family Erethizontidae; genus Erethizon; species Erethizon dorsatum. The sequence goes on from CM051829.1 coordinate 84,193,316, forward strand.
AAAGCAACAAGTAAGGGAAGGGAGATAAGACTCTTTCTGTCCTTTATATTGTATTCAGGCTACCTGCCCTAAAGCAGGTGTAGCACTCACACCCTTAATCCTAGCCAGAAGTATGCCAAACCAGTATACTGATTTACTAATCACACACCCTTAATCCCAGCATCACACACTCTAGATTCAGCCACCTCTGAAAAAGCCCTGTGACCGCATGAGGTTTTGGGGGGATATCTAGATACAAACCATAACAAAGTATGTGAACTGAGGTGCCACTGTATTTCTTAAGACCGGTGTGGTAATCTCAACACATGGGAGGCTGAAGCAGGAGGCTCTTGAATTAGAGGCCAGCTTGCAGTATACATACAATGAAACCCTGTGTCAAAAAAACAAAAAAGGATAAAGGTCTGTTTTTCTGTGGTGTACCATCACTCTCTTCAATGGTCCTTTGTGTTTACCTTCATTAACAGTGTTAACAGTTTGTTTTGGTAGCAACTCTTTATGAGGATAATGACTAGAGCTTTTTTGTTGAACCTAGGGCCTTTGCACTGAGCTATATCCCCAGCCTTTTGTATTTCTTTCATTTTGAGACAGGGTCTTGCTAAGTTGCCCAGACTGCCCTCCTGCCTCAGCCTCCCAGAATTTGGGGATTACAGGCATGCACCAAGCCTGGCTAGCTAGAGCTTTAATGAGTGCATAGCTATGAAATTGGTATGTTGAGTGATCACTGTGATTTTCTCAATTGCTAAGTGCCTTTCCTTACTGTTTCTAATTTCAAAGTGCATGACTGAGTTTGTACCAAAGTAAAATAAAAACATACATATTCTGAACCTTCAGGGTTACTTTTAAATCGTTGAACAATAATATTAAATGTCCAAAGTCTCCTATACTTGCCTTTTATTTGTTAGACATTGACTTTCCCAGTTAATACTATTTTTCTTTTTTGTCTTTTTGAGACAGGGTCTTGCTCTGCAGTTCAGGCTGGCCTGAAACTCACTTTGTAGTCCAGGCAGGCCTCGAACTTGAAGCAATCCTCTTGCCTCAGCCTCCTGAGTGCTGGGATTATAGGAGTGTGCCACCACGCCCGGCTCCCAATTAATATTCTTTTTCAGAACTTCTTCATCAGTTCTTCCTTAGTTCTTTCTGTTTGTGCCTTCTTCCTCACCCTGAATTCCAAAGCCTTTAAGGATGGAGGAACTATGTGTTTATCATTTTTTATATACTGTCATAGTGCTTGTGTCAGAGTTCACTTATTTCAAGTGAGCAATAAATTTTGTTCTCAACTTCCTGTCCTTTGGGCTTTCCATTGATTCTAGGGCTAGGAAAGAACTATGGAAAATGGTTCAGTCTTCACGGCCGGGCAGGAGCACGTTCAGATTACCTTAGAAAGTCTGGTGAGAGATGGTTTTTCCAGCTCGTACTTACTTAATGTGTAGCAATGATCTTCAAAATTTTTTACATGTAGACATCCTAAAAGAATTTGAAAGCTAGGGGCCGGTGAGATGGCTCAGCGGCTTAAGCGCCTGCCCGGCAAGCGTGAGGGCCCGAGTTCGACTCCCGGAACCCACATACGAAAAAGGGGCCGGTGATATTGCTCAGCGGCAAGGGCGCCTACTGGCGCGCGAGGTCCTGAGGTCAACCCCCCGGTACCCACAAAAAAAAAAAAAAAAAAAAGAATTTGAAAGCTATACCCCCCTCATACATTTTTAAATTGCTAGCCGAAGTATTTTAAATTTAAATAGTTGTAAAGGTAATTTCTGGCATATCATTTGTTGTACACTTAATACAAGCATACATTTGTCAAAATTTAGGATTAGCAAAGTAAGTGCATTTATTCTAAATACCTATGAAATAGCAAAAAACAATTTGCATTGATAAGCCAGTTGGCCAAGTTAAATTTTACTTTGTGGGCTGGTGAGATGGCTCAGTGGCATAAGCGCCTCCCTGGCAAGCGCGAGGTCCTGAGTTTGACTCCCGGAACCCACATAAAGGAAAAAAAGGGCTGGTGATATTGCTCAGCGGCACAAGTGCTTTCTGGCAAGCGTGAGGTCCTGAGGTTGACTCCTGGTACCCACATTAAAAAAAAAAAAAAAAAAAAAATTTTTTTTTTACTTTGTGTCAGAAAAAAGTCTAAATTCACTTGTCAATTCAGATCAACTTGTTAGATGTGTTCTTTTTTTTGGGGAACCAGGAATCAAACTCATGACCTCATGCTTTCCAGGCAGGCACGTGTCACTGAGTTATATCCCCGGCCCTGTTACATGTGTTCTTATGACAACCTTCCACCGATTTTTAGTTCTCATTATTAGAAATAGATAAATCACAAAGCTAGGCTTTTATTTTTGATGTAACTCAAACAAGGGCAATCCCCTTACTGAATTTTACCTGGGTACTCTTTGCTTTGCTCTTTGGCCTTTAGGGAAGAGCTCATTTTGTTCCTTAGTTTGGACTCTTAGATTTTTGTATGCCTGAGCACTGTGCCATGGGAGGATTTGGGCTGGTGTATGAGGTGGGAGATGGGTGATTATGAAAGCAGAGGCAGATAAATCTTAGGAAAGAAAATTTAGAAAAATCTACTTGCTTAAAACTCTCAGTGCCAAGAACTCTTTCAGAAGCTTTTATATACTACTTGCAGATATGTGTACTCCAGTATGAAAACTGCTCTTCTAGAATATTACATAACTCCTGCATGTAGTATATCTTAACTGCAAATTCCTTCGCTATTACCAAACCTCTAATTCCTCCTTCATTGTCTTTATTAATTCTTTTCTACCAAGGTTTTAGATTTTATACCTCAGTCAACCTTTCCTCTTAGATTTCCTTAATTCATAGCCTCTCATAAAATTTGTTATATTACGTCAAGAAACCAGGCCTGTTTTTTTCACAGCCTTCCTCTTGTGCCTTGATTTGACGTCTGGGTTTGCCTTGTAAGGTTCGCAGCCTTCCTTCTGTTACATCCTTTTTCCTTTACAGCTCACGCGGGGCGTGTTACCTGTGTCGCTGCCTCTCCCCACAAGGGCTCCGTGTTTCTGTCATGTGGCGAGGTGAGGTACAGCTTCTTCCCTCATCACAGCTGGAACCTACAGGCCAAAATTCGTGTTTGCAGACCTGCTGTCAGTGGCTTCTTTGCATCGTGGAGCCTTTTTCTGTTCTTCCTTTTAGGACAATAGAATTTTACTCTGGGATACCCGATGTCCCAAGCCAGCATCACAGATGGGTGAGTCTGAGAGCCAGTGGTGGGAGGGTGGTACTGGGAAACCACCTGGAAGAAGCTTTCTTTGGCCAGAGTCAAAGCAGAGTTGCCAGATGCCCAGTCACCGACATAAGTGACATAATCTGTGTAATGAGTACGTAAAGGAAGGGCTGGTTCCTGGGTTCGCACTTTATTTTGTAAAGCAGGGAAAAAGGGTTAGAATTATTGTTTAATGCATTGTGCTTGAAACTTGCCTGTGACTTATGCCTAGAGGGCAGAAGGCTGATGGATAAACATGTTTACGAAGTTCAAAGATGAGGACACGACTGCTTTTACAGAGTTTGAGGAACTGAATAAAGGTGCTCCCTGGGTTTAGACTGACATCATTTGAGAAACTACTCCTGATTTTTGTTCCAAACCTCCCTTCTCTCCTTTGTAGGCTGCAGTGCCTCTGGCTACCTTCCTACCTCCCTGGCTTGGCACCCTCAGCAAAGTGAAGTCTTTGTCTTTGGTAAGGCAGCGTGTCAGGCTGCATATTGACTCTGGGGAGGGGGAGGATGAGCGGGAAAGAACCAGCTCCACGGTGCACATGTTCTTGCTACTCAGTCTCGTCAGCACAATTGAGCACTAGATGAATTATGCTAGTTTTAGTTTAGCTTTGGAGAACTTGATGTTTTTTTTCTTAATATATATGAGAACTTGGAAGTTCCAGCTTCCCTATTCTGAGCATGGCTAGAAGTCAATGAGCCGCAAAGTGAGTGGTTTGTTACATGGAGAACTCTGATCCACTGTGGGTAGATGTGGTGCCATGGTGGTAAAGAAGCTGTGCACATTGTAAGAGTTTGTGGTTAAAATCAGTACTACTTCATCCATTAATTTTCATAGCTACCCAGTGATGTATTGTTCCTACTTTGCAAAAGAGAAAACTGATACTCAGTGATTAATTTGTCCAAGCTGTAGAAACTAGGATGCAAATCCAGGTTTGGCTAACACCAAAGCCCACGATCTTAACCACTGTGACATGCCCTTTCTTTTTTTTATAGGTGATGAGAATGGGGCTGTGTCCCTTGTGGATACCAAGAGTGCAAGCTGTGCCCTCAGCTCAACTGTGCACACCCAGTGTGTCACCAGACTGGTGTTCTCCCCACACAGGTAGTGTTGTTTGTCAACAGGACCCTATAGATGTGAGTGGGCACAGCGAGAGGCATCCATATGTTGGCAAAGCATTAGCTGATCAAGTTTGTTCCTTAAGGCAGGCAGGCAGTACTCTAGCTGAGATTTCTGATCATCAGGGTTCTCCTGAGACTTGTCCTTACTTGGGTTGTGCAGTAATCTGAAGGTAGCTGAAGTGTGGTCTCATTCCCGCTCAACCCCCAAAATGATTAATATTGTGGGCTTTAGGGGTGTGTAGCTGGCAGAGCCTGTGTCTCTGGGTTACCGCTGAAGCAGTAGAGAGAGCCCAGATGAGGTGATTAGTTGCCAGGGGGCTTTGCTCCATTTATTATTTCCTTGGAACTTATAATGGTAGCCAGACCTTAGCGCAAGGTGGGGATCAGGCTACCGTCTCCTCTGGGTCTGTTTACAGTGGGGTTGGGGTGGGCCCCATCTGTTTTTGTCTTGGACTCCATGGACTTTACTCTTCACGTACGTCTTTGTCCTGTCCTAGTATTCCCTTCCTGGCCTCCCTCAGTGAAGACTGCTCCCTGGCTGTGCTGGACTCGAGCCTTTCTGAGGTGTAAGTATGAAGTGGAATCCTGTGATCAGGAATTGGAGGGAGCAGTGGTGAACAGATTCTTTTTTTCTCTTCAGGAGAAGAGGGAGGATTCTCCATCTGTGTCTGAGGGGACTAAGGACTAGAAGCAGGCACGCTCCTCCCTCTACCCAGGGCTGATTTACAACCAGCTGTGTCCCTGGTAGAAGAGGCCTGTGGGGTGTGGGTGGAACTTCTGAGTCTATTGTTGCAGCCATCTCCCATAATAGGGCAGCCTACCCTTTTCATATAGAGAACCAAGTATATGAAATGCAACCTGCTATAAGGTAAAAGGCACAGGCTGGAAGATCTGAGTTATACTCCCTCTATGCCATAATTTGCTGCCTAACTCTGGCCCACATCACTACCTTGTTCTGGCCACTATTTCTTCATCTTGCAAATGGAGTACTGTGTTGGATGACTGATGACATCCACTGTGGATGGCTGCACTACTTTTCTGGTGATGAGGGCATACAGATGATGAAATGTGTACACCTCAAAATAATGTGCTGTGGATGTGTTGGCTCTCTTGCTTCTTACATCTGCTTTTTCTTGTCTCTACCATGTCCAAACATTTTATTTTTTCTTTCTTCTATTCTAGGTTTAGAAGCCGAGCCCATAGAGACTTTGTGAGAGATGCTACTTGGTCCCCACTCAACCACTCCCTCCTTACCACGGTGGGCTGGGACCATCAAGTCATCCACCATATTGTGCCCATCGAACCTCTCCCAGATCTCAGACCTGAGAATACTGCTGAGTAGATTGTATTTAAGAAAAAGGCAGAACCCATGAGATTCACTCCTTCGTCCTTGCCTCAGTTTGTGAGACAGCACAGGAGACTTGTGTAGTGCATTGGTACACTGAATCTGTAAAGTTAATAGGGGTTGTATTTCAGCCTGATGGAAGCTGGATTCTGGGATACTATAGTTGCAGCAAGGAAAAACTTTCTAGAAAATGGGTGTGTGTATATATATTATGTGTGTGTGTGTGTGTGTGTGTATCTGAGTGCATTTGTAGAATCATAGTTTTTTTGGAGGGGGTGTTTAAAATCATCCTCAGTTTTCCCAAGCACCACTCCCTCCCCCTGAAAAAAGTTGACAGAAAGTTTTATGCTTCTTGAGTAGCTGTGGGGAATTGGATGAGTTTTTGGAAGCAGCTCTTATGCTATTTATAGAGATAGGGGCAACTTATTTTATAGAGCTTAATTCACTATTATGGGAAATAATTCCATGCACAAGAATCCAACCCAGCTACTTTGAAGAAGAGGCAAGATACACTCACTAATTTGCACAACTCCTTGCCATTAAGCTGAATCAGAAATCTATTTTCTGGCTGCAGTTTGGCTGGTGCTTATGTAATGCCTGCTCCTCTGCCCACCATGGCATTGTGTATAATAGAGATGAGTGTTTTTCTGTCATAGATTCCATAGAGGGAAGTTAGGGATGATGGAGAGCTCAAAGGCATTTCACTGAAGTTAGAAAACTGACATGGACTGTTACAGAGAAATCTTTGTCACTTTTCCCACCCCAAACCTGTGTGGGGTCTGACCTGCTTCTGGACCTCTTTCTCTGGATATAGGAAGTTTGATTGCTGTATTGTGGACTCCTCTAAGATTTTTAAATCCAGCATCAAGGAAAGAATGAAACACTGTTTGGTGAAATAAAGAGTGTATGTGTTTGTCTATTTTGAAGTCTGTGTTATATGCAGTTACACATAGTGTATTTCACTTACGTGAGTCAGGGTATCAGTCTTTTTATTTTTTGGTTTTTTTTTTTTTTTTTTGTGGATACCGGGGGGTTGACCTCAGGACCTCGTGTGCCAGCAGGCGCCCGTGCCGCTGAGCGATATCACCGGCCCCTTTTTCGTATGTGGGTTCCAGGAGTCGAACTCGGGCCCTCGCGCTTGCCGGGCAGACGCTTAAGCCGCTGAGCCATCTCACCGGCCCTTTTTTGGTTTTTTGAGATGGGGTCTCACTATGTAGTTCAGGCTGGCCTTGAATTCAATATGTAGCCCAGGCTGGCCTCGAACTAACACACACACATTTGTATTTCAGTAGTTTGGCTTAACTGAATCTACCAACTAATTAAGGATAGAAAAAAAAAAAAAAAGACTTATTCCAAAACATAAGCATTTCAATAAGAGACACGAAACGTTTTTGTGCATTCTGGAAAGCTTTAGGGCATCTAGGGAGAACCAATCTGGAAGAAGCTGAGAGAATTCATACAGTCACCATTTGTAGTGAGTGTCTTATTGCCAATCTGTGGGTCACACTGAGCAAATCAGAATCACTTTTGCAGGAAATTAGTTGTTGGAAAGAGTAAGCGAACTAGTCTCAGTTTTGAGCTAAATAAAATTTCTCTCAAGAACTTAGACTACAGGCTGGTGAGATAGCTCAGCGGCATAAGCGCCTGCCTGGCAAGAGTGAGGTCCTGAGTTTGACTCCCGGAACCCACATAAAGGAAAAAAAGGGCCGGTGATGTCGCTCAATGACACAAGTGCCTGCTGGCAAGCGCGAGGTCCTTCGGTCAACTCCCAGCACCCACATTAAAAAAAAACAAACAAAAAAAACTTAGACTACAGCTTATGTAATACTTTTTTGGCAAAGTAAACAAGATTAAATAGATCACTGTTGGGCCCACATTTCCTTGTTGATTTCTCCATTAAAAAGGGGGCAGTTATGGAGTTTTTTGTCTTTATTTACAGTTACAGGAATAGTGCAGAGGAGCTAAGGCAAGAGTGAACATCAGAAAGGAGAGGTCAGTTCTTAAGTTGTAGAGGCCCATTGCACAGCCCATGATCCTATAGTCTCACACATTTAGTGTGGAAACCTTCCGTGCAAACGATGCTCTGTAGCTTCAGTGTAAGGAACAGATTATCAAAATTCAAATAAGAGTTTAGCCTCCAAACAGCATCCTTAAACGTTCTGATGGAAGCCCAGCCAGCGTCATTGGTTTTGAGTTCCTTTAGTGAACATAGATGTATCTCACTTGTCCCTGTGATGGTGGAGTTCAAGATTCCGGTCAAGCATTTCACATGGGAGGTACTGAGTTATAAGCATTAGAAATTTTAGTTTCAATTTAGTCTTGGCTACATAGTTAAGATTGTCTTAGAAAGTGGATTTTACATGTACAAGCTAAATTAGCTTCAGGTTCTGCAGTCTTTCCAACTTGTCTGTCACAGAAGCCCTCTGATGCTGGACAGCCTTGAAGTGTTTCTAAGTCTGGCTGAGCTCATTTCCTTGGTTGCTTTTGCTTGGTTGCTGTTGGTTCTGGGGCTACAAAGATAAATCAGTCATGGATTCTTCACCAAGAGCGCTCACTTTGTAATAAGTGAAGTTTTATTTAATTTTTAAATCTAGTGTCATAAAAGACTTAAGTAGTAGTATGCTCTGAAGTCTATGATAGAACATAACAAGAAAATATGTAAGCATGGTTTTATATGATATTTTTTTCTAGTACACATCTACAAAATCAGGCTAGAAGGGGCTGGTGAAATAGCTCAGGGGCATAAGCACCTGCCTGGCAAGCGCGAGGTCCTGAGTTCGACTCCTGCTACCCACATTTAAAAAAAAAAATCAGGCTAGGAAAGGAAAGGGGAAAGGGCCGACAGGGCGGGGGGGGGGATAAAAATGATCAAGATGTGTATGTACCAATTTCCCCCAAATGAATAATTATGTATCACAAATCTACACTAATAATTTTAAAAATTAACTGGAGGAAAGAATCTAAAATAAAAATCCTTCATGCACAAACAAAAAATCATCTTTTATACTAAATATTAGTAGATCACCTTCACTTTAAAGATGAGATAATTTACTAGAAAATGCTCTTTCAAATTTACCATTATCTGTGGTGAACACTCTTTTTTTTTTTTTTTTTGTGGGTACTGGGGGGTCGACCTCAGGACCTCGTGCGCCAGCAGGCGCCCATGCCGCTGAGCGATATCACCGGCCCCTTTTTCGTATGTGGGTTCCGGGAGTCGAACTCGGGCCCTCGTGCTTGCAGGGCAGGCGCTTAAGCCGCTGAGCCATCTCACCGGCCCTGTGGTGAACACTCTTTTGGAGTCTTACATTATTCAACCACCAACTGATTTTATTCAATGATACTTTTCCAATTTACCTATATGAACATCACGAAAGATTTGGACAAATACTTTTTTTTTTTGTTGTTGAAACCAAAGCACTTCACATCTATGATCTTGGCTTCATCTAGATGAGCCTTGTTAAATTTGAAAGGGGTCACCCTGCTTTAGGGATTTCATCAGTTACCCAAGTAGAAGGCATTTGTAAATGTCCCACTTTGTGAGAACAGGCTAAGCACTAAGGAGGTATATTTTCTAAGTATCCTGTTGGGTGTGTAAAAATAAGTACTTTTTTTTTTTGAAAGCAAGAACTCAAAGGAAAAGGATTGTGAGCAAATAAAGTGACATGGCACACTGATTTTCAACATAAGCTTCCTCAGCATTTCACTATTTATCATCTGCTAGGCATAGAGAGTCATACTGCCTCAACTCTTTGGCATGGTCATTCTGAATTAAGAAGAGGTCATTTTGGGGCATCCATTGTTGTATCTTGGCATTCTCAGCATCATCAGTCACTTTTTCAGATGAAGAGTTCAGGTCTGAAGTTGAACCATGAGCACTACAGCAGGATAAGAACCCAAAGATCTGACACAGGTACAGATTAGTGAGGTTCAGATTGATAGGCAAATTTCTGCAATGGATGCAGCATTAACAACTAGGGCCCCAGGCAGCAGTGTGAGTGGAAGGATACAAACCTGGTGGGAAATGTCAGTGAGGTGGAAAATGGAAAGGCAGGGGTTGCTGTGGGGAAAGGCTCAGAAGTAGAGAGAGGCAAGCTCCTATGCCACACTAAGAACGTCTTGAAAGGCCGGATGTGGTGGTGTGCACCTGTAATCCCAGCATTTGGGAGGCTGAAGCGGGAGGATCACAGTGAGTTTGAGGCCAGCCTGGGCTACAAAGTGAGTTCAAGACCAGTCTGAACTGCACAGTGAAACCTTGTCTCAGAAAAAAAAAAAAAAGAAAAAGAAAAAAAAAAGAATGTCTCAAAAGAGAGCCAGGAAAGTCTCAGGTTGAAAGATAAGAGGGGCCTGGCAAGATTGAGGCCCCAAGAACCAACTGTGGTGCCAGCAGTTTACAGAACAGGGAGAGAAGTCAAAGTACAGAACCAATAGCAAGAATTAGGGCAAATGGGTAGGGATCAGGAAACAAGTAAGTTCACATTGTCAGTAAAGTTAGAAAATACACCAGAAGTCATCTACCAGTGGTATGAGTTGTTGCCAAGCCTGATCCTGTGTGGCCTCAGGAGGCTTAATTATCTCCTGATTTCAGTTAATCCTAGCCCAAGGAATGGAGAGTGCATGGAGAATGCAGGTGGGACTCAAGTGGCCTCGTGATGGTACAGTGCAGGAGTGGGATATCAGGTCTGTTTGACAACAGAACTTATGTTTTCCTCACTGTACTCATCATGCTACCTCTCCCAGGCAGGGATGAACACACCCTAGCTCTGAGCATAGAATGAATCTGTTCATTCAATCACAAGGTCCTTAAAAGCAGAGACTGTTTAAGAGTCCATTAGGGCCTGATGCATGCTCAATGAATATTTGTTGGAATATTTATTGAATACCTAAGGAAGATACAGATGGATGAAGAAAGGAAACACTGTCTCTGTTGGGTGGGATATTCCATCAGGATTTCCCAGAACTTTAGTGAAATATCCCTGACCCTAGCGTTCTATACCATTTGTTTTTATTCCATGATATCCAGGCAAACTACTGATTTAAAAACAATGATTCTCTTGGTTTCTTTGTAGTGCAGACAAAGGGTAGCCGTCCTATGGGTTTGATCACTAGTCTTTGCTACTGCCTGGGTCATGCCATGTAGCTCATATTAGTACATGGGCTAGGCGAACAGCGATAGTGTCTGAAAGGATGGGCATGTGCTCTGAGACCCCCTGTGACAGAGAAAGAAGATTGACAGATCATAAAAGCACCTGCCTTAGAACCCGTTCTGTTTATCCTTCATACTGCTGATGTATTTTTTAAAAATGGGCTGTCAGATGCTCAGAATTGTATTCATCGTATACCTGAGATTTATGACACTTTCTCACCATTGGCTGAGATATAATAATGCCTCACATATTATTGACATATAAAAATTTAGGTTTTTATCTTCTCTTGAGAAATCAAAGGATTTACAAATACTGGATCTATTTCCCTGCAGGGCAACCATTAGCAGCTACTCAGAGGGCTGTTCCTGATCATACCAATCTCTGTTGTCTCCTGACCAAGAGGCTTCATATCATTTGATCTGTATCATTGGGCTTGAACTGTTACTCTTCTAATAATGTTGAATATTCGGTGTTATTGTGTCTACTCAACCTCTGGTTGAGTATCAGCATTTGAGTTTGAGAACTGTTCTCTATTGGGCAATCCTTTCGACAGCCTCCATTCATTGAGCCCTGCTTATATGTGAAGTACGGAACTAACAATTTTTCATACTACATTTCTTAGTCCATATAAAACCCTATAAAGTAAGTATTGGCCATTTTATGTGTGGAAACCGAAGCTCACAGAGGCTAGAGGGATTGCAGAACTATATAAAACTTCCAAGTGATGACACTGAGATTTAAACATTTCATTTAAACTGGGTGTTGTGGCACACTCCTGCAATCCCAGCACTTAGGAGGCTGAGGTAGGAGGATCACCATTAGTTCGAGGCCAGCCTGAACTACACAGTGAGTTCAAGGCCAGCCTGAACTGCATAGTGAGACCCTATCTCAAAAAACAAAAACAAAAGCCCCCAAACAAATCCTTGCATTTAAAAGTTGAACCCAAAGCCTTAGTCCAAACCTGAAACTTTTTATGTTAGACTTCTTCCACAACCAATAGTCTTGTACCAATAGACTCACTGCTATCACACAGTGTTTCTCTCCCATATACTGAACACCAGGAAGCAGCACTGAGTACCAGGCATGGCTCAGGAATGCTGCCCTGTCCTTCCCATAGCCCACGGTGGACACTCACTCTGTGCCAGTGTCAGCCAAGGGTTTTGGCTTTGTTGGCTCTGAGAGCTATAGCTATGCTGAAAAGGGAGGACAGGTGGTTCTGGGGTCACTGTGACTCTCATAAATCACTGATCGTGGCACTGGCTTGTGTGAATGTGTGGGGGGGTACATAGCCAGGTTGTCCTAGTACTGTATATGGGCCAGCCCCTATAAAGCGTTCGAGCTCTGGCCTCATAGCCTCCAGACTGCTGCGATGGGGAGGCTGTTGTTATGGGTTGGTAAGTGTGGAAGTTCCCAGCAATGCGTCTCAGTCCAGGAAGTGCCAGGCTTTCTGAGTTTGTTATCTCTCTGATCTCCAGTAGAGCAGCCTGGGATTCAGGGGTCTGGATTAGGTAGAGATGGGATGGGACATAATAAACATTAGAACTCAGGGAGAAAAATCATAGCAGTGGTTCTCCAACCTGTTTGAACATTAGATATTTTCCTGCTTGGGCTCTTCCTTGGACCAATTAAATGAGAATCTCTGAAGGAAGAGCTAGGATACCAGTACTTTTAAATTTGCAGCCAGGATTGAGAACCACTGGCCTAGAGCTCTTGCTGGAACTTCTAACCATCATCATCCATGTGCAAAACATATGTGCATATATGCAGTACTTATTAAAGAGAAAAGGAACTTAGCTTTAGCTTCATTGGTTCAACATTAGAGGAGAGGAAATGAATGAAGGGTGTGTGTCTCCATTTGTGTATCTGTATCTGGATATAGTGCCAAGTTGGTGAGGGCTCTTGCTAATCAGAAGGTGTGTGGGGCATGCCACTCCAGGTGTGAAGATGAGTCTGTGTGACTCTTTCCTCTGTTTCTTGCAGGGCTGGCTCTTGTGCTGAAACACCATGACGGTAAGAAAATTGTGTTCTTTCCTGCAGAGCCAAGGAGATTCTCTGGCTAGGAAGTCCTCCACACTGCCTGTGCCCTGCAGCCCTGCCCTGCCTGGTTTCTCTGCCAGGGATTACTGATCCAATGCAGTTCAGCAGAGGATATTTGGTCACTTGCTTTTTGTGTCACTCTGTGCCAGGATCCAGACTTAAGGATTCATTTTTGACCAGGATTTCATAAGGCATTCTAACCCCTCTATCTGGGGATCTCAGCAAGGGGGAGGGATTGGACCTCACTGTGTCTTTGGTGTGTATGTGGTGGCATGGTGGATTCCGCTGCAGTCACCTGGCCTCTTGGGCCAGGTGTTCACACTTCTCTCTGAAAGCTGAACTCCACATCTTCCCTTGATCTGTGTCTTCCTCACCAGGTGCTGCCTACAAACTGGTGTGTTATTTCTCAAACTGGGCACATAGTCGACCAGGCCCTGCCTCTGTTTTGCCCCAAGACCTGGACCCCTTTCTCTGCACCCACTTGATATTTGCCTTTGCCTCAATGAGCAACAATCAGATTATTGCCAAGGATCTCCAGGATGAGGAAATTTTTTACCCAGAGTTCAACAAACTCAAGGAGAGGTGTGTTTGTATTGGTTTTGGGGTTGAATTTTCAGATTTTACTGATATAAGAGAATTAAAACTATTTCTCCTATTACTTTTAAACTTTCCTCTCATCCTTCCTGTCCTAGCTTCCTCTCAATTGCAGTTCCAGAGCATCCCTAATGTAAGAATTCCCAGTTAACAAACTCTTTGAGCTCCTTCTTGCCTCCTTGCCTTGGTAGTTGCTGCTGCTTCCTCTGAACATCATCTCTCTCCTGTCTGCCTGGCAATACCCAGGTCCCCTTTTGAGGCCAGGTGTGAGGATTTTAAGGTATTAATGCTATTAAAGTGCTTCAGAGAAGTTCTGAACATCACAAATGCTCAACAAATGTGATGTTTTTATTATCCTTTGTCACCTGCAACCCCAAGTGGTGAGCTCCTCAAGGCAATGTTTCCTATGTCTTTGAACATCTAGTGGCTAGGTCAGAACCTGCAGAGTTGGCACTCAGTAAGTGCTTGCTTAAGTAGTTCCCTCTCCAGAACTCCTTGATTCTTTCCTTGCCCAAGATAAGGTTTGTTGCTGCATAGGTGGGCATGATGAAAATCCTATGCCACCAGATCCCAGGTCCCTGAGAGAGGGGAGTTTGTCCATTTGTTTAATATTTTATCTCAAGCACCTAAACCAATCAAGGCACATAGCCATTGATCAACAAGTATTCTGGATAAATGAATGAGTGAAAAGGAATATTTTAGGCTAGTCTTTTATTTCTGGATACATTAAGGGATTGTAGGGGGAGTCTGGTGGATTTTGTACAGCTTTTGAGTTGTGGGGCTGTGATGAGGCTTGGGCTGATTGCTTTCCCCGCTTTTCCTTTCCTCTTCTTTCCTGTGTTCTTCTCTCTCCTCCTGTCCACCTTTGTCTTCCTTTCTTTCCCCCATGTTTCATTCCCCAATTTCCCATTGTTCTTCCAATTAACAAAGCAAAAAGAATGCTAAATTCAGCTGTTCCCTGGCATGAAGACCCAGCTTACTCACTCTCTGTCCCATGTTCTAGGAACAAGGAGCTGAAAACACTGCTGTCCATCGGAGGATGGAACTTTGGCACATTGAGGTAAGCTCTTGTCACCAGCTTTTTTCTGAGAGAATGGAGCAGGAGGGCTAGAAGTGAGGATGGTGGGGTGAGAGAGTCAGCTTAGCTGTGAGGACAGCAAAGCCAGGCAGATGATTCCCCCAGCCTTGACTTCATCCTGGATTCAGCCCCCACCATCGAGGATCATAGAAGAGAAGGAAGTTCTAGCAGGTGGCAAGAAAGTGGATGAGGCGGGATAAAAGACAAAATGGGACAATCTTAAACAAACCTCAACTTTCCATAAAAGGTAGGGATTTTGTCTCTGAAGAGAGGAGTCTCATGTGGACAAGAAGAATGAACCCCAAACCTTGCAGGGCTTGGGTTTCCTCACTTCATAAGTGGAGCCAGTGATATAGGCCTCTGTCTTAGTTAATTTTCTCGTTGCTAAGACAAAATACCTGACATCCACAAGTTAAAGGGGGAAAGGTTTATTTAGCTCACAGTCTGTAGAGGTTTCAGTTCCTAATCGGCTGGCTCCAAGGCAAGGTGGCTTGGCAGAGGGGCATCACAGAGGAGAAAACAGTTCATCACAGACAGAAGACAGCAAAAGCAATCGAGCAAGGGACAAGACAAGCTTCTTTCTGTCTCTTATATTGTATCCAGGCTACTGGGATTAGGGTGGTGCCAAACCAATCAGTAGACTGATTTAATAATCACCCACCTTTAATCCTAGCACCCTAAGTCCTAGCATTGCACCATGAATCAATCACACACTCTAGATTTGGCCACCTCTGAAAAAGTCCCACCTATGACTGCATGAGGCTTTGCGGGGAACATTAAACACAAGCCAAAACAGCCTCAAAAGCTATATTGGAGAATAGGGAGCCACAAAGCTAGTCTTAGTGCGTGGAGACAACATATGCATTCAGTGCACCATGGATGCTTTTGTCAGCACTGCACCCTCCATGAGGCCATGTGGAGTAGACAACTTGCCTACATATTCTCTGGAAAAGTGCTTCCCCTCTATCACGGCCAAGGCCTGAGTCAGAGGCCTGCTTGCCTTCTCCCTTACGAGGAAGACTTGGTGGCTTGGAATAAGTGGGGAAGCCCCTTTTAAGGGACCTCCAGATATGATGGAAGAAGGATTCCAGATGTGACGTGACAACCATTTCCGCCCAACCCCAGCCTTCATGTCTCCCACTCTGAACACTTGCCACATGCTAGACAGGGCTAGAGGCTGCATGTGCATTATCTTGCAGCTGCCATGGAAATTTTAAAGTGTTGTTTGTATTTCTAATTGGTAGGGAAAGGAAGTAAGAGCCACAGGTATTAATAAACTTGCAAGATTTCTCCCAGGCATCCCTTAGAGCTCACCCAGCTGGGAGATGGCAGGCAAGACAATGAAACCCAGGCCTGTCTGTATCTGAGTCTGGTTATTTTCTAAGTATTGTCCACAAGGATAGCCCAGAATTGCTTAAAATTCAGCTCTGATAAGTTAGAATTTTTCACAAAGTAGCTTCACTTTGAAAGAGAAAACAAACAAAAATCAAACAAGAAAATAAAAGGGACAGAAATTCCTCTTTAGAACACTGGCCTCTTATGTAAACTTATTCAACCCAGGCCCAGATTAGCTCATAGAGTCTTCTGGAAGTGCTGGTCTTGGCTCACTCCAGTCAGGGAAAGAATGTCTGTGCTAGGATGGGTGGTGGGAGCTGGCAGTTATCAGTGAGGAACCAGGCAGAGTGCCTTGCCAGCAAGTGAACCTGGCTAGGTACCTTGAAGGAGGTTTAGATTCTGTGAACAGCATTCTTTGCCTCTCTCCCTGGTCTCTCTGCAGATTCACCACTATGCTGTCCACATTTGCCAACCGCAAAAAGTTTATTGATTCAGTTATCTCTTTCCTGAGGACGCATAGCTTCGATGGGCTTGACCTTTTTTTCTTGTACCCCGGACTGAGAGGCAGCCTTGTGCGTGACCGGTGGACATTTCTTTTCTTAATTGAAGTAAGGCCACTCTGGGAGCAATGGCTATGCCTTTTTGTTTGTTTGTTTTTTAATCATGTCTGGGCTCATGGCTAATGGGGAGCACAAGGCTGGGGGCAGGAGCAAGAGATAGGAAGCAGAATGTTCTTTTCCTGTTCATCCCGAGAGGTGTTAGGCATACGTACTGCTGAGCAGGTATCTTTGGTTGCTCTTTTTCTGTCTGTATCTGGGCCTTTCTCCAGCCCTCCAGCCTAAGTGGTGCATTCTCTATGCAGCATCCTGAACTCCCTTGGACAGTGTCGGTCTGGATTTGTGCTCCCCGTCTGCTCACTTCATCTCTGGTAAATCTATACCTCGCTAGTCTATGTCTGCCTTTCTTGATGCCTGTGGGCAAGGCCTGTCTCTGACTCAGCTTTGTGTCCCCAGACTTGGCCTAAGGAGCTCAGTACTATAAATGTTTCCTGGATGAAACTTTCTCTCCCCAGCTATTTTCTCTGGTGTCTTTCTTCCTAGGAGCTTCTGTCTGCCTTCCAGAAGGAAGCACTGCTCACTAATCGCCCAAGGCTCCTTCTCTCTGCTGCAGTCTCTGGTGTCCCACACATCGTCCAAATATCTTACAATGTGCACCTTTTAGGAAGGTGAGTAGATCCTGGTGGGACAGGATGTTGGAGGCAAGGAGGAATCTTGAGCACAGAACCCCAGAGCAGCTCATTCCCTGTCTCTGCACTTGTCTTGTGCCTGCTCTGGTGTCAGTGGGGATTAGGAGTGGGCTGAGGAGCGTGGATGGGGACAAGAGTCAGTGGCGTTATACATACCCCGGGCCTTTCTTTAGAAGATTAGAGGGAGATGCTGCCATAGTGACCACAATGTTATCGTGGGTAGAGTCTTCTGCATGGCTTATTGCTGGGTCTCACAAGGACAGAATGCCATGAGCCTGGCCTCTTCCTTCTCAGAGGACACCTATAGACACTATGCAGCAGATATTGGCATTAGAGCATAGGTGAGTTAACAACCACTGCTATAAAACCAAAGAGGAATGCACATTCACACCCAATTTTCAGAGCAGATCTCCACGGCAAAGGTTAAAAAGGTAGACAAGAATTGCATATAAATCTTTCTGGACATACTGGCTCTGGGCTAATTTTCTTGAATCTCAACAATCAAGTATTTACAGATGAGGGAACTGAGGCAGATGCAGGAAAAGGGTGGGTGTGGTGTTTCTGTGTGTGATTGAACAAGGGAAAGCCATTTCAATGTGGAGGAAATGCGAGAAATGTAGTAGAGGATGGAGTCTGTTAGTGTTAATCCAGGAGGCAGGCAGGATTGAGAGAGTCCTGCTTTCATACAGCTGGACGACTTTAGGCAAATTAGTTAACCTGTTTGAGTTTCAAAATTTTCTGCTCTAAAATGGAGAAAGTTATGGAACTTAAGGCATTGGCCAGATTAGAATTAAATTAGATAGTCCGTGTAAACACTTCCACCTCTGATCTGGCACACGCTGGATTATATCTGGTCATTATGAAAGCTCTCTGGAGGGGTGGGTTTCAGTGACTCTTTGAATTACAGAAAGGTGGCAGCTCTTTTATTGCTATGGGACAGTATTGCTTCGACGCATGACAGTTTCTGCAGACTTAGCTGAGTCCTGCCTACTTCCACAGATACTCTCAGCATGCATACAGCCTGATGCACAGTTGTCCCTAACCAGCAGTTTGTCCCATCTCAAAGTGGCTGGTGTAGTCTGGGCAGGTTCCACAGGCAGAAAGAGCAGGGAAGCTCAGGGGGCCAGTGCATGGCTGCTTAGCTAGTTAGCACTGAAGTTCTGATTAGAAAACCTGGCTAATCTGACCTTCATATCTCCACCTGTGTTCCTTACAGACTCTTGGATTTTATCAACATCTTGTCTTATGATTTACATGGAAGCTGGGAAAAGTTCACGGGACATAATAGCCCCCTGTTCTCTCTTCCAGAAGACTCCAAATCTTCAGTAAGGAAAGAGCTCAGGCACCCCAGATATTGATCCTTGAGCCCAGGCCATTGTCCATTAGAAATAAGGAGGCCAAGCATGGTGACACATGCCTGTAATCCCAGTCCTTTGGGAGGCTGAAGCAGGAGGACCACAAATTCAAGTCCAGCCTGGGCAATTTAATGACTTAATGGGACCCTGTCTCAAAATAAAAAGGACTGGGGGTGTAGCTCACATACAATCCCTAGTATGTGGTGGGGGTAAGATGAGAGAAAGCAAGCAAACAAGACAGTAAATGAGCCAGCCATCCAGGCAGGTGGGGATGGTGGCACATGCCCATAATCCCAGCACTCAGGAGGCTGAGGCAGGAGGATCACTGTGAGTTTGAGGCCAGTCTGGGCTATAGAATGAGTTCAAGGCCAGCCTGAACTACACAGCAAGTCTCTGTCTCAAAAAGAGAAAGGAGAGAGACAGAGGGAGAGGGAGAGGGGGAGAGAGAGAGAGTGAGAGAGAGAAAGAGAGAGAGAGAGAGAGAGAGAGAGATTGAAACAGGGAGAGGTTGTGTTTTTCCTCCCTGCAGGCATATGCCATGAATTACTGGCGAAGGCTTGGGGCACCCTCAGAGAAGCTCATTATGGGGCTCCCCACCTATGGACGTACCTTTCGCCTCCTCAAAGCCTCTAAGAATGGGTTGCAGGCTGCAGCGATGGGACCAGCATCTCCAGGGAAGTACACCAAACAAGCTGGCTTCTTGGCTTATTATGAGGTGATGGGATTAGAGACCTCTGTCTAGCAGCTAGGGCCCCTCTACCCCAGCTGAAGCAAGGATCAGGAAAAGGGGCAATGGCAGGGTGAGAGCTATGGACAGGGGAAGAGGTAACTTATTGGGACAAGAAAATTTACAATCTGGGAGATTTTCTTTTTCCTTGGTAGAAGTTGAATCCTTTGTGAGGGATGGGAGACTCAGGGGAATCTGAATGGAAGGGGACAGAGATTTCACTCCTTAAAAAGACATTAAATGTTATATGGGTAAATCCTGACTTGGTATTTGCCTAAATAAAAATCAAGTTTGCTCCTTTGCCATATATATAATTTTGAACATATTCAAAAGTAAAAGAAGGCCAGTGATATAGGTCAGCACCACAAGTGCCTGCCTGGCAAGAGCAAGGTCCTGAGTTCGACTCCTGGTACACGCATATTGAAAAAAAAAAAGTAAAAAATAGCACCCCCCCCATATCTCCTACCCAGCTTCAGTCATCAATCCATGGCCAGTCTTATTTCATTTCTGTTCTCTCGCTTTCTACATTCCCACTACTAGGTTATTTTGAAGAAATGCTAAGACACTCACTACTGTAGGTTCTTTCATCTCTACTCCAACACCACCCCTGAATATCCATCTTAATGAAGCTCGCTAGGGGATGGGGTAGAGGAAATCGATAGGGCCCCAAGTGAGTGTAAGACATAAGGGGAGCAATGAAAGGCACGTGAATGTGTGCTGTAGGAATCTGGAATAGTCTTACAGAGCAGGTGGACTCTGAGCAGACTCTGAAGCACAGGAGAATCCTGATGGCAGGTCAAGCACAGCAGGTACAAAAACACAGATGTTAGGGGGACCAGATGGAGAACCATAACCTTACCTTAGGCAGGAGGTCCTGAGTGTCTCCCTAAGCTCTGCTCTATGCGGGATGGATATGGACATTATCCTGCTAATCCAACGAAGCATGGTTATGAGTGTTGGCATAGTTGGAATAGTGTTTTGGAAGAATACCATGGGTCAGAAAGAGTTTAATGGAAACTGTAAAGCACTCAAAGAAAACAGAAGTGGTGTAGAGATTAACTTCTACAGCATAACTTGGATACATGTATTTCTTTGCAGCATATAGTTTCTAACACAATTCTGGGCACCCAGTAGACACTTAGATGCTTGACAGATTGTAACAGCCTAGTTTTCCCTGCCTTCAAGACCTTTAAATCTACCAGAAGTTATAACACTAGTTTGACAACTATGTATATATGAGGCAGTCTGTGTTGAGATCTATTGAACAGAGGAGAGATATGTTTATGAAAACACTTAAAAAATGCAGGTCCAGTCATGGGTCAGGTATAGTCCTCTTAGTACTTTGCCAAACCCCGACTTGGCTTTTTTAGTATATCATGTACTCCCCAGTTCTCTCTTTTTTCTCACCTTGGATGCTAAGGAAGGAAAATGGAGCAGAGAAATTTATTCAGGATAGGAGCTCTTTTGTGAGTGGATTTCCTACTCCCTCTTTGGTCTACCTTTTTTCATTCATGGTGAGGGCTTTTTGGAATCTTTATCATGGGGCAAGGAACAACCAAGCCTCCTTGGTGTCTCTTTCTGTGGCACTATATGGAACTCACCTGTGGTCCTCCTGACAGGTTTGCTCCTTTGTCCAAAGAGCAAGAAAGCACTGGATTGATTATCAATATGTCCCATATGCCTACAAGGGGAACGAGTGGGTTGGCTATGATGATGCCATCAGCTTCAGTTACAAGGTGAGACCCTGGTTCTTCAACCTGCTCCTCTCCTTCTCTTTCTCCCCTCCATCTCCCCTCCCTCTGCAGTCCCCCTCCCTCTTCTCCTTTTTCTTCTTTTTTTGGACCAGATATTTTCTTCTTTTCTATTTAGAACAGACAGTTTTATAACAGACAAATATCAATACATGGTAGCTTATCCTAAGTTCTCCATGAAAATTACTGATATGTGGCAGGGGTGGGAAAATCAGGGAGAGCTTCCTGAGGGAGGTAAGTAGGAATAGAAGATAATAACATGGGGGAAGTCTCAGTGGGGTAGAAAGTGTCTCACAAGTTCAAAGAAGAATTTGGGCAGATCAGAGACTTTATGGAGGGCCATAAATGCTGGTAAAGAACTTTAGTGTTCATTCGGCAGGGATTTTAAAGGAGGTTTCTGAGCAGGTCTGTGATTTGCAAGTTTGAAGCCTTTAGAGTATAACTGTGTCCCAACCCCCAAATAGGTGGTGTTTTACAAAGCTGGATCTGGCAGGATTTTTTTAGTGCATTAAAACTGAAACTTCGTATCCCAGTAGATCCTGAGCTGCCTCTGTTTTGAAATCATCTGAGAGACTTGATAAATATGGAAATTCTTGGTTCCACCCATGAACAGTAGTCCTTAGAAAAAGTTTGGAAACTTTTTTAGTATGTCTTCACATGTGATCATGCTGTGTTCCGTTTGGCATTTTGGAAGCTCTACTGGACATACAGGGTCTAAGCATGAGATAATGAGGGTCTGGACCCGGGTGGTTGGAAGGAGATGCAGTTTGTGAGTGAGAAGTTCTCAATATTCGGCAACTGCCTGAATATCGGGGGTTGTAAGTGGAGAGAATTCACACTTGTAAGTGAATGTAGAAGTGACAAGTGTTTGGTGTTCCTGGGAAGGGAGAAATTTGAGGTGGAAAACGCAAGAGATGGGGGGCACTCATGAAGTTTCCTCTGCAGTTATACATGTAGCTTCTCTATGTATAACTCCTATGAGGCCTGCTGAGGAGAAGAGAGGTGGAAAGCATACATGACTTCCAGCCCCTAGAACCTTTCTCAGTGGTTTGGGAATGGAAACACAGACAGAAAATATCAGTGATCCCATGGAAAGAGCAAATGGGGTGGACTTAAATATACGATCCATAAGACATCAGAGAAGATTTACCCCGTGTGTTGGGAGAAGATCCTGGGAGCAGCAGTAGAGGATAGACTTGCTTGAAGATCATTATTGCGTCTTGCAGAACTAGACAGGGACATGAGCCTAGTGTGGGGATGACTAAGGGACTTCATCACAGAATATTAGAGGTAAAAGAAACCTTGGAGATTGTTGCTGGGAGATAATTATCCCTGGATGTCTCAGGGATCCTGCATGGTGTGGGCTCTCTGAGACAAACTATACCAAAAATGGAGAGCTGCCTTTTCCCCTTCTCTCAGGACCTTTTGCTCACATTCAATGATTGTTAAAAGTCCTCCTTCAAAAAGTGTTCATATATAAATAGAGCAGAGGGCACATTCTAGTGAAGTTGCCCTCCCCCACTAGATATTCTGCCATACCATACGAGCTCTAAATCTCACAATTTTGAGGTTCATTGTGGTGCAAACCCTGCTGCACATGCAGGTTAGCCCCTCATCACATTGCCCTGTGGGAAGCTGGGATGTGGGAACCAACTCAAGGTGCTGTTCTACTTGCTCTTTTTGCTATGAATAATTAATAATAATTTGTTCCCTGATCTGGGTCCAGTGTGTGTGTGCGTGCGCGCGCGTGTGTGTGTTTGAAGGCCAATGTATTAGCTTGTAAGTAGGATAAGTTCTCAAAACCTCTACAACTTCAGACTTAATAATTGGGTTCTACTTCCTCTTATTTTACATTTGGGTAAAGCAAATCCCAGAGAGGAGCAAAATGACTTGGCTAAGTTACACATCTATTTGAATATGGTGGAATCTGTTTTCTCTATCAACCTTGACAGAGAGCACTGGCAAAACAATAGGACCTGGATTTGAATGTAAACTCTCCCTTCTAGTTGTATCTGAGGTTTAAAAATTAAGGATAATAATAAAAAAAATTTAAAAATATGGATAAAAGCCTTTATCTTCTCATCTGTATTATCTGATTTATCTGTACTTTTTAGGATCACCTTGTCGAAGTGATTTTTTTGAATAATAATAAAGTGATTTCTATGTAGTTCAGTGAATGATAATGGCAATTAGCAGGCTGGGGAACACAGAGGGATAGTAGCTAACATTTATTGAACATTAACCCTGTGCCAGATATTGATCTAAATATTTTTATGTAGAAACATTTTAAGTTAGGTATACTCCTGCATAACATGAAACATTTTAACCATTTTGGTTCTATAATTCATTGAAATTAAATACATTCACATTTTGTGTAACTATTACCACCATTCATCTTCAGAATTTTTTCACTTTCTAAAATGAAACTGTACAGATTAAATCCTAACTCCCCATTTCTCCTAGCCCCTGCCAATCACCATTTTACTTTTTGTCTCTATTAATTTGACTCTTCTGAGTACCTCATATAAAGGGAATCTTACAGTATTTGTAATTTCTTTGGTTTGGTTTATTTCACTCAGCATAATGTCCTCCAAATTCCATCCATGTTGTACTACATAGGAATACTTTTGATCCTAGAAATGTTGGAAATGCTGTTATTCTTTTTTTTCACAAAGGAGGCAACCAAAGCACGTAATATTTATATAAAAATTTCAAGATCCAATAGTTAATAAGTGGCAGAGGCTTGATTCAAATACATGGTACGGCTGCATTGCCTCTTGAAAGGTCATCTTCTGGTATTTGATATTGTAACCAGTCCGGAGGGGAGCCAGTATATATCATGTTGACTGATTGTTAATTTCACAGGCAATGTTTGTAAAGAAAGAACATTTTGGAGGTGCCATGGTATGGACATTGGATATGGATGATGTCAGGGGCACTTTCTGTGGTGCTGGCCCTTTTCCCCTTGTATACATACTGAATGAGCTCTTGGTGCAGGCTGGTAAGTAGCTGTGACTTGGAAGCCAGGATTGGAATTTGCAGAACAAGGCACTGGGTGGGTTCTGCTAAGTAAATGCTTTGATGAAGCAACATGATATTGAGGGAAGAGAATAAACTTTGATGTTAGCCGATGTTTTTTAATCTTGGTTGGGATATTTGGACCTTACTAGAGATACTAGATCTCTTTGAGCTTCCTTTTCCCTATCTGTAAAATGAGGATAATCCTTATACTCATGACATCGTTATTATAAGAACTAAGTGAAAATGAGAACTGCACTTGCTTATAGTTAGTACTCCATATATGTTAGTTAATATTTGTCTGTTTCTTTCTTTTGCTCTTATGGGCAAGGGTTAGGAAAGGAAATTTAGTTTCTTTCAAGATCCTGTTGATAGTAGAGGCTGCCTAGGCAGTTAGGAGATGGAACTTGGAATGCAAGAGCAGAAGCATCCTTAGAGATTTTTCATAATCCTCACTTTATAGGTAGCAAGACTGGTGCTTAACCTTGTTAAGTCTTTAGGTGGGCGCCATCCCAAGCATTTGCATCATACTGTCTAGAGCCCCTTTTGCTAGCATCTTTGTCCCTGGTGCCTCTTACAATGTGGAGACAAAAGAGGTTTCTCTCTGAGGATTCAACAACTGAGGAATTAGGGTTGGGGGGAAAAATCTTGCTGTTAGTGCAGAGGGGTCAAAGAGAGGGCCTACACACAGCACTTCATAGGTTACTCCCTGGAGTCATTCTCCAGAAATGTAGCACATCCACAAAGTGCCTGTGGCTTGGGACCATGTTACATGATAGGGTCAGGGAGAAGGGCTCCGTTGTGATGAGATTTCATCTGTGCCCTCAAGTGGTAAATTGTTAAATCTTCCAATTCTGGATTTTTGGAGCAGGTACTTCAACCTTGGAGTGGTTCTAGACCTGCCAGTAATTAATAAGACAGGAAGAAAGAGCTAGGATTCTCATCCCTTTCTAATTTTTTTTTCTCTAGTGGTCAGCTCAATTCCTTTACCACAATTTTGGCCCTCTTCTGCTATGAATTCTTCAAGATCTGACTCTGAAAGACTGGCTGTGACAAAGGCAATGACCACTGATACTATTAAGATTTTGCCTCCAGGGGGAGAGGCTGTGGCCACTGAGGCCCATGAAAAGTGTGAAAACATAACTATAATTCCTATAAGTAGAATTGTGACCCCTGGAAGGGAAACAGTATCCTCTAGAAAGCATAGTGTAGTTCTAGGAGGAAAGACTGAGGTCCCTGGGACAAAGACTATGACCTCAGTGGACCATTGGTCTGTGGCCAATGCAGAGACAACGAGAGCCCTTGTACATCTTCAGACAGAGACCCCTGGGGAGAAGACCATGACCATTGAGAGTCATCAATCTGTGACCCCTCAAGAGATAACTATGACCCCTGTGCATTTTCAGACTAGGACCTTTGGGAAGAAAACAATGGCCCCTAGAAGAAATGTTGTATCCCTTGAAAATGACGCTGTCCCCAGAAAGATGTCAGTCACCCCTGCTGGGAAAGCTGTGACTTTACAAGGGGAGAATTTTACTTTTGAGGTAGAAACTGACCCCAGGATGGGCGAAAGTGGTCTTTAGGTAGGAGGTGAAAACAAGATGCTGTCCTCCAGCGTTTTCATCCATCTCCTAAGATGCATTCTCCTTGCTTTTGACAACCCCTTCATTCCCACTGATGGAAATCATTCATCTATTCTCAATTACCCTTGCAAGAAGTCCTCTCTCAAAAAAAAAAAAAAGACAACTGAGAAAATTCTGCTGTGGATAAAGAATACTAAGCTCTGTTGGTAGTAGAAACTGGGAAAGCTCTTTTCTTTTATGTGATAACACAAGCAACTTGATCCCACCCATTGATAAATGATTGATGGGGTAAAGCAGACACCAAAACCACAAGGGGGTCAATCTCTTTTCTGTTGAATAAATTGGAAACATAAGAATCTACTTGCAGTCTCTGTATTCTTTTCTTAAAATGGGTTGGGCAACTGAATTGTCAGCCTCTTCCTTTCTTCCTTCTCCCTTCCCTACTACTATTTTTGGAAGGGAGTTTGTGTCAACTCTACAATGATGTTTCCCACTCTGGATGATGGGCTTCCTTTTCTGCCATTATCAACAGCTCACTTCATTGTTGGTTGGAACCAGTATCTCTTCTAGAGCAGGTTTCCACAATCCTCAAAAAGAGCTGGGAGGATGAGGAAGTTCAGTCTTCCAATTATATTCTCTGCTTGGTGAAATCTTAGTTGTAACTGACAAAGCATAATATGCCTATTTTCTCCTCAAAAAGTGGTTCAGAAGGCAAACCAGTATTTTAAAACCTTTTTTGGGAGTGTTACTGGCACTTCTAGGTCACCTCCAGAAACACCAATTCCTATGGATTAGACACTTCAGTTTGCCTGGGGAGCATCTTTCTGAGTACGACTAACCCTCATAAATTACTACAGATATAGGCCTGGGTCTAGCTCTCTATTTCTAGTAGATTACACCACAAAAAGTGCTGTCACATTTGACACTAATATTGTGTATTAGTTAATTTTCTGTTGCTAATAATATAATACCACAGAATGGGCAAAATACCAATAAAGATATTTATTATGCTCTCATTTATGGTCTTTTTGCTGACAGAATCCTGAGGTGGTTCAGGTCATTACATGGTGAAATGCCTGGTATGTGCCTAAGGAAAAAAACATTATCAAGAAAAAGAAATTAGCAGAATGTTTAAAGGTCATGTGGAACTGGAATGACATGTGGAAAACTTAAAGACTCCAAATACATGGCTAATTTTCAAAAGTTCATTTGTAGGTTCAGAAATTATGCAGGAGACTAGCAAATATCACTAAGAACTTTTAAAAGGCAGTGTAAATTCTATAGTCTTATGGTGGTAAGAAAACAAAGATATATTATGGAAAGAAGTCTACCTCAAAAATGTGTCTTCCTTTCAGGACATTTACCAGATTTGAATTGCATGAGCAGGAAGAGGGAGAGTAGAGTTGGGAACTTCTGATGAGATATGAATTCCTTTACATCTTTCAGAACTTAAGAGGTGGATATCTACCAGTTCTCAAACAAAAGCCAAGGAAATCTTACCCGAGCAGCAGGGGAAAATCAGAAGTAGATAATATTCCAAAAGCTGCAACTCAACTCTGACCCAACTCAATCCCTAAAGAGATTGGAATTAGCTGGCTCTTACCCTTGTGCAAAATCACAGAACAGAGAATCATTTCCAGTGTAAGGTCAAATCACCTCGAGCATGTACTTCACTTATTCACACTCAAAAACAATGAGAAATACAAAGAAACAACAAATTATTGCTAACAATCGAGAGAAGAAGCAACAGTAGAAACAAACTATAGGTGATTGAAATCAGTATTGTATACAAAAAATACTGTGATTTTTATGCTAAGATAATAATAGATAACAAAATAGATGAGAGAATGAAGAATTTCACTAGAGAATTAAAATCTGTAAAAAACTGAGTTATATATATATCCAACAAAAGACATACATGAGAATGGTGCTATTCAATAGAATTTAATGCAATGATCGAAGTGTTTTATAAACTACATTGTCCAAGAACATGCAGTAGTCATATGTGGCTATTCAGTACTTTAAATGTGGCTAATGCAACTCCAAGGAAGTGAATTTTAAGTTTTAATTAATTAAATTTAGATTTAAATGGCTACATGGTTTAGAGGGTACTGCACAACACTACAGAGTTCATAGCAACATTATTCTTAATACTTAAAAGTCTGAAACTTTCCAAATGACAATGTACAGTAGAATAAATAAATTATAGTATATTTAGTAGTAAAATAGGCTACATTGTAGATTAAATTATACCTTGTAGTATATTATAGTAGTCTCCATTGTGAAATATTATATAGCATAGAATAAATCATTGACAGCTATAATTTGGATGAATTTTATAAATGTACCATTGGTTGATATGAACCCAATGTAAAAGAGTTACAGGGATGATGCCTTTTTTTTTTTTATAAAATACAAAATCAAGCAAAAGTAGTAAGTCATTGGGGTATGTGTTTAGAAGGGAGCACAAAGAAACTTCTAGTGGACTAGTTATGTGGCCACTTATTCTCTCTAAAAACATATAATAGGTACTTACCTCTGAGGAACTTTGGCTGAGATTTTGGGTCAGAGTCCTCTAAAGCATTGCTGCTCTCTTCATAGATGTCAACTGCATTCCTCCTTATCTGTGACATTTATGAAGAGAGAAAAGGAAGGTGAGAGAGCTGATTCTTTTTTTTTTTTTTTTTTGTGGGTACCGGGGGGTCGACCTCAGGACCTCGCGCACCAACAGGCACCCGTGCTGCTGAGCGATATCACCGGCCCCTTTTCCGTATGTGGGATCCGGGAGTCGAACTCGGGCCCTCGCGCTTGCAAGGCAGGCGCTTACGCTGCTGAGCCATCTTACCGGCCTAGAGAGGGCTGATTCTAAGCTGAGGGAAATGATAAAGTGGAAGATCTTATGAGAGGGAAGGCTGTTGTGGATAGATGTGTGTGTGTGTGTGTGTGTGTGTGTGTGTGTGTGTGTGAGTGTAGAGTAGAAGTTGTATCTTGGGGTGTTGAGGATCAGAAATAAGAGTTTGGAAAGGAACTTAGTAAGTGTTACTTTTTCCTTTTCTCACATTTCCATATGCCTGCTTCATTGCCACCATCTTATATCAATGCCAAGAAGCTACACAGGAGCCTAGTAAACCCTTTTGGATTTCCTCTTCATGAATGCCACAAATATGGTTGGCGTAGAGAAACTATACTGCTTACATTAGAATCACATATCAACAGTGGGTAGCATGCTGCCCACTGACTTTAAATAAGAATGATTCTCGTTTGAGCCCCAGCATTAGGTTCAATTCTTGTCCAACTTTTCTCATATGGTCAACACACTTTTCAATATTTCAAGTTACTCACCCAAAGGAGCAATGCTGAAGTAAAATGGAAAGACCTCTGTGTCTGTACCTAGGTGGAAATAAACAGATGTCGTTTCCTCCTTGCCCCTCATCTTCCACTCTGCTGGGGCCCTGATGCCATAGACTAATGTCTCACTGACATCTTGTGGGTCTCACAGAAGGGCTTTTAAAGAGCTTATTAAAAGAAAAAGGAAATAATTGGACCCTTGGGACCATTTACAGTAGAAATGTGAGGACAACATTCAAAGCAGTGTTTGGAAAGGGTCTCTCTATGATTGTATTTATGTACGTACACATGTAAATCTATACATAATATAGGAATGTTGTTATTTTGTCATCCTCTCAAAAATATTTTTGTTCTTGGGAATTTGCAAGGTTCAAAGTTAAAATGAGAGGAATGACAACAAAAGCCTGTGACTACTCACTCATCACCTACACATTCCTCAGGATGAAAACATGATCTAGTTCTGTGCACTTATTGTTGTGCTGCAGAATGAGAGAGGAGTGTAACTGTCTAGGTTTGTAAAGTGTGGAAGAGTATGGGGTCTATACGTCCCTCATTTGCCTTGAAAAGTTATTTTCTGGTAAAATTGGTCATTGCTTGTGAAGACTTCTCCAGGGTTCTTGTTCAAGGTGGGTCAGTA
The DNA here is from genome assembly GCA_028451465.1 of Erethizon dorsatum. NCBI lineage: Eukaryota > Metazoa > Chordata > Mammalia > Rodentia > Erethizontidae > Erethizon > Erethizon dorsatum. The sequence continues at coordinate 84,222,870 of CM051829.1, forward strand.
AAAAGTTTTAAGAAGAAACATAACAGATAACTTTACTAATGTAGATATGGAGAGGAGACAACGTGACTATTCCTAATGATCTCATTAAAAAAAGAGTTCTGACATCCAATATGCCCCTTCCTAGTATTGTATTAGTTGATTTGTTCTGCAAGATGGCTGGAATTTCCCTGAGTAACTTCTGACAGTTCTCCAATCTGTACAGAAACACAATGTTGATTGTATAGAGTGTTCATGGGGGACTGTGGGGCTTCCTCTTTGGTAAAAATGTTGATAGGAGGGTCATAGAAACATACCTTTTGGTATAGGATTTTGCATTCTCTTAGCCTCCCACATAACAATGCCCAACAATCCTGAAGCTGAGGTGAGAATACTCTGGCACATCTCATTTCTACAATACAGCAAGGATTGGTCACAGGACTGGTTACAGTCAGGACCTGGGGAAGGCCAAGGGCAGGGAAGAACAGGAAAAACTAAATAATTCAGGAAGGAGGTAAGGAAAGCTGTCAGTTGACATGTGGAAACCTTGGAATCGACATAGTCTAATACCGAATGATAGAGAGGATTAATTAGTTGTCTCTTTATTTCAGGAAAGACATTATCGGGGCTGGTGAGATGGCTCAGTGGCATAAGCGCCTGTCTGGCAAGAGCAAGGTCCTGAGTTCGACTCCTGGAACCCACATAAAAGAAAAAAAGGGTCGGTGATATGGCTCAGTGGCACAAGCGCTTGCTGGCAAGCACGAGGTCCTGAGGTCGACTCCTGGTACCCACATAAAAAAAAAAAAAAAAAAGACATTATCTACATTCTGCCCCTGTCTTTCCTCGTGCAAGTTTCCATGCTGATTTTCCAAATATCATCAATTGCTCAAGACTTTGTTCCTTCCTCCCTTTATTCTAATTGAAAACATGTCTGTATTCCAGTCTTGGCAATAGGAAAAACCAAACTGCAGGCAAGATAATGGGAGCTCCTTAGTATACCAAAATAGGCAAAATATGTGCATTATACACAAGAGTTTAAAGTCTTATTGCTGTCCCCATCTATACAGTTGGTCTTGTCAGTTGCTAATCTATTGATGAAAAGTTGTCAGATGCAAAAGATGGAAGTAGAAATGCAAATATCATGGCTCCTTCCATACATTTCTATAATTTTTTGTGCACCTACTACATGGAAGCTACTGCTAAGTACAGTGGGTAACACTTCAGGAATTAGCCTCCTTTAGACTTCAAAAACTAGTGAGATGGGCTGGTGAGATGGCTCAGCGGCTTAAGTGCCTGCCCGGCAAGCGCGAGGGCCCGAGTGCGACTCCCGGAACCCACGTACGAAAAAGGGGCCGGTGATATCGCTCAGCGGCACGGGCGTCTGCTGGTGCTCGAGGTCCTGAGGTCGACTCCCCGGTACCCACACACACACACAAAAAAAAACTAGTGAGAGATAAGAGAAGTACTCATATTATGTGTCTAATAGAACTGGGGTTTCTCTGCACTTTATAATGCATTATTTCATATTATACCAACGGAAAAGATTCATGGAACTTATGTATTAATATGATGCTGAAAAGAAGACTTTCTTGCCGGGTGTGGTGGCACATGCCTGTAATCCCAGCATTTGAAAGGCTGAGGCAAAAGAATCGATATGAGTTTGAGGCCAGCCTGAACTACATAGTGAGACCCTGTCTCAGTCACCACCCGCAAAGACTTTCTAAGTGTAGTAATAGAACCTGGAGCATTAAGAATGAGAGATGCCAGCGATACAGATATGAGATGAAAAAGTCTTTAGAACTGTTGTAAAGATGATAGCTTGACTGTTTTTGACATAGGTGAGGAAGGGGGCAGGCACAGGCTCAAACAAGCACAACTAACAAGCAGGCACAAGTTGTCTCTGTCTAGACAGGGAGAGAGAGTAGTCTCTACTTAGAAAGACCTGTGGAGATGTTACAAGCTATTATCATTTTGTTTGTAAATTGGGAGTATTGCCACTAGATGGCAGACAGCAACATAGGTTACTTTTTTTTTTTATGTGTAGGCAGGAAGAAAAACGAGACCATGAAAAAAGCAACAAGAATACTTTTCTCTAAAATTAAATTAGAGTCTCTTCCTCATTATCTTTAAAGTTGATACACTCACGCACATCCAAGCAAAGAGAGCTTGAGTACATCAGAATGTGGTTAGGTAGAGGTCTCGGGTTCACAGACCAGACTGAAAATCCCATTTCTACCTTCTATTAACTGTTTGACCTTGGGGAAGTTAAGTTAGCCTCATAAGGATGTTGCCATAATAAAGTGAAATATGTACCAGGCACAAATTTGGTGTATGTGGGAATTATTGTCATAAGCATATCCCCAGTAGCTCTGTTTCCTTAAAAAAATATTCTTTCTATAAAGAAATGTTAAATGAAACATATGGACGAGAAAGGAGGCTTGAATCTACAGGGACACAGTGAAGGTGGGTGACTACAGAGGCCTCCACAAAGAAATGCACCAATGGAATGGAGCAATGGATACTGTGAACTACAATGGCTGGCAAGTGACTCCAGTCCAACCATCTCCTGGAGAGAGTGCTTGGACAGATGCCATTTTATAGAGGGGCCAACAGAATCCAGTACTTGGAGCAGCCGTGTGTTGGGATCCTCTCAGGGCTCCCAGTGCCTCAGGCACAATTGTGGGAGACATCCAGGGTCAAGGAGCTGAGGTTAGGCCAGCAAGATACACCCAGAGTGTTGTAGGCTGAACAGTTTAGGCCCCAACACCACAACCGGAGTCCAGGATCAGCCTGAACTTCTGTGGAGTTGAAAGCATCAGAATTGGCACCCCACCCTATTCATACTGCAGGCTTGCTCGGATCATCCTATGGGGACCTGGACTCTGTCTTCCTTTGTCTACCACTGATAGCAGAGACATACCCTGAATTGAACCCTACCACAAAACTGTAGACCCCAGAAGATAAACACAGGCTTGAAAAAACAGAGAAATTTCAATTTTTTTCTCTTTTTTCTTCATTATTTGTTTTTATTTTTTATGAGTGTGAACACTGTTTTTAGGGCTTTTTTTAAATTGTTTTGTTTTGCTCTTGTTGTTTCCTTTTTTCTTTTCCTCCTGTATTCTTCACCAGTTTACCAAAGCTTGGGTAATCTACCTTTGTCCTTCAGCCTTGCTTCTAATTTCTTTCTTTTATTTCTCTATTTTTCATCTTACCCCTTTTAAATTTTTCTCCACTGTGGGGAAAATCATTCTATTGAGGGGATACTTACTGTACATAATTTTCTGATTTGTTTTAGATTTTGTTATGTAACTAATAAATCTTGTACTTATGGTTAAAGGCGGCAAATTAACAGTTACCACAGTTTGTCATTTTCTAGATTGTGCTTGATGTTATTGTTATGCTTGACTGATTGTACTAGTTTAGCCAAGGTGACATAGTTGTGGTCAGTTGTTCTTCCTTGCATGCCAATACCAAGATTGTCTGGGGTAATAAACAATACTGTAATCCAGTATTAAAGAACTGGGTGCTAGGCCAAATAGTCAGCAACTTCTTATCCCTAATAAATTGAAGAGACAGAATCTTGGGACAGATTCAAAAGCCAAAAGCCAGCTACACCTAGAAGACATCTCTGAAAAGTAGTAATTTCCTAAAGGAGGAAATACTAGTAATAAAGCTTCCTATCATAAGCAATGTACAAGCATCAATGCACAAGACAAATTAAAAAAATAGAAAGTGAAAAGACACAGAGGCAAGATGCAATCCCAGACCTCCAGCTTGCCCAAGGCAAATCCAGGGGGCATTGAGGTGGAAGAAATCAAAAGCCACCCAGCCAAACTTTCTGAAATGGTAGCAGCAAAAGTAACAAAGCAGATGAATGAGGATCTAGAAAAAAAAAAAAAACAAAAACAGAAAAAATTTCACAGATAGCTAAAAAGATGATCACTATAATGAAGGGTACAGTTAGTGAGTCTATAGTAGATGCAGATTAAAAAAAAAAAAAAGAGGAGCTCAGGAAAGTGATGGGAGCCATGAATGCCCAACATAGGAAAGAACCAGATTCCATGAAACATATTCAAACAGATATCCAGGAGAATAAAAATTCTATTGAAAGTATACACAGCAGAATCAACCAATGTGAGGACAGAATATTAGACCTAGAAGACAGGTTTGTGGTTAGCAATCATCAAATGAAAGACTTCTTAAAAATATCAAGGCACCATGAAAAATCAGTCCAACAGCTGCTGGATGATGCAAAGAATAACATAACATTGATTAGAATCAAGGAAAAATGAGAAGATAGCACAAAAGACACAAAAAACCTGTGCACAGAAATAATGGCAGAAAACTTCCCAAGCATGGAAAAAGAATTTTACATACAGATAAGTAAGGCATACTGAACTCCAATTAGCCATGATCAGAAAAAAACTACATCAAGACATATGATAGTCAAGATTACAGAAATTCAACACAAGAACAGAATACTAAAAGGGGTTAGAGCTGGGTGTGGTGGCACCACCTGTAATCCCAGCACTCAGGAGGCTGAAGAAGGAGGATTGCTGTGAGTTTGAGACCAGCATATGCTACATAGTAAGACCCTGTCTCAAAAAAAAAAAAAAAAAAAGTGGTTAGAGAAAAGAAATGAATTACCTATAAAGGAAAAGGAAAGCCTGTCAGAATGACAGCAGACTTCTCAAAACAAAATCTTAAGTCAAGGAGAACTTGGAGTAAGTATTTCAAGCACTAAAAAAAAATAACCTCTGGCCCATACTGATGTACCCCACAAAATATCTTTCAAAATTGATGGAGAAATAAGATACTTCCATGATAAAGAACACCTGAAGAAATTTGTGACCATTAAACCAGTACTCCAAAAAGCTGAGAAGGATATTTTAGCAAAACACAACAAATCCAACAATTTCATGAATCCCAGTAGAATGAACCCATGAGGCAAGGCAAGCAAGTAAACAGAGGGGAAAGAAAGGGAACTGACAACAGGAAAATAATATGACAAGGATAAGTCAGAATATATCAGTTCTAATCATCAATGTAAATGGTCTCAATTCACCAATCAAAAGAAACAGATTGGCAGGATGGCTCAAGAAACAAGACCCAACAATATTCTGTATACAAGAAACACATTTAACTAAAAGATACATTTGTAGGCTGAAGGTCAAAGGATAGAAAACAATACTCCATGTAACAGGAACCTGGAAAAAAAGCAAGGGTTGCTATTTTATTTGCAGACAAAGTGGATTTCAAACCAAGACTGAACCGAAGAGACAAAGAAGATCACTACATACTTGTTAATGGAACAATCCAAGGGGAAGAGATAACAATCATAAATATATATGCACCAAATACCAGCGCATCAAACTATAAAGCAAACATTAACAGACATGAAAAATCAAATAAGCACTAGTACAATTGTAATGCAGGACCACAATACCCCACTGTCACAAAAAGACAAGTCGATTAGACAAAAATCATAAAAGATATATTAGAGTTGAACCAAACCTTTGAACAAATGAGCTTAGTAGGTATCTACAGAGTGTTTCAACCCACATGAGAATACACATTCTTCTCAGTACCACACAGGACTTTCTCCAAAATAGACCACATACTTGCTCATAGAATATGCTTAAATGCAAAGGAAATGAAGTTATCACATGTATATTATCAGATCATAGTACAATAAAATTGGAAACCATGGCAAAAGAACTGCACAAACGTATGGAAATTAAATAACACCCTCCTGAACAACCAATGGGTCACAGATGCAATTAAAGAAGAAATTAGACATTTTCTACAATTAAACAATAACACCACTACTACATACCAGAATTTATGGGATTCAATGAACGCAGTCCTCTGAGGGAAATTTATAGTGGTGAATTCCCAAATCAGAAAAACAGTGAACTTAAATAAATAACCTAATGTTGAACCTCAGGCTTCTAGAAAAAGATGAGCAAGTTATACCCAAAGTATGTATGAGAGAGGAAATTATAAAGATCAAAGAAGAAATTAATGTAATTAAGTTTAAGAAAACATGGAGTTGTTTCCAGTATTTTGACATCAAAAAAAAAAAAAAAAAAAAAAAAAAAAAAAGAAAACAACACAAAGAATCAATGAATTGAAGAGATTTTTCTTTGAAAGACTAAATAAAATATTCTTGTTCTTGGATAGGCAGAACCAATATAGTGCAAATGGCCATACTTTCAAAATTGTTATACAGATTTAGTGCAATCCCCATCAAAACACCAGTAGCATACCTTACAGAACTAGAGAAAACAATCCTAAAATTCGTTTGAAACCAGAGGTTACCTAGAATAGAAAAAGTAATTCTGAGCAATAAAGACAAGGTGGGGGGCATCACAACTCCTGACTTGAAATTATATTATAAAGCTACCATGATAAAAAAAAAACAGCATGGTACTGGCAAAACAAAACAAAACAAAACACTAGACTTGAGGATCAATGGAACAGAACAGAAGATGCAGAAACAACTCCAAATACATTCAGCCACCTCATCTTTGACAAAGGGGCCAAACACTTTAACTGGGAGAAAGATGGCCTCTTAAATAAACAGTGCTGGGAAAATGGCTTTCCACATGCTGAAGATTAAAGGTAGACCTATATCTCTCACCATGCACTAAGCTAACATTGAAATGGATCAAAGATCTAAATATTAAAACAGAAACACTTAACCTGCTGGAAGATAAAATAGGAAAAACTCTTGAAGACATAGGTGTAGGCTGTGGGGGCTTTGGCCAGAGGTATGTATGAGATGGATATACAGAGGTAAGGGACTTTTGGAGCCACAGAACCCAAACCTCCCAGAATGCATGCTTAGAGATTAAAAGATAGCCTACAGGGCGACAAGTCCAAGTAGGATCCAAACACATTGCCTTAAGGAATGAATGCTCTGGCTTTTATCCTTCCCATACTCCAATTTATTACTTAGATTGGTTTAAGGTCAGTCGTATAACAGACCACTCTGACCTTGCCCATTCCTTGTCTTGTCCTTCCTCTTTTTCTGACATGAATTCCTGCACTGATGTCCTTCCTTTGTCCTTTATCTTAGCTTCCTGGCTCTATCAATAAAAAGCCACAGAAGCTCCAGTTTATAGCCATCTTTACGAGACTCTCTCAGGCTGAGGGGTCTCAATTAAGGGTAATCCCTCTGGACTTCTTGGAATTTGAATTGGACATTGACTCTGAGTAATCTTTCATCCTTTGCATGGTGCCACAGTTGTGAACTGCAGCAGTAAACAAAGACCTTATGAACAAAACCCAAACCCACAGAAAATATTACAAAGAATCAATAACTGAAATCTCATCATATTAAAAAGCTTTTGCACAGTAAAAGAAACCAGCAGCAGAGTAAAGAGACAACCCACAGTGTGGGAAAAAATTTTTACCAGCTATTCCTCAAAGGACTAATATCTAGTATATATAAAGAACTAAAAAATCAGACCTTCCCCAAATTTAAAGATCCAATCCAAATATGGGCATCTGAAATGAATAGATACTTCTAAGATGAAGAAGTACAAACAGCAAATAAATATATGAAAAAATGTTCAACATCATTGGTCATTTGAGAAATGCAAATTAAAACAACACTGAGATTCATCTCACTCCAGAAAGAATGGCTATTATCAAGAAATCAACCAATAACAAATGCTGGTGAGGCTGTGGAGAAAAAACTGAAAAATTTCCTACTGTTGGTGGGAGTGTAAATTGGTAAAACCAATATAAAAATCAGTATGCAGATTCCTCAAAAAATGAAAACTAGAGGTTCCATTTTACCCAGCTATTCCCCTTTTTAGTATCTATACAAAAGAGTTAAAAGCATCATACCACAGTGATAAATGCATGCCCATGTTTATATCAGCACAATTGGTAATAGCTAAATCTTGAAAACAGCCCAGATGCACATCAATGGATGAATGGATAAAAAAAAAATGTGGTTTGCATATACAATGGAGTAGTACTCTGCCATAAAGAAGGATGAACTTGAGACATTTTTAGATAGATGGATGCACCTCGAGACCATACTTTTAAGTGAAATAAATTGAAAACACAAATTTAAATATTGCATTGTTTCTCTTGTGTGAGAAACTGAAAGTATAAATAAGGACCAAACTGTATGATATATATGGGGAAGTAGGAAGAAAATGTTAAAATGGGAAGGGGAATAAGGGAGGAAGGAAAGGGAAGAGAAGGGAGAAGGATAAAAAAGAAGGAAAAAATGGAAAGAAAGCTTTTGTAAACAAGCAGCAGAAGATGGTTTGAAGAGAGGGGAATGGGGAATAAAATAAGGATCAAGATATATTATGTAGAGGTACAAATTCTCTATGATGAATGTGACCATTATGTGTATCAAAAGAGTATCAATAAAATTAATTAAAAAATCAAATATACGAAGTTTAAAACCTCTTTGCATTTGTACATATCTTCAAAGTAGATTCATGACACATTTCCATCTAACAACACCTTTCTTTAAAGAATCATTTTTAGAACTTGCCTCTTTGACTCAGCTTCTAAAAGGCTACAATCTAATATATATATTAATATATATTAATATATTAATTATATATATTCAGGAAAATACTAAATGTGTCATTTGTTAGAGTAAGAAAAACAAACTTTGATGGCTCCTTGCTGCTTAGAATTAGTTCAATAGTTGGTAGCATTGCATAAAAGGTCCATGTTACAAGACTGTAATCATGTAAATCATACCCATATTGATATCTAATACCATCAGTGGTACCATCTATGTCCTATTTCTACCATACTCCAATGGTGATAGTACTGCTCGTGGTATAGTAGTTTGGTTGTTGGTGATAGTACTACTAGTAGTATAGTAGCTGTTCTATCCATAGTGTTCTAGTGAGTTGTAGTCAGTCATGAGGCTTGTCATAAATAAATTGATACAATAATAGCTAAAATTCTGAAGGCATTGAATATGCATTGTTTTAATATAGTATTGTACATTCAAAAGTATTTCCATTAGAGTATTGTGATTCTTTTTCCATTTCAAATGGTTTCTTGAATAGAAAACAATTTTCAGAGTTATAATTAGCATAATGGGAATTTGACACACCCAAGCAGGTCTGGTGCATCTTGGGATGATGAGGTACCACGCTGTGAATTGTTCTTCTGGCTATACTGGTCACAGTGTTCTTCAGATACACCATACAACTTCACTCTGTTGTGCCATTGCTCAAGATGTTCTTCTTCCAACACCATTCCACCTTCCTTACTTCACCTAACACCCTCCAAGATGCTTACTCAAATGTCACCTCCTTTGTGAAGTCTTTTCCATCTCATAAGAAGTATAACTTTCTTTCTCTGCTTGCTTTGTAAATTTACCACAGAAGCTGTGAAAGTCCTTGATGCTTCTCAGAGGGAGAAACAATCCATGGTTGTATAGGGGAATAAATTGGAACAAAGGTAAGAAAGCCCACATGGTTGGAGACCGAAAATGCAAGAGCATCTGGGTATAAGGAGATCCAATCTCACTCTGTGCCCTAACCCTTGGCTCTGCCACAATGTGCTGCACGTTGGTGGTGGGTAGTTGATAATCAGTACCATGAAGATCCTGGTCTTGGTCCTGGTGTAACTACACCTCTCAGAGGGTGTGGAACGTGTACTGGAATTCAGATTCATATGAGTTCCAGCCCTCAGGGAGCATGACAAACTTCCTTTAGAGACCTCTTGGAAAATCAAAACACAAACTTTGCTTGAGTTTCAGTGCCCTGAATTGAAAATTCACTGGGGACCAAGTCTTGAGATGTGTGTGTATGTGTGTGTATGTGTGTGTGTCGTAATGGTGAGTGGGTATTTTGTTGGCTAAGAAGAAAGGATGCACAGGCCTTGCCCTATGGTTACAAGAGAGATTGGATTGGGCTGAAGTGACTATCAGAAAAAGCAAAAATTTGAGAGGATTTCCTATAAAAGGCCCTATTTGAATAGAATACCATGATAATTGAAAACTCCAGTTTAGACCATTGAAGGGATAGTTTCGATGGGAGCAAGATGAAGTACTTTCCTTTTATTTACCCTATTCTCTGTAATTATTTTGAAGAAAGGCAAGTATACCTGCCAGGCAATGGAGGAACAGGGTGTAATGAATCAGTTTCTAATGAACAACCGAAAAGTTGATCCAGCTGCCAAGTACTGTTTCAACAATGATGCCATTACTGATAAGCCCACCACCAGCTACATGGATGTAATTTTAACTTTGCTCTCTGAAACCACACAGAATGAATCTGCTTCCTTTTCCACAAAATTACACTTTGGATATTTGAAAACATGCCCTTTCACTATTTCCTCATTGTTTTAGGCCAAACAACTACAGTTCCTGCTATCTTGGTACCTCTAGAGAACAACCACCTCACTACTTCCCTAAAACATATATCCTTTTTTCCCAAGAAACACACGTGACACTGTTAACTCTTCACTTTCTACTCTCATCTCATGGTTGAGCTCTGGATGAAAGAAGCTAATTTCTTTCTCCAGGTGAGTTTCTAGGTTCTAGACCCTAAGTACCTAAGATTGGGAAAGATTTGTTCACCTGAATTTTCAAGCTGTATTGTCTACTTGCTATAGGTTCACAGCATCATCACCAATGACTAGGAGATTGGCCTGAGTAAGAATGAACTCAGCATTCTCTTCTACTATTCAGAAGTTGATGGGATCCTGAGAATGGCCTATCAAACATGGCAGTAGAGAATGCTCCATATATTATGTAGCAGATGCCACCACAAGGACAGCTCACTCAACATATCTTCCACTATAACTACTTATAAGGAAAACTTAGTTCTTGAATAATCTCCAAATCCCTAAGCTGACATTGTCTTGGGGTTCAGGACACTCTGGTTTCTAGCTCTTGTCTGAACTTTTTAAAGGGATTACTGAGCCTCAGAATGGAGCAAGTAGTTCATTCCTAGGCACTGTAAATTATTATATGATGTATACATGTATCAAATCCATGTCTTTGTTCTTGGAGCTTCATTATCCCCACCAGCACAGTTTTTACCAGTTCCACCATTAGTAAAAATAGTATCTGTCATTGATTTTTAATACACATCAAATACTAGGCTAAGTATTTTAAATACATTACTATACATAAATATTCACACCAACACTATAAGAAGATCAGCAATATAGTTCATTCTGTGGATAAAGAAATCAGTAGCTAAATAACTTATTTAAAATTATGTTAATGAGGCCAAAATTTAAGCACAAGCTTATCTGATTACAAACCTCGTGGGCATGAATTAGTTATGTCTACACTCAAAAGTCCTCAAGATTTCTCTATCACATAGAAATTAAAGACAAAACTCTGACCCATCCTCAAGACCATACAAAAATAGGTTCTCCCCCCAATCATTACATCTTGCCCACTACTTCCTGATATGACTTCTACTCTTCATGCCTTGCTATACCTTCTTAACTTCTCATTTTGATCATATCTCTTGCAGAGCTTACCTGAATTTTAGACATTCTTCAAAGTCCCGATTAATTTCTAATCCCCCACATTCTCAAGGGGCCCAGTGCACAGTGATTTCTCACTTTCAACACTGTAGTTTTTAACTGTGCTTCTGACACAATTATTATTCTTGTCACTAGGGAAGGGGAAACAGTCCAATGTGCAAGAGTAAAGGAAAGAAAGAGCTTGGTATGCTGGGTGGTCTAATTTAATGTGCTCGGGATAAGATGTGCTTTTCATGTGGCCCAATTCTACTCATCCTAGTTTCTCTTGTTCAGAAAACTCCTTGTCTGACTCTCTCTGCCACCCCAGAACAGACAAATTCCCCTTTCTCTGGCACATTGTGCTTTCTTCATGGTACTTATCCAGGCTGCAATTAAACATCATTTTTGTTTTTGTTGTGTTTGGCCCCTCCACTGGCCTGTGGTATCTGTTTTAGTCACCATAGACTGTATTTCCAAGAACCTTGAATGATGCTTGGCTTACATACAGAACCCAAAAATTTATGTGAATAAAGAGGAAAAGTAGAGCAGCAGAAAAATCTGGACAAGAAATTAAGGACTGAATTATGTAAGGTTTTACATGCTATATTACAGACTTTAACCATTATTGCCTTATGGTGTTGGTCAGATAGCTTAATGTACTGTGTTGTGTCATCTCTATTAGAATAAGCTCCTTAGAAACAGTAAAAACAGATGTGGCCGGTGAGATGGCTCAGCGGCATAAGTGCCTGCCTGGCAAGCGCGAGGGCCCGAGTTCGACTCCCGGAACCCACATACGAAAAAAGGGCTGGTGACATTGCTCAGCAGCACGGGCGCCTGTTGGCACATGAAGTCCTGAGGGCGACCCCCGGTACACACACACACACACACACACACACACAAAAAGAAACAGTAAAAACAGAAAGGATGAAGATGTAAAAAGCTAGATGAGCTTTGATCAGGCATGAGATTATAGTTCTCTTGGCCACTATTTCAGTGTTAATGATTCAACAAAATATAATAAGGTGTCCTTTAGCTGAGCATACTGGTATGCACCATAGATTCAACCCTCTAGTTATTGAGGTGTGAAGATTACTTGAACTCAGGAGTTTGAGAATAACCTGCTAAACAGCAATACACTGCTAAATAAGTAAATAAGTAAATAGATAAATGAATTTGTTTTTACAAGTAAAAAAAAAACAGTAAGAACAAACCACCTTCTCCTTGAACCATACCTGCAATCTCCATAATCCCTGAAAGAATATCTTGCACGTAGTAGGTGTTAAAAATACATTTATTAATTAATTATATGCCTTATTTTTGGTGTTCTCTTCTGGACTCCATATAGCAAACTGAAAAAGACAAGACATAGCCTCTGTCTCCCAAGAGCTTTCAGTTCCAGCTGGAGAGAACACCAGACTAGGACCGAGGATATTATTCCAATAATCACAAATGCAGAGAAGTGCTACATGGGCACATGTGTAATAGGTTTGACCTAACTTCCTGGAAAAGGCAGAATGAAGAACTGCTGTGTTGGGGAATAGGGGTAGACGTGGCCAAATCTGTAGCAGAGGCACTCGATTCTCTTTATCCCAGTGCTCTCCTCACATTTTTCAGCTGTAACCAGGCCACTAATGTGTGCCTCCACAGGGCATTGTGGGTAGCAGGATCTCTGCTAACTGTTCCCAGCAGTACATGACTTTTTGCAGGCAACAGCAGGTCAGAAGGTTCAGAAAGGTAATGTGAGTAATCACAAGCCAAGGACTTCTCTGTACATTCAACACAGAAGCCTGAATGCAATGAATTTACAAGAGAGACCAGGAAGAGGGTGGAGGGGACCTGAGCCCCTGGTGGGAAAGACTGGGTGGGGACATAGCATGGCATTTCATTTTTTTTTTTTTTTGTGGGTACCGGGGGGTCGACCTCAGGACCTCGTACGCCAACAGGCACCCGTGCCACTGAGCGATATCACCGGCCCCTTTTTCGTATGTGGGATCCGGGAGTCGAACTCGGGCCCTCGCGCTTGCAAGGCAGGCGCTTACGCCACTGAGCCATCTCACCGGCCCAGCATGGCATTTCAGACATGAGCCTCAATGCAAGGCAAGACGAGGAGGGAGCAGTGCCAACTCCATGCAGAATGATGGTGTGACGATGCGTCAAAAGTTGCTGCTAATCTATTTCAGGTCATAGCAAACTGGAGATTTATGTGGCCACTGTCACTTGACCACTCTGAATTGTTATAGCCAGGGAGCAATATCTTTTTAAAATTCTCTTTGATTTCTTTCTTCTCTGAAAATATACCTTTGGGCTTTACTCTGAGTGGTCTTCTGTCCTCACATTGGCTCCCCTTTGTACTCATGTCTGTAGTTTACTTTTCCCTGCATGCAAGGGTCTATGCTCAGATTAAATCTTAATCCCTGAGGTATCAGAGGTGTACATGTGTGTGTGCACGTGTGTGCACCTGTGGATGTGCATGCACTGTAGTATGTGGACACATGCACACAAAGGTGGACCTGAATGTGAGAGAATGCTGCTAAAAGTGCATTCCCTATGCCTCCTCTCTAATTTGTACTATCTGAGGTTAGGTATTGTGTTCTAGAATGAGCTTCATTCTTTATTGCCATACCAATACAACCAACATCCAAGAGCTGAGATGCATTTAAGGAGAGGACTCAAGAAATCAAGAGGAGTTGCTCAGTGTTGAGCCTCAGAATCAGGTCAGGTCTTCCATGCTCTCAAGCATCTTCTGCTGAAAGGAAAAGAGGAAAGTCTCCCAGGGGGCTCACAGGAAGAAAATGGGGCTTGGGCCCCTTGCCTGGGCTCCCAGTCCCCTGGAGCTCCTCAGCTTCACATCTTCACCTCTGTTTGTGGTCAATGGTAGCTATGGACAGAGCAAGGTCTCTATGACTTTCATTATCAGTTCCCTCTGCCTTCCTCTGCCTATGTGTCCAATGCACATATTTTCACTCTGAGGCTTCCTGGATACTGTGATCAGGTGGACCCAAGCACCTGGACATTATATGTCCTAGCCCACATTTGAACATATATGGGAGATCATCAGGGGCCAAGCCAACACTGAGCAAGAATTCAGAGTCTTCATGGATGTTGTGGAATATAAAGCAGTGAAATTCCTGTGGGAAAAGGTGTCTACAGTGAAGCTGGTTATATCTTTATGTCCTTTGTGTCTGCAGAATAATGGCTACTGCAGGCTTGGGGTTGAGGCCACCTACCTGCACTTCTCCAGTGGGCAGCCCTTATGGTTCTGGGAGATGTCTTCTTCAAGGAATGTTACTCTCTGACATGCCAACAATGAGGGGCTTTCACTTCTCTGCCTAGATTATCCAAAAGTAGATGTTTCCACCACTTTCTTCAGGAGTCTGGGATTGTTGTGGTGGTTGTGGGCCCATCCACACACCCAAGAGGACCCCCAGACCACAAACCAGCTGATGGAGTTAGAGCATTCTGAATTAATCTTTATCATGCTCACATATAGTAGTTATGAGCCCCTTGCTCTCCCTTAGGCCCCAAGCTGGCAGATAAGAGGGCTACAGCAATGCAGAAGGAGAAGAGTAGTTCTATCTTCAATCTTGAAGATTCTGTGGTCAGGAGGAGCGCATGGAGATAGTGACCACATCTCAGTTGTAGAACAGTCTGAAGTAGGCAACACGGTTCCGATGCTTTCTAAACTCTCTGTCTGTGGACAACTGCAATGAAAGAATATTGTCCAGCTCAATACTCTAATCTTCTGCTTCTAGTCTTCCTGGCTGTGCAAATTATAACTGTGAGGCCCAGCTAAACCCTGACCTTATAGTAATCCAGTCTTAGTGATTTTTTCAATATTAGTGTACCTCTATCCTTTATCATTTAGCTGTGGTATATATTATGTTAGGAATTATTTGCTACTTGATAAATGTTCTAGTAGTTGGTATGCTTTCTGAAGGTAAGGATATATGTTTAACATGTTCCCACCGGCTTGAACCACTGGTGGTACACACGTGACTGTCCCATTAGGCGGCTTGAACCACCAGTAGGGTTAGCTATTTAACATCAAATTATGGAATTCAAATCAGAGCCGCCTGGCAGCAAATTACACAAATTACACGAATTACAGCCCCATTGTGAATGTGTTAATTCTTGAATGTTCCCATAGGCCCTAGCACAATGATGATACATTAGGCATTTAATAAATGTTTGTGGAATTAATCCTGAATTCCACTAGAAAATAAGTACCTCACAAATTATGATCACTTACATGGATCAAGTATATGTTATGTTATCAGGTACTATGTTAAATACTTTTTCACATCTCAATTATTAATCTATGCAGTCATATCATATCAATTCTATTATTATATTGATTTTATAATATAAAACTAAGACTTAGAAAAGTACAAGACTTGCCTAAGATCATATAGGAAGTCCATACTGGAGCTAGTATTTGAACACAGGCCATATTGTGCCCAGAATCCATGCTCTTAACCAGAGTACACTATAGCTCTCTAGGGATCTAACACTCAAATGGTGTACTAAGAGTCCTAAGATCTGGATTCCAGCCTCACAGCCTGCACAAATGACTTGGTCTTTCTGGCGTCAGTATCTTTTTCTGTCATATAGGGATATTTCTCCTGTACTTAACCCGAAAGATTGAGACTCAAATAAGAAAATGTGACTTTTGGCCAGTCATACATACCTTTAAAAATGAAATGAATGAAATCATGAAACCCTCTAAAAAGATCCTCATACTCATATACACACAAAACTATATATACAATTTCAAGGGACCATGGACTTCCTGAAGTTCATTTGTAGACTCTTAGTTAAGAACTTCTGACACATATGAAAATACTAAATTGGTCCACGGAAGTCCAATTTTATTACCTCAGCTTTTAGGGTTCTTTTCTGCAGACATGGAACCTGAGCCCAGTCTGGAGATCCAAATTTCATTGGCCAAGCAACTTTTGGGGGTGGCTTCTTCTCTGAGTTGTAAGTGCCAGGGCTAGAAATGAAAATGCAAACATCACTTTTAATGAATTAGTAACCATACAGGAACCCCACCAGTAGCACAACCACCTATGTACTAGGCTTAACCCTGGGAAAAGGCAATGGACTGATAAACTTTTTAATGTCAGGCAAGGACGGGGTTCATTTGTCTGTTAATGTATGTCTACTTGGATGTTAGCGTTAAAGGTAGCCAATCTTGACATCCAGATAAAGACCAACCCTAGTTTAAAATATATTTCTGCAATTCAGGGTCCTTATCTGAGAAACAAGAAGATCCCAGAAGAGGCAGTTAATGAAAGATTTCTACAACAGTGGTAAGTGTACTGCTCACAATTTGAAGTTGGTGATTGAAGTGAAGAGACAATCTATCAGTAATGCAGGGAGAGCAAAACAGACCAAGTTAAATTTTCTTGACAACAGATTATTTTAGAATTGCCTTTGTTCATAATACTTTGTCTTTTGCTGTAGACTCTATTGTAGGGGAAATAACACTTAGAGTGGACATAGAGTTCAAGACATAATACTTAAACTTCCTTAATACAAGCTTTGGAAAAGCTACATTCACTCTCCAGTCTTTGGATTTCTCATTAGTAAAAGAAAGACCATGACCACTTGCCCTGCAATTTCATAGATTCTAAATGATTTCCTGATGCATTTAGAATAAGTCTTCAATAAGTTCTGTATATTCTAGCCTACCTTTCTTCTCACTTCTCATTTCCTCCTTGATCACTATATTCTCATCACATTACCCTTTTCCCTTTCTTTTTCACATCAAATTCCTTTCCACCTTATAGTCTTTGCATTTGCTTTTCCTTTTAGTTGGGATGCTCTGTTTCCAATTCTTTGCAGGGCTGGCTCAATCTTGTCATTTAGATCTCAGATCAAGGATCAATTGTTCAGTGTCCTTTCTTGAAAACCCAGGTGAGAAAACCTCCAGCCCATCAATCTATTACATCATTACCCTGTTTTATTTTCTTCATAATGCCTATTCAGGTTACAATATTTCCTTGTTTGCCTGTGACAGTCCTAGCTTATGGCTACTGTCCTGATCTAATTATTACTAGGCCTCTTTCACTCTCAGAAGTGTCACAGTTTGACAGATAAATTATAAAGTTTCTCTATTTATTACTATTGGTATTTTCTTGAGCATTTGCTTCTCATCTGTATGGACTTTAGAATGTAAGCTCCAAGAAACCAGGAGCCTTGTGTGATGAGTTTACTACATGACTTCTGGACCCTATAAAACTGCCTGGCACATTAACAAATAATTATTAAATGAATAATTGTGAATCTACAACACAAAATGCCAGAGACCTGGGAAACAAGAGGTTAAATCTTTAAAGATGGATGGCTTCTTATTTAGTGGGGTGGTTTGTATGTAATCTGTGCTGTATGTACTTCCTTTCACTGAAGTACACCAGAAAACAGGAGACATACCCAGGATAAGAAGTGTCCTTTGAACAATTTCCAGATCGAGGTGTCAAGACATTAAATGGAGCAAAATTTTGCTTGTGTTTTTCCTCTGAAGTATTTTCCCTCTGGTACTTGCCTGGGTAAGGTGTCACATCCTGTTGCCAAGAAAAAGATCAGAGTATTAGAGGATGATATAAATCTAACATATATATAATATATAATATATATATTAACATAAAGCCTTCCAGGTTAAAAAAATACCAATACCCTCTGCCTGTTCAAAAAATTAGCTATGGCTTGGCCACTTCAAGATATAGAAATAGACCTAAGTAGGTAGAAAACCAAGATATGGATGTTGTTTGGCTGTCTAAAGATACATACTGCTCTGGTTGTAGAAATAAACCAAGATGGGTAGAGAGTCAAGGCAACCAGTATGTCTACCACCCCACCGACAAATCAATTTTAGAGTCAGTATCACTAGTCCTTGAATTTACATGTCAGGAAGCATCCAACAGGAGATTAGGTTGGGTTGGGTATGTAGCCCAGTGGTTGAGCACGTGTCTAGTACACAAGGCCCTGAGTTCAATCCCCAGGATAGTGGCACGGCAGGGAGAGCCTGGGATCCTATGCTAAATGTTAGACTTGAAGTCCAATCACACAAAAGGATGGAAGAGTTGGAACTTATTTGTTAACAAACAAGATAATATGATATGTATAAACATAGCTTCCAGTATTTTAGCCTTAGGCATCTCAGCACCAGAAACCCTGCCTTGGGACCCTTTCTTCAGTAAACATTTTTCTGCTTTCCCTAGTATACTCACATACACACGTGCAATACTAATGTCCAAGCATTTCATGCAGCAACTCAGATCACCCTAAATCCCAGTACATTACCTTATCGAGTGGCTTAAACCTCACGGCTGTTCTGGCTCCAATTGCATATCCTTTTATACTGGTTGGAATCTTAGACAGCTTGTATGCCAGGCCATACTACTTTGAGTGGTATCCAAAAAAAAAAAAAAAAAAGTAAAAAGAAAAACACCAATAACACAGTCAGGGAACAGCCTTCAAAATGGAGTGAACTTACAGTGTTTTTACATTTGAATCTCCTGTGCTTTTTCTTGCTTTGACTACTTCAAGGTCAAGATCATATACGCAATACGTATATAACACATGTAACTTTGCAGAAGGATGTGGCTGGATAGATAGAATAAAGGGGATTTCTATCAATCCAATTTGAGGTCCACAAAAGTGAACTTGCTCTTACACAACAGTCAGCCCAAGGATAGGTCAGATGGGAGGGAAACTGGCATTGGCTGACAGGCGTTTGGAGGTGCAGATGGAATGGGATCAAATGGAAACAAGGCTCTGGTTTAGTGAGGGTGGCAGGGATGGAGCCGTTGTCTTTTAGTTTCTGTATTAACTCCAGCAGCTGGTTGCCTACCAGGGACTTTGCTCATGTCAGGGCCCAGAAGTTCAAAAATCCTGTAGTTTTTCTTCCAGGAAACTTGGGTATGGTTCCATATCCAGGGAAATGAGACCCATCTAAGGGGAGGTCCATACTCACATCTTCTGATATGTAATGCCCAGGCCCTGTGTGAGGCGATCCTCTAAGAGGGAGAAAATAATTCCCCAATTGGTTTGGAGGATGGTAAAGAGGAAAGAGCTTCCTCTGTTGACGTGTTCCAAAGGAGTAGACGTCCGCCGTTCCTGAAGATCAGGAAAGAGGGGAAACTACAGGTGAGGGAAGGCGTCTCGGTCTCCGCGAACGAGTTCCGTGTTCCCAGAAGGCAGGGAAGGGGCGGGTGGAGCAGAGGACTGGGCCCGCTAAGCTCTTACAACAACCAGACAGAGCCTCGCGGAGGGGTCGAAGTGTACTTCCTCCTCCTTCATCTTTCCTAGGCTCCCCACCCTTCGCCTGCCCTCTATTCTGGACTCCTCTGCAGCCCTTCTCACCCGCTTTGTTGAAGCACATCTTTCTTTGCGGTTAGAGCTCACACTTGTGTACTTCGTTGCCAAGGGAACGGAGGCAGGCCCTGCGAGCCCCATACAGGGATCTCTGGGCCGGCATCGCCCCGAGCGCGCCTGCGCAGCAAAAAGGGGCGCCCCTAGAGCTCCCTGCTGAGGGGGGAATTTGGAGCCAGGAAGGCAGGAGCTGATTGTGAACTCTGCAGCTAGACTTGGGGTACGGGGTCTGCCAGACCCACAGCCGGAGTGGCTATGAGCAGAGGGCGTGGCGAAGGGCTTTGGAAATGGCACTGTTGTAAGCTAGGGACGGTGCGGTTCAGAGTGCCCTGAAGTCCAGGGAGATAGAAACATGCTGCGTTGCTGACGCAGGAGAATGGGCATCCTGGGCAACGCCCAGAGCAGGGGAGTGACAGGCTTGGTTGAGCTGATCCTAGTTCCGTGTTAGGTCCCTTTTTGACCCATTTTTCTTTTTCCTACATCCTTCCAGTCAGCTTGCTCCCTTCTACCTTAGGGGGGCAGGGACAGAGGAGGGGCAGGAGGCCCTGCATAAGGTTTTAAAAAATACTGGTGGCTTTATGTGGAACAGTGGAAGTGCAACGAATCATTTAAGTGCGTGATATTTTTTTTAAACTCTTGTACAACCTTTTACTTTCTAAACGCTCATTTCCATATCTCTAAATTGGCAATAATAATTTCTTTATAGGGTTGTTGAGAGGACTAAGACAATATTATGCAGTTCCTGGTGTAGTTGACGAAACAAGAAGTGGTTGTCACTGAAGGGGACATCCAGCCGGCTTATGAGCACACTCATCCTAACGGAGGGAAAAATGTCAGGATGTTTGTTGGTAACTTCTTTTTTTTTTTTTTTTTTTGTGGGTACCGGGGGGGTCGACCTCAGGACCTCGCGCACCAGCAGGCGCCCGTGCCTCTGAGCGATATCACCGGCCCCTTTTTCGTATGTGGGATCCAGGAGTCGAACTCTGGCCCTCGCGCTTGCAAGGCAGGCGCTTATGCTGCTGAGCCATCTCACCGGCCCTGTTGGTAACTTCTTTACTGTATCCTGAATGTTAACACTAACTTGTTTAACTTAGATTTTAGGACGGCCTTAGATTTCAGGAGTTGTCCAGATGTGGGAGGTAACAGAAAACATAATGTAACTGGTCCATAGTGCCCTTTGGCTGCTTTAGTGATGATCCACACATACTCTGGGTTAGGGCTGTCTTCAGGGATGGTCTTACAGATCTAATGGAGGGTTTCCCAAAAAGGTGATAATAAGACCTACAAGATATTTGGGAAATTTATGGACGTATTCCTTTGCATTAAAAATAATTTTTAATTGGCACGTAATTGAATACACTTATGGGCTACCATGTGATGTTTCATTTGTGTAAAATTCAAATCGGGGTAAACTTATCTATTTCCTCAAGCTTATCATCTCTTTGTGGTAAAAAAATTCAAAATCCTTTCTTTTAGCCGGGGGAAGGCATTTTTGCTTAAAAATTTATTAAGGTGATGCTCCTGGTCAACAGGCCAGGCAAGCTAAACATCCTTTAGGGCCTTGCCTAGTCACATAATGAATTAACCCATAAGATTCAAATGTCCTTCCTGCTGGATTCTACAAAAATAATTGGTAGAAGGTATGTATGTTAGCACTGAAAAAAATTTTGTAAGAGATAATGCAGAAAGCCCAGTAGTCTAGCATGTTATGAAGAGCCAAGCTTAAATGGACTAAAGATGGGATTGTAAAGTTGCTGTATAATTTATCTGAAGCATTCCGTCTACTCAAAATATGATTATAATAGTACTGATGGTAATTCGAGGCCATCTCGGGCTACTTAGTGAGTTCAAGGCCAGCCTAAACTACGTAGCAAGACCCCGTCTAAAATAAAAATAATGTCATAACTTTTAAAAACAGGATTAATACTTTAAGACTTTTTAACATAGAAAATGATAAACTCAAATGACTTAACTGGAGAATTCTAACAGTTATTTACAGAAGAAATAACACCAACTATATACAAACTATTTAAAATTAAAACAAAAGGACATTACCCAATTTATTCCATAAGACTAACAAAGCCATAGTGACAGTAGAGTGGACATCACAAGAAAAAAAATCTTTTTAACAAACATGAGTGAAAAAAACCTAAACAAAGTTGAGCAAACCAAATACAATTTTTCATTTCATGATAAAGTTGTATTTAATCTAGCAATTCAAAGTTGATATAATGTTTGGAAATGAAATCAATGTAACTTCCCATATTAATAAAAGACAAAGTGCTTATTTCAATGAGCAAGAAAATTAATATCACATGATATCCACACATAATTTAAAAAATAAATCTCAGTGAGCTAGGAATATCTTTGTTAATTTGATAAATATTATCTATGGAAAACCTATACAAAATACACTTAATGATAGAAAGCTAAAGAATTTTCTCCTGAGATTGAAATCAAGATAAATATGCCAGGGGCCGGTGAGATGGCTCAGCGGCATAAGCGCCTGCCTGGCAAGCGCGAGGGCCCGAGTTAGACTCCCAGAACCCACATACGAAAAAGGGGCCGGTGATATCGCTCAGCAGCACGGGCAACTGCTGGCGCGTGAGGTCCTGAGGTTGACCCCCGGTACCTACACACACAAAAAAAGATAAATATGCCATCACCATATTGAAATCCATTGAATAAAATGGACACGAGTCCATACTGATATACTTTTAAAAAAGTAAGAAGAAAAAGAATTATTGAGTAACACACTAACCATTTGGCAGCTATCATAGTGGTAGTTGGCACAGGCAGAAATTATGAGTAGATGCCAAGACTGATGAGTAAGAATTTCACAAGGAGTAATATAGGAACATTTTCTGAGATAGCTTTTCTGATGTGACAACCTAGCTATACTATAGTCTCCCATTATTTAATCAAACATTGATCTAGGTTTTATTGTGAAGACATTTTGGAAATGTAATTAAAGTCCCTAATCAGTTGACCCTAAATAAAGGTTATTTTACATAATCTTACTGCACATGACTTGCCTTTAAAGGCAGTGCTGAAGAGCTAGAAGGGAGACTAGTGGGAGAAGAAATTCCATCTCTGGGCAACAGCTTCAGCCCATGGGGTGACTCAACCTGTCCTTGACCTTCCTTTTCTGCCTGGCTGCCTGGATTTTGGACTTGCTTAGCTAGTCCCCACAATCTGAAATGAACCAGGTCAAGGATTCTTCTGCAGAATGCTCTTTAAGAATGCCAAGGATATGAAGGAGAAAAAAAGGCAGAGGAAGTATTCTGGACTGAAGAGTATTAATGAAGATGATCACAAAAGTGCAATAGGAATTCCTAGGTAGGATGCTGGATGGTATAGGAAAAAATATGCTGTTAGGAGAGTTGGCACAATTGAAGAAGGTGTGTGGATTTAATGGTAGTGTTGTATTGATGTTGATTTTCAGATTGGCAGAATTATATGAGTGCAATGCAGGAGACTCTCTGGAGAGTTACACTGGAGTTTTTAGTGAGGGTGGGGCACTAGGTCAGAAAAAGCATATATAAAAGAAGAGAGAAACAGTGCACTATATAAAGTCAGTATATATAAAATTTAAAAAGTAAGTAAAACTAATCTATGGGCTAGAAGTCAGGATAAGGAGACTTTGATAGAGCAGACTTTGGTAGAGAGGGGGCAGGATGGGGACAGCTTTTGGAATAATGTTAATGTTCCATTTCTTATACTGGGCAACGCTTGTACCAGTGAGTTCACCTGACATACTTCACCAATCTGCTCTGTTATGACTTGGACTCTTTTGGGTATGTATTATGGACCACTATAATAATTCATTTTTTTAAAATCTGGCAAGCCTCGCAAATGAACATAGTTTACTTACTTTTCAAGACTAAGATATTCACATCCCCCCTTTTTTACTTCAATGAATCTTAATTTATCTAGGTACAATATTATCTTTACATTTTTCTATCATTAGAAGCTATTAAGTTTGAAGTGTTGCTAATTCTCCTAACACTAGCTTTTGTTCTGGTGTCCACCTGTAAATCTGCTCTTTTATTTTCTCACAATGCTTGTATGAAGTGACTCCTGACCTTCTCCTTATTCATTATATAATATATAATGCAAGAACCTGGCTACTTCATTGTCTTCTAAAGTAGTTATATCTGAGAATTTGTATGTTGAATACATAGTATTTTATTAGAAATTACTTTTCTCCTTTATATTACACTTATGGAATTATACTGAGTCATTTATGAAATTATGCAGGGCAGGTTACCTGTGAATTTAATTTTAGGATAATAAAGGGAGGTATTATAAAATAATTTGTTACTTAAAGCACATCTTGGGTCTCAATAAGGTTGAGAACCTCTCATCCAGATTTTTAGGAATAAAAATCCTAAAATCCAGAGAGTAGGTGTGTTTAGTGAAAGGAGATAGAAAGGAGGGAAACGGATTTGTGAAATCCCACTTTCTAGACTTTCTTACAGATTAGACACTCCCATTGGGGTAGAAGAATGAACATAGGCTTTGCTTTTGAATAAGTATTTGAAGTTACTTAAAATACCTATGCCTTGGTTTGTTTATAAAACAGCACTAAAAGTTTTTTTCCACCTAGGGCTGCTATGAGTATTTAAGCATTAATGCAGGGACAAATTTTGCACAGAAAGTAACCCAGAATTGACATTTAACAAATGTTAACGCATGTCTAATCTACCATCTCCATGCCCAGGGCTACAGCAATCTCTAAGGGTCGTACAAATAATAATAAAAAAAGGTGCTCCTTCACGTTAGTGGGTGGTACTCCTTGCCAAGGCTTATGATGGTGAGAAGAGCTCTCCCCTATCCAACCCAGGATCAGGCTCCTCAGTAATACTGTGTATACCCCACCTCTTTCCTGTTAGACTCCAACATTGGGTGAGTTTTCATACATGTACTAGAGCAAGAACATGATTACCAAGAGCAAAGTCCCAAAGGAATGGCTGGCGGACCCACGGCATGGTGTTAAATTCTGGTAGATCACATGGCTCGGACTCAGTGGATTTCCTAGGAGCTCTGGACCTCAACAGTTCATCATAAGGATTTTCAGTAAAAGTCTCATAAATTATCTCCATGAGTCAACACTCTCCTACATGGACTTTAACCAAGAAAAACAAATAGAAGACTGGCTGCTAAGTAACAGCCCCACCCTAAAAGTTCCCATTCAAGTCATTGTGATTTTGCTTTCTGCAAGGCAGCATTGTGATATAAAGGGAGCTGGGAAGGCCTAGAATTAGCTCTGCTAATTACCAACTACATGACCCTGAGAAAACCATTTATTTATTGATTTATTTACTTATTTATCTTTTCCCCCCCTTTTTGTGGGTACCAGGAACCGAACTCAGGACCTTGCGCTTGCCAGGCAAGTGCTTATGCCGCTGGGCTATATCACTGGCCCTTATTTATTTATTTTTCACTCTACTTTTATTCCACATTTACTACATCTAAAGCAGAGTGTGATACATATATGAGGTTAACTGGCTTCCCCTTAAGGAGTGTACAATCTAACATGGAAGACAGGTGTCTTTAATACAAAGTAGAGATATCAAGGTCTGTGAGGAAATTTTAATGTAGTATGGGGTTTTTAGAGCAAATAACTGCATGGGGCACAAGGGAAGCTTTACAGAAAAGTGCCATGTTAACAGAAGAGGCTTAATTTTGAAACACCCTTCTGACCAAATGGACACACATCAGCTTGCCCTGCAAAAGCAAAATAAACAAATAAATCCTTAAATAATCCATTATAATATTGGTACTGGAAAGATGATTATACACCAAAAATTTTAAATGCTTTGCTTTATGAGATTAATATGAAGTAAAAATTTTTTAAGTTTAGAAGCATGCCTCAGATATGATAGACTTGTTATTTCTTGAATTTTCAGCTTTCTAGAAGAGATGAATAACCAGAAAAACTTAAGGCAATATTTTTTTAACCATTTTTCTATTCAAGATACAGCTATTGAACATTTTTAGTAATTATGACTTTTAATGCAAAGGATCACTTTAACTCTTTAAGCTGAAAATAGAGTGTAATGT
This sequence comes from Erethizon dorsatum, assembly GCA_028451465.1. Classification (NCBI taxonomy): domain Eukaryota; kingdom Metazoa; phylum Chordata; class Mammalia; order Rodentia; family Erethizontidae; genus Erethizon; species Erethizon dorsatum. Next base: position 84,248,766 of record CM051829.1, read on the forward strand.
CATTGGTTAAAATTATCTCCTTGGAGTACAGATCTTTCTCTCTCTTTCTCTCTCTGTGTCTCTCATCTCATCTCTCTGTCTCTTTCTTTCTTTTTGAAGTGGGGGGGGGTCTCACTGTTTCCCAGGCTGGTCTCAAACTCAGAGTTTCAAGTGATTCTCTGACCTCAGCCTTCTGAGTAGCTGGGACTATGCATGTACCACCATACCCTGCTAAGTTTTCAAGTTTAGGTTATGTTTATAAACAATGAACTAGGGGCTGGTGGTATAAGTCAGTGGTAAAGTCTGTGGTGAGGCTCTGGGTTTGAGTTTAGCACTAAAACAAAACAAACAAACACAATACACAGTGAAACTACACAATGAAGGCAACTTCTTAGGGACTGTATCAAAACAGTAGTCCAATTTCAGTGTTAACAGAAAATTGTTCATTCCCATGTTACCAAAGAAAAAAATTTCTTTTAAAATTACTAGAAAATTTTGATCTCATAATTTGAATTAAAATTATTTAAAAATGGACATTTCTGAGAACTTGTATTGACAGGAAATTTTGTGTACTTATAAAAACAATTAGAACCTGTTCAAGCCAAGAACTCTTTGTTTTCAGTTAATATAAAAATTGCTGTCCACAAAATACATCTGGATGTTTATTGTCAGCAAATCTCTAATTTATATCCTAGAATGCATCTCTTTTGAGGATATGCAAAATTTTTAAAAACTTGCAACTTGTTCATTTAGGTGTTTAAATGTTAAAATAGTTAAATTCAGATACATCCTAAATAATATTAACTAAAGTGTATCAGGTGTTTATCAGAATAGGCCCTGTTCTAGGGACTCTGCATACTGACTTATTTAATACTCCTAATGTAACTCAAATTTTCCTGCTTCTTGGCAGCCTGAAATTTCACTTGGCCTGCCCAGCTTGAATAGTGAGAGACCACATGCAACAATCAGAGAAAAAAGAAAAAATATTTTATTGCAGAATAGGAAAGATGGCTCAGAGCAGTGGTGGCGAACCTATGGCACGCATGCTGCAGTGGCCATGCATAGCCTTCTCTGTGGACAGGCTAACCAAGTAGCCCCAGCACTGCCCCAGCAGCTGAGCATTGGCTAACAGCTCACGTAGGGTCATGCACTTGCTTGGAAAGGAGTAACAGCACCAGGTGATGTCACCAGTAGCAACTCATTAGCCACAACCAAGGGAGATTTTGCATGGCCAGTCAGTAGTGTATTCAGGTTTAATTGCAGTGTTGGCACTTTGCAATAAATAAGTGGGTTTTGGGTTGCAGTTTGAGCACTTGGTCTCCAAAAGGTTCCCTATCACTGGCCCAGAGAGAGAGAGAGAGAGAGAGAGAGAGAGAGAGAGAGAGAGAGAGAGAGAGAGAGAGAGAGGGAGAGAGAGAAACACTCTCAAGATCTCAAAAATACCAGGCTTCTTTGTCTCTAGTCTTTTTTCCCTGGCTTCCTGCCCTTAGGGTGTTTCCTGCCCTCTCACTTTTAGGGTACTCCATGCCCTCTTTTGCATATATATGAATGAAGGGGAAAGTTTCTTTGTTCCCAGGGTGGAAAATTCCACTCTGCTTGACTATCCTGAAGGTCCCCCCACCTTTCATATCAGTTTGCCTACATTTCCCCCTCAAATAGTAGCTCCTGATTCTTCAGGGACTGGGGCATGGAAGTCATCCAGCCACTTCTGGCTGAGAGGAAGTGCTTCAGGGCAGGACCTAACTTGCTGTTAGTGGATGGTGAGTTCAGGGGTCCCCTGAAGTATTCTTTTGTTGGCACCAGCTGGTAGCCCTCAGTTTTCAAGGTCATCTGTAGGTTTACAGCTGTTAGGTAAGAAAACAAAATGATCAAGGAGGTTAAGGACTCAGGCTCCCAAAAAGGAGAACAAGTGGAAACAAAAGTGGTCCCAGAATAGCAGCAGCCAGAAGGACAGGGAAGGCCATATCCTCATGATGGCACTCCACAGGTGTGGTGGATTAACTATTCGGCACCTTGTAACACCCAACTGAACTGAATCAGCTTGGTGTTGGGCATGGATAGATACGCTACTACCAGGCAAGGGGCTGAAGGTATTTGTCTCTGGATAAAAGCCCGGTGAGGCAGGGGTTCTGACACTGGGGATTCCAATGTATCCATTGTCAGTAAGCTTGATCGTTAAGATCAAGACTGCACTCCTGTGGTAGGTGCCAAGAACAGTTATAGCATCTTGTAGCATCATACCGGTCAGGATTGGCTCTGACCAGGACAACTGTCAGGCACTTCAGTCTATTACAACAGTGAACTTAGCTGTAGGACGCATGGATACTGGGGTGGTAGGATCTCTTGAGGAAGGTGAAATAATCATCTCCATTACAGTGGTACCTTAGTTCATAAACTTAATTCTTTCCATGATTCTGGTTGCAAACTGAGTTGGATGAGAACCAAACCAAATTTCCCCATAAGGTCAATGCTGAACCTAACCATTGAATTTAATTTGATTTTCATCTATTTGTGTCTATTTGGATAACAAACAGAGAGGGGGTCTGAAAGCTCTACCAGCTGTATTGGATTAGGGTAACTTCGGGGCTTTCGGGTGGCATGTGTATGAGTCAGGGAGGTGGTGTCTATCCATGTGCTCTTAAGATTTTGGGTCATAAGTCTTATTGTAGCATATACCTACTTATTATGAAGTTGTGTCTCTATTGTACAGCAGAAGCTATTTATATCCATATATTAGGGGAATCAGCCTCTAACCCTGTAAACCTCCCTGCTAGAGAAAGCAGGAGGAAAAAAGGGAAGAACAGCCCAGAATTCATTGTTGGATACTGGGGTCTAATTATTGACAGTAAAAATAATCCCAACTCTCAGGGACCTGCAGATCAGAAAGCATCAGTGAAGAACCAGAATTAGAAGCCCAAGGAAATGCTTAATCCAGAAGAGGGGATGAGTCAAACCTCCTCTAACAATCATTACTTATCTTTTGGTGTCTTTTGGAAAAGCAGTTTGAGTCACTCGAGGGGTTCAATGGAATAAGCTGTGAGATTGTCCTTTCTTGGCGGTGAGGGGTTTTGGCTCTTGGCCACTTTTCCATCCTTTGTCCAGGACTTCAAGCAGGTATGATGTATCCAAGGGTCATGCCTTGTCACTTTAGTGGCACAAGGGGTAGAAAGTATGACAGAGAATGGCCCCTCCCACACTGGTTCACGTGAGAGTAGAGATGGTTCAGGGACTTATTTTCCTTCTCCCCTTTTGCCCCCTTGGTCTCTCCTTGTCATTCTTCTGGGGCAAAGCTGACTCTCTTGAGGCCCCGTGGGCTCTGGGGTCTCCTTTTATCACCCCACCCGCAATGCTATAGCAGTTAGCAAGGCTGAATTAATTTGGAGTTCTTACAAAATGTTTCATTATCCCTTAGGATGAACAAAACCTGAACATAAGGAACATCTGACCATTTCCCTTCCTTTTCACAAAACAAATACAGCTGTAGGATGGTATTATAGTTTATACCTCCACCTGCTGGCCAAGTCTCATCACTCTTAATGGATAGATACCCTATCCCTGCCTGGGCGCAATAAAAGATCAGGAGCTTTCTCTTCAGGCATTGAGTATAAATTTCTCCCAGTTCTTGAGGACAGACCCAGAGGTGCGTTCTCATAGGGAAGCTGGCTGAATTTCCCATCTGAAACACACACACAAGAAGGTGGGAGGCATGAGAGTGTCCCCATCATACCTGCTGGACAACCTCCTTTCCTAGCCTCTGTGCTCATGGCGGCAATAGAGGAAGCCTAACTATCCCTCATCCTAATTGCAGCATCTATAACATGCCCTGGCCTCCTTGCTACCTCCCCCACCACCTCATAACAGCAGTGGGAAAAGCCCATTCCTTTCAGCCTACTGGTGCCCCAGTGAGTGTCTGAGAGGGAATGAAAGAAGGTCCTGCCATCTGGTGTGGTCTCTAAGGTCCCCTTCCCCTAGGGGATGGCCTAGCTAGATCTCTTAGTAGTTGATATAGTACCTGATGAATCAAATGCCACAGGGTCAGAGTGACCAGATCCTTGAGGGAGAACAAGCTAGATTTTTTTCTCCTTCCTAAGAATCAAAATTCAATTTCTCCCCACTTAGCCCAAAAGTTTTCTCAGGAAGGGATTGTAGACAGACAGGTCTTTTGTTGTCTGGGTGGTACCAGATCCAAGTACAGACCTGATATCTCAAAACCTCCCAGGAATCTCTTTATCCATCCATGGAAGGAAGCAGGGTACTGGAAGTTACACCACAATATAAAAGATAGTCTCTGATCTAGGTCCTTACAGATATGGAGAAGATCTAAACTGAGAATTAAATAGGTTCCAGGAGTTTTGTTCTAGGGTGAGCCATTGAAAACTATCTAAACCCATTCATCTCTAATCGCCAGATGCTCAGGGGGCATCCTGTATAACTTTCATCAATTTGGGCTGTGTCATTTTAAGGAGGGCCAGGGTGCCTTCCCCCAACATAAGCAGGTCCTTACCTTAGTCAGACAGAGGGAATTGCCCTTGTTTGGAGGTCCCAGGAGATCCATGAAAGATAATGATGTTTGTCAGTCCTACAAGTCAACAGAGGGGGTTCAGCTAACTAGTGTCCATCTATAAAGTACTGTAGCAAGCAACCCAGAGAGTGAGCCCCCTCCACTGGGAGGAGGGTCCTGGGAAGCTGGGAACAATGGAATCCCGGGCTACACCATAGACAACTCACCAGACAATCCCGACAAACAGTTCACAGCAGAAGTTTACAGAATAAGTCATAGTGCTATAGGGGAAATAATATAACTCTCAACCTGTTAGATGTCAGATATTCCAAGTTTGTGTTTTCCAAAATCAAAGAATGAATTCTAAGGAAAAATGGACGTTAAGAGTAGGAAAAATTTATTGAGAGAGCTAGCTCCTGAGAGACAAGAGGGGACCCAAAAGTGAGTTGCCAATGAGCCCACTTTTCAAAGAAAGTTTTATAGAGCAAAATCATGAGGTGGGTACAAAATCATGAGATGGGTACAACATGGGTATTATAGTTTGTGTCTAGATGTCCCTCAAAAGCCTCATGCTGTCATAGGACTTTTTCAGAGGTGGCTGAATCTGGAGTGTGTGATGCTGGGATTAAAGGCATGTGATTAGTAAATCAGCCCACTGATTGGTTTGGCATAGTTCTGGCTAGGATTAAGAGTATGAGTACTACACCCACCCTAGAGTGGGTAGCCTGCATACAATATAAGGGACAGAAAGAGTCTTGTCTCTTCTCTTGTTGGTTTTGCTGCCTTGTGGGCACCATGAACTGTTCTCTGCCAAGTCACTCTGCCTTGGAGCTGGCCAATTACAGACCGAAATCTCTACAAACTGTGAGCTAAATAAACCTTTCCCCCTTTAAATTTGGGTGTTGGGTATTTTGTCCCAGCAATGAGAAAAGTAACTAAGACAGTGGGTCAAAACTATGATCAACCAATAAGATTATAAGTACAGCCACCTAGGTAATATTGTTCCAATGGGGAAGCAGGTCAAGTAGAAAGTGTACATGGAAAGAACAAGGACCTTTTTAGGAAAGGATGGATCAGGAGGTGCTGGTTACCCACCTGGGTGACTGATATCTGCCTAGATTTTATTGGACCAGGTGACACCAATTATAGTATAATCTTTAATTTATTGCTTATCCCTTGGAGAGGTAGGTAGGCCTAGTCATTTTGTCTTTATATTCAGTCCTGGCCTTCAACAGATGCGCCTCCAGCCACAGTTGTAATGTGTTCTTATCCTCTGCACTGACTCCCTCAAGAGCCTAGACCTGTCTGTCTATAATATTTCTACCTAACTTACCTCTCTATAATAATAGGAGGAAGGAAAAAGAAAGTCAAGCAATGCAGGAAGCAGCATGGTCATCTTGTCTTACTGTGGCTCAGGAGAGTAGGAAGAAGTTTCCAAACCCCTGATTGCAGCACCAGAAAAAATGTAACCTGAATTTTCTTGGTTCTTGGCAGCCTGAGAAGATTTCACTCAGCCCACTCAGCTCAAATAGTGAGAGACCACATGCAAGCAAAGTCTTAGTTTTGGAGAAAATAGAGCTTATTGCAGAATAGAAAAGATAGCCCAGAGAGAGAGCCAGTTTGCTTGCAAGAGTGCAAAATCACCATACTTCTTTGTCTCCATTCTCTTTATTTTCCCATGTGTCTTGCCCTTAGAGCATTTCCTACCCTCCTCTTGCATATGTGTGAATGAAGAGGGAAAGTTCCTTTGTTCCCAAGGTAGAAAATTCCGCTTTGCTCTGCTATGCAGGACCATCCCCCTACCACTCATATCTATCTGCCTACACCAATAACTCCCCAACCCTAACACAGACAAAAGCAGAGAAAAGAAAGGGAGTTAGGAGACTGTCTAGAGCAGTGAGGGCTAACCTTTTAGAGCTTTCAATGATAACAAATTGCCCGCTGTGGCACATGTGCCGTAAGTTTGCCACCACTGGTCTAGAAACTTAAACATAGTTTAATAAAAATTATGTGAATTATATATAATTTTAGCTATATTAATATATATTATAGCTAAGAGTTAGATAAAAATGGCTGTATTTTACCAAGAATAATCTAAGTTATGGCAGCATGTTCAATAGAAATTATTTAAGTCCTGCACAGTCATTTATATATCTGTTTTCAGATAACCAGGAGGTCATCACTCAAGATACACATTAGGACATGACAGCCATCCCTATATACAGGTTACAGTAAATAGAAATAAGAAATGTTCAAACCTCCCCCCCGGAAATACACCCTTTTTATCAGACAGACATATCCCTCAAGTAATTTCATTTATCAAATGTACAAGTTTTAATTTTTTATCCATAGACATGTGTCAAATAACTTTCATTTTGAAAAGCTACAAAGGCATAAGAAAACAGCAAAGTACTGTAGTGGCCTTTGTATTCTGGATTTTTCATTTTTGCTTAAAACTCCAACTTAACAATTAAAACAAAATCATTCCCACATTGTACTTACATGTATGTTTAACAAGAGATGGGAAATGTCAAATAGTTTGAGCACTTTTTTTCAAATCTTAGAAGTAAGAAGTACTGTCAGAAGTGTTTTATGGCTAAAGAGCTGATGAAAGTCATTCAAATTTCTCATCCCCTTCTTCCACATCTTTCTAACTGAGTATTTCCAAACAGGTGTTGCCTTGTTTCCTTTTTTATTAGTTCAGAAATTTCTCTGACCAGCAGCCTTGGTCAATCAGACACATGATTTCTGACTGTTGACTTCACTTTCTATAACCTTGATCAGTGGCTTAAACTTTTCTTTCAACTTCTTTCCTTCATTGGAAGAATGAGCTGAAGCCTCATGTTGAAACAGTTAATTTTGTATAAACACAAGTTCTTTGTCTCTTAAAATTGAAAAATAAATTTGAGGACAAAAGGAGGAATTTAAGAGAATGTTTACTGGAAATAATAATAAGAAAAAAAGCTCTTCATGGATACCAAGAAGGCAAAGAAGCCGTCATGCTTTGCTTGTCTCTGCCTCACATAGATAAGAAGAGTTCAGGGCCTTGTTTCAAAGAGGATGAGTTCAAAACAGTTCAAAAAGAAAACTGCATGTATGTGCTATCCAGCTTGGAGGTAAGGAAAAGCTGTTGAAGTCTAATTTAGCATATCCTGGATAAGTCTTTTTCCTGGTGGGAAGAGTCCTTATCTCTTTATTCTCATCCCAACATCTTATCCTTTGTTCTTGTGTTCACCTTTGCATTTCTAAACTTGGCTTAGTTGCTTCAATTAGTTTTGAACCTGGTGAGCTATTTTCTTTTATTGTCTCTGACTGCCTACTCATAATAACTCAACTTAGCTCAACTCAACTCAACTAAAGATAAACTAAACTAAACTAAAATAAAATAACTAAACTAACCCAAACCAATCTATCTTCATTTTCTTCTTCAACTGCTTGTTATGGCTTTTGTCTAGATGTTCCCCCGAAGGCTCATGTAGTCATAGGTGGGGTTTTTCAGAGGTGGCTGGATCTAGGCTGTGCGATGCTGGGATTAAGTGTGTGATGTTGGGATTAAGGGTGTACAATTACTAAATTAGTCCACTGATTGGTTTGGCATAGTTCTGGGTGTGGATAATGAGAAGGCCCACCCTGGTTATTGGTGGCACCACCCAAAAGGCAGGTACCCTGAAACAGATAAAAGGGAGAGGCTTCTGCCTTGTTGCTGCTTGCTGCTGCTGCTTTGATACTTTGCTGCTTTGCTGCCTTCTGCTTGCCATGAACTGTTTCTCCTGTGCAATGCTCCTCTGCCATGCCACCCTGCCTTGGAGCCAGCCAACTAGGAACTGAAAATTCTACACACTGTGAACTATAATGAACCTTTCATCCTTTAACTTTGAGTGTCAGGTGTTTTGTCTCAGCAACAAGAAAAATAAGTAAGACATTGCTTTGTTACTGTCAAAGCCTGCTGTTTTGTACTCTTGTTGGGCTTGGCTGAATAGTGGATGTCCTTCCTGGCTATCTTGATAAGGATAAGAGTATGGTCTCTTTGTTTCTGGGTTCACACATTTTTTCCCACAGTGGTTGCAGTGTCCTTAAACATCTGCTCAAGCTGTGTGTGCCTTTCTTTTTCTGTTAGTTGAGCCAAATCTACTTATAGATTTAGCCAAAATCTACTTACAGATTTCAGTTAGGCCATCTGTTCCAAATGCACTGATGAGATTCTCTTTGTTTGTGGCCTGACCTTTAGAAACATTTACAAACAATGAATGGGTCTGCAAGATTTCACCAAAGTCTTTCTATGCCACTCAGCCAGCCAATGTCCTTGTTTTTGTAGCAGGTGATTTTGAAGCACTTTCCAGCAAGCTTCATCTGCGCCATGGCCACATCAGTGTGGCAGACCTGGTCAGAAGGGTTCATGAAGACGGACTTTGTGGCTGCCCACAAACCATAGGTGTGCAAACTGGGGCAGACCCCCCATACACACAGCCTGAGCCTCACCTCCCTGGACCTATCTGGCTGTGCATGGAATTGTGATGGCTGCCCAATCCAGCACAGTACAGAGCCTCTCTCCACCAGGACCCCTGCGACAGTGCATATGGATGGTGCATCCAGAGGGTATTCATTGCAGGTTCTTGGTGTCCTGAATGAAGAAGTAGACAAGACACACAGAAAAGGTAGCAGGGATGTACATTCATTGAAGATGGAAAAGAAGTAAGCTCTGCAGAGTGAGAGCAGGCAGGTGAACAGACTTTCAGCAGCAGCAAGGATAAGGAAAAGGGGTCTTTTGTATCCAGAATTCCTAGGTTGGCTTCTTCCTTATGCAAATAAAGCACTGGGACAGTTGTCTTATCAAAAACTCACTTGGGGGGCCGGTGAGATGGCTCAGCGGCATAAGCGCCTGCCTGGAAAGCGCGAGGGCCTGAGTTCAACTCCCGGAACCCACATACGAAAAAAGGGCCGGTGATATCGCTCAGCGGCACGGGCGCCTGGTGGCGCGTGAGGTCCTGAGGTCGACCCCTGGTACCCACAAAAAAAAAACAAAAACAAAAAAACTCACTTGGCCCAGTGCCAGATTTAAACTGCCCTATGGAAAGATTTGTTTGGCTTTATGCCAGATGTAAATAAATAATTGAAAATACCAGTTTTCTAATTGGTTTCCTCTGAAGTGCTCAGGAATTTCAGAATCATCCCAGAACCTGTGTTCCGTGCATGTGCCCTGAGTTCCCATGACTTTGACAGATTCCGCCCAGCTGTTTGATCAGGTTTCCCCCAGCCCTGATATCCTACCTCAGACTGATTTATTGCACAGGTGTCATTCCAAGAAAATTGTTTATCCTTGCAAGGTCTCAGTTTCCTTGCCCTATAGCACAGGGGCAATCAGTATTCATTGCAAAGGAGATAACTTACAAATGTGCCTTGCACAGTGCTTGGCATACTAAATTTGTTAATTCCTATCTCCTTTCATGCTTTCATCCATTTAATCATTCAACAAGTTCTTATAAAATTCTTATAATATGTCAGGTGCCAGGCACTATTCTAGGCAGTGAGAATATACCATTGAATAATAATCCTTGTCCTCATGGAGGTTAATTCTAGAAATCTCCCTGAGAAGGTGACTTTGAGAAAATCCCTGAAGAAAGTTGAGAATGGGGTCAAATAGAAATCTTGGGGATGTGTTCTAGCCTGCGCAAAGGCCCTCAGATGGGAACATTTCTGGAATACTCAAGGAATAACAAGGAAGTGACACAGTGGAAATAGAGTGAGAGAGAAGTATAGGAGGTGGTGGCAGAGTGGTCCTGGGGGCAAGATCATATCCACCCTCTTTTTGCACATAGTAACCACACAACAAACATCTGTTAAAATGATGAATTCATATATAAAAATGGAGGATAGGTAAGGGGTGATTATTTTTCAGGCTGCTGTAATTTCTGCATTTTATAAGTGATGGCAGAATTAAGCATAGCAAAGTAGTAGCAGTGGTAAAGGTGTTCATTTGGAAAACCAATTTGATATAGCCACAGGCCACTATACTACTCAAAATGCTATTCCTCAAAGCCAAAGGCTGCTTTCATCTCCTATCTTCAAGTCTAGAATCTGCATCCTTATGAACCTCCTCAATGCTATTTGATTTAGTAGTGACCTAAATAAGACATTTTCTGAAGGGGATATTACACAGTCTTTTTTTTTTTTTTTTTTTTTGTGGGTACCGTGGGTCGACCTCAGGGCCTGGCGCGCCAGCCGGCGCCCATGCCGCTGAGCGATATCACCGGCCCCTTTTTTCGTATGTGGGATCCAGGAGTCAAGCTCGGGCCCTCGCGCTTGCCAGGCAGGCGTGTAGGCCGCTGAGCCATCTCACTGGCCCTATTACACAGTCTTAACTTCCGTTTTATTCCAGATTTCATTTTTTGAATAGATATATGATTATTTTCATAACAATACCCAATTTTACTTTTTCTTCACCTGGTCATTGAAGACACAAATCCCACAGTTCTATGTGCTTGATCTCACATAGGGCTCAAGGTTAATCCACTGGCTACAGTTACCATGAGTGCTGCTTGCCATGTCTTTTTTTCTTTCTTTGTGTGTGTATGTTGTAGTCAGGGTTTACAAGGGAAAGGATTTAAAGCAGGACACATAATTTATAAAATTATTTTATAATATTCACCCAAAGAGTAAAATGCAAGAGTGCAGGAAATCTGTCCATGCACTAGAGACCCAAAGAATCCACCTGAGGGCCTGGATCCCATGGCAGTGTCCCTTATGAGTCCAGCTGAAGACCTAGAGCCCATGGCAATGTCCTCCACAAGTCCAAATGGAGGGCTAGAGCCCATGACAATGTCTCATGCAAATCTGTGTCAAGGGTCTGCACTGGGAAGGCGCAAAGGTCAGTGGTGGAAGCTAAAATGTCTGTACCAGTGGGCTGAAGGATCTGTGCCAGCAGGCTGAGGGGTCTGCACTGGAGCCAGGAAGCAATCCTCAGAGTAAGGACCAGAGCTTCCCCAAAAAGAACCACAGCAGTGCTCAGCAACAGCAAGGTCCCTAGCTCCTCTGATGCTGAAAACAGCTGAGTTTATATCAGGAAAGCCAGCATGACAAGCTCCTCCAGGAGAATCAACAGTGCACCATCTTCCCTTCCAGTTATCCTTTTATGCTGTTGGCAACAATCCTCAGGTGGGCCTTCCACACCCAGCACCACACTGGTTCAGTTAGGCTGGGTGTTACAAGTTGACCATTAGTTGTTAATCCACTACGGTGTATGTGTGTGGTGCTGAGAATAATCCAGGACCTTGTGCATGCTAAGTAGGTGCTTTACCACTGACTTATACCTCTAGCTTCTTCTGGTGTTCTTAATTCCTATTCTAATCTCATCTCATTAATATTGAGTTTAGACTATGTCACCACCCATGCTATCATCTTCCAGCGGCTTTTCAGCTCACTTACAATAAAACCAACATTCTGACCAAGTTTCAAAATCTTGCATGGTCTGACCCCTCCTATTTCTTGGCTGTGCATACTATCATGGCAACACTTGTCTTCTTTTACCTAATATACCATGTTCATTTCTACCTCAAGGGGTGCACTTGCTCTGTCTCTGCCTGAAAATCACTTTCCCCAGATATTGGTGGTGGTTCTTGATTGTCAAGGCCTATCTCATACAGATTCTCCCCAGGAGGCCTTCTGGGACTGGACAAACTAAAGTAGTGTCCTCCCCTGGGCACTTTCTAACACTGTTTTATCTTTCTTATTTCCTTGTTTATGGTCTAACGCTGCCTCTAGCAAAATACAATTCTCATGAAAGAAGAGTTTTTGTCTTATCTACCACCATTTCTTTAATACTTAGAATGTCACTTGGCACATAATAATCAGTTCTGTAAGTTCAGGAATGGATGGACATTACCCAGTGGGCAAAGTGTACCTCATCAGTCACCGGTGCTGTCAGCTCCTATGAGAATACTATGGCCTGAGTCAAGGGAGGCAGTAAAACACAACTGCAGCCTCAGAACTGGCTTCGAGTCTGGTTCTGTGACTAAGCTGTGGGATGTTGGACAGCTTATTTACATCCTCTGGCCCTCAGTTTCCTAGAATTAGTGTTATCTACCTCCTAAGGTTTTTGGAATAACCTAATAAGAAAATACATATAAAACACTTAAAACAGAGTTTGAGTGGGGCACAAGACACATGCCTGTAGTCCCAGCTACACAGAAGGCTGAGGAAAGAGGGTTGCTTGAACCTAGGAGTTTGAGCCCTGCCTGCCTGGACAACATAGGGAGACCCTCATTTCAGAAAAAATAAAACAAAACAAAAAAAAAAAGAAAAGAAAAGAAAAGAAAAAGAACAGTTTGGCATATTGTAAGCATGCCAGCCTGGAAGTTCTGCTGGGGAATGATTCCATCTGCACAGTTTCAGTAGGCATTTCTGTTCTCTGCCACAGTTCACTGGCTTTGCCTGCACAGAATCCGGTGTCCCCAGAGCTGCCTCCCAAAATGCTGCTCCTGAAGCAGAACTTAAAAAGAAAAAAGTCAAGTTTCCTGAAGTTCCTCCTCCCTACAGCTGTTGTTCTTTGTTCTAATATAGATAAAAGCAGTAACTTTTGTCCCTGTCAGTAAAATTTTATAACCTCCTGTTTCCATAACATCCTGTTATGCCCAAGCAGGGCCACTAAGATACAAAACTGTCACAGCTTGACAAATTGCCTTTGTTCTTCTTCTGCTTGCCCACAAGTTCCATGCTGAAGACCAACCCCCTTAACCAAATGTATAAAAACTGGAACCTGTCCTTTGTCCAGCGCTCACCCATCTTGGACAGGAGGTAATGGAAGTCTGGTGGTTCTCACAAGTGGAAACCATAGTAGAAAAACTAATGGAGACTCAAAGAAAGAAGGGTAAGACCTTGATGTTCCCAACTCATTCGATTAAAAACAGTTAACTCCCCAATTTCTGCCTCAGAGCCATTCACCAGTATCCTTTGCCAAGATTAAAGCACGCGCCTACTTTTCTCTTGTCCTTCCTTTGTAATCACTACTCTTCCCAGCAGTGGTGTCTCAGCATTCCCTTTATTTCCCCCCCTCCCACAATTTTTCTCCCAAATTGCCATGGTTGCTTTGAAGACCTGGCTGATTCAGGTCACTATGTTCTCTGTCCAAATAGTCTTCTACGTTTATATGCCTTCAAAGATGTCCTGTTTATATGTACAGCTATCTGTTTCCTTCTACCAGAAGACAGATAGACCAAAGTGATTTTCTCAGAGTTTGCACTCTTGAAACACTTTACAAAGGTTGTTTTGGAAGCAGATTACCAGCTGGGTGTGCTGGCACATGTCTGTAATGCCAGCACTTGGGAGGCTGAGGCAGGAGAGTCTCTGTGAGTTCGAGGCCAGCCTGGGCTACATAGTGAGTTCAAGGCCAGCTATAGAGCTAGACCCTGTCATTTAAAAAAAAAAAAAAAGTGGACGCAGATAACCAAACTTCTGCGGATGGACTCCCAGAATATCCACTCAAATTTAAATGTATTAACTAAAGTATGCCCTACTTAGTATTTAGGTGTGGTGTAGTAATTTATTGAATTAGCATATTTATTTAATGTACTGAACATTAATAACCTGTCTTACATTGTGAATCTAAAAAGACAGAAAACACATTGGGCTAATGTGTTTGCAATGGCAAACGCACAGGCTTTCTATTGAGGACTTAGGGATGAGTTCCAAAGTTCCAGCCACCAATTGCCAGGAGAATTTTCAGCTGACTGTTCCTTTAAAGCAAAAGATAAAAAAGAGAGAAATTCCAAAGTCCATGAGTCCCTTTATTTAAAATAACATTATTATTATTATTATTTTTTTGTGGGTACCAGGGGTCGACCTCAGGACCTCGAGTGTCAGCAGGCACCCGTGTCGCTGAGCGACATCACTGGCCCTTTTTTCATATGTGGGTTCCGGGAGTCGAACTTGGTCCCTCGCGCTTGCCAGGCAGGTGCTTACGCCACTGAGCCATCTCACGGGCCCAACATTATTGTTTTTATCATTAAGCCTGCTCGTGTTCTTTAGTGTCATATTGATATAATACAATATCACATAGAACAATTTGCCTCACTATTGAAAACTTTATTTTTTATTTTTTTGTGGGTACCAGGGGTCGACCTCAGGACCTTGCACGCCAGCAGGTGCCCGTGCCGCTGAGCGATATCACTGGCCCTTTTTTTTCGTATGTGGGTTCCGGGAGTTGAACTCAGGCCCTCGCACTTGCCAGGCAGGCGTGTACGCCGCTGAGCCATCTCACCGGCCCTGAAAACTTTATTTAAAAAAATTCTTTGTGTAGGCAAACCTGAAAGGCCAGGGGAACTTGGAAAGAAGTATTTTAAGCCCTAAAAGAAAAAATTGCCAATCTAGATTACTATATGCTACAAAATTGTCCTCCAAAATTGACAAATAAAGGCTTTCATGACAAGGAGAATCCAAAGAAATCCATGACCACCAAACTAGCATTGCAGAACATACTCAAGGACATGTTACACAGAGAGAGGCCAACACCACTGAAGAGCTCAAAGAAACAAATACACTGTCTGATCCAAAAATATGGCCAATATTTAGATAAAAAAGCTTTACAGTAAAAGACACATTGCCATTAGTTCTCCTCAATATACCTCCCCATAACTTTGAAAACACTTATCATTCTTGCCACTTTTTGAAGCAGTTCTGGAAGTCTTTCATGAGAGGTTTTGCACTGTCATGGCTGCCTTGATATCCTGAATAGATTCAAAACGTTAACCTTTCATGATCTTTTTGACTTTGGGGAAGGGCCAGAAATTGCAATTTGCACAGTGTTGGATCCTGTGAATAAGGTGGATGAGGACAAACCATAATGTTTTTATTTGACAGAAATTGTTATAAACATTTTGAATCAGTTCAGGACATTGAGGAAGCCACAACAACACAAGTAAAGCCACTCATGAAAGAGGACTTCCAGAATTGCTTAACAAGATAGCAAGAATATTGGAATGGATGTGTTCAAAGTGAAGGAAAATATTTTGAGGGGGATTAGTGTCAATGTGTCTTTTACTGTACAATTTTTTGTTTAAGTAGTGACCATATTTTAAAATCACATCTCAGACATATAACTTGGAGAATAAACAAAAGGAAAAACTAAAGGAATTAGCACTGGAAAATTAATACAATGACAGGAATTAGTAATTACCTTTCAATAATAACTCTTAGTAATCCCAGCACTTAGAAGGCTGAGACAGGGAGATTGCTATCAGTTTGATCACTGGGCTACATAGTGAGTTCAAGTCCTGCCTGAATTACATATTTCAAGACCCTGTATCAACCCCCCCAAAACAAACCCAAAACAAAGAAACCCCAACAAATAAACACAAAATAAAAACAACAAAACAAAAAAAACCTCTTAATGTAAATGGTCTTAACTCCCCGAACAAAAGAAACAGGTGGCAGATTGGACTAAAAAAACAAAATTCAACTATTTTTGCCTACAAGAGACACATCTTATCCACAAAGAAAAACACAGACTGAAATTAAAAGATGGGAGACTATAATCCATGTAGCTGGAGTCTGAAGGCATGCAGGAGTACCTATACTAATTTTTCACAAAGTGGCCTTCAAACAAAACTGACCAGAACAGACAAAGAAGGTCACTACATATTTTTTGAGGGAAAAATTCACCAGGAAGAGATAACAATTGTAAATACATGTGCAGCAAACATCAGTACCTCCAATTTCATAGAACAAAAACTACTTGATGTAAAAAGACAGATTCAAACACAATCATAGTGGGTGACTTCCATTATCTACCATCACCAATAGGTCAGCCATATAAAAAATCAACAGAGTTGAATCATACCATTGAACAAATGGATTTAAAAGGCATCTACAGAGTGTTTCATCCAACAACAGCAGAATACACATTTTTTCTAAAGCAGCCTATGGAACTTTCTCCAAAATAGACCATATTTTGGGCCATAAAGCATGTTTAAATAAATACAAAAGAATTGAAATAATCTCTGGCGTGCTATCAAATCATAAGGGAAAGAAACTAGAAATCAACAGCAAAAGAAATCCCAGAAACTACACAAACACATGGAGATTAAATAATACAGTCTCACATAATCAATGGGTCAGAGTATTATGGTTTGTGTCTAGATGTCCCCCCAAAGCCTCATGTGGTCATAGGTGGGGCTTTTCAGCAGTGGCTGGATCTAGCGTGTGTGCTGCTGGGATCAAAGTTGTGATGCTGGCATTGATTCATGGTGTGATGCTAGGATTAAGGGTGTGAGTGCTACCCTAAGGGTGGGAACCCTGGATAATATATGAGAGGCTGAGTTCATTGCTGCTTGTTGCTTACTGCTTGCTTCTTTTGTTGCCTTCTGCCTGTCATGAACTGTTTCTCCTCTGTAGTACCCCTCTGCCATGCCACCCTGCCTTGCAGCCAGCCAATTATGGACTGAAACCTCTACAAACTGTGAGGCAAAATAAACCTTTCCTCCTTTAATTTTGGGTGTTAGGTATTTTGTCTCAGCAAAGAGAAAAGTAACTAGGACACACAGAAAAAAATCAGAAATGTAATTTAAAAATTCCTAGAATTAAAATGGTAATACAACATATCGGAACTTGTGGGACACAATGACAGCAGTTTAAAAGGGAAGTGAAGTTTATAGTTATGAGTGCCTACACTGGAATAAAAGCCACAATGACCCCAAATAAATGAACTAATTATGCAGTGCATCTCAAAGTCCTTGAAAAAGAAGAGCAGCCCAAGTTCAAAACATATAGAAGGAAAGAAATCATAAAGGTCAGAGCAGAAATCAGTGACATAGAGACTAAAAAAAATACAAAGGATCAGTGAATCAAAGAGTTGGTTCTTTGAAAGGATAAATAAGTTCAATAAACCCTTAGCCAATCTTACTAAAACAAGGAAAGGAAAGACCCATATTAATGCAATTAGAAATGAAAAAGGCAAAATTAGAACAGACACCACTGAAATCCAGAGGATTATAAGAAACTATTTTGAAAACATATTCTGAAAATCAGAGAATCTGAAAGAAATGGTTCAAAGAAATTGAACCAATTACCAAAATTGAACCAATAGGATATCAAAACTCTGAGTAGATGAATAACAGGCAATGAAATTGATGTAATTATAAAAAATCTGCCAACTAAGAAAAGCTCATGACCCAATGGATTCACCACTAAATTTTACCAGAACTTCACAGAAGAACTGACACCAATAATCCTCAAACTCTTCCATGAAATTGAAAGGGAATGAACACTCCCAAATTAATTCCATAAAGCCACAATTAGCCTAATACCAAAGCCAGACAAAGAACAACAACACAAAGAAAACTATAAGGCAACATCTTTGGTGAACATAGATGCAAAAATTCTCCATCAGATACTTGCAAACAGAATTTGACAAATCATTAAAAAGACTATACATCATGATCAAGTTGGGTTCATCACAAGGATGCAAAGATGGTACAACATACATAAATCAATAAAGGTAATAAACCACATAAATAGAATTAAAGATAAAATTCACATGATCATTTCCATAGCTGTGTAAAAAAGCTGTTATGGTTTGAGTCTAGATGTCCCCCCAGGCCTCATGTTGTCATAGGGCTTTTGCAGAGGTGGCTGAATCTGGAGTGTATGATGCTGGGATTAAGGGTGTGTGATTACTAAATCAGTCTACTGACTGGTTTGGCATAGTTCTGGCTAGGAATAAGGGTGTGAGTGTTACACCTTCCCTAGGGCAGGTAGCCTGAATACAATGTAAGAGACAGAAAGAGTCTTGCCTCCCACCTCATCGCTTTTGCTGTCTTCTGCCACTATGAATGGTTGCCACTCTGTCGTGTGCCACCTTGCCTTGGATCCAGCTGATTATGGACTGAAACCTCTACAAACTGTGAGCTAAATAAACCTTTCTTCCTTTAACTTTGGGTGTCAGGTATTTTGTCTCCACAAGAGAAAAGTAAGACAGAATTTGGTACCAGATAAGTGGGATCATTGCTGTGACTATACCTGACCATGTAGTACAGGAGCCTTTGGGAATGGCTTGTAGGAAGAGTTTGGAAAGGTTTGGAGATGTTGGCTGAAGAAGTAGAGCTGGAGTGCCTTGGGCTGTGTTGTATTGTATGGTAGGGAGATTCTGGTCAGAGATTAGATACCAGAAAGGCTGTAAAGACCAGGCTTGGGAGGTTTGTGCTGGGAAGGACTCCATTGGCTGCTGGACTCCAGATGATGTGCGTTATGCCTTGGCAGAAAGTTTGACTGCATTTTGTTCATGTCCAGAGACTTTGCCTGGGACTGAGATTAAGGATAGCAGACTAATTAATCTGGCAGAAGAAATTTCAAGGCAATCTAATGTTGAGGCAGTGGCATGGCTACTGTTGGGGGCTTTTAGCCAGATTTATTTTGAGAATCAAGAGCAAAGAGCCCAGCAGAATGATTTAAAATGTTTTGAGTTTGGCCAGAAAGGAAGTTCCAGGAAAGCTGTGGACTATAAAGATAGAGCAGAGGAGATCTTGATTGCTGAGAAGGAACAAGAAAAAAGAAAAGATGGCCTGAGGGCATCACAAGAAGCAGCAGGACTCTGTCCTTTGCAGCCTCACAGTGGCAAAGGTGAAAAACTTTGCTTCAAGAAGAAATCCCCAGAGCACCGTGTTTCAGAATGGGAGCAGCCTAGAGAATTTTTTCCTTGGGCTTGGATTCAGAGTGCCCAGTGACCCATGTACTCAACCCCTACAGCCAAAAGAGAAGAAAACCTGGCTACTATTCCAGCTGGCAGCAGACCTTGGCATCATCCACATGGTGCTGGTTTTAGGTACATGCAAAATGCAAGAGTTGTGGGGTCAAGAAGGCTTCCACCCAGATTTCAGAAGAAGGCCTGGGAGGCCAGGCAGTGTGCCCCTGAGAGAGCAGTGTGTGAAGCTGTGAGGGTGAAGCCAAAGGTGCATTGTAGACCCTAGAAGTTCGGAGAAGCCAGGAATGTGGATCATCTGAGGAAAACTGCAAGGAGGGAGCAGAGCTGGCCCCAGAGAGAAGACATGGGAACTACAATCACTGGAAGTGCCATAGGGGTGGAGCCACCCAAACCCGTTGGAGTTCACATCTTGCAGATTGCCTTGGGTGCTGCACATGGAACTACAGGACTTAATATTTGCCCTGCTAGATTTTGGACTTCCTTTGGTCCCATTCCTTTGTATTCCCCTATTTGTAACTTTAGGAATGAGAGAAAAGTAACTAAGACAAAAGCCTTTGACAAAATCTGGCATTTATTTATGATAAAATCCTGATGAAAACAGATATTGAAAGACTTTACCTTAAATCAATAAAAGCCATTTAT
The DNA here is from genome assembly GCA_028451465.1 of Erethizon dorsatum. Lineage (NCBI taxonomy): Eukaryota > Metazoa > Chordata > Mammalia > Rodentia > Erethizontidae > Erethizon > Erethizon dorsatum. Next base: position 84,268,577 of record CM051829.1, read on the forward strand.
GATAGTTCTACAGTCAGCATTCTATTAAATGGGAAAAGACTGAAAGCATTCCATCCTAAAATCAGGAGTGAGACAAGTGTATCCATTCTTTCCACTCCTCTTCAATACAGTACTCAAAATTTTAACTAGAGCAATCAAGCAAGAGAAAGAAAGGTATACAAAAAAGGAAGTCAGTTTCCTTATTCACAAATGACATGATCCTTTATCTAGAAGACCCAAAAGGCTCTGCCAGAAGACTGTTAGAATAATAAAACAAATTCAGCTAAGTGTCAGGATACAAAATCAAAACAAAAAAATCAATAGCATTCCTGTACGTCAATAATGAACCCACAAATAAAGAAATCAGGAAAATTTATAGTAGCTTAAATCAATTGAACACTTAGGAATCAACAAAACTAAAGAGGTAAAAGACCCCTATAACAAAAAGGAGATTGAAGAGGACATTAGAAAATAGAAAGACATCCCCTATTCCTGAACAGGTACAATCAATATCAATAAAATGCACATTATCAACAATGATATATAGATTTAATGCAATTCCTATCAAAATACCAACAGCGTTCTTCACAGAACTAGCAAAAACATCTTAAAATTTATATGGAACTGGAAGAAACTCGTAACAGCCAAGCCAATCCTGGGCAAAAAGAGCAATGTGGGAGGGATGACAATCCCACCTTTCAAGTTATAATATGAAGCTGTAGTAATAAAAACAGAATAGCACTGCCACAAAAATAGACATGTGGACCAATGGAGAGAAGATCACCTTTTTAATGAATGAGAAGAATTAATTATCCATGTGCAGAAGAATCGATATCTTTGATCCATATCTCTCACCTTGCACTAAAATTAAATCAAAATGGACCAAAGACCTAGATATAAAAACAGAAACACTGAAACTGCTGCAAGATAAAATAGGGAAAGCACTTGAAGATATAGGATAGGAAACAATTTCCTGAACAGAACTCCAGGAGTACAAGAAATAATTTCAAGAATAAGCAAATGGGATTATATTAAATTTAAAAGCTTCTACACAGCAAAGGAAACATTTAACAATCTAACATAATGAAAGATAATCTACAGATTTGAGAAAAAATTTACTACCTAGCTTCCTGGTAGAGAACTAATATCTAGAATATGTAAAGAATTAAAAAATAATTAGACTCCCCAAACCACATAACCAATCAAAAATGGGGAAATGAAATGAATAGGTACTTCTCAAAAGAAGAAATGCAAATGACTAATAAGTACATGAAAAAATGTTCAGCAGCTTGAACCATTAGGGAAATGCAAATGAAAACAACTCTGTGATTCTATTTTATCCTAGTCAGAATAACTGTCAACAAGAACACAAAAAACAACAAAGCCTGGTAAGAATTAGGGAAAAAAAGTACCCTTTTACACTATTGGTGGGAATGTAAACTAGCATCACCACTATGGAAATCAGCTTGGCAATTTCTCAAAAAACTAAAAATAAAAATTCTACTATACCTTTCTTGGATATTCTCCTGAAAAGGTTAAAGCCATCATACTATAGCGATATTTGCATACCCCATTTATAGCAGTGCAATTCATAATAGCTAAACTATGGAAACTGCCTAGATATCCATAAAAAGATGAATGGATAAATATAATATGTGTACATCCACAATGGAGTATTATTCAGCCACAAAGAAGGATGACTTCAAGTCATTTGTAGGAAAATAGGTGAATGTTTAGATCACAATGTTAAGTGAAATATGTCACATAGAGAAGATTAAATATCACATGCTTTCTCTTAGTTGAGAAACCCAAAGTAAAAAAAAAAAATTGAAGAGTAAAATAAAGGAGAGATGGTAGATTTTTGGAGATGGGGAAGGGAGGAGAGAAGAATGGAGGGGGTGAGGGGATTGAAGATGATCAAAATATGATATGTTAAGATATATACAGTATATGATATATATCTCAATTCCTTGAAACAAATGTAATTACTCTATATTGCAAACACATACCAATAAAAATTATTTGTGTTGTTATTAGCATAAATGTGCTCAGGGTTCCTTAGGAAAATCTAAATTATTGAACAGGAATTTTTTAAAGGAATACATTGGCAATATTTTCAATGAATATTGAAACTTAATAATGAACTTAAAAGCATAATTATCTCATATTCTCTTCCATCTGATAAAATTGTGTTACTTGGGCATAATTACTTTCTTTGTCTCTGTGGCAACAAATATAAATTAATCAATTTGGAATTACACATGGTCTGGAATAGTTCTCAAATATTGGTTTGTATAAAAATTAAGTGCAATGGTTGTGGGAAGACGACATTAAAATTCCAAGTTTATAGTCTCTTTCCCAAACATTCCAATTCAGTTGCACTGGGTTAAGGCCTGGCATTTTTATCAAGTGCTCCATGTAATTTTGATGCAAGTAATCAATGGGCTATGCTACAAGAAACGTCATTCTAAATGAATTTTTCTCTTCTTGGGAATAATAACTTTGATTCTAGTACCTACATTTATGATAGTGCCACTGCTGGTGGCAGCAATCACCTGAAGACTTTCTTATCATCTGACTAAACTGAATTAATCTATTAATTAAAAGTTAACAGGGCTTAGCCTGGCATGGCGGCCCACACCTGTAATCCCAGGACCATTGAGAGTTGAAGGCCAACCTGGGCTATTAAATGTGTTCAAGGACAGCCTGGAATACATAGCAAGACCCTGTCTCAACACCCCTCCCCCACTAAAAATAGTTAGCAGGACTTGTTTGTTTTTACACAAAAGAGAACTTCATCAAAAATGCGAGAAACCCTTCTGATTCTCTGTTTTAATGATGTTTAATTTTAGTATCCTCTACCTCTTGCTTCCTGATGCAAGTAGCTAAGATGGCTTGCACTTTCCTAGGTCATAAAAAAGACTGAGAAAAAAAGAAACAGAATCAGTATTTTTGAACACCTACTAAAGCAGGTAAGGTACTATTTTATCTTTATCTTGGCTCTTGGACCAGAGGCAGAAGCAGCAGCAGCATCTGAAAGGAGCTTGCTAGAAATGCAGAGTTCTATCCACAAATAGAAGAAAAAATTGACCCTATCTCACATGAATACAAAAATTACTTCAAAGTGAGTTAAAGACTTAAATATAAGACACAGAAGTATAAAACTACTACAAGAAAACATGGGGGCAGGATCCATGACAGTGGCCTGGATAATGACTGTTTGGATAAGACCCCAAAAGCAAAGGCAACAAAAGCAAAAATAGAAAAATGGATTTCATCAAACCAAAGCTTCTGCACAGGAAAGGAAATAATGAATAGAGTAAAATGTTAATCTACAGAATGGGAGAAAATATTTGTAAAGTGATAAGGTTAATATCCAAAACATATAAGGAACTCAAAGAAAACAACACAATTTTAAAAATGGTAAAAAATTTTGAATAGAAATTTCTCAAGATAAATAGCTGGGAGGTATATGAAAAAGTACCCAATATCACTAATCATCAGAGAAATGCAAATTAAAGCTACAATAAGATATTACCTCAAACCCGTTAGAATGATTATTATCAAAAAGTTGAAAGATAATCGATGTTGCCAAGGTTTTGGAATAAAAAGAAACTTTGTAACTGTTGGCAGAAACATAAATTAGCACAACCAGTATGGACAACAGTGTGGAGGCTCCTCAAACAGTTAAAAAAAAAAATTAGGGGGCCAGTGAGATAGCTCAGCGGCCTACGCACCTGCCTGGCAAGCGCGAGGGCCCGAGTTTGACTCCCGGAACCCACATAAGAAAGGGCTGGTGATATCGCTCAGTGGCACGGGCGCCTGCTGGCGCATGAAGTCTTGAGGTCGACCCCCAGTACCCACAATAAAAAAAAAAAAAAAAATATATATATATATATATATATATATATATATAAAACTACCATATGATCCAGTAAGCCCACTACTAAGTTCATATCCAAAGGACATGAAATTTGTATCCTAAAGATATTACCAACTCTTCTGTATTCATTGCAATATTGTTCACAACAGCCAAGGTTTGGAATCAAACTAAGTGTCCATCAATGGACAAATGGATAAAACAACATCAGCTGGGCATGCTGGCGTATGCTTGTAATCCCAGCCTTTTGACAGATTTTGAGACCTTGTCTCAAAATAAAAAGGAAAAAAATTGTTAGTGATGTATTTCAGTGGTAAGGCCTTGCGTTCAATCTCCAGTACCCTACACATACCAAAATATGCTATGTATACACAATGAAAGATTATCAGCCATAAAAAGAGTGATAGTATCTATCATCTGCAACATGGATGAACCTGAAGGACATTATGTAAAGTGAAATAAGCCAGGCACAGAAAAACAAATAGCACATGATCTCATTCATAAGTGGAATCTGAAAAATGTGAAACTCATAGTAATAAAAAGTAGAATGGTGCTTACTAGGAGCTGGGCAGGCACGGGGTGGGAGTTTGGGAAGCTGTGGCTTCAAGGATACAAAATTTCAGTAAGGTAGGAAGAATAATTTCAAGATACAATTATTATACAACATGTTAACTATAGTTAATAGCAATGTAGAGTGTTTTGAAAATCACTAAATATTCTCATCACAAAAATGATAAGTATGTGAGGTAATGCACGTGTTAATTAGTTCAGTTGAGCCATTCCACACTGTATATATTTCAAAATATGTTATCTGTGATAAATATATGCAATTTTTATTAATTAAAATATATTTTAAGAAGCCTTGATGTTTGGAAACTACTGATCTAGAAGATACCAAATTAGGTATCTCCCTTCTTCTCTTACTTGTTTTTCAGCCATTGAAAGTTTGATAGAGTAATGTCATTCCATTCAATAGTGGTGATCTCATTTTTCCTCATCTCAGCAAAGGCATAGATCAGGTGAATACACAGGCAGGGGTCAACGTCCTCAGGCTCGAAGCTCCCCTGGCCTGGCTCGTACTGGGTCCAGCTGATGAAGTAGCATGTCAGCTGATAAGCAGAGCCTATGAGTGATAAGAAGTAAGGACAATGCCCTGATTTAGGTGACAGTGACCTGTGCTCTGAAGTTTTGCCCTTAGTTTGTTTCCTTCCCTGTGCTTCAGATGCCAGATCCTTATGTGAAGGTGATTAGTGTGAACACTCCTGGCTATGGGACCAAGATTCCAACTTAGAAACTAGTTGTTGACTTGAAATTTTAACTTTGACAGATTCATTTTGGGATCTTGGATAGCTTAGGAGCTTTCTAAGAAAAGATGCCCAGGTGCTTTATGAAGTCCAATAAGTGCTGGTTTATAACTCAGGTAGTCAGGCTGAAAGGGACTGTAGTGACAGCCAGTCTAAAACTGTAGACTGTAGACTTCCCTAAAGAGTCAAACCCATAGCTTTCCCTAAGAGGGTTTCTCTCTGTCTCTCTGTCTCTCTCTGTCTCTTTGTCTCTGTCTCTATGTATATATATGTATATATATGTGCGTATCTGTGTATATATGTGCATATGTATGTGTATATATGTAAAAATATTTTAAAGTCATATATATTAAGCAGACAATTGCATTATGAATAATTCATAGGTATTTGAGGTTATGGTAGAAAAATATTTTGTCAATAACAAACCATAGAGTCAATGACTTACCCAGCTGAGCAATCAACAGAAGGACCAGAGCTAGAGAGTAAGAAAGCACCGGCTTAACAGCTATTTTTGCAGTTTTCAGGGATGACAAGCATCTGTTTAGATAGTGTGATTAGGTTTTATTCTGTCGACATTTTGTGCCAGGCATCAACATATGTCCTTGTGGGAAAGTAAATAATAAGATTGGGAGATGTTGGCTTCTTTTAAGCCTTTTTTCTCTTTCATGGAATTATTCATATGCAATTTGTAAAATAAGTGCCTAAGGAAAGTTCCTTCTTTAGGTACCATTTTCAGAATATTCTACTCACAACTGGTCTTTGGAATAACTTCAAGTTATGATTTTCTGATAATTTTATCTAAAAATATTTGGATCCCAAAATATTTCCTCTCAAGCTGCCAATAACTGTCTAGTGTTCCATAGTTTTAAATTATACATAGCAGATGCTAAAAGAATATTTCATGTTACTGATGGAAAGAGATGATGATGATATTGAGACAAGTCTCTTCAAAGAAATATTTGACTATTTCTAGAATTCTCTGTTTAAAATTAATTCCAATGCATCCTTTCCAAATGTCATCTACTACCACAATGGCTGGGTGTGGTGGTGCACGCCTGTAATCCCCACACTCAGGAAGCTGAAGGAGGAAGATTGTTGTGAGGCTATCCTCTCCATCAAGAATATAGACTAATTTTCATTTGTATCCACTTCCCATCACCACCTTTAAAGGCCTAGCTCAAGGCTTTCTACCATGATACCTTCTCTGATCTTAACAGCTGGAAGTGACCACCTTTCTTATTTTGATTTCTCTGGCATTTTGTTTATACCATTCAGATCCTTATTGCTCCTTTTTATAGACCATTTGAATGGAGGAAGTGTGGAATTTGTGAAAAGGGCCACATAGATGGAGTTTTGAGTCCTTTTTACATTAAGGTTCAAATTCTTCCCATCACCTATTAGATGTGGGAAATTGGAAAGTTTCCTTAATTTTAACTTCCTAATTTGTAAAGATGAGATACAAATGCCTACTTTGCAGGGAAGTTTTAAGTATTAAACACAATATTTTTAAAGAATCAAGTACATAATAAATAAATTATACAAATGATAATTTTCATTGTAGAATGTTTGCGCATATGTTTTTTCTCCTGTAGGACTGAATGTTGCTCAAGAATACCAGTAAAACCAATGTTGATTTCCACATTGTCCCTAAAATCTATGTCCTGTGCAAAATAATCCTTAAATAAACATTCATGGAGCACTAAATGAATAGCTGTTTGAAGTATTTTAAACACAACAAAACAGGCATTTTTGGGGTAAAGAGATTTTCTGCTATTTTTAAGTCACACCCTGCAGAAGGATATTTAGACACATTCCTGCATTAGGATAAGTGTATTAAGAATTGCAAGATGAATTTCATTTGAGTCTTTGCAATTTGAGAAAGGCTGCTATAAAGCTCAGAGCCATTAAGAGTGAGGTTCCAGGGCCCTGTTTACACCAGGTGCTCCTGCAGGAAGTCAGTGGTTTCTTTCATTTTGACTCTAGCCCTCTCAGATCATCACTGATCCCTCCTGTAGCCCTTCAGCCTTCCTTGCCCTTAATGGGTGAGTAAAAGAGCACTAACAGTATAGTGTGTGAAGCTCTTCTCTGGTGCCTGTGTGTCCTGGACTCAGTCCTATGTTTGATATATTTTGAGTTCCCAATCTTACAATGGCACCGAGGTTCTGGACTTACTCCTGGATCTTAATGCTCTTGTATGAGTTCAAGGAAGTTTATAATTGTTTGTGCTAGTTCAGAAATGGAGCTGGTTCCTTTGAAAGCTTCCCAAGCTTGTTGTGAGCTTCTAGAAAGCACACATAAGTCTACTAATGTTCTTCTGTTCTGACCTCTCTTTAAATGGTAAGAGCAGAACTCCAGGCTATGATTCCAAGGCAAGACTGCCCACAGCCCTCAAAGGACTTTCGGACAACAACAGTGGTGGGGCAGGGGAAAGAGTGAAGAGTACTACCTTTAACTTAAGACTGAGGTAATGAATGAGAAAACATCTTGGACTTGGAAGTCAGGAAATATCAACTGTGAGCTCAATTACTAATATGCTGATAAAAGGGGAAAGAACAAAAGGGAAAAGGAAAAAAAATGCAAATCAGTTATACTATTAGTGTCTCTTACTTCATTGAAAAGGAAGGTTTGTGCTAATATCAATTGGAGAAATTTTAATGCCTGTATCTTGTACTCTGAATAACTACTTTAAAAATAACAATATGCAATGTATTAACTATTGTTATTCTCCTATTATTTTATTATGAAATTTTATTTGACCTTCTTTCTATAAAATAAAATAGAATAAAATAAATGCTGACAGCCTTGGGAAAACCACTTAAATATACTGGTAATAGTATATTACACATTAAATCTAAGTTGGCTAAATATTCTAGTTATAAGTCAAAGAATGGCAATGTATTTTCTTTGTTTTAGAAAATACATGTATTCTGCTTATAAGAGAAATACTATGAAGATACAAACAAATTTGAAATAAAAGTATGGAAAAATATACCATGCAAACTTTAAAACAGGAAACATCTCTGGAGACAAAGGAATATTTTATAATAATGAGAGGTCAATCCAACAGGAAGATATCAGAATTCTAAATCTCTGTGTATTCAGTAATATAGCTTCAAAATACATAGAGCAATAAATGACAGAATTAGGAGAAATAGGTAAACTCAGAATCATAGTAAACTTTAAAGTACCTCTCACAGTAAAAGAATAAAGCAAATATTAATATGTATCTCAACTTGAGCACATTATTAATAAGCTTGGCCAAATTGTCATACATAAGACATATACACATTTGCACAACTGCATTCCTTCAAGTGCACATGAAGGAGCGAAGGGGGAAGGGGGCCCTTGTTTCCAGAGATGGAATCCAGACAGTGTGTACAAAAGAAAGTTGAAACTGTTAATTTACATATGAGAAATCAGATAGAAGATATTTAAAGTTATCCTTCTGGTAAAAGATGAGTCATAAGTTGAAAGGAAGGAAGAGAATAGTTACAGTTTCCATCCTCTGAAATCTTGAAATCAGATGCTGCAGCTCACAGTAAACATCACAAGAATGCACCTACATCAAACCATTCATTCATTTACATTCATTCATTGACTTAATAATTATTTCATAAATGCCTACATTGTGTCATGTAGGTGTATGGCAAAGAAGACACAGAGCTCAGCAGGACTTGTACAGATGGGTAAGTAAAAGGAAAATTACGTTCTGGTGAGTTAAGAATTAAGTGAGTTAAACCCAAGTTAGCCCCGAGTAAAGGAATCCAGCTTGAGGAATGGGTAGTCATGCATCTAGATTTAAGGATTCCGAAAGAAATTGTCAAAGAGAGAATCAAGAAAACATTTCTGGGGCTGGTGATATAGCTCAGCGGCATAAGCGCCTGCCTGGCAAGCGAGAGGTCCTGAGTTCAACTCCTGGTACCCACATAAAGGAAAAAAAAAGAGCCAGTGGTACAGCTCAGCAGCAGAAGCACCTGCCTGGCAAGCACGAGGTCCTGAGTTTGACTCCTGGTACCCTCATAAAAAAAATGTTAAAAAAGAAAACATTTCTGGAGAGGACTGATTTTATTATAGCGAAAACCATGGAGAAACAGTGGAGTTAGGGAAGCCCAGTGAAGTAATGCAAAAATTCACCATTAAAAATAATAAAATACTTCTGACATGCTAATGAGATGGAAAGGTGTCTGATGTGCTGATGAGATGGAAAGATATCTGAGGAAGTGTACAAAAGAATATGGTTCTGTGTATATAAAATATACTCCCAGTGGTCCTAGCTGACAGCCAAACAAAGCCCAGAATCTTAGTGATCTAGTTGACTACAAGCTGATCACAGATGTAAGAGTAAACTCAGCCAAGACCAGAGTCCCAGCTCATCCCAGTCTAAACTGGTGGTCCACAGAATTATGAGCAAAATAAATTGTTGTGGTTTCTTTCTAAATTTAAATTTTTTAAAAGTATGATTTAAAATGTAAAATTTACCCTCTACATCATTCTTAAGTGTACAGTTCAGAAGTGTTAGCTATTACTACATTGTTGTGTAACAGAGCTCTAAAACTTTCTAATTTTGAAAAACTGAAACTCTGTACCTATTAAAAACAACACCCCACCCCCCATAAACACCATTCAACTCTCTATATCCATGATTTTGACTAGATATCTCATAAAGTAGAATCACTATTTGTCCTTTTGTGACTGGCTTATTTCATTTAGGATAATGCCCTCAAGTTTTATGAACACCGGGGCATGTGAAACTGTTGCTATTTTAAGGCATTATATTTTGTGATGGTTTGTTAATTGCAAAAGTTAACTAATACAAGCCAGGCATTGTAGCACGCACCTATAATTGCAGCACTCTGAGAAGCTGAGGTAAGAGGAACCTGGGTTCAAGCCTTAGACAACTTAGGTACTTAGTGAGTCCCTGTCTCAACATTAAAAAAGAAAAGAAAGAAAGAAAGAAAAAGGGGGTTAGGGACGATATCAGTGAAAGGCCTTGGGTTCAATCACCAGTACTGGCAAAAAAAGGAATTAATACAAAAAGGCTTATTTACTAAGTCTTCAAAATCTCCGCTCTAGAGAGACCAGCATAGAGCTAAAACCTGCCTTCCATTTTTTTTTTTTTTTTTTTTTTTTTTTTTTTGGTGGGTACCGGGGGGTCGACCTCAGGACCTCGCGCGCCAACAGGCGCCCGTGCCGCTGAGCGATATCACCGGCCCCTTTTTCGTATGTGGGATCCGGGAGTCGAACTCGGGCCCTCGCGCTTGCAAGGCAGGCGCTTATGCCGCTGAGCCATCTCACCGGCCCAACTGCCTTCCATTTTTAAAGCTCTCCCTAGGTTTGTTTTCATTGATTGCATATTGGACATAAATCCTGTGTTTCTTTAGTGGGATGCTGTAGGGAGTGTATCTATATGTGACACAGACTTTTGTGGGAGGATGTTAGTCTTCACACTATACAGTGTTATGGTTATAAAACTCTGGAGGAGAGTTGTACATGGTTCTTTTTCTGACTTTCTTGCCATTACATAACTAATTTCATTTTCCATTTTTCTTTGGCTGTAGAAATACAGAGCCAAATTTTCAGCCTACACATAACTTTCCCAAAATGAGTTTAGTTTATTAGCAGCTTATAAAACGCTAGTGTTACACAGAAGGTATGTTGTGAAATATGCTGCAGCTGATAGAACAGCCACATGTCACCTCCAAATGATTACTCTGCTAGCAATTTTTTTATGAAGTGATGAAGACAGGAATTACAGACAAACAAGAGTGGAGCAATGGGAGGAATAATGGGCTCTATTTAAAGACTTAAGGTGTGGTTCATTTACCTGGCCCAGGCAGTGGTGGCCAAAAAGACTGCAAGAACAGAGCCCTAATAGCAGCTCTAGAAGCTGGCTTTAGGTGTCCTCAGCACCTGGTACAGTGGTATTGCCCGGAGGGTCTGCACTTCTCTGGTGAGTTTTCCAGGGCAAGTCTGGTGCTCCCTTCAGCCTCAAACCACTACAGGAACATGGGTGCCCCTACAAGTTTTGAAAAACTGAAAAAGGGCGACAGCTTTTAACTATGGATCACCTACCCAGTGTGCAGATAAAGGGCATAGGTAGCTACCAGAATTGTGAATTGCAGGAGGCATTGATCATGGACATCTCTAAGGTGCCAAGTGTTACCTGTCGGCCAAAGGCTTCCAGAAAGCACATTCTCCTTCCAGTGACAGGGCTGCTCCAGCCTGTCACATCTCATTCCATCCCGTTCCAGCAAACCCGTGGCTTGCAGCCCCTCACCACCTTAAGTGGAGACGTTGTGCCTTCGCCCCAGTCATCCCAGCTCAATACTCCCCCTACCAAACATCTCTCGGAGGCAGTAGGAGGAGGGTGGCACTGGTAGGGCACGCAGCTTGGGGACAGTCTGAATGGGGGTCCAGTACCACACTGGAAGAGAAGTCACAGGTGGCCATTGCACGTCACACCAGGCAACCTCCCTCTCCGGATCCCTGTGTGCAGGCCTCACCCTGCCCACCTGGGAGATGCTCAGGTGGTCTCTGCCCTGGTGATGTTCCCTCCTCCCCTTGCCACCTTCGAGTCCTAAGCAGAGGGTGAGGGACAGGGGGCCACCGTGAGGAAACCAGCCAGACAGGAGCACATGATGCCTTGAGGATTCCGAAGGAAGTGTACTGAAGTCACAGAGCAGGTCCTAAAACTTGGGTGCCTCCTGACCCACTGCACTCCGATTTTCCCTCCGTACTAAGATTCAGCCAGAATAAGGAGTGGCCTCTGGTTTTCACTTGGCCAAAGGACCGTGCAGAGTGAGCACTAAGGTCTTGGATGTCGGAGTCAGCTTTGAAGTGTGTTTTTCCTTTTCAGAGCTATTTCACTTCAGGTAAATCCTTTAGCCTTTATCTTGCCGGTTTCTTCCAGTGTAAAGTGACGGTGTAATGTCCGCATGGAGTCGTCTACGACTACCGCATGGAGTCGCTACGAAGGTTCAATCAATTGATGCTGATAAGTAGTGTTTAGAGTCTTGCTCAGAGGACAGCTCAGAATGCTGCATAGGTGTTTGATAAGTACAGCAGGAAGTAGGAAGTTGGAGAGAAGACCTGGGGGAGCACCAAGAATGACCTTAGCTGGACTTCTTTCCTCGACTACCCAGAACAATAAGATAAGGAGGCATCTGGGTATAGAGATTCTCAAAATGGAGATAATCTGGACACACTAGGATTCCAGGGAAATCTGGGAGAAATCAGAGGCTTGATACACTCTAATGGCTGTAAAAAATATATGCAGAGTATGTCAAATCCATAAGAAATTAATTGTTCACATTCTCTTCTTGTCACTACCTCACCAAATGGCTGGGCAAGCACCTTGTGTAAATATGGGTTCTCCTATTTTTGCTGACCCTTCATGAACATTCAGCACGTGATGGAATTGTCTCATCAGCAGCTCTGGACCCCTTCACTTGTTTCATCAATCAAACTCAAATGCATTTGAAGACTGAAGGAGACATTAAAATTGTCATTTTTGAAATATTAAATTTTTACCCTAAAATACTTTATTATATTAATGAGCTTACAAAATAGTCCTACTAGAAATGTTTTCAAATTTTTTTCTAGATGAAAAATATTTGTACAGTAAGTAAAAATTCTAATTATTCCTGATACATGGTCAAGAGGTTCAGTTTCATAGCCATATTTCTAATACTGCATCACTGAAGTTTTTTAGAAGAAAAAGATTTTTCAAAACAGTTTTTCATAGTATCGCTTGCAATCTTCTTCAAAGTTGCTTTTCATGGTTAATCAATTGAAAAATGTTTCTATATTCTAGTTTCTAGGCCTACCGTAGCAAAGTTGAAGGAATCTGATCTCTGCCATCCTCATCAGAGACCCCTCTAAACTGGACATGAGTTTTTTTGCATAACTAACAGGGACACCTAGACTGGTCAATGACAAGAAGCAGGACAGAGCTGACCCCTTAGACAGTTCCAACCTGCTTTGTGACACTCATTATTGCTGACTTCATGGTGTATTAAATGTATTTGTTTCCCAACTGCTGAACTAAAAAACACCTCATCGTACCAGTGACTTCCAGGCTAAAGTTATTTATGATGGTAGAAATTTAGGCTCAAGCATTGGGCTTTCCTTTACTTGTTTTCCAGCTACTTGTGATAAGATGTGAATGCTAATCCAGCCTGAGGCAACCAAAATTATTATGTGTATGTTATGTATGTGTTACAACACTTAGAGATGCTCAAACACTGTGTGATCCAGGCAATGTCGCATAAGACACATTCTTCTTAGATGACACTCTACTGAAGGATGACAAATTTAAATAAAAGTTTCTTCATGTCATTTAATGATGTCATCATGATTGTTATGCTGAAATGTGATCTCAAGTTTTCTCAGTGAAGCTTTATAATAGTTATCTGTTAACATTCTGTAGGGATTCAACTTCTAAGACAACCATGACTGGTGAGGAAATCACAGTCTCCTGGTCATACTATATATTTCCAGATGCTTCATATTTAGATAAGATAACTGATAGCCTGTGTTCAACAACTGATCTTTGGAGACCAAAGCTAGAATGGTAACTGGGCTAAGAGGACAGTCAATATTTTGACCCTGGCCCTCCAATGTCCACAAGGACCAAGGACATGAAGGGACCTTTTTTAACAGGATCCTACAACTTTGGTGAGTCCCCCAACTTCCTGAATAGTGAGATTGTTGAACCCCAGAGGACAAGAGTCACCTAAGGTATGGTGTGCTAGAAGGAAGGTCACCACACTTCCAGAGAAAGCCACATGGTCAAGGAAGACTGTGACCCATCCTGGCAGCTGACACTGACAGAGGAGCTGAGAGTTTCTGCACATGGTTCCAAAACTAATGCCTGAGGAGCCTTGACTGATCTTGATAGATAACAAGAGGTTAATTTTGATTAATGCAAATCTCACTTTAACTTGGTCTTGAACATCCACCAGAAAAGTACAGTATAACCAAAAACATATTTTAAAGTAATAATAATATAGGCTCAACATAAAAGGGTGCTCCAATCACTGACCCCTGCTGACAGTTTCCACTGATACCTATAGACAGGTCAAAGAGCCAGCTGGTTACAATTGCTATTCCAATCCCTTAAGAACAGTGTCTGGATGTGACTCTATTCCCAGTCTGCCTCCATTCTGGTGCTCCTGCTTTAGTCATAGGTGCTTTAATCTCTGGTAAAGTTTGTTTATTCTCACCTAGAGACTGCCAGTCTCCTAGTGATCATGTAGATGGAACCAATGATAATGTGATAAAAGCACCTGGGATCCACTGCCACCATGAAAAGTCTGTCCAAGGGGGCACATATGTGATGCTTTATGCAATATGTTGTACTTTTATTACCAATAATCATGATAATGTAACTGCAGCTCTGCAGGAAATAGACATCAAGATCCATGCAGTACAACAAATGTCTTGGGACCCCCTGCAGGGTTCATGGGATTCATGCATGTCTGCTATCCTATCTTGGATTTTTCCTTTTGTAGTGCCTGTCCTCCTCTTTCTACTCACTTGTTTATTATTGCCATGCCTAATCAATCTGTTTCAAAGATTTACCCAGAGGACTGCAGCCATTTCACAGCCAGTTGCCAAAGACCACATCAATTGGCTCTTCTTCAGTCCTCCTGAAACCTCAACAATCCCCTTCCCTAATCAGCAGGAAGTAGTTAAGGAAGAAATACACTGTTCATTTTCCTTATCTAACCATAGAGTCTGGAATGAAGGAATCCCACTGTTGCCATCCTGATCAGAGACCCCTCTAAACTGCACCCCCCAGTAGAGCTGCACCTGGTGACTCCTAACATTATCAGTCCTGCTACTGATGGTAGCCACTACTCCCTGTGCTTTCCCAAGCCTCGTCCTTGGGCAACCATTATCCCTTGTGCTCTCTCAAGCCTTATTCTTGGCAGGTAGCCACAGCCTCCTTTCACTTAACCCCCTCCTCCACATGACCCTGCAAAAGACTCTGTAGCCTATGTGAGTGTTGCTGGTTTGGTCTCTAGTGCCAAAGCGGTTCCTCTCAGGTTTGTTCTGAAATACTCCTGTCTTGTCAAGTTTGTACCTGTTTCTTTTTCTCCTTTTTCTTAACAAAAATACCATAGACTAAGTGGCTTAAACAACAGAATTTATTTTCTCACATTCCAGAGGCTAGGAGTCCAAGGTCCAAGTTCGTTTCTCCTGAAGACCTGTCTCGGCTGATAGATCATCTTCTCCATGTATCTTCACATGGTCTTCCCTCTGTGTGTGTCTGTGCCCTAATTTCACCTTCTTATAAAGACACCACTCATATTGGATTTGGTCCTACCCAAATTACCTCATTTTATCTCAATTACCTTTTTAAAGGCCCTAGTACAGTTAGAAACAATGGAGCTAAGGAATTCACTCCCTTCTACCCATTCCATTTTATTATTTATTTATTTATTTTTTTGTGGGTACCAGGGGTCGAACTCAGGACCTTGCGCTTGCCAGGCAGGTGCTTATACCACTGAGCTATCTCACCAGCCCCCATTCCATTTTAAATAGCACCCTGGCGGGCTGGTGAGATGGCTCAGCAGCGTAAGCGCCTGCCTGGCAAGCGCGAGGGCCCAAGTTCTACTCCTGCCACATACGGGAAAAGGGCCGGTGATATTGCTCAGCAGCACGGGCGCCTGCTGGCACGCGAGGTACTGAGGTCGACACCCGGTACCAACAACAACAACAAAAACAAACAAACAAACAAACAAACAAACAAAAAAATAAAATAAATAGCACCCTGGGGCCATTTCTCCTTCCATTGTCCTAAGATGGCATCTTCTCACCCGGAAGAAGGGGTTAGCTAGTTCCCTGGGGTTTGTTTTGTAAGGACACTAATCTCAGTCACCTCCCAAAGCTCTCACTTCCCTGTATCAGTACCTTGTGGATTAGGATTTCAATGAATTTGAGGAGAACATCAACATTCAGCACATAGTCATGTAAAAAAATGAACAAACAACAACAACAAAAAACAAAGACCTGTGGCAACTACCTTCATGAAATCATCTTTGTTAGGTCTGGCACGAGTAAAGACAAAGGAAAGGTTGAGTGAAACCTTTAATGCAGGGCACAGAAAGGCAGCAAGTAAGATGCCAGGGCCCTCAGAGGGGCCGGCTATGAAACGATGTATTTATGGGGCTTGTTTAAAGGCGGAGTGTGGAGGGGAGGGCAAAGCGACGTTACAAAGAGGGATTGGAGGATGTTTGGCCCACACGAGGTGAGGGTAGGTACTTCCTGCTGGAGCAAGAAGAAGAGGAGAGTGGATGATAAGCTCTCCTCCATGTTGGACCATCACCATGATGACTAAGCAGCCTCCATATGGGCTAGAACCCATAGTTTCCATCTTTTTGTTGATATAGGGCAAAGTTTCTTTTACACTACTTCCTGCTGAATGGGGTGTCATGATAGAGGGTCAGGTTGGGAGGATGGGTCGTGCCCACATGGAAGCTGGTGCCAGGTGTGTTGGTCAGGAGAAGGAGTTCTTGGGTGATGAAAGCTCTTATCCTGGACTGGCGAAATCTTGAAAAAAAAGTTTAAAAAGGCAGGGGGCTATAAGAAGCAGCAGTGTTATCATGATTATGGGGCCCACGAGAGGGAGAAGAAAAGGGGCCCATGATCCAAGGGTATGATCCCACCATGACCAAAGCACAGAGGTTTGCCCATAGCCCCACTGTTGGCATTTTTTGTCGAGGTAGCTGCTAAGATATTTTAGCTTATTCATAACTATTCCAGACTCATTTACAAAGTAGTGACATTCCTCTCCTAGCATAGCACAAATTCCTCCCTCTCTGGCTGTGAGTACATCTAGAGCTTGGTGGTTTTGGAGAGTAACTGCTGAAAGGCTGTTTATTTGATTTTGGAGTGAATGAATAGATGTTGTTATGTCCTCTATTTGTTGATGAAGCTTGAGAGATAGTTGGTGATAGAAATGAGCAGCTGTGCTTATTCCCCCCACTCTGAGGCCAGTTCCGAGGACAGAAAAAATGCCTACACCCACAAGAATTGGAATGTGGGCGACTCTTGTCTTTTGGGTGAGGTGCATTTTGTGAGGTTGGGGTGAAAGAGACCTTTGCATAGTGTCTTAAGAATTTAGTGTTAGAGCTGGAACAAGAAGGACTAAGGTATAGGACCCTGTCTATCAGAGAGGAAGGCCAGGAACTCAACAGGGTAGCAATACATGGGTCAAGTTGAAGGACTGTCTGAGAGTTTGGTGAGATGGAGATGAGTGGGGGACAGGAGATGTGATGATCACTTTGAAGGTAAGGGCTCAGAGTTAGAGGTATCAGGATTGTTGAGGCACCATTTAACCTGAGTGATGTGGAACCAGGATGGGAGGCTGGTGACCTTGATTGCAATTGGCATTGTGAGGATGACCAGGTGGGGTCCAGTCCACTTTGGCTATAATCCTGTGGGCTTAGAAGATTTGAGATATATTAAGTCTCCAGGGATTATAGGGGCTGCTGGCAATGAGTCATTTATGGGTTGTGGAAGGCATTGTTCTGCATGTTGTTGTAGCAGGTGTCTCAGGAAGGAAAGAATCGGGTTATAATTGGCTATAGGCTGGAGGTTTTGTGATATTGGTAAATTGTGGAGTAGAAAAGGTCTGCCATACATGAGCTCAAAGGGGCTTAAGAAAGTGGGGGCCCGGGGAAGTGCCCGGAGTTGAGTTAAAGCCAAGGGAAGAAGTTGAGGCCAAGGTAAGTGTAGCTCTAGGATGAGTTTTGTGATGTGTGCTTTTAGGAGACCATTTGCCTTTTCTACCTTTCCTGAGGATTGTGGATGGTAGGGTACGTGTAGGTGCCAGGTGATGTTGAGACTGGTGGACACCTGTTGAGTGATGTGGGAATTGAAAGCTGGACCATTGTCTGATTGGATAGTCTTGGGTAGGCCAAATTGGGGAACAATCTCTTGGATGAGTGTTTTAGAGACAATATCTGCAGTCTCTCGGGCAGTGGGGAAGGCTTCTATCCATGCTGAGAAGGTGCAGACAAAGGTGAGGAGGTATCTGTAGGTCTTATAATGAGGCATGTGTGTGAAATCTATTTGCCAGTCTTCACTTGGGGTGTGTCCATGAAGCTGGTGGGTTGGAAAAGGAGGAGGAGGTAAGTGTCCCTGAGGAGAGGTTTTGGCACAGAGCTGGAAGTTGTGGGTGGCCTGGCCAATAATGGCCTTTAAGGAAGGATGGGTGATGACCAGAGTTAAGAGTTTATATAAAGCCCAAGTGCCTACATGAAAGCAGCTGTGTTAGATTAGTGATGATGGTTAAAGCCTGTTGATCTGGGAGAAGAAGTTTTGATCCCTGGAAAATCCGTCCTTGAGTATTTTGACTGTAAGTAAGTTTGTGGAGTAGCTGTAGTTGTTTTGGTGAATATTGAGGTGGAGGTAGAGCATTTGGGATGAGGGGAAGAAGGTGTGAAGGGTAAGGTTGTTGTGCAGCTAGCTTTGCCTGTGTGTCAGCAAAGGTATTGCCTTGAGAAATAGGATCTGATGATGTCTGCTGTCCCTTGCAGTGAATGAGTGCTACCTGTTTTGGAAGTTGGGCTGCCTCTAGTAGCTTAAGAATAAGGGGTGCGTCAGTGACTGGAGTTCCCTGAGTGTTGATTAAAGCCCTTTCTTGCCAAATAGCAGCATGGGAGTGAAATATGCTGAATGTGTATTTTGAGTCAGTATAGATATTTAAGATTTTGTCTTTTGCCAGTGTGAGAGCTTGTGTGAGGGCGATGAGCTCTGCTGTTTGTGAAGGTGTCCCAGGTGGCAATGGGCTTGCCTTTATTACCTTTGTACCATTGACTATGGCATAGCCTGCTCATTTTTGTGTGTCTGTGCTAGTAGAGCTGCCATCTATGAACCATGTATTGGAGGCTGTAGAGAGAGGAGTGCTACTGATGTGAGGGAATGGGGTAGGGGTCATCTGTAAGACCTCAATGCAGTTGTGGTCAGGAGTCCCATTAGAGGTGGGAAATAACGTGGCTGGGTTGAGGGACATGTTGGCAGAGATAGTGATTGAAGGGTCTTGTGCAAGTATCAAGTTAACCTGTTGTAGATGAGGAGTCATTAGGGCCGGGAGTGTTTTGTGTGAAATGAGCTCATTAAGGTGATGAGGTGACTAAACCGTGATTGTTTGTCCTCAAGTGAATTTTTTTGTCTCTTGTGTTAATGTGCCTGCTGCAGTGAGAGCCCGGAGACAGGGAGGCCATCCTCATGTGGTGTTGTCTAATTGTTTTGAGAAGTAGGCAACTGCCTGAAAGGCAGGCCCCTTTTGGTGTCCCAGGACTCCCAGGGCATTGTGGTTTTGAGTAGTGGTGTATAAAACAAAGGGCTGAGTTGGGTTAGGGAGGGTGAGAGCAGGTGCCCTTTAGAGGGCCTCCTTTAGTTTATAAAAGGCAGAGTGTATGGGAGTTGTGGGATCAAGAGGCTCTGACAGGGAAACTTTGGATGCTGTATATAGAGGTTGTGCTAAAGTTGCAAAGTTGGGAATCCAAAGGCAGAAGAAGTTAGCTAGATCAAGAAAAGATAAAACCTGTTGTTTTGTGGTTCGCACCTGGAGGTCACAGAGGAGGGCTTTTCGGCAATCCGTGATCGAATGAGTGGTGGGGGTAAGTGTAAGTCCCAGATATTTGACCTTTGGTGATGCTATTTGAGCTTTGGGAAGGGACACCCTATAACCATGACCTGAGAGGAAATAGAGAACAGTGGCTGTATGTTATATAGCGAGAGCATAGGACAGGGAACAGAGAAGGAGGTCATCAACATATTGAAGAAGAGTGCTGGGCTTGAGATTGAGGGTCACCAGGTCAGAAACAAGGGCTTGGCCAAAGAAGTGAGGACTATGTTGAAATCCCTGGAGCAATACTATCCTTGTAAGCTGTGAAGAGTGGAGAGTGTCTGAGCCTGTCCACATGAAAGTGAAGAGGTTTTGACATTGGGGGAGTAGAGGAATAGTGAAAAATGCATCCTTAAGGTCTAGCACCATAAAGTGAGAAGTGGATGGGGGAATGTGGGATAGCATAGTGTAAGGGTTTGGCACCACAGGATGAATGGGTGTTACCACTTGATTGATGACCCTGAGATCTTGGACTAGTTGATAAGAGCCATTGGGTTTGAGTACCGGTTGGATAGGGGTATTGTAGGGCGAATGGGTAGCCTTAAGAAAACCATTGGTTGGGGCCGGTGAGATGGCTCAGTGGCATAAGCACCTGCCTGGCAAGCGCGAGGGCCCGAGTTTGACTCCCAGAACCCACATACGAAAAAAGGGCCGGTGATATCGCTTCGTGGCACGTGCGCCTGCTGGTGCACAAGGTCCTGAGGTCGACCCCCGGTACCCACAAAAAAAAAAAAGAAAAACCATTGGTTAATAGGCGTTGGATTATAGGTTTAAGTCCCTGTTGGTGTTTGGGGGGGTATTGGATATTGGGGAATGCAGGGAAAAGCTGAAGGGTCTTTTAGATGAACCAGTACAGGGGCAGAGTGGGCTGCAGGAGTGGGGCTGGAGGTGTCCCAGACTATAGGATCTACAAGTGAGGAAGGAAGAGGGAGAGTGAAGCTGGCATTGTGTTGTGATTGAGTTTGAAGGATGAGAGCTATAGGTAGGGAAAAGGTGAGAGAGAAGTTAGGTTTTTGGAGATGATCCTTGCCCAAGAGGGGTGTGGGGCAGGTTGAGATAATGAGAAAATTATGGGTAAAAAAGAGAGTTTGGAATCGGCAGGGAATGGGTCCCGTTTGAAGGGGTTGTGTAGGTTGGCCATCAACTCCCACACTGGAGACCATGGATTGGGTACAACAGCCTGAAAACTCAGGAAGAACACTATAAGTGGCCCCCATGTTGATAAGGAAAGAGAGTGTCTTACCTGAGATGTCTAGCAAGACTCAGGGCTCTGAAAAAGATATCTTGATGGGGGCCTTGGGCCCCAAGCCCTGTCAATCCTTTTCAGCAATGAGACCAAGCAGGTCGGCTAGTGATGAGTCCAGTGGTGGCAATGAAATCTCCTGTGAGGGTAGGGAGTTAGATGACTTACCTGCTCTCTGGCCAACAGGGCAGTTGCTCTTCCAGTGACCCTCAAGATTGCAGATGGGACAGGGTCCCGGTGGTGGCCACGGGTTGGGGCAGACTCGTGCCCAGCATCCTTTTCTTGCATTTGAAACATGGTCCAGGAGGTCCAGGAGGGGCTCAGGAGCTGGCTTCCCCTTTCTTAGGTGTTGGGCCTTTATCAAGCCGAATGGGAGCCCCGAGTGCTGCAGCCAGAAGCTGGCATTTAAATTTTGTTTTTTGAAGACTGTCTTGTTTATGTTGTTCCTCTCTATTGTTAAAGTCCCTGAAGGCCATATTAAGAAGGTCCCCCTGTGGGGTTTGAGGGCCAAGCTCTGCCTTTTTGAGTTTAGCTCTGATGTCGGGAGCTGATTGAGAGATAAAATGAGAGTTAGTAATGGTAAGTCCTTCAGGCGATTGGAGATCTACATTGGTGTATTTAATGAGGGTGTCAGTGAGACAGGAGAGAAACTCAGCAGGATTTTCATCTGAGCGTTGGGTCTGTTCATGAAGTTTTTGGTAATTAGTTTGTTTGTGGGCAATTTTATTTAATCCTGCTATAATGCACCCAATCATCCAACCCATCTGTTGAGTGCCATTATTGCCCTGATAGTCCCATTGAGGATCTGCATTAGGGATGGCTGCTGCCCCAGCAGGATGATTATCATTTAATTGATGTCTATGATCAGCTTCTGCTTGGGCAGCATCCCATAGTTGGACCTTTTGTTGTGGAGACAGAGTGGAGGTGAGGATAACATATAGGTCTTGTAATGAAGGTCATAAGAGCTAATAACAAATTGGAGTTCTTTTATATAGGTGGGTGGGTCTGTAGAGAAGGAACCGAGGTGCTGTGAAATGTGAGAGAGATCAGAGAGACAGAAGGGAACATGGACACAGACTAGGCTCTCAGGCCTAGTGACCTCACGGAGAGGGAGTAGGGATTGAGGGAGAGAAGATGGTGCCATACTATCACTGGGTGAGGACTTGTGGTTATCACATGACCAGTGATTATAGGATGACTGTCTATGGTCACATGATAGGGCAGCCCAGATGGCAGCTGAATATCATGTGACTGGTACCTGTGAGATGGCTGTCCATTGTCATACAATGCAGGATGGCGGCTGCCCACCATGACTGGTGACTACCAGATGGCTGCCTATGGTCACATGGTAGGGCCTCGCAAGATAGCAGCCATCCACCATATGACAGGTGACTACAAGATGGCTGTCTATGGGAGGAACAGGAATAGGTGTGGTATGCTGGAGGAGAGAATGGTGGCAGAGAAGGAGCGGAAAGTAAGGGGGAAGATGGAGCTGAGGGAGTAGGAGAAGGTGGAGAGATGGGAGGAGGATTGGTTGGAAGAGTGGGGTATAAGGGGGAAGATGGCGCCGAGGGAGTGGGGGAGGATGGAGAAGCAGGAACAAGAGAAGAGGGAGGAGGAGGAGGTGTTTGAGAGAGTTGAGGAGGTTGTGGAGAAGAAGGAACTGGATGAGGCTGTGGGGGATATAGAGAAGGGGGAGCAAAGGCAGAGGGAACCTCATCTATGGGATCAGAGGGAGGTTCAGGGAGGGGGTTTGGTGGTGTGGAGCATGCCAAGAGCCCCTGGGATGCCCACCTGCCTGGAGGAGAGTGGGGCATGCCCTGAGAGCAAAAAAGGCCTGAACATAAGGGATTTCCAGCCATTTGCTGTTGTGATAGCAAAAATTGCCTAGGTCATGGAGGATTTGAAAATTGAAAGTACCCTCCTTGGGCCAGAGGCTGCAATTATTGGGTTTATATTGGGGCCATGCCATCTGGCAGAGAAAAATTAATTTTTTGGGTTTGATGGCCTCCCAGAGACCAAGGGTGATAAGGTTTTTTAAGAGGCACCTGAGTGGAGTGTGTTTTTGGGGTCGGGAAGGAATATTTCCCATTGTGATCGAATTAGAGGTGAGCCGGAGGGCAAAAGCCCGAGCCCAGCCCCTAAGAGGATCGTCACCCTCATCGGGGTGTGTAAACAAGAGAAATGCCTCATCAGCCCCTTAGGTCATCACCTCAGGGACAGAGGGGGTGTCCTAGAGGATGTCAGGTCCCGAAGGACATGAGGGAGTCCTGGCGTTGGCCAACGACTTTTGAGAAAATGAGATGTGATCAGAGACTCCGGAGAGAGATTGGCTCACCTGTGAAAGGCAATGAGGATCAGTGTTGCATGTGAGCTTTCAGGACAACGAAAGGAAGGAAAGAGGCTCATTGGTTGGGGGAGCTCAAGCTGAGGAGGCCCCAGGAGCTACATGCCCCAACCCATCCGAGTCATGGCACCAAAACTTTAGGTCTGGCGCCAGTAAAGACAAAGAAAGGTTGAGAGAAGCCTTTAATGCAGGGCACGCGAAGGCAGCAAGTAAGATGCCAGGACCATCAGAGGGGCTGGCTGTGAAACAAAGTATTTATGGGGCTTGTTTAAAGGCAGAGTGTGGAGGGGCAGGCAAAGCGATGTTACAAAGAGGGATTGGTGGATGTTCGGCCCACGCGAGGTGAGGGGAGGTACTTTCTGCTGGAACAAGAAGGAGAGTGGGTGATAAGCTCTACTCTATGTTGGACCATTGCCATGATGACTAAGCAGCCTCCGTATGGGCTAGAACCCATCAATCTTTAAGCAAAATTCTCTTAAAATTATCACAGTCATGCTTCATCTAATGATGGGGATAAGTTCTAAGAAATGCATCATTGAGCAATTTTACTGTGCAAACATGAGTGTACCCACAGAAACCTAGATAGTGTGTAGCCTACTACACACCTATGCTATATGGCATAGTCTATTGCTCCTAGGCTACAAACCTGTACAGCATGTTACTGTACTGAATACCATAGGCAAGTGTAACATAATGATATTTGTGTGTCTAAACATTGAAAAGTTACAGTAAAAGATAGAAATGGGCACACCTGTATAGGGCAATTATATAAATGCAGCTGGCAGAACTGGACATCGCTATCAATCAATGAGAAGTACTGAGTGAATTCAAAGGCCTTAAGACCTAACTGTAGACTTTATAAACTCTGTACACTTAGGCTACACTAAATTTATAAACAATGTATTGCTTTCTCTAATAAGAAATTAACCTTTGCTTAGTTTTACTTTACTTTTCTTTTCTTTTCTTTTTTCCCTTCTTTCTTTTTCAGACAGGGTCTCTCTATGTATTCCATGCTGGCTTTGAACTCTCTATGTAGCCCAGGTTGGCCTTGAACCCTCAGTGATTCTCCTGCCTCAGGCTCCCAAGTGCTGGGATTACAAGCATGCACCACCACACCTAGTTTATTATTATTATTATTATTTTTACTTTTGTATATTTTAAATTTTTTTAAACTTTGCCTTTTTTGGTAATAACACTTTGGTTACATCACAAACACACTGTACAGATGTACCAAACATTTTCCTTCTCTATATTGGTATAAGCCTTTTTTATTTAAATCATTTTTGATTTCTAAACTATTTGTTTAAAACCAAGACACAAACATACACATTAGCCTAGGCTTATCCACCATCAGGAGCCTCAAGATCACTGTCTTTCACCTCCACATTCTGTCCTAGTGGTAGATCTTCTGATCAGCAACTCACATGGAGTGGCCACCTCCTATGATGACAAGGCCCTTCTGGATCACTCCTGGAGGACCTGTCTGAAACTTTTGGGCAGGTGTCACCATTTTCAGAAATATGCTTATGGGATTTGGTTACATTATTTCTTTGTTTCATCAGAAATTTGCTTGTAAGCAGAAAATGCACGTGAACATTTTTCTCTATTAATGAAGAAACTTTTCAGTATTGGAGCCCATGTTTTCATGGGCTCCAATTCTAATCCTGTGTCTGGCAATAACTACTCGTGTGACAATGAACAAAGAAGTTTCTTTGTGTCTGTCCCTGGATTACCTTTGAAACTAATTTTCCTGGTCCTCTAATTTGAAAGAGCCTCTGTGTCAAAGACCTAAGAAGGAAACAGGTAGAACATAATGGTCAGAGGCTGAGACTTGGGAGCTGGAAAATTTAAGTTTGAATTTACCTCTGCTACTTAGCAGCTCTGTGACCTTCAGCAAATTACTGAAACCTTTTGTTCCTCAGTGTCCTTTCATGTAAAATGGGCCAAATATTGATGCCTTGGTTTCTGTAGTGAGTGCTGAATGAGATGTATGAAAATCACTTAGAACAGAACTTGGATCTCTATTTGCTCTCAGTGAGTAGCAAATACTATAGTATTAAAGATGCATGGCTGCTTTAAAAGGTTAATGTTTAAGAAGTTTTATCAATCACTCACCCTACTCTTCTCTTCTTGCCACATACAACCAAAACAGCCAACAATGGGATATCCAGTATTAGAGAACAAGGTATACATTCTCTCTATGGACCTGTATTCTTCAAAAATCTTCAAAAGAGAAAATGGAGCCAGGCATGATGGTACATGACTGTAACCCCAGCACTTGGGAGGCTAAGAGAGAATGAGAACTCCTGCTCTCCTACGTCAAAGTAGGAGTATAAGTCCCAGCAATCCTGAGGCCAGAGATAGTACACCCAGGCCATAGTTGTCAGGGTTAGTGAGAGTGAAGGTTTGTACATAGGCCCAAAAGCCCACCATCAGCTTTTCATCATATACACACTGGTTTTCTAGTAGTTCATTGCATTGTCCTGGAGGCAAAGAGGATGGTTCCAGTGGCCTTAGAATAGCCTTGATTTTTTCCAGAGACAATTGATATGTAGGTCAACAAAATAAGTGGGAAAAACCCACCCTGAATATGAGTGATGCCATCCAATAGGCTAAAGGTTTGGATGAAATGAAAAAGTGGAAGTGAGAAGCTCATATGTGTGTATGCTCCACTCTTTTTGAGCAAGTATATTTCCAGTGAAGGAAAGGCAAGGTATCCCTGGTAAGATGAGGGAGCCTAAAAGCAATTCCTTAGTACAAGTGAGTTGGAGCTGCAGCTAGTGGGATACACAAACACAGAAAGCTGGAAGTCTTTGTCTCTTAAAAAAAAGAAAAGCATGGAACAGGGCAGTGGAAATGTCTTCCATTTACTTTGTGCCTTCTAAATGCCAGGAAGTTTACATGCATTTCTCCTACAACATTTAAAATCTCAAACCTTACTCTTCAATGAACTAAGTAAAAATGGTAGTGTATCTATCTTAACCATCTTATATATATATATATATACAATTGTTTTTTTCCCTTTCCCTTCTTTCTTTTCCCTATTCCAGTCAAGGTTTGTGCCAATAATGTTTGGACAATTGAATGCTAATGTCTGGTGTCCTGAATAACTAACTTAAAGATAGTAATACGTAATGTATTAACCATTGTTACCCTCCTATTATGTTGGTTTGAAAATTTGTTCTTCTTTTGATTTGTTTTGTTTTGTTTCTTCTCTTTAAAAAAAAAAAAACCATTTAAAATCTCACAAGGCAGGAACTATTAATCTTATTTAACCATTAAGTAATATTCAGAGAGACTGAACAACTTGTCAAAAAAACTAGTAACCCAACTAATTTATACTATAGCATCAGATATTCAGGTCCTGTGAGCTTGAGCATGAAACCCACTCAACAAGATAAAAGTGTCAATGTATCTGATAAGTCGGTCAGGCACTCCTGGGTTCTGTGGGATAGGGAAAGCTTTTGACCTCTGTTATTATAGACAGCTAAGTTAGTTAGAAATATTATAGGCAGTCAGACAGGGCTAGGCCCTTGAGGGAATCAATACAAAAGATAAAAACACATTACAAATGTGGCCAAGGCACATCTGTTGGAGGCCAAGCCTCAAGATAAAGATAGAGTGAGCAGGCCTACATGCCTCCCCAAGGGATAAAATAAGTGATAACACCTAGTCCAATAAAGTCTAGATAAAGATCAATCACCTTGGTGGGTGACCAAGACCCCCAGATCCATCCCTTCATAAAATGTTCTTTGTTCTTTCCATATATACTTTCTATGTGACTTGCTTCCCCATTGGATCAATATTACCTAAATGGCTATGCTTATAATCTTATTGGTTGATCATAGTTTTGTCCCACCTTGTACCCATTATGATTTTGCTCTATAAAATTTCCTCTGGAAATTGGGGTCCATGGCAACCCATTCAGGGTCCCTCTGTCTCTCTCAAGGAGGAGCTGTCTCTCTCAATAAAATTTTCTGCTTTTAATCTCTGTTGTTTCTTAGAATTCATTCTTCAATTTGAGGGAATGCAAACTTGTTGTATCAGACATCTAGCAGGTTTGGAGTTACATTTATTTCCCCTATATAATCTGAAGGTCCCATATCTCTGTGAGTATATTTCCTCAATTTAAAAATGATTTTAATATGCTCACTTCACAGTATTTGTTGTGAGAGTACATACAAAATAAGTGAAAAGCACCTAGTAAAATACTTAGCACATATTAATCACCCGATAATCATGTGAAGCATTTAACTGACACAAAAACATTTTAGTTAAATTTATATTTCATAAGTTGGCATGGGGCCATATTACAACATGGCAAACTCCAGGGGACACTAGTCACAATGAATTAGCTGTGGATGGCACCTCTTACAGCACAGAGAATACCTGAGGACCTAGTAAAAATGTCAGAGAAATGACAGCAACCTGTCTCTCCTGGGGAGAATGATGCTGATAGCTCTGCTGGTGAGGAGCAAGAGGAACTATGGACAGCACTCAAAGGCTAAGCATTCTGGTGTCAGTGTCTCTTGGTAAACTTCTGAAAAACCTCCAACCCAGTACACAGTCCAAGCCCAGAACTCACTAGTTCTTTTTCTAATGTTTATTATTACATGTTTACTGTACATAATGATTACATTCTTCATGGAGATGAATGCATCTTAATTCTTCTGCTTGCCTTCCTCTCCCTTCCCCCTTCCTCCATCTCTGGTTCCCCTTTCCACTTGTGAAGGAGTATCTCTCTATTTTGTATTATGTATCTTTTATTTTGCTCCTTAAATTAATACTTTCAGTTTCCTCACATAAGAGAAACCATGTGATATTTGTGCTTATGTGTCTGATTAATTGCACTTAACATTATGGTCTCAAGATGCATCCATTTTCCTACAAATGCCTCAAATTTACTCTTCTTTATTATTGAGTTATATTTCATTGTGTATAAATATCACCATTTTCTTTATTCATTTGTAGATGGAAATAAAGGCCTCTTCCAAGATTTAACTATTATAAGTTGTGGTGCTATAAACATGGGTATATAAGTATCATTGTGTCTTAGTTACTTTTCTTTTTGCTGAAACAAAATCCTGACACCCAAAGTTAGAGGAAAGATTTATTTGGCTCACAATTTTGTAGAGGTTTCAGTCAACAATTAGTGGCTCCAAGGCAGGGTGGCATGGCAGACAGACAGTATCAAAGCATCAAAAGGGGGGAGGGGCAAGCCTCTTTCTGTCCCTTATATTGTTTGCAGGCTACTGGCCCTAGAGTGGGTGTAGCATTCACACCCTTAATCCTAGCCGGAACTATGCCGAATCAACCAGTGGACTGATTTACTAATCAAACACCTTTAATCCTAGCATCACACACTCTAAATTCAGCCATCTCTGAAAAAAGCCCCACCTAAGACTGTACAAATCTTTGAGGGGACATCTAGACACAAACCACAACATATTGTAATATATCTTCAACTCTTTCAGGAAGATACAAAGTGGGGAGGGGAAGCTGGGTTGAACGAAATTTCTATTTTTAGTTTGTTGAGGAATCCCTGTACCTATTCCCATAATGCTTGTGTTAGTTTACATTGACACCAACAGTGCAGAAGAATTCCTTTTCCCCCGGAAGCCTTGTCAGCATTTGTTATTATTTCATTTCTTGATGATAGTTGTTCTTCCTGGAGTAAAATGGAATCTCAATGTTGCTTTAATTTGCATTAAATGAATGCAAATGATGGCCAATGATGTCTAACATTTTTTTTTCAGGTATTTCTTAAGTATTTGTACTCTTTCTGTTGAGAAGTGTCTATTGCCCATTTTTTGATTGAGCCTTTTTTGGGGGCAGTCTAATATTTTTGAGTTCTTTGTACAGTCTAGGTCAGTGATGGCAACACTTTTAGAGATTGAGTGCCCAAACTGCATGAAATCCACTTATCACAAAGTGCCAACACTACAATTAAACCTGAATACTAAGGTTTTAGTTTAGAAAAAAATACAACTCATACACTTGGCTTACAAAGCAACAGAGAGGGTTCTGTGTGCCCACTGTGGCACACATGCCGTAGGTTCATCACTACTGGTCTAGGTACTGGTCCTTTGTCTGAAAAGTAGCTGGAAAAATGTTTTCCCATTCTGTAGTTTGTATCTTCACTCTATTTATTGTTTTCCTTGTTGTGCAGAAGATTTTTAATTTGATATAATTCCATTTGTTGATTCTTGATGTTATTTCTTGTGCAATTGGGGTTCTGTTCAAAAAGCATTACCTATGCCTATATCTTCAAGAGGTTGACCTGTTTTATCTTCCAGCAGATTAATTGTTTTTCTTTTAATATATAGGTTTTCTATTCATTTTGCTTTTAGTTTAGTACATGGTGAGAGATATGGGTCTAGATTAGGTCTTCTGCATGGGTCACTAGTTTTCCCAGAATGATTTCCCAGAATGAGACTATCTTTCCTCCAATATGTTTTTGGCCCCCTTGTCACAGATCAGATAGCTGAATGTGCCTAGGGTTACTCTTAAACCCTCTATTGTATTCCATTGATCCACACGTCTGTTTTTGTGCACATACTATGTTGTTTTTATCACTGTAGCTTCGTAATATAACTTGAAATCTAGGATTGTGATGTCTCTTGCTTTGCTCATGTTGTCCAGGATTGTTTTGGGTATTATGGGTCTCTCCTGGTTCTAAATTTTAGGATTGTTTTTTCTAGTCCTGTGAGGAATGCTGTTGGTAATTTAATTGGAATTGCATTAAATCTGTATATCAGTTTTGGAAGTATGACCATTTTTTTTTTTTTTTTTGTGGGTACCGGGGGTCGACCTCAGGGCCTGGTGCGCCAGCTGGCGCCCATGCCGCTGAGCGATATCACCGGCCCCTTTTTTCGTATGTGGGATCCGGGAGTCGAACTCGGGCCCTCACGCTTGCCAGGCAGGTGCGTAGGCTGCTGAGCCATCTCACCGGCCCCAAGTATGACCATTTTGACAATGTTGCTTTGGCCTATTCAGGAACAGAGAATATTTTTTCATTTTAGGATATCCTCTTTGATCTCCTTTTTCAGAGTACTGTAGTTTTCATTATAGAGGTCCTTCACTTCCTTGGGTATGTTATTTCCTAAGTATTTTTCTTGAAGCTATAGTGAGTGGTATTTTTTTTAATTTCTTTTTTGGTGTGTTCATTATTGGTGTACAGGAATTCTACTTATTTTTATATATTGATTTTATATCCTGCTGAATTGCTGAACTGTTTCAGTTCTAGTAGACTTTTGGTAAAATATTTGGGGTCTTCTATGTAGAGAAATATTGTCATCTTCAAATAAAGATAGTTTGACTTCTTCCTTTCTTATATGTATTCCTTTTATTTCTTTCTCTTGCCTGATTACTCTGACCAATGTTTTGAGTACTACATTGAAACAGGAGTGGTGATATTGAATATTCTTTTCTTGCTCCTGATTTTAAGGAAAGAGCTTTTGGCCTTTCCCTGTTTAATATGATGTTGGCAGTAGGTTTGTCATAAATGGATTTTATCAGATTGAGAAAAATAACTGCCTATTTCATTTTTTAAAATTGATTGTACCTAGTAGTTGACTAATCCTTGATGAAGTATATGTTGAGTCCTGTTCTGTGGCTGACACTGGAAAGGGAGGGGCCAACCCAAATCTTCTATAATTTTACATGGGGAAAATGACCTTGTCCTTGTCCACCAGAATTATCCACTTTCCCTCCTATAGAAGCCTCAAGTACTTGAATGGCCTGTTCTCCCCTGCTGTAATATGAACTCAAGAGGGCTGCAACAGAGAAAGGAGACCATATAAGCCTCCAGGCACAGACAGTAGGGAAGGAGACAAGTGAGTAAATGGAGGAGAAAAAAATTGCTCTGGAAGTTCAACTCAGCTCACCTGGGAAAGATTCACCAGCAAGAAATTTGTTGTCCATTATCATAGGAAATCCTAAATTCCATTGCATGTCTGAATGGACATGCAACTGCTTTTTATAGGGAGTATAGCAGATCCTCCCACTCTGCACACAGCTCCCATCAGCAGGAGAGATACGAGATCAGGAATAAAAGGACAATGTTCCCTTTTAACCTTTGACTCTAAGGACACAATGCTGATTCAATAATAATACCTTTAAAAGATTATTGAGCAATTTGCATTTAGGAAAATGGCATCTGTGACACATATGTGAAGCTGATCTAGGGTCTGAAGTCATTGCAAGTCAGAGTAGGCTCCACATGCCAAAAGAGAACAACTGCATTTTAGGGAAGGAGCATGGACAATGGAGGCCAGGCAACCATTTGATTGGGCTATATCCCTGGAGAGACTATGATGAGTAGCTCCTGCCTGGGTTCCAACTCCTTGATTTTATTATAGCAATAGATGGCTATATGTACTGGCTACATGTTTGTGAGTTTTCGTCAAGTTTGGAGTGAGAAAGTATCATTTTCCAAGGTTGGTTCTATTTAACTGAATATTGCCTGGTTTACAAATGATGGAGGAAATTCAGCTGAGGCACATTTCTAACTAGGCCTTGACTCAGAAGGAGAAGCAGTAAGTCCTGGGACAAGATCCCAGAGAACCTTGTACATCAGAGAAAATATAGCTGCAAAACTTTCCCTGGGTAAGGCTATGAGAATCACATTTATACCTGCCTCCTTTCTCTCTGTGCCTAACCTTACTACATGTACAGAAAGGGATGCCACCTAGAGGAAGCCCAACATTATGTCATGTCATAGGATTCTAGGACATTTCCGAGGGTCCCTCAGCCCTGGGAGTCAAAGAGAGGAGCACAGATATGGTCTGCTCTCCTCCAAGGCAGGCATTACAGCCTGACTTAATTCCCATCTTAGACAGTGGGCAAGGTGGCTGAACTCCCAGCACACCTGAGGCACCTCCTCCCTTGAGGTCTACCATAAAGTTTTTAAGATTTTCTGAAAGATGCTGATCATATTTGTGGAAATGTCAAACTCAAAACCATTTAAAGACAATCTGAACTCACAAAGAACACAGGAATGTGTCCTAGGGACTTCTACATAAATAGAAGGTCATGCAGGGATGGTGGCTTTTGTAGGGCTATTACCCATAACACTCTCCATCTTTCCCAGGCTTTTGACTTGGCTTAGCTTCTGTCTGAACCTCAGGAGATGGATTGCTGAGACCTAGAATAATTAACTAACTAGAACTGAACCAACATTGAAAAAAATGACAACTAAGAATTATTCAGCACTTACAGTGTTTCATGTGCTTCACATGCATTTATTTAATCCTCAAAATTACCCCTTGAGGCAGATGATATTATTATTATTATTATTATTATTATGGTTATTGTTATTTTACAGATTAGGTAAAATGAGGCAAAAAGAGACTATGTAAATTTCCAGTTGCTCTGGGGCTGTGGTTCTTATGACTTACTGCCTTTTGTACACACCACTTCTGTGTAACTCTGAGACTTAGTTCCTTTTGGGTATAAGACTCCTAACTTTCAAAGATTTCCTTGAAGGAGTTTTGTGTCTGTGTATGGGGTGGGGTGTTGGAGACAGACAGAGGGAAAAAAAAGGAAGAAAGGAACAGAAAAATTTTAAACAAAAGACTGACCAGTGGCCCTTTCCAATTTTAGACAAGTAAGAGGCCCTGATCTTAATCTTCTCCCAGATGTTTGCAGAGAAAATGCTTCTTTCTTCATAGCAGAAAGGAGAGAGAGTTCCAAGGAACAGATTTTTATGGGCACATAGGCTCCATTCAAGGCCAAGGTTGATGTGTTGGGCAGCTTTTCATACTCCATCTTATGCTCATTACAACAGTTGGATAGTGAAAATGTTACATTAAATTTGATCTGAGGATTCTGTATACTTTGAGTTTATATGCAATAAAGTGCTACCTAGCTTAATATGTAAACAAAGTGAAAGCTAACTCAGGAATTTTTAAAATAGATAGCCAGACCTCAGCCAGTCACAAGCAGCCAACTGATCAGATAATGTCCAAGTAGGGCAAACCTCCAACTGTAACCAGTCAAGCTATTTTGGTACTTTATATATCTGTTCTGTGTGTAAATACTTATTTCAAAGAAGAGCTCTTGGAACATCTTCCAGTTCTAAGTGCTGCCCAGTTCATGAACTATTCTTTGCTTAAACTGTTGAATTTATTGCTTCTAAAATTTTTCTTTTGAAGGAAATGACTGCAAACACAAATAATGTTATAATGTTTCAGTTAGTGACCCAAATGCTCTACAAATATTAATTTGCTGAACCATTATATCACTGGGAGGTAGGAACTCATTATCCTCCTTTTAAAGATGAGAAAACTGGGGCACAGAGAAAGTCATTAGATTGTCCAAGGTCGCACACGAGTGGGTCAGTGACAAAGCAAGTGTAAATGCAGGAGATTTGATGTATTCTTCATTACTTTTCTCTTTTGCCTCTTTAGAACTCAATTACCAGAGGAAGAAAAGGACTGACATAGAGTTAAGAAGTCAGAAAGGTGACCGTCTTGGTTACTTTTCTCATTGCTCAGACAAAATACCTAACACCCAAAGTTAATGGAGGAAAGGTTTATTTTGGCTCCCAGTTTGTAGAAGTTTCAGTCCATAGGTGGCTGGCTCCAAGGCATGGTGGCATGGCAGAGGGGCATTACAGAGGGATATCATAGAGGAGAAATAGTTCATGGCAGGCAGAAGGCAGCAAAGTAATAAAGTAGTGAAAGAACAGCAGCAACCACAGCAGCCCTATTTCTGTTTCATATTCTATCCGGGCTACCCACCCTTAGGGCAGGTAGCACTCACACCCAGGGAAGGGTACCTTTAATCCATGATGTATTGCATCATGAATCAATCCCAGCATCACATCCTTAATCCTAGCATCATACAATATAGGTCTACCCACCTGTGAAAAGCCCCACATATGACTGCATGAGGATTTGGTGGGACATCTAGATACAAGCCATAGCAGTACCCCGATTATGTGTATTTTGTGATAAGATCTGAATACCAGGGCAGTATTTAGGGGGAACTTGGGCACCAACTCCCTAGTATCCATCAGTGCTTGCTACTCACATTCTTTGGTTTTTATGTCTAGTGTTTTCTTAGTCATAAGAAGTTATTCAAAGCAGTTTTTTGAGTCATACTTAATAATTACACATATGTGTAGGGTATGATATGATGTTTGATACATGTATATATTGCATATACAATTGAATCAGGGTAATTGGCATAGTCATCACCTACCATTTATTCATAGTGAGAACTTTTAAAATTTCTTCTAGCTATTTTGAAATACACATTACTGTTGACTACTTATTCTACCATGCAATAAAACATTGGAATTTAATTCTCCTGTCTAATCATAATATAGTACCTATTGACCAACATTTTTCCCTCTACTTTTTATCCTCTCCAGCCTCTGATGACCACTATTCTCTCAATTTTGTGAGATTCCACATATGAGTGAGATCATTGCTGTATTTGTCTTTATCTGGCTTATCTTACTTAAAATAATGTCCTTTGGGTTCTTCTATGTTGTCATAAATGACAAAATTTTATTCTTTTTATGGGTGAATAGTATTCTATTGTTATTGAAAACAATACTCCATGTGACAGGATCCCAGCGAAAAGCAGGGGTAGCTATTTTATTTGCAGACGATGTGAACTTCAAGCCAAGACAGATGAAAGACAAAGAAGATCACTACATACTTGTTAAGGGAAGACTTCAAGGAGAAGAATTAACAATTATAAATATATATGCACCAAATACCATTGCACCCAACTACATAAAACAAATATAAACAGACATGAAAAATCAAATACACACCAACATAATTGTAATGGAGGACATTAATACCCTACACTCACAGTTAGATAGATCTAGACAAAAAATCAACAAAGAAATATCAGAATTAATAAAACCTGTGAAGAAGTGGACTTAGTAGATGTCTACAGAGTGTTCCACCCCACAACATCAGAATACACATTCTTCTCAGCTGCACATGAGACCTTCTCCAAAAGAGACCACAGATTAGCCTATAGAATATGCTTAAGTAAGTGCAGAGGAATTGAAATTATTCCATGCATATTATCAGACCATAGTGCAATGAAATTGGAAATCAATGGCAAAAGAAACCATAAGAACTTCCTAAACTCATGGAAATTAAATAGCACCCTCCTGAACAACCAATGGATCACTGATGAAATTAATGAAGAAATTAGACAGTTTCTACAATTAAATGATAATGACAATAAAACATACTGGAACTTATGTGACACAATGAAAGCAGTCCTACAAAGGAAATTTATAGCAGTAAATACCCACATCAGGAAAACAGAGCAAGTGCAAATAAACAACTTAATGGTGAACTTCAAACTTTTAGAAAAAGAAGAGCAGGCTAAGCCAAAAGCTCATATGAGGGAGGAAATTATAAAGATCAGAACAGAAATTAATGCTCTGGAGACTAAAAAAAACAATACAAAGAATCAATGAATTGAAGAGTTGGTTCTTTGAAAGATTAAATAAAATAGACAAACCCTTATGCAACCTTATCAAAAAAAAAAGGAAAGAAAACACTCAAATCCACACCATTAGGAATGAAAAGGGTGAAATCACAACAGACCCTGCAGAAATCCAGAAGATCATCAATACCTACTTTGAAAACTTGTATTCTAATAAGATGGAAAACGCAGAAGAAATGGACAGATTCCTAGATACATATGAATTACCAAAGCTGAATCAAGAAGATATAAAAATCCTAAATAAACCAATATCAATCAATGAAATCAAAGATGTAATTAAAAACCTACCAACAAAGAAAAGCCCAGGGCCTGATGGATTCACTGCTGAACTCTACAAGAAATTTAAAGAAGACCTAACACCACTACTTCTCAAACACTTTAATGAAATTGAAAGGGAAGCAATACTCCCAAATTCATTCCTGGAAGCAAGCATTACCCTGATACCAAAACCAGAGAAGGATCCAACTAAGAAAGAGAATTACAGGGCCAGTGAGATGGCTCAGCAGCATAAGCACCTGCCTGGCAAGTGCAAGGTCCTGAGTTCAACTCCCGGTACCCACATAAAGGAAAAAAAGGGCCAGTGATATCGCTCAGTGGCACAAGTGCTTGCTGGCAAGAGTGAGGTCCTGAGGTCGACTCCCAGTACCCATGTAAAAAAAAAAAGGTAAAAAAGAAAGAGAATTACAGGCAAATCTCCCTAATGAACACAGATGCAAAAATCCTCAATAAGATACTGGCAAATAGTATGCAGCAAATCATCAAGAAGATTATACACCATGACCAAGTGGGATTCATGCCAGGGATGCAGGGATGGTTCAACATACATAAATCAATAAATGTAATACATCATATTAACAGAGCCAATGACAAAAATCATATGATCATCTCAATAGATGCAGAAAAATCTTTTGACAAAGTCCAGACCTGTTCATGATAAAAACATTACAGAAAATTGGAATAGATTGTCTTTACCTCAATCTTATAAAAGCCATCTATGACAAACCAACAGCCAACAGCCAACATCATATTAAATGGACAAAAACTGAAAGTCTTCTCTCTAAAATCAGGAACAAGACAAGGATGTCCACTATCTCCACTCGTATTCAACATAGTCCTGGGAACTTTAGCCAGAGCAATTAGACAAAAGAAAGAAATGAAAGGAATAATGATAGGAAAGGAAGAAGTTAAATTATCATTATTTGCAGATGACATGATACTCTACATAGAAGACCCCAAATACTCCACTAAAAAACTGCTAGATTTAATAAGAAATTCAGTAGCATAGCTGGATACAAAGTCAACACCCAAAAATCAGTAGCCTTCCTATACATGAATAGGAAACTCACTGAGAGAGAAATTAGGGAAAAAGTGCCTGTCACAATAGCATCCAAAAAATGAAGTGCCTAGGAAGAAATCTAATGAAGGATATAAAAGACCTCTACATTGAAAACTATAGTACTCTGAAAAGGGAGATTGAAGAGGATATCAGAAAATGGAAAGATAGCCCTTGCTTTTGGGTAGGAAGAACCAATATAGTGAAAATGGCAATACTGCCAAAACTGTATACAGATTTAATGCAATTGCAATAAAAATTCCAACAGCATGGTCTCAGATATAGAGAAAACAATCCTAAAATTCATTTGGAACCAGAAGAGACCTAGAATAGCAAAGGCAGTTCTGGGCAACAAAAGCATGGCAGGAGGCATCACAATCCCTGACTTGAAATTATACTATAAAGCTACTGTGATAAAAACAATGTGGTACTGGAAAAATAAAAAGACTGGAAGATCAATGGAACAGATTAGAAGATGCAGAAACAACTCCAGACATACTCAGCCACCTTATCTTTGACAAAGGTGCCAAACACTTTCACTGGAAGAAAGATCACTTCTTTAATAAATGGTGCTGGAAAAGCTGGCTCTGCACATGCTGAAGATTAAAATTGGACACATATCTTTCACCATGCACTAAACTAAATATTAAAACAGAAACATTAAATCTGCTGGAAGATAGAATAGGTAAAACTCTTGAAGATATTGGTGTAGGCAAAGGCTTCATGAACAAAACCCAAACTGCACATAAATACTCCAAAGAATCAACAACTGTGTTCTCATCTTATTAAAAAGCTTTTGCACAGCAAGAAAAATCACCAACAGAGTGAAGAGACAACCTACAATGTGGGAAAAAATGTTTTCCAGCTGTTTCTCAGACAAAGGACTTCTATCTAGAACATATAAGGAATTGAAAAAAATCAGATCTCCCAAATTTAAAGACCCAGTCCAAAAATGGGCATCTGAGTTGAATACACACTTAGATGAAGAAATACAAACAGAAAATAAATATATGAAAAAATGTTCAACATCTCTGGTCATTTGAGAGATGCAAATTAAAGCAACACTGAGATTCCATCTCACCCCAGAAAGAATGGCTACCATCAAGAAATCAACAAATAACACATGCTGGTGGGCTGTGAGGGAAAAGGAACACTTCTCTACTGTTGTGGGAGTGTAGACTGGTGCAACCACTGTGGAAATCAGCGTGGAGATTCCTCAGAAAACTAGTATTGGAGGTCCCATTTGACCAAGCTATTCCCCTTCCTGGTATCTTCCCAGAAGAATTAAAAACATCATACCACAGTGACATATTTGCATCCTTGTTTATAGCAGCACAGTTAGTAATAGCTAGATCTTAGAAACAACCCAAATGACCATCAACCAAGGAATGGATAAAAAAGTTATGGTCTTTTTATACAATGGAGTACTATCCAGCCATAAAGAAGGATAAACTGGAGACTTTTATAGATAAATGGATGCAACTCAAGACCATACTCAAAAGTGAAATAAACCAGATACACATGTGTAAACATCATATTGTCTCCATAGTGTGACAAGCAGAAAGAGTAAATAAGATCCAAAATGTAAAATAGATATTGTAAAATGGGAAGAAACTTCAAAATGAAAGAGAAACTGGGATATGGGAATTTAGTTAATATTTCTTCTTTTTTATTGTATTATAATAAAGGGCTTTAAACTCTGAAATGTTGACCAGTCCAAAGGAGAATCCCAATATTAACATTTGTATTTCATCACTGGTATGATTATTTTGAAAGTGGCAATGAAATAAGAATACACTGTATTTATTTATTAAAATTTATAAAACTTAAACAAAATAAAAGAAAATAAAACAAAAAACGTGCAATCATTTGCATTTCAAGTTGCTGTGATAATGGATTTTGTTTCTGTGTCTTTTTTAATATAGTAGATTCCAACATACACTCTTTCCAAGACACTGTGACCATATACAGTAAAAATTTTTATTTCCTGATGACCAAATCTCTCAACAACGTTTAGATTTTGAACTGAAAGCACCTTTTAATGTTAGAGCATGTTTTAATGTTAGAACAAGATAGGTTTCAGTTGTTTCGTGACTTTGACTTGGGGTTTTCCTTAACACTGAAATAGTCTTGTTATGGCAAATTCCCATTTATATGTAATTAGTGTAACTGGCTTGTGTGTTTTGGACAAAAAATAATTCAACAGCTCAAAATTAAGCATGGAGGCCAGTACATGGGAAGTTAAAAATGTAAATACAGGAAACCAAAAAGGTCAGAAATGTGAATGTGCCAAGAGAAGAAATATACACTGCATGACCACACAGTGGGTTTTTAATAATTCTGAGAAAGGCTTTTCAAGATAAATCCATATACTGTACAAGACAGAACCTAGGCCATAAGGAAAGCCAACTCCCACTGGTCAAATCAACATAGTCATACTCTTTCAGATGATGGCCACGTTTCTATCATAAATAAAGACTGTATAAATGAATAGATATGGAGTTCAATTTTTAATAGCAAATACTTGAAAAACTATACTAAAAAATCTGGATATAAATCTACACAAAGGCTTCATGTAGTGAGAGTAAAATGTTTGCTAGATTGTTTTAGTAAAGGTTATATGCTGCCTGAAGAAAATATATATCCATGTTGGCTACCAGCCAGTAAAAATTCTAGTTTCAGATGAACCTGAGAATAAGACGGCTCTCTCAAAAAAGAATAGTGGCTTCTCTAGGAAAGCATTTGCCCCTAATGAAAAACATGAGCAAGCCATTGAAAATCTGCTCTTTCAATATATAAATAGTAACTCCACAGTAGTGAAAGCTAACAAGTCTAAAGCTTGAAACCTCCACTCCCTCAGCAACCCGTATAGAATGATGGGGATTTGCATCTCTCATGAGAAATGAGGCAGAAGATTAGGGCATGGCAAAGCACCTTTGCAACTGGGCATGATCTGTTAATTGCGGAGACTTGTTAACCACAGAGACACCAGCTCAGAGCAGCAGCTCCAAAGCCCTGATCTGAGAATTTTAAATTCAAACTTGATTTGGGTTGTCGTGAAGTTATGTAGGACATGAGTTATATCTTGAGAGCGTTAGCTTGTTTTAGTATTTGGCCATATGATAGGCAGAACTCCATTTGTACTCTAACCCCAGGCCCCACAAACAGTAGGGATAGGATAGCCAGACTCCATAGCATCAAGGACTATACAAATCAGGCCACATTTGGTGAAGCAAGATAATTTTTTATTATGCCACAAGGCAAAAACAACTGCAGGAAAACACATCTAGGCTCAATCCAAGGTCTGAGATAAAGTCAGGAAAGAATTTCCAAGGTCTGAGATAAATTCAGGAAAGGTTTGAGAGACCTAAAGGCCAGCTTGCTGAGGGGAATCCCATGGGAGAAATTCTCATGGAGGAAGCATACAGTAGGCAACAAAGTCATTTTGTCCACTCTGTTTTAAGTTAAACCTGGATACAAAAAGATTTTACAGCCCAATTCAGTAACCTCAGGCCTGAATCAAGTCACTGAACCATCAATGCTCAGAGCTCAAAGTTCACTACCCATTAGTCTGGATTTTTAAGACAGTTCTGTACACTTCTCCATGATAGTATAGTTTGTCCTTATCAGTTGTCTGTCTGTGGTGGGCTGCAGACCACTGTTTCCCTATCCCCGGCTCCAGAACCAGTGAATGCATCTTGGCATGGCTGATTGGCCATCAATAGCCTTCACCTGTACAAAAGGATATACAGTATATGTACGGTCCAGGGCTGGAGCAAGCTTTCCACCACCTTCAGGGTAATAGGTAGGCATGGGAAAAGAGCATATCAATAATGATCATGGGACCTTCCAACTGTCTAGACTAGGTAGAATCATCTGAGAATGGAGGAGGGAGCATCAAATAACAGATTAGATTTCTCATCAGTCAAGTGAGTTGAGAGGATTGCATCAAATTTGTCCTGTATTAGAAAATTAAAATAAAATGGGCTGATGTTTATGTAACCAAAAATTATGATGGGGTCAATGTTTATCCTCACTATATGTGTAAAGAATATCCTAGTTCACATTGTGCTTAATAAATGGTAGCCAAAAGTATTATTCTTGTTATCCTAAGAGTCTGTGAGAAGCTCACCCAAAGGACAAAATCAGCCTAATAATGAAAAACATGCCAGAAGATGTAAGGGAACATCAGAAAGGATCAGTCCAAATCTGTGAAGATGATCTCCCCATCTCCTGTGCTCTGCCCTGTGCTGCTCTTGGCCCACTCCTGCCTCCTGGACTCTGTTACCTTCCTAGGGAGCCAAGGTTTCTCTTGACAGCTTGGACAAGGGGATAAGGGCCCTGGTGGCAGGATTGGCCAGTGAAGTCATCCAGGTCAATAGTTCAGATCAGAGCTCCTCCAAGGTTTAAATTCTTTAGAAACTGAACCTGCAGGAGGCAGAAAGTGACATACAGATATTAGAAGAGACCTTAAATGACCATGACAAAATCAGGTTCAAATGAGGAATTGAGCTTCAAATGCAGAATCAGACTTATTTGTTTTATGGAGTTAGAAGGAAAAGTGGCTCAGGGAGAGAAAGATAACCACTCACTATTAACTACCTCTCATTCTGACTCACAGAGTCACTACACTCCAGGTCGGGCTTTCTCGGAGGCCATGAAAACTTTCTAGGCAAGTACCATGGAGCTGCCAATCAGGCACTCATGCCTCCTTCCTGCCCTAGGCCTGGAAGGGAAACAAACACGTTGCCTCAGTCTAAGCATGGATAGGCCCAGAAATCTGGAGCCTCCTGGAAAGGTAATTCATGAGAAAGACTGAAGGGTTTGTCCTGAGAGCAAGCGAGATAGACAACCACTCTGTTTTAGTACCTTAATTCCCTCTCTCTTCTCACCACTCTTCACTTTTCCACTTAGTTTCAACCTTTTTTGCATCTTTTCCACCTCTTCTACCTGTATCACAGGTACTTACAGGTATGGCTATGGGCCACTACTAGACTTGGGCTGCAAAAGACACTGGATGCCATCCTGAATCTGGGACCCAGAAGTGTGGCCTTTCAACATAGAGTATTGAAGCATTTTAGCACATATTAACATTCCCCATTGAAAGAAGTATACTCTGTCCTCGAGCCTGCTGCCCACCTACCTTGGTCTCCATATTCTCCACATCATCATAGCTCACCCACTGGTTTCCCTTGACTGCATAAAGAGCCTTGTGATCCTGGCTTCTTGTAGGAATTGGCAGACCTGTAGGGGAATAAAGGGGCCAGTAATAGACTCTTATTGAAACTTAATGAGATAGACAATGTATGTTAGTCATTAAGAACCTGGGACAAATATTAGAATCTTTATTCCAGGTATTAAACAATGACATAACTAACCCACCGCATCCTACAGAAGGGGTGGCCCAAGGCAAACAAACTGTGGTAAGGTCTCATTAGGAGGCATCACAAGCGGCTAGAAATCAGAAAATATTTGAGTTCCAGATCAGACCCCAGCATTAACCAATAAATCTTCCCATTTATTT
This sequence comes from Erethizon dorsatum, assembly GCA_028451465.1. Lineage (NCBI taxonomy): Eukaryota > Metazoa > Chordata > Mammalia > Rodentia > Erethizontidae > Erethizon > Erethizon dorsatum. The sequence continues at coordinate 84,311,311 of CM051829.1, forward strand.
ATTTGCAAAATGGAATTATAGTAACACTTCCTAAATTCTGTAGTTATCTCATAGTATTGTTAAGAATGAATTCAGTGATACCTCAGTTCACAAATGCTTTTGTTTGTGAACAATTTGGTTCACAAACAAAATAATTTGGCAAAATTTTGTTTTTGTTTGAAAATTCTACATCAGGCAACAAACATGACAGCAGCCATCTTTCCTGCACAAACACAAATGTGACCATCTTTTTGAAAATTGTGGAACAAATTAAGTTTGTGAAAAAAGGTACCACTGCATATTTTAAAATATTTTTTTGAAAATAGTAAAGTGCTCTACCAATGTGCAGTACTATGATTACTATTACTCTCATGCCTTACCTTAAGCCTTATTATCACTTCAATCTCATTACTCGTATTCTGTCCTTTCCCATTCCCAGGACATTCCCAGGCTCCATCCTGGGACACCCCAACCTTCTGTCATCAGGTACTTTTTCTTTCTATTAGTATACATAAGAGCAAAAGATTTTTATTGAAAAAAATGCATTTTAACATCACACAGAAATTTCATTTTGGATTGCCTATTCTTTTTGGATGATCCACACTCATATTTACCTCAACAAAGCAGAAAATAAAAGTTGAATATTTAAGCAAATATCAAATTGTCAAAGTTATAATGACCTGGGGTAACAAAACAAACAATCAAACTAAACTTTCCATGAGATGGAGATGTTCATATGCAGTGGTCCATGTGAAAACTCTACCTATAGATTATGAGAATGACCTCACCTGCCCCTTATATGAAGGTGTTGCTGCTCTTGATCTAAACTACTCAAGGTTAGAAGGGTAGAGTCAGCTGCTCTCTACCTCTGATTTGAGATTCAATGAGGACTTTCATGATGACCCATGTCCCTTTGCCTTTGCCAATTGAAATGATGGTGAATCAATCATTCCCCTGCATGTGGCAAAGGAGGAAAACTGAGCAATACACTAACGAGGTGCCTCGGTAGGTGGGAAGTCACTCAGTATGGGCCCAGGTCACGCCCAAGGCATAAGAGGTATGGCAGGCTAAGTCTACGAGAGCAGACCAGAATGTAGGATGATGCTCTTTCTTCTACCTGATCCAGCTTCTATCCCTCCTTCAAGGCCCAACAAAAATTTCTTCTCTTCCATCGAGCCTTCCCAAGTCATCCATCTCTAATCATATGACCCTCCACACCATTAATTGGCTACTCAAGCACGCCTTGTTTTGCCACAGCTCTGTAATTTTATTAAGTATTATATTTATTTTGTTTTAGACTCTCATTTGCTTAGCTATATTTGTATTCTACATTCTTCTCACCTTGATAAGCCCTTCAAGACAAAGATAGAGAATTATTTATTTCTAGCTCCCAATGGAATAGGAAGTGTCCCAAAAGTTTCTGTTGACCAAGGTATTGTTAGATCTCTAGTTTCCACTATGATTTTTAAAAGTGCCCCAGATTCAAGGACAGAGAGAAATGACAATCTGATCAGTTGAACTTCAATTTTCATTCTTATAAACTTTTAGACTTCTGGGCAGAATCTGAAACATTTGATCTTCTTCTTGAAACATCCAGTTCTCTGAGCTTTGGCACAGAATTGTATTGGTTCCTTCTGCCCCTCTTGTTGCTCCTTGTTGGCTTCTTTAATGGGCTTCTCTTCCTCTGCACAACCCTAGGTGCAGGAGGCCCTTGGGTTTGTCGTGGGCTCTATTCATTTCTCACTTTGTGCTTTGGCTTCAAATACAACTTTTTTTTGAGACAGCATCTCACTTTGTAGTGCAGGCTGGCCTCAAACTCTTGGCGATTCTCCTGCTTCAGCCTCCAGAGTGCTAGCATTACAGGAGTGCACCACCACACCTGGCCCAAATACCATTTTGATGGTGACGATTTTCAAAACCATACTTCTCTAACACAGACTGACCTCCTGTCATCCAAATCCACATATTCAGCCACTTAGTTGTTATCTATATGTCCCCCAGGCATTTGGAAGTCCCATAGGTTCCTCAAATTCAGAATGTCTCATGATCAGGACCAATTGCACGCTGCTCCTTCTTTCTTCCCTGTCTCAGTAAGTGACATTGCTATCCCCTTACTTGCTTAAATAAGAACTGTAACAGTCTCTCTGTTAAAATTCCCAAACTTGGGCCGGTGAGATGGCTCAGCGGTTTAAGCGCCTGCCTTGCAAGCGCGAGGGCCCGAGTTCGACTCCCGGATCCCACATACGAAAAAGGGGCCGGTGATATCGCTCAGCGGCACGGGCACCTGTTGGCGCGCGAGGTCCTGAGGTCGTCCCCCTGGTACCCACAAAAAAAAAAAAAATAAAAAAAAAATAAAATTCCCAAACTCTCCTCTATTTATCCCTGTCCCTAGCTAGCTCCATCCCCTCTTTAGAGTTCATCTTATTTCACTTCCTCCAGGAAGCATTCTTGGACTCCCTCCTCAAGTCAGTGTTAGGAGCTCCTCTTATGTGTTCTGATAGTACACTGTTTTCCTCTTCATGACACTCAGTATGCTTTATTATTGTCAGACTGAAGCTGGAACCCCTTCCCAGGTACGGCAGCAACTGAGGGCACAGGGAATTTCCAGGTACCTCGTAATAGGCCAAGATGCCAGAAGACTTGGTGATGGGGCCGGCAGCTCCAGGACCAGAGGCAGAGGCCCCTATGGCAGTGTCTGCAGATGCCAGGGTGTAGGAGTTTCTGTACATGGGGATGCCCATAACAACCTTCTTTGCATCATTCCCTTATAGATCCAGTACCCACAGCATATTCCTAGAAAGGAAAGAAAAACTGAGGACCAGGGTGTGGGGGAAAAAGATGTCAGGCCTTTCTTAGCCTCCAGCCCAAACTTTATGCAGGGGACTCCTTGATGTCCTTTCTACAGTTGCATGTGTACATCCCACCAGTACCACAGTGTTTGTTCTAATGCACCTAATGCTCTTCAGCAGTAAGAGATTCGGTCAGCTTTTTCTAAGTTGTGAAAGAAAACTGGTTAGTGAATCATAAAAGAAATCAGGTAAAGGGCCCAGAAAACATGACATCAGGGTTATCATCATATTTCTTTCCCCTCTGAGTCAACTGCTTATGGAATATGTCTACATGGTGGCTAATAATACTTACGGACAAAGGTGGCTATCAGATTCCCAGTCTGCTAGGCCTCACATTTACCTTGAGCCCATGGGGATACTTTGGGAGGTGAGAGATAGGTTTGACATTTCTAGCCTCCAGAACAAAATAAATGATTAGAGAGATGATGACAAGTCTCATCATCCTTAAATATAGCCAACAGAGAGGAAGGAGCCAAGGAAATTGATGTGGCTCAGCCATGTGGAGTCTAAGGAAACCCCAAATTAGAAATCAGAAGATCTCGTTTGGAACTGACTAGCTTCTTAACTTTATTTTTAATTTATTTACCTTTGGTGCTGTAGATTGAACCCAGGACCCCATGCATGCTAAACATACACTCTACCATCAAACTACACCTCCAACCTCAGTTTTGTAACTTTAAATGTGAGTGCTTGGAAGTGTGCAATCCAGAAAATACTTTTTCTTTCAAAATTTTAGGAATATCCATCCATATGTATGTACCAGAACCACCATCACCACAACAACGTTATTTTTTCTTAGACTTTCCACTACCCATCATTTTTCAGGACCCACCCATCAGCGTGAACCTAAGCGGTCATTGGCTCTGCTGTGTTTCTGTTTCTAAACCCATGATGTGGGAGTAATGCTTTTTTGCTCAGTTAATCTCAGAGTTATCTGGAAGATTAAATTAAATAGAGATATGGAGGGACACAGGATGTTGCAAATTCTGTATATCTGTGTAGGTGCTAGGAATGTACTAATGCCAGAGAATCCAGAGAAGTCTGAGATGGATTACACACTGAGACAGGGCTTAAGGACATTTCAACAACCAAGTTTTCTGACATTTTTTTGGTGACATTTTACTGGTGCCTAAGCAGTGTTTCTGCCATACTCACTGGCTCCTAGGGTTACTTATGTCCTTTGGGGGCACACAGGTTAGTTCAAGACAGAAGGAAATCTAGATGCACTAGACTCTCTTCACCCCTTCTCAACAGCCAGTGGCCCTCTGTAGTTCCTCTCTACCACACAACACACTGTAATAGAAGCTCATTTCTTTGTCCAGCTGCCCATTTCTCAGAGGCCTGTTTTGCCCAGTAACATGGAGCTCTTCCAAGGCGCATAAAAGTCAAAAGACAGGAGGTTGATAAAATCCAGGTTTCTAAAATGTCAAAAGCAAAGGGAAAGATTCTATGATGACCAGGGCAAATACAATTGTTCACAATTTTGTGTTTTAAGTGCTCTTAGAAGGATAGAGATTTGCCATTAAAAAAGTTGTTCCTGGTCAGACGTGGTGGTGCACTCTCAATATTTTATTATCCTCACCTTCATCATCTCCAGGGTGAGGTCTGATCACATGGCCGCCCTTTAGCAAGAATTTTGTTGAGTCACTTTAGCAAGGACCCTCCCCACTTCCCTAATGTTTCTTCTTAACAATTTTCCATCTACCTATCTGGTCTTGAGCTATGAATCCCCATTTGCCTTTCTTATATGAGGAATTAAAACCAATCTTATAAATGTTATACTGAGGTCTCTTTTTTCCTATTACAATAGTTCTTGAATAAAATATATCTTAACTGCTATCTACACTGTCTAGCTTTGGTTTTCCTCAGCACCTTTTATACTTGGTGAAGCTCTTACAATGGGATGGGTTTAGGGTCAGGAGATTTGTGTTCAAGTCCCAGGTCAGAATCCATCCTACTAGTTTATCTTAGTTCATTGAAAAGAAAAATTTATGTTATTATCTGTTTGTCTTTTCTTTGTAAGAATTGTTTTGGTTTATACTTTGAAGATAACAATGCACTGTATATTAGCTATCTTTATTCTGTTATTGTTTTGTTATAAAATTCTGTTTTTTTTCATAAAATAGAAAAAATAAAGGGTGGAAAAAGGCTACTTTGTAATTAAACTACTCTCTGAGCTCAGTCTGGCCATCTCTGAAACAGCATTGAAGGTACTAAAGTTGCTACTTTACCTCAAATAAAAAATTAAAAAAGGGCTAGGGTTGTACCTCAGTGTAAAGGCCCTAAATTCAATCCCTAGTACCAAAAAAAAAAAAAAAAAAAAAAAAAAAGGAACATACCCATAGTAAGAACTGAGTTAAATTCACCATGAGTACCTCTCAATTTTGAATGGGTTTCCATGGCAATGATACTTTTAGATTCTGAAATTCTCTTATTTTTCATTAAGTGCTTATTGTATAGCATTATAATGGTTATAAGGAGGGCTTTGGATATAAACACATTTGGTTTGGATTTCCCTTGAGTTATATGCAAGCTGTATGCAAGTTGTATGGCTACAACTAAGTTCTTCAATATCTCTAAGCTTTGGTTTTTGTTTTGTTTTAACCACATGATGAGGATAATAACAGAATCCACCCCAGGGTGACGTTGTAAGGACAGGCAATATAAACAGATTGTTTGGTAGGGCTGATATGAAATAGAGGCTCAGTGGTTACAATAATCATTGTTATATTATTTTTGTTGTTGTTATTAGGTAAATGCCAGGCTTTGTGCAGAGTGTTGTACAGAAAACTTAAATATGTGTAATGCAGACTTGCTTCTAAGTAGTAAATTAGTAAATTTCTATTATATGTTCATCTTTTCTAAAATTGGAGGTGTCTTCCCAGAGGTTCAGATGTATCAACTCTCATTGTAAGCCCTTTGAAATGGAAGAGAGAAGTTAGAAATTCATTTCTACCATGGTTTTCTTACTATCTCCTCCAATGAACAGATAAAATAACATAAGAACTAAATCTCAGCTTAATACTGACTGAAACAGAGAGCTGGGATTGCAGGCATGTGCCACCATACTCACCTGTGGTGGGGTTAACACAGAATCAAATAAAATACCCTGATCTTTCTTCCCTTCTTCTCTGTCTAGACATCCACATAGGTCTTCTAACAGCCAATTCTTTGCCTCCTCCAGCTATAACTGAGTACTGAAAAGCTGCGTGAGGATATTGTAGAATCTGACTTCTGGGACAACGGAGACGTTGCTGGCTGAGTTTAAGATACTTAGATTTTTTAAAGTGACTTTTAAAAACTAAAGCAAAAGACATTCAAAATTAGATGAGCTGGAGATTGAAAAAATGTATGTTTTATTTTTCTGTCTTTGTACTTCTTAACTCTTGATGTAAATAAATAGAAAATATGATTTATAAAATATGCTTTGAATTAGTTACTATTTTGTTTTTAAGCAAAGAGGACTCAGTTGTTTCCTCTGCTCCTCTGCTAGTTCCATCTGGCTGGACAGCTATGACCCAGGCATTGCAGTCCACTGACAGCTGTGGGTCGAGAGTGAGTTTTGAAGTGAAAACAACCACCCACTCCACATTTTCCAACTAAAACCATCTCCCCATAACCTATGATGTGAAAAACCTTAATGTAAAAATGTTTACTGACTATTGCTTGTGATCCAGTTTCCCTCAGTCCTTAAATATGGGAACTTTAGTCAAGCTCCTGCAGAGTTCTTTCCACAACACAGAAAACCTAGTACCGTTCCTCTACTTGTGATAAAACTCTGATCAGTTTTGCCACCAAGCTAAAGAAACACTTCTTCAATTTTAGTTCACTATCACTTCTCAAGTGGAGGAAAAGTGTGATGATAAGAAATTATTGGAGGGTGAACAAAAAAATAGAGACTATAGTCTTAGCCTTTGGAACCAAACAAATATCCTCCAGTAGACAAGAGAATTTTCAGTTTGGGATTCCTGGAGTAAAAAAGGAAGCTGGTTATTTCTTTTCATGGAAATTTTGCCTAAAGGTAGCATTCACGATGTGAAGAATGTGGACAACAGAGCCTAGCAGTGCCTTCACTGGAAGGGATGAGGCACTGGCAGAGCAGTTAGGATTGGAATTATACCCAAAGAAATACATGAATGAATAAGATAGTGGGTCTTAGCCCTAGTTTAAAATTAACTTCCCTCCCTCAAAACCCATCCAGGATGCTCTCAGCATCATCCTACTAACTTGCCTTAGAAAGTGTTGATAGTCTGCTAAGGCATCTCGGCATTCCTGTCCTTGATGATAATCTTCATGTTACTGAGGCTGGCAAATAAGTAGATGAAGTTAGAGAATAAGAAAGGGTCGATATTTTCAGGGGTGAAATTTCCTGATTTCTGCTGCTCCTGGGACTTATTTATAAAATAAGAAACCAGTTTTTAGGCACCTAGAGTGAAGTGAAGAGCCAATGAGACCTTAGTGCTGTTGCCTAAGATCACTGAGAGTTACAAATTTCCCCAATACAGCCATTTTATCCTTCTTTGCTCATTCAGACAGAGGCTCTGAGGGTCATTCAGCTGGGCTCTTAGTGCTGGCTCTTGAGTACCTGACCCCAGTTAGGATCTCAGAGACAGAAATATCATAAATATGTGAAACATCCACAAAACACTGAGAGTCAGTGTGTGTAGATGGGTAGATGGATGACACAGACAAGTTGAGAAACAGATGATACATGTCTTGTATATATCTACACACATGCATGCAGTAAAGTGTATGTGTGAGAGAGAGGGGTGGGGGGGAGAGAAAGAGAACTATGGACACACAAATGCACACAGAATGAAAACTCAAGTCATAAATATGTTAGTGTCAGAATCTGAAAGAGTAATCAGTAGAAATAGCATGTAGCAGAGACAGAAACCAAGCATCACAAATGTAAGAACTTAACCCAGGAGACCCAGACAGTACTGACTCATTAACTACTTACCTCCCTGTAGAAGCTTCAAGACCACTAGACCATAATAGATGCACAGAAAGAGCCATTGAGCTAAACCTGTTTCGTCTATCCCAGATAGTGGCAGTGAGTATGTGGGTGCACATATATACAAGATACAGGAGGGCCTGGGATATAGCTCAGTGGCACAGCACCTGCCTGGCAAGCACAAGGTCCTGAGTTTGATTCCCAGTACCAAAAAAAAAAAAAAAAAAAAAAAAAACACCAAAAACAAGATACAGTTACACTTCTCTGAGCTCTCCAGCTACAGATGTCATGGTCTATATAGAGCCTCCAGGCCTTGGGTTCCTTAGTGTCCCTATAATCCTATGCAGACACATCTTACAAGATAGGAATTAATTTGCTTATTCATTTACCTGACAAAGTTTTATTAAATCACCTGCTCTGTGCCAGTGTCTTTCCTGTCCTGAGCCGCACTTCCAGTGTGGACAAGAGGCACCTCTGTGCAAACTGAGAACATCCCGACAGTCCACAGATTCTGGCCACTGCTGCTTTATGGACCATGTAGGAAAGGTCAGACTGGTGCATTAACTCGAGGTGAAGAGAGAGACTGAGGCCCCAAGAAAGGAGTAAGATCACTTCACAGGTCTGCATTACCTCTTCTCACCATCTTTCCTGCTGAATTATCAGTCCCACATTCATCTGTCCAGAGGACTTCTGGTCCATGATAGTCACTTCTGTATTCTTTGCCAGCTTCCCTGGGAATGCCCATGTTCTATACCTTTTATTCTCTGATGTTTCAGCAGCCTGGTTACTAGAAGGAAGCAAGAAGTCCAGGAGATTCCAGAGACCAGCCCTTACAAATTTGCCTGGCAAAACTTCTAGGTTATGAAACCCAGACTTGAGCAATGCCAACATTTCCATGTTAGAAAAGAGCTACTGTGAACATGGCCTGAAAGGACTTTTTCACTTATTGTCACCTTAAATGGGCCTGTCTTTGGAGAAGGGAAAGTGATACTTTGGCTCTGCCTCTTTATATCATCCTTCAGCCTCCATGACCACGTCTCCATCATTCATGATCTGTCTTCTTTTTCTTTTCCTGTTCATCAACTTCTGCACTCACATCACTTGTGGCCTGCTTCTTTCTTGTCATTTAATTGGACAATGCTTCCATCCCAGCTGGTCCCACTCAGCAACTATGCTTCACCTGTCACCTCCAAATGACACTTCTCAGTGGGACCTCGTTCATTTATCCACTAGCTGGGACTAGCTGACTCCTGGTCAAAGCACATTCAAATTCCCATCTTCACATTGTGTTGTAATGTATTGTTTGTATATCTGTCTCCTAAATTGACTATACAGTTCTTAAGCATAAAAACTGTGTGAAACACAAAAATAATAACAAAAAACAACTCAACAAGTGTTTATTGAGGATTTTCCACTCACTTGTTAGAATGGAACTCTACCTGATTCAAAAATTCAGATTCTCAAAGCATTTCTAGTTCCTAACTAGTTTCCAGTGTCTTTGTATAGCTGAGTCTTTCTATGTCTCTCAATCTCTCAATTTTCCTGTCTCTGTTACCTTATTACTCCCAAGAGCTTTCTACTAGGTGTTGAGCTTCCAGTATACAATTTTCCATTTATCAGGTGAGAGGCATGTGGGAAAGAAAAATGCCCTGTACCTATTTTAAATCCTTCCCAATGCTATGAAAGAAAGTCTGCTGTCTGGAGAGGTACCAGAAAGTGGGGGCTGATGGGGAGCAGTGATTTGAGTAAAATGTACTGTGGGTAATGACTCAGTGTGCATGTGAGTGAAGGTGATTGTAAGGAACCTACAAATACTACCAGGACAGGACACATCTGCTAGTGTTTTATTGAGTTCTCTTCCTTTACATGGATCTCACCTCTGTCCTCTTTTCATGGCAAGATGAAGAAGCTATAAGTGAAGACTGACAGACTGGACTACATAAAAGTATATTTTTAAAAATTTCACAAAAACAATAAACACAAAGTAGAAGGTTAAAATCAGGAAAAATTGTGATAAATATGATAAAATGGCTATATAATATAGAGAAAACTCCTAAAAGGCAATACCAAAATCTTCCAGGTCCAGGAGGCAGGAAGCCCTCCTTGGACTGTAACAGTTAAGTGAGAAGTATACTATTCTTTTTACCACTCCTCTCTATCCTCTTGCTTTGACTAAAACTGGTTCCGAAATCATAAGTAAGATGGAAAATGAGGGGTGAATGGATAAAGCAAGGAAAGAGAGAAGAGAGATGGCTGCAAGTGGTCCGGCTGAGGAAGATTTAACATTCAATCAAGTGGAGTGTTCGTTAATATCTGGGGCTAGCAAGTCAGTGAGGCTGAGTTTGTAACTTATTGTGACTGTGGACTACTCAAGTCAGCAGAAAAATAACAGGCACAAGACAGGCCTCCTGAGTAGCAGACTTAAAGGAACAACATGCACCCATCTCCCCCATTTCTTTTATTGGCTCCATTGTATTTCATTGTATGACTTAACCATCTTTTTTGTTAAAAGTTTAGATTATTTCTAGACTTTTTTTGTTATTTAAAGCAATGCTAAACTCTGAGTGCACTGGGGCAGGTGACACAATGGAAATTTAATAAAGGCTCACTGGGGTTTCTATGTTGAGACAGGTTAAAAGGGACAAGGAGGGACTAAGGGGGCTAGTTAGGAGGCCATCCCAATAATCCTGGCCAATACTTTCTGCTCCAAGCACCAGGAATGTTTTGCACAACATAGTTTACACATGCCTGCTTGCTTTTCTCCTTCTCCTCCTCCTCCTCCTCCTCCTCTTCCTACTCCTCCTCCTCCTTCTCTTTCTTCTTCTTTTTAAAGACAGGATCTTGTTATGTAGTTCTGGCTGGTCTTGAATTCACCATGTAGCCCAGGCTAGCCTTGAACTCTCAGGGGTATCCTGCTGCCTCAGCCTCCCGAGCACTGGGATTATAGATGTGCACCACCACACCTGGCTCCCGGCTGACAAGGTATATTTAAAGACACACTAGCATCTCCCCATTGGGGCTGGATTAGTGCCTTCATATTCCTAAGCACTTTGTTCTTTTCAGCCTAGTCCCGGTCCTGGCAGTGTCTGCAATAAGAGGACATAGACAATTTAGTAATTTTAGTAGAAACCTGGGAAACACCACCTTATGCGTGCAAATAGTGTGAGTACCAGCAGTAATGGGATAAACTGACTGCATGAACCTCCTGATGTGGTTCCCCAAGAAGGACACAGATTTCTTAGTTGTATCCCCATCAAAAATATACAAGTCCATGTAATCCTGAGGAAACAGGACACAAATCCAGACTGGGGACTGCCGCAGCACAACTGGCCTGTCTTCTTCCAACTGTCAAGGTTGGAGAAGCTGTCTCAGATAAAAGGAGATCAAAGAGATGTAACCATTAAATGCTGTGTGCACTTCTGGATTAGAAAAATGTGCTAGAAAGGACAACACTGGGATGTTTGGGGGAAAAAATTGAATACGAACTCTAGATTTGGTAATAGTGTTATGTCAACACTCCATTTCCTGATTCTTGTGGTTGAACTGTGGTTATGAAGCAGAATGTTCTTCTTGGAAATACACTCTTAAGTATTTAGGAGGGTCTTACTGTGTAGCTCAGGCTGGCTTTGGATTGAAGCAATCCTCCTGCCTCAGCCTCCTCAGTGTCGTGATTATAGGCACCACAATGCCTGGGTTCTTGTAACTTTTCAACAGAAATGTTCTAGGAAAAATTACTTTGTGTAAGTAAAGCATGCTATTGATAAGCAAAGTACCTCCATACACAGGGATCTCACTCTGCTCCCCAGGCTGTTCTCCAACTCTTGCCTCAGCCTCCTGAGTAGCCTGGAGTACAGGTGTGTGTGATCAGTAAAAGTATCCTAGATAAGTTTATCATGGGGTAAAAGAGAAGAACTGGCCTAGGGTCTTTCTTTGCTTTTTAGGATGGTCATAGTCACATCCTCAGAGATGCCACACAGCAGAGATGACAGCCCAGGCAGGCAGCATTGAGAAAATTTGACAGGATCAGTAAAATCCAACTCTCCTTCCTCTTAACTGCCGTGGAATTTTCCTTTCCTGGTACTTACTGTTTTTGCCTTGAAGTTTAATTCTTTATATCTTTTTTTTCCTTACTAGACTGCAGACTCTTGGGGCACAGAATTCATGGGAATATATGTATTTCTGTTCACTGTGGGCTTTATTCTTTCGCAAGGTGCGTCCCATTGTCTCAGCACTATTTGTTGTGGAGACTATTCTTTTCCCACTTAACGGTACCTGCTCCCTGTCAAAAATCAACTGGCCACAGATGTGTGGATTTTTTTCTGGAATCTCAGTTCTGTTCCACTGGTTTATATGTCTGTCCTCATGTCTGGAACGACTTGGCTCCTGTCGACTTTTTTTTTTTTGAGATAGTGTTTCGCTTATATAGTTCAGGCCAGCCTTGAACACACTATATAACCCAGGCTGGCCTTTGTGATCCTCCTGCCTTAGCCTTCCAAGTGCTGGAATTACAAATGTGTGCCACCATGAATGGCCAAGGAGTCATTTAAACAGAATTTAAATAAGGAATCTTCAAGTCGGAAGAGCTAAAAACTAACGACTGAGGGAACAGAAGGAAGAGGTTAGAATTATTAAACTTTAGAAGCTCTGTGAGGGGGTGCTGTCCTCTCCTTGAAGAAACTACTGAAACCAACATGAATAAAGCAGACAGGAAAGAGCCACTCTTTTCCCCAGATTTGCATTGGCACTCTCTTTAGCTCTCTCTGTTGGCCAGGCAGGAGCAGATGGCAAAAGGAACTGTTTGCAGAGTTGCAGCCCTGACATACATCAATCATAGCTGGAATACAGAAGGAGTGGTTTGGAGCTAGGAGACAAGGCCCTAGCAAAACACAGGTGATCTTCTACATTTATCAAACGTAATTACAACACTGACTTCTCTCTTTATTCCCTGTGTAGTTTTGGATGAATTTTAAAGTTCTCACTTGCTTTGTTTACTCATCTATTATAAGAGACCAAAAATCCTGTGTCTGCCTCATAGTGTTATTATTAGCAAGTTTCAAATAAATTCTGTAAGAAACAAACAAATAAATGAATAAATAAAACAATGCTAAAATAGAAATTCTTGAAAATATCTGTTCTTTATATATATAAGAATTTATCTGTAAATGAAAATGATGGGAAGTGATGGATCAAAAGGTATTTGAATTTTTAAATTTTGGGAGCTAATGTGAAACTGCCTCCCAAAGATGATGTACATTACTCAACTTTGTTATCTTTGCCAGTTTGATAGGTGAAAATGTTACCTCATTATTTTATTTATTTAAAAAAAAAATTGGAGACAGGGTCTGGCTTTGTAGTTCAGGTTGGCCTTGAACTGACCATGCAGCCAAGGCTGGCCTTGAACTCAAGACAATCCTCTTGCCTCAGCCTCCCAAAGGGTGGGATTACAGGTGTGTACCACCTTGCCTGGCTACCTCATTATTTTAATTGGAATTATGTTAAATGAGTGTCATTGCTTATATTTATAAGTCAGTTATATTTCTTAGAGGGGTGCCTGTATATATCCTTTGCCCACTTTTCTGTTGGATTTTCCTTCTTTGTTTGGAAGAACTCTATATAATAGCTAAATTAGTCCTGTCTTTATATATTAAATAAGCCTTTGTCAAAGATTATGCAGTTTTCCTAGTCTATCTTTTACCTTCTGGTTTTGTTTATTCAGTTTTCTCATAGCATTAATTTATATGTAGTTAGTAATCAGTTTTTAAAAAAACCTATCTCTTGCCGGCACACACCTGTAATCCCAGCACTCAGGAGGCTGAGGCAGGAGGATCACTGCAAGTTCAAGGCCAGCCTGGGATACATAGTGAGACCCTGTCTCAAAAAACAAAAATAAAAATCTATCTCTCTATTTTTGGTGCTGGGGATTGAACTATTTTTCATGCTCTGTCATGCTAAGCTTATGCTCTCCCACTGAGCTCTACCCCATCCCATCATTCTTTTTCTTTATGATTTCTGGCTTTGTTATTTCTTAATTCAAGATTATATTCTTAAAATACAATTGTGTTTTCTTCTAATACTTTGTGATTTATTTTTTACATTTGAATCTTCATACTATCTGGTGCCTTGTCCATTGCAGATCTTGAAGTTCCCGGGGGAAGGATGGTGGGAGGATGGAGCAGTAAAGATGAGTCAGAATACAGAAAGCTGAGGTCAAGTGGAGCACTTGTTCCGGATGGGAGGAAAGGAACTGCTCAACCACCCCAGTGCATTTATTTATACATTAGGCAGGTTGATGTCATGTGACACCCCTCTGCCTAGCAACCTGTTTGCATGGCAGCCTCCGGGCACCTCTTCTTGGAGCAGGAGCAGCTTGTTCAAGTGGCTCATCTTGAGTTCAAGGCCAGCCTTGGCTGCATAGTCAGTTCAAGGCCAACCTGAACTACAAAGCCAGACCTTGTTTCCAATTTTTTTTTAAATAAATAAAATAATGAGGTAACATTTTCACCTATCATACTGGCAAAGATAACAAAGTTGAGTAATGTACAGCGTCTTTGGGAGGCAGTTTCACATTAGCTCCCAAAATTTAAAAATTCAAATACCTTTTGATCCATCACTTCCCACCTTGGGTGCTCTCTGTTCTCCTGACAACCTTGCTCCAGCCCCACATGTGTGATCAATCTCCAACTTCAGCCATTCCACAATCTGGAATTTTTTTAAAAGACATTATAGATTCACTTTTTTCTCCAAATAGGTAGCTAGGTTTTCTATGTCATTTATTAAAAATTTATCTACTCCTTTGTCTGGCGCATCAGCATACATTTGTAATTCTGACACTCTGGGAGGCTGAGGCAAAAGGATCTTAAGTTTGAGCCCTGCCTGTGCAATTTAACAACTTAGCAAGACCCTGTCTGAAAAACAAACAAACAAATAAACAAACTGGAAAGGAAAGGAAAAAGAAAAGAAAAAGAAAAAGAAAAAGGCTGGGGACCTGTCTCAGTACAAAAGCTAAATAAAGGCCCCGGGTTCAATCCCCAGTACCTTATAGAACATCATCTAATCCCTACTGATTTGAAATGCCACATTCAAGTGATAAATCTATTTGAATAAGTTTCTTGATACCCTCCCCCCAGGACTAAATTCAGGGCCTTTGCACAAAGCTGCCTCCCTAACCCTTTTACTATTTATTTTGAGACGTGGTCTTGCCAACTTGCTAAGTTGCCCAGGCTGGGCTTGAATTTGTGATCCTCCTGCCTCAGCTTCCCAGAGTGCTGGGATTACATGCAGGCATCACCACACCAGGAAGTTTTATTATTATTATTATTATTATTATTTGCCCCTCTATTTTGCTCATTGATTATCCTTGCATTTCAACATTGTTGCATATACTTTTGTTTCCTGCTTTCTATAGTGTTTAACATTATATTGTTCCTTATATATTTTATGAAAATATTTTTTGGCATGGAACCATTTCTAAAGGAGCCTTTCCTAATGACTTAGATGTGAAATATAGCCACCAAAGTATTAAGTAAAATTAATTATTAGGTAGAGTCATTTTGTATAGTTTCCAATTCATAGATGAGACTAAATGTATTCAGGGTGATATGGCTGTAGACACCTACTGAGTCAGAATATTAAAGCTCAAGAGAACTTTAGATTTCTTCATCAGGCCATGTTTCAAACGAGATGATACACCAAAAGCATGGTTTTTATTTCAGGATAGTTGACCTTTAAAATTCTGATTGCCCAACAAATTAATCTATTTCTTCAAATCAGACTTGGATCAAGAAAGGAGGTCAGGATGCGGGACACAATTGCATCTTGAGAGTTGGCAGAATACATTATGAAGACAACATTCGGCTTTCCCATTGACATCATCAGGGAATCCAGAAGCCTTGTAATTTCCATATTTTCTTTTATAACAGTGTACTACTTTTGTAATCAGGAATAAAATACAATAAATGTCATTTTTCCATGTGTCTAGCTTATTTTTTAAATTAATTTTATTGGAACACTTTTGATATACATAATGATCAGTCATCCTAGGGAATTTGTACCTGTACATACTATATCTTGATTCTTCTTTTTTTCCCATTCCCTCTCCTCCCTTCAACCCTCCTTCCCATCGTTATTTACAAAAGCTTTGTTTCATTTTTTTCCCTTCTATTCTTTTTTTCCTTTTTCTTTCCTTCTCTTCCCCTCCCCCTTCCCTTGTTCCCCTCCCATATGAACATTTTCTTCCCATTTCCCAAAAATTAATGTCATTTTTAAAGTCCGAATGTGCCCTGGAAAAAAATAACAGTTTAAAAAATTTATCTGTGTGTTAGAGATGAACTTGGGTTCCATCCTGTATTTTAGTCTTTAGCATGGAGCTTGACTTGTCAAGAGTTTTTTCCAATTGCAATGGACTGAATATTTATGCTGTCCAAAATTCACATATTGAAGCCATAATCCCTATAGAGAGAAGGAGCTCTATAGAGATAATTAATTCATGAAGGTGGAGCCCCTATGAATGAGATTAGTGCCCTTATAAGAAGAGATACTAAGGAGATTCTCTCTCTCTTTCTCTGTCTCTGTCTCTCTCTGTCTCTCTCTCCCATGAGAGAGTACAGCAAGAAGGTAGCCATCTATAAGCCAGGAAGTGGGTCACACCTTGATCTTGAACTTCCCAGCTCCCAGAACTGTGAGAAATAAATCTTTGTTGTTTATACCATACTGTCTATATTATTTTGCAGTAGCATCGTATATGGAGACATCTACCTACGCCGATTCTTGAAAACTCCAGAACCTTCAGAGCCTGGCTCAATATGAAAATAACTCAGCCCATTGAGAGAATGCCAAATAATTGGTGTGGCAAGACTTAATCTTATTGTTGTTTCTTCAGTAAAATAGGCAATATAGTATTGGTTAATATTAAGCTTCTTATGCATATGAATGTGTTTATTCTCCTTGCAAATTAAATTAAAAATTTAAAAAGCACTGTTCGTTTATTGAGGAGAACTCTTGTATGGATATATTAGTGTTTACACAGAAAACAAGTGGGTTTTTTTTTTTTTTTTTTTGAGGAAAATATAGAGCTTTGTACTTTTGGAACTAGATAGATCAGTGGTTCCCAAGTAGTGGTCATTAGTCTACTGCTGACTAGTGTCAGTAAAAGTTAGGAGATCTGGGATAATCTAAAGTTTGGGTCCATCCTGACAATCACATCTGCAAGTTAAAACTTGGTAAAGCAAGGGGCTGGCTATAATATTCAGAATACTTCATTTTGGTTGGAAAGAAAATCTCAAACCTCTTCAATTGCTTGTAATTGATGACATAACATAGATCAGGTGATCATATTTTTTGTTTTTTTGGGGTGTGTGCGACAGGGTCTCACTATGTAGTTCAGGCTGGCCTTGATCTCACTACATAGCCCAGGCTGGCCTCGAACTTGCGGTTATCCTTCTGCTTCAGCCTGCCAAGTACTAGGATTACAGGCATGTGCTGCTATGTCCTGCTTAGATGATGAGATCTTATGAAAAAAATTTTTAGTACAGGTAGTTCCTATGTTACCATTCTGTTACTATAACAAAATACCCGAGATAATCTACTTTAAAAGAGGAAAGGTTTATTTTGTTTCACAAGTTTAGAGGTTTTAGTCCTTGTACAGTTTACCCTGTTGCTTTTGGTCCTGAAATATTACCTATGAGGTAATATTTACCTATGAGGTAATATTACCTATGAGGTAATATTTCATGGTGGGAGTGTGGTGGAGCAAACTGTTCATCTTATGGTAGTTGGGAAGCAAAGAGAAAGAGACTGGTATCCCACAATCCCCTTCAAGGGTATATGCCCACCCCATTCTGAAAGCTCCAGTTTGGTTCTACCTCTTAAAAGTTACCACCATCTTCCAATAGTGTCAAGTTGAGGACCAATCCTTTAACAGATAGGCATTTGGGGGACATTCTAGATCCAAATATAGCAGTCTCCTACTTAAGATGGTTTGACTTACCACTTTACAACTAGAGCAGTTCCAACTTTAGGTCTGTACCCATTGGGCTCCTCTGTGCCCATTATTTACTTGAATAAAGAGTTCTGTAGCAACAACAACAAAAAGTTTGGAAATCACTTACCAATTTTAATTCCCTTATTTTTGAAAGGAGAAAAACTGTAGCTTAGAATTCCTACTTACATATTCAAGATTTCACCTCCAGTTAGAATCAGAACCTAAAATTAAAGTCCCAATCTCTTGACTTTAGTTTGGCATTCTTTGTTAGTTTAAACTGAGGTCTTTCCAAATATGGCAGGTATTTTCTGCCCTGCTAGAAAAGGTAACTCCAGCATTTCACAAGTGTGCCTGTGAACTGCATACTGGCTGGTATTTTTTCATAGGGTTGTCTCTCAGTATTTTAATCAGGTGGCCAGCCCCACTGACACTACACTAAAGGAAGTCAATAATGATTTCTCTTATCCTTCCTGACATTATGCCTTATCACGTTGGTGTATGAAGAGCTGTATCTTTCTTTCTCTTTTCATTTTGTCCCTAGGACAAAAACAGGAAACAGTCAGATTTTTGGCTTTCACTGTAAAGGTAATGATAATTGTTTGCAGACTTCCTTCTTAAACAAGTCTCCTTCCAGGTCAAAGTTATGGATTCTATTCCAAGCGAGGTCTTGTTCTGCTCCATTGCCTATTCTAACTCAAAACCTAATTCAGGGACGTTCCTTATCAGACTTCTCTTACTTCCCAGTTACAAGAAACACTAGTAGGTTCTAAGCTAAAAGCCCCACTATAGAGAGTGGGGCAGAAAGAGAGTGTGTCAGGTTTGGAGCCCAGGGAGAAAGTAAAGCTTTCAATCATCAGCATCCAAGTCCACCAAACATTTATGCAAAATCTATGCCTAACTGCTGAAGATATAGAAGATGCACATTTATCCTATACCGGGAGAGAAGGCCAGGGCAAATATGTGAACATATAGTTAAATACAATACCATAACGAAGGAGGTAAATGTTAAATATGACATCACCATTAAAATGTAAAAAAAAAATCAATTCAAAATAATATTGATGGAATGTTTACATCAGAAACTGTATAAATATGCTTTTTAGAGTAAACCAAATATACACTAAATATGATTTGATTGTACATTTCCAGTGACTCATGCTTTTAGTGGGAGAGACAAATATGTAATCATCCTTTTAAAAAATTTAACTTTACCAAATATACATTGCAGCAAGACCCTTAAAAAAACAAAAAGATTTAAGTATATAAAGCAGAAAATGAAAGTATATACTCATTCCATAAAGAAATCGCTGTTAACTCTTCAGTATATGTCATTTCTAGCTCTCTTCTCTCTCCCTCCCTTTCTCCCCCACCTTCAACAATTCATCTTTCATTTTATTAAAACAGTCATGTACTGCATAATGACAATTCAGCAAATGATAGACACATATATGATGATATTCCCTTAAGAGTATGTCACCTAGTGATGTTGTAGCTATCTCAGTCTGTGTAAATACAGCACAATGATGAAATCGCTAATAATGTATTTCTTAGAATTTAGCCACCACTGAGTGAAATGACTACAGCTATATCAATTTATCTGCCCTTTTCAATGGCTACCTCTTTCAGTGATGGATAGTTTAGTGTTTCTATTTCACAATCACAGATAATGCTACAAATTTAGAGATGCATATTTATAAAGGAACATGCACTTACTATTTGTAACCTACTCTTCAAAATGTCTTTCAGTTTATACTCCTTCAGCTGTGTGTGGAGCATGCCTGTTTCCCCCACCCTAATAAATGGATATAAGCATTCTTTTACTTTTTTTTTTTAATGTGGGTACCGGGAGTCGACCTCAGGACCTCGCACTTGCCAGCAAGTTCTTGTGCCACTGAGCGATATCACTGGCCTTTTTTTTCCTATATGTGGGTTCCGGGAGTTGAACTCAGGACCTTGCGCTTGCCAGGCAGGCGCTTACACTGTTGAGCTATCTCACCAGCCCCCTCTTTTATATTTTTTACATTAAAATGGTACTTTATTTTAATTTCTATTAAAAATTAAGCAACTATTTTAAAAATATATTTATCACCAATGCTGCTCTTCTTCTCTGTTGCCTGTCCATTCTTATTGGATTATCTATCTTTTTGGTATTTGCTTTTTAGGAGTTTTCTCTATATTATATAATTATTTCATCATAATTTTCCCCAATTTTTAACCTTTTGTTTTGTGTTGTCTTTGTGCAATTTTTACAATATACTTTTATGTAGTTCAACCTGTCAATCTTCATTTACAGGACAGAGGTGAGACCTACATAAGAGACAGGATGAAGCAGCAGATAATTAAATACAAACACCACAGCAGTGCTGACAGAATGGAGGACTGTGGTGACTGGGAAATGCCCTTATAGGAACTTGGCTGACTTCCTCTACAAAGTGACCTTTGAGCTGGGATCCAGGAAGAGTCTGGATATTGCCAGGGAGGAGAAATGTAAACATGCACAGAAGCCAGACCATCCTGAAGTCTCAGTGTGGGGACAAGGAATCCTGTGGCAGAAAGGGCAGCAAGTGTGACTGATGAAAGTTTAGAAGTGTCATGGGAACTAAGATTTACCAAATGGGTAGGGTCGTGAAAGTGTTCATTTCTCATATAAAGCTAGATTTAAATGCCAGCCTTGGGTTACCTTGATTTACAGGGGCCAGAAGGCAAAAAAACAGAAGGCTCTGTTCCCAATTTCAGGGAAGACCCTAAAGGTGGGATACCAAGATTTACTAATCAAATTTGAGTCAGAAATATGCTTTAGGGATCTGCCTGAGGAGAAAATCAGAACCCAATTCTGCCACAAGGAGAAAATAATAATGAAGGATAGCTTTGTAATAGTCAAGTAGGAAACTGAGGCACTGTTGAAGATCCAAATATAATCCGGGTCAGAGCCTTGAAGTACTTTCAATGGTCCTCAGTCTGACTCCACAGAGAGCCCCTGCAGCAGGAAATCAGGAGAGGCAGCACCCTCTAGTACTAATTGATAGGCAGCTCAACAACTGGTTGGCACCATGCCAGCATCCTGGGCTGGTTCTGTGCCATCCAATTTCTCAGTCTCCTCTTGGCACAAGTTCATCTCAGGAAACCTGGGAGATGGGTAGTGAGAGAAGGATGATGTCATGGCCATGGTCACTGTGGAAAATAGGTGTGCAACAAAAAAGAGTCAGAGGGGGAACAACTGTAAATATCAGGAGTAAAAGAAAAAATAAAAGTAAGGTGAAAAGCTTTGTGTAGATATGCGGGGAGCACAGTGGGTTTTTCTTGTTTGCCCTAACATGCTTACATTCCTGAGGCTGGGATGCATGTTCCTTTATACATACTCCTCACCTTGCTTTCTGAGGCTTAGCTCAGGACTAAATTTGGTGTAACAGAAAGGGGCTTTTGTTAATGTGTCTCAAGCCTGAGATGGCTTGAGATGGCTCTTTTGGCCTATCTCAGGATGTGGTGTTTGGGATACCTGCCAACAGTACCATCTGTAAGCAGGACACTGGAGAGAAGGTTTACAGAGGCCGAGTGTCTTTAGGGGTTGAGGTGGGGGTAGAACATAGAGCAAGTATGGAGAGGCTTTTACCTGGTGAAAGCTGTGGGCCTTCAAGGAGCCCCAGGACCCAAATAAACTGAGGCCTAATGAAGAACCAGAGAGGAAGAAAACAAGCAGCAGGAGGGCCCCACTTTTCCTGGGAACATTTTAACATGAGAGGTTACTATCAAATCAGAACTAAAATCTCCTGTACATTTTTCTGGACTTACATATGCCCAAATGGACTGTTGTAAAATTGTTTAATACTAGAATTTAATTCTTCTTACTTCCATGAACAGTGGTGGTGCACACCAGTAATCCCAGCACTCACAAGGCTGAGGCATGAGGATCGCCATGCATTTGAGGCCAGCCTGGGCTACATAGTGAGTTCAAGGCCATTTTGAATTACATAGAAAGACCCTGTCTCAAAAAAAATCATAAATATATATGCACCAAATACAGGAGCACCCAACTCTATAAGACAATTAGTAATAGACATGAAAAATCAAATAAGCAATAACACAATTGTAACGGGGGACCTTAATACCCCACTGTCACAAAGAGATAGATCAGCTAGACAAAAAGTCAGAAAAGAAATATCAGAACTGAACCAAACCTGGGAACAAATGGATTTAGTAAATGTTTTCAGAGTGTTGCACCCAACATCATCAGAGTACACATTCTTCTCAGCTGCACATGGGACTTTCTCTAAAATAGACCATATACTGGCCCACAGAACATGCTTAAGTAAATGCAAAGGAACTGAAATTATCCCATGCATGTTATCTGACCATAGTACAATGAAATTGGAAATTAATGGCAAAAGAAACTGCAAAAACTCCATAAAAACATGGAAATTAAATAACACCCTTCTAAACAACCAATGCATCACAGATAAAGGAAGAAATTAAACAATATGTACAACTAAACAAGAAAGCAGATACAACATACCAGAACTTATGGGACACAATGAAAGAAGTCCTAAGAGGGAAATTTATAGTGGTGAATTCTTACATCAGGAAAACAGAACTAGCACAAATAAACAACCTAATGTTGCACCTCAAGCTTCTAGAAAAAGAAGAGCAAGACAAGCCCAAAGCCCATACAAAGTAAGAAATTATAAAGATCAGAGCAGAAATTAATGCAATGGAGACTAAGAAAACAATACAAAGGATTAATGAATCAAAGAGTTGGTTCTTTGAAAGAATAAACAAAATTGATAAACCCTTAGCCAACCTTATCACAAAAAGGAAAGACTAGACTCAATTTAATGCATTGAGGAATGAAAAGGGTGAAATCACTACAGATCCTGTGGAAATTCAGAAGATCATCAAAACCTACTTCAAAACTCTTTACTCTCATAAGATGGAAAACACAGAAGAAATGGACAGATTCCTAGATACACATGAGATGGAAAATGTGATTAAAAACTTACCAACAAAGAAAAGCCCAGGTCCTGGTGGATTCATTGATGAATTCTACAAGAAATTTAGAGAAGATTTAATGCCAATACTCCTCAAACTCTTTAATAAAATTGCAAGGGAAACAATGCTCCCTAACTCATTCCTAAACCAGAGAAAGACCCAACCAAAAAAGAGAACTATAGGCCAATCTACCTAATGAATATAGATGCAAAAATTCTCAATAAGATACTAGCAAACAGAATACAGCACATCATCAAAAAGATTATACACTATTACCAAGTGGGATTCATCCTAGGAATGCAGGGATGGTTCAACATATGTAAATCAATAAATGTAATACACCATATCAACAGAGCCAAAGACAAAAATTACATGATTATCTCAATAGATGCAGAAAAAGTTTTTGACAAAGTCCAACACTTGTTCATGATAAAAACCCTTCAGGAAATTGGAATAGATGGTCTTTATCTCAATCTGATAAAAGCCATCTATGACAAACCAACAGCCAACATCATACTAAATGGACAAAAACTGAAAGCTTTCAATCTAAAATCAGGAACAAGACAAGGATGTCCACTATCAGCACTCCTATTCAAAATAGATCTGGAAACTAGCCAGAGCAGTTAGACAAGAGAGAGAAATAAAAGGAATAAGGACAGGAAAGGAAGAAGTTAAATTATTATTATTCACAGATGACATGATACTCTACATAGAAGACCCCAAAAACTCCACCAAAAGATGTCTAGATTTAATAGGCAAATTCAGGAATGTAGCCGGATACAAAGTCAATACTCAAAAATCAATAGCATTCCTGTACACAAACAACAAACACACCGAGAGAAAAATTAGGGAAACCACACTCTTCACAATAGCATCAAAAAAAATGAAATACTTAGGAAGCAATCTAACAAAGGAAGTAAAAGATCTATACATTGAAAATTACAGTACTCTGAAAAAGGAGATCAAAGAGGATATCATAAAATGGGAAGATATCCCTTGCTCATGGATAGGAAGAACCAACATTGTGAAAATGGCCATATTCCCAAAATTGTACAAATTTAATGCAATCCCATTCAAAAAACCATTAGCATACCTCACAGAACTAGAGAAAACATTCCTAAAATTCATTTGGAACCTGAAGAGACCTAGAAGAGCAAAGGCAATTCTGGGCAACAAAGGCATGGCAGGGGGCATCACAATCCCTGACTTGAAATTATACTATAAAGCTACTGTGATAAAAACAGCATGGTACTGGCAAAAAAACAGACCCGAAGATCAATGGAACAGATTAGAAGATGCAGAAACAACTCCAGACATGCTAAGCCACCTTATCTTTGACAAAGGAGCCGAACACATTCACTGGAAGAAAGATAGCCTCTTTAATAAATTGTGCTGGAAAAACTGGCTGTCTACATGCAGAAGACTAAAACTAGACCCATGTCTATCACCATGCACTAAACTAAAGTCAAAATGAATCAAAGATCAAAATATTAGAACAAAAACACTGAATCTACTGGAAGAGAAAGTAGAGAAATCTTGAAGACATAGGTGTAGGCAGAGACCTCATGAAAAAACCCAGACCACATGGGAAATACTCCAAAGAATCAACAACTAGGATCACATCTTATTAAGAAGCTTTACACATCAAAAGAAATCACCAGCAAAGTGAAAAGACAACCCACAGAGTGGGAAAAAATTTTAGCCAATGGTCCCTCAAAGAACTTCTATCTAGAACATATAAAGAATTAAAAAAATCATACCCCCCAAATTTAAAGACCCAGTCCAAAAATAGGCATCAGAGATGAACACAGATTTCTCAGATGAAGAAATACAGATAGCAAATAAATACATAAAAAATGTTTAACACCATTTGTCATTTGAGAGATGTAAATTAAAACAACACTGCAATTCCATCTCACCCCAGAAAGAATGGCTGTCATCAAGAAATCAACCAATAACAAATGCTGGAATGGCTATGGGGAAAAAGGAACACTTATCCACTGTTTGGTGGGAGTGTAGACTGGTGCAACCACTGTGGAAATCAGTAGAGAGATTCCTCAGAAAACTAGGATTAGAGGTCCCATTTAACCCAGCTATTCCCCTTCTGGGCATTTTCCAAGAAGAATTAAAAACATACCACAGTGATATATGTGCACCAATGTATATAGCAGCACAGTTTGTAATAGCTAAATCTTGGAAACAACCCAAATGCCCATCAACCAAGGAATGGATAAAAAAGATGTATTTTTATGCAATGGAATACTACTCAGCTATAAATAAGGATAAACTGGAGACTTTTATAGGTAAATGGGTGAAACTTGAGACCATATGAGTGAAATAAGTCAGTCTCACATGTATAAACATTGTATTGTCTCCCTAGTGTAAGAAGCTAAAAGAGTAAATAAGATCTAAAATGTACAATAGACATTGGGAAATAGGAAGAAACTGTTTAAATGGAAAGAGAAACTGGTATGGGCAAAAGGAGAAAAGAAAAAAGGGAAAAGGAAAAGGAAATATGTGTGTGTGTGTGTGTGTGTGTGTGTTTGTATATATATATATGCACACAAGGTAGTTAAGATCGCTATACTACTAATTTCTATAAGTCCATTGAAAAGAAAGTTTTGTGCTTATGTCGTTTGATCAAATTTTCATGCCTATATCTTGTAATCTGAGCAACTACTTTGAAAATAACAATAAGCAAAGTACTAACCATCATTTACTTTCCTACTATATTGTTTTGAAATTTTGTATCATTGTTTTTATTGTTTTTTCTCTTTAAAATATAAAAAAATTCTTCTCCCATCTACTAAGTGGAATGTGAAGTCAAGACTGTTTCCTTGTTCCTGCCATATCTTCAGGACTTGTGCTTCAAACAAAGTCATTGTGAAATGAGCAAGTACAAGAATAAATATATGAATCATTCATTTGTGCACTTCCATTTTCCCCCATTCTGGGGTACATAACAGGTCCCTCCTTGGTAGTCCTTTGGCCATGAATGAATGGATAACCACTGAGCTAAAAAACATCGCATAAATTTGCCTGTGTTGGCCCACCTGTGGGAACTTTGCTTATATGCAGGATGTGGGCTGAGAGCTTTTCCTCTTCTTATTTTTGAGGGTAGAGGTTAGGCTCTGAAAATACCTCTGAACTGTTAGTGGGACCTCAGCAGGGGCTGCCAGATCTGCAAAACTGAGAGTTGAGAAACGAAGGAAGACAAAAAGGATGTAAACATCAGCCAGCCATGAGAATGAAGACTCCCATAGAGACCCATGTTGTAGAAGGTGGGGCCAAGACCTGCAGGGGATCTGAGATAATCATCCATCATCCACCCATGGACTTGCCTCAGCTCTTTTCAAGACAGTCTAGGGAAGATCTTGATAAAAAGGGGGATACTAAGAATGCTTCTCCCATAGGACAGTTTGAGGGAACTAAGTAGGATAATTTATGTGAGGCAATTAGTATAGTACCTGGATCCAACAATATTTAAAATGTTCTCTAATGGTATTTTCCAATAAAAATACTATTTTAAAAACCTGAGAGTGGTGAGGAGTTAAAGCCTGTGTATTAGGGTGACCCTCTGTGCAGTCATCATCTACTGCTTGGCCTTCCCTGGATTGCGGGGAAACTCGATGGGCCATAGGTCCCACAGCCCAGTGGTCATTCTCAGTGTCACAGGTTGGGTTTTCTGGAAGCAAATATGAAGTCAGAGTATGGGCACAAATTATTTATCAGGAATCATCATTAGTAAAAGGAAGAGAGAGAGTGGAACTGGGCTGCAGGGAGAAGCTGGGTTTTAATGTCTCCTTGATGAATATTGGCCACGAGTGGCAGCTCTAGAACAAGTGATATCTTGTCTACAATGCCTGAGTCTTCATATCCACACCTCATTCAGTCACCTGCTGTAGGCTACCCTGATAAGGGCATGACCTTGGGCAAAAAGGATGTGTGTACCTTAGGCAGACCCTAAAAAATAGCAACAGGATGCTGTCTACTAAGACAACCTCACCATGTTGCAACAAGTCCCTAGAAGGCTGCTCCTTAAGAAGAGAGGTGTTTATGGTGACCTTTTGCCTCTAGTCAGGGC
Source organism: Erethizon dorsatum (assembly GCA_028451465.1). NCBI lineage: Eukaryota > Metazoa > Chordata > Mammalia > Rodentia > Erethizontidae > Erethizon > Erethizon dorsatum. The sequence goes on from CM051829.1 coordinate 84,338,142, forward strand.
CTGACACATAGAGGCAATGTTTATTATTCTAACTATTTTTGAAGAATCCCATTTACTTCACAGTACATACTCACAGCATGCTTTCACAGATATGGTCTCATATTACATGTTGCACATTAGTGAAGGGGGACTTGGGACCATCAGGCAGGCATCAAAGTAGCGAGAATCAGAAAACTCACCCCTTAGAAGGAAAGTTCATTCTTCCCAAGTGGTCTGATACATGTGGGCCTGAAAAACTGTTTCCAGCTAGTCTGCATTGGGGTCTGAGGAGTACCGGTGAAAACCTAATTGAAGAAGTCAGTATCCCAAGCAATATGAGAAGGCAGGAACTGTGAGAGATGTGCTCAGAGCAGCCAAGCTGGGGAAGGGGTGATATAACTTCAGCAGAAAAGAACAGCCTAGAATGCAAAACACCTGGACTCTAATATCTCTGCCAACAACTTTGCCTTAGACAAGTAATTTTCCCACACTGTGTTTCAGTTCTCTACCACATACAAGCCAGTGTGGTATAACACTAGCAACTAGTAACTAGTATGCTTCACACTCTGTGGTCACCTCCTGTCATGGCTGAGTATCTCTCACCCCTTGAACTAGAAAACTAGGTAAAACACAAAACCACTGTTTTCAGACACTCAGTAGTATGCAGTTCAGGACTGTCAACCCTGAGAAGAGGAAAATAAATGAGGCCAGTCCTACAGGCACCCCAGCTTCCTGTGTTGGGACAATGTCCAAATGGCAACACAAGGCAGAGGCCAAAGAAGACCACAGAAGTCGCACTGAACTGAGGAAACAAAGATTGAATGGAGTTTGAAGAGTCTGAGATGTATGGAAACTGCCACAGACAGAATACCAAAGAGAAAGAACAATACAGAGAACAGAGCTTCAGAAACCCACATGGGCCTTTCTTGGATGTTTGACTGATACAAAGCTATATATAGATGGGGTGAGACTCTAGGAGAATAGGTAGAAACTAATTAGCACCACCAGAGAGCTGAGAGCTCAGCGACCACTAGAACTTCCATAGGGCTGAGAGATGGTCGATTTTTGACATGATGGAAAATCCTTGTTGAGCATCTGAGAAATGTCATAATGAGCTCAAAAGGATCAAACTGCAGAAAAGGGCTACCATAGCCCTAGAGTAAAAACCACTCTAGGCCTGCTTATAACTAAGCTTAAACACAAGCTGCAAAATGCTCAAATTGATCTACAAGTAAATTGACTGCCTGCCAACAAAATCTAAACATTCAACTACATATTTACTGCATTCAACTTCCAACAAAAAAATTACTAGATATGCCCAAAACAAAACAACAACAAAAACCCAGGAAATGTAACTCATAATCAGCAGAAAAAAACATATCACTAGAAATGACAAAGATTAACATATAAGAACTTTAAAGCAGCTATCATAAATATGCTCAAGGATTTAAAGGAAAATATAAGCCTAATGAAGAAGGAACAAACAGGGGTATTGTAGGCAGAGAAGAAGGGGTAGTGAAAGATGGGAGGGATGTTGGGTTGGTAATGGACAATTTCTACCATTAGTAGCTTTTTGCAATTTTGTTACAAAATATCATCTCCTTGCCAAATGTTTATATAATAAAAATGTTTTGATAGGATGTTGGCACAATGGCATCATAATTATGAAAGATTTTATAAATAAGCTGATTGGAAGGCATAGCAGAGACATGGAGGGATCACTATTTTAGATTATAAAACCATGGCTTGTGAAGAGAGCAATACACTGTGGCCCCACAGAGTAGATGTAGAAGATGGAAGGCCAGCTTGCTTGTCTGGGGAAACAGGGAGTGAGAAAGCAATAAAGAAAAAAAAAGTAATTTAAAAAGCATGTATTTTTTAGGGATTCTGGGAGATTTTTTTCCCAAAAACATGTAGATGGTCACTTAATTCTGAAAAGTTAGATCCTGGGATCAGCTCTTGAAAGCAAAAAATGAAACAGACAATTAAATTGCTCTGCATAGAAGAGACAGAATTTTAAGTTTCGGCAGGCAGTGCAAGAGGAGGTATAAAGGGATCCTGGGAACTGAGCAGAAAAGGAAAAAAAAGTTTAAGATGGCTGCAGGATCTTCTCTATTACAGCCAGTGAGCATTATACTCTCTTCCCATTTTACAGGGAAGGAGTCTCCTGAGTAACTTTTAAATTGGCAGACTGGGATTAAGCACAATTATTCCTGACACAAAGCTGGTGCTCGTTTTGCCCATAGCAGTGCGCAGCTTGAAGCTGGCCTGGGAAGCTGTTGGCTAGTAGTTCCCAGGCCCTCGCACCTCCCCATCTCTATCTCTATGAACACTGAGGTGGGGGCTCCCCTTCCTTGCAAACTGTTCCATCAGATGCACTGGCAGGAAGCCCCACAAAGACGCTGGGGAACAGTCAGTTTCCGCTGGTTAGTGTTGTGGGTGATAGTTCCACTGCCTTCCCCAGAACAAAATGATAAACAACCTTGGCCCCACCCTCTTCCCCCAAAGGCCTTGCTGCAACCAGGCCTGTAAGGTTAGCTGGGCCAATACAGGCCTTCTATTTAATTTCCTGATAAGAAAGGAACTGATGCCTAGGCCTCACACAGTAAATACCAATTTGCATTTAGTTTCCCTTGAGGGCAAAATAAAAATTTTTATGATTGCATAGTCTCTCTTTGCCATGGAAAGTTGATGCTCACAGTTTTTCACATAATCCCCAACATGATTGCTGCTCAGATTTCATAATCCTGATGCGTTCTATTGAAGTAGGATAAAAGAAATAAAGGCAAGTAGAAAGAAGACAAGAAAAATCATAGCTGTGTGTGGTGGCACATACTTGTAATCCCAGCACTCTTGGCTGAAGCAGGAGGATTGCAATTTTGAGCCCAGCCTGGACAATTTAGTGACTTGCCAAAACTGTCTCAAAAAAAAAATTTTTTTTTTTTTTTTGTAGTTAAATGGTTGGGGATGTAGATCAGTGCAAAGGCCCTAATTTAATCCACAGTATTGAAATAAAAAGCATAATTTAAAAACTGTACTTTTTAAAACTGCAGCTTCAAAACACAAAATTACTCAAGATTACAATTATTTATTTTCCTTTACAGGCCACTCACTCAAAATTCCCTTTTTTTTTTTAATATGCGGGTACCGGGAGTCAAACTCAGGACCTCTCGCTTGCGCCAGGCAGGCACTTATGCCGCTGAGCTATACTGCCGGCCCAAAATTCCCTTCTTAAAAAAATACAATATACTGAGCCTGTGCTTTTTGCCTTTCACTTATAAATGAACCATCACCTTTATCCTGCAAAATGAGCCTTTCACCAGTAAATAAACATCATTTTTCACCTATAAATTGAGCCCCATACTTTCTATAGATTCACAAATTCCACAGATTTCCATCTCCCAAAACACACAAATATTGCTAGTTCCAGACCATATGTGCCTGTCTCTCTCTAGATCTCTCTCTCTGTGTCTGTCTTTGTCTCTGTCTCTCTCTGTCTCTCTGTCTCTCTCTCCCTCTCTCCTTCTCTCCCTCCAGCAGTCCTCTCTGAGTGTGCACTTCTTTCTGCCTATATTAAACATTCTTGTACCTCTTACTGATCTAGGGGTCATCTACTTCTCTGAGGACTTCCAGTAGCTATGACACCTTGCCCATGTAGGAAAAACAAAAAGCAGAGTAAAAAACAAAAAACAAACAAACAAAAAAAAACTCTGCCTTTTAGAGGAAATTCCTGTGTAGAAAATAGAAATGGGCAAGGCAATTTGGGAGTGGTGAGTAGCCTGGTCTGATTGTGGTCACACAGGGTATCTACAGTATTTGAAGGCACGATGGACAGCTTTGAGTACTGGGACATTTGTCAACACTATGGATGACTCCATGGTACAGTAAGTACAATAAGCTCATCAGATGTTCCAATAACCTGGAGGTAAATTTTCCAAGTATGAATTTAGGCTTCACTTGACCTGCTGTGTGACCTTGGGTAGGTTTCTCAACATATCTGAGCCTGCGTTTTCATCTATACAGCAGGAATAGTAATATCTAACTCAAAAGAGTATTGATATTGGTGATTTAAAATAATGTTTACAAAACACTTAGCATAGTGCCTGAACACATAAAGTGATTAGGCCATGAGAGCTGTTGGTTCCTCTTGAGTGGTCAAGGAGCACTGGGAACTCCGAGTGAAATCAAGATGGTAGGACTACAGTTCATTTCAATAAATGCATATTGATAATCTGCTAATGTTGCACTCATAGTGCTGGGGATTTATTCATACATTTGTTCCAAAAAATATTTATTAAGCAGTTATTTATAAAGTAATAACTTGTTTATTCCACTTAGATATTTCTAAGTGGAAGAGCCAATCTGAAAAAGCTACATATTACATGATTCCAACTATAAGACATTCTGCAAAAGGCAAAACTCTGGAGATAGTAAAAGACCAGTGGTTGGGGATAGAGCAGAAGCGAATACGAGGAACACAGAGGATTTTGAGGGCATACAAACTATTCCATATGGTAATGTCATGATGGATATGTGTCATCATATATTTGCTAAAACCTATAGAATGTACAAGACAAAGATGAGCCTTAAGGTTAACCATGGACTTTAGTTAATGATAGTGTATCAATATTGCCTCTTCAGTTATAACAATATTTCACACCAAAGGAAGAGGTTAATAATAGAAAACTATGGGTGGGGGTACAATGAGGGGATATTGACTCATATTTTCTGTAAACATAAAATTGCTCTAGAGATTCATCTACCGTATTAGATAAAAGTAGAATTTTCACAGTTTATTTTATCTAACCGTCCTAACTCCTGGAGATTGTATTGGATTCCTTACACTGGAATGCTTGCTTCTCCTTCATGATCCTGGGCTATTTTGTGTTTATGTTAATCCCATTACTTCTGCATTGCATCTTACCCACAAGAATGTTACCTCCATCAGGTCTGGGACTATGCCTTGTTCTTCTTTGTGAGTTCATGTCAGTCTTGTTTAGACTTCCTCATGCCTTCCCATTTCAAATGCTTGACATGTATTAAAGCAATCCTATGAGATAGCTACCAATATTATCTCTATTAAATATGAGAAAACTGAGTCACAGACAGCTTAAGGAATTTATCTGATTTAACAAAAGCAATAGCTGGTAGAGCTGTGATACCAGCTGTTTCCAACATCTGCAGAAAAAGTATCAGAAACTACTTCACCTTTTTTTTGCAGTAGCAGAACTTGAACCCAGGGCCTTTGGATTGAACTAGATTCTCAGCCCCTTTTGTGTAGTGTTTATTTTGTTACAGGGTCTCATTATGTAACTCAGCTGCCCAGGCGAGGCTTGAACTTGTGATCCTTCTGCCTCGGCCTCCTGGAGTGCGAGAATTACAGGTATGAGCCACAATGCCCAGCCAAAAATGCTCTAAATTGTAGGGCACAAAACATATTTTTGGTAGTGAAAGCATTTTAGGGTGCCTTTTAAGCAAGTATGTTTTTAAAAATGTAACAATGGAATAGAAAACCCCACTCATACATAGTAGGAGTATTATTTCATTGTGAAACTTGTTTTATTTGTATACATATATATACATATATACATATATAGTGTGCATATGTGAGGATATATATATACACATATGTATAGTGTATGTTAAGATATACACACACACACATATATATATATATATATACACATATATATATAGTGTGTGTATTTATGTTAGGATGCCACATAAGATGTATTTAGAAAGCTTACTGCCAAACCGTAAAAGAGGTTTTGCCTCAGATGCCAAGAGGTGCTGAGCTAAGGCAGCACCATGTGAGCCAGACTCTCTCTGGCTCCTGCCCCATTTCCCTGAGAGCACGTCATCCCTGTTGTGCTATGTATGATGGCCTAATGTTGGCAATTCCTGTTATCCTATCCAAACCCAATGATACCTGAAGGAAGGAAAACACCATCCCTCTGAAGAAAATATCCCAGAAGTTTTCAGAAGATCTCCCTTTGCCTCCCTCCTTGTCTCTCACTGACCAGAGCAGGATCACATGCCCACTTTTCATAAGTCAATCTTAGGAAAGTAGCCCCATGTAACAATAATTAGATTTCACCCACTGAACACACCCAGAGCAAATACTGCCTGCAAGAGAGGATGGGTGTTAGACATCTAGCCTTTGCCATGAGTAGAACCCAAAAGGGAAAAAAAAAAAGTTTCAATCAATTTCTGTCTCCTTAGACATAGAAACTTAAGGCAGAGTACTTATCTATTCATTCATCCATTCATTCATTCAACATGAATTTATGCTTGGCACTTTACCCCCTGGTGCTGTGGTAGGTAATAGAGATACAGAGATGAGCAAGAGACAAGACCCACTCCTCCTGGAAATGACTTTAGAAGAAGAAAGCATTTGAATACATAATCTCAGAAACATATGTGAGAGATTTCCTCAGCCATGCCCCTCTACCATGCCATCCTGCCTTGTAGCCAGCCAACTATGGACTGAATTATGAGCAATACAAACCTCTCCTTCCTTAAGTTGTAGGTGTTGGGTATTTTGTCCCAGCAATAAGGGAAATAACTAAGATTTTGCTATCAGAGAAGTGGTGTCATTGCTGTGGTACTGACCTGTGGCTCAGAAGCTTTTGGAAATGGTTCATGGGAGTTTGGAAAGGTTTGAAGATGTGGGCTAGGGAAGCCCCAGAATGCTATAAATTGAGCTTGGTGGGGGATTCTGTCAGAGCTCAGAAGACCAGAATGCTGATAAAACTTCAGGAAGTAAAGGGCAGGCTCAGGAGGTTTCTCTTGGGAAGAAAGACTCCATTTGCAGTTAGACTTGAGACCATGTGTGTTATGCTCTGGCAGAAAATTTCTCAATATTTTGTTCATATCCTGAGACTTTTTGGGAGACTGAGACTAAGGACAGTGGATTAATTAATCTGGTGGAGGAAATTTCAAGGCAGTGTAATGTTGATGCCACGGCATGCATACTGTTGGGTGCTTGTAGCCAGGTTTATACTGAAAAGTAAGAACAAAATGTCCACTTAAAAAGTTTTCAGTTGTGTCAGAAAGAAAGTGGCTGCAATGATAAAGCAGAACAGAGCTTGGTTGCTGAAAATATTATAATTAAAAAGAAGCCAGAGCTTGGAGTGGTAGCACATGCCTATAATCCCAGCACTCAGGAGGCTGAAGCAGAATTGCTATGAGTTCAAGGCCACCCTGAGCTACATAGTGAGATCAAGGGCAGCCTGAACTACATAGTGAGACTCTGACTCAAAAACAAAAACAAACAAACAAACAAAAACAATAAGTAGCTAAATACAGTGGATCAGAACAATAGGAACAATGTCTTGAAGGCATGTGAAGAACCAGCAAGGCCCTACCTTTCACAGCTCAAAACTGAAAAAGTAAAAGCCTTTGCTTTGATAAGAGAGTCCGAGGGAACTGTGCTCCAGAACAGCAGCTTCCTGGGCAATTTGTTCCCTGGTTCATGTCACCCAACTGTCCAAGCACCTGGAGACCTCTGCAACCAAAATATAAGAGAACCCAGCTACCGCTTAAGCTGGTGGCAGAACATGACACTAGCCACATGGAACTATTTTTACAAGTATGCAGAATGCAAGAGTTGTGGGGTCAGGGAGGCTTCCATTCTGATTTCAGAAGAAGGCCTGGGAGGCCAGGCAATGTGCTCCTGAGGGGGCAGTGCATAAAACTAAGAGTGAAGCAGAAAATGCAGTGGAGACCCCAGCAAGGTGGAGAAGACAGGAATGTGGAATGTCTGAGGAAAGCTGCAAGGAATGAGCAAAAGCAGCCCAAAAGAGAAGCCATGAGGGCTAAAACCACTAATCATTAGGAACAGGGCTGCCCAAGCCCTTTGGAGTTCACATGTTGCCACAGCTTGCCCTGAGTGCTGCACATGGAGGTGCAAGATGTATTGTTTTCTCCACTGGTTTTGGTTTTGCTTTGGTCACATTATTTTCTATCCCTCATTTTCCACTTAGGGGCAGTATTTAATTTGTTTTTGATATTTACAGGAGCTCACAGCCAAGCATTTGCCTCAAGTCTCAGAGGAGACTTTGGACTTGGACTTTCCAGCAATGCTGAAACTGTTTAAATTTTAGCAATTCTTAGAGACGGACCAAATGCACTTGCAAAAAGGGATGTGCAGGAGTCTTTTGGGGGCCAGGGGCAGAATGTTATGGTTTATAGCTATATGTCCCCAAGAGCTCATGTGCTCATAGACAGAGCTCTTGGAATGTGATTGGATGATGGGGCCTTATAGCTGACTTGCTATTAGCAGGTGGGGTATGGTCAGAAGAAGTGGGTCACTGGGGGTATGGCCTGGAAGGGCTTTTCTCTTCCCCCAGCTACTCCCTTCACTCTCTGTTTTCCTGTCCACCATACCATGAGCAGTTTTCCTCCATTATACCCCCCTGTCATGATGTCCTACTCTGGAGCCAGCCAACTATGGATTGAAACATGAGCCAAAATAAACCTCTCATTCCTTAAATTGTAGGTGTTGGGTATTTTGTCCTAGTAACAAGGAAACTAAGACAACATGAAACTATACACGTTATTATAATTATAAATGTTCCTAAGTAAACAAAAGAAAGGTGTTATTTTGGGTTGTAACAGGTGGATCTGATTTAAATAGGAGGGAAGTCAAGGAAGTCTCCTCAGAAGTTATTGAAGAAAGATATAAAGAATGAATTGAAGGGAGTGGGTGTGAGTGTTGGGAAGAAGAACATACCAAGTGGAGGGATCAGCCTGTGTAAAATTCTGGAATTGAAAAGATCTTAGCACTTGGGAAGAATGGAGAAGAATGTTATAGGGAGGGACAAAGTAGCACAAGATCAGGCCGGAGTATAAACAAAGGATAGATAAGTCACACAAGCACTTTGTTCAAGAAGGACCCCTCCCGAATAAAAGGATTACCCCAGTAGATTGCTGGTTATCAAATATAGAGCAGAGATTCTTATCAGAGAAAGAAAGAGAGAGAGAGAGGAAGAGACAGAGACACAGAGACAGAGAGACACACAGAGAGAGAGACAGAGACAGAGAGAGGAGAACTTAGGCTCTAGGAGCTCTTTGTGGAAATGTAAAAGGTCATTTTTGTTTCCAATGTTTAGACGTTCTTTCCTAATTCTAGATGTCATTCTTTGCTCCAGGCAAATGTGTTAAGTTATTGTTCAAGTTTTTTCTCACAGGAGACCAGAAGCCAAGATTTTAGGTGGCTAGAAGGATACATAGCTTAAACTTCTGTTCATCTCAAGAGGAAGGGGACTAGCATAGGCTATTAATAGTGCACAGATGGGTACACTGTTTTCATTGTTGTTTTGATGTCTTTGAAGAGGACCAGATTAGATCTTACAATGGGATAGGGTTACTATGAACATAATGAACATTGCCATTTTCAATCATTCTGGAATACGTTAATTCTGAGATAGGGCTGGACTCAAGGGCATTTCCAATGGAGTCAGATCAGTGGATCCCTGCCACATGAGGGCAGGTCTAGGGGTAAGCAGAGCAGTGCCCAGGAGAGCACTCCTAGGTAGCCCCCAGATAGGTAATATTTAGTCTTTATGTTTTCCTTTCTAACATTTTTCCTTTCTTATCACAAAGCAAACTTAACAAACCTTCAGCAAAGTTTTAACAAATTGTAATGATAATCTCAACTATCACTAAGCAAGGTAGCATGGGGAGAACAGCAGCAGCCTGTCCTGAGACAAGGGTGTACAACTGCCGAAAGAGAAAATAATCATTTGGATCCCTAAGTGAACTCTAATGAAAAGTGAGTCCCAGAATTGATCTGTGAAATATGTGCTTCTTGGAGTTTCTCAGAAATACCCAGAGGTAGAAACCTAGAGGTAGAAGACTGTATTTTCTGCATTTTGGAGAGATGAAGCTGATAGTACAGTTATTTGAAGATTAAAGAGATGTGCAAGATGAATTTGGATTACAAATACACTCTTTTTAATCTTCACGATTATGCAAGGTAATTTTATTATCTCAGGAGGGTGAGGCTCAGAGAAGTGCCTAACCCAAGACAGAAGGGTGACTAAGAAGCAGAGTGGGGCTCATGCCCAGGTTTGTGTGTTTCCAGTGCCCAAACTCATTCTGTTACATCACACTACCTCCTTGAGTGACACATTTGCAAGACCTTTGAAAAAGGAAAGCTGGGGTCATTTTCTTGCACTCAGGAGCTAGACTTCAGGGAACAGCCCCAGGGACAGAGTACAAGATGGCACGAAAAGGAAAAGGACTTTTTCTTTAGAAGAAACCAAGGCCTTTTGTGTTATCCTTTAACTCCTGCTTCCTAGGCTACAAATTTACCAACACTATGCCCATTTTTATCCCCACCCCCAGTTAGAGTTCCCTTTTGCTATTTAAAGTTAAACCTCTACATGAGCCTCTGTGTCCTCCTCCCTCTTCTCCCAGACCTAATCTTTCCATCAAACCTATCATTTGAAGCTCAAATTTCCTTCTACCTACAGACAAGTTAACTTTTCCCTGTTGTTATCTATCATTTTTACTTTGCAAAAATGTAATTATATTCGTTAACTCTGTTTCCTCACATTCCAACAATTTCTCATTTCATTCTTAACCAACTTCTACCTCCATTTCACTACTATCATTCATGTCACCCTAACATCCTAATGAGTACTTTTAAAAAACATTTTAAAGGAAAATTTCATACATACACAGGAAATGTGTGTACAGTGCAAAAATGAGTACATCGTGAAAATACCCATGTATCCACCATCGGGTTAAGAAATGGACATGACAAGCACCCCCAAAGCCCTGTGGCATCCTCCCAACCATTATTTCCTTCTTGCTTCTAAAGGTCACACCATTCTGACTTCTTATACCACATAATAGTTTTAAACATTATATAAATGGAAATTTATATCATGTGGTCTTTTGTGTCTGGTTACTTTTGCTCAACATTACATTTGTGCAATGCTATTGCTTTTTTTTTTTTTTTGAGACAGGGCCTCACTATGTAGTTCAGGCAGGCCTTGAACTCGCTCTGTAGCCCAGGCTGGCCTGGAACTCATGGCGATACTCCTGCTTCAGCCTCCTGAATGCTGGTATTATGGGTGTGTGACACCATGTCAGGCTTATTCATTTTTATAAGTACTCCACTGTATGAATATACTGCAGTTCATCCATTTTTCTCTGTGAGGTTATTTTCAGGTTGTGGCTGTTTCAAATAAGGATCCCATTTTCCACGAATATTCTTGTCCTTGTCTTCTTGATGTACATATGCACTTTTCTTCATCTTTTTTTTTTTTAACTACTTGGGATTGAACCCAGGACTTTTGCACTGAGCTACATTCCCAGCCCTTATTTATTTATTTATTTATTATTATTACTTTTTTTATGTGGGTACCGGGAGTCAAACTCAGGACTTTGTGCTTGCCAGGTAGGTGCTTATGCCACTGAGCCATATCACCGACCCTCTTTTTATTTTTATTTTGAGACATGATCTTAGTAAGTCATTAAATTGCCCAGGCTGATCTTAAACTTGTGATCCTCCTGCTGCAGCCTCCAGAGTGCTGGGATTACAGGTGGGTACCACCATGCCTGGCTCATCTTCATCTGTTTTTTTTTTTTTTTTTTTTTTTGGGTACCGGGGGGTCGACCTCAGGACCTCACGCACCAGCAGGCGCCCGTGCCGCTGAGCGATATCACCGGCCCCTTTTTCGTATGTGGGTTCCGGGAGTCGAACTCGGGCCCTCGCGCTTGCCGGGCAGGCGCTTAAGCCGCTGAGCCATCTCACCGGCCCTCTTCATCTGTTTTTAAAGGAAGATAGTTTGATAAGCAGCACTGTAAAATAGACTGGGAAAATTAAGGCACAATAATAAGTTGATAAAGTGGACAAGTTTATCATGAACAACTCCTGGACTTACACAGAGGTGCATAAGACATGTGTGCAGTCAAAAGAACCCACTTGGGGAAGAGCTGTGTCTTTGAGTGCAGGAATCCAGAGAACAGAGAACAGAAACCAACTGTGTAATTAAGGGCAAAATTGCCTACACCCTAAGTAAAGGCAACTTTTAGAGTACTGTGGGCTAAGAGTAGACTGTTTAATGCTAGGGCTATCTTCCCAATTCCTGTTCATCTCAATCTGTGACTAGAGAGTCATCTAGAGGCCAAGCTTGGGAACGGGGAAGAAGGCTGAGAGACTGGGGTCATTTCCCTGGATCTCAAGCATATTTCTGTCTTACTATCCTCGTACCCCTGCCTCCCACTCCTGAAATTGAAGCTAAGACCTAAGTGAACTGTGAGACTTCAGACTCGCTTCCAGTCCCTACATATAGGTATGTTTGGAGGGACTGGGAAGCCAGGGCAGCTCCTGATGGAAACAAAGGGTACTATCAAAATGTCGAGGTTGACAAATAAAGTTTGAAGTCTGCACATATTTGAAAATCAGTGAAGGTGAGAAGAGGGAGAAAGGGCTGATGGATAGGATTGGAATTTAGAATTAGAAGGGGTGTGGAGATAGTTGCAATAATGGTAAGTCCCTTCGATTTGTAGCATTTAATAACTTACAAAAAGCTTTCTATTCCCTGACTTTCACCTCTTTCTGGGGAAGCAGAGCAGGGATTGCCCTCATTTTGTTGATTTGTAGGAAGAACAAGTTTGAATGGAAGACAGCGTTAAGATCCTAATCTATATCTCTAGTCCCTCCTCAGCAGCCTGGAAGGTGAGAAAATAAATAGGTCAAGAGACTTGGAAATGGTCAGGGGCCAAAGCGGTCTCAGGGAGAGAGACACAGGGGTAAGAAAGGTGTGAGGACTCTGGGAAGTAGGGTTACCTTCAGCCACTACCCTGAGCGTCTGGGGTCTGCGGGGTTCACTAAATGCGGCTTCAGGAAAGACGGTAGAGAGGTGGCACCGCCTCTCCCGGACGCGCGTCGAGCGCCCTCTGTCACCCCAAGCCCGGGTGCCTGGGACCCGGGGAAAGCAGGCCCGCCCAGGTGCGCCCGGGGTTGGGCCAGAGCCCGGAAGGTGCGCCGTCCCGCCCCAGGCGGGTCCCAGCTGCCTTCCCCCCGCGTGAAAGTGAAAGTGTCGCCCCGCAGAGGTCAAGGATTGGGGGCGGGGCCGGCCCGGACCCGAGAGCGGGCGCTGGGCACTCGAGGGGCCATGGATGGGCTCGGTCGCCGCCTTCGAGCCAGCCTGAAACTGAAGCGCGGCCGAGGTGGTTAGTGCCGGCCAGGGCGCGCAGGGGCGAGGGCGCGGGGACAGCGCGGGGACAGCGCGGGGACTGGGGAGCTGGGACTACAGGTTGGCAAGGGTTGGCGGCTATGGCAGGATGGCACAGGCGTCTGGATCCGGGAGCCGCTGGGCCGGGTGGGGGTCAGGTGAGCCGGGAGAGAGCAGGTAGAGGTGAAAGGTATCAGGTGGGGGCGGGGTCGGAGATCAGCGGAGTGGCCAGGCCTGCAGGGGCGTCCGCCCAAAGGAAACCGTTGAGGGGCTCCAGGGCCACGTGTCCTTCCATCCAGCAAGCTTGTGGTGCAACCACAGCAAGCCTGAAGCGCCCCAGCTGCCGTGCCCTCGCGTGTGCCCTGCCCCAATGGCTGCCTCCTCGGACGGCTGTGGCCTTTGTCCAGTTTCTGGGAGACAACCTCCCTCTGACCTGCAGATAGACACCAGCCACGAAAACTGGTCTCCCAGACGACGTTCCCATCCCACTCCTGGGTGGCTGAGTGCCCTGGGGAGGATGGCTATGGCCGTGGCGTCAGAGCCAGGAAGAGCCTGCTTAGCTGCCTCCTCAGAGTGTGATACAGATAGCTAGACCTACCCTAATCCTTAGCCCCCCATCAGTGAGATGGAATAATTTCCCTGTCCAGCAAGTGGGAATTAAATTAGAAGCCAATGTTAGTTTCTACTCTTTGTTCTTAGCAGGAGTCTTGGGTTTTGGAAGGAAGGCAATTAGGATTTCATTAATTTATCCATTCATTTATCAAACAGTGTTGGTGCTTGTAGCTAGTCAATCCTGTGGCGGAGTGGCTCTGACTCTTTGACACTTTTCCTAGAAGTCCTGCTTCTGAAGAGAAGAGGACTGGAAGGTGAGCAGAGATCATTTCCAGTCAACCTGGTCCTTCAAGGCTGGCAATTCTGGAGCCCCTTGAATCCCTCTCCTACTCCAAGTCCTGGAGTTGGGGAGAGCCCAGGAATTAGGCCAATGCCTCCTTCTCTGAACTGCACTGACTTCTGAGTGATCTGCTCTTTGTTCTGTTCCTTCTACAGCCCCTGTTGTTCTCCCCAGCATCTGGCTATTTCATCTGAGAGAGCTCTGACCCTGACTCCCTTTGAACCACGGACCTGGTTTTCCTGGGCCTCAGACCCCTGCAAATCTGTTGAATGAATAGGGTTTGCTTCCTGCAGCCCAGACGAGACATTCCAGTTGTTGCACCCACCCATCTCACCTCAGTGTAGGGCAGGTGACAGCTTGGAGGAGCGCCCTAACCCTTGAGGAACTGGGAGATGGGCGGTCTATCTTACCTGTCATGAAGTCCAGTGCCTGTCAGACCAGGAGAATGTTCTGCTTTCATCTTCCACTCTATCCTTCATCTTTCTGGGGATTTTCCCTTCCTTCTTTTGCTTTTCTTGTCCCAGGACAGTTGTGTGTTAGAAAGGGGTGTGTGTGTGTGTGTGTGTGTGTGTGTGTGTGTGTAACTCATCGTGGTCGGGTGGAGTGTTGTGGTCCTAGGTTGAGAGCATCATAACTCAAAAAGGAAGGCCCGACTGGTTTTTCATATTAGGTTCTAGGAAGTCCCCTCACCTATATTTGAATCTAGACAGTTCTGAGACTGTGCCAGGTGCCTGTAGGAGGGGTTTCTTGATGGAGGAACAAGTGTAACCAGCCTCCTGACTTCCTTAGAAAGGGTGGTTCCCTCATCAACTAAAACTCAGTAATAATTCCTTTTCAGGGGTTTGGGGAAAACATAAGATGCCTTATACGAAGCATGAGTCTGATGGATGTTAGTTTTCTCTCATGCTTTTCTCTTCTGCTGATAACCCCTTTTGTAAGAGGTGAGGGAGATAGCAGTATCTTACTGGGTTCTTGGGCCTTGCCCCAAAAGTCTAGTGACATTTTCTATCTATCAAGGATTTCTGAGTTTTACCATTGTCTTGTCTGTCCTGATAAACCAGAAGGAAATGGGCTGAAAATGCTCCCCAAAGGATTTAGGAAAGGGCATGATTTCCTGAGGTTCTGGAACAATCAGTGAGAAGATTCCAGTTTTCAAAGCCCTTTGCAAACCTTTGCAGGATGTTTGCTGTGGAACGCACCCAGAAGGCAGGAGCCTGGTCATAGAACTTTCATAACCCCCATGCTTAACAGATCCTGTTAATTTTAGATGGCCTCTGAGTTACTCCATGCCTTGGTTTCCCTGTCTATATCAGGAAGGTGCTTGTTCCTCAGACAGGAAGTAAGGATTGTCTGTGCAGATTCTAAGTAAGGCATGGTGATGGCTCTGAGTGTTCTGGTTCACTCTTCTCACCTGGTTTGTACCATGCTTATTTACATGATTAGGGCCTACCCTCTTAAGAGTCATGGCTGACCCATTGAGCCCTGGCTTTTACTAGTGCCACAAAAGCCCACTATAGCTCTTCGGGGCAAGGCAGCTGCCTCTTCCACCCTAGCATCTCACTGCCTTCCAGAAGGCTGCTCATTCTTTGTAGGAATGACAGACACTGGCACCAAATCCCTTTGCCACCTGACTTCTCTTTGAGGCAACTTTGTGGCAAAAGTCCTTTTTCTTGCTCTATGCATTTCCTTATTGAAGGATTTCTGTGAGAATCAGGGGTGATGCTTTTTTTTTTTTTTCTGTTCCTCAGTCTTGAGACACAGCAGTGGGCCAGCAGCTTAGCTTGCTGACCTGACCTGACCTGATAATTCAGGGAAAATAGCTGAGTAGGAGTGGGAGTGGGGTAGAGATCACCCAGATGCTTTCCACTGGCCCTGAGTGACTTCAGACTGCTGATGCAACCAGTGTGCTACTCTAGGCTGGGGACCATTTCCTGAGTCAGTGCTTCATATTTGGGAAGAGGGAATATGCTGGAGCCCTGGAACAGTCTCAGTGAGAGAGCTTTCTGCCTTAGCCCAGGACATCTTGCAGGGGGCAAGAGAGTCTCATTGTAGTAATTCTGTAAATAACAGCAGTAATTCTCAGTGTAGAATTTGTTCTGTACTTTGTTCTGTACTTTACCATCAGGGAGGAGGAGGCTTTGGGTCCATATTGACTTCTAAGACTCCTTCTCTTGCTGGAAGAATTAATCCATTTAGATCATTATTTGGCTCTCTGTTATCTTAATCAGGGCGTGGCAGTCAGTGTTCGGTCCTGTGCTCTTGGTTAAGGTTCTGAAGTCTTAGAAATTCTGAAATGTGGCAGGTGGCCTTGCAGGGGTTTTCAGCTGCTTTTGATAAAGCTGAAAAGTGAAAAGGTAGCAGTCAAAGTTGTGGTGATGTCAGATCATTACCCTGAGACTGGTGGGGTTCCAGTACCCATAATCTGATGCTATTGGGCATTCTTAACTATTCCAAGCTTGTAAATAAACTCACTGCACAACCCCAAAGGCCAGAATTCAGAGCTCTTATCTCAGAACTTGGGCCTTGGTGGTATTTGCTCATAACCTTTTCTTTCACCACACCCCAGGGCTCTTGGGAGGAGCTAAGAGCCAGAGGCAGTGCCAGGATGCTGCCTGTGTTCATGCCCATGTTCAGCTGCCTCCTGGGGTCGCGTCACATCCTTCTTGCTCAACCACAGGGTGCACAGGATGGAAACTGTTCTCTCCTCTATGGAAGACAGCGTGGAGTTTGGCTTCATAGAATTGTGGCTGGAGACTGAAGCAGTGGTCTCTTTCTCAGGCTTTCTGTAGCCAGCCTGTGTTGGGGTAAAGGAGAGTACTTCATGGCCCAAAGGCGCAGGAAGATGGAAGGACAAGGGGTAGGCCGGGTGCTCAGGATCCTCCGGAACCAGTTGCCTCGACTCCGTGCAGGTCAGGACAGGACTGCCCACTTCCTTTTCATTAGGGTGAACCTCTTAAAGTGCTCTGTTTCTTTCTTTCTTAAAGTGCTCCTTCCTCTTTTTCCTTTGTATGTGTATCGCCACATGGTCCCCCATGTGACCAGGGCAGAAGATTTCCCCTGCTGGTGTACAGAGCTGGGGTGGCCCTCTGTGGAAGGCATATGCCCCTTGGGCTTGTTCTGGTAATTTAGTATGAATTTACTCGGAGGCATGCTGTTCCAGGACTGCCTTGGGCATACCTTATGGGTAAGCTGAGACTTGCAGTGCCCTTGGGCACAGGGCCTCCATGAAACTCTGGTATATTTCCTCAGCTTTCACATCAATGGTTTTTTTCCTCCTCTCAGCTCTCCCTGGTTTCAAGTTTCCCAGGTATGTGTGGAAACTGCCCACTTGGCTCTGGTCCTGTCCTGTGACTGCTGGTGCTGGTCAGGCTCCTGGTGTCTCAGTGTTGGCAAGGTGGCTTCGAGGTGTGGAAATTGCTCAGATTCTCACAGACTTATAGAATGGATTGATTAAGTACTGAAGGGGCCTTGGTGTTTTGGTTTTAGGACCTCCCCAGGACAATCTAGGGGAAGCTGTAAAGGAACCAGAAAGGACCCAGGAGCACACACTTCCCAGCTTTGCTGGGGGGCAGCACTTCTTTGAATACCTTGTGGTGGTTTCTCTCAAAAAGAAGCATTCAGGGGATGACTATGAGCCCACCATCACCTACCAGTTTCCCAAGGTAAGGACCAAGAAAGGGTAGGTAGATGGGGGCAGAGGATTAGGGTGTTTGTAAGGTGATAGTGGAACTAGTCTCATTTCCTTTTCAGCCCAGCCTTAGTTTTTTGCTATCACCCACAGAATCTAGGTCTGACTGCTTTGTGAGGGACTGACTGAGGCTCCTAGTAGGGAAACTAGGCTAGCACTCTTGCCCCTTCTGGGGCCTCCTAGTTCTTTCCAATTTCATCTCTCCTTAAAGAAGCTTACCTTCTGCCAAACCTCCTAGAAGGTATCCCCTCCATATGCTATGTGGGAAGGAGAGGATGGGGCAGGCATCCAGCTGTGGACAGGCCCAGGACTTCGCCACAGCCCAAACAGCAGGCTCTTTCTTGTCTGATTCTGCACTGAACGAGAGGGTGAGAATAGAGCATCCTTCTCATTAATCTCTTTTTTAGCAGGTGCAGCAACTGAGCTGGCTGCTTCTCTTTTCTGATGTGTTATTTTTCTGACATTGCCTTCCTAAGGGGGTTGGGCAGCTCAGGGCCTTTCTGTATTCAGTGTGGCCCCTAACCCTCTTCCTATACAGACCTCCAAATTCATGGTGATGCGGCCCAGGAGGAGCTGTCTTATCTTTGGATTCATTCCTGCCGGAAAGGTGCCCTTTGGTCCCAGTGCCAGTGAAAAAGCTTATCCTCAGATACCTGTAAAGCCTCAAAAGAAGCCCCACCAGCCCTCTGATCTCCTTCTGCCCTACAATACATGTATGTCTTTTTCTTTTCCTTATAGAGGGAGAACCTACTTCGGGGCCAGCAGGAGGAGGAGGAGCGGTTGCTCAGCGCCATTCCCTTGTTCTGCTTCCCTGATGGGAATGAGTGGGCACCTCTAACCGAATATCCCAGGTAACTGCCAGCCCTGGGGCAGAGGAGTCAGAATGGAGGAGAAGGGACATGTGAGCTCTTGACTTCCATGCCACCACAACATGGTGTGCATGCTACCAGGGACTGGAGTTGATTCATTTGTAAAGATATTGCAACAAGGTCCTTAAAGATTTTAGTTGTGGTTTGATTTTTGTTCAAAGATGGGTGAGATTCTGTCACTTGTCCTAGGAACAAAAATCATTGTTTTTGACTCTGCTGATGGCAGAAGCTGGACTCACTAGAAGTCAATATAGTGAAGATCCTTAAAACAGGAGCTCTGGAAGTTAACTGCCTGTTTAAAATTTGGCCTCACCACTTAGAAGTTGAACTTGGATAAGAAATACCCTCTCACAGTTTCAGTGCCTTTGTCTTTAAAGGGGAGATAAAATTGAACCTACCTCAAAGGTTGTTTTCAGAATCAAATGAGGTGACACATTTAGGGTGTGGCACTAATGAGCACTTAATAAATTACTGGGGTTATTACTGCCTTGCCTAATCAGTGGCTCCTTTTTATTCTCCTCTCCATACCTGACACTGACTATCTTCCTGTTTTAGAATCAGTGAGCAAATGCAAACCAAGCCTTGTCTGCTCTTTTTTAGGGAGACTTTCTCTTTTGTACTGACCAATGTGGATGGGAGCAGGAAGATTGGATACTGCAGGCGCCTATTGGTCTGTGCTGCTCAGAACTGCCCCCTCTTCTCTACAGACTGTTAGTTCATCAGCTGGGCTACTCAAGCTCAGCTGCAAAAGCCCAGACTCCCTGGTATTGTGGTTGTAGAGAGCACAGCCCATCACCTACTACCATGTCAGTGTCCCCTTTTTTTCTTGCAAGAATTAAGACAAGCCTCTCTCCTTGCCCACCTAGGGAACCTCTGCTGTCCAGGTTCTGGTCTGTGCTCTCCCAGTTTTAACAGCTCTCATCATTGTAAGAGTCTCCACCTGACTCCTCTCCCAGTCTTCTTTATCTAGGCCTGCTTGGGGCCTGGAGCTTGGAGCCTCCCAGAACAGAGTCTGGGATTTGGACAGCTCAGTTTAATTCTTGGGTGTCAGAAGGATTCTCCATGGCATTTTTACAGTGATTTCCTCATCTCTGAGACACATTTGACAATCTTTAGATCCTGTTGGCTCTGAAGGCAGCAGTGGTTGTCTATGGTTGTCTACTCCTCTGAAGGCAACCGTCTTTTGATCTTAGTCACCATTTTGACCCTCCTGCTGTAGAACCAGGCCTTTCTCCACTGAGCCACTGTTCCCTGCTGAATCCCTACCCCCAGCACTCAGTCTTGTATCCCATTAGCCCCAGGTGGGAGAAGCCCCTGGGGAGGCTTCAGCACTGAAGGAATGTTTTGTCCCTTCTCAGCCTGCTGGCCCTGGCCCTCGCCTTCCCAAAGTGTACTGCATCATCAGCTGCATTGGCTGCTTCGGCTTGTTCTCCAAGGTAGGGGTGGAACAGGATTCCTTGGGCCTGTTAGGCTTGTTCAGCTTCCGGGCTCTGCCTGGGTATCAGCCCTGCCTATGCAACCTGAGCCCTGAGTGGACAGTCCAGCTGGCATCAAGGACATTTGGGGAAACTGAGGTGGGGGGCTCGGGGTTGACTTAATTTTAAGGAAATTTAGAGGACTGTCTCTAAACCACTTTTCTCACTCTAGTCAAATAAGAAAGCAGTTGAGGTAGCCATGCATGGTGGCACACACCTGTGATCCTAGCACTTGGGAAGCTGAGTTTGAGGCCACTCTGGGGTATAGAGTGTGCGCAAGACCAGCCTAACTACATAGTGAGGGCTTGTCTCAAAAAAAAAAAAAAAAAAAAGCAGAAAGCAAAAACAATTGAACTAGGACAAGAAAGACCTTCAAGGCTGTCTTGTCCTGAACTCTAGTTTCCTCATCTATCCAATGGAGTTAATGTTCTTTTACTGTTCTTTCTCCTGTACTGGTATGAAACTCAAATGAAGTGATATAGAAGTCTTTTTACAAAAGGCAGAGCATAAAATAAATATAAAAGCAATCATCATAAATTGGGGATCCTGAGACTTGCTGTGACCTCTTTGAGGGGAGAAGGGAAGTTGAGGCCCCCAGGGCTTGTGCTGCTGTAGGGGCTAATTAGAGTGTCAGTACACCTGACTCAAGATTTGAAAGGAATCCCTTGGAAGGGATGGGGCATGTCTTGGTGGCAAGAAAGGGCTTCGTTCTGTTCTGCCCCAGCAAGACCCTTGGAGGAGGAAAAAAGAACTTTGTCAGCTTTTGCCTGATTGGAACTTTCATTTGTGCAATGTTTCAAGGGTTGGTGGCAGCCCCTGCCTCTGGGGAGTGTTCAGGGAAAACTGGAGGATGGAGTGATACCCACAAGGTTAGACTACTAGGATCACAGTCCTGAGAGTGCCATCATGGGGTGATGAGTTTACACTGGATGACTTTGTGGGGGCAGTTGTTTCAGAAGAAGGGAGAAATATGGATTGGTAGAGACAGAAAAAAGAAGGCTAGGAAATAGCAGATCTTATTCAGGAGACAGCAGATTTTTGATACCGGTCTCTGCGAAGGAGGGCAAAAGAAAATGTTGGTGGAGGGAACTAGAATTACATGAGAATAAGCTGGACTGCATGAGAGCCTTACATGTGCCTCCTGCAATCCTTTCCTGCAGATTCTGGATGAAGTGGAGAAGAGGCATCAGATTTCCATGGCTGTCATCTACCCGTTCATGCAGGGCCTCCGAGAGGCGGCCTTCCCTGCTCCTGGAAAGACTGTCACCCTCAAGAGCTTCATCCCTGACTCGGGCACGGAGGTGGGTTAGCAAATGGGTGAGGTCACCCTGGCTGGAGAGGGTAGGCTTCTGTGGCACCTCTCACCCCTCTTCTTCCATTCACCAGGTTAAAGTATAGAGAAACTGAGCCAGGAGGGGACTGGGACTTGGTTAGAATTATTGGCAGAGCTGAAAAATCAAACCCAAATTTCCTGAGCCTTCTAACCTGATGTCCACAAGCACCCAGTTACTGTTCAAGCCACCAAGACTTTTATTTGTGATCAATACACCATGTAAGTTGAGGTTTTTGGTGGTAGAAGTACTTTGCCCCCTCTCCAGACCCCAGACCACCACTTGCCCCATACACCTCTCCCTTATTCTGTGTATCTATCCTATATCTCTACCTCACAGCCTCCATTTGTCCAGTTCTTGTCATCCATCTCCACCTCTGAGACCCCACCCATGCTACCTGGGGATGCTATTGACTGAGGCAGCAAGTAGAACATTGGTCTAAGAATTCCAGTCCTGACCCCTGAAACTCTGGAGAGCCTCTGTGCCCCTCTGAAACTTGGCCTCCCCACAGAAAATAAGGTAGTGGCTAGGATTTTTTTCATCTACTCAGAAAATAGGTACCGAATGTTTGGTGTGTGCCAAGCTATCCTATTTCCTGGGTACATGGTGGTGACCAAAACAAACATGGTTCCTGACATCATGGAGCTAAAAATCTGTACGGAAAGACAGACACTAAACAAGTAAACACACCAATGAATATATAATTAAAAATTATATTATTGTGATGAAAGGAAAAACCAGAGTGCTACATGAGAAAAAGATAGGCAGTATCAGGTGGCAAGAGTGGACCTTTGAGGTCTTAAAGGGGATAAGGATGAAGGGAGGAAAGCAGTGCAGGAGAAGCCAACCCACGAAGGGCTGCATAGCAAAGCACCCTCTGCTCCAGGAGTAGAGGGAGCCATGGTGAAGCAGGTTAGAGAGGGTAATGTGCTCGAAGCAGTATCTCATGCCAGGCTGGAAATAACATTGTGCTGTCCTCAGAGCAGATGAGTGCCATTGGTGGCTTTTAGCACGGGAAACAGGAAGGATCAGCTTTCTGCTGTGGGGAGAATGGAGCAGGGCAGGTAGAGACCCAGCATTCTGGTTCCTGCATGATTCTGCAGGTGTGATGACATTTCCCTCTCTGATTTTCCCACAGTTCATTTCTCTGACACGGCCCCTGGACTCCCACCTCGAACATGTGGATTTTAGTTCTCTGTTACACTGTCTCAGCTTTGAACAGATTATTCAGATCTTTGCCTCTGCAGTGCTGGAAAGAAAAATCATCTTCCTGGCAGAAGGTCTCAGGTGGGCCCAGACACTGAATGGCCAGACTGGCCTTCATCGTGGATTGAAGGGAACAGGGTGGGGTTTCTCAAAGGAAGTCAAACTATTGGACCTGTGTGCCTGCCCTGCCGCTTCCAGTTTCTGGATTTGTATGTTAGCCCTAGAGAAACAGCTGCTGCAACCCTTCTACCCCATCTCCAAACTTGATTGCTGCCAAGGCCTGAAAAAGTTTCTTGATTTAGTTCTGAGAAGGACATGAAAGGTTCCTGGAGCAACCTAGGCAGAACAAATTAGGGTGGATGCAGGTATGACTTTACCCTTCTAAGGCCAAGGAGGGAAAGAGGGTGGAGGACAAGACAGGAAGGTGTGTAATGATATAGAGGGTAAATCCATCTGTCCATTTGTTCACTCATTCAACAAACATTTATTTAGTGTCAGCTGTTTGCCAGATGCCAAGCATTGGGAAGATACCAACAAGAGTTGGTCCTTGGCCTTAAGGGGATGTAGGATTATATAATGGTTGTAAGCATGAAACTCAGTAGAATGAGTTTCAAGTCCTATTCTTCCACCTTTAGTTATAAGGTATCCTTTAGGTCAGTTTCTTTTCTTAAAGTGCTGCTCATTATCTGTAGAATGGAAGTGATTGTACCTAACTGGTAGGTTTGTAAAGGAAATAATTAGGTGAACACTGAGCACCTAGCACCCTGTCAGGTGTGTTGGTAAGCACACACCACTGTTCTTAGTAAGTTCACAATTGAGTATATCCCTGTGAATAGTCCAAGCAGGCCACTGTCATGATTTGCTTTCTACCTCTGAGAACTTCAAGACTGAAAAGGACCTGGGAAACACATAACAGAATGAAGAAAAAAATCATAAAATAGTAAGGGCCTGACAGGGATACTTTTAGGAAAGCAGTAGGGAAGTATGTTAGGGGAGGTAACAGAGGTCAGAAGTCCAAGTAAATGTCCTGGATTTCAGAGGAAACGAAGCTTGGGCAGGGGTTGAGGTCTCTGTTGAAGATTCTAAGAAAATCAGTGATAGCCAAACACATTGTGTTATAGGAACTACTTGTAAGTTAATCTTTGTGGGGAGAAGCATCATCTTTTGCCTTGGAAACGGCTCTTCTGCTCCTAACCCTGTGTGGAAATGAGAAGTTTCTGTTGTGCATGGGTGGGGTTCTGGCCTTATCTCTTAGATTAGTGTTTGCGAAGTGGAGGCTGGAGGATTTACCTCTCAGGAGCAAACTTTCTCCAGGGAAATATCACCACTGCCATTTCCTTCCCACACTGAGTTTTCAGATCTCTGAGTCTCTCAGTGGGAGCGGACTTCCAGTCAGCCAGAGCTTTAGCTATAAGCTCAGATGCTCAGTCTTTCCAACTCAGGAAATATTAGCTTGATAACAAGAATTGAAACAAGGTTTCTGCATCTGTGTTTTTACTGGCCTTGGATTTGGGGCAATTTGGCCGGAGAAGTGAAGAGTCATGAAGCCAGTGTATCTGTGTGTGTGTGTGTGTGTGTGTGTGTATGTGTGTGTAGTAGGACAGGAAGGGCTGAGTTGTGCCTCGGGTGCTAATGACATGAAGACTGCTTCCTTGCAAAGGCTAGAGAATCCACCTCTGTGGGACTTTCCAGGGAGGAATTGTCAGGCAGAGGTTCCTGGAACCTAGGAATTTCCCAAACGCACTCAGGCACCAACCTGGTAGCTTTCAGTAAACTCAAGTGGCCAGGGAGAGCCATGTGAGGTCAAAGCTGAGGATGAGGGTAAATAAACACGAAAAAGGCTCTGCCCTTCTGCTGAGGCCCCATGTTAGCATAATTGTCTCTTCTCTACACTGTCAGTTCCATAAAAGCGGAATCAGTGTAATGTTCTACCTGGTATCTGAATCCTTAGCACAGTTATGAGCACATAATAGAGCCTTGGTCACTTCTCTGAACAAAGATGTCTCTTCTCTCCCCTCTTTTGAGCCACTTTAATTTTGCCAGTAATGAGTTAAGACTAACCAGGAAAAAAAAGATCAAATTGAGGCCCCATTCTAGGTTAGTGAACCCTCTGCTCTCCTGGTTTCTGCCCTTCCCTTCCTACTGACAAGTAGCTACAAGCTCTGTGACCAGCATGGCTGCCAGACTTTTTTTTAAACCAGCACAGGCAGCACTTGTAGGAGGTGCTGGGCCAGGAGTGGACATGTAGGGTGGAGGTATAGGGGCCTTCTGACTTGTCCCTGTTCTCTGCTCCAGCACCCTGTCTCAGTGCATCCATGCTGCTGCTGCACTGCTGTATCCCTTCAGCTGGGCACACACCTACATTCCTGTTGTCCCTGAAAAGCTTCTTGACACCGTCTGCTGCCCCACCCCCTTCATGGTTGGCGTACAAATGCGCTTTCGGCAGGAGGTTATGGACAGCCCAATGGAAGAGGTATGCTGCAGCAAGAAGAGTGCATGATTTGGACCCAGGCAGACCTGGATTTGGATCCTGGCTTTGCTACTAATGACTCTATGGTTTGGGACAAGTTACTTAATCTCTTTAAGCCTGAGCTTCCTGATGTGTAAAATGGGGACAACAGTGTTCAGTTCCTAGCAACTCTTAGGGAAATCACCTGTAAGAAGCTTCCAGCCTGATGCACGGCACATAGTTGATGCTTAATAAGGGCTGGCTCTCTTCTACTGAGTGATTTCTCTTTGGTCTTAGGAGGTAGTACATAACTTATCTGCGAGTCACGAGACTGTCCTGCACCAGCTAGCCCTGATAAGCAGTCTCTGAGATGTCCCATCCCTCAGCTGAACAGATGATCACAGCTGGTCTATGTAACACAAAATCCACTGGAATTCATTCAAATTCTTTGGAAGTAAGCCCTCCTATGAGGGCTACTAAAACTATTAAGTTTTGAAAATGCAGATTTTTTTTTTTTTTTGCAACAAGGCCCATCTTTCTGAGTAGCCCAGAGCTCAGCTGGTTAATGAGGCTATAGGTTCAAATCCCCTTTGATTTTGTTAGCTTATTTCTTGGCAATGCCCCTGACATAGCAGAGGGCTCTGTTGTGAAAATGGGCATTAATCACATAAATCTATCCCTGAAGTTGAGAAAACAATATGCGTTCTTCGAGTTGTTAGTAGGAACTCTAAGGATAGCATGTTACCATACCTGAAGAAGAACTACTTGGGAATATTTGCCCCAGCTAACCATTGATTCACTCACTCTATGCAGAAAGGGCCTATTAAGGGAAGGGAAATCTAGAAGTATGCTTCTATAAAGGCGTGGAGTCAGCCCTAATGACAGGATTTCCCCATTTTATGTTAAGAGATAGCTGAGATCAAAAGAACCCAAGTGTCTTAGAGGAGCCCATACAGGCAATCCAGCACAGATGAAACCAAAGTCCTTTTGGGAAAGATACTGCTGGGAAGGAGAGAAGCAGGCTGTTTCCCTTCTTTGCTCCTCTGGCTCTCTCACCCTTCCTTGGAGCTGCTGACTAAGTACACATGCCCTTTGAACCACCCTTAGCCTTGTGACTAACTGGGACAGAGTATTCACCCCGTGTTTAGCAATAAAACTTAAAATGTCCCAACCCCAAAAGTTATGAAAGTTCCTGACCCTGCAGCTCCAGCTCCTCAGAAGCTAGGGCTCCTCCCCTGATGGTCAGGCTTGAAGACAACTGAAAAGCCAGGATAGGCTCCTACTATCCAGGCTTATTTTATTACTCAGCAGCTGCTCTGAGAAACAGGCAGGGAGTGAGGGGGGAGAAGGGCCACGTGGTCAGAATGAAAATGGGGGGATTCCTTGACTCTATACATAGGCTCACGGGAAGGGATTATTCCATGGACAATAATATGCTCAGATACTTCAGACTTCAGGAAACAACCTCAAAAAAACAATTCTTCATAATACTCTTTCCTCACAACCCCCCAAATGAACAGCTGTCCCTGCTTGAAGGCATCTGAGCCTATGTATACAAGTGGTTTCATGCCTGAATTGGTTCAACTTTTCCCTGTTGATGGATAATTACAGTGCACACAATGTTTTTGGCATATTTTCAGTCCTTTTTTCCTTGTATTTGGAAAGAAGCATGTAAAGATCCTTTACTCTTGTCAAGAACAAGGCCACAAACTGAAGAGGATCCCTACAGAGGTCCCAAAATACCTGGCACATGATTTAGGGGAACAGTGGTACATTGGTGACCAGATATCCCGCCTAAAGTGGGCAGCTGAATATTGCCCTTTAAAATGTGGATCAGTGTTAGAACTCCTGACTTTTTAGGAGAAGTCCCAAAACAAAGTTTAATGTAAAATATCCTAATTTAAATATTAGGAACTAATCCAGTCATTTTTATTCTGAGGACCCAAGAAAGATCTCCTGGTTGGAATCAGCCAACGGCATGCCTGTTTGATTTGTAATCTCTGGCTTATACTGCAGGCCTCATAGGCCGTGATGGACCCAAGTTCCGGCCCTGTGCTTGTTTCACCTGTAGTTTATAGGCATAGTCTTTTCACTTAGCTTTCCTTCCCTCTTCCTATTGATCCTGGGCTTATTTCCTTCCTCTGTTGAGTTTCCTGCTGGAGGACCAAGGCTCCAAGGGAGTTTTTATTAGAACCCCAGGCAACCATAAAGTTGTTGTAAGCATTAAAAGATCAAAACATGTCTACCTGTCCTTGAGCTGACCAGAGGACAGGGAGTGGAAGGGGAGTTGTAGAGAGAAAAATGCGATCCCAAGGACAGTGCAAGCTAGGCTTGGAAACTGTGCTATTTGTTAGCAGTATGTCAACTTCTTTGGTCTCTTTTTTCATCTGCAAAATAGAGATAGTACCTGCCTCACAGAACTGTTAATAGGATTAAATGAGATAAAATATGCAAAGTGCTTATCATGTATGCCATATTCAAAATGCTCCATATATAGAAGTAATTTCTATGATCAATGTTTTATTAAGGGAGTGACTGGCTATGATTTCCCTGTATCCTACTTTCTTTCTGTCTTGGCTCTTTCCTCTCTCCTTTTTCTAGACACACACCCTTTCCCCAGGAAGGGAACTGAGATTTCCAGAGGCAAATGGTGAGGGGACAAAAATGCATGAAAATTGAGAAATAACAATTGAAGATGCAGCCGGGAGTATAGCTCAGTGGCACAGTGCCTGCCTGGCAAGCACAAGGTCATGGGTTCAATTCTTAGTACCAAAAAAAAAAAAAAAAAAAAGGAATTGAAGATGCTGATTTTGTTGTTATGTAGGCCCAAAGATAAAACCACAGGCAGAAATGGGGTGGTAAGTCCTCCTGAGAACTATGAAGAGATAAAGTCATTTTGTATTTACTTCAGGTCCTGCTGGTGAATCTTTGTGAAGGAACATTCTTATTGTCGGTAAGTATCTGGATTTAGAGCCCTTGCAGTTCCACTACCAACTCAACCATTGTGGTCTCATCATGTTCTACTTATTTCAACAAACATTTTGAGAACTGCTAATAAGATCTCCTTTTTTTCTTTTTGGCTTTTGAGACAGGGTCTCCCTGTGTAGCTCAGGCTGGCCTTGAACTATGTAGCCCAGGCTGGCCTTGAATTCATGGCAACCCTCCTGGCTCAGCCTCCCGAGGGCTGGGATTATAGCCATGCACCACCATGCCTGGCCAGAACTCCCTTTTCTTGAGGAGTCCTTGAAGACCTAGATGACTTCTCTATAAGGCCATCAGTACCTTTCAAACACAGGAATAGGGAGTCCTTTGCTAATGTTTAGAGTCAAGCTGAAGATGAAGAAACAGCTTCTATTGTTTCTCTATGTGGGTGATTACTTGGGTGTGGAGTAGGGTGTGGAGTAGGGTATGGAATTCGTGCCCTCCTCATATTCTGCCAACCCCTTCCCTCCCCACCTCCTCTCCGCTTTACCTTTGAGCTCACACTGTCCTCTCCTAGGTTGGTGATGAAAAAGACATTCTACCACCAAAGCTACAGGACAACATCTTAGACTCTCTTGGTCGGGGGATCAAGGAGTTAAAGAGTAAGTTCTAGCTCTTTCTTATTTTGAGTTCCTCTAGAGAACTTGAGAGCATAATTCCTAACCATTCCCTTCCAGAATTAAAATGGACTCAGCAGTTCTGGGCCAGCCTCAGAGGCCCAGCTCCTAGGGCAAGTCTGAATATGAGATTTTATTTTTCCTGAGCAATGGCAGAGAACCCATACCCAGGGTCATATTTCAATCAGTCAGTAATAATGAACCCTACCCCACTGCTTCCCCTGGGAGCTTCTGGCCTGCAATGAAAACTGTATACAGAGATGAGTTTGGGCAGTTTCATCCTGCTGCTACCCTCTGAGATGACCTTTATCTGTCCTTTGCAGCTTCAGAAGAAATCAATGAGCATGTTTCAGGTCCTTTTGTGCAGTTCTTTGTCAAGACTGTGGGCCACTATGCTTCCTATATCAAGTGGGAGGCAAATGGGCAAGGTCACTTCCAAGAACGGTCCTTCTATAAGGCTTTGCCCTCCAAGACCAACCGCCGATTTGTGAAGAAGTTTGTGAAGACACAGCTCTTCTCCCTTTTCATCCAGGAAGCTGAGAAGAGCAAGAATCCTCCTGCAGGTACGGCTGATAATACCCAACAGTCTCATCCCAGGGAGGGTCACCTCTAGGATGAAGAAGAGGGGCAGGAAGTCTTTCCCAGAGATCCACAAAACAGCTGTCATTAAGGCTAATCTCTGGTAATCATCTTGTTTGTAAGCTCCTTTTTGGGCCAAACTGAATACTCTTCTCTAGAGGCCTGGGAGGGCCTGAAGATACTAGCAGAGATGGGTGTGTGGGGGAAGTGTGGGACACAAAGCATATTTCTGATTCTTATTCCTGGCCAGATTAGATGACTCTAACACTTATATCTGAACCCACAGGCTATTTCCAAAAGAAAATACTTGAATATGAGGAACAGAAGAAACAGAAGAAAACAAGGGAAAAGACTGATGTAAGAGCTGTGGTGAATAGGAGAGACTAGACCTATAGGCCAGTTCTGGACTTTGGCCCCCCGCCAGTGTGGTAGGATTGGCAAAAAACTCTGTCTCCAGGATTCACAGCTTCCTTCCAAGTCCTGAGTCCTGATGACTAGGTCTTGCTTCAAACTGGTATCCGGTTTGGGATCCTTGGTATCACCTTCCCCAGGACTTCTGAGGGCCTTGTCCTCAAACTCAAAGAACTGGACTCCAAACTGTATTTTTTTTTCAGAGATTACACAGAGCAGGAAACAGAAGTACTGGTGTTGTAGGTGCTTGGTTGGAAGGTGCTGTAACTACCATCTCCTGGGAACCACTATTAGAAAATCCTCAATGGAGAAAGCCCCAAAGTTTGGTTCCTTCAAACAAACATAGAGGTCTATGGACATGTGAGGATGAGAGTAAAGATGAGAATCTTATTGCTTATGTGGGGCAACACATGTGAGAATAAACTGGACTAGAAATGGGCTGTGTTTGGAGTCACAGAACCATATGGGTCAGCAGCTCTACTTTTTTTTTTGTGGCACTGGGGATTAAATCTAGGGCCTCTGCACTGAGCTTTATCTTTTTTTTTTTTGGTATTGGCAATCGAACTCAGGACCTTGCGCTTGCCTGGCAGGTGTTGTGCCACTGAGCTATATCCCCAGCCTCTTTGTTTTTTGAGACAGGGTCTCACTAAGTCACAAAGTTGAGATCCTACTGCTTAAGCCTCTCAGAATGCTGAGATTACCCATGTGTGCTACTACGCCAGGCTAGTAACTCCACTTCTCATAGGAAGGATGAGATCCTGGTAAAGGGAGCAGCAGCATCAGACACAGGGCAGCAGAGTCTTTGGTTCTCAAGCGATCCTTCCTTCTTGAATCCTGGGAGGAGAGGCTGCTAGCTGGAAGGAGGCAGCTGCAGTCTAGGTAACTTGAGGGGAAGAATCTCAGACAACAGACGCTAGTACAGATACCACCTGGCTTTCACAAACAGGTTGCCTGCCTATCACTCCCAGTCTGGACTAGTACTTTATCATCAGTCTTACACATCCTACCTCCAACTGCTTGTTATTTTGAGAAGCCTAGTTAGGTTTTTTTTAGCTAAAGGTGGAGGGATCCCTGTCTTGACACACTTTTTTGAAAAACAAAAGAACAAAAACAAAGACAACAAAAAAAAACAAAAAAAAATCAGAATAATCTTAAGAGTCCAAAGGGGTTCTGTGGTCACTGAGTTCCTCCTCTCTCTATGCCTCCACTGACAGCTTCTGTTTAAACATTGCAAGACACAGAAAACAGTTTTAGAAGGATCTTCTCTTTCAAAAACGCTACCTTTAAAAATGTGTTTGAGTGTGGTCCTCAGGTCTGACTTCTATACAAGGAACATTTTGAAGGGTATGGGGGAAAGGGGTACCAAACTACAGTTAAAGCCAATGTGGTTTGATTTCGAGATGTGGCACATGTTCCACTGTCCATACCACCCGTAACTATGCTGCTATTCTCGACAGCTTCAAAGAATCATTACATCTTTTTGGGTTAATTTATGACTAGTTCCTAAACCTAGTTGTACCTCAAAAGGTTTAAGAACAGGAGCCAAAATTCCTGGGAAGCTTATGAAAATATTGGTGACAGGATCTGGAAACCCGTAGTTTTTAAAAGCTTCTTTGGGCGATTTTGATAGTTGGTAAGGTAAATAAACACAAGAAGAACAGGGCTAGCTAAGGTTTTCTACAAATGTATCCTGGATCTGATGCTGATATCTAGCACTGAAGGAAGCATACATTGAATATTAGGTGCTTTCCCAGCTTCCCTTTATTCTTAAAAAGATTCTAGAATGTATATATTTCAATTAGCCTGGACAGTTTGGTTTTCAGCTTTGTATGGTGAAGGAGAAAACACTGGACCAGGATTCAGAAGATCTGGATTCTAGTCTCTAATTCAAAAAATATCAATACTGTGTGACACTGGTATACCATTTAGCAGCCCCCCATTTCTATTGTAGGTAATTAACACCTGCTAAGTATGGTATAATAATCAAGTAAAACAACAGATACAACTGTGTCCAGGAAGATTTTATCTTTCCTTCTTTTTCGTGCTTTGTCCTAGCTTTCAAAACTAGAATTGCCCTAGAATTTTCCTATCCTAGATGTTTGAGAAGTTGCTAGCAAGAAAAGGTAATAAGAGATTTCCTTTCTATTTGCAGTCTGGCAAAGAAATGAAAACTGTAACTCTCATTGCCAATCCAGATGTACACTGGATTGTTGTAACAATTAAAAGTACAAGAGATCATGGTCCCAACTGCAAGACAAAGGCAGTGTAATTACTATTTATTTGTGATTATGGAAGAAGATATTAATAAAAGTCATTAATAAGGTATCTTTCTAGCCTTAAATATTGTTGATTGTCTCCCTCTTCATTGAAGCAACAGAACGTCTGTATAAAAAGGAAAAAGATCTGTTTCACAGAAGACACTTAGTTCCTATTTCAAACTGTAGTATAAATATTGGGAAGAAGAGTACCAAAAAGGAAGGTGCAAGTGACACCCCCAGGGAGGCTTACACAATTACTGAAAAAGTAAGGGAAAGTTCTAAAGTTCCCAAATGATGGATAATCACAAGGATAACTACTGCAACACAACCCATGAGTGGGAAAATGAACAGTTCTCTTTTTAAGTTAGATAGTTTCTACAAGATAGGAAGGTTACATGACACATCATGACAAAATAGCTGATTGGATTTCCTTTTTTATTAAAGAACAGAAATAAATTTTGCTTAATTTTTAAAATGACATTAAAACTTAGTTTACCTTTCCACTGAAAAAACTGCGAAAAAACTGGTTTTTAGATCATATATTTATTTAAAAAAATAAAATGGATTGACAAAGTTATCACATAATGCATGCTAACAGAATTTCCCAAGCCCATGAGAGATACCATTTCTTGAGCAATGATAAAAAAAATTTTTTTCCTCTCAATAATGTAACGATAGAAAACCTTTCAATCCAAATTCGAGGTCTTTCTCACTCACTGTACCTCACAAGCTAGTGGGATGTATCTGTCACAAGCTGAACTCCTTAGTAAAGAAAGCTTGAGAAGACACTAAACAATGATGTTACTAAAAGATAATGATTTGTTAAAAGTATAAAGCAACCATCTTTTGGCCTGTAATTATTTTACATTAGAAATCTCCACCATTCGAGACCTGCTCCCCATGACAATATTATTCTGAATTCAGGATAATTAACAAACACATGGCATTTTTTTCCTGCATGCTTTCTTGGGCCAAATGCTGTATGACAACATGTATAATTTACAGGATGGGACTTGAAATTCCCATTCTCACACAGGTTAGGGAGTATTACCAATAACAAAGAATGAGAGTTATACAACATTGATTATTATAAATTATATTTGTTCTCACCCACCCCCATTCTCCTTAATATGTTTAGATTCTTTCCTGCAGAAAACATGAGTTTCCTATATATCACCACTACATCATCAATGATGATTAGAATGACCTGTGGAGACCCTGATTCTGAAGACATGTATGTGCAGGTGAGATGCAATTTGATTGCAAACACTGACACAGTAGCGAATCAAATCAAAGAAAGAGAAGACCTGGAAAGAAAAGAGACTGTGAGATTCTTAGCACAACTTAGGCCCTCCCTAAGCTTCCAGAAAGAAAAGAGGGGTGGCCGCGGACTTTCTTTTCAGATTTGCCATCAATTCTATACAATTGAGTAATTAAACTGCCTCATGATTTTTCCTTTACATTAAGGAACAACAAACTGTTAGACAGTAAATATTTCAAGCTTTGTGTACTATATTGTGTTTGTCACAACTGCTCAACTCTGCTACTGCAAGAAAGCAGACACAGACAGTATATAAATGAATGGCTATCGCTGGATGAACGATCTCTGGGCCCACAGACTAGTTTGAATTTCTGCTTTATAGTCAGAAATTTGGAACTTGTAAGTCCTGATACAGGCAGGACTAATAAGAATAATATAAAAATAAAAAATTGCTAAGTGTGAAGCCATCACTAACTCTTACAATGCTTCCTTCATATATGGGGATTTCTGACATTTTCAGTCATTACAATTCCACGATCTTTCTCTCAGTGAAACAAGAAAACAAGTAGCCTCAAATTATGAAATAAGACATAGTATGACACTTACCAGAGCAATCCAAAGTACAATATACTCATCGATAAAGCTGTTAAAATACTGGTCCAGAAACAAAAGTGCTGGACCAATGAATGCGGTGTCATGCAAATGCATTTCACTTTTTGTCATATGTGCAACCTATGAAGAGAACAAAATCAGTGTTGTAGGCATTTTCACATTACAGCAACTGTGAGGAAAATAGTAAATCAGTAGTGTACTCAAATATCAAGTTTCAAGAATTACTTAGCAATGGTTGTTGAATTTTCAAAACTAAAACCCCAATGATGTAAAGGATGTGTAAGAAAGAATGAAATATACCATGTTAACTTAGCTTCTAAAAAATGTTTTTTATAAGGAGCCTTAATTTGATCGTCCAGATTGAGACTGATAAGTGCAGATACACTGAACAACGAAATGCAATAGTGGACAGAATGGTGAAAAACTGCAGAGGTTCAAAGGAGTTCAGGTATCCTCAGATTGTAGCTTTATGTAAGAGTCAAAGTAGTTCTCATGTTGATGTCAAGAGATTTTTATTTCCAACTCTAGGACCAATTAGAAAAAAACAAAAACAAGAACACTACAGAATAAAAATCATGTCCTTGGGGCCAGTGATATCGCTCAACGGCACAAGTGCCTGCTGGCAAGCGCGAGGTCCTGAGTTCGACCCCTGGTACCCACATTAAAAAAAAAAAAAAAAAATCATGCCCATAAAACCAAAATAAGAGGCAACTTAAAAACAAATACAAATTTAGGTGCTTACCACAAGCTTATTTGTGATTTTAGCTGATACAAAACCAAATGTCAGTATATAAAGACAGGGATGCTTTTCAAAAAGCTGAACTGCTGATTTCTTGTAGATCATTACAGCTAATGTAATCACGGATCCAATATGGAGAAAAGGAGAGAGTACACTTGTTCCCTAGACAGAGTGAAAAGAAGAGTTAACAGTATTCTATACTCATCACATATACCATGGATTTGCCATAAAGCAGTTCAACAAAAACTTTCTAGAACCTCATGGTGCTTGACAGCCAACAATTTCTATAAACCAAACACCAGAATGGCTAATGAAAAACAGCAACCTGAACTGGTAAGGCACAAATTCAGATTCTCACACAACAGGTAAGGTTTATTTTTACAAAGAAGGTCATACTTATCAAAACGATTTAAGCATGTGTATGCACAAAAATAGGCATACAAAGTCTATATGTATGCAAGTTTATGGACGTATACATAAAGCAAGTTATGGCCTTTTTCTTCCAAAGCTAAGTAGAAATTCTAAATTAAGAAATGATTTTATACATTTCAATTGAAAAACAAAGCGGCCACAAAACCAAGTCCTAGTTTGGAAATAATTGAAAATCGAAAAATATACTTACTGCTATTGTTGATCCATTTTTGCCAACACCACCTGTGAAGATTACACGGAAGTAATTTGTACAGGAAAATATGGTCCCTGCTACAGTACAAAGTGCAGGAAAAATTTTCATCTGAATATTCAGCACTGGAATCTTTAATGGGTAGAGAGAAAAAACAATTAAAGTATATACAAACTAAAATAAGAAAACAGGTACAAATATTTGATTTATGTTCCCAGATTCTCTCCATTCCCTCCAGTTAATATTTCAAGCAATGGAAGCTTCTTTTTCCTCTTCATTATAAGCAATATAACAAGTCTCAAGAGATGAGGCTGTATAAAAAATAATCTCATTCTGATATCAACCTTAAAAATACAGACCCCAATTTATTAATTTGTGCCATAAGCTAAGTAAGGTTTTCCTAGTGTATTCAAAAGGTCTGGCAACAGTAACTATGGTATCTTCTGGCCTTTTCATAAAGGGATGAGCCTTGCCTTTTTCTTTGTGTGTATTTTGAACTCTATCTCCAAATTTGTAGTGCATTCCTAATTATTGTCGGAAAGTATGGAACATAAAGGAATAAAAATATTTGCAACTAGATTTTAGTATCTGCAAAGTAGAGAATGGAATAATAAGTTGTACTCTGGCGAGTCCCCAACTCCAAGTACTTAGGATACAAGCAGCTACTGAAAGCTGAGGGCAACTGAGGTGGCATTCATATGGAGAAGAAAAATCCTACCAAGCAAAGCCACACTGGTATAGCTGTACAACTGTGTATTCGAATTTTTAATATGTTTATTTTTCAGAAAAGTACTATATTGCTATAGGACTGTATACTGAAAATGTGGGTTGATTTACTTAAGAGGGGCTGAGTGAATTGACAACATGTGTTTAATCTTGCAAGCATAATATCTCTCATTTAAAATGAAAGACACTGACACTAAACTTTTAAAATCATTTCAGACTCTGTTCTTTTTTGCATCCCTAGATTTTCTACTTTCAAAATTTGTCCAATATGTATTGAAAAGAAACTAACAGTAAGATAAATTCTAGTAACAGAAACAAACAATTATAGAAACAAGATTCTAAAAGCCCACAATGGTTCATCGCTAGGGATAGAATCTAGGGCCTTTGCACTAAGTTATATCCTCAAACCATTTTAAATTTTGAGTCAGGGTCTTGCTAAGTCACTAAGTTGCCTAGGCTGGGCTCAAACTTGTGACCCTTCTGTCTCAGTCCTCCAGAGTGCTGGGATTACAGGTGTGTGGCACCATGCCTGGGTGAAAACACTTTAATTCGGGCTATACAGTACTTTTCAGGACTGTCATCGTCCTATACTTTCAAAATCAAATTGGAAATGGGACATTTCCTTTTTTTCAATATTTAAAACCCCAGTAAAATTGGCAAGCATTTAGTCTTTGGATAGTACATTTCTTCAAAACTCTCAAGAACTTAGCTTTGTTCATACGACTCAATGACCTTTTATAAAACTGCAGCTCTAAAAAAAAAAAAAATGAAATCAACTGTTCACATTTCAAGATGTACTACAGCAGTATTTAATTTTCTAAAATGAGATATGTCAACCTACAGTCTAGTCAAGAATTTTATGGAGTATCCTAAATGATCTTCTTTCCTTGATATCCAACCCCGACAGTACAGGTTCAAAACTTGTTTTCACTGAAAGAGTAAACCACCACCATGGATTTTCCTGCTCTAGTTCAGAAAACTAGAGACATTACAATCTAAGTCTGATGTACCTGACTAGAACTCTATACTCTGGTTAGTTTCCTAGTTCCAGTCTCTCCTCCAGCCATCCCTCCCACTCTTCCCTCCACAGAGACAAAAACGTCTCCAGCAAAGGTGGAAATACTACACTTGCCCAGATTCCAAAAGAAGCAGAGCGTTACTCCATTACAGGGGCACCCTGTATTAGGGACAGGGTACTGGATGAGTGCCAACTGTATATAATAGTAATCTGTGTCACGATTGAACAGATTAAACATCATATCTGTATTTACAATTTGGTGACACTGCTTTAGGATAATGGAAATTGTTGCCCTTTGAAAGAAGAAAGAATAAACACAAACATTAGTACATGGCTTGGATCACAAAGTAAGCAAGCAAGCTAAGATCTAAGAGCAAAGTATCATAAACATTTTTAGGCTCTTACCACTTCTGTCATACATGTTAGTTATATACACTGAAATATAAGCTCATGGGTATAGGATCTGTTTGAATTAATTTTTGTATTCTCTCTAGAGCCCTGATTTTTGTTAGGTGCTGAATATATACTTGTGGAAAAAAATACTAAGGTCTCCCTTTCTCTTACTGTGTAGGTAGACTTCTTGTCTGGGGAGAGTATGAAGAAACAGCTTGCTCCCAAATTAACAATAAAAAAGGTAGGTAGTTACAAGAAAATGTGAGGCAAAGTGAAGGAAAGCTGGAGTCAGAGGAATCCCAAGTCTTACTAGGTGATCTCTTAGAAACTGGTACCAGATGAACCACTTATGAGAAGTACTAACTAGCTAGAAGTGTTGTCATTTTTGCCCCACACCCATGATAGAGGAGGGTGGGCACATCCTGTCCTTCCCAATCTTTTTCTGTCATCTTATTATAACTCATCAAAGGTGGCCAAAGTGGATCTACTCTATAGAAATAGCCAAAGAGCTGTTTTAAATACACTTTTATCTCAGACCTGCCTGGAATTTCAGTAGTCTTTTTTTTTTTTTGTGGGTACCGGGGGGTCGACCTCAGGACCTCGCGCGCCAGCAGGCGCCCGTGCCGCTGAGCGATATCACCGGCCCCTTTTTCGTATGTGGGTTCCGGGAGTCGAACTCGGGCCCTCGCGCTTGCTGGGCAGGCGCTTAAGCCGCTGAGCCATCTCACCGGCCCTCAGTAGTCTTTAAAACCTGGGAAGATTAACAATTCCCTTGGGAACTCGGGTTGGTGGTACACACCTGTAATTCTAGCACCCTGGAAGGCTAAGGCAGGAGGATCAAAAACCCAAGTCCAGCCTGGGTAATTTAGTTAGAGACCCTGTCACCAACCAACCAACCAACCAACCAACCAACCAACCAAGGAGTGGGGGATGTAGCTCAGTGCAAAGGCTCTGGGTTTGATCTTTAATCCCAGGGGTGAGGGAAGGGAGGCAAAAATCCTTGGGTTACGGTATCTGTCCAATAGCCAAGGGAAAACCCTCTGGATTCACGTCATGAAAATATGCACTCAAATGATATCAATCTAAATGTAATGTACTTTGGAAAGCAATGATTAGATATGAAAAACAAAAACAAAAAGAACTTAAATTGTTGGCACCTCTGCCAGATTATAATGAACGTACTTTTAGTTCAGAATTTGGATTAATGCATATTATTATCAGTTATGAAACATTAAACTTGTTTTTTGATGAGTATAATAAAATGTTCTTATAGGTTTTGTAGATTTTAGCAAGAATAGAAAATACCATTTATAGATTTCATACTTTTTTCCAAATAAATATGGGAATGCCTATATGTAATCATCTTAATTTAAATGAATTCCACCCAAATACAGCAAATGTTAACATATAGTACCCATTATGTGTTTAAGTCACCATGTATAATTATTAAGTCTTTTAGTTCAAAAATGACAGACAAAAAATGTATACTACATAATAAGATTCCAATCCTAACACATGATCCTAAAATTTCACTGGTAGCAACACTCACTCAGCTGCTTTAAGTGAATCCTGAAAGTGTACCTGGAGTAACGCATATTTAATAAACTACTGCATTTAAAAGAATCAAATGTCAGTGAAAGTAACCATGAGTGTATTATATGTGGGTCTCTTTCAAAGTGAGGACATTCTCTGTAGTGAACAGATAGAAGATATTTCAAAAGAAAATATGCTTTTGGGGAAACAATACACAAAAAACATGTTTTTTGTTTCTTACAAGATGTAAACCATACCCTAACTTTTGTATATTAAAATAATTTCTTTCCTTAAAAAAGCAAAAACAAAATAAACCAACCAAACAAAAAACTCCAGGAAAACAGCAACAACACAAACTAATTGCAATCTTTACTACAAACGCATCTGTTTGGGGAAAAAAAGTAGCAAGGAATAGCTAATCCAAATATAATATATGTAAATCACTTACCTGTGCAAAATAGCTGATCTTCAGGAATCAACCTTATGAAGACATTTGTATTGTTTTTGTTTTTATCATAAATTTGCTTCCTGAATATCAGTAAGAGCCATTTAATCTAATCTAATTTAATTTAATCTGGATTAGTTTAATGAGGGTTTGGACAGCAATTATTTATTTTATGCTCTCAATCAAACAGATGAAAAATTTATATACTTTCTCCATTTTGGCACACAAATAAATGGCAGCACTACATGTAGTAACTGTTGCTGAGTTAACACAGTGCAATTAAGAACACTATATCCAGTATGAATCCATAAACCAAGTGAAAAGCAATACAGGTTAAACATCTTCCATACTAAAATCCAAAGTGTTACAAAATCCAAAATTTGATCCTCAAAAGGTTTCAGATTTTGGAGCATTTCAAATTTTGGAATTTGAGGTTAGAGATATTCAAGTGGTAGTTTATGCAAATATTCCAAAATCTGAAATAATCCATAATGTGAAATATTTGAGGGAATCCAAGCGTGAAACATTTGAGGGAATCTGATGAGAATAAATATTTTACTCTGTCTCCTATTATTACCCAACTCAGGTCCTTTCTTCTCTTTTAGTTTAATGATGCTAATAGTAGGACCAATGAAGCTAATAGGACAGAGGACTAAGAATCTGGTTTTTCTTTTCTTTTTTCGGAGACAGTGTCTTGTTACGTACTTCAGACTGCTTTGAACTTACTATGTAGCCCAGACTGGCCTCAAATTTGCCGCAATCCTCCTGGCCCAGCCTTCCAAGTGCTGGGATTACAGGCATGCGCCTCCACGCCTGGCAGAATCTGTTTTCTTACTGCAATCTGATCTCATTAATCTTAAATACAGATTGCTTGGTCTTGGAACTCCATTTTAGTCTTAAATCTGAGAGTTTCACTGATAATTTTTAAAAATTATGATGATTTTATTATCTTAGATTGCTATCTTAGATTTTAAAGATAGAAATCCTATCATAAAAGGATGATTATATTATTTTACATTATGTTAATTACAAGTAAAGGTAGGACAAAATACTTGACCTTTTAAAATTTATCTGTTATATCCATATACAGATAATATGTGCAGATCCTGTAGAGAAAGATAAAAAGTATACCTGGAGCAATTTACTGCCAGGTATCCCCTAAGAAATGAGGATATAGGTATGTGTAGATAACTGCATTTACAATGTTTCGAGCATTTCCTTATTTGAGCATAATTAGGTATATAAACCAGATGCTAACTTGTTTTCAAATGCTAGAAATCCAGTTTTTTAATATAAATGTGCTCAAACTTTATACATAACTTATATATCTTCAAGGTATTCAAAATCATCTTTGGTTTATACCACAAAGCCTATAAAAATAATAAGCAATATAGTCAACTGGAGGTTGGGGTAAGACTTTAGGTTTTATGTTCTGGTTTTAGAAAATCAAAATCTATTCTATCTTTCCTATAAGGCTAAGTTGAAAAAAAATCTATTGAAGAGCAAAAGTAATTAAATTCATATATACACATTAATCTTAAAAACCCATAGGATTTCTGTATTAAAATCTAAGATGTATGAATAGTTTCAGAATTGCTCTGGTTGACTGTGGATTATTTTAATTCTGAAGGAGTGGGAGTGGTGATTGGGAGTTAAGTGATGACCAGGAAGTGTCAGCTACTTTGACCTAGATCTCACAAAATCAATTGAAAATATTCGAGTAATAAGAAAAGCATCTGCTTTCACTGATTATTTATTATTTGATTGCCACTATTCTAAGTCCTTTACAAATATTAACTTATTTAATCCACAAGTAACTTTATGGGTATTATTATTGTCCTCATTTTACAAAGGAAGAAATGAATTCAGAGAGAGTTACATGACATATCAAGTTCACATAGTAGGCAGTGGAGCCTGGATCAAATGCAGGTAGTTTGGTTCCACAGCGTATGTTCTGGGCCCAATATATTACCTCTTTCAGAGATGAACAGAAAAGAATTTGTGTTTGTAGAGTGACTATTTCAGGTCAGACTGAAAAGCAAGGTCCTGGCTTGTTAAAACAATCCCATGGCACTGACTTCATTCAATCAGCATTTATCCTGTTTTTTACTACTCCAAATTTTTGTTTTGTTTTGTTTTTTTGAGACAGGGTTTCACTATGTAGTTCAGGCTGGCCTTGAACTTGCCATGTAGATCAGGCTAGCAATCCTCCTGCCTCAGCCTCCTAAGTGCTAGGATTATAGGCATGTGCCACCACACTTGGCGTTCCAAATTTGTTATTCGTCTTTAAGCACATGGCATAAAAACTGTAGACTATCACATAGTTCAGAAAGAGAATAAAGGGTTTAATTTCATCTTATCACCAGTTAATTTGTTACATTACCTGCTATTTCCTCACTTGTAAAATGAGATGACAATAATGATTCAATCCTCAATAGCCTTCAAAAATAGCCTTGGGATAGACAATGTACTACAGAACTCCAAGTAGGGAAATTCATCATGCTTTAAAGAGAAGTTTGTGTCCTACTGTTTGCTGTAACTTTTCACTTTCAGAAAAATAATTTTATATATTAACTTTTAACTGGGTTATCCCATATTAGAAAACAGAGGCAAAAGACAACATGCATTACATGGGGTACACAGGTGAACAAAGTTACCATAGATTGCCAAAAAGGTGGTCCTCCAATCACTGCCAGCAAATGCATGATTATTATGAAGATTTGCACTTCAGTCACATCAATTCTGATTAGGTACAAAAAGCCGAAAAAGCAGAATTACTCAAAACAATTTCAAGTTAATTACTTGCAAGCATAGCAGCATTCCTCTATCATGCACAATAGGGAAAAAAAACTCAAATATTGAGGAGAAGGGAAAAAGAGCCTTTTAATTTGGTAAAATTTACAGAGCAATAAAAACCCCTCCTTTCCAAAGGAAATTTCTGACTCATTGAAGCTGGGCTATAAGTACAGTTAAACCTTTCCCACCAAAAACAAAAACAAAAATGTATGTGTGTTACCTTCTAAGTATCAAGCAGAGGACTACCTTGCATGGCTATGTAGTATGAAATCCTGCAATAAATGCTTTATAGTATCAAAAGAAAAGAAAGGGTGAGCTTTAACTAAAGTAACATAAATCATGGAGACCTTGCAAAAAGCTTACTACACTTTAGATATATTCATTTGACGCCTGCCATGGTAAGCATGTGAAAAAAAAAATTCATCCAATTCTTAACTTCTTATTCTCACTAGGTTAACTACCTTCACATTTCTGGAAAGAAGATACTGAAAGCAGCCAAGAAGCCAAGAATTAAGTTGGGGATTGCTAAAATAATCTTACAGTCAAGAAGAGACAAAAATGGTGCAAAAGAGGGCAATAGAAATTAGAAGCCTGGAAGTCTGAAAAAAAAAAAAAAAAGAATATAGGCAAAAAGACTGAGGAGCAAAGCATATGCTGGTGTTCCTTTCCTTCTGTACACTAGCACTGCATACAACCTTCAGATTAGCATTTTCAGATTACTGGATCCAAATGCATATCCTATAGATATGCTTGCTTATACAAGGTTGTTCACTACAGAGTTATTTATAATAGCAAAATTAAAAAAAAAAAAACTCCCAGGGAGGGAGCAAGCTATATAAATTATGGCACTTTCATACCATGGAGTATTTTTGCAGCTTTTAAAGACAGTGGGGCAGAAAGTAGCTCCCTAAATATTGATACAGAAAAATTACAAATATATACTAAGTGAAAAAAAGTTGCAGAATGTGTATAGACAATTATTTGTACAAAAAAGGGGAAAACTATTATTTTTATAAGTAATTGTAGGTCACATTTTTGGAAGGACATATTACAAACTAAGAAAGGTAGTTACTTATTGGAAAGGACAATATGGGACCTGGGCAGCTGGGAGATGAGGAGGAGGAGACTCTCTACTATAAACCATTTTATGGTGACAGTTTTTCAATAAAGTGAATAATTTTTTAAAAGTAATCAGTCTAAGAAAATCAGGTATCAACAATAGCATGGATGTTCAATTTCCAAAAAATAAGAGTTCCCATTATTAAAACTAATACTTAAAGCAGACAATCTACAATATGAGTTTGAGATACAAAAGATCGCTTGCCCCTGATAAATAAGTGAGGTCAAAACCAGTCTCTTGCAAATAAAATAAACTGACCATAATCTGCTCAACAATGTTTTATTAAACAGAAGCCTATTTAGCTGCAAACAAATAATGATGTAGTTATGTTGGTATATACATTTATTGAAAAAAAAATGGACTTAAGTAGGCTAAGAACAATCTATAGAGCTGACCTGGTGAGTGCTGTTGCCAATAAGGGGAATTACACTCAGTAGCAGACTCAGGAGACTAAGCAGGTAGGTGTCAAAGATGATCGACTCTGTCCTGGGTGAAGGAGGGCAGACATCTTACATTTTGCTGGACATGTGAAGCAGCCTTTTGGAAGGGGAAGGGCCAGAAGTATAGAATTACAAAATAAAAATGGAGGGAACCTCATGCAATTAATCTTTGTACCATGGATGAATACAATAGGGAAGAGGAAACATGAAAGAACTTTACAAAGTGTCAAACTGGAATTCTTTGGGAAAGTTTTATGGTATAGTCTGCTTGAAATTTTGGAGGACAGAATTTTCTAAACTATTCAGATACTGTCATTGTATTTAGATCAATAATGCCTTAATGTTAGGAGAGAAGGCCAGGGAAAACTTACCAGTTGGCAGGTAGTTAAGAGTATTTTTCCCTATTTGCTTATCTGTTTTAGAGTGATCCTCTGAACTCCACAATGAGCCCCCTACTGTTCTGAACCATGAGAACTGCCTAGGAACACTCCTGGAAGTGTGGCTGTAATACTGATTAAGAATGATAAAGGGTGCAGCATGAAGCCATTCCCAGGATGGAAACAAAAGCAAGCTAAGAGAAGCATGTGGCAAATATTAACAAAAAATAGAAGAGCTGATGATTCTGTTTAGGAGAGAGCTTGCTTTGTGACAGTCCACAAGGAGTCTCTCAGCATGGGCTAAATTTACTGTACCTTATTAGGAAGGGACTCATTTTAAAATTTTTGGCTGTGTAGGAAAGATGCTATTTACAAGGCAGAATATTACACATAGGCAGGAATTTGGCATTTCTATAATCACTTTCTTATTATTACTATTTTAAAAATGTGGAGCTATAGATCATAATATTCCCAACTGTTGGGGCTATTCTTCAAAAACAAAAACCAACAAACTGATAAGCACTGAAAAGAAAAGAAGCCCTTCAAGACACAGGGATATGTTGTAAAAGGGCAAACAAGATACCAAAGATTTTTTTTTTTTAATGGAAAA
The DNA here is from genome assembly GCA_028451465.1 of Erethizon dorsatum. Lineage (NCBI taxonomy): Eukaryota > Metazoa > Chordata > Mammalia > Rodentia > Erethizontidae > Erethizon > Erethizon dorsatum. Next base: position 84,382,763 of record CM051829.1, read on the forward strand.
ACAAATCTTTTATCTATAGCATTAGATTTCCACTGCCTGAAGCTTTAGATGGAGAAAACAGAATTTTCTGTTCCCATGAAGTTATCTGAACTCTTAACTATATTATTTTAAAATAATATCTTATTTCTACTTTATGTTAATATAAGTTGTTTAAGGACAAAAAGAATTACCCAATGGTTGTGGACAACCCATAAGAAAAACTCTGGTCAGAACAAATGTAAATTATTACAACCCAGAAATAAACAGTTTTGATTACTGTCACAGAAGAAAAATAGAGAAAGGCAAACTAGTTGTGGGGCATAACTCTCACACACCTTCTTCTGATGTGGAGGCTGTAAGTGTGGCAGGCCAAGCAAAACAACCTTTAACACCCAAACTAAATCCCTTGAGTCAATTATTGGGCATATACCAATGGTGCATTGATTAAGATGTAAAGAAAAAATATTCTTTAATGAGCATGAGTAATTTTAACTTCTAAACAAGGGAATAGTGAATATTTTTAGTTGAAATGAGGATCTCAGGGCCGGTGAGATGGCTCAGCGGCTTAAGCGCCTGCCTTGCAAGTGCGAGGGCCCGAGTTCGACTCCTGGATCCCACATATGAAAAAGGGGCCGGTGATATCGCTCAGCGGCACGGGCGCCTGCTGGCGCACGAGGTCCTGAGGTCGACACCCCGGTACCCACAAAAAAAAAAAAAAAAAAAAAAAAAAGAAATGAGGATCTCAGGGGGCCTTCATCACTACAGAAAGGCAGTTTAGGAAATTCATTGATTAGGATAGTTATTACAACAGAAGTACAAAAGAGCCTCCAGAAGTTGGGCATAGTGGCACATGCCTGTAATCAGGAGGATTACCTCAAGTTCAGCCTGGCTATATGGTGAGTGCAAGACCACTCTGAACTACATAACGAAACCCTGTCTCAAAAAAAAAAAAAAGAAAAAAAGAAACAACAACAACAACAAAGGCCTCTACTAAATGTGATAAAAGAAGCTGGCTTGCAGGTTGGGGGCTCATGTCTGTAATCTGAGCACTCTGGAAGCCTCAGATAGGAAGACTGCAAATCATAGCCCAACCTGGGTAATTTAGTGATTTAGGGAGCTCCGGTCTCAAAAAAGAAAAAGAAAAAAAAAAGGGTGGGGTGGGGATGAAGGCTCTGAATTCAATCCCTAATACCAAAAACCAAACAAACAAACAAAAAACTAAAAGGGGCATTATTTTTTGTTAGTTTATTTCTTGTGGTGCTGGGGATTGAGCCCAGGGCCTCATACATGCCAGGTAGGAATTCTACTAATCACTAGCCCCTGACTATTATCCAAGTTTCATTTTTATTTCTCAGTGTTCAGAGAGCAAACAAATGCACAAACACATTTGGCCTGAAGTCTAACTCACTATTTAATAAGGGATATGAAAAGGATTTAAATGGCATTTTGTGAAAGCTGATAAGCATGTTAATCATCTTTTCCTAGATTTTTTTTTTGTGTGTGTGTTGGGGATTGAACCCAGGGTCTTTGTTCTGAGCTATATCCCTAGCCCTTTTCATTTTTTATTCTGAGACATGGTCTAAGTCACTAAACTGCTGAGGCTAGGTTCAAATTTGTGATCATGCTGCCTCAGCAACCCAGTGTGCTGGGATCACAGGCATATGCTGCCACACCAGGCTTCCCAGAATTTTTATTTATTTATTTATTATTTTTTTTGTGTGGGTACTGGGGGGGGGCGACCTCAGGACCTCGTGCGCCAGCAGGCGCCCGTGCCGCTGAGTGATATCACCCGCCCTTTTTTCATATGTGGGTTCCGGGAGTCGAACTGGGGCCCTCGTGCTTGCCAGGCAGGCACTTACGCCGCTGAGCCATCTCACTGGCCCCAGAATTTTTAAAGTGTCTTCTCCTCTAAAATCAGAAAATGTTCTAATCTACAGTATCTTCTTCTTCACATGTCATAAGCATATTAAAGGTATACTTGCAGTTAATTTGTAAGTATATTTTGAAGCTATTATCAGTAAATGTAAATATGTTATAATTTGGGCTGGGTATTAGTTTGGAGAACACAGAATATGTAGCAGGGATAAATTTACAAAGTCAAAGAAACCTTGATTTATATAATTTTTTTTATGAAGTTTTGTTAAAAAGAAGCATTTTGCTTAAAAAGTCATCAGTTTGATGGTATCTGGAAACAGTCTAGGATTAGATTGCTATTAACAACAAATTTATTACCAAATAGATCTGAATTTCTAAGGAATTTATGCATAACTACAGCATGGCATTAATTATATATTTTACTAGAAATCTTATGGATGGGGTGGAGTGTTAATAGACTGAAATAAAGATTAGCTTAGAAATTCAATACACTGTCTTCCAATATTTTACTTTCCAAGCTTGTTTAGGGGTGAATTTGGCATGGCAATTAGTGTTAAATAACATGAACAATATGGTTGAGTGATAACTTTAAGAGTATTTTTAATTCAAATGTTATATACTGAGAAAACAAATCTTATGTGTCTATGTTTGAAATAAGCTGAATTATTAAAAACAGCACCATCTACCACATGAATGACTATGTCGATCCCTGATTTTCTGTAACTAAAAAGAGAAAGCCTATCGAATAACTAAGTGGAACAAAATGTAGCCAAAAGCTAAAACAGAACAAGTCTTCTAATAGAAGTGGAACCAGAGTAGAGGTTTCAAATATAAGGAGAAGTTTATCCTTATCACCTTTGGAAACAGAAGAGCTGAAAGGAGAGCACTCTCACCTCATTGAGTAACAATTCTGGGATTAAATAAAGGAACTGTGAACTTATTCCTCCTCTCTAACTATCATAATCAAGTCTAAAATCTGCAAACTATCAGAAGTTACTAAAATAGGTCTTGTGGGACAAATGTTTGTCCTCACTTTTTACGTGCTATTTTTAGTATATCTATGCATTTCAGGATGATGCTTCTGTACTCTAACACAATTTTTATAAAGTGTTACAATACAGCAGGTGAAAGCTAATAGAACATTTAAATGCTAATAAATAAAATTCATTTAGATACAGTTAGAATAATTCTTTCTAAACCTTTTTTTTTTGAACTTTGTAAAAAAGAAATCAGTATACCTGACCTTTCACCTCAAAGACCAAGTAGGTTAAAGTAACAAATACCAGGAGCAAAAGAAAATCTCTGCAAGTTACTAAGTGGTAAAAGTGAAGAGAGTGTATATATAGAAAACAGAACATATTTTGAAAACATTTTTTTAACATAATGTTAAAATGCATTTGTTTCCAATTCGTTAGGTAAACAAGGTGAAAGTAAATAAAATAGTCAATATTCAGTTAATTTAAGAACACTGGTGAAGATGTTGGGTGAGCAAAATTAACAATAAAAATGAGCCATCAAAATTATAAATCTAGATAACTGCAATGAGTATAAAGCTGTAGGTCTTCGGAGAAAGTGTGTTAAGACAAGGCAGTGGTAAAGAGAGGCTAAAGACATATAATGAACTGTGTACATTATTTTACCTTGGAGTGAAGCCCACAAATAATTATGCAAATGCATTATAAATTCAACAGAAAATGGCTTTAGTTTTTCCCCTAAGACATGTCTATAGTACCTCGCAGTATTCTTACACTCCAAGGGTATTTTGAAAGGAGATGTGTATTCCTCACTTTTAATTCTGTCTCCAAAAGCCATCAATACTGCCACTGAATAACTGGATTTACAAAGCTGCCATATACCTTCAGAAAGAACTCTGCTAACAAGGCATTTATTATTTCTATTATTACTGAAGCAATATTAAAATGTTTATATTCCTTTATAGGGAGGAAAGGGGACTTAACGTAAAAACCTAATGCAGTTTTGGAAGAATGATCTGTCAAGTTTTCATAAGGATAGTTTTCCAACATTTCCTGAATATTTCCCTTGGATTCAATTTATTCAATGACCATTCACTATTCAATTTATTTGAATAAACTGAATCTAAGCTGTGTTTTTTCTTGTAAATGAAGATTTCTACCGAACTGTAAAGGATTCTGGATTATCGTATTAAGAAAATGTTTCCTAACAAATATTTTTGAACTTCTAAGGGTCTTAAGGTCAAAATCATAATTCTAAGATGAAAGACAAACATTATATTACATTTAGCATTTCATTATATATATATAATTTTTTAAAGTTGAAAAAGGAAAGTATTCAAAGGATGATTATAGCGATGTGAAAAGCTAAGCATATTTAGTTTTTAAAGCATAACTAAGGAAGGAAAACATTAAACGAAACAGAAGTGAAAATAGCTTCTATAAAATTTTTAACACCAAGATCATTAATTTAAGTGGAAGAATGCTTAAAGGATATGCTTAAGAAGTAAATAAGCAGAATCATTCCTACATTAATACAGTTATCTCAACTTATCTAAGAAAAACTCTGCTTGCTGTATTGTGATTTTAAAATAAAAATACCACTCCCCAACCTATCTAATGGTGGAAAGGTAGTTTTTTTTAAAGTATTACAGAAAGTAAAAATAGTATTAGGCACACCAGGTAAAAGGAAGGAAGAACTGGCTTTAGCATCAAACTACCAGAAATATTGAGTGGATTTTTATTGCCCTATTATATATTAATATTATTTGTTTTCTAATAATCTGTAAAATAATCTGGACGGTTTTTGATTTTTCATTTTTAAAATTACTCTGTGCATGACAAAGGGGCTGTCTTTACTGAGTTCACACCATTGTTCATCAGACAGCATGAATATTCTAGCAGTTACCGTGAAGTTCCAGAACCAAGGCCCCAGGGTTCCTGTGAGAAGCTGGCATATTATAATTATGATCTGGGACTCTGTAACATCGAATCTATGCATAAGGAAACAAACATTTCAAAATAACTTTACTCAGAGCTGTTGCTAAAGAGCCCTACTAAAAGAGGTAGTAAAAACAGATTTAAAAGGTAGCATTTTCCTTATAAAGATACCTAAAATTTAATTATGCAATTTATATACTACGATACTGTCTTCATGCATACACAAACACTTCTTATCCAATCAAAGTAGTAGAAAAGTTTAAAAAATTAAAATTGTAACACACTGAAAAAATGACTTGTAAGCAGGCAGCTGGAAACAGTACTAAAAATAGTCAACTCTCAGTTATTTAGGAGTGGAGAATACTACTTGTCAAATAATTATACTGCCTATGATATAGATCCCTTCAGTATTGGAACTATCCAGACTTCCCTGTAATTAGATATATTCCCAGCCCCTACTTTGCAAGTTTCACTTTTATTTCCGTGTTTTAAGAAACACAAACAAATCATAAATGCATTTGGCATTTCTAATTCTAATTCATTACGTAATGAGGGATATGAAGGGATTTTAATGAATTCTGTGAGAGCTGATAAGCATTTTAGTAGTAATCATCTTTTCTCAGAATTTTTAATGTTTTTTTCCCTGTAAACTCAGAAGATATTGTAATATATTTTTCTTTCCAGAAGCCCCAATGTATATATTGAAAACCCACCGATCTCCTACTTATTCACTACCCCAAGCCTCATCACTCTGAGCTGTGCTTTTTCAAAATATTAGCTGATGTATATGGTATGCAGAAAGGGTGAAAGAATTTAGTCAGTGTGACTTCTCTTCAGATACAGATAGAGCAAAAATCAAATTGGCTATCTATTCTACTGCCTGATAACCTCGAGTCTAGAATCTTTTCATTTTTTTTGTTCTCTAATTCCACACCAGCATTATAACTCACTACTACACTGGATTAGTTTATTAGTGGTTTAAAAAAAGGAAACATCTAGTTCAATCACTAAAGTTTTAGAACACAGATGGTGACAGAAAAAGAGCAGTATGGCTTCAAGTAAACACTACATCAATCAAAATTAAGAACTGAGGAATGCCAATGTATGTCCACAATTTTACCTAACGATCAGGGTGCCCTAAGTGTCACCTAGGTTTTACAGTAATATAAATTTTTTAGAATTATTTTTATAACAACTAATAAAATTAAGTAGACAGAGCTAGAGTCCAAATGAATGAATCATTGCTGAAAAAAAAATTGCACAGGGAAACTACAAACTAAAAGGAATATCTCTGGTATTTAATGATTCATGTGGTAAGTCTTCAACACATAAAATTTTGCAGAATAGGAATACCTATTTCCATATAGGTATTTGATAGAACATTTCTTGAGAGTTTCTTTGGAGGTTCTAGCAGGGGAGTGCAGCTACTCCTATACCTTTGACCAAGGAAATGGTCCTCTTCCTGGGGGTGGTTGTCCTCTTTCACAGAGTGCACAGCTTTGGGAGGGATGCACATGTAATGTTGAGGAAGCAAGGGACACCTGCCTAGTCACCCAGATCAGCTGAATCAACACTGGCGATCAATAGGGTGACAGATGTTGCAGTCAGATCGCCCTTACATCCATGATAGAACATTTCTAAACTCTTTTTGCCCTCAGTACTGGGGATTGAACCCAGGGCTTTTGCACTGAGCTATGTTCCCAACCCTTTTTAAATTTTGAGACAAGGTCTCACTAAGTTGCTAAATTGACCTGGCTGGGCTTGAACTTTCTGTTCTCTTCCCTCAATTTCCCAGTGTTGGGATTATAGACATGTGCCACCACACCTAATTCTTAAACAGAAAATGGATTCCTCACTAACAAACGATAGTTCTCTATTTATTTATTTATTTATTTATTTATTTATTTTTTTTGTGGGTACCGGGGGGTCGACCTCAGGACCTTGTGCGCCAGCAGGCGCCCGTGCCGCTGAGCGATATCACCGGCCCCTTTTTTGTATGTGGGATCCGGGAGTCGAACTCGGGCCCTCGCGCTTGCCAGGCAGGCGCTTAAGCCGCTGAGCCATCTCACCGGCCCAAGTTCTCTATTTATTATAGGAGGTCTTCAAATAATTATTATTAGAAGTTACTTGGATAAGATGAACTAGATATGTCAGACTACCAGTGGGATAGATAATCTGTTAACTTTTTTCATTTAACTATAGAAAATAAAAAGTAAGAAATTATTTGCCTACATGGAAATAAATGTTTGGTGGTATGGTTTTCAGCTAACGTAAATATGAAATCTTAGAAGCATGAACTGAAAAAAGTAATAAATGTAATGTGAAGAGCAATAGTTTATTTACTGTAATTATAAATAAGTACATGAGAAAAGAATATCTGTAAAATTAATATACTTACAGTCTTTATAAGTAGAAATAATATTACAGAACATCTAATCTAAAACTCATATATTTTATAACTTAAGAAATGAGGCTGATGAAAGCTGTGAGGCTTGCTTAAACTGATACACAGATAAGAAAATTTAGTAATAACACCTGAGTCAAGGTATAATGGCCTAGCCAGGAGTTGTGGTGCATGCCTGTAATCCCAGCACTCAGGAGGCTGAGGCAGAAAGGTCACCAAGTTCAAGGCCAGCCTGAACTATGTAATGAAACCCTGTCTCAAAAAACAAAAAGCAGGGCCGGTGAGATAGCTCAGTGGGATAAGCGCCTGCCTGGCAAGCGCGACGTCCTGAGTTCGACTCCCGTAACCCACATACAAAAAAGGGGCCGGTGATATCACTCAGCGGCACGGGCGCCTGCTGGCACGCGAGGTCCTGAGGTCGACCCCCAGTACCCACAAAAAAAAAAAAAAGCAAACAAACAACCCCCCTCCCAAAGCCCTCAGAAAAACAAACAAAAAACTGGCCTGAGTTCAATTCTAATTACTTTTTTTCCTCTTATAAGGATAACTTAGAGTATTGTTTCTTCTGAAATAATAATTTAAACAAAAGTTCTATCTTTACCAAGTGGAAAAGTGCATGTTTTACATAAGTATAGTTTTATTAAAGATTGTTTAGGGTTTCTAAGCACTGAATTTATAAAAATGACTCTACGTGACAGAATACTCTATGTGAGTCATTTATAAATTTATAAAAAATGACTCTATAACATCTTCAAGTTATAAATTTAATTTAGGACTTCAGAACGGAACTGTGAACTCTTCTATTGAGTACAATCCATAATCCTTTTAAAGAAAGTTTAATACATGTTTATAAATGAGCTTCAATTCATAATATTTAATCTTTCACCAACCCAATCCTTCCATTAAGTTCTCTAACCTCATTATCTTCCCCAGTATTTCATATATAAAAATCCTAGGAGGCTAAGTGAGGTCAGGAAAAGTCCCACTGAATATTCAGCACTCATTTCTGTCAGGGCTCGGTTTGCTCAGCCCAAGAGCACTGTAAGCATAGGGGTCTGTCCAGATGTGATAGGTACTACCATTCTCCACGAGGGGCAGCTTTTAGCTGTGACCAGAATACAGTGATGGAAGATATAGCTCATAATTTCAGGAAACGTGTATCCAAAGAATATTTGCGTTCTCATAATGCTAGACTCTGAGTAGAAATTAGTTATGAATGAATGAAAATCTTGTGTGAATTTTGTTAAAGATATTACGAACAAACTTAATAGCAATTCAAGATAGTGACGCTAAAAAGACTAAGGAGCCAGGTGCAGCGTGTATGCCTGTAATCATAGCATTTAGGTTGAGACAGCAGGATCACAAGCTTGAGTCCCACCTAGGTAAAACAGTGAGACTCTATCTCAAAATAAAAAATTAAGAAAAGAGGCTGGGGATGTAGCTCAGTGGTAGTGATTTGGGTTTGATTCCTACTGCTGGGGGGCGGGGGGAGACTATAGAAAAACAGAACAAAAATTTCTTATTTGGCAAACATGCTATTTTATTAAGTTATTAAAAGTATAACCACCTGAATCACATATTGAATTTTTCAGGATTCTTTTTACTATGCATAAAAAGAATTAAAAAAAAAGCAATTGTAATAAAAATGTTTCTAAGTGAGGTTCCCAATGTTAAGGCTGCTTTCTCGTTCCTCTAGAAAAAGAGTAAGAAAAAGTGATTTCTGACTTTCTCCTCCATGCATACAAACTTTAACATTTAATCTATTGTATATCTATTATATATCTTCTTGGAAAAATATTTGAAACCTAATCATATTTTAAGACTTCTTTAGATACATATTTATGTATTCTATATGCCTCCATTGCAAAGTATGTTTCTATGAATGCTGTGGCCTACTTTCAATTTAAAAAATAAATACTGTTTTGCTTTAATGCAAATGTAGAACTTCTAAAAACTGGATTTGACTTCCAAATCAAAACCAATTCCTTATATTAACTTAAAATTAGATGTTAACTTTAATCTCTATTATTACTAAAATTTTTTTAAAAAGAAATATAAGAAAGTAGATTAGTTTCAGTGGCAGTTTCCTCGTTATCTTGTCCCTCTATCTACCACCCTAGAATTTCTTTAGTTTTATATCTGCGCCTACCTTGCTTCATAAATTCTCCCCCTTGTCTCCTTTTCTCAGTACCTTTAATCTCTTTAACTAGTGGATTTTTTCTGCATGATCAAATTCTTTTTTCATTAAAAATACAAAACTCTCCTAACTTGGAGCCTGTATTCTCTTCTCTAATCAGTATCTCATCCCCATCACAGTCACAAGTAAACCTCTGTAATGTTTAATAAGTAATACTCTATTTATTCCACTCACTACAATCTGTCTCTGCCCCACCATTATTCAGAAACTACTATAGAGGTCTCATATTGCCAAATTCAGTGTACACTTTTCTGTCCTCATTTTGAGTCTTGGCAGCATTCAGTACTGTTCTTTTTTGAAATTCATCCTGCTTCTGGTTTTTAATTCCAGCATGCCTACACTGATTCTGGCTGTTCAGTAATTTCCATGGGCTTCTTTCTAAGCTTTCTCTTTCACGTTTTCTGCTATTTTCATTCTATTTGGATGTCTAAAATACATTTTCCTTACATACATTTTCTAAGAATTCTCCCTTTAAATAGTTCTCTTTTTATCCAATCACCCAAGGAGTCATCCTAGTATCTGCCCCCTCATTCATCCCCTAAGCCCACATGGGATTATATTCTATAGTTTCTACCTCTTGTTTTTACTTTTATTTTTATTTTTGGTTTTTTGAGACCCTGTCTTGGTCTATAGTTCAAGCTAGCCTTGAACTCCCTATGTGGCACAGGCTGGTCCTGACTCAAGTGGTGGGATTATAGCACATGCCACCATGCCCAGCTGTCTCTACCTCTAAGTCTATCCCTTTCTCTGCAGAAGTGCTGCTATTTGTGTCAGCTCAGGCTTTGTCACTCATGGTGGTTATACTGATGATTCTAACTGGTCTCCTTGCTCTGTCACAACCTACTTTAGTTTACCCTCTGCTATAGTGACCTTTTAAAAAGGTACTTTTGTCATTTCCTGGCTTTAGATCTTGCAAAAATTCCTTACAGATTTGGGATAAATGCCCTTATTTTCTTGCATAGCACGGAAGGCCCTTGATTTTCTGGATCTTTGTCTCCTTATCTCCTGCAACTCCCCTACAGGCATCTTATGATTCCACCATATGGACCTGCTTGCAGTTCTGCAAATGCAAACTTCATTACAGGAAAACACTATGTGGGAAATTCTAAGACTGTGATACCAAATCACTCCTAAAAACACTATTTGTTTTTCTGTTACTTCCATGGTTCATTTTCTCTTTTTCATTTAGTTTCCACACCATATGGCTGATGCTTTACTTGGAAAAGAATACATTAAGAGTGGCTGTTAAGTAAGTTTTCAAATACTGTAAAGGCCTGCAAGGTACCCGCAAGATGCAATCCCTAGTACCAGAAAAATGTTAATTGTGAGATAATAGGCAATGAAACATACAACTGTGAAATTCAGATAGAACAAATTCTGCCATTTCTCAAAAGAGCAGCATTACTAAAAATTAAAAATGAATTAAGACAAACCAAATGATTGTAGAAATTTATTATATTTTGTGGTTACCTAAGGTAGAGAAAGACTATGAAAATATTAAATACAAACTGTAAATATTGAGAAAAACCGTACATTTTCAATTACTGATTTATATCAGAACTCTTTAATTTTTTTTTTTACTCTATTGCACATTTGTTGGGTTTTTATTATTAATTTCTGCTCTTTTATTGGTATATGTTTTAAAATTTTTTTTTTTTGGTACTGGGAATCGAGCTCATGACCTCGTGCTTGCCAGGCAGGTGCTGTGCCACTGAGTTATATCCCCGGCCCCTTAAATATTTTCTTAGCATTGATCATTTTATAGATTGTTGATGAATGCATTGGCATAAAGTTTTCACTCAGACACTCATGTCTGCTATAGCCTCTAATAATGACACAACATTAAGATGGGCCTTAAACATATTTTCTAAACCCCTTTAGTTTGAAATTAATTTTAATAAACTTCATTTAAATAGATATCATCCAATATATTAGTAATTATTCAGTTATTATCATAAAGACATCTTAATTTCTATTTAAATAAACTTAGGAAACAATCATCTGAACTTGTAGTAAGCGATGGAATTCTTATGTATTCTGGCTTTTCCAAGGTCTAGAAAGCTATGTTTACCAGGCATTTAAATTTAATTTTTTTTTTTTAAATCCATGATTGGTTTTAGAGACTAAGTTATTTCACTTGTCATTTGCCATTAGGGATTTTTATTATGACATTTCATGAAGTATATAGTCTTTTCTCAAATTTTTTCTCTTGGAATTGTACACCATGAAAAAAGAATAACTTAAGTAGTCTAATAGGATCTGTGATACTTAATTTACAAAGTTGGTAAATGCATCCTTAACCATGTTCTAAGACTGGTTTCCTCATTAATCCTTATGGAAAAGTACTGATCTATAGACAGAAACTCTTCACTTAGGAGTTTAAAAGATGTTTATATTTCATTTTTAAACTCTCATTCATTTTGATGGCAGTAATAAACTACATGATGTGCTCATGTTTACTAAATTATTAAGAGCTAGAGTTTTATAGATTCACAAATAAAATGTGAAAAAAACCTCATTAAGCTATGACATTTAGAGATGAGAGTTATCCTTTGCTCTCAAAAACTGTCTTATCTTTCTGAAAACACATTTTTATATATCAAAATACAGTATGGAGTTAAGGTGAATGATGGTAAGGGAAAAGGTGAATTTGCCTGGAAAGACAAATGGAGATGAGTGAGAAAGGGCTACTACTTTTTTATATTGCTTTAAAAATACTAGTTTGGAAGTTAGGTATTTCCTTTTAAAAAGAGTAACAGAGGGACATATGATAGAGATTATTAGTGAACAAGTAAATAATAGTTTCTAAACTTTTTGTTTATTAAACATACTGATCTGAAAATTCCTATCAGCATAAATTCCTATCAAATACCAAATATTCTATTTGAAAGCAAAAACAAAATTACCAATAAGTGTTACTTACATTCCAAACCGCAATGTTCCGGAAACATATGTTTGCCAATGTGCACAATAAAACATGAATGTGGCAGCAAAACAACAAAAAAACATCCAATCAGGATTTGTACCAAGTTGCACTGCAATACAAGTTCCAAGAACCACAAAAACTGTAGAAGGAAAATCACAATGAAAACTTAACAATATGAATAACAAATATTATCTGAGCTAGACATGATTTTAGATGATACAAAAAGATATTCTGTGAATGTACAATCTCCTCTTATTTATCAATGATAACCAGAAAGTAGGATATAATTTTTTACATTGACCTTTCACCGCGTAACTTCAATCTCTTTTTTCACCACACCATTTAGTGAAACCAAAGCTCTTGAAAGCAAAACTGAAATATTTTGCTATTTTTTTTTTTTTTGAGTAGTCTCTTAACTTACTGATAGTGGTACTAATGAACAGTAAAAAGTTACAAGGCAAAGCAGCAAAACAAAACATACAAAAACAAAAAAGGGCCTAAATAATCCACAAGAGGACCTACATGCTTCAGACTGATAACAGTCTTTTCTTATTCAGCAGATATCTTTATGGGTGACAAGTAGACAAAAACTTCCTATAATAATTTGGAACTCAAATTACAATGCAGAAATGACTGTCATTTCAACTGAAAACAGAATAGCTGACATTCTGTAGTCAGCTGGTTAAATAACAGCCTTTACAGATACCTAACTAGTTTTATTCAGTGGGACATATGAGGTTTTCCTAACTCGGCTTTTCCAAAAGCTTAGCTGTTTTTCATTGTCTACTAAGCAAGCTGATATCAGGAAACAGTAAAGCAATTATTCTGACATGTACCTATGAGGGGTGATCATTAAACAATTAATGTTTAATTAAAAATAAAAAAAATTGTTATAGTAAAAGACATATTGCCATTGATCTCCCTCAAAATATTCCCCCTCCTTTCCATCACACTTATCCCATCATTTTTGTCACTTTCTGAAGTCATTCTTGGAAGTCCTCTCTCATCAGTGTTTTTTCTTGGTGGCCTTGATATCCTGAATGGATTAAAAACATGATGGCAATTTCTGTCAAATAAAAACTCATACACTTTATACACCAGATCTGGCACTGTGTGCCTTCTGGTCCTTCCTCAAAGTAAAAAATGACTAGGAAAAGTAAATGTTTTGAATTGATTCAGGACGTTGAGGCAGCCAATAGCACATCTAAATAAAGATATTTGCTAAAGAGGACTTCCAGAACTGCTTAAGAAAGTGGCAAGAATTATGGGATAAGTGTATTAAAAACAAGGGGAAGTAATTTGAATGGGATTAATGGCAATGTCTCTTTTAGTATAATGAATTTAATAAAAAACAAAAGTTAATCTTCACTGTGTTTTTTGATCACACTGTACATCTGCAAGTCTGGATTCAGAAAGTAAAACTATCACATTTTTTGTTTGTTTCCTTTTAAATACCATACCAAATGACAAGAAAACTGAGGAACTATATTTAAAAAAGGAAAAGTTAGGGGCCGGTGATATGGCTCAGTGGCATAAGCACCTGCTCGCAAGCGCGAGGTCCTGAGTTTGACTCCCGGTACCCACGTTAAAAAAAAAAAAAGGGAAAGTTAGAAATTCATTTAGTGTTGGAGGTGTAGCTCAATAATAAGAGAGCTTGCTCTAGCATACACAAGGCCCTGAGTTTGATCCCTAGCACTGAAGAAAGAAAAAAAAAATCATTTAGTTTCTTAACCTCTTTTTCCTCTGAACACATACTAAAATATTATATTAAAAACTTGCAACATGGTGCAAAAAAAGACATATCCCTACAATCTACCTATAGCAATCCATTGCATCCTAGCATTTTAGTGTGTTTTTTCTAGTGTTTTAAAAAGTACATATATTTAAAGTGTGTAACATGCTGTTTGATAGACAGGTATACAGTGAAATGATTACTACAGTTAAGCAAATTAACCTACTCACCATCTTTCATAGTTACTTTCCCCACTGTGTAGGAATGCTTGGAATCTACTCTCTTAGCAAAATTTTCCATATACAAAATTGTTAACTAGAACCCTGTTTACCTTAGATCTCCAGACCTCATCCTAGTCTTTTTATTTTATTTTGTGTGTTTTTTTGTTTTGTTCTGTTTTTTTGAGACAGGGTCTCACCACGCAGTTTAGTCTGGCCTTGAACTCACTATGTAGCCCACACTGGCCTCAAAATTGCAGCAATCCTCCTACCTCAGCCTCCTGAGTGCTGGGATTACACCCAGATTCATCCTGGTCTTTTTATCCAAGCCCACATCATATATATATAATGCAAGTCTAAAACGTAATTTTAAATGTCTACATAAGATCCACTTAAATATAAAGACTATAAATTACCAAACCAGTCTCTTACTACTGTATTCATTGTTTTAGATTTTTTTATAATGACAATCATATCTTAAGATTTAAAAAAAATGTTTAAAAACAATACTTAGGTTTAAAAATAAGTATAAATGAATTTAATTTCCAAATGCTGACAATAATGAACAACTATTAACCAGATTTATAGTCTTAAATACTAAAATTTAATATAAAATCATTTATTCTAATAACTACATAAACCTCTTATATATCCTAACACTGTTTATATCACATTGTTTTTATCAGTTAATACCCATTAACATTAAAAAAGCAGCAATAAGTACCTGTTGATAGTGAATCACAACCATGATCAAAAAGTTCTCCCAAAGGAGAACTACTATTGGTTCTTCTTGCCTGTTTCCCATCTATAGCATCCAAAGACTGGTAAATGAAAAGGCCACATGCACAAGCAATATATGCCCAGAGAGGTGCCTGTGAAATAAAATAAGAAAGGCAAGTATATTTCAGAAATATTAGCTACTGTGTCTGGCTAATATACTTTTTACCTACAGATATTTTATGCTCATTCTCTAGAGGAGTACTGCTGGCTGGAAGCTATAGAAGACACATGTATCTTTCTATCATAGAAATGCCACATAATGAAGATCTTACTGAAAGAATTAGGATTGTTAGGAGAAATAACTTCCCTGCCTTTAGGAGTACTCAAGGAGATCTTGGATAACTTACAGTCAACCCTCCATATCCTTGGGATCCTACTCCATGGATTTAGTCCACTGAGGCTTTAAAATATTCAGTATAAAAAACTGCATCTGTATTGAACACGTACAAACTTTTACTTTTGTTGCTACTCCTTAACAATATAGCATAATGAGTACTTAACAAAGCATTTACACTTTATTAAGTATAAGTAATCTGTTGATGATTTAAAGTATAAGGAAGGATGTATGTAGGTTATATGCAAATATTATACCATTTTATAAAAGAGACTTAAACATCTGCAAATTTTGCTATTTGTGGGGGAGTCCTACAACTAATCCCTTGTCCAAAAGGTGACTGTACTTCACAGAAATTTCACAGAAATTCTACAAGAGACTAGGGTATGTTTCTACAAGATTCTTCCCAATGTTTTGATTCTAAGATTATAAGAGTCAATTAATGAATAACCTTACATGCTAATCTCAGAAGGAAACCAGTAGGTTAAACAACGATAAACAGATTTTCCTACTGCAGGACCTATTCCAATCCTTAATACTGCTAATACATACTATGAATATTCAAGAAGGGGAAATGATATATCGATTTTCCACATTTAAGTACGTAATTTAAACTTCATCAGTGGTTCATAGAATACTAGGGAAATGATGATCCAGTGTATAGTGCTGAGAACATTATTTTTAAAATATTTACAGTCATATCTTCAAGGAATAGTTTCTCTTCTCTCAGAAACCGAACTGCTGGTATTGAATTTTTTATTATCTTTAAGAATGTAGAAGAATGTTTTATATCCTTTTTCACTAGGTGATCAATATATTTTGCACAGCAAAGGAGTTTCTCTCTGAAAGAGATCTGTTTGGAATTCAGTTATGAGAAGTTAAGGATCTTCCCTGAAACATTTTCTTGATGTTCCATATCCGAGGACACTGAGGCTATTAAAAGAACCAGAGAATACCGCTCCCTTAAACTGGAGTTACAAATCTGGAAAGTGATTATGTAATCATACTTTATATGTAACAATACTGAAAGGGGCAATTAATCCTATGTGATGATGAACCCCCTCTTCTGGATATTAGGTCTACTGCTTCTTGCTCATATATATATTTTTTTTTTTAAATTTGTTTTGAGACAGGGTCTTGCTATGTATTCAGTTTGGCCTTGAACTCACTATATAGCCTCTGCTGGCCTTAGACTCACAGCAATCCTCCTGCCTCAGCCTCCTGAGTGCTAGGATTACAGGTGTGTACCACCATGCCCAGCTGCTTCTTGCTTGTAAAGGAATTCAATAACTCAGGCTGTACTACCTTACACAGTAGTTATTAACCATGTGTAGTTATTTATTTTAAATTAATTAAAATTAAATAAAATTAAAAATTCAGTTACAGTAGGTTCATTTCAAAGCTCAACAGCCACACGTGGCTGTGGCTACCATACTGGACCATACAGACATTTCTCACCATCACAGAAAATTCTACCGGATAGCTCTGCAACAGGGAACTGGAAAGGTAGGGACTTTTTGGGGTCTAAACTTAGTATCTTAATGGTGCGAAATATTACCATGGAGCAGAGATTTAACTTCAACTATCAGTGTACACACAATCCTAGAAAACAGAAAAATAATAACATACATAAAAAAGACAGAGTAAGGCTCTCTTCTTCTGGTTTTCCTGTCTTCCTGTAAATCTATCTGTAGTAAACTAACCTAATATTTATGTACTTCTTCCTTATTCCCATTATTTTACAACTCTCAGAGGTATTTTGAAAAGAAAGCTTTGTAATTCTAAAAGTATGGTCTCAGTTAACAGCCTGGGAAAGATACTAAATGAAGGAACACATGCATCAGTCATGCTATCATTAATCCTGGTAGATGGGTAGGGGACTAAAACCAATCTGCAAAATTTTGCAGAGATACTCTTATGTGAGTCAACTAAGGTAAAAAATGACAAATACCTGGCATGACTGAACTTCTCAAACGGAACTGGAAGACTTACATACATACAAATGTACACATATGCTGGTCAGAGATTTTTCCCCTTGGGAGGATACATCAAAAAAAATTATTACACATGGTTATGTTTGAGTAGAGGGATTGGAGGAAGGAGTAGGAAGCAAAGGCAGGTAAAAGAGGAAGATTTTACTTTTTGTCTTATACTTTTCTTTGAATTTTTACATGTACTTTTCCCCCCTTTCCTTTTTAAGGTCAATCAAAGTTAACTGTGCAGTGAGATTATGAGCAATGTGGCATTTTAATTGTCTTTTTTCATTTTTCCATACTAAAAATAATCTAACAAGTTAGTAAGCTGAATCAAAAGCATTAATCTTAGCAATAAAAAGTATCAAAAACAAATGAGCGTTTAAATAAAACCTTATCACTAGATTCCAAAAAAATGTATTTAAATTCAAAATAACTCTTACTGGTAAGTCATAGCTCAGTTTTGGTTTTCAAGTGTATAAAATAGATAGTCATAGCTCAGTTTTGGTTTTCAAGTGTATAAAACAGGTAACACTAACATCCTTTATCTGTCTTATGTGGAAAGCATATTAACATACATTAAGCGGTAAGACAAAAATCCAAATTAATTTATGATACTAAAAAGAAACTAGCTGATGAAGTTTAAATACTCAGTAGTAAATAAATCAAGGGGATAGGGATATTTTGATACTCCACATGAAAGACAGAAATCATTCAGGCAAGGTGCCACACACTGGTAATCCCAGCACTCTGGGACCTGAGACAGGAGAATCCACATACAAGCCTAGCCCAGACAACATTTTTTGTTTTGTTTTGTTTTGTTTGAGACAGGGTCTCATTATGTTCAGGCTGGCCTTGAACTCCAGTGATCCTCCTGCCTCAGCTTCCCCAGTGCTGGGATTACAGGCATGCACCACCTTGCCTGGCTCAGCCCAGATAATTTAGTGAGGCCCCGTTTGACAATAAAAGACAAAAACGGTTGAGAATGTAGCTCAGTACAAGGGTCCTGGTTTAGTCCCTAATAACACACTCAGAAAAGAGAGAGAAAGAGAGAGAGAGACTGAGATTGAGATCACCCTGGGATGCTGTGACAGAGGACTGCCAATTCCAGCCCAATTTGGATAACTTAGCAACCTGTCTTAAAAAATAAATAAATAAATAAATAAAGCTGGAAATGGAGCTAAGTATAAAGACCCACTCTCCATTTCTACCTTAGGAATTTTAAAATAAGGACTAACTCATTTTCCTTTCTATCTACTAGGAAATGTACTTTCTGTAACAAAAAACAAACCCAACTGAAATCAGTAAAATAATGTACTAGTTAGCTTTTCATTGCTGGAACAAAATATCTGACATAAACCATATAAAGGAGGAAGGGTTTATTTTGGTTCAGTTTCAAAGATTCATTCCACAGTCAGCTGCCCGGGGCCAGTAAAATCCCCAAGGTCACACCCCCATGATCTACTTCCTCCAGTGAGACTCCACACGTCCTAACAGTCCAACAGTTATGAACTTATCTTGGGTCTAACCCACTGATGAAGTCAGTGCCTTCACAATCCAATCACCTCTCCAGCATCTCTTAATTCAATCAAATTGACAGTTAAGATCAACTGGCAAAAACAGGGATTTTCTTTTCTATCAGAAAGACTGCTATCTGAAACTCGGATCCATTAAAAAAATCAGTAACTAAAAAAATACATGGAAAGTTCATAATACTTAGACATGAAATAATGATGCCTTACTGGTAAAAGGCCCAAAAGAATTAGAGGTGTAATGAATGGAAATTTTCCTGGATGATAAATGTCATTCCAAAATGCTTATTATCAAATATAAAAAATTTAAGGATTTAGATAAATTTATGACTCCATATATTATGTATCAGAGAAAATCAGGCATGGGAGAGGTTGCAGGAAGAAAAGGTTTATATTTAATCTTTTTTGACCAATGTAGTAATAACCACCACATTATATGCTAGGTACCCTGAATGCATGATCTTATTTAATATCCATTATACGCACAAAACAAGATTTAGAATGATAAAGTATGACTAGGAAAATTTACATACCTTACTGAAGATCAAAGATAATAAGGACCTATCATGGAAGATAGCCATGACCTATTTTAATACCTTCTGATTTGAGTCTAACAAATATTTCTAGCATGCAGCTATAAATGCATCCAGGCATACCCTTTCTTCATAGAACACTGCTTTTCCTTGCAGAGCAATGAACAGTGGCTTAGTTATAGTCTACCTTGATTCCTCCCAGTAGCAATTTGGAAAATTTCCCTGTAATCAGAGTATTTTCTATTCTGAAAGTTTCCCAAAGTTTTAACCAATTCTGGGATTACAACAATAATTCCAAATCACTTAAGAACAGTGGCCAAGTAAAATAATGAAAGGGAACATGATACCTGGTATTCAATAAATGACTGTTAGTGGCTGAGCTACTTTTGAACCTATTGTCACTCCCTGAACTCCATTCTCGATTTACCTGCGGACTACTGGAGGGCTTTCATTGGAATCAACCTACCTGTCTCCTCTCACATATCCATACCTATAATGACATGTGAGACCTGGATCAAACTCCTGTGTAAGCAGTCAAGGCTCAGGTAAGCTCCATGTGAAACAACTCAAAGGACATATGATAAAGAATCCCAAGACATGTTTAAGCAATTGTACTGGTTTTTGCTTTTAAAGGTCCTGATTGAGGTAAAACAGGATACTAAAGAAAATAAGGGAAAACCAGAAATATATTCATACAACCTATATAAACAATATTTGTACAGTAAAAAAGGAATTACAACAAAGATACTCAAGGTAGTGGAAATAACTACCTGGAAGGTAAAAATCGTATTTTATATGGAACTGTGAACTTTAATAGCCATTCACTTTAAGAGATATACATAGAAACAAATGAAATAATGAAAATAGCAAAGAATCAGATTCTGGTAATTTTATCTCCAAGGACAAGTCACCCAAAAAAGACTGCTTTAAAAAATTACTTCAAGCGTAAAACAAGATAAGGAATGTTGTGGCCATTATGATCTCATATAGTGCACAATCATGATATGTTTAGTTAAAGATCACCTCTGTCTTCCTGGGTAATCTGAGACTGATTATTCTGATTAATACAGGCAAAACAAGTATTTCTGATTCTCTTCCATCTACTACTTTAGTTTACCATTTGACATGGAAATCTTAAAACTAAAGAAATAAACATTAATTTACCCATAGTGATCAAGAGTACTAGTTTAGGTTTCAAGTAATGGGTATGCATAATAGAGTGTAAAAATAGAAAAGAGGTGTGAATTTGAGAAGGTCTAGGTAGAAGCTTTGTAAGCAATACTATGCTTCCTTTCTTAATGGCAGTCAGACTAGGACACAGAACAGAAAATATATTACTCTGACTTTTTCCTTGCCCTATTAGAATAATAGTGACATACGTGAAGTCTTGCAGCCATATGTGTTTACAGAAGAAAAGAGATATTTAACAATTCTCACTGGAATGAAGGAAAAAATACTTTCGATAAGACTGGTTTATAGATACACTACCTTAAATACCAGAGACGTTTCTCTCTGATCATTTTAAACTTTACTAAAACTTTATTCAGTCATCTAAAAAAAGGTGGGGGGGGTTCTTTTGTAAAGGGTTGGGACTTTACATGTTAATTCCTGCTAGTATTAATTTACCTACTAGGATCAGCATATACCCTTTGCATAAAGTTGGTTGTACTTATGATTTTATTACAGTGTGTATATATTTAAAAATAGCTGACAGCTGTCAGATTGTCTAACCTTTAATTAATATGACCCAAAAATCCCAATTGTAATGTTTCTGGTAGACAATAAATGCTGTTATCAATTGTTTAAATAGTTCCTCTTACCTGCTCTGTAGCTGTAGGGCAGTAGAAGACTAATAAAATAGTTGTACAGATGTTTATCAATAGTCCAATGATGGTGATGAGATTTGGGGCAATCCAGGAGGGAACTCTTCCAACTAACCATTCCCAATACCCCTGCATTAAGGGCTCAAGCAGGGACCGTCCAGCACTCTGGTACCTATGTTCTTCTAGCCGCTTTAGCTGGTGTCTTGACAATGGTGGTGTAGGTAACTGAAACAATTTATTTAATACACACCCAGTAGTACTCATATGCCCGAAGCCCATGGGGGACTCCGGGTGAGAATCTCCACATCGCTTCCTTGTTGACCGATGCCCACTCATGGATCTCGGTTTTCTTTAACTTGGAGAGAGCACCTTATCTTGTTTTGTAGCTTTTTGTGGCTAGTGTTTATCTGGAAACAAAAAAAAAAAAAAGACATTTGTCAGATACTACTCAGTATCCGTAAATTTAAAAAATTCAACCTCCTAATAGAATAATACTAAACAGGAATTAAAACTAGGGGCCTAATTTTGGTTCTGGTTCTTGTTGAAGGTGTATAACCTCACCTATAAGTGAAAATTAAGAGACTTTAATAGTCATGCTTCCTGTTACCTTAGTTTGTCTGACCTTAAAGTTCATACTTTTCATCTCACACTACTTCCAGTATGAAAATTGATGTTCCAAGGCTAGCAGTTTAGTATTAATATCAGACGAATGACTTAGTTGAAATGGGTCTTAACCTAAATTTTTATTTAATGAAAATGGCCTATATTTATGGAGCATTTTCATTATAGTACTCAAAACTAAGTACTTTATATATGTGAACTAACTTAATCCTCTCAACAACTCTAGAAGGTAGGTGCTATTAATTACCTTCATTTTTTTTTTTTTACAGAAAAAGAAACTAAGGCACAGTGAGGCTAATTAACCTGTCCAAATCACACGCTTTATAAATGATGTTAAAACAAACCCAGGATTTCTGTTTAAGCTAAGTTGAAAAATGAAACTTATTGGTGAAAGGGGATATAGATGATATTTTAGTTGGCAGTAACAGCAGCAAAAAAATGTAAAAAGTAATATATCTCAGCAGTGTGACCTGACGATATGGGAAGTAGTAAAAAAACAAAGATAAGTAGATTAAAT
The DNA here is from genome assembly GCA_028451465.1 of Erethizon dorsatum. NCBI lineage: Eukaryota > Metazoa > Chordata > Mammalia > Rodentia > Erethizontidae > Erethizon > Erethizon dorsatum. The sequence goes on from CM051829.1 coordinate 84,405,119, forward strand.
GATTACCATTAATAAAGGACTTTGAGTTTAATTCCTGAAGTACTTTCATTTGATTTAGAAAAGATTAGATAACATACTTAACTATGATTAAGGAACTAATTGTAAGAACATTTTAAAATTTGCACATGATATCAATAGTTTTAAGTAGTGAAGGCCTAGAATAGGGTGGTAAAAACAGAAATATAGAAGACAGTCAAGTCTACAGATAATTTCTTAGGAATTATCTTAGAAGGAGGAATCAGCAGAAAGTAGTTAGGGATTAGATATGAAAAGAGAAGCAGCAGAAGGAAAAAAGAGTCAAGCCTGTAATGGAGTATGCTGGGAAGCTGAGGCAAGAGGATCACAAGTTGCAGCCCAACCTGGGCAACTTAATGATACCCCAACTGAAAATTTAAAAATAAATAAATAAACAAATAAATTTAAAAAAATAAAAAGAGCTGTGAATGTAGCTTGGTGTGAAGGCCCTGGGCTCAATCCCCAGTACCATTTAAAAAAATGTCAGTAGCTAGAGATTAGTGGCCTTACTGTCAAAAGGAAAAGTTGGGAAGAAAATCCCTTTGCTATTCTTTGGCTTTTTCGAGGGGGAGAGTGGAACTGGAAGCAAGCATAGGTAGATAAAATACACATTCAACTTTTTAAAAGAATGTTTCCTTTTTGTTTGGTTTGTGTTTTGGAAGTGCTGGGGATTGAATCCAGAGCCTCTCATATGCCACATAAGTACTCTACCACTGAGCTACACCCTCAGACCAACAATACCTCTTTCTCTCCCTTGCTTATTTTTTTTTTTGGATACAGTGTCTCCATATGTTGTCCAGGCTAGTCTCCTACCCTGGGATTTAAGCAATCCTCCTGCCTCAGCTTCCAAAGTAACTAGGACTATAGGCATGAGCCATGGCACCCAGTTGATACATACAACTTTTAAGTAGAAATGTTTTAGAGCAAATCAAAAGACTGGAGTTTAAGAGATGAAAATTTCAAGTCATCATTTAGAAGCTATAGCCGAAAGACTAGAAAGGAGAAAATTTCAAAGATACGGGTTTGGAAACTCACTGTGCTTAGGAGGAGGAACAGAAACCCAGAGAGAAGGTGGGGGTGGGAGGAAGAGAAAGAGAAAGACAGACAAATAGAAGTAACAAAAAAGAATAATCTTAATAGAACTAAAAGAAAAGAGTGTGGCATTGAAGCAAGAAAGATATACTTTGATTTTCTGGCTGAAAATTATCTGGAAAGCAGTATGAATTTCCAGAAATTGTGAACTACGGGAATACAGAATGTGATAGTGTGTAGGACATCTCAACAGTGAATCTAGTATCATGTCCAGTTGTCACCCCTCCATTTTGTGTGTGTGTGTGTGTGTGTGTGTGTGACAGGATCTGGTGTATTCTGCCTTGGCAAGATAGCTGCGAGAGTGGTGGAAAAGACCAAAAACTAGAAAAGGCCACACTATGGCTGGGGAAGGTGCGCGCATGTGTTTGTGTGCAGAGGAGGAAGAGGATCGCTCAAGGTTAGGCTGGACATGTGGATATAATGTTGGTGCCCATATACAGGCCAGGAGTTCCTCCTTGTATCACTATAAATATCCACTTCCAAAACTGTAATTTATCAGTAACTTAAGGTGGTATCTAAGACCTCTACCAAGCATGTACTTCAACATTTGGTTCAGAAAACAGTCACTGTAGTCGAGCTAACTTCATCAAGTAAATTTTTAAAATCTCAAAAGAATCAATGCCACAATTTAACCAACTGTGGGTCCAAAATAAAAATAGTTGATATTTCAAACCAACAATGCAAATCAAAGCTAAATTCTTACTATTTCAAAGAACTCTTCCTCACAAATTGCATCACAGGGCTATTCATTAAATTTGTTTAAGCAATGTTAATATAATGTTAAACGGCTCGTGCTGAGATCACTTGAAATCAAATAATACTGATAATGACCAAAACACTTAGCTTTACAGTACCCAAATTTTTTTACAATCAAATTGAATGATGTATTTTCACATTAGGTAAGCTACAATCAGCTCTTATGCAACTGCATTTGAAAGAAGAATAAAAAGTTTAGTCAATTTGTATTTTATTGTTGCAGTGTTCCAGTCTCTTACTATTTAAAAAAAAAAGGTGATACCTTGAGCCTGCTTTTGGCATTGAACAGCTATAAGCAACTGATCCTTATGGTTTTAAATGTGAACATTTGGCAGGACTAGGTGACACACTGATACTTTCATTGTGAGCCCCAACCCCCGCAATGACCTAGATATTTTTAATCTTTTATTTCTCCTTTAGAAAAATCTACACTTTGACAAACCTTCCCATATTTAGCCATTGTATAATTCATACATGAAAAGAAACAATACGTTTTTGATGATTTTCCTTGTTAACATTTCAATTTGACAACATTGTGTCTATGAAGCTATAAGCAACAACACTGTAAATACATTCAGATACAGGTAGCCTCTAACATACAAATGCTAAGACTACTTTGCTTTGGACACATATAAATAGCCAGAGAGGTTGCTGACACTGCCACAGGCCAATCTCCATTTCTTTCTTTCTTTCTTTTTTTTTTTTTGATCTTTTTGGGACAGGATTTCACTATGCAGTTCAGGCTGGCCTGGAACTTGCAGTGATACTCCTGCCTCAGCCTCCCGAGTGCTAGGATTACAGGTGTGCGCCACCTCGCCAGGCCTATTTTTTTCTATTGCAATGAAAAACCATCTCAGAAAAAAGAGACGTTCTTAAATTTTAGCAAATGAAAAGCAAGCATATGTCAAGGAAGCAGGTGGCTACAACAGGAAGATCAGGGCTACTGTATATGGAGAAAGGAAAAAGGACATGAGAATGAAAATAAGAAAAGGAAGTACAACTATTACAAAAATTATTTAAGCACTTGAGAACTTTATACAGAGTCAGGCCTATGCCAAAAAAGTGTGAGCAGAAAGTATCCTTTCTTATCACAGTACAAAGAACCAAAAAAAGGAAAAAGGAAAGTATTAAAATTATTGTTGGCTAGCCTCGAAACTTACCAATCAAGTTTTTATGAGAAAATGGATTCCAAGTTCTGCATGCATTCAGGCAACAACTGAATGCAATGAATAAGACAGACATAGTTTCAGCTCCCATGTCCAGTGGGAAAATAATTAAAAACTGGTAAACAGCAATAACATTACACAGTGATCTGATGGGCACTAAGAAGAAAACAAAGTGTTGAGCCAGAAAATAGCTTGCAGTACACACTTTAAACAGTTGTTGAAGTCTTTGAAGAACTAGCTTTTATACCAAACTCAGAGAAAAGGCAGGAATTAGACATCTTAAGAGCAGGAAGAAGAGTCCACGAGGCAGGAAAGAACTTGTTCATCTATCTGAGAAATCACAAGGGCTGGAAAAGCAGGATAACACAAAGTCTGAAGAGCCAGAGGAATGCAGAGGTTTACTGACTATGGCAAAGACTTGAGATTTTATTCTCATATAATGGAAAATTTAATTTAATAAAATTTAGTATTTAATTCTGATATAACCACCAATGAATTTATAATAAAAGCTACAATTTTGGAACACAGTTCATTGGTAACTGAGGATGTATTTTTATACATCACATAAGTGAGTATTTTAAACTAAAAAATTCCCATCATCTGTAATTCAGTTTATGATAATACTGACTGAAATCTTATAGTAACTGCAACCATTCCATTTGCTATAACCAGGCTCTAGTGCTCTGCTCCCTTTGTAGCACTCATCACACTGAATGTTTTCTGCCTGTTGACCCATTTTATTTTGTTTTGTTCTTTTCATATACTGCTCAGTAAGCTCCACGAATGCAGGGACCTTGTCTGTTTTGTTAACATTCTTTTCCCACCATCTCATGCTGTACCTAGCACTAAGTAGGTGATCAAATATGATTCAGCTAGTGTTTAACGAACAATCTTAATTGTACTAGACCCTATAGAAATTTCAAGAAAAACAAATACACCATTGTATAATCTCAAGAAGCTCAGAGGGTTGGGGGTAATATTATATAAAGCTAAATTATAATGTGCTGTCAATAAACCGTTTAGAGAGTCCAAAGGAGAAGACACACGGTTTGACAAAGCATTTTCTTTGTGCAGGCATGGATAATTATATGAAAAGGCCAACAAAAGTACAAAAATGTAATCAAATATTTAATGAATACATTTACTAAAATTATAACTTACAGGTCTTAAAAAATCCATCATGCAGAACATTTGTATTTATGGCAGCTGAAGATAATGGCATCCTGACTACTTTATTCCTATTGTGGACTTCAGCACAGTGAACATCTAACATGTATCACATTTAAACAAACAAAAAACAAAACCCAAAATACTCCAACCGCTGAGCAGAGCATAAGGTAAACTCACACAACCTCCAACCTGTTGTGTGAAATTCCAGAATTTCCACTCCTCCCCATGTCTAAGGATGCCAAGTTTTGATCTGCACTGATTCAGCAGTATGTTTACAATCTTTCATTGGGAAATGGGTAGTACATAGACCTTTCCCACCTTTATGGCACTGCTAAAGGAAAATACTAATGGTCAACACTATCAGGAAAGGGGGTAAATAATAAAGAACAAGTGAAAAAAGAAAAAAGAAAGAAAACAAAAACAATAGGATCACAGGATTAAGTTCAATATTATTTAACAAATGATCCATAAAGTAAGTTTACAAAAACAAAAGCCTTTTCAGCAGACTTCGAAGCAAAAATGGTACTGTGTAATACAACCTGAATCTAGTGGTTTGCTGAAGTGAAACTGCATTTCTTAAAAAAGGAAATAATTTTCTCCTACGGGGCAAAACAAAACAAAACAAAACAAAACAAAAGCCTCGCATTTTTGAGGTAATTTTCTATTAAGAATTGCACAGCATGATCCTTAAAAAGAACACAACAGCACCTTCTGCCAGTTTTATCTAACTTATTTATCTAACACATTTAGCTAACATTTCCTACATTAAGGGTTGTAATGACAAGTTGTACAAGGATTTTTCACAGCACGGAATGAATATGCAGCTTTTACAATTTTAATTCTTGGGTTTTTATGTGAACGTCAATGATTCTAAGTTGGTAATGTTTCAAATGCTCTTTTCACAATATTATGTTTTGAGTTAGTCAACCCAATACACACGTATTTGGTCACATTCCTACTAGTTCGTGAGTAGGAACTGAATATTGTGAACGTATACAAGTGAAACATTAATAGTCATTGAAAAATAACTACGATTTTGCTTACTGTCATAACATAGATCCAGTGATAAATTACAAGACTTCAGGCAAAATCATATATTCAACACCAATGATGCAAAATGGCAAAAATGCCAAGCACCAAACTGGAAAAAACAAACACGGTTAAATGTAAGGATCTCATTCGTCCAAACGTTCCTGGGAACACCCGCAAACACCAGCAACCCTCTTGCTTTTTCTCCTTCCAAGAATACTGGTGAAATAAAACCTCGCTGGGAATCTCAGAGCTTGTCAATAGGGTCTGGAATTTCTAGAAAAGTTGCTGACCAAGAAATGAGGCCCAGCCACAAAACACCACCACCACATTCCAAAAGTAAGTCAAAGCCGGCACAAGATGTCACACGGTTTGTGGACTGGGGTGCACCGGGGCAGGAGGGTGTGGACGTGACAGGCAAGGTCGGTTCCAAGCAGGCAGCGCCCTAGCCCTGGACCCGCTGAGCACCGGCTGGCGGCAGCCCTCGCTACCCAGACTCCGCTCCCACACTGCTCCCAGGCTCCCGCGCCAGGGCTCCGCCACCTCCCTCACCAGAGCCCCCAGAGGGGGAGTCACTCGCCCCTCGCCGTCCCCACAACCCCGCGCGCGAGGCCACCCTGCGCTTGCAGGAAGGACCGCGTCCGCCTTGGCTAGCCCAGCACGGCTACATCGTAACGCCCACCCCAGAGCTTCCAGCGCTCTCTCCACTCCTGCTGGGGGAAAAGCCCCCACCAACACTTCTTTCTCTCAGAGACGATCCTCGCCCGCAGCCTTACCCTGACCCCAACAAGTACGCTCCTAGAAATAACTCCGACTCTGGGGCACTGAGTGACTCCGATCGGCGGCAGCACGTTCACGACACTTTCGCGATTGCCGTAAAGAGAGATAGGGCAGGAAGGAGCGGCGGCGCGCCCGGAGTTGGACGGGTCGCTCGGGAGCGCGCCCAGGCCCCGCCCTGTCTGCAAGCTTTGGGTAGGCTCCAGAGCCTGGGGCTGGACCGGCGAGGTGAGCTGGGTCAGGTAGGCCGAAAGGTGGGGTCGGGAAGAGGACTGCCTCTCACCCCGCCTCCCCCACCTCCCGGCCGACGCTCCCTTTGGAGAGGTGTGTTGGAGGGTGGGAAAGGGTGAGCCGGGGCAGTGTGCGCGTCCTACCCGGGTCAGTCCAGTCAACCCGGGGGGCCGACGCGCGAGGCGCTGCTGACTCTCGCTGCCTGCGGGCACCACGCTGCGGGGCGCCGGTGGTGGTGGGACTGGCGCGGGCACCCAAGGGGAGCGGGTAAGTGCCGAGAGGCCTACAAGCCTCTAGTCGCTGCCCCACCTGTCTCCTTCCTAGGTCCCCTCAGAGTCGCCACTCACCGCCTTCCCTAAATGGTATCCCGCAGCTTTCCTTCGCACCAGACAAAGCAAAGCCGAGATCTTTACTTTAGTCCCACGTACTAGCGGAAATATGCAGCGGTCTAAATAATTCTTCAGGTTTTGCTTGCGGAGATACCGAGAACTTTGCCCCCAGACCCTCAGAAACAATGTCTGAGTTTACGTCATCACTTCTGGACTCGGACTGCGTGGTGGGAGCAGGCGTGGAGGGAGTTGAAGTAACAGTGGTGCCTCGATTCACGACCTTAGTTCGTTCCAAGGAGTCTGGTCGCAACCCAATTGGACGTGAACGGAATCAAATTCATGGTTAGATTCAATGTTGACTTTATAGAGAAATTTGACTCGGTTCGCGACCAATTTGGTTTGCGACCAGAATCGTGGAGAGAATTGAGTTTGTGAACCGAGGTACCACTTTTAGGTCCTTGACGACCTTCTATTCACACGGAACTCAGTTGTACTGCAGGGAATGGTCCCAATACCGAAAGGAAATTGCTATTCCTTTGTATTCCCACAATCGTGCTTTACAGTAACATGCATCGAAAAAACAGAGAACATAGTATAGAAATATTTTTCCAGTTCCCCAAAGTTTTATAAATCTGTACCCAGATGCAACTCTAGAATTTGTGTTGCATTATCCGATTCTCATTTCTCTTCCATGTAATTTATAAAAAAAAAAAAAGTACACAATCTTCTAGATTCTTCAGGATTTAACTATTAGAAAATGTATTTGTCAGGAGGCTAGGTTAGAAGTTAGGAGAATAACTATTGTGTATTATGTTTTGCTTTGGGCGTGATGGTTCTTTGGACCCCTGAAAGCAGCTCAGGGTTTTTGTCTGTGTACTTGAACATTCGGAATTTAGTTTCTTATTTTTTAGAAGCCACCACGTAGAGGAGACAACACGGGTTAATCTTATTACCAGTGTCTTTATAATTTTGAAAAAAATTAACTGCATTTCTGATTCATGGATCTTCAAAGAAAGCACAGAAGATGAGAGGTGCAAGAACATTTTGTTAAACACTGTTAGTACTATGTAAAGTTTATTCCTGAATATTTTCAAGTATTTTAAGTTTTTTTTTGTTTTTTGAGACAGGGCCTCGCTGTGTAATTCAGGCAGGCCTTGAACTCACTATGTAGCCCAGGCTGGTCTCCAACTGGTGGCAGTCTTCCTGCCTCAGCCTCTTGGATGCTGGGATTACAGGTGTGCTCCACCCTGCCCAGCAATTTAAAAGTTTTTTTTTTAAACTATTAACCATTAAAATTCTAATTTTGCTTGGTTGGGAATTACCCTACCAGGCATTCAGCTCTCTAAGGTGAAGTTACATGGGCAAGTAGTTAACTTTCTTATCTAGCCTGCATTTAGATTTCTCAGTTGTCATTGGCAAACTGGCAAACTGGCAAACCACTTCAATTGTTAGTTTAAACAACATTGTGGAGAGCCTAAGAAGATATGTATACAAGATGATTTATACCTAGAAAGCATACATAGAAGTTGTACCCCATATAGGTGGTTAGTTATGACTGTAGAAAATTAATTAGCTGTCATTATATATATATTTATATATATGAATGATTGAACCCACTCCTTTTTAATTTTTTAAATTTTGAGAAAGGATCTTGCTAAGTCCTTAAGTTGCTCAGGTTAGGTATACTCATGATCCTTTTGCCTCAACCTCCTGGAGTACTGGGATTCAGTATTATATTTTATGCTTATTCTGTTCCACTCCAAGGGACAATCGTTTGAGGGTTTGGCTGTTTTACAGATTAGAATACTGTAACTCAGAAGTTAAGTAACTTGCCTGAAATCATACAGTTGAAAAATGGTAATAGTAGGACTTATTTTCCCTTAGGTAAATCCAATCTCACAGCTGAGTTCTTTACTTTGCTTCAACACTAGCTATGCTGTATTTTGCTTAATAATAAGCTATCATTCTTCCCTAATTTTTATCCGTCATCTATAGGAAGGAACATTTTTCTTTTTCTTTTATCCTTTTTGAAGTTAGGGAAAGGTGTCTGGTGTAATAAAGCACGAGAAAATTGATATCCTGAAATTAAAACATTATTTAATTCCAGATGTTAACACCATCATAAAAAATTCAAGTATCAGTTCTTTAAAGAAAAATAACCTGGTAATAATTCTGTAGCTTCATGTTCTGTCCACGAACAAATATTGATGTGTTTAAATTGTACTATTTAAAATCATGTGGATTTAAATAACTTGCTATTTTCTTTGTCCATGGATTTTAGAATTTATAAATGGTACAGGTTTGAACAGTTTTGAAGACTGAAATTTTGTGAACTTGTAAAACAGGTAATTTATCTTTCAAATTCTAGAACAGGAACAAATATTTGTTGACCACCTATGGTAGTGACATTATCTCATTTAGTCCTTGAGTTACCATCCGTTATGCATCAACAATGTGTCAGGTTCTTTTGTGCTACCAATGTAACCTCTATAATAACTATCCGGCATAGTCCTGTGGAACTTTTCCATTATAAAGAAATGATCATATTTTTTACTATCTTTTCAGTAGGCACTAGAAAAATGGGCTTTGAGCACTTGAAATGTGGCTAGTGCAACAGAGAAACTAAAATTTTTAATTTTCTGTTATTTTAATCAATTGAAATTTTAACTGAAATAGCTATATATACCTATTGGTACTGTATAGGCAGTGCAGTCTATGCTGATAGTATTACCATTTTTCAAAGGAAAAACTGATTCAGAGAAGTTACGAAGCTTTTCCAAGTTCATACAGTTTTATTAAAAAAGTTTTTGAGCAAAAGAATACTTTAGGAATGTTAATTTGGCAGTGAAGTTAGAATGGATGGAGGAGTGAGAAAAGCCAGAGACGTGACAGTCTGAATCAAGTGGTTACACAGTGTGCACTGGGAGGAAGGATGGTTGTTAATGACTTCTAGAAATAGAATTGCCATCATTCAGTGAAGCATGTTGGGGCTTTGAGAGAGAGAGCTCAGGGTTACTCTGAAGTCTTAGAATCTGGGTAACTTGGAAAAATGGCAGTGCTACTTACTGAAAGAGAAAACTTATGAACAGTTTTGAGAATTAAGAGGATTTGGTTGTTTTTTTTCTTTTCAATAAGTATTGTGTGATTACTATGGGTAAGGCCTTCTGCTATTCTGAGGTAGAGGAGTGGAGTCCCTCTGCAAGAGTTTTATTCACTTAAAACACCTTCCCAAATTTCTGTACTGTAGAAGAAAGAGCTGTAACAGATGTACAAGTCAGGCATTCTCAGAATAAGGGGTGTTTGCTTCCAGATAGAAAGGAATTAGAGGGGCCAGGGATATTGCTCAGTGGCACAAGCACCTGTCTAGCAAGTGGAAGGTCCTGAATTCGATTCCTGGTACCAAAAAAAAAAAAAAGGAATTAGGAAAGGTTGTGTGGAAGACAGTATTTGAGCTCTGTTTTGAAGAATAGGAAGAATCTATCCATGTAAAAATAATAACATGTTAGGAGGCTGTACTTCTATTAGTGTGGTACACAAAAAAATTCTTTTATTTGTGATACTAAGGATTGAATCAAGGGCCTTTGAATTTTGCATCCCAGCCTCTATCCTCTTTAATTTTAATTTTTTGAAAAAAGATTTTGAGACAGTTTCTTGCTAAGTGAGTAATTCAGGCTAGGCTTGAATTTGGTAATCCTCCTGCTCAACCTCCCAGAGTGCTTGGATTATAGTCCTACACTACCGGGGCCAGTAGAAAAAATGTTTTGAAATCCCTTTTACCAAAATACCTAAAGGTTTAATAAATGAAGTTACCCTTTAAACTGCATAGCAGCTCTTGTAGGAAAGAAAGGGAAATTCTGAGGGCTGAAAAGTCGGAGAGGAAACTGAATCCAGAGTAGTGTACCAGTACAGTAGTAGCACGTCTCCTTTGGGGCATTTGGCTTATAGCAGAATACAGCATAATGAGAGACAAGTGATACAGAGGTTCCCCCTGTTCCCTATTAGGGTAGAAAAGTAGAATTCACAACCCAGTAGGCACCATTCACATGGTAGTTTGTATAAACATGTACCTGTGTTTCAATGGGTGACATTTTCATGGAATAAAATATAAGTATTTCCATTTGAAATTGTACAGCTCTTGGCCTTGGAGAATCACCTCTCTCCAAATTCAGCTAGGTTCTCAAAAATCTACATACTCAGTGAAAGGTGGGCCAAGAAGGTATTGTAATTCCCTACTGGAAAAAAGAGGTCACAAAGGAATTTACAATTTCTCTATAGGTTTGGGTGGATAAATAAAGATACCACCTGAGAACTTGAAACTATGGAGTCTGCCATCACTCAGCTCCAAGGTTAAAGTTTATATCATGGTCTAAAAAAATGGAAGCCGCGAAATTAAAACAGTTGGCTCTGGCTAGTAATGTGCCCAGATGGCTTGACAAAAGTAAGTATAAACCTTCTGGGGTATAATTCACCCTTAATTTAAGCCTTTTAGAATACTCCAGATTAAGATCATCCAAATACGAGCTCACAGTTGAAAACCATAAAACACATGGCAAGGCTTGGCTGACCAACAAATACTGGAACTGGGTTCCTAGGGACTTTAGTTAGGAATAATTGGAAACAGAAGTGATTCAACATTTGTACAAATTAAGAATTGTTGTCCCAGGAACCCATACTAGAGAAGGCACCTATAGGATCTTGGGAAAGAATTGGTATTATTAACTTACTGGATGAAGGAAAAGAAATGTTGATAGAATGTTAAGGACTGACAAGAAACAAGTATAAAAAAGAGGACATTATAATAACTTGACAAGAAGTTACTGAAATAAAGCCTATAATAGCGACTTTAGGGAAAATGAAAGAAACTTACTTAGCAAGATGTAAATGTACCTATTTAGCAATAAGTCAGATGACCAGAGTAAATGGGAAGTACAAATTAAAAAAATAGCTGAGATTTCATTATTTGGAAAGTCAGTTTGAGAAAAGGAAGATGAGCACAGTGGAGGATTGTAGTGAATAGTAGTAACTGGGATCTTTATGAAGTTCTTGGGAAATACTAAATTCTTTTAGGTCATCAAGCTATGAGAAGATGCTCCTCCACCTTATTCTCATACACACACAAGAGCAATTTCTTGTAATTCAGAAGTATTTCTATGTTTTTAAAAATTAAATTTAAAAAAGAGGCACAACGATGTAGTATTTTCTAATGTACATTATTGACTGTTAAGTAACGTTCGCAGTCTGGAATTTAAGGGAGAAAGTGATGTGTGGCATATATGTATTTAGGTCCTCTTTTTTTTTTTTTTTTTCTCCCTCATGTAGGAGCTGGAAATGTAATGATGAATAAAACAGTTGTTTCCTGCTATAAAGACTAGTGAGAAAGATAAAACCAAACAAGCAAGTGACCAATAAGTGTGATGCATGTTCTGGTTGGAGGACTACAGGGTGCTGCTGGAAAAAACAGGGACACTCAGCTGGAGTCAGAAAGAGTAGGGATTTGAAAAAATGTATAGAAATTAACTGGGTAGTTAATGGGGAAGGGGTGATAGCTATTGTAACGTAGTCATCCAGACAGGCAACAATGTACATGAAAGTCTGAAGGTGTGCAAGAGAGTGTGGCACATTTCAAAATGTGTAGGAAGTTTGCTATGGAAGAGCAGCATAGTGATTCTGCATACTCAACAATCAAATTGTTTCAATTTGAATTTTGTCTCTTTCATGGTCCAACCCTATGGCCTTGGGTAGTTCTCTTATCCTCTGTAGTACTGTTAAAAAGAGTAAATGAGCCCAGGATATAGCTCAGTGGCACAGCACCTGCCTGGCAAGCATAAGGTTCTGAGTTTGATTCCCGGTAACAACAACAACAAAAACAAACAAACATAAAAACAAATAAACAAATAAAAAGAGTAAATGAGATCATATATTTAAGGTGATTAGAAACATTGCTAATGTAAACACTGCTTTTGTAATGATGAACATGATGAGGATTAGAACAAGGAATTGGGAATAAAGAATAGCTGGAGGTGAATATAGAAAGGCAAATAGAGATCAGATGATGCAAGGACCTGACACACCATGTTAAGGAAAGACAGTTTGTAATGGCTTAAGAGAACCATTGAAGGATTCTTTGTAGGAGAATAAAGTGATCAGATTGGTACTTTAGAATTAAAAGGGTTGCTCTGGTTTTAGGGTGAAATCTAGATTAGTTGTGGTCAAGACTGGAAGAGCATTGAGTATAGGAAAAACCAAAACCACTTTGGAAATACTGTTTTTTTTCTTATATTACTCAGTAATTAACACTTACCAAGAAGTGTGGAGATTTTTTTCAACTACTGCCAATCAGTTCTGCAGCAGATAAGAGCTGAATGTCCTCTGATTCAATTTAGTTCTGACAGTTTCTGCCAATAGATAGCATGAGATACCAAAGATTGAGAGCTCAGCCCTGAAAGACTGCCCCCTACTTCGGATGCCATTCACAAGCCCCAAGTTGCTTCTGGTGGTCAGCTGTCCAAAGGGTTCCACATGATCCCCTTTATTAATTCTCTAGAGTGGCTAGAAGATCAACTAATTTTCTAATTAATTGCTCACAGAAATCATGTGTTTATTAATTTATTATAAAGGATATTACAAAGGATATAGGTAAAGATGTGTATAAGGTAGGGGAGGAGTGAGCATCTACCACCCTCTGTCTTCATTGACCATACTATAAACCATCTGGGTGCACCATCCTCCAGGATCTTCCATTGGTTCAGCTATCTGGAAGCTCTCCAAAACCAGTCTTTTGACTTTTTATGGACATTTCATTACGTAGGCATGATTGATTAAAATATTGGCCATTAGTTATTAACTTTAGCGTGTGTAGCCCCTTTGCCTTCCCGGGGGATTCGGTGAGTGGGACTGAAAGTCCTAATCCTCTGATCATGCCTGGATCTTTACTGTGGTCAGCACCCATCCTGAAGCTACCTAGAGACTGCCAACCCCTAGTCATCTCATTAGCCTAGAAAAGAAGCTTCTAAGGGTTTTAGCAGCTTTTTGCCTAGAAACAGGTGAAGACCAAATACAGTTGGCCCTCCATATCCCTGAGTTTTACATTTGCTGATTCAGCCAACTAACATCAAGTTGATTATTGGTACTCTCCTATTAGCCTGATTGGAAACTGTTTTATTTTATTTCTATTTTTCTTCTTCTTCTCTTTAAAATAAAATTAAAAAAATTAGAAAAATATTTAGTCTGTACTGAACATGTATAGACTTCTTGTCATTGTTCCCTAAATAGTACAGTGTAACAAGTATTTACATTGCATTTATATTGTAGTTATTATAAGTAATCTAGAGATGAATTAAAGTATATGGGAATATATGTGTAGGTTATATACACACTTCATAAAAGGGACTTAAGCATCTGCATATTTTGGTATCTGGAAGCAATCCCCCTGAGGATATGAAAGTATTAACTATATATATTTAACAGCCTTACAAGGACAATCTAGGAAGTTGTAATAATGTAGCCCATGATAATGATGGTTTAGAGTATGGGCAGTGAAGACAGAGAAAAGGGGAAGGTTGGAAAGAAATTCAGGAGGATAAGCAGTACCAGTTCTTGGTTATGTGTGGGATGATGGGACAGCAAGTCAGCTTCTGGCTGTAGCTAGTGGGTGTATCTTGGTTCCATTTACTAAAAAAAGCAAAGAAGAGTGGTTGTTGGGATGTTATGAGGAACACTTTCAGAAGGGGAACAGCTCAAGGTGATAAATACCAGGGTGTGGGAGTGGATGGCTAAAGTAGAATGGAGGAAACTTATGAATTACTTTTTCTAATTTGTTTTTTCTTCTTCAGAAGACCTGCTTGAAATGTGGTTTCAGCAAGGCCTCAGTTTCCTTCCTATAGCTCTTGTAATTTGGACAGCTGCTGCTTTCACGTTTTCATACATTATTGCAGTAACACTCCACCATGTTGACCCTGCTTTGCCTTATATCAGGTCAGTGATATGTATTTTTTGTGTGGGAAAAGCTTTATGTCTTATTCATAGTTTACATTAAAGTTTATATTTTATGTCACCATTTTGAAATTAAGATTTTTACATTGAAGTTACAAGAATAAAGGAATATAAAATGAAACTTGTGCTTAGTTCTATGTGGTAGAGAAATGTGGAGACAGCAGGACAAGATACAGTTAAGTAAGTTGATTAATGAATTGTCACATTTTAGTGTCTTGTCTTCCAAATAAGTGTTCAGGGTGTCTTAGAACATGTAATTGGAATTATTCTCCCCTTAGAAATAAAAATGCTAAAACAACAGCAGTAATAGGAAAAGAAAGTAGTAATGACATTTACTGATCTATTTACTGTGTAGAAGGTAATGTTGTAAGCATTCTTCATGTCTTAGGTAATGGAATCTTTACAGCATTCATATGAGGTGAGATGGGAACTATTACCCTAATTTGAGAGAGGAAGATGTCAGCTTTCAGATGTCAGTTGAGATGATCATGATTTGACTCGTAATTTGAGAGGTTTTAGTACATGATCAGTTGGCTCTGTTACTTTTGGCCTGTGACGAAGCAGTGAATCACGGTGGTAATGTGTAGGAGCGCAAAGCTGCTCTTTTGCAGGAGCAAAAGAGATTGAGAAGGGGGCTGAGGGTTACATTATCCCTTTCAAGGGAATGCCTCTTGTCTTAGTTACTTCTCTTGTTGCTGAGACAAAATACCCAACAGCCAAAGTTAAAAGAGTAAAGGTTTATTGTACAGTAGAAGTTTCTTTTCATAGTTGGCTGGCTCCAAGGTGGGGGTGGCATGGCAGAGGGGCATTACAGAGGAGAAACAGTTCCTGGCAGGCAGAAGGCAGCAAAGCAGTGAAGTGGTGAAGAAGCAGCAGCAGCGATAACAGCAGCCCTCTTTCTCCCCCTTATATTGTATATAGGCTACTCACCCTTAGGTTGGGTAGCACTCACATCCAGGGTGGGGCACCTTAATCCTAGCATTGCATCATAAATCAATCCCAGCATTGCATCCTTAATCTTAGAATCACACATTCTAGATCCAGCCACTTCAGAGAAGCTCCACCTATGACCGTATGATACTTTGAGGAGACCTCTAGATATAAGCCATAACATCCATGGTGATTTAAAGACCTCCCACTAGGTCGCATCTCCTAAAGACTATTACCTCCCAGTAGCACTTCTCTAGGGACCAGCTTCAAACATGGATCTTTGGAGGAGATTCAAGATCTAAACTACGGCAGAATGTTGGAACCAAGATGCAAACCCAGACAGTTTGACTGTATGGACTGTGCTCTTACTCTCTATAACGTGCTGCCTAGATATTTTTGACTCATTATCAACAGTTATTGGTAATAATTTTGAAGTCTCAAAATTGCTGATGTGAATATGGATATTCTGTTTATAACCCTTCTTAAATTATAAAATTAATGAGTAATTATTACAACAAATTTTAAACAGTACCAGAGTGCTGATAAAAATAAAAGTGAAAGTTCCTTCCTGAACCACCCCAGAGATGACTGATGGTTTGGTAGGTTTCCTTCCAGAGTTTGGTTTGTTTTGTCATCTGTGTTTTTTTTGCGGGGGGCAGTACTGGGAATCAAACTGAGGACCTCATGCTTGCCAGGCAGGCACTGCACCACTGAGCTAAATCCCCCACACTGTCATCTATGTTTATATAAAACTCTTCCTTTTTTCCCCCTTTCCTTCTCTTTTTAAATTTTTTTTTGTTCTTATTTTTGTTCCATTTATATAAAGTGATAACATGTTGATCTTAAGCAATTGCTTGCTTAGGGTTTTCCCTTTTTCTGGCTATTAGAAACAACAGTATAATGCAGATATGGTAAACATACACCTTTACACACTTGTGCTGATATTTAAGATATTTTGGTAGATTCCTAGAAGTGAAATTGCTCGGATAGTAATAGGATATTAACGTTTTTAGTTTGACACTGCCAAGTGTTCTTCTAAACTATTGCATCAATTTGTGCATTCGCAAAGAGGATATGAGAAAAATCATTATGAATGGTTTCTAAGCTATTAAGGTTTAAACTTTTATATAAAAGTTAAATGAATTGAATAGGGATGGGAGGTGATAGAAAGTCACCAAAATACCATTCTTAAATATGATTAATCAAATCACAGTGTTTTAATCTAAATGTTTCTACTAGGAATGTAGTTAGGTCTAAAAAAAGAAGATGATTCAGCTTCTTTATGATGCCTTTGAAACATCTCTCTACAGAGATTCTAAATGAATTTATTTTGTTAAATAATATTATTTTATATTTGCTGTAATTGTTTCATTTATTCATTTGTTTGCCTTCTGAAAAATAACTGTTCCAACACAGAAAATAGCAAGCTTTTCAAGAGTGATAAAAGATCCAGAAGATTCAGTTTAGCTTTTAAAAATGTCAAGAAATAATCTGGGCATTATTATCTACATTCATTGTTATTTATTGTATATGCAGTGGTATAGTATCTCTTACAAAGGATATAAGAATATTGGGCGTGCTTTGGGAATTTTTACAAAGCTCCCCAAATTTTATTACTTTTAAGGTTGTGATTTTTAGGAATGATTTAGTAAGTAGTCATCACCGTCCTAGAGAAACATGTAGCCTAAGAAACCAGACCATTTCTTTTTTTCTTGTTTGTTTGTTTGCTCTTGTTTGTTTGCTCTATAATTCAGGCTAGCTTCAACTTCATTATGTAGCTCAGGCTGGCCTCTAACTTGTGGTCTTCCTGCCTTCCTGCCTCAGCCTCCTAAGTGCTGGGATTACAGGCATGCACCACACACCTGGGTTAGACCATTTTTTAGTAACTCTGAGAGAAGGTGCATATATATAATTCATGAGGGTCATTCAGTATTTTTATTTCCCCTTCTGAAAACTTGTCTTGTTTCACTTTAAAGAGCTTTAAATAATTTAAGAGACCACTGACTTCTTTTTGAGAGTTTCAGTTCTCTGATGATACTACGTGTGATTTGCTAATAGTATCCTAGATAGTGCCTTTTTTGTCTCTTTACTTCTGGTTTTTTATTTTTCTGCTAGTGAACTTAGCATGTTACTCAGGGATCTTTCTCCAACATTTAAAATATTTAAACTCTAGTACAGTACTTATTTTTACTTCTTAGGCTTGTTTCTTTCGTATTCAAAATAATTAAACTAGATATCCTGCAAAGTTTTTTTGAGCTAATAGATCCTATTCAGAAGGTTTAGCTGTTATAACCACAAAGGGCAGAACCAAATAAAAACTTCACTTCAAAAGCAAATTTTGTTGCCAGTGTGCTTTATATATTTTCTTAGCTGGTTCAAGTGGTGGATGTCTAAGTCAGGTGCAGAAGACTTGCCACCAGGACACCAGAAAAAATATTAGAATATGTATGAGTATTTCTTAAATGAAAATACTTAAGCCTTACTGATATTTAACATATGCGATAATAATAACATACATGCATGTATTTTGAAATTACACAATCAGACTATTTTTGTGTTAGTATGTAGCTAAATAGTTTGATGACCACCGGATTGAAGTTCTGTGCTAATAAGGTGATGTGCTTGACTGTTTTTAAGCCAGTGGTGTCATTCTGTTTTCAAACCATATATGTAGTTGCAGTACATGATTGAGCCAATCACCTTGAAAATGCATGCTATTACTTATTTATAGAGCAATCCAAAACAGGAGCATCATTTGGCGTACAACTAGTATATTAAAATTACTTTTTCTTATGATAACAATAATACAGATACGTTGTAGACAATTTTAAAGGTAGTATGTAGGGACAAGGGACTCCATTATTCGCATTCCTGAAGATGGTAAATAAGTAACAAAATCTCTTGCTTGTAAAAGATACATTTTGTTGTTTTATAATTTTTTTTTTTTTACAAATACATTATTTTTTGTTTCTTTATTTTCACCATAAGTTTTCTTAAAGAGGCTCATGGAATTGTAAAGTTGGAAGGAACAATGCTTAGAATTCATGTTTGATAATTTCCTTTTCTTAAACCCCTAATCCAAGTGTTCACCTAATATTATTTATTTCTTGATAGACATGACTTTCTATTTCTTTTTTATTCCTAGTGCATTGTGTCAGATGAGATCTGGGTTATCTCATTCCTATTATATTTGAAGGCCAAAGACTTTGTCTTTTAATTGTTGTTGTAATTGAAGTAAGAGACAGGAACTAATATTTAATGGATACTTTTACTCTGCTGGATACTTTGCATACATTACACATTTCATTTCATCCTTAGTTTTATCCAGTGAGGCTGGGAGCAAATAAATAGCTCCATTTTGCAGACAAAGGAATAGTCTTAGGGAGATAAGAGAAGGTGCCTAAGGCCCCACAGTTAGTAAATGCTGGATTTTCTATAAAGGTCTGTGTATTCCATAGTGTCTTGAAGGACTAGCATATAAACAGACACATTGCAGTGCAGCACAGTTAAGTGATTCTGGTAGAAGCCTGGACAGAATACTGTGAATCACTATCTCCTAGAGCAGTGGTATTTGTCTTGAATGTAATCTCCATGAAGGCAGAGGGTTTGTCTGTTTTATTTCCCTCTGAATTCCTGTTTCAGGAATTCTGGCACATGGTAATAGTGCTTGATAAATATTTTCTTAATTGATCAATAGATAATCAGCTGTTAACTTAGAGGTGGAGTCAACAACAGGTTCAAAAAGGCAAGAATTGTGAAGGGAACTGTGGTATTTAGGAAATATTCCAGAGAGACAGATAAATACATATGATTTGTTGCTGTTAAGTCAATAATACAATCTTAATATATCAGGGATAGCTTTTTTAAAAATTAAATTTTTTATGTTGATTTCTATTATGTGGGAAGGAAATAATCTTAAAAAATGTCAGAAAAAGTGAAATAGGCAAATATTCATAAACTCAAATTACCCAGTTCTCTTTATAAAATGATGTAATAGTAGAACTCAGTAGCTTTTTATAAGATAAAGGATTCAAAGTGACTCCTATTACTACTTATTCCTTAGATGAATCTAATGTAAAAAGTCCAAGTACTTTCTCTTTTTCTTTCAGTGACACTGGAACAATGGCTCCAGAAAAGTGCTTGTTTGGGGCAATGCTAAATATTGCTGCACTTTTATGTAAGTAATAATAGTGGTTATAACAAACAAAATTAATAGGTAAATTCCTTTCTTCTTTAAACACTATTGTGTTACTTATTTTCTAGTTGTACTTGAAATTGAGCAAATGTAATCACTAAGTTATTATGGTTATGTTCTTTTTAAAAGAAAAAAAAAACTTATAGAACTGCTAAAACCTTTAAGAAATAGCTGTAGGGCTGAGTATTCATTCAAATAGAAGTTGTAAGTGCAACCAAATATTCCTTGAGGCCTTAAGTGGACTTCATAAGCAGTCAGTAGTGGGGCAAAAACTGTAGATACAACTGACCACAATTAAATTCCATTAGTTTAGAAGTTTAAGAATAGAGATGGAACTATGTTTTGATTTTGCGTGATATTCTTATGTTAAAGGAACCTACTATAGGGTTTTACATTACTGTTCATTTATTTTTGAACCAAATTTTTATTGATTTATTATTTTTTTCATCAAATGTGATCATTTTAAATATTCACTTTCACCCATATGATATTTGTTTACATCAGAAGCAGAAGTCAGGAAAATGATTCAATTTACAAAAACTTGGTTTTTATCTAAGCTCTTCAGAAACAACTACAAAAGTGTATCTCTGTTACATTTTCTATACTCTTGAGTTCTTTGGCAGTATTTCCCTAGTACAAAGTTAGATTTGGCTCTTTCTTGACAAATAAATATGGTAAAGTGGTCTTTTCTTTTTCCCCTTTATAATGTGGCTGCTGTATTTGATTGAGCCAAGTTGTAGTAATTTGAAATAAAATTATATGAAAGTGAGGCAAGTAAGCTTTTGGAGTTTTTTGCCTATACTCATTTCATCCAGATTCTAGAATTAGTTACTTTTTACTTGGATACTAATCATAAAAATTTTTTTTGTATAACTCTTATTGTGAGAGATTTTCAGAAGACATCAAACTTACCTCTAAAATTTTATACTAAATGTTTGTAGATATGAGACTAATGGAAGGCAAATAACTTGCTCAGGCACACAGAAATCCCAGTAAGTTAAAGACACACCCTTAACAATTCTTTAAAATTGACTTTTGTGTGTGTTTATGAGTTCTCTCAGATTAAATTTGAAAGGAAAATCTCTGCTTCTGCATGGCAGTGACTTTTGTGAACTCTCTTTGGCAATTTTATTACCTGGTTATTTATTACTTTGTTGTTTTTTGGATTGTCTGTTCCCAGGCCTTGCTACCATTTATGTTCGTTATAAGCAAGTTCATGCCCTGAATCCTGAAGAGAACCTTATCATCAAATTAAACAAGGCTGGCCTTGTACTTGGAATACTGAGTTGTTTAGGAGCTTCTCTTGTGGCGAATTTCCAGGTTTGTGTTTTAGCCCAGCATAGATATTTTCCTGAAGTACATAAATATACTTTAAAAAGAAAACTTGAAACAGTCAGTTAAGTGCTGCTATTGTTTCTTTACCTTAACAAAACAGAATCTACTGCCTTCATATTATTTGATTCTCTTAGAATTAGCTACTTTTACAATTAGAAAAATTCACATTCAGTAATCTGAACAAATATAAATTGTTCTTTTTTAGAGTCTATAGGATAGTTATTAGACTCTACTACTTTTTCGTTGGAGATTATGTCAAGACCAGAGAATCAATTTAAACTAAGTGACACACTTAGAGATTTAAACATTGGTTGTTTTGTTTTTAATATACCTAACAAGTTACTGTCATTTAACTATTCCGTATGCTTGTTTGGATGGGTCTGTTGATTGCCTCCATTCCTGGGTGCCCAGCCTTGTACATGAGGATGTAAAGGAGTAGTGGTAACATTTCTAGAGAATTTTCTCAGAGAATTCTTAATGTTAAAGTAGCAGTCAACAAATACAGTCATGTAATTGGGATTGCCTTCTGAGAAATGTATTATTAGGCAGTTTTGTTGTAGAAACATTATAGATTGCACTTCCGTAAGCTGGGTATCATATCAGCAGGCAATATAATCTTTTTTATTATTCGTATATCTTTATGCTTCATAATAACTATATTCATCTTGGAGGATTGGCACATATGCATATCGCATCTTGATCATTTTTACTGTCCCTCTCTCTTCCCTTCCCCATATAATGTTAACTGAGCCATCGTTGTGTGCACTGACAGAAAAGTTATTATGTGGTGCACCACTCTGTTGCAAACTTTTCTCATTCCTGTTTATTGACGCCCTTTCAGAAGAGTCTGTGTTAGTGACTGCATCCTGGGTATATGCTTTTTGATTAATCTCTCTGTAAAAAGTTTTAATTTAGACATTTGATAACTTGCTTAGCATCTCATAATAATTTAAATATACAAGCAATCATTATACAAATACACATACGTGAGCATATTCTGTATCTCTTATTTAACACCTTTTATTCTTGCTCAGCTTTTCATTGGTCTTTCCTGTTTTTCACAGTTTTTTAATTATGGTTAATAGTAGAGGTTGAGTATTCCTTAACCAAAATGCTTGGGGACCAGAAGTGTTTCAGATTTTGGAGTGTTAGGGAGCTCAAAACATTTCAGATTTTGAAGACTTCTAGATTTCTGAGCATTTTGGAGTTTCAGTTTTTGGTTTAGAGATGCTCAACTTGTAGTAGCCTCTGTAAGTGGAGTCCAAGAAGATATTAGATAATGCTGGCTACTGTAAAGAAGCCCAAATTTCAGTGGCTTATCACATAGAAGTTTATTTTTTACATATATGCAGTCAGTGCAGGTTTTTTGGTTGACAGGTAGTTTTCTTCCCCACAATGATTTAAAGTCCAACCTTTGTCCATCTTTGGTCTCTGTTATGCCATATGACACTACTGGGTTCTGCATCCAATTGGCTGAAATAGTAAGAGATGCAAAACTCATATATGTTTCTTAAAAACTTCAACCTGTTCTTTTAAAAAAAAAACTATCCAATGATACTTATTGAAGAAGTTAAGATAGTCTTTCTTTAGGACCATCTTGAAAAGTGAAGGGACCACTTCTATAGGGTTTTATAATAGGGGGGAGTTGTAGGACTCAATTTAGAATACAGAGAAAAATGGGAATTTATAGCCAAGAAGCAGGTGGAGGTCAGTAGATAGGAAATTACTGAGAGGAAATATCAGGTATAAGGAAAGATTCTGGGTCACTCCACCTAGAAGTATTCTTGCTGAAGGCAGATCACAGTGATTAGATATCACCTAGGGAGTTGGTGGAGGTTGAGGAATCCAATTGGATATTCAGATATTTAAGATGGAGGATTCCAGCTTACTTGATTTAGGCAGAATTGTTGTGCTAAAATTGTACATTGCGAAGATCAGAATGGAGCAATAGAAGTTAAGCTTAATAGAGAAGAATGTCTGGAGAAACCTGTGTAAAGTTTTGTTAAGGAGAGATTTTTTTGTCATCTGGCAGTGACTAACATTATTCCACTGACTTGCGTGTGCTGGGAAAGGGTGGGGAGAGTTTAGTTGGAAAAATGTAGTTTTATTGAACAGTAGTTTTCTACTGGAGCAACGCTGCTATGAAAGGGGAACAAAAATTTTAGTGGACAGCTAGCCAGCTGTGTATGATAGTTCTGCGCTTCCTAATCAGATTTTGTAGGTCAGTGTTAAAAAATATCTTGTGGAATTTTTAGGGCATGAATAGTGAGCGATTCTTTGCTCTAGTTGTCCTTTGATATTTCTCATCACCTGTATGCTAAGAACAAAAACCTGGTATTTACACAACCCAGTAAAATCCAATAGCAGTTCCAATGGCACACATATGAGCTGCCTTTTACCTTTATTTCATTCACTTACTAAGACAGTTCATATACTTTCTTTGTCGTTTTACTTTCAGCTTTCATTTTAATTTACCTTTACCACAAGTGTCTTATATTTATAATTTTGGATCAGATTTTTTCTCTCATTCTGAATTTCATCTTTTCATGTAACTTTGAACCTGTTGAATGTCTTTTTCATCTTTCACTGATGGCTTCCTGGCTAAGCTCTGTTTATCAGCAGACTCTAGCCTTACACGTAGGTAGTGCACTGTATCCTCCTCTTCCTCTTCTTTTTCCTCCTCCTTCTCTCTCCCTGTTCTTTTCAGAGACAAACTGAAATTTTTTATTCAGGAAAAATTATACACAAACTAGGTCTGTAAATGGTTTACAATGATGTATCTTGGCTTGAAATAGAGCCTAGTACAGTTTTAAATAGAGTAAAGACTTTCTGGTTTTATCTCTTAAATATTTCTTGAACGCATCTGCTTCTCTCCATTTCTCCTTTCCTCCCTGCCATCTCCTTTTCAACCGATGCAAATTGCATCATTGCTCATCTGGACTGCTGCCATCGCCTCCTCAATGGCGCCTCTGTAGTCATTCTTACTTTCCTTTAATCAGTTCTTCATGTTGCAGCCACAGTGATCTTTTGGAAGTATACAAATATTTCACTCTGTTTCTCTAAAATTGCATGAAAAAGAGAAGAGAGGAAAAAATAATTTGATAAATTGCCAAATTATTTAACAAACACAAAGATCTTATATAAACTGTCTCTTATCTATCTCTCTGGCCTTGTTCTTCATTATTCCCATTCTTCATGTCTCCATTCTATATAATCCTGGCTTTTTTTTGTTGTTGTTGTTCCTTAAACTGGGCAAGCTTACATAACTCTTTTTCCTATGTTGTTGCGCATGCCACAATTCCCTAATCAAAATGAATTTAGGCATTTTAAGACTTCAGTGTTGACCATATTGCCTCAGGGAAGTCTTTTCTGTCTGTACCTATTACAGTATATTTAGAGTTTTTGTTTTTTGTGTTCTCTAAGCCTCTGATACATAGCTGTTATTACAGTCTAATTTCACATCAGTGGTTTAAAATTTTATTTATCAGCCAAGCATGTTGGTGCATGGCAGCATCCCAGGACTTGGAAGACTGAGGTAGGAGGATTGACACAAGTTCGAGGCCAGCCTGGGCTAGTGAGTTCAAGGCCACACTGAACTACATAGTGAGACCCTGTCTCAAAAAACCAGAAATAAAATGATTTATTTTTTATTTTATATGTTTCTTCATTAATTGTAAGTGCTGTGGTTCACTGTTGTATCTCTAGTACCCAGCAGAGTACTTAGCATAAACGTGGTCTTGTTAATTATGTAAGAATTTATTGAGAGATGCTAAAGGGACTAAGTAGGTTGGAAAAAAGTTGTCTTATCTTTGTTTGCCTGTATTTAAAGAGATGACTAAAAATTGCTATGCTATTTGAAAAATATAAATTAAAAAATATAAATTAAATTTCTGTGAAAACACATGCATACTGTACATAGTATTCAACAAAACAAATACATGGTAAATGTCCTCAGTGCTCACTTAGAGGAATTTTTCCCTTTCAGGAAATTTATTCTCCAGGAGACCTGGAGATAAGTAATCAGAAATATGTATTAGTTTCCTAGGGCTGCCATAACAAAACACCGCCAACTGGATAGTTTAAAACAAGAGAAATTTAGTCTGTCAAAGTTCATAAGCCCAGAAGTCCAAAATCAAGGTGTTGGCAGGGCTACTTCTCTCGTGCATTCTCAGAAGGAGCATCTTTTCCTAGCTTCTTGTGGTTGAGGTAACTCTTGGTGTTCTTTGGCTCAGGGCAGCATAACTCTTCATTTATTTCTTGTCATCAAGTGACATTCTTCCTTCCAAGAAAATTTATTCTCAAGGAGACTTTGGAAAGGCTAAGAATAAGTAAGCAGAAGATTAGTTCCTGTTTCATTAACTTCTTTTAGATAAAGATTATAGATCAGTCATAAGTAATGTATAAGTTCTATATCTAAGATTTGTTCTTGACCATTTCTGTACTTTCTCTTGTTTTTGTCTTGTTAAAGGATAAATTTTTGTATTTGTTTTGTTACAGGATATGTTTTTATTCATTTATTTTTTAATTTTAATTTTAATTTTTGGTACCAGGAATTAGAACTCAGGACCTGCGCTTGCCAGGCAGGTGCTGTGCCACTGAGCTATATCCCCAGCTCCCAAAGATATGTTTTTAAGTATGATAAACTTTTGAACATGTGTCAAAGATTTTAACTTGTTAATTAATCAGGGAAACAGAAGATATTACAAATCAGTTCAAAAGAGTAGTAAGAATTCCACACATTGATAGAAAATGTTGAAATGAACTTGGGAATGGATGCAAAATTAGCAAAACTGGCCATAATTCATAATCTAATAATCAGTTGTGTTTCACAGGACACAATTTGCATTCCTCTGGATAAGGATTTTTAGTAACTATCAATTTTTTTAAAATTATTTTTTCTTACCTGAGTGAAAATTTCATTTATTGTTTACGCTTTCTTTTTTTAAATGTAAATTTTCTTTAAATTAACTTCTTTCTCTCTATATAACTCCTGTTATGTTTGCTCTGTAACATAGCCTAGTCAAAGCCAAATGAAATCTTCCTGTAGGGCCAGCAAATTGCCAGAGTCTTTAGTATTCCTTGGAAAGGGCATTCATTCAGTAATCTCAAGATCTTTCCCTGTCTCTAAAATGACAAAGCTATAGTAAGCAGAAAAATGGCCATTAAAGCCAGTTTCATGTACCCCCATTTCTTTTTTTTTTTTTTTTTTTTTTTTATGTGGGTACCAGGAGTCGACCTCAGGACTTTGCACTTGCCAGCAGGCGCTGGTGCCACTGAGTGATATCACCGGCCCTTTTTTTCCTTTATGTGGGTACCAGGAGTCAAACTCAGGACCTTGCACTTGCCGGGCAGGCGCTTATGCCACTGAGCTATCTCACCGGCCTACCCCTATTTCAAAAATAAAAAAAATAGTAAATACTCTCCATTCTTTATTTTTTGCTTTTTAACTCATGGGGTTTTGTTAAACCACTATATATTGACATTGATCAGGCTATATGTATATTTAGCTTCATCAAAATATAACACACCAAACCCTATAAAAGTAGCTCTTGACAAAAAAGAAACCAGAAATCTATTACTTTTTGTATTAGGAATCTCCTATAATTAAGATTGAATTAAGAAAATTGAACACTGTTTATAATTTAGTACAGACTGTAAAAGCCCTAATCCATCTTTTGTTGTTATCTTAGTCATGAAGTAATCTCTGTACATTTTTATCTGAAGGAAATACAAATGACATCAGTTTAGAAAAAGAGCAATTCAAACAAAAACTTTCATGTAGTATTTTTAAACCATAGGATATATATATATAATTGGCACTTTTAAGCATGGGATGTATATAATATTAAAAGTAAAATTAAGTGGATATCTATAGGAAGAGTAAGGTAAAGGACAAAAAAATTATAATTTATGGTAATCTGTGTCTCATAATCAAAACCAAATCAAACTAGCACAAAGAGGGAATATTTCATTTCTCAGGTCTTTAAATTACACTTAAATTGAAGTTTGATTTAAACTTCTCCCAACACTTCCTGCTATCTAATCCTCTGTACCTTGAACTACTCTTCTTTTACACTTATCACTGTATAACATATTGTGGAATTTCCTTATTTCTAAAGTTTATTTATTGTTTGTATATCTTCACTAGAATGTAAACTCTATGAGGGCTGTATTTTTGTCTCTTTTTGTTCACTGTGTATCTGAAGACTTTTACAGTAGTGCTGGCATGTAGTAAGTACACAAAAAGCGTATTATTGAATGAGTAAAAGAATAAATGAATAATTACTATCACATTTTCTATAGTGACGTATGAAATTATTTGGTTTTACTGTAATCTTCAGGTTTATGTTGTTATGAGAGACCATTAGTTCAGGAAGTTATTTGCATGTGGAATTTGCAGTTTCTCTACTCAGTGAATGTCCTATTGAAATCTGGCTTGTACTTTTAAATATTGTGTTACCAGTGTATTCTGAATTTCTTTTACTGACTTTTTCTTTTCTTTTTTTTTTTCTACCTCTCAGAAAACAGCCCTTTTTGTTGTACATGTCAGTGGTAGTGTGCTCACTTTTGGTATGGGCATATTTTATATGCTTGTTCAGACCATCATTTCGTACCTAATGCAGCCCAAAATTCACGGCAAACAAGTCTTCTGGATCAGACTACTGTTGTTTATCTGGTGTGGAGTAAGTGTACTTAGCAGTATCCTTCACTGTAAAGTATGGGTACAGTTGGAAGGGAATTGAGTAACAAAATTTAAGGGAACACTATTCGCATAATGTAAGCACCTTTTTGGTAGGAGAGATTCTTAGGTTAGTAACCCTAAACTGAAGGATTTGAAACATTAAATTCAGATTGAAATTCAATAACTGAGTCAGAAACTAAGATATTGTTTAGCTTGGTCATGCTCACCCCAAAGAAATGAAGGATAAGTTAATGGTCTCCCTACATAATTATCAGAAGTTTATGATAGAACTAATTTGCCAAGCAAAGAGAGAGGGATTGACTCTGATAACCATTTTGTGGTAATCTTCTGGGCACATTTTTAGTTTTACTGCTAAATGTGACATTAAATATTTAAGAAAATAGATTTGGACTTTGACAACAAATGTGTGAGTTATTCTTTTGGACTTTGAAAATGAGTTTGGATCTAATTTAAATTTAGATCTTCTTTGAGATTCTTCCTTGACTTATTTTCTTTCTTGTAGTGTTGACTTGCTCATCAGTTTTGTACAGTGGTGACTTTGGCACTGATATAGTACAAAAACTTCACTGGAACCCTGATGATAAAGTAAGAATTTAGAGTCTATAAAGACTGTTATCATATTAATTATGACTATATCTTGATGTATTTTCATTTTATCACTAACAAAGAAACTTCCTTGATAGAATAATCAATTATTTATTAAGATTTACTTTCTAGTTATGATTGAGTTTATATAGAACCATCCATATTTTAAGACATGAAGAGAACTATGATGGCAAAAGAGTTCTCTCAAGAATTGACTCCTCTAAATGTGGACGTAGTGTACCACTTGAGATTTATAATTGTTAGAATATTTTTTTCCTGAATTGAGAAGATATCTTCTACTTTTTGTTATCTGAAAATTTCTGGACTCTGCATTTGGTTTCCAGTAGAGAGGCTATCTGCATCAAGGCAACATCTTTGATCTTGGTCTTGAGAATAAAAAAGAGGAAAAGACAAACAAAAAGAAAATAAGAGAGGCAAGATAAATGAAATTATGTTTTCACAAATGACTGAGTGACATTTTACTTTAAACTATTTTTTAAAGAATCATCCCTGATTAGGATATATTTATGAGAATGAATGAAATAATTTACTAGATTCTTCTAATTATAGTCTATATATTATTTAATACTATAAAAGGAGTCCTTCCTGAAACTTACAGTGAGTATTGTTAAACTTTTCTTAGTGGCCTTTAATGAATCATGTTGGTTTGGGAAAAGCAGTAACTCCTTGTGGTAGATTGGAAATTCTTCTGGCTTTCTTAGTTGCGTAAATGGAAATTTTACTTGTTCTAGGTGATACTAAGTGCCATTTAGCAGGAATTCCTAATGTCTAGTCTTTAATTCACAAGATATGTTCAATAAATTGAGTTAATTTTCAGAAGGCAGACTGGTTTATAAGAATTTAAGCTTTTGTACTTGAGAATACGATAATTATTTGAATGAAATTTCACAAAGCTATTCTTTCTTCTCCTGTCTCATTTAAGGGTTATGTGCTTCATATGGTCACTACTGCAGCAGAATGGTCTATGTCATTTTCCTTCTTTGGTTTTTTCTTGACTTACATTCGTGATTTTCAGGTAAGAAAACATGGATTTGATTTAAGCTTTTTTCAGGTGGTGTAAGAGAAAATTCCTTGGCAAGTCTCCAGTCTTCTAAAAAATTAACTGCTTAACATCTGGCACCATAAACAGTGTTAAGAGAAAGGCAGCTTCTCCAGTGAAATTATTTCTGAGTTTAGGGAAGTAGTGTATTATTAGCATATTTCAGCCTTGAAATTGGTGTCGTAAAACATATCTGAAGACATTTTCTTTATAGAATTTTCATTTACATTTTATACATTTACAGAAGCCATGCTCAACATTTGGTTTTATTGATTTTTTTATTAGAAACTAAAGAAAAACAGGGAACTTTCTAAATATGGAAGCTTGGTTTTTCCAGATTACTTGGTACTAAGTAAGGATGATGCCTTTGACAGCATAACAGCTATCTTATCTTGTTATCCTTCAACTGATTTATATCTCTAATCAAAGAACATAGTCTACAGAATGAATTGAAGAGGTAATTGCTAAGGAGCAAATGTCTCTATATAATTTTCTTTTCTGTTCCAGAAAATTTCTTTACGTGTGGAAGCCAATTTACAAGGATTAACCCTCTATGACACTGCTCCTTGCCCTGTTATCAATGAACGAACACGACTACTTTCCAGAGAATTTTAATGAAAGGATAAAAGGTTTCTTTGATGTTTATGATTCTCAGGGATAAGGGAAAGGTTTACAAAAGCTGCTTATTACACTCTGAAATTTTCAACCAGTTAATCAAGCTGTCTGTGACATTGATGAATACTGATAATCACGAGACATAAAGCCATTTGATAGTTATTTTAAAGGATATCACTTAAAAATATTTATGCCTGTTCTTTTTATCCTAGAAATAAAACCAAAGCACTACAACATTATAATTTTTTCTACTTTAAGAGAAATAATCTAAAGTATACCAAGCAGTCTGTACAGACCCCACCTTTCACAATTTGTAAGTCATTGTAAAAGCATGTTTTCATAGGAACATTTCCATGAGAAACGTTTTGTTTTACCCCAAATAATCAGTATTGGTCATCATTTAGAATTGAGTTTTGAAGTTGGAGTGTTACCATCCTAATACATTTCTTAGAGTCTTTCTGGAATCTGTATATGGGAGAACTGAATTCATGTGAATTCTTTTATAGCATAAGCTCTGCACAAATGATTCTACCATAAGGTCAGAAACAGTGCTAACTGAAATATCGTACATGCTTGCAGTAGTTTCATGAAGCCTAGTCTCTGATGTAAGATTTTAATTACCAGTCAAGGAGAGAATTACCTGTAGCAAATGTATTTCCATCATGTTTTATATAAAACGAGGGTTAGTATTCATAAATGAGAAGTTTGTGAATAACAGCAGATATGATTGTTATTAAACAGAAACCACTGCGAAGTAGTCAAGAGCTTCGAAGATTTTCCTTTAGAGCAAATGATTGATTTTTCTAGAATCCACATTCCGAAGAACAAAATCAGAAATCTTAATACATAAACTACAGTCTAAGTTCAAAATAGTAGGCATACATGTATGTGTCAAAGGAATTTTCTCTGCTTTTTTGTGGTTATGCAAGTGATATGTATAGTTTCTACTTTGAGTCATATCTGTGCAGATAAAGAATGGTTTACATATCTCTGATAAGATTAAAAGGGAGAAAATGTATATCTCAAATGTGTCCAGTGACAAAGAGATTTGCAAAAGAATGTTTGAAGCAGATTAGCAAGGTTTATATTTTTTTCAAGAGATAGTTCCAAGGGCATAAGAAAAGGTGGTAAGAAAAAGTTTAAAATGTAAGAAACAAGGGAAAATGCTGATATGATGGAACTAGAGACTTGAATTATAAACAAGTTGCTAGATATAGAAATCAGTAAGAATAATAGGAATAATGTGTCAGAAGAAACATTATTTCTGGGCTAGTAAGAAAATGTAATAAAATACTATTTACCTATATTAAGCAACATTGAACATGGGACATATTTCATCAGACATTCATTGAATGCTGGCATCGTTACAAAAAAATAATATACAAATCATAAAAAAGTATCATGTTTTTGAAAAGCATGGTGCAACCACATCTGGGAAGTATTGTCCAGTCCTTATTGCTATGTATGAAAGAAACTAATTCTGATTATGAAGGATCCACAGTAAGGTGAGAGGAAAATCGATAGAATCAAAGCTCATAAAGCTAAATTATGTGTAGAAAAAAAATGTGTAGACTTATCTATTGATAGAATATTAGGCAGAGATATATATACCACACATTAAAAGAATTGCTTTGAGACAAATATATTACTTTTATAGTATTTAAATTCCATTAGTTTTAACTTTTACCCTTAGAAATAACATAGGCTGAAAATATTAACCTTAAGGCTGAAGTAACAGAAATCAACCATGCTCTCCCCCAAAACACACCTTGCCTCTACTGTCAAATACAATAGCTTGAATTACTAGATAGAACTTTTTTTATTCATCAACATTTTTGTGTTTAATCTTTCAGTGAGGTCAGATCCCAAACCCTGTTAAGAGGAAATCCTGTTCCTCCATTTAGAATATTCCAAAAGAATAAGGTGAATCAAATTAGAACTGTAAGTCAGGTATGGTAGCACACACCTGTGGTCCTAGCACTCGGGAGGCTGAGGCAGGAGGATCGCCATGAGTTTGAGACCAGCCTGGGCTACATAGTGAGTTCAAGGCCAGCCTAAACTACATAGCCAGACCCCATCTGAAAAAAAAAAAAAGAAAAAAAAAATTAGAACTGCAGTGAAGCCCAGCTCCCCCTCAGCTGCAGATTGGATTGATTCAACTTCCCATTCCTGACAAAAGAAGGGGCATACCCTATTCTGGAGGGAACTATTATTTGTTTTCATACCTATTGTCCTTTTATAGAAAATACCCAGCACACAAAAAAAATTATAGGACATGAAAAGGAGCAGAAAAAGTTGATCCAGAGACAAAAGTCAATAGAGGCAAACTTAGATTAACAGAAGTTTGAATTTTTGAGGGTTGACAACAATGATAAAAATGATGAAAGAGCTAGCAAAAAAAAGAAAAAAAGAAAAAATGTGGGAAGGAGACATTTATGAAGAAATACAAGATTTTAGCAGAGACACAAAAACTTTAGAAAAATACAATTATAGAATATGATCTAAGATAACACATAAAGAGTAGATCCATAAACTTGAAGACACAGCAATTGAAAGTATACAAAGTTAAAAAAAGAAAAGAATTGACAATAGAATATCAAAATTAATAAAATATCTGAAATTCTAAGGCAAAATCAATTACTCTGTCATCCCTGTAATTGAGCTACGGAAGCAGATTGAGAGAATGGTACAGAAGAAATGTTCAGACATCTTGACTGGATTCGTTTGAAATTTATGGAAATTAGCACAGAGAAAAATCTACAGAGTTCTTTTAAATAATTAAAATTGATAAACAATTAGCAAAGACTGGTATACCAGGCTGACTGAATCTATCCCAAATTTATATCCACCTGGAACTACAGAGTGTCACATATTTGGGAATTGGGTTTTTGGAGATGTAATTAGTAACTTCATACTACATTACGATTGGCCTTAAATCCAATAACCACTGTTACTGGCAAGGGATTGCCAAATATTGACCACAAGGAGAAGCTAGGAAGAATTGAAAGAAGGATCTTTTTCCTAGAGTCTTTAGAGAGATCCTTGATTTTGGACCTCTGTCCTCCAGAACTGAAAGAATAATTTGTATGTGTATGTGTGGTACTGGATCTAGGGCCAGGGTATTGAACCTAGGGCCTTTGCATTGACCTTCATCCTTAGTCCTATTTTTTAAATTTTGAGACAGGATCTTGCTAAATTGCCCAGGCTGGATTCAAACTTATGATACTCCTGCCTCAGCCTCTGAGAGTGGGATTGCAGGTTTGCACCACCACATCCAGGATAAATTTCTGTTTTAAGCCACCCAGTTTATGATTATTTGTCATATTGGTTTAGGAAGATTGTTCAAGTTAGAAAGGGATCACAACCATGCCTGCCTCTGTGTGGTGTGGGGAGAAGCTGGTCATCTGTGTCCTATAGTGCTCACCCCCACCCCATAGAGTCTAGATCCATAGGACCCTCATTCCCCAATCCTTGAGTTCCCCATTTCTAGAACTTTCCACCCATCCACTCCCTGATCTTTTTCCATTTCCTGACTGCAGCCATGGAGTTACCAAAGGGGCAGTAGCAACAGCTGCTTCAGGAGCTGCAGAAAATACAGGAGGAAGAGTGGGAGCAGGAGCCCCAAGAGGCTGGAGGCTGCTACTTTCAACCAGTTTGAATACCAAGACAGTTAGAAGAGAGGTTGGAAAGCTATAAGAACATTGTGATGTCAGTGAGTGACACTCAGTGTGTATGTATGCAAACCTCTCCTCCTCCTGGCAGGAGAAAATCTACCTGGACTTCCTCTACTCTTGTCAACACTGAACCTGCACTAGCCCAGAAGTGTTACTGGGACATGGCTGTGGTGAGTCATGCAGCATGAATATTATCCTCAATAAAATCACCCACCTACAAATGGAGAAATGCCTAAAGTTGCAGGATACCTACTGTACTCAATTGGTGTTTTTGGTTTGGGAACAAGTGAAGAGCGGGATTCTGGGATACAAACAGTGTTTGCATGACATTTATGAAGCAGATTGCAGGTGGAGATATGGCAGCCAAAAATACCTGGTTGGCAGAAGGTGTTCTGGATATCTTGATGGAGCACAGGGAATGGGTACTGAAGAACAGTATCCTTATCACCATGAGGTTTACACATACCTCTACCTCATTGTTGACCACCATGGGACTGCCCAGGCCCAGGCTCTGTGCCAGAAGGAAGTGGATTTCTGTATATCACTGTGTCATGAATTTTTTGTGGAATGTTTGATGATTGGCCAAGATCTCATAAGACTACTTCAGAGTGTTGCTAGGATACCAGAATTTGAACTGACTAAGAAAGATAGTATTCGTAATACTCAGGCCTTGAGTTCTCAGTTCACTGGTATCCTATAGTTTCTTCAGTCAAGAACATCTCAGAAATCCCTAACATGTAATCTAACTCCAGACATGGAGAATAAGCTTTTCTTGGCTGAGAATAACATCTTGGCTGCAGTTTGGTCAACAAAAGGAGTACCAAGATTGGTTCCAGCTCTAGTATCTGTTCAACCCAAGACAGTCACTTTCTGTACTGTGATTTTATTTGCTATATCTTTGAGGTAGTACACCCTTCTAAAGAAGTTCTTAGTTCAAATATCTTGCCCTATCAGGCCATCATTTGTTGGCTTTTGACAACATGCGTGTCAAATGTTGCTACCTCTAATGACAAACTGGCTTTGTTTTGTGACTGGTTGTTCTTTTGTCAAGATGAGGATAGAGCAATGAACATACAGGCAGCCATCCTGGTCATGCATCACTCCTTGAAACCTCATCCAGCCATCATTGCCTCACTCCTGGACTTCATGTGCCACATTATTCCCTATCCTGGTTGTCCATCCACAGGAGCTCTTTAGAGCCCATTTCTTGTGCTTGGCAGGTCTTCCTAACCCACAGCATCCTCCTGGAGACCATAATCCCCATCCTATGGCATGTCAAATACAAGGAACACCCAGAGGCCCTATCCTGCCTGCTGCTTCAGGTCCAAAGAGAGAAGCCCAATGAGATGGTAAAGATGATGCTGAGCTGGCCCTGCCAGCCCAACAGCCAATTCACCACCATCATCCTGTGGCACTGATGCATGAAGCATAATGTGCTGCCAGGGGTGCACATCAAATTCATGCTAATCAAGAACAACAGCCTCCCTCACAGGAGGCAGAGCCTGAGGAGCTCCAGCTCCAGCTCCAGCAATAAGTTGGCTCAGCTGAACCTGGAGCACCTGGACAACCTGCAGCTCAATCTGACCAACACCAAGCAGAACTTTAGCCAGACCCTAATACTTTAAGTACTGTAGCACACACAGGCAAGCTGTAACAAAGCCCACAAGATGAACTTAGTGATCCTCTACCCCCTGGGGGAGGAATAGAAGGACTCTTCCACTAAACCACCCAAGAGCCAGCGAAAGGCAGTTCTTTTCAGCCCTCCACGTTGGAAGAATGCCACTTAGCCTCCCAAGGCTGAGGGAAGATAGGCTCCTGCAGTGCTTAGAAGAAAGAAGACACAAAACCCAAGCACAACAAGCAGAAATGAAAAGGGCCCTCTGCAGTGGGTTCTGACTGACTGAGGCCCTGTGTTCCCATGCCACCCCAGTTGGGCTGCCCTCCTTCCTAGTGAATCATACAGTAATAGGGGCTTGGGAGATAATAGAGGACACACCATCTCCCTACTGAAGTTTGACTAGTGGGAAAGATGAGCTGCTTCTTGCAGCCCAGCCTGAGAAACTGCCATGTAGTTCCCTCATACCACCTCTCCTGCCCCCACCCCCACTGGTGCACCCACTGATACTTGGGTTCTCATGGCAGCCAGAGACTATAAAAAAACCAGACTGCGGTTTATCATTAACCTGCCAGTCTCCCAAAGAGCTATTTCAGTGGAGAAGGAAAATGGCAAAAGGGCTGCTGGGCAGAGAAGCTAGAATAAGAGTAGATGCTTGGTATGTGGGTGTCCATTCCTGCTTCCTCATGTCTTGATTTCCTCTGAACATGCATCTTGTAGTCAGCCTATCTACACCAGTGTGAATTGGGTATCTGACTTGATGTGGTTGTCATCTATTCTGGGCAGATGCTACAACTTTCAGAAAAAATCCTGAAAGGCCCCAGCCTGAAATGCTATGCCCAGGAGGCTTGGGTTGGCCTGAGGTTGGCACCTCAAGCTGGGTCAGAGACCAGAGGAGTCCAGAGGCAAGCTCCTCACAACTGTGAAATGTTTCTATTTCCTTGGTTCAGTATTTTGCTTTTTTGTTCACCTTCCTCCCCCTTCCTTCTCTTCCATCGACCTCCTCGTCCTCTTTCTCCTTCCCCCTCCTCTTTATTCTCTTTTGGCAAGGATAATCATATTTTAAAAGTTGGTTTAAAATGCAATAAAACAAGCCATAAAGAAAAAGCATAAATTGTTAATGTCAGGTGAAAATGGGGAGATCACTACATAACCTATTGATATTAGAGATACAGTAAAAGCATGTTCTAAACAACTTTATGCTGGTAGATTGAAAAATTTAAGTGAAATGGACAAATGCCTTGTCAAAACTGGTGCAGAACAAATGAAAGAATCTGTATTTATTGAAATACTGAATTGATAATCACAAACATTGCCAAAAAGAAAATTTCAAGCTCTGATTACCTCGTTGGAAAAGTCTGTCAAATACTGTACACATACTCAAAAAGGAGAAAACAATTTTCTACTTGTCTTAGAAGGCCAAGATAACTCCAGTAACAAAACTTGACAAAAATATTACAATAAAAGAAATTTAAAGATCAGGATTTCTTGTCAATATTTGTGGAAAATAAAAGGTAGATGAAGTTGATACAGGTATTTCCTCACAGAGTATGGGTCCCAGATTCAGATCTTGTTAGTCCCCAAGCAGATCAGTCTTCTCCAAGATTTCAGTTCCTCAAGCCTATCTATCTAATGAAATAAGTAAATTCTCTGGGGGAAAATATCTTCTAGAATTTCAAATTATCTCTATAGTTTTTCACATTAAAATATCTGACAATAATTCAGATGGGTATATGGGAAAACAAGAGTTGATCAAATCAAGAAAACATTTTGGATCTCATACCAAATTATGAAATTACCAGGTATGAACTTTAGTATAACTAAAATTAGATAACAAGATGGAGACATTTGGCAAAGAACTTAAAACTGTTAAGGATGAATCAAATATATATTCTAGGACTAAAACTTGTAATGACCAAAATTACTAAATTAGTATATATAATTAAGAACTGATAAGATATAGGAGAAAGAAAATTAGCAAACTGCAAGTTTTGTTAGGGAGAAATATATATATATATTTTTTGTGGGTACCGGGGGTTGACCTCAGGACCTCGTGCGCCAGCAGGCGCCTGTGCCGCTGAGCGATATCACCGGCCCTTTTTTCGTATGTGGGTTCCGGGAGTCGAACTTGGGCCCTCGCGCTTGCCAGGCAGGCGCTTATGCCGCTGAGCCATCTCACCAGCCCTAGGGAGAAATATTTAAATGGAGTCACAAATAGGCAAATCAATATTAGTTGAAGGACAGTAAGATGC
Organism: Erethizon dorsatum; assembly: GCA_028451465.1. Taxonomy (NCBI): domain Eukaryota; kingdom Metazoa; phylum Chordata; class Mammalia; order Rodentia; family Erethizontidae; genus Erethizon; species Erethizon dorsatum. Next base: position 84,442,640 of record CM051829.1, read on the forward strand.
ATTAAATATATTGAAAAAGAAATGTTAGTTGTAATGAAGAATGGTGGTAGAGAGAATTGGGGTGAACAGTACTTAATATACTGGCTAAGAATAAGACTAAACATCAATTAAAAAAATTCAGAGTTACAAACCTCATGCAAGGTCAATGAAATTCACCATACCTAGATACATTATAGTAAAATTGCTAAAAATCAATAACAAAATCTTCAAAGTACATGAAAAAACCAATAGTTTTTCTATACACCAAAATGAACTATCAGAGAAAGAAATCTTATAAAAAAATAAAATAGGAATCAGCATAACCAAGGAGTGAAAGACTACAATGGAAATTACAGAACACTGAAGAAGGAAATCAAGGAAGATGTCAGAAGATAGAAAGACCTCGCATGTTCGTGGATCACCAGAATTAATATTAAAGTGGCCATGTTACCAAAAGAGATCTTCAGTGCAATTTCTATAAAAATTCCCATGGTACTCTTCACAGATCTAGAAAAAACAATCCTAAAGTTTGTATGGAATCACAAAAGACCCAGAATAGCGAATGCAATCCTGAGCAGAAAGATCAATGCTGAAGGCATCACAGTACTCAAAGTGTACTACAAAGCCAGTTGTAACAAAAGCAGCATGGTACCATAACTAAAATTGACATGTACACCAAAGGGATAGAATAGAGGACATGGAAACAAGCCCACAAATCTGTGATGATCTGATTTGTGACAAAGGGACAATACAAATTTAAGAAAAGACTACCTCTTTAACAAATCTACTGAGAAAACTGGATATCCATTTGTAGAAGATCAAAACTAGATACCTTTCTCTCATCCTGCACAAAAACCAATTCAAAATTGATCAAAGACCTAGATATAATAAGACTTGAAACTTTTAGAAGAAAACATAGAGGAAACACTGGAAGTCCTCAATAATAGGCAAAGACTTCCTGAACAGGACTCCAATAGCATGGGAAATAATAGTAAGAATTAACAAATAGGTCTACATCAAATTTAAAAGTTTCTGCATAGCAAATGAAAAAAAATAGCCTACAGAATAGGAGAAAATCTTTGCCAGCTACACTTCTGACAGTGTTAGTACCAGGAATTTATAAAGAACTAAAAAACCACAACTCCTTAACACACAAAAAGCCCAACCAATAAATGGGCAACTCAGTTGAACAGAGGTTTTTTGAAGTACAAATGCCCAATAAGTATATGAAAAAATATTCAACATTTTTAGTCATCAGGGAAATGTAAATCAAAACTATTGGGCTTTTCTCTCATTCCAGTCAGAATGGTTATTGTTATGAATACAAAAAGGAAAATAAAAGCTGGAGAGGATATAGAGCATAAGGAGACCTTTTACACTGTATTTGGGAATGTAAATTAGTATAATCACTGGAAGTTTTCAAAAAACTAAAGATACAACTATCATACACTGAAGTGCTTCTTGTTACATACTGAAGAGAGTTAAAGTCAGCATATGATATAGATGTCTGCATACCTATGTTTATTGCAGCACAATTCACATTAGCTAAGATATGGAACCAGTCTATATACCCATCAGTGGGTGAATCGATATGAAAATATGGTATTTACACACATGGAGTATTGCTGGACCATAAAGAATGAAATTATATCATTTGCAGAATCACGGATGGAACTGGAGATCGTTGTGTTAAGGGAAATAAGCCAGACTGAGAATATAAATTTGGCACGTAAAAATCTAAAGGAATGGAAAAAAATGATAATATGAAAGTAGAAGAGACACTATTTTTAGTTATGAGGGCAGGAAAAAGGAGGAAGAGAGAGGAGGTATAACAGGGTAATGGATTCACATTTTCTTTATCCATTCATATGTTGATGGACATAGTTTTAGCCATTGTGAGATATGTTGTTAAAAACAGGGATGCATGTACATTGAAATATGTCTTTAGGAAGATACCTAGAGGCATATAGTTGGGTCAAATGGGATTTCCATTTTTATTTTGATTTATGTATGTTAAACTACCTTTGTATCCCTGGGATGAAGCTAACTGGGTCATGATGTTTGATCTTTTTAATGATTTGTTGCATTCTGTTTACAAGTATCTTGTTGAAGATTTTCCATCTGAAATCTTCGTGAAGGTGATTGGTCTGTAGTTTTCTTTTTTGTTAAGTCCTTATCCAGTTTAGATATCAGGATAGTGCTAGTTTCAAGGAATGACTTTGGCAGTACTCCTTTCCTCTCAGTTTCATTAAACAGTTTGAGGAGTAGAGGCATTAGATCTTCCTTGATGTTCTGGTAGAATTCTGCAGAGAATCCATTAGGTCCTGGGCTTTTCTTCATTGGTAGAGTTTTTATTACTACCCTTATTCATTGCCTGTTATTGGACTATTCGGAGTTTTTATATCTTTTGTTTCTATTTTGGTAGGTCATCTGTATCTAAGAATTTCTCCACTTTTTTCTAGATTCTTCAATTTATTGGAGTACAAGTTTTCAAAGTAGATTTTTCGTAATTCTCTGGATTCCAGTGATATTAGTCGTGATTTCATCTTTTTCATTTATACTTCCATTGATATGAGTTTTTTTCCCCCCTCTTGGTAAGATTGGCAAGGGTTTATCAATCCTATTTATTTTTTTAAAGAACCAACTTTTTTTTTTTTTTAATGTGGGTACCAGGAGTCGACCTCAGGACCTCACGCTTGCCAGCAAGCGCTTGTGCCGCCGAGCGATATCACCGACCCTTTTTTCCTTTATGTGGGTACCGGGAGTTGAACTCAAGACCTCGCGCTTGCCAGGCAGGTCACCGGCCATCTCACCGGCCCAGAACCAACTTTTTAATTCATTGGTTTTTTTATATATATATTTTTAGTATTAATGTCTGTCTGATCTCTATAATTTCTTTCCTTCTATTAGTTTGGATTTGGATCACTCTTTAATCTTCTAGGTCCTTGGGATATACCACTAGGTTATTTATTTGTAATCACTCAGTTTTTGTAATGTGTACATTCAGAGCTATAAACTTCTCTCTTAGAACTTCTATTGTTTTGCATATAATTTTGCATGTTGTGCTTCCATTGTTATTTGATTCTGGGAATGTTATTGTTTATTTTCTGAATTCTACGATCCATTGGTTATCCAATAATGTATTGTTTAATCTCCATGTTTTTGTATAGTTTTTATTAATTAATTTATAACTGTTAATTTATAACTTCACCCCACTATGATATGATAGTATGTAGGGGATTACTTCAATTCTTTTGTATTTATTTAAGCATGCTTAATGACCTAAGATATGATCTATTTTGGAAAGAATTCTGTGTGCTGCTGAGAAAAATGTGTATTTGGTTGCTGTTAGATGCAATACTTTGTAGATCCCTGTTAAGTCCATTTGCTCAGTGATGTAGTTTAACTGATATTTTTTTGCTAATTTTTTGTCTGGTTGACCTGCCTAGTTTTGAGAGTAGGATATTGAAGTCTCTTACTATAATCATATATATATATTTTTTTGTGGGTACTGGGGGTCGAACTCAGGACCTCGCGCTTGTGAGCAGGCGCTTGTGCCACTGAGCGATATCACTGGCCCTTTTTTTACTTTGTCTGTGGGTACCGGGAGTCGAACTCAGGACCTTGTGCTTGCCAGGCAGGTGCTTATGCCACTGAGCCATCTCACCAGCCCCATGTTTTTTCCTTTTACGTACAGTAGTTTTTGTTTTATGAAGTTGGGTTTGCTAACATTCAGTGCATAGATATTTAAAATTGTTATCTCTTATTGAATCGTTCTATTTATCAGTATGTAGTGGCCATGTTTGTGTTTTCTGACCAGTTTTGGCTTGAAGTTTGATGTGTCTGAGAATAAGATAGCTACTCCTGCTTGCTTTCATACTCCAGTTTCATAGAGTATCATTTTTTATCCTTTTACTTTTAGTCTGTGAGCTTCCTTGGTAGCGTTGCGTCTCTCATATGCAATATGTGGTTGGCTTTTCTTTTTGATCCCATCTTCCAGTGTGTTTCTTTTGAGTGGGGAGTTTCAACATTGACATTGAAAGTTACTGTGTTTCTTGAATGCCATTATGTTATTTTTTCCAGTGCCAGTTCTTTCGTTTTTTCCTTTTGTTTAATTACTCTCCCAGTTACATGTACACATTGCTTTAGGCTTTTTGGTGCTGGTGACATCCCTGTCTTTGTCAAGGATTCTCGTATTTTCACTATTGCTTGTTTAGTGGTCATGTATTTCTTCATGATTTTCCTTGTCTTGTAAAGTTTTACTTCTCTGTCAATTTTGAAGGCCAATTTTTTTTTCTTTTTTTTTTCTTTTAAAGAGAAAAAAATATAACAAAATTTCAAAACAATAGGAGGGTAACAGTGGTTAATACATTCCGTATTGTTATCTTTAAATTAGTTACTTAGGTTACAAGTTATCAGCATTCAATTGTTTAAACAATATTTTTCCTTTTGAACAGTTTCTTCCTATTTTACCATGTCTATTGTAGATTTTGGATCTTATTTACTCTTTCAGTTTCTCACACTAGGGAGACAATACGATGTTTACACATGTGCTTCCGGTTTATTTCACTTATGAGTATTTTCTCGAGTTGCATCCATTTACCTATAAAAGTTTCCAGTCTATCTTTCTTTATGGCTGAGTAGTACTCCATTGTATAAAAATACCACATCTTTTTTATCCATTCCTCAGTTGATGGGCAATTGGGTTGCTTCCATGATCTAGCTATTACAAATTGTGCTACTATAAACATGGGTGCACATATATCACTGTGGTACGATGTTTTTAATTCTGGGAAGATACCCAGAAGGGGAATAGCTGGATCAAATGGGACCTCCAGTCCTAGTTTTTTGGGGAATCTCCACACTGATTTTCCACAGTGGCTGCACCAATCGACACTCCCACCAACAGTGGAGAAGGGTTCCTTTTTCCACACGGCCCCTCCAGCATTTGTTATTAGTTGATTTCTTTTCTTTTTTTCTTTTTTTTTGGTACCGGGGGTCGACCGCAGGACCTGGCCCATTTTTCGTATGTGGGTTCACGGGAGTCGAACTCTGGCCCTCGTGCTTGCCAGGCAGGCGCTTACGCTGCTGAGCCATCTCACTGACCCCTGATTTCTTGATAATTGCCATTCTTTCTGGGGCGAGATGGAATCTCATTGTTGTTTTAATTTGCATCTCTGGAATGACTAGTGATGTTGAACATTTTTTCATATATTTATTTGCCATTTGTATTTCTTCATCTGAGAAGTGTTTATTCATCTCAGATGCCGATTTTTGGATTGGGTCTTTAAATTTGGGAGGTCTGATTTTTTTGAGTTCTTTGTATGTTCTCGATAGTAATCCTTTGTTTGAGGAACAGCTGGCAAACATTTTTTCCCACGTTGTGGGTTGTCTCTTCACTCTGTTGGTGGTTTCTCTTGCTGTGCAAAAGCTTTTTAATATGAGATCCCAGTTGTTCTTTGTGATACTTCCTGTGCCATTGGGGTTTTATTCATAAAGTCTTTGCCTACACCAGTGTCTTCAAGAGTTTTAGCTATTCTGTTTTCCAGGAGATTTAATGTTTCTGTTTTAATATTTAGATCTTTAATCCATTTTGAATTTAGTTTAGCACACGGTGAAAGATATGGGTCTAATTTTAATCTTTAGCATGTGTAGAGCCAGTTTTTCCAGTACCATTTATTAAAGAGGCTATCTTTCTTCCAGTGAATGTGTTTGGTACCTTTGTCAAAGATAATGTGGCTGAGTATGTCTGGAGTTGTTTCTGCATCTTCTAATCTGTTCCATTATTCTTCAGGTCTGTTTTTTTTTTTGCCAGTACCATGCTGTTTTTATCACAGTAGCTTTATAGTATAATTTCAAATTAGGGATTGTGATGCCCCCTGCCTTGCCTTTGTTGCCCAGAATTGCCATTGCTAGTCTAGGTCTCTTCTGGTTCCAGATGAATTTTAGGATTGTTTTCTCTAATTCTGTGAGATATGTTGTTGGAATTTTGATTGGAATTGCATTAAATCTGTATATCAGTTTTGGAAATATGGCCATTTTCACTATATTGGTTCTTCTGACTCAAGAGCAAGGGATATCTTTCCATTTTCTGGTATCCTCTTCGATCTCCTTTTTCAGAGTACTGTAGTTTTCAGTGTAGAGGTCTTTTACCTCCTTTGTGAGATGGATTCCTAGGTATTTCATTTTTTTGGATGTTATTGTGAAAGGTGTTGTTTCCCTAATTTCTCTTTCAGTGAGTTTGTTATTCGTGTACAGGAAGGCTATTGATTTTTGAGTGTTGACTTTGTATCCAGCTACACTACTGAATTTGCTTATTAAATCTAGCAGTTTTTTAGTGGAGTTTTTGTGGTCTTCTATGTAGAGTATCATGTCATCTGCAAATAATGATAATTTAACTTCTTCCTTTCCAATCATTATTCCTTTAATTTCTTGCTCTTGTCTAATTGCTCTGGCTAAAGTTTCCAGGACTATGTTGAATAAGAGTGGAGAGAGTGGACATCCTTGTCTTGTTCCTGATTTTAGAGAGAAGGCTTTTAATTTTTTTCCATTTAATATGATATTGGCTGTTGGTCTGTCATAGATAGCTTTTATCAGATTGAAATAAAGACCATATATTCCAATTTTCTGGAGGGTTTTATCATGAATGGGTGCTGGACTTTGTCAAAAGCTTTTTCTGCATCTATTGAGATGATCGTATGATTTTTGTCCTTGGTTCTGTTAATATGGTGTATTACATTTATTGATTTACGTATGTTGAACCATCCCTGCATGTCTGGGATGTATCCAACTTGGTCATGGTGTATAATCTTCTTGATTATTTGCTGCATTCTGTTTGCCAGTATCTTATTGAGAATTTTTGCATCTATGTTCGTTAGGGAGATTGGTCTGTAGTTCTCTTTCTTGGTTGGGTCCTTCTCTGGTTTTGGTATCAGGGTAATGCTTGCTTCCAGGAATATATTTGGGAGTATTGCTTCCCTTTCAATTTCATTAAAGAGTTTGAGAAGTAGTGGTGTTTGGTCTTGTCTAAATTTCTTGTAGAATTCTGCAGTGAGTCCATCAGGCCCTGGGCTTTTCTTTGTTGGTAGGTTTTTAATTACATCTTTGATTTCATTGATTGATATTGGTTTATTTAGGATTTTTATATCTTCTTGATTGAGCATTGGTAATTCATATGTATCTAGGAATCTGTCCATTTCTTCTGCATTTTCCTTCTTATTAGAATACAAATTTTCAAAATAGGTGTAGATGATCTTCTGGATTTCTGCAGGGTCCATTGTGATATCACCCTTTTCATTCTTAATTGCGTGGATTTGAGTACTTTCTTTCCTTTTTTTAATAAGGTTGGATAAGGGTTTGTTGATTTTATTTAATCTTTCAAAGAACCAACTCTTTGACTCATTGATTCTTTGTATTGTTTTTTTAGTCTCCAATACGTTAATTTCTGCTCTGATCTTTATAATTTCCTCCCTTGTGTGAGCTTTTGGCTTAGCCTGCTCTTCTTTTTCTAGAAGTTTGAGGTTCACCATTAGGTTATTTGTGCTTGCTCTGTTTTCCTGATATAGGTATTTAATGCTATAAATTTCCCTCTTAGGACTGCTTTCATTGTATCCCATAAGTTCCAGTATGTTGTACTGTCGTTATCATTCAGTTGTAGAAAGTGTCTAATTTCTTCTTTAATTTCATCTGTGACCCATTGGTTGTTCAGGAGGATGCTATTTAATTTCCATGTGTTCAGGAAGTTCTTGTGGTTTCTTTTGCCATTGATTGCCATTGAATGCATGGAATAATTTCAATTCCTTTGCATTTACTTAAGCAGGTTCTATGAGCTAGTATGTGGTCTATTCTAGAGAAGGTCCCATGTGCAGCTCAGAAGAATGTGTATTCTGATGTTGTGGGGTGGAACACTCTGTAGACATCCACTAAGTCCATTTGTTCAAAAGTTTGGTTCAGTTCTAATATTTCATTGTTGATTTTTTGTCTAGTTGATCTGTCTTTTTGTGTCAGTGGAGTATTGAGATCCCCCAATAAAATTGTATTAGTGCTTATTTGATTTTTCATGTCCATTAATATTTGTTTTATATAGTTGGGTGCACAGGTATATAGTTGGGTTGCATATATATTTATGATCGTTATCTCTTCCTCTTGGATTGTTCCCTTTACAAGGATGTAGTGACCTTCTTTATCTCTCTGAATCATTCTTGGCTTGAAATTCACTTTGTCTGCAAAAAGAATAGCTACCCGTGCTTTTTTCTGGGTTCCTGTCGCATGGAGTATTGTTTTCCATCCTTTGACTTTCAGTCTATGAATTTCTTTTTGAATTAAATGTGTTTCTTGTATGCAGCATATTGTTGGATCTTGCTTCTTGATCCAATTTGCCCGTCTGTGCCTTTTGATTGGTGAGTTGAGACCATTAACATTGATGGTTAAAACTGATATGTATTGACTTATCCTTGTCATGTTATTTTCCTGTTTTTGGCTTCCCCTCTTTTTTTTTTCCACTCCCTCTCTTTAATTGTTTTCCCTGCCTGGTGGATTCCTTCTGTTGGGGTTCCTGCAGTTGTAGTCCTTGTTATCCCTTTCTGGAATGTCCTACAAAACATTTTGGTGTGCTGGTTTGGTGGTTATAAATTTTCTCAGATGTTCTTTGTCATGGAAGTATTTTATTTCTCCATCAGTTTTGAAAGATAGTTTTGTGGGGTACATCAATCTGGATTGAAGGTTATTTTCCTTTGGAACTTGAAATACCTCATTCCAAGCTCTTCTTGATGAGGGTTTGTGCTGAAAAGTCAGCTGTGATTCTGATGGGCTTTCCTTTATAGGTGATTTGTTTCTTTTCTCTAACAGCTTTTAAGATTCTACTCTTATGTTGAATTTCTGGAATCTTGACTATGATATGCCTGGCTGAATATTTTTTTTTGATCGTGGCTAATTAGAGTTCTATAAGCCTCACTTATCTGAACGTCAAATTCTTTTTCTCTGCCAGGGAAATTTTCTGTTATAATGTCTGTGAACAGTGTTCTGATGTCATTTATGATATCTCCTGCTTTTTCATTGACTCCAATCAATCTTAAGTTATTCTTCTTTGCATCATCTATCAGCTGCTGGATTGATTTTTTTTTTTGTGTGTGTGGGTACCGGGGGTAGACCTCAGGACCTTGCGTGCCAGCAGGCGCCCATGCTGCTGAGCAATATCACTGGCCCTTTTTTCTTATGTGGGTTCTGGGAGTCGAACTCGGGCCCTCACACTTGCCAGGCAGGCACTTATGCTGCTGAGCCATCTCACCGGCCCCTGGATTGATTTTTCATTGTCCCTTGCTATTTTTAAGAATTCTTTCTTTTCATGATCACTAATTGCAAGCCTGTCTTCTATATCTGAGATCCTGTCCTCACATTGGCTTAATCTGCTACAAATACTTTCAGTGGAATTTTTATTCTTCTGGACATCTGCTTGAATCTGCTTTATGGATTCTGTTTCTTTCCTATGCTGAGAATTCATGGCTTCCACCATTTTCTTAAGCTCGTCTATTTTTTTGTCTGTGTCTGCTCTAGCATCCTTAAGCATGGTCTTCATTGTGGACATTATCTCTGCAGTTATCAGAGAAATTATTTCTGATTTAAATTTTTCCAGAGCCTCATTCAATTGCTTTGTTTTTTACCATTTCAGAGATGCCAGGTGGGTGGCTTTTGGTTTGTCCCACCTATTGCCCCCTGGGTTTGCTTTTGGTGAACTGGATGTGTGGGGTTGCATCTTGTGTAAGTGTCATCTCATTTTCTTTTCTTTCTTTAGTTTAATTCCTGGGGTGATGTTTGTAAATTGTCTATGGTAGGTTGCTTTATTGCTAGTATTTCAAACTCTTAGGAGATAACTACTTCTCTGAGGTATCTTCCAGGTGTAGCTTATTTTTGGGTTTTGAGCCTGCTGCAAGATTCTGCCTCTTCAATTTGTTGGAGATAAGTTGTTGCCTGTTTGGCCCAGTCCTTGGTTCTTTGGTACTGTGCCACAGTATTTTCTGTGATCCTTAGACAATCTCAGTCATAGAATGCCAGGAAGAAAAGCTGTTTAGAACATTTATGTCACTTTTGGCTGTAGTGGTACCCAAAGCATCAAACACAGCCTAGAACATAACAGACTGAGCTAATCAATTATTTGCCACATTTAACCATGTAAACTAGATTTGTGGTTATATAACAAAATCTAAAACATACCAGAAAATTATATGCAGTATACAAGTACTTAATATGTCAATTTTTCCCTCAGGAGTTTAAATTTAAAATGAGTTAAGGAGGAAATAGAGAATTGGAACAAGAGGAAGGAATTAGATGTAAGGCTGGAGGACAAAGAGGGATCCTGCTAACATTGGGAAACTGGTGCAGAAGACTGATGGAAAAAAGAGAAAGAAGGGATAAAAGGAAGAACAGAGCAGAACCACAATCACAAAGAGGTTAGAGGCTCTGTTTACACTCATATAAAAACAAGATCAAACAATAAAAGAAAGAATGAACAGACAAACAAAAACAAAAAGACAACAAACAAACAAACCCAAAACACCACTACTAGAACAAAAAACACATGGGAGGAAAATAAAAATAAAATAAAATAAAATAAAAAGTTCACTTCCAGGTTTTGACTTTGCTGTAGGCAGGTGCCGTGTGGTGACAGAGTCCTGTTCCATGCAGATCTGTGCCGGCAAGCCAGCAGCAGCCCTTTGGCGGGGCAGTGGGCCATAGCCTGCACTCTCTGGCGGAGACCAGGTTCACCCGCCGCCGCCAGTGCACTTTCTGCAGCCTGAGCCCCGCTGTAGTCATGGATGGAGCAACGGTGGCTCTGAGTTTGGAGTTCAGCTGCTGCCCCCCACCAATGACACCGACCTAATCGTGCTCTCGCATGAGATGGCTGGGCGTCAGCACTCACCGCCAGTCAGTGTCCTTCACAGCCGGTGTTTGTCTGTACCACGGCATCTCACGTTCCTCCGCAGAGGTCCCCACTAGAGCTGTGGATGGAGCAGCGGCCACCCTGAGTTCCAAGTCAGCTGCTGTCCCCCCCCACAATGGTGTCTGGCTAGTCGCTGTCTCACGTGAGACGGCTGGCCGTCAGCACTCACCGCCAGTCAGTGTGTCCTTCACCGCAGCTGCTTCACTGTACTGCCACTTCACAGCCCCCTGGGGTGACGGCAGTCACCACGTGTCCGCAGATTTGAACTGCTTCTGTCGCACTGGGATTCCTGACACAGAGAAAAGGTGCCAGTGGCCACCTCCTTCTTCTTTGTTGTAGTTTCTCTCTTCTCTTTCTCCGTGAGCCCCGAACTGTTCTTCAGATCTTTCCTGGGTCCAGGGGAGCCACTTCCCTCTTTCTTGTCCTCTTCCAGTCACTATATTCCAGTGTCCAGATGGCAACTTTTGGAGAGAGACTTCTTACAAATCCACCATCTTTTCTCCTCTGAAGGCCAATTTTGTAGGACAGAGAATTCTGGGTTGACAGTTTTTTTTGTGGGGGGCTTGAAAAACTTCATTCCATGCTTTTCTGGTCTTTGAGGTTTGTTCTGAGAAGTCCAGTGTTATTATGGTTGGCTTGACCTTATAAGTAACCTGTGATTTTTCTCCAACAGTTTTTTTATTCTCTCTTTTTGTTTAATTTCTAGTATTTTGTTTATGATGTATCATGGTGTGGTCCTTTTTTGGTTGTGGCTATTATAGGTTCTGTGTGCCTCTTGTACTTGAATATTGAGTTATTTCCCTAGATTTGGAAAGGCTTATAACCTCAGTGAATAATTTTTTATGCCCTTTGAGTCTTTTTCTAATTTTTACTTTATTACTACAATTCTGAGGGATTTTTTGTCACACAGTAGCTGATCCAGCTTGACTTTTTTTGAAAAGAGTATTATCAAGTTTATGATCTGCTACATCAACCTTGTCTCAAATTTCTGATGCTCTCTGCTTTTATTGGTCAAATCTACCTATGCTTTCTATTCAATTGCTTGTATGTTGTATTTCTGGCTTTCTTTTTATACTTTCTGATTCTTTACCAAATTGGTTATTCTTATTTTGTATTATCTTATTTTAATTAGTTTTTATCATTGTTTCTGCTTTAAGCTCATCAAGCATTTCCTTAGTAAAATCCTTTGTTTAATAAAATCCTCTTTAAGCCCACCCCACTCTTGTTAATTTGCTTATGTGTTTCTTCTTTGAGCTCTTCAAACATTTTGACCATTTTGTTTTTTAGTTCTGTGCCTGTTTTTTCTTCTACTTTAGTGTCTGTGAGATCAGGTTCAGGAAGCTAAGAATTTTTGGAGGGACCTTATTGCCTGTTGTTTTTTTTCCATATTTCTATTGTTTTTGTGTGGCATTACAGTGCAGTAGGTTTGTTTATACCAGTATTACCACAAATGTACTGCATTGCGTTTCAGTGTCGATTACAACATTATTGATAGGAACTGTTAGTTGATACCTGCATTATAATCTTATGGATCCATTGTCATGTATACAGTCTGTATTCATTGAAATGTTATGTAGCAGATGACTATATAATTAAAATGTGTGAAAAATACACATAAATCATGAGAGGGCTAAGTGGAATGAGTATTCTTTATATTCTTTTAATTGCCTAGGAAATGTACAGAAGATCTTTATAAGTTAAGATTGGTGTTATGGACTGTTTAGCTCCACCTCCCTATCCTCAAACTCAATATATTTAAGCATTAATCCTTCTTGTGATGATATGAGCAGTGCAGCATGTTAGGCTTACAGGAAGTTGTGAAGGTGTAACACCAATTTTAGGAGTAGCACTGAAGACACCAAACCTCTCCTATGTGAGACTACAGCAAGAAGATAGCCATTTGCAATCTGGAAGAACCCTCATCAGAACTCTACCTTCCTGGCCCCACATTCTGACCTCCCAGCATCCAAAACTGTGAGAAATAAATGCTGAGTGTTTAAACTACCAGTCTATGCCATTTACTATACTGTAGCAATTTTTTTTTTTTTTTGTGGGTACCATGGGTCGACCTCAGGACCTCGCACACCAGCATGTGCCTGTGCCGCTGAGCGATATCACTGGCCCTTTTTTCGTATGTGGGTACTGGGAGTCAAACTCAGGACCTCGTGCTTGCCAGGCAGGCGCTTATGCCGCTGAGCTATCTCACCGGCCCTGTGGCAATTTTTTAATTGAAGAAAGATTTAAATATATTTTGTGCCTTTGAAGAAACTGTAATTGTTTGCTTTGGGGACTGTAATTCCTTTTTTAATGGAAATTTCTGGGGAATGTATAAGAAATTTGAAACATTTGAAAGATTCTAAGATTTTATTAAGATCAAAACCATAAATGTAAAAATTGGTTGCTGAAACAGGCTACTCACATAGTGCTAAAAAGTTAATGATCAGATTATTTGTGTGTTTCATAGGTACCTTTATATTGGTTAGAGAGGACTGGAGCTTATGACATTAATCAAGTGTATTATTCTGTTTTCATTGTTGTAACAACATACCTGGAGTTTTACAAAGGAAGGAAGAGGAACAGTATGGTGGACTAGAGGCAACAGCACCCATAAGATGCTCAGAAGATGCTCACCAAGGTCTGCAGTTACTGAGATATAGGGGCCAAACAAAATTCTAGCCATGAGAAGGCAGTATTAAGGAGAAGACCATCAGTTGAATTCCAGTAACAGGTATTAGAATAAGAAGCAAGGTCATTTCTCAATCCCGGCACTACTTACACCTCAGATGAGGGCACTTAAGGAAACTGTAAGCTAGAGAATTGCTCAGAGGTTAGTGACTAAATTAGAACCAGTAAGCCCTAGGGACAGAGGAACAAAATTCGTGGTCCTGGTTAGGGATCCTGAACCAGGCATTAAGGATCCTGAGAGACAGAAGCATAAGGGCTTGCTGTAGCTGCAACCAGTGAGAACCAGGGGTGAAGAGAAGATACTGGAGCAGTGGATACTCTCCCACCATACCCCAGATTCTGCTACTGAGCTTGGCTGTGGTGAGGGCTTCCTGCCACCACCACCCAAAAGCTGCTGGGCTCTGTGCCTGTGTGATCTACCTTCTACTAAACCCCCAAATGCTACTGAATTTTATGCAGAAGGGCTTTTCCCAAATCCCTAAATACCTCTCAATTTGTGGGCTGGAAAGAGACTTGTGTGGCATGGACAGAAAGATTGGCAGGATGCAGAAAGATGAAAAGTAGTGGGTTTGACAGGTTTGGCACAGCACCCTGAGGTGGAGTGGCATAGAAGGAGCAGGTGTAAGCATCTATTACATCTGTTATTGTGAAGAAAACAGGAAAGAAATCAGAGAAGTCTCCAGAAAACAGTGGTAAACTTGGCACTAGATCAATCCCATTGTACCCCCCTCTCCAACACACTTGAAGGTGCTCAGTCATACGACAGAGGCCAAAACCTCAGCCTAGTCATTCCTACAGGAGTGTAGCTGAAACCTAGCAGAGTTCTGGCTGCAGAGGGATTGAGAAGCAATTTTGGTGGCCTGTTGGGACCCACCAGCAACTCCACTCCCTGATATGCACATACAACCTCTCATTCACAACCATAGAGGACTGGAGCTTAGCTCTCCACAATCCCCACAAGACAAAGTCTCCATTTTTGAACTAAGGTGGAAGAGCATACTGGCCAGATTCTGATTGCTGGATAAATAGGATTAAGAGGACTATTTACCTTTTTCTGTTTTTTCCTCTTTTCATCTGATACTGCTTTTTGAAAGATTCAGGGAAAGTTGTTGTATGCTAGTAAGAACAGGAATCCAAGCTATTGCTCTTACCAAGCTACACTAGGTTTCCCCATCTCAAGGGTTATTTCATAGGGTTAACTAAATTAGCTATTTGGTTTAGGCATAAATTTTCTTAACCTTCTGTACATTTTACCACATTCCATTTAAAGTCTCTCCTTCCTTTGTTTTTAACTTACTTTTCCCCTTCCACCCTCTCAAATCTCTCCTCCCACCTTTTCTTGCATTACACAGCTACTGTCATGTGTCAATGTATTTTGAAGTGTTTTTTTTTTTTTTTCATTTTTCTTTTCATCTGGTATTCTTTTGGTAAGAGTTAGGTGGTCAGCAGTGTGTTGGTAAGAACATAGGACTAAAATTTTATCGCTATAGTTCCTTACTTAGTCACATTAAATTCTCCTGCACCAAATGTTGCATCATAGGGTTAGCTCGATTAGTTTTCTGCTTTGGTCATAAATTGGATGCAACATCCCTATACTCTATGTCATGTTCCATTTAAACTCATGTCTCCCTTCTTTACTTACTTTTTCCCTCTCAAACCCTCTCAAATTCCTCTTTCATCTCCTTGCTTGTGCATGACACAAATACTATCAGCATAATATAGTTTTAATTGTTTTCCTTCCTCAGGATATATTCTGTTGTGTTCATATGTATATAATGGTGAATAGGATTTAAATGTTGCTTTAGTTTATGTAGTATCTTTCATTGACATGTCAAGTTAATCCTAACCAAATTATGCATGAAGGATTCAAACACAAGATTTCTATTAGCATATTAGTTCCAGTATCTTTACAGCTTCTCTTAAGATTCGTTTTCCTGCTTCCAATTCCTGTGTACCGTCACTGCAAATGAACTCTCATACCTCTTGTTTGCCCTCCCTTCATTCCAGATATAAAAATATCATCAAAATCCTATCTCTTTTCTTTCTTTCATTTGCTGTTGTCTCTTTTTGTAATTTTTATTTTTTAACTATTTTCTTCCTTTTTCCTTTCCTCAACCTTTGTAGGCTGACCTGTTTTCATCAGTACTATTTTATTGTCCTCCTGGGTTATTGAAAAAGTGAATTTTTAAAAACAAGTTTTAAATTATATTTTCAAATATGATTGGTTCTATAGATGCTGTTATAGCAAGCAGACAACCTGGGTTTACACAGGATGTTCCTATATTGTGTGAATCTCTACCTGATACACCTGGACTATGGCAGTATCTGTTGAGCACCAGGTGCACTGCCTCCACCCTGGGCACATCGGAATCTCCACCCTGCATTCTACCAGAGTCCAGAATACAGTCCGTGCCTAACACAAGCCAGTCCTCTGCCTCATTAACCATCAAGGGTTAAGGGTCTGCCTGTCTTGCCCAGTACTCTGGATGCCTACAAGACTGCCCACTCCCCTGTGACCTCACAGGCCTGCAGGAATCTCCCTACGTTAGTCTTCAGCAGATCTGGATTTCCTCTGGAAATCCCAAGTTGAAACATGCCTCCACCTGGTGTTGGGAGCTGGTCCCATGAACACCACAGTATATATCTGGAAATCAGTGTTGGGCCACAACCATCAGGACTCTATGACAGGACCTACAGAACCAAGGACCTACAGACCTCAGAACCAAGGACCTACACCTTCCCTGATCCAGTACCCCATCTTGAACAGTTGCCAGAAATAGAGGGTTAAAGAGAGTGGTCCCATTGAACTGCATAAACTTTATACAAACCCACAGACTTTTTATAGAGAGGGGCAAAGAGGAATATGACTTATAAGATTAAAGACTGCTAGTTGTCTGGGAATGAAACACTTCTGGAAATACATGGGAACTTTTCTTTCTCAATTTTCCCCCCTTTTCTCCATTCATTTAGCCCATTTATTTTTCTCTTCTGTTGGTACATTTTTAAAATTTTTTACTATTTTTTTCTTTTGGTGGAGGTGGGAAATTTACCACCCATTTTCTTGTCCCTTTTAATATTACTTGCTTTTATCTGTTTGAATATAGCCTCTTTTTATTCTATTTTTTCACTTTCTTTCAACGTGTTCCCTTAGTATTTTTTATTTTCTTTTCCTCTAGTTTAATTTCCACTCCATATTATTTATCCTTTTCCTAGTTTCCCTATGTTACTATTACACCACTAATATCCCTTTACTCCTTAACAGAAACTTTTACATCAGTCTTACCACATTCTTCATATATTTCATTGCTTTTTTATAACCTATTAGTTTTCTCTCATTTCTTCATCCTTCCATACCAATACCATTTACCCTTAGAGGCTACAGGTACTTAATTATATCTTACTATGGCTTAATATTGCTCTATGGTGAAAGAGGGTAAAATTGCTTTATTGACTATTTACTGTATGGAATTCTAAGATTTATCTTAGATTTTGTTATATAGCTATAAATGTACCTATGGTTAAAGTTGGTGAAGTATTAGTTATTACAGTTTCTCATTTTCTAGTTTGTGCTTGATGTTATTGTTATTGATTGTACTACTTTAGACAAGGTGACATAGTTGTGATGAATCGATCTTCCTCATATGCCAATACCTAGATTATCTGGGGGTTCATGCACAATACTACAGTCTAGTACCAAATAACTGGGTGCTAGGCCAAGCAGGCTGCAAACTTTCATTTCTAATATACAGAAGAGCTAGGATCCCGGGACAGACTCAAAAGCCAAAAGCCAGCTAGCTATGTCTAGAAGATGTAGCTTCTAATGACTCTGAAAAGTAGTAATTAACTAAAGAAATCTTGATACTATTAATGAAGCTACTTACCATATGCAATTTACAAGCCTTAATGCAGAAAAAAAATTAAAAAAAAATGAAAGCAAGATGCAACCCAAATCCCCACTCCTCAAAGCAAATGCAAGGGGCATTTAGATGGAAGAAATCAAAAGCTACCCAGCTGAATTTTCTGAAATGGTAGCAGAAGTAACACAATAGATGAATAAGATTCCTGACAAAATCAAAGCTGAAATAACTACACAGATAATTAAAGAGATGATGACCATAATGAAGGAAATCATTAGTGAATCTAGAGTAGATACAGATTTTTAAAAAGAGAGATGCTTAGAAAAGACAGTGAAACCATGAATCCCAACATAGAAAAGAACTGGATTCCATAAAACATACTCAAATAGAAACTGAGGAGATTAAAAATTCTATTTAAACTATTTACAGCACAATCAACCAATGTGACGATAGAGTATCAGATCTAGAAGACAGGGTTGTCATTAATAAATGTCAAATGAAAGTTTTCTAGAAGAGCCAGGGACCACAAAAAAATCAACAGCTGCTTAACAATGCAGAGAAGATTAATACAAGATTAATTGGAGGGCTGGCGAGATAGCTCAGTGGCATAAGTGCCTGCATGGCAAGCACGAGGTCCTGAGTTTGACTCCCGGAACCCACATAAAGGAAAAAACGGGCCGGTGATGTTGTTCAGCGGGACAAGCACTTGCTGGCAAGCTTGAGGTCCTGAGTTTGACTCCCAGTACCCACATAAAAAAAAAAGATTAATTGGAATCAGTTAAAAATCAGAAGATAACACAAAGGACATAAAAAGCCTGTTCAGAGAAGTAATAGCAGAAAACTTGCCAAGCTTGGAAAAAGACTTTGACATATACATAAGTGAGCCATATAGAACTGCAAATACCTATGCTCATAAAAAAGGTACACCAATGTATATAATAATCAAGATTCCAAAAATTCAACCCAATGTTAAATTTAAACAGAATATTAAAAGCAGAGAAAAGAAACAAATCATGTATTTTTAAAAAATGCATCAGAATCACAGCAGGGTTCTCAAATCTGTAAGGAGAGCTTGCAGTGAAGTATTTCAATCCCTAAAAGAAAATAACCAGAAACCCAGATTGATGTACCCTGCAAAATTATTTTTAAAATTGATGGACAAAGAGACTTCCATTTCCATGATAACACCTGGAAAAATCCATGACCTCCAAACCAGCTCTCTAAAAGTTTTTTTTTGTTTTTGTTTTTGTTTTGTTTTTGAGATAGGGTCTCACTATGTAGTTGAGGCTGGCCTCAAACTCACAGCAATCCTCCTGCCTCAGCCTCCCAAGTGCTGGGATTCCAGGTGTGCACCACCATGCCTGGCTACTCCAAAAGGTTCTGAAGGATATTGTAGAAAAAGACAAGGAAGACGACAATGCAAAGAATCCCAATAGAATGACTCCACCAGGCAAGACAGATTAAATAGGAGGGAAAGAAAGGAAACCAATAACAGAAAATAATATAATGAAAATGCTAAGTCATTACTCATCAGTTATAACCATCCATGTCAATGGCCTCAATTTAAAAAAAAAATCGTTAAAATGGATCAAGAAACAAGATCCTACAACATACTGCATAGAAGAAACACATTTAACTCAAAAAGAATTTCACAGACTAAAAGTTAAATGATGGAAAGCCATACTCCATGCAATAGGAACCCAGAAGAAAGTGGGAGTAGTGATTCTAATTGCAGACAAAGTGGTTTCAAGCCAAGGCTGATCAGAAGAGACAAAGGTCACTACATAATTGTTAAGGGAACAATCCAATGGGAAGAGATAACAGTCATAAACATGTATGCACCAAATACTGCCACACCAAGCTATATAAGACAAACACTATGGGCCGGTGAGATGGCTCAGCGGCATAAGTGCCTGCCTGGCAAGCACGAGGGCCCGAGTTCGACTCCTGGACCCCACATACGAAAAAAGGGCCAGTGATATCGCTCAGCGGCATGGGCGCCTGCTGGCGCGTGAGGTCCTGAGGTCAACCCCTGGTACCCACAAAAAAAAAAAAAAAAAAAGACAAACACTAATGGATATGAAATATCAGATAAGCACTAATACCACTGTATTTGGGGATCTCAATACCCCACTGTCACAAATAGGTTAACTAAACAAAAACTCAACAAAGAAATATCAGAGCTGACTCAAACCTTTGAACAAACAGACTTAATAGATATCTACAGAGTGTTCCAATAACAACAGAGTAGACATTCTTCTCAGAAGAGCATGGCACTTTCTCCAAAATAGACCACAGACAAGCCCATAGAACATGCTTAAATAAATGCAAAACATTTTAAATTATCCCACGCATATTAGATCACAGTGCAATGAGATTGGAAATAAATGGCAAAAATAACCAGAAAAAAAATAGAAACATATGGAAATTAAATAACACCCTCTTGAACAACCAATGGGTCACAAATGAAAGTAAACAAGATATTAGATAGTTTCTACAATTAACTGATAATGCCAATACAACACAGCAGAACTTATGGGCCATAATGAAAGGAGTCCTATTAGGGAAGTTTATAACAGTGAATCTGCACATCAGAAAAAGAGAAAGCTCAAGTAAAAACCTAACTTTGAGCCTAAAAGTTCCAAAAAAGGAGAAAAGCAAGTTAAACCCAAAGTTCATTCTTGGGTAGGAAGAATCAACATAGTGAAAATGGCCATGCTACCAAAATTGTTATACAGATTTAACACAATCCTGATCAGAATATCAATAGCATATCTCACAGAATTAGAGAAAATAACCCTAAAATTTATTTGGAACCAGAAGACACCTAGAACCCAATTCTGGGCAGTAAAGGCAAATCAGAAGGCATAACACTCCCTGACTTTAAATCACACTACAAAGCTACTGGATAAAAACAGCACAATACTGGCAAAAAAAATTAAAATAAACCAGATCTGAGGAACAGATTAAAAGATGCAGAAACAACTCCAAACACACTCAGCCACCTTATCTTTGATAAAGGGGCCAAACACCCTCAATGGAAGAAAAATAGCCTTTTCAACAAATTATTCTGGAAAAACTGGCTTTCTACATGCCGAAGATACAAAATTTAATCCATGTCTTTCACCATGTGCTGAACTAAAATCAAAATGGATCCAAGATCTAAACATAGAACAGAAACAGTATGTCTGCTAGAAAATAAAATAGGCAAAACTCTTGAAGACATAAGTGTAGGCAAAGTCTTTAGGAATAAAACCCAGACCACAAGGGAAATATTACAAGGAATCAACAACTGGGATCTCTTCTTATTGAAAAGCTTTTGCACAGCAAAAGAAATGATCAACAGAGTAAAGAAACAACCCACCGAGTTGGAAAAAAATTCCAACTGAGTGGAAAAAATTTTTGCCAGCTGTTCCTCGGAGAGGAGTCTTTTATCTCAAATACATAAATAACTAAAAAAAAATCAGACATCTCAAATTGAAAGACCCAATCTAATAATGGGCATCTGAAATAAATAGACAATTCTCTGATGAAGAAGTAGAAACAGCAAATAAATATATGAAAAAAATGTTGAACATCATTGGTCATTTGAGAGATGCAAATTAAAACAATGTTTAGATTCCATCTCACTCCAGAAAGAATGGCAATTATCAAGAAATCAACCAATAACAAATGCTGGTATGGCTGTGGAGAAAAAGCCCCACTCCACTGCTGGTGGGAGTGTAGAATAGTGCCACCACTGTGGAAAACAGTGTTGAGATTCCTCAAAAACTAAAACTAGATGTTCCACTTGATGTAGCTATTCCCCTTCTTGGTATCTTCCCAAAAGAATTAAAAACATTGTACCACAGTGATGTATGCACGCCCATGTTTATAGTAACATAGCTTGTAATAGCTAAATCTTGGAAACCACCCAAATGCCTATCAAACAATTAATGGATAAAAAAGATAGGCTTTTTTATACAATGGAGTACTACTCAGCCATAAAGAAGGATAAACTTGAGACATTTATAGGTAAATGGATGTACCTTGAGACCATATTTTTAAGGGAAACAAATCAAACACACATGTGTAAATATCACATTATTTCTTTGGTGTGAGAAACCAAAAGTTTAAATAAGGACCAGAATGTATACTAGATATTATGATATAGGAAGAAAATGCTCAATTGGGAAATGGAACTGGGGGGAGGGTGAAGGGAAAAGAAAAAGAGAACAGAGGGAGAAATGGAAACAAAACTTTTGTAAATGAGGGAAAGAAGGATTGAAGCGAAGATAAAGGAATGGGGAAAAAAGAGGAATTGAGACAAGTTATGTACAGGTACAAAGTCCCTATGATGAAAGTGATCATTATGTATATTTAAAATGTAATGATAAACTTAATTTAAAAAAGACAGTAGGTTCATGGGAGGATTCACATTAAAAAGAAGGTAAGTACAGGAAAGGTGGTTTGAGAACATCTCAGGAACCAGGGATATGCCACCCTTCTCAATATGAATGGGGGAAAACTTGTATTTTCATGTAAGAGTAGAGACTTAGATCACCTTTCCTGAAAATGGCCACCAAGGGATTTGGTTTACTGTGCTCATTCACCAGGAACACAAAGGCCTCTGCAGGCATCATCCAACTGGGTTTGGCTACTGCTCTAGCTGGTAATAGACCTTGTTGTCATCCCCATTGTGCTGCTGTTACAGGAATGCAGTATGTAATAGTGGTGGGGTCAAGGAGGCTTCCTTCTAGTTTTCAGAAGAAAGTCTGAGAACTAGGCAGTGTTGTTCTGAGAAAGCAACATGTGAAACTGAAAGTGAAGGTAAATATATGGTGGAGACCCCAGGAAGGTAGAGAAGCCAGGAACATGGAATATCTGCTAAGGAAGGCTGTAGGCAGAAAATTCAGCCCAAGAGAGCAGCCAACGGGGTTGCAACTAGCAATACTATGTGGGTGGGGTCCTCCAAGCCCTTACATTTTGCTGCAACATTCCTTGAGTGCTAGACAGAGAGATATAGGGTTTCATGATTAACCTACTGGGTTTTAGTCTTGCTTTGGTCCCTGTCATTTCTATCCCCCTTTTCTCCCTTGTGGCATGGGAATATTTACTCTGTCAGTTTTTTTTAAGTATTTAGCTCTTTTTTTAATCTTCACAGTTGCTCACAGCTAAGAGTTTGCCTTGAATCTCAGAGAAGACTTTAATTTTGGTCCTTTTATCAATACTGGACTCTTTGAGATAAACTAAATCCATTGTATATAATGACATGTGTATTAATTAGTATTTTGGGGGCCAGGGACAAAACGTTATGGTTTAGATCTAGGATGTCCCCCTAAACCTCATGTGTTATAGGTGGGGTTATTAGAAGGTGAGATTGTATTATGAAAGGGACTATCACTAACTTGCTGTTAGGAGATGGGCCTGGTTGCAGGTAGATCACTAGAAGCATGGCCTGGAAGTGCATATCACCCTTCCTGGCTCCTTCCTTCTCTCTCTGCTTCCTGACTGCCATGACATGAGTAGCTTTTCCCCACCTAGGCTTTCCACGATGCCATTTATGCTGGGAGCTTGCTGACCATAGACTGAAACTTCTGAAAGTATGAGCCAAAATAAACCTTCTTTAATTAGGGGGAAGGGCATTGTATCCTAGCAATGATAATGTTACTAAGCCAACCCTGTGTGTTAAGGATCATATCATCTGCAAATGAAGATAGTTTGACTTCTTCCTTTCATATTCAAATTTCATTTTCTTTCTCTCTTTGCCTAATGCTCTGGCTAAAGTTTGAATACTATATTGAATAGAAAATGGTGAAGTGAATATGCCTATCTTTTTCCTGAGTTTATTGGGGGACATTTCAGATCATCCTCATTTAGTAAGATGTTGGTAGTGGCTGTGTCATAAATGGCTCCTATTATTTTAAGTTAGGGCCTTGTATACCAATTTTCATCAAGGATTTTAAAATTATGAATGCATGTTGAAAAATTTCAAAGTTTTTTTGCATCTATTGGATTTTCATGTAATTTTTGTCCTTCTGTTTATGTCATATATTACCTTTATTGATCTACATGTGGGAAACTATCCTTGCATCTCTTGGGTGAAACCAACTTGGTCATTTTGTCTTATCTTGTAAATGATTTCTTGTATTCTCTTTGCAAGTAATTTGTTTCAAAAATTTGCATCTTCATTAAGGAGATTGGTTTGTAGTTATTTTTTGGTTGACTCCTTTTTAAAAAATATCAGGGTCATGCTAGTTTGAGGAATGAGTTTGGCAGTGTTCCTTCCCTTTCAATTTCATAGAGGAGTTTGAGGGGTATTGATGTTAATTCTTTCCAAAAGTTCTACTAAAATTCAACAGTGAATTTATTGGTTTCTGGTCTTTTCTTAGCTAGAAACTTAGTCACTTTCCTCATTGCTGAAACATAATACCTAACACCTGCAACTTTAAGTTTGTTTTGAATCATGGTAAAGTCCATAGTTTGGCTGATGCTAAGGCAGGGCAGCATGGAAGAGGATCCTGGGGAAAGGGAAACTTCTTATGGCATGGCACCCATGAAGCAGAGAGTCACTGGAAGAGCTGGGAAAGGAGATACAACCTTATGGGTCATGCTCATAGAGATCCACCTCTTTTGACCAGGCCCTACACCCTAACAAGTCAGGTGGGAACGGAAATACAACCTGGTTCATCCCCACAGTGATTTTCCTCTTCTCACCAGGACTCACCTCCTAATAGCAGGTAAGGTATAATGACCCTTTAATGTAACCACCTTCTGAAGGTGCCCCTAGCGTCCATGAGGCTTTAGGGAGACATCTATATATAAACCATAATAGTATGGTTTTTATTATTACCTCAATTTCATTACCTGTTTTTGGACTCTTCTGGGTTTTAATGTATTCTTGGTTCAGTTTTGGTAATTCATGTGTGTCTAGGCATATATCCTTTTCTTCTAGATTCTCTAATGTATTGAAATACAGATTTTCAAATCAGTTACTTATAATCCCATGTATTTTGATGGTGTCCATTATGATTTCACACTTTTCATTTCTAATTGCATTGATATGGGTCTTTTATGTCCTTCTTTGGGTAAGGTTGGCTAAGGATTTGTCTATTTTGTTTTTCCTTTAAAAGAATCAACTCTTTACTATAGCCAAGGTGATATAGATGTTGCTATTAATAGGATTTAATGGGATGCCATTATCTGGATTGCCTTGGGGTTATTAACAATACTGTAGCTAATTCCTGGAGAAGCAGGTACTAGGTCAATATGTTGCAACACCCCATCCCAAGTACATGGAGGTGGTTGGATCATAAGACAGAGACAAATGCCTATTTGCCTTTGTAGATAGTACCTAAAGAGGTACTATCTCTTTAGTAGATAGACAGTAGTAGAAGACATTACCTAAAGAGGTCCCCATACTAGCAAGAAAATTTTCTACTATAGTCAACATGTAATGCTCAATGCACACACATTCATACACACACAGACACACATACACACACAGACAACATGAGATGACAAGGCAAAAAGTGTCTCCAGAAACTCCCGACTACTTCTCAGCTGATCCATGGTGCAACAAAGGGTAGGAACCAAACGTCACATGGCTGAATTATTCAAAATGATATAAGATATAACATTTGGCAAGCTCACAGAATAAATAAGTAAATAGATTGTGTGTCAAAACAATCAGCAAGTCTACATAAGACACTAATGAAAATCTAGCAGAGCTAAATAAAATGTGGCAAAATATGAATGGCCAGCATAGAAAAAGAATTAGAGTCCATAAAAAAAAACTCCAAATAGAAATTCAGGAGATTAAAAATTCTTTTGAAAGTATAGGCAGCAGAAATGACCAAAATGAGGAGAAAGTGTCAGAAATAGAATACAAGGCTGTTGTTGGTTACCATTTAATAAGAGACACCTGTAAAACAACAAAAGAACATGAAAAATGGACCCAAGAGCTGCTAAATGATGGATACATGACTAATCTAAGATTAATTGGAATTAGTGAAAAATGAGAAGACATCACAAATGGCATAAAAACCCTGTTCACAGAAATAATACCAGAAGACTGTCCAAATAAAATAAAAAAGTAAAGATACAGAAAAGTTAGAAATATAGAACACCAAATAGCCAAGATCAGAAAAGAACCTCCCAATGGCATGTCATAGTCAAAATCTTGGAAGTCCACCACAGGAACAGAATCTTAAAAGTGATTAGAGAAAAGCAATGAATAACAAAAGTAAACCCATTAGAATTACAGCAGACTTCTCAACACAACTCTTAAAAGTCAGGAGACCTTGTAGTGAAGTGTTTAAAGCCCTAAGAAACCAATTTCTTTTTTTTTTTTTTTTTTTTATTTTAAAGAGAAGAAAAAACAAGACAAATCAAAAGAAGAACAAATTTTCAAACCAACATAATAGGAGGGTAACAATGGTTAATACATTACGTATTACTATCTTTAAGTTAGTTATTCAGGACACCAGACATTAGCATTCAATTGTCCAAACATTAACCAATTTCCAACCTAAATTGACACATCCTTTGAAACTGTCTTTCAAGATTGATGTAGAAATTAGGTATTTCCATGATAAAGAGTGCTAAAAAGTTCATGACCACCAAATCAGCACCAAATTCTCAAGAATATCCTAGTAAAAGACAATGAAACTGATAATGACAAAATGTCTAATAGAATGAATACACCAGGATTGGTGAGCAGTTAAGGAGTAGAGAAAGATAGAGAATCAAAAACAGGAAAATAAGGAAATGACAACAATAAGTCAATACTTATCAGTTATAGCTATCAGTATACATGATCTCAACTCCTGAATCAAAAGACAGAGATTGGCAAAATGGATCAACAAACAAAATCCAAGAGTATCCTATATACAAGAAACACATTTAACCCCCCCAAAATCTCATAGGCTAACAAAGAATGATAAACACTATTCCATACAATGGGAAATTTAAAAAAGCATGTGTATCCATCCTATTTTCAGACAAGGTGAACTTCAAACCAAGGCAGGTCACAAGGGGTGAAAAAGGTCACTACATATTGGTTAAGGTAATAATTCCAGAGGAGGAAATAACAATTATAAACATATATGCACCAAAGAACAATGCACCCAACTTCATAAAACAAGTACTACTATTGATCAGATAAACAGAATGACAATTATAGTGGAGGACATTAATACCACACTGTAACAAATAGATCAACTAGATAAAATATCAACCAAAAATATCAAAGTTGAACAAAATCTTCAAACATACGGACTTAAAACATATCTACAGACTGTCCCACCCAACAGTGGAGTACACATTCTTCTTAGCAGCACATGAAACATTCTCCAAAATAGACTACCTACTTTCCAATAAAGCAAGCTTAAGTAAATGTAAAAGAATTGAAATTATATAATGTATATTATCAGATCACAGTACAAAAAACAAGTAAATAACAAAACACAGAAATTAAGCAAATGCAAGGAAAGCAAACAATGCACAGTTAAATAAACAATGGATTACAGAAGAAATCAAGGAAGAAATAAGATAGTTGCTAGAACTAAATGATAGTGCTAGTATAACATGCCAGGACTTATAGGACACAATGAAAGCAGTCCTATTTGGGAAGTTTAAAGGTGTGAATGCCAACACCACAAAACAGACCAAGCCCAAATAATGTCATGGTGCACCTCAAAGTCCTAGAAAATCAAGAAGAATTCCCATTCAAATCTAGTGCAAGGAAGGAAATTATAAAGATCAGAGCAGAAATCAATGAAATTGAGACCAAATAAACCATACAAAAAAATCAATACTTTGAGGAGCTTCTTTGGAAGAATAAACAATATAGAGCAACTCTTAGCCAGTCTCACCAAAAAAAAAAAGAGAAGAAAAGAAGAGACTAGTCAATACAACTGGAAATGAAAAAGGTGAAATCACTGCTAAAATCCAGAAGATTATTAGCAATTACTTCACAAAATTGTATGCTAACAAATTGGAGTTTTCAGAAGTGGATATATTTCTAAATACATATAAATTACTGAAGCTAAACCAAGAAGATTAAAAGATCCTGAATAAGCCAATAACAAGCAATCAAATTGAAGCAGTAATTTTAAAAAAACTAACAAGTAAGAAAATACCAGGTCTCAATGGATTCACTGCTGAATTCTACAAAAACTTCAGGGGAGTTATACAATGAACACTCCCCAGACTCTAATAAAATTGAAAATGAAGGCGTACTCATAAAGTCATCCCTGGAAGCTACCATTACTCTGATTCCTAAACCAGACAAGGATCCAACAAAAAAAAGAGAACACTAGACCAATATCTTTAATAAATAGAGAAGCAAAAATCCACAAGAAGATACTGGCAAACAGAATGCAACAAATCATCAAAAACATCATATATCATGACCAAGTAGGCTTCATCCCAGATATGCAAGGATGGTTCAACATATGCAGATCAATAAATGCATCACATAAACCAAAGTGAGAATACAAAATCACATGATCATTTCAATAGAAAAACTTTGACAAAATCCAACATCCTTTCATGGCAAAAACACTGAAGAAAATAGTTATAGAAGGACCTTATCTCAACCTAGATTGATAAAATCCATTCATGACAAATTTACTGCCAACATCATATTAAAGAGGAAAAACTGAAAATTTCCCTCTAAAATCTGCAACATGACAAAGATGTCCACTATCACCACTCCTGTTCAACCTAGTGCTGAAAACATTAGCAAGAGGAATTAGTCAAGAAAAAGAAATAAAAGGGATATGTCTAGGAAAGGGAGAAGTCAAATAACCATTGTTTGTAGATGACATGATCCTCTCAAAGAAGATCCCCAAGACCCACCTATAGACTCCTAGAATTAATAACAAATTCAGTAATATAGCAGGATACAAAATAAACACACAAAATAGTGTGCCTGTATACCAATAACAAGCCCACTGAGAAAGAAAGTAGGAAAAAATACCATTCACAGTAGCACAAAGAAAAATTAAATATTTAGGAATTAACATAACTAAGGAAGAGAGAGAAGTTTACAACAAGTACTACATTACTCTGATAAAGGAAACTGACGAGGTTGTCAGAAAATGAAAATATATCCCTTGGTCTTAGGCAGTAAAAGTATAGTCAAAATGGTCATACTTAAAAATTGATATATAGGTTTAATGCAATCCCAACCAAAATATCAATAGCTTTCTTCACAGAACTGGAGAAAAAAATCCTAAAACTCATACAGAACCAGAAGAGACCAAGAATAGCAAAAGTAATCCTAGGTAACAAGAGCAAAGCAGGGGACACCAAAATCCTTACTGATCTTTTGTTTGTTTTTTCTTTTATCTTTTCAAATATTTTATCTATTTGGCTTTTGTCTTCTTCCCTGTCAGCACCCATGAAATCAGCTTTTGGAATGTTTGGAAGCATAATTTTGCCTTGTTTTCTCCTGTTTTTATTGTTATTTTTTTGTGCTGAGGGTTGAGGATTAATTAAAGAAAAAATTCTGTCACTACTATGGATGTCTCTTTTTTTTTTTTTTTTGTGGGTACCGGGGGGTCGACCTCAGGACCTCGCGCGCCAGCAGGCGCCCGTGCCGCTGAGCGATATCACCGGCCCCTTTTTCGTATGTGGGTTCCGGGAGTCGAACTCCGGCCCTCGCGCTTGTCAGGCAGGCGCTTAAGCCGCTGAGCCATCTCACCGGCCCTGGATGTCTCTTTAATTAGTATATATTTCCCAATGACATGCTCTCAGCTTTGGTTAATTTTGGCATTTATATATCTCATCAACCTATAGAATTTTGGCATTATCTTGACTTACACATGAAAGAATTTAGATTAAAGCACTGGTTGATTTTTGGTTTATTTGTTGTTTTTGTTTTTTGAAATAGTATTTCACTGTGTAGTTCCAGCTGACCTTGAACTCACTATGTAGCCCAGGCTGGCTTCAAATTCATGGTGATCCTTCTGCCTCAGCATCCAAAGTTCTGGGATTACAGACATGTTCCATCATACCTACTAGTAGCTGATTGAGTCTCCTTTTTACATATACAGACACCTCCCAAATATATGTTAAATTAAAGGAGAAAAGAAAAAAAAAGATAGAAAGGAATACTAAAGAGATGAGGTAGAGAGGAGTGATAGAACCCAGTCATTCAAAAATGAAATTAAAGCATCCTCTCAGTCCTATTTATAATGCAATCTGAATACAACCATATGTTCACAAATGCAGACCCTTTGACATGTAGGCTTGTAGGAGGAATCTGAACCCATGCACCTCTGCAGTCTACAGAATTCTTGGCTGTTCTGTTCCCTTTTTTCAGGCTTTTATATCGTTACATTTTAGTTTTGGAAAATTTTGCTGAAATAACCTAAAGCACAGAGAATCTTTAGCCTTATCGCATTTACAAATGAGTCCATCAAAGTCATTAATTTCTGTTACAATATTTTTTATACTTAGAATTTTATTTTTGTTCTTTAATTCTCACCTCTCTGCTTCCATTATCCTTTTATACATGCAAGTTTTCTATTTTTCCCATGAAACCCATTTGCATATTAATCGTATTTGTTTAAATCACAGTTCTGATAGCTTAACATCCCTTCCATGTGATTCTAATGAGTCTGTTTCTGACACTTGCACAGTCCCTTAACACCGGATTTTGACCTTTAGTATGCTGTGTCATTTTGTTGCCCTGTGAACTCACTTCTCAGACCGATCTAAGAACTGTTGACTTATCACATTTTTTTTACTTCTAAATTATTAGGATGGTGTAAAGAATTCCTCCCTCATTATATACCACACTATATCTTAACTGACTTTCAAGTTCTAGCTTTCTATCTTATTCATTTTTAGATGCTATAATAGAATCCCACAGACTGGGTAAATTATGAGGAAATGAATTTATTTTTTACAGTCCTGGGTCTGGGAAGTAGAAGATCATGAGGCTACAGCTAGTGGGGGCTTTCTTTCTGCATCCAAATATGGCAGAAGATATAACATTATTAGAGCACATGAGAAAGAAGGAGGGCAAGTGGGGGCTAAATTTATAAAAAAACCTAGTCTTTTTTTTTTTATTTTAAAGAGAAGAAAAAACAAAACAAATCAAAAGAAGAACAAATTTTCAAACCAACATAATAGGAGGGTAACAATGGTTAATACATTACGTATTACTATCTTTAAGTTAGTTATTCAGGACACCAGACATTAGCATTCAATTGTCCAAACATTATTGGCACAAACCTTACTCTTCAATGAACTAAGTAAAAATGGTAGTGTATCTATCTTAACCATCTTATATATATATATATATATATATATATATATATATATATATATACAATTTTTTTCCCTTTCCCTTCTTTCTTTTCCCTATTCCAGTCTCTCTTTCCTTTTGACCAGTTTCTTTTTGATTCACCATGTCTATTGTACATTTTGGATCTTATTTACTCTTTCAGTTTCTCATACTAGAGAGATAATACGATGCTTACACATGTGCTTCTGGTTTATTTCACTTATGAGTATTTTCTCGAGTTGCATCCATTTACCTATAAAAGTCTCCAGTTTATCCTTCTTTATGGCTGAATAGTACTCCATTGTATAAAAATACCACATCTTTCTTATCCATTCCTCAGTTGATGGGCATTTGGGTTGTTTCCAAGATCTGGCTATTACAAATTGTGCTGCTATAAACATGGGTGCACATATGTCGCTGTGGTACGATGTTTTTAATTCTTCTGGGAAGATGCCCAGAAGGGGAGTAGCTGGGTCAAATGGGACCTCCAACCCTAGTTTTCTGAGGAATCTCCACACTGACTTCCACAGTGGCTGTACCAGTCGACACTCCCACCAACAGTGAAGAAGGGTTCCTTTTTCCCCACAGCCCCTCCAGCATTTGTTATTAGTTGATTTCTTAATAGTAGCCATTCTTTCTGGGGTGAGATGGTATCTCAGTGTTGAAAAACCTAGTCTTGTAATAGCTAATCTACTTTTGTAAGTCTGTTTGACATAAATAGTTTATAATATTGTTCACATATTCTTTTTCATTTTTTATTATTTTTTCTTTCTGCTTAATCTATTCTTCAAGTTGCTTTACTTTTTTATTTTAAAGAGAAACAAAAATGATACAACATTTCAAAACAAGATACTAGGAGAGTAACAATGGTTGATTCACTGCGTATTATCTTCAAAGTAGTATCTTCAGATTACAGGATATAGTCATGAAAAATGATCAAACAATATAAGCACAAACCTTTCTTTTCAATGAACGAATGGAAATTAGTGTAAATACCTTTATCTATCTATCTATCTATCTATCTATCTATCTATCTATCTATCTATATTATTTTTTACTTCTCCCTTCCTTCTTTTCTCATTTCCCGCATCCCAGTATCTCTTCCATTTTGAACAGTTTCTTCCCATTTCCCAATATCTATTGTACATTTTGTATCTTATTTACCTTTCAGCTTCTTACACAATATGATGTTTACACATGAGTCTGATTTATTTCACTTAGAATGGTCTCAAGTTGCATCCATTTAACTATAAAAGACTCAAGTTTATCTTTCTTTATAGCTGAGTAGTACCCCATTTTGTAAAAATACCACAACTTTTTTATCCATTCCTCAGTCGATGGGCATTTTGGTTGTTTCCAAGATTTAGCTATTACAAATTGTGCTGCTATAAACATGGGTGCACATATATTGCTGTGGTATGATTTTAATTCTTCTGGAAAGATACCCAGAAGGGGAATAGATGGGTTGAATGGGACCTAGAATCCTAGTTTTTCTTTTTTACTTTAAAAAGAAAAAACAATAAACACAAGGATATGGAATTTTAAAACAGGCTAATGGGAGATTAACAATGGTTAATATATTGCATATTGTTATTTTCAAATTTGTTGCTCAGATTACAAGATAGAGTCATGAAAAATTGATCAAACAATATGAGCACAAATGGTTCTTTTCAGTGAACTAATAGAAATTAGTAGTATAATTGTCTTAGCTGTCTTGTATATATATTTTCTTTCTTTTTTTTTTATGTGTGTACTGGGAACCGAACTCAGGACCTCACCCTTGCCATGCAGGCGCTTGTGCTGCTGAGCTATATCCCTGGCCCTATATATTTTCTTTTCCCTTCTTTCATTTCTCCTTTCCCACATCCCAGTTGTTCTTTCCTTTTCAGCAGTTTCTTCCCCTTTCACAATATCAATGGTGCATTTTGGATCTTATTTACTCTTTCAGTTTCTTACACAAAGGAGACAATACAGTGTTTACACATGTGAGACTGATTTATTTCACTTATGAGTATGGTCTCAAGTTGCATACATTCACCTGTAAAGGCCTCGAGTTTATCCTTATTTATAGCTGAGTAGTAATCCATTGTATAAAAATACCACAACTCTCTTATCCATTCCTCAGTTGATGGGCATTTGGGTTGTTTCCAAGATTTAGCTATTATAAATTATGCTGCTACAAACATGGGTGCACATATATCACTGTGGTATGATGTTTTTAATTCTTCTGGGAAAATACCCAGAAGGGGAATAGCTGGGTCAAATTGGACTTCTAATCCTAATAATCCTAGTTTTTTGAGGAGTCTCCACACTGATTCCCACAGTGGTTGCACCAGTCTACACTCCCACCAACAGTGGAGAAGAGTTCCCTTTTTCCCACTGCCCCACCAGCATTTATTATTGATTGATTTCTTAATGATAGGTCATTCTTTCTAGGGTGAGATGGAATCTGTGTTGTTTTAATTTGCATTTCTTGAATGACCAAAGATGTTGAACATTTTTTTCACATATTTATCTGCCACTTGTATTTCTACATCTGAGAAGTGTGTATTCATCTCATATGCCCATTTTTGGATTGGGGCTTTGAATTTGGGGGGCCTGATTTTTTTCAGCTGTTTATATGTTCTAAATAGAAGTCCTTTTTCTGAGGGACAATTGGCTAAACAATTTTCCCACTCTGTGGGTTGTCTTTTCACTGTTTGTGATTTCTTTTGACGTTCAAAGCTTTTTAAAAAGATGAGATCTCAGTTGGTGATTCTTTGAAGTATTTCCTGTGCAGTTTGGGTTTTGTTCGTGAACTCTCTGCCTACCCTTATGTCTTCAAGAATTCTACCTACTTTCTCTTCCAGTAGATTCAGTGTTTCTGTATTAATATTTAGATCTTTGATCCATTTGATTTTAGTTTAGTGTGTGGTGATAGACATGGGTCTAGTTTTAGTTTTCAGCATGTGCAAAGCCAGTTTTCCCAGCACCACCTATTAAAGAGTCTGCCTCTCTTCCAGTAAATATGAATGGCCCCTATGTCAAGAATAAGTTAATTGTGCTGGTGAGATGGCTCAGCGGCACAAGCGCCTGCCCAGCAAGCGCGAGGTCCTGAGTTTGACTCTCAGAACTCACATAAAGGAAAAAAGGGCCGGTGATATCACTCAGTGGCACTAGCACTTGCTGGCAAGTGGGAGGTCCTGAGGTCAACTTCCGGTACCCATATAAAAAAAAAAAAGAATAAGGTTACTGAGTTGTGTTTGCACTTTCTAATCTGTTCCACTGATCCTCAGTTCTGATTTTTGCCAATACCATGCTGATTTTATCACAGTAGCTTTGTAGTATGATATCAAGTCAGGGATTGTGATGCCTCCTGCCTTGCCTTAGTTGCCCAGAATTGCTATTGCTATTCTAGGTCTCTTCTCTTTCCAAGTGAATCTCAGCAATGTTTTCTCTAGATCTGTGAGGTATGCTAATGGTATTTTGATCAGGATTACATTAAATCTGTATAACAATTTTGGGAGTATGGCCATATTCACTATGTTGGTTCTTCCTATCCATGAGCAAGGGATATCTTTGCATTTTATGATATCCTCTTCAATCTCTTTTTTCAGAGTAATGTAATTTTCAATGTATAGATCTTTTATTTCCTTTGTTAAATAGATTCCTAAGTATTTCATTTTTTTTGATGCTATTATGAAGGGTGTGGTTTCCCTAATTTCATTTTCAGTGAGTTTTTGTTTGTGTATGGGGATTGTGTTGATTTTTGAGTGTTGACTTTGTATCTAGCTACAGTACTGAATTTACTTATTAAATCTAGAAGCCTTTTAGTGGAGTTTTTGGGGTCTTCTATGTAGAGTATCATGTCATCTATGAATAATGATAATTTAACTTCCTCCTTTCTTATCTTTATTCCTTTTATTTCTCTGGTCTAATTGCTCTGGCTAATTTATTCAGAACTGTATTGAATAGGAGTGGTGATAGTGGACATCCTTTTCTTTTCCCTGATTTTAGATTAAAAGCTTTCAGTTTTTGTCCGTTTAGTATGATGTTTGCTGTTGTTTTGTCATAGATGGCTTTTATCAGTTTGAGGTAAAGACCATCTATTCCAAGTTTCTGTAGGTTTTTTTTTTTTTTTTATCATGAATGACTGTTGGACTTTATCAAAAGTTTTTTCTGTATCTATTGGGATGATTGTGTGAATTTTGTCTTTGGCTCTGTTGATAAGGTGTATTACATTTATTGATTTGCTTATGTTGAACCATCCCTGAATACCTGGGATGAATCCCACTTTGTCATGGTGTATAATCTTCTTCGTGATTTGCTACATTCTTTCTGCTAGTATCTTACTGAGGATTTTTGCATCTATGTTCCTTAGGGAGATTGGCCTGTAGTTCTCTTTTTTTGATTGGGTCTTTCTCTTATTTTGGTATCAGGGTAGTACTTGCCTCCAGGAATGAGTTAGGGAGTATTGCTTCTCTTTCAATTTCATTAAAGATTTTGTGAAGTTGTAGCATTAGATCTCTGAATTTCTTGTAGAAATCAGCAGTGAATCCATCAGGACTTGGGCTTTTCTTTGTTGGTAAGTTTTTAATTACATTTTCAACCTCATTCACTGATATTGGGTTATTCAGAATATTTATATCTTTTATTCAACTTTGGTAATTCATACATATCTAGAAATCTGTCCATTTCTTTTCTGTTTTCTGTCCTGTGAGAGTAAAGATTTTTGAAGTATGTATTATTGATCATTTGAATTTCTTCAGGATCTGTAGTGATTTCACCCTTTTCATTCCTCACTGCATGAAATTGAGTCTTTGCTTTCCTTTTTTGATAAGGTTGGCTATGGGTTTATCAATTTTGTTTATTCTTTCAAAGAACCAACTCTTTGACTCATTAATTCTTTGTATTGTTTTCTTGGTCTCCACTGCATTAAGTTCTGCTCTGATCTTTATAGTTTCCTCCCTCGTATAGGCTTTTTGTGTGTCTTGCTTTTCTTTTTCTAGAAGCTTGAGGTGCAACATTAGGTTGTTTATCTGTATTCCTGATGTAAGAATTCACCGCTATGAATTTCCCTATTAGGACTACTTTCATTGTGTTCCATAAATACTGGTATGTTGTATCTGTTTTCTTGTTTAGTTGTAGATATTGTTTAATTTCTTTCTTTATTTCATCTGTGACCCATTGGTTGTTTAGGGATGTGTTATTTAATTTCCATATGTTTATGGAGTTTTTGTGGTTTCTTTTGCCATTAATTTCCAATTTCATTGTATTATGGACAGATAATATGCGTGGGATAATTTCAATTCTTTTGCATTTACTTAAGCATATTCTGTGGGCTAGAATATGGTTTATTTTAGATAACATCACATATGCAGTGAGAAGAATGTGTATTTTGATGATGTTGGGTGGAACAGTCTGATAGCTTCTACTAAGTCCATTTGTTCCCAGGTTTGGTTCAGGTTTGGTTCAGCTCTGATATTTCTTTGCTGATTTTTTTGTCTCATTACTCTATCTCTTTGTGACAATGGGGTATTAAGATCCCATGTTAAAATTTTGTTAATGCTTATTTGATTTTTTATGTCTTTTAATAATTGTCTTATATTGCTGGGTGCTCCTGTATTTGGTGCATACATATTTATGATTGTTATTTCTTCCTCTTGAAGTTTTCCCCTAACAAGTATGTAGTGACCTTCTTTATCTCTTATGGTCATTTTTGGCTTGAAGTTCACATTGTTTGCAAACAGAATAACTATCCATGCTTTTCTTTTGGTTCCTGTGGCATGGAAGATTGTTTTCCATCCTTTGACTTTCAGTCTATGAATTTCTTTTTGAGTTAAATGTGGTTCTTGTATACAGCGTGTTGTTGGATCTTGTTTCTTGATCCATTCTGCCAGTCTGTTTCTTTTAATTGGTGCATTGAGGCCATTTACATTGATGTGTATAACTGATATGTATGGGCTTATCTTTGTCATGATATTTTATTGCTGTTGGTTCCCTGCTTTTCTCCTCTGTTTAATTGTTTACTCTGCTTGGTTGTTTCTTCCGTTGTTGTTCTTGGAATTCTGATCATCTTTATCTCTGTCTAGAATATTTTTCAGAACTCTTTGTAGAGTTGGTTTGGTGGTCATGAATTTCTTCAGTTGTTCTTTGTCATGGAAGTATCTTATTTCTCCATTAATTTTGAAAGATATTTTTGCAGGGTGCATCAATCTGGGTTGGAAATTGTTTTCTCTGAGGACTTGAAATACTTCACTCCAAGCTCTTCTTGACATGAGGGTTTGTATTGAGAAGTCTGCCATAATTCTGCTGGGCTTTACTTTATAGGTGATCTGTTTCTTTTCTCTGACAGCTTTTAATATTTTGTTCTGCTATATTTCTGGGATCTTGATTACTGTATGTCTGGGTTTAGATTAATTTTGGTTATGGCTAATTGTAGTTGTATATGCCTCAACTATTTGGATGTCAGATTCTATTCCCATGCTTGAGAAATTTTCTGCTATTATTTCTGCAAATAGTTTTTTTTATGTCAAATTGTGTTGACTTGTGCTTTTTTACTGACACCAATTATTCATATTATTTTTCTCTGTGTTGTATTCCAGCTATTGAATTATTATTTCTTTATATTTTGTTATTTTCAGATCTTTCCTTTCATTATAACTAGCTGTGATCCTGTCTTCAGAGTCTGAAAGTCTGTCTTCAGTTTCATTCAAGCAGTTTTTCCAGCTTTCAATGGAAGTTTTAATTTCCTGGATATCTTTTTGAACCCATTTCATGCATTCTATTTCTTTCCTATATTGATAATTCACTCTTTCCATCCTCTTCCTATCACCTATTTTTTATCTGTACTCTGTATTTGCTGAGCAATTCCTTTATAAATGGTGACGTTTCTTTTTTTACCTGAGAGATTATTTCTTATGTGATTTCTTCTAGAGTCTCTTGGATTTGTTTCTTTATTTCAGGTGCTATCATTTCTGAAACTTCAGTTGTGTTTCTTCCAATTTCTTCTATGTTGGCATCTCCTGGACTTGTACTGGGTGGGCTGGAAGTCTGAGATTGCATTTCACTTCTATGTCTTATCATTTTGTATATCAAAATATTTTTTATTTTGTTTTCTGTGATGATCCTTGTGAGTTTTTGTAGTAGATAGCTGTATCACTAGTATCAAGGCCTCTCTAGGAAAAGTCTGTTGTTCAGGGATGTCTTCTGTGTGTAGGAGGTTCTTGGTTTGTGTGCGTCACAAGACCTTATCTTCTCAATTAATTAAGTATGGGATGTTGGTAACTATTTGTCTCAGTCCCCAGTCCTTTGGTGTAGGGCTTTGGTGAGGATATAACCCTAGAGCTTCCTGTATTGTTACAGAAGTTAGAACAACCTATTACAACAGATATATCATCCTCACTAAAGTAGTAAAATTAACATTAGCAATAGCATTGAGTACAATTTAGAAACTGACACACTGTGGTAACTATTGATTTTGTACTTTAGACCATAGGAGGAGAGTCTATAGTTATATAACAACCAGTCATAAATTAGGAGTTTGTATGCAAAGTGTTTCCCCTTGGTAGAGTGGTCTTACTCTGTGGTGGGGAAATTCAGGGAGGATAGTAGAAGCAAGTAGAACTGGAAAGGAAGTAGAAGCAAGGCTGGAGGGAAAGGATGATCATGCAAGGTTTGGGAAACCAGAAAAGTGGGTAGAAAAGAAAGAATAAAGTACTATTCAAGAGATTATCTGTACTTGGTCTCTAGTTTGGGGGATGGGATTAGTTTTCTGTGGCTGGAGTTCTCCCCTGCTGTTTAGAAAAGAGAGAAAAAAATAAAAAAGTGAAAGAAGAAAGAAAGAAAAAGAAAAGAGAGGAAGCAGAAGAAAAAGAGAAGAGAAAGAAAAAAATTAATTGTGAGCATAGGGCTGGTTGCTGAGAATCCTGGGTTCTTCCAGTGCTGGGCCCACGGAGGCTTCAGTCACTTGTTGGCTCATATTGTTATTGTTGCTTTGGATTTTTCAGACCACTAGTCTCACTTGTCCATCATGTGGGCCTTAGTTGGGATCCTACTGTGTCACTGGTGTTCCCTCTAGTCTCTGGGCCTTTTCATGCAGTTCACCTGGGTTCCCGCACTGAGAAGATGGTGATAGGAGGTATGACCCACCTTTGCAGTGTTCACTTGGGTTCCCACAGCTGAGAATATGGTAATTGGAGGGGTAGCCCACCTCCACAGTGTCCACCTGGGTTCCTGAGATTGAGAAGGTGGCGATGAGAGGGTTCACCTGCATCTGCCAAGTTCACTTGTGTTCCTGCAACTGAGAAGATAGTGATGGAATGGGTTGCCCACCTCTGCCAAGTTCACTTGGGTTTCTGTGACTGAGAAGATGGCAGTGGGATTGGATGCATGCCTCCATGGTGCTCACCTGGGTTCCTGCTACTGTGAAGGTGGCAATGGGAGGGGTCACTCACCTCCTTGGAGCTCACGTTGGTTCTCATGGCTGGGCTTCTGCAACTGAGAACACGGCAATGGGAGGGGTCACCCAACTCCACCAAGTTCACTTGGGTTCCTGCAACTGAGAAGATGGCCTCAAGAGTTTTTTTATGGCATTTTTGCTGTCTCCAGCTTTCTTGTTGACCCCAATCAATGTTATGTTATTCCTCTTTGCTTCATGTAGCTTTTGGATTGAGTTCTCATGGTCTCTTGCTATTTTTAAGATATCTTTCTTTTCATGTTCACTAGCTGCCATTCTGTCTTCAAGATCTGATATTCTATCCTCTCCTTTAATCTGTTGCATATACTTTCAATGGAAGTTTTAATCTCTTGGATTTCTGCTTTGATATGTTTCATGGATTCCATTTCTTTCCTATGTTGGGCATTTTTTTGTTTCCATCATTTTACTAAGCTTATCTAATCTTTTATCTGTGTCTTCTCTAATATGTTCAATTTTAAGCATCATTTCTTTTTGTACCTGAGAGATTATTTTCTCTATAGCTTTTTCCTCTTGTTTTTTCACTTCTGTTGCTATCGTTTCAGAAAGTTCCAGTGTTTGACTTCCAACTTTGTCTATCTCTTTGTGCTTCAGGTTTGTCCTGAGTGGGCTGGGGGCCTGGGGTTGCATTTTGGTTCTGCATCTTTTCATTTTCTATTTCTCTTTACTATTTTATTTTATTTCTATGTTGATGCTTGCTGATTTCTTATGATAGATAGCTTTATCACTAGTATTGAGGCTTCCCTAGGAGGTGTCTGGTCTTCAGGCATGTCCTCTAGGTATAGTTGTTCATTTATAGATATCCCAAGAACCTACCTTTTCAATTTGTAAAGGATGCAATTTGGCTCAGCACTCAACCCTTTTGTACTGGTCTGTGGTGATGACTATGACCCTATACAATCACAGCATTATCATACAGGGGAGAAAAACTGTTTATAACATGTATGACATCCTGGGTAAATTAGTACAGTTAGTAACAATGTTTTCCAGTACAGCTTAGCTACTGACAAATTATGGTAACATTAACCTACTACCTGCAAGCACAGGAGCAAACTGTAAAGTTACATAACAAAATCAAACTTATCCCATGTACTTGTATACAGTGATTTTCCCCTTAGTGGGGTGATTTTATTCTTCTGTGGGGGTAGGCTAAATTGATGAATGGGGTCAAATACAGTAGAGTCAAGGCTGGAGGTCAAAGGATGATCACCCAAGTTTTGGGAAACTGGAGGACACAGGAAGGAAAGAATGAAATAGAGTGTGCAAGAGTAATCAGAAAGGGAAGAGACAATGTTTACTCACTTGACAGTTTAAATTCAAGAAGCAGTTGAGGAAAGAGAGAAAGAGGATCGGTAGAAGAAAACAGAAAAGAAAAGTAAGAAAACTAAACAGTTTAAAAAAAGAAGGAAGAAAGAGGAGAATGAGAAAGAAAAAAAGGAGACCAGAAAAATTGAGGAGGGAAAAAAAAAACACCTGAAAACAAAACTGCAAAATACAAAACAAAACAAGACATCCAACCAGGCAGGAAAAGGATAGCCAATCAGATAAACAAGGAAGAATAAAAGTAAAATACCTCTGGCATTTACAGTTCTGTGATAGTGTCCATGTCAGATCCCAGAAATGTTCTCTGTACTCCAGCCAAGCTTGCCATGGGAATTGGCCTGGATGTGGAGCTGATATTGGCTTCTAGATGTGGGCACTGGGACCAGTCCTCTGTTGGTAGAGTTCTCCAGAAACCAACTGCTGTCTCCTTGCTGCTGCTTCAGAAACTTCCATGTTGCTGGTTTCATTGATTACTCTGCCTGCCAAAAGTTTGTGTGCACACGCACCTCCAGAGCTGTCTGGCCTGGGTCTTAGTGTTTCAGTCGCTCCACCCACCCCAAGTTGCTTTTCCTTTAGTTTAATTCTAATGTTGATGCCTCTAATGAATTTTTATTTCTTTTTTTGAAATTTTTCCTCCAGAATTTCCATTTGGTTCTTTTAAAAATTTACTGCCTTGGGCCGGTGAGATGGCTCAGCGGCTTAAGCGCCTGCGCGGCAAGCGCGAGGGCCCGAGTTCGACTCCCGGAACCCACATACGAAAAAGGGGCCGGTGATACCGCTCAGCGGCACGGGCGCGCAGGCACCCGAGGTCCTGAGGTCGACCCCCTGGTATCCACAAAAAA
This sequence comes from Erethizon dorsatum, assembly GCA_028451465.1. Taxonomy (NCBI): domain Eukaryota; kingdom Metazoa; phylum Chordata; class Mammalia; order Rodentia; family Erethizontidae; genus Erethizon; species Erethizon dorsatum. The sequence continues at coordinate 84,483,996 of CM051829.1, forward strand.
AAAAAAAAAAAAAAAAATTTACTGCCTTTTGAAGGGGTTCAGGGGAGGAGAGACAAAGAGGAAAGTGTACAGGGGGGTAAAAATAATCAAGATATGTTATATGTAGTTACAAATATATGAAAATGAAATCTATTTTTCTGAAAACTAATATGCACTAATTTTTTGTCTTTATTGATATTTTGCATTTAACTCAACATTGTCATCATACCTTCCTTCTTTAGACAAGCTTCCTTTATTTCTATTGAACATATTTATAATGGCTATTTTGAAATTTTTCCCTTTTAAGTTCAGCATCTAGTTACTGTCATGGGAAATTGTTTTTTGGGGGTTTAACCTGCATTTTATGATTTGTTGTTTATTGTTTCCATTTTCTTTGTATGTTTTCTAGTTTGTGTGTATTTTCGGTGATATATTATTTCAACTCTCCCTGCCCCTTGCAGAGGGGTATTTGTTATTTGTCTCAATTATTTTAGTAAAGTTTAATGCATACCCTTCTCTCTTCTTCCCCAGTATTAAGTCTCTGATATTGCTTCTTATGGAGTAGTAATTTTGAGGATGCCCATGGTCACTCTGGGTGTCAGTGATATTGGTAGGTCCCCCTTTTATTTTTCCATATCCATAACCAGCTGTGAAGCTGTACTATTTGCTTGCCATTTGCTCTTCTCCTTATAGCTATCCTGGGGCATAAGTTCCTCTACAGACTAACCTAATTATTTCCTTTCTGATAGAAGACTCTATGAAGTCAGTGTTTTGTATATTTTCAGACTCCAAGAAGATCAAGATCAATCTCTTTCTCTCCTGACTTTCTCACAAACCAGCTTCCTCATAGCCTACATTTTGTCTTTATTCAATCCACAAATCTACCAATTTATTTTACTACAGCTTTCACAATTTTAGAGAAGTTTCTTAGGTGTAAGCTTTACCTTCCTCTCTTGAAAATCCTCTGAGAAGAGATTAGGAGATACCTAGTTTATAACTTGGTCTCCACCAAGTAAAATCTATGAACTTGGGCTCTGCAGCTACTAATAAAGACAATAGTAAGATTTTCTCTGACACCCATGCAATAGCCTGAAGCCTTCTGACCTGCCATTTTTTGTATCAAACTATTACCTAATAAGATAGAATATATAGGCTTCACCCAAGACTTATCTTCAGCACAGGCCACTGGAGTAGGATGAGAAATGTCTGAAGTCTTGCTCCTACCAACAAGGGAGCTCTCCACCTGAGATCTGATAGAAGACAAAATCTTGTGTTTTTATATTAAGTATCTATGGCAGACTTTCCACCTGACTGTGCTAAGAGAGAGTGGGATGTGGTCTTGGTTCAGATTCCATGGACTAATCTTTCAAATTTTTATAAATTTTTGTTGAGTAGATGTTTTTACATTTGCTGTGTGCCCTTAGAACTATTTCCAAAAGCTTTACATGAAAGTGTTAAAAGTAATTTTCACTAGTTTCACTTTCAGCAGCACTCTTTATAGTAATATTAGAAAAATCCATCTCCATTATGTCCATTATTGTTATATACAGAGAATGAGTAGCCAGTCCCTTCAGTGTAATCAGAATTGAGATCTTCCAGTTAAGTTGAAGATGTAGGTGTGTATACCACCTCTATCTTTAGAGTTAAACCTGAGTTGGTCCTAGTACATTTTTGGTTGATATAACAAAATACCAGAGACTAAGTAATGTACAAAGAAATTGTTGAACTCAATTTTGGATACTTAATTCCCAAATAGCATGGCACAGCAGCTTTGTGACAGCCCCCTGTGGGTACATGACATGGAATATGTGATCACAATGGTGAGAATAAAAGCACTTACGTGGGAAGATAGGAATCCAGAAAGTGGGGGGGCAATATTTTTTATTTTATAAAACCTGTCTTGCAGGAACTAGAGAGCCATGAGTATGCTATTGAGTCCTTCTAAAGGCAGGACCTCCAATGATTTAATTACCTTGTACTATGCTCCACTTCAAAGGTCCTACCACCTCTTAACATCACCACACTGAAAAACACATTTGGAAGAAAGCCATGGCAGAGTCCTATTACAATTTTGCTGCAGGCCCTACACTTTAAATTTTCTCCTGAACACTGTAACAGATAATTTCTGTGCAATTGAAGCCTCTCTTTTCATCCTTATTACCACAGCCACCTAAGAATATTTTAAGAAATTATCGTAAGTTTGAGAATATTGTAGACACCAAGATATCACATCACTTCTGCAGCTATCAAAAATTCTACTGAAGTAGAAACTCAACCTCCAAAACTTATTCAAAAATTATGCATACTGTAAAGTATGAGTATTATAGCTCTAAATGCTTAAATAAAAAAAGATACCAAACCAGTAATTTAAATATTTACATTAAGAAGCTAGAAAGCTGGGGTATGTAGGTTAGTGGTAGCATGCTGGTCTAGCATGCAGGAGACCCTGGGTTCCATCTCCAGCAGGAGAGAGAAGGGAGAGAGAGAGCGAGAGCGAGAGAGAACAGAGATAGAATGTGCACTAGACCCTTGATCCTCACCAAGAACAAACTATACACAAAACAAGAAGGAAGAAAATTTTAAAATATTCCAGCAAAAATATAACAGGCTACAAAAACAGTTAATGAAGTCAATGAAACATAAGCTGTTTTTTTACAAAAGCTTAATGTTGAAAAATCTGATGTTGAAGTGACCAGTTAAGACAATAAGACTAACTGAAAGAAATAATCATGACTATGTTCATCTACTGTAATAGTACAAGCAAGAGATGACAAAAAAGTGTCACTGATATCTTTAGAATACCATCAAGTTGATCTACATACATATTCTCAGAACGTGAGAAATGGAAGACAGAAAGTGTCAGAAAGCTTATTCAAAGAAATAAATAATTTTAAAAGCTTTAAGAGCAAAAAACTAAGCATGTACAAAAAATTTTTCACCAGTGGATTTCTCAGGAAAAAACACTCTAAGTCATAGTCAAGTGAGATGACATTAAAAGTGCTAAAATCTGCTCAAGAAAGAATATTATTTCTAGAGAAAATCTGGCCATCAAACAGGAAGAAGAAAGGTATCCCAGGCAGATAGAAACTGGAAGTTTATCACCACTACACCTATCATATAAGAAATGCTAAATGAAATTCAAGTCAAAAAAATCGATATTGAAAGGCAGTACAAATTATATGAAAGCATTAATCTCATTTGTAAAGATAAATACATAGACAAGTACAGAATGCTTCAATACACTGTGATTAAGTAAAATTAGTCACATTTAATTCTAATTTAAAGGTCAAAAGACAAACACATTAAAATATGTGTATGATAATATGAAAAACTGCAAGATAATATTAATAACAAAATTGTGTGGAGGCAGAAATAAGAGAGTTTTTGTATGTCATTGAAATTATGTTATCAGGTTAAATAGAATATTATAGGACCTTTTTATGCAAGATCCATGATAATTATAAAGATACTACCTGCAAAATATACAAAAAAGATAAAGAGAAAAGAATCTGACAATGTCTATTCAAGATAATCAATGAAAGAGAGGAAGATAGAGAAGAAAAAGTGATTACAGTAGAAGACAGAAAACAACAAAATTGCAACAGTACAAACTTCCCTATAAATAATTATCTTAAATGCAAATGAATTGAATTAATCCATTAAAAAGGCATAAAATGTCTGAATGAATTTTTAAAAAATCAATTTCCAATTATATGCTGTATATATGTCTATATATATGTGTACATGATATATGTTAGTGTTAAGAACACAGAGTGTAAGTGATGGAATGGAAAAATATTCCTTGAAAATTGTAAACAGAAGATATCATGAACTGCTATACAGCTATCAGATACAAAAGGATTTAATATAAAATGATTACAGACAAGAAGTTCAACCTCCCTTGCTGTGTGACCTCTTCTGGCTGTAAGTGTTGTGTATACACAGGGACAACACAGAAGCTGGAGATGTGATGAGATGCATGGAGACACCCTCATTTGCAGCTGGAAAGAGACTGAGACCACCCAAACTTCTGCCTGTAAGAGGGAATTTCCACTATGAGTTCTCAGTTAATCTCAATAAAGTTCCCAAGCCAATCACCTTGCATGCTTTCTGAAGACACTATTTCCTGTTTCAGGGGACTGTGCTGCTCTCCATAAGCCCTCAGTTATGAGATGTTGGAAAAGAAAATGGCCAAGTAGCAATCAGCATCACAATTTTGCCTCTCTAAGATCTGAAATTCAGACACCTGGAAAATAGAAACTTGGCAAAAAGAAAAAAGGTAGATCTCTGGGAATTGGGAAGAAAATTAGAAGTACAGTGAAGTTGGGGAAATTGGCCACAATGCAGAGTAAATAAAGAAACATTCTGGGAGTTCACCCCAGCTTCCAGGAAAGGGAACCTACCACCACAGATGCAAAGTAAGCCTCCAGGTTTGTTAGCTCCAGGATGAAGCAGCAGACCAGGCCATCAACACTGTGTCCCAGGAAGAGCCCATGGCTGATGTGACCTGCAAAATCAGTGAAAGGTTTTGCTCTGAGGTGACTCCTTCCACATGGGAGACAACACACAGAGAGGGAATCCAATGTGACACCTGCCATATTGCCAGAGAGTGCTTAATAAAGCATCATTTTGGGAAAGTGTTGAATATTTAAGACTGAGAGTCAGAGTAAGTGAAAAGTAACTTCACTTCAGGGTTCCCAGTGTAACCCTTCCACAGTGACTGGGTGAGACAGCCATGGGCAACAGTCACAGAGTGTATCAGTCAGGGTTTTAGTAGAGAAACATATATAACAGAAGATATACAAATGTACAAGAAATTACAAGATTGGCTTATGATGGTCAGCCACAGAGTTTGATGCGAAAGCATACAGGGGGTGTCTGCACACTGGAGACTGAAGGATTCAGTCCAAGGTTTGGAGTTCACTGCAGTGTTCCATGCAAGTCCGTATCAGGAGATCGACAGGTCTGCAATGGAAGGCTGATGAGTCTATGCCAGAAGGCTGATGGATCCAAGGTAGAAGCTGAAGAGTCTGTGCTAGAAGCCAGGAGATGACATCCAAGCTGAAGGTGAAGACTGGAGTGCCTCTGAAGAATGGGAACCCATCCGTCTTTTCTCATTTCCTTTTTATACCATCCATGTGATGAGCCACCCTAGGGTGGGTCTTCTACACCCTAGGGTATAGAATTTCTGAGTCGATTCATTTAAGATTCTAAACTTCTCAAGTTGACACAATAAATCAGCCACTACAGAGGGTATAGGTAGACATAAAACACCAGAAAAATTTAAGTTCAGGCCAAGAATGACACAGTTCCCACCCTTTTATGGTGAGAACCCAGAATAGCTAGTGTTGCACTCAGAAAGTGCTAGCATTAAGTACAGTGGGCTACTTGAAACCTTACGTGCTATCCACATCCAGCAAAAAGCTGAGGTCTGACAGCCTTCTGCATCTATCTAAGGGAGCAAAATCATCTTGGCTTTGATGGTTGACAAAGTCTGGGGTAAACAGACACAGGGGCCTATGGAACGGGGGCACCTCACAATCCCACAGGCTGTGAAGCTATGTGGAGAAAACAGTGACTTGCTGGATTCCAAAATGGCAGATCATGGAAAGAAAACACTCATTTGAAAGTACAGAGATATTTTTCTTTTCTTGAATTTATTTTTTCTCTTTCTCAATGCTTTATTGGGTTTGGGGGAATTTTCCTTTTTCCTTTTTTTTTTCTTTATTTCTTTCTCTTCCCTTTTTCTGTAAATTTTTCTTTTCCTCCATATTTTGTTGTTTTATCCCTTTTTTCTTCTTTTCTTGTTCCTTTTCTGTTCCTTTTATCTAATTTTATAGTATATTTTTACTCCTTCATAGTATCTCTTATCTAAATTTCTGTCTTCATCTCCATTTTTTAGTTTTTCAAAAATTTCTTTTTTAATTTTCCCATTCCCAACCCACTATATTTTTACTAGTGTAACAATTAAATTGTATTAATCTTTAGATAGTTAACTATATGTTGTTACTGTTGAAATCTTTTCTAATATTAGTGGAGGTGTAGTTGTTGCATTTAGTAGATATTTAATGTAGTCAATATTTGGTTTGTCCTTTTATTTTCTTTGTTTTATTAGTATATATTTGCAATACATGAACTTTACATTCATTTTAAGGAGTACATATATGTGTATTATCAATAAAGTAAAAAGACATCCATTTTCCTACAAATTCTCAAATTTGTCATTTTTTATAGCTGAGTAGTATTCCATTACATATAGATACCACACTTTATCCAATTGTCTGTTCATGGGTATATAGGCTACTTGCAGAATTCAGCTATTATGAATTGTGCTGCTATAAACATTGTGTGGTGGATTGACAACTGGTGGTCAACTTGTAAAACCCAGCTGAACTGAATTAGCATGGTGCCTGGTGTGGAGGGCCCAGCTGAGGACTGTTGCAAACAACATAAAAAGGAGAACTGGTGAGGAAGATTTGGTGCTGTTGGTTCTCCTTGAGGAGCTTGTCACGCTGACTTTCCTGATAGGAACTTGGCTGTTCTCATCATCAGAGGAGCTCGGGACCTCATTGTTGCTAAGGATGGCTGTGGTGCCTTTCGGGGGAATTCTGGTCCTTACTCGGAGCATCGCTTCCTGGCTCCAGGGTAGATCCCTCAGCCTGCTGGCACAGATCCTTCATCCCGCTGGTGCAGACTTTCTAGCTTCCACCACTGACCTTTGGGCCTTCCCAGCACAGATCTGTGAAATATCCTTGCATGAGATGTTGTGGGCTCTGGGGCTCTAGTTGGACTCGTGGAGGCATTGCCATGGGCTCTAGGTCTTCAGCTGGACTCATGCAGGACACTGCTGTAGAATCCAGGCCCTCAGCTGGATTCTTTGGGTCTTTAGTGTGTGGACAGATTTTCTGCATTTTTGTATATGACTCTTTGGGTGACTATTACAAAATAATCCTAAAAATTATGTGTCCTGCATTGTATTGTTTCCCTTGCAAACCCTGACTACCACACATTGGTATGCATGTATTGCTGTCGTATGATGTCTTAAGCTCTGTGGGGAAGATACATAGAAGGGAAATAGCTGCTTATGTGGAATTTCCATTTTCATTTGAGAAATCTTTGTGCTGATTTCCATAATGGTTGCACTAGTTTACATTTCCACTAGTGATGCAAAATGGTTCCACTTTCACTGCAGAAATGCCAGCATTTGTTATTAATTTCTTGATGATTGCCATTCTTTCTTGTGTAATTTAAAATTTAGTGTTATTTTAATTTGCATTTCTCTAATGGCTAGAGTGTTAAATATTTTTTTCATGTTTGTTGGCCATTTGTACTTCTGGAAAGTGTCTATTCATTTATGCCCCTTTTTGATTCAGTCTGTTATTTTGGATCATCTAATTTTTTGAGTTCTTCATATATTCTAGAAATTAGTCCTCTGTCTGAGGAATAGCTGCCAAAGTTTTCCCCATTCTGTGTGTTGCCTCTTTATTGATTTACTTTGCTGTGTAGAAGCTTTCTTAATTTGAAATAATCCCATTTGTTGATTCTTGCTGTTTTTTTCTCATGTAATTGGAATTCTATTCAGAAACATGTTACCTACATCTATGACCTCAAGTTTTACATATTTTATCTTCCATTAGGTTCATTGTTTCTGTTTTAATATGGTTAAATCTTTGACCCATTTTGATTTTAATTTAGTACATGATGAGAGATATGGGTCCAGCTTCAATCTTCTGATATAGATAGCCAGTGTTCCTAGCACTATTTGTTAAATAGGCTGTAGAGTATGTGTATATCTGAGTGCATCTGGTCGTATTTCTGCATCATCTATTCTATTCCATTGAACCACTTGTCTGTTTTTGTGCCAATGCCATGTTGTTTGCATCATTGTTGCTTTGTAGTATAACTTGAAGTCAGGTATTGTGAAGCCTCCTGCTTTACTCTCATTGACCAGAATTGCTTTTGCTATTCTGGACCACTTCTGGTACTATACGAATTTTAGGATTGTTTTCTCCAGTACCATGAGGAATGCTGTTCATATTTTGATTGGGATTTTGTTGAATCTATGTATCAGTTTGGGAGTATAGGCATTTGAACAATATTTGTTCTGCTTATCTAGGACTGGGGACATCTTTTCATTTTCTGCTGTTTTCTTAAATCTATTCCTTCAGAGTTTGTAGTTTTCATTGTATAATTTTTCACTTCCTTCATTGGATTAGTTCCTAGGTATTTAATTTTTCTTGACATTATTGTGAGTGGTATTATTTTCTTAATTTCTCTCTCAGTGTGTTTATTATTGGTATAGACAAATGCTTTTGATCTTTGTGTTTTGATTTTTTATCCTAATACATTGCTAAAATTGGTTAGTAATTCTAAGTCTTTTGGTAGAGTTCTTAGGTTTTGTATGTAGAATATCATGTCATCTTCCAATAATGATAATTTGATATCTTCCCTTCCTATATGTATCCTTTTTTCTTTATCTTACCTGACTGCTGTGACTAATATTTCAAGTACCATGTTGAACAGAAATGGTAGTAGGCATCCTTGTCTTGTTCCTGATTTTAGAGGGAAAGCTTTCCCATTTAATATTTTCCCATTTAATATAGTGTTGGCCATTGGATTGTCATACATGGCATTTATCAAATTCAGCTAAGGTCTTTCTACACCTATTTTCTTCAGGATTCTTATCATGGAGGGATGTCAGATTTTATCAAAAGGTTTTTCTGCATGTTGTTATGGTTATGTGGTTTTTATCATTGCTTCTGTTTATGCAGTGTATTGAATGCTTAATTGTCATATGTTAAACCATCCTTGGAACCCTGAGATGAAACATAGTTTGTCATGATGTGTGATTTTTTGATAATGTGTTGCATCCTATTTGTCAATATTTTATTGAAGATTTTTACAACTACATTCATTAAGGAGAGTGGCATGTAGTTTCTTTTTTAGTTGGTTCTTTATCAGGTTTGGGGATCAGAGTGTAGCTGGCTTCTAGAAAGAAGTTTGGAAGCACTCTTTCTCTTTCAATTTCATTGAAGATTATGAGAAACGTTGATGTTTTAGCATCCTTAAAAGTTTTGCAGAATTCAGCAGTGCATCCATCAGATCCTGGGTTTTTAGTTGATAGATTTTTTTTATCACTGCATAAGTTTCATTGCTTGTTATTGGATTGCTCAAAATTTTTGTCTTCTTGGTTCAATTTTTGTAATTTATGAGTTTCATAATCTTTCATTTCTTTAAGATTTATCTATTTGTTGGAATACAGTAAAACCCTGACTTATGAACATTCTCAAGTTGCAAACTTTCACAAGTGTACTCTGTAAGACTCACTTTGTCACCTTATGAGTGAATCTTTGTCACCTTATGAACAATTCTCCTGCAATAACCATTCCTCTTAGGACTGCTTTCATTTTGTTCCATAGGTTGTGGTGTGTTGGACTGGCGTTGTGTTTTCTTCTAAAAATTGCTTAATTTCTTCCTTGATTTCTTCTGTGACCTGTTGTGTATTCAGGACTGTGGTATTATGTTTCCATGTGTTTCTAAATTTTCTGTGTTTTTTTTTTTTCTGTGATTGATTTCTAGTTTTACTGCACAATGGGCTGATAGTAAACATGTGTGATTTTGATTCTTTTATATTTAGTTATGTTTGTGAACTAGTATATGGCCTAATTTGAAGAAAGTTTTGTGTGCTGCAGAGAAGAATATGTACTCTGTTGTAGTAGAGCATAACACTCTGAAGGTATCTATGAAGTCCCTATGTTCAAAGGTGAGTTCAAGTCTGAAATTCCTTTATTAATTTTTTTGTTTAGTTCACTTATCTCTGCAAAAGTGGAGCAATGAGGGCAACCACTATTATTACAGTAGTGTTTATTATATCTTTTATGTCCAGCAGCATTTGTTTCATGAAAAATATATTAAAAAAGGATAAAATGGCATTGCTCTTGGGATTGTGGGGCCTGCAAGAAGACTGTAAGTCCATGCTATGCGCTTCCTCAATTGCCCCCAAGACAAAGGTGCCCATGAGAAGAATGTAATCTGTGCTCTGTGTGTGCTTCCTCCATTGCCCCCAAGATAGCAAGGCCTGCTAGAAGAGTGTAAGTCCAGGCTCTGTGCATCCCATTGCCCCTGGGATGGAGGTGCCTGTGAGAAGAGTGACCAATTCAACTTCTCCAGAACAAAGTGTCTAGTGACGGAGACAGTAGCCTGGACAGGAATCAAAGTGAAAGAGGTTACCCAAGAATCAAGAGGAAACTGACAAGAGAAAAACAGAATTAAATGATACAGAATAAATAGAATACATAGTGGAGGAGAGAGGGGACTCTGTGAAAGCCATGTGCTGCTGAGAGTGGGTGGCCAGCCACCATCCAGGAAAGAAAATGAAACTAAAATCTTTTCACTCACAAAGAACTGTGTTGAGATTGAAAGAATCATCAGCAGTTGCAAGCTACAAGGAAAACATGAGATACAGCTTCCAGAAAGGCTATCCACAGTCAACAGTTGCTGATTTGATTGCAGGGAAATACTACTAGCTCAGTGGACAATTTCGTGCCAGTGAACCTGTCTGTCAATTTCATCACACCAAAAGAGAGGGACAGCAAGAGTTCCTAACCCAAGAACTTGGACTGGATCAGACTCTACAAGAATACCTGCAACCTGGTGGAAAGAAGTCCTGAGCCTGAGTTAGCTTCAGTGTTGCAGTGGGAGGATCAGGGTAGTTATTGAGGTGTGAGTACTCAGACTCTCTTGCCAAAAAGTTACATGTGAATCATATACATTTTCTCATTGTAGTATTTAGTCTATGTTCCCATCAGATGTCTTATAGATTTGAGGTTTTTTTTTTTTTTTTTTTTTTGCTTTTTGCTTTATTTAGTAATGGAAGATTATGTTATGTTCTTTTATGCTTTCTTGGTGTTTATTAGGTTTTTATTTTTGTATATTTTTTCTTCTCTTGGCTCTGATTTAATGGGTATGTAGGTTTTCTTCCTCATCTGAGCTCCCTGTCTAGTTTCTTTACCTTCAACCCCTGAAGCAATACTATTACCATATTCCTTTATTCTTTTTCCAAATACACAAACAACTCCTCCCATGTTTTTAATTTCCCATACTTAGCTCCCCCATAGTCACTCTACCTCCTTTAGTGTTAACCCTCAATCCTCCCCATCCTAAGCCTTTTGCTCTTCTATATCTTATCTATCCTATTGTCCTTTCTGTCAGCAGATTCTGACAACCACATAGCTTTCATTGATCACAAAATAAATCTCCTTCCTCCCATATCTCATCCTTGTCCCTGGAAATATCCTCTGAAAACTATCAATACTAAGTCTTCAACTCAACTAAAAGTACTCCAGTAGGATCAGACCCCACATCAAACTTTTCTTCTCATCTATCACTATGTGCACATTCAAACAACCCCTTATGCTCCTCATCTAACCACCTTCCATTCTCCTCCCTTCACTTCTGCTACCTCATTGCAGAACAACTACAAATAGTAAATGGTCATAGTGTCCATAGAAGATAGGTGGGGAAAGTGTAACTGCAAGGACAATCAAATAGAAGTTTTATGTGATTGAATCTGTTGCTGCAGTTAAAATGAGAAGTAATTCTTCCAACAAAACATAGGGACAGACTTCTGAGAACATGTCAGAGGGGTAAACAGTAACAAATCAACCTCTCCAAGATTAAGAATGCATACATTGTAAAATAACTTGGAGAAGAAAATGAGAGAGGTGGATCAAGGAAGGATCCAAAAGGAAAATTGGGGCTCACAGAGAAAGTGAAGAGACAGACCACAAAGCAGAAAAAGGAGGTAGCAAACTGCACTTTCTCACTGGCTCACAGCTCATGGTATGAGAGAGTATGATCAAATCTACAGAGACACAGTAAGGGCAGGTGACTCCAGAGGCCTCCAGAAAGAAGCACACCAGTGGAATGGAGCAGTGGGTGTAGTGAGGTACAACAGCTGGTAAATGACTCTAGCCAATAATCTGCCCTGTCCCATGGAGAAGGTGCTTGGTCAGCCACCATTTTGGGTAGGGGCCAACTAAACTCAAGACTCAGAGCAGCTGTGTGTTGGCTTCTTCTCAGGGCTCCCAGTGTTAAAATCCAACATTGCTTGTGTGAGGGACAACCACAGGAGACATCCAGGGTCAGGGAGCAGAGGTCAGGCCAGCAAGAGAAACCCAGCAAGGGGGTTGTAGACTGAACAACTCAGGCCCCAATGTCACAACCACAGACCAGGATCTGCCTAAACTATGGAGTTGAAAGTACCAGAATAGGCATACCACCCTATTCCTAGTGCAAGCTTGCTGGGATTATCCATCACCCCACCCTAATACTACTACTGCATGTTTGCTGGGATCATCCAGCATGGATCTGAGCTCTGTCACTTTTGTTCAACAGTTATAACAGATACATGGCCTGTATTGGATTCTGCCACAAAACTGTAGACCTCAGAAGGTAACCACAGGCTTGAAATAACAGATAAATATTTTTTTCTTTCCTGCTTTTGGTTTTCATTTTCTTTATTTTTGTTTTTTCACTAGTGTAAACATTGCTTTTAGGGTGTTTTGTTTTGTTCTTGTTTTTGTTTTTCTCCTTTCTTTTCCTCCTGTTTTCTTTACCAGTTTCCTGAAGCTTAGGTAATCTTCCTTTGTCCTTCAGACTTTTAATTTCTTTCTCTTCTTTTAGTAATCCAGGGGGCATAGAAATGGAAGTAATCAAAAGCCACCCAGCTGAACATTCTGAAATGGTAGCAACAGAAGTAGCAAAAGAAGTAATGAAGTAGATGGATGAGTCTCTAGAAAAATAAATATAAAACAACTCAGAAATAATTTCACAAAGTGAACTGAGCCAGAGAAGAGTGGCCCCTCCCATTGCCTTTCTGCCTCTGCGGGACCCAGGTGAATCAAGCCAGAAGACAGTGGCCCTGCCCATCGCCTCTCCACCACTGCAAACCAGGTGAAGCACCCTGGAAGGCCTAAAGAATGGCCCCTCCCATCGCTACTGCTGCACCTGAGGTGAACTGCTCAGGAAGGCCCAGAGAACAGGAGGAACAAGAGCAACACAGTAGAGTCACAACTAAAGTGCACAGGATGAACAGACAAGACTAGAGGTGAGAAAAGACCGAAGAAACAATAACAATATGAGCCAACACGTGACTGAGACCTCCAAGGGACAAGCAACCATCTTGGAAAGAATCCAGGGCCCGGTAACCAGCCCTTTTCTCTCAATGTTTTTCTGTTCTTTTCATTCTTCTTCCTTATTTCATTCTTTTTCTTTTTTTCTTTTGTTCTTTTTTCCTCTCTATTCTAAACAACAGGGGAGAGCTCCAGCCACAGAAAACTAATTTCATCCCCCAAACCCAGAGACCAAGTTCATATAATTCCTTGAATAATCCTTTATTCTTTCTTTTCCACCACTTCTCTAGTTGCCCGAACCTTGTGTGATCATCCTTTGTCCTCCAGCCTTGCTTCTACTTCCTTTACAGTTATCTTTGTTTCATACACTACTCTACCTAAATTTCCCCTCTGCAGGGTAAAACCACTCTACCAAGGGAAACACTTTGCATACAAACTCCTAATTTACGATTGGTTCTATTATATAACTATAGACTCTGCTTCTATGGTCTAAAGAACAAAATCAATAGTTAACACAGTTTGTCAGTTTCTAAATTGTGCTCAATGCTATTGTTATTGTTAATTTTATTACTTTTGCTAGGATGTCATATCTGCTGTAATCAGTTGTTACCACTTCTGTAACAAAACTGAGAAGCTCTGGGGTAATAACCTCACCACAGCCATACACAAAAGTACTGGGGACTGAGAAAAACAGATACCAACATCCCACTTTTAATTAATTGGGAAGGTAGAATCTTGTAACAGATGAAAACCAAGAATTTCCTACACATAGAAGGCATCCCTGAAGAACAGACTTTTCCTAGAGAGGCCTTGATACTAGTGATATAGCTACCTACTACAAAAACTCACAAGGGTCAGCACAGAAAACAAAATAAAAAATATTTTGAAATGGAAAATGACAAAATGAAGATGCAAAATGCAATCTCAGGCTTCCAGGTCTCCCAGAACAAGTCCAGGAGACATCAACATAAAAGAAATTGGAGGAAACACACCTGAAATTTCAGAAATGATAGCAACTGAAGTAAAGAAAAAAACCCATGTGGCTCTAGAAGAAATCACATCAGAAATAATCAGGTAAAAATGGAAACATCAACATTTATAAAGAAATTGCTAGCAAATATAGAGTACAGACAAAAAATAGATGATGAAAGGAAGAGAATGGAAAAAGTGAATGCACAATATAGGAAAGAAATAGAATGCATGAAATGGATTCAAACAGATATCCAGGAAATTAAAAATTCCATTGAAAGCTGGAAAAAACAGTAGAACAAAACTGAAGAAAGACTTTCAGACCTTGAAGACAGGATCACAGCTGGTGGTCATGAAAGGAAAGATCTCTTGAAAATAACAAAAGATCAATAACAATAGGAAATATCAATTCAACAGCTGCAAGATGATTCAAAGAAAAATAATATAAGAATAATTGGTGTCAATGAAAAAGGGGTCAACACAAATGATATGAAGAATATTTTGCAGAAGCAATAGCAGAAACTTTCCCAAGCATGGGAAAAGAATCTGACATACAGATAAGTGAGGCATACAGAACTCCAATTAGCCATAAAAAAGCAAATTTTCATCCAGACATAAAATAATGAAAATCCCAGAAATACAGCAGAACAGAATATTAAAATTTGTCAGAGAAAAGAAACAGATGACCTATAAAGGAAAGTCCATCAGAATCACAGCAGACTTCTCAACACAAACTTTCAAGTCAAGAAGAGCTTAGAGTGATGTATTTTTTTTAATGTGGTTACTGGGAGTCAAACTCAGGACCTCACGTTTGCCAGCACATGCTTGTGCCACTGAGCAATATCATCGGCCCCTTTTTTTTTCCTTTATGTAGGTACTGGGAGTCAAACTCAGGGCCTTGTGCTTGCCAGGCGGGCACTTATGCCGTGGAGCCATCTCACCGGCCCCTGAGTGATGTATTTCAAGTCCTCAAAAAAAACTTCTAACACAGATTGATATACCTGCAAAACTATCTTTCAAAATTAATGGAGAAATAAGATACTTTCACGACAAAGGACAACTGAAGAAATCCATGATGACCAAACCAACCCTACAAAGAGTAGTGAAATATATTCTAGACAGAGATAAAAATGATCAGAATTCCTAGAACAACACAGAATGAAGCCATCAGGCAGGGCAAGCAATTAAACACAGCAGGAAATTAGGGAACAAACAGGAGGAAAATAATATGACAAAGACAAGCCAATACATATCAGTAATAACCATCAATGTAAATGGCCTCAATGCACCAATCAAAAGAAATGGACTGGCAGAATGGATCAAGAGACAAGATCCAACAATATGTTGTATACAAGAAACACATTTAACTTTGACTTTGACTGAAAGTCATAGGTTGGAAAACAATACTCCATGCAACAGAAACCAAGAAAAAAGCAGGAGTAGCTATTCTGTTTGCAGACAATGTTAACTTCAAACCAAGAATGATCAAAAGAGATAAGGTTACTACATACTTGTTAGGGGAAAACTTCAAAAGGAAGACTTAACAATCATAAATATATATGCACAAAATATGGGAGCACCCTACTATATAACTCAAATATTAATAGATATTAATATTAATATCAATATATTAATAGACATAAAATATCAAATAAGCAATAACACAGTATAAATGAGGGAACTTAATATCCCATTGTCATGAAGAGATGGATCAACTAGACAAAGAATCAGCAAAGAAATGTCAGAACTGAACTAAACCTATGAACAAATAGACTTAGTAGATGTTTACAGAGTGTTGCACCCAACACTCAAAATACACATTCTTCTCAGCTGCACACAGCATGATGTCTAAAATAGACTATATACAAGCCCATAGAATGTGTGTAAGTAAATGCAAAGCAACTGAAATTATCCCATGCATCTTATCTGACCATAGTGAAATAAAATTGGAAATTAATGACAAAAGGAACTGCAAAAACTCCATAAACACATAGAAATTAAATAACACCCTCCTGAACAACTAGTGGGTCACATGAAATTAAAAAAGAAATTAAAAAATATCTACAATCAAACAAAAATACAAATACAACTTACCAGAACCTGCGGGACATGACGAAAACAGTCCTAAGAGGATAATTTATAGTGGTGATTTCTCACATAAGGAAAACAGAAGAAGCACAAATAAAAAAGCTAATGCTGCACCTCAAGTTTCTCAAAAGAGAACAGCAAGTCAAGCCCAAGGCCTATACAAGGGAGGAACTTATAAATATCAGAGCAAAAATTAACACAATGGAGACTAAGAAAATACAGTAATTAATGAATCAAAGACATGGTTCTTTGAAGGAATAAATTAAATTAATAAACACCTAGCCAACCTTATCAAAAAAGAAAGGAAATATGCAAATTCATTCAATAAGGAATGAAAAAGATAAAATTACTACACATACTGTGGAAATTCAGAAAATCATCAATACATCAAAAATCTTTACTCATGTAGGATCGAATACACAGAAGAAATGGACAGATTAGTAGGAAGGTATTAATTACCAAAGCTGGCTCAAGAAGATATAAAAATTGAGCCAGGCATGATGGCACATGCATGTAATCCCAGCATTTGTGAGGCTGAGGCAGGAGAATCAACACAAGTTCGAGGCCAGCCTGGGCTACATAGTGAGTTCAGGGGCAGTCCGAACTACAAAGCAAGACCCTATCTTAAGAAACGACAACAACAACAACAACAAAAGAACAACAATAAAAAAGAAGATATAAAAATTCTGAATGACCCAATATCACTTAAGGAAATTTAAAATGTAATTTAGAACTATCAGAAAAGAAAAATCCAGGTCCTGATGGATTCATGACTGAATTCTTCAAGAAATTTAATGCCAATACTCAATCAAACTCTAATAAAATGGAAAGGGAAACAATTCCCCCTAATTCATTTCAGGAGGCAAGTATCACCCTGATACCAAAACCAGAGAAAGACCCAACCATAAAAGAAAACTATAGGCTAATCTCCCTCATGAACATAGATGCAAAAATCCTTAATAAAATACTAGGAAACAGAATGCAGCAAAACATCAAGATTATACATCATGACCAAGTAGGATTCATCCCAGGAATGCATGGATGTTTCAACATATCCAAATCAATAAAAGTAATACACCATATCAACAGAGCCAAAGAGAAAAATCACATGATCATCTCAATAAATGCAGAAAAAGCTTTTGACAAAGCACTATATACATTCATGATAAAAACCCTACAGAAACTTGGAATAGATTGTCTTTATCTCAAACTGATAAAAGCCATCTATGATAAACCAACAGCCAACATTATACTAAATTGACAAAAACTGAAAGTTTTCACTCTAAAATATGGAACAAGACAAGAATGCCCACTATCACCTCTCCTTTTACATATAGTTCTGGAAACATTACCGAGAGCAATTAGAAAAGAAAGAGAAATAAAAGGAATAAGGATAGGAAAGGAAAAAGTTAAATTATCTTTATTCACAGATGAAATGATACTCTACCTAGAAGACCCCCAAAATTCCACCAAGATTCTAGAATTAGTAACCAAATTCAGTAGTGTACCTGGATACAAATTCAAAACGCAAAAATCAATAGCATTCCTGTACACACAAACAAACTCACTGTGAGAGAAATTAGAGAAACCATATCCTTTACAATAGCATCCAAAAAAATGAAATACTTAGGAATAAATCTAACAAAGGAAGTGAAAGATCTATACATTGAAAATTACAGTACTCTAAAAAAAGAGATCAAAGAGGATATCAGAAAATGGAAAAATATTCCTGGCTCATGGATAGGAGGAACCAACATAGTGAAAATGGCCATACTTCCAAAATTGTTATACAGACTTAAGCAATTCTGACCAAAATAAAATTAACATACCTCACACTAAACTAAAGTCATAATGGATCAAAAATCTACACTATATCTACTGATAAAATAGAAATCTTGAAGACATAGGGGTAGGCAGAGTTCATGAACAAAAACCACACTTTAAAGGAAGTACTTCAAAGAGTCGACAACTGTTCTCATCATATTAAAAAGTTTTGCACATCAAAAGAAGTCACCAACAGCATGAAATGACAACCCACAGAGTGGGAAAAATTTTTAGTGAATTGTCCCTCAGACAACAGACTCTTATCTAGAACCTATGAAATTTGAAATATCAGACCCCCGCAATTCAAAAACCTAATCCAAAAATGGGCATCTGAGATGAATATGCACTTCTCAGATGCAGAAGTACAAATATCAAATATATATATGAAAAAAAGTTCAACATCACTGGTCATTCAAGAAATGCAAATTAAAGCATCTCTAAGACTGCGTCTCACCCCAGAAAGAATGGCTATCATCAAGAAATCAACCAATAATAAATGCTGGAGGGGCTGTGGGGAAAAAGGAACTCTTCACTTTTGTGGGGAGTGTAGACTGGTACAACCATTGTGTAAATCCGTGTGGAGATGCCTCAAAAACTAGGATTAGAAGTCCCATTTGACCCAGCTATTCCCCTTGTGGATATTTTCCTGGAAGAATTAACAACATTATACCACAGCAATTAATGTGCACCCATGTTTATAGCAGCACAATTTATAATAGCTAAATCTTAGAGGCTACCCAAATGCCCAGCACTTGAGGAATAGATAAAAAAAGATGTGGTATTTTTATACAATGGAGTACTACTCAGTTATGAGGAGAGATAAACTGGAGTCTTTTATAGGTAAATGGATACAACTGGAGACCATACTCATAAGTGAAATAAACCAAACTTGCATGTGTAAACATTGCATTTTCTCCCTAGTGTAAGAAGCTGAAAAAGTAAATAAGATCCAAAATCTACAATAGATATTGTGGAAGGGAATGAAAGTACTCAAAAGGAGAGATCAACTGGGATGGGAAAGAGGAAAAGAAGGAAGGAAAAAGAAAAAAAATATGTATATATGCAGAAGATACCTAAAATAATTATACTACTAACTTCTTTTAGTTCATTGAAAAGAACAGTTTGTGCCTATATTTTTGATTAGTTTTGCATGCCTATATCTTGTAATCTGAGCAACTACTTTCAAGATAACATTATGCAATGTATTAACCATTTTTAATTTCCTACTATCTTGGTTTGAATTTCTGTATCATTGTTTTTATTGATTTTTTCTCTCTAAAATAAAAAAAATTGACAGATAACTAAAGAGATAATGTCCATAATGAAGGACGACTGGTGAATCTAGAGTAGAAACATTAAAAAAAAATAGAGGTGTTTAGGAGTTATGGAAACTATGAATGCCCAACATAGGAAAGAACTGGATTACATAAAACAAAGTTAAGCACATATCCAGGAGATTAAAATTCTATTGAAATTATATGCAGCAAAATCAATCAATGTGAAGATAGAAAATTAGATCTAGAGGGCAGATATGAGGCTAGTGATCATCAAATGAAAGACTTCTTAAATATAGCAAGGGACAATGAAAAAAATCAATCCAACAGATGCTGCCTGTTAAGTTTTCTGTCATTACTGCTGTGAACAAGATTTTTATGTCCTTTGTGCTAACTTAAGACTTTTCATTGATTTCAGTCAACCTCATGTTATTCTTCTTTACATCATCTAGCAATTGTTGAATATAATGTGGCATGGAGAGATTTTGTTTTGGTTATGGCTATTTGGTGTTCTATATGCCTCATCTGTATGTTTATTTCTTTCCATATATTTGGGAATTTTTCCATCAATTTTTTCCATGAATAGGTTTTTTGGTATTTGTGTTGTCCTCTTGTTTTTCACTTATTCCAATTATTCTTTGGTTTGTCTTCTTTGCATCATCTTAGCAGATGTTGGATCCATTTTTTCATCTTATCTTACTTTTTTAAAGGTGTTTTTGAGTACTTGGTCTTAAAGGCATCATTGTCTTCTATTCTGAAATTCTGTCCTCATATTGGTTGGTCCTGCTGCCCATACATTCACTATGATTTTTAAACTCCTGGATTTCTGATTTAAGCCTGTTATGGACTCTACTTCTTTAGTAAACTTGTCATTCATATTTTGTATTATTGTGTTTAGCTCATCTAGCTTTTTATTAGTGTCCTCTGAGATTACTTGCATTTTTTGGTTATTACTTCCATTATCTTTTTAGTTATTTTTTCCCTAATCCTACTGAGCTGTTTTCTAACCTCTTTTATTATGCTTTTGAGTAATTCCGGTGTGTGGCTTATATTATTCATCTCCTTGGTGCCCTTTGGACAGGTTTGGAGGGAGTTGGCATTTTGGGGAGGCATTTTATTGCCTTTTCTTCCAATGTTTCATGTTCAATTTGTTTTCTGCTGAGAGTTGCAGATGCTTATAGTCTAAAGCCTTTGTTGCTAGTATGGAGATCTCATTAGTTGCTTTTCAGTGATATATTTTGGGCATGGCTAACTATAATCCTTTGCTACAACCATAAGATTCAACCACATTTGTTATTTTGTGGGAGGAGAATGCAGTGTACTTTTCCCAGCATAGAACTTCTCTGAGTATGTACTGCAGTATTTTTAATTTCACAAAGCCAATCTGCATGTTGGCTTGCAGAGAAAAAGTGACACTTATGTGATCCTGCTAATATCAAACAAAACAGCTAGAGTGATATCAGCTGATACCAATTACATATTAATATACCATAAGAATCAGTTATGTACTGATATGGCTAAAGTGACTCCCTTTTCTTTTTAGACTCCAGTTTGTCTTCACTTAACGCCTAGACACATTCACTTCCCAACCCTGTTAGATATTAAGGCACTAACCTGTAGATAAACTCACTCCTCAGATCCCTTCCCAGTTAACCATAAAACTCATAAAAGGAGAAACAGTTACAACAAGCAATGGTCAGGCTGACTGTTGCCCATATCCTAGGTGACAAACAGACCAGATGTTTTAATAAGGTTCTTGAGACATTCCAAAGAAATGATATAGTAAAATTGGTCTCTCTATGGCAACCAAGAAATTTTGTAAAACCCCCAGATGTGCATTTAAGGAACTGTGAAACAAAGGCTCAGGGTCAGCAGACTCGACTCCTATGAGTGACCTGATGGTCGCCAGTTTCTCCAGTAAACTCACTTGTTTCTCGATTCTTGTGAGTGTAAACTTTGCTTCTGCCATAACAGTACCACCCTTAATTCTAGAGAAAAATCAATTAATTGTGGTGTAAACATTATGGCAATCCAGCTATTGACTTACAGTTAATATGTATTACATGCAACAGCTATATCTCTGCTAAAGGTAGAAAAGAATTATGGTTAAATTATTAAAGATTTAGGGTTTCATAATGAGATGATACTAAAAATCTTTGAAACATTAAACTCCATGATATGAGAATGAGGGGAGAGAAATAGTACAAAAGATATTATTGGGAAATAAAATGATGTCTGTAGAATTAAGTAAAGGTAAGTCATACAACTGACAAGAAATAGAAGACAATAGAAACAGAAGGTTAAAAAGGAAGAAATAGGGAGTAAAAATAAATAAATAATTAAGGGGGGAAATTTAGAAGGAAAAAAACTAGAGAAATAAAAGAAGGAATAAGAGATTAGAAGAAATGCTGAAAGACAAATGAAGATTACTCAAGCCCCAGGAACCTGTTGACAAAAACAGGAGGGAAGGAAAGAAAAAAAAAGAATGAAACAAATAAAATTTAAAAAGCAATACTTTCACTCAAAAAAAATTTTAAAAACCACACAATCAAATGAACAAAAACAAAGAAAAACAAAAAGAAAAAGAAAAAAGGAAGAAAAAGAAAAAAAGGAAGAAAAGAAATTTATCTGTGATTTCAACCCTGTAGTAATCTTCTCATGTTTACAGTTTTGTGGCAGTCTTCAATTCAAGATTTTCCTGATCTTATGGGTAGACAAAGAAGATAGTCAGAACCAAGATCCATGCTGGACAATAACAAGAAAGCAAGCAGTAGGATTAGGACAGGGTACCATTTCTGGGACCTTCCTTTTAAATTTTTTTAAAATTTTATTAATACATTTTGCAAGATATGTAGTTTACAATTATCTTGGTAAGTGAATACAAGTATATGCTATAGCTTGTTTCCTTTTTTAAATCCACTTTCCCTTCCCTTGCACTCCCTTCCTACTTCTCTAATTCCCAACTGATTTTTATTCTTGTTGATATTAATCTTTGTTCATGTTATGGCATATGTTTATACTCAATGAAATTATTAAGTTCCTGTATATGGCATATCTTTATTCTACTTATTTCCCTGTTCCCCTTGAACACTTCTCTATTCCAAAAGATTCATCTTGTCCCCATCTATTCATCTTTTAATGAGATACCATACAATATTAAAGCTTGTTTGTCTTATTTCACTACACATTATATTTCCATTTTCCTACAAATGCCTCATATTTGTCATTATAGCCAAGTAGTATGCCATTATATATAGCTACCACATTTTCTTTATCCAGTCATCTATTGTTGGGTATACAGGCTGCTTCCAGGATTTAGCTACTATGAATTGTGCTTCTGTAAACATTCATAGCATGTATTGGTGTAATGTGATGTCTTAATCTCTTTGGGTGAAGATATGTAGAAGTATGATACCTTGGTCATATGGAACTTCTAATTTCAGTTTTTTGAGAAATCTCCATAAAGATTTCCATAATGTTTGTACTAGTTTACATTCCCACCAACAATGAAGGAGGGTTCCTTTTCAAACCAGCCATGCCAGCATTTGTTCCTGTTTAATTCTTAATGATTGCCACTCTTTCTGGAGTAAGATGGAATCTTAGGATTTGTTTAATTTGCATTTCCCTAATGGCAAGAAATATTGAACTTTTATCATTTATTTGTTGAAAATTTGTATTTCTTCCTCTGTGAAGTGTCCATTTATCTTGCCCATTTCTTGGCTAGATATTTAATTTTAAGTGATTTAATTTTTTAGTCCTTTATATTGTCTATATATTAGTCCTCTGGTTGAGCTGTAGCTGGCAAAAATTTTCCCCACCATGTAGGTTGCATCTTCACTGTACTAAACAATTTTTTGCTGCACATTGCTTTTTATTCTGATATAATCCCATTTGTTGATTCTTGCTTATATTTCTGGTACAAATGAGGTTCATTTTAGAAAAGTCTTTCCTACACCTATGTCTTCAAGTGTTTTACATATTTTATCTTCCAATAAGTTCAATGTTTCAGTTTTAATGTTTAGAACTTTGATTCATTTTGATTTTAATTTAGTATATGGTGAGAGATAAGGGTCCAGTTTCAATCTTTTGCAAACAGATAACCAGTTTTCACAGGACCAGTTGTTGAAAAGGCTATCTTTCTTCCAACATATGCTTTAGATCCCTATGTCAAAGATCAAATAGATCAATGTGGGAATGTTTCTATATCCTCTATTCTAGTCCATTGATCCATTTGTCTGTTTTTGTTCAGTTGCATGCTGTTTTTATCACTATTGGTTTGTATTATAGCTTGAAGTCACGTATAGCAAGGCCTCTTGCTTTGTTTTTGTTGACCCAAATTGCTTTTGCTATTCTGGGTATTTTCTAGTTCCACGTGAATTTTGAGGATTGTTCTTTCTAGTTCAGTAAAGTTTGCTGTTGGTATTTTGATTGGGACTGCATTGAATGTGTATAATCATTTTGGAAGTATGGCCATTTTGACAATATTATTGTGAATATCCAGGTGTAGGGAACATTTTTTCATTTTCTGATATTTTCTTGAATTTCCTGTTTCAGGGT
The DNA here is from genome assembly GCA_028451465.1 of Erethizon dorsatum. NCBI lineage: Eukaryota > Metazoa > Chordata > Mammalia > Rodentia > Erethizontidae > Erethizon > Erethizon dorsatum. Next base: position 84,507,820 of record CM051829.1, read on the forward strand.
ACTGTTGCTTTTTAAGAGGTCTTTCACTTCCTTGATGAGGTTAATTCCGGGGTATTTCATTTTTATTGATGCCACTATGATGGTATTATTTTAATAATTTCCTTCATATTGAGTTTAATATTGGTGTATCTGACTGGTAATTATTTGTGTATTGATCTTGTATATTGGTAAGTTGCTTAAGTTGGAGAATTCTAAGAGTTTCTTGGGGTCTTGTATGCAGGATATCGTGTCACTTGCAAATAATGATAATTTTAGTTCTTTCTTTCCTGTATGTATCATTTTTATGTATTTCTTAAGCCAAATTACTCTGGCTGATGTTTCAAGTATAGTGGTACTTCACTTCATCAATACTTTTGTTTGCAAACAATTTGGTTCACAAACAGAAGCATTTGTCAAATTTTATTTTTGCTTGCAAACTCTATATCAAGTGACCCACATGACCATAGGCTAATTCCCACACAAACATGAGTATACTCATCTTTTCCAAAATCATCAAACAAATTAAATTCAAGAACTGAAATACCATTCTACTATGTTGAATAGAAGTGGTAGAAGTGATCATCTCTGTCTTGTACCTGATTTTAAGGTAATGCTATCAGTTTTTCCCCTTCTGTATGATTCTGCTTTTATCATATTTAAGTATGGTCCTTGAATATCTGCTGGTTTTTGTTGTTGTTGTGGGTATGGGGGTCGACCTCAGGACCTCAGGCGCAAGCAGGCGCCCATGCCGCTGAGCAATATCACTGGCCCCTTTTTCGTATGGGTTCTGGGAGTCAAACTCAGGACCTCACGCTTGCTAGGCAGGCACTTATGCCACTGAGCCATCTCACTGGCCCATACCTGCTGTTTTTAATCATGAAGGGATGTTGGATTTTGTCAAAAGCCTTTTCTGCATCTATTCACATGATCACATGGTTTTTGATTTAACTTCTGTTTATGAGATGTTACATTTATTGACTTACATATATTGAACCTTCCTTGCATCTTCTTGGATTCGTTTTCATAATTTGTATGCCTCTAGGAATCTGTCCATTTCTTCAAAATTTGCTAATTTGTTGAAATATAACTTTTTAAGGTAGCTACTGTTTTCTGGATTTTGACAGTATCTTGTGATTCTAATTGTTATTTCTAATTGCATTGATATGAGCATTTTCTCTATTTTTCTTGTTAAGTCTGGCTCAGGGCATATCTATTTTATTTATTCTTACAAAGAACCATCTCTTTAATTAGTTGATTTTTTGAAAACTTATCTTAGTCCTTATTTCATTGATTTCCACTCTCACTTTTATAATTTCTCCCTTAATTTTGGTCTGAGGATGGTTTATTGTTTCTCAAGTATCTTTAGATTTGTCATAAGGTTATTTAGTTGGGCTTGCTCTGTTTTTCTAATGTGAGGATTGGTTGTAATGAATTTTCCTCTCAAAATTGATTTCAGAGTGTCCCAGAAATTTCAGTGAGTTGTACAGTCATTATAATTAACTTTTAGGAATTCCTAAAAGTTTTAAAATTTCTTCTGTAAACCCTTGGTTGTTTAGGAGTATGATATGAATTTCAGAGGAGCTTTCACCTTTTCTGAAATTTCTTTTGTTATTGATTTCTATTTTCATTGCACAGTGGTTTGATAGTATGCAAGGGGTAATCTCAGTTATTTTATATTTACTTAAACAGGCTTTATAGACTAACATCCGATCTATTTTGGAAAAAGTGCCATGTGATGGTGAAAAGAATGTATACTCTCTTGTAGAGGGGTAGAATACTTTGTAAATATCTATTAAGTCCATATGTTGAAGAGTGTGGTTCAGCTCTGATATTTTTTATTGCTTTTTTGTTAAGCTGATCTATCTCTTTGTGAAAGTGGGATGTTTAAATTCCTTATATGATTGTGTTAGTGTTTACTTTTAATTTAAGCAATCTTTTAATTTAAGCAATTTTTGTTTTACAAGGATAGGTGCTCCAGTATTTGGTGCATATACGTTTACCAATGCTATCTTTTCTAGGGTTGTTCCCTTATCTAGTATGTAGTGACCTTCTTTGTGTCTTCTAATCAGTTTTAGCTTCAAGTTTACCATGTCTGATACTGAAATTTCTATCCCTGCTTATTTTTGGGGTCCTGGTGCATAAAATATTGTTTTTCATCCTTTAATTTTTAGTCTATGAATATATTTTTAGAGTAGATGAGTTTCTTGAATGCAAAAGCCTGTGAAGTTCTGTGTTTTGATCCAGTCTGCCAATTTGTATCTTAATTGGAAAATTGAGGCTGGTAATATAGAGAGATATTACTGAGAAGTTTTGAATATTTACAATCATTGCCTTTATCTATTGGTGACTCATTTTTCTCCTTTCTTGACATTTTTTGTTGCTGTTTATCCATTGAACTTACTTAGAGTTTTGATTTTCTCTGTGGTTTTATCTGTGTCAGTTTCATTATTCTGTTGAGACTATTCATAAGTATTTTCTTTAGTGCTGGTTTAGCACTCATATATCTTTTAAGCTGGTCTTCTTCATGGAAATACCTTATTTCTCCATCTATTTTGAAGGATAGCTTTGCTCTATAAGTTAATCTTGGTTGGAAATTATTTGCTCTTGGGATTTGAAATACTTCATCTAAGCTCTTCTGGTCTTTAGGGTTCGTGCTGTGAAGTCGTCTGTGATTCTAATTGGTTTTCATTTATATGTGATTTTTGTTTTTCTCTGATTGCTTTTAAAATACTGGGTTTTTTTGCCTGATATATGCTAATTTAATAAGGATATACTTAGGTTTGCTTTATTTTTGTCTTAATTGTGTGGTGTTCTATAAGCATTGCTTGTATTTTAAATTCTTTTCCTATATTTGTAAAATTTTTTCCTATGGTATCTGTAAACATGTTAGTAAATCCATCTTTGTTATCTCCTAGGTTTTCTCTAACTTTGGTTAGACATAGATTAGTTTTTGTATAGTTATCTAGTAGCTGCTGCTTGAACTTTTCTTGTGCTCTTATTTTCTTTGTGGATTCTTTCCTTCATTGTAATTCACTATTTTGACTCATTTTAGACTCTCTGACTTTATGCTGGTCATTTCTGCAATTTATAAATTCTGTACTTTTTATTTCAGGTGTTTCCATCTGGCATCTTTGTGAGAATGCTTTATCCTTATTGAATCTGTCATTTACATTTTGAACTATTTTGGTTAGCTCATCCAAGTTTTTACTTATTTCCCTGAAATTCACTGTGGGCATATTGAGTGGAAATTGCTGTGAGCTTTTGGTTCATTTCCTCTTCGAACTCATCTAATTTCTTCAACCCTTCTATAAACTTTTTGCAGAGTTCCACTACCTACTATTTGCTTTCCTCTCCCTTTATGACCACTTGCACTGCCTTGAGAAAGTTGAGAGAATTCTGGGATCTTCTATTACCTTGCTTGCCAATGCCCCTCTGTGTATTTGTGTTATATATACATATATGTATTCAGTTCACAAACAGAAACATTTGAAAAAATTTTGCTTCTGTTCTTGAACTCTGCATCACTTGATGAACACAACCATAGCTATCTTTCTCTCATGAACGTGAATATGGTCATCTTTTTTGAAATCATGGAAAAGTTCATGAACCAGGGTACCACTAATATAGATATATATGAGAGTTTGAGGAGAATTTGTGGCTTATATGGAGATTTTAAGTAAGATATTGCCTCCCCATGAATAATTTTCAGCTTTATATGTCCAGTACTGGTATTTACTCCTTTTGTTATTTACTCTAAGTCATTTTGACTCCATCCCTACTTACTAAAAATTAATTTTTGGTAAATTTTTTATGTACATAATGATCACATGCATGATAGGGAATTTATAGCTATATTTTTTCTTTATTAACTTTATTGGTACACTTTAGATATACATAAAAATCATGTTCATCATAGGGAATTTGCACCTATACATGGTATATTTTGATTCTTTTTCTCCCATTCCCCTCCCCTCCCTTGAACCCCTCTTTCCCTCCTTACATGCAAAGCTTTGTTTTCTTTTTATCATTCTTTTCTCATTTTTTATCTTTCCCTTCCATTCTCTCTCCCTCTCCGTAGCTCCCCTTTCCTTTTGAACAATTTCTTACTATTTCTTAAGCTATTATACATTTTGGTTCTCATTTACACTTTCAGTTTCTCACACTAGAGAGTCAATGTGATATTTACACATGTGTGTCCAATTTATTTCACTTAAGTGTATGGTCTCAATTTGCATCCATTTTCCTAGAAATACCTCAAATTTATTTTTCTTTACGGCCAAGCAGTAATCCACATCTTCTCTATCCATTCAACAGTTGATGGGTATTTGGGTTGTTTCCAAGATTTAACTATTACAAATTGTGCCACTATAAACATGGGTGCACATATATCGCTGTGGTATGATCCTTTTAATTCTTTTGGGAAGATACCAAAATGGGGACTGGCTTGCTAAAATGGGTCCTCTAGTCCAATTTTTGAGGAATCTCCACACTGATTTTCACAGTGGTTGCCCCAGTCTATACTCCCACCAACAATGGAGAAGTGTTCCTCTCCCCACAGCCCCACAAACATTTGTTATGTGTGATTTCTTTAAAATAGCCATTGTTTCTTTAGTGAAATGGAATCTCAGCATTGTTTTAATTTGAATCTCTTGAATGACCAGTGACGTTGAACGTTTTTTGATATATCTATTTGCCATTCTTCACCTTAGAAGTATGTATTCATCTCAAATGCCCATTTTTGGATTTGGTCTTGAAATATGGAGGGTCTAAATTTTTCATTTATTTACATGTTTAAGATATTATTCCTTTGTCTGAGGAACAACTGGCCAGAAGTTTCTCCCACTCTGTGGGTTGTCTTTTCGCTCTGTTGGTGATTTCTTTTGTTGTGTAAAAGCTTTTTAATAAAATGAGAACCCATTTGTTGATTCTTTGTGGTATTTCCCATGCAATCTGTGTCTTGTTCATGAAGTCTTTTCCTGCACTTATGTCTTCAAAAATTTTACCTAGTCTCTCTTCCAGCACATTTAGTGTTTCTATTTTAATATTTAGATCTTTGGTCCATTTTGACTTTAGTTTAATTCATGGTGATAGACATAGATCTAGTTTTGGACTTCAAAATGTGGAAAGCTGGTTTTACCAACACTATTTATTAACGAGACTATCTTTCTTCGAGTTAATTTCTTTGGCCCCTTTGTCAAGCATAAGATGACTGAGTCTGTTTGGAATAGTCTCTCCATCTTCTAATCTGTTCCATTGATCCATGGGTCTGTATTTTTGTCTGTACCATGGTGAATTTATCACAGTAGTTCTGTAGTATAATTTCAAATCAGTGGTTGTATTGCTCCCCACCTTGCCTTTGTTGCCCAGCATTGTTTTTGCTATTCTAGGTATCTTCTGGTTCCATATGAATGTGAGGAATATTTCCTCTACTTCTGTGAGGTATGGTAATGCTATTTTGCTTGAGAATGTTTTAAATCTGTATAAAAATTTTGGAAGCATGGCTATTTTCAATATGTTAGCTCTTTCTACCCAAGAGAAGGGGATATCTTTCCATTTTCTGATATCCTCTTTGATCTCCTTTTTCAGAGTACTATAGTTTTCAATATAAAGATCTTCTACTTCCATTGTTAGATTGATTCCCACATATTTCTTTTTTGATGCTATTATGAAATGTTTGTCTCCCCAATTTTTTCTCAGTGATTTTGTTATTTGTGTACAGAAATGATATTGATTTTTGAGTGTTGACTTTGTGTCTAGTTATGTGACTGAATTTGGTATTAAATCTAGAAATCATTTGTGGACAATTTGGGGACTTTCTAGAGTATCATGTGATCTGCAAATAATGATAATTTACCTTCTTCCTTTCCTATCTTTATTCTTTTTATTTCTTTCTCTTGTCTGATTGCACTGGCTAATATTTCCAGAAATATAGTGAATACAACTGGTGATAGTGGACATACTTGCCTTGTTCCTGATTTTAGAGTAAAAGCTTTCAGTTTTTGACTGTTTAGTATTATGTTGCCTGTGGGTTTGTAATAGATGGCTTTTATCAGATTGAGATAAAGACATTCTAGTTCAATTTTCTGTACGGCTTTTTATCATGAATGGTTATAGGACTTTGTCAAATGTTTTTCCCCATCTGTTGATGTGATCATAGGTTCTTGTCTCTTGCTTTTGTGATATTGTGTATTACAATTATTGATTTGCTTATGTTGAACCATCCCTGCATCTCTGAGATGAATCCTGCTTGATCATGGTGTATAATCTTCTTGATGATTATCTGAATTCTGTTTTCCCATATCTTATGGAAGATTTTTGTGTGTATGGTGTATGTTTATTAGGGAGTTTGACCTGTAGTTCTCCTTTTCAGTTGGGTCCTTCTCAGATTTTGGTATCATGGTAATACTTACTTCCAGGAATGACTTATGGAGTATTGCTTCCCTTTCTATTTCACTGAATAGGTTGAGGAATGTAGCACGAGATCTCTCTAAATTTCTTGTTGAATTTAGCAGTGAATCCACATGACCTGGAATTTTCCTTTCTGGTTTTTAATTGTGTTTCTTACTTTACTGACTGATATTGAGTTAGAACTTTTCTATCTTCTTAATTCAACTTTGATAATTCATAGTGTGTAAGAATCTGTCCATTTCTTCTGTTTTTTCCAACTTAATCGAGTAAGGATTCTCAAAGTAGGTATTAATGATCTGGATTTCTGCAGGACCTATTGTAATTTTACCCTTTTCATTCATAATTTCATAATTTAAGATTTTCATCTTGTATTGATAAGGTTGTCTAGTAATTTGTCAATTTCATTTAGTCTTTCAAAGAACCAACTCATTGATTCATCTATTCTTTGTATTATTATTTTCTTAGTCTCAATTTCATTAATTTTTTTCTGATCTTTATAATTTTCTTCCTGATATGAGCTTTGTGCTTGACTTGTTTATATTTCTAGAAGTTTGATGTTCAATATTAGGTTATTTATTTGAGATTGTTCTGTTTTCCTGATGTGAGAATTCACCACTATTAATTTCCCTCTTAGGACTTCTTTCATTGCATCCCATAGGTTCCAGTATGTGGTATCAGCATTATCATTTAATTATGCATACTGTTTAATGTCTTCTTTAATTTAATCTGTGGAACATTGGTTGTTGAGTTGGGTGTTATTTAATTTACATATATTTAGGGAGTTTTTGTGGTTTTTTTGCACCTGATTCCCAATTTCATTGCACTGTTTAGATACTATAAATGGGCTAAATTCAATTGCTTTGCATTTACATATCATGTTCTATTGGGTAGTATGTGGTCTATATTGGAGAACATCTCATGTGCAGCTGAGTAGAATGTGTATTCTGATGTTGCCTTCTGTCCCACTGCTGGCTGTTTACTGTGACTGGAAGCCCTTCCCCCATTCCACTCTGGGACATTGGCAGTGAAGTGACCCTGGGACTGTTCTGCTGTTGGAGTTCAAGACCTGAGCCCTTTGAAATAAAATGTTGACCCTGAATGCCTGTTGCTGTTCCTCCATGTGACTGTGTGCCAGGCACCACTCTATTTAACTCACCAACCTCTTACTCTGTAGGGCCACTCTGGAGAGACTCTCATTTTCTCACGGCTTCCTCAGACTGCATAAGATTCTTCTGCTCTAGGTCAGGTCTCCATATACCAGTGATAAACATAGTTGTTATCACTGCCTCCCTACCTGTAGTTCCTCACAAGTTCTTCATACTAGTAACAAACCTAACTACCAAAAGCAATTTATAGCATCAACCCAGAAAACAACTTTTGAAAAAATCGAAAATGAGAAGACATGGAGGGAAGGTGCAGCCCCTGATCTCCAGCTCATCCAAGACAAATCCAAGGGGTATTTAGGTAGAAGAAATCAAAAGCCACCCAGCCAAATTTTCTGAAATGGTAGCAGCAGAAGTAACAGAGGAGATAAATGAGGATCTAGAAAAAAAAGCATCTCAAAATTTCACAGACAATTAAAGATATAACCATAGTGAAGGACATGGTGAGTGAATCTAGAGTAGAAACATAAAAAAATAGAGGTGATTAAGAAAGTGATGGAAAGTATGAATGCCCAATATAGGAAAGAACTGGATTCCATAAAACAGATTGAAACAGATATCTAGATGACTAAAAATTCTATTGAAAGTGTATGCAGCAGAATCAACCAATGTGGGGACAGAATATCAGATCTAGATGAGAGATTTTAGGTTAGTGGTCACCAAATGAAAGATGTAAAAATAGCAAAGGCAATGGAAAAATCAATTCAACAGTTGCTAAATAATGCAAAGAAGAATACATAAGAGTGATCAGAATCAATAAAAAATTATAAGACAGCTCAAAGGACATTAAAAAACTGTTCACAGAAATAATGGCAAAAAACTACCCAAGCATGGAAAAAGAATTTGATATATAGATAATTGAGGCATACAGAACTCCAATTAGCCATAATCAGAAAAAATACACCAAGGCCTATAATTATCAAGATTCCAGAAATTCAACACAATAATAGAATACTAAAAGCTGTCAGAAAAAAGAAACAAATCACTTATAATTGAAAGGCCATCAGAATAACGGAAAACTCAGTCCAAACTCTTAAGTCAAGGCGATCTTTGAGTGAAGTATTTAAAGCCTTAAAAGATAACCTCCAACCCAGATGTATGTACAACTGTAAATTTATCTTTAAGAATCAGTGGAGAAATAGGATACTTCCATGATGAACACCTGAAGAAATTCATGACCATCAAACCAGCACTCCAAAATGCTCTGAAGGATACACTAGAAAAAGATAATGAAGACAACAATTCATTAATCCCAATAGAATGAAGCAACCAGACAAAACAAGCAATTAAACAGAAAGGAACGAGGGAACCAACAATAGAAAATAATATGAGGAGAAGGCAATATATATCAATTATAACCATCAATGTAAATGGTGTGAATTCACCAATCAAAAGAAACAGATTGGCAAACTGGATCAAGAAGCAGGATCCAAAAATATCAGGTTGTAGTGCAGTAAAACTGTAACACAGTGGTGAAAGAAGTAGCAAAAACTCCATTAACACATGGAAATTAAATAACACCCTCCCAAACAACCAATGGGTCACAGATGAAATTAAATAGGGAACATAAACAGTTTCTACAATTAAATGATAAGGCCAATATGACAAACCCCAAAACTTATGAGATGAAATGAAAGTATTCCTGTGAGGAAAATGTATAGTGGTGAATTCCCAAATCAGAAAAACAGAGTGAGCTCAAATAAATAATCTAATATTTCAAGCTTATAAAAAATGATGAGTGAGTTAAACCCAAAGTGTGTATGAGGGAGGAAATTATAAATATTGGAGTAGAAATTAATGAAATTGAGACTAAGTACACAATACAAAGAATCAATGAATCAAATTGTTAGTTCTTTGAAAGATTAAGTAAAATAGACAAACCCTTAGCCAACCTTATAAAAAAAAGAAAAGACTCAGTGAGAAGCATGACACCACAAAGGATCCTGCAGAAGTTCAGAAGATTATTAATACCCACTTCAAGAACCTATACTCTTTAATAAGATGGGAAATGCAGAAGAAATGGACAGATTCCTTGATACATATGAATAACAAAGGTGAATATAGAAGATATAAAAATTCTAAATAACCCAATATCACTCAATGAAATTGAAGGTGTAATTAAAAAACTACCAACAAAGAAATGCCCATGTCCTTATGGATTCATTGCTGAGTACTACAAGAAATTTACAGATCTAATGTCAGTGCTTCTCAATCTCTTTATTGAAACTGAAAGGTAAGCAATACATCCAAAGTGTTTCCTGGAAGCAAGCATTACCCTGATACCAAAAATAGAGAAGGATCCAGCCAAAACATAGAACTACAGGCCAATATCCCTAATATACATAGACACGAGAACCCTCAATAAGATAGTGGCAGAGAGATTGCAGCAAGTCTTCAAAAAATTGCACACCATGACCAAGCAGGAGTCATCTCAGGGATGCAGGAATAGCTCAACATGTGCAAATCAATAAAGGTAATACACCACATTAACAGAAACAAGGACAAAAACCACATGATCATCTCTGTAGACATAGAAAAAGCATTTGACAAAGTCCAATACCCACTCATGATAATAACCCTAGAAAAAATTGGAATAGAAAGTCCTTATCTCAATCTGATAAAAGGCATCTTCTACAAAAGCACAGCCAACATCATACTAAACAGTCAAAAACTAAAAGGTTTCACTCTAAAATCAGGAAAAACACAAGAATGTTCACTATCACCACTGCTATTCAATATTGTTCTGAAATCATTAGCCACTGCAATTAGACAAGAGAAAGAAATAAATTAACGAAGATAGGAAAGTACGAAGTTAAATTATCTTTATTTGCAGATGGGATGATACTCTTTATAGAAGATCCCAAAAACTTCAACAAAAGTCTCCAAGATTTAATAATCAAATTTAGTAGTGTAGCAGAATGTGAAGTCAAAAGTCAAAGATCAATAGCATCCCTATACACAAATAACAAAATCACAGAGAGAGAAATTAGGGAAACAGCAACTTTCACAATAGCAACAAGGAAAAAAAATAAATACTTAGGAATCAATCTAACAAAGGAATTAAAAGACCTTTACTTTGAGAGCTACAGTACTCTGAAAAAGGAGATTGAAGAGGATATCAGAAAATGGCAAAATATTCCCTGTTCTTGGATAGGCAGAATAACTATAGTGAAAATGGCCATACTTCCAAAACTTTTACAGAGACTTAACGCAATCTCGATCAAAATACCAATAGCATAAGTCACAGAACTCGGGAAAACAATCCTAAAATTCATTTGGAACCAGAATAGACCTAGAAGAGCAAAAGCAATCCTGGACAACAAAGGCAACACAGAGAGCATCACAACACCCAACTTGAAATTATATTATAAAGCTACTGTGATAAAAGGAGCATGGTACTGGCAAAAACAAAACAAAACAGACCCAAGGATCAATGGAACAGAATAGAAGATACAGAAGCAGCTCCAGACACACTCAGATAACTGGTCTTTGACAAAGAAGCTGAACATCTTCACTGAAAAAAAAAGACAGGATCTTTAATGAATAGTGCTTTGAAAACTGGCATTCCATGTGCCAAAGATTAAACCAAGAACAATATCTCTCATCATGCACTAAACTAAAACCAAAATTGATCAAAGATCAAAATATTAAATGAAAAAAACTACTGGAAGTTAAAATAGGTAAAACTCTTGGGTTTAGGCAAATACTTTATGAATGAAACCTGAATCCCACTGGAAATATTACAAAGAATCAATAACTGTGATCTCATCATATTACAATGATTTTCCACAGCAAAAGAAACCACAAGAGTCAAGAGACAACCTACAGAATGGGAAAAATATTTTTACCAGCTATTCCTCAAAGGACTAATATCTGGAATATATAGCAACTAAAAAAAGCCAGACCCCTCAAATTTAAAGACCCAATCCAAAAATGGGCATCTAACATAGACACTTCTCAGATGAAGTACAAAGAACTTGTGATTCAATTAATGCAAATTAAAATAGCAGTGAGATTTCATCTCCAGAAAGAATGACTGTCATCAAGAAATCAACCAATAACGAATGCTGGCAAGGCTGTGGAAAATAAGGAGTCCTTCTCCACTGTTGGTGGAAATTGTAAATTTGTGCCACCAGTATGGAAATCAGTATGGAGATTTCTCAAAAAACTAAAACTAGAGGTTCCATTTTATCCAGGAATTCCCCTTTTTGGTATCTTCCTGAAAGTGTTAAAAGCATCATACCACAATGATATTTGCACACTTATGATTATATAAGCACAATTAGGTAAATGAATGCACATTGAGACCATACTTTTAAGTGAAAGAAATCAGGCACATATGTTTAAATATCACATTGTTTCTCTTCTGTGAGGAACCAAAAGGACAAATAAGGACTGAAATTGTTGATAGATATAGGAAGTAAGTAGAAAATGTTCAAATGGAAAGGGCAACAAGGGAAGGGGCAGGGGGAAGAAAAGGAAAGGAAAAGGAAAAAGAAAGACAATAGAAGGAAAAAATGGAAACAACTTTTGTAAATAAGGGGAATCAGGATTGGAAGGGGGGATGGGTAAAAAAGAATAATCAAGATATATTATGTACAGGTACAAATACCCTAAAGTGAATGTGATCACTATGTTTATCAAAAGTATACCAATAAAATTAATTTAAGAAATAAAATCAGTAAGGAAAAAGAAGATACATGTAGATTAAACCAAACATCTGCATAGAATTAAAAAAAATGTGGTGAGGGAGCAGCTTTGTCTGTACCTGTCTGCATTTTGCCCACCCTTGCTCATCCAGGGAGCAGCCATGTTGCAAATTTCCCAAATAGCCTGATGGAACCAAGAAATACTGCAGAAACTAGTCTCCCAAGATAGAATGTCCTCTTTTCCCCATAATTCCTTTTGCAAACACTACAAAAGATGCACCCTTTTAGAATCCTAACCAGTGCTCACCAAGATCAGAGAAAGCTCACATCACCGAACCCCACAACTCTGGTCAATGAAAAAATAAACAAGTGAACAGTGCCTTCCAAATTTACCCAGTGACCCATCCATGCCTGGGTTGCCAAACAGAGCATCAGGCATACCTGAGTCTCTGTCTGGCAACCTGCATCAGTCCCAGGCCCACTGGAATCTCCACCTATTGTCTCAAGCTGGTTTTACAAATTTCAGAGTCTCTCTCTGGCACCCAGAACTGGTCCTGTGCCCACTGGAGCCTCTGTTTTGTGCCTCAAGCTGTTTGGATCTCCACCCTGTTCCCATTGCCCCATGCCTTCCCTATGCCTGCTTGATTCACTATCTGGCACAATTCTGGGACCACTTGGGTCTACTCTAATTTCTCTGTACTCACTTGAGTGTCCACCTGGCACATCAAGCCAGTCTTACAGCTTCCAGAATCTCCATCTGGCACCCAGTGCTAGTCCTGCACCTGCATGAGTCTCCATCTAGTGCCCCAGGCCTGCTTTAGTATCCACACAGCATTCCACATCTTCCCTGAGTGGGCCTGAGTCTCCATTTGACAACCTGCATCAGTCCGAGGCCCAGGTGATTCTCTGTTGTGAACTTGGGCCCACCCAAGTCTCTACCCAGCTCCTCAAGCTGGCCCACATTCATTGGAGACTGTGTGTGGCACTCATCACTGGTTCTGTGCCTGTTCAATTGTCTACCTGGCTCCCTATACCTGCTTGGGTCCCCACACAGTGCCCAAAACCTTGCGCTCTTTGTTGGCCCACTGGAGTCTCTCTCTGGCACTCTACAGTGGTCCCAGGTCCACCTGAGTCTTTACTAAGTGCCCTGAGCCTATCTGATTCTCCACCCAGTGCTGCAAGGTGGTTCCACACCTGCAAGAATCTCTTTCTGGCAACCAACACTGGTACCAGGCCTGCCTGAGTCTGGGGCCATAAGCTGCTTGAGTCTCATCCCAATGCTCTGCATACACCTTGGGCCTCGAGGAATCTCCATCTGGCACCCAGTGTCAGTTCTCAGCCCACCTGAGTTTCTACTAAGCACCCTGAGCCCGTCTGAGTCTCTACTTGGCACCATAAGCTGGTCCCGCACCTGCCAGACTTTCCATCCAGCACTGAGCTCCAGTGCCGGGCCTTTCTGAGTCTCTGCCCAGGGTCATGGGTCCACTTTTTCTCCACCAAGTTCCCAGTACCTTGCACCTTTCCTGATCTTCCTGAGACTATCTATCACTCCAGGCACAACTGAGTGTCAACCTAGTGCCCCACAATCTTCCATGCAAACCTGAATCTCTGCCTAATCCCACACACCAGTTCTGGGACAACTTCAGTGGCACCCTAAGGATGCCAGAGTCTCAGCCATGCAGCCCACACCTCCACTGCTTGAGGGAAGAGTCACCAAGATAAGATGAGGGTCAGAGTCAGATTATGCCTGCTACCTTAAGGAGAAAAACATGAAGAGGGTCACATGGATGCAGGTAAACATACCATGAGTAAGCCAAAGAGGCAATTGTGTGGGCCCACAGGCCATACACCACACCAAACACATGGACTTGCACAAATGAGTTGTTGTTGGAACATCTGAGCTGGATCTCCAGTGGATTTTTGTTGTTACATTTTTTCTTTCTTTTTCTTTGTGTGTCTTTATTTTTACCTGTTTTGCATTGACTTTACAGTTTGCTCTTTTTCTCTCCCTATTCTTTTTCTCTAGTGCTAGCATTTTTGGCAATATTACTTGCATAGTTTTACTTGTTTCTCTCACTTTTTTTGGTACCAGGAATCGAACTCAGGACCTGGTGCTTGCCATCTCCCACTTTTAAAATTCCTATCAAGTGTTTTCTTATAATCTGCTCTTTCTCAGTCACTCTCCTCTTCTCTTATTTCAGCGTTCTGTCATCTCTATATTCTATTCTTTTTGCTCTTCTTCATTTTACACACCCCCTCTCTCCCCTGGCTTCTTTTCCACTTTACAGGTGCACAAATATATCAGAAGTTTCTGACAACTTTATAATTATCCTCAACCCAAAATTATATCTCCCTCTCCCTACATTCTGTCCTCCAAAATGACTTCTCTAAATCCTCAAAACTAACACTGCATCACCAATATAAAAGACCTCTAACATAATCTGACCATCGATTTTTAAATCTCTTATTATTTTTCCTATCTACCTCTCCCTCCTACTGACTCACAGGCCTTTCATCCATTCTTGCACTTCTTCCCTTCCCTACCCTTTTTCCTCTACATGTAAGACTACTAAAAACAATATGGTATAGGTTATAATGTGTATGGATAAAGGTAGAAATGTAAAAGCAGGGTATATCATATAGAACGGATGTATAATTGGATTTGTTTGTGTTGTTATAATCAGTAGTTATTTCCTCCTCACAGCAGAGTATCAGGGCTTGAACCATTTAAATTAAATAGCTGAAGGGGTGAATATTATCTCTAGACAAATAAAATAACAAATATATCATCAGAAGACAGAATCTAACTAAAAGATTTTAATATCAACTAAAATCTCTCCTCATTCTACTCTTCATTCGACCCTCAGCAGCAAAGGAAAAAATTATTTATATATACTTACACACAGGAACATGGGAAAACAAGGCAATAAAAGGCTCCCAAGGCCTCCCAACTAAGGGAAACAACAATGGAGAGGAAATCAAAAACAAGGTAACAGACCCCATTGAATTGTTTAAAGAAAAGAAAGAAACTTGACAACTTCAAAGCAGACATGACCCAAAAGATTATGGAATTATTAAACAGAATGACCAATGTTGATTTGGTAGAAACAAATAAAAAATTGAAAGAGGTGATAAAAACAGTTCAAAATATGAATGACAGATTTACAAAGATATGGAAATCATGAAAAGGTATCAGAAATAGTAGACATCAAAAACTATAAAATTCATAAATTGCAGTAATGACCAATGTGAAAACAGAGTGTCTGAAATTGAGAACAAAATGGTAAATTACACTCACCCAAAAGCTACATGATGACACTAAGAAGACCAACTTAACCCTAACTGGAATTGGAGAGAAACTAGAAGATAATACAAATGGAAAAATTTTGTTTAGAAAAATCATAATAGGATGTTTCCCCAATATGTGAAAAGAGTTCAACATAAAAATAGGTGAGGAGGGGCCGGTGAGATGGCTCAGCGGCTTAAGTGCCTGCCGGGCAAGCGCGAGGGCCCGAGTTCGACTCCCGGAACCCACATATGAAAAAGGGGCCGGTGATATCGCTCAGCGGCACGGGCGCCTGCTGGCGCGCGAGGTCCTGAGGTCGACCCCCCGGTACCCACAAAAAAAAAAAATAGGTGAGGATTCCATGACACAAAACAACTCATAAAAAAGAAGCTCCCCAAGGCACATCGTAATTAAAATGTCATATGTTGAACAACAATAGCAGAATTTTAAAAAGTCGAACAAAAACAAAAAAAAAAATAACATATAAACACATTACAATTACATCTGGCTTCTCAACCCAAACTTTGAAGGCCAGAAGAGCTTGAAGTGAAGTATATCAATCCATAAATGTAAACGACTTCCAATACAGATTAATATATCTGGCAAAACTTTCCTTCAAAAAAGATGGAGAAATAAAAACATTTCATGAAAAAGAGTGACTCATGAGATTTGTAAATACTAAACCAGCACTCCAGAAAATCCTTGAGAATATCCTTGACAGAAACGATGAAAGCAACAAAACTAAAAATCTAGATGGAATGAAAACACTCAGCAAGGGTAATGGACAATCAACAACAACTAACAGAAAAAGAAAAAGAAGTCAACAACCAAGAAAGAATGCATTGATAATAATTAATATTTCAGCAATATCCATCAATGTTAATACCATCAAATTTCCAATTAAATAACACAGATTGGCAAACTGGATGAAAAAACAGAATCCAACAGTGTGTTGCCTGTTAGAAATTCAACTAATCAAAAAATATATTCATAGAACAAATCTTTTGGATAGATAACAATATTTCATGCACTAGGACCCCCCACAAAAGCAAGAGTAGCAATTTAAATCTCAGATAACATAAACCTCAAATTTAAATCAATCAGAAGACACAAAGAAAGTCACTTTATACTAGTTAAGGGAATAATCTAACAAGAAGCAATAATGCTTGTAAATATGTATGCACTGAATACTGCAGGACCTATCTTCATAAAAAAAAGCTGCTGAACATAAAAATTAAAATAAATATCAACACAATGCATCATAGTGCATAATCTCAATACTCACTTTTCCAAAGTGTTAGATCAACTGAAAAATCAATGAAGACATATCAGAGTTGAAACATACCCTTGAACTTATTGATGTAATAGATATCTATGAAGTATTCTACCCTATTAAAACAGAGTACTCATTCTTCTCTGCAGTATATGGAAATTTCTCCAAAATAGATCACATACTATTCCACAAACTCTGCTTAAATAAATATAATCAAAATCACTGTTTACTACCAGACCACTGTGCAATGAAAATAGAAATCAACCACAGAAGAAATCACAGAAAATTTGGAAGTAATTGGAAACTTAATGATACATTCCTGCACATCCAGTGAGTCACAGAAGCAATTAAGGAAGAAATTTAAAAATTTCAGGAGGTCAATGACAATGCCTGTACCACACACCATGTCTTAGGACATGATGAAAGCAGTCCTAAGGGGGAAGTTCATTACAATTGAAGTTCTCATTAGGAAAACAGAGTGAGCTCAAATAAATAATCTTATGCAGAACCTCAAGATATTCTAGAAACAACAATTCCAGCCCAAACAGAATTTAAGGCAGGAAATCACTAAGATTATAGCAGAAATCAATGCAATTGAGACTAAAATCCCAGAAAGAATCAAGAAATCAAAGAGCTTTTTCTTTGAAAGAACAAAACAGATACTTAGCCAAACTTACCAAAATGAAGAGAGAAAAGACTCATATCATGCGCTTAGAAGTGAAGAAACGAAATCACAACACACACCATCAAAATCCAAAGGACAATAACTACCATGAAAAATGGTACTCACACAAACCTGAAAATCTTGAACAAAGAGATTTATACTTATTACCAAAGCTAACCCAATAAGATACAAAAATAACTGGTAATGAAATAGAGCCAGAAATAATAGACTAACCCAAAAAAGTCTAGTACTTGATGGATTCACTACTGAATTCTACAAAACACTTTAACACCAATACTCCTTAAACTCTTCAATGGAAACGGATGGAGTGATTCCAAACTCACTCCTGGAAGCCAGCTTCATTTTAATCCCAATACCAGATATACACCCTCCCCCACAAAAGAAAAACTATAGGCCAGTCTTGTTAATGAACATAGATGTAAAAATCCTCAACAAGACACAATAGTAGCAAATAGAAAGCAACACGTCATCAAAAAGATCATATATCATGAACAAGTTTTCATCCCAGAGATGCAAAGATGCATATTCAAATCAATAAATGTAATATACCATATAAACAGATGGAAGGACAAATATCACATGGTTATATCAATAGATGCAGAAAGGACTTTTGACAAAATCCAACAGCCCTTCATGATGAAAAAAAACTTCTGAAGAAAATAAGTCTAGAACAACCGTACCTGAATCTGGTAAAAGCTATCTATGACAAAGCAAGAGCCAACATAATATTAAACAGGAAAAAACTGAAAGCATTCCCTCTAAAATTAGTATCAAAACAAGAATTTCCACTAACACCAATTCTGTTCAACATACTACTTGTAACATTAGCCAGAGCAATCAGGAAAGAGAAAGAATAAAAGGAATCTATACAGGAAAGAAGAAATTAAATTTTCATTATTTCCAAATAACATGATGCTGTGAAACTACGTAGATAGAAGACCCAAAGAATTCCACCAAAACACTCTTAGAACTAATAACTGATTCTAGCAAAGTAGAAGGAAATAAAATCAACACACAAAAATCAACAGCATTTGTGTACATCAAAAATGAACTCAATGAGAAAGAAGTTATGAAAACAATTACATTCACAGTAGCATCAAGAAAATTAAATACCTAAAATATTAACCTTACCAAGGAAGGGAAAGACCTCCAGAACAAACAATTAGAACTCTATAAAAGGAGTTTGAAGGAGACATCAGAAGATGGAAAGATGTCCCCTGCTCCTGAATAGGCAGAACCAATGTTGTCAAAAATGACTGTATTAACAAAACTCTTATAAAGATTCAACATAATTCTAATCAAAATACCGGTAGTATTCCTCACAGAACTGTAGTAATCAATCCTAAAGTGCATATGGGACCAGAAAAGACACATAATAGCAAAAGCAGTCTTGGGCAGCAGGAGCAAAGAAGGAGGCATCACAATACCTAATTTCAGATTATACTACAAAGCAATAATGATAAAAATGGTATGGCACTGGCACAAAAATAGACATGTGATTCAATATAACAGAATAAAAACACAGAAACATTCCCAGATATATTCATCTATTTGATATTTGAAAAACAGTTAAAAAACATATGTACTAACCTAAAAGAAAAATTGATCAAAGATCTAAACATTAAAACAGAAACATTAAAGCTAGTGGAAGATAAAACAGGTAAAACACTTGTTGTCATAGATGTAGGTAAGGACTTTCTGAACAGAAATCCAAATGCACAGGAAATAACAGCAAGAATCAACAAATGGGATTATATCAAATTAAAAATCTGCATATCAAAGGAAACATTTAGTAGAATGAAGAGACAACCTATAGAACGAGAAAATTTTTCCCAGCTCTTCCTCAGAAAGAGGACTAATATCTAGAATACATAAAGAACTCAAATAAAATAAAAGCCCAAAATAAAATACCCAATCAAGAAAGTAACAAGTGAAACTTATAGACACTTCTCAGAAAATGAAGTAGAAAAGGCCAATAAGCATATGAAAAAATTTTGAAAATTTCTTATCATTAGAGAAATGCAAATTAAAAGAACACAGAAGGACTTCCAGGACGATGATGCAGCAGTAGGCATCAATAAATCAACTGCTCCAGGGTTTGGAATCCAAATACTGTAAAGTAACAACTTGGGGAAGGAAAGAAGGAGGGAGGTGGATTCCTGGGACTGAGGGAGAATCTGAAGGGAAAATTGAAGCCTACAGAGATAGTGAAGAGACAGACCACGATGCAGAAAAAGGAGGAATCTGCACTTTCTCCCAGACTCCAGGCTCGTAGAGAGAGAAAGGAAGATCAAATTTACAGAGACACAATGAAAGCAGGGAACTCCAGAGGCCTTCAAAGAGAAATGCACCAGTGGAAAGGATCAGTGGGTGCTGTGCAGTATAACAGCTAGTGAGTGACTCCAATCCAAGTGTCTGCCATATCTCCTGGACAGAGTGCTGTGTGGAGATGCTGGCCAAAGGAGTAATTAAACCTGAGTGCAATAATGAAGGGACCTTGGGGAACAACAGTTCCCATGCTCCTAGAATGAATGGTTAGAGTTTAGAGCAGAATCTTGAAGGCAATAGTCAGCAGAATTAAGAGCAATTTACTGTGAGAGATGTTTGCTTTGGGCATTATGTCCCTGCTGCCCCAGTATGATTGCCTAAACTAGGTCAACATGTGTCACATAACAAATCATCCCATTCCAGCCCTGTTCCCTGAAAAAAATCTCCTATACAATATGCTGCAAAATGCTTTTCTTCTATATCTTTATTCTCATATCCATGAGTTGCAAATACATAACCACCGAGATCTCAGTTGTGCTGTTTCCTTGAAGCTCTCTTATGCCAAAAGCAGCCCCTCTGAGATCTTGGTGATTGAACTAAATCTCCTCTCTGAGTAATCTTCATTATCTGTGCAGCTAATTTGGTTACTGACAGAGTGCCTGGTAAGATACCATTTTAAGGAGGTGCCAACTGAACCTGGGACTCAGAGCAGCCACATATTGACTTAATATTAGGGCTTCCAGTATTAAAGCCTCAAAGTGATTGCATGAGGACAACCATAGAAGACATCTATAGTCAGGGAGCTGGGGTCAGGCTAGTAAGTGACCCCCAGAGTGTTATAAGCTAAAAAATCAGGCCCCACCCTCATGATCAGAGGCCAGGTTCAACCTCAATTTCTATGGATTTGAAAATCCCAAATATGCAGCATGCCCTAATCCTACTGCAATTTAGATGGGCTTATCCAACATAGATCTGTGATCTGATTACCTCCCTTGTCTACAAACAAGAGAAGAGTCACCACTTGCATTGGACACAGTCACAAAACTGTTTACCCCAAAAGATAACCCCAGGCTTGAAATCACAGAGAAATTTCTAGTTACTTTCTTTGGTTTTTTAAAACCATTTTTGTTTATTTTGCTTTTTATTGCTTTTTAATTTGATGCATGTGAACATTGTTTTTTGAGGGTTTTTATTTGCTTTGTTTTGCTCTTATTTTTGTATTCTCCTTCTTTCCTTCCCTTCTGTCTGAAGTTTTCTGAAGCTTGGATAATCTTCCTTTGTGATTCAGCCTGGCTTCCAATCTTTTGTTATTCTTTCATTTTTCTATTTCTGCCTTTTTAATTTTCTCTCCTTAGGGTGAAATGATTCTATTGAGTGGATATTTATTGTATATGGTCTTCCAACTCCTCTTAGGTTATGTTATATAAAAATAAATCTTATACCTAGTGTTGTAGGTGGCAAATTATTATTACCAGTTTCTCATATTTTGGGTCTGTGTTTGATGCTATTGTTATTACTGATTATACTATGATAGCCAAGGTGACATAGTTGTTGTGATCATTTGATTTTCCTTGTACATTCATACCTAGATTGTCTAGAGGTCATAAAACTTCTACAGCCCAATATCAAAGAACTGGGTGGCCAAACAGGTTGTAAACTTTCATCCCTAATAAACAGAAAAGGCAGGATCCTGGGACACACTCAAAGGCCAAAGATGTCTTTGAAAAGTAGTCATATCCTTAAGAGGTCTCAATACTAGTAATATAACTACCTACCAAAGCAATTTACAAACCTCAATACAGAGAACAAACAAATAAAAAATAATAAAAATGAGTATATATGAAAGCAAAGTTCAACCCAACACCCCAAATTTGCCCAAGGCAAATCTAGAGGACATTTAGGGAGAAGAAATGAAAAACCAGCCAGCTGTACTTTCTGTATTGTATGGGAGATTCTGGTCAGAGCTCAGAAGACCAAAAAACGGATAGAAATCCTGCTGGTAAAGACCAGGCTCATGAGGTTTCTGCTGGGAAGAAGGACTGCATTGGTTGTTGGATCTAGATGATGTGTGTTATGGCTTGGCAGAAAGATTGTCTGCATTTTGCTCTTGTCCAGAGACTTTGCCTGAGATTGAGATTAAGGGCAGTGAGGTAACTAATCATACAGAAGAAATTTCAGGGCAGTCGAATGTTGAGGTAGTGACATGGCAACTGTTGGGGGCTTTTAGCCAGATTTATGTTGAGAATCAAGAGCAAAGAGCCCAGC
The DNA here is from genome assembly GCA_028451465.1 of Erethizon dorsatum. NCBI lineage: Eukaryota > Metazoa > Chordata > Mammalia > Rodentia > Erethizontidae > Erethizon > Erethizon dorsatum. The sequence continues at coordinate 84,529,796 of CM051829.1, forward strand.
AGAATGATTTAAAACATTTGTGAGTTTGGCTAGAGAGAAAGCTTCAATAAAGCTGAGGATTGCAAAGATAGAGCTGGGGAGATCTTAATTGCTTAGAAGGAACAGGAGAATAGAAAAGATGGCCTGAGGGCATCATAAGAAGCATCAGGAATCCACCCTTTGTGGCCTCAAAACTGCAAAAGTGAAAGACTTCACTTTGAGAAGAAAGCCCCAGAGCACCATGTTCCAGAATGATGGCAGCTGCACCATGTTCCAGAATGGCAATGGCCACATTATGTTCCAGAACAGTGGCAGCCTAGAGAATTTATTCCTTGGAACTGGACTCAGAGTGATCAGTGATCCAGACACTCGACCCCTGCAACCAAGAGAAAAGGAAGGCTGCCTACTGCTCCAGCTGGCAGCAGACCTTGTCATCATCCAGGTGGCACTGGTTTTAGGTTCATGCATAACTGAAGAGTTGTGGGCTCAGGATGGTTTCCACATAGACTTCAGAAGGCCTGGGAGGCCAGGCAGTGTGCCCCTGTGAGGGCAGTGCATGAAGTTGTGAGTATGAAGCCAAAGGTACAGTGGAGACACCAGAAGTTTGGAGAAACCAGGAACGTGAATCATCTGAGGAAAACTGCATGGAGGGAGCAGAGCAGGCCCAAGAGAGAAGTCATGGGAGCTACAGCCACCAGCAGTGTTATAGGGACAGAGCCACCCAAGCCCTTTGAAGTTCATATCTTGACTTAATGTTTGCCCTGCTGCATTTTCAACTTGTTTGATCCCATTCCTTTTTATCCCCCATTTATAATTTTGGAATGGAAATGTTTATCTTGTGACATTGAATGTTGGAAGTGTTTCACTTTCTTTTCATTTGTACAGGGACCACAGCTAAAAGTTTGCCTTAAATCTTAGAGGAGACTTGGGATTTGGACTTTTCAGCAATGATGAAATGGCTAGGATTTTGGTAACACTTAGAGATGGACTAAATGCCCTTTCCATAAAGGAATGTACATGAGTCTTTGGGGGGCAGGGGCAGAATTTATGGTTTGTGTCTGGATGTCCCCCCAAAGCCTCATGTGGTCATGGGGCAGTGGGCTTTTCAGAGGCAGCTGATGCTAGAGTTTGTGATTGATTCATGGTCCAATGATGAGTGGTACACCCACCCTAGGGCGGGTTGCCTATATACAATATAAGGGACAGAAAGAGTCTTCTCTTCTCCTCTATTCCCTTGGTTGCTTTTGCTGTTTTCTGCCAACATGAATGGTTGCCCCTCTGCAGTGACTCTCTACATTGGAACATGCTGATTATGGATTGAAACCCATGAAAACTGTGAGCTAAATAAAAAATTTCCCTTTTAACTTTGGGTTTGGGGTATTTTTTTCTCATCAACAAGAAATGTAAATAAAACAGAAAGTGAAAGACCTTTACATTGAATACTACAGTACTCTGAAAAAGGAGATTGAAGTGTTTATCAGAGAATGGAAAGCTATCACTTCTTCTTAATAGACCTAGAATAGCGAAAGGAATTCTGGTCAACATGGGTAAGGCAATAGGCATAACAATCCTGATTTGAAGCTATACTGCAAAGTTACAGTGACAAAAACAGCATGGTACTGGAAAAAAGACCCTTCCAAAATCAGTGGAACAAATTAAAGATGCAGAAATAACTCCAAGCACATTCAGTTACCTTATCTTTGACAAAGGAGCCAAAAACCTTCACTTGAAAAAAATAGACTTTTTAATTAATAGTGCTGTGAAAACTGGCTTTCTGCATGCCAAAAATTAAACCTAGACATATACCTCTCCCCATGCACTAAACCAAAATACAAATTTGTTAAAGATGTAAATATTTAAATGGAAAAAATATCTTCTAGAAAATAAAGTAAAACTCTTGAAGACAAGTGTAGGCTAAGACTTTAGGAACAAAACCTTACTTGCTCAGGAAATATAACAAAGAATCAACAACTAGGATCACTTCAAATTAAAAAGCTGTTGCACAGCAAAAGAAACCACCAACAGAGTGGAGAGCTAATGCACTGAATGTGAAAATATGTTTACCAGCATCTTCTGAGACAAAGAATGACGGTTGTACCTTGGTTCATGGACTTAATTTGTTCTACATTTCTGGAGAAGTTGACCACGTTTGTGTTTCTGTGGGAATAATGTCTGTGGTGGTGTTCATAACCCAATGCAGAATTTCTAAACATAAACAGCAGCCAAATACTTCTGTTTGTGAACCAAAGTTGTTCACAATCTAAAGCGTTCATAAACTGAGGTACCACTGTAATATATAGAATATGTAAAGAAATAAAAAAAATTAGATGTCCCAAATTTAGAGACCCAATCCTAAAATGGGCATCAGAAAAGAAGAGACTCTTCTCAGATGAAGAGGTATAAACAGCAAATAAATATATGAAAAAAAATTCATCATCATTTTTCATTCCTGAAATGCAAATTAAAACAACACTGAGATTCCATTTCATTCCAGATAGAATGGCTATCATCAAGAAATCAATGAATAACAAATGCTGGTGTGGCTGTGAGGGAAAAGGAACCCTTCTTCATTGTGGGAGGAATTGGAAATTGGTACAACCTATATACACATCTGTACAGATTCATCAAAAAACTAAAAGTGGAGGTTCCATTTAACCCTTCTATTCCCCTTTTAGGTATCTTCCCATAAGAGTTAAAAGTATCATACCACAGTGATATATGCATACCCATGTTTATATCAGCACAATTTATAACAGCCCTATCTTTGAAACAGTCCATGTGTCCATCAATGGATGAATGTATAAAGAAAATGTGCTTTCTATATACAACAGAATACTACTCTGCCATAAAGAAAGATTAACTTGAGACATTTTTAGGTAAATGGATGCACCTTGAAACCATACTTTTAAGTGAAATATATCAAACACACAAGTTTAAATATTCCATTGTTTCTCGTGTGAGAAACCCAAAGGGTAAATAAGGATCAGAATGGGGGATAGATATTGGAAGTAGCAAGAGCAAGTTCAAGTGGGAAGAGGGATAATGGAGGGGGAAGAAGGAAGGGTGGAAAGGGAAAAGAGATTGAAAAGAGAATGGAAGGGAAAAATGAAAACAAATCTTTTGTAACTGGAGAGAGGGTGAAGGGAGAAGAGAGAAATGGGAAAAATGAAGAATTAAGACATTATGTACAGGTACAAATTCCCTGTGATGAATGTGATCATTATGTATGGCACACATGTACTAATAAAAAAAAAACAACACTAAGATTTCATTTTACAGAACAATGAATGATAATCATCAAGAAATCAAAGAATAACAAGTGCTGCTGTGGCTGTGTTAAAAAAAGAACCCTCCTACATTATTAGTGGGTATGTAAGCTAGTATAACCATTGTGGAAATCAGTATAGATATTTCTCAAAGAAGTAAAATTAGAATTTTAATTTGACCCAGGTATTCCCCTTCTATGTATCTTTTCAAAAGAACTGAAGACATTTCTTATTTTGATACATGCATACCAAGATTTATAGCAGCACACTTCATAATAGCTAAATCCTGGAAGAAGCCTATATGCCCAGTATCAGATGAATGGATAAAGAAAATATGCTATCTGTACATAATGGAATACTACTCACATATAAAGAGGGATATATTTGAGACAATTGTAGGACAATGGATGCATCTGAAAAATAGAATGTCGAGTGTAATAAATCAGACACAGAAGCTTAAATACTATAGGATATCTCTCATTGGAGTAAGGCAAAGTACAAAAAAAGAACAAAATGAAGGATGGGTAGAAGGAAACAAAGAGATACATGTTTTGCAACTGGGAAGGTGTCGAGGAAACTGAGCATGAAGGAAGTGGCAGAGGGAAGTAAGAATATTTAGGATGTATCATGTACATTTACCAAATAGTCCCAATGAATGCAAGCATTATATGTCATAAACGTGAGCTAAGAATAATAAAACAATAAGAATGAAAATGGGAAAAGACAATGTAAAGACAGATAAAGTAAGGTGGAGGGGAGGGGGAAGGTGATTAAAAAGAATCAAGCTGCACTATGTATATGCTCCTACTCCCAATATGAATGTAAACTTCTTGTACAGCAAACATTTACTAATAAAATAAAGAAGAAATGAAACTATCAAAAAAGCAAACAGTAAAAAGAGTTAAGATGTACTGTGTACATGTAACAACTCCCCATGATGAATGGGGATAAAATTACTAAAAAAAGAAAAATTCTTAATATCATTAGCCACCAGGGAAATGCATATCAAAACTTCAATTAGATATCATTCTTACCCAACTTACATTGACTCTTATGAAAGTAATTACATTGTGGCAAGGATGTGGAGCAAACAAAAGCTCTTATAAACTGTTGGTAAGAATGTAAATTGGGAGAACCATTATGGAAAACATTATGGAAGTTCCACCAAATACTCAAAAGAAAACTACTATATTCTTCATTGATCCCGCTCCAAAGGTAATGACGTCAACATACAATAGAGACACTTGCCTTCCCATGATTATGGTAGCCAAATTTACAATAGTTAATAGTTGGATTTGAAGTTATGGCTCAGTAGTAGACCGCCTGCCTACCACTCATTAGGTCCAGTGTTTGATATCAACAGCAACTACAAAAACAAAACAAAAAAGTAGAAATATTTGGAATCAGGCTAAGTGCCCATCAGCAGGTGACTAGATAAAGAATATGTGGCATATATGCATGATGTAGTTTTATTCAGCTATTCAAAACAGTGAACTCTTGTTTTTGCAGAAAATGAAGAGAAATGGAGAACACTTTGTTATGGGAAATAAGCCAGATACATAACAAGTACTGCATGTTCCTTCTTATATTTGGAAGCTAAAATATTCAACCTGGATATGGGATAGTGATTAGTAGAGTTTGGAAGGTTGTTTGTAGGGAGAGTGGATAATGGGCAGTTGGCTTTTATCCCTACACACTTAGTGCATGTATAGAAAAATCACTGAGCCCCATAAATATGTACTATATATATATAGTACATATATATATATACATATATACATATACATATATATGTATATGTACATATATATGTAGTACATATTTATACTTTATATTTTATATTTATACTTTGTGTGTATATATATATATATATATATATATATATATTATATTTATGTGGGTGATGGGAGTCGAACTCAGGACCTCACACTTGCCAGGCAGGCACTTATTCCACTGAGCCATCTCACCAGACCCCATTAATATATTTTAATAAAAATTTAAAAAGAAATGAAAGACATTACAATTGATATCACTGAAAAACAAAGGATCATAATGCTACTACTGTGAATAGTTATATGCCACAAACGGATAACTTACAGAAAAGAATAAATTCCTGAACACATGTAATCTACCAAGACTGATTCAGGAAGGAAAGAAAATTTGAACAGGCCAAAAGTGAGATGAAAGAATGAATCATTAATATAAATTTCCCATCAAAGAAAAGCCCCAGATATGATGATATTTCTGCTGAATATACTAAATACATAAAGACTAATACCAATCCTTTTCAAATTCCTGTAAAAAATTAAAAAGGAGGGAATACTTTCAAATTCAGTTAATAAGGCAAGCATTACCATGACAGTGAAGCAGAGAACACTTCAAGAAAAGAAAATTACAGGTCAGTATTCCCAATGAAGATAGATGTTAAATAAAAATGTTAAATAAAACCACAGAAAACTGAATTCGATAGAATACTAAAACATTACTCACCATGACCAAGTAGAGTTCATCTCTGGAATGCAAGTATGGTTCATAATTAAGTCAATAACTGATGCAGCACTTTACAAAATGAAGGATAAAAATAGCATGATCATCTCAATAGATGCAAAAAGAAAGCATGTGGCAAATTCAGTATCCCCTTATGATTAAAAATAAAATTAGATACAGAATGTAACTCAGCACGACAAGATTCATATGTAATGAGCCACTGCTAGCATCACAGAAGTTGAAAGGTATTCCTCTAAGATAAGGGACAAGATAAGGATGCCCACTCTCAAACTTCTAATCAATATAGTAGTAGAAATTTCCACAAAAGTATAGGATGATAATATTCAAAGTACTGGAAGAAGCAAAACTGCTAAGAAAATATATTTTAGCTTGTAAAGATGTCCTTCAGAGTTGAAAAGGAGAAAAACTTTCTCAGACAAAAGCTTAAGGAATTAATCACCATAAGAACTATCCTACAAGAAATGCTTAAGTTCAAGGAAAAGCATACTAATTAGTAACACAAAAATATGAAAGTGTAAAAGTCACTGATAACAGTAAACATATGTAGTACTCAAATTCAGAAAATTTATACTACAGTGTATGTCACTTATTACTCTAAAAAATTAAGTCAAAATTATTAAAAATAACTATAACTGTGATAACTCAGTACACAATATGAAAGTGTGTGAATCATAACATCAACAGCAATGAACAGTTGGGGAGATAAATAAAAGTGTAGGTTTTGTAAGGCATTGAATTTATCAAATTAAAATAGACTTAGAGGGCCAGTGAGATACCTCAGTGGCATAAGCACATGGCTGGCAAGCGTGAGGTTCTGAGTTTGACTCCCTGTACCCACATACAAAAAAAGGGCTGGTGATATCACTCAGCGGCACGGGCGCCTGCTGGCGCATGAGGTCCTGAGTTCAACACCTTCATACCCACAAAAAAAAGAAATAAAGACTTATAATTCATAAGATTTTTTAGTGGGAGCCACTAAGCAAACATTTGTGGAAAATACACAAAGTGTAAAGATAAATGAACTAAAATATACTGTTATACAAAATAATAAAATCAAAAGGAAGATAGCCAGAGACAAAGAAATGAAAAAAACCTACCAAAATCCATCAAACAAGATGAAATATTAATAAACACTTACCTATCAAAAACTACTTTAAATGTAAATCAATTAAAATCTCCAATAAATAAACATAGGTTGTCTGAATGAAAAAGTTTCCAGTTATGTGTGGCCTATGATTTCAAACTCTATGCTACCTACAAGATACTTCAGAATTGAAAACAAACAGGCTGAAAATAAAGGGATAGGAAAATTCCATTCCATTCCAACAGACACCAAGAGAAAGCAGCCTATCAGTCTTAAAGTAGACGTTAAGTAAAAAACTGTAATCAAACAAACACCATTGTATAATGAAACAGAGGCCCGTTCATCAAGAAGTTTTAACAATTCTACACTCAGAAAAGGTATTGGATCAAATTTACTGCCCATTGTAATTTAGCAAAATCTCACAGCAAATGAGAAATAAAAAGATGTTCTCAATCTGGTGAGAATTATCTACAGAGACATAAAGCACACATTATCATAATATTGGAGATTCACCCTCAGCCTTAAATCAGTAGGATAGTCATGCCTGGTAAAAACATGTTTCATAAGCATTCAATGGAGGTCATACAAAGGGCAATAAGATAAAGAAAAATTATAAAACATATATAGAATGAAAGGAAAAACAAAATATAATTGATATTGGGCATATAGAATAATATACAAAATAACATGAAATGTTTGAATTATTAAGAAAATTTAGCAAGATTACTGCATACAAAATTGGTATAAAATAAATTTTGTGTTTCCCAGCAAAAACATAGAAAATAACATAAAATTTAAAATTCTAAACAATAGCACCAAAAGACGTAAATATGAAAAATGATGTAAAATGCATGACTCTAAAATAAAACTATGAAATATTATTTAGAGACATTAAAGAAGATGTGAATAAATGGTAGAATATATTATATTCATATTTGGAAGCATTAAGGTTTAAAAAACTTAAAAATTTACAAATTATATAATTAATGTAATCTCAATAGAATTCTTGCAATTTTATGAAATTAATCAAGAATTTTCTATCATTTATACAGAAATTAAAGGAGCCTAGAACAATAATGACAACCTGAAAATTGAGAAATAAAGGTATTATAATCATTTTTTTATAAAGCAAAATAATTGATATATAATATTGATACAAGGAAAGATTAATGTACCATTTAAATCAAATATAGATTTAAGAATCATATACTTTAATCAGTTCACCTAATTTATAACAAAGATTGCATTTTGCTGATAAATATTTCAAGGCCCATTGAGTTCAGTAGAAAAAATAGAAAAATTCTTCACACATTTATTGTAAGCAGATTTCTAAGAAGGTCCCAAAGAGTCCTTCTGTATATTATTTGTATATACCCTCCTACTGACTGTGTGGGACATTTGTGAGAATGATGGGGTATCTCTTCCATGATATGTTATACTATGTGGCAAATGATAAGGGATATGATTTAATTGATGTCCCTAATCAGTTGACTTTAAGTTAACAAAAGGGACATAGTTTAATCAGTAAGATCTTTGAAAAGTTGTTTTAAAAATAAGACATATGTCTTAGTTACATTTCTCTTGTTGCTGAGACAAAATACCTGACACCCAAAATTAAAAGGGATAAGGTTTATTTAGCTCACAGTTCATAGAAGTTTTAGTCCATAATTGGCTGGCTGTAAGGCAGAGTGTCTTCACAGAAAAAAGCAACTCATTGCAGGCAGAAGACAGCAAAAGCAACAAGGGAGAAAGCAGGAACAAGCCTCTTTCCTTCCCTTATATTGTATGCAGGCTACCTGACCTAGGACAGGCATAGCACTCATACCCTTAATCCCAGCATTGGACTATGAAATCAGAAACCCTAGATTTAGCCACCTCTGAAAGGCCTGACCCCCATGACTACATGAGGCTTTGGGGGAACATCTAGACACAAACCATAACAACATGGAACACTTAAGTATTTGAAGGGACTTTCTCCCAGTAGGCTTGAAGAAGCCCTATTGTTGAGGATTATGCATCAAGGAAGAGAGTAGCTTTTAAGAGATGAGGTCATCAAAGAATTGATGGTCTACAAGTAACAACATTCTGCCAAATAACCATTGAGCTTAGAGGAGGATTCCATATCTCAGATAAAATCACAGCTCTGGGTTAGTTCTTTCAATCTGGTAATACAGTGAGCAAGAACCCAGCTAACCTGGGTCCAGATTCTTAGCCCACACAAACCATGATGTAATAAATACATTTGTGTGGATTTAAGATGCTGAATTTGTGATTATTTGCTATGTAGTAATGGAAAACTAATACAACATCCAGTAATCAATCTAGAGTTTGAGTCTAAATTGTGAAATATTTTAATGGGACACAAAACAGTGCTAACCATAAATGAAAATAGTGCAAATTAACTCCATTAATTTAAGTTTTTCTGTTTACTAACAGACACCATTAAGAGGTCTCTGGTGAAGATAAGATGTAGAATGTTGCAAAAGGCACTATAACATACAGAAAGGACATACAGAACTGTTAAGTTATCAAACACTACCAACTTACAATGACACATGTTAAGCATTCCCATTCTTAAAAAGGAGGAATGGGGGATAGAAAGGAATGGAACTAAAGTGATACCAAAACCCAGTAGGGCAAATATTAAATCATGTATCTCTGTATCCAACACCCAGAGTAAAGATGTTAGCTCTAAAGGGCTTGGTTGGTCATGCTTTTCTGGCAATGCTTGTTGTAGCCCACATGGTTCTCTCTTGGGGTGGCTTTTTTCAGTGGCTGAATTCCTCAGATGTCCCACATTCCTGACTTCTCCAATTTCCTCATGTGTCTGATTTATTTCATTAAACACTAAATAGCCACTAAATATTTTTTCAAAATGCATTCATTTTCTACAAATATCCACTTTTATGCCAAAGTAGTACTCCATTATGTATAAATACTACATTTTTTTATCCATTCACTTGTTGATGGACACATAGGCTGCTTTCAAGATTCGGCTTTTAGGAGTTATGCTGCTAAACAAGGACAAACATGCATCATTTTAATATGTTCTCTTTAAATCTTTCAGAAAGTTATCTAGAAGGGAAATAGTTGAGTTGAATGGAATTTCAATTTTTAGTTTTTTGAGGAAACTCTGTACTGCTTTCCACAGTTGTATATTCTCACCGTAACGTGGACTTTCCTGGTTCTTGGTGACCTGAAGAGAATTCACCTGGACCATGAATGCTTAGACACCACGTGCAAGTGAAGAAGTGGTTTCAAAGTAAAAGGTTTTATTGCAAAGTAAGATATGGGTAACACACCAGCCAAGACACCACACAAGTGTTATAGAGTTTCTTCATTCTGGTTTCTTTTATCATAATTCCTATTTTAGGGTGTTCCATGCCCTACTGTTTCATATTTATGATTTACCACTTCCCTACTTTAAATTTGGAAGGGTGCATGCCTCAGTGGGTGGAAAGTCCCTACTTCTATTTCATGGTTTCTTTGTATCTCTCTATCCACATAGGGTTTTTTGATTGGTTGATACTCTCTCGTACCTTACAAATGTCCCATTATCAAAAGAAGAGGAAGAGGGGAAGGAGGAGGAGGAGGAGGAGGAGGAGCAGGAGTAGCAGAAGAAGCTGGCACAGTTCAACCATCCTTAATCACCTCCAGAAAGAATTGCATATATCAGGTCAACAGTTTTAGAGACCACCTCCCACTACTCATGTTTGATATCTGCCTATATCACCAACAAGGTAAAAGGGTACCTTTTCCTCTTTAGCCTCTCCAGCACTTGTTATTTTTTTAAAGAGAGAAAAAATAAAAATTATAAAACAGTTTCAAAAAAGGCTATTAGGACCATAACAATAATTAATATATTGCATATTAGCTCAAACCTTACTTTCAATGAACTAAGAAAAAATGGTTATCTAACTATCTTAACTATTCTGCATATATATATATATATATATATATATATATATATATATATATATATACTTTTTTCTTTTACCTTCCTTCTTTTCCTTTTCCCCCATCCAGTTTCTCTTTTCTTTTGTAGAGTTTCTTCCAAATTCACAGTATCTATTTTACATATTGGATCTTATTTAATCATTCAATTTCTCACACTAGTGAGACAATATGATGTTTACACATGTGGGTTACACATGTGTGATTTATTTCACTTATGAGTATGGTCTCGAGTTGCATCCATTTACCTATAAAAGTCTCCAGTTTATCCTTCTTTATCACTGAGTAGTACTCCATTATATATAAAAAAATTATCCATTCCTCAGTTGGGCATTTGTGTTGTTTTCAAGATCTAGATATTACAAATTTTGCTGCTATAAACACGGGTGCACATAAATTCCTGTGGTATGATGTTTTTCATTCTTCAGGGAAGATATGCAGAGGGGAATAGCTGGGTTGAGTGGGGCCTCTAATCCTATATTTTAAGGTATCTCCACACTGATTTTCACAGTGGTTACACCAGTCTACACTCACACCAACAGTGGAGAACGGTTCCTTTTAACCCACAGCCTCACCGGCATTTGTTATTGACTCATTTCTTGATGGTAGCCATTCTCTCTGGAGTGAGATGGAATCCCAGTGTTTTAAACTGCATCTCTAGAATGACCAATGATGTTGAACATTTTTTCAGGTATTATTTTGGCATTTGTATTTCTTCATCTGAGAAGTGTGTATTCATCTCAAATGCCCATTTTTGGATTGGGTCTTTGAATTTGGGGACCTAAGATTTCAATCCTTTGTATGCCCTAGTTAGAAGTCCTCTGTCTGATGGATAAATGGCTACAATTTTTCCAACACTGTGGGTTGTCTTTTCACTCTGTTGGTAATTTCTTTTGTTGTGTAAACCTTTTTAATAAGGTAAGATTCCATTTGTTGATTCTTTGTAGTATTTCCCATTTGGTCTGGGTTTTGTTCATGAAGTCTGTGACTACACCTATTTCTTCAAGATTTCTGCCTATTTTCTATTCCATTAAATTTAGTGTTTCTGTTTTAATATATAGATCCTTGATCCACATTGACTTTCATTTAGTACATGATGAAAGATATGAGTCTAGTCTTGGTCTTTGGCATGTGGAAAGCCTGTTTCTACAGCACAATTTAAGAGACTATCTTTCTTTCAGTGAAATTCTGGCTCCTTTGCAAAAGATAAGGTAGCTGAGTGTGTTTGGAGTTGCATCTGCATCTTCTATTCTGTTCCACTGATCCTTGGGTCTGTTTTTATGCCAGTACCATGTTGATTTTATCACAGTAGCTTTGTAGTATAATTGCAGGTAAGGGAATTTGATGCCTCCTCCCTTGCCTTTGTTTTCCAGAATTGCTGTTGCTATTCTAGGTCTCTTCTGTTTCCAAATGAATTTTAGGAATGTTTTCTCAAGTTCTGTGAAATATGCTTATGGTATTTTGATAAGGATTGCATTAAATCTATAAAACAATTTTGGGAGTATGGCCAATTTTACAATATTTGTTCTTCATATCTATGAGCAAATGATAGCTTTCATTTTATGAATTCCTCTTCAATCTCCTTTTTCAGAACACTGTAATTTTCAATGTATAGAACTTTCACACCCTTTGTTAGATTGCTTCCTCCTAAGAATTTCATTTTTTTGGGTGTCATTGTAAAGTGTATGGTTTCCCTGATTTCTCTTTCTCTGTGTTTGTTGCTTGTATACAGGAATGCTATTGATTTTTGAGTGTTGATTTTGTATCTAGCTATACTGCTGAATTTAATTATTAAATCTAGAGGTCTTTTGGTGGAGATTTTGGGGTTTTCTGTGGAGAGTATCATGTCATCTGCAAATAATAATAATTTAACTTCTTCCTTTCCTATCCTTATTCATTTTAATCCTTTCCCTTTTCTAATTGCTCTGGCTAATGTTTCCAGACCTATATTGAATAAGAGTGGTGATAGTGGACATCCTTGTCTTTTTCCTGATTTTATTCTTTTATTTATTTTAAGGAGAAAAAACAATAAAATAATGATACAAAATTTCAAAACAAAATGGTAAGGAAGTAACAGTGGTGAGTTCATTGCTTATTGTTATCTTTAAAGTGGTTGCTAAGATTAAAAATAAAGGCATGAAAAATTGATCAAACCTTTCTTTTCAAAAGATGTATAGAAATTAGTAGTATAGCTATCTTAACCATTATATATATATAAACATTATATATATATATATATACCCTTCATTCTTTTCTCCTTTCCCCCATCCCAGTTCCTCTTTCCATTTGAACATTTTCTTTCATTTTCCCAATATCTTATTTACTCTTTCAGCATCTTACACTAGGGAGACAATATGATGTTTACACACGTGAGACTGGTTTATTTCACCTATGAGTATGGTAACAAGTTGCATCAATTTACCTATAACAGTCTCAACTTATACTTTTTATATCATTTTTATACTAGTATTTCTTTGAGTAAATATACCACATCTTTTTTATACATTCCTCGGTTGATGGGCATTTGGGTTGTTTCCAAGATCTAGCTATTACAAATTATGCTGGTATAAACATGGGAGCACATATATCGCTGTGGTATGATGCTTTTTATTCTTCTGGGAAAAAACCAAGAAGGGGAATACCTGGGTATAACCGGACTTCTAATCATAGTTTTTCGAGGAATCTCCACACTGATTTCCACAGTGCTTGCACTAGTCTACACTCCCACCAACAGAGGAGAAGCATTCATTTTCTCCCACAGCCCATCCACGATTTGTTATTGGTAAATTTCTTAATGATAGTGAATCTGTCTGGGGTGAGATGTTTTAATTTGCATCTCTTGAATGACCAGTGATGTTGAACACTTTTTCATACTTTTTTTACTGTGTGCATTTTTTCATCTGAGAAATGTGTATTCCTCTCTGGTGCCCATTTATGGATTGGGCCTTTAAATTAAGGGGGAGTCTGATTTTTTTTGAGAATTTTATATGTTCTAGATAGAAGTCCTTTTCCTGAGTGACCATTGGCTAAAATTTTTTCCCATCCTTTGGGTTGTCTTTTCATTCTGTGATTTCTTTTGATATGCAAAAGCTTAGTAAGATGAGATCCCAGTTTTTGATTTTTTTGAGTATTTTCCACACAGTTTGGGTTTTGTTCATGAAGTCTCTGCCTACACCAATGTCTTAAAGATTTCTACCCACTTTATCAGGAAATTTAGTGTTTCTATTTTAATGTTTAGGTTTTTAATCCGTTTTGACTTCAATTTAATGCATGGTGATGGACGTGGGTCTAGTTTTAAACTTTGGTATATAGAGAGCCATTTTCTTCAGCGCCATTTGTTAAAAAGGTATCTTTCTTCCACTGAAAATATTTGGCTCCTTCACAATAGATAAGGTGGCTGAGTGTGTTTGTAGTTGTGCCTGCATCTTCTAATCTGTTCCACTGATCCTTATATCTGCTTTTTTGGGGGTCTTTTATGTAGAGTATCATATCATCTGTGAATAATGATAATTTAAATTCTTTCATTCTATCCTTATTGCTTTTATTTCTTTCACTTGTCAAATTGCTCTGGCTAATGTTTCCAGAAGAATATTGAATAGGAGTCGTCATAGTGGCCATTCTTGCCTTGTTCCTGATTTTAGAGTGAAAGCTTTCATTGTTTGTCCATTTAGTATGATGTTGGCTGTTGGTTTGTCATAGATGGCTTTTATCAGATTGAGGTAAAGACCATCTATTCCGATTTTCTTTGTCAAATGCTTTTTCTGCATCTACTGAAATGATCAAGTGATATTTTTTCTTTGGCCTTGTTGATATGGTGTATTACATTTATTGATTTGCATATGTTGAAACAGTCCTGCATCCCTGAGATGGATCTCACTTGGTCATAGTGGAAAATCATTTTTGGTTGGGTCTTTCTCTGGTTTTGGTATCAAGGTAATACTTGTCACCAGGAATGAGTTCCCTTTTGATTTCATTAAAGATTTTGTGGAGTATTGGCATTAAATCTTTAAATTTCTTTTAGAATTCAACAGGGAATCTGTCAGGGCCTGGCCTTTTCTTTGTTGTCATGTTTTTATTTATTTATTTTTTTTGTGGGTACCAGGGGTCGACCTCAGGACCTTATGCGCCAGCAGGCGCCTGTACCACTGAGTGATATCACCAGCCCTTTTCTCGTATGTGGGTTCCAGGAGTCGAACTCAGGCCCTCACATTTGCCAGGCAGGTGTTTATGCCACTGAGCCATCTCACCGGCCCTGTTGTTATGTTTTTAATTATGTTTTCGATTTCATTGGCTGATATCACATTGTTTAGAATTTTTATATCTTCTTGATTTACTTTTGATGATTTGATTGTGTCTGGGAATCTGTCCATTTCTTCTGTGTTTTCCATCTTATTAGATTATTGGTTCTCATAGTAGCTATTGATGATCTTCTGGATTTCAATAAGATCCATTGTTATTTCCCCCTTTTCATTCCTAATTGCTTAAATTTGTGTTTTTTCTTTCCTCTTTTTGATGAGGTTAGCTAAATATTTATCAATTTTATTTGTTCTTTCCAAGAACCAACTTTTTTTTTTTTTTGGGTACCGGGGGTCGACCTCAGGACCTCGCGCGCCAGCAGGCACCCATGCTGCTGAGCGATACCACCGGCCCCTTTTTCGTATGTGGGTTCTGGGAGTCAAACTTGGGCCCTCGCGCTTGCCAGGCAGGCACTTAAGCCACTGAGACATCTCACCAGCCCAAGAACCAACTTTTTGATTGATTGATACTTTGTATTGTCTTTGTAGTCTCAATGGCATTAATTTCTGGTCTTATCTTTATAATTTCCTCCATCATATGAGCTTTGGGTTTGATATATTCTTCTTTTTCTAGAAGTTTGGGGTTTAACTTTAGGTTGTTTATATGAGCTCATTCTGTTTTCCTGATGTGAGTTTATCACTATAAATTTCCCTCATAGGACCACTTTCATAGTGTCTCATAAGTTCCGGTATATTGTGTCAACATTATTATTTAATTGTATACACTCTTTAATTTCTTCTTTAATTTTCTCTGTCACCTATTGGTTGTTCAGAAGGGTGTTGTTTAATTTCCATGTGTTTATGTAGTTTTTGTGGTTTCTTTTGTTGTTGATTTCTAGTTTCATTGTGCTATGGTCAGATAGTATGCATGGGATGATTTCAATTCCTCCACATTTACTTAAACATTTTTTGTGCACTAATGTGGTCTGTTTTGGAGAATACCCCACGTGCAGCTGAGAAGAATGTGTATTCTGATGTTTTCAGGTGGAACACTCTGTAGGCATCTACCAGCTACATTTGATCACAGGCTTGGTTTCATTCTGATATTTCTTTGCTGATTTTATGTCTCATTGATCTATTTGTGACAGTGGAGTATTAAGTTCCCCTACTACAATTGTGTTAGCTCTTATTAGTTTTTTTTTTTTAATGTCTGTTAACATTTGTTTTATGTAGTTCGGTGCATCAGTGTTTGGTGCATATACATTTATGATTGTTATCCTTCTTGGAGTTTTTCCTTAACAAGTATGATGTGATCTTCTTTTTCTCTTTTGATCAATTTTGTCTTAAAGTTTACATTGTCTGCAAATAGAATAGCTACCCCTGTTTTTCTGGGTTACTATGGCATGGAGAATTGTTTTCTATCCATTGATTTTTAGTCTATGAATTTCTTTTTGGGTTAAATGTATTTTTTGAATGCAGCATATTTTTGGATCTTGATTCTTGATCCATTCTGCCAGTCTGTTTCTTTTGTTTGGTGAGTTGAGACCATTTAAATTGATGGTTATAACTGAAACATATTGACTTATGTTTTTCATGTTATTTTCCTGTTGTTGTTTTCTTATCTTTCTCCTTTTTTTAATTGCTTGCCCTGCTTAGCAACTTCTTTCTAATGGTATTCATGTGTTTGTATTCTTTGTTATCTCTTTCTAATATATCCTTTAGAGCATTCTGTAGAAGTGGTTTGGTAGTCACAAATTTCTTCAATTGTTCTATGTCATGGAAGTATCTTATCTCTTCATGGATTTTGAAAGATAGTTTTGCAGGGTACAACAATCTGCATTGAAGATTGTTTCCTTTTAGGCCTTGAAATACCTCGCTCCAAGCTCTCCTTGATTTGAGGATTTGTGTCAAGAAGTCTGCTGTGATTCTGATGGGTTTTCCTTTGTAGGTGATTTGTTTCCTTTCTCTAGCTGTTTTAACATTCTGTTCTTGTGCTGAATTTCTGGAATCTTGATTACTGCATTTCTGGGTATATATTTGCTATGTTCATGGTTATTTGGAGTTCTATATGCTTCATTTATTTGCATGTCAAATTCTTTATCTATGTTTGGGATGTTTTCTGCCCTTACTTCTGTGAAGAATTTTTGTCTTTTGCACGGTCTATGGCTTTCTCACTGACTACAATCAATCTTATGTTTTTCTTCTTTGCTTCATCTTCATCAATCTGTTGATTTTTCCTGGTCTCTAGTGACTTTTTTTTTTTGGTGGGTACTGGGGGTCGACCTCAGGACCTCACATGCCAGCAGGTGGCAGTACTGCTGAGTGATATCACCAGCCCTTTTTTCATATGTGGGTCTGGGAGTTGGACTCAGGCCCTTGTGCTTGCCAGGCAGGTGCTTACACCGCTGAGCCATCTCACTGGTCATTTAGTGACTTTTAACATATCTTTCTTTTTATGATAGCTAGCCACAATCCTGTCTTCTAGATCTGATATTCTACCCTTGCCTTCATTCAATCTGTTGTGTATAGTTTTAGTGGAGTTTTTAATCTCCTGGACTACTGTTTGTATCTTTTTCATGGATTCTATTTCTTTCCTATGTTGGTCTTTCATGGTTTCCATTGTTTGCCTGAGCTCCTCTAATTTTTTATCTGTGTCTTCTTTAATGTCATTTGTTTTGATCATCATTTCTTTTTGCACCTTAGAAATTTTTTCTATAGCCTCTTCCATTTGTTTTTTCACTTCTGTTGGTATCATTTCAGAAAGTTCCAGTGATTGGCTTGTGATTTCCTCTTATTGTGCTCTCCCATGTACAGGATGGGCTGGCGGTGTGGGGTAGCATTTTGCTTCTGTGTCTTGTCATTTTCTGTTTTGTCTTTTTTGTATTGTTTTGTTTTCTGTGTTGATGCTTATAGGTTTCTTATGGTACACAGATTTATCCCTAGCATCTAGGCTTCCCTAGGAAATGGCCGTTCCACAGGCATATCTTCTAGATGTAGGTGATTCTTGGTCTTTGTGTCTATCTGAAGAACCTACTTTCCCAATATGTTGAGGATGAGAATTTTTTACCTATTTGACCCAGTGCCCAGTCCTTTGGTATGAGATTATGTTGATGATAGTGATCCCATACAATCACAGTATTGTCATACAGGAGAGAAAAACTTATAGCACGGTTTGATATACTGGCAATGTAGTACAGTTAATGATAATAATAATCTCGAGTGCAGTCTGGCTACTGACAAGCTGTGATATGTATTAGACTGATACTTTTAGCCATAGGATAAAATTCTACAGTTGTATTACAGAATCCATCATATACCAGGAACCTATATGCAATGATTTTCCCTTTATTGGAGTCAATTTACCATGTTGTGAGTGGGAGTAGTAAGAGGGATGGGGCAAGATAGAGAGATGAGTGAGGTCCTATATAGTAGGATCAAGGCTGGAGGGCATAGGGTGATCACCCAAGCTTTGGGAAATTGGAGGATAGAAGAGGGAAAGAATGGGAGAGGAAGCAGAGGAGTATTGAAATGAACTAGCCTGAGAAAAGGCAATGTATATTCACATGGAAGTATCATAAAATCAAGCAAGATAGTTGGCAAAAGAGAGTTAGAAGACAACTAGATGAAAACATAAAGGAAGGTAATAAATCTAACTCATTAAGAAAGAAAAAAGACAGAATAAGAAGACTAAAAACAGAAAACAGAAATAATTCTAAAAAATAAAACAAGATCAAATTAAACTAAATAAAAAAAGACCTAAAATGGGCAGAAAAAGGAAAATCAATCAAACAAACATAGAAAAATAAACGAAGTAAAATTCCTCTGGTGTTCATAGTTCTGTGGTAGGTCCAAGTCTGATCTTAGAAATGTGTTGTGGACTCCAGCCAATTTTGTAGTGGGATTTGTGAGGGGTATAGGGCTGATCTTGTCCTCTGGATATGGGGGCTGGTGTTGACATTCTGTTGCTGGGGTTTCCCCAGCCCTTTGATACATATATATATATATATATATATATATATATATATATATATATATCTGTTGGTTGCTCTTTGCTCCTGATTCTCAAAGCACTGGCTAAAATCCTCAACAGCCCACATGCCACAGCCTAAGCATTATATCACCTTGAAATTTTCTTCACCAGATTAATTAATTCATGGATAGTGCATAATATACATAGTCTTAAGTCAAACTGCCAATGGAGTCTTTGCTCCAAACTGAAACCTCCTGAGCCTGGTCTTTACTGTCTGCATTTCTACCAGAATTCTCAGGCCAGAATCTCCCTTGAAGGTCAGTCTATAACATTCTAGAATATTTCCATCTAGTATCTCAAAACCTTTCCAAATTCCTCTCACAAGTCAGTTCCAAATGTCTCTAACACACACAGCCTAGTAACAGTAATGGAAATGACCCCACTTCTGGTATCAAAATCTGTCTCTGTTACTTTATCATTGAGACAATACCTGACACCCACAACTTAAAGGAAGAAACATTTATTTTGGCTTGTGGTTACTGTCCATTGCCAGCTGGCTCCAAGACAGAAAATGGCATGGCAGATGGGCCTGATAAAGAAAATTCTGCTCATGTCATGCCACACAGGAAGCAGAGAGAGAGAGAAGAGTCAGAGAGGAAGACATACACTGCCAGGTAACACCCCAGTGAAGCCCCATCTTCTAACAGTAAGTTAGCTATGGCATTAACTTGATTCGACCACTTTCCAAAAGCGCTGCTTATGACCACGAGATATTTGGGGTACATTCTTAATCTAAACCATAAGAGGCAGTAATAAAAACATTATCAAATAAGAAAACCCAGCATCAAAAGGGTTCACTAGTCAACTTTACCCAAAGTTTGGAGAAGATCTAATGTCAATACACCTCAAACTTTCCCATGAAACTGTTATGGTTTAGATCTAGAATGTTCCCCAAAAGCCTCTGTGTTCAGAGGTTGGGTTTTTTTGGGGCGGTTGTATTATAAGATGCTATACTTATGAATGGATCAATCCACTGAAGAATTCAGAGCTGAATGTGGTGTTAAGAGAGGGGGTCTTCTCAGATGAGGCAGGTCACATAGGGCATGACAGAAAGGTATATCCTCATCCTTAGCTGCTCCCTTTAATCTCTCCTTGCTGGGTTCCATGATGTGAGCAGCTTTCTTCCACCCAGCTTCTTTTGTCTCAGAGCCAGTAGATGATGGAGTGATATGGTTTGTGTCTCGATGTCCCCCCAAAGCCTCATGCAGTCATGGAGGTGGGCTTCTAGAGTTTATAACTGATTCATGGTCTAATGCTGGGATTATGGGCGTGAGTGCTACACCCACCCTGGGGTGGGTAGCCTGCATGTAATATAAGGGAGGGAAAGAGGCTTGTTCTTTCTCTTGTGCACGCTCCTCCCTTTTGCTCTTGCTGTTTTTGCTGCCTTCTGCCGCCATGAAATGTTGCCCTCTGCCATGTGCCACTCTGCCTTGGAACCAGCCAAGTATGGATTGAAATCTCCACAAACTGTGAGCCAAATAAACCTTTCCTTCCTTAATTTTGGGTGTTGGGTATTTCATCTCAGCAATGAGAGAAAAGTAACCAAGACAGAAGAATAACATAAGATTGATTGGGGTAAATGAGAAAGATGGCAACAGTGCAAGTGCCATAAAAAAACTCTCTCAGAAATAATGTCAGAAAACTTCCCAAGACTGGAAAAAGAATTTGACATACAAATCAATGAAGCATGTAGAACTGCAAACAGCCATAATGAAAATAAAACTACACCAAGACATTTAATAATGAAGATTCCAGAATTACAGCACAATTACAGAATATTAAAAGCTGTTAGAGGAAAGAAATAGATCAACTATAAAAGAAAGCCATTAGAATCATGGCAGACTTCTCAACACAAACCCTCCAATCAGGAAGAGCTTGGAGTGAAGTATTTCAAGTCCTGAAAGTAAACAACTTCCAACCCAGATGGATGTACCCTGCAAAATTATCTTTCAAAATTAATGGAGAAATCAGATACTTCCATGGCAAAGAACAACTGAAGAAATCCATGTCCACAAAACCAACCCTACACAGAGTACAGAAAGATATTCTAGACAGATAAAAATGACCAAAATTCAAAGAACAACAACATAATGAAAACACTAGGCAAGACAAGCAATTAAACAAAGGGGAAAAGCAGGGAATCAACAGCAGGAAAATATGATGACAAAGATATGCCCATATATATCGGTTATATCCATCAACATAAATGGCCTCAAATCACAAATCAAAAGAAACAGACTGTCAGAATGGATCAAGAAACAAGATCTGACCATATGTTGTATACTAGAAACACATTAACTCAAAAAGAAATTCATAGACTGCAAGTCAAAGGATGGAAAACAATACTCCATGCAACAGCACACCAGAAAAAAGAAGGGATAGCTATCCTGTCTGCAGATTATGTGAACTTCAAACTAAGAATGATCAAAAGAGATAAAGAAGGTCGCTACATACTTGTTAAGGGAAAACTTCAGGAGGAAGAGAAAACAATTATAAATATGTATGCACCAAATATGGGAGCACTAAAGTATAGAAGACAACTATTAATAGACATGAAAAATCAAATAAGCAATAACACAATTGTAGCAGGAGACCTTAATACCCCATTGTCACAAAGAGATAGATCAACTAGACAAAAAACCAGCAAAGGAATATCAAAACTGAAACAAACCTGTCAACAAATAGACTTAGTAAATGTTTTCAGAGTGTTCCACCCAACGTCATCAAAATACACATTCTTCTCAGCTGCACATGGTACATTCTATGAAATAGACCATAGACTAGCATATAAAACATGCTTAAGTAAATGCAAAGGAATTGGAAGTCTCATGCATATTATATAACCATAATGCAATGAAATTGGAAATTAATGACAAAAGGAATTGCAAAAACTCCATAAACACATGGAAATTATATACACCCTCCTTAACAACCAATGGGTTACAGATGAAATAATGGAAGAAATTAAACAATATCTCCAACTAAATGAGAAAGCAGATACAACATACCAGAACTTATGTGATGCAATGAAAGCAGTCCTAAGAGGGAAATTTGTAACAGTGAAATCTCACATCAGGAAAAAAGAACAAGCACAAATAAACAACCTAATGTTGCACCTCAAGCTTCTACAAAAAGAAGAGCAAGTCAGGTCCATGGCCCATACAGGGGAGGAAATTATAAAGAGCAGAGAAGTACTTAACACAATGGAGACCAAGAAACAATACCAAGAATTAATGAATTGAAGAGTTGGTTCTTTGAAAGAATAAACAAAATTGATAAACCCTTAGCCAACCTTATCAAAAAAAGGAAATAAAACTCAAATTCATACATTGAGGAATGAAAACTGTGAAATCACTACAGATCCTGTGGAAATTCAGAAGATCATTAATACCTACTTTGAAAATCTTTAGTCTCATAGGACGTTAAACACAGAAGAAATGGAGAGATTCCTAGAGATGTATGATTTACCCAAGCTGAATCAAGAAGATATAAAAATTCTGAATAACCCAATATCAGTTAATGAGATTGAAAATGTAATTAAAAATTTACCAACAAGGAAAAGCCTGGGTCCTGATGGATTCACTGCTGAATTCTACAAGAAATCAAGAGAAGGTTTATTGCCAATGCCTCTTCTAAATCTTTAATGAAATAGAAATTGAACTTGTCCCTGTTGGCAAGTATTACCCTTATACCAAAACCAGAGAAAGACCCAACCAAAAATTATACACTATGATGAAGTAGGATCCATCCCAGGGATGCAGGGATGTTTCAACATATGTAAATCAATAAATGTAATACACCATATCAACAAGTTTAAAGGAAAGCAATTCTCGCTAATCCATTCCTGGAGGCAAGTATTACCCTGATACCAAAACCACAGAAAAACCCAACCAAAAAAGAAAACTACAGTCTAATCTCCATCATGAACATTGATGCAACAATCCTCAATATGATACTGGCAAACAGAATGTAGTAAATCATCAAGAAGCTTGTATACCATGACCAAGTGGGATTCATCCCAGGAATGCAGGGATGGTCCAGCATACACAAATCAATAAATGCAATACACCATATTAACAGAGACATGCAAAAAATTATATGATCATCCCAATATATACAGAAAAAGCTTTTGATGAAGTCCAACTCTCATTCATGATAAAATCCCTACAGAATTGCAATAGAAGGTCTTTACCTCAATCTGATAAAAGCCATCTATGATAAGCAGCAGCAAACATTATACTAAAGGGGCAAAATCTGAAATCTTTCTCACTGTAAAATCAGGTACAAGACAAGAATGTCCACTATCACCACTCCTATTGGATATAGTTCTGGAAACATTAGCCACTGCAATTAGACAGGAGAAAGAAATAAAAGGAATGAGGGTAGAAAAGAAATTAAGTTATCATTATTCACAGATGACATGATATGTTATGTAGAAGACCCAAAAATTCCACCAAAATCTTTTAGATTTAATAACTAATTCATAGCATAGCAGGACACAAAGTCAACACTCAAAAATCAATAGCATTCGTGTACACACAGAAAAAAACTTACTTAAAAATTAGGGCAATTACACTCTTCACAATAGCACCCAAAAAATGGAATACTTTGGAATCAATCTAACGAAGGAAGTAAAAAAATCTATACGTTGAAAATTACAGTACTCTGAAAAGGGAGATTGAAGAGGACAGAGGAAAATGTAAAAATATCACTTTCTTATGGATAGGAACAACCAACATGGTGAAATGGCCATACTTCCAAAATTGTTATACAGATTTAATGCAATCCTAATCAAAATACCATTAGCATACATTACAGAACTATAGAATACATTCCTAAAATTCATTTGGAACCAGAAGAGATCTACAATAGCAAAGGTAATCCTGGGCAAATAGGCAAGGCTGGAGGAATTACAATCCCTTACTTGAAGTTATACTACAAAGCTGCTGTGATATGATCAGCATGGTACTGGCATTAAAACAGATTTGAGGATCAGTGGAACAGATTAGAACATGCAGACACAGCTACAAACACGCTCATCCACCTTATCTTTTACAAAGGGGCCAAACATGTTCACTGGAAGAAAGATAGCCTCTTTAAAAAATGGTACTGGAGAAACTGGCTCTCTACATGCCAAAGACTAAAACTAGACCAATATATATCACCATGCACTAAACTAAAGTCAAAATGGATAAAAGATCTAAACATTAAAAGAGAAACACTGAATCTACTGGAAGACAAAGTAGGTAGAAATCTTGAAGACATTCATGTAGGCAGAGACTAAATGAACAAAACCCAAATTGCATGGGAAATACTTCAAAGAATCAACAACTGGGATCTCATTTTATTAGGAAGCTTTTGCACAACAAAAGAAATCGCCAACAGAGTGAAAAAACAACACAGAGAATGGGAAATAATTTTAGCCAACTGTCTGTCAAACAAAGGATATCTATCTAGATCATATAAAGAATTTTTTTTTTGTGGGTACCGGGGGGTCAACCTCAGGACCTCGCGCGCCAGCAGGCGCCCGTGCCGCTGAGCGATATCACCAGCCCCTTTTTCGTATGTGGGTTCCGGGAGTCGAACTCGGGCCCTCGCGCTTGCAGGGCAGGCGCTTAAGCCACTGAGCCATCTCACCGGCCCTCATATAAAGAATTGAAAGAAATCACACACCCCTAATTTAAAGACCCAATCCAAAAATGGGCATCTGAGAAGAATACAGACTTCTCAGATGAAGAAATACAAATAGTAAAAAAAATGAAAAGATGTTGAACATCATTGGTCTTTCAAGAGATGCAAATTAAAACATCTCACCCCAGAAAGATTCACTATCATTAAGAAATTAATCAATAACAAATCATGGACATTCTGTAGGGGAAAAGAAGTGCTTCTCCTCTGTTGGTGGGAATATAGATTGGTGCAACCACTGTGTGAATTGGTGTGGAGATTCCTCGAAAAACTATGATTAGAGGTCCCATTCGACCCAACTATTCTCCTTCTTGGTATTTTCCCAGAAGAATTAAAAATATCTTACCACAGTGATAAATGTGCACCCATGTTTATATCAGCACAATTTGTATGTAAGTCTTGGAGAAAACCCAAATGACCATCAACCGAAGAATTCATTAAAAATATATGGTATTTTTATGCAATGGACTATTACTCAGCTATCATGAAGGATAAACTTGAGACTTTTATAGGTAAATGGATGCACCTTGATACCATGCTCATAAGCGAAATTAATCAGACTCAAATTTGTAAACATTGTATTGTCTCCCTAGTTTAAGAAGGTGTAAGAATAAATAAGATCCAAAATGTATAATAGACATTGGGAAATGGGAAGTCCTTGTTAAATAGGAAATAGATACTGGGATGGGGGAAAGGAGAAAAGAAGGAAGGGAAAATGAAAATAAATAAATAAATAAATAAATATAAATAAATAAATATATATATATAAGTTAAGATATTTATACCACTAATTTCTATTATTTCATTGAAGAGAAAGGTTTGTGTTTATATTGTTTGATCAATTCTTCATGCTTATATCTTGTAATCTGAGCAACTACTTTGAAGACAACCTCATGCAATATATTAACCATTGTTACTCTCCTAGTATATTGTTTTGACCTTTTGTGTCATTGTTTTTATTGTTTTTTCTCCTTAAAATAAAAAAAAATCAGAAAAAAGCCTTTCATCCTTTAAGTTGTGGATGTTGGCTATTTTCCCCAATGATAAGGAAAATCACTAACATAGATTTTGTACAAGTGTGGTCACTCCTGTGATTATACCAGACCACATGTTTTAGAATCCATTGAAAGTGGTTCATGGGAGGAGTTTGAAAACTGTGGAAATGGTGCCTAAAGAAGCCCTGGAATGTGGGAAGAAAAGTTTGATGGGTACTTTTGGTTGGAGTTCAGAAGACCACAATGCTTATAAAAATGCAGATGGTAGATCAGGCTAAAGAGGTTTCAGTCGGGAATAAAATCTCCATTGGCAGTTGGATTTGACAGCATGTGTGATATTCTGTAGCAGAAAATTTGTCTATATTTTATCCATACTCTGATGCTTTTTAAGGCATTGAGATTAAGTGCAGCAGTGTAATTAATCTGGTAGAGGAAATTTCAAGGGAGCCCAATATTCCTGCTTTATCACAGGTAGTGCTGGCAGATTTTAGCCAGATTTATAGTGAGAATCACAAGAAAAAGACAGGGTGAAAAGATACAGAAAGTTTCCATTTTTTTCAGAAATGTAGTGCCGGCAAAATTTGGGCCATGGAGAGCTTGGTTGTTGAAAAGATTAGCATTAAAAAGAAGCCAAATACTTTGCATCAGTACAGGAAAACACATGGATTTAAGGCATAAAAAAGATATGGTATTTTTATGCAATGGAGTATTACTCAGCTATAATCGAGGATAAACTTGAGACTTTTATAGGTAAATGGATGAGACTTGATACCACACTTACAAGTGAAATTATGTGTCAGCAAGGTGTCAGCAAGACCCCACACTCCACAGACTCAAGGTGCAAAGGTGTAAAGCTTTAATTTGAAAAGAGAGCCCCAGTGCACCCTGCTTTCTCAGAGTCACAGAATGAAACATTTCACTGAATTTATCCAAGGCCTGCAAACAGCAATGTATAGGGGCACATTTTGCCCACACCCTTTAGAGCTCACAAGTCACCACAACTTGCCCTAAATGCTGGACATGGAACTACAGGATTCAATGATTGTTCTTGTTAGTTTCAGTCTTTTCTACTTCCCATTTTCTTCTTTTGGAGTGGGACTGTTTATCTTGTGCCATATAATATCAGCAGTGTTTAACTTTCTTTTCAATTTTTACAGGGACTCACAGCTAAATTTTGCCTTGAGTCTCACAGGAGACTCTGGACTTGGACTTTTCAACAATGCTTGAACTGATAAAACTTTGGTAACTCTTATAGAGGAACTAAATGCATTTTGCATAATGAGACAGACATCATAATTTTGGTGGCCTGGGGAAGTATGTTCTTGTTTAGATGTACAATGCCCCATAAAAGTCTAGTGGGTTCAGAGGCAGAGCTTTTAAAAGAGGATTGGATCATGTGAACACTATACTAATTAGTGGGTTAACTCATTGATAAATCCATAGCTGAATGTATTATTAGGAGGTGTGGCCTTGTCAGAAGAGGCTGTTCACTGGAGGTGTGACCCGGAAGTGCATATCTCACCCCCTGGTTTCTTCATTCTCTTATTGCTTCCTGGCTGCAGTAAAATAAGGAGTGGTTCTCTGTCCAGGCCTTTTCACAATGCCCTTCCTGCATTGCAGCGTCAACCATGGAGTGAAAGTTAAAGCCAAAATAAACGTCTCCTCTTAAGGTGCAGGTGTTGGGTATTTTTACCAAGTGATCTGAAAGTAAACATTCCCATACTCATTCCTTGAAGCTAGCACTACCTGAACACCAAAAACAGGACAAGAATTTAACAAGAAAAGAAACCACAGCAAATATCACTAATAAACATAGATGCAAAAATCCTCAAGAAGACACTTGCAAATAATGCAATAAATTATTAAAAAGATTACGTGGGCTGGTGAGATGGCTCAGTGGCATAAGCGCCTGCCTGGCAAGCACGAAGTCCTGAGTTTGACTCCCGGTGCCCACATACAAAAAAAAGGGCTGGTGAAATCACTCAGCGGCACGGGCACCTGCTGGTGTGCAAGGTCCTGAGTTCGACCCGCGGTACCCACACACACAAAAATGTTCACGTATAATGACCAAATTATCTTCATCCCAGGGATACAATGATGGTAAAACATATAAATCAATACCTTTAATATGTTACATTATAAATAAAAGTAAGAATAAAACTCAAATGTTTATCACAATAGATGCAGAAAAATGATATATACATATATGTATATATATATATATATTAATTCATATATATAGTTTGCAAGCATTATTCATTCCAGATACATGATTTTAATCCAAAGAACTTGTATATCGAAGCTAATTTTCCCATAAGAAATAGTAGAAAGTCACATGATTTGTTCCACAACCCAAATATATTTATATAAAATGATTACAATACTGTAATATAATACAAAATAATAAAGAAAAACAAAATATAAACAAAAATACACAAATTACCACACAGTTATCTTACAAAACCTTCATTGCTGGTGTGAGGGAGACAATAAAGGGGAAGATTGTTGTGTAGGAGGACTTTCACTATCACCAATGGAATCAATTCTATCTATTGGCTCCATGGAATCTTTATCTTTTTGTGCAACTTTAACTATGAATCTGCCCAATGACACTTGCTTTTGCCTCCTTTTGAGGATTTTGCAGAAATATGACTTTGCATTGTTATTAAAGAAATTCATCTCTTGAACTGCAATGGTCCTATTCAGGAGGTGCTTTTCTACAAAATGTTGCACTGTTTCTCAAGTTTCACACATTTCCTTAATCTCATTTCAAGTGAGAGACTCCTCAACCTATTTCTCCTCCACAGAGGAGATCATTTTCATAACCTAGTGTTGTCAGGAAAGATCACCCACAATTACAGAGAGAGAGAGAGAAGAGAACCATTGGCTCAGTTGTGCTCGTGTTAGGTTCAGCATCATGCACTATTCATATTGCAACATATTGCTCATTTATCAAGTTAAAATTTATCAGAAATATTTATTCATCTTGTGGAATATTTGCAGAACAAGTTACTCACAATCCACAATGAATGTGTTTAATATGTATTGCAAACCTACTAATAAAAAGATTAAAAAAGGAAAAAGTCTGACAAAATCTAACGTGATACATGATAAAAAAAAACTATGATGTAAATAGATGTAGAAAGACCTCATCTCAAACTGATAAAAGCTATTTATGACAAACCCGCAGCAAACACCACACTGAGTGGAGAAAATTTGAAAACATTCCCTCTAGAATCTGGAATAGACAAAGATGTCCACTTTCACTGCTGTGTACAATACAATACTCAAAACCTTAACCTGAGCAATCAAGCAAGAGAAAAAGTAAGAGGGATATGAATAGGAAAGGAAAAACTCAAAACTTTATTTCTGGATAATATGATTTTTACATAGGAGACAAAAACAAAATATTAGAACTCTTTTTTGTGTGGGTACTGGGGGTCAACCTCAGGACCTCATGTGCCAGCAGGTGCCTGTGCTGCTGAGCGATATCACCGGCCCTTTTTTCATATGTGGGTTTCAGGAGTTGAACTCAGGCCCTCGTGCTTGTCAGGCAGGCGCTTACACTGCTGAGCCAACTCACTGGCCCAATACTAGAACTCTTAAATCAAATAAACAAATTCTGCAAAGTGGCATTATACAAAATCAATATGAAAAAAATCAGTAGCATTCCTGTATACTAATAATGAACCTACCAAGAAAGAAATCAGGAAAACAATCCCATTCATGGTAGCTTCAAAAAACTTAAGTAAGACTCTACCTAACCAGGGAGGTGAAAAATGTCTATAATAAAAACTATAATACTCTGAAGAAGACTTTGCAGAGGACATTAGAAAATAGAGACATCCCTGCTCCTGGATAGAAGGAATCAATATCTTTAAGATGACAATATTACAAAAATGATATAAAGATTTAATGTAATGCCAACCAAAATAGCACCAATGTTCTTCATAGAACCAGTAAAACTTAAGCTTAAAATTCATATGGAATCAGAAGATACTCAGAATAGCCAAAGGAAATCTTGAGCAAAAAGAGAAAAGAAGGAGGCATTACAATCTAGGACTTCAAGTTATACTACAAAGCTATGGTAATAAAAGCAACACAGTATACTGGCAAAAAATAGACATTAAAAAATACAATAGAATAGAAGGCACAAAAACAGCTCCATACTTTTAGCCATCTGGTCTTTGACAACAAAGCAAAGGCTAATGCTGGAGAAAAGATAGCCTTTTAAACAAATGGTGCATCAGCAAAAGGAAACTAATATGAATTTTGATATCAGAAAGAGGGTTGCTTCTGTCACAAATATCTAAAAGTGTGGACTTTGCAAAGGACAATGAGAAGAGGCTGGAAATTTTGAAAAAACATGCTACAAAAATCCTGGTTTGTCTTGAAAAAAGTTGTCAAACCAGAAAACATTTTCTTATATAGTGGTCTAAATCATGCCTCCTGCAATGATGTCTGAACATCTTTCATATGTCCTTCTTTCAGTACTGTTTCTCAAAGTGGTAACATATTAATTTTCCTCATATCTATCTTTTTACTTTTATTGCAGTTAATGTTTCTTCTCTCACACTTTGCTTGTTCAACTTACTGTTTTCTCTACCTGAACATTAGACCTAGACTACTACACCCTTAGTAGAAATATGAATATTTATGATTCTGCTAATAAGGCCTTAGAAGGAGGTGAGGCACATGTCAGAGAAAACATATTTCACCTTAGAAAATAACCAGATTATCAGGAATAGACTAGAAATATGGATGTTAAAGTTGCTGACAGTGTGGTCTCATACAGAAATCAGAAACTTGTAAGGCTGGTGAGATAGCTCAGCATAGAGGAGCACAAAGATTAGCTGGACTATGTCCTATAGTTATGTGAAAAGCCAAATTAGTACATTGTCCTAGTTACTTTTCCTCTCATTGTTAAGACAAAATACCCAACACCCAAAGTTAAAGTAGGGAAGCTTTATTTAGCTCACAGTTTGTAGAGGTGTCAGTTCATAGTTGGCTGGCTCCAATGCAGAGTGGCATAACAGAGGGGCATCACAGAGGAGAGAGAATTCATGGTGGGCACAAAGCACCAAAGCGGTGAAGTAGCAGAGAAGCAGCAAGTGACAAGTGACAAGCAGCAACCCTCCTTCTGTTCCTTATAACCTATTCAGACTCCCTACATTTAGGTTAGCATTACCACCCAGGGTGGGACAGACTAATACTAGCATTGCACCATGAATCAATCCCAGCTTCACATACTTGATCCCAGAAAACACACCCTAGATCCAGTGACCTCTGTTAAGCCCAACCTATTAAAACATGAAGCTTTGGGAGGATATCAAGATACAAGCCACAACACACATGATGAATGAAAATGCTTACCAGAGATTTACATGCAGTGTCTTGTAGATGTGGCCCTGTTGCTTTATGCTTCTTGTAGTAACATGTGAGAGAAAAAGAAATGATAAGGGGGAAAAACAACAGCCTTTGATGATTTGGGAAATTCTTTTTTAAAAATTATTTTAAAGAGAGTAAAATAGAACAAAATTTCAAAACAATATAATAGGAGGGTAACAATCATTAATACATTGCATATTGTTATCTTTAATTTAGTTACTCAGAGTACAAGATATTGGCATTCAATGGTCCAAAAAATATTATCGCAAACCTGTCTTTTCAATCAACTAAGAGAAATTAGTAGTATATCAATTTTAACTATCTTATATATGTATATGTATTTTTTCCCATTTCCCTTCCTTCTTTACTCCATTCCCCATCCCAGTTTTTCTTTCATTTTGAACAGTTTCTTCTCATTTTACAATATCTATTATACATTTTGGATCTTATTTACACTTTCAGCTTCTAACACTAGGGAGACAATATGTTTACACACGTCTTTCTGGTTTATTTCACTTGTGAGTATGGTCTTGAGTTGCATCCATTTACCTATAAAAGTACCCACTTTATCCTTCTTTATGACTGAGTAGCACTCCATTGTATAAAAATACCGCAACTTTTTTACCCATTCCTTGGTTAATGGGCACTTCGGTTGTTTCCAAAGTCTAGCTATTAAAAATTGTACTCCTATAACCATGGGTGCACATATATCACTGTGATATGATGTTTTTAATACTTCCAGGAAGATACCCAGAAGGGAAATAGCTGGGTCAAATGGGACCACTAATCCTAGGTTTTTTTAGGCATCTCGATACTGATTTGCACACTGATCACACTAGTCTACACTCCTAATAGTGGAGAAGGATTCCTTTTTCCTCACAGCCCTTCCAGCCTTTGTTATTGGTTGATTTCTTGATAATAGACATTCTTTCTGGGGTGAAATGGAATCCCAGTCTTGTCTCACTGGTTGAATGACCAGTGATGTTGAACATTTTTTCATATATTTATTTGCTGTTTGTATTTCTTCATCTGAGAAGTATGTATTCATCTCAGATGCCCATTTTTGGAGTGGGTCTTTAAATTTGGGAGGTCTTATTTTTTGAGTTCGTTACATGTTCTCGAGAGTAATTGTCTGAGGAACAGCTGGCAAACATTTTTCCCACATTGTGGGGTGTCTCCACTCTGTTGGTGGTTTCTCTTGCTGTGCAAAAGCTTTTTAATAAGATGAGATCCCAGTTGTTGATTCTTTGTGATAATTCCTGTGGGATTGGGGTTTTAGTCATAAAGTATTTGCCTACACCAATGTCTTTGAGAGTTTTACCTATTCCATCATCCAGCAGATTTATTGTTTGTTTTAATATTTAGATCTTTGATCCACTTCAAATTTAGTTTAGTGCATGGTGAAAGATATGGGTCTAATATTAATCTTCAGCATGTGCAGAGCCAGCTTTACCAGCACCACTTATTGAAGAGGCTATCTTTCTTCCAGTGAATGTGTTTGGCCCCTTTGTCAAAGATAAGGTGGCTCAGCATGTCTGGAGTTGTTTCTGCATCTTCTAAAGTGTTCCATTGATCTTTGGGCCTTTTTTTGTAATTTTTTTTGTTGTTTTTTGCCAGTACCATGCTGTTTTTATCACAGAAGCTTTATAGTATAATTTCAAGTCAGGGATTGTAATGCTCCCTGCCTTGCCTTTTTTGCCCAGTAATGCCTTTGCTATGCTAGGCATCTACTGGTTACAAATGAATTTTAGGATTGTTTTCTGTAATTCTGTGAGATTTGTTGTTGGAATTTTGATCAGAATTGCATTAAATCTTTATAATAGTTTTGGAAGTATGACCATTTTTACTATATTAGTACTTCCTACCCAAAAGCAAGGGATATCTTTCCATTTTCTGATATCCTCTTCAATCTCCTTTTTCAGGGTACCATAGTTTTCAATGTAGAGATCTTTTACATCCTTTGTTAGGTTGATTCCTAGGCATTTCATTTTTTTGATGTCATCGTGAAATGTTTTGTTGCCCTAATTTCTCTTTCAGTAAGTTTGTTATTGATTTAAAGGAAGGCTACTGATTTTTGAGTGTTGACTTTGTATCCAGCTATGCAAATGAATTTGCTTATTAAATCTAGTAGTTTTTTTCATGGAGTTTTTGGGGTCTTCTATGTAGAGTATCCTGTTATCTGCAAATAATGATAATTTATTTTTTTTCTTTCCTATTGTTTTTCCTTTTATTTCTTTCTCTTGTCTAATTGCTCTGGCTAAACTTTCCAGGACTATATTGAATAAGAGTGGAGACAGTGGACATCCTTGTCTTGTTCCTGACTGTAGAGAGAAAGTTTTCAGTTCTTTTCCATTTAGTATGATATGGGCTGTTGGTTTGTCATAAATGGCTTTTATCAGATTGAGATAAAGACCATGTATTCCAATTTTCTATAGGGTTTTTATAATGAATGGGTGCTGGACTTTGTCAAAAGCTTTTCTGCATCTATTGAGATGATCATAAGATTTTGCCATTGGCTCTGTTAACATGGTGTATTACATTTTTTGATTTACATATGTGGAACCATCCCTGCATACCTGGAATGAATCTAACTTGGTCATGGTATATAATCTTCTTGATGAATTGCTGCATTCTGTTTGCCAGTATCTTATTAAGGATTTTTGCATCTATGTTCATTAGGGAGACTGGCCTGTAGTTCTCTTTCTTGGTTGGGTCCTTCTCTGGTTTTGGTACCAGAGTAATGCTGCTTCCATGAATGAGTTTGGGAGTATTGCTTTCCTTTTACTTTCCTTAAAGAGTTTGAGAAGTAGTGGTGTTGCCTTCTCTAAATTTCTTGTAGAATTCAGCAGTGAATCCATCAGGGCCTAAGCTTTTCTTTGTTGGGAGGTTTTAATTAGATCATTGATTTCATTGATTGACATTGGTTTATTTAGGATTTTTATATCATCTTGATTGAGCTTTGGTAATTCATATGTATCTAGGAATCTGTATATTTATTCTGCATTTTCCATCTTATTAGAATACAATTTTTCAAAGTAGGTGTAGATGATCTTCTGTATTTCTGCATGGTCCATTGTGATTTCATCCTTTTCATTCCTAATTGCATGTATTTGAGTCTTTTCTTTCCTTTTCTAAATAAGTTTTAACAAGATTTTTTTTATTTTATTTAATCTTTCAAAGAACCAACTCTTTGATTCATTGATTCTTTGTATTTTTTTAGTCTCCATTGTGTTAATTTCTGCTCGATCTTTATAATTTCCTCCCTTATACGAGCTTTTGGCTTAGCCTGCTCTTCTTTTTCTATATGTTTGAGGTTCAACACTAAGTTGTTTATTTGTACTTTATCTGTTTTCCTGATGTGGGTATTTACTGCTATAAATTTCCCTCTATGGACTGCTTTCATTTTGTTCCATAAGTCCCTGTATATTTTACTGTCATTATCATTCAATTGTAGAAACTGTCTAATTTTTTCTTTAATTTCATCTGTGACCCATTGGTTGTTCAGGAGTGTGCTGTTTAATTTCCATGTGTTTAGGAAGTTCTTGTGGTTTCTTTTGCTATTGATTTTCAATTTATTGCACTATGGTCTGATAATATACATGGGATCATTTCAATTCCTTTGCATTTTCTTAAGCATTTTCTGTGAGCTAGTATGTGGTCTCTTCTGGAGAATGTCCTGTGTGCAGCTGCAAAGAATGTGTATTCTGATGTATGGTGGAAAACTCTGTAGACATCTACTAAGTCCATTTGTTCAAAAGTTTGGATGAGTTCTAATATTTCATTGTTGATTTTTTGTGTAGTTGATCTGCCTTTTTGTGACAGTGGTGTATTGAGATCCCCCAATACAATTGTATTAGTGCTTATTTTATTTTTCATGCCCATTAATATCTGTTTTATATAATTGGGTGCACAGGTATTTCTTGCATATGCATTTATGATCATTATCTCTTCCTCTTGGATTGTTCCCTTGACAAGCGTGTAGTGACCTTCTTTATCTCTCTTAATCAGTCTTGGCTTAAAATTCAATTTGTCTGCAAAAACAATAGTTGCCCTTGCTTTTTTCTGGGTTCTTGTCACATGGAATATTGTTTTCCATTCTTTCACTTTCAGTCTATGAATTTCTTTTTGAATTAAATGTGTTTCTTGTATGCAGCATGTTGTTGGATCTTGCTTCTTAATCCATTCTGCCAGTCTGTGTCTTTTGATTGGTGAATTGAGACCATTAACTTTGATGGTTAAAACCAATATGTATTGACTTATCTTTATCACATGATTTTCCTGTTGGCTCCCCATGTTTTTTTCCCTCCCTCTGTTTAATTGTTTGCCTTTCCTGGTGGATTCCTTCTGTTAGGGTTCCTGGAGTTGTAGTCATTTTTATCTCTTCCTACAATGTCCTTCTAAACATTTTGGAGTGCTTGTTTCATGGTCATAAATTTCCCCAGATGTTCTTTGTCATGGAAGTATTATATTTCTCCATCAGTTTTGAAAGATAGTTTTACAGGGTGCAACAATCTGGGCTGAAGATTATTTTCCTTTAGAACTTGAAATACTTCACTCCAAGCTTTTCTTGACTTGAGTATTTGTGCTGAGAAGTCAGCTGTGATTCTGATGGGCTTTCCTTTATAGGCGATTTGTTTCTTTTCCCTAATAGCTTTTAAGATTCCACTCTTGTGTTGAGTTTCTGGAATCTTGACTATAATATGCCTGGCTGAAGATTTTTTTTTGATCATGGCTAATTGGGGTTCTACAAGCCTCAGTTACCTGTATGTCAAATTCTTTTTCTTTACCAGAGAAGTTTTCTGCCATGACTTCTGTGAACAGATTTTTTATATCATTTATGCTATCTCCTGCTTTTTCATTGACTCCAATCAATCTTAAGTTATTCTTCTTTGCCTCATTTAGCAGCTGCTGGATTGATTTCTCATGGTCCCTTGCTATTTCTAAGAATACTTTCTTTTCATGACCAGTAACCACAGCCTGTCTTCTATATCTGAGATCCTTTCCTCACATTGGCTTAATCTGCTGCGAATACTTTCAATGGATTTTTTGTCCTCCTGGATATTTGCTTGAATCTACCTTATGGATTCCATTTCTTTCCCATGTGGAGCATTCATGGATTCCATCATTTTCTTTTTTTTTTGTGGGTACTGGGGGGTCGACCTCAGGACCTCACACGCCAACAGGCACCCGTGCTGCTGAGCGATATCACCAGCCCCTTTTTTGTATGTGGGTTCCGGGAGTCGAACTCGGGCCCTCGCACTTGCAAGGCAGGTGCGTACACTGCTGAGCCATCTCACCGGCCCTCCATCATTTTCTTAAGCTCATCAGTTTTTTGTCTGTATCTGCTCTAGAGTCCCTAAGCATGGTCTTCATTGTGGACATCATCTCTGCCGTTATCTGAGAAATTATTTCTGATTTGACTTTTTCCAGAGCCTCATTCAGTTGCTTTGTTGTTACCACTTCAGAGATGCCAGGTGGGTGACTTTTGGGTTGTCCCACCTCATTGTCCCCTGTGTTTGCCTTTGTTGAACTGGATGTGTGGGTTTCATCTTGTTTAAGTGTCTTCTCATTTTTTCTTTCTTTTTATTCCTGTGGTGATGCTTGTAAATTGCCTATAGTAAGTTGCTTTATTGCTAGTATTTAAAAACCTTAGGAGATGGCTACTCCTGTGAGGCATCTTCTAGGTGTAGCTTGCTCTGGGGTTTTGAGTCTGTTGCAATATCCTACCTCTTCAGTTTGTTAGAGATGAGAAGTTGCTGCCTGTTTGGACCAGTCCTTGGTTCTTTGGCACTGTGCCACAGTATTTTCTGTGATTCTTAGTCAATCTCAGTCATGGAATACCAGGAAGAACAGCTGTTTAGAACATTTATGTCACTTTTGTCTATAGTGGTATCAAAAGCATCAAACACAGCCTAGAAAATGACAGACTGAGCTAACCAGTTATTTTCCACTTTTAACCATATAATCTAGAATTGTGGTTATATAACAAAATCTAAAAGAAACCAGAAAATTATATGCAGTGTTCAAGTCCTTAATATGTCAATTTACCCTCAGGGGTTAAAATTTAAAATGAGTTAAGGAGAAAATAGAGAAGTGGAGGAAGAGGAAGGAATTAGAGTAAGGCTGGAGGACAAAGAGGGATCATGCTAACTTCGGAAAACTGGTGCAGAAGACTGGAGGGAAAGAGAGAAGGGAGGGATAAAAGGAAGAACAGAACAGAACCACAGCCACAAAGAGGCTAGAAACTCCATTTACACTCATATGAAGACAAGATTGAACAATGAAGAGAAAAAAACCACCACCACAACAACAAAAAACAAGAGGGAGGGAAAAGAGAAAAGAAAAACATTCATTTCCTGGTTTGTCTCTGCTGTTGCTGGTAGACAATGTGTGCAGACAGAGTCCTGTTCTGTGCTGATCCATTCCTGCAAGCCAGCAGTAGCTTTTTGGCAGGGTAGTGGATAATCTCAGCAAGCCTGCCCTTCTGGCCAAGGCCAGACTCATTCAGCCTGCAGCCATCAACTCACCTTCTGTGGGCCTGAGCCCTGCTGGGAGCTGTAGATGGAACCTACAGCTGCTCTGAGTTCTGAGCTCCATCGCCCCCTCCAAGATGGTTCCTGGCCAATTGCTCTCAGTGTGGTATGACTGATCTCTCAGCTCTCATTGCCAGCCAGTGCAATCCTTCATGTCTGCTACTCTCTTGCACTGCTGTGTCTCTCCATGGAGGCCTCTAGGGTCACCAGCAGTCACTCTGTGTCCACAGGTTTGGACCGCTCCTGTTGTGCAGCAAGTCCTGAATCAGGGAGGAGCCAGTGGCTACCTCCTTCTTCTTTGTTGAATTTTCTCTCTTCAATCTTTCCATGGGCTTCAAACTGCACTTCAGATCCTTCCTGGGTCCAGGGGACCCATTTGCCTCTCTTTTTGCCTTCCTCGAGTTGCTATATTCCAGCATCTGGACAGTGGCTCTCACAGAGGCTCTTTCTCTGATGCTCACCACTCTGCCATCTTGTGTCTGTTTGGAAATTCTTAACTTATCCGAACTTTAAATAGAGTGCTAGTAGATTCACTGTCGTGGAAGTGTGTGCTGGAGAGAAACTAAATTTGTGGCTAAACAATCTCTGCTAGTGCATCAGAAAGATCAAAGGATGAGTATATATATTCATATATACAGAGGACTCTTTGAGGGTACTGAGAATGTGACTCATGGATCTTCAGAGTTGTCTCAACATAGATGAATGAGACATAGATGTATTATCTAGGAATGATTTGTGGAATTACTTGAGTGATATAATGAATCCCTGTGACATACCCAAAAATTTCTGAAAATATATTTTCAGAAGCAATGCCATAGGGGACTAAAGGTAACAGAGAAGATGAAATTAAAAAGGGCTGTGGGATTCCTAAAATTATACAGGTGATATAGATTTATAAAATTACACAGCTGAGCCAGGCATGGTGGCACATGCCTGTAATTCCAGCACTTGAGAGGCAGAGCCAGGAGGATTACTTCAAGTCCGAGGCTAGTCTGGGCTATGTAGTGAGTTCAAGCCCAGTCTGAACTACTCTTTGAGACCTTGCCTCAAAAACTAACCAAACAAAAATATTCACCTGTTAACTCATGAAAAAGAATAATTATCAGAGTGGAGTCATGAGCTTGGGAGATGGAACCATGTGCCTG
This sequence comes from Erethizon dorsatum, assembly GCA_028451465.1. Taxonomy (NCBI): domain Eukaryota; kingdom Metazoa; phylum Chordata; class Mammalia; order Rodentia; family Erethizontidae; genus Erethizon; species Erethizon dorsatum. The sequence goes on from CM051829.1 coordinate 84,568,601, forward strand.
GAAGGGAGAACTGTGAACCATAGACAATATTTCACAGAGGAACTTTCAACCTATGTTTATCAGGTGGAGTTTGTACTTGTTTGGAAGTTATGGTTTGTGTTTTCTTCTATTTTTCTGTTTTTGAACCTGAATATTTGCAACTATTGTCTTATGCCTACATGCTACTCTATTTTGGAAAATGTATGTATCAGTCAGTGTTTTACGAGAGAAACAGATATAACACAATGTGGGAGAACACCAAGCCATGTTCTGAAAAATTAAGCCCTTGCTTCCATCTTTACCTTGCCTTTACTTCAACCCTATTTACTGATATATACAGAGCTGGCTACATAGAAGCAGATTTCTCCTTAATTGGCCAAAAGAATGTGATCAAGTCCAGCCAAGGCACCAATGTGTCTCATTGTAGCAGCAGGAGAGAATTGCCAACACCGCTGATGGCTTGAATGGGGATTCCAGCAAAAGCCTGTGAAATTCCAGGGCTAAGACATGAGATAACATCTCAGCTGATGCCATGGGACTTAAAAAGAATTTTGCCTTCCTGGCACTAAAAGTGCTGGCCTTGCATACATCAAGTTTTCTGCTGCATAACTAATTGGGGAGCCTCTGTGCCTGGTGCAAGAGTGCTCTGTTTCTCCTTACACACCATGCCTACAAAGTTTCTCTTCCATGCACTATATTGCAACTCCCACTCACCTCCCTGATTGGTACAAGTAAAAGCCATGATCTACCTAACTCTTGGCCCTTTGTTTCACCAAGAGGACTGGGTCATCCCAGAGCCCCTTCAACTGCAGATTTTTCCCTCTTTGTCTTCTTTTTCATTCATGTGCCATATTGCCAGGTGGGAGACCTGAACCCTCTGCAGGGGTTTTTGTCATACAAGATATAAAAGTGTATAAAAAATTACAAGATCAGCTTATGATGATCACCCACAGAGTTGGATGAAGAAGTGTGCAGAGCAGGTCTGCAGAGTGGAGACTGAAAGTTTCAGTCCAAGGTCTGGAGTTCACTGTAGTGTTGATGTAAGTCTATCAGGATCTGCAGTGGAAGCTGAAGAGTCTGCACTAGAAGGCTGAAGAATCTATGATGGAAGTCTGAAGAGTCTGCACTGGAAGGCAGAAGACGATGTCCAAGCTGAAGTTGAAGACTGGAGCTCCTCCTAAGAATGGAAGCAAATCTGTCCTTCCTCATTTCCCCTTTATACCATCCAGGTGACAAGCCACCTTAGGGTGGGTCTTCTACACTCTAGGTTGTAGAATTGATAGCCAATTTAGTTAAGCTTCTAAACTCAAACTGACATAATCAACCATTGCAATGTACTTGAATCATGAGTTTTCCAGGCTCACAGATGGAGAGGAGTTGTGCCTCATGATGGATAAAATCCGATGCCTTGTCTATACCTAATTTAGATTATTTAGATAATGAATTTTAGGACTATCTGAGCCAATACAACTCAGGTGTGATTTTGTACTTGCATTGATGCTATCTTTGTTGATATTTTTGGAAGTCAGCTTTGGATCTTTGTGGGTTGTAGTAGGAACTGTGGTAGGCAGCATAATGTCCTCTCAGAGATCATATCCTAAGCCCCAGTTACTGAGTCCCTGTAAATATTTTACCTTACATAGCAAAAGGCAAATTGCAGGTATGATTAATTTAAGGACTTTTTAAAAATTTGTCTTTCTTTGGAGGGGTGAAGTTGTGCCTCAAAGTAAATTGCACACCTAGCAGGCTCCAGGATCTGGGTTCTATCCCCAGCACTAAAACAAAATAAATAAATATATATATTTATAGAACCAACTCAGGAGGAGAAAGTCTCAGGAAAACAGTCCCAAGCTGAAAGTTCTATGGCTATTTATTTGTAACTCAAGGACATGGGAATGAAGGTGTAGAAAAAAAACATTTGCAACGTTTGTAAAGAAGATCTGGTCAAAGTACAGGGAAGAAACAAGAAGGTCTGCTATGCGAGGCATATTGACCTAGTTTCAGCAAGCTTATCAGGTTAGGAGGAACACAATGGCCAGAGCAAATATATCTGAGAATAAGTTATTGTTGATTCTGCTTAGCTGTTGCCTCTGCAGATCTGGCCTTATATTTATCACGCATTACAGGAGCCCTGGATTGTTGCCCAGGAGTCCCTTCTTGTTTACATTCACTTCAATGACTCCTCTAACCAGAGTGTTCTCAACATTTTCCCCTTTCTTATTTTATAACTTTGATTAAGCAGAGGGGTGGGGAGTGTAGTGTAGGCAGGTATTGGGCTTGGTGTAGGAATGTCACGACTTCCACAAGGAGGATCTGTTGAAACAGCATACAGAGCACTCTAAGAACTGCAAGAAAGAGCATAAAAAAGATTATTGTAATAATTATAAGAACCCAAATATGAAAGTTGAGACTAGAGAACCAGTTTCCAGGATTAAGCCAATGGTACTATCATTAAGATGATCCAAAGTGACATTGCAAGCTTCCATTTGAAGTTTATTAAGTTCAGCTTGAAGTCAGTCTTGGAGATTAGTAATATCTTTATCCAGATTTATATGAAAGGCATCATGGATAAGGCATTGGATATCTTCTCAAGATTCATGATGATTAAATGAAATAGAAGTAATGCACAGAGTGATACCCAGCATCACAAGTAAGCTGACTACCTGTTCATAGGACCTGTTGGTGTTTGTTGAAACAGCTGACAGCTGCTTCAAGGATGTCAAGGATTTGTAGAAATTTTTTATCAATATTAGCTTGAGTCAGTAATTCTGAGGTAACCTTTTGGAAATAGCTATTCATAATCTGAATAGTTTGGATAAAATGAGTCAAAGTAACGACTGGAGTCACTGCCATAGCAGCCAATGTAGTAGCCACAATAATAAATGCAGTTAGAATGCTCATAAATGTTTTGGTCTGATATGTTCAAATGCTGAGGTAATTTGTTCAAGTGCTGAATTTTCTGTCCACTCTTGAGTGAAATTGGTGGAGATCCATGCTGCAGCTTGTTGTCTGAGTACCATAATATGTATACGGTTTCACTGAGAAATATTAACAATTATTTATATACTATTGAGGCTGGAAATGAACACAGTAACTACTATCAGTCATATTGGTGACTATGCACAATGGAAAATTTTCTGCCAGGAAATACAAAGTGTGGGGTAACAGGTGCCAAACTTTGGAATAACCAAAGTGGATATAGTCTCTCTCACCGTCCCTTAAGGACCAGGGAAATGACAGTTAAGCTCCACATGCACAAGGGATATAATTAGAAAAAAGAGGTACTTTTGGATCTATCATGTAACTATGTCAAAGATAGCTGAGGCAAGAACATGAGCCCAATAAACCTTGTCACTTACTTGAAGTATATGTCAGCAAAGTAAAAAAGATAAGAAGCCTTTTTACCTTTGTAATTTTTAAATTGTAAGTGCTTGTGTAATCATTGCAAGAAACAGGTTTTCAGAAGTGAAGAGAATTCTCATGATTTGCAGTGTGTCACTTAGTGCCACATGGTAGGGATTAACAACCTTTTCAGGAACCCAAAGAGGACCTGTGGGTGACAAAATATGCATAGTCCCTCCCCCAAGTGAGAAATATTATAGGGCCCAGTCGTTGTGGAATGGATGAGGTCTTAGTAAAAACCATTGCCTTTTCTCTGTCCTTTATGAGAGTGAAAGTGTTTCTCTACTGCTGTGAAACCTTCTGAGTTACAATTTTAGAAAATCAAAGTAAAGAGTGCTTTATATACTTGTTATTGGGGGGGTTTCTCTATTATATTACCCCTTTTTGTTTTAATAATTGGAATTTAAGGAGCCCATGAGCTTAACCTTGCAGTTATAAGGCATACCTGTGACATGTTTAATATGTTAGAGTTTATAAAATGTTTAAAAAGAATTTAAGTATAGTCAGGTCCATTATCAGTTGTAATTTGTGAGGGTAGTCCCATTACAGAAAAACATGAGAATAAGTGATGTTTAATATGTTTTATAGTTTCACCTAATTGTAAAGAGGCATGTGTGTAACTGGAATAGGTATCAATAGAGGCATGGATATATTCAAGTTTATCAGAAGGGTTATGATGAGTTATGTTTATTTGTTAAATTTTATTGTCTTTTAACTAGTGGGGATTGATTCTTGTCTGAAGAATAGATTTTAACTGTTTTTCACAGTCAGAGCATGTATGAAAAACTTTTTAAGCTTGTTTATATGTGATGTGGAAGGATAAGACAAGGGCCTTAGCCCCTTGATGAAAGAATTGATGAGAAGCAAGAACCTCATTCATAGATGTAGAGAATATAACTAAAACATCTGCGTGAGCATTGTCCCCCACTAGAGGGCCAGGGATGTTAGAGTGAGAGCATGTATATGTAACATAAAAAGATTAGGTTCACTGCCTGACAAGTGTTTGCAAATGTCTGAACATATGAAAGTATGTCTTTGTTTGAAAGCATCAGTTAAACCAGAGAGGAGAGTTGAGAATTGGGAAGGGTGACTGATGCAGGTCATGGCTGTAGTTCCTTAATCTTTGAGCAAAATTGAGATTTTAGAAGGTATAGCTTGGTCTTAACCAAGGTAACATGAGCAAAATCTTAAACTAACCAAAAATACATATTTTTTCTGTAAATTGTATCCTCCACAAACTTTTTTGACATATTTGAACTGACTCCTTTTGTTGCTCCTTTTTTCCCCCTTTCTTTTCTGATAGGGAAAAAAGTTTATATAAAATCCTCTCACATCAAAAATATACCTCTATATTTATATTTTTATTCATATTTTCTTCTTCATTCTACTATGTATAATCTTTCTATAACAGATCTGAAATTAGCCATTTAAATTTTAAACTGTCTCTTTTCTTCTCTCTTCTTTCCCCTCTGATCTCAGATTGTTACATTTTAAATTTGGTTGGCTCCCAACAAATCCCCAAGTAACCTTGACTAGTTTTCTTATCTATAAAGGCAGCAGGACAGCAAATTAATTCCTGTTATTGTAGGCTAATTATTTACAATGTACAAGAAATGTTTTAAGCATATCAATTAAACAAAAATACCAACTCACATTGGAAGCTAAAAGTAAATTTATCAATCAATTAAGATTTGTAACAGTAGACTGTTGTAAGTTTAGGAAACAGTATTTATGTCCAGTAGATGATCTGGGGCAATGTCCCAGTGTGATGCTTTCCTACTTTTGTTTTCCTAGGCTTAGAATTTATGTTTTTCTATTTTTGGTTGGCTCCCATGACTGTTTAGTTGTTTTTTTCCCAAATTGAAATGAAAGTGAAAGAGCAAAAGAGAAGCAAGCAAACTGTCCCCGCTTACTTAGCAATTAGACAGCTAAAAACCTCTGGGCTAAAAATCCTAACCTTTGACCTTATCACAAACATGCCAGGCTATTTCATGGCCATTAATGTCACCTTAGTGGGATTAAGATGAAGAGTTGGATATCTTTGTTCCTTTTCAGGCTTTGGGATGTTGGTCCTCCATGCTGATTTGCAGCAGTAAGTTGCATTACAGTTTCATACTTCATAGTTTCTCCTTCAATATTTCTTTCCTCCCATGGTGATTTTCAAAATTGCCTCATGTGTGGCACCACTTGTAACAGTGTGTGACCATGGTGGCACAGAGGATGAAAGATTACTCAGTGTCAAGATTCAGTCAGATCACCAAAAGGCCCAGAGAAGCTGATTCATAGAGACAACTCAACATGAGAAAGTCTCAAGCATACAGCCCAAAGCTGAAACTTCTATGGCTATTAATTAGTAACTCAATGATGTGAGAACAAAGATGTAGAAGAAAAGCATATGCAACATTTGTATAGGATTTTTGTTTAGCGTACAGAGAAAAAAATAGGAAGATCTGCTATGTGATGCATGTTGACCTAGTTTCAGCAAGCTTATGAGGGCAGGAGAATCACAATGGCCACAGCAAACATCACTGAGGAAACCTTAGTGCTGATTCTGGTTAGTTGTTGCCTCTGCACATCTGCTGTAATCTTTAACCATGCCTTACAGGAGCTCTCAATTTTTGCCCAGGGGTCACTTCATTTTTATGTTCATTTCAAGCACTCCTCTGTCCAGAGTTTCTCCACACTTCACTTCATCCTCCTTTCCCAAAATAACCAAAGTGGTCAAATATTGATTCTATCAAAGAATTATAGTTAGCCATATTCAAAGTACATCACGCAAAAGCAACTAAACAGATCTGTATACTAGCAACAAAGTCTAGACTATAAGCATCCACAAATCTCAGCATCCCCCAAAAAAATTTGAAAAAATGAAAAGGCAACACAGTGTTTCCCAAATACCCTGACTCCCTCTAAGTGAATACAGGGGCACTAAGCAGATGAATAGTAAATGTCACAAACCAGAATTTCTCAAAATCATACCAGAGGAGGTTAGAAAACAACTCAAAGAGATACTCAGCAGGATTAAAGGAGATATAACTAACATATGATGGAAGTAATAACCAAAAAAGATGCAGAAGTTATCAGAAGTCACTAATGGAAAGCTAGATGAGCTTAAAAATGATACAAACATGAATGAACAATTCACCAAAGAGAGTACATGGAAGAGTTTCAGTCAGAAATCCAGGAGACTAAACATTATATTGAAAGTATGGGCAGCAGGGTGCACCAATGTGAGGACAAAATTTTGGAACTAGAAGACAATAATGCCAGCAAAGAATGAATACTCAGACATCTTAATACCAGCAAGAGAAAATGAAAACTTGATCCAACATTTGCTAAATGGTGCAAAGAAGACTGATCTAAGAACATTGGAGTAAGTGAAAAATAAAAAGACAACAGAAATGTCATGAAAATCCGGTTCACAAAAATGATGGCAACAATCTTTCCAAATATAGGAAAAAAATAAACATACAGATAAGTGAGACATGTAGAACAGCAAATATCCATGACCAAAACAGAACCTGTCTATGCCACATTTAACTCAAAATTCCAGAAGTCTATCACAGGGACAAAAATCATAAAAAGGTATTAGCAAAAAGAAACAAATCACATATAAATGTAAAACTATGTGAATCAAAGCAGATTTCTCTACAGAAACCTTAAATAACAGAAGGGCTTGGGGTGAAGTGTTTCAAACCCTAAAGGATAACAACTTACAATGCTGACTTATGTATCCTGAAAATTTTTCCTTTAAAATCAATGGAGAATTAAGATATTTCCACAACAAGGAGCATCTCAAGAAATGCCTAACCACAAAGCCAGCATTAAAAACATTATGAAGAATATCTAGAAAGAGACAATGAAACATAAAGTGTCAATAAGTCAGAGGATCAGTATACTTTGTGGGACGAACAGCTAGAAAACTGGGGAGAAGAGAGGAAATCAGCAACAGGAAAATAATGTAATGACAGGAATAAGTCAGTAGCCCTCAATAATAACTCTCAATGTGAATTGTCTCAATTTCCCAGTCCAGAGACACAGATTGGCAGAATGGATTAAGGAATAAAACCCAACAATATACAGCATACAGAAATCACATTTAATTAAAAAGATACAACTTTAAACTCAAAAGATGGAAAACAATATTCCATGCAATAGGAATACAGAAAAAGCAAGAGTTAGTATTCTAATTTCAGAAAAATTGGGTTTCAAGATAATACTGATCAGAAGAGAAAAAGAAATTCATTCCATATTAAGGGGAACAATTCAACAGGAAGAGATAAGAATTATAAATATATATGCACCAAATACTGGCACAACTGATTTCATAGAACAAACACTAATTCGCCTGAAAAATCAGAAATACAATGGAATAATAATGGGGGACCTCAATAACCCACTGTCACAAATGGACAGTTCAACTACACAAAAATTCGACAGAGAAATATCAGAGCTGAGTCAAATGGACCTAATAGAACAAATAGACTTAATAGGTATCTACAAAGTGTCCCACACAACAACAGAATGCACATTCTTCTCAGGAGCACATGGAACTTTCTAAAAAATAGATCACATACTAGCTAATAAAACATGCTTAAGTGGGCCGGTGAGATGGCTCAGCGGCTTAAGTGCCTGCCTGGCAAGCGCGAGGGCCCGAGTTCGACTCCCGGATCCCACATACGAAAAAGGGGCCGGTGATATCGCTCAGTGGCACAGGCGCCTGCTGGCGCGCGAGGTCCTGAGGTCGACCCCCCGGTACCCACCAAAAAAAACAAAAAAAAAAAAAAAAAAAAAACATGCTTAAGTAAATGGAGAAATTCCAAATTATCCCATGCATATTATCAAATAAACCTACAATTAAACTAGAAATCAATGATGAAAGAAACATAATCTATGCAAACACATGGAAATTAAATAATACTTTCTTGAATAATCAATGGGTCATAGATGAAATTTAAAAGAAATTAGACAGTTTCTACAGCTGAACAATAATGCCAGTATGACATACCAAAACCTATGGGATTCAAAATAAGTAGTTATAAGAAGGAAGTTCATAGCTGTAAATTACCACATCAGAAACACAGAATAAGCTAGATAGTTTAATAATGCACCTTAAGAACATAGAAAAATAAAGATCAATCCAAACCCAAAGCTAACAAATGGATGGAAATTTAAAGATCAGGGCAGAAGTTAATGATATTGAGACTAAAATACATACAAAATATCAATGAATTGAAGAATTTTTTCTTTGAATGATTAAACAAAATAGACATACCCTTAGCTAATATTACCAAAATAAGGAAGGAAAAGACCCAGATCAATGGAATTAGAAATGAAAATAATGAAATCACAATGGATTCTGCTGAAATCCGGGATATTATTAGTAACTACTTTGAGAACCTGTATGCTAATCAAATGGAAAATTCAGAGTAAATGGATAAATTCCTAGATACATATGAACTACAAAAGCTGAACCAAGAAAAATACTGAATAAACCAATATCAGAAAATGAAAATTAAAAAGAAATTTTAAAACCTTACCAACTGAGAAAACCAATGTTCTACAGATTCACTGCCTAATTCTACAAGAAATTTAAAGAATAGTAACACCAGTACTCCTCAAACTCTTTAATAAATTTGAAAGAGAAGCAGTATTTCCAAAGTCATTCTTGGAAGCAATCATTATCTTGATTCCAAAACCAGAAAAAAACTAACCAAAAAAGAGCACTACAGGTCAATTTCTTTAATATACATAGAGGCAAAATCATCAATAAGATACTGGCAAACATAATACAGCCAATCACCAAAATGATCATATATCATGATGAAGTAGGATTTATTCAAGGGATGCAGGGATGGTTCAACATATTCAAATCAATAACTGTATACACCATATAAATATAAAAAAGTAGAAAAATTATGATTTTGTCCAACCTCTATTCATTCAAAAGGGCCGGTGAGATAGCTCAGCGGCATAAGCACCTGCCTGTCAAGCGTGAGGTCCTGAGTTCGACTCCCGGTCCCACATGCGAAAAAAGGGCCAGTGATACCGCTAAGTGGCATGGGCACCTGCTGGCATGAGAGGACCTTAGTTTGACCCCTGCTACCCACAAAAAAAAATACCTGAAAAAGTAGGAAGAGAACATCTTTATCTCAACCTGATGAAAGCCATCTATGACAAATCAACTGCCAACATCATACAAAATGGAGAGAAGCTGAAAGCTTTCCCTGTAAAATCAGGAACAAATTAAGGATGTTCACTATCACCATTTATGTTTTATATACTTCTCAAAACATTGCATAGGGCAATAAGACAGGAGAAAATAAAAGTGATACAAATAGAGTAGGAAGAAGCTGTTATCATTATTTGTTGATGACACGATCCTCTACATAAAAGACCCTAAAAATTCCACCAAATCTATTAGAACTAATATCAAAATTCAGCAGTTTCACAGAATAAAAGGTCAACATTCAAACATCAAGAGCGTTCTTGTACTCAAATAATAAATTTACTGACATGAAAATTAGCGAAAAAATACCCTTCACAATAGCATGCAAGAAAGTTGAAGTACTTAAGAATTAACCTAAGGAATGAAAGAACTCTACAATTAAATGTGCAGTGCTCTGTAAAACGAGATTGAAGAAGATATCAGAAAATGGAAAGATATCTCCTCTCGTTTGATAGGCAGAACCAATATAGTCAAATGGGCCATATTTCAAAAGCTTATATAGATTTACTGCAATCCAAATCAAAATATCCGTAACATTCCTCACAGAATTGGAGAAATCAATCTAAAAATTCATATTGAACCAGAAAAGAACAGACAAAAAGAATAGAAGAAAGAGAAACAACTTCAAACACATTCAGGTCTGTTATTTTTGACAGAGGGACCAAATCCCTTTGCTGGAGGAAAGATAGCCTCTTTAATAAATGATGCCGGGAAAACTGGCTGTCCACATGGTGAAGGTTGAACCTCAACCCGTATCTCTCAACTTGCACTAAACTATGAATAAAATGTATCAAAGATCTAAACATTAGAACAGAAACAATTAATCTGCTGGAACACAAAATAAGTAAAACTATCAAAGACGTATGTGTATGCAAAAACTTCCTGAACAAAACACGAGAAACAATAGTGAGAATCAACAAATGGGATCATATCAAACTGAAAAAGCTTCTAGAAAGAAGAGGAGGGGCCGGTGAGATGGCTCAGTGGCATAAGCGCCTGCCTTGCAAGCGCGAGGGCCCGAGTTCGACTCCTGGATCCCACATACGAAAAAGGGGCCGGTGATATCACTCAGCGGCACGGGTGCCTGTTGGCGCGCGAGGTCCTGAGGTCGATCCCCCCGGTACCCACAAAAAAAACATTTAGAAAGAAGAGGAAATCAAGAACAGAGTGAAGAGACAACCTATAGAATGGAAAATGTTTTGCCAGTACTCCTAAGACAAAGGATTAAAATCTAGAATATATAACAAACTCAAAAGAATACACTCCCTCAAATTTAAAGACCCAGCTTGGGTTGTTTCCAAGATTTAGCTATTACAAACTGCTGCTATGACATGGGTGTACATATATCAGTGAAATGCCCATCAACTAAGGACTGGGTAAAAAAGTTTTTTTATGCAATAGAGTATTATTCAGCCATAAAGAAGGACAAAGAAAGACATTCCTAGGTAAATGGACGACTTTGAGACCATACTCTTAAATGAAATAAATTAGACATGCATGTGTAAATATTGCATTGTTTCATTGTTGTAAGATATCAAAATGGTAAATAAGGACCAAAGTGTATAATAGGTATTGTGAAATAGGAAGAAATAGTGCAAACAGAGGGGAACTAGGGAAGGGAGATGGGGAAAGGAAGAAAGGGAACAGGAATAAAAATAAAAGGATAAAATGGAAAAAAGCTTTGAAAATAAGGAGGGGAAGAGGGTTGATGGGAGGGGAGGGAATTTAAAAATAAAACAGGAACCAGGATATATCATGTACAGGTACAAATTTCCTATGATGGATGTGATCATTATGTATATTTAAATTGTACCAAAATTAATAAAAATATTTTGGAAAAAATAAACTCCAAATTTTAAAATGGGCATCTGAAATGAATACACTTCTCAGATGAAGAAATACAAGTGGTCCATAAATACATGAAAAAAATGTTCAATGTCACCGGCCATTTGATGGACACAAATTTAAGCAACATTCAGATTCCATTTCAGTCCAGAAAGAATGACTACCATCAAGAAATCAACCAATAACAAATACAGTGAGCCTTTGGGGAAAAAGAAAGCCTTCATTGTTGGTGTGACTGTAAACTGATACACCCCTATGGAAATCAGTATGAAGATTCCTCAAAAAACTAAAAGTAGAAATTCCATTTAACCCAGCTTTTCCCCTTGTAGGTATTTTCCCCAAAGAGTTAAGGACGTCAAAGTACAGTGATGTATGCATACCCATGTTTATAGTATCAAAATTCATAATGGTTAAATATTGTAAACAGCCTATACACCCATCAACAGATAAGTGAATAAAAATATGATGTTTATACAAAATGCAGTACTGCTCCACCATATAAATGGATAAATGAGTGACTTGTAAGAAAATTGATGCACATTTAGAGCATAATGTTGAGTGAAGTAACTCAGATACACAAGTTTAAAGTTATGAAAATTATACAAATAATGTAGACTGAACAATATACATTTGAATGAAGCATGGGTCACTGAAGAAATCAGTTGTCAAATTTAAAAAATCTTAAAATCAAATGAAAATAGAAACAACATAATTGAGCTATCAGGATAGAGGTAAAGAATATAGAAAAAAATGTCTATAGATGTGAGTGACTATTTTTAAAGAAACAGAACAAATAAATAATCTAATAATCAATTTTAAGATACTAGAAAAGCAAGAGAAAAACAAAACACAAAACCAATAGAAGGAAAGAAGCAATAACATTCAGAAGAGGAAAATAAAATAGAGACTAAAAGAAAAATAAAAAGGATCAAAGAGTGGACATGGTGGTTCACTCTTGTAATCCCACCACTGTGGAAGGATGAGGGAGGAGAATTACAAGTTTGAGCCTATCCTGTGCAACTCAGTAACTTAGCAAGACCTCGTCTAAAAATAAAAAATAAAAGGATAGATGTAATATTAAGGCTTTGGATTCAAACCCCAACATCACAAATCCAAGAAATATAGCTTGATCTTTGAAAAGATAAACAAGATTGAAAACTCCTTAACCAAACTCACCAAAAAAAGTGAAAGAAGATTCATATTAATACATAAAATAATAACTATCATTAGGGAATATTTTGAAAACTGTGAAAAAGGTCTATTACATAGAGTGCTTGGTATTATGTGCAGCTCCAACATTCACTGGTGGTTGGAGAAAATATCCCCTGTGGCTGAAAACTTTCCAAATATATTGAAAACAATACCCATATATGCAAGAAGCTCAATAAATTTAACAATAAAATATTTGAATAGAATAAATAGAGATTCACTAACAGTTATATTATAGTGAAAAGTGCTTAAAGTCAAAGACAAGGAGTGTCTTAGTTACTTTTCTCTCATTGCTGAGAAAAAATACCCAATATCCCAAGTTAAAAGGAGGAAAGTTTTATTTAGCTTGCAGTCTGTAGAGGTCTCAGCCCAGCTGGCTCCCAGACAGAATGGCACATTGAAGAGGGGCAACCATTCAAGGTGGCAGAAGACAGCAAAAGTAACAAGAGACCTTAACAGCACCTTTCTGCCCCTTTTATACTCTATGTAGGCTACTGGGATTAGGGTGATGCCAAACCAATGAGTGGACTGATTTTGTAATCACACACCTAATCCCAGCAGCACACACTCTAGGTTCCGGCACCTCTGAAAATGCCACATCTAATACTGGCATTGGGGGAACATCTATGCACAAACCATAACATTCTGCCCCTGGTCTCCAAAGACTCATGTACATTTCTTCACAAAAAAGGCATTTAGGCCATTGCCAAGAGTTGACAAATTCCTAACAGTTATTGCTAAAAAGTCTAAGTCCCAAGTCTCCTTTGAGATTTAAGGCAAACTCAGGTGTAAGCCCCAGTAAAAGAAAGTTAAACACGTCCAACATTTTTTTTTTTTGTGGGTACCGGGGGTCGACCTCAGGACCTCGCGCGCCAGCAGGCGCCCGTGCCGCTGAGCGATATCACCGGCCCCTTTTTCATATGTGGGTTCCGGGAGTCGAACTCGGGCCCTCGCGCTTGCCGGGCAGGCGCTTAAGCCTCTGAGCCATCTCACCGGCCCAACGTCCAACATTTAATGGCACAAGATAAATATTATCTTTTTAAAAGGTTCAAATAGGAGGATACAAAGGAATGGACAAAAGCAAGTCCAAAATCCAGAAGGGCAAACATTAAGTACTATAGTTCCATATGCAGCACCTGAGGCAATCTGTGGCAAGATGCAAACTCCAAAAGGCTAAGGTGTCTTTGCCATTATGACACTGCTGGTGGTTGTAGCTCCCATGGCTCCTCTCTGGGGCCAGCTCTGCTCCCTCCTTGCAGTTTTCCTCAGATGATCCACATTCCTCACTTCTCCAAAATTCTGGTGTCTCCACTGCACCTTTGGCTTCACCCTCACAGCTTCATACACTGCCCACTTAGGGGAAAACTGCTTGGCCGCCCAGGCCTCCTTCTGAAATCTGGGTGGAATCTTCTTGACCCCATAACTCTTGCATTTTGCATGTACCTAAAACCAGCACCACATGGGTGATGCCAAAGTCTGCTGCCAGCTGGAACAGTAGCCAGGCTTTTTTCTCTTTTAGCTGTAGGGGTTGAGTGTCTGGATCACAGAGCATTCTGAATCCAATTCCAAGGAAAATTTTCTCTAGTCTGTTGCCATTCTGAAACATGGTGCTCTGGGGATTTCTTCTCAAAGCAAAGTTTTTTCACATTTTCCACTGTGAGCCTGCAAAGGATGGAGTCCTGCTGCTTCTTGTGATGCCCTCAGGCCATCTTTTCTTTTTTCTTGTTCCTTCTCAGCAATCAAGATCTCCTCTGCTCTAGCTTTGCAGTCCACAGCTTTCCTGGAACTTCCTTTCTGGCCAAACTCAAAACATTTTAAATCATTCTGCTGGGCTCTTTGCTCTTGATTCTCAAAATAAATGTGGCTAAAAGCCTCCAACAGTAGCCATACCACTGCCTCAATATTAGACTCCCTTGAATTTTCTACTACCAGATTAATTATTCTGCTATCCTTAATCTCAGTCCAGGGCAAAGTCTCTGGACATGAACAAAATGCAGTCAAACTTTCTGCCAAGGCATAACACACATCATCTGGAGTCCAGCAGCCAATGGTGTCCTTCCCAGCACAAACCTCCCAAGCCTGGTCTTTACTGCCTTTCTGGTCTTGTAATCTCCCTACAGTATAATACAATACCATTTAAGGCATTCCAGCTCTACTTTTTCAGCAACATCTCCAAATTATTTCCAAACTCTTCCCATAAGACATTCCCAAAGTTTCCTGAATTACATGGTCAGGTATACTCACAAAAATGACCCAACTTCTCTAGTACCAAATTCTTAGTTACATACCCAACATCACAAGTTAAAAGGAGGAAAGTTTTATTTAGCTCTCAGTTGGTAGAGGTTTCAGTCTATAATTGGCTGGCTCAAAGGCAGGGTGGCACATGGCAGAGGGCAACCATTCACAGTAGCAAAAGACAGAAAAAAACAAGAGGCATTAATAGTGCCTCTCTGCCCCTTTTATACTCTATCTAGGCTACTGGTATTAGGGCAGTGCCAAATCAATTAGTAAACTGACTTAGAAATCACACACCCTTAATCCCAGCATCGCACACTCTAGATACAAACCATAACAAGAAATCTTGAAAATATAAAAAAGCCATTACTTACAATGTTATTCCATAAGAAAAAAAAAACTGACTTCTCACCAGAAAAAATGTGGTTCAAAACCATTGAGCCCACATATTCGATGTGGTCGAAGAAAAAAATACTAAATATTCCATATGTTGCAAATCATAGTAAAGAAATGAAGGCAAAATACTTTCTCATATAAATAAAAAGAGACTGGCTGCCAGCAGACTCATGTTAAATAAAACTACAGGAAATTCTTCAAGCTCAAAAAACAGAGACCACAGGTAAAGGTAATATTGAACATATAAAAGATAGTGCAAGGTATACACTATGTTATTATTTTTCTCCTAATTTATATTGTTTGCTCTACAACATATAGAAAAGTAATATATACATAATTGCTAGTAATAGTCCTGAATAGGTGGTGCAAATGAAGCTGACTTGGGCTAATATGAAATAATTATAGCAAGGTATTTGGGGTTATATAAAATGTGTTAAATTTATGGAATATTTGTAGTACATATATCCATACAATATAGAATAGTGCTACGATATATATATATATATATGTATATGTGTGTATGTGTATTGTATTGTATTATAAGTAATATAGCACTGTAATATATATTGGAAATATTAAATTATATTTAATGTAGCACTAAAATTAAACTTGTATAAATGTTATGTTAATCCTAATAAGTTAAGGTGCATGATATACCCTGGAGCAACAACTAAAATATGCTTCAAATAGTGAAAAACTGATTAAAGATATTACAATACTAACTTTGAAAACACTTAATGCAAGTGAAAGAAATCATGGAGGATTAGAGCAATAAAAACAAGAGACATATATTAAACAGAAAGTATTATAGGGCTGGTGAGATGGCTCAGCGGCTTAAGCGCCTGCCCGGCAAGCGCATGGGCCCGAGTTCGACTCCCAGAACCCACATAAGAAAAAGGGGCCGGTGATATCGCTCAGCGGCACGGGCGCCTGCTGGCGCGCGAGGTCCTGAGGTCGACCCCCTGGTACCCACACACAAAAAAAGAAAGTATTATAGAAGGGGTAAGATAATGGAGTAGAAACAAGCAGTGAAGTATAACCTTTCTGGGACATACAGTCAAGACAGATGAGAGAACAATTTGGTGAAGAAAAAGAAGTGAATATCTGGGAATTAGAGAGGTGCTGATAGAAAGACTAGAAACTGCAGATGAGCTGGAGAGATGAAGCACAGCACCAACACAGAATCATAGCCATTGGAAGGCTCACCCCAGCCCCTGGGAAGGGGAAATTGGCTCCAATGATGCAGAGTAATCCCAGAGGGTCAATGGCTTGAATGAGAGATAGCAGACTGGGCTGGCAACAACAGCCCCAAGAGAAAACCACAGCTATTATAAAGTGAAAATACAGCAGAGCATTTTTCTCTGAAAGTGACTGGCAAAGGAGGCTGAGGTGGGGAGGAAGTCCAGCGCTGCACCCACCATATCAGAGAGGGTTTAATAAGGTGCCACCTCAGGAAGGGGTTGTTTGAATAGAACCACAGAGCAACTGCAGAACAGCTCTACTCCAGAGTTTCTGGTGTCACTCTTCCACAGGTCTGGGTGGGAGACAGCTATGGGGTGGGAAGAGCTGGACACAAATTCCTTGAGAAATTTAAGTTTAACCAGGAGGGACATGATGACCCCACCCACTATTGTGTGAATACGGGCCTGGAGTGTGGCTTTCAGAGGCAGCTGGGTCTGAAAGTGATATTAAGTCAAGTATTCTGTTATACTTCCACCCCACTACCTTCACCATGCACAGAGATAAAGAGTCTGTTTACTTTCCTCATCTACCATTGTGAACAAAGATGTGCATAGGCTTGGAACCCCTAAAAGAAAATAACATTCTGCTGAGACTTATATATCTTGACAAGCTATCTTTCAAAACCGATGATCAAATAAGGTATTTCCTTAACAAAAACACCTCAAAAAAGTTATCATCACCAAACCAGCAATCCAAAACATTCTCAAGGATAACCTAGAAAGTGACAAGTAAGTCAACAATGTCAAAAATTCTAATAGAATGAATACACCAGTCTGGTTGGGTAGATAAGCAGAAGTAGAAAAAGGGAATAAACACCTGGAAAACAATTTAATGTCGGGAATTATTCAATATCTTTCAGTAATAACTACAAATGTGGATGGTCTCAATTCCCCAATTGAAAGACACAGATTGGCAGAATGGATTGAAAAATGAAAACTTACTTTATGCTGCATACAATAAAAATATTTAATCCAAAAAGACATTCATAGACTAAAAATGAAAAGATAGAAAACAATATTACATGCAATGGGATCACAAAAGCACATGTGATTAGCTATCCTATTTTCCATCAAAGTACACTTCAAGCCAAAACTGATCAAAAGAACAAAGAAGGTTACTACATATTGATTAAAGGAATGATTCCACCGGAAGAGATAAAATTATAATGCAGATGCACCAAATAATGGTGCACTGAACTTCATAAAACAAACACTACTGAATGCAAAATATCAAATAAATATCAACACAGTTATAGTGCAGGACCTCAATATCCTGTCAGAAATAAATCAACTAGACAAAATAACAAGAAAATACACATCTTATTGGCTTTACTTGGTAATTTCTCTAAAGTAGACCACATACTAGACCATAAAATATGCTTAAGGAAATGCAAAATCCCATGCATATTACAAGATCACAGCATGATAAAACTAGGAATCAATGGGAAAAGAAACCACAGAAACTATGCAAGTACATATAAATTAAACAATACACACTTGAATCATCAACAAGTCACAGAAGAAATCAAGGGAGAAATTATACAGTTCCTAGAATCAAATGACAATATGGGTACAAAAAACCAGAACCTATGGGACACAATGAAAGCCATCCTAATAGGAAAGTTTGTAGCTATGAACACCCCCATCAGAAAAACAGAGTGAATCCAAATAAATAAGCTAATAATACACATCAACATCATAGAAAAGTGAGAACAATCTAAATCCAAAGCTAGTAAAAAGAAGGAAGTTATGAAGAGCAGAAATTAATAAAATCTAGACTAAAAATTACAAAGAATCAATGAATCAAATAGTTCTTTGAAAGAATAAACAAAAGTTGAAAAACGCCTAGCCAATCTTACCTAAAAAAAAAAAAAAAAGAAAAGAAAGGTCCCAAATCAATGGAAGTTGAAATGCAAAAGGTGAATTCACAACAGACATTGGCAAAATCCAAAAGATTATTGGTAACTACATTGAAAACCTGTACTCCAATAAATAGGACAATCCAGAAGAAATGGATAGATTGAGATAAATATGAATTGCCAAAACTGGACAAAGAATATATACAAACTCTGAATAATCCATAACAGAAAATGAAATTGAAGCAGTAATAAAATCATCTTATTAAGAAAATGACACAACCAGATACTGTCACCACTGAATTCTACAAAAACTTTAGGTAAGATCTACTGCCAATAGCCTTCCATCTCTAAAGAATTTAAAAGGGAAAGAGTATTTCAATAAGCATTTCTGGGAGCAATCATTGTATTCATTTCAAAATCAGACAAGGACCCACAAAAGAGAATCACAGTAAATCTATTTAATCAACATAGATGCAAAATCCTCAAAAAGGTACTGGCAAACAGAATGCAGTGCATCATCAAAAAGATCATACATCGTGGGCAAGTAGGCTTCATCCCAGCATGCAAGGATCGTTCAACATATGCAAATCAATAAATGTAATACATCACATAAACAGAAGAAATGACAAAAAACATAATCATGTCAATAGAGAAAGAAAAAAACCTTTACCATATTCAACATCAATTCATGATTAAAAACCCTGAAGAAATAGGTAGAGATGTACCTTATCTCAATCTGATAAAAGCCATTTATGACAAACCTACCATCAACATTACATTAAAGAAGGAAAGTTTTGACACTTTCCCTCTAAAATCATGAAATATGCAGTATCAGCACTCCTGTTCAATATAGTTCTAAAAACATTAGTTAGAGCTATCAAGAAAGAGAAAAAATAAAGACGTAAGTATTAGAAAGGAAGACATTAAATTGTTGGTATATGCACATGACATTATCCCCCATGTAGAAGATCAAAAAATTTCACACAAAACACCTAGAATTAATAATCAAATTCAGCAACATAGCAGGATACAAAATCAACACAAAGGCCAGGTGTGGTGGTGCACACCTATAATCCAGTGCTTGGGAGGCTGAGGCAAAAGGATTGCAATGAGTTCAAGGCCAGCCTGAGCTACTTAGTGAGTTCAAGGCCTGGCTGAAATACATAGTGAGACCCTGCCTCAAAAAAATAAAATGAACAGCAAAACCATGGCATTTTTATGTCAATAGTGAGCCTATCAAGAAAGAAATTAGGAATACAATACCATTCACAAAAGTTTCAAAAATTTTAAATGATTGGAAATTCACCTAAACAAGGAAGTAAAAATCCTCTACAACAAAAGCTACAATATTTTGGAAAAGAAGATTGAAGAAGACATCAGAAAATGGAAAAATAACTCCTGTTCCTGTATGGACAAAATGAATATTTTCAAAATAACCACACTTTCAAAACTGATATACAGATTTATTTTACCCCCAATGAAAATATCAATAATGTTCTTTATTGTAAATAATCCTAAAATTCTTATTGAACCAGAAGACATCCAGAATAGAAAAAGCAGTCTATAAAGAGGAAAACTTCACAACCACAGCTTTAAGTTATACTATAATGCTACAGTGATTAAAACAGCATGGTATGGGCACAAAAACAGACATGCGGACCAATAGAAGAGAGGCTTTCTTTCCTCCAATGAGTGTGTTTGACTCCTTTGTCAAAGATACAGTGGTTGAGTGTGTTTGGAGTTGTATCTGCATCTTCTAATCTGTTCCATTGATTCTTAGGTCTGTTTTACTGCCAGTATCATGTTGTTTTTATCACAGTAGTTTGGTAATATAAATTCAAGTCAGGAATCTTAATGCCCACCAACTTGCCTTTTTTTTTTTTTTTGCCAAGAATGGTTTTTGCTATTCTAGGTCTCTTCTGGTTCCAAATGAATTTTAGGATTGTTTTCTCTAGTTCTGAAAAGTATACTAATGATATTTTGGTTGGAATTGCATCAAATCTTTATAACAATTTTGGAAGTATGGCCATTATCACTACGTTGGTTCTTCCTATACAAGAGCAAGGAAAATCTTTCCTTTTTCTGATATCCTCCTTGATCTCCTTTTTCAGAGTACTATAACTTTCAGTGTATAGGTTTTTACATCCTTTGTTAGATGGAATCCTAAGTATTTCATTTTTAGGGTCCTATTGTGAAGGTGTGGTTGCACTAATTTCTCTCTCGGTGAGTTTGTTGTTTGTGTACAGGAATGCTATTGATATTTGAGTGTTGACATTGTATCCAGCTACATGAATGAATTTGTTTATTAAATCTAGATGTCTTTTTGTGGAGTTTTGGGGATCTTCTATGTAGAGTATCATGTCATCTGCAAATAACAATAATTTACCTTCTTCCTTTGCTATCCTTATTCCTTTTATTTCTTTCTCTTATCTAATTGCACTGGCTAATGTTTCCAGAACTATATTGAACAGGAGTGGTGATAGTGGACATCCTTGACTTGTTCTTGATTTTAGAGTGAAAGCTTTCATTTTTTGGTCCATTTAGTATGATGTTGACTGTTGTTTTGTCATAGATGGCTTTTATCAGATTGAGGTAAAGACTATTCCAATATACTGTAAGATTATTTTTTTTACCATGAATGTGTTTTGCACTTTGTCAAAAGCTTTTTATACATCTATTGAGATGATCATGTGATTTTTGTCCTTGGCTCTGTTAATATGGTGTACTATGCTTATTGATTTTTTTGTGTTCAACCATCCCTGCATCCCTGGGATGAGTCCTAGTTGGTCGTGGTGTATAATCTTCTTGACGATTTGCTGCATTCTATTTGCTAGTATCTTATTATGGATTCTTGCATCTATGTTCATTAGGGAGATTGGTCTGTAGTTTTCTTTTCTGGCTGGGTTCTTCTTTGGTTTTGGTATCAGAGTAATACTTGCTTCCAGGAAAGGTTTTGGTAGGATTGATTCCCTTTAAATTTCATTGAAGAGCTTCAGCATTAGTGGCAGTAATTTCTTGTAGAATGCAGCAGTGAATCCATCAGGGCTTTGGATTTTGTTTATTGGTAGTTTTTTAATTAAATTTTCAATTTCACTGACTGATATCAGGTTATTTACAGTATTTATATCTTCTTGATTCAGTTTTGGCAATTCATATGTGTCCAGATATCTACATTTTTTCTGTGTCTTCCATCTTATTAAAGTACAGGTTGTTGAATTAGGTATTGATGATTTTCTGGATTTCCACAAGATCCATTGTAATTTCAGTCTTTTAATTCCCAATTTCTTGAATTTGAGTCTTTTTTCCTCGTTTTGATAAGATTGTCTATAGGTTTATCAATTTTATTTAATTTTTCAAAGAACCAACTCTTTGATTCATTGAGTCTTTGTATTATTTACTTGGTCTCAATTGCATTAATTTCTGCTCTGATCTTTATAATTTCATCTCTCTTATGAGCTTTGTGTTGGATTTTTTCTTCCTTTTCTAGGAGTTTGAGGTTGAACATTAAGTTATTTATTTGAGCTTGTTATTTTTTCGTGATGTGAGAACTCACCACTATAATTTTCCCTCACAGAACTATTTTTGTGTGTCCCATAAGTTCTGGCCTGGTGTATCGGCATTATCATTTAATTGTAGATACTATTTAATTTCTTTTTTCTTTCCCGTGACCCCACAGTTATTCAGGAAGGTGTTGTTTAATTTCCATGTGTTTATGTAGTTTTTGTTGTTTCTTTTGCCATTGATTTCCAAATTCATGCACTATGGTCAGATAATATACATAGGATAATTTCAATTCTTTTGCATTTACTTAAGCATATTATATGGTCTAATATGTGTTCTATTATGGAGGCCATCCCATGTGCAGCTGAGAAGAAGGTGTAGTCTGATAATGTGGTGAAATGCTCTGTAGACATCTACTAAGTCCATTTGTTCACAGATTTTTAATTCTGATGTTTCTTTATTGATTTTTTTTGGTCTGGTTGATCTATCTAATCGTGAGAGTGGGGTACTAAGGTTCCCCACTACAATTACGTTACTGCTCAGTTGAATTTTTATGTCTGTTAATATTTGTTTTATGTAGTTGAGTGCACTGGTTTGGTGCATATATATTCGTGATTGTTATCTCTTCTTGAAGTCTTCCCTTAACAAGTATGTATTGACCTTCTTTGTAATGTTTGATCAACTGGATTTCAATTTTTTCTATTGTGGATTGTTTGAAGTTCACATTGTCTGTAAATAGAATAGCTACGCCTGCTTTTTTTCTGGGTTCCTGTTGTATGGAGTATTGTTTTCCATCCTTTGAATTTCAGTTTGTGAATTTATTTTTGAGTTAAATGTGTTTTTTGGATGTAGCATATTGTTGGATCCTGCTTCTTGATCCATTCAGCCAGACTTTCTTTTGATTGGTGAATTGAGGCCATTTCAATTGATTATAACAGATATGTATTGGCATATCTTTTTCATGTTATTTTCTTGTTGGTTCACACTCTTTCCCCTCTGTTTAATTGCTTGCTTGCCTGGTGGCTTCCTTCTATTGTTGTGGGTTGTAGTCTTCATTTTCTCTTTCTAATATATGCTTCAGAGCATTCTGAAGAGCTGGTTTGGTGTCATAAATTTCATGAGGTGTTCTTTGTCACAAAAGTATCTTATTTCTCCATTGATTTTGTAAGATGTTTTTGCAGGTTACATCAATCTGGGTTGAAGGCTGTTTTCTTTTAGGGCTTGAAATACCTCACCTTAAACTCTCCTTGATTTCAGGGTTTGTGTTGAGAAGTCTGCTGTGATTTTGATGGGCTTTCCTTTATAGGTGATTTATTTCTTTTCTCTACCAGCTTTTAATATTTGCTTCTTGTGTTGAATTTCTGGAATCTTGATTACTATATGCCTTGGTGTAGATTTATTTTGGTCATGTTTGGAGTTATATATGATTCATTTATTTACAGGTCAAATTCTTTATTTATGCTTTGGAAATTTTCTGTCATTATTTCTCTGAAGAGTTTTTATGGCATTTGTGCTGTCTCCAAGATTCTCACTGACCCCAATCCAACTTACGTTGCTCTTCTTTCCTTCATCTTGCAGCTGTTGGAGCTGTTGATTGATTTTTCATGGTCTTTTGTTATTTTTAAGATATCTTTCTTTTCATGGTCACTAGCTTCAATTCTGATCTTCAATTTCAAGATCTAATATTCTATCCTCACCTCCTTTCAATCTGTTGCATATAATTTCAGTGGAGGTTTTAATCTCTTGGATTTCTGTTTGAATCTTTTTCATGGATTCCATTTATTTCCTACGTTGGCCTTTTTGGTTTCCATCATTTTCCGAAGCTCTTCTATATTTTTTTCTACGTGAGAGATTATTTTTTCTACAGCCTTTTCCAATTTTTTCATTTCTCTTTCTATCATTTCAGAAAGTTCCAGTGTTTGACTTCCAGTTTCATCTATCTTGTTGCATACCAGGCTTTTCCTGATTGGGCTGGGTGTCTGGGGTTGCATTTTGCTTCTTTGTCTTGCCATTTTCTATTTTCTATTTTATTTCATTTTCTATGTCAATGGTTGCCAATTTCTTATAGTAGATAACTTTATTAGTAGTATCAAGCCTTCCCTAGGTGATGGCTGTTTTTCAGGGATTTCTTCTAGAAGTGGGTGGTTCTTTATGTCTATTCCAGGAACCTAGATTCCAAATAAAGATTGCTATTTGGTTTAGCACCAATTCCTTTGGTACTGGACTATGGTGATCATTATGACCCCATACAATCACAATGATATCATACAAGGGAGAAAACATGATTATAATGTGTATGATGTCCTGGCTAAAGTAGTACCTTTAGCAGTGGCAATATCTTCAAGTACAGCTTAGCTACTGAAAAACAGTGCTATTAACCTGACCTTTAACCACAGGAGTAAATTCTATAGTTCTATAACAAAATCCAACAATACCATGTACTTATATCCAGAAGAGTGATTTTACCCTGTTGTGGGGGATTAAGAGGGTTGGAGAAGAGATAAAGTGGTGAATGAGGTCAAATATAATAGAAGCAAGGCTGAAGGTCAAAGGATGATCACATGAGTTTTGGGAAACTCAAGAACACAGGAGAGAAAGAATGAAAGAGAAAGTGAAGTAGTTTGAAGTGAATCAGAAAGAGAAGAGACAATGTTTACTCACATGAAAGTATCATAAATTCAAAAGGTAGTTGAGAAAAGAGAGAAACAAGGTCAGTAGAAGTAAACAAAAAAAGGTAAGAAACATAAACAGCTAAAAAAAGAAGAAAGAGTAAAAAGAGAGACAAAACAAAAACAATAATAACCACAAAATACAAACTAAAACAAAAGAAGATGAAACCCAACCATACAGGTAAAGGATAACCAATCAGATAAACATAGAAGAATAAAAGTAGTAAAATTCCTCTGGTGTTCACAGTTCTGTAGTAGTATCCAACTCAGATCCCAGAAATGTGCTGTGTATCCCAGCCAAGTTTGCCATGTGATTTGTGCTGGGTATTGAGTTGACCTTGGCTCCTGGATGTGGGGGCTGGGACTGGTCTTCTGTTGGTAGAGTTCTCCAGAGCCCTTTGATATAGAAAGTTGGACCTGCCCACTTCTATTCCATGTGTCTGTGTGCAAAAGCTCAATGCTGTTTCACTTACCAACTGCAGGTGCTTCACTGCTGCTTCAGACTTTTCCATGCCACTGGTCTTGTCTGGACCTGTGTGTGCATCCATGGAGGTGTCTGGTATGGTCACCTTTCTTGTTGATCAGTCCACCACTGGCATGTGTCTGCCTGCACCCGGGCCTAGCCTGGTCTCCTCACTGGTTGGTTTCCCTACTGCCAGTGTGTGTGTGCTCAGCCTTCTCATTTTTGACAAATAGGCCAAAAATGTCTACCAGAGTAGAGATAGCCTATTTAATAAATTCTGCTGGGAAAATTGGCTATCCACCTGGGGAAACTAGACTCATATCTCTCACTATATACTAAATTGAAATAAAAATGGATCAAAGATATAAATATTTAAAAAAAACACTGAATGGTATGTTGTGGAACATGCCTGTAATCCCAACACTTGGGGGGGCTGAGGCAGGAGAATTGCCACAAGTCTGAGGCCTGCACTGGCTACTGTTGTACTCAGGGTTTGCAAGGAAAACAATTTAATACAAGGCACATAATTTATAGGATTATTTTATGGTAGTCACCCAGAGAGTCAAATACAAAATAGTGCAAGAAATCTGTCCACATACTAAAGACCCAAAGAATCCAGCTGAGGGCCTGGATTCCACATCAATGTCCTGCATGAGTCCAGCTGAAGACCTAGAGCCCATGGCAATGTCCTCCACAAGTTCAGCTTGAGGCCTAGAGGCCATGACTATGTCTTATGCAAGTCTGTATCAAGGATTTGCATTTGGAAGGTCCAAAGGTCAGTGGTGGAAGCTAGAAAGCCTGCTCCAATGGAATGAAGGATCTGTGCCATCAGGCTAAGAGATTTGTATTGGATCCAGGAAGTGATGCTCAAAGTAAGACCAGAGCTCCCCTGAAAGTTACCACAGCCATCCTCAGTGACATCAAGGTCCCAAGCTCCTCCAACAACGAGAACAGAAAAGTTCCTATCAGGAAAGGCAGAGCAACAAGCTCCTCCAGGAGAACCAACAGCACCACCTCTTCTTCTCCAGTTCTCTTTTTTATGCTTTTGGCAACAATACTCAGGTGGGCCCTCCACACCCAGCACCACACTTACTCAGTTCAGCTTGGTGTTATAAGGTTACCACCAGTTGTCAATCCACCACAGCTACCTAGGGAGTTCAAGGCAAGCCTGAACTATGTACATAGCAAGACCCTATCTTGAAATACCGAAACAAATAAGCAAAAAGCCAAAGCAATGTGCTGAAAGATAAATTAGGTAAAACTCTTGATGATATAGACATGGGGAAGGACTTTCTGAACAGAACCCCAATTGCACAAGAAATAATATCAAGACACAAGGAATTTTATCATACCAAATTAAACAATTTCTATACAGTAGACTATAGAGTGAATAGCAGGAAGAAATGTATTTGGCAACTACAGCATGGCCAGAGGACTAATATCTAAAATATATAAAGAACAAAAAACAAATTAGACCCAACCAAAAAATGGGCAACTGAAATATGTAGACACTTCTTGGAAGTACAAATGGCCATTAAATACATGAAAAATGTTCAATATCTCTGGCAGTTAGAGAAATTCAAATTAAAACAGAACTGAGATTCCATCTTCCTCCAGAAAGAACAGTTATAATCAAGAAACCAAATAACAAAAGGGAGGACCTCAAGATGGCGGATGAGTAAGAAGCAGGCAGTGAAACTCTCTCTAAAAGTTACCATTGGAACACGGGAATATAGCGACCCAGAAAGCGCAGGAGGGGGGGAGATGCCTCCCCGAAACCCAGAGAAGTTCTGAAGCGCAATCTGGGACCCCCGGCACCAGTGACGGGTGACTTCCAACAAAGAAGAAGGAAAGAAGGAGCAGACCGCGCGCGTGCACCTTCTACTATCCCGGGAGTTGCAGCACCGCGGAAGCTCAATTCTACGGACACACGGTGGCAGCTGGTGCCCAGGGAGCCCCCACGGAGGATCCTGAGACAGCGGCGGGGCAGGGGAGCGGCGGAGAACGGCGCAGACCGGCGGTGAGTGTCTCTCAGCCACAGCTGCCCCGTGCCAGAGAGTGACCGGCCGGGCGCCATTGTGGGGGGTGTGGCGAAACTCAGAGCGGCTCGGAAACTGCTCTGGGAACTTGTGCTCCGGACAGGGCAGCACGGGGCCTCTCAGGCCCACGAAAGTGTGTTGAGGTCAGCAGGTGAACGAGACTGGACTCTCAGCCACACCTGTCCCGCGCCAGAGAGTGACTGGCCCGGCGCCATTGTGCGGGGCGTGGCAAAAAAACCAGAGCGGCGGGAACCAGTGCAGGGAACCTGCGCTCCAGACAGCGCGCTGAGCCTCTCAGGCCCAGGGATCGTGAAAGGGCGCTGAGAGCGGAGGCGAGCTAGACTGGTCTCTGCCTGAAAGTACGCGCATCTGCTCACTGCCCGCCAGAGGGCGCTCCTGGCTTACTGGGACGGACCTGCACAGAACAGGACTCTCTCACCACAGGGTAACTGCCTACAGCAGAGTCAACACCTGGAACTGATTCTTTTTATTTTTTTTATTTTTATTTTTATTTTTATTTTTTATTATTATTTTTTTTTTCTTCTCACTGATTCGTTTTTTGTTCTGGCGAAGGGTTTTTTTGTTTTTGTTTTGTTTGGTTTGGTTTTTTGGTGGGGTTTTATTTTTGATCTGTCTGTTTTATTGTTTTTATCTTCGTTTTTGTTTCTGTATGTGTATTTGCTCTTTCCTTCATTATTCTCTCTGGTTTTTTATATGAGTGTAAACAGCGCCTCTAACTTCTTTCTGATTGTGGTTGTGATCTGTTCTTCCTTTTATCCCTTCCTTCTCTTTCTACCACCTGTCCTCTGCACTAGTGTCCCAATTTTAGTGGGATCCCTCTTGGTCCTCTAACCTTACATCTAATTCCTTCCTCTTCTCCCAATACTCTATTTCCTCCTTAACTCATTTTAAATTTAAACTCCTCAGGGGAAAAATTGACATACGCAGGACTTGTATACTGCATATAATTTTTCTGGTGTGTTTTAGATTTTGTTATATAACCGCAACTCTATACAGCTAAAAGTGGTAAATAACTGGTTAGCTCAGTCTGTCATTTTCTAGGCTCTGTTTGATGCTTTAGTTAACATTATAGCCAAATGTGAAATAATTGTTCTAAACATCTTTCCTTCCTGATATTTCATGACTGACATTGACTAAGGGACACAGAAAATACAGTGGCACAGTACCAAAGAATCAAGGACTGGGCCAAACAGGTAGCAACTTCGCATACCCAACGAATTGAAGAGGTAGGATCTGGCAGAAAGCTCAAAACCTAAAAGCAAGCTCCACTTGGAAGATACTGCAGAGAAGTAGTCATCTTCTAAAGATCTTAAACACTAGCAATAAAGTAACCTACTATAGGTAATTTGCAAACATCACCCCAGGAATTAAAGAAAGAAAAAATGAGACGACACTTAAACAAGATGCAACCCCACACAACCAATTCACCAAAGGCAAACCTAGGGAGCAACGAGGTGGGACAATCCGAAAGCCACCCACCTGGCCTATCTGAAGTGGTAACAACAAAGCAACTGAATGAGGTTCTGGAAAAAATTAAAACAGAAATAATCTCACAGATAACTGCAGAGATAATGTCTACAATGAAGACCATGCTTAAGGACACTATAGCTGATAGAGACAAAAAAAAGATGAACTTAAGAAAACTATAGAAACCATGAATGCTCAGCATAGGAAAGAAATGGAATCCATAAGGCAGATTCAAGCAGATACCCAAGAGATAAAAAATTCCATTGAAAGTATTTATAGCAGAATAAGCCAATGCGAGGACAGGATCTCAGATATAGAAGACAGGCTTGCAATTAGTGATCATGAAATGGAAAAATTCTTAAAAATAGCAAGGGACCATGAAAAATCAATTCAGCAGCTGCTAGATGACTCAAAGATAAACAAATTAAGAATAATTGGAATAAATGAAAAAGCAGGAGATAGCATCAACGACATTAAAACCTTGTTCAAAGACATAATCAGGGAGAACTTTCCTGGAAGAGAAAAGGAATTTGACACCCCTATAAGTGAAGCTTTTAGAACACCAACTAGACATGATCAAAAAAAAAACTTCAGCCAGACATATTATAATCAAGATCCCAGAAATTCAACAGAAGGGCAGAATCTTAAAAGCTGTTAGGGAGAAGAGACAAATCACCTATGAAGGAAAACCCATCAGAATCACAGCTGACTTTTCAGCACAAACCCTCAATTCAAGAAGAGCTTGGAATGATGTATTGCAAGCTCTAAAGGAAAATAATTTTCAGCCCAGATTGATGTACCCTGCAAAACTATCTTTCAAAATTGATGGAGAAATAAAATACTTTCATGACAAAGAACATCTGAGAAAATTTATGACCACCAAACCAGCACTCCAAAACGTTCTGAAGGACATTCTAGAAAGAGATAGGAACCCCAACAGAAGGAATCCACCAGGCAGGGCAAATAATTAAATAGCCGGAAAGCGGAAAAACAAAGAGTGGGTACCAACAACAGGAAAATATCATGACAAGTCAATACATATCAGTTTTAACCATCAATGTTAACGGTCTCAATTCACCAATCAAAAGGCACAGACTGGCGAAATGGATCAAGAAGCAAGATCCAACAATATGCTGTATACAAGAAACACATTTAATTCAGAAAGAAATTCATAGACTGAAAGTCAAAGGATGGAAAACAATACTCCATGCCACAGGAACCCAGAAAAAAGCAGGGGTAGCTATTCTTTTTGCAGACAAAGTGAACTTCAAGCCAAGAAGGATTCAGAGAGATAAAGACGGTCATTACATCCTTGTAAAGGGAACAATCCAAGAGGAAGAGATAACGATCATAAATATATATGCGTCAAATACCAATGCACCCAGCTATATAAAACAAGTACTAAAGGACATGAAAAATCAAATAAGCACTAATACAATTATATTGGGAGATCTCAATACTCCACTGTCACAAAAAGATAGATCAACTGGACAGAAAATCAATAATGAAATAGTAGAACTGAACCAAACTTTTGAACAAATGGACTTAGTAGATGTCTACAGAGTGTTCCATCCCACAACATCAGAATACACATTTTTCTCAGCTGCACATGGGACGTTCTCCAAAATAGACCACATACTAGCTCATAAAACCTGTTTAAGTAAATGCAAAGGAATTGAAATTATCCCATGCATATTATCAGACCATAGTGCAATGAAATTGGAAATCAATGGCAAAAGATCCCACAAAAACTCCCTAAACACATGGAAATTAAACAGCATCCTCCTGAACAACCAATGGGTCACAGATGAAATTAAAGAAGAAATTAGTCACTTTCTACAACTGAATGATAATGACAGTACAACATACCGGAACTTATGGGATACAATGAAAGCAGTCCTAAGAGGGAAATTTATAGCATTAAATACTTATATCAGGAAAATAGAGCAAGCGCAAATAAACAACTTAAGGGTGAACCTCGAGCTTCTAGAAAAAGAAGAGCAGGTTAAGCCAAAAGCCCATACAAGGGAGGAAATTATAAAGATCAGAGCAGAAATTAACGTATTGGAGAATAAAAAAACAATACAAAGAATCAATGAAGCAAAAAGTTGGTTCTTTGAAAGAATAAATAAGATTGACAAACCCTTATCCAACCTTATTAAAAAAAGAAAAGAAAAGACTCAAATCCATGCAATTGAAAATGAAAAGGGTGATATCACGACGGACCCTGCAGAAATCCAGAAGATCATCTATACCTATTTTGAAAATTTATATTCTACTAAGATGGAAAATGCAGAAGAAATGGACAGATTCCTAGATTCGTATGAATTACCAAAGCTAAATCAAGAAGATTTAAAAATCCTAAATAAACCAATATCAACCAATGAAATTGAAGATGTAATTAAAAACCTCCCAACAAAGAAAAGTCCAGGCCCTGAAGGATTCACTACCGAATTCTACAAGAAATTTAGAGAAGACCTAACGCCCCTACTTCTCAAACTTTTCAATGAAATTGAAAGGGAAGCAATACTCCCAAATTCATTCCTGGAAGCAAGCATTACCCTGATACCAAAACCAGAGAAGGACCCAACTAAGAAAGAGAACTACAGGCCAATCTCCCTAATGAACATAGATGCAAAAATCCTTAATAAGATACTGGCAAACAGGATCCAACAAATCATCAATAAGATTATACACCATGACCAAGTTGGATTCATCCCTGGGATGCAGGGATGGTTCAACATACGTAAATCAATAAATGTAATACAGCATATTAACAGAACCAAAGACAAAAATCACATGATCATCTCAATAGATGCAGAAAAAGCTTTTGACAAAGTCCAGCACCTTTTCATGATAAAAACCCTACAGAAAATTGGAATAGAGGGTCTTTATCTCAATCTGGTAAAAGCTATCTATGACAAACCAACAGCCAATATTATACTAAATGGCCAAAAACTGAAAGCCTTCCCTCTAAAATCAGGCACAAGACAAGGATGTCCACTGTCCCCACTCTTATTCAACATAGTTCTGGAAATTTTAGCCAGAGCGATTAGACAAGAGAAAGAAAAGGAATAATGATTGGAGAGGAAGAAGTTAAATTATCATTATTTGCAGATGACATGATACTCTACACAGAAGATCCCAAAAACTCCACTAAAAAACTGCTAGATTTAATAAGCAAATTCAGTAGTGTAGCTGGATACAAAGTCAATACTCAAAAGTCAATAGCCTTCCTGTACACAAATAACAAACTTACTGAAAGAGAAATTAGGGAAACAATACCTTTCACAATAACATCCAAAAAAATGAAATACCTAGGAATCAACCTCACGAAGGATGTAAAAGACCTCTATACTGAAAACTACAGTACTATGAAAAAGGAGATTGAAGAGGATATCAGAAAATGGAAAGATATCCCTTGCTCCTGGATAGGAAGAACCAATATAGTGAAAATAGCCATACTTCCAAAATTGTTATACAGATTTAATGCAATTCCAATCAAAATTCCAACAGCATATCTCACAGAATTAGAGAAAACAATCCTAAAATTCATTTGGAATCAGAAGAGACCTAGAATAGCAAAGGCAATTCTGGGCAACAAAGGCAAGGCAGGGGGCATCACAATCCCCGACTTGAAATTATACTATAAAGCTACTGTGATAAAAACAGTGTGGTACTGGCAAAAAAACAGACCTGAAGATCAATGGAACAGATTAGAAGATGCTGAAACAACCCCAGACATACTAAGCCACCTTATCTTTGACAAAGGTGCCAAACACATTCGCTGGAAGAAAGATAGCCTCTTTAATAAATGGTGCTGGAAAAACTGGCTCTACACATGCCGAAGATTAAAACTAGATCCATATCTTTCACCATGCACTAAACTAAATTCAAAATGGATCAGAGATCTAAATATTAAAACAGAAACATTAAATCTGCTGGAAGGTAGGATAGGTAAAACCCTTGGAGACATTGGTGTAGGCAAAGACTTTATGAATAAAAACTCAACCGCACGGGAACTATCCCAAAGAATCAATAACTGGGATCTCATCTTATTAAAAAGATTTTGCACAGCAAGAGAAACCACCAACAGAGTGAAGAGACAACCCACAATGTGGGAAAAAATGTTTGCCAGCTGTTCCTCAGACAAAGGATTACTATCGAGAACATATAAAGAACTCAAAAAAATCAGACCTCCCAAATTTAAAGACCCACTCCAAAAATGGGCATCTGAGATGAATACACATTTCTCAGATGAAGAAATACTAATGGCAAATAAATATACAAAAAAATGTGCAACATCACTAGTCATTCGAGAGATGCAAATTAAAACAACACTGAGATACCATCTCACCCCAGAAAGAATGGCTACTATTAAGAAATCAACTAATAACAAATGCTGGAGGGGCTGTGGGGAAAAAGGAACCCTTCTTCACTGTTGGTGGGAGTGTCGACTGGTACAGCCACTGTGGAAGTCAGTGTGGAGATTCCTCAGAAAACTAGGGTTGGAGGTCCCATTTGACCCAGCTATTCCCCTTCTGGGCATCTTCCCAGAAGAATTAAAAACATTGTACCACAGCAATATATGTGCACCCATGTTTATAGCAGCACAATTTGTAATAGCCAGATCTTGGAAACAACCCAAATGCCCATCAACTGAGGAATGGATAAGAAAGATGTGGTATTTTTATACAATGGAGTACTATTCAGCCATAAAGAAGGATAAACTGGAGACTTTTATAGGTAAATGGATGCAACTCGAGAAAATACTCATAAGTGAAATAAACCAGAAGCACATGTGTAAGCATCGTATTATCTCTCTAGTATGAGAAACTGAAAGAGTAAATAAGATCCAAAATGTACAATAGATATGGTGAATCAAAAAGAAACTGGTCAAAAGGAAAGAGAGACTGGAATAGGGAAAAGAAAGAAGGGAAAGGGAAAAAAACAATTGTATATATATATATATATATATATATATATATATATATATGATGGTTAAGATAGATACACTACCATTTTTACTTAGTTCATTGAAGAGTAAGGTTTGTGCCAATAACGTTTGGACAATTGAATGCTAATGTCTGGTGTCCTGAATAACTAACTTAAAGATAGTAATACGTAATGTATTAACCATTGTTACCCTCCTATTATGTTGGTTTGAAAATTTGTTCTTCTTTTGATTTGTTTTGTTTTTTTTCTTCTCTTTAAAAAAAAAAAAAAAAAAAAAGAAACCAAATAACAAATGCTGGTGGGGCTGCAGGAAAAAAGGAATTCTTCTCAAGTGTTGGTGGTAATGTAAAATAGTACAACCACTATGGAAATCAAAATAGAGATTTCTTAAAAATTAAACTAGAAATTCCAATGAACCCAGCTATTATACTTTTAGGAATCTTCTTAAAAGAGTTAAAAACTTCATATTACCATGATAAATGCAAGTCCATATTTATAGTACATCTCATATATACTAAATCTTAGAAGTGGCCGATATGCCTATCAACAGGTGAGTGATAAACAAAATGTATTTATACACAGTGGAGTACTACTCTGCCATGAAGAAAGATAAACTTGAGTCATTTGTAGGAAAATGGATGTACATTGGACTATAATGTGAAGTGAAAAATATCAGACATACAAGCTTTAATATCATATGATTTCTCTTATATGTGAAACCTAAAATGTGAATAAAAAGCAAAATAAAAGATAATGGGAAGATCATAAAGAGATGGGGGGATATAGATATTTACAAAACACCCCAGGCAATAAAAAACATTATAGGATACATTTCTAGTCCTTAGTCAACATATTTTATGATATAATATGTCCTGGACAATATGGCAAATGGTATATTTGTAAGAATATAAATAACATGTAGTATGTTCTTTTTTTTTTTTTTTTTTTTTTTTTTTGTGGGTACCAGGGGGACGACCTCAGGACCTCGCGCGCCAACAGGCGCCCGTGCCGCTGAGCGATATCACCGGCCCCTTTTTCGTATGTGGGTTCCGGGAGTCGAACTCAGGCCCTCGCGCTTGCAAGGCAGGCGCTTACGCCGCTGAGCCATCTCACCGGCCCTGTAGTATGTTCTTCAACCATAATGAAATGCAATTTGAAATTAATAATAAGAAAACTCACAAATCTCTGGAAATTAAACAATGCAAACTTGGATTCAACATGGCTGCATAGAGGAGAAGTCATGATGGAGATACTCATAGAAAATTGACTAAAAGCACAGGAAATTGGAAGAAGAGGGACATACAGTCTGATGCCAAAACCAATGTGAAACAAGAGACTTATAGATCAAACAAAACATGGACATAGGACTTTATAAAAATTTGCAGTACTTCCACAGGCCTGCCAGTGGTACTTCCATCTTCATATAACAAAGGAACCGCCATTCCCAGAAGTTCCCAAATAGCTGATGGAACCCTAATAGCGTGGCAGAGCTAAGCTATCCTGTGTGAAGCCCCACAGGATAGATGAGTTATATAGCCCCTTGCCTCTTTTGCCCTACTCCAAACAGATGGTGTTGTAACCTTCACTGGGAAACACCAGGGGAGAGTGAACAGGTAGATGCCCCTCACCAGTGATCTACCAGTTTCTTCTCAGACTATTAGGTGATAACAAGCAACCTCTGAGTTTGGAGTCAACAATATTGAACTTCTGTGCTCAGCTCATGGTATGAGAGAGGAGCATTGAACATGCAAGGACACATGGAGTGTGAGTGAGCCCAAAGACCTCCAGGGAAAAACACACCAGTGGAGCAGAATAGTAAGTGCTATGAACTGAACTGGCTAATTTGAAACTGTAAAGACAATGAGGAGAGGGATGACAGCAAAAGCATTCCCCTCTCCCAATGGCATGAGAGAGGAGAGAGACAAACCAGTGGAGTGGAACAGAGGAGAATACACAAGGGCTTGGAAGAGCCAACTGAACATGGGACTAAGAGCAACCATGGGCTGTCTTTGTCTCAGGGCTCCCAGTGTTGAAATTCCACTGCAACTGTGTAAGCAACCATTGTGGAGGCGTACAGTGTGAGAAAACATGTGTGGGCCATTCAGGGACATCCAGAATGTTGCTGGCTGAAGACTTGGGCACCGGCACCCCAGGCAGACTCCAAGATCAGCCTATAAGTCTGTGGAGCTGAAAGAGCAGAGTCAGTGCCACTCTCTGACTCTACTTCCTCACACCCAGCACTAATTCTACTGCAGACTTATTGAGGTTACAGAACAGATTAGGGCTTTGAGTTAGACACTACCATAGAACTGTGGACACCAGATCCTTGAAGTCAGAAAAATTTCAGGGGTTTTGTTTGTTTATTTTGGCTGTATGGGCTTTTATTTTTCTTGTTTGTATTGTTTTGTTTTGCTTTTGTTTTTTCCTCTTTAGTCAATTGCTTTGATTTTTAAATTTTTTCATGGTAGTGAACATTGCCTTTAGTCTTTATATTTCACTTCAATCTTTTTTTGCTTTCTCCTTCATTCTTTCTTTCCTGTCTTCTCCAATTTCCCAAAAGTTGAGTGATCTTCCTTTGTCCTTCAGCCCTGCTTCTAATATTTTTCACTTCATTTATTTCTATTTTTCTCCTTACCTCTCTTATATCCCTTCCTGCTCCACAGGGTAAAATCACTCTACTAAGGGGAATTTCACATATATTGGTACTGGATTTTTTTAATATAGCTATTGATTTTGCTCCTATGGTTAAAGATACCAAACTAATAGTTTTCACAGTTTATCGGTTTCTAGCCCATGCTTGATGCTATTGTTATTACTAGTTGTGCTACTTTACCCAAGGTGTCATACCTGTTGTAATGAGTTGTTCTTCCTTGTATGTCAACACCATGATTGTGTGGGGCCATAAACATTAACATAGGCCACTACCAAAGAACTGGGTGCTGGGCCAAATGGACAGCAGCTTCTCATCTATAATAAATTGGGTAGATAGGATCTTGGGACTAAAAGGCCAAGAGCCAGATACACCTACAAGACATCTCTGAGGAATAGCCATCTCTTAGGGGGGGCCTTGATACTAGTGCTAAAGGTATTTACCATAAGAAATTTGAAAGCATCAACAGATAAAACAAATTTAAAATGTAGAAAATGACAAGAAGAAGCAGCAAGATGTGACCGCACACATTCAGCACACCCTGAACAAATCTAGAAGGCAGAAAGGTGGAGGAAATCAGAAGCCACAACCTGAATTTCTGAAATGGTAGCAGAAGTAACAAAAAAGATGAATGAGGCTATAGAAAAAATCAGATCACAAATAATTTATCAGGCAAAGAAAGAGATGAAGACAATGAAGGAATTGCTTAGTGAATCCAGAGTCCACACAGAAAAAAATTAGACCAGCTTAGGGAAATAATTAAAAACATGAATTCCCAACAGAGGAAAGAAATGGAATTTATAAAAACAGATTCAAACAGATATCCAGGAGATTAAAAATTCTATTGAAAGTATACTCAGCACAATGTACCAATGTGAGTACAGACTATCAGATCTAGAAGACAGGATTGCATTAGAAATCATGAAAAGAAAGACTTTTTAAAAATAGCAAGGTACCACAGAAATCAATCCAGCAGCTTCAAAATGACACAAAGAAGAACGACGAAAGTTTGATTGGAGTCAATGAAAAAGCAGGAGCAACTACGAATTATATTTTAAAAAATCTGTTCACAGAAGTAATGGCAGAAAATTTCCCAGGCATGGAAAAAGAATTTGACATGCACATGAGGTATATACAGCTCCAATAAGTCATGACCAAAAAAAAATTCTACCCCAAGGCATATAATAGTCAAGATTCCAGAAATTAAACACAAGAACAGAATACCAAAATCTGTTATAGAAACAAATCACCTATAAAGGAAAGCCCATCAGAATCACAGGAGATTTCCCCACACAAAAATTTAAGTCAGGGAGAGCTTGGAGTGAATTATTTCAAATACTAAAATAAAACAACCTCCAACCCAGATTGATGTACCCCATAAAACTATCTTTCAAAATCATGGAGAAATAAGATACTTTCATGAAAAAGAGCACCCGAAGAAATTCATGACCACCAAACTAGCAATACAAAATGTTCTCAAGGATATTCTAGAAAGAGATAATGAAGACTAAAACTATGAAAACCAGTAGGAAGAACATACCAAGCAAGGCAAGCAATTAAATGGAGGAGAAGTAGAGAGAGAACGAACAACAGGAAAATAATATGACAAGGATAGGTCTATACATATCAGTTCAACCATCAATGTAAATGGTCTCAATTTAACAATCAAAAGAAACAGATTGGCAGAATGAATAAAAAATAATCCAACAATATGCTGAATACAAGAAACACATTTAACTCAAAAAGAAACTCATGGGCTGAAAGTCAAAGGGTAGATAACAATATTCCATGTGACTGGAACCCAGAAAAAAGCAGGGGTAGAAATCCTATTTGCAGACAAAGTAGATTTAAAGCCAAGACTGATCACAAGATTCAAATTAGGTAATACATCCTTGTAAAGGAAAGAATCCAAGGGGATGAGATAACAATCATAAATATATATGCACCAAATACCAGTGTACACACCTATATAAAACAAACATCAATGGACATGAAAATTCAAATAAGCACTAGTACAGTTATATTGAGGGACCTCAATATTCCACTGTCACAAATAGACAGGTCAACAAGATAAAAAAAAATCAGCAAAGAAATATAAAAACTGAACCAAACTTGTGAACACATGTACTCAATAGATGTCTACACTTTGTTTCACCCAACAACATCAGAATACACATTCTACTCAGCTGCACATGTATTGTCCAACATAGACCACATACTAGCTCATAGAATATGTTTAAGTAAATGCAAAGGAGTTGAAATAATCCCAAGCATATTTTGAGACCATAGTGCAATAAAATTGGAAAACAATGGCTAAAGATACCACAGAAACTACCTAAACACATGGAAATTAAATAAAACCCTCCTGAACAAGCAACGAGTCACAGATGAAACTAAAGATGAAATTAGACAGCTTCTACAATGAAATGATAATACTAATACAACATACCAGAATTTATGGGACGCAATGAAAACAGTCCCAAAAGGGAAACTTATAGTAGTGCATTCCCACATTAGAAAAGCAGAGTGAACTCAAGTAAAAAACTGAATGCTGAACCTCAAGCTACTAGAAAAGAAGGCAAGTCAAGACCAAAGCTTGTATGAGGGAGGAAATTATAAATATCAGAGCAGAAATTAATACACTTGAAATTAAGATAACAATAAAAAGAATTAATGAATTCAAGAGTTTGTTCTTTGAAACATTAAGTAAAATTCACAAACCCTTAGCCAACATAGTTAAAAAAGGAATGAAAAGACTCAAATTTATGCAATTATGAATGAAAACACTGAACCCAAAATGGATCCTGGAGAAATACAGAAGATCAATACCTACTTTGAGAACCTGTACTCAAATAAGATGGAAACAAGATTTGGACAGATTTCTGTATACATATGAATTATCAAAGCTGAATCAAGAATATATGAAAATTCTAAATAAATCAATATCAATGAAATTAATGATGCAATTAGAAAACTACCAAGAAATAAAGGGCCAGGTCCTGATGGGTTCACTGCTGAATTCTACAGAAAATTTATAGAAGATCTATTGCCAATAAAACCTACACTATTTAATGAAATTGAAAGGGAAGCAATGTTCCCCAATTCATTCCTAGAAGCAAGCATTACCTGATGCCAAAACCAGAAAAGGATCCAACCAAAAAAGAGAACTACAGGCCAATCTCCATAATGAACATAGATGCAAATATCCTCAATAAGACACTGGCAAACAGAATGCAGAAAATCACCAAGAAGATTATACCCCAGGACCAGGTAGCATTCATCTCAGTAATGCAAGAATGGTTGAACATATGCAAGTCAATAAATATAATACACCATATTGAGAGAGCCAAGGGAAAAATAACACATGATCATCTCAATAGATGCAGAAAAAGCATTTGACAAAGTCCAACACACATTCATGATAAAAAAAAACCCTACAGAAAATTGGCGTAGATGGTCTTTATCTCAAGCTGATGAAAGCCATCTATTATACACCAATAGCCAACATCATATTAAATAGTCAAAGACTGAAAGATTTCTAATTTCAGGAACAACACAAGGATGTCCACTGTCACAACTCTTGTTCATTATAGTTCTGGGAACATAAGCCAGAGCAATTAGAACAGAGAAAAAAAGGAATAAGAATAGGAAATGTAGAAGTTAAATTGTCTTTATTTCTGGATTACATGATATTCTACACTGAAGACCCAAAAACCCACCAAAAGTCTTCTAGATTTAATTACCAAATTCAGCAGTGTTGCTTGATATGAAGTCAACACTCAAAAATCAAAGCATTCCTGTACACAAACAACAGACTTACTGAGAGAGAAATTAAAGAAACCACACCCTTCAAAATAGTACCCAAAAAAATGAAATACCTAGGAACCAGTCTATCAAAGGAAGTAAAAGACCTTTACATTGAAAATTACACTACTCTGAAAAAGGAGATCAAAGAAGATATCAGAAAAATACCCCCTATTATTGGATAAGCAGATCTAATACAGTGAAAATGGCCATACTTCCAAAAATTATTATACAAATTTACTTCAATCCCAATTAAAACACCAACAGCATACCTTACAGAATTAAAGAAAACCATCCTAAAGTTCATTTAGAATCAGAAGAGAATGACCATAGCAAAAGCTATTCTGGGCAATAATGCAAGGCAGGGAGTATCACAATCCTTGATTTGAAATTATACTACAAAGCTACTGTGATAAAACCAGCATGGTACTGGCAAAAAAACAGACCTGAGGATTAGTGGAACAATTTAGAAGATGCAGACACAACTACAAACACACTCAGCTACCTTATTTTTTTTACAAAGGTGCCAAACACATTCACTGGAAGAAAGATAGCCTCTTAAATAAATGGTGCTGGAAAAACTGGCCTTCCACATGGTGAAGATTAAACCTACATCCATATTTATCACCATGTGCTAAACTAAAATTGAAATGGACTAAAGATCTCTATATTAAAACAGAAAAACTAAATATATTGGATGACAGAATATGTAGAATTCTTGAAGACATACATGTTGGCAAAACTTTATGAACAAAACCCAGATTGCACAGTAAATAATACAAAAATCAACAAATGCGATCACATCTTATTAATGAGCTTTTGCACAGCAAAAGAAACCACCAACAGAATGAAGAGACAACCCGCAGAGTGGGAAAATTTTTTTTACCAACTATTCCTCAGTAGACTAATATCTAGAATGTATAAAAAACCAAAAAATAATTCAGACTCCTCAAATTTGAAGACATTTCATAATTGGGCATCTGAAATATATAGTCTCTTCCCAGATGAAAAAGTACAAACAGCAAATAAATATATGAAAAAATGTTCAACATCATTTGTCATTCAAGAACTGCAAATTAAAGCAAGACTGAGATTCCATCTCACTCCAGAATGAATGGTTATCATTAAGAAATCAACCAATAACACATGCTGGCTGGGCTGTGTGGAAAAAGGAACAGTTCTCCACTTTTTATGAGAGAGTAGCCTCATGCAGCCACTGTGGAAATCAGTATGGAGATTCCCCAAAACACTAAAGCTAGATGTTCCATTTGACCCAGTCTTTCCCCTTCCTAGTATCTTCCTGAAAGTATTAAAAGGCTCATACCACAGCAATATGTGCACTCTCATGTTTATAGCAGCACAGTTTGTAATAGCGAGATCTTTGGAACACTGCAAATGCCATCAACCAATGAATAGATAAAGGAGGTGTGCTTTTTTTATAAAATGGGGTACTACTCTGCCATAAAGAAGGAAAAACCTCAAGAAATTTCTAGGTAAATGGTCACACCTTAAGACAACACTCTAAAGTGAATCAGACAGATATGTTCAAATGTCATATGGTTTCTGTGGTATGAGAAACCAGAAGGTTAAATAAGAACCTAAATGTATAATAGATATTGTGAAATAGGAAGAAAATGTTAAAATATGAAGGGACTAGGTAGAGGGAAGGTGGAAATGAAGGACAAGAAAGGAAAAAATAGAATAGAAGGAAAAAATGGAGAGAAAACATTTGTAAATAAGGATGGTAAGATGGGTTTAAGGGAGGGGGTTGGGGAAAAGAATCAAGATATATTATTCAAAGCTACAAATTTCCTATGATGAATGTGATCATTATGTATCTCTAAAATGTAACAATAAAATTATGAAAAAAAGATTGTGCCATAAAGTTGTTTCCAAAGACAAAAAATATGCAAACCTAAATTACAAATGGTAATTTTTGTTTTAGTTTGTTCTAGTTTTTCTAGGACCTTAAGATTATTTAGTTATTTATTTGGTATTGCCCTATTATACTAATGTAGGCACTCACACCTATAAATATTCTTAGAACTGCATTGTGTCTCACAGGTTTGGTATGTTGTGATTCCACTATTTATTCCAGAAAAATTTTAATTCTTTCCTTGATTTCTTCTGTGACTCATTGATTATGTGTGTGTATTATGGAAAATCCACATTTGCATAGTTTGTATAGTTTCTCTTGGTGTTAATTTCTTGTTTGATTTCTCTATGATCTGATGTTGTGCAGAGGATTATTTTAATTCCTTTCTATTTATTTAAGCATGATTTATGACCTGGAATATGATCCATTGTGGATATTTTTTCTGTCTGCTGCTGAGAAAAATGTGTATTCTGTTGATATTGGTGAAACATTAGATTTCTGTTCTTCTTCGATGAAATATTTATAGATTTGTTAAAAAGATTTTTCAGTGGTATGATTTAACTATGATATTTGTTGATATTTAAGTCCTATTGACCTGTCTATACGTGAGAGTGAGGAATTAAAATCTTGTGCTATGTGATAACTTACTTCAAGATATACTAAAAAGCAATAGTGATAAAAATGGCATGGTACTGACATAAAAACATATACATGTATCAATGCAACAGAATTGAGGATACGGAAACTTCCTCTGACAGATTTAGCTATTTAATTTTCAACAAAGGCACCAAAAGCATATGTAGGAGGAGAGATAGCCTATTCAATAAGTGGTCCTGTGAAAAGCAGCAAGGGAACACGCAGAAACCGGCACCTCCCATCACAACTACTGGGATTCAGATGAAAAGCACCACAGGAAGGCTCAGAAACTGGCCTCTCCCATCGTGGGTGCCAGGATCAATTTGAAAAGCAGTGCGTGAAGGCTTAGAAACCAGACCCTCCCACCATGGCTGCTGGAATCAAAGGTAAACAGCACAGGAAGGCCCAGAGATTAGTGGGAACATCAGCCATATAGTAAGGCCCCCCAGCCAGGGTGCACATGACAGACAGATGGGACTAGCAGCATAAAATTGTCAGAAACAACAGTAACAATATGAGCGAGCCAACAGGTGGTAATTTAGGTGAACCAGCACTATGCTTGGGAACAAAGACAAACAGAATAGAAGCAGGTCCGTGGAGCTTCTGCTTTTTGTATTTTTTCTTTTTCTTTTTTCTTTTCTTTTCTCCTATCTTTTTTCTTTTCTCTTTTCTAAATGGCT
Source organism: Erethizon dorsatum (assembly GCA_028451465.1). Classification (NCBI taxonomy): domain Eukaryota; kingdom Metazoa; phylum Chordata; class Mammalia; order Rodentia; family Erethizontidae; genus Erethizon; species Erethizon dorsatum. Next base: position 84,611,758 of record CM051829.1, read on the forward strand.
GGGGAGAAATCAGCCACAGAAAAATAATACCATACCCAAACCCAGAGACCAAGCTCAGACAATCCCTTGCTTACCCTTTCATTCCATATCTTGTACCCTCTTCTCTAGTTTCCCAAAGCTTGCATGATCATATTTTGCCCTCCAGCCTGGCTCCTACTTTCTATTCATTTATCATTATTTTATCCACTATCTATATTAAATTTCCCCAATCACAGGGTAAAATCACTTTACCAAGGGGAAACACTTTGAATACAAGATCCCAATTTATGAACAGTTCTGTAATATAATTGTAGATTTTGCTCCTATGGTTAAAGTTATAAAATTAATAGGTACAACAGGCTGTCAATGTCTAAACTATGCTAGATGCTATTGTTATTGCTAATTATACTACTTTAACTAGGATGTTATATCCGTAATTATTTGTTCTCACTTCTATAACAATACTGGGAAGTTCAGCACCAAAAGACTTGAACTGAAACAGATACCAACATCTCACTTTTAATTAGTTAATTGGAAAGGTAGGATCTTGGGACCGACACAAACCAAGACACTCCTACACACAGAAGACATCCCCAAAGAACAAAATTTACCTAGAGAGGCCTTGAGACTAGTGATATAGCTACCTTCTACAAAAACCTACAAGGATCAACACAGAAAACAAAATAAAAACTTTTGAAATAGAAAATGACAAGACACAAAAGCAAAATGCAACCTGGGACCTCCAGCACACCCAAAATAAGTCCAGGAGAAAACTAGATAGAGGAAAATGGAAGACACACCCCTATAATTTGTTAAATGATAGTAACTGAAGTAAAGAAACAAATCCATGAAGATTATACAGGAAATCAGATCAGAAATAATATGTCAGGTTAAAAAAAGAAATGTCAACATTTATAAAGGAATTGCTCAGCAAATCTGGAGTAGAGATAGATTAAAAAAATAGACGATGGTAGGAGGAGGAAGGAAACCATGAATAATCAATATAAGAAAGAGACAGAATTCATGAAATTGATTAAAACAGATACCCAGGAAATTAAAAATTCCATTGAAAGCTGGAACTGCTTGAATGAAACTGAAGACAGACTTTCAGACCTTGAAGACAGGATTACGGCTAATGGTCAGGAAAGAAAAGTTCTCTTGAAAATAACAAAATATCATAAAATTACAATTAAACAATTGCAAGACAATGCAAAGAAAATTAAAGTAATAATAATTGATATCATTGAAAAAGCAGGAGTCAACACAAATGACATAAAAAATATTATTTGGGGAAGCAATAGCAGAAAATTTCCCAAACATGGGAAAAGAATCTTACATACAGATAAGTGAGACATGTAGAACTCAAATTAGCCATAACAAAAATAAATCTACACCCAGATATATAATAATCAAGATCCCACAAATTCAGCACAAGAACAGAATATTAAAAGCTATTAAAGAAAATAAACAGATGACCTATAAAAGAAAGCCTATCAGAATCAAAGCAGACTTCTCAACACAAACTCTCAAGTCAAGAAGAGCTTGGAGTGAAGTATTTCAAGTCTTGAAAGAAAGCATCTTCCAACCCAGACTGAGGTACCCTGCAAAATTATCTTTCAAAATTAATGGAGAAATAAGACACTTCCATGGCAAAGAACAACTGAAGAAATTTATGACCACCAAACAAACACTACAAAGGATACTGAAATATATTCTAGACAGAGATAAAAGTGACTACAGTTACAAGGACAACAACAGAAAGAAACAACAAAGCAGGACAAGCAATTAAACAGAGGGGAAAAGCAGGGAATCAGCAGCAGGAAAATAACATGACAAATATAAGCCAATGCATATCAGTTCTATCCATCTATGTAAATGGCCTGAATTCACCAATCAAAAGAAACAGACTGGCAGAGTGGATCTAGAAACAATATCCAACAATATGTTGCATACAAGAAAAACTTTTAAGTCAAAAAGAAATAAATATACTGAAAGTCAAAGGATGGAAAACAATACTCCCTGAAACAGGTACCCAGAAAAAAGAAGGCATAGTTATTCTGTTTGCAGAAAATGTGAAATTCAAACCAAGAATGATCAAAGACACTACAAAGTTGTTAGCAGAAAAATTCAAGAGGAAGAGATAACAATCATAAACATGCATACACCAAATATAGGAGCACCCAACTAGATAAGACAAATATTAATAGACATGAAAAATCAAATAAGCAATAACACAATTGTAACAGGTGACTTTAATATACAATTTTCACAAAGACATAGATCAACTAGACAAAAAATCAGCAAAGAAATAACAGAACTGAACCAAACTTGTGAACAAATAGACTTAGTAGACGTTTACACAGTGTTGCAACCAACAACATCAGAGTACACATTCTACTCAGCTGCACGTGGGATATTATCTAAAATAGACCATATACTAGCCCATGGAACATGTTTAAGTAAACACAAGGGAATTGAAATTATCCCATGCATATTATCTCACCACAGTGCAATGAATTTGGAAATTAATGACAAAAGAAATAGCAAAAAATTCCATAAACATATGGAAATTAAATAACACCTCCTGAACTACCAATGGGTCACAGAAGAAATTAAAGAAGAAATTCAACAATATCTACAATTGAAGAAAAATGCAAATACAGCTTATCAGAACCTGTGTGATGAAATGAAAGCAATCTTTAGATGATAAATTATAGCAGTGAATTCTTACATTGGGTAAACAGAACAAGCACAAATAAACAATCTAATGCTGCACATCAAGATTGTAGAAAAAGAAGAGCAAGACAAGTCCAAAGCACATACAAGGGAGGAAATTATACAGATCAGAGTATAAATGAATGCAGTAGAGACTAAGAAAACAATACAGGGCCGGTGAGATAGCTCAGCGGCATAAGCGCCTGCCTGCCAAGCATGAGGTCCTGAGTTCAACTCCTGGTATCCACATATGAAAAAAGGTCTAGTGATATTGCTCAGTGGCACAGGCACCTGCTGGTGCATGAGGTCCTGAGTTTGAACCCTAGTATCCACAGGAAAAAAAAGGAAAACAATACAAAGAAGTAATGAATCAAAGTGTTGTTTCTTTGAAAGAATAAATAAAATTGATAAAACTGTTGCACACCTTATCAAAAAAGGAAAGAAAAAAATTAATACCACAAGAAACATAAAGGGTTAAAACAGCACAGGTCCTGTGAAAATTCAGAAGATCAACAATACCTACCTTGAAAACCTTAACTCACATAGGATGGAAAACAGAAGAAATGGACAGATTCCTAGATATGTGAATTACCAAAACTTAATCAAGAAGATATACAAATTCTGAATAACATGATATCAGCTAATGAAATAGAAAACATGACTAAAACTTACCAACAAAGAGAAGCCGAGGTCCTAATGGATGCACTGCCAAATACTTCAAGGAATTTAGAGATTTAATGCCAATACTCCTGAAACTAATGAAATTGAAAGGGAAGCAATTCTCCCTAACTCATTCGTGGAGGCAAGTATGAACTTGACACCAAAACCAGAGAAAGACCCAATCAAAAAAGAACTACAGGCCAATCTCCCTAATGGGCATAGATGCAAAACTCCTCAATAAAATACTAACAAACAAAATGCAGCAAATCATCAAGAAGATTATACACCATGACAAAGTAGAATTCACCCAAGGAATGCAGGGATGGTGCAACATGTGCAAATCAATAAACATAATATACTATATCAACAGAGCCAATGACAAAAATCACATGATCATCCCAAGAGATACAGAAAAAGCTTTTGACAAATTGCAACACTGATTCGTGATAAAAGCCTTATAGAAAATCAGATTAGATGGTCTTTACCTTAATCTCATAAAAGCCATCTACGACAACCAACAGCCAAAATCATACTAAATGCACAAATCTGAAAGCTTTCAATCTAAAATCATGAACAAGACAAGGATGTGCACTATCAATACTCCAACATAGTTCTGGAAACATTAGACAGAGTAATTAGACATGAGAGAGAAATAAGGATAGGAAAGGAAGAAGTTAAATTATAATTATTCACAGATGACATGATATTCTACATAGAAGACTCCTAAAACTCCACAAGAAGACATATAGAATTAATATACAAATTCAGTAGCATAGCTGGATATGAATTCAACTTCAAAAATCAGCAACATTCCTGTACATAACAAACTCACTGAGAGAAAAATTAGGGAAACCACACATTTTATGATAGCATCCAAAGAAATAAAATTCTTAGGAATCAATCTAACAAAGGAAATAAAACATCTATATATTGAAAATTACAATACTCTGGTAAAGGAGATTGAAGAGGATATCAGTAAATGGAAAGATATACCTTGCTCATGAATAGGAAGAACAAATATTGTGAAAATGGCCATACTCCCAAAACTGTTACAAAGATTTAATGTAATCCAGATCAAAATACCATTAGCATACCTCACAGATCTAGAGAAAACATTCCTGAAGTTCATTTGGAAACAGAAGATATCTAGAATAGAAAGGCAATCCTGAGCAAAAAAGGCAAGGCAGGAGGCCTCACAATCCCTGATTTGAAATTATACTATAAAGCTAATGTGATAAAATCAGCACGGTACTGACAAAAAAAAGACCTCAAGATCAGTGGAACATATTAGGAGATACATACATGACTACAAACACATTCAGCCATCTTATCATTGAGAAAAGGGCCAAACATATACACTGGAAGAAAGATAGCCTCCTTAATAAATGGTACTGGAAAAACTGGTTTTCCACATCCTGAAGGCTAAAACTAGATCCTTACCTATCACTATGCACTAAATTAAAGTCAAAATGGATGAAAGATCTAAATATTCAAACAGAAATACTAAAGTAGGTAGAAATCTCGAAGACATACATGTCAGAGGACTTCATGAACAAAAATCAAACAGCACAGGAAGTACCTCAAAGAATCAACAACTGGGCCAGTGAGATGGCTCAGTGGCATAAGCGCCTGCCCGGCAAGTGTGAGGTCCTGAGTTCGGCTCCAGAACCCACATACTAAAAGAGGGCTGGTGATATGGCTTAGTGGCATGGGTGCCTGCTGGAGTGTGAGGTCCTGAGGTTGACACCCGGTACCCACACAAAAAAAGAATCAACAACTGGGATCTCATATTATTTTGCACATCAAAAGAAACCACTAACAGAGTAAAAAGAAAACCCACAGAGTGTGAAAGAAATTTAGCCAACTCTCCCTCAAAGGACTTCTATCTAGAACATATAAAGTATTGAATAAAATCAGGCCCCTGAAATTCAAAGACCCAATCCAAATATGGGCATCTAAGGTAAATACACAATTCTTGGATGAAAAAATACAAATGTCAAATAAATGTATGAAAAAATGTTTGACATCATTACTCATTTGAGAAATGCAATTTAAAACAACACTGAGATTGCATCTCACTCCAGAAAGAATGGCTATCATGAAGAAATCAAACAATAACAAATGCTGGTGGGGATATGGCAGAAAAGGAACACTTCTCCACGGTTGGTGGGAGTGTAGACTGGTTCAACCACTGTGGAAATCAATGTGGAGACTCCTCAAAAAACAAGGATTAGAGGTCCCATTCGACCCAGCTATTCCACTTCTTGATACTTTTTTTCTTTTGTGTGGGTACCCGGTGTTGACCTCAGGACTTCGTGTGCCAGCAGGCGCCCATGCCACTGAGCGATATCACTGGCCCTTTTTTCGTATGTGGGTTCTAGGAGTTGAACTCAGGACCTCGCACTTGCCAGGCAGGCACTTATGCCACTGAGCCATCTCACCAGCCCCCTTCTGGGTATTTTCCCAGAAGAATCAAAAACATAAAACCAAAGTGATACATGTGCACTCATGTTTATAGCAGCACAATTTATAATACCTAAATCTTGGAAACAAACCAAATGCCCATCAACCGAGGAATGGATACAAAAGACGTGGTATTACTATAAAATGGAGTACTATTCAGCTATAAAGAATGATAATCTTGAGTCTTTTATAGGTAAATGGATGCAACTAGAGACCATACTGATAAGTGAAATAAATGAGACTCACATGTGTAAACATTGTGTTGTCTCCCTCGTGTAAGAAACTGAAAGAGTAAAGAATATCCAAAATCTATAATAGATATTGCAAAAGGGAAAGAAACTGCTCAAAATGAAACAACTGAGTTGGGAAAGGAGAAAAGAAGGAATGGAAAAGAAAAAAATATATATAAATAGATACACACTAGATATTTAAGATAATTATACTACTAATTTCATTTAGTTCATTGAAAAGAATGGTTTGTGCTTATATTGTTTGATCAATTCTGCATGCCTGTATCTTGTAATCTGAGCAAGTAATTTCAAAGTACCAATATGCAATATATTAACCATTGTTATTTTCCTATTATCTTGTTTTGAAATTCTGTATATTGATTTCATTGTTGTATTTTTTCTCTTTAAAATAAAAAAATAAGTTGTCCTGTGAAAATTGGTTATCTTTGTGCTGAAGATAGAAACTGGAACTTTATCTCTCACCATACACTATAAATAAAAATGTATAGAAGACTGTTGTAGTCAGCATTTATGAGGGAAAAGGTGTAATACAGGACACAAAATTTATGGGATTATTTTATAATATTCACCCAAAGGGTCAAATGCAAAAGAGTGTGGGAGGTCTGTCTAAACACTAAAGACATAAAGAATCCACTTGAGTGCCAGGATCCCACATTAAAGTCCTACAGCAGTCCAGCTGAAGACCTAGAGCCCATGTCAATATCCTCCATGAATCCAACTGGATCCCTAGAGCTCAGACAATGTCTCATGCAAATCTGTATCAAGGATCTGCCCGGGGAAAGCCCAAAGGTCAGTGGTGGAAGCTAGAAACTCTGCACACGTGGGATGAAGGATATCTGCCAACAGTTGAGGGAGCTACACTGGAGCCAGGAAGCAAAGCTCAAGGTAAGGACCAGAGCTCCTCTAAAAATAACCTCAGCCATCTTCAGCGACAGTGAGGACCCAAGCTCCTTTGATGATGAGAAGAGCTGAGTTTGTATCAGGAAAATCAGGGTGACAAGCTTCTCCAAGAAAATCAACAGCACACCATCTTCCCCTTGAGTTCTCTTTATCCTGTTGGCAACAATCCTCAGGTGGGCCATCCACACCCAGCACCATGCAGATTCAATTCAAAAGGATATCACAAATTAACCATTAGTTAATCCACCACAAAGACCTAACATTAAAACAGAACTATTAAACCTACTGGAAGTTAAAATAGGTAAAACACTTGAAGATATATGTATATGAAAGGATTTTCTGAACAGAACCTCAATTGCACCAGAAATAACCACAAGAATCAAGAAATGGGATTATATCAGACTAAGGAGCTTTTGTAGAGCAAGAGAATCAATCAAGCATGAAAAGACAACCTACAGAATGGGGAAAAAATTTACCAGCTACTTTTCAGACAGATAACTAATATCAAGAATATAAAAAGAACTCAAAATATTAAGCCACCTAAAATTAAAGATCCAGTCAAGAAATGGGCAAGAAAAATGAACAGATATTTCATAGTGGAAGAACTACAAATGGTCAACCAATATATGAATAAATGCTCAGTATCTGTGGCAATAAGAAAAATGTAGATGAAAACAATACTAAGATTCCATCTTACTACAGAAAAATAGCAATCATTAAGAAATTGATTAATAACAAATGCTGGCAAAGCTGTGGTCATAAAAGAAATCTTCCTTCACTGTTGCTGGAATCACCAAGACTCCACTCTGCTGGCCACCAGAAGCCAGTCTTAGTCCTAAATACAAAGGACTGAAAGCATCCCCCCTGCTCTGAGACCAACAGAGTGGCCGCAGCCCAGCAGCATAAGCAGGCAAGCAGCCTCAGCCTGAAGCAGGACATGGGCAGTCCTGCCCTCCAGTGACCAGTGTGTAAGAGGAATCAGCAGTGTGGTACAGAGGAAGCTATGCAACATCCAGAAGGAGTCAATAGTACACAGATGTGGGAGCAACCACCTGATTTCCCTACCCAAGAGTGCCACAGCAACAGGGAGAGCACTGTAGAGACAATCACAGTAAGAAGTGGACATCCAGAACATTGTCCACTTAAGACCAGTCCCAGCCCCCACATCCAGAGGTGAAGATCAGCCCCATAAACAGCACAAATCCTACTTCAAACTTAGCAGTATTACACAGCACATTTCTGGGATCCAATTTGGACACTACCACAGAACTCAGAACACCAGAGGAATTTTATTTTTTTGTTTGTTTGATTTTCCTCTTTCTGTCTAGTTGGGCTTTTCTTTTCTTTTTTTTTGTTTAACTTTTGTTTCTTACCTTTCTTTTTGATTTCTTCTATTTGTCTTCTTTCTCTTTCCTCAACTATCTCTCCTGATTTCATATTTTCATGTGAGTGAACATTGTCTCTTCCCTTTATAGTTCACTTCAATATTGTTTTGGTTTCTCTTTCATTCTTTCTCTCCTTTGTTCTTAATTTTCCCAAAACTTTGGTGATTACCCTACACCCTCCAGCCTTGCTTCTGCTATATCTGTCCTCATTCAACTTTCTATCTATTCCTCTATCCCTCTTAAATCCCCTCCACAGAGTAAAATCACTCTACTAAGGGGAAAATCATTGCATAAAAGTTCCTGGTATATGTTGGATTTTGTTTTTAACTGTGGCTCTTGCTCTCATGGTTAAAGGTATCAGATGAAAAGTTACCACAGTTCCTCAGTAGCTAGGCTGTGCTTCATCCTGTTGTTATTGCTAACTGTACTACTTTAGCAAGGATGTTATACCTGTTAAAATCTGTTTTTCTCCCTTGTATGACAACACTGTGATTGTATGGGATATAACCATCACCATAGTTCAGTACCAAAAGACTGGGTGCTGAGCCAAATAGCAACTTCTCATCCTTAATAAATTGGGAAGGTAGGTTCTTGGGATAGACACAAAGACCAAGAACCACATACACCTAGAAGATATCCCTGAGGAATAGATATTTCTTAGAGGAGCTTCAATACTAATGAAAAAGATATCTACTATAAGAAATCTACAAGAATCAACACAGAAAACAAAATAAAATGAAAAAATGAAAAATGAAAAGATGAAGAAGCAAAATGCAACCCCAGACCTCAAGCCCAACCAGAAGTCCAGAGCACAATGAGATAGAGGATATTGGAAGCCACCCCCGGGAACTTTCTGAAATAATAGCACCAGAAGTGAAAAAACAAATTGATGAGGCTATAGGAAAAATAATATCTCGGGTTAAAAAAGAAATGACAACAAAAATGAAAGACATTAGAGCAGACATAGATTTAAAAAATTAGAGAAGCTTAGGAAAACATTTTAAACCATGAATGTCCAACATAGGAAAGAAATGGAATCCATGAAACAGATCCAAACAGAAATCCAGGAGATTAAAAACTCCATTGAAAGTATACTCAACAGATTGAATGAAAGCAAGGATAGACAATCAAATCTAGATGACAGGATTGCAATAGTGACCACAAAAAGAAAGATATCTTAAAAATAGCGAGGGATCATGAAAAATCAATACAAAAGCTACAAAATGAAGCAAATAATAACAACATAAAATGGACTGGAGTCAATGAGAAAGCTGGAGATAGCACAAATGCCATAAAAAAACTCTTCACAGAAATAATGGCAGAAAATTTCCCAAACATGGAAAAAGAATTTTACATACAAATAAGTGAGGCATATAGAACTTCACATAGCCATAACCAAAATAACTCTACACCAAGGCATATAATAATCAAGATTACAGAAATTCAGCACAAGAATAGAATATTAGAAGTTCTTAGAGAAAAGAAATGTATCACCTGTAAAGAAAAGCCCATCAGAATCACAGCAGACTTAACACAAATCCTCAAATCAAGTAGATTTTGGAATGAGGAATTTCAAGCCCTGAAAGAAATCAACCTCCAACAAGATTGATGTAAACTGCAAAACTATCTTTCAAAACCAATGGAGAAATAAGATATTTCCATGATAAAGAACAGCAGAACAAATTCACGACCACAAAACCAGTTCTTCAAAATGCTCTTAAGGAGACTTTAGAAAGAGAAAATAAAGACCACAATTACAAGAACCGCAACAGAGGGGCCGGTGAGATAGCATAGCGGCATAAGTGCCTGCCTGGCAAGTGCGATGTCCTGAGTTCAACTCCCAAAACCCACATAAAGGAGAAAAGGGCAGATGATATCACTCAGCAGCACAAGCACTTGCTGGCAAGTGTGAGGCCGTGAGGTCGACTCCATGTACTCACTTAAAAAGAAAAAAAAGAACAGCAACAGAAAGAAGCCACCAGGCAGGGCAAGCAATTAAACAGAGGAGAAAGTCAGGGAACCAAAAACTGGAAAATTAAATGACAAAGATAAGCTAATACATATTAATTGTAACCATCAATGTAAATGGTCTCAATTCACCAATCAAAAGAAAGACTGGCAGAATGGATCAAGAAGCAAGATCCAACAATATGCTACATAAAAGAAACACATTTAACTCAAATAGAAATTCACAGACTGAAAGTCAAAGGATGGGATACAATACTCCATGCAATAAGAACCCAGAAAAAAGCAGGTGTAACTATTCTATTTGCAGACAATGTGAACTTCAAGCAAGACTGATCAAAAAAGAAAAAGAGGGGGCCGGTGAGACGGCTCAGCGGCTTAAGTGCCTGCCTTGCAAGCGCGAAGGCCCGAGTTCGACTCCCGGAACCCACATACGAAAAAGGGGCCGGTGATATCGCTCAGCGGCACGGGTGCCTGTTGGTGCGTGAGGTCCTGAGGTCGTCCCCCCGGTACCCACAAAAAAAAAAAAAAAAGAAAAAGAGGGTCAATACATACTCATTAAGGGAAGACTCCAAAAAGAAGAGATAACAATCATAAATATATATGCACCAAATACCAGTACACCCACCGAAAAAGCAAAACATGGACAGATATGAAAAAGCAAATAAGCGCTAACACAATTGTAAAGAGGGACCTCACTACCCCACTATCATAAATAGATCAACTAGACAAAAAATTAGAAAAGAAATATCAGAACTAAACCAACACTATGAGAGAATGGACTTAGTAGATGTCTACAGAGCATTTCACCACAACATCAGAATACACATTCTCCTCAGCTACACAAAGGATGTTCTCCAAAGTAGACCACATATTAGCCCATAGAACATGCTTAAGTAAATGCAGAGGAACTGACATTATCCCATATATATTATCTGACCATAGTGCAATGAAATTGGAAATCAATGGCAAAGGAAAACAGAAAAACTACAAAAACACATGGAAATTAAGTTAACCTCCTGAATAACCAATGGGTAATGGAGGAAATTAAGAAATTAAACAGCATCTATAATTAAATGATAATGTCGATAGAACAAGCCAGAACTTATGGGACACAATGAAAGTAGTTCTATGGAGAAATTTATAGTGGTGAATTCTCAAATCAGGAAAACAGAACAAGCTCAAATAAACAACTTAATGTTGAACCTCAAACTTCTAGAAAATGAAGAACAAATCAAACCCAAAGCTCATACGAGGGATGAAATTATAAGTGCAGAAATTAATGCAATTGAGACTAAGAAAAAATACAATCGAAAAGTGGGTTCTTTCAAAGATTAAATAAAATTGATAAACCCTTAGCCAACCTTATCAAAAAGAGGAAAGAAAAGACTCAAATTCATGCATTTAAGAATGAAAATGGTGGGGGGAAAATGGCAGATGTGTAAGAAGCAGACAGTGAAACTCTCTAAAAGTTGCCATTGGACCACTGGAATACAGTGACCAGGAGAGCGCAGGAGGGAGGGAGGTGCTTCCCCTGGAACCAGGAAAGTTCTGAAGCGCAGTTTGGGACTCAGGGTGCCAGTGAAGGGTACTTCAATGAAAAAGGAGGAGGCTGCGGCGCCTTCTCCCTGACCCAGGAACCATGGCATGACAGAAGCTCAAATCTCTGGACACACAGTGACAGCCAGCACCCTGGGGAGCCCCGTGGAGGATCATGAGGCAGCAGCAGGACAGGGGAGTGGCGGAAGACTGCACTGGCTGGTGGTGAGTGTCTCTCAGGCACAGCTCTCCTGCACCAGAGGGCGATTGGCTGGGCGCCATTGTTGGGGGGTGTGGTGAAACTGAGAGTGGCGTGAAAACACAGCGCTCAGGACTGGTGTTCGGGACTCAGCATGGAGCTGCAGCTCTCAGGCCCCTGAAAAGTGCGCTGATGGTGGCAGGCAAACAAGACTGGTCTCCATCTGAAAGTACACGCTTCTGCTCACTGCCCCACCAAAGGGCCTCCTGGCTTACTGGGACGGACATGCATGGAACAGGACTCTGTCACAACATGGTGCCTGCCTACAACAGAGTCAACACCTGGAACTGATTCTTTTTATTTTTTTATTTTTATTTATTTATTTTTCTCTCATTTGTTTTTTTGTTCTGGTGAAGTGTTTTTTTTGTAGGGGGGTTATTTTTGTTTTGTTTGTTTGTTTTATTAATTTTGTCTTCGTTTTTTTCTGTTTGTCTATTTGCTCCTTCCTTCATTATTCTCTCTGTTTTTTATATGAGTGTAAACAGAGCCTCTAACCTATTTGTGATTGTGGTTGTGATCTGTTTTTACTTTTATTCCTTCCTTCTCTTTTTCCCACCAGTCCTCTGCACCAGTTTCCCAATGTTAGTGGGATCCCTCTTGTTCCTCTAACCTTACATCTAATTCCTTCCTCTTCTCCCAATACTCTATTTCCTCCTTAACTCATTTTAAATTTAAACTCCTGAGGGGAAAAATTGACATACTAAGGACTTGTATACTGCATATAATTTTTCTGGTGTGTTTTAGATTTTGTTATATAACCACAACTCTACTTTATATGGTTAAAAGTGGAAATAACTGGTTAGTTCAGTCTGTCATTTTCTAGGCTGTGTTTGATGCTTTAGGCACAATTATACCCAAAAGTGAAATAATTGTTCTAAACAGATTTCCTTCCTGATATTTCATGATTGAGATTGACTAAGGTCACAGAAAATACAGTGGCATAGTACCAAAGAACCAAGGACTGGGCCAAACAGGTAGCAACTTCTCATATCCAACAAATTGAAGAGGTAGGATCTGGCAGCAAGCTCAAAACCCAAAAACAAGCTTCACTTGGAAGATACTGCAGAGAAGTAATCATCTCCTAAGGATATTGAACACTAGGAATAAAGTAACCTACCATAGGTAATTTACAAACATCACCCCAGGAATTAAACTAAAGAAAGAAAAGAAAATGAGATGACACTTAAACAAGATGCAACCCCACACATGCAATTCTGAAAGCCACCCACCTGGCCTATCTGAAGTGGTAACAACAAAGCAACTGAATGAGGCTCTGGAAAAAAATTAAAACAGAAATAATTTCACAGATAAATGCAGAGATAATGTCCACAATGAAGACCAAGCTTAAGGACACTATAGTTGATACAGACAAAATAATAGATGAGCTTAAGAAAATTATAGAAACCATGAATGCTCAGCATAGGAAAGAAATGGAATCCATAAGGCAGATTCAAGCACATATCCAGGAGAACAAAAATTTCATTGAAAGTATTTGTAGCAGATTAAGCCAATGTGAGGACAGGATCTCAGATATAGAAGACAGGCTTGCAATTAGTGATCATGAAAAGAAAGAATTCTTAAAAATAGCAAGGGACCATGAAAAATCAATTCAGCAGCTGCTAGATGACTCAAAGATAAATAACTTAAGAGTAATTGGAATGAATGAAAAAGCAGGAGATAGCATAAATGACATTAGAACCTAGTTCACAGATATTATCATGGAGAACTTCCCTGGAAGAGAAAAAGAAATTGATCTTCCTATAAATAAGGCTTATAGAACTCCAACTAGACATGATCAAAAAAAAAAAAAAAAACTTCAGCCAGACATATCATAGTCAAGATTCCAGAAATTCAACAGAAGGGGAGAATCTTAAAAGCTGTTAGGAACAAGAGACAAATCACCTATAAAGGAAAACCCATCAGAATCACGGCTGACTTTTCAGCACAAACCCTCAAGTCAAGAAGAGCTTGGAATGATGTATTTCAAGCTCTAAAGGAAAATAACTTTCAACCGAGATTGATGTACCCCACAAAACTATCTTTCAGAATTGATGGAGAAATAAAATACTTTCATGACAAAGAACATCTGAGAATATTTATGACCACAAAGCCAGCACTCCAAAATGTACTGAAGGACATTCTGGAAAGAGATAACAAGGACTACAACTCCAGCAACCCCAACAGAAGGAATCCACCAGGCAGGGCAGATAATTAAATAGAGGGAGAGGGGAAAAACAAACAAAGAGTGGGAACCAACAACAGGAAAATATCATGAAAAGTATAAGTCAATACATATCAGTTTTAACCATCAATGTTAATGGTCTCAATTCACCAATCAAAAGGCACAGATAGTCAAAATGGATCAAGAAGCAAGATCCAACAATATGCTGTATACAAGAAACACATTTAATTCAGAAAGCAATTCATAGACTGAAAGTCGAAAGATGAAAAACAATAGTCCATGCAACAGGAACCCAGAAAAAAACAGGGGTAGCTATTCTTTTTGCAGACAAAGTGAATTTCAAGGCAAGAATGATTCAGAGAGATAAAGATGGTCATTACATTCTTTTAAAGGGAACACTCCAAGAGGAAGAGATAATGATCATAAATATATATGCATCAAATACCAGTGCACCCAGCTATATAAAACAAGTATTAAAGGACATGAAAAATCAAATAAGCACTAATACAATTATATTGGGGGATCTCAATACTCCACTGTCACAAAAAGACAGATCAAACAGAAAAAAAAATCAATAATGAAATAGTAGAACAGATCCAAACTTTTGAACAAATGGACTTAGTGGATGTCTACAGAGTGTTGCACCACACAACATCAGAATACACATTCTTCTCAGCTGCACACGGGATATTTTCCAAAATAGACCACATTCTAGCTCATAAAACATGCTTAAGTAAATGCAAGGTAATTGAAATTATCCCATGCATATTATCAGACCATAGTGCAATGAAATTGGAAATCAATGGCAAAAGATGTCACAAAACCCCCTAAACACATGGAAATTAAACAGCACCCTCCTGAACAACCTATGGGTCACAGATGAAATTAAAGAAGAAATTAGACACTTTCTACAACTGAATGATAATGACAGTACAATATTCCAGAACTTATGGGATACAATGAAAGCAGTCCTAAGAGGGAAATTTATAGCATTAAATACCTATATCAGGAAAATAGAGTAAGTGCAAATAAACAACTTAATGGTGAACCTCGAACTTCTAGAAAAAGAAGAGCAGGCTAAATCAAAAGCTCGTGCAAGGGAGGAAATTATAAAGATCAGAGCAGAAATTAACGTATTGGAGACTAAAAAAACAAAACAAAGAATCAATGAAGCAAAGAGTTGGTTCTTTGAAAGAATAAATAAGATTGACAAACCCTTATCCAACCTTATTAAAAAAAGAAAAGACTCAAATTCATGCAATTGAAAATGAAAAGGGTGATATCACAATGGTCCCTGCAAAAATCCAGAATATCATCTATATCTATTTTGAAAATTTATATGCTACTAAGATGGAAAATGCAGAAGAAATGCACAGATTCCTAGGTACATATGAATTACCAAAGCTGAATCAAGAAGATGTAAAAATCCTAAATAAACCAATATCAACCAATGAAATCAAACATATAATTAAAAACCTCCCAACAAAGAAATCCAGGCCCTGATGGATTCACTGCTGAATTCTACAAGAAATTTAGAGAAGACATAACACCACTATTTCTCAAACTTTTTAATGAAATTGAAAGGGAAGCAATACTCCCAAATTCATTCCTGGAAGCAAGCATTACCCTGATACCAAAACCAGAGAAGGACCCAACTAAGAAAGAGAACTATAGGCCAATCTCCCTAGTGAACATATATGCAAAAATCCTCAATAAGATGCTGGAAAACAGAATGCAGCAAATAATTAAGAAGATTATACACCATGACCAAGTTGGATTCATCCCAGGTATACAGGGCTGGTTCAACATACGTAAATCAATCAATGTAATAGACCATATTAACAGAACCAAAGACAAAAATCACATGATCATCTCAATAGATGCAGAAAAATCTTTTCACAAAGTCCAGCACCTTTTCATGATAAAAACCCTACAGAAAATTGGAATAGATGGTCTTTATCTCAATCTGATAAAAGCTATCTTTGGCAAACCAACAGCCAATATCACACTAAATGGACAAACCTGAAAGTCTTCCCTCTAAAATCAGGAACAAGACAAGGATGTCCACTGTCCCCACTCTTATTCAACATAGTTCTGGAAACTTTAGCCAGAGCAATTAGACAAGAGAAAGAAATAAAAGGGATAATGTTTGGAAAGGAAGAAGTTAAATTATCATTATTTGCAGATGACATGATACTCTACACAGAAGACCCCAAAAACTCCACTAAAAAACTGCTAGATTTAATAAGCAAATTCAGTAGTGTAGCTGGATACAAAGTCAACACTCAAAAATCAATAGCCTTTCTGTACACAAATAACAAACTTACTGAAAGAGAAATTAGGGAAACAATACCTTTCACAATAACATCCAAAAAAATGAAATACCTAGGAATCAACATCACAAAGGATGTAAAAGACCTCTACACTGAAAACTACAGTACTTTGAAAAAGGAGATTGAAGAGGATATCAGAAAATGGAAAGATATCCCTTGCTCCTGGATAGGAAGAACCAATATAGTGAAAATGGCCATACTTCCAAAATTGTTATACAGATTTAATGCAATTCCAACCAAAATTCCAACAGCATGTCTCACAGAACTAGAGAAAACAATCCTAAAATTCATTTGGAATCAGAAGAGACCTAGAATAGCAAAGACAATTCTGGGCAACAAAGGCAAGGCAGGGGGCATCACAATCCCCGACTTGAAATTATACTATAAAGCTACTGTGATAAAAACAGTGTGGTACTGGCAAAAAAAAAAAAAACAGACCTGAAGATCAATGGAACAGATTAGAAGATGCTGAAACAACCCCAGACATACTAAGCCACCTTATCTTTGACAAAGATGCCAAACACATTCACTGGAAGAAATATAGCTTCTTTAATAAATGGTGCTGGAAAAACTGGCTTTACACATACTGAAGATTAAAACTAGACCTATATCTTTCACCATGCACTAAACTAAATTCAAAATGGATCAGAGATCTAAATATTAAAACAGAAGCATTAAATTTGCTGGAAGGTAGGATAGGTAAAACCCTTGAAGACATTGGTGTAGGCAAAGACTTTATGAATAAAACCTCAACCGCACAGGAACTATCACAAAGAATCAACAACTGGAATCTCATCTTATTAAAAAGTTTTGCACAGCAAGAGAAACTACCAACAGAGTGAAGAGACAACCCACAACGTGGGAAAAAATGTTTGGCAGCTGTTCCTCAGAGAAAGGACCACTATCCAGAACATATAAAGAACTCAAAAAAATCAGACCTCCCAAATTTAAAGACCCACTCCGAAAATGGGCATCTGAGATGAATACACATTTCTCAGATGAAGAAATACAAATGGCAAATAAATATACAAAAAAATGTGCAACATCACTAGTCATTTGAGAGATGCAAATGAAAACAACACTGAGATACCATCTCACCCCAGAAAGAATGGCTATTATTAAGAAATCAACTAATAATAAATGGTGGAGGGGCTAGGGGGAAAAAGGAACCCTTCTTCACTGTTTGTGGTAGTGTCGACTGGTATAGCCACTGTGGAAATCAGTGTGGAGATTCTTCAAAAAACTAGGGTTGGAGGTCCCATTTTACCCAGCTATTCCCCTTCTGGGTATCTTCCTAGAAGAGTTAAAAACATCGTACCACAGTGATATATGTGCACCCATGTTTATAGCAGCACAATTTGTAATAGCCAGATATTGGAAACAACCCAAATGCCCATCAACTGAGGAATGGTATAAAAAAATGTGGTATTTCTATGCATTGGAGTACTATTCAGCCATAAAGAAGGATAAACTGGAGACTTTTATAGGTAAATGGATGCAACTCGAGAAAATACTCATAAGTGAAATAAACCGGATGCATCATATTTTCTCTCTAGTATGAGAAACTGAAAGAGTAAATAAGATCCAAAATGTACAATAGACATGGTGAATCAAAAAGAAACTGGTCAAAAGGAAAGAGAGACTGGGATGGGGGAATAGGGAAAAGAAAGAAGGGAAAGGAAAAAAATTGTATATATATATATATATAAGATGGTTAAGATAGATACACTACTAATTTTACTTAGTTCATTGAAGAGTAAGGTTTGTGCCAATAATGTTTGGACAATTGAATGCTAATATCTGGTATCCTGAATAAATAACTTAAAGATAACAATACATAATGCATTAACTATTGTTACCCTCCTATTCTGTTGTTTTGAAAATTTGTTCTTTTATGATTTGTTTTGTTTTGTTTTTTCTTCTCTTTAAAATAAAAAGAATGAAAAGGGTGAAATCACAATGGGTCCTGTAGAAATTGAGAAGATCATCAATACCTACTTCAAGAAACTGTACTCTAATAAGATGGAAAATACGGAAGAAACAGACAGTTCCTAGATATACATGAATTACCAAAACTGAATAAAGAAGACATAAAATTCTAAATAATCCAATATCAGTCAATGAAATTGAAAATGTAATTAAAAACTTACCATCAAAGAAAAACCCATGTCGTGATGGATTCACTGCTGAATTCTATAAGAAATTTAGAGAAGACCTAATGCTGCTACTTCTCTAACTCTTTAATGTAATTGAAAGGGAAGCAATGCTCCCAAATTCATTCCTCCAACCTTCTTTTTATGAGTGCCTGATTCATTTATCTTATAAGTACTTATAAAATTAATTTTCATTAATTATAGATAAACAGCCAGACTAACAGACCAAAAATATATAAAATACATTAGAAAATTATACTAAATCCAGGTACACTTTTAGGTATATTGTTCATGCTGAATTACAATAAGTTTTTATATCTCTTTTATCTTCTTTTTTCTGTACTTTGTTTATATATTGAGTTTTTTATATAAGAAAAACCATTCAATATTTAAGGTTGTATTTCTGATTTACTTCACTTAATATTATGGATTCAAGGTACATCCATTTTCCTACAAATGACCCATGTTTATCCTGCTTTGTTGCAGAGTACTACTCCATTGTGTATAAATACCAAATTTTCTTTATCCATTAATTCATCAATGGATGAATGTAAAGGCTGTCTCCAAGATTTAGGTTTTTTTTACTTGTGTTGTTATGAACATGGGTATACATACATCACTGTGGTATAATGTCTTTAAGTCTTTCAGAAAGATACCTAAAAAGTGAATAGCTGTGCCCAGTGAAATTTATATCTTTAGTTTTTTTTGAGGAATATCTATACTGATATCCATAGTGGTTCAACAAGTTTAAACACTGAAGTGACCATTGCCCCACAGTGTCACTGGCATTTGTTATTGGTTGATTTCTTAATGACAACCATTCTGTCTGGGGTGAGATGGAATCTCAGTGTTTTTTTAATTTGAATTTATTGAATGGCCAGTGATATTGAACATCTTTTAATATATTCATTATTATTTTGTAATTCTTCATTTGAGAGATGTCTATTCATTTTGGAGTCCCATTTTTCGATTGGGTTTTTAAGTTTGGAGGTTTCTAATATTTTGTTTTTTACATATTCTCAATATTAGCCCTCTGTCTGAGGAGTAGCATGCTAAACATTTCCCCCTATTTTATAGATTGTCTCATCCCTCTGTTAGTGGTTTCCTTTGCAGCATAGAAGGTTTTTAAATAGATGAAATCCCATTTGCTGATTTTTGGTATTATTTCTTGTACTACCAGGATCCCATTGAGAAAGTCTTTGCCTACATCTATGTTTTCAAGAGTTTTATCTAATTTGTCTTCCAGCAGATTATTTCTGTGTTAATATTTAGATCTTTGGTCCATTATGATTTTAGTTTAGTGAATGGTGGGAAGGATGGGTCTAGGTTCAATCTTCAGCATGGATAACCAGTTTTCTCAGCACCATAGTTTAAAGAGGGTATCTTTCCTCCATTGAAATTGTTTGGTCCTTTTGTCAAAGATAAGGTAACTGAATGTGCCTGGAGTTGTTTCTGCATCCCCCATTCTGTTCCATTGATCCACAATTCTGGTGGTTTTTTCCCAATACCATGGTGTTTTGATCACTGTAGCTTTGTAGTATAACTCAAAGTCCAGGAATGTGGTGTCCTCTGCCCTGTCCTTGTTTTCCAAAATAGTTTTTGATGTTCTAGGTGTCTTCTGTTTCCATATGAATTTTAGGATTGCTTTCTTTATGTTTGTGAGGAATGCTACTGGTAGCTTCATTGGGATTTTGTTAAATCAATATACAGTTTAGGAAGCATGACCACTTTATATTGATTCTCCCTATCTGGGCATAGGTAACATTTTTCCATTTTCTGATATCTTCTTTAATGTCCTTTTTAGAGTGCCATAATTTTCTTTGTATAGGAATTTCACTTCCTTGGATAGGTTAATTCTTAAGTATCACTTTTTCTTCATGCTATTGTGAAAGATATTGTTTCCCCAATTTTTATCTCAGTGAGTTTGTTTTTTTTGTGTGTGTATAAGGATTTTATTGATTTTTGAGTGTTGATTATATATTCTGCTATGCTCCTGAGTTTGGTTATTAATTCTAGGAGCCTTTTGGTCAAATTTTTAGGATATTCTATGTTGATGATCATGTCATCTACAAATAATAATAATTTAATTTCATTCTGTCCTCTATATATCTCTTTTTCTTTCTCTTTTAATTACTATGGCTAATGCTTCAAGACCTATATTAAACAGTAATATTAATTGCAGACATCCTTGTCTTGTTCCTGATTTTAGAGGGAAAGTTTCAGCTTCTTTTCATTTAGTATGATGTTGGCTGTTGGTATGTCATTGATAGGCTTTATCAGATTCAGATAATGGCCATCTAGACTTATTTCTTTCTGGGTTTTTATCATGAATGGATGTTGGGTTTTATAAGATACTTTTTCTGCATCTACTGAGATGATCCTGTGATTTTTGTCCTTGCTTCTGTTTACGTGCTGTATTACGTTTATTGATGTGTGTGTTAGACCTTCCTTGTATCCCTGGAATGAATCCTACTTGATCAAGGTGCATTATATTTTTGATGACCTCCTGCATTCTGCATTCAAGTATATTAGTGAGGGTTTTTGCATTTATTTCCATTAAAGAATTTGGCCTCTAGTTCTTTTCTCTTTCTTTCTTTTTGGTCAGTTCTTTTTCTGGTTTTGGAAGCAAGGAAATGCTTGCTACCAGAAAAGTATTTAGGCATACTGCTTTCCTTTTGATTTTACTAAAAAGTTTGAGAAATATTGTTGTTAAATTGACGCTAAAGTTCTTATAGAATTTGGCATTGAATCCATCATAATCTGGACTTTTGTAGTTGTCGTTTTTTATTACTTCTTCAGTTTCACTCACTGATATTGGATTGTTCAGGATTTTTATATCTTCTTGTTTCAGATTTGGTAGTTCATGTATAGCTAGGAATGCATCTATTTTCTCTGAAATTTTCATTTTATTTGAGCACAGGTTTTCAAAGTAGTTACTAATGATCTTCTGGATATAAGGAGAAACCAGTGTGATTGCATATGTTTCATTTCCAGTTCCACAAATTTGAGTCTTTTCTTTCCTTATTTTGGTAAGATTAGCTAAGTATTTTTTTTTTGTTTAATCTTTTAAAGATACTACTCTTCTGTTCATGGTTTTTTTTTCTCAGTTTCATTAATTTATGCTCTAGTATTTATAATTTCTTTTCTTGTACTATCTTTGGGTAGGAATTGCTCTTGAATTTCTAGGACTTTGATGTTCATAATTAGGTTAATTATTTGAGCTCACTCTGCTCTTTCTTTTTTTCTTTTTTTTTTTTTTTTGAGATGGGTTCTCTCTATGTAGTTCATGCTCACCTTGAACTCACTATGTAGCCAAGGCTGGCTTTGAACCTGCTAGAAGTCTCCTGGCTCAGCCTCCTGAGTGCTGGGATTAGAGGCATGCACCACCTCACCCAGCTCATTTTTTATGTGAGGATTCACCACTATAAACGCCCCTCTTAAGACTGTTTCCAAGGTGTCCTATATGTTCTGGTATGTTGTACTGGCATTTCTCTTTGATTGCAAGAGCTAATTTGTTCTTTAATCTGCAACCCATTGATTACTTAAGAGAATATTATTTAATTGCCATGTGTTTGCATATTTTCTGTTGTGTCTTTGCCATTGATTTCTAGTTTCATTGCATGTTAATCTGATAATATGCATGGTATAATTTTGATTCTTTGGAATTTACTTGAACATGCTTTATGGGCTAGTATGTGTGCTATTTTGGAGAAAGTTCCACATGCTGCTGAGAATATGTATTCTGTCATTTTTTTGGATTCAACCCTCTGTAGATACCTATTAAGCCCATTTGTTCAAACTCTGTTTTGTTCAACTCTGA
Organism: Erethizon dorsatum; assembly: GCA_028451465.1. Lineage (NCBI taxonomy): Eukaryota > Metazoa > Chordata > Mammalia > Rodentia > Erethizontidae > Erethizon > Erethizon dorsatum. The sequence continues at coordinate 84,634,362 of CM051829.1, forward strand.
TATTTCTTTACTAATTTTTTGTCTAGTTGGTCTGTCCATTTGGGACAGTGGGATAATGAGGTCCCTAATTAGAGTTGTGTTGGTGTTTATCTGATTTTTCATCTATAAACTTTAGAGTCTGTTTTATAAAGTTGGGTGCAGCAGGATTTGGTGTGTACATGTTTGTAATTATTATCACTTCCTGTTGAACTGTTCCCTTTACCAATATGTCATGAACTTATTTATCTCTTCTGATCAGTCTTGGCTTGAAATCCACTTTTTCTAAAATTAAGATAGCTACTCCTGCTTTTTTTCAGGTTACATTGCATGGAACATTGTTTTTCCCTTTTAATTTTTAATCTGTGAGGTTCTTTTGATATAATGTCTTTCTTTTATACCACATGTCATTGGGATTTATTTCTTGATCCACTAAACCAATGTATGTCTTTTGATTTGGGATTTGAGACCCTTCACATTGAGAGTTATTACTGAAATGTATTCACTTCTTCATGTTATTGCATTATTTTCCTATTGCTGATTTACTTATTTTTTTCCTTTTGCTTAGCTGCTTATCCCACCAGGTGCAGTTATTCTTTTTGACTTATTCTCACTTTGGCTTCACTTTCTTTTTCTAGGGTATCTTTGAAAACAATTTTTAACACTCATGAATTTCTTGAGATGCTCCTTGTCTTGGAAATATCATATTTCTCCATCAGTTTTGAAGGAAAGTTTTACAAGAGACACTTCAATACAAGCTCTCCTGGCCTTTAATGTTTGTGTAGAGAAGTAAGCTATAATTATATTTGGTTTATCTTTACATGTGATTCGTTGCCTTTCTCTACCTGTATTCAATTTTTATTCTGTTATGTACTTCTTGTACTTTGAGTATAGTGTGACATAGATAGTTTGTATTTGTCACAGTTATTCGGGGTTCTATATGCATCACTTAACTGTATGTTTATATTTTCCCTATATTTTGGGAAGTTTTCTGTCATTTCTGTGAACAGGATTTTTTAATACCATTTGTTCTGTCTCCCGAGTTTTCACTTATTTCACTTAGTCTTAGATTAGTCTTCTTTGTATCATCTAGCTGCTGTTGCATCTATTTCTTATGTTTTCTTGTTGTATTTTTTTATGGAAAAAGATAAAACAGAATTTCATAACAAAAAATTGATTTAATGTAATTACTAGTACATTTAAGTGATTTGCCCGAGGCTGTCAGCATTTTTATTTTATTTTATTTATTTTATGGAAAAAAGTAAAAATTTCATGACAAAATATTAGGAGAGTAACAATTGTTAACACATTGCATATTTCCATCTTCAAAGTAGTTACTCAGTGTACAAGAGATGGGCATAAAAATTCTCCAATCGATATTAGCACAAACCTTCCTTTTCAATGAACTGACACTAAGTGTATAACAAACTTACATTTTTCTCCCTTTCACTTATCTTCCTTTCCTCTTTCACCTATCCTATTTCCTTTTTGTTTTTAAACAATTTCTTTCCATTCCACATCTACTGTACATTTTAGACCTTATTTGCTCTTCCAGTTTCTCACACCAGGGAGACAATACGATGTTTACACATGTAAGTCTGATTTATTTCACTTATAGTATGGTCTCAAGCTGCATCCATTTATCTATAGAAGTCTCAAGTATATCCTTCTTTATGACAGAGTGATATTCTATTGTATAAAAATACCACAACTTTTATATCTGTTTCTCAGTTGGTGGGCATTTGGGTTCTTTCCAAGATTTAGCTATTATAAATTGTGCTGCTATAAACTTGGGTGCACATATATTGCTGTGGTATGATGCTTTTAATTCTTTTGGGAAGATACCAAGAAGGGGAATACTGTATAAAATGGGAACTCTATTCCTAATGTTTCGAGAAGTCTCTGCACTGATTTCCACGCTGTTTGCATCAGTCTGAAACTCCCACTAACAGTGGAGAAAGGTTCATTTTTCCACACAGCCCCTCCAGCATTCATTATTCGTTGATTTCTTGATGATAGCCATTCTTTCTGGAGTGAGATGGAATTTCAGTGTTGTTTTAATTTGCATCTCTTGGATGACCAATGATGTTGAACATTTTTTCATATATTGTATCAGTCAGGTTTTTACTAGAGAAATAGATATAACACAAGATATACAAATGTATAAGAAATTACAGGATTGGTTTATGATGGTCAGCCACAGATCTGAATGAGGAAGCATGTAGAGAGTGTCTGCATGCTGGAGGCTAAAGGGTCCAGTCTGAGGTCTGGAGCTCAGTGCAGTGTTTCATGCAAGTCCATATCAGAAGGCTGATGGATCTGCGAAGGGAGGCTGAAGGATCTATGCCAAAAGGATGAAGAGTCCCAGGTGGAAGCTGAAACAGTCTGCACCAGAAGCCAGGAGATGATGTCCAAGCTGAAGGGGAATACAGGAACTCCTCTGAAGAACCAGCAATCAGTCCTTCCTCACTTCCCTTTTATTGTATGCAGGCTTCCTGCCCCAGGATGTGGAGTCCTTTACATCCACACCATCTCTGTGCCCTCCTCTTGCACGAGCTGAGGATATTTATGAAGTAAAGACCCTAGCGCGCTGCTGAATCACTTAGTTAAACTTCTAAACTTCTCAAGTTGACACAATGAGCAACATCCTAGTGTTGTAGGGCATGTCCTCTACACCTCAGGATGTAGAACTGCTGGGTTACTTAGTTAAGATTCTAGATTTCTCAAGTTGACACAATGTATCAACCATTACATATATTTATTTGCAACTTGTCTGTCTTCATCCGAGAGATTTGCATTCATCTAAGATGCCCATTTTTGGATTGGGTCTTTGAATTTGGGGGCCTGACATTTTCAGCAATTCTTTATATGTTCTAGATAGAAGTCCTTTGTCTGAGGGACAATTGGCTAAATATTTTTTCCCACTCTGTGGGTTGTCTTTTCACTCTGTGATTTATTTTGATGTGCAAAACTTCTTAATAAGGTGAGATCACAGTTGTTGATTCTTTGAAGTACTTCCTATGTACATATTTGGCCCCTTGTCAAAGATAAGGTGACTGAGTGTGTTTAGGATTGCTTCTGCATCTTCTATTCTGTTCCACTGATCCTCAGGTCTGTTTTTTTGTTTTGTTTTGTTTTGTTTTTGTTTTTGCCAAAACTATGTTGATTTTATCACATTAGCTTTGTAGTATTTCAGGTCAGTTATTCCGATGTCTTCTGCCTTGCCATTTTTGCCCAGGATTGCTTTTGCCATTCTAGGTCTCTTCTGTTTCCAAATGAATTTTAGGAATGTTTTCTCTAGGTCTGTGAGGTATGCTAATAGCATTTTGATTGGGATTGCATTAAATCTGTATAATAGTTTTGGGAGATGGCCATTTTCACTATGTTTGTTCTTCCTACCCAATGGCAATCGATATCTTTCCATTTTCTGGTATCTTATTCAATCTCCTTTTTCAGAGTACTGTAAATTTCAATAAATAGATGTTTTACTTCTTTTGTTAGAGTGATTCCTAGTATTTCATTTATTTGGGTGCTATTGCGAAGGGTGTGGTTGCCCATTTCTCTCTTAGTAAATTTGTTATTTGTGTACAGGAATACTATTGATTTTTGAATGTTGATTTTATATCCAGCTATTGTACTGAATCTGGTTACTAAATTTAGAAATCTTTTGGTGGAGTTTTGGGGGTCTTCTATGCAGAGTATCATGTCATCTGTGAATAATGATAATTAAACTTCCTTTACTATCCTTATTTCTTTTATTTCTCTCTCATGTCTAATTGCTCTGGCTAATGTTTCCAGAACTATATTGATAGGAGTAGTGATAATGGACATCCTTGTCTTGTTCTTGATTTTAGAGTGAAAGCTTTCAGTTTTTGTGCAATTAGTATGGCGTTGGCTGTTGGTTGTCATAGATGACTTTTATCAGATTGAGGTAAAGACCATCTAATCTGATTTTCTGTGGGGTTTTATCATGAATGAGTGTTTTACTTTGTCAGAAGATTTTTCTGCATCTATTGAGATGATCATATGATTTTTATCTTTGGCTCTGTTCATATGGTGTATTACATTTATTGATCTGTGTAGGTTGAACCATCCCTGCATTCCTGGGATGAATCTTACTTGGTCATGGTGTATAAAATTCTTGAAAATTTGCTGCATTCTGTGTGTTAGTATCTTACTCAGCATTTTTAAAACCAATGTTCATTATGGAAATTGAACCATAGTTCTCCTTTTTGGTTGGGTCTCTGTTTAGTTTTTGTTTATCAGGTTAATACTTGCCTCCATGAATGAGTTAGGGAGAATTGCTCCCCTTTCAATTTCATTAAAGAGTTTGAGGAGTATTAGCTTTAAATCTTCTCTAAATTTCTTGTAGAATTCAGCCCATGAATCTATCAGGACCTGGGATTTTCTTTGTTGTTAATTTTTAATTATATTTTCAATTCCATTAACTGATATTGCATTATTCAGAATTTTTATATCTTCTTTATTCAGCTCTGGTAATTCATACATACCTAGGAATCTGCCCATTTCTTCTGTGTTTTCCATCCTATGAGAGTTAAGATTTCCAAACTAGGTATTGATGATCTTCTGAATTTCCATAGGATCTGTAGTGATTTCACCATTTTCATTCCTCATTGCAAGAATTTGAGTCTTTTCTTTTCTTTTTTTGATAAAGTTGGCTAGGGGCTTATCAATTTTATTATTCTTTCAAAGAACCAACTTTTTGATTCATTCATTCTTTGTATTGTTTTATTTGTCTCCATTGTGTTAATTTTTGCTCTGATCATTATAATTTCCTCCCTTATATAGACTTTAGGCTTGACTTGCTCTTGTTTTTCCAGAAGATTGAGCTGCAATATTAGGCTATTTATTCGTGTTTGTTCTCTTTTCCTGATGTGAGTATTCACTGATATAAATTTCCCTCCTAGGACTGCTTTCATTGAGTCCCACAAGTTCTGGTACATTGTATCTGCATTTTCATTTAATTGTAGACATTTTAAAATTTCTTCTTTAATTTCATCTGTGACCCAGTTGTTGTTCAGAAGGGTGTTACTTAATTTCTGTGTATTTATGGAGTTTTTGCAGTTTCTTATGCCATTAATTTCAAATTTCATTGCACTATATTCAGATAATATGCATGGGATAATTTCAATTCCTTTGCATTTACTTAAGCATTTTCTGTAGGCTAGTATATGGTCTATTTTAGACAGTATCCCATATGCAGCTGAGAAGAATGCCTATTCTGATGTTGCTGGATGGAATAATATGTAGACATCTAATAATTCCATTTGTTCATGGGTTTGGTTCTGTTCTGATATTTCTTTGCTGATTTTTTGTCTAGTTGATGCATCTCTTTTGACAATGGGATATTAAGGTCCCTCATTACTATTGCGTTATTGCTTATTTGATTTTTCATGTCTATTAATAATTTTCTTATGTACTTGTGTGCTCCCATATTTGGTGCCTAAATACTTATGATTGTTATCTCTTCCTCTTGAATTTTTCCCCTAACAAGTATGTAGTGAGCTTCTTTCTCTCTTTTGATCATTCTTGGTTTGAAGTTCACATTGTCTGCAAACAGAATAGCTACCTCTGCTTTTTTTCTGGGTTTCTGTTTCATTGAAGATTGTTTTCCAACCTTTGACTTCCAGCCTATGAATTATTTTTGAGTTAAACATGTTTCTGGTAAACACCATATTGTTGGATCTTGTTTCTTTACCCATTCTACCAGTCTGTTTCTTTTGATTGGTGAATTGAGGTCATTTACATTGATCGTTGTAACTGATATGTATTGACTTATCTTTGTCATGTTATTTTCCCACAGTTGGTTCCCTGCTTTTCCCTTCACTTTAATTGCTTTCCCTGCCTGGTGGTTTCTTTCTGTTGTTGTTCTTGGAATTGTAATCATTTTTATCTCTTTCTAGAATATCTTTCAGTATTCTTTGTAGGGTTGGTTTGTTCATCATGAATTTCTTCATTTTTTTTTTTTGTCATGGAAGCATCTTATTTCTCCATTAATTTTGAAAGATAGTTTTGCAGGGTACAGCAATCTGGGTTGGAAGTTGTTTTTTCTCAGGACTTGAAATATTTCACTCCAAGCTCTTCTTGACTTGAGAGTTTGTGTTGAGAAGTGTGCCATGATTCTAATGGGCTTTTCTTTGTAGGTGATCTGTTTCTTATCTCTAACAGCTTTTACTATTCTGTTTTTGTGCTGAATATCTGGGATTTTGATTATTACTTGTCTGGGTGTAGATTTATTTTGGTCATGGATATTTGATATTTTCTATGCCTCACTTATCTGTATGTCAGGTTCTGTCCCCATGCTTGGGAACAGAACTATTTGCTATTACTTCTGCAAATAGTCTTTTTGTGTCATTTGTGTGGACTCCTGATTTTTCCTTGACACTTCTCAGTCTTATATTGTTTTTCTTTGCATCATCTTGCAAATTCATCTTGAATTGTTATTTCCTTATCCCTTGTCATTTTTAAGAGATCTTTCCTTACCTGATTACTAGCCCCTATCCAGTCTTCAAGATCTGAAAGTCTTCAGTTTCATTCAAGGGGTTTTGCCAGTTTTTAATGGAGTTTTCAATTTTCTTGATATCTGTTTGAGCCCATTTCATTCATTCTATTTCTTTCCTATATAGGTCATTCAAGGTTTCCATCATTTTCCTATGCTCCTCTATTTTTTTTATCTACATCTACTCTAGATTTGCTGAGCAATTCTTTCATTATGGTTATCATTTCTTTTTTATTACCTGAGCAATCATTTGTGATCTGATTTCCTCTATAGCCTCATGGATTTATTTCTTTACTTTGGTTGCTATCATTTCAGAAATTTCACATGTGTTTCTTGCATTTTACAATATCTTAGTGCCTCCTGGACTTGCTCTGTGTGGGCTGGAGGTCTGAGATGGCATTTTGTTTCTTTTTCTTGTCATTTTCTATTTCAAAAATTTTTATTTTTTTCTGTGTTGATCCTTGTAAGTGCTTGTAGTAGGTAGCTATGTCACTAGTATCAAGGCCTTTCTAGGAAAAGTCTGTTCTACAGGGATGTCTTCTGTGTGTAGGAGGTTCTTGGTTTGTGTCTGTCCCAAGATCCTACCTTCCCAAATAATTAAGTGTGAGATGTTGGTATTTGTTTGATTCAGTCTCCAGTTCTTTGGTGCTGGGCTGTTTTGAGGGTATTACTCCAGAGTTTCCCAGTATTGTTACAGAAGTGAGAACAACTGATTACAACATATATGACATCCTAGTAAAGTAGTATAATTAGCAATAACAATAACACCAAGCACAGCTAAGAAACTGACAAACTGTAGAACTATTAATTTTGTACCTTAAACCATAGGAGCAAAATCTACAGGTATATAACAGAACCGATCGTAAATTGGGAACTTGTATGCAAAGTGTTTCCCCTTAGTAAAGTGTTTTTACCCTGTGGTGTGGAAATTTAAGAAGGATAATGGATAAAACAAATATAATTGAAAAGAAATTAGAAGCAAGGTGGCTGGAAGACAAAGGATGATTGTGCACGTTTTGAGAATGTAGAGAAGAGGGCAGAAGAGAAAGAATGAAGGAGTAAGCAAGGGATTATCTAACTTGTTCTCTGAGTTTGTGGGATGGGATTAGTTTTCTGTGGCTAGAGTTCTCCCCAGCCATTTAGAAAAGAGAAAAAAGATAAGAAAAAAGAAAAGAAAAAAAAAAAGAGAAAATGTGTGGCCCCACCTGCTTGCTTCTATTCCGTTTGTCTTTGTCCCCAAGCACAATGCTGGCTAATGTTACTGTTGCTTTGGAGTTTTCCATGCTGCCAGTCCTGCTTTTCCATTGTGTGCACCCTAGTTGGGACCCTTCTGTGTCTCTGGCATTCCCGCTGGTCACCTGGTCCCCCTGACATGGGGGAGGAGCCAGTCATCTGGATTCTTCCTGGGCTGGTATCCTGGTACTGCCTCTTGTTGGATCTAAGGTGTCTTTGAGTGGTTGGTCTTTAAAAGCATCATTGTCTTCCAGTTCTGAAATTCTGCACTTCCATTCATTGGTTCTGCTGCCCATACTTTCAATATGACTATTTTTTAGTATTTGATGTAAATTTTTTGTAAATCTGTCCCACAACATACTTTTCCCATTAGTTTTCATGATCTGCCTTCTTTTTTAACATTAATTGTATTGGTACATTTTTAACTTACAGAATGATCACATTCATCATAGGGAATTTGTGGCTGTATATATTTTGATACTTCTTTTTCCCCCAGTCCTCTTTCCTCCCTTCAATCCTTATTCCAGTCCTTATTCACAAAGCTTTGTTTACATTTTTTCCTTCTATTCCTTTTCCTTTTCCCTTCCTTCCCTGCCTCCTTCCCCCCACTCTCTTTTTGCCCTTCCTTTTTGGACATTTTCTTCCAACTTCCCAATGTCTACCACCCATTTTTTTTAATGTGGGTATTGGGAGTCAACTTCAGAACCTCATCCTTGCCAGCAAGTGCTTGTGCTGCTGAGCAATATCACCGGCCCATTTTTTCCTTTATTTTGGTTCCAGGAGTTGAACTCAAGACCTCGTGCTTGCTGGGCAGGTGCTTATGCTATCTCACCTGAGCTATCTCACTGGCCCTACCACCCATTTTGATCCTCATTTACACTTTTGGTGTCTCAGATAAGAGAGACAATGTGATATTGTCTGACTTGTTTCACTTAAAAGTGTGGTCTCAAGGTGCATCCATCTACCTAAAAGTGTCTCAAGATTATCCTTCTTCATGGCAGTCTAGTACTCCACTGTATATAAAACCACATTATCTTTATTCATTCATCCATTGATGGGCATCTGTGCTGTTTCCAACATACAGTTATTACAAATTATGCTGCTATAAACATGGTTGTACATATAATGCTCTGGTATGATGCTTTTAACTCTTTCAGGAAGATATCAAGAAGAATATCTGGGTCAAATGGAACATCAAGTTTTAGTTTTTTTAGGAATCTCCACACTGATTTCCATATTTGTTGCACCAATTTACACTCCCACCAACAGTGGAGAAAGGTTCCTATTCCTCAAAGCTTCACCAGTATTTGTCATTGGTTGACTATTTGTTCTGCAGTGAGATGGAATCTCAGTGGTGTTATTTGCATTTCTCAAATGATCATTTGAGATCATTTCACCATTAAACATTTTTTCATATATTTATTAGCCATTTCTATTTCTTTATCTGGAAAGTGTCTATTCATTTCAGATGCCCATTTTTGGGCTGAGTCTTTAAATTTGGGGGGCCTGATTTTTTGAGTTATTTATACATTCTAGATATTAGTCTTTTGTCTAAGGAATAGCTGGTAAATTTTTTTTCTATTCTGTGGGTTGTCCCTTCACTCTGTGGGGAGTTTCTTTTCTTGTGTGAAAGCTTTTTAATAAGATGAGATCCCAGCTGTTGATTCTTGTGATATTTCCTATGCAATTTGGATTTTGTTCATAAAGTCCGTGCCTACACCTATGTCAAGAGTTTTACCTATTTTCCAGAGGATTACATGTTTCTGTTTTAATATTTAGATCTTGGATCCATTTCAACTTTTGTTTAGGGCACAGTGAGAGATATGGATCTAGGCTTAATCTTTGGCATGTAGAAAGCCAGTTTTCACAACACCATTTATTGAAGAGGCTACCTTTCCTCTGGTGAAGGTATTTCACCCCTTTGTCAAAGATAAGGTGGCTGAGTGTGTTTGTAGTTATTTCTGCATTTTCTGTTCTGTTCCATTGATTCTCAGGTCTGTTTTATTCCACAGTACTGTTTTATTTTTTTTTTATCATGGTAGCTTTGTAGTATAATTTCAAATTGGGGATTGTGATGCCCCATGCCTTGCTTTGCCTTTGTTGTCCAGAATTGTTTTTCTATTCTGGTCTCTTCTTGTTCCAAATGAATTTTAGGATTGGTATCTTGATTGTGATTGGACTAAATCCATATAACAGTTTTAGAAGGATGGGCATTTTCACTATATTTTTTCTGCCTATCCAACACCAAAGAATATGTTTCCATGTGATATCCTCTTCAGCCTCCTTTGTCAGCATACTCTAGTTTTCAACATGAAGTTTCTTTTACCTTGTTTGTTAGATTGATTCATAAATATTTCTTTTTTATTTTTTATTATTTTTTGAGACTGGGTCTTGCTATATAGTTCAGGCTGGCTTGATCTTCCTACATAATTCACACAGGCCTTGAAGTTGCCACAATCCTCCTGCTTCAGTCTCTTGAGTACTGGGATTATAGGCATTGAGTCACCACACCTGGCTTCCATTTTTATTGATGCTATTAATCTGCTCCTCAGCACCCCTTCGAGTGACTTTGGGGGAGTGGGGGATTTCGGAAGGCATTTTGTTGCCTTGTCTTCTCATGTTTCGGCTGTTTGTTTTGTTTTGTGCTGAGGCTTGTGCATGCTGTCAGTCTAAATACTTTGTTGCTTAGTATAGAAATCTATTTAGTTGCTTTTCTGTTGTGTACTTTGGGCTTCACTAACCATAATGTTTCATCATAGCCCCAAGATCCAACCACCTGGGTTAATTTCAGAGGGGAGAATGCAGTGTAGTTAGTTCAACAAACAAGTTCTCAAAATGTACTCCTGTATTGGTAATGTTAGAAATGAGTGTTTGTTTACAGAGAAATAGAGACAATTACACAACCCTGTTAATACCAAGTGAATCAGCTACATTATTTTGTCCAAGACAAATTGGATATTAACACACAATAATAACCAGTTATGTAACAGTCTTAATCCTAGTGACAAAATCCACAATTATGGTGTAAATATTAAGACTGCCCAGGTATTGACTTACAGCTAATATGTACTAAACACAGCAGTTATGTCTCTACTAATGGTAGAAAAGAATCCAACAGTAATTTTACAGAGTCAATTATCAAAATACTGATTATACTATTATGATTATACTATTAAACATATAGGATTTGGCAATGGGGGACTGCAAGAATAAAATTCTGACATTTTAAACTCTATGATATGAAAAGGAGTAGAGAGAAGAAGTACAAAGGATCCTGTTGAGGAGTAGAAGAATATTTACAAATTAAGTAAAGCTAAGAGAAAAAAACTGACAAGTAGTAGAAGATTAAGAAAAAGGAGGAAGAAATTATGTACTGTAAAAGTATGACAAAATTGAATGTAGAAAATTCAAAAGGAGAAGAAAAAAAAGAAAAACAGGTAAGAAAAAGAGATAAGAAGTGAGGAAGAATAACAAAGGAAAATTCCCCAACCCCCCCAAAACCTAGTGAAGAAGAAAGGAGGAAGGAAAAAAGAAAAAAAGAAAAAAAAACTAAAATGCATGCACACACACACACAGAGAGAGAGAGACAGACAGACAGACAGACAGACAGACAGATAAAACCAAAAACACAAAACAAAAAAGAAAAAGGAATAGAAAAAAAAATAAAAATGACCACAAAACAAAAGAAAATTCTCTGTAATTTGGCTGTGTTACTTTCCTCTGGGATCTTCAACTTTGGTCCAGTGACCAAATCAAGATGTGCCCTGATCATGCTGGTAGATAAAGAAGGCAATCAGATCTCAGATCTGTGCTGGATATGCGGGCAGTAGGATTAGAGCAAGGATGACAATTCTGTGACTTTCAAATCCAGAGGAATGCAAGCTGAGCCTGGCCTCTGGGCATGGCGGTGGGTCCTGTTCTTTAGTTTAAGCCCCTCAGGAGGGTCTCTTACCAGCCTAAACCATGGCTGCCTGACTGTAGCTATCTCCCATGACCATCCCTCATCCCATCACTGTGGGAAGACAACACTGGGACCCCTGATTTGAAGCCATTCTGAAGCTGCTCTGAGTCTTCGGGGGAACATCTAGATACAAGCCAAAACAACTACTTCCTATATCTCTTTGACTATCCATCTTTTGATTTTTTTCATGATTATTTTCCTTAAGAATAGATTCAGGGCTGGGTGTGGTGGCACATGTCTGTAATCCCAGCACTTGGGAGGCTGAGGCAAGAGGATCAGAGTGGAGGCCAGCCTGGGCTACATAAATGAGTTCAAGGCCAACATGCACTACATAGCAAAACCCTGTCTTAAAAAAAAGTTGCATAGTTTCAGGGTGTTTGTACTAAAAACTGTGAAAACTGGTACACCTGGGAATATTTTAATATATCCTTATATTTGAATTAAAATTGACTGAAACCAACTAATTGGCTTGTTTTTAAAGATCTTTTAATACATAAAATACTACTCTATTGTCTTCTTTTCAGCATGCTCCTGAGAAATATATCTATCTGGTTATTTTTCATTGTAGGTGATATTCTCTTTCTTTCTGATAGCTATTAAATTTTCTTCTTTGTTTTGATATTATCAATTGCAGCTATATTTAATTAAGGCATGACTTTAACTCTCCAGTTTGGCACTGTAAGAGCAATTTAAATATAAAATCTTTTGTTTCATTACTTCTAAGATTTTTTTTCTATTATCTCTTTAAGTGTTTTTTCTCTCCATAATTTTTCTGGGATTTCTATTACCCAGGTTTTTCACTATTCTCTATAGTATTTTTCTGTTTTATCTTTCATATTTTCTAATTCTACATGGTTTGTATTGCCTTTTGGAAGATTTTCTCAAAATTAACTTCTAATGACTAATTCATTCTTTTGTCTTCACTTACTCTACGCTTCTCTTACCTTTTATTTTAATTATTCTACTTTTCATATTTATTATTAATTTTACATCACATATTTAACAACATACATTTTCCTTGAAAATTTTCTTAATATTTAAATTTTTACTTTAAATCAATTATTCTGTTTTACAAAGTACATGCTATTCAGTTTATTTCTTTTTAAAGTAATTGTACTTCATGCATGTACCTATCCCCTCACCTGCCCTAACATGTTTCAGGAAAAAATAATGTTAAGCCCTTGTCTGCCTTTCTCAATGAACTTAGAAGTATGTGGCCCAAGGATACCAAAGAATGACTTTTGATTATACTAACTGACTTCAACACCACAAGCCAATTTCCCCAAAGTTTTCTACTTATAGTGGAAGACCACATTGAAATAAAACAAATTACTTGTTTGTATGCAGCTGACTGTTTTGTTGAGGTATGGATCAATGATTTCCTAACTTTGCCTGGTAAATGTGTGTCTACTTTCATCAATTCTTTATGTTAGCGTAGGCTTCTCCTGTGTTCATTTTACCCAGTATTTACCAGAAGTGTGGCTATCACTGCAGGCATGTTTTCAATGGGTGATATGGCTTGTGTCTAGGTGTCCCCCCAAAGCCTCATGTAGTCATAGGTGGGGCTTTTTAAGATGTGGCTGAATCTAGAGTATGTGATTGATTCATGTTGTAATGCTAGGATTAAGGGTGCTAGGATTAAGCGTGGGTGATTACTAAATCAGCCCGCTGATTGATTTAGCACCACCCTAATTCTAGTAGCCTAGATACAACATAAGGGACAGAAAGAGGCTTGTCTTCCCCCTTGTTCAGTTGCTTTGCTACCTTCTTCCCATCATGAATTGATTCTTTTCTGCTATGCCTGTCTGCTATGCCACCCTGCCTTGGAGCCAGCCAATTATGGACTAAAACCTCTACAAACTGAGCTAAATAAAACTTTCCCCTTTTAACTTTGGGTTAAAGTTACTTTTCTCTCATTGATGAAAAGTAACTTTCTCTCAGCAATGAGAGAAAAGTAACTAAGACAGTGATTAATGATTGTATATGAAGAATGTGAAGGAGATACAAGAAAAAATTAATATAATTTCCTCCACTCCAGTAGTCCTTGGCTTTAGCCTCTAGCACCCTTAGATACCAGTAAAAGAGAACTTTTAATTTTTCTAGAGATTGAAATTCTCACGACTGGGTGTTTTGTTGTTGTTTTGTGTCATTGTTGTCATTAATTCTTCAAATCTAAACCTCTTTCATTTCTCCAGGAGACAGCAGCATATATTAGTTCAGAATTTTGATTAGAATAAAGGATTTTGGCCTACATCCAAGAGCAATGAGAAATATAACTTTTTAATGTAGTAAGGTGACATGATAATATTTCTGTTTTCAAAAGGCAAAGGACTGTAGTGTTTGGAGGAAAACAACAGTAGACATGATGATATCAGTTGAAACAACTAGTCCAAGTTATCTTGGTCCAGAGTAGTAGTTTTAGAAATAAAAAGCAGATTTACAAGATACTTGGAAGCTAAAACCTGCAAGATTTGGTGACTGATATATAGTTTGGAAGAAAAAGGAGGAAGTATTAAGAATGACACCTGGACTTCAAGCATTTTTAATAGGATGACATGTATTTTTCTTCCTGGAGATAGAGCACTGTAAATGGAAAACTGTTTGGTGGAGATGAGAAAGTCATGTTTCATTTTGAACATTTTTTCATCTGAACGGGCTTTTAAAATTCCAAAGATCTCAACAATGCACTTGGAAAACCAGTGCATCTCAGGGAAGAAGTAAGAATTGGGGATATAAATTTATGAGTTAAATGGTAGCATAACAGTGGTAAAGTACATAGCATCTTCAGAAAGACCACCTAGATTTGGTAACTAGCTCCATCATTCAGAAGCTTTATGACTTCTGGAAAGTTATTTTTAGTGTCTGCAGGTCATTTCTTTATCTGTGTGTAATAAGTTTTATTAGTTGTTAGAAGTAAATGTGTTAATATTTGGAAAGAACTTAGAACAGTGTCTAGCACATATTATATATGTGTTTGGTAGTATAATAACATACAAAAGTGCTAAGTCAAGCCATAGTCATGGGCAAAGTCACCCAGGTAGACAGGTCAGTTTGAGAAAAAAATAGGATCAGTAATCAAGATTTTAAAAATTCCCCTATGCAAAAAGATGGGTGAACCATCCAAAGACACTAAGGACAAGTTGACAAAAAGGGGGAGAGGCCAATGAGATGACTCAGTGGCATAACCACCTGCCTGGCAGGCAGGAGGTCCTGAGTTCAACTCCTGGTACCCACATAAAAAGGAAAAAAGGGCCAGTGATATTGCTCAGTGGCACAAGTGCCTGCTGGCAAGGGGGAAGTCCTGAGTTTGACCCCCGGTACCCACATAAAAAAAAGGTAGGGGAAAACCCAGGAAAGCATATTTCCAATCACATCCAGAGAGGGAATAATTAATAGTGTTGTTTTGAAAAAATTATAAATGAATATCATAAATTTTATCAACTGAAATAAGTAGCTGCTTGACTCAGATAATGAGTACAGTGGATTTCCTGATGCACCACTCAGGACTCTCTTAGGAAAGAAAAACCTCATTCCCCCATGTGCTACACATGCTACCAGTAGACATTCCTCAGCTCTCCCTCTCTTTGAGTAACTGCTTTGGCTATGGAGTTTTTTCTTATCTGAGGGTATAAGCCTTTATTCATCACAGCCTGAATGCAATAACTGATAATTATGGGACACAAAGGCCTACCCAAATCACCCTCATGATGAAACTTTAAAAGTTCATACCAATTTTAGACTTCTACGTGGGATAAGCTAACATTTTGTAGAAACTAGGCATCACATCCTAACTACTTGCTTGCCAAATTTTGCTTTCTCTCCTTCCTTTCACAGAAACTGGTCTTTAATAAGCTCGCTGCATACCAAAGTCCATCCTAAGAGTCTGCTTCCAAGGTAATTCAAACTGTGATGCTGTCTTGTCTATTGGGAGTGGTAATGGATGTAAGAAGCCAGATTGCAAAAAAATAATGAACAGTAAGGAATAAAATTTAACAAGCAAGAATGGGTAATTCTTTCAAGTAAGTCTGATTTCGGAGACTGGAGGATGAGCAGAACAAAACATTAAGGGCTCACCACTCTTCCCCCTTGTTGGTATGGGAGATAGAAGCCTAACGATAAATGACAGTTATAGATACAAAATTCTTTGTAATTGAAGTAATCTTTAATAGAGTGAGCAGAAGTTAGAAAGTATCACTTCGTGTTAAACATAGTAGGACAGAAGAATTCGTCATCAGTACTACCTCACTAAGGAGTCAGGAGAATGAGTAATAACGTTTTAAAAAGACTAAAATAACTACCAATTGGCTACCTTATGTCAGCCTAAATTTGAACAGCATGAGTCTTCTTACATAGGCATTGCCTATATCAGATAAACTGGATACTGTATTTGGAACTACTCACACAGCTTTCCAGCTTCAACTCAATACAATTTCTACCCCATAACCAGAGACTGAAACCGATTCTCAGATTGTGACTTCACTGCAGGATTCTAGATATTTCTGAAAAGCTGTTCTTTGAAGATTCATACACAGGTGGCAAAAATAACTTCATATAGTAAATGAATGCATCACCTATATGACAATGATACTTTGAGGCATGAATAGTGGAGGAGGAAGGTGTAGTAGGTCTAGAAGCAAAGCTTAGGTAAAAGGGGAAAAAAAGGTCACTGATTTTTAACTATCAACAATAAATTGCTAGCCACAGGCAGCGTCTAAAATCTCTCACGCCACGACTTTAGGACGACCTAAAAAGCCCGCTGACCTCTTTTGTAATATTGGCGGGCGAGGAAAATTTACGCAGCGAGCTTAAAGGCAGAAAGTTTACCACTGACCCCGGAAGCATTTTCTTTGCGTAGGTATCAAGAGACTCTAATTTTAAGATTAGTTCCTCGATCCGGAAGAAGAAACAACAAACTTCATTTGTGATTGGATTGCATCATAAGGGCGGAGCCTTAACGAGCCATTCACCTTAGTAACCGGACATGACGACAGTGGAAGCCACTGGGCAGAGCTTTGCTCCAGGCTGGCGGCGTCGATGGGCGGGGGTGGCCGAGCTAGACAGACGTTGTCTTCACCACAGACCCGGCCCTCCTGGAGGCAGTGCCAGTAAGGCACGCCTCTCGCGCCCGCCCGGGATGGTTGTGGAGCCGCTGCGTAGCTCTGTGGGGCGGAGACTGGTGCCGATTCTTGCAGCCCCTAGAGCTGAAGGGCGGCGTAATTCCACAGATCTTCCGGTTTCTCGCCTCTCTTCAGAGGCTGGCGATACGCCCTTCACGAAAGCCCGCCGCCGCTCTCCGTAGTTGCTGGCAACTGCAGCCCAATATTCTCTCGCTCTGGTTCTCTAACCCATGAGAGCTCTGGCTGTATACTACCCACGTTCCTAGATGTACTGTACCCCGTCCCTCTAAAATGTCCAGTAACCTACAGAGGGTCTTCCTGAAACCCGCAGAGGAAAATTCAGGCAACGCCTCGCCTTGGTAAGTACTGGTTTTGAAAATCCACGCGCCTGCCCCTCGCCCGGTCTCTCAGCAGGATTCCAGTCCGCGCTGTTCTTGAGGTCTGGAACTGAAAGGCTTCAGTCTCCGCGGAGTATGCCACTCAAGCGGGGAGCGCTTGTCATTGCTGCACCAGCGTTTTGAGAGCGCTTTCTGCCCGGAAAGTAAACCTCCTTAGAGCCTGATGCACTTTGCCATTGCCCTGGCTCTGCAGGACTCCAGTGGCTCAAGTTTCAAAGGCAGAGAGTAGAGCTCCACTGGAGAGGGAAACCAACATGGCCGATGCTCTTGTGTGAGCAAAACGTTCTGGAAAATTCGCACAGGCAGAACACACGCAGCAGTCGGCACGCGTAGCAAGTTCATCCATGGACCTTCAGTGAAAATAGTCACATTTTTATAGTTAATGATAAGGAGGATGTAAATTTGAACAGAAGTTGTTCTAGAACAAGGAAATTCGGTATTTTAAGATTTCAGATAATAGCTTTATATGAAGAGAGAAAGATGGAGAAATTCACATGTAAAATCAGACATTTCAGACAGTGTATTTGAAGCAGGTGTAATGAGAATGTCGTCTATATTGAACAATATTGAGGACGTGAGACTCTAGTATTTTTTACAAACACTTGTAAATTTAGAAAATAGATAACAGTATTTTTTAAAGCTTGTATTAATCATGATGAAACGGGAACAGCTGTTTAGGCAGGAAGTTTTAACAGTATGTGCTATGGTTTGTGGGTATATTATATGTGGTGAGAAAAAGATGAGCTCAGGCTTGCAGAAAGAAAATGAAGAACAGCATGGAAATTAAAATCTGACAAAAGTTATGAAAGGAGATTAGTATTTGAAGAAAATCAGGCTACCTGATATTAATCCCACCTTTGTGGCTGTTAGTGTTTATGAGACCAAGTGACACAGTGTCCAATCTGTAAATAATATTTTAAGAATTAAAAGATTGTATATATGTAAATTATTTAGTGCAGGAAAAAAGTACGGCTTATTTAAGATTCAGCTATTACAAATAATGCAACTTTAAATCTGTACAAATTATAGCTCAGGGCACATGATTAATTCTGTACAAATTGTAGTTCAGGACACTTGTTTCTTTTAATTACAAGTAGATACAAAAACTATGATGAAGTAATTTTTTTTTAAGACCTGGTCTCACAGTGTGACCCAGTCCTGGCCTCCAACTGCTGTGCTCAAGTGATCCTCCTGCCACAGCCTCCCCAACAGCCAGAACTACAAGTGCTTGCTACTGTGCCTGATGTAATGGTGATTCTTTAAAAGCATGAACAGTGTTATGAAAGGAAATGTCACTAATGGTGGTGAGCTAAAACATTATTGAAGAACTGCCCAGAAAGAACCATTTGTCTTGCAAGCCATAAGAGCCAGTTTTTCTACGTATATGTTCTTTTTTAAAATTTTATAGAAGGTTGGGGGATGAGGCAGAGATGGTTCCCTAAGTATAGATGTAAAGTAGAATTAACTTTTTAGTGTTTAATTTCTCCTACCACGTTCTAATATCCAGCTATTTAATGACATCTGATTTACCATAACTTATAGACCTATCATTTTAGGATTGCATTCCTTTTCAATACCGGAAATAAAATTGAGATACTTTAAAATATACTGTCACGTACTTGAACTGTTTTACCCAGTTTCTAATTCTTTTTGCTGTTTTTGAATTTTTGAAAAAACACTACAAATCGAATTATGTTTTGGTAACATTCATAAGTCCTTCAAGTTCATTAACACATCGGTTTATGAATTGTTGTTTTCATTATATTTGCATGCATTTATTTCTTGCATCACTGAGTGCTTACATTATATATTTTGAACATTTCCTGGATATCTTTCAGAAGTTCGTACTGTAATTATTGGTTGAATAATTCTATTCTGTTTTATTAGTAATAACATGTATGACATTCAGCATTCAAGTATAAGTATGTAAATAATATTACCTCTTTTAATTGGAAATTTAATTTTCTTTTCTGATCTTTTTTGGTGGTTCTGAATCATTTTTCTTCATAAAATGACTTGCAACTTTATTTTCTATAGATATTTGGATTTTTATTGAGTAACTGCTCCTTTCCTTTTAAAATTTTTTTCCATAATATGGTAATAGGATGTTTATTGCTTGAAGTATCTGACTTATCCAAGCATAAAATGTAAAATACAAATTTAACTTTGTAAAAGAAAAATGTAGAAGATGTTTGTGATAGTACCTGTTTAGTTTATTTAGGTTTGCATTGAGTACCTACATATATATATATGATAAACTGTGCTAAATAGGGAAGTGAAGAATAGAATGCCAGCCGTTTTAATGAGAAAATTTATAATGCTGTGGGGACTCAGGAGTGCTGATGTAATATGTTTTATATCTTTCTGCAAAAGAGGATAGAGAGGAAGGGAGTTGTAAAAAAGGTCTCAGAAGTGGTTTACTTAGCCTCAGAGTTAACATGTCCAATCAGGAGGAACTGGTAAATGAAGCCAGCAGTATGGTTTATTAACATTTGGGATTTGCTTGATTTTTTATTATGAGCAGGATAAGTAGGTAGCATTTAAGGGTTTGTTTTACCTTGCTAAACGTAATAGACTTCATCTATTTGGAGATTGTTTAAAGGATTTTAAGAATTGACATGGTCAGGTGTATATTTTAGATAACTGATGGTAGAGTAACTGATTTGGGGGTGGAGTTTCATGAGTAAGGATTCCACTTGAGGTGCCTTCTCAGAGATTTGTGGGGCCAGAACAAGCTGATGTAGAATAAGGATTGGATTCAAATAAATAGAATGGAAAATAGACCTGTTAGCAAATTGTCATGAAGAAAGAGGGATCAATTACAATGCTGTTTTTCTGGTAGAAATTAGTTCATTAACTGAGATGAGGAATACTCTATGTTAATTAAGACAGCAATCAGAAAGACATTTGAATCTGAAACTCGCAGTCAGACCTGAAAATAGATATTTATGAATTATTAGCTTAGAAGTATAACCAAAGCTTATGATTATTTTCCACAATAATAGGAATTGGGATGTCATGTTAGCATCTGGCATCTCTCTGCCCTTAACCTTTTGTTTTTGAATGTCCAGCTGAAATTGCTGTCCTCAGCAGGGAGCTTGGTTTGGTTATAAAGATAATGTGTCATCATCAGTTCAGTATACTTAGTTGTACACATTTTATTATCTTTTGTGATTTGTAAAAGAGTGGGCAGGGTAGAAAAACAAACACATTATACAGGCTAAGTGAAATCTGTCATTAAGCTGTTGGTTTGTGTATGTGAATTTTTCAATCCTGTCTGGTTACACTAAATACAGAAGTTGGGTTATGACTGCTTAAAAACACATAATTTTGCATAAGTTATTTAATATTTCTACTGCTCCCCATTTTCTCAACTATAAAATATTAATGGCAATAACTACCTTGCTGAGCAATGAGGACTAGAATTAATGACAACTACTATAACAATATATTGTGTACATAATATATAGCATATATTATTGTGTATATTATAAAACTAGGTACTTATATATTATGATATATATTTACATACATTATACTAAGGCATGAAAGGGTCTCCTAACAGTTGAAAAAATGCATTTTGGAAAAATCTATAAAATGTTCATTAGCCTTCAAAGTTTTTATCATCATTTTCTAATACACAAATGCTTTCTTGAACAATATTAATAAAAATGATACAT
Organism: Erethizon dorsatum; assembly: GCA_028451465.1. Classification (NCBI taxonomy): domain Eukaryota; kingdom Metazoa; phylum Chordata; class Mammalia; order Rodentia; family Erethizontidae; genus Erethizon; species Erethizon dorsatum. The sequence goes on from CM051829.1 coordinate 84,655,247, forward strand.
TATATAATATTATCAGTAGGTTCGAAAGTTTTGTTTTGTTTTGTTTTGTGGGTACTGTGGGTTGAACTCAGGGTGTCGTGCGCCAGGAAGCGCCCATGCTGCTGAGCGATATCACCGGCCCTTGTTTTCATATGTGGGTATCGGGAGTCGAACTCAGGTCCTCACGCTTGCCAGGCAGGCACTTATGCTGCTGAGCTATCTCACTGACCCCTGAAAGTTCTTTTTTTAAAAAATATTTTTGAGATTGATTTCTGCTATATTGCCCAGGTTTATTTTGAACTCCTGTACTCAAGCAGTCCTCCCACCTCAGCCTCTATAGTAGTTGGGACCACAAATGCACACTTGCAGTTGGCTTGAGGCCTTTTTGTTAAAATCCTCATCTCATTTTCAAAGGGCCTGTCTGATTCATTAGCTTGTTTTTGGACCAGTTACATATTTTAATTGAAAATGGTAACTGTCATGCTCCCAGGCAGTTTTTTCATTTTCTTAACATAGCAAGTCGTATTTTTCCCATTTAACAAATGAAGAAACAGATTCGAAAAAGGTTAAGTAAAATTTCCGAAGTCAATTTAGTGTAGTAAGTTGAAAAGCCAGGATTAGAGACCTGTGATCTTTCTGATATATTCCTATTTTTTTCTTCTAAAGTCTTTAGAGAATATCATTTTAAAAGCTTTTATTAGTGTATGTTAGTTACACAGAATAATGGGTTTCATTTTGGCATATTGGTATTCATTTGACATATGATATAATTTGATTATTTTTATCCCTATTATCCTCTCTTTCTTTCTTCTCCTCTTGCTCCTTCTCCTTCTTTATCTCTAATAGTCGACCTTCTATTCAAAGTGTATGTTTTTCAGTTTCTCAGTTCAAGTAGCAGCTGGTCTGTAGTTACATGTCAATGATTCTTTCTAAATGATCAGAGCACGGAGTGTAGAATCTGATTCTGGTTTTAGTTCTGACACTAGCCAGCAGAATATGATCTTTAAGAAAATGAAATCCTTGTAAGATTTTAGTTCATCTCTTAAATGGCAATTTTTTTCTAAGTCTGAAAAAAATGTATATTGATTGAAAGAGTATAAATTTCACCCTGATTCATCATTTTTCTCCGTAGCATTCTGCATTGCAGTTTTAATTCTTAGAACTCATTCTGTTTTGTTGCCCAGATTTTTATAGCTTGTAGGATTCAATTCAGCTAACATTATTGTCTGTAAAAATTATTTGCTGTGTTAGATACAAAGTGTAGAGATATGAATAGAATAATCTATCCTTACAGAATTAATGAACTATGATAAGTATATGAATCTTTACTGACTTGGAAGAAACTGTACTTCTCTTTTTGGAGGGGAAATGGAAGAAAAGGAGAAAATCCAGCAATACGAAAATATGTGCAATAGTCAGAAGATTTTCATGTGTGTAGTAGAAATACAGAGAATATATGATGTAGTTTGTAAAGTATCAGAAATCTATGTAATTTGTTTAAATACCAAGGCAAAAAAAAAATGCCCTTACACAGAATAATGGATTTAGGTAATTTAAAAGGAATGAATTCTGCTTTTTTGAAACTTCGAATTTGTTAGGCATATTTTACTGATAAATGAAATACATAATAATACTAAAGGAGATAATACAATGAAAGAGATTTATAATAGTTTACTTGAGATGGTGATTGGAAAGAACTGCATCATTTTTAAATAATATTCTTTGATGATTTATTGGGCTTGGTATTTGAAGAACAATAGCAAAATCACTGATATAGTGTCTCCCCTTCAGGAATTTCAGTGTCACTAGGGAAAACAATATTTAATTAATTTTTTAAAAGCATCTAGCAGATAAACGGCAATAAAGATGGCATTATAAAATTCCCAGCATTAGCAGGACTTATGAGAGTGTTTTAGGAATTAACAAAGTTGGAAGAAATTGAGTTTGATTAACTGGCAGATATTTCATTTAGAAGATGAAATTTGAACCTCATTTTATGATGTTGGAGAAAAAAAAATTATAAAGAATACTTAAGTAATGTACATGGCATACTCCAGAATAGCAAAAGAGTCTTTCTGGTAAGAGCAGAGATTTCATGTAGAGAAGTTGTAGATGACAGTGTTTCAAAGATTGATTGGGGCTGCCTGTATTGTAGAGGGTTTTCATGTCAAACCGAATTGACCACTGATGAATATTGAAACATCCAGCAAGAAGGCAACAGGATGAAAACAGTATTAGTGTGCAGAGATACATAGTAGTCTATAGTAGTTGCAATCTGAGGAACTAAACATCGGAACAAGATACAGGGGTGAGATGAAAAGTGCTATATACAAAGTGATGAAGGCTGATCTAGATGGTGAATGCCACAATGGTGAAGAAAAGATGGGTAAAATTTGTTAAAAAGAATAGACTTGATTCATTCAGTGTACATTTCTTGACTGTATACCATTCGTAAGCATGTATAGAGGATGTTATGCGTGAATCAAAAGGGAATGAGAAGGATGGTAAATTTAAGTCAGAGATGACTAGGTGATTTACAACCTATATATCACCTGGAAAATAGTTCACCATATGGATGAATGGTAAGGTATAGCACTAGTTTTTCATATAGAATAATTTCAATTTGTTGAATTTAAAGTAATGTATTAAATGAAAATGAAAATGTTTGGTAAGGCATCACAAAATTGATCAATACTGGGGACAGGAATAAAAGGATATAACTATAGGAGTCATTATTGAAAAGGAGCTACTAAAAAGGAATAGTTGAAATCATGAAAATTGGTTCCATCATTAAGGAAGAATGTCTTGAAGTAGAAAAACAGGATCAAAAACTACTTTGGACACTAGCCATGTGAATAATTAAGATGCAGAAAATGAATAAGAAAGGGAGCATTATTAGAGTGAGGACAAGAAGAAATTATACATAATGGAAACCATGGAAGGGAAGAAATTCCAGATGGAAGGGATAATTAGCCAGCAATGTTGATTACAGCTGAGACCATGCAGGAATGGGGATAAACAGAGATTTGACTGTGAGGATGTCATCTGAAATAGAGGTTTCAGTAGAATTAGAGGAAAGAAAATAGACTGCAAAAGAGCTGGCCTCAAGATAACTTCTGGATTATGATTTTTTAATTGCCAACTCTCTGCTAACTTCCCATCACTGAACTTGGCATGTATCTCACAATCATTTTCCTAAGCTTACATGATGTAGACATCTATATGAATAATCTTTGTTATCTGGTCTTTCAGTACAAAGATCTCTTTCTCCAGTGATCTTATTTTTCATTCTATTGCAGCCATCCACTTCTGTGGTCGTCGTTAGCAGATGAAATTGCTGAGCCTACAGAATTATTGATTCAGGCATCCTGATTTCTAAATGCTAGTTCATAGATTTCTAGCTTTCTTGTTTAAATATTCATACTATTTTTTTCTGTTGGTCCTGGGGATTGAATCCAAGGCTTTTCACATATTAAGTACATGCTCTACTACTGAGCTACACCCTCAACCCTCACTATGTACTGTATTTTAACTTACCTGTTCAATAATCTGTTTAGTCTTTGCACTTTAGCGATTTATTCTCATTTCCTTCCTGTCTAGTTTAGATTCTATGTTTCATTATTTTAAGAACTCCTACTGATACCTTAATGTCTTTTTCTCCTCTGATTTTTATTGCAACCTCCTGAAGCCACCCAAATTCTGGATGAACTCTGCAATATGATTTCTTTCCTTATGTCTAGTGAGAGAAGGAAAATCTCATAAGAGCACAGATCAATGATACCATAAATTCAGTCACCACCTGTCTTACTGGCCATCACTATTACCAGGGAGCTCTTCATATTTTCTGGGGCCATCTTACTCTCACAAAGAGGGTTTAAAATTTTCAGTTCTCATCAAACCTCTCCCTATGTTTGCTCTTTTTTTTTTTTTTTAGTGGGTATCAGGGGTCGACCTCAGGACCTCATGCGCCAGCAGGTGCCCATGCTGCTGAGCGATATCACTGGCCCTTTTTTCGTATGTGGGTTCTGGGAGTCGAACTCGGGCCCTCACGTTTGCCGGGCAGGCGCTTAAGCCACTGAGCCATCTCACTGGCCCCCTACGTTTGCTCTTATTCTTCATAGATGGTATCATATGCTTTTCATATGAAAAATAAAGGTCATTAGATCAGAATTACAATTTTCTGACACCAGAGCTATAAGCTTACCTATATGCATCTAACCCATCCTTCAGTTCCAATGGAAGGAGATACTTCAGCTTTCCTTAAGATTCAGTCCTTCCACCTGTCTTCTGGCTCCCATTCCTTACCTCCTTCTCATTCTTGCTGATCATCCCTCTTGCTCCTAAATTAACAATTTCTTTCTCTTAACTGGCTTACATGAGCATTTACTTATGTCTTGGTTCATCTGATCTTAAAAGAAGACCATTGGGCATGTTGCCACATGCCTGTAATCCTAGCACTTCGAAAGCTTAGACAGGAGGAGCACTCTGAGTTTAAGGCCAGCCTGAACTACATAGTAAGACTATGTCTCAAAAAACTGAAAATAAATAAAATAAAATAAGGATTCCTTTGATCCTATTTTTCCTGCAGGTATTGTACTTGCCCGTCTTTCTCTCTTTATAGTGAAAGTTCTTAAAAGTTAACTACTTGCTGTGTTTATATCTACTCCTCAGCAACTTCTTTCCCCACTAATCTACTCTTATTAAAGCCATCAATGATTCCCATACCATTATTTCCATTGTATATTTTTAATCATCCCACTTGGCGTCTCACAAACTGTTAGTGGAGTTGCTCAGTTTTCTTAAAACTCCATCTTTCTTTGGCTTCTGTTGGATCAGGAGCAATGATTTTCCTTCTATCATTCTAAATACAAAGGGAAGTCACTGAAATGTTTTAAGTAGGGAAGGACCAGTTTTGGTGTGCTAAATGAACCAAAAAGGAAAGGAGTTATGTATGACTGAAAGTAAAAAGATCAGTTATGAAGCCAGAATAGTATTAAGTCAAATGATACTGGCCTGGACTAGAAGCAAATACAAGAGAAATTTAAGCAGTAGTATCAACAAGAGTTGTTGATAGATTGGATATAGGGGTTGAGGAAGGATTTACATGCTCTGACTTAGGCACATATGATAAATGAGAAGTCCTAGAATTTTGGGGATTTGAGTGAGCAGATATATTCTGGCTGGGTAGAGTTTCAGGAGCCTTTATGATTCTTATAGGAAGTGTTAAGGGGGACATTTGGATACATAAGTCTGAATCTCAAAGTATCTACATGTAAAAATACTGGAATTGTTGATACATAAGTGATCATTTAATTAATTCATTTATGTAGAAGAAATTAGGAAAGAGTATAAAACAGGAAGAGTTCTGTTTTTCAAGTAGGATGAATTAGCAAAGATGACTGAAGCCTTGGAAAAAGAACAAGAAAAGAAGCAAACTTTTTTGTATTACATCAGATACATAATTTATCTCACTTAATGATAATTGCTTATACATTTCCATGTACTCAGTGATTTTTCGGGATTATGGGTTGATATAGTTGAAGATGTAGCAAACGTTTTCTGTAAAGGGCCAGATTGTAAATATATTAGGCTTTGAGAACCATACAATATCTACTGTGACTTCTCAACCCTACTGTTGTAGCCTGAAAGTACCCATATACAAAATATTAAAAAATGAGTGTAACTGAGTAATAAAGTTTATAGATACTGAAATTTGAATTGCATATAATTGTCATGTCACAAAATGTCCTTTTGATTTTTTTTCATTCATTTAAAATACAAAGCCCATTCTTAGCTTGTAGGTTGCACAATAACAGAGTAGACCAAGATTTGGCCCACAGGCTATAGTTTCGATACCTTTTTCCTCTGCCTCAGCCTGATGCCTGAACCATAACACTCAGTATATTTTCTTTTAATGAATTAATGTCGAATAAATTCTTACCTGTTTGGGGTGTGGGTGTGTGTGTGTGTGTTTGGTTTGGTTTGGTTTTGCCAGGAGTCAGGTCATGAAAGAGTGGCTTTTCTTCTTCAAGCCCTGAAAGCAAGAATTTATTTTTATTTTATTTTATTTTATTTTATTTTTTTGTGGGTACCGGGGGTCGACCTCAGGGCCTCGCGCACCAGCAGGCGCCCGTGCCGCTGAGCGATATCACCGGCCCTTTCTTTATATGTGGGTTCCGGGAGTCGAACTCGGGCCCTCGCACTTGCCAGGCAGGTGCTTACGCCACTGAGCCATCTCACCAGCCCTGAAAGCAAGAATTTAGACTTTTCTTTGCATTTAGAGATTTATTTTACTAAAAGTCAATATAATATTTTGTTATTAATACCTGAGAGCATTTAAAATATATCTAATAGGTAGAAAAACACGCCATTACACTTTGGAGAATCTTAATTATTCTTTGTCTTTATATTTTTTCATTTGGTCTTAGTCATCTGAATCATAATTTGTCTGTGGACCATGTACTCTGCATTGCGTCGAAAGAATTTAGCATGAGAGGAAATATATAGATACGCAAACAACTTTGACATTGGCAACCTGTGATAAAAATCATGAAGCAAATTAACTGGTATAATATATAGGTTAATTATAAAGGAAGGTCAAAGGTAGTTAAATTGGCCAGAGAAATATCTCTTAGAAAGTATTATTTATGCTGAGATTTGAGTTATATGAAGAATGAGATGCGGGGGGGCTATCTAGATAGAGTGATAAATCCTAAAGTCTCTTGAGGTCTCCATATTTTCCAGGAACTGGAAGACTGTTTTAGGTATAAATACTTTGAGATGTCTATATTCAGGCAATCCTGTAGTAGTTGATTGTACAAACGAATTAGTATATGTTGGCTTTTCCTAAAGTCTGACAATCTGTATTAAGAAACAGCTTATAAGCATGAGCATCAAAATTAGCTTTGTTAAAAAATGTTGGTTTCCACTCTGTTCATCTTTATTAAAACTAAATTTTATTAAAACTTTATTAAAAGTAGTTTTCAGCTAAAATTGCCATGGTATTTATTGTATGTAAAATTGCCATGGTATTGATCGTATGTAAAATTGTATGAGTTGATAGGCAATTGATAATAAACTAATGTAAATAATTGCTACATTAAGAACTATTTAGCACCAAACCTTAAATGTGTTGAAACAATAAGCAATAGTCAGAAAGTGGTCTTACATGAGTAACTGTTAAGTCTACAGTACAAAAATGTGGCAAACTAAGCTGTCACCATAAGATGTATAAAGGAAAAGAAAAAGAGTGACAATAGAACTTGTGAGTCATTGTCAGTGGTAAGAAGATAAAACAGAGTTGGGAGAGAAAAAGAGTGAGGGAAATTGAATAAACATAAGTAGAGGTGAAATGAGAATCCTGTGCAGTAATAGTAAAAGAGAACAAGAGAAAAAAATTTAAGGAAAAGGAGAAGGAAGGAGCCTATTCTGGTACCATTATGTTATATAGAGTAAAATAATAAATGTTAATGTCATACTCATTGCCTAATTTTGTGAGGCGGTCTAAACCAGAGCCGACTATATATTTCTTCTTCAGAAACTTTGGTTTACAATATTTCACTTTGACACTGAAAATAGGAAATTATATACTTTTATTTTAATATTTAAGATAATATTTGCAAATATTAATTTCAAAATAAAATGTATATACCATGTAGTATGCTGTATTTATTTACACAAAATGTTCTTTTAAGTGTTTCAGGCTGCATGTACCAAGTAGTTCAGACGATTGGCTCGGACGGAAAAAATCTTCTGCAGTTACTTCCAATTCCTAATTCTTCTGGAAATCTTATTCCTCTAGTTCAATCTCCAGTCATGTCTGATGCTTTGAGAGGGAATACAGGAAAACCAGTGCAAGTTACTTTTCAGACTCAGATTTCCAGCTCCTCCACAAGTGCATCAGTTCAATTGCCCATTTTACAGCCAGCCAATTCTTCAAACTATTTTCTTACAAGAACAGTAGATACAGCAGAAAGAGGTAGAGTTACTTCTGTGGGAACTGAAAATTTTGTTTCATCATTTTCTAAAGTTAAGAGTCATGGACTCACCATGAAAACATTTGCTGTTCCTCCCTCAACACAAAGTGATTCATCTTACATTGTATTCAATCCCCCAAGTGTTCCAATGACTGTGAAATCTCCAGTTTTGCCTTCTGGGCATCATTTACAGATTCCAGCCCATGCTGAAGTGAAATCTGTACCTGCATCATCATTGCCTCCTTCAGTTCAGCAAAAGATACTTGCAACTGCAACCACAAGTACCTCAGGAACAGTTGAGGCCTCCCAAATACCAACAGTTATTTATGTATCTCCTGTAAATACAGTGAAAAATGTAATTACCAAGAACTTTCAAAATATTTACCCAAAACCTGTTAGAGAAATACCAAAACCAATGATACTAAATACCACACAAATTCCAGCAAAAGTTGCTACAGAGACACAATTAAAAGGTGGTCAGCATTCTCAAGCTACTCCAGTGAAATGGATTTTTCAAGAAAATCTACAACCTTGTACTCCATCTCTTGTTCCTGTTAAATCTTCAAATAATGTGGCATCAAAAATTTTAAAAAGTTTTGTAGATGGGAAAAGTTTGGGAGATAATACTATAAATGTGCCACCATTGAGTACCATTGTCCCTAGTGGGACACAATCTATAAATGTGCCTTTAAAAGATAATGCATTGGTTATGTTTAATGGGAAAGTCTATCTGTTGGCTAAAAGGGGGACAGATGCTCTGCCATCACAAATTGACCAACAGAATTCTGTTTCTGTTGATACTTCACTAAGAAAAGACACATCACAGGTAGTGAGTTCAAGTCCAGTCACAGAAATATCCAGAGAGGTTGTAAATATTGTTTTAGCTAAAAGTAAATCTTTCCAGATGGAGATAAAATCACTTTCAAATACCCAGCTTTCTTCCATGGTCAATCTAAGTTCAGAGAAGAATAAAAAAGTGGAGAAACCATCTCTTTCTACCACAAACCCAAATAATATGAATCAACCCAGTAACTACCCAAAACAGAGTAAGACTTTATTTACAAAGCCACTCTTTCCAGATGGATTTAGTACAGGACAGAGTGCCCCGAGAAAAAGAAATATCAACCAGAGCATAGAGAAAATAAGTTCCTCTGTTGATGCAACAGCTGTTACTTCACAACAGTGTGTTTTCAGAGACCAAGAACCAAAGGTAATTTTTCATTGTCAGGATATTCTTATATATCTATATAGAAATTTTTCCTTTCTTAATTCTCAAACTTGTCTATGATACCTGTCTCCCTCCTCCCCTACATCATCACACACATAATTAAGTCAAAGCTTTCATCTTAGTAATTACTTGAGGAGTACAATTGAGAGTCTAAGCAGTATCTTTTTCTTGAATCATTTGGCCTGCAAATCTTTAATACAAAATAAAGCAAAAATCACAGAACAAGGATAGGAGAGTTAGGGAAGGATAATATGACTTCAAAAACTTAGTAAAATTGTATATATGTACATACACATATATGTACACATCTATCTATCTATATATATATATAGATAGATATATGTATTTAGTGGCCTACTTTTAGTATGGAAGTAGGTCAGTATGCACATAGGGCTGGGGTTTTGTTTTCTATTTTTGTGTGTTGTTGTTGAGACATTCAATTTTTTAGGCACAATGAAGAGTGGAAGAGGGCTAGCCATACCTTTTAGTTATTTGTGGAAGTAGGATTTTATCAGCATCTTTGGTAGCATTTTGTTGCTTTTGTTACTGTTTTTTGTAGGCAAATTTTTTCCTTTTTAAAATTTCCTTTCTAATTTCTTCATCCCACTACTCAACATACCCACTAGCAACATATAGAGTACCTTTCTGTTCTGAAGTTATGTGTGTTTGTGTGCTTGTTTAATACTTGTTGCCCACCTTTTCCTTGCTTATGTAAAGGTCTACTTAGTAATGTCAGTATTTCTCCCCTTCAGTACAGAATTTATTGAGCTCCAGAGATGTAAGGAGGTAAATTCTGATAAGTACAAGGTTGATTAAAGACATACGACTTTTCCTGGAAACTAGTATCTAAATACTGCTATGTAGATGATTATTAACTTGCCATTAGTGTCTATTCTCATTTCAGTTGCTTGAGAATGGACTGCCTGTTACTCTTTTTGTACAACAAATTAAATGAGAAATTGTAGAGGAATGTTTTAATTTTTATTCAGTTAAAGTCAATTTTTGAATGTGGGTGGTAAGGTAAAAGTAATGGAAACCTTTAAAGCATGATGTGTTCTCATGGGAGATTGAATAGTCACTTTGTTGTCAGTCTGAAAAGTAACTTGAGTAATTAGCAGCATTGTTTGTGTTTTCTTTTCTTAATTCCAGATCCAGAATGAGATGGCATCAGCATTAGAAAACCGTACTCAAGAAAGCAAGGATGTGAAAGAATTTCAAGAAAGCACTAATAAGGCATCATATTTGAAGAGTGATACTGAATTTAAAAAGATATTTGGTCTCACTAAAGATTTGAGAGTTTGCCTTACTCGAATTCCTGACCATTTGGACTGTGGAAAAGGTTTTGATTACTTTAGCAATTTGGTGAAGAGTGGTACATACAAAGAGACAGAGTTTGTGGTGAAGGAAGAGGAAAACAAACAGGTAATAACAGGTTTTGAAGTGTCCTTTGTAGGTATTGCAGATAGATGGATGTATTAATTTTCTTGATTTGCTTTTCAGTCTTGTGCAGTTAGTATGAATGATGATTGTTACCAAGTTTATGTATACATATACCAAAATAGTGTTTAAAAGTACAATATATGTACAGACAAAAATGCATCCCCATTTAAGATTTTAAGTTATTGTTTACCTACTGTTTTTTCTTCCCATTGTAATAAAAATGGCTATAGTATTTTATTTTTATTTACTTATTTATTTATTTTGGTACCGGGAATCGAACTCAGGACCTCACGCTTGCCAGGCGGGTGCTGCGCCGCTGAGCTATATCCCCGGCCCTAGTATTTTAACTAGTTACGCTACTTTGGAGACTTTATGTAAAGGAAATAATTCAAATGTAGTAAATATAACCTGGCAGATTGCAGTATTAACTCAGTACATTTTAAGCAACCTATGTGTCCATTAGTAATGGAAAGAAATATCTCAGTAACTTTACCTACTGTTACTATATTTATGAATGAATGTACCATTATGATCTAGTATTCCAAACTTCAACTTTTCCCAATGAAAAACTTCCACGTGTACCCACTCTGCAAAAAAAAAAGGAAAATATCAATTTTATTTGTCAAGTATTTCACAGTGCTATTATATTTTGGTGGTAGGTCACTATGGCATGTAATATGTGACTTGAACAGTTGAATTAAACAGTGAAATAAGCAGATTGTTCTTAGAGACTGTGACTAGGTACCACACAGTGATACCACACAGACTTGTTTCTTTCGTGCTATAGTTATCTTCAGGAGATTTCATTGAGTTCAGTTTAATAGCTAAATATGTGTATCTACAAACTTTGTTAAATTTGAGAGTACAGTATATTATATATAAACATATGGCAATAACTTTTTAAAATCTTTTTCCACATTGCAATAGAGTTGTGGTAAGAAAAGAAAAGCAAAAGCCATTAAGAAGATGGATCAGAAGAAAAGAAAAACGGAGAGTGCTTTTAACACAGTCACAAATGGGGAAACAAATGTCACCACTTCTGAACCCCTTAGCAGTATTTTACCATCTTCAGATATACCACAACATAACATTCTCCCAAGCCACAGCAAAACAAGAGAAGAAAAGAGAACCGATACAAAACACTGTTCCCAAGAGCAGCAGGAGAAAGGTGCATTGAATTCAAATGTAATTTTTGAACAAAGTTATTCCTTTAATAAAAATTATACTGAAGATATTTTCCCAGTGACACCACCAGAATTAGAAGAAACCATCCGAGATGAAAAAATAAGAAGACTTAAACAGGTGCTGAGAGAGAAAGAAGCAGCTCTTGAAGAAATGCGTAAGAAGATGCTACAAAAATAACAAAATGTCCTATAATTAAAGACTTCAATGAAATAACTTTTTTAAATAGGCCTTTTTTATTAATACAGTACTCTCCCCATACCAGGGATACAGTCCATGATCCCAGTGGATGTCTGAAACCGAAGATAGTATTGAACCTTGCAGGTCCTTGACAGCCACTCCCATACCTAAGCAGGCTACTTAAATACCAGTGTGGACACACTGGATAAAGGAATGATTTATGTTTTGAGCAGGACAGTATAAGATTGCATTGCAGTACTCAGAATTGACATACTACTTAAACTTATTAATTCTTGGAGTTTTCCATTTAGTATTTTGGACACCACGGAAAACAAAACTATAAAGAGGGACTACTGTAAGTTAATTACAGATGCATTCTGAAATGCATGATTTTGAATATGAGACTTTTTTTTCACCAATTGATTATAAAATTTTAAGGAATAAGGAAAAACTTGATTCACATGATATGTGAATAACATACATAGGGTACCTGAACCACTGTCTTTAAATACCTTTTTTGGAAGGAAAAATTCTTTATTTTTCTATTGTCTTAACTGAAACTCCCCAAGTTTGGTATTTGTACAGGGTTTTTGTTACTGTATCTTTAGCTAAATTTCTCATGTGTTGCTCCAATAATAGTTACTATATACTGTTGAAATTTTGCAATTCAAGAGAAGAAATGAGCTGCAAACATAACTTTACCATCGAGTTTGTATATGTACTCTTGGTCTTCTTATGAATAAAATGATGCCTTCTTTTCACCATTGTTAATTTTTTTTTTAAATTTCATGAAAATATATTACAGCAGCATTATTTAAATGTTGAGCTATTTCTCAAGTATGAAGGAAACTTATTTTATAACTCTGCAAAGTTATTTTGTAAATCCAAAACAGTATTTGGAATTCAGGCTGTTTTGAGTGTTCGATGTATTATTGGCTTAAAATGATGTACTACTGGGCAGCAATTCATTCTCCTCCATTTCCTTTTCTTGTGTATGTGTACATGTTAAATAGTGTGAAAAGTAGATCTGAACATTTGTCACATTTAATACTAATTAACCTGTATACTTTTTGTAATAGAGTCATACATTTTTCTGTGTGGCTAATCTTTGATTTGGGAGAGATTATGAGACTAATGTGGGCACAGGGATTAAGAAAGGGGAAGAGAATAAAGTTATTAAAATTATTAACATGTCCTGGACACAAAACACATTTTACAAAGAACTATACAATGGCAATAAAAATAGTAAAGCAGAAAATACTGAACAGGAGTGAAACAAATTGATCAACTAGATTCTTTTCTTTTTAGTAGCAGTTTTATTGAGATATAATTCACATACTATAAAATTCACCCTTGTAAAGTGGTTTTATTCAAAGGTGTGCCTCCATCAATACTTAACTTCAGAACATTTTCAACATCCTCAGAACTCATGCCCATTAGCAATCACCACATTCCCTGTTCCCTCAACTAAGCAATACAGTGTTTAGGTAGAATTACTTATTGTGAACATTTCGTATATATAAAATTATATGTTTACTTCTGTAACTTTTTTCCACTTAATGTTTTCAAGGTTTGTTACATCATAGCATATGTCGGTACTTCATTATTTATTGCCAAATAATATTCCGTAGTACTGATACACAGTCATCCCTCAGTATCTGGAGGATTGGTTACAGAAACCTCAAGGATACCAAAATCCGTGGATGTTCAAGTCCCTTATATAAAATGGCATAGTTTTTGCATATGTTACATCCTCCTGTATGAAATAATTTATAGATTATTTATAATACCTATTACAAAGTACATTCTACATAGATAATTATACTGTCTTGTATAGAAGATAATAACAAGGAAAGTGTCTGTATTCAGTGCAGATATAATTATTTTCCAAAATTTTTGATGCAGTGTTGGTTGTGGAATTCACAGATCAAGTGAGCCAGTTTTACTACACTTTATTTGTTCATCTCTTACAGGTATTTGGGTTGTTTTCTTTTTGGGCTACTTAAAATATTTCTGTGAATGTTAATGTACAAATTTTAGTGTGAACATGTTTTCAGTTCTCTTGGGTATATACCAAGGAATTTAATCATTGAGTCACACAATAACTCTTATGTTTAATATTTGAGGCACTGCTAAACTATTCAGTCAGGTTTTGCTTCCCCAACTTCACTGAAACACATCTTGTCAAAGTCACCAGTGATTTCCATGTTACTCTATCCCTGGGTTAGTTATCAAGCTTCTTAGTTTATTGGTAGAACATGATTTCACATATCATTACTTCCTTTCATAAATTATAAATATTACAGAAGTAATATATGTGTATTGTAGAAAATGAGAAAATAATAGCAAACTAATATACTAAAAATTAAAACATCACACTAAAAAAAATCACACTTCCATCATTGAGAATTTAACACTTAAGACTTTAATGTGTGTCCTTTCTGTCTTTAAAAGTGCTCCTCCCTCTGTATATTTATATGTGTATGTGTGTTATCAGAATAAGGTTCCTATTTATGCTATTTTGTATCCCACTTTTAACTCTTCTTTAAATCTTAAATCTTCTTCTTCTTTAAATCTTAATCTCTTCCTTTGAATAAACTTTCCATCTCTTCTAATATTGATGCCAAGTTCACCAGTTTGACCCCAGAATATGATTTATAGCTGTTTTCTCCAAAACACTGTCAAACCTAGGACTATATAGTTTATCTGACTGTTATACCCTATAAAGGTTTTTCCATTTAATACAGTTTATAAAACCCATCAATTTTTTTTTGTTTTGTTTTGTGTTTACAAACACCAGCCAATTGTTCTTTCTTCTTTGACATAGTTTTGCATCCAGAAAACTATACTTCTACTTCATTATTCAGTTCATTCTCAGTGCTTTCATTTGCCTCTGCTTCTACTCACTTTTTTGGTGACCTCATCCAGTGTCATGGCTTTAAATTCTATGTGTTGACAAGTTGCAGCTTTTTATTTTCAAATGTCTCTTAGAGTCCAGATTTATATAGCAAACTGCCTATTTAAATCTCTGTTAGGTGTCTCAGTATATATCTCAAACTTATCCAAGTGGAAATAGTGCTCCTTCCCCAAACTCCCTTTACCTACCATTATCCCCATTTTAGCTAATGACAACTTCATTTCACCAGTTACTCTGTCCCAAAAACTTGTCATACTTGTTTCCTTTCTCTAACATCCTACACCCAATAAAAATTGGTGGGTTTTTGTTTCAAAATACTCCAAATCTGATCAATTTCTATCCTCAGTGCTGTGATTAGTGCTGGAATAGATTATTAGTAGCCTCATAAATGGCCTCCTGTTGAGTTCTACCTTCTTGATATAGAAATTGAAAAATACTTCTGTTTCATTTTTTTTAAGTCTTTAAAATAGTGTAACAGTTGGGGTACTGCTCAACTTCTTCGACTTTGGAATCAAATTACACACTGCCACCCTCAATTCCACACTAACTGGAATACAGTACATTTTATCACAGCAATTTCCAAAACACCAGCTTTACAAAGGTGTGAAATATAGCATAATTTAATGTTAAAGATGTAAACTAAACTAGTTCATGCAAACTCAAATATGTCACTCTAAATGATTAAGATACTGCATATGTTAGCTTTCCATTACTATAATGTGTATCTGAGATAACTTACAAAAGATTTATTTGGGCTCACAGTTTTAGAGGCTTTGGCTCGTTGTTGATTGGTTCTGTTGTTCTTGGGCTTGTGAGGTGTAGCACATTATGGTGGGGAGCACATGGCAGAGCAGACTGCTCACCTCATGGCCAGGAAGCTAAAGAGGGAGGAAGAGACTCTAAAGCTGGTCTAGTTAAGTTCACCAATATCCATTCTATTGCTAAATCTAACAGCTAAGTCTTCATCTTAATCTCTTGGTAGCATTTGATGCTTTGATCAGTCTGTCACTATTGAAATGTATTCTCTGCTTCCAGGATACATTATTACTTTCATTGTTTTCCTAATACCTCATTAACTACTTTATCTCAATCTCTCTGGCTAATTTCTCCCCTTCTCCATAGTCTCCTAATGTTGGAATTACTTCTGTTAAATCTTTTTATTTTACATCTATACTTAGGTGACGATCTCATCTAATTCTTAAGGATCAAAATATCCACCTGTATCTGGACTTTAAAATTGGATCATAGATGTAAAGTGGTGAGCTACAGGAAGTGTGTACTCACAAGTTGCTTCAGAATCTTAATCCAAACCAATAGGTACATGGCTCTGTGAGAAGTTAGGAGTACACAGGAAATTACAGGACTACATTGTAAGAGCAGCTGAGGGTAACCCTAATAATTGGTAATTAGGTAAGTAAATTAACCGAAGCAACATATTCTGACGGTGAATGACTGATAGCTTAGATTGGGAGGGAGATTTTTCCCTCCCATGTAGTGGTAAAAGGAATAATTGAACATTATCTCATGAGAACTAGCTTTGCTACAGTCCAAGCAGACAAGAGATATGACTACAGCTAAGTGAACAGAGATGGGTGTGAAATTTTCCATCTTTCCACATTTAGACAGGGTTGGATTGGAAAGTCATCTTAGTAGCTCCCCACCCTGTCCCTTCAGTACAACAAACAGGAAAAGGTCTTGGGCTGAAGTAGGGCAAGAAGCCATCTTGAGCAACTCCAAGTAGGTGCAGAAAATTCTGACAATTCTCAGAACTCCAAGATGAAAGTATGACTGCTACAGGGAGAAAATTATTAGGGCTACCTTCCCTAATAATTAGAATGGGCCCAGGCAAAAGATAACTGACATGGTAAAACTACAATCATGAGATCAGAAGAGAGCAGCTTGTGGGAGACTGAACTATAGGAGGCCAACTCTAGAATTCTGGTGTTATAGATTGTGAGACAAGTGGTTTGAATATAGTGGCAGGAAGCGAGTTGAGTCTAATGTTTTGTGGTGTGAGTGGGTCTGGGTCTGAGCACACGCCAGCAGGAACTAGTGGAAAGCAGGATACCAGTGGTCCTGAAAATAGTCTATGTGTATGCATTCCCCATCCGGTCTGCCCTCAGCCTGAAGACAGAATTGCACAGACATTAGCCAGCAACACCTCCAGAAGTACAGCCTGGAAATTTATGGAACACTGGCCCATGGTCCAGACCTGCCCATGGATTACACAAGTGACAGAATTGGAAGAAAGTCTGGATTTTCTGATGCACTCACTCCCAGGTGGAGAAGTGGAATGTAAGTCAGCCACTTCCCAGCCTACTAAATTTCCCACCCACAACCCCAAAGACATGAAGCTCAGCCTCCTGTAAGCTCTATAAGACCTCTCTAATTTGGACTGAGAAGGAAAACAAGTCTGGACCTAGGCTCCATTGTAAATACCAACACAAAAAAGATTATTGGACTGATTTTTTTCTTTTTCAGTTTTTAAGATGTTCCTTTTTGTGAAGCCTGGAGGGGTGTATGTGTATTTATAAGTTTATGGGTGCTAGTTGCTGCTTTTACTTCTATAGTATCTTACCATGGCACAGTATGTTCTCCCACAAGAAGGGCTATTTCATAGGATTTTCTAAACTAGATTTTCTGTTACTTCCTTAATTGGATTTAATCTCCCTGTGACTCTTCTTTACATTTATATTTTCTGCATCTCTTCTTTTTTTTCTTCCCCTCACACACCCACTAAAATCTCTCTTCCCTCCCCTCTTGTATATAGATAGTAACCTTTTCCCCTTTCTCTTTTAGAGTGTATATGTGGGGGATGTGCATATATGGAACTTTAAGTGTCAATTTTTGTTTGTTTGTTTGTTTGTGGGTACCGGGGAGTCGGCCTCAGTATCTCGCGCGCCAACAGGCGCCCGTGCCGCTGAGCGATATCACCGGCCCCTTTTTTGTATGTGGGATCCGGGAGTCGAACTCGGGCCCTCGCGCTTGCAAGGCAGGCGCTTACGCCGCTGAGCCATCTCACCGGCCCTAAGTGTCAATTTTTGATTTTGCTTCTGTACAGTTTTACTTTGATCAGGTTCTCCATCAAGAGTTGTGTCTTGAATCTTTGTTTCTGCTAGTTTATTAATTGAATCCTGTCTCCCTATATCTTTTCTCACTTTCCATTTATATTCTTTCCATCCTGTACATAACCTCTCAAGTCTTCTTCACTTTCCTTTCTTGGTATAAAAATATTATCAAATCATATTTTTTTAATCTTTTCTTTTTACTTAATTTTTCTTTTTTTTTTTTGCCCTAGCCATTATTACTATTCTTTTGTTTTCCTGGTGGTGTGGTCAGGGTTTTTAAGGGAAACGATTTAATACAGGACACATAATTTATAGGATTATTTTACAATTTTCAAAGAGTCAGATGTAAAAGAATGTGGGGGATCCATCCACACACTAGAGTCCCAAAGAATCCAGCTGAGAACCTGGATCCAACAGCAATGTTCTGCATGAGTCAGGCTGAAGACCAACAGCCCATGGCAATGTCCTTCATGAATCCAACTGGAGGCCTAGAGCCCAATGTCTCATGCAAGTCTGTATCAAGGATCTGCCCTGGGAGGGCCCAAAGGTCAGTGGTGGAAGCTAAAAAGTCTGTGCAAGTGGGATGAAGGATCTGTGCCAGCAGGCTGAGGGATCTGTACTGGAGCCAGGAAGCAAAGCTCAAGGTAAGGACCAGAGCTCCCCCGAAAAGAACCACAGTCATCCTCAGTGACAGGACCTGAGCTCCTCCCATGATGAGAACAGCTGAGTTCATATAAGGAAAACCAGTGGGACCAGCTTCTCCAGGAGAATTAACAGTATACCATCTTTCCCTCCAGTTCTTTTTATGCTCTTGGCAACAATCCTCAGGTGGTCCTTCAACACCCAGAACCACATGAATCGGTCCAGCTGGGTGTTACAAGTTGATCATTAGTTAATCCTCCACACCTAGGTTATTGAAAGACTAGAGAAATTTTAAAGGAACCTTTAAATTGTATGTTGGTATATGATTGGATCATGATTGGATCATTACGGTACTTTCCTTACAATGAAGTATAGGAATTGTGTCTGGTATTTTGAATAGGTTTAGCTGGAGCTTTCTCACTGAATCACACACAAACCTGAGGGCACATCACAAGGAGAAAGTTACTTGCTAAACATATCTCTAAAATAATGATAGAGCTTTCTATCTCAACTGATTTACAGACTTCAAAACAAAAACACAAGTATCATGAGAAAACAAGGCAAATACATCCTTCCAAAAATAATATGTCCCCAAAAGGTGATTCCACAGATACTGAAGTGAGTAAAATCCCAGACAAGAATTTTTAAAACTGAGAATTTAAATAATCAAGGAAACCAAAGAAGAGACTATGACCAAGTTATGAAAGAAACAAATTCTGAAAAGGAAAGCTTCAGTAGGTAAAACTCAACTGAAAGTCTCTCTCTCTCTCTTTCCCTCCCTCCCTTTCTCCCTCCATACCTCCAGCCTTCCTCCCCTCTTTTCATTTATTGATGTATCTTTATAATACAGAATGTTGATGTTGATGTGGGGGACTTGATAACATGCATACAACATATCTGGATCATTTTTGATCCATTTACACCTCTTCTGATAAAGAAGGTAGGAAATAAGACAGAGTTTTGGAGATGAAGAAAGGCCTTATTTCCTACCTTCTTTATTTATATTGGTATTCTCATATAAAAGAAACCATGCAATGTTTAACTTTCTATGTCTGGTTTATCTTACTTAGCATTATGGTCTCAAGTTTTGTTTTTCGGCAAATGATGTGAGTTTGTTCTTTTTATGGATGAGAAGCATTACATTATGTGTATCTACCACATTTTCTTTGCCCATTCATCTGTTGTTGGACATTTAGGTTGTTTGCAGAGCTTAGCTATTATGAATTGCACAGATAAAACAAAAGTCTTGGCAGTAGACAAGATCATTCAGAAGAAAGTATATCAGGACTTGAAGGTAGATGAACTAAAACATTCAGTCAATCGTTATACAAAATTAAGAGCAATCAAAAGATTATCAAAGAGACCCTAGGAGTCTCTTAAAAACAAGAATATCTGGATTTGATGAGGGCACTGAAGTAGAGGTTAGTAGCATAAAACATTACCCACTGAAAATACTGCAGAAATTGTACCTAACACTGGGTGCAATAATATACAGATAAAAGAGGCACTTAGAACCTAAAATAAACATCACCAGGAAAGAAATCTTCATGACAAATAATACTCAAGATGCCAGAAACTCAGAACAATGAACATTATAAACTTACAGAGAAGCACCACATCACATACAAAAGCAAAACCATCTGAATAACATCATAATTCTCAATAGAAACCTGAAAGGTCAGGAAGATATGGAGTGAAAAATTTCAAACCCTGACAATTGCTAACCCAGATTACTATTTCTGCAAAGCTGTCTTCCAAAATTGAACAAGGACAAATAAAGAACTCACATGACAAAGGTAAACTAATTTATGAAGAAAATATGTGCAGAAATATTAGAAACAATGAGGACAACAATGTGAGGGTAAAAGAAAGAATAAACCTCAGTGCAAGAGTGGTTAAGTGGCAAGCACTGGAAAGAAGCATGACAGGAGACAGTACATAACTTTCAATAATCTTCCATATAAATTGTGTTGACTCCAATTAAAAGTCACAGACTGGCAGATTGGACAAAAAAGAGGTAACGTTATGTTCCCAGCAAAAGACACACCTCCTCTGAGAAAACATACATGACTGAAAGTGAAATGATGGGAAATGATATGACAAGCAGATAGAGTACAAAAGTATGCAGGAGTAGCCATATTTTTGTCTGACAAAGTTGACTTCAAAATTGTTCTGAAGCAACAAGAAGATTACAACATATTGGTAAAAGGAACAAGCCACAAAGAGCTAACAGTTGTAAATATATAAACAGTAGATATCAACACACCCAATTACATAAAATAAACATTACTTGATGTAAAAAGAGATACCAATACAGTCATAGTAAGTGACTTCAAAATCCCACTCTTCCAAATAGGTCAACTGGAAAAAAAAATCAACAAAGATACACCAGAGTTAATCTACACAACATAACAAATGGACTTAACATATCTACAGAGCACTTTGTCTAACAACAGCAGAATACAAATTCTTTTCAACTGCCCATGAAACTTTCCAAAACTGAACATATTTTAGTCCATAAGGAAAGTCTTACTAAATACAAAAGAATTGAAATTCATGCATCTCATCAGATTGTAATGAAATGAAGCTAGAAATCAACAGCAAAAGAAATTGAAGAAATTACACATACATATCAAGATTGAATAATACATTCTTGGAAGATCAGTGGGTCAAAGATCAGGGGAGAAACTTAAAAGTTCCTAGATTCAAATAATGGAAAAAAAATCAGAATGGTGTAAGCAGAATTTGTTATAAGCAGAAAGTTTTTAGAAATGAGTGCCTACATTAGGAAAAGTAATAACAAATAAACAATATATGTGCATCTCAAAGTCAGAAAAAAACAGTTTTGAACTAAATAGAAAAAAAGATTAGAGCAGAAATTAATGATATTAAGACTAAAGAAACTCAGCCAAAGTTGGTTCCTTGAAAAGTGCAATAGGGTTGATAAACCTTTAGTCAAACTTAAAAAGAGAGAGTAAGAGAGGAAGGGAATGAGGGGGGAGAGGAAAGATCTACATTAATAAGATTAGCAATAAATGAAATTATAATAGACACAGAATAGGATTATTACACCATTTTGAAAACATATTTCAATAAATTGGAAAACACAAAAGAAATGAGTAAATTTTTACAATTCACCAATTTGATGAGACACATGTAACATGCCAAAATTGAACCAAGAAGATAAAAACCATAAACAGACCAGCGATGAGTAATGAAATAGGAAATAATGAACACTACCAAATAAGAAAAGCCCAAGACCCAGTGGATTTACTATTACATTTTACTTGACCTGAAGAGAAGAAATAATACCAATGCTTCTCAGAATTTTCTATGTAATTGAAAGTGAAAGCATGCTTCCCAATAAATCCTTGGAAGCCAGCATACCATGATATCAACATGAGATAAGTCAACAAAAAGAGAAACTACAGGCCCATGTCCTTGATGAACATAGATGCATGAGTCCTCAATATAATACTTTCAAACAGAATTCAACAAATCATTTTTAAAAAGTACTCACGATGATCAAGTTGGTTTCATCCCAGAGATGCATGAATGGTTCAACATATGTAAATCAAAAAAGTTTAATACTCCACATATATAGAATGAACAATAAAAATCACCTGATCATCTCAATGCACTCAGAAAAAGCCTTCGACAAAATTCAACATCCACTCATGATACTGGTAAAAGCCCTAGGAAAATAGGTGTAGAAAGATCCTATACTAAACTGATAAAAAGCAGTGTAAGAAAAACCCACAACCTACATCATACTGAATAGTGAAAAACTGAAAGCATTTTATCTAAAGTCAGAAACTAGACAGGGGTGTCCACTCATATTCTCTTCAATATAGTACTCAAACTTTAGCCAGAGCAATCAGGCAAGAGAATGAATAAAAAGAGATATGACTAGGAGAGGAAGAAATCGTTATCCCTATCTGCAGATGACATAGACAACCCCCAAAAAATGTCCACAGAATTTTATATCTGATAAATTCAACAAAGTGGCAGGATAAAAAAAATCACAATTTATTGTTCCTGTTCATCAATAATGAATGAACAAATAAATTAGAAAACAATTCAATTCACTATAGCTTCAAAAAAAATGCCTAAGAATTGACTTAAGCAAGAAGAAGGAAGACTCTGATAATAAAATTTTCAGAACTCGGAAGAAAGAATTGGAAGGGAACATTAGAAAATAGAAACATATCTATTGTTCCTGGATTGGCAGAATTAATAGTGTTAAAAATATTACCAAAAGTGATCTGTAGATTTAATGCAATCCCTATTAAAACACCAACAACATTCTTCAGAGATCTAGAAATAGCAATTGTAAAAGTCACATGTAACCAGAAAAGACACAGAATAACCAAAGAAATACTGGACAAAAAATTGCAATGCTGGAGTCATCACAATACCAGATTTCAATTTATAGTACAAAACCATATTAACAGGAACATGTTACTGGTACAAAAACAGGCATGTAGACCAATAGTCTATAATATGACATGGAAGCAAACCAAGGTCTTACAGGCATTTGATCTTTTTCTTTTGTTTGTTTTTGTTTTTTGAGGGTCTCACTATGTAGCTGGCCTCAAACTCAGTGATCCTCCTGCCCAGCCTCCAGTGTTCTAGGATTAGAGGCATGCATCACCATGCCCAGCTATAGCCATTTGATTTTTGACAAAGGGGTCCAAAATATATGTTGAAGAAAAGATAGTCTCTAATAGTGCTGGGAGAACTGGATATCGACATGCAGAACATTGAAAGTAGATCCCCAAGTCACTCTATACTAAAATCAAATCAAAATAGAATGAACAAAGACCTACAAAGTGTCATTGAAAAATACAGTGAATGTTTAATTTTTAAGAAGTACTACAGTGAAAGACATTGCCACTAATCACCCTCAAAATACATTCACTTTGAACACTTATCCCATTGGTCATGCTACTTTCTGAAGCAATTGTGCATTTCTCCTTTATAACTGTCTTTAGTTGTGCCACTGCAACTGCCTTTAATATCTTGAATAAAATCACTATTGTCGAGGCGGTGAGATGGCTCAGTGGTGTAAGCGCCTGCCTGGCAAGCACAAGGGCCCGAGTTTGACTCCTGGAACCCACATACGAAAAAAGGCCCAGTGATATCGCTCAGTGGCACGGGCACCTGCTGGCATGCAAGGTCCTGAGGTTGACCCCCGGTACCCACACAAAAAAAAGAAAATCGCTGTTGTCTTTAATGGTTCTTTTGACTTACAGAAGTGCCAGAAGTCACACTGTAGCAAATCCCATAAATAAGGTAGATTAAGACACAGAGTAATGTTTTTACCATCATGATTTTCCACTGGATGGCACTTGGCACTAGGGCCAATAATAATTTACCATATTATTTTTTAACACAACTCATAAAGACACTCATGAAACAGGACTTCCAAAACAGCTTCTGAAAATAGGAAAAATTCTGGTTGGTGTTAGTGTGTTTGAAGTGAATTTTTTTTTTATTTTAAAGAGAAAAAACAATAAAAATACTGATACAGGATTTCAAAACAAGATAATAGATTGACAATGGTTAATATATTGTGTATTGTTATCTTCAAAGTAGTTGCTCAGATTACAAGATATAGGCATGAAAAATTGATTAAACAATGTAAACACAAACCATTCTTTTCAATGAACTAATAGGAATTACTAGTCTAATTATGTTAGCTATCTTGTATATATATGTATTTTTTTCTTTTAACTTCCTTCTTTTCTCCTTTTCCCCATCCCAGTTATCCTTTCCTTTTGGGAAGTTTCTTCTCTTTCCATAATATCTATTGTACATTTTGGATCTTATTTACTTTTTCAGTTTCTTACACTAAAGAGACAATATGATGTTTACATATGTGAGTCTGATTTATTTCATTTGTGAGTATGTCTCAAGTTGCATCCATTTACCTATAAAAGCCTCGAGTTTATCCTTCTTTATAGCTGAGAAGTACTCCATTCTATAAAAATACCACATCATTTGTATCCATTCCATGGTTGATGGGGATTTAGATTGTTTCCAAGATTTAGCTATTATAAATTGTGCTGCTATAAACATAGGTACAGATATATCACTGTGATATGATGCTTTTAATTCTTCTGGGAAAATACCCAGAAGGGAAATAGCTGGGTCAAATGGGACCTCTAATCCTAATTTTTGGAGGAGTATCCACACTGATTTCCACAGTGGTTATACCAGTCTACACTCCCACCAAAGGTGGAGAAGGGTTCCTTTTTCCCCACAGCCCCAGCAGCATTTATTATTGGTTGATTTCTTGATGATAGCCATTCTTTCTGGGATGAGATGAAATCTCAGTGTTGTTTTAATTTGCATCTCTCGAATGAGCAATGATGTTGAACATTTTTTCATATATTTACTTGCCATTTGTGTTTCTTCACCTGAGAGCTGTGTGTACATCTTAGGTGCCCATTTTTGGACTGGGTCTTTGAATTTGGGAGTCCTGATTTTTTTTTTTCATTTCTTTGTATGTTCTAGATAGACGTCCTTTTTCTGAGGGACAGTTGGCTAAAAATTTTTCCCACTCTGTGGGTTGACTTTTCACTCTGTTGATTTCTTTTGATGTGCAAAAACTTTTTAAAGAGATAAGATGCCAGTTGTTGATTCTTTGAAGTACTTTCTGTGCAGTTTGGGTTTTGTTCATGAACTCTCTGCCCCTATGTCTTCAAGGTTTCTACCTACATTCTCTTCCAATAGATTTATTGTTTCTGTTTTAACATTTAGAACTTTGAACCATTTTTACTTTAGTGCATGGTGATAGACATGGGTCTAATTATAGTCTTTGGTATTTAAAGAACCAGTTTTTCCATTAACATTTATTGAAGAGACTCTTTCTTCCAGTGAATATATTTGGTTCTTTGTAAAAGATAAGGTAGATGATCATGTTTGGGGATGCATCTGCATCTTCTATTCTGTTCCAATTATTCTCAGACCTGATTTTTACCAATACCATGTTGATTGTTTCACAGTAGCTTTGTAGTATTTCAAGTCTGGGATTGTGATGCCCCCTGGTTTGCCTTTGTTGTTCAGAATTGCTTTTGCTATTAGAGGTCCTTTCTGGTTTCAAATGAATTTTAGGAATGTTTTCTCTAGATCTGTGAGGTATGCTAATGGTATTTTGATTGGGATTGCATTAAATCTGTATAGCAGTTTTTGGAGTATGGACATTTCATTATGTTGGTTCTTCCTATCAAAGAACAAAGCATATCTTTCCATTTCCTGATATACTCTAGAATCTCCTTTTTAGGGTATTGTACTTTTCACTGCACAGATCTTTTATATTGTATGTTATATTGACTCCTATGTATTTCATTTTTTGGATGTTATCATGACAGGCGTGCTTTCCCTAATTTCAATCTCTGTGAGTTTGTTGCTTGTTTACAAAAACACTATTGACTTTTGAGTGTTCACTTTGTATCCCACTACACTACTAATTTGGATATTAAATGTACAGTTTTTTGGTGGAGTTTTTGGAGTCTTGTATGTAGAGTATCATGTCATCTGCAAATAATGATAATTTAACTTCTTCCTTTCCTATCTTTATTCCTTTTATTTCTCTCTTATCTAATTGCTAATTACTAATGTTTCCAGAACTATATTGTACAGGTGTGGTGAAAATGGAAATATTTGTCTTTTTCTTGGTTTTAGAGTGAAAGCTTTCAGTTTTTGAATATTTAGGATGATATTAGCTGTTGGTTTGTCATAGATGGCATTTTAAAGATTGAGGTAAAGACCATTAATTCCAATATTCTGTAAGGTTTTTTCCATGAATGGGTGTCAGACTTCGTCAAATGCTTTTTCTGCATCTATTGAGATGATCATGTGATTTTTGTCTTTTGTTCTGTTAATATGGTGTATTACATTAATTTATTTGCATATGTTGAACCATCCCTGCACCTCTAAGATGAATCCTACTTGGTCATGATGTATAATCTTCTTGATAATTTGTTACATTCTGTTTGCCAGTATTGTATTAAGGATTTTTGAATCAATGTTCATTAGGGAGATTGGCCTGTAGTACTCTTTCTTCATTCGGTTCTTCTCTGGTTTAGGAATCAGGGTAAAAGTTGCTTCCAGGAATGACTTTGGAAGTACTGTTTCCCTTTCAATTTCTTTAAAGAGGTTCAGCATTAGTGGTATTAGTTCTTCTCTAAATATCTTGTAGAATGCAACAGTGAATCTGTCACAGTAGAAATGGACAGATTCCTAGGAACAATCAAATTGCCCAAACTGAATCAAAAAGATATAAAAATACTAAACAAACCAATATCCACCAATGCAATTGAAAATGTAATTAAAAATTTACCAACAGAGAAATTTTATATCTTCTTGATTCAGCTTTAGTAATTTGTACACATATAGGAATCTGTCCATTCTGTTTTCCTACTAAAGATTTTCAAAGTAGGTATTTATAATCTTCTGAATTCCCACAGGGTCTGTAGTGATTTCACCCTGTTCATTCTTCATTGCATGAATTTGAGTCTTTTCTTTCCTTTTTTTGATAAGATTGGTAAGGGATTATCAATTTTATTTATTCTTTCAAAAAACAAACTCTTTGATTTATTAATTCTTTGTATTGTTTTCTTAGTCTCAATTGTGTTGAGTTCTGCTCTGATCTTTATAATTTCTTCCCTTTAATGGGCTTTGGAATTGCCTTATTCTTTTTGTAGAAACTTGAGGAGCAGCACTGTTGTTTATTTGTGCTCATTCTGTTCTCCTGATGTGAGAATTCACCGCTATACATTTTCCCTCTTAGGACAGCTCTCCTTGTGTCCCGCAGGTTCCAGGATGTTGTATTTGCATTTTGGTTTGATTGTAGATATTGTTTCATTTCTCCTTTAATTTCAGCCGTGACCCTTTGGTTGTTCAGGAGGGTGCTATTTAATTTCCATGTATTAATGGAGTTTTTGCAGTTTCTTTTGCCATTAATTTCCAATTTCATTTCACTATGTGCAGATAATATGCATGGGATGATTTTAATTCCTTTGCATTTACTTAAGCATGTTCCGTAGGCTAGCATATGGTCTATTTTAGAGAACATACCATGTGCAGCTAAGAAGAATGTGTATTCAGATATTATTGAGTGGAAAACTCTATAAGCATCTACCCTATTCTTTTGTCCACAAGTTAGGTTCAGTTCTGTCATTTCTTTGCTGATTTTTTATCTAATTGATCTCTGTCTTTGTGACAATGGGTTATTAAGGTCCCCCATTACAATTCTGTTATTGCTTATTTGATTTTACATGTCTATTAATATTTTTGTTTTATACTTGGGTGCTCCCATATTTGGTGCATACATATTTATAATTGTTATCTCTCCCTCTTAAATTTTCCCCCTAACAAGTATGTAGTGACTTTTATCTCTTTTTATCATTCTTGGTCTGAAGTTCACATTGTCTGCAAACAGAATAGCTACCCTTCTTTTTTCTGGGTTGTGTTTCATGGAGTAATGTTTTCCATCCTTTAACTTTCAGTCTATGAGTTTCTTTTTGAGTTAAGTGTGTTTCTTGTATACAGCATATTGTTGGATCTTGTTTCTTGATCCATTCTGCCAATCTGTTTCTTTTGATTGGTGAATCGAGGCCATTTACGTTGATGGCTATAACTGATATGTATTGGCTTATCTTTGTCATGTTGTTTTCCCACTGTTTAATTGCTTTAACCCCTCTGTTTAATTGCTTGCCCTGCCTGGTGGTTTCTTTCTGATGTTGTTCTTGGAATTGTGGTCATTTTTGTCTCTATCTAGAATATCTTTCAGTATTCTTTGTAGTGTTGTTTTGGTGGTCATGAATTTCTTCAGTTGTTCTTTGTCATGCAAGTATCTTATTTCTCCGTTAACTTTGGAAGATAGTTTTGCAGGGTACATCAATCTGGGTTAGAACTTGTTTTCTTTCAGGACATTAAACAGTTCACTCCAAGCTCTTCTTGACTTGAGGGTTTGTGTAGAAATGTCTGCTGTGATTCTAATGGGCTTTCCTTTATATGTGATGTTTCTATTCTCTAACAGCTTTTAATATTCTGCTTTTCTGCTGAATTTCTTAGATCTCAATTATTATATGTCTGTGTGTAGATTTACTTTGGTCATGGCTGTTTGGAGTTCTATATGCTTCACTTATCTGTACGTCAGACTCTGTCCCTGTGTTTGAGTAATTTTCTGCTATTCTGCAAATAGGCTTTTATTGTCATTTGTGTTGACTCCTGCTTTTCATTGACACCTATTAGTCTTATATTGCTTTTTTTGCATCATCTTTCATCTGTTGAATTGTTATTTCCTGTCCCTTTTTATTTTTATTTATTTATTTATTTTTTATGTTTGTACCAGGAGTCAAACTCCAGAACTCACGCTTGCTAGGCAGGTGAGCTATCTCACCAGCCCACTCCCTTTTTATTTTTAAGAGATCTTTCCTTTCATGATCACTAGCCTCATTCCTGTGTTCAAGGTCTAAATGTCTATCTTCAGTTTCTTTCAAGTGGTTTTGCCAGTTTGAATGGAATTTTTACTTTCCTGGATATCTCTTTGAGTCTGTTTCATGCATTCTCTTTCTTTCCTACATTGTTCTTTCAAAGTTTCTATCATTTTCCTATGCCCTTCTATTTTTTTCTCTATGTCTTCTCTAGTTAAGCTGAGCAAATCCTTCATTATGGTTGTCATTTGCTTTTTACCTGACAGATTATTTCTGATCTGCCTTCCTCTATAGCCTCATATATTTCTTCACTTCAGTTGCTGTCATTTCAGAAATTTCAGGCATGTGTCTTCCAATTTGTTCTATGTCAATGTCTTTTGGACTTGTTCTGGGTGGCCTTGAGTTCTTTTTTTTTTTTTTTTTTGTGGGTACCGGGGGGTCGACCTCAGGACCTCGCGTGCCAGCAGGCGCCCGTGCCGCTGAGCGATATCACCGGCCCTTTCTTCGTATGTGGGTTCCGGGAGTCAAACTCGGGCCCTGGCGCTTGCCGGGCAGGTGCTTACGCCGCTGAGCCATCTCACCGGCCCTGGCCTTGAGTTCTGAGATTGCATTTTATTTCTTTGTCTTGTCATTTTCTATCTCAAAATTTTTTAAAATTTTGTTTTCTGTGATGATCAGTGTGGGTTTTTTTGGTATGTAGCTATGTTATTAGTATCAAGTCCTTTCTAGAAAATGTGTATTCTTCGTGGATGGCTTTTGTGTATAGGATGTTCTTGGTTTGTGTCTGTCCCTAACCCTACCTTCTCAATTAATTAAGAGTGGAATGGTAGTATCTGGCTCATTCACCAGTCCTTTGGTGTTGGGCTGTGGTGAGGTTATTACCTCAGAGTTTCCCAGTATTGTTACAGAAGGGAGAACAACTGATTACAACAGATATGACATCCTAGCTAAAGTAGTATAATTAGCAATAATAGCATCAAGCACAGATTAGATATTAACAAACTGTGGTAGTTATTAATTTTGTACCTTATACGATAGGAGCAAAATCTACAATTATATAATGGAACCAATTTTAAATTGAGAGCTTGTATTCAAATTGTTTCCCCTTGGTAAAGTGGTTTCACCCCGTGGTAGGGAAATTTAATAAGGATAGTGGATAAAACAAGATAATTGCAAAGAAAGTAGAAGCAAGGATGGAGTACAAAGGATGATCACATAAACCTTGGGAAACTAGAGGAGAGGGTAGAAGAGAAAGAGTGTTGGAGTAAGGGAGGGAGTATCTGAACTTGGTCTTTGAGTTTGAGGGATGGGACTAGTTTTCTGTGGCTCGAATTCTCCCCATACATTTACAAAAGAGAGAAAAAAGAAAAAGAAAAAGAAAAAGAAAGGAAAAGAAAAAAATAACAATAAAAAAGAGAGAACTGGCCCCACTTGCCTGCTTCTATTCCGTGTGTCTTTGTCCCAAAGCACAATGCTGGTTTACCTAACTTACCACATTTTGGCTCATATTGTTATTGTTGCTTTGGACTTTTCATGCCACTAGTCCTGTCTGTCATCATGTGCACCCTAGTTGGGAACCTACTGTGTCACTGCCATTCCCTCTGGTCTCTGGTCCTTCCTGAGTGGTTCACCTCAGTGATGGCAGCAGTAAGGATAGGGGCCGTTCTCTGGGCCTTCCAGGTTGGTTCGCCTGAACTGTGCAGGTGGTGATGGTGATGGGAGGTGCCCACACTGTTTACCTGTGTCATGGTGACAGTGGAGATGGTAATGGACAGGGCTGCCCTCTATGCTATTCACCTGGGTTGTGGTGGAGACTATTTTAATCATTCTGCTAGACTCTGCTCTTGATTCTCAACACAGATCTGGCTAAAAGTCCCAACAGTGGGCCAGTGATATAGCTCAGCGGCATAAGCACTTGCCTGGCAAGTGCAAGGTCCTGAGTTTGGTTCACAGTACCCTCAAAAAAAATAAAAAACACAAGCCCCAAAAGTAACCATGCCACCATTTCACCATTAGACTGCCTTTAAACTTCATCTGCCAAATTAATTAGACTGTCACCCTTAATCTCAGTCTCAGGCAAAGTCTCTGGACATAAACAGAATGTAGGCAAATTTTCTATGAAAGCTTAACATGGTCTGGAGTACAACAGCCACTGCAATCCTTATTGCTAACCAAAATCTCCAGAGCCTGGTCTTTTCCAACTATATGTTCATCTGCATTATGGTCTTCTGACCTCTGGCCAGAATCTCCCATAAATCTTGGTTCACAATATTCCAGGACTGCTTCATTCAGCTGGCGTCTTCAATACTTTCCAACCTCTTCTCATAAGCCAGTTCCAAAGGCTTCTGATGCACATGATTAGGTAATGTCACAGCAATAAAAATCTGTCTTAGTTACTTTTTTGTTGCTGGGACAAAATATTCAACACTCACAAGTTAAGGGAGGAAAGGGTTTTTTGTTTTGTTTTGTTTTGTTTTGTTTTGTTTTGTTTTGTTGAGACAGGGTCTCACTATACAGTTTAGGCTAGCTTTGAACTCACTATGTAGCACAGGCTGGCCTTGAACTCACAGTGATCCTCCTCCCTCAGCCTCCCAAGTGCTGGGATTACAGGAATGTACCACCACACCCAGCTGAGGAAAGATTTATTTAAGTTCACAGTTTATAGAGGTTTTAGTCCATAGTCGGTTGGCTCTAAGGCAGGATGGCATGGCAGAGGGGCATGGGAGAGGAGAAACAGTCCATGACAAGGTAGGTGGGAAACAACATAAGCAAGCAGGACTCCCTTTCTATTTTATCCCATCCAGGCTAGAAAACTTTTGGGTGGTGACACCCACACACAGGATGGGCCTTCCAATTATCCACACCTAGAACTATGCTAAATCAATCAGCGGACTAATACAGTACCACACACCCTAATCCCAGTATCACATACCCTAGATGCAGCCTATTCCTGAAAGCCCTTCCTATGAGTGCATGAGGCATGGGGTGACATCCAGATACAAGGCATAACAAAGGGTAATTTTTTTACACTAAATGACAAAAGCTGAAAATTTGTGATCTTTTCTGTTATGAAAAGTAGCTATCACTAGAATGTTACCTAAAAGAGATTCTTAAGAAATATAAAGACATTTACTGATAAATTTGTCCTTTCAAGGCAAATATGAGGGTGTAACAGTGAGTGACAACTACTTGCTTGATTTTATTATACTATAGGGAAAGAATGTTGAAAATGGATGTTTGGAAATGTTTACATAATTGTTGTTGAAAATGATTTTTTCTTACATTTTAACTTCCTGTATCTTATATATTTAAAAATTGAAACTATTCTCTAGCTTATTTTAAGATGTTTCAAATGAAGAGTTTCAGGAGGTTTTGAAAACATTAGACAAAAATATTAAAATGATATATCTGTTTTAATTGCATATTTTATTTTTTGATGTCTGATGTTTTTACTTCTTTATATATTAGTCCTCTGTCCAAGTAGTAGCTGTATATTTTTTACATTCTGTAAGTTGTCTGTTTATTATATGCTATGCTATGCAGAAGACTTTAAATTTGATATAATCACTTTTATTGGTTATTGGTATTATTTCTTGTACAATTGGTGTTCTGTTCAGAAAGTACTTGCCTGTGACTTTTTCAACTGTTTTACCAAATTTATCTTCCATCAGATTGTTTTTATTTTAATATCTAGATCTTTCAACCATTATTTAAAAATTTTAATAAATGGTGAGAGATATGGGTCTAGATTTATTCTTCTATTGTAGGTAACCTGTTTTCCCAACATGTTAAAGAAGCTATATTTTCTCCAGCATATTTTTTGGCTCCTTTGTCAAAAATCAGATAACTAAAGGTGCATGAAGTTGGATCTACATCTTCAGTTCTATTGTACTGTTACATGTCTTTTTTGTGCCTGTACCATGCCATTTTTATTACTGTAGCTTTGCAGTGTAATTTGAAATCCAGGATTTTAGTGCCTTCCATTTTTCTCCTTTTGCTCAGATTTTCTTGGCCAATTCTTGGTCCTCTGCTTCCATATGAATTTTAGAATGATGTTTTTTAGTGTGGTGAAGTGTGGATGATATTTTCACTGAAGTTGCAATATGTGTGTGTGTGTGTGTATTACATATTATATATATTATATTATATATTACATATTATATATATATTTGTTGTCATTGTAGAGAAATTTAACTTCTTTGGCTAAGTTAATTTCTGGGTATTTAATATTTTTGAATCTATCTTGAAGGGGATATATTTCCTGATTTCTTTCTCATTGTTGGTGTACATGAACACAATGGCCATTATCAAGCACTCAAAAAACAACAAATGCCAGTGAAGTGGGGGGGTGAAAACTCCTACACTGTTGGTGGGAATGTACACTAGCACACCATTATGGATATCAGTATAGAGATTCCTCAAAAAACAACTAAGAACAGAAATTCCATTTGATGAAGCTATTCCTTTTCAGAGTATCTTCCCAAAAGATATAAAGATAGTATATTACAATGATACATGCATATTGATGTTTATAACAGCATAATGCATAATAGCTAATTATGGAAGTAGCCTGTATGCCTACCAACAGATTAGTGGATAAAGAAAATGTGCTATATAGACACAATGGAGTACTACTCAGCCATAGTGAAAGAGAAATTTGCCATTTTAGGCAAATAGATGGATTTTGGGACCATAATCCTCAGTGAAATAAATCAGACACCAAAGTTGAAATATTACATGATTTCTTTTATATGAAAAACACAAAGTATAACTTAAAGGGCAAAATAAAAGAGAGATGATAGGAAACGGGAAGATAACTTCTGTGGGGATAGGAAAGGGACCTGGAGAATGGTGGAGAGGAAAGTGTGTGTGGAGGAAGGGGAGTAAAAGTGATCAAGATGTGTTTGCTTATATACCAATTTTTCAAAATGAATGTAAATATTATGTATTGCAAACATGTACTAGTGATAAAAAGTCAGCATAAAAAAATCACTTGATTCATTCACAAAAAACTGACTCCAAAACATGTACAAGTACTGAAACATGACAGTGTATTTCCACAAGATATGCAAACATTGTCAATCAAAAATTAAATATATATGATTTTTACATCAGGAAATCATGAATTTACTAAATTTCACTATTACAAGTTTACAAGACATGTTTTCATGGAGATTAAGTACTTAACAAGCTTTAGAATGTGTAACTAATTATGAACTACTTACTTTGGGTCCACAGATGTTTTGAGAAATATTCTGCAGCTATGACAGTCACCAAAACATATATCAGCATGGTGTGGTGGTACACACCTGTAATCCCAGAACTTTGGAGCCTGAGGCAGGAGGATCACTGTGAGTCTGAGGCCAGCCTGGTCTAAAAAGTGAGTTTAAGCCCAGCCTGAACTGCATGGTGTAACCCTGTCCAAAAAAAAAGGCCAAAAAAATGCACATATCAAAATGTTGGAGGATATTCTAAGGAATCACAATGTTAAAATTTTATAATTTTAATCAGTGTTTAAATAAGATTTTTAGTAAATATAAATTAGATATATATTCACAACTCATGTTTATTCTTTGTATAGCATCTATTTTTGCTGAATGGCTCGTATTGCATAATATCTAGTACTGTTTTACATATACAAGCACATGTTCATATGTGCATCTATTTAGCTGTGTTTATATTTACCTAAAACTAAAAATATGTAGGAATGTATGAGTGTTAAAATAGTTGGCCATAACTTTTTTGTATCCCTGCTTTATTCATTATTTACATTTTAATGTATCTTATATAAGAGAGAGAATGCAATATTTAACTGTCTGATTGTGGCATTTCATTTAGCTTTATGTTCTTAAGATCCATGAATTTTTCTGCAAATGATGATTTTATTCTTTATGTCTGAATAGTACTCCATGGTGTAATTCTGTGAGATATGTTATCAGTATTTTGATTGGTATTGCATTAAGTCTGTATAACAATTTTAGGAGTATGGCCATTTTCACTATGTTGGTTTTTCCTACCCAATAGCAGTGGATATCTTTCCATTCTCTGATATCCTCTTCGATCTCCTTTTTCAGAGTACAACACTTTTCAGTGTAAAGATCTTTTACTTCCTTTTTTAGATTGATTCCTTTGTATTTCATTTTTTTTTTGATGTTATTATGAAAGGTGTGGTTTCTCTAATTTCTCTCAGTGATTTTGTTGTTTTAGTACAGGAATGCTACTGATTTTTGAGTGTTGACCTTGTATTTAGGTATGTGATTGAATTTGATTATTAAATCTATAAATCCTGTAGTGGAGTTTTTGGGGTCTTCTGTGTAGAGTACCACGTCATCTGCAAATATAATTTAACTTCTTTTCCTACCTTTATTCTTTTTATATCTTTCTCTTGTCTAATTGCTCTGGCTAATGTTTCCAGAACTATATTGAATAGTCGAGGTGATAGTGGACATTCTTGTCTTGTTCCTGATTTTAGAGTGAAAGCTTTCAGATTTAACCATTTAGTATGATGATGGCTGTTGCTTTGTCACACATGGCCATTGTGTAAATACATTTTATTTATCCATTCATCTGTTGAAAGACATCTAGATTTTTTCCAGAGTTTAGCAATTGTAAATTGTACTGCTATAAGCATAAGTATGTATGTTGTCCTTAATTTGGGGGGAGGAATATATCCAGAAGTATAGCTGTATCACATATTATATCTATTTTTAGTTTGTGAGGAATCTCCATACTGATTTCCATAGTGATTATACCAATTTACGTTCCCAATAAAAATGTAGGAGTGTTCCTTTTTCCTGCATCTTCACAAACATTTTTTGTGTTTTGTGTTCTTAATAGACATTCTGACTGGAATAAAATGGAATTTCAATGATGTTTTGAATTTTGTTTCCCTAATATCTAAAAATGCTGAATATTTTTCATGCAAATTTGGACCATTTATACATCTTAAAAATGTGTATTAGGTTCATTTGCCCTTTTTTAATTGGGTCACTTTTTTGTTTTTTTTTTAATTCTTTATATACATATTAGTTCTCTATCAGAAAAGTAGCTAGCAAAAAATTTTGCCCATTCTGGGAGTTGTATTTTCACTCTGATGTTTGTTTCCTTTGATGAACAGAAGCTTTTTAATTTAAAGTAATCCCATTAATGAAGTCTTTATATTTTTCTTGGGCTATTAGAATTCCATTTAGGAAGTTTTCGCCTGTGGTTATGGCTTCAAGTGAATCCCTTATGTTACCTTGCAGCATTTTTGAAGTTTCTGTTTTTTTTTTTAATCTATGAGGTATAATGAAAATACATAGTAAATGTTTAAATTAAAAATAAAGTCAAAGACACATTGCCAGGGCCAGTGAGATGGCTCAGCAGCATAAGCGCCTGCCTGGCAAGCACGAGGTCTTGAGTTCAACTCCCAGTACCCACATATGAAAAAAGGGCCAGTGATATCGCTCAGTGGCATGGGCGCCTGCTGGCACATGAGGTCCTGAGTTTGAACTCTGGTACCTACAAACACAAAAAAAGACACATTGTTATTAATAACCCTCAAAATATTCATTTTGCCTGGCAAACAGACCTCAGGAGAAATTCAGGTGCCTGGCTCCTCCTCTCTGCATCTGAGACCCAGCAACTGGCCCTCAGGAGGAATTCAGGTGACTGGTTCCTCCCCCTACATCAGTGGGACCAGGCTACCAGGGGAACACCAGCCATGCAGTAGGACCCTGACCGGGCACACACCATTGACAGGCAAGACTAGCAAGAGGGAAAAGTCTGAAATATGAGCCAACAGGTGGTAAGTTAGGTGAATCAGCATTGTGCTTAGGGGCAAAGATGCACAGAATAGAAGCAGGTGGGTGGGGTGGCCACTTTCATTTTTATTTTTAATTTTATTTTATCTTGTTTATTTTTATTTTTATCTTACGTTTTTCCTTTTTCTTTTTTCTCATTTTATTTCCTTTTCCATTTCTTTTTTTCTTT
This sequence comes from Erethizon dorsatum, assembly GCA_028451465.1. Taxonomy (NCBI): domain Eukaryota; kingdom Metazoa; phylum Chordata; class Mammalia; order Rodentia; family Erethizontidae; genus Erethizon; species Erethizon dorsatum. Next base: position 84,692,275 of record CM051829.1, read on the forward strand.
TTTTTTCTCTCTTTTCTAAATGGCTGGGGAGAATGACAGCCACTGAAAACAAATCCCAACCCCAAACCCTGAGACTAAGTTCAGATATTCTCTTAAATATTCCTTCATGCTTTCTTTTCTACCCCCTTCTCTAGTTTCCCAAATCTTGCATGATCATCCTTTGTCCTTCAGCCTTGCTACTACTTCCTTTCCAGTTATCTTTGTTTTATATGCTATCCTCCCTTAATTTCTCCTCCACAGGGTAAAACCACTTTATCAAGGGGAAACACTTTGCATACAAACTCCTAATTTATGATTGGTTCTGTTACATAACTATAGACTTGCTCCTATGGTTTAAAGGACAAAATCAATCGTTATCACAGTCTATCAGTTTCTAAACTGTACTTGATGCTACCGATATTGCTAGTTGTATTACTTTAGCTAGGATGTCATAAATGTAATCAGTTGTTCTCCCTTCTGTAACAATACTGGGAAGCTCTGAGGTAATAACCTCATCACAGCCCAACACCAAAAGACTGGGGGATGAGCAAAACAAATACCAACATCCCACTCTTAATTAATTGGGAAGGTAGGATCTTGAGACAGAAACAAAGCTCCTACACACAGAATACATTCATGAAGAACAGACGTCCTAGAAAGGACTTGATATTAGTGATTTAGCTATCTTCTACAAAAATATACAAGGCTTATCACAGTAAACAAAATAAAAATTTTTTGAAATAGAAAATGACAAGACAAAGAAACAAAATGCAATCTGAGAACTCCAGCCCACCCAAAAGAAGTCCAGGAGATATCGACATAGAAAAAATTGGAAGACACACATCTGAAATTTCTGAAATGACAGCAACTGAAGTAAAAACCAATCCATGAGGCTATAGAGGAAATCAGATCAGAAATGATCTCTCAGGTAAAAAAACAAATGACAACCATAATGAAGGCATTGTTCAGCTTATCTAAAGAAGACAAAAAAAAAAAAAAGAAAAAAAAGGAAAGAAAAATCAGGAGCACAGAAAAGTGATGGAAACTTTCAAAGAACAATATAGGAAAGATATAGAATTCATGAAACAGACTCAAAGAGATATCCAGGAAATTAAATATTCCACTGAAAGCTGGCAAAACCACTTGAATGAAACTGAAGACAGACATGCAGACCTTGAAGACAGGAATGAGGCTAGTGATTATAAAAGCAAAGGTCTCTTAAAAATAAAAAGGGACAGGAAATAACAATTCAACAGATGAAAGATGATGCAAAAAAAGCAATATAAGACTAATAGGTGTCAATGAAAAGCAGGAGTCAACACAAATGACAATAAAGGCCTATTTGCAGAATAGCAGAAAATTACTCAAACACAGGGACAGAGTCTGACGTACAGATAAGTGAAGCATATAGAACTCCAAACAGCCATGACCAAAGTAAATCTACACACAGACATATAATAATTGAGATCTAAGAAATTCAGCAGAAAAGCAGAATATTAAAAGCTGTTAGAGAATAGAAACATCACATATAAAGGAAAGCCCATTAGAATCACAGCAGACATTTCTACACAAACCCTCAAGTCAAGAAGAGCTTGGAGTGAACTGTTTAATGTCCTGAAAGAAAACAAGTTCTAACCCAGATTGATGTACCCTGCAAAACTATCTTCCAAAGTTAACGGAGAAATAAGATACTTGCATGACAAAGAACAACTGAAGAAATTCATGACCACCAAAACAACACTACAAAGAATACTGAAAGATATTCTAGATAGAGACAAAAATGACCACAATTCCAAGAACAACATCAGAAAGAAACCACCAGGCAGGGCAAGCAATTAAACAGAGGGGTTAAAGCAATTAAACAGTGGGAAAACAACATGACAAAGATAAGCCAATACATATCAGTTATAGCCATCAACGTAAATGGCCTCGATTCACCAATCAAAAGAAACAGATTGGCAGAATGGATCAAGAAACAAGATCCAACAATATGCTGTATACAAGAAACACACTTAACTCAAAAAGAAACTCATAGACTGAAAGTTAAAGGATGGAAAACATTACTCCATGAAACACAACCCAGAAAAAAGAAGGGTAGCTATTCTGTTTGCAGACAATGTGAACTTCAGACCAAGAATGATAAAAAGAGATAAAAGTCACTACATACTTGTTAGGGGGAAAATTTAAGAGGGAGAGATAACAATCATAAATATGTATGCACCAAATATGGGAGCACCCAAGTATAAAACAAAAATATTAATAGACATGTAAAATCAAATAAGCAATAACAGAATTGTAATGGGGGACCTTAATAACCCATTGTCACAAAGACAGAGATCAATTAGATAAAAAATCAGCAAAGAAATGACAGAACTGAACCTAACTTGTGGACAAAAGAATAGGGTAGATGCTTATAGAGTTTTCCACTCAATAATATCTGAATACACATTCTTCTTAGCTGCACATGGTATGTTCTCTAAAATAGACCATATGCTAGCCTACGGAACATGCTTAAGTAAATGCAAAGGAATTAAAATCATCCCATGCATATTATCTGCACATAGTGAAATGAAATTGGAAATTAATGGCAAAAGAAACTGCAAAAACTCCATTAATACATGGAAATTAAATAGCACCCTCCTGAACAACCAAAGGGTCACGGCTGAAATTAAAGGAGAAATGAAACAATATCTACAATCAAATGAAAATGCAAATACAACTTACTGGATGCTGTGTGATGCAATTAAAGTAGTTCTAAGAGGGGAATTTATAGTGACGAATTCTCACATCAGGAAAATTGAATGACCACAGATAACCTAATGCTGCACTTCAAGCCTCTAGAAAAAGATTAATTCAAGCCCAAGCCAAAAGGAGGAAATAATAAATATCAGAGCAGAAATTAATGCAATTGAGATGAAGAAAACAATATAAATAATTAATGAATTGAAGAGTTGGTTCTTTGAAAGAATAAATAAAATTGATACACTCCTAGGCAACTTTATCAAAAAAAGAATGAAAAAACTCAAATCATGCAATAAGCAATGAACAGGGTGAAATAACTACAGATCCTGTGGAAATTCAGAAGTTCATCAAACCTACTTTGAAAAATCTTAACTCACATAGAATGAAAAACACAGAAGTGCACAGATTCCCAGAAGTGTATGAATTACCAAAGCTGAATCAAGAAGATATAAAAATTCTGAAGTACACTGTATGAGTTTATGACATTGAGAACATAATTAAAACTTATCAACAAAAAAAGCCCAGCTCCTCATGCTTTCATGGATGAATTCTACAAGAAATTTAGAGGTTTAATTCCTATTTTCCTCAAACTTTTTAATGAAATTGAAAGGGAAGCAATTCTCCCTAACTCACTCTTGGATCCAAGTATTACCCTGATTCCAAAACAAGAGAAAGACCCAACAAAGAAAGTGAATTACAGGGCCGGTGAGATGGCTCAGCGGCTTAAGCGCCTGCTCGGCAAGTGCAAGGGCCCGAGTTCGACTCCCGGAACCCACATACGAAAAAGGGGCCAGTGATATCGCTCAGCGGCACGGGCGCCTCCTGGCGTGCGACGTCCTGAGGTCGACCCCCTGGTACCCACAAAAAAAAAAAGAAAGAAAGTGAATTACAGGCCAATCTCCCTAATGAACATAGATGCAAAAATCTTCAATAAAATACAAGCAAACAGAATGCAACACATCATCAAGAAAATTGTACACCATGAGAAAGTGGTATTCATTCCAGGAATGCAGGGATGGTTCAATATATGCAAATCAATAAACATAATACACCATATCAACAGAGCCACATACAAAAATCAAGTGATCCTCTCGATTGATGCCGAAAAATTTGATAAAGTACAACACTCATTCTTGATAAAAGTCCCACAGAAAATCAGAATAGATGGTCTTTACTTCAGTCTGTTTAAAGCCATCTAAAACAAACCAACACCAAACATCATACTAAATGGACAAAAACTGAAAGCTTTCACTCTAAAATCAGGAACAAGAAAAGGATGTCCACTATCACCACTTCACTTCAATATATTTCTGGAAACATTAGCAAGAGCAAATAGACACAAGAGAAAAATAAAAGGAATAAGGATAGGAAAGGAAGAAGTTAAATCATCATTATTCATAGGTGACATGATACTCTACATAGAAGACCCCAAAACTCCACCAAAGTCTTCTAGATTTAATAAAAAGATTCAGTACTATAACCAGATACAATGTCAACACTCAAAAATCAATAGCATTCCTGTACACAAACACCAAATTCACTGAGAGAGAAATTAGGACAACTACACCCTTCACAATGACATCCAAAAAAATGAAATACTTAGAAATCAATCTAACAAAGGAAGTAAAAGATCTATATATTGAAAATTACAATACTCTAAAAAAAAGAGATTGAAAAAGATATCAGAAAATGGAAAGATATCACTTGCTCATGGATAGGAAGAACCAACATAGTGAAAATGGCCAGAGTCCCAAAACTGTTCTACAAATTTAATGCAGTCCTGATTAAAATACAATTAGCATAACTCACAGATATAAAGAAAACATTCCCAAAATTCATTTGGAAACAGAAGAGATCTAGAATAGCGAAGGCAATACGGGGCCACAAAGACAAGGCAGGAGGCATCACAATCCCTGACTTGAGGTTATACTATAAAGCTACTGTAATAAAATCAACATGGTACTGGCAAAAAGACAGACCTAAAGATCAGTGGAACACATTAGAAAATTCAGACACATATACTAACACACTCAGCCATCTTATATTTGACAAAGTGGCCAAACATTTTCTCTAGAATAAAGATAGCCTCTTTAATAAGTGATGCTGGAAAACCTGGCTTTCCATATGCCAAAGACTAAAACTAGATCTATGTCTATCACCATGCATTAATCTAAAGTCATAGTGGGTCAAAGTTCTAAATACTAAAACAGAAACACTAAATCCACTGGAAGAGAAAGTAGTTGGAAATCTTGAAGACAGAGGTATAGGCAGAGATTTCATGAACAAAACCCAAACTGCACATGAATTGCATCAAAGAATCAAAAACTGGGATCTCATCTTATTAAACAGTGTTTACACCTTAAAAGAAATCACCAAGAAAATGGAAAAACTACCCACAGAGTGGGAAAATTTTTTAGCCAACTGTCCCTCAGACAAAGGACTTCTATCTAGAACATATAAAGAATTGAAAAACATCAGGCCTCCCAAATTTAAAGACCCAATCAAAAAATGGGCATGAGATGAATACACACTTCTCAGATGATGAAATACCAATGGCAAAAAAAATATATGAAAAAATGTTTGACATCATTTGTCATTTGAGAGATTCCATCTCACCCCAGAAAGAATGGCTATCATCAGGAAAGCAACCAATACTAAATGCTGGAGTGGCTGTTGAGGAAAAGGAACTATTCTCCACTGTTGAGTGAGACTGGTACAACCTCTGTGGAAGTCAGTTTGGAGACTCCTCAAAAACTAGGATTAGAGTTTCCATTCAACCCAGGTATTACCGTTCTGAGTATTTTCCCAGAAGAGTTAAAAACATCATACCACAGTGATGCATGTGCACCCATGTTTATAGCAGCACAATTTATAATAGGTAGATATTTTAAACAACCCAAATGCCCATCAACCAAGGAATGTATAAAAAATGTGGTATTTTTATACAATGGAGTACTTCTCAGCTATAATGGAGGATAAACTGGAGACTTTTGTAGGTAAATGGATGCAACTTGAGACCATACTCAAGTGAAATGAATCAGACTCACATGTGCAAATATCATAATGTCTCCATAGTATAAGAAACTGAAAGAGTAAATAAGATCCAAAATGTACAATAAATATTGTGAAAGGGGAAGAAACTGCTCAAAAGGAAATAACAAATGGGATGGGGAAAGGAGAAAAGAAGGAAGGGAAAAGAAAAAATATATATATACACAATATAGCTAAGATAATTATATTAGTAATTTCTACTAGTTCATTGAAAACAATGGTTTGTGCTTATATTGTTTGATCAATTTTTCATGCCTTTATCTTGTAAACTGAGCAGCTACCTTGAAGATAACAATATGCAATATATTAGCCATTTATCTTCTAGTATCTTGTTTTGAAAATCTCTATCATGGTTTTTATTGTTTTTCTCTTTAAAATAAAATAAAATAATATATATTTTAAAAGTGATTAAAATATTTTGAGTTTGGCCCAAAAGTTATCTATGGTAATGTTATGGCCGGCAAAGAAGGAGCAGTCGAGAACTTGGTTGCTTTGAAAGAACAGAACCATAAAAAAGATCACCTGGGTGCATCACAGGAAGCAACAGGATTCCATCCTTTGCAGCCTCAAAATTGCAAAGGTAACAAGCTTTGCTTTGACAAGAGTGTCCCAAGGCACCATGTTGCAGAATGGCAGAGGTCTATAGAATTTGTTCTTCTGTTCATAGTGCTCAGAAATCCGGGCACTTGATCCCTAAGGCCAAGAGATAAGGGAGCCTGGCGAGTGCTCCAGCTGGCAGCAGAACCTGGTGTCATGCATATGGTGCTGGTTTGCATTCCATGCAGAATGCTAGAGTTGTGGGGTCAAGAAGGCTTCCACCCAGATTTCAGAAGAATTGCTGGGAAGTCAGGCAGAGTGCCTCTGAGAGGACAGTGTGGGAAGCTATGAGTATGAAGAGAAAAGTGCAGTGGAGAGCCAAAAATGTGGATTGTCCAAAGAAAGCTGAAGCAGTGAACAAAGCCAGCACAAGAGAGAAGCCATAGGAGTGCTACAACCACCTGAAGTGCATTAGGGGAAAAGCACCCCAAGCCCTTTGGAGTCTACATCTTGCCATAGACTGCTCCAGATGCTGGATGTGGAACTATGAAATTTAATATTTGCCCTGCTGGATTTTTTACTTGCTTTGGTCCCATTCCTTTCTAATCCCCTACTTGTACTTTGGAATGGTAATGCTTATCTTATGCATTGTATATTGAAAGTGTTTATATTTTTTATTTGTATGAGGGCTCACAGCTAAGAGTTTACCTTAAATCTTAGAGGAGACTTTACACTTGCATTTTCCAGCAATGCTGAAGCTGTTAGGACTTTGGCAACTCTTAGAGATGGAATAAATGCCTTTTGCATAAGGAATGTGCATGCATCTTTTGGGGGCCAGGAGTGGGATGTTATGGTTGGTAACTAGATATTCCCCAAAGCCTGATGTGCTCATAGGTGAGGTTTTTTGCAGTTGGCTATATCTAGGGTTTGTGACACTGGCAGTATGTGCATGTGATGCTGGGAATAAGGGTGTGTGGTACTAAGTTAGTCCACTGATTTGTTTAGCATACTCTAGGTTTGGATAACAGTGGAGGAGTGTTCATTTTTCCCCACAGCCCCACCAGTATTAGTTATTGGTTGCTTTCTTGATGATACACATTCTTTCTGGAGTGAGATAGACTCTCAGGGTTTTTAATTTGCATTTCATGAATGAAGAGTGATGTTGAACATTTTTTCATATATTTATTTACTGCTTATATTTCATCTGAGATGTGTCTATTCATTTCAAATGCACATTTTTGGATTGGGTCTTTTAAAAATTTTATTGTTTATTTTATTAATACAGGTTTGAAGTTCATGCAGTTTACAACCATCTTGGGGACTGGTTTCATGTACATATCACAGCTTGTTTCTTTTTTATCCACTTCTTCTTCCCTCCACCTCCCTCCCTCCCTCCTCCAATTTCCCTATGCCATTTTACATTCTTGTTGATATTATTAATCTTAGCTCATGTTATGGCATATAATGTTTACATTCATTGAGGTTTTTAGGTTCCTGTACATGGCATATCTTTATTCTACTTATTTCCCCTTCCCCTTCACCTCACCTTTTACACTTTCTCCCTTGGACAACTTTCCTTGGACCACTTCCCTATTGCAAGAAATCCATCTCCTTGTCCACTTCTATTCATCCTTTATTATCTTTGTTTCTACTTTTCCTGACTCATATGAGAGATACCATACAGTATTTAAACTTGTGTGTTTGGTTTATTTCACACAACATTATATATTCCATATGCATCGATTTTCCTACAAAAGTGTCAAATCTGTTATTCTTTATAGCAGAGTAGTAAGCCATTATATACAGCTACCACATTTTCTTTAAATTCGGGGGCTCTAACTTTTTTGAGTTATTTATTTTTGTAGATATTAGTTCTCTGTATGAGGAATACCTGGGAAAATAATTTTTCCATACTGTGGGTTGTCTCTTCACTCTGTAGGTGGTTTCATTCCCTGTACAAAAGCTTTTAAATTTGATGTCATTTTATTTGTTGATTCTTTTTAATATTTCCTGTGCAGTCAGAGAGTTTTTCATAAAGTCCTTCCCTACACCTATGTCTTCAAGAGTTGTACCTATTCTACCTTCTAGCAGATTAAGTGTTCCTGTTTTAATATTAGATATTTGATCCATTTTGATTTTAGTTTAGTGCATGGTGAGGCATATGGGTCTAGTGTCAATCTTGAGCATATGGAAGGCCAGTTTTGTGAGCACCATTTCTTAAAGAGGCTATCTTTGTTCCAGTGAAGGTGTTTTGCTTCTTTGTCAAGGATAAGGTAGCTGAGTATGCTTGGAGTGATTTTTACATCTCTGTTCTGTTCCATTAATCAAGTCTGTTTTTTGTTTGTTTCTTTGGTTGGTTGGTTTGGTTTTTTGTTTGTTTTATAATAGCATGCTGTTTTGATCACTGTAGCTCTGTAGTATAACTTCAAAAAAGGATTGTGATACACCTTGTCTTGCCCTTCCTGCCCAAAAATGCTTCTGCTATTCTAGGTCTCTCCTGGTTCCATATGAAATTTAGGATTATTTTCTCTATTTCTGTGAGGAATGCTATTGATAATTTGACTGTGTTGCATTAATTCTGTATATCTGTTTTCAAAGTATGACCATTTTCACTACATTGGTTTTTCCTATCCAAGAACAGTGGATGTATTTCCATTTTCTGATACCGTCTTTCATTTTCTTTTTCAAAGTATTGTAGTTTCCAATGTAGAGTTCTTTGACTTCTTTGATTAGATCGATTCCTATGTATTTCATTTGTTTTGCTGCTATTGTAAAGGTGTTTTACTTCTCTCTCAGTGAGTTTGTTATTTGTGTAAAGATACACTATTGATTTTTGAGGATTGACTTTGTATTCTGATTTGCTACCAAATTTGGTTATTAATTCTAGGACTTTGGGGGTCTTCTATATAGAGGATCATTTCATTAGCAAATAATGATAATTAACTTAATTTCCTATCTATATTCCTTTTCTCCCTTCACTTGTTTAATTGTTCTGCTCATGTTTTTAGGACTATATTGAGCAGGAGTAGTGATAGTGAGCATCTTTATCTTGTTTTTGATTTTAGAGTGAAGGCTTTTAAATTTTGCCCATTTTGTATAATTTTGGATGTTGGTTTTCCACAGATGGTTTTTATCAGATTGAGATACAGACATTCTACTCCAGCTTTCTTTAGATTTTAATCATGAATTGATGTTGGATTTTGTCAAGTGCTTTTTCTGTGTCTATTGAGGTGCTCATGTGGTTTTTGTCCTTGGTTCTCTTAATGTGTTGTATTACATCTATTGACTTGTGTATGTTGAACCATCCCTGCAACCCTGGGATAAATCCTACATCACTGGGATAAATCCCTGGGATAAATGATAATGATATAGGATCATTTTGATGATTTGCTGCATTCTGTTTGCCTCTATCTTATTAAGTATTTTTGCATCTATATTCCTTGAAGAGATTGGCCTGGATCTCTCTTGTTTGGTTGGGTCCTTCTCTGGTTTTGATATCAGAACAATGCTAGCTTCCAAAATGACTGGGAGTATTACTTTCTATTTGATTTTATGAAAGAGCTTGAGGTGTGGGGCATTAGATCTTCTCTAAAGTTCTTGTAGAATTCAGCATTGAATTTCTCACGACCTGGGATTTTTTTATTTGTAGTTATTTCCCCTTCAATTCATTGGCTGATATTGGATTTTAGAATTTTTGTATCTTCTTGTTTAGCTTTGTTAGTTCATATGTATCTAGATATTAGGCAATCCTTCTGAATTTTCCATTTTATTAGAGGACAGGTTCTCAATGATCATCTGGATTTCAGCAGGATCCATTGTGATTTCACCATTTTCATTCTTAATTATGTGGATTTGGGACTTTTCTTTCCTTATTTGGTAAGGTTGGCTAGGGGTTTCTCTATTTTATTTAATCTCTCAGCCAACAAAATCTTGAATTCATTGATTTTTTTGTATTTTTCTCTCAATTGCATTAATTTCTGCTCTGTTTTTTATAATTTTCTTCCTCTTACTAGCTTTGGGTTTAGATTGCTTTTCTTTTTCTAGAACCTTGTGTTTTAACATTAGGATTTTTATTTAAGCTTGCAGTTTTTCTCATGTTGAAATCCAACAGTATAAACTCCCCTTTTAAGACTGCTTTCTTTGCATCCCATGTGTTCTAGTATGTCATATTGCAATTATTGTTTAATTGTACAAACTCTAATTTCTTCTTTAATTTCACTTGTGACCCATGGGTTATTCAAGATGGTACTAGTTAATTTCCATTTGTTTATGTAGTTTTTGTGGTTTCTTTTGCCATTGATTTCTAATTTCATAGCACTACAATCTGATAATATGTGTGGGATTATTTCAGTTTCTTTGCTTTTACTTAAGCATGGTCTATGTGGTATATCTGGAGAAAGTCCCATGTATGGCTGCCAAGAATGTGGATTCTGTTGTTGTTGGGTAAAATACTCTGTAGATATCTATTTAAAAATTTGCTCAAACGTTTGGTTCAACTCTGATATTTTGTTGATTTTTTTTCTAGTTGATCTATTTGTGACAATAGGGTGTTCAGGTCCCCCATTGTAATTGTATTGGTGCTTATCTATTCATATCCATTAGTGTTTGCTTTATGTAGTTTGGTGTGCCAGTATTTGGTGCACATTACAATTAGAATAGCTACTACTCTTTTTGTTTGTGTTCCTGTTGCATGAAGTATTCTTTTTCCATCTTTTGACTTTCAGGCTATGATTTTTTTTAGTTAAATGTGCTTCTTGTATGCAGCATATTGTTGGATCTTGTTTCTTGATCCATTTTGCCAATCTCTTTGTTTTGATTCTTGAATTGAGATCATTTACATTGATGAATATAGCTGATAGCTATTGATTTGTCCTTGTCATTATATTATTTTCCTGTTGTTGCTTCCTTTTCCTTCTATTTAATTGCTTGTCTCACCTGGTGGACTCATTTTATTGGGATTTTTGGAGATGTTATTTTCATTATCTTTTTTGAGGATATCTTTTAGAACTTTTTGTCATGCTGGTTTGGTAGTCATAATTTCAACTGGTGCTCTTTGTCATGGAAGTATCTTAGTTCTGCATCAATTTTTCAAGTTAATTTTGTGGGTTATGTTATTCTGGGTTGGAGGTTATTTTCTTTTAAGGTTTGAAATACTTCACTCTGAGCTCTCCCTGATTTTAAGATTTGTGTTGAAAATATTTTGTAATTCTCATGGATGTTTCTTTTAAGGTGAAAACAGTCTTTAAGATTCTGTTCTTATGTTGAATTTCTGGAGCCTTGACTATTATATTCACTGATGTAAATATTTTCTGGTCATGAATATTTGGAGTTCTATATGCCTCAATTATCTGTATGTCAAATTCTTTTCCCAGTCCAGGAATTTTTTTGCTATCACATCTGTAAACAACTTTTGCATGCTCTTTTTGCTATCTCCTGATTTTTCATTGATTCAAATTAATCTTAGATTAGAATTCTTTGCTTTGTCTAGCAGCTTTTGGATTGATTTTTCATGGTCCCTTTTTTATTTTTAAGGAATCTTATTTGTTGATCACCAAACACAACCCTGTCTTCTAGGTCTGATACACTATCTTCACAATGGTTGACTCTGCTGCATATAATTTCAGTATAATTTTTAATCAACTGGATTTCTGTTTAAGACATTTTTATGGAATGTAGTTCTTTTCTATGTTGGGCATTTATGGTTTCTATGTCTTTCCTTAGCTTGTCTTTTAAAAAATCTATATCTACTCGATTTACTAATCATTTCCTTCACTTTGGTCATCATTTCTTTAATTATCTTTGTAATTATATGTGCTATGAATTTGTGAAGAGTCTTATTCATCTGCTTTGTTACTTCCACTGCTACCATTTCAGAAATTTCACTTGTGTCACTTTTGATTTCTTCCCCCTTGATGCCTCTTTGATTTGTGTTTGGGGATTTGGAAACTGTTGGTTGTACTTTTTAAATGTCTTGTCTTTAATTATAATGTATTGATTATATAACTACAAAATCATCATCTCTGAGTAGTTACTGGATGGTTTCCTCCTTTCCATTCATTTTTTCATGACTTACTGCACTATTGAAGATGTTTAGGTCAATGTGTATAAATGATACCAGGTATGCTTATTTTGATACTGATCTCAAAAATGTGTTTATTGTTTCATTTTTAAGCAATGTTTTATTCTGTGGTATCTCAGGATTTTGTCTTTCTGTTTTTTGTTTCTTTAGTTTTCTTTATGAGTGTGCATTTGTGTTTATATGTCTGTGGAGGGTGTATTTAGATACTTTCTATCAGTTTAAGAAGACCCTTCTATGTTTAAATTTTACTTTCATATTTAAATAAATTAATTACAACTGGCATATGAAACAGTGTACACATTAATGTGATACAATGTGACATTTTGATACATGCTGTTATGGCTTTTGTCTAGATGTTCCCTCAAATCCTCATGTGATCATTTGTGGAGCTTTTCAGAGATGGCTGTATCTACACTCTGTGATACTGAGGTTAAGTGTGTGATGCTGGAATTAAAGGTGTGTGATTACAAAATTAGTCCACTGATTTGTTTGACACAGTTCTGAGTGAATAATGAGAAGGCCCACCCTGGACGTGAGTGGTACCCACCTTAAGTGTGTATAGCCTGGATAGAATATAAGTGACAGAAAGATGGTTATTGTTGTGGCTTGCTGCTTCACTTGCTGCTTGGTGCCCTCTGACTGCTCTGCTTTGCCATGGACTGTTTTTTCTCTGTGATGCCCATCTGCCATACCACCCTGCCTTGGAGCCAGCTGACTATGGACTGAAAACTTTTATAAACCATGAGCTATGATAACCCTTTTCTCTTTTAACTTTGGGTGTCTAGTATTTTATCTCAGCAACAAGAAATGTAACTAAGACACATATATACATCGTATAATTGGGTTAAACATATCTGTTCCTTTACATTTACTACTTACTATGGCAAAAAATTCAAAATTCTTCTAGTTTTTTTTAGATATATAGTACAAATTGTTATATATAGTTGCCCTACTATGTAAAACCACACTAGAGGTTCTTACTCCTACCTAACTGCAACTTAGTACTTATTGATCAATCTGTCTCTGTCTCTCCCTCTCCTCTGACTCCTTTAGCCTTTGGTAACCACCATTCTACTCTGAATTTCTATGAGATTGTATTTTATAAAAGATTGTATTTCTATGAGATTGAATTTATATGAGATTGTATATTTCTCTTGAGTAATATCATGCAATACTTGTCTTTCAGATCCTGGGTTATTTCACTTGACATAATGATATCCAGTCCCACCAATGTTGTCACAAATGACATAATTTCAATTTTTTTTTCTAATTAGTGCATGTGGTAATGCACAATGAAGTTTGCTTCACTAAAATGGTACTTAGATTTAACACATCTTGATCTTTTTTCCTCTCTTATTACCTCCCTTCTCCCTTTCCTCTCTTCTTTCTTTCCCATTTTCAGTAGTCTATCTCCTAGTTTCCTGTCATCTCTCTCTCTCTGTCTTTCTTTCTTTCTCTCTCTTTCTCTCTCTCTCTCCCTTCTCTTCCTTCTCTCCTCTACCTTTTGATGTATCTATTCAGTTTCTCATATAAGAAAAAATATTTCTAAGTTTGGCTTATTTCACTTAACATAATGGTCTGTAGTTCCACCCTTTCCCTGCAAATGACATGATTCCATTCTTTTTTACAGCTGAATAATATTCTATTGTACAAATATATCACATTTTCTTTATCCATTTATTTGTCGATGGACATTGAGGCTGTTTGAGCAGCTTCGCTTTTGTGAATTGTGCTGCTATAAATATGGGCATGCATGTATTGTATGTATAGTATGCTGCTATAATTCATTCAGAAATATATGCAGGATTGGTATAGCTGGATCAAATGGTACCTCTACATTTAATTTTTAAAGGAATCTCCATACTTATTTCCATACTGCTTCTATGAGCTTACATTGCCACCAGCAATGTAGGAGGGTTTCTTCTTCCCCATAACTTTAACAGCATTTATTGCATTTAATATTTCTCATGATGGCCATTCGGACTGGGGTCAAATGGAGTTTTAAATATAGTTTTGATTTGCATTTCTCTAATGGCTAAAGATATTGAAAATTTCTCATATACTTAGTGGACATTTGCACTTTTTTCCTTTGAGAAGTATCTATACAGTTCATTTCCCCACTTTTTGATTGGGTTGTTTAGGTTTGAAGGTTAATTATTTTAGTTCATTTTATGGTCTAGACATTAATTATCTGAAGATTAGGTAGCAAAGATTTTCTCCCATTCTGTGGATTGTCTTTATACTCTAAATTGTTTATTTAGAAGATTTTTAGTTTAATGTCATCCCATTTTATTGATTATTTGTGCTAATTTCTGCACTTTGGGAATATTATTCACAAAGTTTTTGCCTGCACCTATGGCCTGTCCCTGCATTATCTTCCAGAAATTTCACAGTTTTGGCTTCTTTAATCCATTCTGAATTGCTTTTACTACCAGGTGAGAAATTAGGATCAAGTTTGAATCTTCTGCATGTAGATATCCAGTTTCCCCATTTCCCCAGCCCTATTTGTTAAAGAGGTTGTCTTTTCTCCAGTGTATGTTTTTTTTCCCCTTTGTCAAAAATCAGGTTGTTATGTGTTTGCTTCTGTATCATCTGTTCTACTACATTAGTCTAGATGTCTGTTTTTATTCCAGTATCCTGTTTTTTTTTTTTACCATGGCTTTGTAGAATAGCTTGATATCGTGTACTGATTGCTCTTTTTGCTCAGGATTCCCTTAGTTTTTTGAGCCTTTTCTTACTCTAGGTAAATTTAAGAATTCTTTTCCTAGTTCTAGTTCTGTGAAGTATAATGTTTGTATTTTAATAGGGAATGTATTAAACCTATAGATCTCTTTTTGTAATTGGCAAGTTTTACATCTTTGTTCTTCTGATCCTGAGCAAGGGAGGTTTCTCTATTTTCTAATGTCTGATTCATTTTGTTTTTTAATATTCAATAATTTTTATTGTAGATATGTATTATCTCCTTGATTAGGTTGATTCCTAGGTATTTAAATTTTTAAGCTATTATGAATGGAATTGATTTTCTTATTTTTCTTGATGGATTCATGCTTAATGTACAGGAACACTATTGATTTTTGTGTGTTAATTTTTTATCTTGCCATTTTGCTGAATTTATTTATCAGATCTGTCTTCCAATGGAGTTTTTTGGTCTTTTTGAAAGAATTTTATCATATACAAATAAAATAATTTGTCTACTTTTCCTACTCTCATCACTTCTAATTCTTTTTCTTGCCTGAATTCTCTGGTTAAAGTTTCAAGTACAGTATTATTCTGAACAGAAATGGTGTGAGTGTACCCTCTTGTTCTGTTCTTGGTGTTAAAGGGAACTCTTTCAATTTTTCATCATTCTGTCTGATGTTACAATGGATTTGTCAAATGTGGCTTTTTAGTTTCAGGTAACATACTTTATACCCATATTTTTTAGGGTTTCTTTTTTTTTTTTTCTTTTTTTTTTTTTTTTTTTTTTTGGGTACCGGGGGGACGACCTCAGGACCTCGCGCGCCAGCAGGCGCCCGTGCCGCTGAGCGATATCACCGGCCCCTTTTTCGTATGTGGGTTCCGGGAGTCGAACTCGGGCCTTCGCGCTTGCAAGGCAGGCGCTTAAGCCGCTGAGCCGTCTCACCGGCCCAGGGTTTCTTTTTATCATGAAAAGAGGTTTGGATTTTGTTGAAGGAGCTCTCTGTATCTATTGAGATGACCATGTAATTTTTATCCTTCATTCTTTTTATGTGGTGTATTATATTTATTAATTTATATATGTTATGCTATCCTTGCATCGCTGGGATTAGACCAACTCAATCATTGTGTACAGTCTTTTTCATGTGATGTTGAAATTCTCTGTGAATCCTCTTTATAATTTTTGCAGCTGTGTTCATCCAGAGCATTGGTTTGTATTTTTCTTGTTTTGTTGAGTCCTTACATAGTTTTTGTATTAGGATAAGGCTGGCTTCATAGAATGAGTTTGAAAGTATTCCTTTCTTTTCTATTGTGTGGGAAGTTTTGAGAAGCACTGGTTTTAATTATACTGTAAAGATTTGGTTGAATACAGTAAATCTAACAGGTACATGTCTTATCTTGTTAGACTTTTAATTACTGCCTCAATCTCATTGATTTTTATTGATGTTTCTGTTTTATTTCTTAATTGAATTTAGATAGGTCATATGTGTTTAGGAATTTATCCATTTCTTCAAGTTCTCCATTTTATTGGAATATAAACTTTCAAAATACTTTATAATAATTTTCTGGATTTTGGTAGTATTGTAATTTCAGCTTTTTCATTTCTAATTTTATTAGTTTTTATGTTGTTTCTCTTTCTTTTATAAGTTTGACTACAGGAGCATGTGTCCTGTTTGTTTTTTCAAAGAACCAACTCTGATTCATGATCCTTTGTATTTTCTTAGTCTCAATATCATTAATTTCCACTCTGGTCACTACTATTTCTTTTCTTGTACTGGTTTGAGGTTTAGTTTATTCTCATTTTCCTAAGATCTTGAGAAGCATCAATATTTATTTGTTATTGTGCTGTTTTTCTACTTGAGACTAGTTTTGTGGCCTAAAATATAACCTATTTTGGACAAAATTCCACAGGGTGCTAAAAATGGGTATTTTGTTCTTGCTGGATGAAACGCTGTAGATATCTGTTAAATTAGTTTGGTCTATGATAAGTGTAACTGATGTTTCTTGATTTTGGGATTTTGGTTGACCTATTTATTTGCGATAGTGAGATAGTGAAGTCACCTAATATGTTTGTATTACTATCTATCTGTTGTTTTATGTCATTTTTTTTGTTCTTTGAAGCTGGTTTGCCAACATTTGATGCCAATATATTTGTACTTGTTTTATTTTATTGGTGTATTATTCCCTTTATCAATATATGGTAATCTTTTTTGTCTCTCCTAACCAGTTTTGGCTTGAAGTCAATATGGTACAATATAAGGATTGCTGTTCCTGCTTGCTTTTGTGCACCAACTGCTTGAAGTGTTCTCCTTTCTTCCATTTTATTCTGTTTATATCTTTGTAAATGTGGTGCACCTGTTACAGGCAAATTTAGTTCATTTTTTTTATTCAATATGCCATTCTGTGTCTTTTTAATTTTAAAGAGAAAAAAGATAAAAATAATGAAACAGAGCTTCAAAACAGGTTAGTGGGACAGTTACAATAATTAATATATTGCATATTGTTGTCTTCATAGTAGTTATTCATAGTACAACATATAGGCATGATTACTTCTCCATACAATATTAGCACAAATCTTTCTTTTCAATGAACTAAGAGAAACTAGCTGTATAACTATCTTGTGTATACATATATATTTTTTCTTTTTCTCTTTCTTTCTTTCCCTAATTGGAGAATTAAGACCATTTACATTAAGTGATATTATTGACAGGAAAGTACTAATCCCTATCATTTTGTTTTTCCAGTGTTTGTTTCACTTGTTTTACTCTCACAGTGACACTAATTTTTTTAAAATTTGATCTCATGATTGTGATTATGTTTTTGTTCTGATCATCTCTGCATAGGAATCTGGAATATTTGCTTCAATGCTGCCTAGTTCCCCTTACCATGGAAGCTCTTTATTTCTCCTTTTAATTTCATGGATAGCCTTGCATGACATAGTAATTTGGGTTAGCAATTATTTCTTTCAGGGCTTAAAAATTTCATTCCAAGTCCTCTTGTCTTTTAGGTTTGTGTTCTGAAATCTGCTGTTATTCTGATGGGTTTGCCTTTATGAATAAGTTGGTGGGCCTCTCTAACAGCTTTTAATATTTTTCCTTGTTCTGAATTTCTGGTCTTTTGCCTAGGAACATCAGGGAGAGGTTCTTTTCTTGCCATGTCTATTTGGTGTTCAAAATGCCTCCTATACTTGGGTATCTTATTCCTCAAATTTGTGAAAATTTCTGCTGAATTTTCAGTGAATAAATTTTTGTACCTTTAACCTCAACTTCTATCCCCTTGTTTTGTCTTATTATCTGTAAAATTTTTAGCATTTTCTAGAAGCTCTTTGTTAATCTTTTGATTGTATCATTTTTATTACTGACTGAATATTCTAGTACATCCACTTTGTCTTAAACTCCTGATATCCTTTCTTTTGACACTTCTTGCCTACTGCCAAGATATTTAATGGAGTTTTTATTTGATTTACTAAGTTTTAGTTTCTATTATTTCCTTGTGGTTCTCTCTTAGAATGTCTATCTTTTTACTGAAGTGATCCTTAATATTCTGCAGTCTTCCTTAATTCATTTAGCTGCTTATTTTTATCTTCTTTAAGATCATTGATCAACTTAGTTATTGAATCATTCAGCTGATTACTTGTCGTTTGTCTGATCTTATTGCTCATTTTAATTATCAATTTTTAAAATTCTTTTGAATGCCATCTACTTCAGTATCTGAGGTGTTAGCATTTGGGGAGTTGTGTATTTTGTGGGCATCTTGTTGCTTTGGTTTCTCATCATAGTTGTATTTCTGTATTCATCTTTATAGCTCAGTCAGGAACAATATCTCTTTTGCTGTTTTGTGAGGATTTTTTAAAAATAAGTGGTTATTACTGCCTGCTGTGTCATGGATTGTGGGTATGGCTGTGGGTGAAAACTTCTACTCAGTCCATTCTGGATGCTAGGATCAGTCTCTAGTACTGCTTTGAAAGGAGGGAGTAACTCCTGGTAAAATCAGAACTTGAGAAGCTAACTATATATTATCAAGTAATTGAGACTTGTTTAAAAAGATTCCTACCATTTTGGTAATCCAGGAAAGGAAAAGGAGAAAAGTAATATATAGTAAGCCAGAGAAAATTAAACAGTAATGATATTATAATTAATACTAATAATATATAGAGAGAGGAGAATAAAAATATGGAAAAAAGAGTGGAGAGAACAGAGATACAGAAGAAAGTATATAGAGATAGTAGGTCAAAGAAGGGATTATAGATAGGAAGTCAGAGAAGACGTAAGGGAATTGCACCCAATTGTTGAATTAAAAATCAAGAAAGTTAGCTATCCTTAAGTGACATTTGGTATAAGAATCTAGGACTTAGCAACACAAAGTATTATGGAGCTAAAGCAGACAACTAATACACATACCTACATACCCATATGTATTTGTAAGAAGGCTAAAACTTGTTATATAAAACAAAATATAAATAGACAAGCTACAAAAGCAAAAAAAGAATAGAAGAGAGAAAAAGGGAAAGGAGAAAAAGGGAAATATATATATATATATATATATATATATATATATATATATATTCAACTGTCCTGCTTTGCTAACTAGGATGAATATTCCTAAGAATTTTCTCCATGCTGTCTTCAGTCTGCTGTATTAATGAGCCTCTAGTGATCTCAACATCTTTGGAGTGGAGTTGAAGCCTTTCTCTGTGATGTTTTAGATTTCAAATTCTAGGCTCTGCCCCACCACAGCCTCCACAGTAGATTTTATGCTGCTCTTTCTGGTGAGTCTCAGCCTCAAGATCCATGACAGCATTCCTCCCTCAGTCTCTACTGTGAACTCCATGCTGCTTTCTCAAACGTCTCAGTTATGGGATCTCATGCCATGGCCCTGCCATTGCCTTCCCTGGCAGAGACTATAGGTCTCATCCTTGGGTTCTCAAGCCATGTATCTCTCATAGCCTCTGCAACAGCCTCTGTCCCTTCTTTCTTTCTTTCCACTGAGTCAAAGTTATGGTGACATTCTCCTGTTCTCCCTTCAGCCTGAAATTTCAATTATATCTGGGTTTGGGAAGGGGACAGGTCCAACTAATGCCAAGCCATTATTATCTTTCCAGCCCTAATGTTCATGCAACCCAGATGCCACTGTTGTCTAGGTTTCTCTCAGGCTTCTTAGCTGCTTTTCTAAGCAATGCAATTAGATCACCATAAAAGGGGGTAAAAGGAGCCCATAAACATTTGAAGCTACCTTCCCCCTCTAAAAAATAAAAATGAAATAACACCCACACCACTACAGCCTACCTGACAACTACCTTCATTCACACTGCTTTATACTTAAACCATGATAAAGGAAATGAATAAAAGCAGAGGTTCACTGCTTTTAAACATTTTACAACAATCCAGATGATACTTCTATATGCTTCACAACAGTGAATCAGGATACCACGTAATTTTGCCAATGTGCATTTAATCACCAAAGGACTGAAAATACATGGTCTTTTATTCTGTAATGTTTCTAATACTGTGTCCATTAAATACAAACAAACAAAAAGAAGGAAGAAGTCTTGGCAGAACAGAGTGACAAAAAGTTCATGACCGGATCAATTTAAATATTCATGGCATACAGGATAATCCATAATCTAGCTGTTTCTATGGCTTAAGCTTTGTTGGTCTTCCATTGCTCCACTAAATCATTTGCTAGTGGATCATCTGGATTAGGGTCAGTTAACAAAACCTAGATTGATTGCAGAAATGTATAGGTCTGCAGTGCAGGAGACAATTTATCTTTCAAAATATCAACCTGCCTACCTTAGAATGATAAATTTTGGCCATGTATCATAATTTAGGTGCTGCTATTGGTTATTCTTCTGGAAGAAATAGTTCAAGTTTTAAATTCCCTGTCTCAAAGGGGGAGCCCTGGGAGCCAGCAATGACCATATGAAAATAATAGGTTTTATATTCATCTGATGCTGCTTTAATCCCAGAAACTGGCTCTGCTAGCAAACTCTTAGCTTCCTTGATGATTCTGTGGGCAGTCTGGCCATCTTGTCAGTTTCCCAGTTTGGCTTCTAGTTGTGTCCCTGACTCTGCTCACCTTACATGTGTGAAATCTCTGCTCTGCACAGGTAGGCTTCCCTTCAACTAGCCCCGCCGTGCTCCCATCCCAACCCCAGGCTGGGATCCAGAAGTCACATTGGACATTTCCGCTTCCCATATTTTTACTACAATTTTTAGTCTCCTGAATTTCTGTTGAGTCTTTTTCTGGATTCTAATTCTTTTCTATGTTGGTTATGTGTGTTTTATTTTGTATTAGTGTCTTTTCTAGAGTCGCTGATCTTTTTGTTTATTTCACACAATATCTTATTATTTATATCTTCTGTGAGCTTGCCAACTGCCTTAGTGATCTGTTTTGTTACCTTCTCAGTGTCATTTTGAATAATTCTCATATATGGCATACCAAGAAAGCCAATCAATAGCAACAGTTATATCTGCTTGGCTGTAGTTATAATATGAGCTTCGATGATAGCATCAAATACAAACTGAATATTGACAATCCTAAGGTCCAGTAAAGTATCAACCTTAACCATAGAAAAAGATCTATAATTATGCTAATAAAAGTAGATTGGGTGGGGATTTGGTGAATGCAAAATACAACATTTTATAAATGAATCAATGGGATATGAGAAGGAAGAGAGAAAATGGTGATAGTGGTTTCTATTGATGAGTAAAAAGAAATTAAAAGTGATAGAGAACAGTCTCATGAAGAACTAGCAAGAAAAAGAAGAGAAATGATAAACACAGAACAGAAACAAGAAATAAAAATAAGATGAAAAAAAGTTGAAAGGGGGAAAACACAGGAGATAAAAGAAGGAGGAAAAGGAGAACAAAAACCAACACCCCCAAAAAAACCAATGAAGCAAAGATAAAAATAATACAAAATAAAAAAATTCAAAAAAGATTGGATAAAAGAAAAAATTCTTGTGTTACGGAATAAGAGGTTTCTTTCCAAGATCTTCAGTCTTGGGATCCAGCCAGTCACAATTTTCTGTCTAGCTTTAGGACATATAAGTTTCTAAGGCCCCTTTGTTCATTCCCCCAGATTGTTTTTACTATCTAAAGCAAGGCATATTTTTGCTCCTGTTGGTAGATGAGGAATGCAATCAGTCCTCTGGTCTCTGCTGGATGTAGATGACAGGCCAAGGGTCTAAGTGGTCAGTTTGACTTATTGTCCACAGCCTTTGGGTCTGGTTGCTCTTTTCTTTCCTTTGCATTGTCCTCCTCTAGGATTAGATCAGTTGGTTAGTTGTCACCTCTGCTCTCTGTGCCCTGGGAAGCAAAATTAGGCCTGGCTTGGAGTTGGTGATTGGTCCTAAACTTATGTCAGGAGTTGCTGTGCTTTGAATAGGGACTTGCTTGCTTATGTGGGGGAAGACTGTTGCTTCTCCTGCACAGATCTCTTATTTTAGTGATTTTCTGAGATGAAAAGTAGAAATCTTCACATTTTTCACTTGTTTCCAAGGATTCCGGCCTCTTCCACAATCATATCAGTCAGTTGGTAAGCTTCTCTACAGCTCTGCGCTCAGTGGAAACCAAATGCAGAGCTGGCCAGGAGTTGGTAGGTACTGTATTCACAGCCACATTGTGGAACACATGACATGCAATTGCTGGTGCTTCCTGTCATGTGGCTATGAGTGCTTTTAAATACTGAAAATATTTATATGGATTCACCACGATGTCTCAAATTGTGATTGTCTTTTCCCTCATTAAGGTAATTTGCTGTATGTAGATTGTACATTTTATCAACTCTAGAATATTCTCAGCCATTATGACTTTGAGTATTATATCTACTATG
The DNA here is from genome assembly GCA_028451465.1 of Erethizon dorsatum. Taxonomy (NCBI): domain Eukaryota; kingdom Metazoa; phylum Chordata; class Mammalia; order Rodentia; family Erethizontidae; genus Erethizon; species Erethizon dorsatum. Next base: position 84,715,175 of record CM051829.1, read on the forward strand.
CTTTGTAACTCCTCTCTTTGGGTGTCCCGTTACACTGTGGTAGACTTACTAACTCTTATCATCATTTTTTCACTTTACCTTCATCTTCTCTACTATTTCTATGTATATTAGCTTTCTAGAGAGACTGGAACATATTACCACTAATTTTGCAGCTTCAAACAATATAAATCAATTATTTACAAATTCTGGAGGCCACAAGACCAAAATCAAGGTGTATTCAGGGTTGGTTCCTTCTGGATGCTGTGAGGCAGTATCCATTCCATGTCATTTTGCTGGTTTCTGATTGTCATAAAGCATCATTGGGATTCCTTGGCATGTAGTTATATCACTCCAGTCTCCTTTCCCCTCTGGTCTCTTCTGTATCTGTTTTTCAAATCTCTCTCCCTTTTCTCTTGTATGGACACCAGAAGTCAATTTAGGACCCAAACTTAATGTTGGATGATCACATCTCAAGATCCTGAATTTAGTAATATCCATAAAGAACCTATTTCCAAATAAGTTTACATTCACAGGAATAGGTACCAGATTTAGAACTGTACATAATTCAACCTGCTACAACTAAAGTCTGATTTATTTCCTTATGTAAGTCTCCATGCTTATTAATCTCTTTTAGTTGCATCATATTTGCTATTGAATACATTCACATACATTTTTAAGATTTCAATTATTTTATTTTTGTTTTTAAAATATTCAGTCTTTATTTTTCTCTGCATGTTTCAAAGTTTTTTTTATTTAAATTTAGAAAAACATGGCTATTTTGTATTTTGGGTCACATAACCTTAATATCTGAAATTTTGTCCGTGTAATTCTAGTGTTTGTTGTCACTTTTTGTTCATAATACTTTGGGAGTTTTTTTGTTTTCTGAAGCTACTTATTGAAGTATGGTGTACATGCAAAAAGTTGCACATGTTTAATGTATAAAAACTAATGAGTTTGATGGTAAATATACACCTGTGAAACCACCACTACAATATATACTATAAACAAATCCATTGCCTCCAAACTCTCCCCATGGCATATTTATTAATTTATTAGTCCACTTATTTGTGATAAGGACACTTAAGAGAGCTACCCTGTTAACAAAATTTAAAATATGTAATAGAGTACTGTTAGTTACATTCACTGTGCTGTACAGTAGATCTCTAGGACTTATTTATTTTACAGCATTAAAACTGTGCACTTTGAAAAAGATAAAATAAAACTGTATTCTTTGATTAAAATTTCCTCATTTTCCCTTTCTACTAACCCCTAGAAATCACTTGAAATCAAAATTTTTAGAAAAAGATTTCCCTCTTCTGGTCAACCTGATGATTATTATAATTATTTTTTGGAAAGGCATAATCCTAAGGATCAAGCTTTTCTCCCTTTCTCTTTCCTCTGCTTTCTTTCATTCCTAATCTTAATAAAGCAACAAACTCCCTTCCCCCTTTGAAAACACTCTTTACCATCTTGACAACTCTTACTACTGCTTTTAATCTGGCTCAATTTTTATTTGTACATAATGTGCAGCTTTTCTCTCTTTTGAACAGGCTGATAGTAAACACAAGTAAATGGAGCAGCTAAAATATGATAAAATCTTTAAGAGACAATTTGTAAGTGTGATAAGATTGATGAACTTTCTATGACAATCACATAGGTACATACAACAGGTATTTGTTAAAATTTAAATGGGAAAATGTGTGTAAACCTCTTAGTATGATGTCTCATACATATTAAATGAAGAGGAGACAACATGGCTGAATAGAGGAAAAGCCTCATTCAGAGCTACTCAGAGAAATTCAACTAAAACACAGGTAATTGGAAGGAAGGGGAGGACATAAACCCTGAAACCAAAATTATTCTGAAATGAGAGACTCATAGATCAAGCAAAACATAGGTGAAGGACTTAATAAGACAGACAGACAGCCCACCTGGATGCCAGTGGGTAACCAGATCAGGATGACTCCCCACCATACTTGGAATCTTAAAAGAAGAAAAAATGCAAATGGATACACTAAAATAGTGTGGCTAAATCAAGCCATACAGGATAGACTTGGCATATAAGGTCCCCTGCCTCTTATGCCTTCCTCAAAACAGGATGCTACAGCCAAGCAGTAAATTCCACTGACAAACAAGTGAATAAACTGCTCCCTCCCTGAAGATAGGCCAGTTTTCTTTATTTTCTCTTTTCCGTTCCTTGTCTTTTCATCCCTTTCTTTTTGTGCACTAGAGAGCTAACTAGAACCTCCAGGAACAAGATTAAAGACCACAGAGGTGCATAGTAAATGGAACAGCTAACCCCTCCCCTGTGACCTGTGGTTAGAGAGGTGCAGGGAATTAAATATCCTTGCACCATGGGACTATGCAGCCTGGGACCATCCCCACCTGGAGGAGCAGGAATAGAAAGATACCCCAAACCACCCCATCCCTCCTCACCAATCAAGTTACAGTGGAGGAGGTTAGTGGGGGTGATGACAGTGAGTGAGAAGTTAACACTCTCACTTTGGGAGAGGAGTAAGAATTGGGACTGACCAACCTTGAATGGTAACAGCAGAAGCACAGGACCACACAGCATCCCACCCCACCCTGCAACAATTGACCTGAGAGGACAGAGAATTGCCAGTGGAAGAGGAACACAGAAAGCTGAACAAGGACCAAGAGAAGCCAATGGTGCATGGGACTGGGAATAGCCCCCATCTATCTGAAAGCAGCACAGCAATGGGGAGAAACGCTGTCAGAAACAGGGTAAGGAGCGGGAGGCTGCTAACTGACATACAGAAAATACTGGCTAGAGACTCTGGCCCAAGGGCCCCACACCTTGAGGCCAAGACCAGCCTTAAATCCAGCACAAACACTACTGCTGGATTGGCAGTGTTATCCAGCAGTTTTGGGCTCTCAGTGAACACCAGGGGAAATTTGTTTTTCTATATTATTTTCTTTTTCTTCTTTATTTGCTGGTTTATTTCTTTTTCCTTTCTTTTTTTTTGTCTTTTACCAATATTTTGTCCCAATCTATTCATCTTTATTCACCCTTTCTTAATTTACCTCTCTAGACTTGATCATATTTTCATATGAGTGAATAGTCTCTAATTTTTCTTGTTAATTTTGATAATACCTTGCTTATTCCTTCACTTTTTCACTTCTGCTCTCTTCTCTACTTTCTCAAAGCTTGTGTGATTATCCTATGTCCTCCAACCTTGCTTCTACTTTATTTCTTTTCAGTTATCTCTGTTATATCCACTATCCTTCTTAAAATTCCCCACCATAGGATAAAACCACTCTACCAAGGGGAAACACTTTGCATACAAGTTCCCAATTTACAATCGGTTCTGTTATATAACTAGATTTTGCTCCTATGGTTTAAGGTACAAAATTAATAGTTCCAGTTTGTCAGTTTCTAAACTGCACTTAGTGTTACTGTTATTGCTAATTATATTACTTTACTAGGATGTAATATATGTTGTAATCAGTTGTTCTCACTTCTGTAACAATATTGGAAACTCAAAACAGCCCAGCATAAAAGGACTGAGGACTGAGCCAAACAGACACAGACATCTTACTCTTAATTAATTTGGAAGGTGGGATCTTGGGACAGACACAAACCAAGAACCTCCTATACACGGAAGACATCCCGGAAGAACAGGCTTTACCTACAGAGGCTTTGATACTACTGATAAAGCTACTTACTTCAAAACCTTACAAGGATCAACAGAGGAAAACATTTTTTAAAAAATTGAAATAGAAAATGACAAGACACACAAGCAAAATGCAACCTGAGACCTCCAGCCCAGGCAGAAAAAGTCCAGGAGACAACTACATAGAGGAAAATGGAACACACACACCTGAAATTTCTGAAATGCTAGCAACCAAAGTAAAGAAGCAAATCCATGAGGCTATAGAGGAAGTCAGATCAGAAACAATCTCTCAGGTAAAAAAAGAAATGACAATAATCATAAAGGAAATGCCTAGCAAATCTAGAGTAGAGATGTACAAGAAAATGAAGGACAATAAGAAAATGCTGGAAACTGTAAATGATCAAAACAGGAAAGAAATAGAATGCATGTAATGGATTCAAACAGGTATTCAGGAAATTAAAAATTCTATTGAAAGCTGGAAAAACCACTTGAATGATACAGAAGACAGATTTTCAGACCTTGAAGAGAGGATCACAGATAGCAATCATGAAAGGAAAGATCTCTTTAAAATAACAAGGGATCAGGAAATAACAATTCAGTGATGGCAAGATGATACCAAGAAAAATAATATAAAACTGATTGGTGTCAATGAAAAATCAGAATCAAAACAAAAGTTATAAAAGGACTATTTGCAGGAGCAACAGCAGAAAATTTCCCAAGCATGAGAAGAGAATCTGACATACACATAAGTGAGGCATATAGAACTCCAACTTCACCCAGACATTTAATAATCAAGATACCAGAAATTCAGCACAAGAACAGAATATTAAAAGCTGTTAGATAAAATAAATAGATAAACTACAAAGGAAAGCCCATCAGAATGATGGCCGACTTCTCAACACAAATCCTGAAGTCAAGAAGAGGTTGGAGTGAATATTTCAAGTCCTGAAAGGAAACAGCTTCCAACCCAGATTGATGTACCTTGCAAAACTATCTTTCAAAATTAATGGAGAAATAATATACTGCCATGAGAAAGAACAATTGAAGAAATTCATGATGACCAAACCAACCCTACAAAGAGTACTGAAAGACATTCTGGACAGAGATAAAAATGACCACAATTCCAAGAACAACAACTGAAAGAAACCACCAGGCAGGACAAGCTTTTAAACAGAGGGTAAAAGCAAGAAACCAACAGCAGGAAAATAACATGACACAGATAAGGCAATACATATCGGTTATAACCATCAATGTAAGTGGCTTCAATTCACTAATCAAAAGAAACAGACCAGTAGAATGGATCAAGGAACAAGATCCAATAGTATGCTGTATACAAAAAGCACATTTAACTCAAAAAGAAATTCATAGACTGAAAGTCAAAGGGTGGAAAATAATACTTCATGCAACTGGAAGCCAGGAAAAACAAGGGTAGCTATTCTGTTTGCAGACAATGTGAACTTCAAACCGAGAAACTTGTTAAGGGAAAATTTCAGAGGAAGAGGTAACAATCATAAATATGTATGCACCAAATATGGGAGCACAGAAGTATATAAGATAAATATTAATAGACATGAAAAATCACATAAGCAATAACACAATTGTAATGGGGGACCTTAATACTACACTGTCACAAATAGATAGATCAACTAGAAAAAATCAGCAAAGAAATGTCAGAACTGAACCAAACCTGTGAACAAATGGACTTAGTAGATATCTACAGAGTGTTCCATCCAACAACATCAAAATACACAATCTTCTCAGCTGCACCTGGGATGTTCTCTAAAATAGACCATATACTAGCCTATAGAACATGCTTTAGTAAATGCAAAGGAACTGAAATGATTCCATGCATATTTTCTGACCATAGTTCAATATAACTGGAAATTAATGCGAAAAGAAGCCACAAAAACTTCATAAAAACATGAAAATTAAATTACACTCTCCTGAACAACCAATGGGTCATGGATGAAATTAAACAATATCTACAATTAAATGAAAATACAACATACCAGAACCTGTGGGATGCAATCAAAGCAGTTCTAAGAAGGGAATTTACAGTGGTGAATTCTCATATCAGGAAAACAGAACAAGCACAAACAACCTAATGTTGCATGTCAGGCCTCTAGGAAAAGAAGAGCAAGTCAAGCCCAAAGCCCATACAAGGGAGGAAATTATAAAGATCAGAGCAGAAATTAATGCAATGGAGACAAAGAAAATAATTCAAGGCCTGGTGAAATGGCTCAGAGGCGTAAGCACCTGCCTGGCAAGCACAAGGGCCCGAGTAGACTCCCAGTACACACATACAAAAAAAGGGCCAGTGATATCACCCAGCAGCATGGGTGCCTGCTGGTTCGCAAGGTCCTGAGGTCGACCCATGGTACCCACAAAAAAAAGAAAGAAAATAATTCAAAGAATTAATGAATCAAAGAGTAGCTGCATTGAAAGAATAAATAAAATTGATAAACCCTTAGCCAACCTTATCAAAAAAAAGGAAAGAAGACTCAAATTCATGTAATGAGGAATGAAAAAGGTGAAATCACTACAGATTATGTGGATATTCAGATCATCAATACCTACTTTGAAAATCTTTACTCTCATAGCATGGAAAACAGAAGAAGTGCACAGATTCCTAGAAGTATATGAATTACTAAAGCTGAATCAAGAAGATATAAAAATTCTCAATAGCTCAATATCATTTAATGAAATTGAAAATATAATTAAAAACTTACCAACAAAGAAAAGTCCAGGTCCTGATGGATTCATGGCTGAATTCTACAAGAAATTTAGAGATTTAATGCCAATACTCCTTGAACTCTTTAATGAAATTGAAATGGAAGCAATTCTCCCTATTTCATTCCTGGAGACAAGTATTAACCTGATACCAAAACCAGAGAAAGCTGCAACAAAAAAAGAGTATTACAGACCAATCTCTCTAATGAACATAGATGCAAAAATCTTCAATAAGATACTAGCAAACAGAACGCAGCACATCATCAAAAGATTATACACCACGACCAAGTGGAATTCATCCCAGGAATGCAGGGATTGTTCAACCTATGCAAATCAATAAATGTAATACACCATATCAACAGAGTCAAAGGCCAAAATCACATGATCATCTCAATAGGTGCAGAAAAAGCTTTTGATAAATTCCAGTACTCATTCATGATAAAAACCCTACAGAAAATTGCAATATATATGTGCAGTGGAAATTCTTCAAAGAATCAATAACTAGGACCTCATTTTATTAAAAAGCCTTTGCACAACAAAAGAAATCACCAACAGAGTGAAATAACAAACCACAGAGTGGGAAAAATTTTTACCCAATTGTTACTCTGACAAAGGACTTCTATCTAGAACATAAACAGAGCTGAAAAATATCAGACACCCCAAATTCAAAGACCCAATCCACAAATGGGCATCTGAGATGAATACACACTTCTCAGATAAAGACATACAAATGACAAATAAATATATGAAAAAAATGGTCAACCTCATTGATCATTCAAGAAATGCAATTTAAAGCAACACCGAGATTCCATCTCACCCCAGAAAGAATAGCTATTATCCATAAATCATACATTAACAAATGCTGGAAGGGCTGTGAAGAAAAAGGATCCCTTCTCCACTGTTGGTTGGAGTGTGGACTGGTGCAACCACTGTGGAAATCAGTATGGATATTCCCCAAAATGTTAGGATTAGAGGTCCCATTCCACCCATCTGTTGCTCTCCTCAGTATCTTCCCAGAAGAATTAAAAACATCAAACCACAGCAATATATGTGCACCCATATTTATAGCAGCACAATTTGTAATAGCTAAATCATGGAAACAACCCAAATGCCCATCAACCGAGGAACAAATAAAAAGGTTGTGGTATTTTTATGCAATGCCATCCTAATCAGCCATAGAGAAGGATAAACTTGGAACTTTTATAGGTAAATGGATGCAACTAGAGACCATACTCATAAGTGAAATAAATCAGACTCACATGTGTAAACATCATATTGTCTCCCTAGTGTGAGAAACTGAAAGAGTAAATAAGATCTAAAATATACAGTAGATATTATGAAATGGGAAAAAATTTAAAAAAAAAAAGAGTCTAAGATAGGGGAGAGAGGAAAGGACAGAAGCAAAAAGGGAAAAATTGCAAGTCAGTTATACTATTAGTGTCTCTTAGGTCATTAAAAATGAAGGTTTGTGCTAATATTGATTAGAGAAATTTTTATGCCCATATCTTGTACTCTGAATAACTACTTTTAAAATAACAATGTGTAATATATTAACTATTGTTATTCTCCTATTATTTTATTATGACATTTTACTTTTTTCCATAAAATAAAGAAAATAAATATTAAATGATATATTAACATATAAATAAATATGGTGCCTCAATAAATATCAAACTTTATGAGATTAGAGAAATCTTTCTTATAGAAAGGTAAGGCTGGGTAGTATTCAGACAATGAGTGAATAGCAAATGGGAAAAGTTGATCAGTATAATTAAAAATTTCTACAACTAAATAAAAATTAACAAAGCAAGGCATCAAATGCAAGAGTGAGAATGGAAAGAGGTAAGATGCTGAGCTAGTAATGAGGGATGTCATGTAGGGCTGGGCAGATAAAGAATCTGAACTTTATCCTAAGAATGGTCATTGATGGGTATCAAGAATGAAAATGCCATAATTATATTTAAATTTTAGAAATATGTTTTTGGCTGTATAGAGAATAGATAGATGGAGTCAATGGTAAATACTAAGAAAACAGATTGATAGTAGTGGACTATTGAAGGGATATGGATAAGAAATAAGATGAGAATAGATAATTTTGATAATATTTGGTAGGTGAATAGTTAGAATTTCATGCCTGACTAGTTGTTGGGAGTGAAGGACAGACAAGAGTTAAGAATAAAGCTCAGGTTATGGTTAAGTAACCTATATGAGTGGCTTTTATCACTCACTGATACGGGGAACAAAGGAGCATGGTTGGAAGACACAATGCTAAGTTTAATTTTGTATATATGAGATAGGTTTGATACTTGTAAAACTCAAGAAAATATTTCCTTTGTACCTTTTGTGCCCAGGAAAGTGTAAAAGGTGTGGAACTGCCTATAAGCTACCACTGAAATGACCAGTTTTCCTTAAAGGAAAGTAAGAGATCCTACACAAAACCTTAAGAATACACATCAGTTCTTCTCTATTCCTTTTTCTGAGTTCTCTACTTAGGGCTATGTATTAGATATGTTCTGATTTTCTGCTTTACAAAAAATATAGTGGCCACACAGACAATTCATTTAGCTTTTTTTCTTGATCCACCAAACATGGCATAGTTCTCAACCTCTTAGATTAAAACCAATAATCCCCACTCCATGGCATTTACACCCTTGAGTATGGGCTGAACTTTTTGACTCATTTCAAGGAATTGGTACAGCAGAACTAATGTGATGACACTCCCCTATTAGGTTAAAAAAAAGACTGTGTTTTCTGTGTTGGGTGCTATATCTGATTCTCTCTTCAATGTCTTACTATGGGGGAATACCAATGATATCATGTTATATCATAAGACAGCCCCCTGAAAATGCATATGTGGCAAAGATTTGAAACCTGCCAGCAACCATGTGAGATACTGACAATGTATAACCTTCTAGTTGAGAATTGAGATGACTGCAGCCATGCCTGACCACTCATTTGCATTTATATAAGATCTCACAAACCAGAATCATCCAGCTAATCTGTCCCCAGATTCCTAATCCTACCAAGCTGTGAGATGAGTGCTTGTCACTCCTAGCCACTAAATTTTGGATTAATTTGTTATTAATACACTAATTTGTTACTAATGAACTTGGCTTGTTGCCTGGGCAATCAGGTTGAGTCACACAAGGAGTGTTTGAAGTGTAGGAATGAGAAAATTGCAATTGACATCATAAGCTATTTTATTCCTTGAAGAGTAAAAATAATACATTAACAAATCTTTCTATGATAGAGAAATAACACCAGAACCCTTCTGAATGTGACTATCAGCCTCGCCACCAGAGATAACGTGTTGTTGAGTTCTTCAATTGTTGGGTAAGTCAAAGGCTAAGAGACTGGCTATATCTTGAAGTCAAGATTTAAATCACTGGATAGGGTATATTTTTTAAAGAATTAGAATGAATCAATAAAGCACTTTGAGATGAAGCCTTGCCCTTTGAAGAAAGAGTACTATGTATTTCTTGTATCCAAGGCCCCCAGTCAAAGAAGAGGATTGTGACTATTGTCCAGTGAGTCTGGCTCCAGAACTACCCTCAATGTATCTCTGGAGTTACTTTGTAGATTAGGCTGAGCATGAGCTAGAGGCTGAAGACTGATTTATCAACAGGAGGATGCAAACATTTAAATCCTTAACCCACCCCTTGAAAATGTCACCAGAGTGCCACAGGTTTTCTTAGCCTCTTGTATTTAAAAATAATTCAGGTATGTTCAGCACTTTGAGGGACATGGCTGCTGCCATCATTAGGTAAATGATGGCCTTGCTATCTGAGAAAGGAAGTGCCTGGCTAACACACTCTTCTCTGGTTGTGTAAGACAGGGACCCAAATAGGGAAGAAATCAGAGAAGGATGAAAGATGTCAGTCCAGCAGGTGATCACTTGGGGCTTCATGCTATGAGTGGTTTTAGATTTCCAGACAAGAAACAAGTCTCTCCAATACAGAGCAATTATAGTCACAGCCCTATGGCCTGGCTGGTTTTATCAATCTGGCAGTTTAGGGTCAATGCAAAGGACATCCCCAGCACCTGAAAAAAAAAGAGGAAGTGTGAAGCTTTCATAAAAGAGTCATGTCACCCACAACTCTAAAAATTGACTTCATAGAAAAAGAAAACATCTGACACATGGGGATAATCCTTCTCACCATCACTTCTAATTCCCCCTTAGGAGCTCTGTCTTTTAGCTTAAGGATAGCAGTGTGTAATGATGTGGGGAAGATGATGGCAACATAATGAAGTATAAAGGGTTGGGACAATTTTATTCTCTTAAAAAGTCACAGAATCTCTGCTGCTGATACAGGCAAGTTCTGCTTCCTGAACACTGTGCAGTGAGTTCTCGCTCCCATACATAGCCTCCTTGGTTTCCAAGCAGAGAAACATCATTTTCTCTCAGTTTCTTGATTAAGCCTTAAATAATCTGTGATATACCCAATACTTGGGTGGAAAAATGTTAGAAATATCACACAACAACAACAATGAAAAAACACAAACTACTCTTAATTCACCCTTCATTTGTCAAACTCAGCACAGAAACAAAGAAATGACTACAACTTCCATAATCAATTCTTTCTTAGCACACAAGGTCAAATTTTTCATGTATGCTGTTTCATCAGTCACATTCTTTTCCAGATGAGTTGAGGAGGGATCAAAGTGGGGTTTTGCCTGGGTTTTGCTTTTAATTTGGCTGTGAATCACTCTTATCTCTGGGGGTGAAGTTGGATAAATAGATGTTCTTATAATTTATTCTCTATATGCCTTAAGTCAAATTGGTAATAACACCATTTGCTACTTGACTGGGGAATTCATATACTGATAAAAATAGATAACATTTATTATGCACATATTATGTAACTAGTACTATTCTGAAACTTTACATGACTTAACTCATTTAATTCTTACTGTATTGCTAGGATTAAGCTCTTACCTGGATCATACATATACAGATGATAATGATTCCAATATACAGGAAATTGGAATGAAACCACTCTTGCGTTTTCATATAGCAACCCTAGGAAAAAGTTACAGGTACAAGTGATACTGCTCTATAATTCAACTTTATGAGGAAGATTATTTGGGAAGGTAATTTGTATTTTGTCTTCTATAATACAAAGAAATTTAAGTCGTGTATTATATTTTTATTTTCTTTGTATGGATAAAGAAACCAGTATAAAGTAGAGAATATTAAATTGGAGACTTTTCTGGTGGTATTGTCAGTACAATGGCACTTAATGTAGAAGTCCTAGATCCTTGCCCACAGAATTAAACTAGCTCCCAAGAGGTAGACTAACAATGGATGTCCTTATGTTCTTTGAACACTCAGTGCTCATCTAATATTTAAAAACATGATGTGGGCTATGCAATCCTAGGATTAACTTGCATGTCAATAACTAGTAAGTCTATCATAGCCCTACCAACTGCCAGAGACAATTTTGGTTGGTGTGTGCCCATTTTCCTCCACAGAGGAAGATAGGCAGGCTGTTTTAGCAGTTAAAATGACCATCTCCAAACCCCTCACCCCTTCCTTTATGATTTATTTCACTAAGGGACTGAAATCTGCCGTCTCCAAAGAAAGAGTAGAGACATAAGTAGAAGGACAAGATTTCTTAACTCAAAGATATGGATATCAGGAACTTTGTCAAAAAATTACCTTCACTCCTTGTTCTGAGGGGCAAGATTCTGGTCGGTCCCCGGTCCAGTCACTTGTATCATTTACACCACAACAATGCAGCTAAAAGCCAAACTCCCCAAAACATGATAGTTAGATTGAAAAATGAGAAACAGAAAGAAAACTGGAGCTTAGAAAGAGGGTGGCCATTCAGATCTGACTCTATAGCAGAAACTCCAGGATTGGTCTACTATCATGGATGCCTTAGAACAAAGTATTTTCAAATCTGCAATACTGTTTTATTCATATCAGATCTCTGTAAAGTAGAAAGGCCAAGTTTAATACACTCACATTTTATGATCACGAATTGTGTAGCCAGGGCACTCCTTAAGGGAGGATCAAGCTGACCACATCTAGATTCACCAACTGGACCACAGGAAACAGGACAATTGCACACTATGTGCCTGCTTACGTGATTCAACAGGAAGTACCAGCTACAGTAGTCTTTCCATAAAAACAGAACCTTATCAAGCTTCATTCACAGGGCTTGTGGGAAACAAAGAATCCCTTACACCAAATACTTCAAGGAAGCTACTAACCAGATGTAGAAAGTGGAAAAATTTGTGGGACAAATCACATAATTTCTTTCTACAAACATGTAGCATAAACAAAGAAAAATACTATCTCAGATTAAAAGAAAACTAGAGAGACATAATTTTCAACTATAATGTATGGATCTTGTTTAGATTTTGATTTGAACAAATCGGTTTAAATAATTTGGAGAAAATTAGGGTCATTTTTTATTATAGACTGTGCATTAGTGATAGTTAATGGGTAAAACAACATCATGTTGAGTATTTGCTTTAAAATAGTCTAGCAAAACATGTGGAGGGGATTAGATGAGATGCCTAACCCTAACCCTAACATTGTCTTTACTTTTGCAAATAAAAATTACATAATAAAAAGACTTCTAAACTTAATTGGAGAAAATGAATTGGGATTTAGAGAAGTTAAGTGACTTTCCCAAAGCCATAAAATTCTAGACTCAATGCTCTAATTCCTATGTTATTTCTTCTACTCCACACTAAGCCACCATGTGTTCCTAACATACTGAGTTAATATATATTTTTGTGGGTGGGGAGTGGGTGTGAGATATGGGGCACTGGGGGACTAAGTAACAAGCTTAATCTGAGTGATGGGAATTCAATAGAGACATCTTGTATTATACGATTGCTGGTTTTGGTAAACTTTTGGAAAACAGGTAAACTAACACAATGATATGTTTAAGTTTTCTTCACATCCTGTTAGGGCTTAAACAATGAGCTTAGCTGAGTTGGTAAAGGATGAACAAGAAAATGTAGAGAACTTTGCACCAATCAGACTGACTACTGTATCCCCTGTTTTTACTGCCAAGGAAATATTCTGGACCCAAGGGCCATAGACAGTAGACTGAAACTTCCAGGAAAAGAGTGCTCATTTGCAGGGATTAAGGCTGGGAAATGAAGTTTGGGCTGATCTGAGAAGAATTCCATCTGTACTCACAAATGACTGGATGGAGTCCCATGCCGCCTTGGTGCTGTTGTCTAAGTAGTAGCGTTGGATGCTCTCAGTCAGGCCTTCAGCCACATAGCTATTCAGCTGGATAGGGCATGTTCCAGGAGAGAAGGTATTGTAAAAAGCAAGTGAGTTCAAGGAATAAATAAGCTAGTGAGACCACTTGTCCCTCCCTTCCAAATGTTTTCCTAAGAACTATGAAAGTGAGAGGAGGGTCTACTTTATATAAGGGAAGAAGTGCTGCAGATGAGATGGCATTGAAGGAAAAAGTATACAATTGATCCTTGTCTTTCCAGAACTATGGTTCTAGGAAGGAAAAGAGGTGATTAGAGCAAGGACTATCCTTGAGCACTGAGACTTTCTTCATGACCAGCGAACAAGGAAAGTACTTAGAAGATAAACTTGTTTTGCTGTTCTTTCCTGTCACCTTTCAAGGCACACTCAAATACAATATCTTTTATAACATTTTTCTTTCCCTAATTACAATTAATCTCTCTTTCCACCATCCTCCACTTGATTCCTACCTTTATTATAGGATTTATTCTGTACTACACGCTCTCCACTTTCAGCAATAAGACAATGAGTTTTGTTCTTTATAACTTACCTTCTGTTCATGCACAAAAAGCAGGATGGCCAAGGTCACCTCAGTAAGGAGAATAATCAGCAGCAGGACAAAGAACTGGGAAAAAAAAAGACATCATGATCGTGATCTCAGTGTCTGACCCACCACATCTGTCTGGGGAACATCCAGGCAGGTTTCTGCACACAGGCAGTGTGTTCCTGTTTCCACCTTCTCTTGTTTTATGAGAAAAATGTGTTCTTTTCCTATAACTACATTTTAAAGGGCAGATCAGCAGTCTTGTGACTTTGTTCTCTGGCACCTATTATGCCCATCAGAATAGCAGGTACATAATACATATTCAACGTCATCCACTGAATAAATGAAGCATTTACTACCTATTGATATCAACCTATTGAAACAGTTGAGCAAAAGACCACAAACTAAACCATGTGTCTTTACAGTTTGGTGATTGGCATTTTCTACATGACCCAGGCTATCTCAGGGAGAAGGACTGATGGTGGTGAAAGTTGAGAGGTGCCCTACACAGACTGGGGAAAAGAGGCCCAATTATGGTTTAGATCTGGAATGTCTCCTAAAATTCTCGTGCACTTGGAAGCAGGACTTTTGGAAGGTGATTGGAGCATAGGTGTCTTTGACTTACTGTTAGGAGGTGGGGCCTACTCAGAGGTGGGTCATGGGCTGCAAGACCTGGAAGGGTGTATCTCCCTCTCCAGCCCCTCCCTCCTCTCTCTGCTTCCTGACCCCTGGCCTGAGCATATTTCCTTCACAGCAGACCCTTCCACCATTCTGTTTCTGAGTTTCAGCCTGCCAATGATGGACTGAAACTCCTAAAACTGTGAGCCAAATAAACCTCTCTTCCTTTAAATTGTGGGTGTTGAATATTTTGTCCCAGTAATGAGAAAATGACTAAGACAGGCCTTAATCATAGTCCCAACTGACTTTTGTCTTCAACTTTAGATGCTTACTCCCTTTATGCCATTTACATAGAAACAAATTTTTTCATTTATTTCCTCTTTCTCCTTTTTTATTGTAACACCAATTTTGACTCTTTAAACTCTACCCCATGTCTGCTATCACCTATCTTTTTCCATCAGTCTGAAAAAATATCTGGGAATAGTTTTCTTTATTATTATTCTTTTACTTGGCTCTAGTTTAATTGTTGATCTGCAAGAGAAAGATTAACCAAGTGACTTAAGAAAGAACCAAGGTTATCAGAAACCCATAACTATGGATTAGAGAGGCACAGTCCTACCAAGCTCTGTCCTGGGACTACTACAGATATGTAACACTCTTCTTTCACAATGTTTGGAGGCAAAACCTAAGTCTCAAGGTGATTTTTAGGATGATTACATGACAGGGAATAACTGGGAAGCTCTAGCATCTCTCACATTTGACCTCAATGGCTGCAGCTGCAGTCATTTCCTAAGTTGGGACACTCTCACTATGGAGTGTCTTGGGCATTTATGAGTTAAAGAAGCATCTTCTGCTGTTTGGGGAGGGCTCCATGCTTAGAAGAGTCTAGTGATTATTTTTCCATCAGTTAGTGACTCTAAGTCAGATCCTCAGTTATGTTCCAAAATGAGAATTTAGGCAGATGGGTGACACTTGATTTCAACCAAGAGAGAAAAACTAAATGCTGTGAAGGGAATTATAATGACAAGAGTCATTATTAGTGATGGACAATAGATGCCAAGGAAGACAGTAATGCTCTCTCCACCTATTTCTAGGATCCCAGTCAGAAACAAAATATTATTGGTCTGGATAGACTTGGCCTATCTGAGGTGCCAACCCCATAATTTCCCTGTACCTATATGTGATCTATCAAGAAACTTATTGCCTGGAACTTGATACATCATCTCTCCCTCCCCTGATTTAGAGCACCACATGCTGTAAGGACTTACCGACATAAGAAGGCACTTATTCTCCTTGATAGAGCCCATGCAGCCCAGAAATGCAACCACCATGATAATGGAGCCCACGATGACAAGAATATTCCCCAATGTGAGGAAGGGGAGTTTATGGAAGAGCACTCCAAAGTTGTTGTGGATCAGGAAGTAAATCCCAAAGCCCAAAATGCAACAGCCACAGAACTAAAAGGAAGAATCCAACAACATTCTGAGATGAAATGTGGTTCTTGAGTATCTCCTCATTCACATTCTCAATTTCCTGAGATCAAAATCACCTCCTTCTATAGATTCAGTCAAGACTCTGATTGACAACTTCTTTTCCCAGTTTCCCCACAGTCCTAGAAAAGAATAAATTCCCACATTTTCATATGGATTCCCACTCAGATCTCATCCTACCCATTTCCAGATACCAAGGAAAGGTCAATCCTATGAGCCACACAATTCTTCCACTATATACAAACTAACTTCAGATATCCTACTCCTTGTCTCTCAGTTACTCACATATAGTTTCATTTTGGAAACTAGGGCCTTGTAGAGGAGATGACATGCTTAAGGTAGCTCATCTTTCTGGGCAAATACTATGGAAGCCAAACTTATAAGAATCTTCTTATAGATACATAAGCCCTAATCCATCCTTTATATAAAATTCAACTGCTAAATTTGATACAGTGAAACCTTCCTGGAAAAGGTGACTTCACTTTCAGTAAGCTATTCTTCCAAGATCCCAGGGGAAAAAACATTTTAAATATCTAAATTTTCATCTGTTTCTCATCAATAGCTGTCAGCTGTGAGCAGCAGTCTAAAGCCCCTCAAAAGAAACAATACCTCCATTAATTACAGCACTGATATCTTTCAGTTTTATAAATTTATGCTATGTTAAAATGGGAAGAGGGAAGAAATTGTTACTCTTTTCTTCTTAGGCTTGGTGTACAGGACATGACTGAAATATGCATGGTTTCATTTCATGCCAGACTCTTTTTTTGGGGGGGGACAGGGTGGCCTCAAACTCAGGGGATCCCCCTGCCTCAGCCTCGAAAGTGCTGGGATTACAGGTGTGCACCACCACACCCAGCTCAGGCCAGACTCTTTAGAGGAGAGAGAAAGTGAGCTTACTAGGGAAAAGATTAGCTCAACCATGCTCAGAAGAAACACTTACCCAAAAGAGCAAGTTGAAGAAAAATAGGACATACTTCAGCAATTTCAAGCTACTCATGCCCATGGTGTAATATCCTTGCCCTAAAAAATTGAAGGAAGACAGGAAGTAAGTGACCTTACTAAGTATGGTACCAGAGACTTAAAGCACATATTGTTAGGGTTACTGAACACCAGCTTCACTTTGGGTTTGAGCTTTGGCTCACCTCTGATGTTTCCCCAAATTCCCTGCTCTCTTAATTTCTGAGATGATATACCCATTGGCTCATGTTGCACATTCACTTTTATTCCCAATTCAGCAAGCAATACTTAATATTGAATTAAGCACTACAGTGGTTTGATTAGCCAGTTTCTTATATGCCTCAAGATTTTTATACATTTTAAATTTGGCCTGTAAATCTCTATAGCTGAAAGTGAGGAGGAACCACACCTATGCCTTATTATTTTTTTTATTGCAGAAACATTTATGGTATTTCCTGTTCTGCATGTTGTGGAAGATGGGGTTATGACTAGGTAGTTACTATCCTCCAGTAGATGTCAGTCTTATGGTAGAAATAAAACAGGTCAACAACTAAACATTGAGGAAGTGAAAACAGAGCACTGATTTTTTAAAACATAGAGTATCATTTTCTGACGGGGGTTATGTATGCTTAAGATCTGTTCCTCAATTCTAGAGATCCAGATAGAAACTTCTCAAATTTTCTCTCAGAGGTAATAAGATCCTATAGAGGGACTCATTTTAAAACTGTGCAAGAAATTGACATACAAAGCAGAATGTCAGTTTAAGTTTTTTTTTCCCTTTTCCAGTGCAAGGGTTGTTTTAGCAATCAATAGTACTTTCTTTATAGTGTCAGTGTACCCAAGAATTACACGGTCTTGAGAGATGGTTTGTCCAAGATAAATAATCCTGGCAAACTACTTCTATTCCATAATGGACTAAATATGTGTTGACAACACCAACTATTTATAAAATAAATGTCTCACAACCTGTCCTTTTTCCTTTTCTTTTCTCTTTTCCTTCTTGCCTTGATCCTCAGGATTATTCTTAAATTTACACTGTTACTTTAATCAAGTTTAAATAAAATTAATACAATTATAAATGCTTTTGGATATACTTAGGAAGTTAAAAAAGGATGATAATTTACTACACAAATCTTTGAAGTCAAATTTGAATTCACCTCTCACATATGCCACCAAATAGCATTGTGAATTTGAAGCCAAGATAACATTCCTTATGTACAATGGGGCAATGCTTACATCTCATGGGGTAGATGTGCAGATTAAATTATCTTAACACATAGCATATGACATGACTAATACTCAATAAATGAAATCCACGTTTATTTAGTCTTAATTGATCACCCTTTATCAGGAGTGGATTATGGATTTATGTGTTTCTCAGACCTTTATCAGTATTATTTTGACAAAACATCTCATAGACTAAAACACATTTATGGGTAAATAATCTTACACATCTTATCTAGAATTTTTTATTAATTTAACTCCTAGAATATTTTTATGGCTTAGATCTAAAATGTCCCCACAAATTCTCATGCTTGGAGGTGGATCCTGGCTGGAAAGGGCAGGTTAGTGGGGATGTAACTTGGGTGCATTCTTGTCCTAGCTCCTCCTTTCTCTCTCTGCTTACTGGTATCTCTCTCTCTCTCTCCCTCTCTCTCCTTCCTGGCTGCCATGGGTTGACTACCTAACCCGTTTCTGTCTTATAGACAGCAGATCATGAACTGAAACCAGGAGTCAAAATAAAACTCTTCTTCTTTAAGTTGTGGGTGTTCAGTATTTGTCCCAGTGACAATATAGCTAATACAAATTTGGTACCTAGAGTGAGGTTATTGTTATGAATATACCTGACCACGTGGCTTAAAAGCTGTTAGAACTTGTTTGTGGGAGTTTTGACAGGTTTGGAGATGCTGACTACCAAAGTTCTAAAATGCTGTAAACTGAGGTTGATGGGAGATTTTTGCCAGAGCTCAAAAGATCAGAATGCTGAGAGTAATATAGGCAATAATACCAGACTCAGATTTTAGTTGAGAACAAGAACTCCATTGGCAGTTAGACTAGAAGACGTGTGTTACACCCTGCCCTCCTTTCACATATATGCCAAAATTGTCTGGGTTTTGCCTATGTCCAGAGACTTTGTAGGAGACTGAAATTAAGGATGGTGGACTAATTAGTGTGGCAAATAAAATTTCAAAGCAGCCCAACATTCAAGTTGTGGCATGGGTACTACTGGCTCCTTTTAGCCAGATCTAGAGTAAATATCAGGAACAAAAAGTGCATTTAAATGTTTGCAGTTTCATCAGAAGAGAAACACCTAGAAAGTGGGGGCAAATGAGAATGCGGTTTATGAAAAGATTAGTATTAAAAAGAAGCCAGGTACTTTCCATCAGGACAATAAGGTAGCTTAAAATCATCTCAGGAATCAGCAAAAGCCCACCCTTCTCAGGGTCAGAGTTGCAAAAGCATAAGCCATTCATTTCAAAAGAAAGCCCCTCAGTGTTCTGATCACTCAGGGCTACAGAGTGAAATGCTTCCCAAATTCTCTCATCTAGGCACTCAGAGGTCCCTGCAGCTATAATCCAAGGGGGCTTGGCTACTGCTGCAGCTGGTGGTGATCCTGACATTATCTATGTGGTGCTGGTTTTATAGGCATGTAGAATGCAAGAGTTGTGGGGTCAGGGAGCCTTCCACCCAGATTGCAGATGAAGACCTGGAAGGCTAAGTAGTGGGCCTCAAAGAGTGCAGTGCATGAAGTTTGAGACTGAAACTGAAAGTGCAGTGGAGACCCCAAGAGGTTTGAGAGGCTAGGAATGTGAAATGTCTGCTGAACATCTTATAAGCCACAGGCACTAAGCAAACTCAGCCTAAGAGAGATGCCATGTGGGCTACAAACATTAATGCCACTGGGGCAGAGCTGCCCAAGCCATTTGGAGCTCACATCTCACCACTACCTGCCCTGACTACTAGACCTGCAGCTACAGGATTTCATATTTGCCTTGTTGGGTTTAAGTATTGGTTTGGTCCAATTTCTGTCTATTCTCCTTTCCACCATTTGGAATGGGAATGTAGCTGTCTTTTATTTCAACAAGGACACATAACTAAGAGTTTGCCTTGAGTCTCAGAGGAGACTTTGGACTTAGACTTCTCAGCACCAATGGAACTGTTAAGAACTTGGCACCTCTTAGAGGTGGACTAATTGTATATTTTATAATGAGATGCACATGAGCCTTTTGGGGACCAGGGGCAGAATGTTATGGTGCAGGTCTAAAATGTCCTACAAAATTCTCATGCTTGGAGGTGTGGTGTGGTCAGAAGAGATGGGTCACTGATAGTGTGACTTAGAAGTGTGTATTCTCATCCCTGGATCATTATCTCTCTCTCTCTCTCTGTTTCCTGGCTGCCATGGGTTGAGCAACTTTTTCTCCACCATGCCCCTCTGCCAGCCCATTTCTCTCTTGGAGCCAACTGACCATAAACTGAAACCATAGCCAAAATAACCTCTCCTTATTAAAGCTGTGGATGTCACATATTTTGTCCCAGCCATAGGAAAGCTAGCCAAGACAAATGTGACATTTGGCCATCCTCATTTCCAAATTCTTTCAAATTGTTACTTCTACCTTTTGCATAATATATGGCAATCAATAAAAGAACCAAATACATACATACCTAAGAATAGAATCAATTAGCATGGAAATTGAAAAAAAATTTTAGTTGAATTAATAAAGAATATTTCTTGGAGTAGTTAATGTTCAAGTTGACATATTTAAATGAGTATATCCCTTTGAACAGCTAAATGTTGGCTATCATGATTCTCTGTAGCCTAAAGCTGTGTTGTGCTTTTGAGCACTTGCAATTTGTTTTGTGTGTGTGTGTGTGTTTTATTTTTTTATTTTTTTATATTTTTTATTTTTTCTGGTACTGGGAATTGAACTCAGGACCTTGCGCTTGCCAGGCAGGTGCTGTGAGCACTTGAAATTTGGCTAGTCTGAATTAAGATTGCTATAAATGTGAAGTATAGATTCAATGCAAAAAGATTATATTAAAAATTTTTAATTTCAAGATTATATCTTGAAATGATAATATTTTGGGCATATTGAGATAAGTAAGGTATATTGTCAAAATTAGTTTTACCTTTTTTATTTCAGTGAAAATAAAACAGGGACCGGATTTACTCTCTCACTTGAAAAAACAACAACAAATGTACAGTTTAGAAAACGATGGTTTACAAGACAATGGACACAAAACAATGAAGGACAGTGATCCATAAAAGATGGAACATGAAAGAATGAATGAGTTCTATGATTGCCCCAGTTTACTGCATTAACAGATTTAAGACAGACAGAGAGGGGAATCCTGGGAGATACCCTTGTTGAGGAGACAAAACTGAGATTCTAAGGGGACCAAGGCATCTGTGGTTCACAGGACAGAGTAATGTAGAAGACAAAGCTGCTCAGCAAACAAATACCAGAGATTTGAAGAGGACACCTGTATTAGTTTCCTGTCACTGGTGTAACAAAATACAACAAAATTCATGGCTTAAATGATGACAGTATTTTTTTTACAGTTCTGAAGGTCAGAAATCTAAATTCAAGTTGTTAGCAAAGCTGTATTAATTTTCTGAAGGGTTCAGGAAGAAAATCCATTCTTTTGTCTTCTAGAAGTCACCCTTCTTTGCTTCTAGAAGTCATCCACATTCCTTGACCCCTTCCTCATGTCACTCCAATCTCTTGTTTTTATCATCACATTTGCTATTTTTTATTATTCTGCTTTCTTCTTATAAGAACTCATATATCTAGATGTCTTACCTAGATAATCCAGGATAATCTCTCATTTCAAAAAGCTTAATTTACTCACAATTCCAAAGTCACTTTTGCACTAGAAGATGCATGAACATGCTTGGGCACACATTATTAAACCTACCAAATTGCCCAATAAAAATTTAGTGACCACTGATTAACAGATGCAAGTAAAGAAGCTATGCAAAGTCAGGTGACATATGAACTGTGCCTGGTGGTCACACAAAACTAGGATTAGTCCTATTCCCACTAGTCAGACTGAAAAACCATAAGACTCACAGTTATAGCACACTGAAGTCTTGTCTCTATAATAAAGAATGAACAGCTATAGTTTGAACACTGCTTCAGTTCCATCCAACAAATCTTAAAAAAATGCCTCCCAAAATAAAACATTTTCCAAGTAACTTAAGTACAGTCAGAACAAAGCTCCATAAGATGTATAAAAATACAAAAATGTCCAGTACCCAACAAGATAAAATTCACAAAATCTGGATTCACTCAAAATAACAGGCATACCACACATGAAAGTGAAAAGAAGGCTATAAAACATTTACTAGAGTTAATAAGTGAGCACACTAAAATTGCTAGATACAAGATTCAATGTACAAAAATCATTACTATTTCTATATACTAAAAAGGATTAGAAATAAAAAAGTAAAGGCATCAAATATAATAGCATCAAATACAAAATATTTAGGGATAAAGCTGATACAAGATGTGAAAGACTATATTGAAAACATTGCTGAGAAAAATTTAAAAAGATATAGTAAATGGAGAGATATACCATGTCCATCAGTCAGGACACAATATCACTAAAATATTGGGGGGTTTTTCCAGGTTTATCTACAGACTGTGATCCCAATCTATAATATCACAGCAGTCATATATATATATATGAAGAAATTAATCTAATTTCATTGGTTTCATATAGATACAACATAAAAGACAACACAATATTGGCATGAGAACAAACAAAAAGTCAATGGAGAGAGCGCAGAGAGCGCAGATATGGACAACTGATTTTCAACAAAGATGTACAGTCAATACATTAGAGAATTAAGGCTACTCTTCAATAAACAATACTCAACCAATTGAGTAACAATATGGGAAAACAAAGAATGGCCATAAAATCACTATATCAAAAAACATCTGAAAATGGATCCTACACCTGATTGCAAAACCTAAAACAGTAAAACCCCAGAGGAAAATATAGGAGAAAATATTTGCAACCAAAGAGTTCTCAGATGCTAAAATCACAATCCATAAAAGAACTAGTGAATTGGACTTCAAAATTTAAAAAACAGGGCCGGTGAGATGGCTCAGCGGCGTAAGCGCCTGCCTTGCAAGCGCGAGGGCCCGAGTTCAACTCCCGGATCCCACATACGAAAAAGGGGCCGGTGATATCGCTCAGCGGCACGGGCGCCTGTTGGTGTGCGAGGTCCTGAGGTCGACCCCCCGGTACCCACAAAAAAAAAAAAAAATTTAAAAAACAAAAAACACTGCTCTTCAAAGGCAGTTAAGGGAATCAAAAAACAAGCCACTGTTCTTTAGTGGCAGTAGATCTTTACTATTTAATCTAGTCTGGAATTCTAGACAGGCCAGCTAATAGCAATCCCAGACAGGCAGTCCTTGGTATGGGGTTCTCCAGTAGAGCTAAGTCACTTTTTGTGCTCTGAGATCAAGTGTTATTGCCAGCAGTATTCCATGATCTGGTGAGAACACTGACTGAACCTTGCTATCAAGTGGGGCTGATGGCTGGGAAGGGCCATGTGATGAGTTTTGAGGCAGGATGAGGTCCCTGGAGTGGCTACTCACCCACATGGCATGAGCACAGCTAGAGGATATGCTCCACAGAGGCATGAGGACTTGTGCCTGCCTCTCAGCCTAGGCCTAGGGTATGCTTCAACAAAGCACTGCTGTGCAGCCAGGGTTGGGTAGGGCCTGTTGTTTCCTCCACGGATAACCAAAACTATATGAGAACCACAACTTAGTTGGTGAAGATTACTTATTAACAACAGTTCAAAACACACTGTTCCATGCATCATAGCTTGATAAACATTAGCTTCGGAATTAGACACACTTAGTGTTGAGTTCTGGCATTGCCTTAAACAACTTGTTTAACTTGTCTAATTTTCATAGTTTCTTCATCTTTAAATGTGGATATTAATACTTACCACAGATGTTGTTCTGAGGGATAAATGAAATAGTACTGGGTGGCTGAGCACCTGAGTAGCAGATTTAGAAAATATTGAGTAAAAGATAAGTTCAGAGCTTGCTGTGTAATTCGGTCTAAGGCTGACCCTGAGCTTTCTAGTAGATTTTTAGGAATGAAACACAACAGTGGCCAGATGTGTTTAATAATAATTTACTTTTTTCATTTCTTGGAAATATCTTTTACAAGTTCTGTTTGCCCTTTGTGAAACACACACACACACACAAACACACACACACAAACTCAAGAAGAGACAAATAAGAAAGAAAAAATGAGGAAAGACAAATTCAGATGATCTCAAAGATCCACTTTCTCCCACTTGGGAGCTTAGCAAGATGATACTAACAGCTGAGTTTGAATAGGGATCATTATAACAAGGCCACTCCCTAAATAAGAAACAGTAATCCAGAACCATCACACAGTCAGTTGAGAGAAGGTTGTCTTTCTTATCCTAAAATATGTAGAGATGTGTACTAGAGGGTTGTTCTCCTATAGGCCTGTTCATGATGTACTCAGGCAAGCTACTCCCAGCTTAAACAGAGCTCTTTATGAAATAGGAAATGTTGTTTCTTTGGTAATGCTAACAACAGCTTGATTAACCTGAATCTAATCATGAGAAAATATAAAAAAAAAAATGAAATAGGGAGACATTTTACAAAATAACTAGTCTTTACTCTTCAAGAATATCAATGATATGAAACAAAAATAAAGACTCCAGAATTATTCAGACTAAAAGAATAAAGAGACATGGTAGTTAATGGCAATGTATGATCAGAGAGTTACTTTCACTACAAATAATATTAATGGAGTAATGAGTAGAACCTGAATAAAATCTATATATTGTTAATAGTATCCTATCAGTGTTAGTTTCCTGATTTAGATCACTGTGAAGTGGTTATATAAGATATTTTTTGTTTGTTTGTAGAGATGCATACATTACAGTACTTAAGAGAAAGGACATCATGTTAGCAATTACTCTTCTGTGAGAAAACCAGGGAAGAATAAAGTAAATGTGATAAAATGATAATATTTAGGAAATATTGGTGTCATTTTATCTGGTTCTTGGGATTTAAAAATTCCTCATGCTATTTTCTTTTTTTTAAGTTTTCTATAAGTCTAAGTATTTGTCAAAAAGTAAAACTATCAACAAAAATCATTGAAAATGAGTAAAATGACCTAAGGTAGTCTGATCCCAAAATTATTACAATTTAAGTCCTTAATGATGTAAATGCTGAGATAATATAATAGCTATTTTCAGAAAAATGAACCTTGAAATAATTTCAATGCCTATATGTGTTTCTAACATAACATTCATATTAAATCATGACTCAAATTTACTTGGACAACTTTTTTTTGTGGGTACCGGGGGGTCGACCTCAGGACCTCGCGCGCCAACAGGCACCCGTGCCGCTGAGCGATATCACCGGCCCCTTTTTCATATGTGGGATCCGGGAGTCGAACTCGGGCCCTTGCGCTTGCAAGGCAGGCGCTTATGCTGCTGAGCCATCTCACTGGCCCAACAACTTTTAAAAGGTATAAGGTATCAAAATCATTTGTCACCCTTATTCTTCAATCTAGCACTTTTTAAATATAAAATGTCAAAAGTTTGGTAAATATATATTAAATATCTGATTTGTTAGCATATTAGTTTCAGATTAACTGCATTTGCAATTATGTATTTTATGTTGGATTATGTTAAAATGCACTGACATTTTCTTAATGTAAACAAGGAACATATTCTAACAATGCCTCTTTAGAAATCTCTAAGAAAAATGAGCTCAGTGTAGCATATTGTAATGTGGAAGAAATAATATTCCATAACAAACCAGGAGATGTTTTAAATAGCTAGTTAAGTAATTTTATGATTTTGGACAAGTCACTCCAACTGAAAATAGGTTAGAACATTGTAATAGCTAACATTTATTGGTCTTTTGCTATAAGTTACTTTATTTGAAGCTAAATAATCTCTAAATTCCTTCAAAGTACCATAATCTAACACTTGGAACGTGGCACCCTCATTTTCCTGTTTAATTTAATTTTATTTTTATAGTATATATTTGTAATACACAATGATTACATTTATCATGGGGAGTTTGTACATGTACATAACACTTAATTTTTGTCTTCCCCTCCCATTCCTCTGTGCTCCCTCCAACTCTTGTTCCCCTTCTCTTTTAAAAAAACTCTATTTCAATTTTTTCTTCATTTCTTCTTTTTCAATCTGCTTTCCCTTCCTTCTCTACCCTCTCTTTCCATCTCTCGCTCCTCCTCTCATTTTTAAAAGATCTTTTGTTTTAAATTATTATAGAAATATGACACTTTTCTTGGCAATTCTTAGCCATAGCTATCATTTATTGATGCTACTATTTGTCTAGGAACACTACTGTCTCCTTGTGAAATGGATAATCAATAGATAAGACACCTTAAACAACACCTTATAGACATTCATTGTCTCCATTCTAAGTGGTGGCCACTCATGGACTACGGAAATGCACATCTTCCTCTTTTCTAAAACCAAGCTCCAGACTGCCTTCCCAAACTGATCACCAACTTTCAGCAGCAGTCTTCTCCTCTGCCCCAGTAGCCATGTAGAAGCCACCCCTGCACAGCTGTCTGGCTTCTCTGTGCTACTTTGCTCCAGCATTTGGCAGCTACAGTAGCAGCTGATCCTGACAGCTACTTAAGGGCAGCTGCCCAGATCATAGGCCCAGAATGATCTACACAAAGTGGATGCTTATAAGGGGTATGTGGGCTGACTAAGATCACAAACAAAACCACTGTAACTAAGTCAACATAGAAGTTCTTTGAACGGAAGTTGAGAAAAAGAGAGTGGTTGTAACCTCACAAGGGCTCCACCCTTCCTTTCTGATCTAAGGGAAAATTTATGTTGAAGAGAAAGAAATATGCCTTTTCATCCTCATTCAAAGCCACATTCCATCAATACTGTCATGTGGACATCTGCCCAGGGATAGACCAAGACCTGTCTATTCAGTGATTGGCATCCACTATCAAGTGCCAAGTAAGAGAAAGGGCTTTCCCCTTCACATGATCCTCTGACTTGTTATAGTGCGGTTGCTCTTGCTTAATTTCATTTCCAGTGTGCTGGGGGGGTTCATACTTCTTTGACTTTGTATACGTAGCACTCTATGTCTGGAATGTCATTACTCCCACTCTCCATAAAGAGTATGAGCAAACTCATACTCTTTTGAGAGTGAACTCAAGCAGTCACTCCCTTTTCAATGGAATCTTTGACACATTTCTAAACTCCTCCTTCATCTTGTACACATTCTCCTGCCCTGATATAAAAAAGCATATTGAGTTATATTTATGTATTGCTGTGACTGTTCTCCATGACAGACACTTTGATATTGATAACCACCATGCCATTTATCTTTGTGTCTGCAGAACTAAGCAGAATGCCTGGCCACTGGTATGTTGCTGGATAGGAAATGATGAGGAGGGACAACAGGAGTCTGAAAGCCTCTGAGTAGTCAGGCATTAACCGGAGGGCATAAGAAACTAAAGACCAACAGAGTGTTTCCTTTCTCTTTTGTGCCTCTTATTGGTGGACAAAAATGAGTTCATTTAAGTAGTGGTAACAATAGCAAGGAAGGGATGATCTTTGAATAATTTTTTGTGGATATAAAAGCCCCTCATGCTTTCATTTAAAAGCTAAATATTCTTACTGGCCCACACAGGAAATATCTCCGGAAATCATGTTTCAGTTCAGCCTCTGCTCCCATTCAACCGCAGTTTCAAAGCAGTACAGATTCCACTTAAGACTGAGAAAGCAAAACATTGTTCATACAACAGCAAAGGTTCTTTTTTGGCTCAACTTTCTTCCAAAGAACTTATAAGTAAGATATTTCTTATGTCCCATGGGAGTTCCTTAGGGCCAAGACTGTTTGTGGACAAATATTTCCTTCCTACCTCAAAACTTCTCACACAAGGACTTTCCAAGTGTCTGGCCTGAGGAGGTACTTGACTGAGATGATCAATGAGTGAATATATTAAAAGTCTGTCTTTATTTCCAAATTCAAAGCTCAATAGTACCTAACATGTTTAGGTAATCTAAAGCCCTCTGCCAAATCCCCATCTCTCATTTTTAGGTGAGTGGGTGAGGTTACAGGGGACTTTCCTATATCTATGCTAGGACACAATCATATGAGATTTTCATAGATCTTGGAAGAAGAAAGATCTGATATAAAGTTTCCTGTAGTGACCAGCAATTACTACGGTGTTCACCAAAAGTCAGAACCAAACCTCGACTACCATTTTGTTGACTCTTTGAAACTTCATTAGCTATAGCACATGAATTGGAAATTATCATTGTATCAAGATTTGTGGATTGCTTTTCATAAGCACATTTAATATTATATTTATCAATATTCATGTTTTGTATACCAAGAATAAGTTAATTTGGGGGAAACCTGAAGATCACAGTATTCTTTCTGCTCTTTGAAAGTCAACATACTAACTATCCTTAGTGATATCTAGCCTTCACCTCTTACAGTACATTTGCATAGCATATCTTGTGTTATGATTTTAGACATGCTTCCATATAGTGCCTCTTTACTTTTGAAAATTTCTCAAATGAGAAAGAGCTACATCTCCCAGCTGCCGTTCTAAATGGCTCTAACTGTGAGTTTTCTTCCCACTTTGAAAATCACAAGACCAATTTTCTAAACACAAAATCACATAGGAAATCTCCCCAACTTCATCTCACACAGAAAACTCCAGGCACCAGAAACTACCATACACAGTAAATAATTCACATTCTGTAGTAATTTAAGCATGTAAATTGCTAGACCCAAAGAGATATTAGATAATGGGAAACTGGTTAAGTCAAAGTATTTCTGACTTGACTGCCTATTTGATGTTACTAAGATATTGCTGATCTTTTTTTACTTGCAGCACTAAATTGTTGTGAAATAAGAGATTTTAAAGATACTAGAGAGTTATATGGAGACTCCTAAAAAGCTACCTTACCCTACATAGAATTGTTCAGAGCTTTACACTCAAACCATTTTAAAAAGTCATCAATCTTACCTTTCACAGGCACCTTGCCTCAGTCCTTCAGGTAGGATTTAGTTATTATTTTTGAGGTGGCCACAACAAAACTGGTAACACAGATGTCCAGGCTATTTGTGTAAAAGGAGAAGTAAAGGAAAAAAAATGTGATCGTACTCTGACGACAGGAAGCCAAATGAGAAGAGGGAGGAAGTGAGGCTGAGTCTACCTTCTTAGCCTCAGAGATTCAACCCATCCCCCAGCTTTTTAGAAGCTTCCTCCCGCCCTAAACTAGTTTCTGTGAAACAAAGTAAACTTGAAGACCAAGTTGGTTCAGGCACTAATCTGAGAGTCCTGGTGCATTATGGGGTAATTTGGGTGATGATTTCTGTCTAGAGAAGAACAGTGATTCTCAACCAACATGGCATCTCAGAATTACCTGTGAAACTGTGCCAGAATAGCTATTCTTGGCCTTGCCACAAGAGTTTCCCATTCAGGTTCACTGACACTGGAGGAAAATACTAAATCAATATTTATGTTTTCTAGGACTAAGACTTAGAAATGTCTTTTTAAACATACTCATCTCTCTCCCCACACTCTCACCAGTGGACTTCACACACTCTCTAAGACTCACTTTGATTGGACATCACTTTCAGACTTCTCTGTCTCAAAAACAAGCTTGTCCTTATGTGAGGATATTGTCAGAGATGGTCCCCAAGTCATAATTCAAGGTGCATCAGTAGAAATGATTTGGTTAGTAGAGGGAGCACAAGATTGAGAGAACAAAGATCTGGGTTTCAGTCCTAGCTTTATTTCTGCTAGCTGTATCAAATCTCAACCTCTCAGCCTCAGTTTATTAATAGTAACATCTAATAATAATCCTACTCCTGTTATATCTTCTTCACCTATAGATGAGAAAACAAAGCCTCAAACAGATTAGATAATTTACCCAAGATTGTATAACTAAGAACTGGCAGAACTAGCCCCAAAATTCAAAGTTACAGACAATGCTATTTGGGAAACATTGTGAAAGGGAGATTTTGACAAACATGTTTCTACTTTCAGCTCTACTACTGAAATTGCATCTACTGGATTTTTTTTTAGAATGAAAAGGTCAAGGGATTTGGCAACAACTCAAATATATTACTAGCCAATGGTGAAATTCAGAACCAATCACTGAGCACCAATTTCTTTATCTGATAAAGGAACAGATGGATGACATTCTCTCCAGTGCTTGACTTGGAAGCACACATCTGAGAAAGTTAATTCTCTTCCTCTTCCTTCACTTTGAGACATTCAGATTCTGAAGTAATGCATAATGAGGGCTGACTCCTGGGGGAAACTGAGTTAAACCAAGATAAAAATTTGGCTTTTTTGTTTTCTGTTTGTTTGTTTATTTGAGGTGCTGGGGATCAAACCTAGGACCTCATACATGCTAGGCAAACACTCTACCACTGAGATACACTCCAGCCCCAAAAGGTTCTTTATGGCAGAGTTTATATTTACTAAGCATGGAATGTACTACTCATATTTTCCCAGACTTATTTGACCATGAAGCAGCATGTGTGTGTGTGTGTGTGTGTATGTCTGTGTCTGTGTGCGTGGTTTCTCTCAGGGAACATTCTTTCAGCATAACAGCTAATTAGGAAATGCTATTATAACGTCTCCTCTACAGGGCTGCAATCACTGCCCCTTACTCAAGGCTGCTGCCAACTGATGTATGAACTGAGGGAACTTCTTGTTGGGCCCACATTTTCTGTTATCTTGCCCATTTTGTGTCTTCAGTGACTGTCTCTCTGATCCAAAGATTCACAAATCTACTTTATATATACAATGCAAACTTTCACTCAAGTTCCACATACATATGTATACTCACATGTCTCTCAGGCATTTCAAATCTGGTATCTAAATTCAGTTCTGTAAGCTTGGCCTCCACACTCAAACCTGCTCTTCTCTAGGCCTGCGCCATCCTAGGGAAGAGTTGTCTAGCCTTCTAGCAGACCAAATCAGGAAGCACATGTCCTCTTAGGTTACTATCCCTCCCATCATTTGTTATCAACCACAAAGTTCTGTAAATCATACTACATATTACCTAAATATTCTCAAATCAATTACTTTTCTCTAATTCCACAGACACTGCACTAGGCCTTATCTCTTACCTGAGTTTTAGGATCCCAGCCTCCTTCAAGGCCAGCTTAGAAATTTCCTCACTCTGGACAGGAAGAGAGCCTTCTAAAACAGAAATTTTGTACATCACTCCCCATTTTAAAACTCTCAATTGGCCACTTACCCACCCCCATGTTTTGCTACACCAAATGATAACACTGCAGCATTCCCTTGAGTTGCTGTAACAAATCAATCTTTTTCTCTTTCTCTCCCTCCCTCCTTTCTTCTCCCTTCACTTCTCCCTCTCTTGGTTTCTCTGCTCTTTTATTCTCTGTCGAGAATATATTCTCACCTCAAATAATTCCTACTCATCCTGAGCATCACTGTTCCTCCAGACAGCCCTCTAAACAGCACCAGTTACTCCTGGTACATGTCCACGTTGCCCATCTGCATCCTTCATCCAATGCCAGTAATTAGTTTTCATTGTCTGTTTCTCCACTATACTCCAATTTCTGTAGGTTCTGTGTTCTGTGGATATCAAATGACCTTGCTCATCACTGTAATTTTAGGGCCTAGCATTTTTTCTGGGTACATAAGAGTCACTCTGTAAATATTGGAATAGCTTCAGATAACATGTGGAGAGAGTGAGAGGAAGAAAAACAGAGATAGTATAAACATCAATGAAGGAAGAATTTTTTTTAAATCTTAAGAATATCAAGAAGAATATCTCAAAGAAGAGTTGATCATAGACAGGCATGGTGTCACATGCCTGTAATCCTAGCACTCAGGAGGCTAAGGCAGGAGGATTGCTGTGAGTTTGAGGCCAGCCTGGACTACACAGAGTTTAAGGCCAGACCAAACTACAGAGTGAGACCTTGTCTCAAAAAAAAAAAAAAAAAAAAGACAAAGAAAAAGAGTTGATCATGATAAAAGCGTATGGCCATATATACAGAGAAAAATTTCCTTTGATGTATTTTCTCCATCACTCAGTGAAAAGGACTGACCCACATGCTTAACAACCAGATGGCTATGGCCTGGGAGTTGAGGTGGGGTAGAAAATTGTACACGCAAGTATATCTAAATTTCTGACCATGAAGATTTACAATCCATTTGGAGGAACAAAAGAAATATAAGTGGAGAGTAAGATAATGTCACAGTATTCCATGTGATTAAAGAATCCAAAAGAATGTTCAGAAGCATTTTTTAAAAGAAAATAAAAGGGATTTAGCAGAAGTTATGATGCCTGATATATTGATCAACTATTATAGGTGATATTGTAACCTGGGTGTTTAGGAGACTTGAACTTGGCCAAATGAAAAGCGGGACTACAAATTACTGATGCTTCATTATTATGCAATAGTACTCGCCAAGGTACATCTTGAATGCACAAAATCTTGAATGGACATATTAAGATCATTAGAGTCCCATTTAGGTCTTTTTCCCCTACAATTTCTAGTTAACTGAGTTTAACTGCTTTTCTTATCAGAAAATAATCAATATTGAAATAAAGAGAACACAAAAACAAAAGAATAAAAGAATAAAAGAAAAGAATAAAAAGAAAAGTATTAACCCAATTGGTTGAAAACGTATGTCCACAGTAAAACTTAGAAACAAAAGTCCATAGCAGCTTTATTCATAGACATCGAAAAATGGGAAGCAAGCATCATTTCCTTTATGGGAGTGTGAGTAAATTCACTATGATATATTTGGAAATTATTATTTGTCAATAAAAATGAGCTATAAAGTCATTAAAATGTATGAAGGAAACTAACACATATTGCTAAGTGAAAGTAGCCAATCTGAAAACAGTACACACTGTATTACTCCAACTAAGTGCCATTTTGGAAAAGTTAAAACTACTGAAACAATAAAAGGATCAGTGCTTGCCAGGGATTTGGAGGCAAGGATGAACAGGTGAAGCAAGGTAGATTTTTAGGATGATAAACTATTCTATATGAAACTGTAGTGGTGAACACAACATTAGGCATTTAACAAAATTTCAACCACAAATAATGAAACTTTAATGCGAACTGGGGTCC
Source organism: Erethizon dorsatum (assembly GCA_028451465.1). Classification (NCBI taxonomy): domain Eukaryota; kingdom Metazoa; phylum Chordata; class Mammalia; order Rodentia; family Erethizontidae; genus Erethizon; species Erethizon dorsatum. The sequence continues at coordinate 84,748,513 of CM051829.1, forward strand.
ATATACATAAGTGATTTATGTAACTAATTTCAAATAAATTAATATATGGAAAATATGCAATTTTTTATTATAAAAAAGAAAATTATTAAAGTATTCACAGAATTTTATTGCTATTATAGTTACATCACATAAAACTTAGGTGCTTAGTGATTCTAACATTTGGTTTCACATTACCTGAAAATGTCTGGGGTTTCAACAAAAATATATTAAAAATGAATTAAAATCTAGGCTTCAGAAATTAGATATACACACATCACGGGACCAGCAACCAGCCCGGGAAGAATCCAGGAGACTGGCAACTCCCCCTACATTGCAGAACCCAGCAACAATCCAGACAGAAAGAATCCAGGTGACTGGCTCCCCCCCTACATCAGTGGGACCAGGCAAATGGGGGAAGGCTAACCACACAGTAGGACCCCAACTAGGGTGCACACAATGGACAGGCAGGACTAGTGGCATGGAAAATCTGATGCAACATTAACAATATGAGCCAAAAGGTGGTAAGTTAGGTGAACCAAACTTGTGCTTGGGGACAAAGACACATGGAATAGAAACAGATGGGAGGGGCTGCCACTTTTTAAAAAAATTTTTATCTTTCTTTTTTTTTTTTCCTTTTTTCTTTACTTTTTTTCTTATAGTTTTTTCTCTTTTTGAAATGGCTGGGGAGAACTCCAGCCACAGAAAACTAATCCAATCCCCCAAACCCAGAGACAAAGTTCAGATAATCTCTTGCTTACTCCTTCATTCTTTCTTTATTGCCCTCTTCTCTAGTTTCCCAAAGCTTGCATGATCATCCTTTGTCCTCCACCCTTGCTTCTGCTTCCTTTTCAGTTATATTTGTTTTATCCACTAACCTTCTTGAATTTCCCCACCACAGGGTAAAACCACTCTACCAAGGGGAAACACTTTGCATACAACCTCTTAATTTATGATCAGTTCTGTTATATAACTGTAGGTTTTGCTCCTATGGTTTAAGGTACAAAATTAAGAGTTCCCACACTTTGTCAGTTTCTAAACTGTGCATGATGCTCTTGTTATTGTTAATTATACTGCTTTACTAGGATGTCATATCTGTTGTAATCAGCTGTTCTTCCTTCCATAAACTAACTGGGATGCTCCGAGGTGATAACCTCCCCAAAGCTCAACACCAAAGGACTGGGGACTGAGCCAAACAGATACCAGCATTTCACTCTTAATTAATTAACCTAGGACCTCCTACACACGGAAGACATCCCTGAAGAACATACTTTTCCTAGAGAGGCCTTGATACTAGTGATATAGCTACCTACTACAAAAACTTACAAGGATCAACATAGAAAACAAAATAAAAAAATTTTTGAAATAGAAAATGACAAGATGTAGAAGCAAAATGCAATCTCAGACCTCCAGCCTACCCAGAACTAGTCTGGGAGACATCGAGATAGAGGAAAATGAATTATACACACCAGAAATTTGTGAAATGATAGCAACCAAAGAAAAGAAACAAATCCATGAGGCTATAGAGTAAATCAGATCAGATACAATCTCCCAGGTAAAAAAAAGAAATGACAACCATAATGCAAGAATTGCTCAAGAACTCTAGAGTGGATGTGGACAAAGAAAAATAGAGGATCAGGGCCGGTGAGATTGCTCAGTGGCTTAAGAGCCTGCCCGCAAGCCTTGAGGGCCCGAGTTTGACTCCAGGAGCCCACATATGAAAAAGGGGCGGTGATATCACTCAGCGGCATGGGAGCCTGCTGGCGTGTGAGGTCCTGAGGTCGACCCCCCGGTACCCACAAAAAAAAGAGGATCATAGGAAAATGATAGAAACCTTGAATGAACAATATAAAAAATGAACAAAATCCATGAAGCAGATTAAATAGGTATCCAGGAAATTAAAAATTCCATTGAAAGCTGGCAAAACCGCTAGAACAAAACTGAAGACAAACTTTCAGACCTTGAAGACAGAATTGCAGCTAGTGATCATGAAAGAAAAGATCCCTTAAAAATAACAATTGAGGGGGCTGGCGAGATGGCTCAGCAGCTTAAGCGCCTGCCCCGCAAGTGCAAGGGCCCGAGTTCGACTCCCGGAACCCACATACGAAAAATGGGCCGGTGATATCGCTCAGTGGCACGGGTGCCTGCTGGCGTGCGAGGTCCTGAGGTCAACCCCCCAGTACCCACACAAAAAAAAAAGAAAATAACAATTGATCAGGAAACAACAATTCAACAGCTGCAAGATGATGCAAAGAAAAATAAGACTGATTGGTGCCATTTGAAAAAGCAGGAGTGAACACAAATGACATAAAAAGACTATTTGTAGAAGCAATAGCAGAAAATTTCCCAAGCATAGGTACAGAATCTGACATACAGATATATGAAGCATAGAGAACTCCAAATACCCATGACCAAAATATAATAATATTATATATAATATTATTATACAGACATATAATATCATTATTATTATATTATTATTACAGACATATTATAATCAAGTACCCACAAATTTAGCACAAGAAGAGAATATTAAAAGCTGTGAGAGAAAAGAAAGAGATTGCCTATAAAGGAAAGCCCATCAGAATCATGGCCAACTTCTCATAAAAACCCACAAGTCAAGAAGACCTTGGAAGGAAGTATTTCAAGTCCTGAAAGAAAATGACTTCCAACCCAGGTTGATATAACCTGCAAAACTATCTTTCAAAATTGATGGAGAAATAAGATACTTGCATGACAAGGAACAACTGAAGAAATTCATGATGACCAAACAAACCCTACAAAGAGTACTGAAAGATGTTCCCAACAGAGATAAAAATGACCACAATTTTAAGAACAACAACAGAAAGAAACCACCAAGCAGGGCAAGCAATTAAACAGAGAGAAAAGCAAGAAACCAACAGCAGGAAAATAACATGACAAAGATAAGCCAATATCAGTTATAACCACCAATGTAAATAGCCTCAATAAACCAATCAAAAGAACCAGACTGGCAGAGTGGATCAAGAAACAAGATCCAACCTTTTGCTGCATAAAAGAAACACATTTACCTCAGAAATAAAATCATAGACTGAAAGTCAGAAGATGGAAACCAATACTCCATGCAACAGGAACCCAGCAAGAATCTGGGGTAGGTATTCTGTTTGCAGACAATGTGAACTTCAAACCAAGAATGATCAAAAGAGGTGAAGAAGGTCACAACATACTTGTTAGGGGAAAACTTCAAGAGGAAGAGCTAACAATCATAAGTATATATGCACCAAATAGGGAACACACACACAACTGTATAAGACAAATATTAATAGACAGTAAAAATCAAATAAGCAATAACACTATTGTAACAGGGTACCCATTGTCACAAAGAGATAGATCAACTGGACAAAAAAATCAGTGAAGAAATAGCAGAACTGAACCAAACCTGTGAACAAATAGACTTAGTACATGTTTACAGAGTGTTCCATCCAACATTAGAATATGCATTCTTTTCAGCTGCACATGGGATGTTTTCTAAAATAGACAAAATACTACTCATAGAACATGCTTAATGAAATGCAAAGGAATTGAAGTTATCCCATGCATATTATCTGACCTTAGTGCAATATAATTGGAAATTAATGGCAAAAGAAACCACAAAAACTCCATAAAAACATGGAAATTAAAAAGCACCATCCTGAACAACCAATGGGTCATGGATGAAATTAAACTGTATCTACAATTAAGCAAAAATGCAAATACAACACACCAGAACCTGTGGGATGCAATCAAAGCAGTCCTAAGAGGGGACTTTATAGTGGTGAATTCTCACATCAGGAAAACAGAACGAACACAAATAAACAGCCTAACGTTGCATGTCAAGCCTCTAGAAAAAGAAGAGCAAGTCAAGCCCAAAACCCATACAATGGAGGAAATTATAAAGATCAGAGCAGAAATTAATGCAATGGAGACTAAGAAAATAATACAAAGAATTAGTGACTCAAAGAGTTGGTCCTTTGAAAGAATAAATACAATTCATAAGCTCTAGCCAACCTTATCACAAAAAGGAAAGAAAAACTCAAATTCATTCATTGAGGAGTGACAAGGGTGAAATCAATACAGATCTTGTGGAAATTCAGATCATCAATAACTCCTTTGAAAATCTTTACTCTCACAGGATGCAAAAATACAGAAGAATTGAACAGATTCCTAGATATGTATGAACTACCAAAGCTGAATCAAGAATAGACAAAAATTATGAATAACCCAATAGCAGATCCTGAAATTGAAAATGTAAATAAAATCTTACCAACAAAGAAAAACCTAGGTCCTGATGGATTCACTGCTGCATTCTACAAGGAATTCAGATAAGACCTAATGCTGCTTCTTTGCAAAGTCTTTAATGAAATTGTAAGGGAAGCAAACTCCCTAAATCATTCCTGGAGGCAAGTATTACCATGATACGAAAACCAGAGAAAGACCTAACCAAAAAAGAAATACAGTTCAATCTCCCTAATGAATATTAGGGAAATGGAAATATCCTCAATAAGACACTAGAAAAGAGAATGCAGCACATCATCAAGAAGATTATACACCATGACCAAAGGGGATTCATCCCAAGAATACAGGGATGGTTCAACATACACAAATCAATAAATGTAATACACAATATCAACAGAGCCAAGGACAAAAATCACATGATCAACACAAGAGATGCAGAAAATCTTTTGATGATGTATAACACTCATTCATAATTTAAAAAAAACCCTACAGAAAATTGGAATAGATGGCCTTTATCTCAATCTGATACAAGCCATCTATGAAAAACTAGAAATCAACATCATTTTAAATAGACAAAAACTGAAAGCTTTCATGCTAAAATCAGGAAAAAGACAAGACGCCCACTATCACCACTCCTATTCAATATAGTTATGGAAATATTTGCCAGAGCAATTAGATAAGAGAGAAAAATAAAAGGAATAAGCATAGGAAAGGAAGAGGTTAAATTATCATTATTTGCAGATGACATGATACTCTACATATAAGACCCCAAAAACTCCACCAAAAGACTTCTACATTTAGTAATCAGATTCAGTACTGTAGCTGAATACAAAGTCAACACTCAAAAATCAATAGCATCCCTGTACACAAAAAACAAACTCACATAGAGAGAAATTAGGGAAACCACACCCTTCACGATAGCATCAAAAACTGAAATACCTATGAATCAATCTAACAAAGGAAGTAAAAGATCTATATATTGAAAATGACAGTCTTCTGAAAAAGGAGATTAAAGAGGATATCAGAAAATGGAAAGATAAACACTGCTCATGGGTGGGAAGAACAAATACAGTGAAAATGGCCATACTCCCAAAACTGTTACACAGATTTAATACAGTCCCAATTAAATACCACTAGCATACCTCACAAAACAAGAGGATACATTCCTAAAATTCATTTGGAAACAAAAGATACTGAGAAGAGCAAATAAAATCCTGGGCAAGAAATGCAAGGCAGGAGGCATCACAATCCCTGACTTGGAATTATCCTACAAGACCACTGTGATAAAATCAGCATGATACTGGCAAAAAAACAGGCCTGAGGATCAGTGGAACAGATTAGAAAATGGAGACACAACTACAAACACACTCAGCCACCTTATCTTTGACAAAGTGCCAAATGTGTTCACTTGAAGAAAGACGGCCTTTTAAATAAATGGTGCTGGAAAAACTGGCTCTCTGCATGATGATGACTAAAACTAGACCCATGTCTATCACCATGCACTAAACTAAAGTGAAAATGGATCAAAGATCTAAATATTAAAACAGAAACTCTGAATCTACTGGAAGAGATAGTAGGTAGAAATCTTGAACACATAAGTGTAGGCAGAGAGTTCATGAACAAAACCCAAACTTTAAAGAAAATACTTCAAAGTATCAACAGCTGGGACCTCATCATATTAAAAATCTTTTGCACACCAAAAGAAATCACCAACAAAATGAAAAGACAGCTCATAGAATGGGGAAAAATTTTAGCCAATTGTCCATCAGACAAAGGACTTCTATCTAGAACATATAAAGAAATGAAAAAAATCAGGTCCCCCAAATTCAAAGACCCAATCCAAAAATAGGCATTTGAGATGAATACACACTTCTCAGATGAAGAAACACAAATGCCAAATAAATATATGAAAAAATGTTCAACATCATTTGCCATCCAAGATATGCAAATTAAAACAACACTGAGATTCCAACTCTCCCCAGAAAGAATGGCAATCATCAAGAAACCAACCAATAACAAATGCTGGAGGGGCTGTGGGGAAAAAGGAACCCTTTTCCATTGTTGGTGGTAGTGTAGACTCTTGCAACCACTGTGGAAATCAATGTAGAGATTCTTCAGAAAGCTAGGATTAGAGGCCCCATTCGACCCAGCTATTCCCCTTCTGGGTATCTTCCCAGAAGAATTAAAAACATACCACAGTGATATATGTGCACCCATGTTTATAGCAGCACATTTTGTAATAGCTACATCTGGGAAACAACCCAAATGCCCATCAACTGAGGACTGGATAAAAGCAATGTGATATTTTTACACAATGGAGTACTACTCAGCCATAAAGAAAAATAAACTCAAGACTTTTGTACATAAATGGATGCAACTTGAGAGCATACTCATATGTGAAACAAATCAGACTCCCATATGTAAACATCATATTGTCTCCCTGATGTGAGAAATTGAAAGAGTAAATAAGATCTAAAATGTACAATAGATATTGTGAAATGGGCAGAAACTGTTTAAAAGGAAAAAGGAATGGGGGAAAGGGGAATGGAAGGAAGGGAAAAGGAAGAAAATTGCAAGTTGGCGATACTATTAGTGTCTTTTAGTTTATTGAAAAAGAAGTGTGCTAATATCAAATGGAGAAATTTTTATGCCAATATCTTTTTCTCTGAATAACTACTTTGAAGATGACAATGTGCAATGTATTAACTATTGTTATTTTCCTATTATTTTGTTATGAAATTCTGATTTACCTTTTCTGCATAAAATAAAAATAAGAAATTAGGTATATATTGGTATACTTAAATATATATATATATAATATATATATTAGCAATATATGTATCATATATCTTTATTTATCATATCATTCCAAGGCCTGAACCAACACATCACAGATATTGTTTTTAAAAAATGCACCAAACACTATGGCAGCATACATCTAGGACATGTAGTGCATGTAGAAGACTACCGTGAATACAGGATTTCATCTGTGTCACACTGGATTAAGCTGCAAAGATAAAGAGGTATCTAGTAGGTTATTGCAGGTATAATAAAAAAGAAATCCACCCAGAAGAGAAATACTGAATCATGGCATCTTAGAACTAGGATTATGTGATATAATGAAAATGTCAGAAACCTGGAAACCAAAAGACATTCATATAAATGCTTTGAAAAAAAATTATTCAGAATCTTTGAGGCTTTTCTTCATCTGCACCATAGGGGTAATTTGTACTTCATAGCCGAATAAGGAGCAAATGAGGAACTTTGTAGAGGTTTGTAAACTTCCATGTAAAATATGTTAGTTATTATTCTTAGTATATTCCTTGGAAAACATCTAACCAATTTTCCACATTTCTTAGATTTGAACTCTGGGAACTGAAGTGCTTAAGACACTGGTCCCTGACCTCAGCTTCATACTAGGAATAAGCAGATATCAGAACCCTCCACTCATTCAATGCTTTGGGGCAGGCAGACCCCAGGAGGATGCATAAGAAGTGGTATACTTGTGCTGCAGACTCTTTATTTCAGCATGAAAATTATGTATTTTTCTTATTAAGATCTTGTCTTTGAGCTCAACTGATTGAGATAGAAGAAACCACCAAAACCTGATGACTGTATCTCAGGCTAGATGGTCTTTTGTACTTTCTTCTCTTAACTCAGAGCAGGGGGATAGTTTTATCAAAAATAAAATGAAACAGCTACTCCCTGCAATGACAGGAATGTGTATAACACCTTCCTCATGCACCCTAATCTAGCCTTGACTGCACATCTACACCTACCTCCTTCCATTGCCAAAAGACTGAACAGCTCCTGGGACAAGATTCAGGAACCTAAATATTACCATGTACTATTCCCCTTTCTTCTTCTTCTTCTTTTTTTTTAATTCTAGAATTCTTTTTTTTTCTCATTGTTTTCTCTCCCCTCCCTACTTCCCTTCCCTTTTGGATGATTTCTTCCTATTTCACAATATCTATTATATATATTGGTCCTTATTTTCACTTTCAGTTTCTCACACCAGAGAGGCAATGTGATAGTTACATGTTTGTCCAATTTATTTCACTTAAAAGTATGGTACAGCCAATTACCTAGAAATATCTCCAGTTTATCCTTATTCATAGCAAAGTAGTACTCCACTGTATTAAAAAAACTCTTCTTTATCCATTCATCATTTGATGGGCATTTGGGCTGTTTTCAATTTAGCTATTACAAACTGTGCTATTATCAACATGGATGTGCACATATCACTCTGGTGTTGTGCTTTTAATTCCTTCGGGAAGATACTAAGGAGAATAGCTGGGTCAAATGGGAAATCTAGTCCTAGTTTATTGAGGAACCTCCGCACTGATTTCCACAGTGGCTGCACCAGTGTATATTCCTACCAAGAATGAAGAAGGGTTCCTTTTCCCCACATCCCCACCAGTATTTGTTATTGGTTGATTTCTTGATATAAGCCATTCTTTCTGGAGGGACATGAAATCTCAGCATCTCTTGAATGACCAGCGAGGTTGAACATATTTTCATATATTTATTTGCCATTTGTATTTCTTCATCTGAGAAGTGTGTATTCATCTCAGATGCCCATTTTTGGATTGGGTCTTTAAATTTGGGGTGTCTGATTTTTTCGGTTCTTTATATATTCTAGATATTAGCCCTTCATCTGAGGAAAAACAGGCTAAAATTTTTTTCCATTCTGTGGGTTGTCTTTTCACTCTGTTGGTGATTTCTTTTGCTGTGGAAAAGCTTTTCAATAAGATGAGATCCCAGTTGTTGATTCTCTGTAATATTTCCCGTGCAACTGGGGTTTTGTTAATAAAGTCTTTGCCTACACCTATGTCTTCCAGAGTTCTACCTATTTTATATTCCAGCAGATTTTTTGTTTCTGTTTTAATATTTAGATCTTGGATCAATTTTGATTTTAATTTATTGCATGGTGAGAGACATGGGTCTAGTCTACAGCATGCAGAAAGCCAGATTTTCCAGCATGATTTCTTGAAGAGGCTGTCTTTCTTCCAGTGGATGTGTTTGGCCACTTTGTCAAAGATAAGGTGGCTGACTGCATTTGGAGTTGTTTCTGCACCTCTAATCTATTCCACTGATGCTCAGGTCTGTTTTTTTGCCAGTACCATACTGTTTTTATCACCATAGCTCTGTAGCATAATTTCAAGTCAGGGATTGTGATGCACCCTCCCTTCCCTTTGTTGCCCAGAGTTGTTTTTGCTATTCTAGCTCTCTTCTCATTCCAGTGAGTTTTAGGAATGTTTTCTCTAGTTCTGTGAGGTATGTTCTGTGATAGTATTTTGATTGGATTGCATTAAATGTGTATAACAATTTTGGAAGTATGGCCATTTTCACTATGTTGGTTTTTTCCTACCCAAGAGCAAGGGATATCGTTCTATTTTCTGATATCCTTTTTGATCTCCTTTTTCAGAGTACCATAGCTTTCAGTGTAAAGATCTTTTACTTCCTTTGTTAGATCAATTCCTAATATTTCATTTTTTGGATGCTACCTTAAAGGATGTGGTTTCCCCAATTTCTCTCCCAGTGAGTTTGTTATATTTGTACAGAAATGCTATTGATTTTTCCTTGTTAACTTTGTACCTAGCTGGTGTACTGAATCTGGTTATTAAATCTAGAAGTCTTTTGGTGGAGTCTTTGGGATCTTCTATGTAGAGTATCATGTCATCTGCAAATAATGATAATTTAACTTCTTCCCTTCCTATCATTATTCCTTTTATTTCTTTCTCTTATCTAATTGTCCTGGCCAATGTTTCTAGAACTATATTGAATAGGAGTGATGATAGTGGACATCCTTGTCTTATTCCTGACTTGAGTGAAAGCTTTCAGGTTTTGTCCACTTAGTATAATGTTGGCTGTTGGTTTGTCATACATGGCTTTTATCAGATTGAGATAAAGACCAACATTTCCAATTTTCTTTAGGCTTTCTTTTAATTATGAATGGGTGTTGGACTTTGTCAAATGCTTTCTCTGCATCTATTGAGATGATCATATGGTTTTTGTCCTTGGCTCTTTAATATGGTGTATTACATTTATTGATTACCTTATGTCGAACCATTCCTGCATCCTTGGGATGAATCCTAGTTGGGCTTGGTGTATAATCTTCTCGATGATTTGCTGCATTCTGTTTGCCAGTATCTTCTTGAGGATTTTTGTATCTATGTTCATTAGGGAGATTGGGCTGTAGTTCTCTTTTTTGATTGGATTCTTTTCTGGTTTTGCTGTCAGGAAATACTTGCTTCAAAGAATGATTTTGGGACCATTGCCTCCTCTTTAATTTCATTAAAGAGTTTGTGAAATAGCAGCATTAGGTCTGATTTCTGATAGAATTCAGATAGAACTCTGATTTCTTGTAGAATTCAGCAGTGAATCCATCAGGGCCTCAGCTTTTCTTTGTTGGTATGTTTTTAATGACATTTTCAATTTTACTGAACTGATATTGGATTATTTAGGAATTTTTATTTTCTTGATTCAGTGCTGGTAATTTATATGTATATATGAATCTGTCCTTTTCTTCCGTGTTTTTTGTCTTATTAGAATAAAGTTTCTTCAGGTAGGTATTGACAATTTTCTGGATTTCTGCAGGATACATTTTGATATCACGCTTTTCATTCACAATTGCATGAATTTGAGTATTTTCTTTCCATTTTTGATAACCTTTGTTAAGGGTTTATCAATTTTAGTTAATTTTTCAAAGAACCACTCTTCAATTCATTGATTCTTTGTATTGTTTTCTTAGTCGCATTTGCATTCATTTGTGTTCTGACCTTTATAATTTCCACCCCTGTACAAGGTTTGGCTTGACTTCTTATTTTTCTAGGTGCTTGAGTTCAACATTAGGTTGTTTATTTGAACTCACTCTATTTTCCTGACATGAGAATTCACCACTGTATATTTCCCTTGTAGACTGGCTTTCATTGCAACCTGTAAGTTCCAGTATGTTGTATCAACTTTATCTTTCCTTTGTAGATACTGTTTAATTTCATCTGTGACCCATCGGTTGTTCAGGAGGGTAGTATTTAATTTCCATGTGTTTATGGAGTTTTTTCATTTATTTTGCCATTCATTTCCAATTTCATTGCACTATGGCCTGATAATATGCATGGGATTATTTCAATTCCTTTGCATTTACTTAAGCATGTTTTATGGGCTAGTATGTGGTCTATTTTGGAGAGTTTCCCATGTGAGGTGAGTAGAATGTATATTCTGATATTGTGGGTTAAACAGTCTTGTAGACATCTACTACATCCATTTGTTCACAGGTTTGGTTAAGTTCTAATATTTCCTTGTTGATTTTTTTGTCCACTTCATCTGTCTATTTGTGACAGTGGGGTAATGAGTTCCCCTGTTACAATTGTATTACTGCTTATTGGTTTTTCATCTCCTTTAATGTTTGTTTTATATGGGTGGGTGCACGGGTATTTAGCACATATATATTTATGAGTTTTCCCTTAACAAGTATGTAGTGACCTTCTTTGTCTCTTTTGATCAGTCTTGGCTTGAAGTTCACTTTGTCTGCAAATAGAATATCTACCCCTGCTTTTTTCTGGGTTCCTGTCACATGGAATATTGTTTTCTATCCTTTGACTTTCAGTCTATGCATTTCTTTTTTAGATAAATGTGGCTCTTGTATACAGCATATTGTTGGATCTTGTTTCTTGATCCATTCTGACAGCCTTTTTATTTTGATTGGCTAACTGAGACCATTTACATTGATGATTATAACTCATGTATTGTCTTATCCTTGTCATATAATTTTTCTGGTGTTGCTTCCCATTTTTCCCCACTATTTAATTGCTTGTCCTGCCTGGTGGTTTCTTTCTATTGGTCTTCTTGGAATTTTGGTCTTTTTATCTCTTTTGAAAATATTGTTCAGCACATTTTGGAGTGTTGGTTTGGTGTTTATGTATTTCTTCTGTTGTTCTTTGTCCTGGAAGTATCTTATTTCTCCATTGATTTATAAATGATTTATTTCTTTTCTCTAACAGCTTTTAATAGTCTGTTCTTGTGCTGAGTTTCTGGAATTTTGACTATTATTTTCCTTGTTGTAGATTTATTTTGGTCATGGCTAGTTGGAGTTCTATATGCCTCACTTATTTATATGCCAAATTTTTTTCCATATTTGTGCAGTTTTCTGCCATTACTTCTGTGAACAGGTTTTTCCATTGTATTTTTGCATTCTGTTGCTTTTTCATTGACTTTGATCAATCTTGTGTTGTTCTTTGTATCATCTTGCAGCTGTTGGATTGATTTTTTATTGTCCCTTGCTCTTTTTCAGATACCTTTCTTTTTGTGGTTGCTAACCACAATTCTGTCTTATAGATCTGAATTTTTGTCTTCACCTTTGTTCAAGGTTTTGTATACTTTCAATGGAAATTTTAATCTCGGATATGTTTGAAACTGTTTCATGGATTCCATTTTTTCCTGTGTTGGGTAACCATGGTGTCCATCCTTTTCCTAAGCTCCTCCTTTTTTAAAAATCTGGGTCTACTCTACATTCACTGAGCAAGTCTTTCATTTTGATTGTCATTTCTTTTTCTACCTGTGATATTATTTCTAACTGATTTTCTCTATAGCCCCCCTTCATTGACTGTTTTGTTACTTCTGCTGCTATCATTTCATAAGGTTCAGGTGGGTGGCTTTTGTGGTGGATTAACTAATGGTCAACTTGTAACACCCAGCTGAACTGAGTCAGCATGGTTCTGGGTGTGGAAGACCCATCTAGATTGTTGCCAACAGCATAAAAGGAGAACTGGAGGGCAATATAATATGCTGTTGCTGGAGAAGCTTGTCACACTGGTTTTCTTGATATGAACTCAGCTGTTCTCATCAGAGGAGCTTGGATCCTAGCTGTCACTGAGGATGGCTCTGGTTCTCTTCAGGGAAGCTCTGGTCCTTACCTTGAGCTTTGTTTCATGGCTCCACTGCAGATATCTCAGCTTGCTGGCACAGATCCTTCACCCCACTGACACAGAATTTCTAGCTCCCACCACTGACCTTTGGGCTTTCCCAGGGCAGATCCTTGATAGAGACTCACATGAGACATTATTGTGGACTCTAAGCCTCCAACTGGTCTCATGGAGGACATTGCATGGGCTCAAGGTCTTCAGCTTGATTTACGCAGTACATTGATATGGGATCCAGGTCCTCAGCTGGATTCTTTGGGTCTCTAGTATGTGGACAGATCTCTTGCACTCTTCTGCATTTGACTTTTTGTGTGAATATTAGTCATATATATTATGTGTCCTGTACTAAATCTATGCCCTTGCAACCCCTGATTAAAACAACTTCTGATTTCCTCTATCACTTTGTCCCCTGGACTTGTGCTGGGTGGGCTGGAGATCTGATGCTGCATTTTATTCTATGTCTTGTCATTTTCTATTTTTAAAATTTATTTTGTTTTCTATGTTGATGCTTGTAAATTTCTTATGGTATGTAGCTTTAGTAGTAGATTAAGTCTTCCCCAGGAAATGTCTATTCCTCAGAGATGTCTTCTACGTGTAACTGGCTCTTGGCCTTTGTGTCTGTCCCAAGATCCTACCTTCCAATTTATTAGGGATGAGAAGTTGCTATCTATTTGGCTCAGCTCCCAGTTCTTTGGTACTGGACTATGGTGATGATTATGACCCCAGAGATTCACAGCATTGCCATACAAAGGAGAACAACTGATTACAACAGCTGTGACACCCTGGCTAAAGTAATACAATTAGTAATAACAATAGCATCAGGCATAGCCTAGAAACTGACAAACTGCAGTAACTATGAATTTGGTACCTTAATCATAGGAGCAAGATCTACAGTTATGTAACAAGATCCAACATAAACTAGGAACTTGTATGCAATGAGTTTCCCCTTAGTACAGTGATTTTACTCTGTGGGGAGGAAATTTTAGAAGGATAGGGAACAAAACTGAGAGATAAATGAAGAGAAATAATAGATGCAAGACTGGAGGACAAAGGGTGATCACCCAAGCTTTTGGAAACTGGAGCAGAGGACAGGAAAGAAAGAATGAAGGAGAAAGAAAAGAATATGGAAGTGAACCAGAAAAACTAGAGACAATGTTCACTCACATGAAAACATCAAAAAAATCAAGAAATATGCTTGAGAAAAGAGAGAAAGTAGATGAACTATACAAAACAGATAAAAAAGTAAAAACCTAAACAACTAAAAAACAAAACAAAACAAAAATTAAAAAAAAACAAAAATACCCCAACCAGAAAAAGGAAAGTGAAACAAAGAAAGAAAAATAGAAAACAAACAAAACCAATAAAATTCATCTGGTGTCCACAGTTCTGTGATAGTGTCCAAATCAGAGCCCAAAATTGTACCGCCATGTGTAATTAGTGCTGTGTACTGGTCTGATCTTGGCCTCCAATTGTGGGGGCTGGGGCCATGTTCAGCCAGCAACTTTCTCTGTGTCCCTAAGTGCTCTGCCCACATCTCCTTACTGTCTTTGTCTCTGTGTCACTCTCCCAGTTGCTGTGGTGTCCTCAGACCTAGACAGCCTGGGGCTGCTCCCACTCCCATGTACAGTTGCCTCCTCCCAGACCTTGCACAGCCTTCTCTGTTCACATTTTGAACCTTTCACACAGCTTGTCACAGGGTTGGGGGTTCTTATCACTGTTGCAGAGACAGCCCAAGCCTTCTCATTCCCCTTTCAATCTCCTCTCCAGTGAGGGTGAGTGCTGAACTCCTACTTGTTGCTCTGCAGCAGTCCAAGTCTGCTTAAATCCCATGTGTCCCTGTCCATTTCTCAAGCCACGGGTCACAGGGCAGGGAGGGTTGTGCTGTTCCACTCACTACTTTCCCTGCCTCAGCTGCAGTCCCTAACCTTGTTGTTGCTAGGAGTTCCAGTTAGCTGCTATGGTGCATGACAAAAAAAATTGGCAGCCTGTTGGAGAGGGAGCAGCTTCTTGATCACTCACCCCTGTGTGTGTTGGTGAAGTTTGCTGCCAGGATGCAGTGTCCTCTGTGTGGTGGAAGGCAAAATGGGCAAGGGACCTTATATCCAAAATCTATGCTGTGTGGCTTGATTTAGCCACATTTTTGTAGTCAATCTATTTTTTTGAAATTTCCCTGTGTGCAGGTGGCAGTTCCACTGGCAGCTCTGTAGGCTGGCTTGCCATTTTATAAAGTCCTACGTCGATTTTTAATTTGATCTACAAGCCTCTTATTTTGGATTGACTTTGGCATCAGGTTGTATGTCTCTCCCTTTCTTCTAATTACCTGTGTTTTTTGTTGATTTTCTCTGAGTGGCTCCAACATGGCTCCTCCTCTATTCAGCCATGTTGAATCACAACCATTCCCTTTTCTGCACAAAAGGAAGTTGGCTATGGATTAGAGCCTACTTTTGCAAGCTATCCTACACCTAAACCTTAAAGACCAGATGTGTCAGAATGAGACCCATGCTCACTGGAGATAGCCAGTGCTCCACAAGGATCAGCATCCTTGATAAGTTAGGCAGTCATTGGTAAGTGTTGCTTTGAGACTCAACTTGTATAAGACATTGAGGAGGCTGAAAAATACAGTGTTGATCACATACACTGGCTACTGTGAATAATGCTGCATTAAATATGGGAGTGCAAGTGTCCCTTTGGTATATTAATTTCATTTTCTTTGGATATATATCCAGAATTGAGATAGATGGAACATATTGTAGTTCTATTTTAGGTTTTTTTTTTCAAGAACATTTGCACTATTTTCTATAATGGCTGTACTAATTTACATTCCCACCAGCAGGATATTAGAGTTCCTCTTTCTCTGCATCCTCTTGAGAATTTGTTAATTTTTGCTTTTTTCTTTGACAATAGTCATTCTGATTAGAGTAAAATGTTATCTCATTGTGGTTTTGATTTGGATTTCTCTGATGACTAGTGATGCTGAACATTTTTTGTACATCTGTTGGCCATTTGTATGTCTTCTGTTGAGAAGTGTATATTCAGATCATTTGGCCATTTAAAAATCAGATAATTTATTTTTATGTTTTTGAGTTTTTGGAGTTTGATAATATTCTAGATATTAACCCACTGTCAAATGAATAATTGACAAATATTTTCTCCTGTTCAGCAGGTTGTCTCTTAACTCCACTGTTTCTTTTGCTTGGTGGGAGCTTTTTTGGATACTTCTGCTTGTTTATTTTAACACTTGTTTGCCTGTGTTTAGACAAAAAAAAACCATTGCCTATCATCTTGAAGTATTTCACTTACATTTTTTCTAATAGTTTCATAGTGTTCAGATCTTACACTTAGATCTTTCATCCATTTTGAGTTGGTTTTTGTCTATGGTTCACTCTTCCACATATGAGTATCCAGTTTTCCCAGCATCATTCATTGAAGATATTGTCTTTTTTCTAATCAACGAAGGTGTTCACCAGCAAAAGAATAGATAAAGAAAATGTGAGATATATAAATATATATAATATTATTCAGCCTTAAAATAACAAAAATCATCATTTGCAACCACATGGGTGGAACTGGATGATATCATGTTAAATTTAAAAAGGCACAGAAAAACAAATACTGCACGTTCTTATTCATAGCTGGGAGCTAAAAATGTTGATGTCATAGAAGTGTATAGAACAATGATTCCCAGAGGCTAAGAAGGGTGAGAGAAGTAGATAGAGGGGTGGGTAACAGACACAAAATACAATTAGATAGGAGGAAAAAATTCTCATATAGCACAATAGGGTGAGTATAATTCACAACTTCTTATATATTTTATATAAAACTAGAAAAGAGGAGCTTGTAGTCTTCCAACATAAAGAAATGAGAAGTGTTTAAGAAGTTGGAAATAATGATTACCCTATTTTTATCTTTTCACATTGCATACATGTATCTGATTATCTATACTACATAAATATATACAATTACTATGGTGTCAATAAAAAATAGATTGTAGAAAGTGCAATCCTGTTAACCGTGACTTACAAGATCTTCTACAGAAGCTTGTCAACCTGGGAGCTGTGGACTTCTCCAAATATTTTCTCCTATTCTCTCACCTGGAGTATACCAACTGTCCTTGATCTTACAGGGTATAAATTAGGCTAAACATGACCTCTATGATTTTGTATATTTTTATCTAGCAGAAAAGTAAGGGAAGCTATAAAGAAAGGAAAAGTCTACTGTGTGTGTGTGTGTGTGTGTGCGTGCATGTGCACATATATGGGAGCAGAAGTCTTTATTCAAATGAAGTTTTAAATAGAACAGCAATAAATGAGACAGATAGAAGCAGAACTGGTGAGGGAGCACAGGGTTGTGGTACAAAGTCTATTTACATTCTTTCTTTTTTTGGTGGCTTCTTAGGCACCTTTGCTCAACTTTAAAGATAAAAATACCACTAGTCCAGATGGGCAGATTTCAGTGTTCTTTGCCAGTGTTTAGAGTTTAATTCCAGTTTTGGGACCAAGAATGGGACTTGTTAAGTTCTATAGGTCTCATTTACTTGGAAGGAACTCTTCTTGGGTTTTACATTTCATTTTCATGTCTCAATGGAAATAGGAAGCCAGTTCTTACTCAATATCTTTCCTTCCCTACTTGAGAGGCTGGGAGTTGTGGCCTGCTGCTTAAGGAATAGGGGGAAATGCTTCTCCCACATGACAGCCATTTACTGACCACGAAAACCCTGGCACTTTTTGGTTTGAATCCAGGCTGAGACCTCGTAGGAGGTACTCTGTGGTGTGGGGAGCTAGTGAGGATTGCCAGTGCTCTGCTATGTGCTGTGATTATACTATACTCTCCCCTTGCTAAGTGCAACAAAATGAGAAGTTGTGGCACATACAAAGAGAAGTTCTTATGTGTCCTTGGGCAATGAGGAAAAACACTGGGCTCTCGGGTGGTGTGGCATGGGAGAGACAGGTCTGGATCAGAAGCAGTTATGCTCAATTCAAGTCTTTCTTCTACAATTGCCCAAGGAAATGCCACCAAATCCTTTAGGGAGTCATTTTACCATCTGTGAAAGAATATCGACTAGATGATTCATATGTTCTTCCTTGGCCTTAACAATTTTGTGTGTTTATCACTTTATAGTATCAAAAGGGAAGGGGTCCATGAGATCAAGGATGAGGGGTGAGGAGGAGTGTAAAGAGAAATAAGTAGAATAAAGATATGCCATGTACAGAAACACAATAACCTCAGTGAATATAAGCATTATATGCCATAAACATTAACTAAGATTAATAATACCAACAAGAATGAAAATAGGGAAATGGAAATTGACTAAGGAGGGAGGGAGGGGGAGAAAGGAGGGACAAAAGGGATAAAAAAAGAAACAAGTTGTATTTTATACATATACCCACTCCCCAAGATGATTGTAAACTACATGTACCAACAAATAAAAGAATGAATACCAAGAAAAGTAAGTTCCTACTAGAAAATAGTTTTGTCTAGGGTTTCAAGGAATAGGTACAAGAGCTCTTCAATTACTGAGCTCTTTTTGGAACAGCCGGCACATTGTACACATTCTCATTCAGCAGCAATTTGATAAGCATAGCATTTCCTCCCTCACAGATAAGATCATTGAGGTTAGTGATTTATCCAAAGCTTCACTGCTAGACATTGGCAGAGCTTAAATTCAACACTTTCCCATGACACAAAAACCTTCTCCCTTACTCAGTCGCTCCCTTACTCAGCTTCCCCCAAAGCTTACCTGACATTAACACTTGCTGAAGATGAGCCACCTGGGAATAATTGAAAGCTGACAACTTTTACTTTCAGTTATTTACCCTAAGATGATTTTTAAAATATTATCCCAGTTTATAAGAAATGTAAGAAGAGGATAATTCTCTCTTTATAAATCAAAACCTGAGTGTTTTTAGACATCCAATATAATGTCATAACCTCTATGAATGGTGAACATAATCTCTTCACTTGACTCAAGAGACAAGAAATGTTTAGGCAAGAAATAGTCCTGTCTTCAGTATTACAGAAGCATAATTTGTAGGAACAAGAAAAGGAGATAGGAAGTATCTGAGTGTGCTGACCTCAGCTTTTCTACTCTGAAGTCAATTCTGCTCTTTAGAATATCATAAAGGTAAGAACAAACTAACACTCACCACCTTACGTTTTAATTGGTGATATCATGTGCAGGGAGGAAAGGAAGTAGTACTTTATTAAAATAGATTTAGTTTTCAGAGAAGTTTTAAGTTCACAGCAAAATTGAGCAGAAAGTAGAATCTGCACATGCCCTCTGCCCCTACACATGCACAGACTTCCTACTATCAAAATATCATACTCAAGTGGTACAATTGCTATAACTAATGGAATTTCAGTGGCAAATCATTTTCATAAAATGAACAATTTACTCTTGGCATTACACATTGTATAGATTTGGACAAATTTATAATGACACATATATAATCTCAGAGTATCGTGTAGAGTAGTTTTACTGCCCTAAATTTCCTCTGTGCTATGCTTATTCATCCCTCCCTCCTGGTAACCACTGACTCTTTTATTGTCTCCACAATTTTGTCTTTTCAAGAATTTCATATAGTTGGGATCACAGAGATTGTAGCTTTTTCAGCACTGCTGCTTTCATTTAGTGATATGTGTTTAAGATTTCGCTGTGTTCTTTATGGCTCAATAATTCATTTCTTTTTAGCACAAAATAATATTATATTATTTAGACAATAGATAAACTATAGTTTTTCTATTCACATACTGAAGGACATCTTGGTTGCTTCCAAGTTTTGGCAATTATAAATAATGTTATTATTAACATCTGTGTGTGTACAATGTGTGTTTGTGTGTACTGTGTGTGTGTGTGTGTGTGTGTGGTACTAGGGCTCAAACCCAGGGCCTCACACACGCTAGACAAGCACTCCACCACTAGCTTACATCCCCAGTCCTTTTTATTTCTTTATTTTGAGACAGGGCCATGCTAAGTCATCCAGGCTAGCCTCAGGCTTGTAGTCCTATTGCTTCAGCCTTCCAGGTAGTTGAGATTGCAGATATGTGCCACCATGCCTGGTTATGCAGTATTTTTCGGTAAATAAGTTTTCAACTAATTTAAATAAATATCAAAGAGCGTGACTGCTGAATCATATCATGAAAGCGTGTCTAGTTTTGTGTGAAACTGCAAGGCCACCTCCCAAAGTGGGCTTATCACACCCTACCAACAATGACAGAGAGTTCTTGTTGTTCCGCATTCTCACAAACTTGGCGTTGCCAGTGTTTTGGATTTTGGTTATTCTATAAGTACATCATGGCCATTTTAACATTATCAATTTTGAAAAGGTATAATTTTGTATCTATATTTGTAGTTTTACATTAATTATTTGATATTTTTCTTTCCCCTAAGACTGTGAACTCAGCAAAGAACAGAGAATGCTTCTGCTTTTATCCATTATTTTATTATTTAGGTGCATTGAACATAGCAGACACTTGATGTGTATTTGAATGAATTTTGAACAATCTTACCAGTTTACTTTGAGTATATGATTTTGTATAAGAATCTAAGACTACTGGAGATGATGGAGCAGAATCTGATATGCTTAGACCATAACCTAGGACAGTATTCAACTAAGGCTGTCAGAACTCATCAGTGCCCACAGTCATCCTCAGAGGCATCTGGTCACCTGGTACAGCTCTTTCTTTTTGCATCATCTGAGGAAACCTGACTTCTTATTCAAGCACTTCTTCAGAGCTTCATGGATGTCTCTGTTTCTTAGGCTATAGATGATGGGGTTGAACATGGGAGTCAGGGTGCTGTACAGCAGAGAGCATCCCTTGTGCAATAGTTGGGAAGAGTTGGCAGAGGGCATGAAGTATGTGGCAATCAGTGTCCCATAAAATACCATGACCACAGTGAGGTGGGATGAGCACATGGAAAAGGCCTTTTTCTGACCTGTAACAGAAGGGATGCTAAAAATAGCAGTGATTTGGGCTGGTGAGATGGCTCAGCAGCCTAAGCGCCTGTCTGGCAAGCGTGAGGGCCCGAGTTCGACTCCCAGAACCCACATACAAAAAAAAGGCCAGTGATGTCACTCAGCGGCACAGATGCCTGCTGGCGCATGAGGTCCTAAGGTCGACCCCCGGTACCCACAAAAAAAATAATAAAAATAAATAAAAATAAAAATAGCAGTGATAATGCAGGAGTAGGAGACCATGATGAGGAGAAATGGAAGTAGAGTCACTGCTGATGAGGTGACAAAGGCAGTGGTCTCAGTCAGTGAGGTGTCCATGCAGGAGAGATGGACCAGAGGGGTGAAGTCACAAAAGAAGTGATCAATTTCATTAGGTCCACAGAAGGTTAGTGGACACAGCAAGACCGTGTTGGTTGATGTCAGGAGGGAACAGCAGAGCCAAGATCCAGCAGCCAGCCTGATGCAGAAGGAGCCGGTCATGAGGATGGGGTAGTGGAGAGGTTGGCAGATGGCCAGGTAGCGGTCATAGGACATCACAGCAAGCAAGAGGCACTCAGTTGCAGCCAGAGAGCCAAAGAAGTAGAACTGTGCCAGGCAACCAGCCACAGAGATGGTCTTCTGTTCAGCTATGATAATCAGTAACATCTTGGGAACAATGTTGGAGGTATACCAGATCTCCAGAAAGGACAAGTTTAGCAGGAAAAAGTACATGGGGGTGTGGAGTGTATGGTTGATCACAACTAAGAGGACAATGAGGATGTTTCCAGAAATAATCAAGATGTAGAAAACTAAAAACATCATAAAGAGGGAAATATTTAGGTGTAGGATGGAAGAGAATCCTTTAAGCACAAATTCCACTATCATTGTTTGTTTTTCCTGGGATGGACTCACCATACCTCAGGTGCCCTAGAAGCAGAACATCCAGTGATAAATTATGAAAAATGTAGAAGGTTCTAGCTTACACAGAGAAAAATACAGACAGTGAATGGTTTTTTATTCCTCATTCAGGTTTTCAGATTTTTTATTTGAATGAAAAGAGACCACCTTTTTATTTCAAGGCCTAATATGGGAAAGAAAATAATTTGGAACAGAACCGGTGCTTTCAACATCGACCTCCAACTTCCCCTACCGTGTATCTTCATTTCATCTGGAGCAATGCCAGTCTTTAGAGAAAGCAGGAACAGAACAAAGGGAAAGAGAAATAGGAAGGTAGGAGGACAAAGAAAGAGATGGAGAATCTCCTACTGTATGTCCTTCTTGAGTATCTGGTAATCTGAGTATTTCCAGAAAGATTTAAAAGGGAAGAGGGGCAGAAAGGAAGATGAGGTGCACACCCAGAGATTTTGCAAACTCTCAGACAGCCACAGATTCAAAACAAAGAATCTCTCCCCTTTACCTTAACCACTCTGTACCTTAAGGGAAATGACCATTTATCATGTCAAATTTATTTTCCTCTCCTTCCTGCTTCTCAATGAATTTGGAAGTTTCTTCTTTCTATTTTTCTTTCCACAGCATTAGCAAGAGAAAATCTTGTGGTTGTGAGGTTTGAGATTCTCTGATTCTGGGGCCAGTGCTCATGCAGGTGTGACCCAGGAGAGGAGTGCTTTCACTCACATTTTAAATAGACAACATCAGACCCCATTAAAAATATTTTATGTATGCCTGCAGTAAGTAGAAGACTCAAAATCAGGTGGCCTAAGGCAGTATGTGTAGCCAGTCCTGAGTATAAGATAGCCTTGGGTTCTTTTTGGTGATATAAGAAAGCCCACATTTTTTCTTCAGTCTCATCTTGATGAAAACCATTCACCAAAATGCAGAGCTCAGGGCAGATAGATAATTTGCCCTCAGAACATTGCTATGGCCATACCAGAGTCTGAGGCTGAACCTACTTTACTATTCTTGACACCTTAGTCCTGGCTCTGTACTCCCTTACGGTTGTTAGGGAGGTACCAGGTTGCTAAGGGAAGCAAGGAAAGATGAAAAAAAACCTGTATACAGGCACTGAAGTTTCTGTAGGTGTATCAAAGAGGTGATAATCCAGGGAATTTGCTTGATGAGTCAGATTTTGATCAAGTTACTTAGCTTCTCCAAGACACAGTTTTCACTATCAAATGGATACATGCTTGAAGAAGAACTTAAAATGTGTATAACATGTACAAAAATCATAAATGCCAGGGATATAGCTCAGCAGTACAGCACCTGTCTGGCAAGCATGAGGTCGTGAGTTTGATACCCAGTACCAAAAGCAAAACAAAACACAAATCATATAAAAGAACAGATTGTGAAATCATGATCTATTATTCAAGGCTGCAGATATTACTTAAGTTTACCAAGGAATTGCCTTTACTTTGAAAGAGGCGTTGTTATAAAATCCCAGTCTCCTGTACTGTGTGTGTGTTCATGTTATTGCGTGAACATTAAGCTATTCTTGGTACCTTTTATCACACCACCAGCCTTTTAGCAATATACGGATCCCATTTTAAAACCAATCTAGCCACCTCTGCTGTTGGGTTCACTACCTCTTCCCCCCTCCCCTGGAGGCTCTGGCTATAGCCCTTCAGCCAGAGGCCAGTAGGATTTCCAGGGGACATTGCTGTAGAGGCTAAGGAGGTAGTGGTGGCAACCTGGAAATTGCACCCTACCTCACTAAACTGATTAATAGTGCCATGGAAGATCCATTTGAAGAAACAGACCAGCCCACTGCAGACCCAGGCATGGTCATGGACAGTGTGGAAGCTGGAGACACACCTCCCACCAAGAGAAAGCTTACATTTTCAGGAGTTGGCAAGATCTTCAAACCCTGGAAGTGGAGGGGGAAGTGAGCAGTGATAAATTTAGAGACATCAGAAGTTTTAGAGTGAAAAATGTCAATGCGAAAACCAAGAGAAGAGCTGGATAAAAGAGGAGCATTTTTGGAAGACCCTGAGCAGTGTGGTGAGGATGCAGGAAAGTTGAGTCGTGCTGTAAGGAATGGCCACACTACTCCCACAGGGAGTGCCAGATGTTCGAGTCCAGTCCTAGTAGAGGAAGAGCCAGTCAGAATAGCAGGTGTTAAGAATCCTATTCCAGAAAAGGACCCAAAACTGCAAGCAGGCTCAACTGGAGGCCAGCCTAACTCTGAAGAAAAGTCATCCTGAGAATGTACAGCCAGCCATTATTCCCCCTGAAAAAACCCTGTTCTCTTCTCATGAAGCAAGGTAAAGGCAAACAGAGGATGTCATTTTTTCTGGAAGCACAACAAAGTCCATCTCCTCTACCTCTGTGTCCTCTGCCACCATAGCACCTGTTGCCACCATAGCTGCCACAAAAACTTTTAACTCCTTCATAACCCCTTCCTGGCACCCAGGAAGGCACCCTGGCTTGCTACTCCTGCCAGCACTAACACTACTGTTACCCCATGCCTTACTCATATCATCCCTGCCATGCAACTCCCTGTCCCTCCCCCTAAGCTAGCTCACAAAAATAACAACCCTGGTACATTGCTATCAAAACCATCCCCACCCTTACCACCTAAGAGAGGCATTCCAACAACCTTGGTACCACCTCAGTGTCTGCTGCCACATTCACCACTAAAACACCAAATAATCAAAGAGAGAACATGTGCTCTGTGGGCTCCAAACTATTGCTGACAATCCCACTTCCCCATCTCCACCATCTGCTCATATTCCTCCAGAGTCTCCATGATTTCCTCCATTCCCTGCTAAGACTTTTCAAACTGTGCTAGTTGATCTGCCCCAGGAGGTTCTCCAGCAAGAAGATAAGAAAAAGGAAGTCACCAAAAGGATATTGGACCAGTTTTGGGGAGCTCCACACCCTCTAAGCTGCCCGTGCTCCAGCTGCATGTTTGAATTCAGCAGGCCTTGACCATCCCTTTTCCCATGACTTCTCCCTTGAAGGGTTCTCAGAGAGCTCATTTGTTGCCTTTTAAGAAGTGACAACTTTAGGAGGACAGCAGTACACTGGGTCAAACCAGGTCACTTCACATCACTATTGAAATGCTGAAAGCTCCAGTCTACAGCCATACCACCCTGAACATGCCTGATCTTGTCTGAAATGCTGAAAATTCCAGGCAATGAAGAAGAGGAGCAAATCTGTCCTTTGGCATGGGTTAAAGATGTGACATCTCCCTCAGACATTCCTAAATCACCATAGTGCCTGGAGAAGGAAGAGAAAGAAAAGGAGAGTGACTCGGATTCAGAGGGTCCCACTCAGTACCAAGATAAAGAGGACAGAAATGAAAGCCATCAAAGTGCCCTTGCCAACAAAGTGAAGACAAAAGGCACACTGGCAATGAAGTTGAATCAAAAGCCCAGTAATCCGGGGTTAAACTTAAATTCTTAGCCTCATGAAAGCAAGGAGGAGTGGAATGAAATACAGCACCAAATTGGGAACACACTGATCCGGCGACTGAGCCAAAGACCCACAACCAGAAGAACTGGGACAATGCAATATACTGCAACCTAAAAATAAAACTGATTGGCAGGCAGAAAAATGACAGAGTAAATGTCAGCTCACTAGAAAGCTTTGTCAAAGGCTAACTGTGGCTGAACTACTTGCCAGAAAGATTCTGAAATTTAATAAATATGTAGAGGTAACAGATGCTCAAGATTATGACTGGTGACCTGACATAACTTGGACCAAACTGACCCCTTCTGACAAGGCTGCCATAAAAAAAGAATTAAATGAATTTAAAACCTCAGAGATGGAGGTTCATGAAAATAGCAAACATTTCACATGATACCATCATCCATGATGCTGAGGTGTGAGAGAGGAACTAAACACAACCATGCTCAAAACAGAGTTGCTTTGCAGCTTGTCTCCAGAGTTACATATGGAAGAAGTTTAGGACCTTCCAGCACAGCCAGAATTGCATCCTCTGGGATCTGGTTCTAGAGTGAACAGGACTTCTAGAAATGTAGCCTTTATTGGAATGGATTCTCATGTGCTGCCCATAAGACAGAACTGAACAATTTGTCAGTACTTTTGAGCTTTTCATTGCAGCATACTTGAGGGGTTTTCCCTCACAGCCACCGAAGTTCTGGGACACTTGCAGGTTGCAAGTTTTATTGGCTGCACCCACTCCTGCCCCAAGATGACTGCCTGTGCTGAGGCACAGTTTGCACCATTAGCCTTACTGGCCCCTGTAATTGTGAGACCTTCTGTGTAGGCACTAAATGCTAGATATCAAAGTCAGTTGGTGGTAGGAAAAACCTTCTGGAGGCCCCAGTTTTCTATTAAAGCAGTCTTCACTTCCAGAGGAAGCCTTAGTACCACACTGGCCTGTCAGTTGAAAGTGTTGCCCTACACCTCTTACAACACAGCAATATAGTCCTCTTCTGCACTCAAGACTGAGAGGAAGTGCAGGATCTGATATGTTCCTCTTTTTTTGGCACTTGTCATCCTGATTTTTATTTTAAAGTGATCTTGAGGAAGTGTTGGGAATTTGCTTTCCTGTCTACTATCTAAGCTGCAACCAGAATACAAGTTGATCAAATGAGAAACCATATATATTTTTATATACAAAAACAAGAAAAAAAGGCCTTAATATTAATGCCAACTTGGCAGAAAACCTGACCTGTGGCTTAAATTGTATAGCCTGTTTTATTTTTATTGTATCAAATAATACTGTAAATTACTTCAACCAATAGATGTATTCTCAGTAAGGCAGAGTTGTGGGCAGTCTGTGGGAGCACTTGCTGTTGGCCTCACATTTCCAGAGAGAATCATAGCAAGGTCCTAAAGGGTTTGAGGTGCTGGCTATGAAAAAGTGTTGGAAGAAGTACAAAGGAGAGACACGATCATGGCCCTCTGCTCCTCTCTTCTCAGTGCTGTTTGTCCTTTCCAGCTTCACGATTCCTCTTCACACTGTCCTCCCCTGACCCTCTCTGGCAGCTCCGCCTCACTCACCTTTCCTTTTCCACACTGTACCAGTGCAGTTGGTGCCTAGGTACTGGCTCAGCCCCCACTCTATTTTGTATTTGTAATATGTATCATTATATTTTCCTAAATAGGTTTGGTCACTTATCTTGACTTTTCATTGAAAACCAAACAGCCTCACTATTTGCCTCTCAATTCCTGGCTACACTGTAAGTGGAAGAAAAAAATAGTTTCTTTTTAACCAACGAGAGTGGGTTTTTTCCTTCACTATAACATAAAGTGTGACTCTTCTGTAAATTTCTTCTGAATTATTCTGTAGTCTCTGTCATTTTTTCAGTATGTAATCTTTCAGCAGATTTTTCTCCTTTTGTGTCCACATCATACTTGCTAAAGAATCAGAATATTAGGTCAAAACAAAAAAGCCAAAGTGACCTTAAAGGCAATGTTTTTTCTCCTGTAGAGAAGATGGGGGATTTGGATTTCTTAATTATGGTCAGTTGTCTTATGCCTATGCAAAAAATACTGGACCCACATGTGCTTTAATACTTGGCTTACCCAGGAAAATTGAGGATTCTAAATCTGTTAGAGGTCTGGATATAAGGTGCCCACATATTAATTGTTAACTTGACTTCTCACCATTCTGTCTTGATAGTTTGGAGGCTCTGGCTTATGTCCACATTCTTTCTGGCTTGAGATGATATTTTTAAACATTTCTTCCACTGTATTTCTTTCCTTTAATGTACCAAGCTTGAAACAGAATTCGATTTCTTGAGCTACTTGTCTGCTTTCTCTTTGCCATCAAGGATTCTGGTTTATCTTCCATCTCATTTGTTTTTCTTGAAAACAATATACATACTTCGCAGGAAGTCTATTCTGTTGTTTTGTTTTTATGTATACAAAAATGGATTTTGTGTTCCCTTTTTGTTTAAGTTGGAACCTCACAATCAAAATGTGAAGAAGAAATAAAATACTGGTATATTGTTCTTGAAGATGCTTCTTTGGTGTACAGAATCTCCTTGTAAAATAAATAACTATATTGTAAAATAAATAAATGAACAAACTGTTCCAGAGTCCTAGAGACCATCATGTGGAGTACTTTCTAAGTGACTTACAAAACTAACCTATAATCCGTGCTGCCCAGCAGTCCTGATGCCAAGAAGATATCCAGCATGTCCTTATTCAGACCTTGAGTTCATTGAGTAAAGCACGGAAAATGTGTAAAGATAGGACTTCTCTCCATTCTCTATAAAGCATAAATAAGAATCTGAGATCTCAGAGAAAGGGTTTAAGTTATGACAGAACACAATCAGATTCCTAAATGTTGCTGCTAATGATGATAGTACTCTCTGAGGCAATCTAAGGGCTAAAACTATGGGACTTGTATAATCATCACCATCATTCTCACTTTGCAGATGAAGGAGTACCTTACTTGGAGGCAGTGATACCTTAAATAACCACCCATACTCATCAGCTAGAGAGTGACAGCAATGAAACATCTACTCTGGATCTCACAAACCTATCACTAATATTGCCCCTTACAAGGACTAGCTACCAAGGCTAGTTTGCATCATCTCACAGAAGATAAGAAAGCGAAAGTTTCCACATTTCTAACTTGAGGGACAGCAAGGCCTGCTCTGTCAGTTGGTGAGGCTGCAATCTCAAAAGCCACACTCTTGACAGCCATTTTGTTGCCTTCCAGACATGCATTTGCACTGCTAACTTTTATGCTTTTTATCATCTTAAAAAATCAGGTTAATCTATCACCTAAATTATAAAAACCCTTTTTGTGGATGTGCACAGGGAATTACCCCTTCCCTTTACCAGGCAGTTACATTGCTTTTGCAGGGCTGTGTCACCACATGGATGCTCACAGAGCCCTGTGATGAAGAATGGAAACCCAGGTAAAAGTAGAGACCTGGCTAGAAAGACAGTAAAGCCAGAGTAAGAGAATGGGCTTTAAAACTAGACAGTCTGTGTTCAACCACAAAGGTATGATCAAGAACAAGCTTGATAACCTTTAAGGGAAGAGAAATTCTGTTGCCTCCAGGTCTGTGCAGAGAAAATTCATGCACAACAGAAAGGTTATGATATCGACTTCTACATCCTAGCATGCAGTCAGTATCTTTTCCTCTATCTCCTTAGCAGAAGTGAGGAATTAAAAAGGGGTGTTGTTGAAAATACCTGAGGTGTGGTTTCTGCTAATAGGCTCCTCTGTTAGGTCATATATGCTGCTTGACTCTGGAGGCACAAGTCCAACAAACTGGATATCATTGGCCCAGGGCTGAGGCCAGAGAACATGCTCAATATGTGGTAGTGCTTTTCCCTCTTCTCTTCACCTCTTTCTCCTCTACCCTCTTCTCCAACTTTTCTCCAGCACAATCAATGCCATCAAAATGTAGATGTTGGGAAGGAATCTTCTCCCCTTCACTGGAGATGTTCAGAAACAACAGCTTGGAAGGTGAGTTAAAAGAGACAAAAGCACAGAAGAATTACATTTGGGTTGATGCCTTTCAACATTCTTTCCAAACTTAAGGGTTTTTTTTTTTTCCTAACTGGGAAGCATTTAATTCTTCCAGGAGATACACATAGGCAAGTTTGTGGGAAAAAAGAAGGTGTGTATCACAAAGCAAAGTATCACCACAAGTACTCAGGGAATTATCACAGGTATTATTGCTTCTACTAAAAACATAAAGCAGAGGACATGAAGTAAGTCAGGTGCTACGTGAAGGAGATATTCTTGAGCTGAAGCAAGAGATCAATGAACAACCAATCAATTCAGCAAACTAGCTGATGATAAGGATAGTTGACATGCCAGGTGCCTGTCAAATTCCATTGGTAAAACATAGACAAATAGTATAATTTCCCACTAAACTGATAGTCGATTTTAGGTAGTAGTACCCTGGTCTTGCCTTGCAAATGACAGACTTAAAACTGAAAAAATTGAAGTGTACAACAGCAGAATAAATGAGCTTTGCCCACCAGTGCCTCAAAGGGATCCACTCCTATTTTAGTGAGCCAGGACATGACCCAAAGTCTACAGCATGTGCACTTCTCCTGCATTCAAAGAACTGAGCTAGATATCTTGAATCTTGCCTTTATCCAGAATTATATTTTGTGCATTTCACAAAAACCAAGTTGAGGCTGTCTCTCCGTTTGAACCTACAACGCCAGTTGAGTTTTTGCCCCATTTTTCAATCTCTTTCCTCTGTGTAAACTTGAGTCCCTCTGAGGGCAAAGCCATCACCTCCTGTGATACTGGTGCTCATGGACATTTCCAAAATGACTCGTGGGGAGTTGCTGTTTATTTTGCAAATTAAATGAAACCACAGTACCTTCACCTTAGAGGAAAATAAAATTTTAACCTTGCGTTTTGTTAAGATTCTACTTTGATAATGAGTTTATATTTGTATGACCTTGATAAAGAGCTTTAATTGAAAATGCATGTTATGTTATGCTTTAGTAAAATGGATTAAATTAGGATTTTCATGGAAGTATTCAGTTTGCTTCTATCCTCTGGAAGAAAAAATACCATTCTCCTTACTGTGGTAGGTTTGATAGGAAACTGAGACAAATACGTATAATAATAAACATTTATCGTCAAAGTCATCATTAGAATTCTAAAGAACTTATATCTTCCTGTATTCTTGTGATTGAGTTAAAATAATAACTAAGGCCAGTCCTGTTTCAGAAAATGTAGGTTTGTGGGTATAAACTTTATGGAATTATTTAACATTATTTATTAACAGGCATGAACAAACTGGAAAGACATTTGCTCAAAGTTAATATAGCTCTTCAATAACTGCAGTAAATGAAACAGTGATAAAATAACCAATTGAAATACTTCACTTGGGCCCAGGGATATAGCTCCGTGACACAGTGCCTACCTGGCAAGCATGAGGCCCTGGGTTCGATTCCTGGTACAAAAAAAAGAAATAACTCATTTGTTCTTTAAAACTGAAGTATTTTCCCTCAAATAGAATACCCAAATGATGTAATCTTGTCCTTACTTATGTCAATGCACAAAATAGCAGATACATGCCAACATTGTGCTATGCCTATCTGTAATTTTTCACACCCTTTCTGAATATTGTCCATTTGATAAATGAAGAATTCAGGTTCTGACATGAAATGACTTATTCAGTTGCCCAGGCACAAGGACTGACTGGCACAAAGTTGCTCAGGTCTGACTGAAAGCCTCATGAGGTCAGAGTGAATCTGTTTACTCACTGTGCTCAGCTTCTACCTCAAAGCCTAACACACAGCAAGGTTTTTAATAACTACTTATCAAAGGAATGAACAAATATGTGAACCAATGTCTGACTTCAAATCTAAGGTTCCTGCCATTTTAGTAAACCTCTTCCTCCAGCCTCACAAAATGGTACTGTTAATGGGTCAAGATAAAGAAAGGGTCCTAGAACCTGAATTGAGGCTGATAGAAGTAAATACTGATGCTAACAAATTTTTAATGGAAAATTAGACTTTTAAAAAGTCAAAGACCACTGATAAAAAGGGCAATGATTATTTTATTTACTGTAACAATATTTCAGAGAAGCTTGTTTTAGTGCTTGTGCCATTTAGTTATTTTGCAGAAAAGTTGTTTTGCATTTCTAAGAGATCATTCTTCTCTATTTTGCTCTAAGAAAAAAGAGGTATTTAATTTCTTTGAATATTAAACCACTAATGCAGATTTATTCATTATATTCTATACATCTTTAAAAGGTGAAAAATTCTAAAAATAGAATACAGAGGGTTAAAAAAACATTTTTTGAAGCTAATGTGCTAACTTCAGTTTTTCATGTGATTGAGCATGTGACTTTGTGGATATAATGGGAAGTTAACTGTACTTTTTATTGCCTATTCCTTTTTCATCTCTACCTTGTCCTCATCCTATGAAAATACCTTGGATACTGGCTATCTTCCCCACTAGACTATTGTCTACAAGGGCAGGGAACTCTTCTGCCTTGTCTGATCCCGGAGCTGAGAACAGTATCTTGTAGATAGAAGATAATAACTATTTGCAGGAAATAATAGAATCAAAAATATAAAGTATTACCAAAGTTTTGCAGGTAACCTTAAGAATTGGATACTCAGTGCCACTCATCTAGAGATCAGTTATTTTCCTTAGGTATTTTGTCCTCATGGGAAAAATTATGCTCATGTGACTAACTAGTCAAGCTATCCTCACGTGTAGAACATAGATAGAGGCAGTATGGACCACACAACCATGCTCCTGATATTTTCTAGAACATATAACTTTAAAATATATATGTGAATATTAAACAAATGACATCATGAAAATGACAATGATTTAAAGATATATGAACACCAACTACATACTAGTTCCTCATGATTTATCTGACTTATCATCTTGACCTCAGTGGCAAAGTGAACCTGAATCTTTGCTTAAGGCCAGAGCGCATGGGAAACGTGAACTATGCTAGCAGTTGGACATCAAACTCCCTTGAAAAATGGCACAATCCAAACTCACTTCCCTGTTTGTATTCCATGACAGACAGAAAAAAGGGCAGCAATTTACTTCCCTCGGACCACCCCACACAAAGGTATAAAGATGGGAGGGGGTGATCTCTTTTTTCTTTGCAAGATTTCATTTCAAAATTTGTTTCAATTTTTATTTTTTGCTACTTTCCTTGTGGAAAAAAAGAGGGAACAGAATGATTTCTCAAGGTGACTTCTTGAGCCGACATAAATGTGTAGGTTTCCTTTCAATTGGGAAATGCTTCCTTGGCAAACATGGCTATAAATTACTTATTCCAAATGTGCCCTACTAAACCTGTTCTCCAGATACTGTGATTGAGAGTTCAGAGGGAAGGGACTCATTTAACTACATAATTACTAGGCTTCCAGTTCCATTTGGTTTCTATCTCCACTTATTTATTGACTATATACACTGTTTTAACTTGACACTGCAAACAGAAAATTATGAAGAAATTCTTTGCTTTCCTGTTAATTACAGTCCAAGTAGGGAAGTTAGGGAACAAACATATAATAATAAAAGGAGAGATCAGTATAACCATATAAAAAGGAGTACTTTTCTGAGATCACTGAGTTTATCACCAGCAGAGCTGCCTGACCAGCTCTGACTCCACCTTCTTTATGCTGGATGACACAAATTATGAATAACAATAATAATAATTGGGAATTATTATTCCAATTATATTCCCAATAATAATAATTGGGAATTATAAAAACAAATAATAATTGGGAATCTATTATCCTCTTTGTAAACCTCTTTTCATTAGTTTCCTTTGTCAGAAGTTGTAGAATTCTTCACCATAAGGAGTTTGTAAAGCAGTTTCTCTAGTTGGCTACTAGTGTTTGTTAGCCAGAGCCAGTAAACAAAGAGGTAGTAGACAGAGTTCCACTGGGTCATCACACAAGTACCCCCTAGGCATCCCCTGTGGAGAGCTGTACCCTGATGAGTCCATGGGACCCCTGTAGTTTTGGTTGCCTTAACAAGCTTGGATTTTTACCATCAAGGTTATCACTGGATAGCCAAGACATTAACAGAGATACAAATCAGATTTCTTTTTAAAAATAAAAGTTTATTTATCTTGAAGTAATTGTAGATTTGCACGTAGTTGTAAGAAGTAATTTTCTAGAATTTTTATTTCAATAGTACCTATTTAGAGTACATAATGACTCCACTCATTGTGGGGAGCTGTTTCATGGACATAACACATCTTAACTGTTTTTACAACCTGTTCTCCTCTCCCACTTACCTCTCTCACTATCTCTTGGTCTCCTTTCCATTTGCAAAAAATCTATCATCTCCATTTTTCCTATTATCAATCTCTTATTTTGTTCTTCAATTTATTTTTTACTTTGGGTAACTCATGCAAGAGAAACCATGTGGTACTTCAGCTTGTATGTTTGATTTCTTCACCAAACATTAGGGTCTCAATGTATATCCATTTCCCTAAAAATGATACAAATTTATCCTTCTTTATAGCAGAGTACTACTCCATTGTGTATAAATACCACATTTTCTTAATCAATTAATTTATTGATGGACATATGAAAGCCTTCAAGATTTAGCAATTATTAGTCATGCTGCTATAAACACAGACACACATGTATCATTGTAATATTCCTTTAACTCTTTCAGGAAGACACCTAGAGGGGAATAGCTGGGTTGAATGGAATTTCTGCTGTTAGATTGAGTAATCTCCATACTGATTTCTACAGTGGTTGTGCTAGTTTACATTCTCACCAATAATGTAGAAAATTTTCTTTTTTTCCCCACAGCCTTACCGGCATATGTTATTATTTGATATCTTCATGGTAGCTATGCTTTCTGGAGTAAGAGGGAATCTCAAAGTTGTTTTAATTTGCACTTCTCTAGTGACCAAAAATGTTGAAAAATATTTTAATATATTGATTGGTAGTTTGTACTTCTTCTGAGAAGTGCCTATTCATTTCAGTTGTTCATTTTTTTATTTGGTCTTTTATTTGGGGGTCTAATTTTTTGAGTTCCTTATATATTCTAGATATTAGTCCTCCTCCATCTGTGGAGTAGCTGGCAAAAAAATTTCGATTCTATAATTTGTGTACTCACTCTTTTGGTAGTCATCATCATCATAGTTTTCTTTCTTTCTTTCTTTCTTTCTTTCTTTCTTTCTTTCTTTCTTTCTTCTGTGAAGAAGATTTTAAATTTGATAAGATCACATTTATTGCTTCCCAGTATTATATCCTGTGCAACTGGGATTCTGTTCAAAAAGTCCTTGTCTTTGCTTATGACTTCAAGCGGTTTACCTATTTTATCTTCCAACAGGTTGTGTTTCTGTCTTAACATTTAGTTCTTTGATTCATTTTTATTTGAGTTTACCACATGGTCAGATATGGGTCTAGGTTAAATCTTCTGCATGTTGATAGCCAACTTTTCCAGCACTATTTATTAAAGAGAGTATCTTTCCTCCAGTGCATGTTTTTGGCCACTTTGTAAAAGATCAAAGAGTTGAATGTGCTTGGATTTGTTTCTTTCTTTTTTTTTTTTGTGGGTACCGGGGGGACGACCTCAGGACCTCGCACGCCAACAGGCGCCCATGCCGCTGAGCGATATCACCGGCCCCTTTTTCGTATGTGGGTACCGGGAGTCGAACTCGGGACTTCGCGCTTGCAAGGCAGGCGCTTACGCCACTGAGCCATCTCACCGGCCCCTTGGATTTGTTTCTGCATCCTCTATTCTGTTCCACTGATTCTCGTGTCTGTACTTTGTGCCAGTACTATACTGTTTATAATATAACTTACATTCCAGGAGTGTAATGCCTCCCACTTTCCTCTTGTTACATAGGATTGCTTTTGCTATTCTGGGTCTCTTCTGTTTCCATAAGAATTTTTTGATTATTTTCTCAATTCTGTGAAGAATGCTGTTGGTATTTGGAGTGGGATTATGTTAAATCTGCATATCAATTTTGGAAGTACAGCCATGTTGACTATTTTGATTCTATCTATCCAGGAACAGAAGATATCTTTCCATTTTCTTATGTCCTCTTTGATTTCCTTTTACAGTGCATTATAGTTTTTCATTGTAGATGTTTTTCACTTCCTTAGGTTAATTCCTAAGTATTTACTTATTTATTTATTTTTGTGGGTACCGGGTGTCAACCTCAGGACCTCGCGTGCCAGCGGGCGCCTGTGCTGCTGAGCGATATCACCGGCCCTTTTTTTGTATGTGGGTTCTGGGAGTCAAATTTGGGCCCTTGTGCTTGCCAGGCAGGCACTTACACCACTGAGCTATCTCACTGGCCCCCAATTCCTAAGTATTTAATTTTTCTTGGTGCTACTGTGAATGTTATTTTTTCTAATTTCTTTCTCTGTGTGTTCATTATTAGTATACTGAAACTATTGATTTTTGTGTGCTGATTTTGTATCTGCTATATTATTGAATTTGGTTATGAATTGTAAGAGTCTTTTGATGGACTTTTTGGATTTTTTATGTAGAGAAACAGGTCATCTGCAAATAATGATAATTTGACTTCTTCCTTTCCTATGCCTATCCCTCTTTTTCTGGCCTAATTGCTCTTCTTAATGTTTTGAGTACTATGACGAACAGGGGTGTTGATAGTGAACATCCTTCTCTTGTTCCTGATTTAAGAGAGAAAGTTTTCAGCTTTTCCCCATTTAATATTGTGCTGTCAGTAGTTTTCTCATAAGTGGTTTTTATCAGATTGAGATAAGTTCCTTCTATGCCTATTTTCTGTAGTGTTTTTATCATGAAAGGATATTAGATTTTGTCATAGACTTTTTCTGCATCTATTTAGGTGATCATGCTATTTTTCTTCTGGCTTCTGTTTATGTGATGTATTACATTTATTGATTTAGGTATAGTGTATCCCTGGAATGAAGCCTACTTGCTCATGATGTATGATCTTTCTGAGTCATTGCATTCTGTTTACCAGTATTTTATTGAGGATTTTCACATCTATATTCATTAAAGATATTGGTCTATAGTTTTCCTTTTTGGTCAGATTTTTGTCTGGTTTTGGAATCAGGGTAATGTTAGCTTCCAGAAATGACTTTTAGAGTACTCCTTCCCTTTCAATTTTATTAAAGAGATTGAGAAGTATTTGTATTAGTTCTTCTTTGTGGAATTCAGCAGTGAATTCATCTAGATCTGGGCTTTTCTTATTTTGTAGGTTTTTTTGGAGGGTTTTTTGTTTGTTTGTTTTGTTTATGCTTTTTGCTTCAATTTCATTGCCTGTTATTAGATTACACAGGGTTTTAAAATATTCTTGGTTCAGTTTTGTAATCCATGTGTACCTAGGAATGTATCTATTTCTTTTGACTTCTCCAATTTTTTGCATTACATGTTGATGAAGAAGTTTTTAATTTTTTATTTCAGCAGTGTCTGTTGTGATTTCACCTTTTTCATTTCTAATTGCATCAATTTAAGTTTTTTCTCTCATTTTGTTTTGTTTTGTTTTTTCTTGGTTAGATTGGCTAAAGGTTTGTCTGTCTTGTGTATTCTTTTGAAGAACCAACTCTGATTCATTGATTCTTTGTATTTTTTTAAATCTCAATTTCATCTCTGATCTTTAAAATTTTCATCCTGATACTACCTTGGGGTTTGGATTGTTCTTGATTTTCTAGGACCTTGAGGTGCATTGTCAAATAATTTGTTTGGACTCAGTCTGGTTTTTTCTTTTGTTTTTTAAGTTTATGTTTTTATGATGGGGACACTCACAGTTACAAAGTTCTCTCAGAATGGGTTTTGTTGTGTCCCATAAGTGCTGGTATGTTGCACTGGCATCATCATTTAGTTCTACAAATGGCCTTATTTCTTCCTTGATTTCTTCTGTAACCAATTCTACATTTAAGAGTGTATTGCTTAGTTTCCAAGCATTTGCATAATTTCTGTGTTTTCTTTTGTCATTGATTTCTAGTTTCATTGCACTATGATCTAATAATATGCATGGCATAATTTCATTTCTTTTAAATTTGCTTAAGCTTGCTTTATTGGGTAATATGCAGCCTATTTTGTAGAAAATTCCCTGTGCTGCTGAAAACAATGTGTATTGCCTTGTGTTTGGTAAAATACTGTGTAGATATCTATTAAGTCTATTTGTTTGAAGGTTTTATTCAACTCTGCTATTTCTCTGTTTATTTTTTGTCTAGTTGACCTGTTTGTGATAGTGGAGTATTGAGGACCCCAACTATAACTGTGTTGATATTTGTCTGATTTTTCATGTCCAGTAGTGTTTGTTTCAAAAAGATGGGTGTGCTGGTGTTTGATGCATATATATTTATAATATATACACATATTTATAATTGTTATCTCTGTTGAATTGTTTGTCTAACCAATATATAGTGACCTTCTTTGCTTCTTCTGATCAATTTTGTCTGGAAGCCTACTTTGTCTGAAAATAGAACAGCTACCCCTTTTTGTTTTTAGGCTCCTTTTGCATGAAATATTTTTTCCATCCTTTGATTTTTATTCTATCACCATGTATATATGCACATATAATCAATACCTAATCTCTTTTGGTATTTTTTTTACTAAAAATAGTACAGATTTATCCAGAGAGGAATCCATCCACATATGTTGCATATGTAGTAATTCTGGTTGCATTTTATTATTGAGTCGTAGTCTATGGTATGGATGTAGCAGTGTAAACTTTCACCAATGGAAGGAGAGCTGGATTTTTACTAGTTTTAGGTTAATATTATTGGGCTGTTATAAACACTTGTGCACATATTTTCATGTTAATATAAGTTTTCATTTTTCTGGAATAAATGCCCAGGAGCGCAATTGCTAGTTTGAATGCTACTTGCATGCTTAGCATTTTAAGAATAGTGTTTCTCCAGAATAGCTACACTACTTTATATTCCCACCAGTGATACATTTGTGACTCATTTACTCTGCATCCTTGCCAGTGTTTTGTGCTATCACTATTTATTTTAATTTTATCTTGGTAAAATTCATGTAACAAATAACTCACCAATTTAACCCTTCTGATGTTTAAAAGTCAGTAGCTTTTTGTAGCATTCAAAATGCTGTACAAAAATCACCACTATATAATCCTGAAGATATTCAATACCCCACAAAGAAACCGTATATCTATTAAATCTGTATCTCTTGCCTCCCTATTACTAGTCCATAGAAATTACCAGTGTTCTTTTTGTCTTTATGGACTTGCCTGTTCTGAACATTTCAAATAAATGGAGTCATAAAATATGTGATTATTTGATCTGGGTTCTCTCAGTACAAAGTTTGATCACATTCTGGCATATATCATTGTGTAATTCTTTTTATGGTTGACTAATATTCCATTGTATGGATCTACTAAACCTTGTTTATTCATCAGTTTATGGAAATTCAGTTTATTTTAATTTTTAGCAATTATGGATAATAATGCTATGAATGTTCATGTCCAAATTTTATTTGAACATTCATTATCAAATCTCTAAACTTACTGGGTAATATGATAATTTTATGTCTAACATTTTGAGAAGTTGCTAACTTGTTTCTTTTCTGCAACTGCACCAATTTACATCCTTAGTAGCAATGTATGAGAACTCCAAATTCTCCATATCCACACTCATGTTGTTTTCCTTTGTTTTCATTATTATTATGGCTAAGATAATGGGTGTGAAACTACCACTGTAATTTTGGTTTGCAGTTCTCCAATAACTAATGTCATTGAGCATCTTTATATGTACTTATTGCCATTTGTATACATTTTTTGTAGCAATGTCTTAAGTTTTTTGTGCACCTTTGAAACTGGGTTGTCTTCTTGTTGATTTGCAATTTTTTTTAATATATTTTGACTACTTGACCTTAATCTGATATACGATTTTCAAATGTTTTTCCCACTCTATGAGGTGAATTCTGAGTTATCTTTTCAATTTCTTGATGATTTGACTCAGAAAAGTTTAACATTTTTATGAAGTCCAAATTATATATTTTTTGCTTATTCTCTGTTACTTTTTGACATCATATATAAGAACCCATTGTAAAACCTGAGTTCAAGATTTATTCCTGTGTTTTCTACTAAGATTTTATAGTTTTACCTCTTATATTTAGGACTTTGAGACATCTTATCTTAATTTTTATAAGTCATTCTTATCATGTATAATATCATTCTTTTGCATATAAATATCCAGTTGTTCTTGCATCAATTTTGAAAAGACTTTCCCCATGAGGTACTCTTGGCATGCTTGCCAAAATGAATTGCCCATGGATGTCTTATTTTTGCCAAAAATCTCCCAAACTGACTCAAAGAAATGGAAAATCTGAGCAGAACTATAACTAACAGAGGTACATCATGATGAAATTTTGTATATACCTCCTTTTCTTTTCCTAAAGGTAGAGATTAGGTTATCAATTTGATAATTTTAATTTTTAAATTTTTATTTACATTCATTAATTGTACAAATTAATGAGTTTCACTATGACATTTCCCTACATTCATATATCATGCCTTGATCATGTCCAGAGTCCCTTCTACCTTCTCTTGCTCTCCCCTCTCACCTCCTCCCACCTCTCTCATCTACCTTCCAGTCTTTCTTTTTTCTTTCTTTCTTTCTTTCTTTCTTTCTTTCTTTCTTTCTTTTTCTTTTCCAT
The DNA here is from genome assembly GCA_028451465.1 of Erethizon dorsatum. Lineage (NCBI taxonomy): Eukaryota > Metazoa > Chordata > Mammalia > Rodentia > Erethizontidae > Erethizon > Erethizon dorsatum. The sequence goes on from CM051829.1 coordinate 84,788,577, forward strand.
GTGTGGGAAAAAAACACGAGGTGACTGTGTTTCTGTATCTATTTTATTTTACTTAAAATTTTATCTTCCAATTCAATCCATTTTCCTGCAAATGACATCATTCTTTTATATGGTTGAATAATATTGTGTTATGGATATATGCCACATTTTCTTTATCCACTCATCTGTTGACAAGCACATAGGCTGATTCCATATTTTAGCTATTGTAAATACTGCAATAAACATCGGCAAGCAGGCATCTCTTTTATGAACTGAATTTATTTCCTTCGGGTGTATACTCAGAAGTGGTATAACCAGAACATACATAGTGCTTCTACTTTTAGTTTTTTGAGAAACTTTCATAATGTCTTTTATTGTGGCTGTAGTAATTTATATTCCAACTAACAGAGTACAAGAGTTTCTTTTTCATTTCATCCTTGTCAACATTTGCTATTATTCAATTTTTCGTTAATGACCATTTGGACTTGGGTGAGATGGAATCTCAACATGGCCTTGGTTTGCATTCCCTAATGACTGATGATATTGTTGCATACTTTTTATATATTTATTTATTTGCCATTTATGCATCTTCTTTTGAGAAGTGTCTTTTCAGGTCATTCACCCATTTTTATTGGGTTATTTGGGGGATTTTTTGTTACTAAGTTTTTAAATTCTTTATATATTCCAGATAGTAATCCTATGTCACATGAATAGCTGGCAAAGATTTTCTCCTGTCCTATAGGTTCCGTCCACTCTGTTGATTATTTTATTTGTTGTGCAGATGTTGCTTATTTGATGTAATTCCATTTATCAATTCTTGCTTTTGTTTCCTGAGCTTTTGGAGTCCTATTCAGGAAATTGTTTACTGTGCCAATATCTTGAAGTATTTTCCATATGTTTTCCTATGGTAGTTTTAAAGTTTCAGATATTACAGAAAGATATTTGATCACCTTTGAATTGGTTTTTTACATGATGAGAGAAAGGGATCTAGTTTCAATTTTCTACATATGAATATACAGTCACCCAGCACCATTTGTTGAAGATGCCATCCTTTTTCCAATAAAAATTTTGACACCTTAGTCAAGAATGAGTTGACTGAGGATGCATGGATTTATTTAGTGGTCCTCTATTCTGTACTGAAGTCTACATGTTTATTTTTATGACAACACCATTATGCTCTTGTTGTTATAGACATGTAATATGTTTTGAAATCAGGTGGGTGTCTTAGTTAATTTTCTTGTTGCTGGGACAAAATACCTGACACATATGGGTTAAAGGAGGAAAGGTTTATTTTGGCTCACAGTAGAGGTTTCAGTCCATAGTCAGCTGGCTCCAAAGCAGAGTAGCATAACAGAGAGACATCACAGAGGAGAAACAGTTAATGGTATGGCATGCATAAGGTAGCGGCAATCAGCATGCTTGCTTCCCTTCTCTCCCTTTATATTCCAACCAAGCTATAAGTTTATTGATTAGTGCCACCCACACCCTGAGTGGGGCTTCCATTATCCACACCTAGTACTGTACCAAACCCACTTAATTATCATACACCCTTAATCCCAGTATCACACACCCTAGATCCAGCCAGCTCTGAAAAGCTCCACCTATGAGCACATGAGGCTTTGTGGGGGGACATCTAGATATAAGCAATAGCAGTGGGTTTGTTTGTTCTCATAATTGCTTTGGCTATTTAGGGTATTTTGTGCTTCCTTGTGAATTTAGGATTTTTTTCTAGTTCTGTGAAAAACATCATTGTATTTTTATAAAGATTGACCTGAATAGTATTTTAATCACTTTCTCATCTCTGAGACATTATTCCTGACCCTCAGAACTTAAGAGGGAAAAAGTGTATTTTGGCCCATTGTTTTAGGGGTCCCATGCCATGCATGGTTGGTTGGTTCCAAGGAGAAACTGGCATGGTGGAAGACCATGGTGGAGAAGAGCTGCTCATATCATGGCAACCAGGAAGCAAGAGAAAAGGCAGAGCCAGGAAGGGTGATATTCCTTTCCAGGTCAGACCCTCATCAACCCACCTCCAACCATGCTCCACCTCTTAACAGCAAGTTTGCTATAAATGCACCAGTGGATTAATCTACTGATGAGTATAACATTCCCATGATACAATCAACTTACAGAAGGCCCACCTTTGAGCAAATGAGATTTTAGGGGGTATTCTTTCTCTAAACCATAACAAATATATAGATTACTTTCTTGATTTATTTCTCAGCCGGCTCATTGTTTGTATATAGAAAAGATAAAATTTTTCTATGTTGATTTTGTATCCTGCTGATTTACTGAATTTGTTCATCTGTTCTAGAGGTCTTCTAATGGAGTCTATAGAATTTTCTATGTGTAAAATTAGATCATCAACTAACAGGGATAATGACATTTTCCTTTCTTATTTGTATCACATTTATAACTGTATTAGTCACTTTCCTGTTACTGAGATAAAATACCTAATATCCACAAATTAAATGAGAAAAAGTTTACTCTGGATCACAATTTCACAGATCATGTAGTAAGCAAAAGTAGTTACATATGAAAATTCAGTAATAATTTCCTTATCTACTTTTATATTTACCTGCATAGCTTCTTTAATTAGAGATTTTTATTACTTCACTAAACTTCTAAATCCAGTCTACTGTCCTTTTATTTCAGGCTGAAGAACTCTTTATCTTTAATTCTTGGTTAGCAGAGTTTTAATTCCAGCTCTTTAATTATATCATCCCACCACTTTTATGCCCCATGTTTTAAATGAAAAGTGTTTGTTAAACTTATTGATGCCCCATGTACATGAGTCTTTTTTCTCATGCCATCTTTAATAAGCTCTCTTCAACTTTATCAATTTGATTAGAATATGTCTTCGTGTCTGAGATTCTGTCTTGCTCTAGAAGAAGTGGGTATCATGAAGAACTCAAAAAATAACAAATGCTGACAAGGTTGTAAGGAAAAAGAAACACTTTCACATCATTGATGGGATGCAAACTAGTATTATCACTATGAAAATTAAAAATCTAAAAATAGTAATTCTATTTGACCCAGCTATACCTTTTCTGAGTATTTTCTCCAAAGAATTAAAGGCATCATATTATTGTTATGCATGCCCATATTTATGTCAGCACAACTATAATAGTAAATCTTGGAAGTAGCCTACATGCCAATGAAAAGATGAATGAATAAAGAAAGTATACTATATATTCACAATGAAGTAATATTCAGCCATAAGCAAGAATAATTTTGAGTCATTTCTGAGAAAATGAATGCACCTTGAAACTATAATATTAAGTGAAATAAATCAATACAGAAGGTTAAATGTCACATGATTTCTCTTCTATGAAACACCCAAAGTATAAATAATTTAGAGTGCAAAATAAAAGATAGATGATGGAAAATAGGTGGATAGATTACATGCAAAAGGGAAGAGGATCTAGGAATGGGTGTGGTGGAAAGGAGAAGAGAAGGGAAAGTAAAAACAATCAAGTCATGATATGTATGCATACCAATTCCCCATGATTAATTCCTTTATTATGTATCATTAACAGGTACTAATGAATTTTTTTAAATTAAATAAATGTATCTTGCTGCGAATCATTCTAGTTTATCTTACTTGCAGTTTATTGAGATTCTTAGATATGTAGAGTAACATCAGTCAAGTTTGGTGAGAGATTCACCATTATTTACTCAAATATTATTTATGCCTCTTTACCTCTGTATTCCTCTAGGATTCCCATATTTTGTATGTTGCTCTGCTTAATGATATTCCACAGGTTCTTAACACTCTGTTCATTTGTCTTTGTTCTCTTTTCTTTCTAATACTCTCAATTTACCCTTTTAGCTCAATTTACCCTATTTTTTTATATTTATCTGAATTTTGGATAATATTGTTGCTATGAGTGATTTTATTTTGTTATTCTTGCATTTGTTGTGCTTCATGATTCTGAATATATTGTGTGCTTACTTGCATAGGCGATTAGTAATTGTCAACTATTATCATTATCAACCTTAATTGTTAGGTATTTTTATTATCAATAACTTCTCATTAAACACAGACAATTGTGATGTTTAGTCTTGATTCTTCTTCATGTTATTGTTCTCCTTTGCTTTTGTTTTTGTGTTTGTTTTATTTTAAGCAATTCAATACTTTAATTTCTTCACTTCAAAAGAATTTTTCCAAGTAGAAATATTAATATGAAACTTGACATCCAGGAAATAGTAGTTCCCTAATATGGTGGTTGGGAACTATTTGAGCCAAGGGTTTTATGTCTGGGATCTTTTGTACTCAAATATTAGTCCTTACAAATTAAGAAAACTCATCTGCCTGGAAGCAGATAAAATGCTACTCTATAAGACTAATACCTGGAAACATTCATCTCTGAAACCATTGTTGATGGCCTCTCAAATAAAACTATTTACATGCCTCTAGACATACATCAGGCAAAAGCCAGACATCAAAAGTCAACACCACAATATTTTTTAAATTCCCAATAGATTCTGGGAAATTCTGCTTAGAAATGTTTTTTAATTTTTTTAATTTTATGAAAAAATAATATTGCATAACAAAATAATAAGAGAATAAATATTGTTAATACACTATGTATCATTATCTTCACAGTAGTTATTCAGAGTACAAGACATCGACAAAAAAGATACACAGAAGAAGCACAGATAACAGCACAAAACTTTCTTGTCAATGAACTAGGAGAAAATAATAGTATAAATGACACAAATTAACATATAAATTAAAATATTTTGAAACAATGAAATAGATAATTTGGGAAATTATTTGAAATCCTCCCTATTTCCTATTTATCTATTTCTGGTTTTGATCTCTCTCTCTCTCTCCCTTTCTCTCTCTCTCCCTCTTATATTTTTAATATTTTTTTTGTTTATTTAAGTTCATTCATAAAATTTAGGTATACATGACCACATTCATTATAGGGAATTTGTACCTGAACATAATATATCTTGACTGCTTTTTTTCCCCCATTCACATCCCCTCCTTTCAAACCCTCTTCCCCTCCCATTCACAAAGCTCAGTTTTCATTTTATCATTCTTTGCTCTTTTTTTCTCTTCCTTCCTTTCCCCCTCACCTCTCCCTACTTCCCTTTTCTTTTGAACAGTTTCTTCCCATTTCATAACATCTATTGTACTTTTTTGTTCTTACTTTCATTTTCAGTTTCTCACGCTGTAGAGATAATGCAATATTTACACATGTGTGGGTGACTTATTTCACTTATGATTATGGTCTCAATGTCCAACCATTTGCCTATAAATGTCTCAATTTTATCTTTATTTATGACTGAGTAATACTCCATTATATTTAAAAAAACACATCTTTTTCATCCATTCATTCATTGATGGACATTTGGGTTGCTTCCAAGACTGATCTATTACAACTGTGTCACTATAAACATGGGTGCACATATATCACTGTGGTATGATGCTTTTAATTCCTTTGGGAAGATACCCAGAAAGGTACTAGCTGAGAGCTCTAATCCTAGATGTTTGAGGAATCTCCAAAACGATTTCTACACTGGTTGCATCAGTCAACACTTCCACCAACAGTAGAGAAGTCTTCGTTTTTCCCCAGAGCTCCACCAGCATTTGTTATTAGTTGTTTTCTTGATAATAGCCATTCTTTCTGGAGTGGAATCTCAGCGTTGGTTTAATTTGAATTTCTCAAATGACCAGTGATGTGGAACTTTTTTTTCATATATTTATTTGCCATTTGTACTTCTGAGAAGTGTCTATTCATCTCAGATGCCCATTTTTGGATTGGGTGTTTGAATTTGGAGGGTATGACTTTTTTTTTCAGTTCTTTATTTTATACTGATACCAAAACCAGAGCAAGATCCAACCAAAAAGAACTACAGGCTAATCTCCCTAATGAACATAGATGCAAAAATGCTCAATAAGACACCGGGAAATAGAATGCAGCAAATCATCAAGATTATACAACATGACCAAGTAGGGTTTATCCCAGGGATGCAGGAATGATTAAACCTATGCAAATCAATAAATGTAATGCACCATATTAACAGAACCAAAGATAAGAATCACATGATCTCTCAATAAAGGCAGAAAAAGCATTTGACAAAGCCCAACACCCATTCATGATTAAAGCAACCATAAAGAAAAATGGAATAGATGGTCTTTATCTCAGTCTGAATAAATTCCATGTGTGACAAACCAGCAGATAACATCATACTAAATGGTCAAAACCTGAAAGCTTTCTCTCTAAAATCAAGAACAAAACAATGATGTCTACTATCACCACTCCTATTCAATACAGTTCTGCAAACATTGGCCAGAACAATTAGACAAAAGAAAGAAATAAAAAGAATAATGATAGGAAGGGAAGAAGTTAAATCATCATTATTTGAGATGACATGATACTCTACATAGAAATCCTAAAAACTCCACTAAAAAAACTTCTAGATTTAATAGCCAGATTCAATACAGTAGCTGGATACAAAGTTAACACTCAAAATCATAGCATTCCTGTGCACAAATAACAAAGTCACTGAGAGAGAAATTGGGGAAAACACACCCTTCACAATAGCATCCAAAATCATGAAATACTTAGGAATCAATCTAACAAAGGAAGTAAAAGATCTCTACATTGAAAACTACAGTACTATGAAAAAGGATATCAAAGAGGATATCAGAAAAATGGAAATATATCCCTTGTTCTTGCCTAGGAAGAACCAATATAGTGAAAATGGCCATACTCCCAAAATTGCTATACAGATTTAATGCAATCCCAATTAATTAGCATGTCTCACTGAACTAGGGAAAACATTCTTAAAATTCATTTGGAAACAAAAGAGACCTATAATGGCAAAAACAATTGTGGGCAACAAAGGCAAGTCAGGTGGCATTGCAAATCCTGACTTGAAATTATACTACAGAGCTATGTGACAAAAGCTGGTAAAACTGGTATTGGCAAAAAAACAAAAACAAAAAACCAGACCTGAGTATCAATGGAACAGAAAAGAAGATACAGAAACTCCAAGTGCAGTCAGTCACCTGATCTTTGACAAAGGGCCCAAACACTTTCTTTGGAAGGGTAGCCTCTTAATAAATGGTGCCAGAAAAACTGGCTTTCCGCATGCCAAAGCCCAAAACTAGACCCATGTCTATCACCATGCATTCAACTATAATCAAAATGGATCAAAGATCTAAATATTAAAACAGGAGCAATAAATCTGCTGAAAGATAGAATAGGGAGAACTCTGGAAGGCATAGGTGTAGGCAACGATTTCATGAACAAAATCCTGATTGCACAGGAATTATCAGAAAGAATCAGCAACTGGGATCTCATCTTATTAAAAACTTTTTGCATGGCAAAAGAAATCACCAATATTGAAAAGACAACACAGAGAGTGGGTTCTGTTCTTCAGATAAAGGACAAATACATTATCTAATATAAGAAAAACTGTACCATATTTAAGCTGTATAGCTGACTTATTTCACTTAACATTTTATTCTCAATTTACATCCATTTATCTATGAAGGCTTAAAGTTTATCTTTATGGCAGACTAGCAATTTATTGTGTTTAAATACAACATTTTCTTTATTCATTCATCTGTTGATGGACACGTACACTGCTTCCAATATCTAGCTATTATAACCTGGGTTGCTATAAACATGGGTATGCATGTATCACTGGAATATGATGATCTTAACTCTTTTGGGAAGATACCTAGTAAGGCAATAGCTGGGTCAAATGTAATTTCTATCTTTAGTTTTTTGAGGAATCTCAACACTGATTTCCATAGTGGTTGTACTAGTTTAAATTCCCACCAACAGTGTAGAAGAGTTCCTTTTTCACTAACTCCTCACCAGCATCTGCTATTATTAGGTTTTTTGATGATAACCATTCTTTCTGGGGCAAGATGGTATCTCAATGTAGTTTTAATTTGCAGTTCTCTAAAGACCAGTGATGTTGAACATTTTTTCATGTTTTTGACCATTTGTACTTCTGAGAACTGTCTATTCATTTCAATTTCCCATTTTTATTGGGCCTTTAATTTAGGAGAGTAATTTTTTTCAGTTCTTTATATATCCACTGTGTTTCCCCCAAAATAAGACCTACCTGGGAAATAAGCCCTAGCTGGTCATTACCATGGTGTGAAGGCCAGTGTCATGTAGAAGATTATACCTCACTATTTTCTTGCTTCTTGGCTACTCTGCAATTGCAGGTAAGGCAATGACAGGCTGACCAGGACTCGCATTTTTGATCTCTAATTTTCAAGGCAGATTCTTTTCCAGTGAGGTATTATTTTCAAGGAAATACAGTAGATGTTAGTCCTCTGTCCATGGAACACCTGGCAAAGATTTTTTTGAATTATGAATGTTGTCTTTTCACTCTTTCAGTTGTTTTCTTTCCTGTGCAGAAGTTTTTATTGTGTTATGACCCCATTTATTGATCTTGATACTATTTCCTGTGCAACTGGGGTTCTGTTCAGAAAGTCTTTGCCTATACCTATGACTTCGAGTTTTATCTATTCTGTCTTCCAGCAAGTTAAGTGTTTTTGTTCTAACATTTAGTTCTTTGATCCAATTTTGTTTTAGCATAGTACATGGTGAAAGATATGGATCTGCACTCAATCCTCAACATGTGAATAGCCATCCTTACCAGCACCATTTACTAAAGAGACTGTCTTTCCTCCAGTATGTTTTTGGCCCTTTTGTAAAAGATCAAATAACCAAATATGTCTAGGAGTATTTCTGCATCCTCTTTCCTGGCCCATTAAGCCACATGACTGTTTTTGTGCCAATAGTGTGCCATGTTTAAAGATGTTATTTTATTCCTTTCTATTCCTGTTGTTAATGTTGAGAAGTAAACAGACCATTTCCTAGCTCACTGTAGATAATCTAGCTTTTCTGTATAGCTACTTTTATGGCACTTTTTTTGCCTGCCTTTGTCATTCTACAAAAGTTTTTTCTATGTGTCAGTTTCATTTTATGTATTATTCTTACATTAATTGTGCTTCTTAGATCCAAAGGCTCATGTATTTTACAATTCTAGAAACCGAAGGAGGCCTCTGGCCCATGCCACCAGAGAAGCCTGTTTGCCTGTGCTGCCAATGGCATCAAACTACCAAATTCTAACTGGCTCTACACCTTGGTTCCCTTCAGTACTGGGCAGCAGCAATGATTACCAAACACCTGATCTCACTGAGGATGAGGTTAATACCCCAGAGGAGAGTTTTACTCCCAGGCTAAAATATTACCCTACCACAGAAATTGGGTAAGAAACAGCCACAGGAGACACATGCAGAAAAGTGAAGGCTAAACATAGATCACCTGAGATCCTCTGAGAAGTTCACCCTAAGGCCAGGAAGGACACAGGGCCTGCATTCTGTGGACCAAGGCCAGGCTTAGTGGGTGTAACCTGCAGAATATGCTGGATCTGAAGACAATGGTATTGAGTCCAGTGGTCTGCCTGAGCCCCCACCCCACTGCCCAGATGCAGCAAAGACTAGTGCTCTGATTTACTACTGGTCAGTATCTGGTTTGTTAGTGTTTGTACTAAAATCATAGATCTCTCTGCTTTGGTTAAGGGTGATATGTGATTAATTCTTAGGTTTTTCAGTATCCAGTTTATATTTGACTATATTGTTTTTGCTGACTTTACTACTATAGCCAAGGTAACATAATTGGTGCCATCAATTGGTTTTCTCTATCTGGATTCCCTGGGGATCATGAACTGAACTGCAGCCTATTCCTAAAAACTAGGTACTGGACTAAATAAACTGCAACCTCCAATCCCAAATAAATGGAGAAAGCTGGATCCTGGACAGAAGCAAAGGCCAATCATTAGCCATACACACAAGATATTTGTGCAAAGTAGACATTAACTAAAGAGGTTTCCATACTAGCACAAAAGGTAACACTATAATCAACCAGCAAACCTCACCACAGAAAACAAACAAATGAAAAATAGAAACACAAGAAGACAGGGCAACAAAATGCCTCCAGAAACTCCATCCCCAAAATCAATCCGGGGGCATCAAGGGAAAGAAAATCAAAAGCCACTCAGCATAAGTATCTGAAAGGATACAAAACAGATCGATAAGGTGCTTGGTGAATTCAAAGAAGATGTAACTAAACAGATAATGATGCTAATGAATCAAATCAGTGAGTTTACAGAAGATACTAATAAAAATTTAGTGGAGCTATAGAAAACATAAATGTCCAAAAGAGAAAAGAATGGGAATCCATAAAAAAGTTCTGAACAGAAATCCAGAAGATTAAAAATATTATTGAAAGTATGGGCAGCAGAAGCAATCAGTGTGAGGGCAGAGTGTCAGATCTAGAAGACCAGACAGTGGTTGGTGATCAATTAATGTAAGATACCTTAAAAATAAAGGAGAATATGAAAAATGGATACAACATCTGCTATATGGCACAAAGAAGACTAACCAAGATTAATTGAAATTAGTGAAAAATGAGAAGACAGCACAAAGGACATAAAAAACCTGTTTACAGAAGTAATAGAAAAAACTTCCAAACATGGAAAAAGAATTTCACACACAGATAATTGAAGCACATAAAAGCCCAAATAGCTATGATCAGAAAAAAAAAACCCACCCAATACATCATAATTGAAATACCAAAAATCCAACACAGAAACAGAATATTAAAAGCTAGTAGAGAAAAGCAACAAATCACTTATAAAGGAAAACCCATCAGAATTACAGCAGACTGCTCAACACAAACGTCAAAGGCAAGGAGAGCCTGGAGTGAAGTGTTTCATGCTCTAAAAGAAAAAACTTTCAACCCAGGGTGATATATCCTGCAAAATTATCTTTCAAAATTGATGGATAAATAATATATTTTCATGATAAGGAGCACCTAAAGAAATCCATGACCACTAAAACAGCACTCCAAATATTCTCAAGGATATCCTAGAAAGAGACAGTGAAGGTAAAAATACACTTCCCTCTCTTCAACCTCCTTCCCCTCTTCATTTACAAAAGCTTTGCTTTATTTTTCTTCTACTCTATTTTTTATTGTCCCATCTTTCCTTTCACCCTCTCCCCTCCCTTGTTCCTGTTTTTATTTGAACAATTCCTTCTTATTTCACAATACCTACTCTACATTTTGGTCCATTTTTATGCTTTCAATTTCTCATATGAAAGAAAATGCAATCTTTGAACATGTATGTCTGATTTATTTCACTTAAGAGTATGATCTCAAGGTGCAGCCATTTACATAGAAATGTATGAAGCCTATCCTTCTTAATGGCATAGTAATACTACATTGTATTAAAAAAACATATCTTCATTATCCATTCATCAGTTGATGGGCATGTGGGCTGTTTCCAAAATTTAGCTATTACAAACTGTGCCACTATAAACATATGTGTACATATATCACTGTGGTATGATGCCTGTAATTCATTTGGGAAGATACCAAGAAGGGGAATAGCTGGGTTGAGTGGAATCTCTAGTTTTAACTTTTTTTTATGTGGGTACTGGGAGTCAAACTCAGGACCTTGTGCTTGCCAGAAGGCACTTGTGAAACTCAGCGATATCACTGGCCCTTTTTTTTCCTTCATGTGGGTGCTGGGAGTTGAACTCAGGACCTCGTGCTTGCCAGGCAGGTGATTGTGCCACTGAGCTATCTCACTGGCCAATAGTTTTAACTTTTTGAGGAATGTCCACACTAATTTCCACAGTGGTTGCACCAATCTACACTCCCACCAAAAGTGGAGAAGGGTTTCTTGTATTCCCACATCCCCTCTAGCATTTGTTATTGGTGATTTCTTGGTAATAGCCATTCTTTCTGGAGTGAGATGGAATCTTAACATTGTTCTAATTTGCATCTCTCCAATGACCAGTGATGTTGAACATCTTTTTATATATTTATTTGCCATTTATACTTTTTCATCTAAGAAGTGTGTATTCATTTCAGGTGCCCATTTTAGATTGGGTCTTTAAACTTGGGGGGTCTGACATTTTGAGTTCTGTATATGTTCTAGATATTAGTCCTTTGTCTGAGGAACAGCTGGAAAAACTTATTTACCACACTAAGAGTTGTCTCTTCATTCTGTTGATGGTTTCTTTTGCTGTGCAAAAGCTTTTGAATTAGATGAACTCCAAGTTTTTGATTCTTTGTGATAGTTCCCATGCAATCAGTGTTCTATTTATAAAGTCTTTGCCTGCACCAATGTCTTCAAGAGTTCTACCTCTTCTTTATTCCACCCGATTTATTGTTTCTGTTTTCATATTTAAATCTTTGATCCATTTTGATTTTAGTTTAGTGGCTGGTGAAAGATATGGGTCTAGTTTTAATATTTGGCATGTGGAAAGCCAGTTTTCCCAGCACCATTTATTAAAGAGGTTATCTTTCTTCCAGGGAATGTGTTTGGCCCCTTTGTCAAAGATAAGGTGGCTGGGTATATTTGGACTTGTTTCTGTATCTTCTAATGTGTTCCATTGGTCCTCAGGTCTGTTTTCTTGCCCGTACCATACATTTTATTCACAGTAGCTCTGAGGTATAATTTCAAGTCAGGGATTGTGATGCGCCTGGCCTTCCCTTAGTTGCACAGAATTGTTTTTCTTTTCTAGGGCTCTTCTGGTTCCAAATAAATTTTAGGATTGTGTTCTCTAATTCTGGGGAATATGCTACTGGAATTTTGATCAGGATTGCATTAAATCTGTATGACAGTTTTGGAAGTCTTTTCACTATATTGATTTTGCCTATCCAAGAATAGGGGAAATCTTTCCATTTTCTGATACCCCCTTAAGTCTCCTTTTTAGACTACTGTAGTTTTCAATGTAAAGGTCTATAACTTCCTTCATTAGATTGATTCCTAGGTATTTCATTTATTTGGATGCTACCGTGAAATGTGTTGTTTCCCTAATTTCTTTCTCAGTGAGTTTGTTATTTATGTACAGGAACGCCATTGATTTTTAAGTGTTGATTTTGTAGCCATCTATGCATCTGAATTTGGTTATTAAATCTAGAGGTTCTTTGATGGAGTTTTTGGGATCTGCTATGTAAAGTGTCATGTCATCTGCAAATAATAATTTAACTTCTTCCTTTCCTATCCCTATTCATTTATTGCTTTCTCTTGCCTAATTGCTCTGGCTAATGATTCCAGAACTATATTGAATAAAAGTGGTGACAGTGGACATTCTTGTCTTTTTTTTCTGATTTTATAGTGAAAGCTTTCAGTTTTTGTCTACTTAGTATGATGTTAGCTGTTGGTTTGTCAGAGATGGCTTTCATCAGATTGAGATAAAGAATATGCATTCTGATTTTTTGTAGGGTTTTTATCATGAATGTGTGTTGGACTTTCTCAAATGCTTTTTCTTTTTGCATCTATTGAGGTGACCATATGGTTTTTCCTAGGATCTGTTAATGTGGTGTATTATATCTATTGATTTGCATATGTTGAACCATCCATGTATCCCTGGGAGAATCCTAGTTGGTAATGGTGTATAACCTTCTTGATAATTTGTTGCATTCTTTTTCCCAGTATCTCATTTGAGGAATCTTGCATCTACATTCATTAGGGAGGCTGGCCTATAGTTCTCTTTTTTGGTTGTGTCCTTCTCTGGTTTTGGTATCAGAATAATGCTTACTTCCAGGAATAACTTTGATGGTATTGCTCCCCTGTCAATTTCATCAGAGTTTGAGAAGTAGCAGCATTAGGTCTTCTCTAAATTTCTTGTAGAATTCAGCAGTGAATCCATCAGAACCTGGGCTTTTCACTGTTGGTAGATTTTTAATTACATCTTCAATTTTATTGACTGATATTGGTTTATATAGAATTTTTGTATCCTCTTGATTCAGCTTTTGTAATTCATATGCATCTAAGAATCTGTCCATTTCTTCTGTGTTTTCCATCTTATTAAAATATAGTTTCTTCAAGTAGATATTGATGATCTTATGGATTTCTGCCAGACTTGTTGTGATTTCACCATTTTCTTTCCTGTTTGCATAGATTTAAGTCTTTTCTTTCCTTTTTTGGATAAGTTTGGCTAAGGGTTTCTCAATTTTATTTAATATTTCAAAGAGCAAACTCACTGATTCTTTGTATTGTTTTCTTAGTCTCAAATGCATTAATTTCTGCTCTGATCTTTATACTTTCTTCCCTCACACAAGCTTTGAGCTTGACTTACTCTTCTTTTTCACTTTCTTGTTTCTTGTTTCACTTACTTTCTTTTTCAATGTTTTTCTGATATGAGAATGCACCACTCTAAGTTTCCCTCATAGGACTGCTTTCATTGTGTCCCATAAGTTCTAGGATGTTGTATTGGAATTATCATTGGATTGTAAAAACTGACTAACATCTTGTTTAATTTCATTTTTGACCCATCGATTGTTCAGGAGAGTGCTATTTAATTTCCATGTGTTTATGGAGGGTTTTTTAAATTTTTTTTGCTATTGACTTCCAATTTCATTGCACTATGGTCTGATAATATGCATGAGTTAATTTCAATTCCTTTGCACTTACTTAAGCATGTTCTATGGACTAGTATGTGGTCAGTTTTGGAGAATGCCCATGTGCAGCTGAGAATATGTATTCTGATGTTTGGGTGGTACACTTTGTAGATATTTACTAAGTCCATTTTTTCAAAAGTTTGGTTTAGTTCTAGTATTTCATTGTTGATATTTTTGTCTAGTTGATCTGTCTCTTTATGACAGTAGCATACTGATGTCTCCAATTAAAATCATATTTGTGCTCATTTAATTTTTCATGTCTATTAATATTTGTTTTAAATAGCTTGGTGCACTGATATTTGGTGCATATGTATTTCAGATTGTTTTCTCTTCCTCTTGGATTGTGCTCTTTACAAGTATTTCATTGTTGATATTTTTGTCTAGTTGATCTGTTTCTTTGTGACAGTAGCATACTGATGTCTCCCATTAAAATCGTATTTGTGTTCATTTGATTTTTCACGTCTATTAATATTTGTTTTAAATAGCTTGGTGTACTGATATTTGGTGCATATGTATTTCAGATTGTTATCTCTTCCTCTTGGATTGTTCTCCTTACAAGGATGTGGTGTCCTTCTTTGTCTCTTTTGATCTGTCTTGGCTTGAATTTCACTTTGTCTGCAAATAGAATAGCTACTCCTGCTTTTCTCCTAGTTCCTGTCACATGGAGTATTGTTTTGTGTCCTTTGATTTTCAGTCTATGAATTTCTTTTGGAATTAAATGTGTTCCTTGCATGCAGCATTTTTTTGGATCTTGCTTTTTGATTCATTCTGCCAGTCTGTTTCTTTTGATTGGTGAATTGAGACCATTAATGTTGATGTTTATAAATGACATGTATTGACTTATCCTTGTCATGTTATTTTCCTGTTGTTTGTTCCCTTTATTTCCCCTCAGTTTAATTGTTTGCCTTGCCTGATGGATTCATTCTTTTAGTGTTCATGGAGTTGTAGTCCTTGTTATCTCTTTTTATAATGTCCTTCAGAACACTTTGGTATGCTGGCTTGGTGTTCATGAATTTCCTCTGGTGTTCTATGTCATGGAAGTATCTTATTTCTCCTTCCATTTTAAAAGATAGTTTTGTGGGGTTCATCAACCTGAATTGGAGGTTGTTTTCTTTTATGGTTTGAAATACTTCACCCCAAGCTCTTCTTGACTTGAGGGTTTGTGTTAGAAGTCAGCTGTGATTCTGATGGGCTTTCCTTTATAGGTGATTTGTTACTTTTCTCTAACAACTTTTAATATTATTTTCTTGTGTTGAATTTCTTAAATCTTCATTATTATATGCTCTGGTGTAGATTTTTTTGATCATGGCTAATTGGAGTTCTATATGCCTCACTTATCTGTATGTCAAATTCTTTTTGCATTCATCTGCTTTGTTACTTCTACTACTACCATTTCAGAGAGTCCAGGTGGGTGGATTTCTAATTGTCCCACTTCATTGCCCTTTGGGTTTACCTTTGGTGAGGTGGAAGTCTGGGGTTGCATCTTATTTAAATGTCTTATTTTCTATTTTTTCAGTTTAGTTCCTGGGTTGACGCTTGTAAATTCCTATAGTGAGTAGCTTTATTGCTAGTATGTAGAACACTTAGGTTACTACTACTCAGAGATGTCTTCTAGGTGTGGCTGGCTTTTAGGTTTTGAGTCTTTTGCAAGGTCCTACCTCTTCAATTTATTGGGGGTGAGAAGTTGCTGCCTACTTGGCTCAGCCCCTAGTTTTTTGGCACTGACCTATAGTATTTTTTATGACCCTTAGGCAATTTCAGTCTTTGTATACCAGGAAGAACAATTGATTAGAACAATTATGCCACCTTAACTAAAGTGGTACAATCAGCAATAACAATAGCATCAAACAGCTTAGAAAATGACAAACTGTGTTAACTATTAAGTTGCTATCTTTAATTTGTGGTTATATAACAAAATCTAAAATAAACCAGAAAGTTGTGTACTGTAAATAAGCCTTTGATATGGTGATTTAATCCTCAGTGGAGAAGATTTAAAAGGGGTTAGTGGGAAAATAGAGAAATAGAAGAAGAGGAAGAGGTTATAAACAAGGCTAAAGGACAAAGGACGATCACACAAATTTGGGAAGCTGATGAAGAAGACAGGAGGGAAAGAGAGAAGGAAGAGATATAAACCAGAACAGAACATCAACAACAGAAAAACTAGAAACCATGTTCACACTCATATGAAAACAAGAGCAATCAATAAACAAAGCAAAACAAAACAGAGCAAAAAACAAGTTTTTAAAAATGTCCACTTCAAGGTGTGTCTCTGCTGTCACTATAGACAACATGGGCAGACAGAGTTCAGATCCATTTAATTAATCCCAGCAAGCCAGCTGTATCTTTATGGTGGAGTAGTGGATAATGCCCACAAGCCTGCACCTTTAGTTCCACTGAAGTTCAGGCTGGTTTCTGGATGTGATGCTGGAGCCAGATTTGTTCAGCCTGTAACTCTCTGTGCACCTTCTGCCTGCTTGAACTCAGCTTCCTGCCAGCTTGAACTAGGCTCCCTGACCCCTGCCAACTTGAACTTGGCAGCCTCAATCTGACACTGGGAGCCACTAGATGGAGCCAGCCCACAGCTGGTCTGAGTCCTGAGCTTAGTTGGCTCCAATCTAAGATGGCTACCAGCCAATCATCCTCTTCGCAGAGACACATGAACCTGAATAACTCACCAGCCACTACAGCCCCTTGTGTCCACTGTTCTATTCCACTCATGTGTTTCTCCTTGGAGGCCTCCCAAGTCACCAGTAGTCATTGTGCATTTGCAGGTTTGAGCCACCCCTCCCACACAGTGGGTCCAGGCTCAGGCAGAAAGCACTGCCTGCCATCTCCTTCTTTGTTGAAGTCTCTCTCTTTGCTCTCCCCATGGGCCTCAATTCTCACTTCAGATCCTTGTTACATCCCAGGCATGCACTTCCCTCTTTCCTCTCTTACTTACATTGCTATATTCCAGCATCTGGACACCAAATCTTGAAAAGGCTCTTTCTCCATGGCTTACCACTTTGCCATCTTCTCAGAAGTCTATGCTACATTTTAATTAGTAATTTTGGATTTACCTTTCATTTCACTAATTCCACTTTCATCTGTTTCTAAGGTATTATGTGTTTTGCACAGTGAACACTTACATTTTGTAATTGTATTGTTCATTTATTCAAAGTTGCTTCTGTTTCTTTTTAAAAACACTCCCCTTCATGCTAGGAATGGTGGCACATTCCTGGCACAAGCTGAGGTAGGATGATCACCATGAGTTCAAGGCCAGATTGGGCTCTATAGTGAGTTCAAGACCAGCTTGAACTACATAGCAAAACCCTGTCCCAAAAATAAAAAAACACTCTCCTATCTTTGATGGCATTTTATTTCTTTTTTTCACTATTATATTTTTAAGTATCTCATAGTTTTTATATTATAGCATACATTGAAAATTTTTATTTCCCTTAAACCTTAGAAACCAATACTGCTGGGGTTTTCCTCCTTCTCCTCCTCCTCCTTCTTCTTCATCTTGGTTCTTATGTATGATTTTTTTGTTTTATGATCTTTTAAACCTTTTAATTATAAGTCATGTTATATAGAACTTTATCTGTGAAAGTCCTTGGTAGCCTAAGCTTAAATGGTATACTTTTGTTTTCTTCCAGATCCTCTTGGTTGCTATCAATGTGGAAAATATTTATGTTAATTGTTTCCTGAATTTTCTGACTCTCTTCAGGTAAATTTGTGCCCTCAAATTAATGTATATTAGGTTCCTATTTCTAGAGTAACTAATTACCAAAACCTAAGTGGCTAAAACACATAAATATATTATCTTACTGTTCTTAGCAGACATTTGAAACCGATTACAGTGGGAAAAAAACAAGGTTTTTACAAGGCTACATTCCTTCTGGAAGATGTAGGGGAGAATCTATATCCTTTCCTTTTCCATCTTCTTGAGATCATATGCATTTCTTGATCGATAGATTTTTATCTTCATCTTCAAAGCTAGCAATAGAGCATCCTCAAATTCCTTTCAAACCCTGACACTCCTTCCTGATTCCCTCTTGTAAGAACTTTTGTGATTACATTAGACCAGCCTGGATAATAACAGACCATCTCAAGATACTTAATCACATCTTCAGAGTTCCCTTTGCTCTATAAGGTAGCATACTTACAAGTTTCAGAGATAAGGACATAGTTATTTTAGGAATGAAGGGAACTAACCTCATGATGATCAACTGTGGTTAGAAATTTCTTTCTCTATTTTTCCACTCTGACAGTCTTTGCTATATTTATTTAAAAGAATGTAACTGTTCAAATCCATTCTTTTATTTAACATGTAGGGCATGTAGAATCTAAGTTTTACACATAGCCCAGTGTTCAAAATCTGCACCACATTGGGGCACCAAACCTTATTTTCTCATTTCATCTAGACATTGGTAAATGCCATGAAGGTGGCTGTGACTTCAGCACCTGCTTACTGCTCTAATTTTTGCCTTCTGTTTTTCCCAGTTTTCTCTTTCAGATTAACAATGCATCTGAAAGATATTTGTGTGCTTTTTAAAGTATACAATTTAATCATGTCTAGATGTTTTAGATCACAACATTATATATTCTACTATAATGTCTTATGTATTATTAGTGTATTATTAAATGTCTGAGATGGATTTTCTAATATTTATGATCAAACATACTGTACTATATCACCATATCCTGTGGTAATAATATACTTTTGTAGACATTTCATCTCAACTGTTTTAAAATTAGCAACACCAGAGAGGATAGTGAGTCTAGAGAGGTTAGTGGTATTTACTCCTAGCTCTCCAGGAAAAACCAACATTTAGATAATCTGATTTACCATTTCCTACATAAACAAAAACCTTATGCCAACACACTGATATCTGTACCTGGTCATGTGATTTCCTTTGGCAATGCATTGTTAGAAAATATGATTCAAGGAGAGACTTGAAAAGTGATTGATCAGTTGGATTTTGTTGTTCTTGTATTTCTGGCATCAACATGATCACATGGTTGGGCTATAATGTTGGACTATGAGAAAGAGATGGAGGAGTGCTGACTGAACCAAGTTGACACATATAACTCATAAAAGCACCTAGGTCAGCCAATGGGCAGCTTACCCTTGAGCATATCAGTAAGTGCAACCATGATTAACAGAGGACCTAGCCAACATCCAATAAGCTCCAGATGCATAAGTAATTACTGCTTCCTATTTAATGCTATCGAGGCTTTAGTGTCGCTTGTTATGCAGCACATTATTGGTAATAATAATCAGAAAAATATTTTTTGCTAAGGAAATTTTATATTATCTCTTTTTCTTTAGGAAGAATTACATTTTATTTGCCCTTTTATAAATTAGTTAGGAATAATGTTTCACCACGAGTAACAGAAAAATTATGGATATAACGGTTAAACATTTTGGAGTTATTTTTCCTGTATAGTAAGACATATTTAATTACAGTTTCTGGTATAAGCTCAATGGCTCAAAATTTTCAGATTGAGGTCCCTGTGATGTTCTTGTCTTTTCCCTCATGGTTACAGTGTGGATAGTTGTGGTGGATTGACAATTGGTGGTCAACTTGTAACACTCAGCTAAACTGAATCAGTGTGATGCTGGTTGTGGAAGGCCCACCTGAGGACTGTTGCCAACAACATGAAAAGGAGAAGTGGAAAGGAAGAGGTGTGCTGTCGGTTCCCCTCAAGGAGCTTGTTGGGCTGGCCTTTCCTGATAGGAACTTGGCTGTTCTCATCAGAGGAGCTTGGGACCTAATCACTGAGGATGGCTGTGGTACTTTTTGGGGGAGCTCTGGTCCTTAGTTTGATCATCACTTTCTGGCTCCAGTGCAGATCCCTCAGCCTGCTGGCAAGATCCTTTATCCCACTGGTGCAGACTTTCTAGCATCCACCATAGACCCTTGGGCCTTCCCAGAACAGATCCATGAAACAGACTTGCATGAGACATTGTCATGGGCTCTGGGCCTCCAGTTGGATTTGTGGGGGCATTGTCATTGGCTCTAGGTCTTCAGCTGGACTTGTGCAGGACACTGCTGTGGAATCCAGACCCTCAGCTATATTCTTTGTGTCTTTAGTGTGTGGACAGATTTCCTGCACTCTTTTTGTATTTGACTTTTGGTTGACTATTATAAAATAATCCTATAAATTGTGTGTCCTGTATTATACATTTTCCCTTGCAAACCCTGACTACAACAATAGTCTAACCAAAATCTTCACATTTATACCTTTGGATGAAGGTAATGGGAAAGGATAGGGGGAAAAAGAGGAAATCTGTAGGCAAGGCTTTCCCAGAAATCCTCAGCCAATTTCCACAAATGGCACATTGGCTACAATTGGGTCACATTATTATAACAACTATAGTATAATCTACACAGATAAGTTTTTCTTTTATTTTTCAGCCCTTAACCAAGGAAAGCAATAAAACTTTATTGGAATGTTTACATGAGCTACACCATATTTATCTTTATAGATATTAACCTGTTTTCATACCATATATGTTACTCATTGTTTTTCCAGAAGTGCCATGTGCTTCCCTGAAGAAAATAAAGCAGTTGTATTCACTGACATCTAAACTAACAATAAAAAGAGTCTAAAATACAGTGGCTCTAACAAAACAGAACATTATTTCTACCTAACAGAATAGAGGCATGTTAAGTGATCCAAGTTATGTAAATGGCATTAGTTCCACTTGTGGTTTCTTCCATGCTATTTTTCAACACCACTAAAATATTCTCAACTGTATAAATGAAAATATCTTAGGAGAAACATATATAAATTTCATCATATAAGAAAAGGAAGAAAGAAAAAATGAAAGGCAAGCTATTTTAAGGATTATTTAAAATTATATTTGAATTTTTTATTGTTTTGTTAACCACAGCTTAGTTTGTAACTTGTATGGAATTGACTTTTTCATGTAATTAGAAGTAGAAATAACTTCAAAATATTTGTTCTATTTGCATACCCAAGTGTCTCAGCATTATTTTTAGAAAAGATTGTGATTTACTGTTTCATAAACTAATATTTGTCTTAAATCAACTTTCAAAATGTGTATATATGTGCATTTCTAAATTCTCTCTCATATTAATGTCTTTATCAAGAGCCAATGACTGTCCTTTAGTGACATTATGTTTCAACTTGCTTTTCTTCAATAGTCTCCAAGCTATCTTGGCCACTTTTATTTTTGTACAGATTTTCAGATCTGATGGCCAAGGTTCATGCACACATAGAGTTTGGTTTTTTACTTCAGTTTTATGAATGAGTATGAGTTCACAACATTTATTCAAGAATTCATGAAGTTCTCTCACTAGCATTTTATAATTTTCTACATAGAGCTCTTATATATTATAAAAGATTTATTCATAGATGTTTGACATTTTAATATTATTTCAAAGTTCATTTTCTTGTTATTAGCATGTTAAAATATTGTTGGTTTTGTATACTGGCTACATCAGCAATCTTGTTAAATTCATTTTTAATTCTAATAATTTATTTGTAGAAATTTCTAGATTTTTCTATACAATCATTTATCTACATATAATAATATATTTGTATATTTCTAACTATGCCTTCCAATAAAAATTGATCTCTAATTTACCTTTTTTGTAATGGCTAAGATTTCTGGTAACAATATAGAAAAAGTAATGTTAGCAGACATCTATTTTTCTACAAATATCAAAGCAAAAATATTTCATATTTTGACATTAAAAATGGGTGTAGTAGATTTTTGAAGCTACATTTTTCAGTGTAAGAAATTCTTTTTAAATATGCTGAAAGTTGTTATCTAAATATTATTTAAATTTCAGCAAATAATTTTGCATCTGAGATAATTATATAATTTTCCCTTTTAATCTATAAATGTGGCAAAATACATTGATTTTTCTAATGTTAAACCAACCTTCCACTAGTAAAATAAATTCAATGTGATTGTGATCTAATATTCTCCTTTCTTTTGCTAGATTTCATTTGTTAATAGTTTTTAAAAATATATTTACATATATATTCATGATCCAGATTGTCTTCATTTTCTTTTATTATGGTCAGTGAAGGAAAAATGTTACTAGAAACTAGACCAAAGTCTATCATTCCCTAGATAGTTCACATTCTAATCTAGATTGAGCCATACCAGCAAAACATTGTTTGGATGGACACAATTACATTTAGTCTTCCATCCTTCTATTGGTTTATCTTTTGATGTGTTGCCATTTATCTCTCACAAGTAATAACCCTCTGAAATTCACCACAGTGTTTACTATAAAGATATTGTTAAGGGCCTAACTCTTTATGTTAGTTTTTTTATCCTTTTAAGGATCTTCAGGTAAATTTTCTCTCATATTTTAATACTGGAATGGTGTTGCTTTTTTCTGAGTTTTCTATTTGCTTTTTTTCAAGAGTCACAGTGAATTTTATAATTTATCAAGTTTTTATCAGATTGCATAATTTGTCATTAAACTATGTAATTTATCAAGTTTTTCATTTAACTTTATTATTTCCCATAACAAGTGATAACATGGAATGCATTTTCAGTCTTCTAACTTAAGAAAAAATTCCAAATGTTGAATATTGAAAAATAATTTTAACATAAAATTATTTGCTATGACATTATAAGTAACACTTAAAAAAAGACTTCCTAAATTCATAAGTATGGTTCAGTCATTTATGGAGGAGAATAAGATACAATGTTATGGATCTACTTTTAAAGATATATTTAAGTTTATAATAACAAGAAACACAGCTGCCATTACAGAATTACAGCTGCTGTTAGAGTATAAAATGGCATTACATGTTCAGAATGGTCTCATTTAATTAAAAATACATATACATAAAGACTGGAGGAAAATGAATCTAGATATTATTCATACTTGCTAGAAGTAATGGGTTTATGGTAATTTTCATTTTCCACTCTTATAATCAACAGATAAAATTTAACTTAAAATAGAATCCAATATTTTATTCACAGTATCACTAGGACAGGCACAAAGAAAGAACAATTTGTTCTGCTGGATCAAAGAAAATTGAAGACAGAAGAAGCTCAGTACCTGGGATAACTCACAGCAAGTGCAAATGTTCTGCTCATGTGGCAAAATGCTTTCATCCAGAGAACGTGAGATTTATGTAGTTGTCTATATCTAATAAAACAATTGTATTACTTGAGTATCCGTGCCTTTTTTTCTCTCATCATTTTTCTTTGCTATAGAACCATCTTTATATTTTCCAGGTTTTCCTTAAAATAGAGAACCAGGTTTTATAGTCTATAGGGGTAGCAGATGGGAGCTTAAACCAAAGGAAGATGTTGGCAAACACCAATCAGAGTCTAGAGATTAGAGTAATTGTTGAAGGAATATGTCCCATTCTCCTTAGCCAGACACAGGGCTCAATTTTTATTTAAACCAGGAACTATTTTGGATGTCATTAGCTTAATTCCTACAATGTAAATGAGCTTCTTGGGATGTTACTCTGAGAATCAAACAAACTTGAAGAATGATTATACCTCCTTTCCTTCCTTTTATACTTTCCTCCATCTGAAGGTTCTTTAAGAGAAATCCTGATGAAACTGAAGTGTTTATGAGTTTCAAATGAAACTGCTCTAATGATCATGTTGTTTAATATAGAGTCCAAGACAAACAAGAGTAAAGTTTTATAGTAACTAGAGTTTTAAGAGATTAAAAATATTATGGAACCCAGAGGACCATATGAAGTGTTTCTCCCTCTAAGGTAGGTTGGATAATCATAATGAACAAGTTGATAATAGGAAATCTGAAAAAAAGAGATTGAATCTTTAATGGCCTACATATCTCTTCCTCCACACCAGCCTTCTCAAAACAAGGAGAACAACTTCATGCTAAGTTTAGTGGATAAGAAAAACACAAAGGAGACTGGGTCTCTGTGCCATCTTTGATCCATAGTATTACTTATGGACTTCTAACTTCTGAACTTCCAATTATTCTTGGAAAAGTAAGCCTAGAATTTTAAGCTAATTTAGAGGGCTTCTCCAACTCATCAATAAATATGTTTTTAGGAATTTGGGAATGGCCACTATTATAGAGCATTGCTCTTCTCTAAACTCTATGAGCTGAGCTCATTAAGCACTTCATATTTATTTATTATGTACCTATTCCATATGACCTTTACAGATACAAAAATGATTTTTTGAGCTTCATGAAGTGCACTTGCCTTACCTCTTATTCATAGAGGATCTGATGGAAAAGGTGTTCCAATCTATTAATCAGCAACAGCAGAGTACTGCAAGCTTGGGGACAATATTAAAAAGCAGACACTAACTTGGATCACAACAATATTTTGGTCTAATAGAGAATTGATATAACAGTGATTACAGCTCTGGATTTACTGTAAGAACTTCAAATTCTTGCTAATTATAAGACTTTGAGTCAATAACTTGACCTACTAAACCTTAGTTTCTTCATTGTTAAAATGAGACTAGTAATGGTACCCACCTCATATAGCCTACTGTGTAGATTAAAAGATCTAATGTACATAAAGCACTCAGCAAAATCTCTGCCATGTGCTAAGTGCCTAAAATTGAGATATTATTATTAAAATAGAAACACAAAGGCATAGTTATTGGCTAAATGCATTGGGGGAAGGGTTGACTCATAGACTGTGCTGGGGAATAAGGAACATATAGAGTGGATTGGGGGGACTTCATGGAGCAGCTGTACCAATTTGATGGTAGGCCAGTTTGAAGTCAATTTTACCTAAAATTACTGTCAATATTACAGATCAAAACAAAACATTTTAAACCATCTTCCATTCTATTCACTAAATCAAGTTATTGGCTACAGTGTGTGTAACATTTCCTAGGGAATAGATAACCCATTTTTTTACCTCCTCTGAGACCAAGCCCAAGACACATGATCTAGTGACCTCTACCACCTGGCATAAACACCAGAGGAATCACAGGGCCTGCTGCCACATGTCTAAGTTTTGTATTTCCAGAGAGTGTCCGTTTGAAATATAAATAGCACACCACAACTTCCAAGAAAGAAAAGTCCTTACCTGAGACTGCTCCATCATTCACACTCCCTTTGGGGCCCATATTCTTGTTATTTAAAGAAGCTGTCCATAGACAATTATATTTAATAACTCTAGTTGTATTCAGGGGAGAAGCTGAATCCTAAGTCTTAATTCTAATGCACAATCACTGGGTAATTTTCTCATTAAAAAGAAAAAGTCTAAACAGATCTGTTCCCTTGGTATTTAACACTTTTAATGACATCCCTCAGGTTTTCAGGTCAATTTAAATGGAAAGCAGAATACAAAACTTTTTAAAAATGACTCATGGAACTCACTATAATTAACTATCTCATTTCACCCTTTTCCAGTATTGTCTAAGATCACCAGTTGTTAAACATATTAGCTTGACTCTCATCTCAGACCAGGCTATGCCAGGTTAGGGGATGGAAGCATCTATAAAAGAGTACCCCCTCTATTCATGCAGTTTCCACCAACCTTCGCCCTTTTGTTTATAAGCATAGGGCCAGAAGATTCTGTGAGACAACCCATCAAACCTGCAATGGGCTTAGGGGAGCAGTTGCAAGAGTTCAACAGCTCAACACATCAGAGGCCTGAAGTGCCTTCTTGGTAATTCTCTTGATTTCTTCAATGGTTACAAGATTGCTTCAGCATCTCTCACTACAACAAAAACAAACCTGGAGTAAATATACACAAAAGCAGAAATGGAGAGGTGAATGTTTCTCAACATTCTGCATAAAGAGGGAAAATCTCATTGAATTTCTCCAGTATACTCTTCCTTACATCTGAGCCAAGATTTGACCTATTTCTTGTACAAAGCTTTGGTGTTTGATTCTCAATGTTCAAACATGTATCATTTTATAGAAACTTCAATATCAAAACATCCTAGCACCCCAACTTCTCGAACTTCTATGTCGTTCAGTGACTATATTCATGACCTAAATTCGTATTCTTAGCCTCATCTTATATTTTATTACTTTCCACCTTTAAAATGATGAAAGGTGATGACTAAAGCCTCATGTCCTTCATGTTTTCTCACCCTATTACTACCATTATACCCATCTGCTAATAACAAATCATTTCCCATTTGTACCCTCCTTGTCCTCAAAGTTTAACATTTCCCTTTAATTTTTAGTTTCACATCTCTCCAGCTGAGAAACTCACTGTGTCACTCTTAATTCTCTTTTCAGCATCTTCCACTCTCTTCATTCATAGTCATCCCGTAACTCCTGCTTAATATGCATTAATCCAACTATCTAGCTGTTACTACTTGTATCCAGATCCCCCCCAGAGCCTCATGCATTCATAGGTGGAGCTTTTCAGAGCTGGCTGGATCTAAGGAATATGACACTGGGATTAAGGGTGTGTGGTACTAAATTAATACACTGATTGGGATTAGCATAGTTCTGGCTGTGGGTAGTGGATGTGGGTGGCACCAATCAATTGGCATATAGCCTGGATGGAATATAAAGGGAGAGAGTGAAGGCAGTCTTGTTGCTGCTGTTGCTTCTTGCTGCTCTGGTTGCTTGCTGCCTTCCTGCCTGCCACACCATGGAATGTTTCTCCTCTGCAATGTCCTTCTGCCATTCCACCAAGCTTTGAAACCAGCCGACTATGGACTGAAGCCTCTACAAACTGTGAGGTGAAATAAATATTTCTTCCTTTAATTTTGTTTTGTTGTTGTTGTTTTTGTTTGTTTGTTTGTTTTTGGGGTGCCGGGGGTCAAACTCAGGACCTTGTGTGCCAGCAGGTGCCCATGCTGCTGAGCAATATCACTGGCCCTTTTTTTGCATGTGGGTACCGGGAGCTGAACTCAGGATCTCGCACTTGCCAGGCAGGTGCTTATGCCGCTGAGCTATCTCACCAGCCCTTCCTTTAATTTTGGATGTCAGGTATTTTGTCTCAGCAATGAGAAAAGTAGCTAAGGCACTAGCCTTTCCATTTCTATTTGGGCTGGTGAAAATCATACCATGAATATGCACATAGGTGCCACTTCAAGTTTATGTCAATCCCCTGCTGCACTATTTGATAATCTTTGTCTTAGTTACTCTTCTAGTTGCTGAGACAAAATAATCAACACCCACAAGTTAAAGGAGGAAAAGTTTATTTAGCTCACAGTTTGTAGAGGATTCAGTGTAGTCAGCTGGCTGTAAGGCAGGGTGGCATGGCAGAGGAGCATCACAAAGGAGAAATAGTCCATTGCAGGCAACAGCAAGTAGCAGCAGAAGAAGCAGCAGCAAGTGAAAACAGCAGCCCTCTCTCTGTCCCTTATATTCCACGCACATTACCTGCCCTTAGGGTGGGTAGCACTCACACCCAGGGTAGGGCATCCTTAAACCCAGCATTATATTCTTAGTCCCAACATCACACACTTAACCCCAGCATCACACACTTAATCCCAGCATCACACACTTAATCTCAGCATTACACACCCTAGATCCAGCCACCTACAAAAAAAACCCACTTATGACAACCTGGGGTTTTGGGGAACATCAAGATACAGACAATAACACTTCTCATGCATTAGAATTCAGAGTTTTCTCATATTTCCAGTTACTAATCAAAATCTTTACTTCTGTTCTCAAGGCTCTAACTTTACATCTATTTTTTTTTTTTTGTGGGTACCGGGGGGACGACCTCATGACCTCGCGCGCCAACAGGCACCCGTGCCGCTGAGCGATATCACCGGCCCCTTTTTCGTATGTGGGATCCGGGAGTCGAACTCGGGCCTTCGCACTTGCAAGGCAGGCGCTTAAGCCGCTGAGCCGTCTCACCGGCCCCTTTACATCTATTTTTTATCTGTTGGCAGATAGGCTAGCTTCTACTTCGTAGAAAATCAGTATACTTTATGGATGGAAGTCAAAATAATCACTCACACACATTATTAGTAAGATAAAGATTCTGCAAGAATCATCCATTATTTTGTGTATAGAAAAATTTTCAAAGTTTTTCTTTAAAAGAAAGAAAATAGGATTGGGGGTAGCTCAATGGTAGAGCATATCCTTAGCATCTGGGAAGTCCTGGTTCAATCCCAAAAACCAACTGCCTCACAAAAGCAAGCAAACATGCAAACAAAACAGAAGTTCATAGAGATATCTGCAAGTAGAGAAATAGTAGGTAGACATGTGATAAAGAAAATGTAAAATGTTATTGACAGACTATATGTAGTAGATATGCACATACTCATAACAAGCACTTCAATTTTCTAAATGTTTAAAATTTTTCATTATTAAAATTTAGGAATCAATTTATATCTTCAAAAGTTAGGGATGCCCATTCAAATTTTATTACCCAGGGTTATAAACCTTTGGACAATATATAAAAGCAGATTTTAGGTTGTATACTATAGGCCACACCAGTAATTCCAGAAGTTTGTCAAAACTCTTCTTTATTGTACACACGAAAAAAGCCAATTTTTGTCAGTTAGGTAGTTATCCAATAGAAAAGAGAATATAGTGGTTACAACTTTATTTATTTTTTTATTTTAAAGAGAAAAAACAATAAAAATAATGATAAAGAATTTCAAAACAAGATAGTAGGAGATTAACAATGGTTAATATATTGCATAGTTATCTTCAGTTGTTCAGATTACAAGATATAGGCATGAAAAATTGATCAAACAATATAAGCACAAACCATTCTTTTCAATGAACTAATAGAAATTAGTAGTATCATTATCTTAGTTATCTTGTATATATATATGTGTGTGTGTATATATATATATTCTTTTCCCCTTCCTTCTTTTCTACTTTAACCCATTCCAGTTGTTCTTTCATTTTGAGCAGTTTCTTCCCCCTTCACAGTATCTACTGTATATTTTGAATCATATTTTCTCTTTCAGTTTCTTACACTAGAGAGACTATATGATGTTTACACATGTGAGTCTGATTTATTTCACTTATGAATATGGTCTCTAGTGGCATCCATTTACCTATAAAAGCCTTGAGTTTATCCTTCTTTATAACTGAGTAGTATTCCATTGTATAAAAATACCACATCCATTTATCTATTCCTCAGTTGATGGGCATTTGGGTTGTTTCCAAGATTTAGCTATTATAAATTGTGCTGCTATGAACATGGGTGCACATATATTGCTGCGGTATTAAGTTTTTAATTCTTCTGGGAAGATATCCAGAAGGGGACTAGCTGTGTCAAATGGGACATCTAGATCTAGTTGTTTTAAGAATCTCCACACTGATTTCCATAGTGGTTGCACCAGTCTACATTCCCCCAACAGTGGAGAAAGGTTTCTTTTTCCCCACAGCCCCTCCAGCATTTGTTATTGGTTGAATTCCTGATGATAGCCATTCTTACTAGGGTGAGATGGAATCTCAGTGTTGTTTTAATGGTCTGGAATTACCATTGAAATTTTTTTCATATATTTATTTGTCACTTGTATTTCTTTATCTGAGAAGTACATATTCATCTCAGATGTCCATTTTTGGGTTGGGTCTTTGAATTTTGGATGCCTGATTTTTTTCAATTCTTTGTATGTTCTAAATAGAAGTCCTTTGTCTGAGGGAGAGTTGGCTAAAATTTTTACCACTCTGTGGGTTGCATCTTCACTCTTGGTGATTTCTTT
This sequence comes from Erethizon dorsatum, assembly GCA_028451465.1. Classification (NCBI taxonomy): domain Eukaryota; kingdom Metazoa; phylum Chordata; class Mammalia; order Rodentia; family Erethizontidae; genus Erethizon; species Erethizon dorsatum. Next base: position 84,818,592 of record CM051829.1, read on the forward strand.
TCCTGTGTAAAAATTTTTAATAAGATGAGATCCCAGTTGTTGATTCTTTGAAATACTTCCCATGCAGTTTGGGTTTTGTGAATGAAGTCTCTGCCTACATTTATGTCTTCAAGATTTCTACCTAATTTCTCTTCCAGTAGATTTAGTGTTTCTGTTTTAATACTTAGATCATTAATCCATTTTGACTTTAGTCTAGTGCATGGTGATAGACATGGGTCTAGTTTTAGTCTTCAGCATGTGGAAAGGCAGTTTTGCCAGCACCATTTATTCAAGAGGCTATCTTTCTTCCAGCAAACATGTTTTGCCCCTTTGTCAAAGATAAGGTGGTTGAGTGTGTTTGTAGTTGTGTCTGCATCTTCTAGTCTGTTCCACTGGCTCTCAGGTCTGTTTTATTGCCAGTACAATGCTGATTTTATCACAGTAGCTTTGTGGTATAATTTCAAGTCAGGGATTGTGATGTCTCCTGCTTTACATTTGTTGCCCAGGATTGCTTTTGCTATTCTAGGATTTTTCTGGTTCCAAATGAATTTTGGAAATGTTTTCTCTAGTTCTGTGAGGTATGCTAATGATATTTTGCTTGGGATTGCATTAAATCTGTATAACAATTTTGGGAGTATGGCCATTTTCACAATGTTGGTTCTTCCATTTTATGATATCCTTTTTGATCTCCTTTTTCAGAGTATTGTAATTTTCAATGCATAGATCTTTTACTTCCTTTGTTAGATTGATTAAGTATTTCATGTTTTTGTGTGCTATTGTGAAGGGTGTTGTTTCCCTAATTTCTCTCTCATTGAGTTTGTTCTTTGTTTACAGGAATGCTATTGATATTTGAGTGTTGGCTTTGTATCCAGCTATGCTACTGAATTTGGTTATTAAATATAGAAGTCTTTTGGCAGAGTTTTTGGGGTCTTCTGTGTAGAGCATCATGTCATCTGCAAATAATGATATTTAATAATAATGAAATAATTCATTTCTTATCCTTATTCATTTTATTTCTCTCTCTTGTCTAATTGCTCTAGCTAATGTTTCCAGAACTATATTGAATAGGATTGGTGATAGTGGACATCTTTGTCTTGTTCCTGATTTAGGATGAAAGCTTTGAGCTTTTGTCCAGTTAGTATGATGTTGGCTGTTGGTTTGTCATAGATGGCTTTTATCAGGTTGAGGTAAAGACAATCTATTCCAATTTTCTGTTGGGTTTTTTATCATGGATGTTGTTGGACTCTGTCAAAAGCTTTTTCTGAATCTATTGAAATGATCGTGTGACTTTTGTCTGGCTCTGTTAATGTGGTATATTACATTTACTGATTTGCATATGTTGAACCATCCCTGCATTCATGGGATGAATCACACCTGGTTGTGTTTTATAATCTTTTTGATGATTTGCTGCACTTTGTTTGCTAGTATCTTATTGAGGATTTTTGCATCTATGTTCATTAGGGAGATTGGTCTGTAGTTCTCTTTTTTGGTTGGGTCTTTCTCTGGTTTTGGTATCAGGGTAATACTTACCTCCAGAAATGAGTTAGGAAGGATAGATTCATTTTCAATTTCATTGAAGATGTTGAGGAGTATTGGCAATAAATTTCCTCTAAATTTCTTGTGGATTTCAGCCATGAATCCATCAGGGCCTGAGCTTTTCTTTGTTGGTAAGTTTTATTTACATTTTCAATTTCATTAAGTGATATTGGGTCATTCAGAATTTTTATCTTCTTGATTCAGCTTTGTTAGTTCACACATTTTTGAAATCTGTCCATTTCTTCTGTGCTTTCCATCCTGTGTCAGTAAAGATTTTTCAAGGTATTGATTTTCAAGGTATTGATAATCTTCTGAATTTCCACAGGATCTGTAGTGATTTCAACCTTTTCATTCTTCATTGCATTTGAGTAGTTTCTTTCCTTTTTTGATAAGGTTGGCTAAGGGTTCATCAATTTTATTTATTTTTTCAAAGAACCAACTCTTTGATTCATTAATTCTTTGTATTGTTTTCTTAGTCTCCATTGCATTAATTGCTGCCCTGATCTTTATAATTTCCTCTCTTGTATGGGTTTTGGGCTTGTCTTGCTCTTCTTTTTCTAGAAGCTTGAGGTGCAACATTAGGTTATTAGTGTTCATTCTGTTTTCCTGATATGAGAATTCACTGCTATATATTCCCTTCCTAGGACTGCTTTTATTGTGTCCCACAGGCTCCAGTGTGTTGTATTTGCATTTTCATTTGATTGTGGATATTGTTTGATTTCTTCTTTAATTTCATCTGTGACTCATTGGTTGTTCAGGAGGTTGTTATTTAACTTCCATGTGTTTGTGGAGTTTTTGTGGTTTCTTTTGCCATTAATTTCCAATGTCATTGCATTATGGTCAGATAATGTGCATAGGATAATTTCAATTCCTTTGCATTTACTTGAGCATGTTCTCTGGGCTAATATATGTTTGGTTTTTTGGGTTTTTTTTTTTTTGGTGCTGGGAATTGAACTCAGGACCTCATGCTTGCCAGGCAGGCATTGTGACACTGAGCTATATCCCCAGCCCTATATGGTCTATTTCAGAGAACATCCCATGTACAGCTGAGGGAATGTGTATTCTAATGTTTTGGGTGGAACTCTCTGTAAAAGTCTACTAAGTCCATTTGTTCACAGGTTTGGCTCATTTCTGCTATTTCTTTGCTGATTTTTTGTCTAGTTGATCAATTTCTTTGTGACAATGTGTATTATAGTCCCCTATTGCAATTCAGTTATTGCTTATTTGATTTTTCATGTCTATTAATATTTATCTTATATAGTTGGGTGCTTCCATATTCGGTACACACATATTTATGATTGTTATCATTTACTCTTGAAATTTTCCCTAACAAGTATGTAGTGACCTTCTTTATCTCTTTTGATTATTCTTGGTTTGAAGTTCACATTGTCTGCAAACAGAATAGCTACCCCTGCTTTTTCTGGATTTCTGTTTCATGGAGTACTGTTTTCCAAACTCTGAATTTCAGTCTATGAGTTTCTTTTTGAGTTAAATGTGTTTATTGTATATGGCATATTGTTGGGTCCTATTTCTTGATCCATTCTTCCAGTCTGTTTCTTTTGATTAGTAAATTGAGACCATTTCCATTGATTGTTATAACTGATATATATTGCCTTATCTTTGTCGTGTTATTTTCCTGTTGTTGGTTCCTTGCTTTTTCTCTCTGTTTAATTGCTTGCCCTGTCTGGTGGTTTCTTTCTTTTGTTGTTCTCTGAATTGTGGTCATTTTTGTCTCTGTCTAGAATATCTTTCAGGACTCTTTGTAGAGTTGGTTTGGTGGTCATGAATTTCTTCAGTTGTTCTTTGGCATGGAAGCACCTTATTTCTCCATCAATTTTGAAAGATAGTTTTGCAGGTACATCAATCTGGGTTGGAAGTTGTTTTCTTTCAGGACTTGAAATATTTCACTCCAAGCTCTTCTTGACTTGAGGGTTTGTCTTGAGAAGTCTGCCATGATTCTGATAGGCTTTCCTTTATAGGTGATCTGTTTCTTTTCTCTAACAGCTTTTAATATTCTGTTCTTGTGATGAATTTCTGGGATCTTGATTTTTATATGTCTGGGTGTAAATTTATTTTAGTCATGGCTAACTAGAATTCTATATATAGCCTCATTTATCTGTATGTAAGATTCTGTTATCATGTTTGGGAAATTTTCTGCTATTATTTCTGCAAATAGTCTTTTTATGTCATTTGTGTTCACTCCTGCTGTTTTGTTAACACTTATCAGTATTATATTGTTTTCTTTGCATTGTCTTGCAGCTGTTGAATTATTATTTCTTGACCCCTTGTTATTTTTAAGAGATCTTTCCTTTCATGATCACTAGCCACAATCCTGTCTTCAAGGTCTGAAAGTCTGTCTTTGGTTTTGTTCAAGTGGATTTTCCAGCTTCCAATGCAATTTTTAATTTCCTGGATGTCTGTTTGAATCCCTTTCATGCATTCTGTTTCTTTCCTATATTGATCACTCATAGTTTCTATCCTTTGCCTATCATCATCTATTTTTTTAAATCTATCTCTACTCTAGATTTGCTGAACATTTCCTTTATGAATGCTGACATTTCTTTTTTTTTCTGAGAGATTATTTCTGATCTGATTTCCTTTATTGCTTCCTGGATTTATTTCTTTACTTTGTTTGCTATCATTTCAGAAATTTCATATGTGTGTTTCCCATTTTCCTCTATCTCGTTGTCTCCTAGACTTGTTCTGGGTGGGCTGGAGGTCTGAGATTGCATCTTGCTTCTACATCTTGTCATTTTCTATTTCAAAACTTTTAATTTTGTTTTCTGTGTTGATCCTTGTAAGTTTTTGTAATAGTTAGCTGTATCATTAGTATCAAGTTCTCTCTAGGAAATCTCTTCCTCAGGGATGTCTTCTGTGTGTAGGAGGTTCTTGACTTGTGTCTGTTCCAAGATCCAACATTCCCAATTAATTAAGAGTGAGATATTGGTATCTGTTTGGCTCAGTCCCCAGTTCTTTGGTGCTGGGCTGTGGTGAGGTTATGACCCTAGAGCTTCCCAGTATTATAGCAGAAGGGAGAACAACTGATTACAACAGATATGACATCCTAGCTAAAGTAGTATAATCAGCAATAACAATAGCACCAAGCACAGATTAGAAACTAACGCACTGTGGTAGCTATTAATTTTGTACCTTAAACCATAGGAGCAAAATCTACAATTATATAACAGAACTGGTTATAAATTGGGAGCTTGTATTCAAAGTGTTACCCCTTGGTATAGTGGTTTTACCCTGTGGTGTGGAGATTTAAGAAAGATAGTGGATAAAACAAAGATAACAGAAAAGAAAGTAGAAGCAAGGCTAGAAGACCAAGGATAATCATGCAAACTTTGGGAAACTAGAGGAGAGGGCAGAAAAGAAAAAATGTGGTATTAAGCAAGTGATTATCTGTACTTTGTCTCTGGGCTTGGGGGATGGGATTAGTTTTTTGTGGCTGGAGATATTCCCAGCCATTTAGAAAAGAGAAAAAAAAAAAGAAAAGAGAAAAGAAAAAGGGAAAGAAAGAAAAAAGAAATAGAAAAAAAGAGAGGCAACTGGGGTGGCCCCAGCCACCTGCTTCTATTCTGTCTTTGTCCCCAAACACAGCACTGTTCACCTAACTTACCACCTGTTGGCTCATATTGTTATTGTTGCTTCCTACTTTTCATGCCACTAGTCTGGCCTGTCCATCCTGTGGGTTCTTGTTGGGACCCTACTGTGTTGCTGGCATTCCCTCTGATCTCTGGGCCTTCCAGAGTGGTTCATCTCAGTCATGGCAGCAGCAAAGGGAGGGGCCATTCTCTGGGCCTTCTGGCACAGTTCATCTGAGTTGCAGCAGTGGTGATGGCAATGAGAGGGGCCCACACTGTTCACTTGGGTCACTGTGGAGGGGGAGATGGCTATGGGAGGGGCTGCCCTCCATGCTATTCACCTGGGTCATGGCAGCAGAGAGGGTTACAATTTTAAAATGTTAACCTATGTTCCTACCTTGGACAAATACTAGGTTCAATATTATTTTAAGGTTTTTGGCCCCTAACTTTATCTTAAATTTGCTCCTAAATAGATTTATTGTTTTGAATCCTACTTTGTTTCTCATCTGCATCATCATATTCCTCCCTCTTGTCTTTTAGAAATTCCTTCACAAGTTGCTGCTAATTAGTGGACTATATCCTTAAGTTTCTCCCAAGAATTTTATCTGTTAGTGCCGAGTAAAAGAAAGAACCACTTGTGGAAAAGTAACAGCCTATATAAAAAGAAGAAAATAAGATTTTAACAATGAAATGAGGGAAAGACAATATTCCACCTCATCAGCAGGATCAGGTCTAGGAGCAAAGAAGAAAGAAAGAGATTACTGGGAGAAAGTAAAGGGAAAGTGATTGTGAACAAGTTGGTGATAGATGAAGAAAAGTTTACCAGATAGGTCTAGAATGATGAGTAAGCCAACTTACAGGACATTGGGAATAAGGTCGAGCACATATAAATTGTTGACTTTTAAGTTTGTTTTTCCTTGTGAACTGTTATTCAAAGAGACACTGTTTTCTGACCATGGGATCAGTCAGACATTAGGAGCCCTGGGTTATCTTAGATGGGAAGGGACAAAGAAGGTCAGGAGGGGTCCAAAAACAGCAACATGTCCATTTCCTCCTTTGGGTGAACTTTTTATTAAGCAGAATAATTCATCACTGGATCAAAGGCATTAATTAGTACTCCTTGGGTTTTCCTATATCCTGGTTCCTGTGTATTCATGTATCTTCTTGTTCTTTCATTTCCCTTCTCTCATGTAGCACTCCTTTCTTCACCTTGAATAGGTACCACTCTAGCATGTTTAATCAATATCTTTGTGAGCTCATATCAAATGTCTTAACTTAGTTAAATGGTGCTGTTTTATTTTACATATGTAATATATAATGTATATTATATTTATATAATCTTTCTCTTTTTTGAGACAGGGTCTCACTATGTAGTTTAGGCTGGCCTTGAACTCACTGTATAGCCCAGGCTGTCCTTGAACTCAGGCGCTCCTCCTGCCTAAGCCTCTCAAGTGCTGGAATTACAGGCGTGCGCCACCATGCCTGGCTTATTGGATCTTTCATACTTCATTAAAAACTATGTTTTTAAGATTCATATCTTTTTAATATGTAGAAGTACTTGCTTCTACTGCTTCTGAGCACTGCACACCTCAGGTATTCAAAGCAGATTCTAGTACAGATATTTCTCATTTTATGTTCTGGTAATTTTCCTGAAGACTCCTTTCTGGAGCAGCTTCATCATTCCAACTCTCTGCCTGGAAGACAAACCCTAGGAACCTCTTTGGGAACTATCTTCCCTAGCACTCAGCTTCACCATCCTCAAGTACTGAGGTCTAGGCTCTTTCTCAGTTGATACCCCACAATGGTAGAACCTCTTACCTTGGGCACAGAAAAGTCACCTGTTGATAACTTTGGGGGCTCCTTCAAAAACTCAGTGAATATTGTGAAGCTACTTCCCATGTAAATATCCAACTGCACATGCACAGTAAATTTTCTCCTTAATTTCACATTTCATTGAACTCAGATATCCTATCCATGTATTCTAAAAGTTTGATAGGGCCGGTGAGATGGCTCAGCAGCTTAAGCACCTGCCTGGCAAGCTCGAGGGCCTGAGTTCGACTCCCGGAACCCACATACAAAAAAGGGGCCGGTGATATCGCTCAGCGGCATGGGCGCCTGCTGGCGCATGAGGTCCTGAGGTCAAACCCCCGGTGCCCACAAAAAAAATAAATAAATAATAGTTTGATAATCTTTGTTGTGAGTTTTTAAAAAGCTCAATGAGTGAACATATAAGTTAAATTGAAGGTAAGGTTAAGAAAGATCAAGAATAATTTCATAGTATATAATATATTATAGAAGAACATATATAAATATATCATTATGATTCAGTCAAGTTTAGTTGTTTTGTTGTGGGAAAAAATGAGTCAATAGTAGCCAGGAGCTCAGGAGAAGACAGGAAATTTTATTGACACTAGTGGACCCCAGAGGAGTAAACTCCAAAGTCTGAGATGTTGATTATAGAGATGTTGTCTTATTTATAAGATAGCAAAAAGAAGTTACAAGAATGAAATAAGCTTTTGGTGAAGGTTATGGCACAATGGGCATCTTGTGGTGAGATGTAGCAAAGTTGTTTTTAGCACATCCACAGAAGTCTCAATTTAACAACAACTCATATGATTTAGCTGAGTTCAGTGGCAGAGAACAGAATGACTGCAGCTTTATTTAACAAAATGACTGCAGTTAGGTCAGGATTTCTGCTTCAGTGCCTTAAAAGATATTTTAAAGTCATGTTTATTATTACATAATTTTTGCATAGTAAAATTAACCTTTTCAAGTTTACATATTGATAACTTTTCACAAATGTATACAGTTAGGTAACAACCACCACAACAAAAATAGAGAAAAATGCTTCTATCATTCAAAAATTTTCCTTTGAACATTTTCACAGTCTTTTACTTCTTCCCAGTTTGTAGAATTAGTTAAAATTAAGGTGTCATTCACAAACACTGATCTGATTTCTGTATCTATAGTTTTGCCTTTTCCTAAATATTGTAGGAATAGAAGCCTACAATCTGTAGTTTTATGTGCCTGACTTTTCTTATTTAGCATTATACTTTTGGAATTCATCCCTGTTGTTGCAAGCTATCTGTAGTTTCCTTTTATTTCTAAGTTGTGCTCCATTATGTGACTATGCCATAATTTAATTGTATGAATACAAGTTGATAGGCATTTTATTTTTTTCCAGTTTAGCCATTATAAATAAGGCTGCTTTAAATATTTGTGTTCAGGTCTTTGTGTGGACCTATGTTTTCATTTTTCCTGTGTAAATTCTTAGAAGTGAAATTTTTGGGTCACATGGTTAAATATATCCCTAACTGAACAACAAAAAGTCCCATAAAATATTTTTGGGGATGCTGGTGTATAACTCAATGGTAGAATGCTTGTCTAATATGTAGGAGACTCTGGGTTCAATTCATACCATAAAAACAGTTTAGGAGAAAAAATATCTGAAAATTTCCAATTACATTTCCAAGAAATCTTTAACTTAAAACCTTCCAGACCTAGCCTCCATTCCTCCTCTGAAATGTGATTATAGTTAATATAGAATAATCCCTCACAGGATTAATAAAGTAATTTATGGTATAGCTAAATAAAATGTTGATAAGCTAACATGCATAAAAGGGTAACAAGTTAACTCTCTGTCCAATGATTGACAGACATTCAAATATATTACATGTGCAACTTTGACTCTCTGTCTCCATCTTGTGGCAGCACATAAAAATTTCAGAAGTAGGAGTTACAACCACTTTAAACATAAAGTTTCACAAACTACTCTCCAAGATTATTGACTAATAGTTTGTGGAAGTCCAACATGCTATATGTAAAAAAGCCCTGACAATATTTGATCCATCATATGTCTGGAAAGGGAAAATAGATGCCTACTGACACTGTGGCACAGCCAGCCAAGAGAAATGCTCCTTCCTGGCCTTTCCAGGGTGTATATTACTTTTTCCACATGCATTTTCTAAGAAGTCAATGTAGGACCACCAACAGCATCTCAATCAATTTTAGAGTATAAAGCTGGTTTATCTGTGCTTTTGTAGTTTCATTTTAGTCCACCTAAGTGGTCTCAAAGATCCAGACAAACAGATAGTTGGAGAGTACATTAAAATGGGAATGTGTTTTTAAAAAATAAATTCCCTAGAAGTTAAAAAGAGAGGACACAATGGAACATGATTGCTACACTATAATGTATGGGTTTAAGGACAAAAGTCCAAGAAGTATTGGCAGCCCAGAGTAAGGACACGGTTTAGTCTAAGATTCATTGATCCATAAGTATCTAGTGATTTCCTCTTATGTAGGTCAGAAATTAATGGGATGAATAGGTTACTGAGTTCACATTGGGCCTGGAAGCAAAGACCCAATAGTCTGGCCTCATGAACATTATTCATGTGTGAAGTTCCAGAAGAGATGATCTCATTATTCCATGAGTGACACCGCCAAGCTGACCAGGCAAAACACAGGCAACCAGTGCTCTGCTACTCCTCTGTCTGGTGCATTATCTATTGAAATAGATGCAAATCAAGGTTCCCATCTGCTTGGTGGCATCTATTTGATGAGGATTTTACAGAAGACCAGGATTTGAAGACTGAAATGCACCTTGGAGCAGTTTGAAGAGTAGATGTGGCTTAGACCATTAAGAACCGTGGAGTATGTGTCAAACAGCAGCCAATGGCTAACTCATAACACTTCCCTTAACCAAATAGTCTCAGTCTTTTGGAAAAGGACAGACTCCGTTGTCATTATTAACTCCAGAACACACACTTAGTTAGTATTCATTTCTAGATTTTAAAGAAAATAAGAATTACAGAGGTAGCCATCTCTTTGTGATAGATGATAACAAATTGTTCTCTATAGAGGTCAGACAATTCACATTAATCTAAGAATCAAAGCATGTCTTACTATATTTTAAAACTTTTTTCTCCCTGTGCAGATACTAAGAGACAGTATAGAGTAGTGGTAGTGTCTATGGACAGGCTGCCTGAGTTGGAATCCTTGTTATATTACCTACTGGCTAACAGTGTTTGGCAAAGCTTCCTAGGCTTTTCATGCTTCAGTTTCCTCATTTATAAAATAGAAATAACCAAAGGACATGCTTTAATAAAGCGTGTGTGGGGATGGAAAACACAGATTTTGGCACATAAGAAGGGCTTAATAATCACTATCTAAGGAGAGTTCAGAATGTTCTTAATTTGTTTATGAGCCATCATATTTCTTTATCTGTTAGAGTATTTAAATTTACTTTACTCATTTTTTCTTTGAGATACTGGCATCTTAATATAATTTAGAAATTAGCTCTCTATGTATACCATACATTAACTTTGTTTAGATTGGGTTATTTTATGTCCTCTGGTTTTTAATTATAGGTTTTAAAGTTCTACTACCCTCTGAGATTACAAAAACTGCCATTTTTTTGTCAGACGCATGATGATACTTCACATTCTATTCTCTTTGTCTTTCTTTTTCATATCTTTGCCTGTGCTTGCTTTATTATGGATCATTTTTTCAATTGTACCTTCTAAAATTCTTTTCAGATATAATGTTCTATGAATCCATCTACTGAATTCTAAATTATATGAGCCAAATTTTTCATTTCTAGAATTTATCTTTGTCCCTTTTTCAATTTACTGGTTCTTTTCCCACAGCATTCCTCTTTTGCCTTATGGAGATTTTTTTTTTCCTTTGGGCTTATCTAACTTAAAGGCTGTTTGTTTTATTAAAGTTAGATCTTTGTGTATGCTTCCTACCACTTCCTGTTAAGGTGGTTTTTGTCTTTATATGACTTGTAACTTTTTATTTAATCATGAGCTCATCTTCAAAGATAGCTGTTTTCCATGTAAGACCTTCAGGACCTGGGACAAGGGAAAAATCTTGACGGGCAGTATCAAATTCCTTTGCTTCATTTCTACAAATTCTATGGTTCCAGAGAAATTTTTAAATATATCAACTCTAGATTTCCACACTCAGAGTTTGAAAAAAAAAACATGATATAACCGCAACTCTATACAGCTAAAAGTGGTAAATAACTGGTTAGCTCAGTCTGTCATTTTTTAGGCTGTGTTTGATGCTTTAGTTAACATTATAGCCAAATGTGAAATAATTGTTCTAAACATCTTTCCTTCCTGATATTTCATGATTGAGATTGACTAAGGGACACAGAAAATACAGTGGCACAGTACCAAAGAATCAAGGACTGGGCCAAACAGGTAGCAACTTCGCATACCCAACGAATTGAAGAGGTAGGATCTGGCAGAAAGCTCAAAACCTAAAAGCAAGCTCCACTTGGAAGATACTGCAGAGAAGTAGTCATCTTCTAAAGATCTTGAACACTAGCAATAAAGTAACCCACTATAGGTAATTTGCAAACATCACCCCAGGAATTAAAGAAAGAAAAAATGAGACGACACTTAAACAAGATGCAACCACACACATCCAATTCACCAAAGGCAAACCTAGGGAGCAACGAGGTGGGACAATCCGAAAGCCACCCACCTGGCCTATCTGAAGTGGTAACAACAAAGCAACTGAATGAGGTTCTGGAAAAAATTAAAACAGAAATAATCTCACAGATAACTGCAGAGATAATGTCTACAATGAAGACCATGCTTAAGGACACTATAGCTGATACAGACAAAAAAATAGATGAACTTAAGAAAACTATAGAAACCATGAATGCTCAGCATAGGAAAGAAATGGAATCCATAAGGCAGATTCAAGCAGATATCCAAGAGATAAAAAATTCCATTGAAAGTATTTGTAGCAGAATAAGCCAATGCGAGGACAGGATCTCAGATATAGAAGACAGGCTTGCAATTAGTGATCATGAAATGGAAAAATTCTTAAAAATAGCAAGGGACCATGAAAAATCAATTCAGCAGCTGCTAGATGACTCAAAGATAACTTAAGAATAATTGGAATAAATGAAAAAGCAGGAGATAGCATCAACGACATTAAAACCTTGTTCAAAGACATAATCAGGGAGAACTTTCCTGGAAGAGAAAAGGAATTTGACACCCCTATAAGTGAAGCTTTTAGAACACCAACTAGACATGATCAAAAAAAAAACTTCAGCCAGACATATTATAGTCAAGATCCCAGAAATTCAACAGAAGGGCAGAATCTTAAAAGCTGTTAGGGAGAAGAGACAAATCACCTATGAAGGAAAACCCACCAGAATCACAGCTGACTTTTCAGCACAAACCCTCAATTCAAGAAGAGCTTGGAATGATGTATTGCAAGCTCTAAAGGAAAATAATTTTCAGCCCAGATTGATGTACCCTGCAAAACTATCTTTCAAAATTGATGGAGAAATAAAATACTTTCATGACAAAGAACATCTGAGAAAATTTATGACCACCAAACCAGCACTCCAAAACGTTCTGAAGGACATTCTAGAAAGAGATAGGAACCCCAACAGAAGGAATCCACCAGGCAGGGCAAATAATTAAATAGCCGGAAAGCGGAAAAACAAAGAGTGGGAACCAACAACAGGAAAATATCATGACAAGTCAATACATATCAGTTTTAACCATCAATGTTAACGGTCTCAATTCACCAATCAAAAGGCACAGACTGGCGAAATGGATCAAGAAGCAAGATCCAACAATATGCTGTATACAAGAAACACATTTAATTCAGAAAGAAATTCATAGACTGAAAGTCAAAGGATGGAAAACAATACTCCATGCCACAGGAACCCAGAAAAAAGCAGGGGTAGCTATTCTTTTTGCAGACAAAGTGAACTTCAAGCCAAGAAGGATTCAGAGAGATAAAGACGGTCATTACATCCTTGTAAAGGGAACAATCCAAGAGGAAGAGATAACGATCATAAATATATATGCGTCAAATACCAATGCTCCCAGCTATATAAAACAAGTACTAAAGGACATGAAAAATCAAATAAGCACTAATACAATTATATTGGGAGATCTCAATACTCCACTGTCACAAAAAGATAGATCAACTGGACAGAAAATCAATAATGAAATAGTAGAACTGAACCAAACTTTTGAACAAATGGACTTAGTAGATGTCTACAGTGTTCCATCCCACAACATCAGAATACACATTTTTCTCAGCTGCACATGGGACATTCTCCAAAATAGACCACATACTAGCTCATAAAACCTGCTTAAGTAAATGCAAAGGAATTGAAATTATCCCATGCATATTATCAGACCATAGTGCAATGAAATTGGAAATCAATGGCAAAAGATCCCACAAAAACTCCCTAAACACATGGAAATTAAACAGCATCCTCCTGAACAACCAATGGGTCACAGATGAAATTAAAGAAGGAATTAGTCACTTTCTACAACTGAATGATAATGACAGTACAACATACCGGAACTTATGGGATACAATGAAAGCAGTCCTAAGAGGGAAATTTATAGCATTAAATACTTATATCAGGAAAATAGAGCAAGCGCAAATTAACAACTTAAGGGTGAACCTCGAGCTTCTAGAAAAAGAAGAGCAGGATAAGCCAAAAGCCCGTACAAGGGAGGAAATTATAAAGATCAGAGCAGAAATTAACGTATTGGAGAATAAAAAAACAATACAAAGAATCAATGAAGCAAAAAGTTGGTTCTTTGAAAGAATAAATAAGATTGACAAACCCTTATCCAACCTTATTAAAAAAAGAAAAGAAAAGACTCAAATCCATGCAATTGAAAATGAAAAGTGTGATATCACGACGGACCCTGCAGAAATCCAGAAGATCATCTATACCTATTTTGAAAATTTATATTCTACTAAGATGGAAAATGCAGAAGAAATGGACAGATTCCTAGATTCGTATGAATTACCAAAGCTGAATCAAGAAGATTTAAAAATCCTAAATAAACCAATATCAGCCAATGAAATTGAAGATGTAATTAAAAACCTCCCAACAAAGAAAAGCCCAGGCCCTGATGGATTCACTGCCGAATTCTACAAGAAATTTAGAGAAGACCTAACGCCCCTGCAAGCATTACCCTGATACCAAAACCAGAGAAGGACCCAACTAAGAAAGAGAACTACAGGCCAATCTCCCTAATGAACATAGATGCAAAAATCCTTAATAAGATACTGGCAAACAGAATCCAACAAATCATCAATAAGATTATACACCATGACCAAGTTGGATTCATCCCAGGGATGCAGGGATGGTTCAACATACGTAAATCAATAAATGTAATACAGCATATTAACAGAACCAAAGACAAAAATCACATGATCATCTCAATAGATGCAGAAAAAGCTTTTGACAAAGTCCAGCACCTTTTCATGATAAAAACCCTACAGAAAATTGGAATAGAGGGTCTTTATCTCAATCTGGTAAAAGCTATCTATGACAAACCAACAGCCAATATTATACTAAATGGCCAAAAACTGAAAGCCTTCCCTCTAAAATCAGGAACAAGACAAGGATGTCCACTGTCCCCACTCTTATTCAACATAGTTCTGGAAACTTTAGCCAGAGCGATTAGACAAGAGAAAGAAATAAAAGGAATAATAATTGGAAAGGAAGAAGTTAAATTATCATTATTTGCAGATGACATGATACTCTACACAGAAGACCCCAAAAACTCCACTAAAAAACTGCTAGATTTAATAAGCAAATTCAGTAGTGTAGCTGGATACAAAGTCAATACTCAAAAGTCAATAGCCAGGGGCCGGTGAGACGGCTCAGCGGCTTAAGCGCCTGCCTTGCAAGCGCGAAGGCCCGAGTTCAACTCCCGGAACCCACATACGAAAAAGGGGCCGGTGATATCGCTCAGCGGCACGGGCGCCTGTTGGCGCGTGAGGTCCTGAGGTCGTCCCCCCGGTACCCACAAAAAAAAAAAAAAAAGTCAATAGCCTTCCTGTACACAAATAACAAACTTACTGAAAGAGAGATTAGGGAAACAATACCTTTCACAATAACATCCAAAAAAAAAAAAATGAAATACCTAGGAATCAACCTCACGAAGGATGTAAAAGACCTCTACACTGAAAACTACAGTACTCTGAAAAAGGAGATTGAAGAGGATATCAGAAAATGGAAAGATATCCCTTGCTCCTGGATAGGAAGAACCAATATAGTGAAAATGGCCATACTTCCAAAATTGTTATACAGATTTAATGCAATTCCAATCAAAATTCCAACAGCATATCTCACAGAATTAGAGAAAACAATCCTAAAATTCATTTGGAATCAGAAGAGACCTAGAATAGCAAAGGCAATTCTGGGCAACAAAGGCAAGGCAGGGGGCATCACAATCCCCGACTTGAAATTATACTATAAAGCTACTGTGATAAAAACAGTGTGGTACTGGCAAAAAAACAGACCTGAAGATCAATGGAACAGATTAGAAGATGCTGAAACAACCCCAGACATACTAAGCCACCTTATCTTTGACAAAGGTGCCAAACACATTCGCTGGAAGAAAGATAGCCTCTTTAATAAATGGTGCTGGAAAAACTGGCTCTACACATGCCGAAGATTAAAACTAGATCCATATCTTTCACCATGCACTAAACTAAATTCAAAATGGATCAGAGATCTAAATATTAAAACAGAAACATTAAATCTGCTGGAAGGTAGGATAGGTAAAACCCTTGGAGACATTGGTGTAGGCAAAGACTTTATGAATAAAAACTCAACCGCACGGGAACTATCCCAAAGAATCAATAACTGGGATCTCATCTTATTAAAAAGCTTTTGCACAGCAAGAGAAACCACCAACAGAGTGAAGAGACAACCCACAATGTGGGAAAAAATGTTTGCCAGCTGTTCCTCAGACAAAGGATTACTATCGAGAACATATAAAGAACTCAAAAAAATCAGACCTCCCAAATTTAAAGACCCACTCCAAAAATGGGCATCTGAGATGAATACACATTTCTCAGATGAAGAAGTACTAATGGCAAACAAATATACAAAAAAATGTGCAACATCACTAGTCATTCGAGAGATGCAAATTAAAACAACACTGAGATACCATCTCACCCCAGAAAAAATGGCTACTATTAAGACATCAACTAATAACAAATGCTGGAGGGGCTGTGGGGAAAAAGGAACCCTTCTTCACTGTTGGTGGGAGTGTCGACTGGTACAGCCACTGTGGAAGTCAGTGTGGAGATTCCTCAGAAAACTAGGGTTGGAGGTCCCATTTGACCCAGCTATTCCCCTTCTGGGCATCTTCCCAGAAGAATTAAAAACATCGTACCACAGCGATATATGTGCACCCATGTTTATAGCAGCACAATTTGTAATAGCCAGATCTTGGAAACAACCCAAATGCCCATCAGCTGAGGAATGGATAAGAAAGATGTGGTATTTTTATACAATGGAGTACTATTCAGCCATAAAGAAGGATAAACTGGAGACTTTTATAGGTAAATGGATGCAACTCGAGAAAATACTCATAAGTGAAATAAACCAGAAGCACATGTGTAAGCATCGTATTGTCTCTCTAGTATGAGAAACTGAAAGAGTAAATAAGATCCAAAATGTACAATAGACATGGTGAATCAAAAAGAAACTGGTCAAAAGGAAAGAGAGACTGGAATAGGGAAAAGAAAGAAGGGAAAGGGAAAAAAATTGTATATATATATATATATATATATATATATATATATATATATATATATATGATGGTAAAGGTAGATACACTACCATTTTTACTTAGTTCATTGAAGAGTAAGGTTTGTGCCAATAATGTTTGGACAATTGAATGCTAATGTCTGGTGTCCTGAATAACTAACTTAAAGATAGTAATACGCAATGTATTAACCATTGTTACCCTCCTATTATGTTGGTTTGAAAATTTGTTCTTCTTTTGATTTGTTTTGTTTTTTCTTCTCTTTAAAATAAATAAAAAAAAAACATGAAATGCTATGTTTAAGAGATTGTTATCATTTGCCTCATGTGTTGAAGGTTTAGTCCCCACCTGTAGAGCTATTGTCAGGTGGTAAAAAATTAGAGGTGGGACCAAAAAGAAAAGTGGCATGTCACTGAGGATGTGCCTTTGAAGAGGCTGTTGGGGCCCCAACCCCTTCTCTCTTTTTGCTTCCTGGCGGCAATGTGGTGAACAGACCTCTTTTATCACATGCTTCCTTCCATGAGGTACTGTGCTACCACAGTCCCAAAGCAACAGGGTCAAAGGACCATTGACTGAACTGTCCAAAAGAAGTAGCCAAAGTAAGCCTTTCCTCATTAAAAGTTAATTGTCTCAGGTATTTTGTCACAGTGACAGAAAGCTAACACAGGAGTAATATATGTTGAGTTAGCTTTAGGGTTGATTTCCCTTCATTAACTTTTTACCCATTCTCATGAAGCTATCGAGCTTTATAGTGGTGTTTCTGGATTCTAGGTCAGAGGACAATTATCTCCTCCTTCATGGAGGATAACTCCCAGCTTTATGTACATTCATATGTTCATTTCTAGCTCCCTGCCATGCAAAGGCCTTAGGTCTCATTCTTTTGCTGCTCTTAAAATCTCAGAATACTGGCATACCATGCTCTGATTCCTCAAAGGCACTCAAATTTGGCTCCTTACTCCCAAGTTTTTTGTTTTGTTTTGTTTTGTTTGTTTTGGTCTTTCTTTGTTTCTGGAACCTGGGAAATTTGTTGTCTTGCCTTGTATTAGGTTCACATTTTAATTAAAATTTTACCCATAATAACTTTACTTGTTTTTGTCAGCAGAAACTACACATACTAACTCAGATCACTATGTTGTCCACAAATTCTGGAGAGATCTTTCTAAAATAAAAAAATATGTATATTGTTTTCTTAAAGTACTTTGGGGCTGGGGATGTACCTCATGTATAGAGTGCTTACCTAGCCTATAGGAGGCCCTGGGTTTTTATCTCCAGGATTGATAAAGAACCACTTTTTTCAATTCTGTTTCATTGATGTTAAGATAAAGCCTAAAGTGCTTTACCTGAGAAACAACAGAGCAACTTAAAGCATGACTTCTAGAGTTGGAGTGATCTGAGCTGTATCCATGTATGATTTCTTAACTATGTGACTTTGGACAAGTTAGTAATGTTTTTGTCACTGTCTCCTCATCTGTAAAATAGGGATAATTCTAGCACCTATTTCATAGGGTTTCTCTGAACATTAAACAAAATGAAGTTGTGAACACCTGCAGAAGTGGATGGACCTCACCTGGAAATTGGTTTAGGAGTAAGAATGATGAAGCCAAATATGCACCAAGAAGGTTTGAAAGGCTCATTTCTCACATAATCAGGCTTTGTGGAAAGAGCAGAGCAGGATCCAAATAGGTCCAAGATGGTTTCAGAGATCAGGGAAGATACTGACTTGGCTGTATTGAATAAATGAAGATGGTGTAAGGCTTTGGGCTACTCTTTTATTTTCATAAAAATGTGGTATTTACACACCATGGAGTACTGGCAATTATAATGTTTAGAAAAATTTTCAAGGCGGTAATGTTATTTCTCGCTATTATCCTTATGCTACCCAGCATCCAAACTCAGTTTTCTTGTATTCTTAAAGACAGTGTGATTTCAGTGTCCAACATCTTGTTTCCTCTGTCTGTACATTTTTCTCCCTATATCAGTTACTTGGCCAACTCTTTCTTTCCACCTTTATCTTGTTCTCTCTCCCTCTCTCTCTCATCAGTTTCAACCTAAGAAAAATTAGTTCTAAGAGAAAATTTCTGACTCTCCTGTGCTTTCCTATACATATGTATGTTCATTTATAATTTTTATCTATTTTGTAAACTTTATATGACAATCTCTAACCTAGTGCAGTGGCTGACACATGGTAGATGTTCAACAAATGTTTGCTTAATGATGGTGTATCTCATTTAATCTTCTTCACACTGTAAGTCATGTACAATTCTTACTCTGAAGATGGGAAAATGTAAGCTCTGAGAAATAATTTACCCAATGCCACATAGATATTAAACAATAAAGTTGAAGCCCAAATTTTCTGACTCTTCCTTTCATTAAGCAGAACATCTTCCATCTCTTACTGTCTCCATTGTAAGGTAGACAAAGTAGATTCCCACCTACATAATATAATTTGAGAGATGTGAGATTTATCAACTTGCCTTCTAACCAAGAACTGACACCAACATATTAGTTTAGAGGTTTATCTATTAGCTCATGTTAGCCTATGTGAATGTCCCTTGGCAAGGAGAACACAATGGGTACTCCCAGTTAGCAACGTTTCCTTTTTTTTAACTCATCCCTTCGACATGACTGTCAAAGAACTATACACTCTTGCTCCAATCTGCATGTCTAGCTGTGTCTCCAGCTGTTGTGTTGTGGCCCAAGAAGACTCCGACCAGCGGAGCCTCCCAGGGGCAGGAACACGAACCCGGGCGATGGTATGGGGATGAGAAAGAAGACACACACACACACAGATCAGGGAAGTCGAGCGAGAGAGAGTTTATTGCAGAAGTGCCAGGGCTTATATCTCTTTGAGGGAAACGGTGGGAGGGTCTAATGGGTGACGTAGGATCAGGATGGGCGGGGGGGGCGCATGCTCAGACGTGAAGCTGGGTCATTTATGGCTCCCCACATATGCTCTTTTTCTCCAAATGAGAATATTGCCGACCATGAATGTTTGTATGACCCTGAATGTGGCCTGTCTTAGGTTGTGGAGGTTACTGCAAGTCTTTTTTTTTTTACGCATTTGATTTTTCAGGCCTTACCCGTCATTGAGCTAACCACTAGCATCACCAGCATCCCAGCGAAGAGTGGCACTCTGTCTTAGGTGGTCCTGAGAGTGTTAGTGACTTGTGACTCCATCTTACCCGTCATTGGCCGACATTCTTATATGCTGGGGCCTGAATATCATCATATGGTTCGGCTTGTTTGTACTCATCAGCATCTGTTTTTATGGCGGCAATGAGTCTCTTGAATAGGCAGGGACCAAAGGTCAAGGCGAGGACCACAACTATAAGGGGGCCAAAAAGGGGGGCAAGGTAGGGGAGCACAGTGGAGAACCCAGCGCTGGGGAATAAGGCTTGCGTTCTGGCTATTTCTCTCTTTTTAGGGCATCGTTTAATTTGTCCATAGTGCGTAGGACAACACCAGAGGAGTCAATGTAGAAGCAACATTCTTCTTTGAGGGCCGCACAGAGGCCCCCCTCCTTGAGGAATAGTAGATCCAAGCCGCGCCTAGTATCTTTTGGTCCTCCCAGCGCCTGAGTGTCCACCTGAATGAAGCATGTTGATGATTAGCGATGGTCGCCGGGAGCATCACAAGAACATACAGGAAGCTTGACGGGAACATCTATAAAGGAAAAATATTAACCCTCAGGGGCACCTCCCTGGGCAGGTTTATTAAGTTGTTTTACAAGGCGCTCGGGTACCCAGCGTGCATTGTGGTCAGCCTGAGAATAGATACAGACTGAGCCCCTTCCCCATATGAGGACGGGGTCAGGGCCATGCCATTGATTAGTGAGGGGATCTTTCCAGAGGGCTGAGAAAGAGATAACTTATAATTAAGATGATCCTGTTGAGCCTTACGTTCAAGTAGGGAGATGCGCTCCAGAAGTGAACTGAGAAATTGATCTTGCATGGGTGTGGCAGTAGGTGCAGGGTGAAGGGAGGGGAAGTTAACTGAAAAGGCGGGCGCAACAAGGGGAGGTGGGGGGGCAGAGGGCAGCGGTATTTGTGGAGGTAAGGAGAAAGGTGGGGGGTCAGGAAGAGGGGGGTAAAGTGCAGGAGGCTGCGTGGGCTTAGGACATGATGACAGGCCATCGAACGGTGGAGACCCAGGACAAGATGGCGGGCGGAGGTCTGTTTCATAAGATGGCGGGTGACTATCGTTAAAGAAGGCGGAAGTGGGTACGAGGGAAGTAGGAGAGCAATGGCCATCATTTTCTTCTGGCATCTGGAGAACTACAGAGGGTGGAAGGCTAGGGATAGGGGTATCAGTAATTGGGGGGGCAACCGGTTGACCCAGTGGCTGAGCCGGAGCCTGTGATGGTTGAAGGTTATTGGGCTGTGTCCGTAATAGTTCTGAAATTAGGGTCCAATAAGTGAAGGCTGTGACGGGAACCTTTTCTGGCCTGAAAACCCGATAATAATCTTGGAGTGCGTCACCCACGCGGTCCCAGACCCTGATGTTAATGGTGCCCTCCAAGGGGAACCATGGACAAACCTTATTTATAAAGGAAAAGTAATCAGTCAATTGCCGCGGGGTGACTTTTATTCCCCTCACTCTGAGTGCTTCAGAGACCCCTTTAGTAAAAAGTTCGTGCTCGGAGAGGTTTTGTACCATTTTGCACCCTGTATGCTTACCGTGATTCAGACGTGAAGAAAGGAGTTGGCGTACGGATCACTGAGAAAGGAATCTCATGAAAATGAAACTAAAGACCGGTCAATCGTTGGCATTTATCGCCCTACAGGGTGATCCCTCATAGGATCCATCTTTCCCAGGCCCCACGTTGGGCGCCAAATGTTGTGTTGTGGCCCAAGAAGACTCCGACCAGCAGAGCCTCCCAGGGGCAGGAACGCGAACCCGGGCGACGGTATGGGGATGAGAAAGAAGACACACACACACACAGATCAGGGAAGTCGAGCGAGAGAGAGTTTATTGCGGAAGTGCCAGGGCTTATATCTCTTTGAGGGAAACGGTGGGAGGGTCTAATGGGTGACGTAGGATCAGGATGGGTGGGGGGGCGCATGCTCAGACGTGAAGCTGGGTCATTTATGGCTCCCCACATCCAGCCAATCCTCCTTTTGCCTCCTGCACTGTGTAATGCCTTTTATATCTCCATGTCTTTGCTCCTACCTTTCTCTCTGCCTTGTATTTTTCTGTTTTTTTTTTCATATTTATGAAGAACTTGTGATTTGAGAAGACAGCTCATATACTGTATGCATGAAACATTCCCTAATTTCCATAGGAATAGTTGGTTTGATTCTTCTGAGTATTTATAGCACTTCATAAACAAAGGTGTTAGAGAGCCAAAGCCATCACATTGAACTTATTTATTTACATACCATTTTCCCCCAACAGAACATGAGTCCTTCAAAGTCAGGACTGTAACTTGCTCATTGTCATTCCCTAAGCACAGTAGATAGTCAAGAAATATTTAAAGAGTGAGTGAATGAGAAAATGCATCCAAGCGAGTTTCACAAAAAGAGAAAAAGAAAATATAACACAGTGGAAGTTTTACAAGAAGCAATATAGAAAACATTTGTCTCACTTTTTTAGGGATATATTCCCAAAGAAGAGCTCATTTTTTCTCTTTGGAAAGTATTTGATGTTATGACACCTGAAACTTCCACCGCTATCTTACACAGCCAGTCTCTTTTCTTCCATGTCTAAGAAGGAGATATAACCTTATTCATGGAGGAACCCACAACGACAGTAATGAAATCCAAGACAATAATGAAAATGAGTCTGTAAGCAATATACCTTATAACCAACACTCATTCATCCAGCTGGATAACTTGAATTCAGGAAGAAGACATTTTCCTGGTCAGAAAAGGAAAATGCAATTAGCCACTGGGATCCCATCTCTGTGTGTCAAAAAACAGCTTTCAAGTCCAGGTAAAATCTTATGATGATCAAAGGCAGAAAGCAACTAAACATCTTTATATGTACCACATGAGGACCAAAAAAGTCAAACTAGATCAAGAAGCAGCAGAGAGGGAAAGGAGGCAGAGGTGACAGTGAACAACTGCCTAAGGCTGTTGTCCAGTTTTACTCAAACTGCTCTGTTCTTTTCTTGTCCTCCAGAACCTGGGCAGTACATCCTCTATACTCATGCTAGGCTCTCTAGGCTGGGATCTTCCCATAAAGTAATGAGGTATTATCTAGTTGTGTATTAGTCTGGGTGCAAGTGCAATAACAAAATACTTACAATAATTAATTTATAAAGAGAAAAGGTTTATTAGGGTTACAATTCTGGAGGCTCCAGTCCAATGTTGAGGGGATCCACGGCCTTGATCCTCTAGTGAGGCTCCTAGATAGCAATGGCTGGGAGTATGTGGTGGAAAACTCTGCTCACTTCATGAGCCAGGAAGTAAAGAATGAAGATGAAAGGACTGGGGCCCTAGACAGTCCCCAACAAAGAGCATGGCCCCAGAGACTTAATCACTTCCCACCTCCACCTCCTAAAGTTTCCACCACCTCCCAATAACTTCACCTTGGGTACCACCTTTTCAATACATGGACATTCAGGGGGCATTCAACATCCAAATTATAGCAAGGTAGTTATAGGAAAACATTTTTATAGAGGATAAAAACAGAGAAGGCCTAACTTCTTTTTAAAATTGTATAGAGAAGTAGATCTAGATATCTGTGGGACATCCAGTCTCCTTTTTGACTCTAACAAAGGTTCTAAGCAGTATAGCAAATTGGTTAGGAACTCAGAGTTAGAAGCTGGGCCACTTGAGGTCAAATTCCAATTCTTCCACTTTCTGGCTGGGAAAACTTAGGCAAGTTAATTTCTCTCCATCTCAGTTTCTTCTGAAAAATGACAGTGATAGCAGTACTTAATACTTATCTTGCAAGGGAGCATGGAGGTCTAAAAGTACTAAGTTAAACAGGAGGCAAGCCTGGAGAAGTTATCTGCTATTACAATGCCTTTTTCTCTTCCAAAAATGTACTTCAAGTCCCTGAATCCTAACAATAGTTTACTAGTGGAAGTGTGTGGGTCCAAAGCAAACATCCTGAAGGCTTTATATTTTTATCTTACTCTTCCTCTTCTGTAGTAGTTAGATTTCCTGTTGCTGGGATACAGTACCTGACTGCCACAACTTAAAAGAGGAAAGGTTTAGTTTAGTTCATGGTTTCAGGGGATTCAGTACATAGTAAGTAGTCTCAAAGCCAGGAACATCATGGTGGAAAGGTATGGCAGAGCAAAGCTGTTTATTCACAGAAGCCAGGAAGCAGATCAGAAGAGAAGCATCAGAGAGGAAGGGGTGAGGGACCATATATAGTGCCCAATGTCACACCTCCATGCCCCAATCAGACACACCCAGAAATGTACACCACCAATCCTTTGGTCAGCTCCCAAGTCAATCAAGTTGACAATCAAACTTAACTGTCACATCCTACCCCTTGTCAGTTTGACACCCAAGCACATCTCCTTAAACCATACTTAATCCCCAAATGAGCACAAGGTCATAATTTCATCTAACTAAACAACTATCTTGCATACGACTGAAAATACAATAATCCCTTCCTCAAAGTTTCAACAGCCCCAGCATTTTTCAAAAATCAAAGTCAAACTGTCTTCTGAGACTCAAGACAAACTCTTAGCTGTGAACCTCTGTAAAAATGAAAAGCAATTTATATAATCCCAAGATACAATGGTACAGGGTAAACAATCCCATTCAAAAAATGAGAAATAGGTGGATAGAAAAGAATTAGACCAAAGTAAGACCAAAACCCAGCAAGGCGCACATTAAGTCATTTGGCACATAGTAAAATGTGAAGGCTAGAGGGCTTGGGCAGCCCCACCCAGGTGGCCTTGCTGACTGAAGCCCACATGTTTCCTATCTTTTTCTGGCTGCACTTACTACGTCTGGATTTCTCAGCAGATGTTTTACATTCCTGGCATCTCTGACTTCAGAGAATCTCCGCTATACCTTTTGCTTCATTTCCACAGTTTCACACATTGCCCTCTCATGGGCTCTTAGCCTAGCCTCCCAAGCCTCCTTTTGAAATCTAGGTGGAAGATTTGATGACCCCATAACTCTTACATTCTGCATGCCCTTCATGCAGGAAAGCTATTTAGTTCATAGTGATTAAGAATCAGAGCCAGGGGAGCAGCATCAGAGAGGAAGAAACAAGAGACAGATATAGTACCCAAGATCATGCTTCCATGACCCACCCCAGACATGTACCCAGAAGTGTACTCCACCAATGGTCTGGGCAGCCTATCAAGTTGATACAATCAAATTTAACTATAACATCTTCCTTCTGACCTAGAAATACAACTTAGCATTGTTGTTGAGAGACTGAACACTGAAGACACATTACTTGGAATAAAATCCTTGCTTTATCTTCTCTGTGATCTTGAAAAAGTTGTTTAACCTTTCATGCTTTATGTTCTTACCTATGGAATGGGGATAATAATGATAGCAGTCATACTTCAAAGAGTGTTAGGAATGTTACATGGAATAATGCAGATAAAGCTTTTATAAGAGAGTGTAGCATATCATATTGGCTCACTAAATGTTAGCTATTCCATTCTACATTCTGCAATTACTATGTGTCTACCAAGTGCAAGGCACGATTAGACACTGATCACTGTTAAAATTATTCCTATTCTCAAGGAGCTTAAGAGTTTCCAAGTTAAGATTTGTCAACTATTGATTCATCTTGTGGAGGCATTGTCATTACAATTGTGTGTGGAAAGGCAGGTGCTTAGAGAGGTCCATGTCAGATGACACTTTCCTTTAAAAATTCATTTCAGAGAAGGCACCCATCATTGGATATCTTCCAGTGGAAGGCAATTCATAACTCTAACTCTAATCTAAACTTTAACTCTAATCTTCTCTCTGGACCTAGTATTTTCTCCTCTACTGACCCACTATTTTAAACACAAAAAGTGATAGAAGCACAAGAGTAGAGTAGTTAGGAGATTTTTTAGGCTCAAACCTTAGATCTGCTGCTTCTGCCTGACAAGGTATTTAACCTTTCTGATTCTGTTTCCTAATCAATAAAATAAAGCAGTATTTACATCATAAAGCTGTTCTAAGCATTCAATGAGTAAACACTGAAATAGATTAAAGTTTGTCTGACAGAGTAAACACTAGAGAAGAATTAGGGTTTTTTTATTTTAAAGAGAAAAAATGATACAAAATTTCAAAACAGGATAGTAGGAGAGTAACAATTGTTAGTACATTGCTTATTGTTATCGTCAAAGTAGTTGCTCAGATTACAAGACATAGGCATGAAAAAATGATCAAATGATATAAACACAAATCTTTCTTTTAATGAACTAATAGAAATTAGTAGTATAGCTTTCTTAACTATCATAAATAAATAAGTAAATAAATAAAGTATATATAAATATATAAAATATAAGGGAAAGGAAGTATATATATATATGTGTGTGTGTACACACACATATATATATACTTCCTTTCCTTTCCTTCTTTTCTCCTTTCTCCCATCCCAGTTTCTTTTTCCTTTTGAAAAGTTTCTTCCCCTTTCCTAATATCTATTGTACATTTTGGATATTTTTGCTCTTTCAGCTTCTTACACTAGGGAGAAAATATGATGTTTACACATACGAGACTGATTTATTTCACTTATGATATAGTCTCAAGTTGCATCCATTTACTTATAAAAGTCTCAAGTTTATCCTTCTTTATTGAAGAATAGTACCCATTGTATAAAAAAACACATCTTCTTTATCTATTGCTTGGTTGATGGGCATTTGGATTGTTTCCAAGATTTAGCTGTTACAAACTGTGCTGCTATAAACATGGGTGCACATATATTGATGTGGTATTAAGTTTTTAATTCTTCTGGGAAGATACCCAGAAGGGGAATAGCTGGGTGGAATGGGACCTCTAATCCTAGTTTTTTGAGGAATCTCCACACTGATTTCCACAGTGGTTATATCAGTCTACACTCCCACCAACAGTGGAGAAGTGTTCTTTTTCCCCTAAAGCCCCACCAGCATTAGTTATTGGTTGATTTCTTGATGATAGCTATTCTTTCTGGGGTGAGAAAGATTCTCAGTGTTGTTTTCATCTTTATCTCTCAAATAGCAAATGATATTAAACATTTTTTCATATATTTATTTGCTATCAATAGTTCTTCATCTGAGAAGTGTGTATTCATCTCAGCTGCCCATTTTTGGATTGGGTCTTTGAACTTGGTGACCCTGATTTTATTCAATTCTTTACATGTTCTAGACAGATGTCCTTTGTCTGAGGGACTATTGGCTAAAACTTTTTCCCACTCTGTGGGTTGTCTTTTCACTCTGTTGGTGATTTCTTTCAATGTGCAAAAGCTTTTTAATAACATGAGATCCCAGTTGTTCATTCTTTGAAATACTTCCTGTGCAGTTTGGGTTCTGTGAATGAAGTTTCTTCCTACACTTATGTCTTCAAGATTTCTACCTACTTTCTCTTCCAGTAGATTCAGTATTTCTGTTTTAATATTTAGATCCTTGATTCATTTGGACTTTAGTGCATGGAGATAGACATGGATCTAGGTTTAGTCTTTGGCATGTGGAAAGCCAGTTTTTTCAGCACCATTTGTTCAAGAGGCTGTCTTTCTTCCAGTGAATATGTTTGGCCCCTTTGTCAAAGATAAGATGGCTGAGGGCTGGTGATGTGGCTCAGCAGCATAAGCTCCTGCCTGGCAAGCATGAGGTCCTGAGTTTGACTCCCGGTACCCACAAAAGGGGAAAAAAGGGCCGGTGATATTGTTCAGCGGCACAAGCACCTGCTGGCAAGTGCGAAGTCCACTTGGCAAGTTTAACTCCTGAGTTCATAAAAAAAAAAAAGATGGCTGAGTGTCTTTGTAGTTGTGTCAGTATCTTCCAATCTGTTCCACTGATCCTCAGGTCTGTTTTTTTTTTTTCCAGTACCATGCGAACTTTATCACAGTAGCTTTGTAGTATACTTTCAGGTCAGGGACTGTGATGCCTCCTGTCTTCCCTTTGTTGCGCAGGATTGCTTTTGCTATTCTAGGTCTCTTCTGTTTCCAAATGAATTTTAGGAATGTTTTCTCTACTTCTGTGAGGTATGCTAATGGTATTTTGATCGGAATTGCATTAAATCTGTATAACAATTTTGGGAGTATGGACATTTTCGCTATGTTGGTTCTTCCCCATGAGCAAGGAATATCTTTCCATTTTATGATATACTCTTCAATCTCCTTTTTCAGAGTACTATAATTTTCAATGTATAGATCTTCTACTTCCTTTGTTAGAGTGATTCTTAAGTATTTCATTTTTCTGGATGCTATTGTGAAGGGTGTGGTTTCCCTACTTTCTCTCTCAGTGAGTTTGTTGTTCCTGTACAGGAATGCTATTGATTTGAGAGAGTTGACTTTGTAGCCAGTTATGCTACTGAATTTGGTCATTAATTGTGGAAGTCTTTTGGTGGAATTTTTGGGGTCTTACATGTAGAGTATCATGTCATCTGTAAATAATGATAATTATCATGTAATAATGATAATGATAACTTCTTCCTTTCCTATCCTTATTTATTTTATTTCTCTCTCTTCACTAATTGTTCTGGCCAATGTTTCCAGAACTATATAGAATAGGAGTGGTGATAGTGGACATCCTTGTCTTTCTCCTGATTTTAGAGTGAAAGCTTTCAGTTTTTGTCCATTTAGTGCTATGTTGGCTATTGGTTTGTCATAGATGGCTTTTATCAGGTTGAGGTAAAGACCATCTATTCTGATTTTCTGTAGGAAAATGAGTGTTGGATTTTGTCAAATGCTTTTGCTGCATCTATTGAGAGGATCTTGCAATCTTTGTCTTTGGTTCTTTTGGTATGGTGTATTATATTGATTTGCATATATTGAACTATCCCTGCATTCCTGGGATGAACCCCACTCCATCGTGGTGTATAATCTTCTTGATGATTTGCTGCATTCTGTTTGCTAGTATCTTATTGAGAATTTTTGAATCTATGTTTGTTAGGGAGATTGGCCTGCAGTTCTCTTTTTTGGTTGGGTCTTTCTCTGGTTTTGGTATCAGGGTAATACTTGCCTCCAAGAATGAGTTAGGGAATATTGTTTCCCTTTCAATTTCATTAAAGTGGTTGAGAAGTATTGGCATTAAATCTTCTCTGAATTTCTTGTAGAATTCAGCCATGAATCCATGAGAACCTGGGCTTTTCTTTTTTTGGTAAGTTTTTAATTACCTTTCAATCTCATTTACTGATATAATGTTATTCAGAATTTTTACATCTTCTTGATTTTGGTAATTCCTACATTTCTAGGAATCTGTCCATTTCTTCTGTTTTCCATCCTATGAAAGTAAATATTTTTGAAGTAGATATTGCTGGTTTCCACAAGCTTTGTAGTGATTTCACCCTTTTCATTCCTCATTGAATGAATTTGAGTCTTTTCTTTCCTTTTTTTAACAAGGTTGTCTAAGAGTTTAACAATTTTATTTATTCTTTCAAAGAACCAACTCTTCAATCCATTAATTCTTTGTATTGTTTTCTTAGTCTCCATTGCATTAATTTCCTGCTCTGACCCTTATAATTTCCTCCCTTCTATGGGCTTTGGGCTTGACTTGCTCTTCTTTTTCTAGAAGCTTGAGGTGCAGCATTATGTTGTTTATTTGTGCTCATTCTGTTTTCCCAATGTGAGAATTCACCACTATAAATTTCCCTCTTATTACATCCCATAAGTTTTGGTATGTTACATCTGCTTTCTTGTTTAGTTATAGGTATTGTTTAATTTCTTCTTTAATTTCATCTGTGACTCATTGGTTGTTCAGGAGGGTATTATTTAATTTCCCTGTGTTTATGGAGTTTTGGCAGTTTATTTTGCCATTAATTTCCAACTTCATTTTACCATGGTCAGATAATATACATGGGATAATATCATTTCCTTTACATTTACTTAAGCATGTTCTCTGGGCCAGTATGTGTTCTATTTTAGGGAACATCTTGGGTGCAGCTGAGAAGAATGTGTATTCTGATTATATTGGGTGGAACACTCTGAAAACACCTACTAAGTCCATCTCTTCACAGGTTTGGTTCAGTTCTGATATTTCTTTGCTGATTTTTTGTCTTGTTGATCTATCTCTTTGTGACAATAAGGTATTAAGGTCTCCCATTACAATTGTGCTGTTGCTTATTTGATTTTTCGTGTCTATTAATAATCATCTTACATTGTTGTGTGCTCTCATATTTGGTACATACATGTTTATGATTGTTATCTCTTCCTCTTGAAGTTTTCCCATAACATATGGAGTGACCTTCTTTATCTCTTTTGATCATTCTTGGTTTGAAGTTCACATTATCTGCAAACAATACCTTTTTTCTGGGTTTCTGTCTCATGGAGTATTGTTTTCCAAACTTTGACTTTCAGTCTATGAGTTTCTTTTTGAGTTAAATATTTTTCTTGTATATGGCATATTGTTGGGTCCTGTTTCTTGATCCATTCTTCCAGTCTTTTTCTTTTGACTGGTGAATTGAGACCATTTCCATTGATTGTTATAAGTGATATATATTGCCTTATCTTTGTCGTGTTATTTTCCTGTTGTTGGTTCCTTGCTTTTTCCCTCTGTTTAATTGCTTGCCTTTCCTGGTTGTTTCTTTCTTTTGTTGTTCTTGGAATTGTGCTCATTTTTGTCTCTGCCTAGAATATCTTTCAGGACTCTTTGTAGAGTTGGTTTGGTGGTCATGAGTTTCTTTAGTTGTTCTTTGCCATGGAAGTATCTCATTTCTCC
Organism: Erethizon dorsatum; assembly: GCA_028451465.1. Taxonomy (NCBI): domain Eukaryota; kingdom Metazoa; phylum Chordata; class Mammalia; order Rodentia; family Erethizontidae; genus Erethizon; species Erethizon dorsatum. Next base: position 84,849,029 of record CM051829.1, read on the forward strand.
TTTAATTTTGAAAGATAGTTTTGCAAGGTGCATCAATCTGGGTTGGAAGTTGTTTTCTTTCAGGTCTTGAGATACTTCACTCCAAGCTCTTCTTGACTTGAGGGTTTGTGTTGAGAAGTCAGTTGTGATTCTGATGGGCTTTCATTTATAGTTGATCTGTTTCTTTTCTCTAACAGCTTTTAATATTCTGTTCTTGTGATGAATTTCTGGAATCTTGATTATTACATGTCTTGCTGTTGTTTTATTTTGATCATGGCTGTTTGGAGTTCTATATGCTTCATTTATTTGTATGTCAAATTCTTTATCCATACTTGGGATGTTTTCTGCCATTATTTCTGTTAAGAGTTTTTTTATGGGCCGGTGAGATAGCTCAGTTTCATAAGCGCCTGCCTGGCAAGCGCAAGGTCCTGAGTTCGACTCCTGGTACCCACATATGAAAAAAGGGCCAGTGATATCGCTCAGTGGCATAGGCGCCTGCTGGTGCACAAGGTTCTGAGTTTGACCCCTGGTACCTGCACACACACAGAAAATGTTTTTTTATGTCATTTGTGTTGACTTCTGCTTTCTCATTGACCCCAGTCAATCTTATGTTATTCTTCTTTGTGTCATCTTGTAGCTGGTGCATTGATTTTTCATGGTCTCTTGCTATTTTTAAGATATCTTTCTTTTCATGATCACTAGTTGCAATTCTCTCTTCAAGATCTGAAATTCTATCCTATGCTTCATTCAATCTGTTGCATATACTTTCAATGGATGTTTTAATTTCTTTGATTTCTGTTTGGATCTGTTTCATGGATTCCATTTCTTTTGTATGTTGGACATTTTTTGTTTCCTTCATTTTTCTAAGCTCATCTATTCTTTTATCTATGTTTTCTGTAATATCTTTGATTTTAAGCATCATTTCTTTTTGTACCTGAGAGACTATTTTCTCTATAGCCTTTTTCACTTGTTTTTTTCACCTCTTTTGCTATCATTTCAGAAAGTTCCAGTGTTCAACTTCCAATTTCATCTATCTCATTGTGTTCTGGACTTATGCTGTGTGGGCTTGGGGTCTGGGTTTGCATTTTGCTTCTGGGTCTCATCATTTTCTATTTTCTCTTTTTTATTTTATTGTTTTCTGTGTTGATACTTGCCAATTTTTTATATAGCTTTATCACTAGTATTGAGGCTCCCCGAGGAGATGTCTGTTCTTCAGGGATGTCCTCTAGATGTAGGTGGTTCTCTATAGCTATCCCAAGAACCTACCTTCTCAATTTGTAAAGGATGTAATGTTACTATTTGGCTCAGCACCCAATCCTTTGGTGGTAACAATCACAACATTATCATACAGGAAAGGAAAACTGATTATAACCTATATGATATCCTTGTTAATGTAGTACAGTTAGTAATAACAATATTTTCAAGTATAGCTTAACACTGACAAACTATGGTAATCATTAACCTGCTACCTACAACCACAGGAGCAAACTCTGAAATTATATAACAAAATCAAACATATACCACGTACTTGTATGCAGTGATTTTACCCTTTTGTGGAGCTAGGGGGCTAAGATGGGTAGGGGACAGGATAAAGTGATGAATGAGGTCAAATATAGTAGAGGCAAGGCTGGAGGTCAAAGGATGATCACCCGAGTTTTGGGAAACTGGAAGACACAGGAGGGAAAGAATGAAATAGAATGTGAAGGAGTAATCAGACAGGGAAGAGACAATGTTTACTTACTTGAAAGTTTAAATTAAAAAAGCAGTTGAGGAAGGAGAGAAAAAGGATCAATAAAAGAAAAGGAAAAAAATAGGTAAGAAACCTAAACAGTAAAAAAAAAAAAAGGAAGAAAGAGAGGGAGAACAGAAAAGAAAGGAAGAAAAGAAGAAAATGAAAAAAAAGTAGACCTGAGAAAGAGAGTAGAGAGGAACAAAAATCCAAAAACAAAAATAACCACAAAATACAAGACAAAACAAGGCAACTTCCAACCAGACAGGAAAGGGATAGCCAATCAGATACACAGGGGGAGAATAAATGTAATAAAATACCTCTGATGTTTACAGTTCTGTGATAGTGTCCATGTTAGATCCCAGAAATGTGCTGTGTACTCCAGCATGTTTGTCATGGGAATTGTTTTGGGTATGGAGTTGGGCTTGGCCTCTGGATGTGGGGGCTGGGACTGGTCTTCTGGTGGTGGAGTTCTCCAGAGCCCAACAACGGGCTCCTCACTGCTACTTCAGACAATTCCACATTGCCAGTCTTGCTGATTACTCTGCACAGCCAGGACCTGCTGTCCTGGTTCTCGGGGTTCTGTTAGGTCCACCGGCCCAAGGTGTGTGTGTGCCTGCACTCCCGGGGCTGGCCTTTCCTGGGTCAAGAAGAGTTTGTTATTGGGGATATACAAATCATGTTTTGATATGAATGCACTCTGGAATGCCTAAATGAAACTATTTACGATATGCATTACTGTACATACTTAGCATTTTGTTATAGAGTACTCAAAATCTTTTCTCTTAGCAATTCTCAAATATACCAAATATTATTAACAATTTTTCAATATAATGAGCAATAGAATTTATTCCTCCTAATTGAAATTGTGTCTGTTGACCAACAGCTCTCATAAAAACAACTACGTTTATTATTAATTTTAAAGAAAGTCAACATAGCATAGAATTTAATCTACCCAACTAGTCTAGAGTATCCTGTTCACAAATGTGACTAATGATTATCTTCTTTCACTCTACCCATAGCCTTCTTGATACTGTCTTGACAAGTCCTACTCCTAGGGACAGCAGAAGAGAAACCTAGAGGACCAAGGGAAAGAGGAAAGTTAAAACGTGACCATATTAACATCACTGGTCAGGAATATTCATGCCTACTCCTGCTCTGGAGGTAGACTTAAGGAGGATCATTTCCTTAGAGCTGTGTTTCAAAATAACCTGTCCAGGCTTTTTTTCCCACCATCTTCCTGCATAGTCCTGCTCTCCTCCCTGTTTGCAGGAATCTAGTGCAAACAGGGCCTTTCTCTGGAAACTTTCAAGAGAATTCAGTTCAGATGTGGGGCTCAAATCTGGATATCAGTCTGAAGAGCTTTGATCTTTTCTACAGATCTACCATCAGAGGGCACAGTGTCACCACAGGAAATGAAGGCAGCAAACGTTTACAGGGAGAATCCTCCAGAAGGCCTGTTTAATAGCTGTTTCAACTCAGTTTCTCTGCAATTTGGCCCAGGATCTTGGAGATCACTTTATAATTACAGACATTCTGCCTACTCGGGCCCATCATCCCAAGCCTTGACCACACAGGCATTCAGACATTTCTGTACCTAATGTTTGGACATTTCTGTTGCCTGATGAGAAGAAAAGGGGACAAAGGGAGAGAGTGTGGGAAAAAGGAACACAGGGACAATGCCATGTTCTCCATGAATCATAACAGGCAAGAGAATTTCATTCCCTTATTCCCTTTGATATTGAACATGTTCATTTGATAAAAAGGGGAAGGCAAACAAATCAAAGTGAGAGGGGTAGTTTCTTCCTCTCTTGTTGCCAGCTCTTAAAGCCTTGGCTTAAATTGAAGGTCCTCTTCAAATTTGGTTATAGAGCATTTGGGCAGTCCTTCATCAGCTGGCATGAAGTGGCATAATTCCTCAAATCGTATTTCCATGCCCCCAGTCCTCCTCATTTTATTTACCTTTAAAGTTGTGTTGAATCAGAGTTTGGTTTGGATGGAAGACAGTAGAAATCTTTGTACTCAAATGCCTTACAGTGATTAATTAGTGTTGTTATATATGACCACATAGAAAAGGCTTGCAGTGGTCTTCACATATTACATAAATTTCTGGCCTCACTGTCACATTAGTACAGACATTATAAGATACCTTTACCCTAGATAGGCAAAGGGCTAAGAATCTTGGGCTAGGACACAGGGAGCTTGGGTTCTGGCTCCAATTTTGCCTCTGCTGTGCAGCTATATTCTGGGGAAGAACTAATCCAAGCTTCAATTTCTTCCACTTGAACATAATTATTCCTTTTGAAGAGTACTGCCTGCTGGGGAAAGGAGTTTTCTAAATCTGGGACTTCTCTATACCATGTCTAAATTATTCCTTCTTAAGCCTCAGGAAGGCATATGAATGAAGAATAAGGAACCTGAAGGAAGGATATCCGCTAAGGTCATGGAAAGAGTGTAAAATATCAGCTTAGTCTAATTTTGCTCTTTGTCTGACACACACTCACACACACACACACAAACACACTTTCCACTCCCAGAGCTTAGTTAGTTTCTTCTGGCACAAGAAACAGCACATCTGGAATATTGTTGACTGTTCTACAATACCACACATTTAGTATGTTATTAACCCGCTATGCAACTCCCCTATGATTACCACCTACAGGAAAGTCTTGTGGGAAAATTTATTACTTCTAATCTCTAGAACAGATTTTTTTGCCTATTTATCCCACCTCAATATATTTTGGTGTCAGTTTTCCCATATGATCTTGGAAAAATCACTTACCTTCTGTGGTCAGCATGACATTTACAGTATTTTTAAATTGGAAGTCAGAAGAAGGTTCTATTTTCCTTTGCTTCTTTTCTTGACACTCCCTCCATCCTGCTCTCTCCTGCCCTCCATATCCCCCACATCAAGATTCTACACTCCATTCTGAACTACAGTACTAGTTTTCCCTAATAAAACCATTCATTCTTGACCTCAATATATTCAGTACCCTGTGCTTTGAAATCCTTTCCTAAAGTCTATACTCTCCAACTAAATCCTACCAAACTTCCAGGACTCCATGTTGACATCATCTTCTCCAGGAAGACTTCCCTGCCCTCTCCCCACCACAATTTCACCTGAGTTTGATGCCCATGCCTTACATTCTCATAACATCTTTAATTTCTCCATCATAGACTACAATTGCATGACCAATTTCTGTGTCTCTGTGGACCATCAGCTTCTTAATTATCTTTGTACATCTAATGCCAAGAACACTGCTCTGGTCTTCATTTCATTGTCTTGGTTACTGTATTCAATTTTTAATGTAGACTTACATGCTCTTCCCCTAAACTCTCCATTGATGTCAATAGAAAATAATGACTTTGCTTTGGATACTTCTGACTCTGTGGCAGTACTGTGCTCTGAGAGGCCAAGATGTGTAGTCTCCTTTCCAATGGCTGGAGGTATTTATAAATCATTTCAGTTGAGCAGGAGAAATTTTCCAAGAAGAGGGAAACTACATCCATCTCATAGACTTGACATTGTGCAAAGGAATTTCATGTGCCATTTAACACTCCAAACTACCTTTACATAAGATTGCTTTCATTGTTGATTAAGAAGCTGAGGCTGGGCCGGTGATATAGCTCAGCGGTATAAGCACCTGCCTGGCAAACGTGAAGTCCTGAGTTCAGTTCCCAGTACCCACATGACGAAGAAGAAGAAGAAGAAAGAAGAAGAAGAAGAAGAAGAAGAAGAAGAAGAAGAAGAAGAAGAAGAAGAAGAAGAAGAAACTAAGGCTTCAAAAGGAACAAATTCAGAGTTCCAGATACAAGTAGTAGTAAAGCTTTGACTAGGAATCAAGTTGTTTCTGTTCCTAGACTCCAAGTCAGAGAGAATATTGCTTTCTCACCCTTCCCTCCACATCGCACCTCCCTCCAGACAAAAGTGTCTGCACTGTACTTACAGAAGTCCCAGGAAGAATAACAAAGGCAAGAGATTGGAGCAGAGAGATCTGCAAGGGCTTGCCCCCTGTGGATTTGAGGAAAAACACTGTGTACTTTTCCTCCCTTCATCTCAGCAGTGCATTGATCCCACACTTGGAAAAATCAATGTCAGTGAGGATGGGAGGAAGATTTGCTCAGACAAATTTGTCACTGGAGGTAGCTTCAGACATACACTGCAGTAGCTCACTTGCCTCATTCCCCAACCACTGCTGTGGGCAGGGCAGAGGATGGGAATCAGAACCAAAGAATAGCAAGGTTAGGATCAGAGGGACCTTAGAGGACTTCTAGTCCAACTTACAACTGCACAATTGAAGAATCCGAGGATGAGAAGTGAGTGACCTGCTCAAGATTACATATATGAATGCAGACAGGGCAACATGGATTCAGATCTCTAGATACCACTCCCATTCCCTCACATTGTGAAGGCATGACTCTGGGCCAGGGGATCACTTTTCCTTCCCTACCCCTTGATGCTCAGCTGGCTCCATCAACGTTCCTTCAAAGAAGGAGCACAAAGCATTGGTTAAGAACACAGGCCAAGTGGACCTGAAATTGTGACCTGCTCCTACCAAAAAATTATTTGTTTTTAAATTTACTCCATACCATTTACATAAAGCCATGAAAATATATTTAGATATTCATGTGATGTAATATTTTAAATATAAACATGTGTTGTAGTCAGGGTTTGCAAGGGAAATAATTTAATACAGGACACAAAATTTATAGGATTATTTTATAATAGTCACCCAAGAGTCAAATACAAAAGAGTGCAGGAAATCTGTCCACACACTAAGGACACAAAGAATCCAGCTGAGGGCCTGGACCCCATGGCAATGTCCTGCATGAGTCCAGCTGAAGACCTAAAACCCATAGTAATGCCCTCATGAGTCCAAAAGGAGGCTTAGAGCCCATGACAATGTCTCATGCAAGTCTGTTTCATGGATCTGTGCTGGGAAGGCCCAAAGGTCAGTGGTGAAAGCTAGAATGTCTGCACCAGTGGGATGAAGGATCTGTGCCAGCAGGCTGAGGGATTTGCACTGGAGCCAGGAAATGATGCTCAAAGCAAGGACCAGAGTTCCCCCAAAAAGTACCACAGCCATCCTTAGTGACAATGAGGTACTGAGGTCCTCCAATGATGTAAACAGCCAAGTGCCTATCAGGAACGCCAGCACGACAACCTCCTCCAGGAGAACCAACAGCAGCCCCTCTTCCTTTCCAGTTCTCCTTTTTATGTTGTTGGCAACAGTCCTCAGGTGGTCCCTCCACACCCAGCATCACACTGATTCAGTTTAGCTGGGTGTTACAAGTTGACCACCAGTTGTCAATCCACCACAACATGTTTTAATAGAATATGAAAAGAACAAATCTGAAAAAAAGATTAAAATGTGATTTAGGAAGGCATTTAGCAATGCTTTTCATCTTTCACCTTCTTATTTTGTATTTGAATTGTTGTGGGTTTTTTAACTTTTTATTATTATTAAGTATATTGGTATATTTAGGTATACAAAATGATAATATTCTTCATAGGGAATTTGTACTTGTACATGATATATCTTGATTCCTTTTTTCCCACTCCCTTCTTCAACCCCTCTTCCCCTCCTTATTTACAAAGCTTTGTTTTTCCACTTTATCCTTCTTTTCTCATTTTTTCCCTTCCTTCCTTTCCCTCTCCCTCTCTAGTTCCCTTTCCTTGTGAATAATTTCTTCCCATTTCACAATATATAATATAAATTTTAGTTCTTATTTACACTTACAGTTTCTCACATCAGAGACAATACAATATGTATACACATTTGTCAGATTTATTTTACTTAAAATATGGTCTCAATGTCCATCCATTTAGCTATAAATGTCTCAAATTTATCTTCCTTTAAGGCTGAAAAGTACTCCATTGTATAAAAAAAACCACATCTTTTTTATCCATTCATCAGTTGATGGCCATTTGGGCTGTTTCTAAGGCTTAGCTATTACAAACTCTGCTGCTATCAACATGGGTATGCATATATTGCTGTGGTATGATGCTTTTAATTCCTTTGGGAAGATACCAAGATGAGGAATAGCTGGGTCAAATGGGACCTCTATTCCTAGTTTTTTTGGTAATCTCCACACTGATTTCCACAGTGATTGCACCACCCTGCACTCCCACCAACAGTGGAGAAGAGTTCCTTTTTTCCCACAGCCCCACCAGCATTTGTTATTGATTGATTTCTTGATAATAGCCATTCTTTCTGGGGTGAGATGGAATCTCAGCATTGTTCTAATTTGCATCTCTCAAATGACCAGTGATGTTGAACTTTCTAAATATATTTATTTGCCATTTGTATGTCTTCATCTGAGAAGTGTGTATTCATCTTAGATGCCCATTTTGGATTGGGTCATTAAATTTAGGGGGTCGGATTGGGTCATTAAATTTAGGGGGTCTGGTTGTTTGAGTTCTTTGTATATTCTAGATATTAGTCCTTTGAGGAACAATTGGCTAAAAATTTTTCCCACTCTGTGTTTTGTCTCTTCACTCTGTTGGTGATTTCTTTGGCTGTGCAAAAGCTTTTTAATAAGATGAGATCCCAGTTTTTGATTCTTTGTAATTTTTCCCATGTAATTGGGATTTTGTTCATAAAGTCTTTGCCTACACCTATGTCTTCAAGAGTTCTACCTATTTTATCTTTCAGCAGATTTACTGTTTCTGTTTTAATATGTAAATCTTTGATCCATTTTGATTTTAGTTTAGTGAATGATGATAGATATGGGTCTTGTTTTAGTCTTCAGCATATGGAAAGTCACTTTTTCCAGCACCATTTATTAAAGAGGCTCTTTCTTCCAGTGAATGCGTTTGGCCCCTTTGTCAAAGATAAGATGGCTGAATGCAGTTGTTTCTGCATCTTATAATCTGTTCTATTGATCCTCATGTCTTGAGGGGCCAGTACACACTGTTTTTATCACAGTAGCTCTGTAGTATAATTTCAAGTCAGGGATTGTGATCCCTTGCTTTTCTTGCCTAGACTTGTTTTTGCTACTCTAGGTTCCAAATGAATTCTTCTGGTTCCAAATGAATTTTAGGATTGCTTTCTCTAGTTCTGAGAGGTATGGTAATGGTATTTTGATTGGGATTGCATTAAGTCTTTGTAACAATTTTGGCAGTGTTGGTTCTTCCTACCGAAGAGTAAAAAATATCTTCCCATTTTCTGATACCCTCTTTGTTCTCTTTTTTCAGAGTACTATAGTTTTCAGTGTAGAGATCTCTTACTTCCTTTGTTAGATTGATTCCTAAGTATTTCATTTATTTGGATGCTATTGTGAAAGGTGTTGTTTCTCTAATTTCTCTCTCACTGAGTTTGTCATTTGTGTACAGGAAGGCTATTGATTTTTGTGTGTTGACTTTGTATCCAGCTACACAGCTGAATTTGGTTATTAAATCTAGATGTCTTTTGGTGGAGTTCTTGGGTCTCCATGTAGAGTATCATGTCATCTGTAAATAATAATAGTTTAACCTCTTTCTTTCTTATTGTTATTCCTTTTATTTATTTCTCTTGTCTAATTACTCTGGCTAATGATTCCAGAACTATGTTGAATAAGAGTGGTGATGGTGGATCCTTGTCTTGTTCCTGATTTTAGAGTGAAAGCTTTCAGTTTTTGGATATTTAACTTACATATATTGCCATTTCTTTAGCTGTATAAGTCACATCATGTGCCAGTGACTATACATGTATTAACACCTAAAATAATTAAAACAACCCATGAGTCTGGTAGAGTTGCTTTTGGTTACTTTAGGCACAGAAAGATTCAGAAGCTTATCCATTGTCTTACCTCTTCAGTGCACTAGCAGTAAGTACTGAATGAAGAAATCATAGCTCTGGATCCCATGTTTTGACCATTGTGCTGACACCCCACATGAAGCTTCCTGCACTCTCAATATACTCTATCCAACAAGCATGAGCACTTGCCTGCAGATGAAAGCACACCCAGACATGTCTACTCAGCTGCAGTCAGTGGGTCAGTTCTCCCATTGCTGATCAAAAGAGCACAGAGAAAAAGAAAATATGAGTTCACTGGGATTTTTGGTTTCCACAGACTGTGATACTATGTTCCTCCATCAATGTAAATTTCCAAGACATCCTTTACCCACAGAGTCTATTTTGCTTAAGGCCAGCCTATTTCTGAAGGTGAAGGACACTGAGTCTTTTGAGGAGATCCAGGGAAGGCTTAGCAAACAGATAGCTGCTTTTGACCCCACAAATCCAACAGTAATGTGGTTTCACAATGCAAGTATGGCACAGGCTGGATACTCACAAACTTCCCTCCACCCAGCATTAATTATTCATAATGTCTTTAAATAGTTTTCTATGATGAAATGTTAAATGACACATTAAATATTCATCACGATGTACCTAGTGCAAGGCCAAGGGTAGAATGAAGCAGAACAAATGTGATTTCTGATTACATCTTTTTAATTCTAGGCACTAAACACCCCCTGGCAGCTAGGACTCCATCCTATTCTGAAAGAAAGCCAGGAAAGTATATTCTACAACATCCCCTTATGTGCTGCCAAACTATCTTTAGAATATTGGCAAGAAGTTCTTTCCTTTTCCTTACTTTCTTTTTTTAACTTTTAGAAATGGAGGTATAACTTATATGAATACATGTGTACATTCATGTAACCAACACGTAGATCAAGATATAGAAAACTTCTAGCAACCCAGAAGTTCTTCCATATTTCTTCACAGTCAATATCCATCTCTTCTCACCCACATAAGAAATCATTATTTTGACAAGGAATTGTTTTTAAATTTAGCCTATATCTTTCCTATTGTTTTTGCTTTCAAGTTCTATAATTTTAAATTTGAAGGCAAGGCCAAGTAGTCAAGTTCATTGATCTGAATTTGGCTAGAGCTGAAGCATAGAGAACAGAAGGGTCCCAGGAGAGTCCTAGGAGAGATGATGTTAGCTGGGTCTGGCACAGCTGGGGAGAAGGTGGAGTAAAAGAAAGAACAGTTGAAAGTGTTTTAGAGGTAGAGGTGGCAGGACTAGATGTGGCAGTGAAGGAAGGACAGGTTTTGACATGAGTGTCTTGGTGCAGGGTGTTACCACTTATTGGGAAAATAAAGTTTTCCTGCAGAGTTCCCCTGCAGAGTTGCAGGGTTGAGAGCAGGATCAGATCAAGAGTTCTGTTTGAACTTGTTTACTTGAGATTCCTGGTAGGCTTCCAAGTATACAGTGCAAATCATCTAGAGCTCCAGGGAGATGTCAGGCCTGGAGAGACAGTTGTATTTAGAATCATTCCCCCTGTAAATGGATTTTAAGCCTGGGGATGGCATGGGGACACCCAGGGTAAACAGAACAAAGATCAGGACCCAAGAAAGAGTGTTCTTGGTGACAATAACACTTGCCTTCAATAAGCTCTAACAATAGGAAAATAAACATGTCTAATGTATAATTCAGTCTCAAGATTTAACAAATTTAGTCAGGTGTGGTGCAAGCCTTTAATACCTGCACTCTGGAGTCTGAGACAGAAAAACCACAAGTTCAAGCCCAACCTGGGCAACTTAGCAAGACCCTGACTCAAAATTAAAAAAAAAATTGAAAAGAGTTGGGGATGTAGCTCAGTGCAAAAGCCTGAGGTTCAATCCCAAGTACTGAAAGAAAGAAAGAAAGAAAGAAAGAAAGAAAGAAAGAAAGAAAGAAAGAGAAAATTTATCTTCAGCTTGAGGTGAAAAATTCATTTTTAAATGTTTGACAACCTCATGTAAATAAGTGAGTGATTCTCACTTTTGGTCAGAGCAGCTATCCCTTTAGGATCCCTGTGGGCCCCAGCTGGTGAACAACAAACAACCTGTAGCTAATCCCACAAATTTTTTCCACTACTTCAAAAAGTTTGTCTGATATAGTATGATATATAAATTTAGTTACAGCTTCAGGTGTTTCTGCTCTGAGTAAAATTCTATCAGTTGGAAACATTGGATATATTATAATCAGAAATCTTGTTCAATTATTTTTAAAAATGAGAAAATGTATAAGTATGAATAAACAATGCCCTCTTTTTCAATACTAGGGGTTGAACTCTGGGCCTTTGTACTGAGCTGTACCACCAGACCTTTATTTTTTAATTTTGAGATGGGATATTGGTACATCAATAAGTTGCCCAGGCTGGGCTCAAACTTGCAATCCTCCTTCCTCAGCCTCTCTGAGTCCTGGGATTACAGGCTTGTGCCACTGTGTCTAACATAATCATGCATTTTTAAAAAGGAAACCAGTTATTTCCAAGATTCACTCTTTCATCTATAAAAATAAGAATAATAAAAGTATCTTCTACTTTGGTATATTTTACAAGATTATATGGGATAATGTATGTGAAGGCCACATTGTAAGTGCTCACGACATGGTTGAAGTTATTATTGTGGAATAGTTTTGGTATAAGGTGGATCCCAAAAGAACAAATAATAAAAGGTGCCTTTGGTATGAAAGGTGTGGGGATCCCACTATGCTCTTTTCCATGGTACATTCCTTTGTACTGGTCATAACCCACAGTGACAACCTGGTTAGCAGTTCACATATTTGTATCCAATGGCCTGGTCCCCTCTCTACTGGAGGAACCCTTCCCCCAAGGACCTGAACACTTGTCCTAGCTCTCTCTCACCTGGTCGCACACTGCAGGAGTATAATAAATGAAAAGATAACCCAATCTTTCCCAAGCTGACTCAAACAGCCAGACAGGGAAACATAGCCCACAGTAACCTGGCCTTTTAAAGATCTTTCGGCTTATTTCTTATTTTGTTTACCAATGATGTTGCTTCTGTAACTCAAGAATTATAGCAACAACAATACAAAGCAGGGTGTTTTGTGTCTTTTGCTTCAAGCTTCCCTTGTAGATAGATGCATCCCCTATGAAGTCTGAGGAAAGGTGAGGGGGGGTCTCATCATGATGCAGCTCAGAGGGAGGCAGATATGCCCTGCCCTAAGAAAACTGGAATGTCATGTTAACAAAAATATGTGATTAATGGTTTAAAGGATTTTTATAGCACTTTCATTCATATATATAGATAGACATAGCTATAGATGATATAAATATAGATATAGATATGATCTCATACCATTTGATTTCCCAAATGGCCTTACCAGATCGATACTATTATACTCATTTCAGAGATATGGATTCAGACCTTCAGAGAAATTAAGAAATTTGTCCAAATTCTGGAGGCAAGACTCCAACTCTGCCTCTTTTCCATCCACTTTTCTCCATGGAAAAATCTGAACAATCCAGGAGCCTATGGGTCTGCCACAAGCAAATCTGGGGCATGGCCCTCAGGAGCCAAAGGTAATTACTTGAGCTAAGCTTTCAACATTTTTAAAGATTTTTTTGTAAATGCAAACATTAAGTCAGATATTTGGATGTTTTACTCCAGCTAGAGTCAACTACCTAAATAAGTTTTTAAATGTCTATGCATGCATATCCATTTTTGTTTTATTTAATAATACACTTTATTTTTATAACTACCATAATTATCAGTTTCATTTGTATGTGATAGACATATAAAAACAGAAAAATTGTGACTCTTCACAGCATTTGATTTGAACTATTGAATAACTATGTGATCCAGGGCCATTGACTTAACTCTCTATGCCACTATAGAACCTTCTGGAAACATTCTTTATTTGCACTGACCAATCTGGTAGCCAATAGTCATAAGTCCATTGATGACTTAAAATATGACTAATGTTATTCAGTACCCAACTTTTAAATTTTAATTTGTTCATACTTACATAGCTGTATTAGCTGTTGGCTATTGTATTGAATAGAAAAATCTTAGATCTATGTCTTCACCTATAGAAGGAATTGCTAATACTAGAGTTGATTGCTAAGCTTCCTATGTGTGTAGTTCTTAGCATAGTGGCACATATTAGGTGCTCATTAAATATTTGTTAAATACCTATCTGTAGAATGAAAAAATAGCCAAATGAATAAAATATGAGCAAAGATAGTGATGTATCCAAAGTGAACGTCATAAATGTATTTAATTCAGGATGTTTTCCTGGAAAACTTAGTATTTTGAGGGATTAAGAGAAACACTGGCATTGGCTGCAGCTGGATGGGAACACTTGGCAATTGTTCACATGGGAATAGAACCAAGTACAATCCAGATCACACTTGCATTTCCACTTCCTCCATACTTGGAAAAGCACCTTCCTCTTTGGAAGCATTTGCATAACCCAAGTCTCCGGGTAAGGAAGGTTGTCAATGCTGAAAGTACAGGCAAGGAAGAATGTCAGGAAAGAGGGGACAATTGTCAGGAAGCCCCAGTGACACCTGCCAAGACTTCATTCCAGTGCACAGGAAAGATTTCCTTCAGGCACAGCTCAAAATAGTCACTGCCCCCAAATTTGCTGTTTACAATCAGTGAGTGACTCACAAATGCCTGTCTTGGCTTTAACTCTCCCTTCTCCATTTCTGTTCAAAGGATTGTCTCCCTTCTAAACCGAGACAGATTTAGGCCATGTTTTCTTACTGGAAGCAAAAGATAAATTATATTATGATAAAATTAGTAATAATAATAATAATAATGGGTTACAATTTTTAAACATTTAGCTTGTGTGAGCCCTTGTTCTAAGCACTTTATATGAATAACTACATGTAATCTTTGTAAGCACATTTGTCAGAATACATTATTTTTTATTATCATTTTAAAGATGACAGAATTAAGGTAGAGAGTTTAATTAACATGCCCAGAGTCTCACAGCTATCTGACAAGGAAGCCAAAATGTAAATTCAGGCCATAAGTCCAGCATGAGTTCCCTTGATCCCCACACTATTCTACCCTAAAAGAAAGCCAGGGGTTAGTTTGTGTCCTCACTTTAAACATGGCCAATTGAGGTCCTACAGAAGGGCTCCTCTATGTCACCTTTTCTGAGAATCTTAAGGTCCTGTGCTGAAGGACCTTAAGACTTTTTTTTTTTTTTGGTGGGTACCAGCGGTCGACCTCAGGACCTTGCGCACCAGCAGGCGCCCATGCCGCTAAGCGGTATCACCAGCCCTTTCTTCGTATGTGGGTTCCGGGAGTCGAACTTGGGCCCTCACACTTGCCAGGCAGGTGCATACACTGCTGAGCCATCTCACCAGCCCCAGGACCTTAAGACTTTAGATGTTCACACCAAGTAAAGCAACTGAAACCACTTGAGGGATACTTAGGTATATGCCCCAATTTTAGTGTATGTTCTAGAAGATGCCATACTTTTAGAATAGAGTCTAAAGCATGCTTTAAAAAGTCAGCCCTTTATTTCTCTCAAAAACATGCTTATAGGCACCTTTTGCTTTAGAAATTCATTTTTCCATTGATTTCAACCATACATTTCTGTGGCTGTCAAGAAAAAAAAGAAATTTTGATAATAGTCATGGTGGATGAATCACACTTATCTCAGTCAACTTCTATTCCACAGCATGGGAAATGAAATTTCTTTCTTCTGCCTTGATTCATTTCTCTGATACAATAAAGATGGTCTGCATTGTTAGTCTGTCTGCTTGTACATACTGTCCTTTTTTGATGGTAATATGTAGTTTTTCTGTAGGTTCAAGTAACTCCTCTGTAACTTAAATGTCAGGATTGTTAGTGACTCCAGTGATCCTTTATTTCAAGTTTTTAGAGAATTAGTGTATTCCTGTGGACAAGTCTTTCACAGATATATTTATTGATCTAAATGAAAAAAAAAGAAGTCTTGCCAAGTATAGTCATTAGCTTTCCCATTGGTGAGACACAACACCCAACACCCACAACTTAAAGGAGTATATGTTCAGTTTGGTTCATAGTTTTTGGACATTCAGTCCATGGGCAACTGGCTTCAAGCCAGAAACACTATGGTGGAAGAGCATAGTGGAGCAAAGATGCTTAGGTCATGGTAACCAGAAGCAGAACAAGGTAACAGTGCCAGAGAGGAAGGCGCAAGGGACCAGACATTAGACCCCTAGGTTGCACCTCCGTGACCCACCTGGACACACCCAGAATTGTGCTCCACCAATCCTCTGGATGGCTCTGAAGCTAATCAAGTTGGAACAATCAAACTTAACTGCCACATAAAGCTTAGTTTCCTTAGAGCACAGTGGTACTAAATAGTAAAAAATGGAATAAATCTCAGGAAATTGTTGCTTATTTTTGTCTGCATGTTATATAATGTACTGTGGCTAGCCCTTTTTTCTGTAGTCCAATCAAAATGTATATGTTTTCCCTTTACATATCTTCACATAGCTTCTATGAATCTTGTCTGTACTCATGATTATTCAGGGGAGGCTTGGGGACTGACAATGAATACACCAAGATTTTTCTACCTGGATTTGAGCAATTCTATCAAAGAATCTTTTAAACCTTGGATATCTCAAAGGAGAAGTTTGTCCTCTTACTTCCTCTGAATGAATGCCACTACCTTAAAATGATTTTATTCACATTCTGGTCTAGCATATATAGGGCTTACCCTCCTGATGCCTCACTTGGCAGAGAAGAAACACGTATAACAGAAATTAGAAAAGGCCAACCAGGGATTTTTCCATATGTATTTAGCATGGACTTGTCATTGCCTTAAAAAACTCAAACCCATAGAAGAAAACCTATTTTCATTATAGACTCTGTGGACAGGCAGGAACTGCCTATGAGGAAAGCTACAAGATCTTGGCCCTGACCCCTAATCCTTGTGCACAGCACTTCTTTCACCAAGATTTGGAAGAGTTGAAATATGATGTTGATGGATCTAACAGCACCATACAAGCACAATGGGATAAAATAGGATGAGTTCAGATCTTTTTATTAATTGTAAACAAATGACTTGATAACACCATTGGGATAACCTACACATTCCTAATACAACACAGAAAATATGAAGATAACATTCTTATTTTGGCAAAATAGAAAAAAGATGCTCAAAATCACTAATCAGAGAAATACAAATCAAAGCCATAATGAGATTCCACATCACAACAATTAGGATGATTGCTGTCAAAAACAAAGCAAAACAGAAAACAACAAGTGTTAGTAGGGATGCAAAGATATTAGCCTCCTTGTTCTGTGTTGGTAGGAATGTAAAATAGTATAGATTCTATAGAAAACAGTGTGGCAGTTCTTCAAAAAAGTGAAAATAGAACTACCATATGATCCATCAATTCTATTTCTGTGTGTATACTCAGAATAATTGAAATTAGGAGATAAAACAGAAATTTTATGTACATGTTTCTAGCATTTTTATGCACAGTAGCCCAACATAGATGCAATCCAAGTACCCATAGCCCACAGTTTTTATAGCCAAGTGTCAATAGCCAAGGTGGAAGTAATCCAGCATCCTACAGAACACTGTCATGGCTGAGATTGGGGATTCACTTGCTTTATTTTTTTTCTCTTCTACATCTTTATTGTGGCCATACTCAATGGTATTGAGTCCTTGCAATTGGTGGTCCAACAGGTCCCAAGTTGTTAAGAGTGTAGATGATATGGCTACTCCTAGAGATGTTCCTTTGGCTCTTCTTATGCACACATCTGGGAAGACTATTCACTTTCACAACAGGATGACAACTTTACCTCCAGTTTGGTTTGTTGTCTAATTGGACCAGGAGAAGCTTCTCAAATATGTATTTAGGCATAACCTTCAAAGAAGTGTGAAAGTTTGCAAACAAAATGAGGGGGAAAGGGCATTTCATGCAAAAAGGTGAAATTTACACAAGACATCAAATTTTGAAAATGCTTAAAGACTTTAAAAAGAGTAAGTGAGCTGGGGGTGGTGGCACACGCCTGTAATCCCAGAACTCTGGGAGGCTGAGACAGGAGAATCACAAGCTTGAGCTCAGCCTAGGCAACCTAGCAAATTAACAAGACACTGTCTCAAAAAAATTAAAAAGGAGTGGTTGGGATTTAGCTCAGTGTGAAGATCCTGGGTTAAATCTCATTACCTGGAGAGTGAGGGGAGGGTGTGGTTGAACAAAAAAAGGGTGTGTGTTATCAGTTTGGATTAAATGTCCTATGTTTCTCTCTTGGGAGGGGGAGAACAGAGGAAAACTGCATGGATTTCTGAGGGCTAGGATTCTTTAGAGAGAAATTGCATGATCTTCAGGATATATATATCTTTACTCCACCCAGGATCATCCATAGGTATGGATGAGAATGAATATGGACAGCATTCTGTACTCTATGAAATAAGATCCCGAAGGTCACCCAGTCCAGCATCTTCTTACTCAAGCATTCACCCACACCCGGGCTGGGGAAATATAATGAGACAGCTGGGCTTAGGAAAGTGGGCAGGTGCCAGTGTCATGATGTGCTCAATCCCAAAATGCTCCTTTCCCCAAAAATATCTCTTCCCAGTCTTCCAGAGCATATGCTAGTCTTTTTTATGCTATAACATATTTTTCACTACCACTAAGAGGGACAGGTATAATCCTTTACTGAGGTTTGGTCCCAGAAAAAGAAGAAATATTCCCAGTGTATCAGTTAAGGCTAGAAGTAACTATGCATAACACCTGATAAATAGAGGCAGAAGTCCAAAGGCAGGTAATCTGAGGCTGACTTGGCTATTCAGCGATCACCAGAGACCCAGAATTTCTCAGACTTTCTGCATCATCATCCTTCATGTGTGGTCCTCACCCTCATGGTACAATATGGAACAGATATCGCATCCACATTCCAACAACAAAATGGAAGAAAGAGAAGGAAGAGATGTTTCCAATATAAGAAAAAGTTCCAGAAACTCCACACAACATTTCAACCTATATACATCATTAACTAAAATAGCCACGTGACTTTTGATAATCACTGATGATTAAGATTCTATTTCTAGACACAAGAAAATGGACATTTGGAAGACAACTAGTGAACTCTACCACAGCTTAGAAGAAACTAGACAGACACAGACTAATATAGTTTCAAATTTAATCTATGTTCCATCACTTTAGCACTTTTCCAGGATTAAGGAAGAGTATTAGTCATCATCCAAAGGTAGGAGACTTCAGGGAAGTCTGGAAGTGAAGAGCTCAGTATATGTGGAGGTGATGTGAGAAGACAGGAAGAACCCTGAATGTCAAGACAGGAAGCCTGGATGCTCTCAGTCCCAAAGGTTGTGGGAGTGACTTCAAGCTTCTAAAGAGAAAATGACCATCTTCTTCTCCAGCAGATTCTGAAGATCTTGGCAATATGATACAGTTCAGGGGACCTACGGCTGATATTTGGCCTATTTTTAACATTAGGCAAGTTGTTTAACTTCTTTTTGCCTCATTTTCCTCATTTGCATAGATGTTAATAGGAGCAAAATGCTGAGAACAGTACCTGACTTATAGTAGATTCGTGTGCCACATGACAATGTTTTGGTCAATGACAGATTATATACATGATGTGGTCACATAAGATTATACCAGAGCTGAAAAGTTCCTATTACCTAGTGGCATCATAGCCATAGTAACATCACATTGTAGTGTAACACATTAGCCACATGTTTAAACAAACCTACTGTGCTGCCAGTTGTATAAAATTATAGCACATACAATTATGTACAGTACATAATACTTAATGATAATAAATGAATATGCTACTGGTTTATGTATTCTTATACTGTACTTTTTAATCCTTATTTTAGAATATGCTCCTTGTTTCAGTTACTTTCTTGTTGCTGGGACACAATATCTGACACCTACAATTTAAAGGAGGAAAAGTTTATTTTGGCTCAGAGTTTGTAAAGGTTTCAGTCTGTAGTCAGCTGGTTCCAAGACAGGGAAACATGGCAGTGGGGCATGGCAGAGTAGAAATACCTCATGCCCTGGTGGTGAGAAGCACAGAGAGATCAAAACAAGAGAGAATGAGATAAACCCTTCCAGGTCATGCCCCAAGTGACCCACCTCCTTTGACCAGGCTTCATGTCCCAATATCTCATTAAGATATAAACTCATCAGTGGTCTACTCCATTGATGAGTAACACACCACCATGATCCAATCACCTCTCAAAGTCCACCTATGATTGCATGAGGCTTTGGGGGGATATAAACCATGACATTTCTTTAATTATGAAATGAAAAGTTTACTATAAAACAGTATGTGGTGTTGCCCTTTTGGCAGCATCATGCATGTTTACCACATGTCTTGATCATTATTTTCTCTTGTTTGTTTTGTTCATCATGACTGCTGACTAAGAAGAATCTAATGTGCTTAGTCAGAAACCACATCAAGTGGTTGGCCTGGAAATGAAATTAAAAGTGATTAATGACACAAAGGTAGACAATCAGTGGTGGTTAGTGCATTCCAGTCAGGCATGTCTCATTACATAACAGCTATGATTTTGAAGAACAGGAAAAAAGTAACAGAAGTTGTTAAAATATTTACTATACCAAAGACAATAAGAAGGGCTCACAGCAGATATAGAGAAACTTGCAATTACCTCAATGGAAGGCCAAGCACAGAAGCACATCCCTCTGAACATCATGATGGCCACTCCAAAGCAAATCTTTTGTTTGTGATGTTAAAAGGCTGGATGAAGCTGGGATGTTGAATTTACTGCTAGCTCTGGATGGCTTAAACAATTCCAAAATCATTATTTGTTACTTACTGTGTGGAACAAATCTTTGAGTACTGATGTGAAGGTAGTTGAAGAATTTTTGTGAATCCTGGAAAAGCTGATCTTTTTATATAAGTGTGAATATGGTTTCTAGTTTCATTGTGGTTGAGTTCTGTTCTGTTCTTCCTGTTATTTCTTCCTTCTCTCTTTCCCTCCTGTCTTCAGCACCAGTTTCCCAAAGTTTGCATGATCCTCCTTTGTCCTTCAGCCTTGCTTCTAATCCCTTCCTCTTCTTCTATTTCTCTATTTTTTCCCCAAACCTCTTTTAAATTTTCTCCCCTGAGGGTAAAGTTGGCATATTGAGGGCTTATTTACTGCATACAATTTTCTGATTTGTTTTAGATTTTGTTTTATAACCACAAATCTAGTTCATACACTTAAAGGTAGCAAATTAATGGTCAGATTGTCATTTTCTAGGCTGTGTATGATGCTATAGTTATTACTGATTTTACCAGTTGAGCCAAAATGATGTAATTGTTCTACCCAGCTGTTCTTCCTGGCATACCAAGACTGAGATGGCCTAAGGGTCATAGAAAATACTGTGTACCAGTGCCAAAGAACCAGGGGCTGGGCCAAGTAGGCAGCAACTTCTCATCCCCCAAAATAAAAAAGGTAGGATCTTGCAAGAGACTCAAAACCCAAAAGCAGCTACACCTAAAAGACATCTCTGAAAAGCAGTCATTTCCTAAGGGTTCTAATTACTGGCAATAATTAGAACCATAGGCAATTTACAAGGTCCAACCCAGGAATTAACTAAAAAAAAAAAAATGAGAAGACACTTAAACAAGATGCAACCCCAGGCATCCAGTTCACCAAAGGCAAACCCAGGGGACAATGAGGTGGGACAATCCAAAAGCCACCCACCTGGCCTCTTGGAAGTGGTAACAACAAAGCAAATGAATGAGTCTCTAGAAAAAATCAAATCAGAAATGTTTTCTCAGATAACTACAGAGATGATGACCACAATGAAAAACATGTTTACTGACTCTAGAGCAGATACAGAAAAAAAAAAAAAAAAAGAAGGTCTTAGGAAAATGACAGAAACCATGAATATCTAACATAGGAAAGAAGTAGAATCCATAAAACAAATTCAAACAGATATCCAGGAGATTAAAACTTCCATTGAAAGTACCTGCAGCAGAATAAACCAATGCAAGGACAGAATCTCAGACATAGAAGACAGGCTTGCAGTTAGCAATCAGGAAAAGAAAAATTTCTTTAAAAATAGCAAGGGACCATGAGAAATCAATCCAGCAGTTGCTAGATAATGCAAAGAAGTACAACCTAAGACTGATTGGAGTCAATGAAAAAGCAGGATATAGCACAAGTGATATAAAAAACCTGTTTACAGGCATCATGGCAGAAAACTTCCCAAGCAAGGAAAAAGAACTTGAGATACAGATAATTGAGGCATATAGAACTCCAATTAGCCATGATCAAAAAAAATATATATATACAGCAAGGAATATAATAGTGAAGATTCCAGAAATTCAACACAAGAACAAAATATTAAAAGCTGTTAGAGAAAAGAAACAAATCATCTATAAAGAAACACCCATCAGAATCACAGCTGACTTCTCAACACAAACCCTCAAGTCAAGGAAAGCTTGGATCAAAGTATTTCAAGCCATAAAAGAAAACAACCTCCAACCCAGATTGATGTACCCACAAAACTATCTTTTAAAATGGATGGAGAAATAAGATACTTCCATTAAAAAACCACCCGAGGAAATTCATAAACACCAAACCAGCACTCCAAAATGTTATGAAGGACATCACAGAAAGAGGTAACAAGGACTACAATTCCATAAACCCCAACAGAAAGAATCTACCAGGCAAGGCAAGCTATTAAACACAGGGGAAATTAGGGAGCCAACAACAGGAAAATACATGACAAGGATAAGTCAATACATATCAGTTATAACCATCAATGTTAATGGTCTCCATTCACCAATCAAAAGAAACAGACTGGCAGAATGGATCAAGAATCAAGATCCAATAATATGTTGAAATCAAGAAACGCATTTAATTCAAAAAGAAATTCATAGACTGAAAGTCAAAGGATGTAAAACAATACTTTGTGCAACAGGAACCTGTAAAAAAAAAGGGGGGGGTAGCTATTCTGTTAGCAGACAATGTGGATCTCAAGCCAAGACTGATTGAGTGACACAAAAAAGGTCACTACATCCTTGTAAAGGGAGCAATCTAAGAGGAAGAAATAACAACCATAAATATATATTTAACAAATACCAGTGCACCCCAATATAGAAAACAAATTTAATGGACATGAAAATCAAATAAGCACAAATACAATTGTACTGGGGTGTCTCGACACCCAACTGTCACAAAGAGAAAGATCAACTAGACAAAAAATCAACAATGAAATATTAGAACTGAACCAAACTTTTGAACAAATGGACTTAGTAGATGTCTACAGAGTGTTCCACCCCACATCAGAATACACATTCTTCTCAGCTGCACATGGGACATTCTCCAAAATAGACCACATAGCTCATAGAAAATGCTTAAGTAAATGCAAAAGAATTGAAATTATCCCATGCATATTATCAGACCATAGTGCAATGAAATTGGAAATCAATGGCAAAAGAAACCACAAGAACTTCATAAACACATGGAAATTAAATGAACAATCAATGGTTCACAGATGAAATTAAACAAGAAATTAGATAGTTTCTACAACTAAATGATAATACCAATACAACATACTGAAACTTATGGTACACAATGAAAGCAGTCCTATGAGTGAAATTTATAGCAGTGAATACACATATCAGGAAAACAGAGGAGGCTCAAATAAACACCTATTGTTGAACTTCAAACTCCTACAAAAAGAAGAGCAGAGCAAGGCCAGAGCTCATACAAGGAAGGAAATTATAAAGCTCAGAGCAGAAATCAATGCAATGGTGACTAAGAAAACAATACAAAGAATCAATGAATCAAAGAGTTGGTTCTTTGAAAAATTAAATAAAATTGAGAAACCCTTAGCCAATCTTATCAAAAAAAAGGAAAGAAAACACTTAAATCCATGCAATTAGGAATGAAAATGGTGAAATCAAAACAGATCCTGCAGAAATCCAGATCATTGATACCTACTTTGAAAACTTGTATTCTAATAAGATGGAAAATGCAGAAGAAATGGACAAGATTCCTATATACATATGAATTACCAAAGCTGAATCAAGAAGATATAAAAATCCTAAATAAAAAAATATGTAATTAAAAATCTATTAGGGAAAAGCCCAGGCCCTGATGGATTCACTGCTAAATTCTACAAGAAATTTAGAGAAGACCTAATACCAATTCTCTATTTAATGAAATTGAAAGGGAAGCAATACTCCTAAATTCTTTCATGGAAGCAAGCATCACCCTGATACCCAAACCAGAGAAGGATCCAACTAAGAAAGAGAAATACAGGCCAATCTCCCTAGTGAACATAGATGCAAAAATACTCAATAAGATACTGACAAATAGAATACAACAAATCATCAAGAAGATTATACACCATGACCAAATAGGATTCATCACAGAAATGCAAGGATGGTTCAACATATGCAAATCAATAAATGCAATACATCATATTAACAGAACCAAGGACAAAAACCACATGATCATCTCAATAGATGCAGAAAAAGCTTTTGACAAAGTCCAACACTCACTCATGATAAAAAAAAAAACTGCAGAAAATTGGAATACATAGTCTTTATCTCAATTTGATAAAAGTCATCTATGACAAACCAATAGCCAACATCACAATGAATGCACAAAAACTGAAAGCTTTCACTCTAAAATTAGGAACAAGACAAGGATGTCCACTGTCACCACTCCTATTCAATATAGTTTTGGAAACTTTAGCCAGAGCAGTAAGACAAGAGAAAGAAATAAAAGGAAAGCAATAGGAAAGGAAGAGGTTAAACCATCATTATTTGTGGATGACATGATACCCTACATAGGAGACCCCAAAAACTCCACCAAAAGACTTCTAGACTTAATAACCAAATTCGATAACATGGTTGGATACAAAGTCAACACTCAAAAAGTCAACAGCCTTCCTGTACAAGAATAACAAACTCACTGATAGAGAAATTAGGGAAACAACACCTTTCACAATAGCATACAAAAAAAATAACATACTAAGAGTCAACCTAACAAGTGATGTAAAAGACCTCTACACTGAAAATTACAGTACTCTGAAAAATGAGATTGAAGGGGATATCAGAAAATGGAAAGATATCCCTTGCTTTTGGGTAGGAAGAATCAATATGGTGAAAATGGCTATACTCCCAAAATTGTTATACAAGTTTAGTGCAATTATGATCAAAATACTAACTGCATATCTCACAGAACTAGAGAAAACAATACTCACAGAAGAGACCTAGAATAGCAAAGGCAATCCTGGGCAACAAAGGAAAGGCAGAGGGCATCATAATCCCAGACTTGAAATTATACTAAAATGTTACTGTGAAAAAAAATCATGGTACTGGCAAAAAATCAGACTTGAGCATTAATGGAACAGATTAGAAGATTCAGAAACAACTCTAGGTGTACTTAGCCACCTTGTGTTTGACAAAGGTGCCAAACACATTCACTGGAAGAAAGGTAGCCTCTTTAATAAATGGTGCTGGGGAAACTGGCTTTCCACATGCCAAAGATTAAAATTAGGCCCATATCTTTCACCATGCAATAAATTAAAATCAAAATGTATCAAAGATCTAAATATTAAAACAGAAATACTAAACCTGCTGGAAGATAGATAGGGAGAACTCTTGAAGACTTTGGTGTAGGCAACGTCTTTATGAACAAAACCCTGAATACACAAGATCTATCATAAAGAATCAATAACTGGGATTTCATCTAATTGAAAAGCTTTGGCACAGCAAGACAAACCAACAACACAGTGAAGACAAAATCCACAGTGTGGGAAAGAATTTTTGCCAGCTGCTCCTCAGACAAAAAAATTATTATCTAGAATATACAAAGAACTCAAAAAAATCAGACCCCCCAAATTTAAAGACCAAAATCTTTAAATCTAAAATGGGTCTCTAGCGAGGGCCGGGTGCCATTGTGGGGGGGTGTGGCGAAACTCAGAGCGGCATGAAAGATAAACAGCGCTGGACACTCACGCTCCAGACAGGGCAGCACGGGGCCTCTCAGGCCCACAAAAGTGTGCTGAGGTCAGCAGGTGAACGAGACTGGTCTCTCAGCCACACCTGTCCCGCGCCAGAGAGCGACTGGCCTGGCGCCATTGTAGGGGGCGTGGTGAGAATCAGAGCAGCGGAAACGAGTGCAGGGAACCCGCGCTCCAGACAGCGCACTGCACCTCTCAGGCCCAGGGATAGTGAAAGGGCACTGAGAGCGGCAGGCAAGCTAGACTGGTCTCTGCCTGAAAGTACGGGCCTCTGCTCACTGCCCGCCAGAGGGTCACTCCTGGCTTACTGGGACCGACCTGCACAGAACAGGACTTTGTCACCACACGGTGCCTGCCTACAGCAGAGTCAACACCTGGAACTGATTCTTTTTATTTTTATTTTTATTTTTTTTTTTCTCACTCATTTGTTTTTTGTTCTGGCGAAGGGTTTTTTTTTTTTTTTGGGTGGGGTTTTATTTTTGTTTTGTCTGTTTTATTGTTTTCATCTTCGTTTTTGTTTCTGTATGTGTATTTGCTCTTTCCTTCATTATTCTCTCTGGTTTTTTATATGAGTGTAAACAGGGCCTCTAACTTCTTTGTGATTGTGGTTGTGATCTGTTCTTCCTTTTATCCCTTCCTTCTCTTTTTACCACCAGTCCTCTGCACCAGTGTCCCAATTTTAGTAGGATCCCTCTTGGTCCTCTAACCTTACATCTAATTCCTTCCTATTCTCCCAACACTCTATTTCTTCCTTAACTCATTTTAAATTTAAACTCCTCAGGGAAAAATTGACATACATAGGACTTGTATACTGCATATACTTTTTCAGGTGTGTTTTAGATTTTGTTATATAACCGCAACTCTATACAGCTAAAAGTGGTAAATAACTGGTTAGCTCAGTCTGTCATTTTCTAGACTGTGTTTGATGCTTTAGTTAACATTATAGCCAAATGTGAAATAATTGTTCTAAACATCTTTCCTTCCAGATATTTCATGATTGAGATTGACTAAGGGACACAGAAAATACAGTGGCACAGTACCAAAGAATCAAGGACTGGGCCAAACAGGTAGCAACTTCGCATACCCAACGAATTGAAGAGGTAGGATCTGGCAGAAAGCTCAAAACCTAAAAGCAAGCTCCACTTGGAAGATACTGCAGAGAAGTAGTCATCTTCTAGAGATCTTAAACACTAGCAATAAAGTAACCTACCATAGGTAATTTGCAAACATCACCCCAGGAATTAAAGAAAGAAAAAATGAGACGACACTTAAACAAGATGCAACCCCACACATTCAATTCACCAAAGGCAAACCTAGGGGGCAATGAGGTGGGATAATCTGAAAGCCACCCACCTGGCCTATCTGAAGTGGTAACAACAAAGCAACTGAATGAGGCTCTGGAAAAAATTAAAACAGAAATAATCTCACAGATAACTGCAGAGATAATGTCCACAATGAAGATCATGCTTAAGGACACTATAGCTGATACAGACAAAAAATAGATGAGCTTAAGAAAACTATAGAAACCATGAATGCTCAGCATAGGAAAGAAATGGAATCCATAAGGCAGATTCAAGCAGATATCCAAGAGAACAAAAATTCCATTGAAAGTATTTGTAGCAGATTAAGCCAATGTGAGGACAGGATCTCAGATATAGAAGACAGGCTTGCAATTAGTGATCATGAAAAGGAAGAATTCTTAAAAACAGCAAGGGACCATGAAAAATCAATTCAGCAGCTGCTAGATGACTCAAAGATAAACAACTTAAGAATAATTGGAATAAATGAAAAAGCAGGAGATAGCATCAATGACATTAAAACCTTGTTCAAAGACATAATCAGGGAGAACTTTCCTGGAAGAGAAAAGGAATTTGACACCCCTATAAGTGAAGCTTTTAGAACACCAACTAGACATGATCAAAAAAAACTTCAGCCAGACATATTATAGTCAAGATCCCAGAAATTCAACAGAAGGGCAGAATCTTAAAAGCTGTTAGGGAGAAGAGACAAATCACCTATAAAGGAAAACCCATCAGAATCACAGCTGACTTTTCAGCACAAACCCTCAATTCAAGAAGAGCTTGGAATGATGTATTTCAAGCTCTAAAGGAAAATAATTTTCAACCCAGATTGATGTACCCTGCAAAACTATCTTTCAAAATTGATGGAGAAATAAAATACTTTCATGACAAAGAATATCTGAGAAAATTTATGACCACCAAACCAGCACTCCAAAATGTTCTGAAGGACATTCTAGAAAGAGATAGGAACCCCAACAGAAGGAATCCACCAGGCAGGGCACATAATTAAATATCAGGAAAGGGGAAAAACAAAGAGTGGGAACCAACAACAGGAAAATATCATGACAAGTATAAGTCAATACATATCAGTTTTAACCATCAATGTTAACGGTCTCAATTCACCAATCAAAAGGCACAGACTGGCAAAATGGATCAAGAAGCAAGATCCAACAATATGCTGTATACAAGAAACACATTTAATTCAGAAAGAAATTCATAGACTGAAAGTCAAAAGATGGAAAACAATACTCCATGCCACAGGAACCCAGAAAAAAGCAGGGGTAGCTATTCTTTTTGCAGACAAAGTGAACTTCAAGCCAAGAAGGATTCAGAGAGATAAAGACGGTCACTACATCCTTGTAAAGGGAACAATCCAAGAGGAAGAGATAACGATCATAAATATATATGCGTCAAATACCAATGCACCCAGCTATATAAAACAAGTACTAAAGGATATGAAAAATCAAATAAGCACTAATACAATTATATTGGGAGATCTCAATACTCCACTGTCACAAAAAGACAGATTAACTAGACAGAAAATCAATAATGAAATAGTAGAACTGAACCAAACTTTTGAACAAATGGACTTAGTAGATGTCTACAGAGTGTTCCATCCCACAACATCAGAATACACATTTTTCTCAGCTGCACATGGGACGTTCTCCAAAATAGACCACATACTAGCTCATAAAACCTGCTTAAGTAAATGCAAAGGAATTGAAATTATCCCATGCATATTATCAGACCATAGTGCAATGAAATTGGAAATCAATGGCAAAAGATGTCACAAAAACTCCCTAAACACATGGAAATTAAACAGCACCCTCCTGAACAACTGGTACAGCCACTGTGGAAGTCAGTGTGGAGATTCCTCAAAAAACTAGGGTTGGAGGTCCCATTTGACCCAGCTATTCCCCTTCTGGGCATCTTCCCAGAAGAATTAAAAACATCGTACCACAGCGATATATGTGCACCCATGTTTATAGCAGCACAATTTGTAATAGCCAGATCTTGGAAACAACCCAAATGCCCATCAACTGAGGAATGGATAAGAAAGATGTGGTATTTTTATACAATGGAGTACTATTCAGCCATAAAGAAAGATAAACTGGAGACTTTTATAGGTAAATGGATGCAACTCAAGAAAATACTCATAAGTGAAATAAACCAGAAGCACATGTGTAAGCATCGTATTGTCTCTCTAGTATGAGAAACTGAAAGAGTAAATAAGATCCAAAATGTACAATAGGCATGGTGAATCAAAAAGAAACTGGTCAAAAGGAAAGAGAGACTGGAATAGGGAAAAGAAAGAAGGGAAAGGGAAAAATTGTATATATATATATAAGATGGTTAAGATAGATACACTACCAATTTTACTTAGTTCATTGAAGAGTAAGGTTTGTGCCAATAATGTTTGGACAATTGAATGCTAATGTCTGGTATCCTGAATAACTAACTTAAAGATAGTAATACGTAATGTATTAACCATTGTTACCCTCCTATTATGTTGTTTTGAAAATTTGTTCCTCTTTTGATTTGTTTTGTTTTTTCTTCTCTTTAAAATAAAAAAAAAAAATAAAATAAAATAAAATAATAAAAAATAAAATGGGTCTCTAAATCCAAAATGGGCATCTGAGATGAATACACACTTCTCAGATAAAGAAATAGAAATGGTGAGTAAATATATGAAAAAATGTTCAATATTTTTGGTCATTCAGAAAATGCAAATTAAAACAACACTGAGATTTCATCTCACCCCAGAAAGAATGGCTATTATCAAGAAATCAACTAGTAACAAATGCTGGTAGGGCTGTGGGGAAAAAGGAAAGCTTCTCCACTGTTGGATGGAGTGTAGACCGGGGCAAACACTTCAGAAATCAGTGTGGAGATTTCTCAAAAAACTAGGACTAGAGGTTCCATTCAGCTCAGCTATTACCCTTCTTGGTATCTTCCTGAAATTATTAAAAGTATCATACCACACCAATATATGCACACCTATGTTTATAGCGGCACAGTTTGTTAATAGCCAAATCTTGGAAACAACTTAAATGCACATCGACTGGTGAATGGATAAAAGATTTTTTTTAATACAATGGAGTGCTACTCAGCCATAAAGAAGGATAAGCTTGGGACATTTCTAGGTAAATGGATGCACCTTGGGACCATACTCTTAAGTGAAATAAATCAGACACATGTGTAAATACCACATTGATCTCTGGTGTGAGAAACCAAAAGTGTAAATAAGGAACAAAATGTATAATAGGTATTCTGAAATAGGAAGAAAATGTTAAATGGGGAGGGGAAAATGGAGGGGAAAAGAAGAAAAGGGAAAATTTTTAAAAATGAGAAAAGAAGGAAAAATGGAAACAAAGCTTTTGTAAATGAGGAGGGTAGGAGGGGTTGAAATGAGGGTAGGGGAATGGGGAATAAAAGAAACAAGTTATATCATGCACAAGTACAAATTCTCTGTGATGAATGTGATCATTACATACACCTGAAATGTACCAATAAAATTTGGGGGGAAAAAAGAAAGAGACATTCTCCTGGGGCTATAGACACCAAAACAGAATGAAGTAGGGGATTCCTGAAAAGTTTCATGTGGTTTTTTGGGGACTGGTCACTGTGGGGGGTCTCCTTCCTATAGCTGGAGGAGTAAAAGGATTTTGGTGAAACTGGAGCAGCACTCCATCCCAGGTTTTTCATACTCCCAGACATTCCTCAATTTCTTCTTGGGCTTAGACTCAAGTCCCAATTTTTCTTCTCTCAAAGTCAGCCTGGCCTGAGCTGAGACAGCATCAATTTAATGTCCTTGTGTGTGTCAGCTTCCAGGGAAAGAGAAGCTTATCTTGCAGCTTGAGTCTTGCATCAGAAAGAGGTTCCTTTACCTATCTGGTAAGAGATTGGTAGTTCCCTACTGCTATTCCTCAGCATAAGAAAATTTCTCTGGGATTCTCTACGAGCCTCCAAGATCCCAGCTTCAGCCTTCTGTCTCAAGGAAGTGAAGCCTAATGCTACTCAAGTTTAAAAGAAAAATATCTTCCCTATGTCCTTAATTAATATAATATTGAAAATAAAATTAATTTTCAATAGCAAAATCCTTTCCCCAGATAATACTCGATTAGTTTCAGAAGAATATTGCCAAGATGTAGATGCTGAAAATGTCTGTCTTCACCAGGTTTGTCACTATTTCATAAAATCAGCAGCAAAATTATTCTATAAAGTTGGTATCTTTACCATCATGTTTAGATGAGTAAACATCCATCCCTTCAGAGAGATAGAAATGAGGCCTAATGCCTGTATAATTTCCTGTTTGCCAGCATGGGGCACTGTTGGCCATTACCTCTTCTGGAAGCTCTCTCCTTTTAACTTCAATGATACCAATTTCCTCTGGGATTTTTTTCTGCTTACTTAACTGATTATTCTCAATTCTTTCTGCCTTTCTTTCTTTAATCTACTTTTTTCTCAGAGATTGCCAAATCCTAATGATTCTATGTCAGAAATATGCCTTAAATCCACCTTCTCCCTTTTTAATTTTAAACTTTTAAAAATCAAAAAAAAAAATTTAAAAGGCACAATGCTGCCAAAATGTTAACAACTGTATAGAGCAGTCCCAGTCTCAAATCAGCCTCTCTCAGCACTGGTTCTGTTCCCCGAGGCAGAGAAACTGTGGAAAGCTGTATAGTTGGTACAAACCTCCATTTTGAGGAGCACCATTCAAATACAAATGTCTCTGAACTTATGGTATAGTTATGTCCAGATAAACCCACTGTAGTTTAAAAATATTTGAAGTTGAAAATGCATTTAATACACTTAACAAAATGAACATTATAGCTTAGTCTACTTTAAACATGCTAAAAACATTTACATTAGATAAAATCATCTAACAAAGTTCATTTTATAATAAAGCACTAAATCTTATGCACACACACCTATGGTTGTTTTTTAAACATATAGGGAGGTGAAAACATTAAAAAATCCAAAAATTGTTGGAAACCCAGTAAATTGTAGAGAATCGATTGTTTACCCTTATGATCTCCATTCTGATTGGGAGCTTCAGCTTGCTATCACTGCCTAGCATCTCAAGAGAATATTTTAGCACATGTCACTAGCCCCAGAAAAGATCAAGCTTCAAACTACAATTTTCACTGAATAGGTATTAATTTTACAGCATCATAAAGTGAAAAAAATCTTAAAGTGAACCATCATAGGTTGGGGACCACCTGTGCTCTAGGATTGGAATAGAGCCATGCACAATCTTCATCATGTATGGTAGTCTAGCCAACCTGAAACCATTTTCAACTAATTTATCTATTTTATCTAGTATTTATCTTCATGTTTCTAAATAATAAGCTTGAACTGCTTTCTAGACATTGTCCAGTATCAGTTATGTGTTGTATTTGATCAGCTGTCCCCATGCTGGTGACTAAGACAGCAGGATAATTACATCACTATTCTTGTCACTGGGACAAAATATCCAATACCAGCAACTTAAGGGAGGAAAGATTTATTTTGTGTCACATTTTCAGAAGTTTCGGTCCATGGTTGGCAGGCTTAAATTCAGAAACAGCACAGTGAAGGAACCTGCTGTGAAGGAATGCTCTCACATCATGGCAGCTAGGAAGCAGAGAGGAGAAAGGTACCAGGAAGGAGATATACCCTTCCAGGGCACACCTCCAGTGATCTTCCTCTAATGAGGCCCCACCTCTTAACATTCATCAGCTGAACTCCTTAGTGGATTAAGCCACTGATGAGTATATCACCCTCATAATTAAATCCCCTTCCAAAAGCCTCATCTCTGAGCATATATAAGCTTTGTGGGACGTTCTAGGTATAAACCGTAACACATGCATATGACTGAAAACAGAAGAATCCCTTCTTCAAAGACCAAAAATGCCCAGCATTGTTAAAGTCTAAGTCCATATTCTCTTCTGAGATTCAAGAAAATTCTTAACTGTGAACCTCTATAAAATAAAAAAAAACAAGTACATAATCCCAATATACAGTGGCACAGAGTAAACATTCCCATTTCAACAGGGAAGAAGAGAGAGAGAGAATCAAAACAAAACAAGATCAACAGACATTCACATTCCCAGGATCTGCACCTTCTCACGGTCTCCACTGTACCTTCATCCTTATTCCCAGCTTCATGCATCCCTCTTTCAGGGATACATTGCTTGGCTCTCCAGTCTTTCCTTTGAAATCTGGGTGAATTGAAAGTAGAATACAAAGACAAATACATGAATAATAAGAGAAAAAAGTAAAGAAATGAATTCTAATATCAAAACAATGTAGATTATAGAAAGATGGAATAGAGAAAATGGGTTAAACAGAATTATCAAAAAATAATCTGGGGCCGGTGAGACGGCTCAGCGGCTTAAGCGCCTGCCTTGCAAGCGCGAAGGCCCGAGTTTGACTCCCGGAACCCACATACGAAAAAGGGGCCGGTGATATCGCTCAGCGGCACGGGTGCCTGTTGGCGCGTGAGGTCCTGAGGTCGTCCCCCCGGTACCCACAAAAAAAAATAATAATAATAATAATAATCTGGTAACATTTTTGAAAGCCAAAGCACATATTTAGATTAACAATCCAAAAAGCATTCCCTCCAAAGTAACTTTTGAATGGCTGCAGCAAGACACATCCATTTAAAATTTCTATACAGTAGTGATAAAGAATTAATATAATTCTAGAATTTTCAGAGAGAAATTCAGGTCATATACAAAGGTTTTGTAATTAGCAGCCACACTGGAAGCTAGAAGACAGAGAGAACTACATTCAATATTATGAAGAAACATTATTTCCAATCTAAGAATATACAATTAGCCAAACTATCAAAATGTGCAACGATAACTAGGAGGTCCTAGGAGGTCCTTCTGAAGTCCTAGGGGCTCTCTTCTCAACTGAAATGTTTATACCTTTGCACCGCTGAGCCTACACTTGGTGGGGGTCTTGCTGATTTTTAAGATGCTCTCAAGACAGCTTTCTAAGAGTCCCTGTACAAAGTACTTGGCTTATTTTCAATGGTGTTAGTCTCTTCAGCAATCATACTTCCTTTTGCTCCAACTTTACACATGGTTCTCTTTGGGCCAAAATGTAAGTTTTTCAAGTCTTTCTACTTTGTTTCTTGCTCCTGATTTTCACTATAAATATGGCTACAAGCAGCCATCAGTGTGCAGGCTACTGCTTGAATGTTGGGCTGACTTGAGATATCTTCTTCCAGATCAATTAGTCTGCCATGTTTAAATTCACCTTCACACAAAGTCTTAGGACATGGATAAAATTTACACGTTTCTTTTTTTAATCAGAATGTAACACATATTGCCTCTAATCCAGTTCCCATTAGAGTCCTCATTTCAATGTGAAAGCTCATGAGGATGGCCTTTCCTGTCCACATTCCTATCAGCATTCTGGTCTTCTCAGCTCTCACCAGAATTGTCCATTAAGCTGTGCTTATAGAATTCTAGAGTTTCATTAGCCTCTTTTCCAAAGTTTTCTGAACTCCTCCTTCAGATCAGTTCCAAAGACGTCTGAAACCCATAGTCAGAGATAGTCACAACAATTGCTTCATTCCTGGTACTGATTTTCTGTATTGGTCAGAATTTCTGTTGCTTGGAGAAAATATATGACACCTTCAATTTAAAGAAGGAATGATTTATTTTGGCTCATAATTTCAGTTTCAGACTGTTGTCACCTGGCTCCAAATCCAAAACATCATGGTAGAAGGACATGGTAGAACAAAGCAGCTTACTGCATGGAAGCCAGAAAGCAAAGCACAGGGGCAAAATGTCAGTGAAAGAGATACCCTACAGAGGCACTCCCCCCAGTAACCCACCTCCTCCAACTGGGCCCCATTTCCTATAAACACATTCAACTATGAACATCAGTGAATTAATCCACTGATGCGAGTAGTGCCCCTTGATCCAATCACTTCTCCAGGAGTCTTTTTATCCAGTCAAGTTGATAAGATTAACTGAATCATGTGTTAACTTCCTACTAGATGATTTTTGGTGGTACTAAGGAAGAAAGGGCCTTCACACTGAGCTGCAACCTCAAACTTTTTAAATTTTCTTTGTTTTTTATTTGAGACAGTGTCATGCTAAGCCACTAGTTACCCAAGCCGAGATCAAACTTTCAGCCTTTAAGAGTACTGAGATCACAGGCATGCACCACCATACCCAGCTCCCACTGTATGATTATTTATCTCTGTTAAAGTCCACCAACATCTCCCTATCGCTTCTCTTCTCTTCTCTTTATAATTAGATCATAATTTTGTTTCCACCAGTATTCAATATTTACTATATTAGATCCAAGTAAGCATTGTTTATTGCTGAGTCAAGGAGTGTGCTATTATTGTGGTTGCTTTCTTGTTCAATTTTAAGTTTTCATGTAGTTAATACTTGCCCCTTTTCCTCCCCCCTTTAATTCTTTTAGTATTCTATTTATCAACAACTGGCCCAATCTTGTCATTTTTTCTAACATTTTTCCCAAATCCAGCTTCCTGTAATGCCATATTTTGTTCTTTGAGTGGTACCTCCTAAGCCTTTTATTCTCCTACTGCATGGACAAGTTGCTATCTGGGTAAACTGCACAGATTTTTTCTGAGAGTAAATTTCCTTCACCTCTCTCATGTCTAAGATCATGTCCTTGAATTTCATGCTTACTCTTTCCTTGTTCAGTGGAGTATATTGTCTAGTAGCTTCTTCAGGCACAATAAAGGGATGTAAGTTTGTTGAAGTTTTTATGCACTTAGAATATAGTTATCATTGCACATTTTGATAGTTTGGTTAATTGTATATTCCTAGATTGGAAATAATGTTTCTTCATAATATTGAATGTAGTTCTCTCTGTCTTCTAGCTTCCAGTGTGGCTGCTAATTACAAAACCTTTGTATATGACCTGAATTTCTCTCTGAAAATTCTAGAATTATATTAATTCTTTTTTTTTTTTTTTTTTTGTGGGTACCGGGGCTCGACCTCAGGATCTCGCGCGCCAGCAGGCACCCGTGGCGCTGAGCGATATCACTGGCCCCTTTTTTCGTATGTGGGTTCCGGGAGTCGAACTCGGGCCCTCGCGCTTGCCAGGCAGGCACTTAAGCCGCTGAGCCATCTCACCGGCCCTAGAATTATATTAATTCTTTATCACTACTGTATAGAAATTTTAAATGGATGTGTCTTGCTGCAGCCATTCAAAAGTTACTTTGGAGGGAATGCTTTTTGGATTGTTAATCTAAATATGTGCTTTGGCTTTCAAAAATGTTACCAGATTATTTTTTGATAATTCTGTTTAACCCATTTTCTCTATTCCATCTTTCTATAATCTACATTGTTTTGATATTAGAATTCATTTCTTTACCTTTTTTCTCTTATTATTCATGTATTTGTCTTTGTATTCTACTTTCAATGATATTTCTTCATCTAATCTTCTAATTCTTCTTTTAAATTGTTAATTTTAGTTATACTGTGGATTTGTAAAGCTTTTTCTCCCTCTTTCACTGTTTCTTTTTTATAGCATGCCTGTCTCTCTGGGGATGTTAATTAATGCTTTCTTTAAAGCAATTTTTTCTCTGCTGTTTGTTTTATAGGAGTTCTTTTCTTTCTGCTTTTCATGTGTGGCCCTTTCTGAAATGTCCTGCCTCCTTTCTTTCCATTCCTTTTAAAGAGCAAGATAACAGAAGACCCTCTATAATTAGGTAAGACTTGATGACTGCTATAGCCTCACTTATAGATGTTTGCCTTGGAGAAATACATATGTATATGCATATGCCCATCCCTTCACTGGGGTCACTGAGATTCCCAGAGAAGGATGCTTCCATCTCTTCCATTGGAAACTAAGAGTAGCAGTTGATCTTCAAGAGGTAGGAAAGGGGAGTGAGTGCCTCACCACTGGGGATACAGCAATTCAGATAATTTGTTTCTTTTGCACTCACCACCTCACCCAGGCTCTCTGGCATGCCTGGTTTGGAGTTATATACATTTTTGTAGTTTCACCAGTGAGGAAGTATAGGTTTCATTCTAGTCCGTCTTGGCTCATAGTGATTTTTTAAAGAGAAGCAAGCAGAAATGTCAGTTTAAAACTAGAAGATTCTCATCCCTACCTTGTTGCTTCCTCTTCTACTGCTTAATTCATACCCTTATTGATTCTCACTTGTACCTTTCCATGCCATCTATCTGTTCTCCTAGTCTCCAGATTCCTTGTACAATCCATCCATCATATATAACCAGATCTGATTGCATTCCTCCCTAAGTCAAGAATCTTCAATGAATACCCACAACAAACAAAACTATGTCCTTCTCAATTTGGTTTCAACTATATTTTTCAGTCTTATTTACCTCTAAACTCATAAACCTTGTTTTCAAACAAACATCTTTTGAAAAGTTACCATTTTCCAGGCTCATACTAAGCATTCATTGATACGAAAATACAAATATGGTCCATACATTCAAAAGTTTCAAGAGTCCTTTATTAAACTGGGGAGTAAATGGATAGATACATGGATGAATTCATAGACTAGTAAAGGAAGAGAGCTCTTTCCTTTACCTGTTTCCCATACCCATGTCTGCCTGCTAAAATTCTACTCAATCAAACTCAATCTCAAGCAAATAAAACTCTTTCATCTCCATTTTGTAACTAATCTCTTGTACATTTCACACTTCTCTGAACATGATCTGTGCTTCTGTTAAGATACTGAATCCAAATTATCTTGACTATGGTAATACATATGTAAATCTCTCTCATCTGATAGAGAACTCCTGAGTAGTAGATATCATGAAGATCTCTCATAACATCAGAAGTGTTTTGCATAAAGCATAAACTGAATAAAAATATATTGAAAATAACAAGTTTTCCTGTTACTGAATTCAAGGAAGCAGCATTCAGTTGGTGCTTATATAGGGACACTGAATTGCTTTATTCATTCTCTTGACATTCAAACATTTATTAACCTACTTTTGACAAGGTCCTGTGCCATATACTGAATTGGAAAAGATGAAAAATGCATAGTAATGAAGTGGCTCACAGTCTGGCAGGTGAAAACACAGTAGTGTAAACAATTACAAAAGCAGAGGACAAGTGCTGTAACAGAGGTGGTGCCTTAGTTACTTTTATTGTTGCTGAGACAAAATACCTGCTACCCACAAGTTAAAGGAGAAAATGTTTATTTCAGTTCACAGTTTGTAGACACTTCAGTCCATAGCTGGCTGGCTCCAAGGCAGGGAGCATGGCAGAGGAGCATCAGAGAAGAAACAGTTCATGGCATGTAGGGCAGAAGGCAGCAAGCAGCAAGTAGCAGCAATGAGTCTGCCTTCCCTCTTTCCCTCTGTATTCCATTAAGGTTATAAGCCTATTGATTGGTGCCACCTACACCCAGGATGGTGCGTCCATTATCTACACTTAGAATTAGGCTAAACCCATTTAGTTATCACACACCCCAGATCCAGCTACCTCTGAAAAGCCCAACCCCTGAGTGCATACAGTTTTCAGGGAACATCTAGATACAGGCCTTAGCTGGTGTGAGCAGGGTGGGAAGAGGTTAGAACCATACATGGGAAAGGAAGTATGCCAGGGTGAGTAGGCCAGAAAAAGGTTATTTCCAGCTAAGATATGAAGAATAAAGAACAGTTCTCTAGAGAGAAAGGGAATAAAAAGAAAATTCTAATAGATGGTATTTTCACTTATAGCTTTATTGAGAAAAACATAAATCTATTCAAACATTTATTCTTCCAATATTCAAATATTTTTGAAGAAACAATTGATAGTCCAGGTCCTATTCAAGCAGATAATTTTAATATAGATCCTCCAAAAAGTGGATAAAAGAACAGTGCATTTAATTCAACAAAGGATTTTATACAAAATTACAATAATATAGTCCAGGTAAGTTTTCTAATAATTGCTTAATTCAAATAAAAGCTTAGAAGAAGAAAGCATGTTGATAACACATCCATTAGACAGTTTCTCTCACACATCAACCATCCCAGCAAGTATTTGCAAGAGTTGCATTGCAGTCAATTCCTGGTTGGATTCTCATTGAGGGTCAGAAATACCATTATTCTAAATTGTTGATTAAAGAGGGATTCACATGCTTTCCACACCAGATGTGTAGGAGGTGGGACAGACTGCCTGTGCTGAATGATTAGGAATCTGATTTATATTCTTTCTCAG
Source organism: Erethizon dorsatum (assembly GCA_028451465.1). Lineage (NCBI taxonomy): Eukaryota > Metazoa > Chordata > Mammalia > Rodentia > Erethizontidae > Erethizon > Erethizon dorsatum. Next base: position 84,887,889 of record CM051829.1, read on the forward strand.
AGGCAGGGCCAGTGTACTTCTCAGTGACTGAGGAAGGAAGTGTGTGTGTGAGTGTGTGTGTTTGTGTGTGTGTATGCATGCACATATGTGTGGTTGCATGCATGCGTGTTTTATACTAACCTCATGCCAACCACTATGATAGACACTCTATGTTACCTACTTTAATTTTTCTTTAATTTTGAGATAGATTTACTATGAAGATGCCTGGTAAAACAAGAGTATTTCTTTCTTTTAAATGGTGCTATTATTATTTACTTAGCAGAAATGATGCCAATCAATACTGCATGTAGACCCAAAGAATTTACCAGTGACATACCTTTCTGTTCAAGAAAGTTATTGAAGTAGCCTATCATATGTTTTTGCAAATGTAAGAAAAGAAGGTGCTCTGACCCTGGGAAGGTGTTTGTTTTGTGCTTGGCCATGTTTTTATCTCCTAATTTCTCTGAATCTGTATAGTTCATAGGTATAAAGGAACTTAGCACATTCCAACACTGCCAAAAATATCCAGGAAGTTAGGAGATGGAGACCAAATCTTTTCCTTTGATGTTTGAAATTATTAGGTCTTCTTTTAATAAATGTTCCAGCTCCACAAGACTAGGGTCTTCTGTATCTACAAGACCTACACAGTAGGTGGAATATAATAAGTGTTTGATAAATATTTGTTGAGTGATTTTTAACCCACTCCATACCCCTGCTCCTAAGTTTCAGGAATTATTGCTGTGTAGAATCTATTTTCTCACTAAGTTGAAGAGTCATTCAATTCTTTACTCTATCCCCCTGCTCCCAAATTTTGAAGATTAAATTTAATTCTTCCTTTCTTGTTAATTCTCACTTCACAAAAGCTTTGGCTGCTTTTAAACTCTTTTTGTATATTTATATCCAACTGTAAAACTTGATTATCTAATATTTATGTCAAACAACTTGAATAAGCTAAAGAAAGATGGTAGGCAATTAGAGGATATTTTAAACCATTTACTATTGGAATTATGTCCATTATTATCCAGGTCATAATTCTGATTTAAGTAATATAATTTCTTTACTGGAATCAATGGTAAATTTATTGTTTTGACTCTTTCAGGCAAAGGAGCCTCAGGAGTCATGTCAGCTGATTGTAATGGGGTGTTCCAGACAGAATTCTGGACAGAAAAATGACACTAGGTAAAAATGAAGGTAGGGCCAGTGATATAGATCAGCGGCATAAGCACCTGTCTGGCAAGCATGAGGTCCTGAGTTCGACTCCCGGTACCCACATATTAAAAAAAATGAAGGTGATCTGAATAAAGCATGGATTCTAGTTGATTAAAAATTATTGTTTTGAGATTGCATATTGTTAATGAATCACTTTTGCTTAATTTAATTCAGAGTGTTTTTAAACAAAATTATCATCATTATTTGGATAGTTTTAGAAATCTTTATAAATCTAAGAGATGTCAGAGTTAGACAGTTTTGATTTCAGCCTGCCAATAATCTATTCCTCTAGATTTAATTGGAAGTTGATGCCATTTCAGTCCAATTTAATAATTATGTTCAGGCATCATGATATAAGCAAAAGATGTAAAACCTAGCCCTCACTCAAGAATCTTATAGTCTAGTAGGGTGAAACAAATAGCTAAAGAAATGGCTATAATACTAAGAGAGGAAATTGAATCAGATGAGGTGATCTTTTGTAGCATAGAGGTAGTATCTGTCTACTGGCAGGAGTGAAGGCAGAATGTGAATTTACAGGTCATATAGCTTCTTGTAGAGAAATTCATTCCATATTAATCTTCTACCCACTTGATCTCTCTATTACTATTATGTGTATGATCAGATTTAGGGCAATATGTAGGTTTAAAATAAGCTTAGAAAGGAAATGCTGACCTTCAATCTTGTCTAGCATATCTATCTGAAGGACTGAGATAAACAATGAAGAGTAGAACAGTAAATTGCCAATGATGCTAGCTCTTTGGTTAAGACGTAAATGACATTTCCTCTCAACTTATTTTAAAAATTAACATAAATATTTTAAATTGGGGCCGGTGAGATGGCTCAGCAGTGTAAGCACCTGCCTGGCAAGCTCAAGGGCCCGAGTTCGACTCCCAGTACCCACATACAAAAAAAGGGCCGGTGATATCACTCAGTGGCATGGGCACCTGCTGGCACATGAAGTCAACCCCCGGTACCCACAAAGAAATTTTTTAATTGCTATGATAAATGATCTTGGCTGTGTTTCCATCTTTTAGTCAGGCATCTATCCTTAGAAAAGAGACCTAGGGGGCCAGGGATATAGCTCAGTGGCATGGCACTGTCCTGGCAAGTGTGAGGTCATGAGTTCAATTATCAGTACCAAAAAAAAAAAAAAAAAAACAAAGGAGAGAGAGACCTAGGAAGAGCAACCCTCAGACCATATTTTCTACAAATCACTGCTATTCTGGCTGGAAACTCTTCAACACTATTATGCTTGACTGATAAAATAATAATCATTTGAATGACTGAATGGGCCTCCTTTTGCCTTCAAATTTAATATAGCAAGGATACCGAGAAATATATTTTAAAATTCAATCCTCAGCAATTTTCAAATCGTAACTCATTTAGACCTTACACCAATCTTTGAAATAGATATCATTATTACATCCTCACTTCATGGATACTTTTTCACTTTGTTTGATTTCAGATTTCAGTAATCCATTAATCTATGATTTAGGGGAAATGGAGGCACATAAAGACTAAGTAATTTGCCAAGATCATATAACTGGTAAGTGCAAAGGTAGAATGAAACCCAGACAATCTGGCTGTAGATCTTTGCTCTTGAGCAGTACAGTCTAGCAAAAGGAGCCTCATGGGCCTAACTCCTATGTCTTCTGGAAATCTGGAACTAGCTTTCTGTATGTCCCTAGGGTAAGATTATAATAAATAGACAAAAAAGTAATATATATGTAATACTTTGGAAATTCATAGTTTTAAAATACCTTTATTAGAGAGAAGAAAGGCATAAAATCAATCATCTAAGCTTGTTTCCACTTTAATAAGCTTGTTTCCACTTTAATAAACTGAGATAGAAGAGAAAATTAAATTGCAAGTATGTAAAAGAAAATAAATAATAAAAATAGGAATAGAAAACAATTTTCAAAATGAACAAATAACATAAAATCAATGCAAATATTTGAAAAGATTAATGAAATTGATAAACCTTACCTAGACTAACTGTAAAGGTTATAAAATGTGACTGAAAGTTTTTGAGACTTTCCCCATCAAGAAATGTACTCTAAGTTCCTTCCCCTTTATCTAGGCTGGCCTGGTGACTTGTTTGGGATGAAAAAAATCTGGTGGATATAGCACTCCTTTACTTCCAAAATATGTCTGTAAAGGCCAAACAACTTCTACCTGATTCTCTTGGGATTCTTGCCATGGAGGAAGACAGCTGCTATTCTGGACAGGCCACAGGCCACACCTTCAACAGCCCCAGCTGAACTCTCAGCCCACAGCCAGCACCAATAGGTAGCCATGTGAAGAGCATCTTGGACATCCAGCCTAGATGAGTCTCACATGACCAAAGCCTCCACTGACGGCTGAATGCAACTACATTAACAATCCCGGAAAGAACTTTTCACATGAGCTATTCTAAAACTTCCAAAACACAAAATCATGAGTAAATTAAATTGCTGACTTTTTAGCACTAATGTTAAGGATAAAAAAAGAATATATAAATTTCTGACATTGGGAATAAAGGAGGGGACACTACTATAGAAATTACACAATCAAAAAGGGAAAATAAAGCAATATTATGAACAATGTTATGCAAATTGTATTAAATGGACAAACTCCTTAAAAGACACAAATCACCAAATCTAAAATAAGTGACAAAAAGTCTGAATAGCTATAAATATGTATTATAAAGAAGAGATATTAAATTCATACTTGAAAAACCTCCCACAAAGGAAATTCAGTCTCAGATAGTTCAATAGCAAATCAAATCAAATATTTTGGAATGAAATAATACTGATATTACATAGACTCAGAAAAAAGGGTATTAAGTAAAAACTTCCAAACTCATTTTAGGAGGCTAGAACAATCTTGACATCAAAACCTAACAAAGACATTACAAAAAAATAAAACCTCAGACCACTAGTTCTTTGTAAACATAAATACAAATAATTTTAACAAAATTATAGAAAATTTTATCCAGATATCTATAAAAAGATAATACAGCTTGAGTTTGTCCCAGTAATGCAAAGTTGGTTCAGCATTCAAATATAAATGAAGTTCAATATACAAAAATAAATTAAATTTATATGCACTAGCCACCAGTAAGTGCAAAATAACATTTAAAAATACAATTTATGATAGTATCAAAAAGATTAAGTGTCTAGAAGTCTAGTGAAAGATGTCTATGCTGAAAACTACAAGACATTGCCAAGAGAAATTAAAGACCATTTAAATAATTGAAGATACATACCATGTCCACAAACTGTAAGACTCAATATTATTAAGATAATCGTTCTCCCAAATTAACCTATAAATTCAATGAAAAACCAGTTAAAATGCCATAAGATTTTAAAAAGAAATATAACAGGCTAATTCTAAGATTTTTATGGAAATATAAATTGTTTTAAATAGTTTAAATAATCTTTAAGAGTTGAGAAAAGTTGAGAGATTGAAACAACTTGATTTCAAGAGTTACTATAAAAATATGGTGATGGGAGAGACTGGCCCCTCCCATCATGGCTGCTGGAATCCAGGTGAACAGCACGGGAAGGCCCAGAGACCAGCCCCTCCCTTCCCCATTGCTGGGATCCAGGTGAACCATGCAGGAAGATATAGAGACCTGCAGGAACACCAGCCACACAGTAGGGGCCCCAGCCAGGGTGCACAGGATGGACAGGCAGGACTAGCGGTGTGAAATTGTCAGAAGCAACAGTAACAATATGAGCCAATAGGTGGTAAGTTAGGTGAACCAGAATTGTGCTTGGGAACAAAGACACACAGAAGAGAAGCAGGCGGCTGTGGCTTCCCCTTTTCTCTCTCTTTTCTTTTTCTTTCTTTCTTTTTTTTTTCTTTTCTTTTCTTTTTTCTTATTTTTTTTCTCTTTTCTAAATGTTTGGGGAAGTATCCAGCCACAGAAAACTAATCCCATCCCCCAAACCCAGAGACTAAGTTCAGATAATCCCTTGCTTACTCCTTCATTCTTTCTCTTCTGCCCTCTTCTCTAATTTCCCAAAGCTTGCACAATATCCTTTGTCCTCCAGCCTGGCTTCTACTTTCTTTTCAGTTATCTTTGTTTTATCCACTATCTTTCTTAAATTTCCCCACCACAGGGTAAAACCACTCTACCCAGGGGAAACATTTTGCATACAAGCTCCCAATTTATGATCAGTTCTGTAATATAATTGTAGATTTTGATGCTATGATTAAAGGTACAAAATTAACGGTTAATAGCTACCAGTTTTTCATTTTCTAAACAGTGCTTGATGCTTTTTTTATTGCTAATTATACTACATTATCTAGGATGTTATATCTGTTTTAATCAGGTGTTCTCACTGCTGTAACAATACTGGGAAGTCCTGGGGTAATAACTTCAACACAACCCAGGATCAAAGGACTGGGGACTGAGCCAAACAGACACAAACACCTTAGTCTTAATTAATTGGAAAGGTAGAATCTTGGGACAGACACAAACCAAGAAACTTCTACACACAGAAGACATCCCTGAAGAACAAACCTTATCTAGAGAGGTCTTGATACTAGTGATAAAGCTACCTACTACAAAAACTTATAAGGATAAACAGAAAACAAAATAAAAACTTTTGAATTAGAAAAATGACAAAACGCAGAAGCAAAATGCAATCTCAGACTTCCAGCCCACCCAGAATAAGTCCAGGAGATGAGATAGAGTAAAATGGAAGACACATACATGACATTTCTGAAATGATAGCAACTGAAGTAAAGAAACAAATCCATGAGGCTATAGAGGAAATCACATCAGAAATAATCTCTCAGGTGAAGAAAAAGAAATGTCAACATTTATAAAAGAATTGCTCAGCAAATATAGAGTAGAGGTAGAGAAAAAAAGATGATGATAGAAAGAGGATGGAAACCAAAAATGATCGGGCCGGTGAGATGGCTCAGCAGCATAAGCGCCTGCCTTGCAAGCGCGAGGGCCCGAGTTCGACTCCCGGATCCCACATACGAAAACGGGGCCGGTGATATCGCTCAGCGGCACGGGCGCCTGTTGGCACGCAAGGTCCTGAGGTCGACCCCCGGCACCCACAAAAAAAAAATGATCAATACAGGAAAGAAATATAATGCACAAAACAGATTCAAAGAGATATCCAGGAAATTAAAAATTCCATTGAAAGCTGGCAAAACCACTTGAACAAAACTGAAGACAGACTTTCAGACCTGGAGGACAGGATCGTGGCTAGCAATCATGAAAGGAAAGATCTCTTAAAAATAAGAAAATAATTGAAGAGCTGCAAGATGACACAAAGAAAAATAATATCAGAATAATTGGTGTCAATGAAAAAGCAGGAGCCAACACAAATGACATACAAAATTATTTGCAGAAGTAATAGCAGAAAATTTCCCAAGCATGGGAAAAGAATCTGACATACAGATAAGTGAGTCATATAGAACTCCAAACAGCCATAACCAAAATAACTCTACACCCAGACATACAATAATCAAGGTCCCAGAAATTGAGCACAAGAACAGAATATTAAAAGCTGTTAGAGAAAAGAAACAGATCACCTACAAAGGAAAGCCCATCAGAATCATGGCAGACTTCTCAAGACAAACCCTCAAGTCAAGAAGAGCTTGGAGTGAAATATTTCAAGTCCTGAAAGAAAACAACTTCCTATCCAGATTGATGTACCCTGCATAACTATCTTTCAAAATTAATGGAGAAGTAAGATGCTTCCATGAAAAAAAACACCTGAAGAAATACATGACCTCCAAATGAACACTACAAAAAGTACTTAAAGATATTCTAAACAGAGATAAAAATGACCACAATTCTGAGAACAACAGAAGAAAGAAACCACCAAGCAGGGCAAGCAATTAAACATAGGGGAAAACCAGGGAATCAACAGCAGGAAAATAACATGACAAAGAGAAGCCATACATATCAGTTATAACCATTTATGTAAATGGCCTCAATTCACCAATTAAAAGAAACATATTGGCAGAATGGATCAAGAAACAAGATCCAACAACATACTGTATACAAGAAACACATTTAACTAAAAATAAATTCATAGACTGAAAGTCAAAGGGTGGAAAACAGTACTCCATGGAACAGAAACCCAGAAAAAGGGGTAGTTATTCCATTTGTAGACAATGTGAACCTCAAACCAAGAATGATCAAAGGAGATAAAGAAGGTCACTACATACTTCTTAGGGGAAGACTTTGAGAGGAGGAGATAATAATCATAAACATGTATGCACCAAATGTGGGAGCACCCAACTATATAAGACAAATATCAATGAAAAGTTGATATCAATGAAAAAGATATGAAAAATCAAATGATCAATAACACACTTGTAATTGGGGACCTTAATACCCCACTGTCACAAACAGATAGATCAACTAGACAAAAAAATCAGCAAAGAAATATCAGAACTGAACCAAATCTGTGAATGAATGGACTTAGTAGATGTTTGCAGAGTGTTCCACCCAACAACATCAGAATACACATTCTTCTCAGCTTCACATAGGATGTTCTCTAAAATAGACCATATACTAGCCCACAAAACATTCTTATGTAAATGCAAAGGAAATGAAATTATCCCATGCATATTATATGAACACAGTGCAATGAAATTAGAAATTAATGACAAAAGAAATTGCAAAAATTCCATAAACACATGGAGATTAAATAACAACCTCCTGAACAACTAATGAGTCACAGATGAAATTAAAGAAGAAATTAAATGATATCTACTATTAAACAAAAATGCCGATAGAACATACCAGAACTTGTGGGACACAATGAAAGCATTCCTAAGAGGGAAATTTATAGCAGTGAATTCTCACATCAGGAACACAGAACAAGCACAAATAAATGACCTAATGTTACACCTCAAGCTTCTAGAAAGAAAAAAGCAAGTCAAGCCCAAAGCCCGTACAAGGGAGGAAATTATAAAGATCAGAGCAGAAATTAATGCAATGGAGACTAAGAAAACAATACAAATAATCAATGAATCAAAGAGTTGGTTCTTTGAAAGAATAAAAAAAATTGATAAACACTTAGCCAACCTTACAGGAAAGGGATAGAAAAGACTCAAATTCACACAATGAGGAATGAAAAGGGTTAAGTCACTACAGATCCTCTGGAAATTCAGAAGATCATCAATACCTAATTTGAAAATCTTTACTCACATAGGATAGAAAACACAGAAGAAATGAACAGATTCCTGGATGTGTACAAATTATCAAAGCTGAATTAAGAAGATATAAAATTTCTGAATAACTCAATATAGTCAATGAAATTGAAAATGTAAGTAAAAACTTACCAACAAAGAAAAGCCCAGGTCCTGTTGGATTCAGAGCTGAATTCTACAAGAAATTTAGAGAAGATTTAATACCAATACTCCTCAAACTCTTTAATGAAATTGAAAGGGAAACAATTCTCCTTAACTCATTCCTGGAGCAAGTATTACCTTGATACCAAAACCAGAGAAAGACCCAACCAAAAAAGAGAACTACAGACCCATCTCCCTAATGAACATAGATGCAAAAATCTTCAGTAACATACTAGCAAACAGAATGCAGCAAATCATCAAGAAGAATTATACACCATGACCAAGTGGAATTCATCACAGGAATGCAGGGATGGTTCAACGTATGCAAATCAATAAATGTAATACACCATATCAACAGAGTCAAAGACAAAAATCACAAGATCATCTCAATAGATGCAGAAATAGCTTTTGACAAAGCCCTACACTCATCCATGATTAAAAAAAAAACTTACAGAATATCAGAATAGATGGTCTTTACCTCAACCTGATAAAAGCCATCTATGACAAACCAACAGCCAACATCATACTAACTGTACAAAAACTGAAAGCTTTCACTCTAAAATGAGGAACAAGACAAGGATGTCCACTACAACCACTCCTATTCAATATTGTTCTGGAAATATTAGCCAGAGCAATTTGACAAGAGAGAGAAATAAAAGGAATAAGGATAGGAAATGAATTATTTCATTATTACAAAATATCATTATTCACAGATGACAGATACTCTACATAAAGACCCCAAAAACTCCACCAAAAGACTTGTAAATTTAATAAACAAATTCAGTAGCATAGCTGGATACAAAGTCAACACTCAAAAATCAATAGCAATCCTATACACAAACAAAAAACTCACTGAAAGAGAAATTAGGGAACCCACACACTTCATAATAGTATTTAAAAAAAGAAATACTTAAGAATCAGTCTAACAAAGGAAGTAAATGATCTATACATTGAAAATTACAATACTCTGAAAAAGGAGATTGAAGAGGATATCACAAAATGGAAAGATATCCCTTGCTCATGGATAGGAAGAACCAACATAGTGAAAATGTCCATACTCCCAAAATTGTTACACAGATTTAATGCAATGCTAATCAAAATACCATTAGGATACCTCACAGAACTAGAGAAAACATTCCTAAAATTTGTCTGGAACCAGAAGAGACCTAGAATAGGGAAAGCAATCCTGGGCAACAAAGGGAAGGCAGGAGGCATCACAGTCCCTGACCTGAAAGTATACTACAAAGCTACTGTGATAAAGTTTGCATGGTACTGGCAAGAAAACAGACCTGAGAGCCAGTGGAACAGATTAGAAGACGCAGAAACAACTACAAACACACTCAGCCACTTTATCTTTGATGAAGGGGCCAAACATGTTCACTGGAAGAAAGATAGTCTCTTGAATAAATAGTGCTGAAAAACTGGCTCTCTACATGCTGTTGACCAAAACTAGACCCATGTCCATCACCATGTACTAAACTAAAGTCAAAATGGATCAAGGATCTAAATATTGAAGCAGAAACAGTAAATCTACTGGAAGAGAAAGTAGGTAGAAACCTTGAAGACATAGGTGTAGGGAGAGAGTTCATGAACAAAACCCAGACTGCATGGGAAATACTTCAAAGAATCAGTAACTGGGACCTCATATTATTAAAAAGCTTTTGCACAGCAAAAGAATTCACCAACAGAGTGAAAAGACAACCCACAGAGTGGGAAATAATTTTAACCAACTGTTCCTCAGACAAAGGACTTCTATCTACAACATATAAAGAATTCAAAAAAAATCAGGTCCCCCAAATTGAAAGACCAATCCAAAAATGGGCATCTGAGATGAATACACACTTCTCAGATGAAGAAATACAAATGGCAAATAAATATATGAAAAAATGTTGAACATCATTGGTCATTTGAGAAATGCAAATTAAAACACTGAGATTCCATCTCACCCCAGAAAGAATGGCTATCATCAAGAAGTCAACCAGTAACAAATGCTGGAGGGGCTGTGGGGAAAGAGGAACACTTCTCCACTGTTGGTGGGCGTATAGAATGGTACAACCACTGTGGAAACCAGTGTGGAGATTCGTAAGAAAACCAGGATTAAGGGCCCCATTTGACCCAGATATTCCCCTTCTGGGTATCTTCCCAGAAGAATTAAAGATATCATACCGGGACCGGTGAGATGGCTCAGCGGCTTAAGCGCCTGCCCGGCAAGCGCGAGGGCCCGAGTTCGACTCCCAGATCCCACATACGAAAAAGGGGCCAGTGATGTCGCTCAGCGGCACGGGCACCTGCTGGAGCGCGAGGTCCTGAGGTCGACCCCCCGGTACCCACAAAAAAAAAAAAAAGATATCATACCACAGTGATATTTGTGTACCAATGTTTATAGCAGCACAATTTGTAATAGCTAAATCTTGGAAACAACACAAATGCCCATCAACTGAGGAATGGATAAAAAAGATTTGGTATTTTTATGCAATGGAGTAGTACTCTGCTGTAAAGAAGGATAAACTTGAGACATTTACAGGTAAATGGATGCAACATGAGACCATACTCATAGTGAAAGAAATGATTCACATGTGTAAACATCATATTGTCTCCCTTGTGTGAGAAACTGAAAGAGTAAATAAGGTCTAAAATGTACAATAGATATTGTGAAATGGGAAGAAATTGTTCAAAACAAAAAAGGAACTAGGATGGGTAAAAGGGGAAAGGACAGTAGGGAAAAGGGGAAAAATGCAACTCAATTATACTATTAGTGTCTCTTAGTTCATTAAAAAGGAAGGTTTATGCTAATATCTATTGGAGAAATTTTTATTCCCATATCTCGTATTCTGAGCGACTACTTTAAAGATAACAACATGTAATGTATTAACTATTGTTATTCTCCTATATTTTGTTATGAAATTTGTTTTACCTTTTTTCCATAAAATAATTTTTTTAATAAAATATGATAATGGAATCGTGTGGTACTGGAATAAGGATGGGCAAATCAATCCAGTGGAATAGAACACAGAGTCCCAAACAGTTTCCTGCATATAAAGTCAACTGGCTTTTGACCAAAGCTCTGTTAGGTGTGGGGAAGAAAATTCTTTTAAACTTTTAGGAAAAATGATATCTACAAGGAAAAAGACAAACATCAACCCCTGTTTCACATCTTACACAAAAAGTTAATTTGGGATGGATTATAGATCTAAATGTAAAAAGTAGAACCACAAAATTTCAAGATGAAAATATAGAATAATACACTTCTCCCCTTCAGGAGGCAACATTTCTGCGGACAGAAAAAGCAATAGCTAGTTTTTTGAAAATGATACATTGTACTTCATAAATATTAAAAATCACTGTACTTCATAAATATCTAAATGTTCTGCTCATCAAAATTCACTCTTAAGAAAATAGAAAGAATCTATAGGCTGGGAAAAAATATTTGCAATACATATATCTGACAAGACTTATGTACAAAATACAGTATATAAAGAATTTCTCCTGCTTTGGTTTGGATGTGATTTGAGGGTATTCCCTCTCAAGAGTTCACTGGTCCCCAAAGTAGTCATACTGGGAGGTAGTGGGATGTTAAGTAGTGCAGCCTAGTGGTAATTTCTCACAAAGCCCTGGGGACCCTATTTACTCTCTCAGCTCCTGCTTTTGCAATATGATCTCTCACCCCCTACACACTCTCACCATCCACCATGCAGGCCTCACCAGATCCAGTGCTATGCTGTTTGGACTTTCAGCTCTAAAACTTGGAACTAAATAATCCTCTTTTCTTCATAAGTAGCCTGCCTCCGATATTTTGTTATAGTAAGAGAAAACCGACTGATACACCTGTGAATCAACAATATAAGAATGAGATTTTTTTTTTTTTTTTTTTTTTTGGTGGGTACCGGGGGGACGACCTCAGGACCTCACGCGCCAACAGGCACCCGTGCCGCTGAGCGATATCACCGGCCCCTTTTTCGTATGTGGGTTCCGGGAGTCGAACTCGGGCCTTCGCGCTTGCAAGGCAGGCGCTTAAGCCGCTGAGCCGTCTCACCGGCCCAAGAATGAGATTTTTAAAAAAGGAAACAGATTTGAACAGACACTTTACAAAAGGAGATATATATGTGAATAAGAAGCACATTGAAAAGGTCTCAACATTATGAGTCATCAGGAAAATGTAAATTTAATTCACAGTGAGGTACCCATCAGAATGACTAAAGATCAAGGTTAATAAACAGTAGCTGTTGGTGGTGAAAATATAGATCAACAATAACTCTTAATGTTTTGCTGGTGAGAGAAGCTAAAATATCACCACCACTAAAGATACCTATCATTTAAACTTAAAACTATTTTATGACCCCAATATTATACCCATAGGTATTTATCCCTAAGAAATAAAAAACCAAAAATGTCCAAAAATGACTTCTATAAGAATGTTCAGATTAGCCTTGATCATAAGAACCAAAACTGTAAGCAACCCTAATATCTATTGATAAAAGGACAGAAAAACAAATTGTAATATCTTCTTACAACGGACTACTACTAAGCAATAAAAAAGAATGAACTACTGATACATACAGCAGCATGGATGGTTCTCAATCATATTATGTTGAGCAAAAGAAGTAAGACACAATGGGGTATATGATTCATAATTATAATGCAAGATTTATTTATGAAGTCTAAGAGCTGGCACAAATCAGAAACAGCCTCTTGATGGATGGGAAGACAGGAGCCTGACTAGAAAGGGGCCCAGGGAAACTCTCTGGAATAACAAAAACATATATTTTTTTTGCCTATATGTAGCTTTGTATACACAATTTTCAAATCTCATCATGCTGAGGATGTAGTTCAGCGGTAGAGCACTTGCCCAGCTGTCCAAAGCCCTGAGTTCAATTCCCAATACCACAAAAAATAAATAAGTAAAACTTACAAAGTAAGTGCTTAAGATCTACACACTTTATTATGCTGTGATTTGAGTGTTCCCCTGGAGTTTGTGGTAACTGAAGTCTTGGCCTGCAAGAAGGTGCTATTGGGTGGTGGTAGAACCTTTAGGAAGTGAGGACATGTGGGAGGCCCTTAGGTCACTGTGGCCATGGCCTTAGAATATAGTTTTCATGGGACTCCTTCAACTTCTCTAAAGGATTGCCAGAAAAGCCTGACTTTTTCCCAACACAGCTTCCTCTGCTTTCTGGCTTGAGATATGATGGCTTCTCTGACATGTATCCCCGTCATTACCATCCACCATTCATTCACCATTAGGTCCTCACCAGAACAAAGGTTATACAGATAACATGCCCTTGAACCTCCAGAACTGTGAGCTAAATAGAATTTTCTCTTTACAAAGTTAGCTGCCTCAGGTATTGTATTGCACTAATGCAAAGCTAATACATATTATGTGTAAAGTAAATCTTATATTATGTACAAACATGCACACATACATGTCAGTGTGCAGCATATCCCACAGAGATTTTCAAACTCAATCTCTACCCGTGCTCTGTTGGGGGGGATATTTTGTTATAAGTTTCAATCTGAAACTTCAATTAAATGAAAACAAGAGAACTTATAAAACCGAAGTAGAATGCACTGACATGCCACCACACTATGACCAAGGTCATGGATGTCCTGCTAAGAAAGATGAATGATAGGAAAGATCTGAAAAAGTATACCATGGAAAATCTGACAGGGTAGGGCCAGGAGAGCTATAAGCTCTCCTACAAATTCTATTTAGACTCCTCTGCCTTGTGCCAAGGTGGGTGCACTTCTTTGCTCTGAGTCACACACTGATGTTTTCATCTCTGTCAACTCTCTGAGTCTGGAGCTACATGAAAGCCCTTCCTCCCTTTCTCCAACCACCTCACCACAGCAGTTTTCTAATTATTCTCATGAGACAATGTATTCCATTTCACTGTATCTTGTTGAGCAGAATACATTTTCAACATCTACATCGATTCTTCCCTGCTTCTCTTTTCACTTTCCCAAATGTTTTTAAGACTATCTATGCCTGGGCTTCTCAAATTTTAATATACATGTGAATCACCTGTGCATCTTATTAAAAACTATATTCTGATTCAGTTCTCGGGAATGGGTCCTGAAATTCTGCATTTTAAAGAAGTTTCCAAGTGATGCCAGTGCTCTTGGCCCTAGGATCTGATTTTAAATAGAACTCCCTATAATGTGCTAGCAGAGCAATGGATGCTGTTTTCTCCTCTTATTTGTTAAGATAATTTGGTTAAGAATATGGTATTAGATGGGCCAGTGAGATAGCTCAGTGGCATAAGCACCTGCCTGGCAAGCGTGAGGTCCTGAGTTTGACTCCTGATACCCACATAAAGGAAAAAAAGGGCCGGTGATATCGCTCAGCGGCACAAGCACCTGCTGGCAAGCGCAAGGTCCTGAGGTCGACTCCCGGTACCCACATTAAAAAAAAAAAAGAATACGGTATTAGAGAAAGATGAGGGAGAAAAAAAGCAATTGTGCTGCTCTTTTTCTATCTCAAGCCCTGCCCCTGTGCTTCCCACTACATGTAACAAATGTCTCTGTTTTTTAAGAGCTATACGCACCCACCCCCAGTGACATCTGTCTTCTTCTAAAGATGTATTAGAGAAGAGGGAACACAGGATTACTCATTATGGTCATGATTTGCCCATTCCACATTGCAGAGGAAGAAACCGAGGTATGAAGAAAACACTGGGTGAACTGTTCTGAATTATAAGCAAATGCAACATAAAGCATGACCATTTACCACCGGGATTTTTTGACATTAAAATCAAGGTATGTTGGCAGAGTTTTCTTAGTGGCTTATGGATTGCAATTAGAACAGCTCCTTCCATATGGTTCTTAGATTAATTCTTAGAACAATCAGCAGCAACAGCTCTGGCTAGCATGGCAGGTCATTCCTTTCCACTTCACATTTGCCAAGTCTCCCTTTCTAATGGATATCTGTTGTTTTGCATTCAACAATATTTCCTGAACATCTACTCATCAAGCTTTGTGTATTCATTGTGAATAACAAGAAAGATAAGTTCATTTTATTTACTTACATGTTTTGTCCCTGCTGGAGACTGAACCCTGAGCCTCACACATGCCAGGCAAGTGCTCTGTCACTGAAATGATGTGGTGTGCTCAGGCCTCTGTGTGGTCCTGGGTGATAAGAGTATGAACCATGGTGGGCTTAGGAGCATTTCTTTCCATCTGTGGACAGTTTGTGCAGTGTCTTCACATGCACTATCTTTCTTGATTTGAGAAGCCTGCACTGCCCCCAAAGTGAGAGCACTAATTACCTGTCAGCTAGAATGACAGAGGATTAGGACACACCTAAGGAAGGGCTAGAGGGAATTTTAATCAAAGCCATTCTGAGACAGTGATTAAAATTTCCAAGCCTTCTGCTTCTCCAGAATTTTCAATGCAATTATTATCTCATTCTCTGGGAGCAGGCAGCTCTCCAGAGAGTCTTCCTGAGCAGCCCTGACATTTCAGAATCAGAGTCTGCCCTCCTGGCTTCCTGAGCTGACCTGACAGCTCCCTTTGCATCTCCAGCATCTGGCTGCTGCGCGTGGTGGTGGCCTTTGTTTTGGATGAGAATCTCCTGCACTTCTCTGCTGGAGCTCTCAGCACCTCTTGCAGCACACACCCACGCTGGCTCTGAGGCCCCTGGGTCTCTCTTATAGCAAGGGGATGCAGAATGCTCAGAAGCAGCTGTTCAAACACAATGGTTCATAAACTAACTTTGTGCCCTCAAGACGCTTGTTAAAAATGCAGGTTGTCTGTTTCCAACTGAGAGAACCAGATTCAGGGACTCTGAAGCCAGTCTGAATATTTACTTTAAAAGTAGATAAAGACCAGAATTTGGGTTTAGAAATCTCTGTGATCAGAGCCTCCTGATTCACTCTGTCACTTTGTAGGTTTCACTTAAAACAGACTTGGGTTCAGAGCCTGATAGTTTCTGATGTGAGAAAAAGATGAACTTGGGGGTCACAGATTAAATTTATACATTTTCCAGCCCATATCATGCCTCAAAAGTAGAGGACAAAATTATCTTCCTCCAATTCCACTGGTTGTGACATGCCCTTCTGGCCCCATCAATGCTAGAAAACACTGAGGACCCCTTCCCCACTCCTTGCTAATTCTGGGAACAGAAATCCCTGGGAGGGTTATCCCAAGCCTTCCCAAGGATGGAAAGCCCCAAGCACTGTTCTCTGGTTATAGATGGCAGCCTCTTTGACCCTGCACTCCTTGCTTGAGCAAAGAAATCTTTAAAAACCATTTCCAGCCTGGCTAATGATGCAGTGCTTTAAAAAGTGTCACCAAGATGAAAAACAGCTCACAAATGGGGAGTCCTTGTTATTTTACCAGCACAGCCGGCAAGACACTCCTGCCAAGCAAGATCAAACTTCTTGGGGATGTTTTGAAAACCTGATGGAAACAAGGGCCCTGTCACACTTCTATCACACCCCACTCTGGCATGTGGGAAAGCTCTCTTGGAACGGATGCTAGTCAGTCTCTAAGGCATACAAAATTGATGTATACAGCAGCATTGCCATTTCCACTGCAGGCTGAAAGCTACATCCTTTAGTTTCTAATGCAAAAATGGAAAGGTTAGAGAACACTTCCAAGTTTTCTTTAAAATAATTGGAGCAGTTTGAAGGTGCTGTCTGGAAAAACTGCCTCCTAATGCTTCTCCTCACCCTTCCCTACCAGAAGCTTGAGCTGGGCATTGCTTAACTACAATTACTTCCCTGGCTCCTATGTCTTGGTCCAGGTGCCCTCTCTGTCTGCTGGAGGCTGAGCCATCTGTCAGACATCTCCCTCTGCCTCCCCAGGCTCTCTCTCACCTACACATCTCGATTAGCAGATGACAGTTCTGCTATGATGTTTGTTTTACCTCTGACAGATTTTCAGCTAAATAGCTGGAGGAGGGAATGGTTTGTCCTACTCAGAATCAGCCCTGGCTTTCTTTGGTTCCCCCTTCCAATCTGTTAGGGAAAGAAATCTGTACGCATTCAGAAAAGGAAGAGATAATGTTTTGTAGCTGTGTAGTAATGAAGGTCAGGTTCTCCCTGCCAGGCAGAATGCGGAGAACTGTTTGTTTAATTCTCCAAGTAGCATTTATTTGACACTATGAGCAGCAGACAAAACTAAACAAGGGAATTCACTCTGTAAATCAGAGCAAAGACAGGAGAAAAAAAATTGTCCTTTGGGGGGAAAAAGTTGAATCATATGGTCATGTTTAACTTTCCAGTCATTCTTCCCTCCAACTCCATTACCACCTTTTCCCCCCAGTCTGAGTCTTCTGGGGTTTAGATAAAGTCTCATGAGAGAAATGAGATATAGCATCCAGAAAGGAGAGCAACAATGGAGACCAGGAATGGAAATGTGTGCATCTATCTGTAGATCACTCAACCAATAAACCGGCTACAGTTCATGCCCAGATTCATTCTTTGATGAGTCAGTGATGGGCAGAATACAATTGTAATGCAGTTAAGAGTCAGAAATTTGGGAGCAGCCTCACCTCTTCCCTCTTCCTCAACCTCCACACCCAACCCATCATCAATCTTAGAGTCTGACTTCTAAATATTTGTCAAATCCACCTGCTTCTCCCTATGCCTATTGCTGCAGTTGACTACCTTCATCTCTTCCCTAAATGACTGTGATAGCCTCCTAATTAGACTACCTGTCCCTTCCAATCAACTTCCCATAAAGCTCCCAAAGACAAGTGCAAATCTCATGCCATTTTGCTGATAAGACCCTTCAAGAAATACTTTCCTCCTCTCTTCTTCAGGCCTCACTTTTACATTCAAAGCCCTCAGGCCCTCCATAATTTTGTCTCTGCTTTTTCTCCAGCCTCAACTCATGACTACTTGCTTCAAACACATAGCTCTAATGAACTAAGCTTCTCTTTTGCAACACAGGCCAAGTACTCTATTATTCTGAGGGCACTATGTATGCTGTTCTCTCCACTTGGAACAACCTTCCAATACTTCCAAACCTTCTCTCCCCTTCCTGCCCCACTTAGCTATTTCTGGCCTAAATTTTAGGTTTCAACTAAAATACCACTTCCTCTAGGCAACCCTTACTAACCCGCAAAGCACTTGAGCCAGGAATGTCCTCTGTGCTCCCATAGAAATATACACATCCCTACATCTTGTCTGTGAGATCAAAGAAAGCAGGAGCCATGGCTATCAACAGAGTTATCCTATGTTCCTAATCCTGGATAAGAGAACAAAACGGGTTCTATAAATTTTGCTATTTTGTTTTTTTGTTTAAAGAACATTGATTCTGGGCCGGTGAGATGGCTCAGCGGCATAAGCGCCTGCCTTGCAAGCGCGAGGGCCCGAGTTCGACTCCCGGATCCCACGAAAAAGGGGCCAGTGATATCGCTCAGCAGCACGGGTGCCTGTTGGCGTGCAAGGTCCTGAGGTCGAACCCCCGGTACCCACCAAAAAAAAAAAAAAAAAAAAAAAAAAGAACATTGATTCTTCTTGCTCCTGGAAGCCAGGAGTCCAAGACCAAGTTGTCAACAAATTTAGTTTTTCCTGAAGCCTCTTTCTTTGGCTTGTAGAAGGCTGCCTTCTCATCATGTTCTCACATGTATTTTCCTCTGTGTGTAAGAATATCTGATGTCTTTGTGTGTCCACATTTCCTCTTTTTTAAAAAAATTGTTAAAAAGATTTAAAAAATAAAAAACTGTTAATTGACAAATCATAATTTTTCACATTTATAGGGTTCAGTGTGATACTTCAACACATATTGCAGTGTGCGTGATAAAATCAGGGTAAATTAACATATTCATCACTTTAAATATTTATCTTTTCTATAAGTTGAATATTCAAAATCTTTTCTAGTTATTTTGAAGTATACAATACAATATTGTGCTGTACAATACTAGGACTTAAACCTCCTATCTAACTGCATTTTAGTACCTATTAACTGACACTCATCTATTCACCTGGCTATACTTTCCAGCCTTTGGTAACTACTGTTCCACTCTTTACTTCCATGAGATGGATGATTTAGTTTCCACATATATACTAGTGAAAACATATATATGAGCAGTTGTGTTTCTGTACCTGGCTCAGTAAGGATTTTTTAAAATAAATAAATGTCTGTGTCTCCGACTGTTTTCTACTTAATGCTTAAGAGACTACAACTTCAGTTTACTTTTGTTTCAACACCAGAAAACCATTCCTTTCATTTCATGGTACTCAAGATTAGCTAATAACTTTCCTTCTCCCTTCCTCTTTTTTCCCAAAGCCTGCCTGTCAAAGGGATCATCTTAATTGCATTTTGGTGGAAATTTTCATTAGTGTCTTCCCTATGCTAATATACCCCTGGAGCAACACTCAGTCCAATTCAATCTCCTGAAATCAATATACAATATCTCAAAGCCATGGAATTCTTGTCCACAATACTTACTTAGCAATTGATCAGGTATTACTTTATGATAGAGCTTTTGCTCCTGTCTTAAAATATTCTTATTATGACTCAAAATTTCATAGCTTTATAATGTGTCCTCCAACAGTACTGTAAGTATCTTAGGACTTAATAATTTTTGGGTCCCCTCATATCTTCCCCACAAGAAATCAAGCACATCTAGTAAGGGAAAATTTCATTAGTTAATGAATGAACAAATATTAGGTACCCCACACAGATGATGTCTGTTTTTTTCAGGAAGGTGTTGGGGGAGTCCACAGCAACTGGCCTGAATTTAAGAGTGACCAAAACTAAAAACTAAAAAATGTTTTTAAAATTATAAAATTGTTAGGCTTTAAATCTAGGGGCAAGACTTATCTTAAGCCTGCTAAATAGAATGAAGGTACACACAGATAATTCTACTGTTTCTGTTACATCCATGAAAGAAAGAAGTTGTCTATAGCTGGGACAGAATGGTTCCCATCAGGAAACCTCCCTCAAAATGTCATCAAGTCTCCATAGATCCTACCATAGCAGCTAAGATTCTGAGGCCTGTGTCTCAATTTTTGCTTTGACCTCCACTGGGCAATGGAAGGAATTCTAGACTGGAGATCAAGAGCCCTAGACTGGATTTTCAAGATCAGCTGTAACTTACATTGTTTTGTTAGCCAAGACACTTATTGTCTCTGGGCCTCAGTTTTATCATATATATTCAATTGCTTGTTACGTCTATTTCATATCCATGTTGTAGAGATCAGATGGAGTTAGATACAATTACACTTCAGAAGAATTTAAAGAAAAACAAAAATGTGAAATGTTAACATCATTATCTCAGGCCCAGTAGCTTTCTTGGGCTTTTGATTCTCACCTCACCTGCTACCCTCAGTCTGGAGATATGACAGTGTCGAGTTGAACATTTGTGAAATCTTTGGTGCTATGAACCATTATAAACCCACACCATTTCTAACTGAGAGTAAAAAATGTTGAGAAAAATGAAATCCTTCTCAGTAATGTTCTTTCCACATATAATCAAATGTTATTTATTTATTTTTATTTAAAGGAATTTATTTAACATCCACCACATACCAGTGTTTTACTATGTATTGAAATAAGATGAATAAACTCTAAAAGGATGTATCGTGTGGTGGTAAAGGTCCATAAACATATCAGCCTAATTCCTTTAAATGTAAGTCAGTCAAAACAGCACAGCAGCTGCAAGGTACAAGGAAGAGAGAATATACCAAAGCTTTAAAGTCAGGCCTGAGGGGCGGTGAGATAGCTCAGCGGCATAAGCGCCTGCCTGGCAAGTGCCAGGTCATGAGTTGAACTCCCAGTATGCACATACGAAAAAAGGGCCTGTGATATCGCTCAGCGGCACGGGCGCCTGATGGCACGCGAGGTCCTGAGGTCGACCCCCGGTATCCACAAAAATAAATAAATAAATAAATAATAATAAAGTCAGGCCTGATATTTACAGCTTCAATACTATGTAATAAGAATCATTCTTGAAATATGCACCTGCTACATCAGAGGCACCAAGCAGTTTGGACTGGCTGAATCTGACTTCCCAAAATGCTCTCAGACACCCATGTCAACAAGGCACATGTATGGGGAATTTTAATATTGATCACCACTCTTCTCTCCCCTGTGAAAATGAGGTGGAGAGCTACACTGCTCTCCAGCCAACCCACTCAACCACCCCCATCCCCACCCCCACAATGCACTGCAACATCACAGGAACAACAGACATTTTAAGGGTGAGGAGCGCCCTAACACGGTGGGCTTTGTTTCAGCACCAAGGACAGAGACACAGACAGTTAGTTTTCCAGCTTTAGTTTATTATGGTTTGAAGCTGAATTTTAGATTGCACCAGCTTGGGCCGGTGAGATACTCAGTGTCATAAGTGCCTGTCTGTCAAGCGCAAGGTCCTGAGTTCGACTCCCGGTACCCGCATATGAAAAAAGGGCCGATGATATCGCTCAGCAGCACAGGCGCCTGCTGGCCTGTGAGGTCCTGAGTTCAACCCCCTGG
The DNA here is from genome assembly GCA_028451465.1 of Erethizon dorsatum. Classification (NCBI taxonomy): domain Eukaryota; kingdom Metazoa; phylum Chordata; class Mammalia; order Rodentia; family Erethizontidae; genus Erethizon; species Erethizon dorsatum. The sequence goes on from CM051829.1 coordinate 84,909,807, forward strand.
TACCCACAAAAAAAAAAAAAAAAAAGAAGAAGATTGCACCAGCTTTTAACCTAATGTTTGCTTTACAGCTGATTGTGCCTCATTAACCTGAGTGGTCACATACCTAAAGCAGTGTGTCTCACTTTGATGTTGTGGCCTTTCTGATCAGGACTCTAAGATACAGGAACTATATGCTTAGTGGCCACTGCTAATGTTAGGACTGTTAACCTCATTCACCTACAGCCCCACTGACTGGCCCTATGCCAACTGTTTAAAACCCATCTGCCTGCATCAAAAATTGTCTTTCCACTGCCATGGTTTATTATTTTCTGTTCTGCTTACAAATCACATTTCCAAGGCCTAATCCAGATGAATCCTATCAACACGGCATAACTCAATTCACCCAGGAGAAAGATTAGATACCTGGATTATGACTTGTGCAGAATTGACTAGGTGAGGAATAGTCAGGTCAACAAAGCAAGAAGAGGGGGACACAGGCTCAGTGAGCACACTTCCATGAGAGGTTTTAAAATAAACTGTGAGCTTTATGAAGACAAGAACTAAATCTTTTACTACTTTTTTCAACTATTTGGCACAAGTTAATCATCCTTTAAGTGCCTGTTAAATAAATTAATAATTATAATATGTATCTCAGAGACCCATTAAAATTTGATTTTATTTGAACACAATCTGTGCTACTTTTAAGAAATTCATAATCTAATAAATGAAACAGAGTCATAAGTGTGCAAGTAAAAAATTAGATGGCTGAAAAATACATAGCTATGCAGTACAGAGGAGGCAGGTGTTCCCAAAATGGAGTACAAGGCAAAGGAGAATTCAAATAAATGGGGAAATTACTGACATTGAAAGTCCTATCCCTGCACCTGGAAAAAATCAGTCTCTGGTCTTCATGATGTTTAAAATGGTGGCTCACAGAGGAGAAACCTTTGCCTATTCACTATATTTTCAAAGGAATCCAAGAGCTTCCTTCCCTTCAAACCAATACAACTGGCAAATTTTCTCTGTCTTTTGATATACTTTTGCCATGTACCAAGATTTACCAGTGGTTGGAGAGCTTCTGCTTTGGCTGCCTTATCCTGCCCCAAGACTTCTATTTGGATAACTTTCCCTTGCTTCCTGGTGTGAGTTAGGAAACAAGAGGCTTCCATTCTGCTTCTGGCTCTGCCCGTACTTGCTGTGCCCCTGAACAATGCAGTCTTCACTCCACTGCTGCTGCCTATGACTTCTCACTTGCTTGGTGCTCTGGGAACCACACAAACCAAGCCAGCTCTTCTCTGTTCATGTCCCACTCTTTCTCATGTCTATGTCTTGCCAATGTGGCTCCTCCCACTCAGGGAAGGTTCCCCTATCCCAAGCTCCACATGTGGGAATCCAAATCCATCTTCAAAGCTTATTAAATAAAGCCTTGAACTTTCGTTGCCCTCCCCCCCACAGCCCTTAACACTCTTCTCTGTGCTGCCCTAATGTAGTGATTCGCAACCCTGACGGACCATTAGAATTATGTGAGGATATTATAAAATACAAATTCCTGGGCCTCATCCCATAGTCTAAAATTAAATTTTAACCTCTGGAGGTTGGGTCAGCATATTACTGAAGCTTCACAAATGATTCTAATGTTCAGTCAGAGTTGAGGCCTTTGCTGTCCTCATTACTCTATTTTATCTTCATTTCTCCTACACGGTTTGACATCAAATCATAAACTCCTGATGACAGAGACTATATACCCATATTCTAATTCCAGAAATGTATGTTATCCACAATAGCTTCTTAATGAGTCTTGGATTGAATTATACTGGGTTGAATTGATCACTATTGGAATAAAAACATTTAGGCACTGTTCCCAGATATGCAACAAATCAGCAAGATAGACATAGGCAATTTACTTTCTTTCTTTTGTCCTCACAGAAAAGAGAAGAATTTTGACTCGCTCTCCCTATAGCCAGCTCTTCGCCTTTTTCTCTGCTTAGCTATAGTCTTTGCTTCTCCCCAAAAACAGCAATAGTTATGGTATTGGCATGGAGAGCCTGATACATTGAGTGAAGCACATTTCCACATAGACAGGGTCACTACGTATTTAAAGGCATAACCCAATGACCCCTTGCCCCACTTCTCTTTTCATTTCCTCTCTTTTATGCACAAAGAGAGATAACTTGCTTTGCTATCAAGCCAGACCTAACAGTTTTGCTCTCTCTCTCTCTCTCTCTCTCTCTCTCTCTCTCTGTCTCCTTCTGAGATTCCTTTATTAATTTATCAATGATTTATTTAATTTTTGCAGTGCTAGGGATTAAACACCTGACCTAAATCCTCAACCTTTTTTATTATTTTTAATTTTATTTTTACTAGTACATGTTTGCAATACACAATTATCACATTCATCATGGGGAGCTGGTACATAACACATTTTTTTTATTCCCTTCCCCTTCCCTCCTACCCCCCTTCATCTCTTGGTCACCTTTTCTTTCTTTAAAGAGTTGGCCAGAGGGTGATAATAAGTTCTGGATTCATACTTTAAGAAAATATCCAAGGGTCATTTAAGGCAAAAAGAATATTCTCCAGCTTAAATCTACAAGAAAGACTGTAACATTGGCCTAGAAACACCTGCTCTAAACATCTTATGACACTTTATGTCGTACATGACTACAATTCCTTGGATGTTTCTTTCCTCATATATTATCAGATGGAAAGATGATGTGCTTATTTTTGAGTGCCTTCCCCTAACGCCATGGAAACCCCATCTTCACCTCTAATTGTTCTCAGGTTTGGTTTGCAAAATGAGAGTACATGGCCTGGGCATTTTCCAACCCTCATATTCAAGAATTATAATTGTAAATGAAAAAATAGGCCTTGGAATTGACATAAAGGAGGGGAGAAAGATGGTTCTCTCTTCCTCTTCTAAAAAAACTCCTCACTCTTGTCCCATCCCCTCGCTATGTGCCACACACAGCCCAGCACTCCAACGCCTTCTCTGACTGTGGGAGGTGTGAAAGGAGCTTGAACTTCAGCAGAGCTATTTTGGTACTGACCAGGGGGTATGTGAACTCAAAAACAAAGTAGGAGAGGCAGAAACACAACCCACATCCTGCTTCTGCCCTAAAACCCAAACAGAAGCCAGCGGAGCTCTCTCTTTCCACAAATTTCATCACCTATCAGCAAGTTTTGACTTCAAGAGCTATGACCTTTTTCTCTTATCTTAAAGCCAAATCTACCCTACAAACAGAAATGCAGAACCATAGCAATAAGTCAATTTAAGTCTAACGAACTCTGATATGTCTTCAGACACCAAAATGTTTCTTATATTTCTTTTTATTTGAGTTTTATTTTTTCACCGTGCATAAGTTTGTCTGTTTTGTCACATTACCATGGCCAAGTTTGAACCTTATTTCAAATGGTCATATCTTCCTCTGAATTTTTACCAGTTCCACAATAGCAGCATTTGATTTTATTTTTCCCACATGTATACCACATATTTGTGATTTTTCTCTTTGCTAGAACACCCAGCACAAAAATGCTGATGTATTACTATGCTCTATTTTTTTCCTAGGGCTGCCATAACAAAGTACCACAAACTGGGTGCTTGCTTTAGAACAACACAAATTTATTATCCTGTAGTTCTGGAGGCTGGAAGTCTGAAATTGAGGTGTTGACAGGGCATGCTCCCACAGAAGGGTCAGGGAATGATCTTTTCCAGGCCTCTCTTCTACCTTCTGGTAACCTCAGGTATTCCTGGACTTTTAGTAGCACCACCCCAATCTGCCCCTGTTTTCACAGAGCATTCTCCTTGTTCTTTCACATCATCTTTCATCTTTTCATGCCTCCTTCTGTGTCCAAACTTCTCTTGGTAGTGTAGAGTCTGTACAACACCAGTCATATTGTATTAGGATCCACCCTCATCACTTCATTTTAACTTGATTATCTCTGTAAAAATCCTATTGAAGTATCCTCAGGAGCCAGAATATCTTTTGTAGGGCAACACAAACCAACCTATTACAAATACCAATTCTCCATTTCTTTTGTATTAGTATAGAAATTACCAAAATACCTGAGGTAATTGGCTGAATGATGAATCCAGAGCTTGTTCCTTTTATGCATTTGTGCCATCGCCAGGAAAACATGCAATTGCTTCTGCCTCTCAGGATCATCCATGTTGAATATCCAAATCCAAGGAACCATCTCTCTCCCTCATAACATCCTAGCCTGTCTACTTGGACTCTGCTCACACACTCTCGTGCCAGGGAAGTTGCTGGGGCCTATCCCTTCTACACTCAGCTCTGCTTATGAAACAGTTCTTGTACTGAACCCAAGTCTCCCAAATTCTGCCTTAAAGAGTTAGGCAGAACTAAACTTGGCCTACACAGAAGGCCTTCAGACATTTCAATGGCGTGAGGGTAGTCATGTGTCTGGTGTGCCCTGTAACCCAGACCAAAGAGCTCAGATCAGCACACAGAACCTGAAGGTGACCTGTACAGAGGTGTGAACAATTTTGTCCTGACTATGAAATTCTATGACCATGGCCCAAGATTCCATTGTGTCTTAGTTACTTTTCTCGTTGCTGAGACAAAATATCTGACACTCAAAGTTAAAGCAGGAAAGGTTTATTTAGCTCATAGTTTGTAGAGGTTTCAGTCCATAATTGACTAGCTCCAAGGCAGGGTGGCATCACAGAGGAGAAACAGTTCATGTTGGGCAGAAGGTAGCAAAGGAACAAGGGATGACCACAGTTCTTTCTTATATCTTATATATCCCTTATATCTTATCCAGGCTACTTAGGGTGGGTACCACTCACACCTTTCATCCTAGTGCCTTTGAGCCTAGCATTGCACTGTGAATCAATCCCAGCATCACAAGCTCTAGATCCAGCCACCTCTGAAAAAGCCCCACCTATGACCGCATGAGGCTTTGGGAGGACATCTAGACACAAACCATAACATGTTGACTCTCACAGCAGCTACTTTTCAATACAACTTTTTTTTTTTTGTGGGTACCGGGGGTCGACCTCAGGACCTCATGCACCAGCAGGCACCCGTGCTGCTGAGTGATATCACCGCCCCTTTTTTCGTATGTGGGTACTGAGAGTCAAACTCAGGACCTCGTGCTTGCCAGGCAGGCGTTTATGCTGCTGAGCTATCTCACTGGCCCTCAATACAACTTCTATCTACACAGTAATGTTCACTTTTTATTTGAGTACACATGATCAATTAGGTATCACGATCAATCCATGCATTCAGCATTTATTGATCTTAGCAAAGACTTTTTAAGTGCTTTTATTATTTAATACCACAGAAAGTCAAGGAAGTGCTGTCATTTTGTTTTTGTTTTTGTTTTCACTGAGAAGAACACTGAAGTAGTGTACAGAGAAACTCTTCAGTCACAGAGCTGTCAGCTGCAGAGCTCAGGCTCAGGTTGATTCCAAGCCAAGTGCACTTTCCACTGCATCAGGATTATTATTTATAATTTCTCATTTTTGTGTTGTTGTCTGTTTATATCCTTAACTCCATGAATTAACACCATGAGATGTAGACATAAGGCATAAATTATGTATTATTATATTGTTTTTAATACAGTGAACACTATATTCAAACTCTTCCAAATAAAATCTCAATCTTTACAACAACTCTATGAGATAATTACTATTGTAATCCTTATTGAAACTATGATGAAGTTGAGATTTAATAAGTTAAAAAATGGTCTAAATTGATTATATTATGCTGGTACACAGTGGGCCAGTCAAAAAGAAAGATATATCTTTGGTACAGACATAGAAAGATACATAGGATATATTAGTGGGAAAGCAAGTCAAATAATAATAAAAGCAACCATAATAAATAGCATATGACCATTTAGAAAAACTTTATTTTATAACTTTCATTGAAAAAATACTGAAAGGATATACACACACAACCATTATTATCCTAAGGGTAGGAATATAAATGTTATGTAGGGAATGTTTTACTTTCTATAATTTTTTAATGTTTTTATTAACTAGTGTTGCATGGCCCACACTACTAGTAAGTGGCACAGTGAAATTCAGATTTGACTATCTCCAAAACCCAAAAAATTAATCATAATATTAAATTAATAAATGCCATTAAATAACAGCATTAATGCCTTATTTTTTCTACTTGGGTCTATTTCCTCCTGGAAAGAACAAGAAATCATGGAGTAATGCCTCTCCACAATGACCAGTCCTGGTCAAATTAGACTTATGGCTAGGATGATGCAGAAGTCTGCCAGAGCTGTGCACAGGTGTCTGGTTTGGGAGCTGGTCATATTGAGGGTTCTAGACGCCCCCCCCCAGAGACTTTAATCTTCACATTCTTCTCTCTCCTCCCAATACTGGGAGATAGTTGCAGAAAAAGAAAATCAATGAAAGCAGGTCAAATTCCTTTGGGTCATTTAACTAACAAATCAGCTTCAAGGAAGAGCTTTCCTGGACTGAAGAGAAAATATAAATGCACTGAAAAATTCATAGGTCAAACTTTCCATCTTCATTGAGTTTCCCTCAGGCTCTCTGTGGGTAAATATAAGTTCAACCAGTCCCCCTTGGAGGGTGAGGGTGGACACTTCTCTGCCTGTGCCTGCAATGCCACCTACAGGAGATAGTTCTGCAAGGGTCCAAGTCAAAGAGTCCTCAAGCTGCTTGAACCTTTCCAAGCCTCTCAATTGCATGAGCTGCAATATCCACATCATCCAGGGCAGGGGCCAATGCAAAATCCAGTCAACTATAGCCACTGCACATTTTTGTCAACAAAATTATCCTGAGACACACCCATTGGTTCATGTACTTTTGAAGCTAATTTTGCCTCACAGCAGGGTTGACTAATTTCAGCAGAGACCATATGGCCCATAAAGCTGAAAATATTTGTTATTTGGCCCTTGAAAGAAAAATTTTCCAACTCTTAGCCTACGAACTCATAGGGGATTCCTAAGCACAGTAAGGTTGAAAAGCAATGGCATTGCTCTGGAGATCTCCAGGCCATCTCTCTGCCTCCACACTGTCCTTAAGAAATGCTAAGCCTGAAAATATGCTCTGAGACTTTAGGGTCCTATGGTGCCCAGAATCCAGAAAGGGAAAAATAAATTTATCAACAATAATTGGGGGAGGAAGATTGACTAAAGTTTCGCATGACTGCTGACTTGACCTGACCTTTAAGAATGACTCAGATCCTCGAAGACCAAGATGATTTGGACAGTGATCACTGATCTCACAGTTCTTGCTTTTTTCCAGTCTGGCCACACTTTCTGTCTGGGAAGAAAGAAGTTCCACATCACCCTTCTGAGGCTACTAGGTGTTCATGGGGCAGAACAAAGAGCACCCATCCCTGAAGGGTACAAACAGGCTTCCAGCACCAGCCTTAGAGGGAAGAGAGTGGGAGTTGGGTCCCACATAGTGATTGCATTGAGGAGTGGGAATTTATTTGGAATCAGAGAAGCTCATTGCCTTCTCCATCAGGTTGGGTCCCTTCTGCGCATTGATGCCTCAGCCTGGGGGAGACCACAGGGCTGACATGGACAAGATTTCACCTAGAGGAGCTGGAAAAGAGGCCCATGTGTCACTTGGCAAGGCTCTTTTAACCAACGTCCAACTCGTTAGCCGTACTGCCGGCGACTTCTCGGGATTGGGATATATTTATCCTGCCTAGGGAGCTTTTTAAGATGACTCTGAAGAGTAAAATGGAGGCTTTCTCAAAGGCAGGTTTTATTCCCAGAAAACAATCAAATCCAGGTTGAAATACCAGGGGATGTGTAGGCAGTGAAGAGGTGGATTTCTCCTCCACTCAGACCCTCTTCTGCCCAGACTCCCAGTTTCTGGACTAAGCCCAACTCCACCCGCTTGCTGTTTTGCCATTGCATTCTGGATGTCCATTTTGGGCCTGATTTTGCCCTGGGGAGATGAAATATTCCTTCTAACCACAGCATCACTCCTTTTCTGGCAGTGCAACCTCACTGGACCTACAGTATTCTCTGCTGGCTGAGCAGCTAGAGACCTTCCCACATGGCACTAGCTTCCACAACATTCCAACCAAATGCAGAACAGAGAGGCCTGATTAGAGACAAATTGTCATCAATAAAGCACAATCCCTACCTCGATCGCAATTCCAAATTGTGTCTTTGAAAACAATCCTTCTTGCTCTGTAACCTCTGTCTTCCTCTTCCCCTGTTGAATTTCCAGGTGCTGGCCCAGTTAGTAGGGATGTAAGAAACTGCAGGACTCTCATCCCAGCAACCTTGATACCCCTTAAAGGTACAGAGCCACATGCAGACTCCAGGGAGGGTTGATTATGGAAATGGCTGGATTTCCCTGTTCTTTCAGGTTTTTCGGGAATGCAAGCTCCTTTAACTGGCGCCTCCACCTGACTCCAGGTTTCTGGCACCTGCTGGTCATTTTGTAGAATGGAAGCAGGGCATTAACCTTAATTTGCCTGTACTTTTCTCTTGCCCCTGACCAATTTTATTAAGTCTAAAGAACTACACTCCTAGTCAGCTTTTATGTGTGCTCAGCTGTGTGCACCCTGCTAATTACTTGTGACAAATGCCTTTGTGCAAGTATTTTTGCCTGCTACTCCACTGCTTTTTTGGCCTTCTGCCTTCTTTTGAATAACTCTTGAGTCCTGTGTTCTTGCACTAACTATTTTCACTGGTCTTCCTTTCTCCTCAACACTCTATCTCTCCCTCTAGACCCTTGGGTCTGGCCCAGGTGCCTGGCTGTGGGGATTGACTAATTACTGCTGAAGCCTGATAGATGCTGAGATCCCAGTGGGAACAGCAGGTGAGAGCCAACCAATGTGAGGACTACAGAAAAGCGGGACCAGGAGAGACTGTATCAGTCCTTCTCTTAGCTCCAAACATTTCTCATCACTGATTTATAGATAGCAGAAATCACCTCAGTTAAAGAGCTGCCTTTGCACATATTTCTTGTCTGATTCCAAAAACGTTAATTATCTGAAAAATGGGAAGAATAACATCCACTTTTTAGTACTGTTGTGAGTTGAATGAGGATGTACAAAAAACATACTGCCATACATGGCCTGTAGTAAGTCTTTGACAAAGGGAGGCTTCTTTGTCCTGGGAGTCCTACTCTTCTCTAGTGCTCTCTCTGGCATTTAGTCTCCCCAAAAGAATAGAACAATTGAACCTGTTTACTACAGGGTCCTTACCTTCTTTTCCCAGCTTGACCCTTGGGTCAGCTAAGGAGTGTGAAGCAATAAAGATTTAAGGAGTAGAAAATGGTGGGTAGCAATCCAAAAATGGGCATCTGAGATGAATACTTCACACTTCTCAGATGAAGAAATACAAATGGCATATAAATACATGGAAAAACATTTAACATGGTTGGTCATTCAAGAAATGCAAATTAAAGCAACACTGAGATTCCATCTCACTCCAGAAATAATGCCTATTATCAAGAAATCAACCAATAACAAATGCTGGAATGGCTGTAGGGACAAAGAAACCCTTCTCCACTGTTGGTGGGAGTGCAGACTGGTGCAACCACTGTGGAAATCAGTATGGAGATTCCTCAAAAGCTAGGATTAGAGGTCCCATTTAACCCAGCTATTACCCTTCTGGGTATCTTCCCAGAATAATTAAAAACATCATACCGCAATGATATATTTGCACCCATATTTATAATAGCACAATTTGTAATAGCTAAATCTTGGAAATAACCCAAATGCCCATCAACTGAGAAACAGATAAAAAAGATGTGGTATTTTTGTATAATTTTTTGGGGGGGATACCGGAATCGAACTCAGGACCTTGCACTTGCCAGGCAGGAGCTGTGCTGCTGAGCTATCTCCCCAGCCCTAAGATGTGGTATTTTTATACAATGGAGTACTACTCAGCCATAAAGAAGGATAAACTTGAAATTTTTTATAGGTAAATGGATGCAACTTGAGACCATACTCATAAGTGAAATAAATCAGACTCACGTGTGTAAACATCATATTGTCTCCCTGGTGAGAGAAACTGAAAGAGTAAATAAGGTCTAAAATATACAAAAGATATTGTGAAATGGGAAGAAACTGTTCAAAAGGAAAAAGGATCTAGGATGGGGGTAAGGAAAAAGAACAGTAGGGAAAAGGGGAAAAAATGCAAGTCTGTTATACTATTAGTGTCTCTTAGCTCATTGAAAAGGAAGGTGTGTGCTAATATCTATTAGAGAAATTTTAATGCCCATATCTTGTACTCTGAATAACTTTCTTAAAGATAACAATATGCAATGTATTAACTATTGTTATTCTCCTATTATTTTGTTATGAAATTTTGTTTTACCCTTTTCCCATAAAAAAAAAGAAAATGGTGGGTAGATGAACAATACTAAGAACAACCACTTATTGAGGGCTACTATTCATCCTCACAGCAAATCCAACAGCTAAAAAGTTGAATATGCTTGCTGGGTGTGCTAGTTCCTTGCCTGTAATCCTAGCACTTTAGGAGGCTGAGGCAGGAGGATGGCAAGATTGAGCCCAGTCTGGGCAACTGGACAACTTAGATCCTGTCTCAAAATAATAAAAAAGTGTTGGGGATGTAGCTCAGTGTGAAGGCCCTGTGAACTACCAATCCCTAGTTCCAGAAAAAAAAAAAAAAAGCATGCTGAGGTTTTGCTGTGTGAGTAATTTGCCTCAAATCACACAGAGGAGCCTTGGTTTGGACTCAGCCTGACTCCAAAGTCCAGGTCCTTTAAAATTACATCCAAATGCATCTTAAGAAGATGGGGAGATAAGTTAGAAACTGGCTCGGGGGGAGATGGAGAAGGACGAGCATGGGAAGAGGAATGAGGGTAAGATGGGAGAGTACTGTCTCAGTTACTTTTCTCTCGTTGCTGGGACAAAATACCCAACACCCAAAATTAAGGAAGGAAAGGTTTATTTGGCTCACAGTTTGTGGAGGTTTCAATCCATACTCGGCTGGCTCCAAGGCAGAGTGGCACATGGCAGAGGGCAACAGTTCATGGCGGCAGAAGGCAGCAAAAACAGCAAGAGCAAAAGGGAGGAGCGTGCACAAGAGCACGAGCACAAGAGAGAGCAACCTCTTTCCCTCCCTTATATTACATGCAGGCTACCCGCCCCAGGGTGGGCATAGCACTCACACCCATAATCCCAGCATTAGGCCATGAATCAGTCATAAACTCCAGAAGCCCACCTCCATGACTGCATGAGGCTTTGGGGGGACATCCAGACACAAACCATAACAAGTACTGTACAGGAAAATCTGAGGGAAGAAAGAGAATCCAGGGGAGAAAGGATCAGGGGCTCCTGAGCTGTGGGGAGACAGGATGAGGGTGTCAGGTGCATGCCTTTGTGGATGGGTTCATATTCACACACTCAGGCACCCAGGATTGCCCATGGCCACTATGGATGTTACAGTCCAGGGCTCCAGCCAGTACCCTGACACTACTGGGAACTGAGTGTACATACTGAAAACCAGTGGGTAAGTCCTCTTTTTGCTCTCTCAGAGGCAGGTGGGAAAAACAGGGACAAACCACTGTGCAGGTTAGGAGCAGGGGGAGGGCAGACTCAAGCCAACAGATCAGGACTGTTAAATGGGAGGATCCAATTTTAAGACATCTCAGTTATTTCTACTGTCCTCTAAGAAATGAATCTAACTGGCATTTCTCCAGAATGGTCTGCTTTTCTTCTCATCCCCTACTTGAGAACTGTTTTGGTAGCCCAGGAGACCCCCTGCCTAAAGCCAGGAAGGGGAAGGTAGCCACATAGTCAGGTTTCCACACCCAGCCTGGATTACTGCTCCCCACCTGCCACCTTTAGTTCAAGCCAACAAACATCCTTTGTGAACTGGCTCCACCTGTGGCCTCCTCCCCAAAACTCTCCTAACCCCAGGGCAAAGTCAGGCTTTGTGGGGTCCCCACTGTGCTCTGTTTTCACTACAGTCACTCAGCTATAGGTATTTGTTGCCAGTTCTGAGTCCACACTAGGACTCCAAACATCTTGAAGGCAGAGAGTGTGACCCATTTTAGTCTGAACTCCAATTAACCAGCACTGTGTCACTCTCAGAGTTTGGAAATAATCTTTACTGACCACCCTCTTGGGGCCTCCTGGGGACACAGAGAAGGAGCCCATGCCCTGTGGCAATTGTGAATGATCCAAAGAAAGGGATTTTTAAAAGTACACAGTAGGTATACATACAGCTGGACCCCTAACAGGAAGATTACATTGTCCCTGTCATCAGCACCAATATCTGTCTAGCCACCAAGAACTACTGGATAATTTACAAAGGACTCCAGCTCCTTCTACAAATAGGACCATTTACTTCCTACCTCCTACTTCTCTTTTTGGCTCTGACTTGGGATCCCAAGATGGAAGATGATCAAGTCAGTGGGCATTTCTTTTCAGCAGTAATGAAAATGGATGAGAGAGATAGAGAGAGGAGAGTCATTGGGCCTGGGACCATCCTTTTCTTGTAAGGCTATATATAGCAGTGCATAAGCATACTAATTTACATTGTGGAGCTCCAGTCACCCTCATAGGAAGGGAGGACTTGGATCCTTTGACCCCAGTGACTCTAGCTTTCACTTCAGCACTGATTAACATTTTTCCTACTGGGTGGTAGCTTCCAACACAACCCACCCTGTGGATATTGCTATACCAGCGACGAGCCCAGTGCCATCAGCTCTTCAGCCTAAGCCCTGGTTTCTCTCAATATTTTTTGTTCTTCCTCTGCCTCTGAGCTTGGCTGGAGCAGCCCTGACCCTGGAGAGTCAGGACCAACAGCCTAGTTCTCCCCTTCCTCACCTCCCCATCATTGCCCTGCAGCAATGCTCCCAACAGTGAACAGCCAGATAAAAAAGAAGACAGAATCAGGGTAGAGGTCATATTTATGAACAGCATTTCTGGCTCCAGTGGAGTTTGTGAGCCAAAGTTGAGTTAACAAATTTGTCTAGTATCTGGGATGTATCTGGATGTAAAAGTGAAGGAAAGGGAGTCAAACACTTGGTGGTAGACATAACTGTCCTCTTAAATACCCACAAACATGTTTATATAAAGGTTCACAGAAGAACTATTTTGAGGCCTTTTCTCCATTACCTTTCAAAGAAAGACTTTCTGGAAACAGAAGTAGAAGCTTCCAGAGAGGTCAAAGAGATGCCATGAACGGTCTCACTCTTGGGGGTAACAGAACTGCTGAAAAATATAATTAGAAATAAGTATTTGGGGTTATAAAGGAGACTGAAACAAAACTAGCCATTTCTCCCTACTCTACCTCTCTCTTCAGCCAATGCAAATTATTGTAAGATCCTTGCTGTACATTTATCAGTCAGACTGAAAACAAAGACAACAAGGTGTCTAGAGAACTATGGAAAAAATTGGAATAACTTTCTGAAGTTGAGTTATGGATTCTGGCTCTGAAGTTTGAGGTATGTGGGCTCAAATCCTAGTTGTGCCACCCACGAATTATGTGACATTGAGAACACTAACCACTATAAGCTTCTACTTCCTCATTGGTAAAATGGATTATCTACTCAATAGGGCCAGCAGAGATAATTCCAGCAATGAGTATTTGTTATTATTCTCTGAGACATTAGGCTTGCTCTAGAACTCACACCATAAAAGATGGATATACAGCATTTAGGAAGAAGGTCCTGGAATGAGAAGGCATCTGTAGGATTACTGGGAAATTGGAGCAGGTAAGACAGACTCCCTAGACAGTGTTTCAAAATTTCTTGCTTTCTCAGCAACCAATTCTGTTCTCACTGCAAAAACCAAAAGAAGGCAAGAGTCTCCTCTTTGGGCTGTGACTTAGAGTCATAGCCCCAACTCCAGGCCTTCACAAACTCTTATAAGACTTGCAGTAAAAAGGATCCTCTAAAGATGGCTTCTGACTCCAGCTGAATGGAAAAGCTGCTGCCTATACAGGGCTTCAGGTGAGAGTTTCCCTGACAAGAGATGCAGAAGACCACTGTACAGAGGAAGAGCCCCTGTAGAAGAGCAATTTGATGACAGAAAGACAAGAGAGCTGCTCTGGAGTTCTTAGACCCTGGGAGAAGGGTGCTCAGGCCTGTTTCTAAGAAGACCCACAGGGGGCTGATACTTGTCCCTCTCTCTCCTCTTCTCCCTCAAAATTTGTTTTGATGATAGTTGTTTACACTTGAGTCAAAATTTAAGCTAATATTTTATTGCCCCCAGGCTACTTGCATGTGAACTCATTGGTGTTTTGTGTGCAAGTTGGTCAACAATTGAAAAGAGATTAAGGCAGCAAGTGGGGAAAGTATTTGAATTCAGAAAGTATTCTCTCATTGAATCAGGCCTTGTGGGTGGTTGAGCATGTACAACCTGAGACCAAAGGAAGGTAGTCCCATATTCTAAGTGGGGGAGACACCTCTATGCCCTACCAAAGTCTGCACCAAGGAGAAATAGTGAGATAGCCCTGGGAGAAGATGGGGAACTTAGGCAGTCTCCCTCCTCATCCCGACTCATCACTTTTCCTCTCCTAACCTAATGTATTCTCCCTATCATTGTGCTCCTTATCCAATTTTCTAACCAGTGGCTTGGAAGTTACCTTGTAAATATTTTTTAAAGCTCATTAGGCAGCAGAACATTCTCTCTGCCCACTCAGTAAGCATTAGCCTGGCATTTCGCAGTGCCTCATATTCTCTACAGTCCCCTCTTCCTCCTCAGCCCTAAGCTCAGAGAACAGGTTTCAGCCTGCAGCAAACACTGATGCAGCCTCTGCAGACACAGGCCTGCAGGGCAGGCCTACATGCACAGAAAGAAAGGAGAAACAGCCTGCTAGATTCCTTTTAGGATACCCTACCTAATTCATGAACACTATGGGCAGACTAGAAAAGTAGGGAATTTAAAGAAAAATAATAATAGAAAAAATCACCACCTTGTATTTATATGTACTTCCTATTTCCCACATTTGTTATCTATTTGTTTTCATATCTGTTTGCTAAGGCTTCCATAACAAAGTATTACAAATTGGGTGGCTTAAAGCAACAGGATTTTTTTCTTCTCCCATAGCTCTGGATGTTAGTAGTTTGAAATCTGGGTGTCAGCCAGACCATGCTTTGAAGGCTTTAGAAAAGGATCCTTCCTTGCTTCTTCCTAGCTTCTGGCTACTCCCAGCAATCCTTGGCATTCCTTGGCTTGTGACTGCATCACTCTACCTCTGTCACCATATAGCCTTCTTCCTTATGTGTATTCTGCCCATTCTTTCCTCTTAAAAGGTCACCAGTTATTGAACTTAGGACACACCCTAACTTACTATGAACTCATTATAACTAGTTACACCTGTAAACATTCAACTTCCACATGTGGTCATATCTTGAGGTTCTAGATAGACATATATTGGGGGGACACTCTTAAACCCACCACATTACTCCCAGAGGTCTTGTCTTCTGAGTAGCCCCTGTTAGGCAGACACTCATCTGTGATCATTAATTCACCAGTCATTCATCTCCTTCTCCCACTTCTACTTGCAACTGCTCAGTGGTGGAAACTCTTTCTTGATTCAGTTTCTTGATACTCACTATAGCTTATGTCTTTTAAATTAAATTCTCCCAAAATAAGACCCTGGAAATGATTTGACCAAACATAGCTCATTGGGAAGGCAATATCTAATAGCACCAATATAGGAGTGGGGAACAAGGAAGGACAGAAAATCAGTGTAGATTTGCTGCGGGAAATGGTTCAGTTCTACTGGGAACTTCTGGAGACTGTGTAGAACAAGCTCAGAGATGTTCTACCTAGGAGGTGAGGAAGTTGAGGTATTTATCCCCCCAACTCATATCTGCCATTAGTTGAATTCTTCTATGAGCATCAACTCCCCAGAACCTCAAACCTGTCCTATACACAGGCTGAGCATGTCCTGCAGCCACACAAACTCCTAAGGCAGAGGAATTCCACAGATGATTCTAGTAAATAGCCAGTGGCTTTATTCAGCACTGATGAGTGAGTGTTAAGGAGATATTGGCATGGGCACTAATGATATCTGCTATCACTAGGAAGACACATTCCTCCCTAGGGCTTACTAGGTTCCTCTCAGTAGGTGCTCAATAAATGTTGAATTAAATTAGCACAGGTCATTTGAATAAAAGAATAGAGAACAAAGATAATTCATTTGTTTACTTAACAAACTTCATTAAACATTTGCCATTTTCCATGCACTGCACTAGACCATAACAATGCCAGCCTAGTATAATTTTGAGCTTGGTATAGAATTACTCCCCTTAATAACCAACAAATTCTGGCTTTCACCCATTTCTGAAAATCAGCCAACAATCCTGAGATCTTCCTGAGAGCTGACCAGCTGTGACAAACAATTCAACAATTTGCTGGCCTTTGTCTGGGATGTTCACCAGCTTAGGAGGTTAGCATGGAGAATCTGAGTCCATTACTGAGTAGACATAAAAGAAAATATTGTGCTCTTGAGGTTGAGACGTTTTCCAATTCATCTTCTCTATGCCTAGAACCACCCAGACCAGTGGGACTTATTTCTCTTTTTAATGAGATGTCCCATCATAGAAACTCTCTCTCATCTTGCTCTTATCCCCAGAACAAATAATTCTCCTTTCTGTTGTCATTCTAGGATGAGCCAAGCCCACAGCTCAGACAGTTCCAGAAACAATTGTCTCCTTGTAGAAGAGCTGTCTAGTAAGCAACATTCCCAAAGGTCAGGCTTGTCAGAGACCAAAGCAGGCTCCAGGGCAGTAGATCCTGCCTCTTGTCAAACCTTGCTTCTCTCCATGCATACTGAGGAGCTCCGATTCTCTGCTCCCTTGCTCCCTTGATATGAGCTTTTAATATTCATTTCCCTCTCCCTCTTCCTCTCTTGATGTGAATTAAAAGAGCAACTTGCAAGGCAAACAAGAAGAAAATAACAGATTGCTGCTGCTCATTAAAGCTTCAGCTCAATAGATTCTGATAAGAGCTATGAGATTGGTTCCTCTTCCAGTTGAGGATGGGGGAATTGGGGGTACAATAATTACAGTACCTTGAATCTGCTCTGAGCTCAAGGGATTTTGCAGATGGAAATGCATTTTTCTTCCTGGAGCTATACTGTCTGGTGGAACACCAGAATTGAGCCTTATCTTTCTCATTTCCCTGACATATAATCCTAGAGAATTCATTTTATCTTTCTGTGTTCCACTTCGTTTCCCTACCTGAAAATAAGAAAAAAGATTAATAGCTTTCTAAATGAACTGTAAAGCTAAATAAATAAATAAATATGAAAGCATTTTGAAATACTTATTTTCTGTATTCTCTCTCTCATATTTAAACCTGCATAAACAACTCAAATCTTAAAACACTAAAGTTTTCCTCCAATCCTAGATCCCACTTTAGCTATCACCATTTATTTTCTTCTCTTTGAAGTCAAACCTGGTGAAGTGTTGTCTATACTTGTTACTTTTATCTCCTCACTTCCTACTCCCACCCCTCAGCCCACTTCAGTCTGTTTCTACCTCATTCTCCCATGAGACTTTCTCACCATGAACACTAATGACCCTGTTGCTAATTCCAATTAATACAATTTTAGTTATTATCTAACTTACCTTTTTTTCCTAGCTGGTGATTTTTCCATTCTATACTTAATTGACTTCCCTTGGCATTCAAACTTCCCTATCTCTAGGTTTTTCCCTTACCTTTCTGGTTAATCCTCTTTAGGTAACTTTCTCTATTTTTCATTAAATGTCAGTGTCCTCCAGACCCTCTTCTCATTATTGATTTCCCTAGTGGTCTTACTTATTTCCCAAACTTCACCTTCCATATGTATGTTAATAACTCTTTGTCTATAACTCCAACTCAAATCTCTCTAGAGTCTGATCCATTGACCCAGCTCTTACTGGATGTCTCACAGGTCCTTAAAAGTCAACATTATCTTCTTCCACTTCCATATTTTCCTCCTCTTTTCCTACTCCAGAGAATGGCACTACCATGAATACCCTTCCCAAGCTAGACCCTGGGAGTGGTCTTTCAATCTCTCTCTTTTTTCCTAATCCCATATATTCTACCAAAATCCAAGTCCAACCAGTTCTCCCTCCAAACATCACCTCATTGTCCCCACTATGTAATCTCCCCTCCTTCAGGCTATCTTTCCCATTCCTCTGCCTGAATGGCTGCAACAGTTTTCCTACTACCTCAGCCATACCATCTTCTAATATGTCCTCCACACTACTTCCAGAATCATCTTTCCCCTTCTGGGCATCTTCCCAGAAGAATTAAAAACATCGTACCACAGTGATATATGTGCACCCATGTTTATAGCAGCCCAATTTGTAATAGCCAGATCTTGGAAACAACCCAAATGCCCATCAACTGAGGAATGGATAAGAAAGATGTGGTATTTTTATACAATGGAGTACTATTCAGCCATAAAGAAGGATAAACTGGAGACTTTTATAGGTAAATGGATGCAACTCGAGAAAATACTCATAAGTGAAATAAACCAGAAGCACATGTGTAAGCATCATATTATCTCTCTAGTATGAGAAACTGAAAGAGTAAATAAGATCCAAAATGTACAATAGATATGGTGAATCAAAAAGAAACTGGTCAAAAGGAAAGAGAGACTGGAATAGGGAAAAGAAAGAAGGGAAAGGGAAAAAAACAATTGTATATATATATATATAAGATGGTTAAGATAGATACACTACCATTTTTACTTAGTTCATTGAAGAGTAAGGTTTGTGCCAATAATGTTTGGACAATTGAATGCTAATGTCTGGTGTCCTGAATAACTAACTTAAAGATAGTAATACGTAATGTATTAACCATTGTTACCCTCCTATTATGTTGGTTTGAAAATTTGTTCTTCTTTTGATTTGTTTTGTTTTTTTTCTTCTCTTTAAAAAATAAAAAAAAAAATTGAGGGCCAATTACACATAGTGAAAGATATAGATCTTAAGCATACAAATTCAAGAATCTTGTCAAATGTGTACAACTACATAACTAATAAACAAATCAAGATACAAAAAAAAAAAAAAAGAATCATCTTTCCAAAATACAATCCTGATAACTGCACTCCTATTTTTCATAGAATTTTTCGTAGAATTTTTCATAGAATTCAATGGCTTCTCTTGATCCTCAGGATAAAGTCCCAACTCATGAGCATTGGATCTAAGGCTCTTCCCATTCTCATCTCTCTGCACCTCACTCATCGACCTCCATGCTCCACCACTCTGTGCTCGCCGTTCCCCAGACACTGCACATGCATACACAAACACACTTACCATTGCACGTGTTCTTTCCTCTTCCAGTAACATTGTTTCTCTACCCTGTATTTCCATATCTGCTAAACTATCATCTGCCCTTCACATTTTCTGGAAATCCTTCAAAGTTAGATTTTGGTCCCCCTTGGAACTTGTGTCCTAGGAGTCCCTCCTCCTAGCATTTATCTCATGACGTTTTAGTCACCTGCTTATTTTTATGTCCCCTACCATACTGGAAACTCACTGGGGGCAGAGGCTGTACCCTCATCTTTCACATTTAGTCCAGTGCCTGGCAAGAATAGGCCCTTAAACACTTACACAAATGATGAGTATATGCTGAGGGGTGACCATTTTCACTGCATAATAAATAACATAAAATGCTTTCTTACTGGATGAAGCTTATGATGCCTGAAAATTAAAAGGCATTTTTTTTTGTGGGTACCGGGGGTCGACCTCAGGACCTCGCACGCCAGCAGGCGCCCATGCTGCTGAGCGATATCACCGGCCCCTTTTTCGTATGTGGGTTCCAGGAGTCAAACTCCGGCCCTCACGCTTGCCAGGCAGGCGCGTACGCCGCTGAGCCATCTCACCAGCCCTAAAAGGCATTTTTAACAAGACTCCCCTTCTGTGGAATCTCTACAGGGACCAATAGCTATCATCACAATCACAGACAAGGGCTTGCTAATTTTTCTGTTCTAAAGCCCACAGCCTTCTAAATCCCACTCATCCCCCTCCCTCAGACAGATAAACATTTAGTAGCTGTGTTGAACTGAAAAGTTAAAGAAGTATTATCTAGCTATGTTGGGGTAGGTAGGACTGCTGGATTGTTGGACTTGTTAATGTTCTTTTTGCTTGTCTATATATTGAACATGTACTATTTTTAATAAGAAGAAACAGTAAAAGTAACTTCATTTGGAGATCGTAATCAGTACCATGGGGTAGAACTTATAAACATGAGTTGGGTGATACTTTAAGAAGAGATTGCAACTAGGGATATGGAAAGAACAATGACACAGAAAAATTTTTCATTTGGTTCAAACCTACAGTACTGATCACTTGCTGGACTTAAAACACTGCTCTGGATGCTCCAGAGAACAAAGGCATGAAAAGGTACAGTGTCCAACACCAGCAAGGAGAGAAAAATACTGGGGGAACTTGCACTGAGTTTTGAGACTGGCCAGATAGCAAGCTAAGGGCTTTGTTTATGCTACTTCTTATCATAATCACCATAACCCTATGAAGTAAGCATAATAATCCTGTTTTTACAGACAGGGAAATTGAATCACAGAGAGGTTTATGGACAGATCCAAAAATCACAGCTAATGAGCCAGGATTTAAACCTAGGTGTATCTGATTCCATTTTCTGGAATACTAAACTGGTTTTAGTAAGTGTCTCTTGAGAGAGTTGTGAATGCAATGGTGCTTCTATTAGTGGTTCAGGGAAGGCTTTCTGGAAGCGCTATATGGGATAGCCTTGAAAAAGGAGCTGTGAAGATGGGAGCTGGGCTGTAATAGGAGTCTCAGGAAGTGGCAGACCTTTGGGAATATAAATTATGTAGACAGAAAAGGTATCCAGACCTGAATGGTATCCAGATAGGTGGGAAGAAAGCAATGGGCCACAATGAGACCGGAAACCAGGAGTTCCCAGGATGAGAAGGCAGCTGAGCTCTGGCAGCAGAGCCAGATGGTCTGAAAGTTTAGTCACTGATGGAGAATAAGGCTGGACAACAGGAAGTGGCACAAGCACAGGCAGCCATCTGCTGGGCTGAGGTCTTCACTGAAGATCTGTGATCCTACCAGCCTGTGCTCACTGTTTTTAAGAGCCAATACTTGAAACATGGCATCCTGCTGGAGGATCATTCCAGACAGAAGGAGGAGCTTGAGGAAAGTATATTAAAACATGGAACCGTTCACAGATAACAAAGGCAGAAATGATGATATGATAGGATGTTTAAGGACCATAAGAAGAAAGGCCACCGTTTCCTAAGTTATTTTCTTCACTCCCTGCCAATAGCCTTTGTCACTAATGTGCAGCTAGTGAGCATTAGAACATGTGTGACAGACTAATCTTCATGATTTTATTAGTGATTACTCACTGCTTCTTGTGGTTTTGGGACCATCTTTTGACCCCGGTTTTACAAAGGTAACCAACCATTCCACCCGGGAGTGGTTATGTAATTATAAAATGAAAATGCAGAGCCCCATGTTCAAATCCTGGGGCAGGAGAGTGTTGTTGAAGGTTACTAAAATATAGAACTTTTCCTTTCATCCACAGCCTTTTAACTAGTCATGCTGTTTTCTATTTGATGTCTAATAATGTCATTCTAAGTAAAGAAAAAATAACTTTCAATCATTAGTATGAATTTTACACATCTTCTTTATATTGTATAATATCACTTTTACCGTAAATGAAAATACAAGAGTATTGAACTCATAAGTGGAATCCTAAAATTAAAAATTTGTATTCCTTTCTTATGTGCATACAAATCTCATTCTTACCAAAACACAAATCTACATCATTTTCATTTTATTCTTGAGAGCATGTATCTTGCATCAATACCACCTACTTCATCTACCTTCAGCTTCCTGCTAAAAAGGACAGAAAAGAAGAGGAGCTATCACTTGTTCCATCTTTCCCCTCTTTTCTGTGTCATTTTCAGTGTAAGTTATTGGCTAACACAAGGAAACAACATGAGTAAGAAAGAGGACATTGGGATTTCTTGCTTATCTGTGCTGATTAGCACATTGCTGCCTTCTTTCTGCATGAAGCAAGCTCTGGTTGGAATAGAAAGCATGGCTTCAATTGTGCAACACATAAAACACTGTACTCCCTGTGAGTCCTGTGAACTCCCATACGTTGTAGCTCCATCATTACTATATTTTAGGAACCTTCAGTAGAAAGCCAACTCTCTACTTGGCTCTTGGTTCCTAATTTGGGCATTTTCTTCATCCTTGCTCATCCTTGCTTCATAGGAGGGAAAGGTTCACCTGGGTCAATCTTCCCCTCATCCAGATACTACCATCACCACCCAGTCATAGAAAGAGGGCTTACACATCTGTGTTCAGTATTCATCAGAACACATACAACACACATATACACACACAGCCTCTACACATATACAACATAACACACACAACATATACACACACAGCCTCCACATATATAGCACATCACACACACACATACACACATCACCACCACCACCACCATTTTGTTCTTTCTGTGCTTGTTACTTTACTGAAACTAAGCTTTTAAAGATCATATCGCAAGCCCAGAAATTGTTTATATACTATTACTTTTATCACTTTGTGGGCAGTTGCTACTATTGGCTAGCTTTTTTCTTCTCAAAGTCTTCTCCTTAGGCTTCTATTAGACTAAACTATTTTTGTTCTCCCATTTCCACAGGTGTCTGAGCGTATCTTCTCCCTCTACTCCTAGCTATATAAAGTTTCCTCAAGATTCAGGCTTCAGCCATTAGCTCTGTTCCTAATTTCTTAATTCACAATTCTCTCAGCCCTTAGCTGACAGCCCCCAGACCTGTATCTTCTGGTCTAACACCCTTCTGAAGTCAATCTATTAGCACCACCTCAAGCTAATTCTCTCTGGGTCTCAGTTTCCTAATCTCTGAAGTAAGAAGTCTGAACTGCATGGTCTTATGCTGTAACCCAACTTCAACAATGTCTTCTTTCGCAAACTGACTCTCTCTTCTGATTGCACTAATTCTATTGAAATTTCAATCTGAAAGAATAGTATTCACTTCAGTTCACTTTTGTGGGCATTCCCATCCAAAAAGCTTAAGGGAAAGGGGATAGGATTTCTTTTATGTTATGATCTGACCCCATGGCCTTTTATCTTGGGTCCATGGTAGATTTTTTACTCTTTCATCTCTTCTGAATAATGACACTTAACAATGGCAGGAAATCTCAAGTCACAACACATAAAGTAGGGAAATTACATGTTTGCAGTTTAATCAACCCATGTTCACTATAGATTTAACAATAATTCTATGTTTACACACTTGTGTATTTCTGTTCCATTCTATTTGTTCCCTGAAGGGTAGTGGATTTTCTCAGCCCCAATCTTCAAAAGACAATACTTTCCCTACAAGCACGAAATTTCAGTCCACTAGGTCCTTTCTGCCGCTACCTCTCCCTCAAACCATAAATACTCTTATTTCCTCCCTGCAACTCCTAAGAAGTCTGTTTATAAAACACATTTTAGAGCCACTGTTTTCCTGAACCTGAACTCTGTCACCCAGCTTTTGCTGATCAGAACCTAAACATCTGGTAGAGTTTTCCATATCTGTAGAGTTGCTAACAGGCTGGCAAACCACTCTAGTCATAAAATCAACTATTTGTTTAATAACCACAAAACCTTTTCTTACCCAGAGGGAAAAGGAAAATGTATTTATTACTGCATTTTAAATTGGGAGGGGTATGCTTTTTTCAAAACTATAAGTAGTTTCAAATGATAAGTCACTGAGAGCTCATTCATTCTGCCATTGCTTTTCCTTCTTCCTCTGTGTCTAGTCAGTCACCCAAGCCTGCCTGGTGACACACCCTTCTGTTTCTCCTTTCTATTCTTAGAACCTCCTGCCCAGACTGTTGTCACAGTCCCCTAATTCATCTCCCTATCTCTAATCTCTTCTCCAACAGACACTGTGGACCTCTGCCAAGGCAGTCTTCCCCAGATTGCTCATCAGATGTCCCACCCCACTCTAGCGACTTCACTGGGTGACTTCAGGTATCTAGTACTGAGTCCAGTCTGCCACTGACATGGTAAGGACAGAAGGAAGTGGTGGAGAAAGCATGAGATAGAATCAGACAAAGGAGGTAGCAGGTCCAGTTCTACCACCTGCCATCTACATAAGTTTGGAATATTTCACCTCTAGAGTCCCAGTTTTCTGTTAAATGCAAACAATCATATAACCCCCAGGATCTGAGCAATGATTAAACAGAACAATATATATAAAGTGTATGTACTTTACCTCACAGTGACTCTAAAGCTCCTCGTTGTAGTTCAACCAGGGTGAGCTCTCTCTGTTATCTGCCCTCTGCAAGCACTCATCCTTACCCTGAATGGCAATATGACTCATACTATGGTATTTACTATATTTCATGCCACCAGAGGAGGCCTTTTGATGGTTGGGACTTTCATACTTTTTCAAAACATTTATTAGATAACATAACAGGTATTCAACAAATATTCACATAATCAAAACATAAGTTGCAGTTGTGGTATCATTGTGTTGAGCATGCATGATATGTCTGGGATGTTTCCAACTTCGAGAACACTGTTTTCTTGAGGCTGATGTTAAGATGACTTTCCACTTCCCGAGTACATGCTGACCAACTCTGGGCAACAGATGCGTGGAATTGGGCTATGAGGATGGGGATATGAGCCTGGTAGATAACATGGATTTCTACATGTTCTATTATCTTTGGCCCAATTAAGAGCTTCCAAAATGAGAAACATCTCTTTCTCTTCCTTCACCAACACCCGGGAAGCATTTGATAGGCCATGCATTATTTGGAAAGAAGGGTCTATGCTCTACAACAGGACACATAATTAATAGAATTCCTGGGGTGGTACCAACAGCTCCTCTTCAAAACCCATGTGCCTCTCTTGCAGAAGGCTGTGTACTATGGTGAAAAGATACTGACTACTAGTCAAGACAATGATTCCAGCTGCATGGCTTTGAATTGGTTCCTGCTTTATTGTGCCAGGGCACTATTTAAGAGAGAATATCCAATCAGAAAAAATGGCATTTTGCCTCAGAGTTCAACAGAGACAACTTAAAGACTGGGGCTAATATTACGGGTTGTAGAAGAAATAAAAGAGCAAAGGGAGAGAAGTGTGACCTTAACCCCAGACAAGGTGGCCCAGCAAAAAATGGAGCCACATAGGATATGCAAACTCTCCTTGAGATTCTTCTCAGAACAGCAATGAAAGGAGAAACCTCTGGTTTCCACAGTTCTCTTGGCCTCCAATCTCTTGCCAGTTCTATTCATTTACCCAGAATCCAAGGAAAAAGGGAGCCCTAGAAATGTCATTTTTAGGAACAGAACAAAGCAGTGGAAGGGCATTAAAAGATGAACACCACTGGTTTGTCCAAGGGAGTTGCTTCCATTATCTCCATCAGCCCCCATAAGCCAACCTAATAAATAATCTAGTTTTTTAAAATCCTTTCTGCTCAAGTCCATTGTTGAAACAATCATGCTCCTCCTTCCAATCAAGTGCCAACCCTAAGTTCTTCCACAGAAATTCTAGAGCTGGTGCCATCCCAATCATTTCTAGGTTCATTCCACTGGCCTATAAAGAAGGAGGTGATGACTCCTCAGGACTCTGTGGCTTGACCTGCTCTCCAGACCTCTCCTGGCTCAGCTGTCAGTCACATCTTGGCTCAGACAAGGCCTGAGAACTCAATTGCCACAAGAAGCTGGTCTTGGAAAGTCAGTTATTTTTCATGCCACTCTAGAAGGTCACAAAAGTTGGAGGTTTTCATTTACAAGCAGGCTGGGTGCAAGGAAGGGGGCACTGCCAGGAAATGACAAGTGGTATGCACAATCCTTCCAGGCCAGGCACGTCCTAGCTGCAATGATGAATGTGCTCAGCTCCTTCTACTGGCACCAACCTGTCAGCTCTTGATAAAGAGCTCACCAAACATTTTCCTATTATGAGAAAGGATAGACAGGCTAGAATTTCAGTTGCCTTTGAAACATAGGCCTGCAAGTAATCTGAACAGGCAAGGAAAGCTGAAAGCCCTGAAGGACACAAGACACCTTTGTGCCCTTCCTACTGGCTCCTCTGAGTCTCCCTCCTGTCCACACAATTTCCCTGAAGTAATAAGTCCTGTTCACCTCACTAAGAAAGGATTCCATGGGGAATTGATAGCAAGCAGAGAGAAGGCTGGCAAATTTACTACTATGCAGGGAATGATTCAGCTAGAAACAGACTATGGCATATTGAAAGCCATCCAAGAAGTTAGGGTGTTTCTGAGAACAGAGAAGGAATCAAGTGGTTTTGAAGAGATGAGTCAGATGAGGATAGTGATATTTCAAGAAATCCAATGGCACTGTGTAACCAGGTAGACTGGAGGTGGTGGATGGGGGAGAGTAAATATAGAAGGATGCTTAGGAAAAGATTTTAGAAATTTTGCCATGTGGTGAGGAAGCACATGGCATGTAGGGATGGTAGAGGTGGAAAGGAAATATCTGATGTGGGGATACTGTTGTGTTCAGATTTACAGTGAGATGTCTTGGTGGATGTTCAAGCCAGCCATTGGACCAAGGGTAAGATGACTGCACTACAGCAAAAGATTTACTAATCTAAGAAGAGACAGCTGATGTGATGATTAGTGAAAAGACAGTAAAGCTAAAAATTAATCTGGTTGATACTTACTAAGTATTCCCATGTTCTGTGGTTCCCATGTTCAAATTTCAAAAAGCTCTGTAGAGATCATATTTTCAGCCTCCAATCTCTCTGCTTTTGCCATTCACCTTGAGATGTGAATCATGTGAATATTTGGGACTGGTGTCATTGTTTAAGGAGGAGAGACCTTGAGAAGGGTGAGGTATTCTATTTACTCCTCTCAGGATTAAAAAAGGGATTCTCTTTGGAACAATCCATCTACCTGGCCCACTGACATAAGGAAACTAGAAGGCCAGCTTCCTGAGAAGCCTCCACGTGAATGGACACCCAGCCCATCAGTGTCACTTAGCCACGTGGTGTTCTCTCCATCAGGAGAAGGTGATGCTGTCCAGATGTCATGGGACCCTTGGGTGATGGCACATCTCCTCTTCCCCAACCAAAATGTTGTGAGTCACTGATCACATCTCTGAGAAATTTGAGATTTTGAGAACAAGAAAGAAAGGATTTTAATCTTGTGAGAAAGAAATAAACCAAACAGATTAAAGCCCAAATCCCTCTAGAAGGAACAGCATGTAAAGGGATCAAACAGCAGGTATGAATTAAGGATGCTGTTGCTGTAAAGTGGAAGAAGAAGGGACCAGCTCAGAAAGCTGGGCTTGATATTTTTCTTTGAGGTGTTTTTTGTTTTCTCATGGAGAGGCTCATGGTGTGGATTTAGAGTATATAGTCATGTTGGCCCTGCTAGGAATTCTGTAGAGAAAGGAGCTGGTGCCAATCTCTTCATGAAGATTAGTGCCGCATACACTAAGGAATCTGGAAGTACTTTTGTCTGGTCTGGCTTTTGTCAGAGTTTTCCAAGGACACCCTTATCCTTGCCCCTTTGTTATGTTTTGGATAAGGCTAAATCGTATCCCCACAAAATTTGTGTCATGGAGCTTGGTTCCTAGGGTGTCGATGTTGGCAGGTGCTATGGAAATTTTGCAGGGTAGAGCCTTGTGGAAGATCACTGAGTTACTGGGGACTCGAAGTTATTAGTTCTTTTTTGACCCTTCAGGAGTCCACATGTGGCCTCTTGGAACTTCTTATGGTAGAGTTATTATGAAAGGAGCAAGACTTACCCAGCTCTCTGCTTCTTGCCTCAAGCTGTGAGTGCTTGCTACTGTACTACTAGGCACACTCCCATCAGAGCCCTCTGCCATCCACCAGAGGTCCCTCACCAGAATTGAGCCAATGCAGGTGCTGTGCCTCGGAACCCCCAAACAGTGAGTTAAATAATTCTCTCTCTCTTTTAAAAAATAAGTAGCTGGTGTTTGGTATTTCAGTATATAGTGAAAAGCTGACTCATGTACCTTTCACTCACTTTACCTCATGGACAAATTCTTACAATTCCGTGTTACTGTCTAGACCTAAAACATCCCCCAAAGCCTCATGTTCAAAGGTGGGGCTTTTGGAAGGTGATTGGATTATGGGGGTTATACCTGAATTGCTGTGAGGAGATGGGTCACTGGGGGTGTGATCTGGAAGGACATATCTCCCTCCTCAGCTCCTCCCTGCACATTCTCTGCTTCCTGAATGCCATGCCATGAGCAACTCTCCTCTGCCCTGCTCCTCTGCCATGCTGTCCTGGCTTGGAGACAGCCAACTCTGGACTGCAACCTCTACAAACTGTGAACCAAAATAATTCTTTTCTCCTTTAAGATGCAAGTGTCAGATATTTTGTCCCAGTGATGAGAAAAGTGACTAATACTTTCAGTATCCCTCTTTGGAGCCAAAATGCCTGGATTCCATATGTTTGTATGTCTAATTCTGAAGGTAGACTCTGAGCCCTTAAAAGGAAGTGATTGCATGCTGCTCTTCTTTGAAAGCCCTGTACCCAACACAGGGCCTGGAACCCAGGATGGTCTCAGAAAATACTTGGTAAATGAGTAACTAGGAAGCTAAGAGCATAACCTCTAGAACTGAGATCCCTAGATTTGAACACATGTCCTACCATGTACTAACATATGACCTTGAGCAAGTTTCTTAACTTTTCTGGACCTCAATTTCTACACCTGGTAAATGCTTATAGGGTTTCTGTGAAGATGAATGGAGTTCATAATATTATAACGTATAGAAAGTGATTGGCACACACAGAGAGAGAAAGCAATAAAAGTTAGCTGTTAGCATTTTCACTAGCACCTCATAGGAATTATTAGCCATCTTTTCTTAAAGAATTTCGTATTAGACATAATGGGTTAGTTAATCATTCTTCTTCAATGCCATGGCTTGTGAGGAATTAGTAATTAGATAAATTAATGATCACACAAACAAATTATAATTCAGGATTTCCTACAGTAATTTGGCCCAGACATAAGATGAACCCTAGAGAGCCAAACTGGCTCATTTATCTCTGCTCTGATAAGGCCCCATGGTGAAGGGGAATCATTCACAAAGAAGTTCCATCAACAATGGAATTTATTATGGAACAAAGATTGGGCTATTTTTCAGCCTCAGCTTCAGGTGATGCATTTTTATTTTGTCTCAAGCTAAAGAAGAAAAAGAGGTTTCATGGGGAAAAAAGTGTAATGATACAGAAAATAGGCATTACAAGATGTATAGAAAATGAGTGCCACTGGAACTGAGGGGTTAGTCACCAGGTCTAGTTTATAGCCAGGTCACCACCAGAAACAGACTTTTGCTCCTGGTGTTCAGAGCCAAGGTTGCAGGGAAACTTCACTTACTTCAAAATAAGATAACTGAATGTGCCAAGCTACCAATGGTGCACATCCATACAAGCATCTCAAGGTCAGGGAACATGAGTCTAACTTCTCTGAGTCTTCTATTGAAACAATGATAATAGCTACAGTATGGAGTGTTTAGGACATGTTAAACATTATGCTAAGAACCAAACATTGTTTTCCTCATTTTCTTCTCATAAAAACTACATGAGGCAGGTTCTCTGTCCTGGTTTACAGATGCATGATGACTTGCCCTTGGACACACAGCTAATTAGGCTTTGAATACAGACTGTGTGCATATACATACAGTACTTGCAGCCTTCTACAGGGCATATTATGTGAGCAGAAGCTGCTTAAAAAATGTTTTTTTGGATGGATGGATGGATGGATGGATGGATGGATGGATGGGGCTGCTGTAAGAGAGAGAGTAGAATTTATCCTAACATTATCATGGGGATCTGGACTCCCTGAATAACCCTTACCATGAGATAAGTCTCTGACTTCTCCAGGCTTCATTTTGAATGGATAAAACAATATTTTGGCTTAGCATCTCCTTGGACTGTGGACTTATCCTGGGTGCACTAACACAGAGGTACAGGCCCCCAGAAAGACAGGTAAAAGCTTCTTACCTGTCATCCAGAGCTATGTAATAACACAAACTTTGGACAACAGACCCATCTAGCAGTCATAGAACCCTTCAAATTGCAGGCCCCTGGATCTTTCCTGTCTTTTCTGATATGCCAGCTTATTTGCAAAACCCAAAGAATCCTTAACTTGCTTTGAGAAGCCGTGTTTTCCCTTCACTTCCTGGGTAAAAAGCAATGACTTTCAAATTCATTCAAACTAATCTTCAAAGACACAATCACAGAGAAAGTCAAGGGGGGCAAATATAAAGTGGGTCATTAGGACCTAGAAGGCTTGGCTAGAGCCAGCTGCACTGACAGATAACCTGACAAAAGCAAAAGCCATAGGATTCCTAATGAAAAATGAGGACTCACTCCAGTTTTCCTGCCTCCTGCATAATCAGGTGCTGCCAATGGCCCTGAACAAGGGATGTCCTGCTCCCCTCCCTAGTTCACAATTAATAAGCATTTGATTCATCCACCACACTGGGGAGGAGTGGGCAACTCCTATCTTGCACTGGAAATTCACTAGCTAAAGAATCACAGCTTTGTATCAGTCCCATTTCCCAGAGTTATGCAGATCTGTTCCTGATTAGATTCTAGCAGCTGGGCACAATCTCTTTCCTCAACACTCAAAATGATTTGGGGGAAACAAACAATGGAAAGTGCCATGTTAATATTCTCTGCAGCCTGTAGGGCATGGGATGCATACTAAACACTGTCAAATGCTCATCCATCCACCATCAGGCAGTGAGCTTGGGCTCCAAAGGGTGATAATGCACTAGCCTAAAACAAAAAGCCCCTCTGCTGATAGTCACCAAATCTGAGATAAAGAAGCATGTCCTCTCACATCCCCAGCTTTGATCTGGTGGTGTCTGAGCTCTCAGGCTTAGACTGAGTATGAGGCAACAGCCCTGAGCCACCAAGGAAGGAGGCCTTTCCGGACTCATGGAAAAGCTTCGGAGTATTAACACTGTTGGTTTATTAAATACCTACAGCAAATCAGGCACTATGTTAAATTCTTTGCAAATATTTAATTTTGAAGTGATATTAATTACAAAATAAAACCATGCTCATTATTTTAAAAGTAATATAGATGACCAAAATGAAAAAATAAATCCTTTGTAATCCCATCTCCAAAAAATAATCACCATTAACCTGTTGGCATATATACCACATAATAACCCTATGAGGCGTAGACACTATTATGCTCTCTTTTTAGCTGAAGAAACTCAGGCCTAGAGAGGTCAAGCATCTACATAAAAGCTATTGCACCAGTAGAGTCAGAACTTGAACGCTGGTTCTTTCATATGGTGAATGTTTATTGAGAATATATGTTAACCACTGTTTTGAGAAATGGGGTGACATATTCTTAAGGAACAAGGCAGATAGTTTTTCTCACTACAAATTCTCGATCTGATGGGAGAGCCAATCAACACACAAGTAAATGATTTCTAAAAATGACATGTGAAAACAAGGCACTTTCATGTTAAGTAACTGTCATGGGGAAGGTAGTGACTTGGAATGGGTCAAAGCTGGATTCTTGGAGGAAATAATATTTCCATTACTTAAAATTTAAGTAGTGCTTACTGTGTCTCAATTAGCTTTTTTCTTTTATTAGACGAATGTGAGTGCACTCTACAAGGCTAGTATTATTACATTTTTATTACAGATGAAGAAACTATTACAAATAACTGTTGTAAGGTCACACAGCCAGGACATAGTGAAGCCCAAGAATTAGAGCCAGGCAGTGTGGCTTTGTAATCATGCCATGGCCTCATCCGAGTTTGAGCTGAGTTCTCAGTGACAAGGCACAATGCAGGCATAAATATAGAAAGAGCTCAGAGGGGACAACAGAGCCAAAACTCTAAAGTGAGAGTGTCCTTACTCTGTCCAAGGATCAGAAAGAATGTTATTGGCTTCTCAAGCCAGACTAGGTAAAGCCTAGGAGGCTGGAGGAAAGCCTTTAGAGTTTAAGTGTAGTAGAAAGAAATTGGATATTCACCTCGGAGAAGTAACTTGATCATATTTGCAGTTTAAAATATCCTTTTGCCACTGGATAGAGAACAGATTTGGGAAAGACAAATCAGAGAACACACACAGGCCAGACTGAAGATAAGGGTGGTGTTGCAAATATCCAAAGCTGGAATATTCTTCCTTTGGATATCTGCATGGCTTGTTCTCGCCTCATCTTCAGGAATCAAACCTCATCTTCTCTGTGAGGACTTCCTGATTCTTTTACCAGCCTCTCCCTCAACACTCGCTACCTTCCTTCTTGTTTTATTTCTCCTGAGCACATTTAATTAACATACTATTCAATTTACTTATTCATAGTTTATTTATAGAGCCTATCTTATCCTACAATGAAGACTCTCTGAAGACAGGCATTTTTATTCATCTTGTTCTTTGTTGCATTCCAATCAATTAGAATAATGTTTGGCATATAACGTGACTAATAAATATTTTCTGAATTAATAAGGCAGTGAGGAAAGAGGGAGCATCTTAGATATATAAAATACATAAAACTAAAATAGTACAATTATTAAAATTAAATTTAAATAAATTTAAAACTAAATTAAAATTAAAATAGTATAATTACTGGTTTTCCGAACTTCTTTCTCATGCCACATATTAAAACTATCAGGTAAATTGAGTTAATGCTTAACTGAATACATAGAATGTGACTACCTATGCAATTTAAATACACAGATTTTGAGGCATACAGGACATATTTGGTTGGCTAAAATGAAGCCCCAATAATACTACAGTGGATAGCACCTTTCTCCTTACCACTCCCTTCTCCCTAATACTTTTCATTTATTAATACCCATGGGAACTTTTCAACTAGAAAAAGTCTGGTGATTAGAATTAGAGTGTTGGGAGTAAGGCCAAAGGATGAGAAAGAGGAGGAAGATGATAAAGGTCAGTGTCGTATTCATGTGCTCATTACTGCATACCAGCTTTGGGAAAAGTGCCAGGCACACACTAGGCAATGAATAAGGAGTCGTTATTGAGTGGTTTACACATCCCCTTGGTTTGCATCTGAATATTTATGACTGAAAAGATGAAACCAGAAGTCAGAATTTTTTTTCCCTTGGGAGACTTTTCAGGTTCTGAGCAACACATTCACTTCACCTGACAGCTTTGGGAGCTTTTGGAGTGGCACAGCTGGGCAGGGACTGGCATACACAGTGAGCAGTGTTTGGAGCTATGCTTCTCCAAGGGGGTCTTGGGCATTAAACAGGAGTAAGTAGCAGGTACCTCACAGTAGGCTGTCTGTGAGGCTGGGCTGGGGACACACATGAGACACCCATTTGGAAACTTCAAGAAGTAACTGGGACACTTTAAAGAGATGGGCTGCAAACTCTATCAGCTAATGAGGCTAGACTGAGTTTCACATGGCATCATAGAATGAAGATTTGCAAGGAATTTTACAATCATCTCAACTCACTAGTCAATTCATCCAGAAGTTTCTCATCTTCATAGAAGAAGAAATACATGAGTAGAGCATAATCCAATCTCCCTTTTCTCTCATATATCTAACTTCAAATTTATCTAGATTGTTTTAAGTCTGTCTCGTCCCTCATCCCACAGCCATCAGTGTTGGGATTCTCCTTCTCTACAATTTTCAGGCTTGTGCTGGAGGTAAAGCTTTTGTTCCTCTCCACTTAGCGTGTGCCTCCCTGTTGACACTCCTGCCAAGTATCTTCTTGCAGTTTTAATTGCTAGTCTTAGTACAGGGCGGCTCTTCTCCTTTAGTATAAAAAAAGCATTCATTTAATTTCTAACCCAATTAAACCATGAGCTCATGAGTTTACATTCTGTGGGCCAGAGCAATGGGTTCTAGACACATGAGCAGAATAGCAATTGCCAGCATTAACACGATTCCCTCTTTCCCATCGAGGAGTGACTAACACAGGGAGAGATTATGTTTGTGCTCCAGACGTTTTCTTCAATTAGTAAATCAGTAATTATAAGTTCAAAATCAAGCTTCTGAAGATGTTGAGAATTTGCTGGCATTCTTGGGAACAACAGGGTAATAACTTGGAGTTTCAGAGGAGCTTAGTAATCCCCACTGATTCTAATGCTGACCTCTTCTAATTTCCTGACACTGGGAGAATTTCATTCAGTTTTATAGAGAATAACAATGGCCTGAGAGTCAGCAGATCAGAGTACACTGTTCTACCTCCTCTGCTCCTGATGTAAATAAAAGGAAAATCCTCATCAAGCCTAAAGTTTGAGCAGCAGAATGGACAGTTGCTCTAAGGACAATATGAGTGGCAGAGGAGCCCTGGGCCAGGAGCCAAGAGTCAGGGACCAAGTAGGTTCTTGGTAGCTGTAGGGGCATGGGTCAGACTCTTATTCTATGACCTCCTTTTCTATAAAACAAAATGACTATGCCAGAGGATCTCAGGGATCCCAGGA
Source organism: Erethizon dorsatum (assembly GCA_028451465.1). NCBI lineage: Eukaryota > Metazoa > Chordata > Mammalia > Rodentia > Erethizontidae > Erethizon > Erethizon dorsatum. Next base: position 84,944,109 of record CM051829.1, read on the forward strand.
CCTCAGAATCTTAACCTCTATGAGTGTATTAGTGAATGGAACTTAGGCCCTTGCTGGGTTGGTTGGTTTGTTTGTTTTTTGAGACAAGGTCATAGTTCAGGCTAAATTTGAACTGAATATGTAACCTAGGCTGGACTCAAATTCTTAGCAATCCTCCTGCCTCAGCTTCCTGCATTCTGGTAGTATAGCTGTGCACCACCACACCTGACTCCTTGCTGGATGTTTGCATCTTTCTTTTTCTCTAATATGCCTCCCACCACCACTTTCTGCCAAAGCAGAACATTATCATTGGGAAAGTATTCCCCCAAGTTGATTACCAGGGAGGTTATTCAGATTTCTTGAGTCCAAGAGATCTGAAAGTCAGGCCTTTGACCAAGATTAGAGATAAGGAAATAGATACACAATATAAACAAGCAGAGACAAGGAAAGTGATGGGGGGAGGGGCATCCAGACTTGGTGGGATGAGATATCCGGAGACATCCAGACTTGGTGGGATGGACATAACTATAACATTGGACAAAAGTGTATTTCCTGAGCTAATCAAAGCTGGAATTTGTAACTACACTCTTAAAAGAAAAAAATAAATAACCCAGCCTTCAGTAATAGCATGCCAAAATGCTCCCAGCCACAAGAATCAGAGCCCAGAAGATGGGCTGTGGGCTAAGGAAGGAGAATGGGCTTGGAAGAAACTGTCCAGTGCTGCAAACCAGGACAGATTCTTGGATAATGTGGGTCTTGTTTGTGACCTCCTGCAACTGACTGCAGGGATTTGGGGATCTCTCTCTCTCTCCCCTCTGACTCATCTTTCCCTCCACACCTCCTCATTCTTTCCCATGCCCACACCACACACACACACACACACACGCAGATATACATACACATTCACACAGCAAGGATCAGGTGTGTCCTTGAACCAACTATGTACACAGTTTTATATTAGGCAAACTGATAGAGAAGAAAAAGTGAAGATATATCGTTTATTGAAATCTCCTCATGTTTTACTATTGGCTTTACTGGGTTTTAGGCAAAAAAAAAAAAAAAAACAAAGCAAAAGCAGAACGTGTTACAGAAATTCGGTTGGTATTTGAAAAATGAAACAGGGAATGAATTAATTAATTAGATTAGTAAGGAAATTAAAACCTCATGTATTCACAGGGAGTGGTCCTGTCCTATAGTACGATAGATGTCATGTTCTCTAAGGACATATTTCGCTAATTTTTCCTGATGCATATCTGCAAATTCATTTTTCTGTGAATAAATCAAATAAGCACACCTCACACATTTGCACCTCATCTGAGGGTCTCCTAAGGAAGAGGAAGGATTGGAAAAGTACTATGTAAAGACCATTTTTCTCTGTGTTGACATCAGCCTGCCTAAAATGCTGAGAAGCAAATGTTCTCAATCATTTTGTATAGTGTGGTAGGCTTATTTGCTCACAGCTGTGTGAGATAAAAACAAGTAGTTGATTTTTCCTGAGTAAACTAAATTCCAATTGCTAATCATACACCAGAAAAGGATCCACTTAAATGCATATATTGTTTAGTATTCTTTGACATACACAAATGAAAGACAATATTCTGTTTTCATCTTATTCTCTCCCCAGAAACTAACACAGAATTCTATCACTGTATTTATAAATGACTCCCATATAAAATTATGACAATCCACCTTGAGTGGGGGTCTTTAAGTCAAGAGACACTAAGATCCAAGTTCTCCCAACTACATTAACTTCTCCTTTTGTGTGAACATTTCCCACATGAGGCCTCATCATTTCAGATTCCTGCATTTCATTTCCTGGGTTCTAGGGATGACTCTCTGGCTAAGAACAGGGTTATCATGAAGCATTGCAGAAATGGTGATTGTGCTGTATTGAAAGTGCAGAATTTAGAAGGTTAGGAGAGTATTGACCAAGTCACAAAAATTTCTCTCTGTAAACTGTGTGCATAAGAACAGAGGATTGCACATAAGCCTCCCAAGTGGAAATAGGCAATGATGCCAAGGTCCAGACCATTTCTCCAAGAACCTGAGCTCCTCCACAGAGAGAACACACTTGGGGACACCTCTACCTTCCCCAGTAACAGGCATTAAAACATCCTTCACAACGCAGCAAAATGAAGGCCATTTTATTTCCAAAATGATATTTCATAAATTCCCTTGGCTTGAGGAACTGTCTCAAGAGCTGTGGTCAAGATTGCTACCTGCCTTCCAAAGTATGGGTCCATTTAGTTGCAGATTTGTTTGCACCACAATAAGAATTGGCCCACTGGAATTGGTCCCTAAATTGTTTGGGACAATTGAGAAAATGTGTGTCTGCCACCAGCTGCCCTCTTTCGCTGCCTCTCTTCATGAGGTATTCATCCTCTCTTCTTAAGCAAATGATGAGTTAATACTTAACAAATACAGGTTTGAATAGTGAGATTACTAATCTGCAGACTGGCTGACCCTAGGCAAGCCACTGGGCAAAGGCAGGGATTTTTCTGGGTTTACTCTCTTCTTCCTACTTCCCACCAGCATTCCCTCCATGATAGAGTCCTGTGGTTGTGAATGCTTATGATTTCTCACACATGTCCCCTCTTTGTTTGGAGATCTTTGTCCAGACAATCTGTGAACAGACACATTTGAAAATTCCTGATGAAGCCACAGCATGGCACCCAGGCTCTGTGTGCAAATCTTTGGCTCCAAGACCTCTGGCCCCCAAAATAGTCTAGGTTGACTCCTAAACACCATATTGCATCTAAATAGAAAGATAAGACAGAAGAGTGTACAGCAGAGAATAAGAAATTAGAAACATGATTTCTAGTTACTAATTAGCTAAGTGGCCTTAGTCACCATGCCAAATGTGCTCACCAAAAACACATGTGTTCCTCTACCTTCCCCAGTGCCCCTTACAGTTGGGTTGGGACCATGTGCCTAGGGTTTGTCAATGAAATGTGAACAGAAGTAGCCTATGTCACTTTCTGGCTGAGGTACTTAAGAACCACCATGCCTCTTCAGACTCTTCCCTTCCTCTGTGGCCTTGGAGGACAGATGGCATAATTACAAGATGGAGATAGACCACTAAGCTGCATCTAACTGTGACATAAAAATACACTCCTATTGCATTAAGTTACTGATACATGGTTTTCTGGTGCAGCCAGCATCAAGTAACTATAGAAATCCCTCCCTATCAGAGGTTTTACTTTCTGTGGTTTCAGTTACCCATAGTCAACCACAGTTCAAAAATATTAAATAAATACTTTAGGAGGAAGAGAGAAATCACAGTCACACAACTTTTATTACAGTATATTGTTACAATTGTTCTATTTTATTATGAGTTCCTATTGTTAATCTTTTGCTATACCTAATTTATAAATTAAACTTTATCATAACTACATATGTACCAGAAAAAAGAAAATATAATATATAAAGTGTTCATTACTATCTGCAGTTTCAGGAACCCATGGAACATCTTGGAACATATCCCTCACAGATAAGGAAGTTCCACTATAATCACCTTGTTGAGCATTAAATCTCTAAAACCTATTATCTTGCATAGCCAAAATGCTGTACCTCTTGGCCAACATCCCTACATTGCCCCTAGTAATTACCATTCCATTCTCTGCTTTTATCGCTTTGACTACTTTAAACTTCACAATACTGAAGATTATACAATATTTATATTTCTGTGTCTGGGTTTTTGACTTAGTATACTATTCTCCAGGCTATTCCATGTTACTGAAACTGACAGAATTTCCCCCTTTCTAAAGATTAAATAACATTCCAGTGTGTGTGCATATGTGTGTGTGCACATATATACATACACATAAAACACATATTTTCTTTATCCATCCATTCATCCATCAATTGACATTTACGTTGTGTACACACCTTGATAACTATAAATAATGCTGAAATGGACATGAGTGCAGCTATCTCTTTGAGGTCCTAATTTCATTTCCTTTGGCTGTCTAACCAGTAGTTGGATTACTAGATTATAAACCAATTCTATTTTTAACTTCTTTGATGAATTGCCACACTGTTTCCATAGTGACTTTATCAATTTATATTCCCACCAACAGTATACAGAGTTTCCTTTTCTCCACATCTTCACCGATACCTGTTATTTTTCATCTTTCTGGTCATAGCTATCCTAATAGATGTAAGGTGACAGCTCATTGTGGTTTTGATTTGTGTTTCCCTGATGATTAATGATACTGAGCATCTTTTTATATATTTGTTAGCCATTTGTATATCTTCTTTTGAGAAATGTCTAATTAGTCTTTTGCTCATTTATAAGTCAGTTGTTTAATTTTGCTTCTTGATACTGTTGAGTTGTACGAGGTCCTTAAATATTTTGGATCTTGATCCTTTATGAAATGATTTGTAAATATTTTCTCCCATTCTGTTTCACTCTGTTGATTGTTTCCTTTGCTGTCAAGAAGTGTTTCAGTTTGATGCAATCTCATTTGTCCATTTTTGCTTTTTGTCACCTGTACTTTTAGTGTCATACTCAAAAAGTCATTGCCCAGACCAATGCCAAGAAACATTTTCCTTACATTTTCTTCTAGTAGCTTATAGTTTTAAGTATTACTTTTAAGTTTTTGATACCTTTTGAGCTGATTTTTGTATCAGGTATGAGATAAAAGTCTAAACTTTTTATTCTACATATTTTCTTAACATCATTTATTAAAAAGACTAACTTTACTGAATCTTGTGTTATTGTCACTCTTTTCAAAATCAGTTGGCAGTATATGGGTGGTTTTATTTCTGAGATCTGTATTCTGTTCCCTTGGCTTGTATGTCTATTTTTATGACAGTATCATACTATTTGGATTAATGTAGTTTTGTAACATTTTGATAGAAGTGTGATGCTTCTGGCTCTTTTCTTCTTACTAAAAGTTACTTTGGCTATTCAGGGTCTTCTGTGATTCTAAGCATATTGTGGGACTTTTCTTCTATTTCTATAATGAACTTTATAGAAAGTTTAATTCTTCTGATGATAAAGGTCTTATTTCCCTCATGGAAGTTCTTTTCCATTACAGCAATTATTTTTAAACTTTATTTTACTTAAATAATTATCCTATACCTTACTGTCAGTTATTTGCTATTCAAAGCAATACAAATAAGTCTGCTTTCTTTTCCACATGACAAACTCTCAAATATTTGAAAACAGTTGTTAACTTCCATCTTTGCATGCTAAGTCCATGCAATGTCTTCTACAAGGCTCCATATAATATTCACTTTGTCTCCTCATTTTATTTGTGCATTATATATTTCCTATGTAGATTTAAGGTGACAAGCAAAAGGATGAAGCAAATATACCCATCTAAAGGGTTAATGCAGTTACTAAGTTTGAATATTGAATAGACTGCTGAGTTCTGGCAGCCAAGACTAAAAAGAGAATAGGATGATTTTACATAGCCCTCATTATGGAAAAGAGGAAGCATCACACACAAAAAAATGTTCGTGATTCTTTGCCATCTTCATCATCTTTCTCTAAAAACATCAATCTTGTCGTATCTTTCCTATGCTGCCACAAACAGAAATGAATGCAACCCTTCAGATATAGTTTCCAAGAATAAGCTTATGAAAAAGTAAGTTGTTCTTAAATAAAAAGCTGTTTCCTGAGTATTTTTGTGGGCCAAGTATATACAATGTTCTACATATATTATCTGTAATTTCACAACAGCTTTTCAAATTGCTATACATACTTTCATTTCACAAATGAGTAAAGTGGGAAATTAAGTAACTTAAACCCAGGTTACACAATTACAAATTCAAGTCTATCTGTATCCAAATCTTATATTCCCTTCATTAGTCAACAAATTCTCAACTGAAAGAATTAGACAATTTCTGAAGGTGCCTTACTGAAAATCACAAGTGTTTGAGTCAGAGGGAGAATATGGTTGGATGTTTTGGATCTGACATTTTCTTAAGAACCAACACTGGTAACTGTTTTCATCTTCTTCCAGCATCTTAAGGAATCACAGAAACACATGTGAACCGGGGGTGGTTTTGTTTTATACACTGCAGCAGTTACTCATTTTTGGGGGGACATGCTCAACACAAACTGGATTTGGATCCACTGGGCTTTGTTAAACACAGGAGCTTATGCACTAATTCAAATTTGGGTTGGCAGAGTCCAGGTTCAATACAGAGATTTACATCCCTAAAAATGTATGGAAATATATACACAACAGAGCAATGGGGAAATTTTCTCTCCTTGACTGGAGGCCTCTCAAATCAAGAATTTTCTCTCCATTTTCAGAGCTATGGATTTAGATCATCCTTATTATCTCTCCCTGGTAATGCTACAGGGAGCATTACTAACTATGTACCTGTCCTCAAGCCTTTCACCTTAAAATAGTCCGTCCTCCACAGCCTCACAGGAGCACTGTCCTTAAAAATACTTCTATCAGTAACTTTCCTGTTTATGAAAAATTGTCAATTTCCATTGCTCAAAAAAATCATATTAAAATCCTGAAACATGGCACATAAGACAGTTTACATGTATGAATTATTTGGTATTAATTCATCATCCTATTCCCATTTCCCTTCCTTTCTTAGAGCTGACCTTCTCAACATTCCAAACGTGGCTTTTCACAACTCTGTGTGTCTGCATGGCTTGCTTGCTTTTCCTAGAAATTAGCTCCTCTAATTCCTTACTTCTTCCTTCCTTACCTACTCATTCTTTCAGAATCTGCTGGAAAGTTGCCTCCCTATTAAGATTTGTCTGACTTTTGCAATCAAAATTCCTTTTTTTCCATTTCTTTCTACCCCTATTTGACTTCTTTAGAGCAGTAATTATATTCTGTTCAAAAATCTATTTTCAAAGTCTACACAAAGAAAAGTCCTTGGTAAATGTTACACAAAGAAAGTCCTCAATAAATGTTATTGAACAGATGTCCCATCAAGATTGCTAACCTACACCACCAGAAGATGACAGCTACAAACTTTGAAACTGAAATTAAATGTTTTCATCCTGTAAATGAAATTAGTCCAGATCAACTGACAATGGATAATAGCCATCATATATGGAAATAGACAACCTTAAAACTGTATTAGAAGACCATCTAAAATATAGTTCTAGTGATCCATATATAACATCAGAAAGAAGCTTCTAGACTGTGACTTCTATCATAATGCTTATTTGGTTTTTTCTTATGATAAAATTAGTACATGAATTACAATAAAATTAAAATACATAGATTAAAAAAAGAGGACTTTAAAATCACTCATAATCCAACCATTGAGGAAACATTGTTAACATTTTGGCTTATCTTCTTTCATACTGTATTAATCACCTTTTTGTTGCTGGAACAAAATATTTGACACTTACAACTTAAAGAAGGAAAGATTCATTTTGTTTCATGGTTTCAGAAGTTTCATTCCATGGTCATTTGACTCCAAAACAAAAACATCATAGTAGAAGAGCATGGTAGAGGAAAGCTGCCCATTTTCCATGGTTTCCAAAAAGTAGAGTACAGGGAAAGAGCCATCAAACAAGGGGCTGGGGACCAGATTATATTTCCCAAGGTCACACCCTCATAACCCATCCAGACACACCTAGAAGTGTGTTTTACTAATCTCTTAGGTGTCCCTCAAGCCAATAAAGTTGAAAATGGAGACTATCACACACACATACACACACACACACACACACACAGAAAACTGTACCTTTTAAGTTAATATATTTTAAGTATTTTCCATGTAATTGAATTTTATTTTAAACCATGACTATCATCATTCCATTAAGTGTGTTTGTATGCAATAATGAATTGATCTATTCTTGGACGAGACTCCTTTTAATTTTCCAGTGTTATTAGTAGTGACAAAGAATAAATATCCTTACAGCTCCTAATACTTTGTGCCAAAAGACCCCCCAGGAAAATTGTGCTGATTTCCCAAGGAAAAAGTGTCTGTTTCTCTAACACTCTTTTTAACATGAACATTTAAATTATAATTTTTAACTAGAAAATAGCAAAGCTAATCACCTAAATTGCATTTTATACCTTTAAAAAGAGTGTATTTTGGGCTGGTGAGATAGCTCAGTGGCATAAACACCTGCCTGGCAAGCATGAGGTCCTGAGTTTGACTCCGGGTACCCACATAAAGGAAAAAAAGGGCCGGTGATATCGCTCAGCAGCTCAAGCGCTTGCTGGCAAGCGCGAGGTCCTGAGGTCAACTCCCAGTACCCACATTAAAAAAAAAAAAAAAAGAATGTATTTTTAGGAAGGGGAATGAGGGTTAAGTCACCAGTAAAAGATGTAGTCAGAGATAAAACCCACTATCAATCTGGGCCCATGAATATGAATATTCTCTTTGTAAAACAAGTACCTTGTGATGAAGATGGATGCATCAACTTCCTGAATTTAATGGCCCTTGACTCTGAGAATTATTCACTCCCCTGCTTGTGGGTTCCTCCTCACCTGGCTATATTTGGCCTTTTCTAATTTGGATCATAAGTGTTCCCCAAAGGTCTATGTGGTAAAGTCTCGTTCCTTAGCTTTTGATGTTGGGAGGTGGTGGACGCTTTAGGAGATAGGAGATTGTAGGAAGTCTTCAGATCATTGGAGGTGTTTTCTCAAAATTCACTGTGACAGTCTTGTCTCTTTTTCTTTTTCTTTCTCTCTTTCACTTCCCAGCCATGAAGAAAGAAATTTGGCTCTGCTGCACGCTTCCACCATGATGGGTTGCCTTGCCACAGGCCCACAGCAACAGAGTCCATCAATCATGGACTGAAACCTCTCCCTTTAGAAATTTACTATCTTGGGTATTTTGTTACAGTAACAGAAAGCTATCTAACATAAGCCTATAGAAAAAAGAGGGCCTTTGACAACCAAGAACCTGATGCTCAGCAATAGTTCTATCACTTGTTACTCTGATCCATATATCAATCACTTGTGATAATTGTACTAAAATGAGTTTGTCTCCAGGAAATTTATCACCTATGGAAAGAATTTCTAAGAACAAAATTAGAGGTGAAATCCCAGATGGTCTGCAAAGTCACTGACCAACAATCATCTGACCATGTGTGTGTGTGTGTGTGTGTGTGTGTGTGTGTGTGTGTGTCAGCACGTTTGCGTGTGTGTATGTATCCGTGTGTGTTTATGGAATTCTAAAATCTATCCTTGAAAAATCTGTTTTGAGAAGTCTGAGATAGGACCTAGGAATTTTTTTCAAGCTTCCATAGCTGATTCTGATAGAATATAAAGATTGAAAACCAGACTTATGGGCCAGGGATATAGCTCAGTGGCATAGCACCCGCCTGGCAAGTGTGAGGTGCTGAGTTCAATTCCTGGTACCAAAAAAAAAAAAAAAAAAAATCAGAAAACCAGACTTACAGTGTAATCCCTAAGTCCGGACTTTATCCTACAGGTGCTGCCCTATTGGATCATTATATTCTCTCCAAATAAAGGCCTTTATTTTTCTCTATGTCATCTTCAAATAGCAACAAGTAAAACTAAAGATGATAATAACACTCATCAAGTCCTTACTATGGTCAAAGCACTTCTCACAGATTATTCATTCTATCCTCACAACATTCTATGAGTCCTTAAGCTCAGTTTCTTGATCTGAAGAATGGACTGATGACAAGTTCATATAGAAAAAAATAACTATCATCTTAGTAATATTATTTTAATCAGACCTTTACTCTTCATTACGACTGTAGGCCTAGCTCTTATGAGATGCAATATAAAGAGAATGTAGTAGTAAGTGAATCTGATGGATTTTCAAAGCTCTGAGTTTGCAACACAGCTGTATGAGCTGTACCAACCCTAGAGGAATTTGGTCTATATGCTAAAACCTCTGGTTGAAAATCTCACATCTCAGGAAATTTTCTTTCTCTTTTTGTCTTGCCTCATAAATCTTATGAATGCTGAAATCTCTGTGTTGTCTCTGCAGCTTCGGACCACTTCTCTAATGGCCAGAGCCATGACATCATCTCTGAGGGTGGGACTTTGTTGTAGTATTTTCAAAGCAGGCCAAAGCCAGCTGCATTCAGCTGAGAAGGGGAATAGCCCAATCAAGGCTAATACCCAGATATAACTCCAATTCCAAGACAAAGTGCTCATAACATCAGAAATAAAGCAAGAGAGAAAATTCATAAATCCCTCAGATTATGTCCTAATCCAGAAAGGGGTCCCTAGACTCTTGGAAAAATGGTTGTCAGAATGAAAAAGAGGTGTTGGGCAGCAATTCAGCAAGTTGAAAGAGGCAAGGCACAGAGTAGGCCCATCTTGATTTGTTTGATTATAGTGATTCAAAGAGTTTAAAATGGTCCCAAAAATGCTATCTCAGACAATGACCATCATTAGGCCATGTAGAGTGTCCCACTGGTCTTGCCTGTATAGCCACAAAGTATTTTTTATTACTAGGGTGGATTAGGACCACTTCCCACATCCCAGTGTGTAGGTAGAGGATCCTGGGAGCCTGCCTATTATAGTCTTATATACTGAAGGACCAGGACACCCAGAGGTGGAAGGTGGGGGCAATCAACCTGCCATCCTGCAAAACTTATTTATCACCAGGACCAGAGCAGTATGGGAGCAGACCTGCCACATAGCATCCTTAATTAGGCTTGCCTTTGTCCTCACTCTTAAAGATGTCAGGAGACTTAGTAGCAAACAAGCTGGGCGCCGGGAATGCCCAGCACAGTCATGGGGAACACACACCAAGCATGAGGGAGAAGCCATACCTGCAAGAAGCAAAGTATGATGCCCATCACCACCACCCCTACAGCTTCCCTCCCACTGGTTGGCATCAGTGCATGTCAGAAGGCCACCTCTTCTTACACTCCTGGGTCACTCCTTTGTCCTCATATAAGCCCCAAGAAACCTGGGAAGACAAGTGAATACAGCTGAGCCTGAGGAGGGTGAGAAATGGGGAACCAGTTCTGAGCTGCAGAATGATCTACTTTTACAAGTTAGAAAGAACAGTGAAATATCTGCTCCCTGCAGACAGAGATGGGCACAGTAATGAGCTCTGTCAGTGATTACGGGCAGCTGTAAACATCCTTATAAAATCCAGATAATTTTGAGTTTGTTTTTCTGTTTCAACAAAGAAAAATATATATTTGGGGACTTTTTTTCTCTCTGCCTTTCTGGACGTAGCATTAGTTGGCTTCCTCCACAATAAGCCCCCAAATAGAATGAATGTGTGAGAGGTGGGAGCATTGAGGACAGCCCAAAACCTAAATTAGAACCAAGTCCCAAGAAGCAGCAGAATTCTGGGTTTTTCACAAAATCTGCTTTCCAAATCTGGCTCCCAAAGCACTGTTGTTTTGCTAAACTAGCAACAGTTGCCACTAAGAATCTCAGCTGGATCTCACACTCCTCAAACTGGCCTCCTTAGTAATGACTGAAGCTATTTTGAAACCCCCCATTAGCCATCTCTACAGGACTCTTTGATTTTTCTATCACATCTCTCTTCCCGTTTGTCACATTTTTAGCAGACCACAAACCAACTGAGGATAAAAAAAAAAAAAAGCCAGGCAAATGTTGCTTATATTTCACAACTGCCATATGTAAAACACACCAGCCTTTTGCTGAGAAAGATGGGTATTCACCTAAGCCATCATCACAATTTTTTTTTTAATATACCAATACTACAATGTATTACTGTTTGCTGGTTGCTCAATTTTTAGGAGACATAACCGGCACTAAGTTTTAAACAAGCATTAATTCATTTAGTAACTTACTTTCTAATTTCACTTATATTGATTTTGTTTTTGAAACGAAGGACATATCCTCAATTCTATTTTATCTTGATATGTTATGCTTAATACGATAGATATATAATGGACATATAAATTGGCCTTCATATGGCCAACCATAATTATTTCTGATGTGCTTTATATAAAGCAGATCTCTCCAATAGTCTGTTTCTAGAACAGGAGGCAACAATCAAGCAAATAAATCAGATAAATATAGCAATGGTTTAACGTATTTATTGCGGATGTTGCTATTCTTAGCATTTATCGTATTAATACTTTTTAAGCTATCTGGATTTATACTCATAAAACTGGAAATACTTAATAGTTTTAAAAATCTCTTATGTAACTTTAAAATACATTGCAGAAATTTGATGGTGATGACTTTTAAAACCACTGTCAGCAATGAGTATTATTATAATATTAATTGAAGTTTATTCCTTCAATTTAATGTAGTTATAAAGGAAAAAAGCAATGACCAGTCAGACCACAAGAAGAAAAGAAATCACTGCTTGGTAATACTGTTCCATTAGCCACATAAAGATAGGCCAAAAGAACAGTTTTATCTCCTGCCAGAAGCAAACCCTTTGGCCTGCTCACATCCTAATCTAAATTCTGTTCTTAACTATAGATGAGGGTTTCTATTAAAGCTTGAATAATGCATGTACACTGCTTAATGATGCAGCTGAGAACAAATCAGCCCCATTGTACATATGTTTCTGTACTACCAGTTTCTGGTTGATAAAGTGCACCCAGCTCACATGAGTTGCGAAGTTGTACATCCTTGTCCTTCGTGTTTTTTCTACTTTCTTGTGGCTTAATTTATTTATATTATGTGGACAGAGCCATGCCTTTTTCATGATTGCTTTCCTCAGTACCTTGCATAGCGTTTTGTGCCTAGCAGGTCTCCATAGATATTGACTAAACATTTAATGAATTATTCATCTTCTATGTTAACCAAAGGAGCTAACTCATTGCTAAATTTGTTTAGTAAATGATGTTTTTCTAGCTGGTATCACAGGTCTAAAAATCTCAGAATATTGTATTTTCAATAGGCAGTACACTAGGGACAGTATTATGAATCAATTAGATATATTTCATATTGCAAATTAAGTTACCTGATTTCTAACATGTCCTCTGTCCTCAAAGAATAATACACTTATCTTCTTGAATATTTTGGCAGAAATTGGTCTGACTGGCATTGAAGACTGTTCTCTGACTGTAAAGAATTAATCTATCTTAGCATCTACTCTATATTCCAGCCCAAGAGCATAAGGGCCCTACTTGTGTTTGCTCTATATTATACAGAAGTGTTACAGATTTTACTGCATTTATGCGAACATGAAATTGTGTACACATGTGTCTAAATTAGTAAATATCTTCTTAAAATTGCTATGAAGCTTTGGGAAAGGGTGGGTGGGAATAAAACTGTGGGAAAATTATTAAAACATGTATATCAACCTGTCTTTACATTACCATCGTATTGAAATTTAAGCTTGAAATCCATTTCCTTAGTCTCCTGAGGGTTATACTTGGGTGCAAAAGAAGTATTAATTTCATACCCTGGCTCAAAAGTTTTATAGATCTGGAACATAATGTAAATTATAAATATGTCAAAATGTGAGGAAATGGCAGAAATGGGTACAGGCCATTATCAATACTACATTCCAGCAGCAAAACTACATTAAAATTTAGCAGTGAGTTAGCTCCTTTGGTTAATATAGAAGATGAATAATCCATTAAATGTTTAGTTAATATCTATGGGGACCTGCTAGGCACAAAACGCTATGCAAGGCACTGAGGAAAGCAATCATGAAAAAGGCATGGCTCTGTCCACATAATATAAATGGAAAGAATATAAAACCAACCTATTTTGGAATTTCTTAAATATGCTGCTTTACTGAACCATGGGATCATAAACCAGGAGAAGTTTTTTAAACGTGGCAAACTGAATGTACCACATTTTATGGTCATACAAACAATTTTCTACTGTCATGTTTATTATCTTATAAAATTAGCTCAGAAGATTTTATTCATGATAGATTTTATATGGCATATACTTTTTTTAACTTCTAAAGATCTATCAGTATTCAGTAACAACTGAGAAAAAAGAAATGTTCCAGTATGCTAACTATCCTCAATATTTCCTCTGACTTGAGCACACAGCATTATAAAAAAGTAAGCTGTTTATTTAGTTTCTCGATGTCTAGGGTTGGTAATGTAGCTGGACCATTTATGAAGCTCTAAAATACTCAGATGCACTGAAAATACTCTCAGATTACACATTTTAAAGTAAGCATCTAGAATGTTCTCTTTAATTGGCACTTTTGATTCCATTCTTCATGCTGAGGTGGGCACAGAGCCCTTTGCTACAGAACTAGAAGTAATTGAGTTTCAGCCCATTTGTTTAGAAATTGATTTTACAATGGGGTGTCAGGAGTACCTAAGAATGCATTATTTCCCAGTGCTATGAAGCCAGTGTTATCAGGGCACAAAGTGGTGCTTATATTCATTAATAATATTCATTGCCTCAGCATGTTCGGGTCTCTTAGATGTTGACATTTAGAGATTAAATATCTCCTTCTGGATTTTGCCATTTTGTCTTATGGGTTCAGGAAAGCAAGGTACCTTGGGCTATCTCTGAAGCCTACAGTTCTGGCAGGGCCTAATTTGAAAGGTCAGCTCCTCAACATGATAGAAGAGGAAGGGGGACCAGCCACATCTACAGTGTGGAGAATATCTACTCATGTCCACATTGGAATTGGTACGGCAGTGGAAATCCAGGCAGCTTGATATTGGCTAGGCTATGGGACCATGGTTCTAGAAGTATAGCCTTGAAGGATAGGATTCATGCAGCAGTTCCTGACACAGGGAACGTGGCCAGTCTCATAAGGAGGAGCCTTGTGGCAACTAGTAGGGAGGTAGTCCAGTTTTAAGCAAAGTAAAATGAGACAGAATTCAATTCTTAAGGACTGGGTGTGGAAGATAAAAGATGGGGCAGACCTCAACTTTCTACATATGCAGGTACCTTAGGGCTCACATCAGCATATCAGAATTAGGGTTTGTGACTACTCTAAGTCCCACTGAGCTGGTATGGTTGAAGCTGGTGCCCCAGGCTCAAAAATTCCACTGCATCAATCTTGTGAAGTGTAGACTGTAGAGTAGAGGTTGAGGAAAGCAGAACTTAATGTGCACACTCCAGCAGGGGCCCCTGTGGAGCCAACACAACAGGACTTCATGCTCTGCCTAAGGCCTCCCACAACACCAGGACACCACATCAGGATTTAGCAGCCCAAAGAGATGGAGTCTAGGAAAGAATTTCTGCTTTACATGCAGGGCAATGACTAATAAATGAGGAAGCTGAAAAAAGCTTGTAAGAGCAGAAAGGGTGAAAGGAAAAGGAAAGTAAGCATAGATCGAGGCCGAGAAGTCAGCTAGTGCAGAGTCAGGATGGCACTGTGGTCAGATGGAGCCAAAGGCAGGACAGAGATCAGGTAAGGTAGGATGTCCAGGCACTGTATAAAAGCAGATAACATGACTTGTTCATCACATAGCAACTGTAGGTATTTTGAGAACGAAGGAAAGGAGGGAGAGAAGGAGAGGGAGGAAAGGAAGGATGGAAGGAAGGAGATCATTAAGTGAATAAAAAAATAAAAGGTTGAGCTAGAAGTCAGTGTATATTGGCTGGAATTAGCAATATTAGGTTCTGTCCTAACCCTGGAACTAACTAAATGCTGGACTTCGGGTAAAAGTTACTTAATATCTTTAGAACATACATAGTTTCTTTCCTCTGTAAAAGGATTATGTAGGCTAGATTATCTAAACAACCAAAACAAAAAAATATTACTTCAACAAAATTTTTGAATGCCTATTTTCAAACAGTTTTGAAGAACCTGAGGTAAAGTTCATGATAATCAGGAAAGAAAAGAGTTCTGATTCTTAAAGCATGCCCTTTGGTCTTTGACTAGTTGTGTAAACTCTGCTAAATGTGGGTGTTCTTAGACCACATGTTAATTAAAACTTTGAGAGGCCTATATCTCTTTGAGACACAACAAAGACGACCAACTTGCTGCATGTAGACTTCGGTAATTCAAAGCATGAAAGTCCTAATGCGTTTCACCTTCTCCTTAGACATTTCTGTTGTACAGAAAATGTGAGCGAGCAAGCAGTTATTGGGTACCTAGCACCCAATGAGGACTTCCAGATATATAATCTCATTTAACCTTCAAAAAGGTGGCTCAGATATTTTCTTCATTTTACAAGAAAGAAATTGAGATAAGACACAGGTAAAAGGGATTTTCACGGTCACTTCAACTCCAGACAGTTTGAGTCCAAGGCTAGAATTCTTTCTGACACATTATAGCACATCTTCACATTAACTTCTTGTTACTAGCATAATGGATAAACATTCTCAAATAGTAGGTTTTTCGTGAAAGCTAATCTTCAATATAAAAACATTTGGCAGAAAATGTGCATGTTGAGGCTGGCATCCTACAGGTGGATTCCTACACTCAAATGGAGTGTGATGGGGGTGAGAAATCAAGACAATTTATCCTTTATACATTCACTATATAGTTTATTTAAGTAACTATATAAGCAATGGGCCTCAATTTAAATTGCTTTAGTATTTCTAGCTATGCATCATTACAACCTCTGTAACTCAGTCATGAGGCATTCTAGGGCTTCAGTAGGCTGATACAGATATGAAGGGGAGCCAAGAATAGTAGGAGTTGAACCTAAGAGAGTAAGTTGAGCTTTAGGACAGGTTCTCAAATCATAAAGTCTTAGAAGGAAGAATGAAATTTAGGTGCAACCTGGGAAAATCTCATAGCCCAAGAGATCCAAGCCATTGGAGGGTGGAGGACCAAGAGCATGGCCATGGCAATGTCAAAACTGGTAGAAGGTGGATGATGGAAGCTACATGTCTCAGGAGGCCCATCTGGCATAAATAAGGACTCCAGACCATGGCAAGGTTCAGTCTGTGGGAAGCCTATTTAGGGCTAAAAATAGAAATTGAAACCCAAACAAGTCAGTTGAGGTTTTAAGATAGGGCTTCAGTCTCAATGGAGAAACAGGACAGAACAGTAGCAAGCTAAGGCCAAGCTTTGGTTTTATTGTCATACAGATTAAAACAAAAGTTCAGAAAAAGACCGAAGTTTTATAAACAATGGGAGAAGAGAGGTCTACCTCAGGCACTGGACTTGGTGAAGCAAGGATTCTAGACCATCCAGCAGGGGCAGGGATAATGATCAAATTTTCTAATATACTCCAACAAGTTTGTTTAGAATTGACTATAGAACTAAGATGTCCTGACCCTATAGATGAAGACTTTCAGTATTTGCAGCTGTATCTGGTCAGGCAGGGACTGACACATCACAACATGGTTTAATTTCATTTGCATCCAATTTATAACCAAGTGAGTAATTTATCAATTGCACTGTATCTCAGGTATGGTAAAGTCCTGAAAGAATTGCATTCATATTCTTTTGTCATTATAATAGTCAGTATTAATTGGATCATTATAGATCTTTATACTCTTTCATTAACATTATTACCATTGTAATGAAACCTAGTAAAACTGCAATGCTCTTCTACCAACATGTTCTTGAATTCCTTTGTCCACATAAGGGCAAAACCTAGTAACAAAATAATAAAACTGTAATATTATATCTATGGATTAATAAAATGGGTTTTGGTTTTCACCATAATAGCAACACAAAAACCCTCAATCAAAATTTTCTCTTGACTGTACGATGTTGCAATAGGTTCCTGTAATTGTTTGCAAAAGCTTTACAGGTTCATGTTAATTTATGTTCAATCGTTCATATTAATGTCAACTCAGTCGTGCAACTAAAATAATCCCTTTCAGCTTTTGAAATAGAGTTAAACTGTGGCTCACCCACAGCCTTACAACAAAGAACCTCAGAGAAAATATACAAAGAAATCAAGTACAGGAATTTTTTAGATATTTTTAAATACTCTGTCAAATCCACTCAGGGGAAAACCAGAGTGAAAGTATTATTTGTAACATACTTGTTGCCAAAAGAAAGTTAATGTTTGCTAGTGCTCTAAAGCTATCCAGTTGTTTCTTTGAATGTTGAGAAGATCCCCATCTGCAAACAAACAATTGGCACATTCCTGGACCCTGAACAGCTTATCTCATCACTCATTGCACACCTCATCTATGATTAGAGGTGCGACTGTGACTGCTTTTTTATACATAAATTAGCCAGAACCAGAAAAGCCATGCAGGAGTTTCGGTGTCTGATTGCTCACAGAGAAATGATCAGTCATCCTTAAATAGTTGGTCTAACTACTTTTAACTCTTGGCATACTTGCTGACAGAATTTTGGTGTTCCCTGAATAGAATTTTTTTCTGAAAACCACTATGCCATGTGAAAACACAGATGATTAGGCCATTTTGAGGGACACAGCGACACTCAAGAGCCAAATTAGCCCCAATCAGGCCTTGGATCTGCATCTGTTCCTGGAATAACTTCCCTACTACACCTAGCAGCTTTCTTACTTTTTTTTATATGTACAAATTCAGAAGGTCCCGTTCATGACCTTTGTGCTGAGGAACAGAACTAACTTCTTCATTATGGCTTATCTATCAGTTTTTTAATGAATAAGTAGTAATGCTTCATAGTCATTCTTCATGGATGATACTATTTGAAAAGTATTTCTTCTATAGCAACACAGCTTCAGAGACTGGAAATACAAAGATGAACAAGACAAGGCATCTAATCCTCACAGAGACTGCCAAAGGCAGGGCTGGAGGGTGTGAACTTCTCAATGAGAATCCTGGTTCTACCATTTCCTAGCTGTGTAATCATACAGAAGTGACTTTATCACCCTGCACTCAGTTTCTCCTCCTGTAAAATGGCATAGTATTTATATGACCTGTCCTATGGGATGTTGGAGGCCAGTGCATGTAAAATACTCAGCACAGTGTCTGGCTTAGCACAGCAAATTCATTGTTCAATATGCTAGCTATCAGCATAGTGGAGTTCACACTCTTATGGGAAGACAGATCATAGCATATAACCCAAATATAGTACAGCAAAGGCCTTTAATGGAGCTATGAACAAAATGCAATAGGAGCTCTGATGAGAAAGGGTGTCAGTGAATTTGTGTACAGTTTTATTGAGTTTTCTCAGAAGTGGTAATCATGGCTGACAGAGAAGATGGTTGTCTCAAAAGAGATGACCTCTGAGCTGGGATTTAAAGACTGAATTCACCAATGGGACGAACGTGTTTGTCCAGTAATAATTCTAATGAGCATGAGCAGCTGGCACAAGTGAAAGCCTAGCAGTAAATAAGTAGATGACTTGTTCAGACCAGCGAATGGTGTGGAGATGCTGCCGGAATGGCAGGTAAGGGCTAACTGTGACCATCGTGACAACAACAGAGAACAACGTGATCAAATCTATGGTTTACAGAAATAACTCAGCTACATCCTGGAGAATAAAATACATAAAAGAGAGACTGCAAGCAGGGAGTCTGTTATGAAACTATTATGGCAGCCTGAACTGGGGCAGTGGCCATGAGAATAGACAGATGAAGACAGAGTTAACAGGGACTTGGGGGGAATAGAAAGCACTTAGTAATCAACTGTATGCAGTAGGGGAGGAAGGATGTGGGGATGACTCCATATTATAGCTGAAATAAGAAAAACAGGAAAATAAGCAAGTTTGGGGAGAAAGATAATAAATTAAGCTCTATAAATATTAAGTTTAAGTTTCTGCAGGAAAAAAATCAAGTGGGAAGTTTAAAGTACAATTCCAGAATTGTACTGGAAGACAGACACATCCAGGATGATGGAGGAAAGGGAAGGTAAAAAAAAGGGAAGTGGCACTTTAAAAAGCAATCCTTGCATATCTGCACAGCCCAGCTTGTTCTATGACATAGAAACAGAATTGGTCAGATACCTCTCCAAAATAGCTCCTCCATACCACAAAACTGGTTCACCTACTGTACCTAGCATGCCTCGTGAATTTTCTTTCCTTTATTTCATATATATTCCCTATGTGCCAGGTTCTGTTCAAGATTTAAGAGATACAGACATGAAAACTCAAAACCTGCCATTAGGAAGACAGTAATCAATGAATCAAATAAATATAAAATTCAATATTAAGTAAATAAATGCAATAAGGAAAAAATAAAGCAGGTAAGAAATTGGAAGAGGGGGGCAATATTTGAAATCAGGTGGTAGTACTACCCTAATCACCAGCTCAAAAAATTTATGTCACAAAGATGTTACACATCTTTGATGAAGTAATATTTTGAATGAAGACCTAACCTGATAGAGAAGAATGTTTCAGGCAGCAAGAAAAGCAACTACAAATCTGGGACAGGAACTACACTGGCATAGTTGAGAAACAGCAAGGCAACCAGCTTGGTTAGAATGGACATAATAGTCATACAGTGTCTTATGACAGTTCTATACTATTGTCTTGTATTGTTGACTAATAGCATTTTAAAATTTTTCATGGATTTATATCCTATATTCTCAACTCTGTATAAGCCTATTGAGGACAAGGTCTATGTGTAAAGTTCATGGGACACAGTACCTAGGACATAGTAAGTGCTCTTCTCCATTTGTTTATCTATAATTGTGAATTAGGATCTCTAGCCCTGCCTTGTTGCACTCTCAAACACTTCTGGGCTAATCCCAGATGCTGCTTACCATCTGGCAAGCCACTCGGGTGCTGTTTTTGTTGTGGTCAGTAAGAAATCCAGGCTATGCCCTAGAGCAACAGAGAAAAGCCAAACAGAGAGATCTACCCTTGCTGTTTGCAAACCTAATGGTTTTCCTTAGACTCTAATTCTGAATACTGAAATATGAGGTAATCCTGCACATGCTCAGAGAAGCTGTTTGCTTTGCCACGATTCTATACTTAAACATTATAATAATATTATTATTATCCCACAGGGGTGTCATGAGGATTAATGGGACATTTTCAAATCACTTTGAGCTACTCCACTGGGGGCACTAAATAAATGGTATTTGTTCTTCCTCTGAAGTGCCATTTTTGACATTGATTTGTTGTGATGGGTTCTGCTGTCCAACAGGGCTGGAATGCACCCACCAACTCATTTCCTACAAACAATAGAGTAGCCTTTAGAAGGCAGTGGTTTTGTGTTAAAATAAATATGAATTGAAGTGAACTAGTCAGCAATCAGAAGCAAATAGACTGCTGTTTGAAATCTAGCATTTATTAAGTACTCACAGTGATCAACATAAGAGTTTCACAGTGTGATACAGTAAAGCAAACATTAGATTTGGATGTGGTCCAAGATTTTAGGCCCAGCTCTGCTACTAAATAGCTATACAAACTGAACAAATTGCTAAACTTCTCTGGGTCTCAAATATAAAGTGAAGGCTGTCCTAAGAAGCTCATAATCAAAGTCTTCCAGAGAAGAGAAATACATAATAAGAATGGAAATATTCATTTCTGGAGGAGCGATACTTCATAGCAGGGAGAAGCTCCTGACCATCCATCATAGGACCATCCTCTGCTCTGATCTTCCTTGCCATTGATTAATATTAATTTCAGTACTAATTCCTGCAAAGAGAGGAATAAATCACCTTCTAAGTTAGACACAGATGTGCATGAAACATTTGGTTTTTAAAAATAGGGTCTCTGCCTTTCTATGAGCTATCCTTGCAACAAGCATCTGTCTCATTCTTGGATTTAAATATATTATTGATTGATTGTACCTCTATCCTAATTGCCAGCTCAAATATATATATATATATATAAAGTATATATATATACTTTATATATATATATAAAGTAATGAGGTGATGCCACACAATGCATTGTTCTGGAGTTTGTGAGAGTGTTTTACACTGTTGCCCAGTTTTACATCTCCAACATGTTACTGCCTGCAGTGCCCAGGACTGAGCTGGATATGAGGTACAAGACAAAGAAATAGTAAAGAACATGCGTACTTTTTGTGACCAGAAAAGCCATTTGGGGGATACTGAATAATGAACTACAGTATACTGTGACCTCAGTTTCTCTTCACATCACATCCCAGGAATCCTAGTAGGGTCCTGGGCTCAAAAAGAAGAAATTCTGTCCCTCCAGAGCAGATAAAAATGCAAAAACTCACTTGGGGAATTCAACTCAACAAATATATACTGAGTTGCCACTATTTCTAAGGCACATTGATGGTTGATAGGAGTAGAAATTGGTAAGATCTATTTTCTACCCTAGGGAGCCTCATGGTTGAGAGTGGTGGTATGAAGTAATGATCATGAATCACTTCTACTTCCAAGTGAATCGTCAGCTCATTTTGGATGGAGTTTTCTAGACAATAGTTCCCCTGTAAATGATTTGAATGATACAGTAGGTGACAGATTTTTGTAAGCCTAAGGCTCACTAACATTGGGTTGCTGCTAAAATTTCTGAAAACAGAAATTTGGAGAAACATTTTTAAGTTCAAGGGAGATAAGTGTAAGTACCAAGCTACAGAGACACGAGTAGCACAATGTTCTCCCACTTTAGCAACTGGAATGTGGCAAATTCCCAGCCACGGGCCATGACAGCATCCTAAGTAGAATCTAGGTATAGGCCCTGCTTCTGTCCTTCCCATGACAGATGTCAGTCACACAGCTGAGCTTTCTAATCCCAGAAACTAAACATGAATTCCCTTTTCCATTTTCCTCACATTTTCCACCGACAGAAAATCTCAGTGTACTACAAAGGCCAGGCTGCCCTAACAGAAACTTGGTCCTTGAATCGGCCTGGTGTGAATTATTCACTACAGAAGCAAGGCGCCTGAGTGCCAACGATGCACTTCTTTCAGACTCCGGAGGAGGAAACTCATCAGCACCCATTACTCTGTTCAGCTTCTCATCCAAGCACAACTATTTACAACACCCACTCCTGGGGGCCTGGCGAACCTCTCCCCTCAAGTGAGCTCGGGGTCTTCCCACCCAGGGCGTGCACCTGGCCTACATTCTCTCCCCACACGACGCTGGGGGCCGGCCTGGGCACCTCGTGATCCTCCTTACTCTCTTTCCTCCTCTTTGGCCTTCTGCTGCTTGGGCTGTACAGAACCTGCCTCCCCCAAGGAGCCTAGGTGGGGCAGGCAGGCCGAGGAGACCTGACCTCCCGGGCAGAGGTGTGGTTCCGGCGCAGGTGATTGGGACGTGGCCAGCGTGCCCCGGGCAGGAAGAGATGGGCGCTAACCAGAAGCCCGCCGAACCCAGAGGCTGGGGCCGCGGGCCAGCTCTGCTGGGTAGGGGGTCCTGGGGGCCGAGAGGTGCAGAACGGGTTGCTTCGGTGACACCCAGCTGCTAGGAGGGAGGCCGTGAGGGGCAGACCCCCGGCTCCCCCGGGAAGCAGGCGTGCGCCCGCGCGGTGGGCGGGAATCATGGGGGACGCGGAGGGGCGGGCGCGCGCCCCGCGGAAGGGCGGAGGCGGAGGAGGCAGCGGAGGCGTCTCTGCCGCGCGGTCCCGCGCACCGCGCCAGACCCGGACCGAGCTCAGCGGCGGCTGCAGCAACAGGCGGCGGGCTGGGCTCTGAGGCGGAGGCGGCGAAGGGGCGGGAGCGCCGGCAGGAGCGACTGGGTCCCGCCGCCCGCGCCCCGCCGCATGGACGAGCACCTCAGCCTCCTGCGCTCGCCGCCGCAGCCCTCCGCCTGCCACCGCGCCCACCCGCCCCAGGACTCCGCAAGCGGCGGGGGCGGCTGCGCCCACACACTGGTGAACCCCGGCTACGCCAAGCCCGCAGCAGGCCCCGAGGCGCCGCCCGACATGACCGTGGTGCCCGGGGACCACCTGCTGGAGCCGGAGGTGGCGGACGGCGGCGGGGGCCCGCCTCGGGGCGGCGGGGGCTGCGACCGCTACGAGCCGCTGCAGCCCGCGCTCCCGGCCGCCGGCGAGCAGGACTGCTGCGGGGAGCGCGTAGTCATCAACATCTCGGGGCTGCGCTTCGAGACGCAGCTCAAGACCCTCTGCCAGTTCCCGGAGACGCTGCTGGGCGACCCCAAGCGGCGCATGCGGTACTTCGACCCTCTCCGCAACGAGTACTTCTTCGACCGCAACCGGCCCAGCTTCGACGCCATCCTTTACTACTACCAGTCCGGGGGCCGCATCCGCCGGCCGGTCAACGTGCCCATCGACATCTTCTCGGAGGAGATCCGCTTCTACCAGCTGGGCGAGGAGGCCATGGAGAAGTTCCGCGAGGACGAGGGCTTCCTGCGGGAGGAGGAGCGGCCCCTGCCCCGCCGCGACTTCCAGCGCCAGGTGTGGCTGCTGTTCGAGTACCCCGAGAGCTCCGGGCCGGCCCGGGGCATCGCCATCGTGTCCGTGCTGGTCATCCTCATCTCCATCGTCATCTTCTGCCTGGAGACACTGCCCGAGTTCCGCGACGAGAAGGACTACCCAGCCTCGCCGTCGCAGGACGCCTTCGAGGCGGCCAGCAACAATACGTCGGGGCCCTCCGGGGGAGCCTCCAGCTTCTCGGATCCCTTCTTCGTGGTGGAGACCCTGTGCATCATCTGGTTCTCTTTTGAGCTGCTGGTGCGTTTCTTCGCTTGCCCCAGCAAAGCCACCTTCTCACGAAATATCATGAACCTAATAGACATTGTGGCCATTATCCCTTATTTTATCACTCTGGGCACCGAGCTGGCTGAGCGACAGGGCAACGGACAGCAGGCCATGTCCCTAGCCATCCTGAGGGTCATCCGCCTGGTGAGGGTCTTCCGCATCTTCAAGCTCTCCCGTCACTCCAAGGGGCTGCAGATCCTGGGGCAAACGCTGAAAGCTTCCATGCGGGAGTTGGGCTTGCTCATCTTTTTCCTCTTTATTGGAGTTATCCTTTTCTCCAGTGCGGTCTACTTTGCGGAGGCCGACGACCCCACTTCGGGTTTTAGCAGTATCCCGGATGCCTTTTGGTGGGCAGTGGTTACCATGACAACAGTTGGTTATGGTGATATGCACCCAGTGACCATTGGGGGCAAGATTGTGGGCTCTCTTTGTGCCATCGCGGGTGTCTTGACCATTGCATTGCCAGTTCCTGTGATTGTTTCCAACTTCAATTACTTCTACCACCGGGAGACCGAAGGGGAAGAGCAAGCCCAGTACATGCACGTGGGAAGTTGCCAGCACCTCTCCTCCTCAGCAGAGGAGCTCCGAAAAGCACGGAGTAACTCGACTCTGAGTAAGTCGGAGTACATGGTGATCGAAGAGGGGGGTATGAATCACAGCGCTTTCCCCCAGACCCCTTTCAAAACGGGCAACTCCACTGCCACCTGCACCACGAACAATAATCCCAATTCCTGTGTGAACATCAAAAAGATTTTCACCGATGTTTAATATATGACACGAGTGACATACTCTGCACAGTATTACCTGAAATGTGTCCCCTGGTCTGTGTATGCCCTTATTTTATACATTCCAGACCATTCATCGAGGAAAGGACATGAAGAAGTGGGAAGGACACTTTGTTCTCCCTCTCCCTAGTGCTTCATACTGAAACAGGTGCCTGTTTTGCAAGTGGGCTGCATTCTCTCAGCTCTCCTTTTTTTCACCCGTCTTAATTTTGTGAACAAAAAATTTACATTAAACTTGATTTCTAGCACACGCTGTATTTTTTTTTTTAAGTACATCCTGGGAGGAAATGAAACTAAAGAACAGTTAGGCTTCAGAGTAACTGTTTAACCTCAAAATTAAAAGGTAGTTCTTTACTAAGTAAAGCGAGCAAATACTTAAATGATTCCTTAGTTTGGTGGATAGTGTAACATTTTATTGAGTATTTAGTTCAATTGCCTACTCTTGATATGTGGATGGAAAGTCAACTAAAACAGTGACATAAACCCACCATGTGTTTATTTGGTTTTTTACTGGAGTTTCTGTTTCAGTCCTCCCCTTCCGGAATCTTAAGGGTCTCAACAGCTTTGAACAAAGGGAAATACCCAAAACATCCAGATCTGACTAACAATTTGGGGCTTCCTAAGCATTTTGCAAGTATTAGACTAAACGATTCCAGTCAAGTTCTGTGCATATGTCCCAGCTAACATCTATCAAAGTCTAGAAACAGATGTTTTCAGTGCTGCAGAGAGAAACAAAAAAAATCCCTAATGCATCTGAGATAAGCTTCTGCAGTATCACAAGAAGATTAAAGTGGCAGACACCCCTTCTAGCGGAAGTTACTAATTCGGACCTGACTGATGCAGTTCCCATAGCAACCCATGTTTCCTGGGAAACCCGAAAAAGGTTGTCATGGCATCACTTGCTCCCTAGCCCCATCCCAGCCCTTGCTGTTTCCATGGTAACCTTTCCAGATGATTCCTACTTACATGATTTCATAAGGAGAACTACTATTTGAATAAACCGCACAAATAAAG
Source organism: Erethizon dorsatum (assembly GCA_028451465.1). Lineage (NCBI taxonomy): Eukaryota > Metazoa > Chordata > Mammalia > Rodentia > Erethizontidae > Erethizon > Erethizon dorsatum. The sequence goes on from CM051829.1 coordinate 84,970,166, forward strand.
TTAAGTGTGAGAATCTAAGGAGGTGAAAGGAGTTGTAAAATGCATTTTTTCCTGTGGACATCATTGATGCTATCCCATAATGGCTGAACTGACAAGGAAACTACAATCTTTGGAATGTTATATGTAAACCACAATAAAGCATGATGTGAATTAAATGCAGGTTGTTAGGCAATAATTTTAAAAGACGCTCTCTACAGTTTTCTTTCTCCAAGAAGTGATAAGTCAACAAAACCCAATGTAAAAGTGTCCTGTACATAAGCAAATGAGAAATTCAGTGTACCAGAAATCTTACTAGAAGGGACCTTCAGACTTCCTTGTGAAAACAAAATGCAGCTCCTGCAAAAAGACTGTCACCACTACAGCAGTTGAAAAGCAAAATAAACAAATATGTGAAGGATGCTCATTTTTAACTGAGGGAATTACAATCAATGAAAAGGCGGATCAGGAAGTAACCAGATCTTGAAGGAACACCTACAAGTTTCAGCTATATCTAAGGGTCGCCAGCGGACAGAGAGATTCAGGTGAGCACTATGTAGTATACTGAGTTTTGTACATGGACCCAGATTTGTATCTAGATTGATAATGCTTACAAAACCAATAGTTTTATATTAATTTTATGTCAAGTGTCTTTCCTTGAAGTTCATTTACATCTTTCCCATTTTTCCATGTTGCCAAGTATCCTTTGGTTTCCAGTGTTTATTGCAAAATAGGATGAAAAAGTTATTTTTCTTCAGAATAACTTTCACCCAAGCTGAACTGAAGATTATTCCACTACTTTTACCAACCCACTAGGTTTTTGAACAACCTGTTTCCCTTTAAAAAAGAATATAAGGCAGACTCTAAAGTTGTTAGATTAACAGTCCAATTTTAATTTGCATAATTATTCAGTAGTAAGCAGAAGTACTATTCTTTGAAACAATTAGTTAAATTTGAAGTAAAAGCTAATCGTTTTGTTTTACATATATAAATTACGCATACACAATTGCTTTTTGACTTTGATAACATAACTATTCTAGAGTAAATTAGAGTAAACCTTATTTTTAAGCTCATAACATATTTTCAGAAGCCTACATACAGTATTATTTGTGCTTTTGAGAAAGTGGGTAATAATGATTGATACCATAGGAAGGGGAAGAGGAGGAAAACAAAACAAAACAAAACAAGGCAAGAAATCTGTATGTACCTGGTCATAGAGTTGTTTGCTTCTATCTATGTGTACCTGAACAGGATTCCTTTATCTAATTTCCTTTGCTTTTTGTTTGAGTTACTTTTAACATTGATACACATTTTTACCTAACATTTGGTATTCTTAGAGACCAAATATTCTTTATATGATCCATTTTGATAATATTAAATATACTATGGCAATCATATAAAAATAGATTTTGTGTCTATCCTTAAAAAATCTTAACATAAAGGTGAACAAAGAACAGTGACAATTTTATTCACATGTGTTCAGAAGATGTAGAAAGCTTGATTAATTCCATAAGTAAATGGTAGTGATAGCCTAATTTTTATGAGGACATAAAAAGTAGAACAGTAGTTTGAAAGGGGCCTTTTTTCCCTTATCTACAGATATAGCACAGGTTTTGAGTCATAACTTTGAGGTAATATAACTGTTCCTAGTCGCCATATTGGAAGCTTCATAAAGGTTATAGGTTCTGTGTCTTGATTGTTTAGATGCTTCATGTTTTGAATACTAGTGTCTAGCATAGAAGGTAGCAGCACCTTGTGTGTTTATTGACGGAATGCCTGTTATGTTGCATCACTATTACTTCCAGGCTTTTAATGAGATGGTAAAAAGGGTAAGCTCCACAGTCATATTGCCAGAGGTTGAATCCCGACTCTGCGGTATGACCTTGAGCAAATTATATAACCTCTCTGTTCTTCAGTTTCCTTATTTGTAAAATGAGGATAATGAGTATTACTTCATATGTTTATTACAAATATTAAATGTTAATACAAGTAGAACTCTTAGGAAAAATGATTGCATGACATTACATTATTTTATGATCATTATAAGCATGTATAATTAATAAAAGTGTTGTGAATAGGAAATACATAAATAATGTTTTCCTATTTCCTTTCTATGATAATAATAATTACCATGTATTAAAGGTCAGCTATGTCCTGGACACTTGTCAATTCTCCAAGGTAAGTGCTATTAACTTCATTTTAGGAGGATAAAAATAGCTCAGGTTAAGTGATTTTCTGTGATTTCACAGCACTGATTACAAGCCAGGTCATGTTGGCTCAAAACCCATGTTTCTTTTATTGGGCGACTTGAGAGATAAAATAAATCCTTGTGCTTTTATGTTTAACTTCAGCCCAGGTTTCTAATTAATAAGTTTGTGTAAGAACCATATACCTATATTCCCAGAAACCTATTTTATTAAGTGTACTGAAAATTACCCATTTTTTGATAATCAGGTATTTTTTAACCAGGAGGATAAAATGTTATTTAAATCAGATAAAGAGATTGACTTTTCTGGTAATTTATATGCTTGATTTATCTGGATTTAATCTTAGAAAGCATAATCAGCCACACTAGTGATAACTGCTTGGAGAGTGCTTATTTTTCAGTTAGAGATTTATTTCTGTTTTATGTGTTTTAATCAAAAATATATGATAGTATTATGCAAATGATTGCTTTTCCACCTCCTTATAGTTTGTTTAGGTTGCTGAAGAACCATGCCAGAAAGCAGTGTAAACATTTGACTCTCCCTTATTAAAAAGGAAGAAATTTCTAACAGCAGCAGGATTGAAAGCAAGAGATTGCTAGTTCATTGAAATTTGTGATGCTGTGGACTTACCCAGCCACTCAATGGATTTTGTGTGTGTGTGTGTGTGTGGGTACCAGGAATCAAACTCAGGACCTTGCGCTTGCCAGGCAGGCACCACGCCACTGAGCTATATCCCTGGCCCACTCCATGGATCTTTAAGAGAACCTGTCTTCAACAGATCCTTAGAATGTAATTTTGTCATACATACACCTGTGGCTCCTTATCTTATTAGTGGTTTGTACCACTAATTTCTGGTATTTTGTTGTAGCAATTTTATATATACTAATGAAATCATTTGTTTTTTATACACCCCAAAGAGAATGGTTGATAATCTTTGAGAGAATGTAAATCAGAGGAGTCAGAAGAGGGGAAAGGAAGCCATATAGAACCCAAACTTTTTATTTTTCTTCTTTTTGTACCAGGTGTGTTTTTCCTTACATTTCAAAATTTACACCATCAGTCATCCAATGGATTAAAGAAGAGATCTGGAAAAGAGGCTCCATCATTTTCTTTAAAGCCATATTGTTGTTGTTGTAAACTAAATAGTGCAGAATAGTTACTCTACCCTGAAAAAGAAAGTCTGGGGTTCTGTTTTTTAGTAATATAGCAATTAAATGAACAAAAACTAGTGTTTCATCATATTTGAAGACTGTTATGAATAATTCTAAGCTCACACCCAGCTATACTGTCATAGCAAAAAAGTTTTGGGAATTTCCACTAAGATCACCACCAACTTTTTAGTGTGAAAGTTAGCATTGCACCTATCATTCTCTCTCACTTGTGTTTTTATACAACTCTCTTGATTAATCCTCCAGCTTCCATCCTTCCCCTGACTTGACTATATCCTCACCAAGGCACCCTGAGTGGTCATCTTAAAACACTTGTTAGGTCATTTTCTTCGTATGAAAACCCTTATCTGGCTTATTATTTCACACAGTACAAACTAAAGACCTTACAATAGCCGTAAGGCCCCACCTAATCAGCCTTCCCTACTCTTCTGCCCTTGTTTGCCACTCTCCAACTTGATCCCATGCTGCAGCCACACTGACCTCCTTGCCCTTGATCAGATGTGGCAGATTTGCTCCATCCCGGAGTCTTCGTACTTGCTGTTCCCCTGCATGGAATTCTCTAGCACCTGGCATCTGCATGGCTCACTCTATCACCTCCTTTAGATGTTGCCTTCTCACTACGGACTTCCATGGCTGCTCTATTTAAAATTGCAGTCCCACGACATTCCCTGTGTTCTTTCTCTGCTTAATTTTTCCTCTAACATATTTATTTATTTGGTTTATTGTGTTTTCCCTTTCCTTCCATGAGGACACAATTTTTTGTCTGCTCATTGTGCTGTGTCCCCCAAAATAGTACCTGGAGGGCCGGTGAGATAGCTCAGCGGCATAAGCGCCTGCCTGGCAAGCGCAAGGTCCTGAGTTCGACTCCCGGTACCCACATAAAAAGGAAAAAGGGGCCGGTGATATTGCTCAGCAGCAGAAGCACCTGCTGGCAAGCGCAAGGTCCCGAGTTCAACCCCTGGTACCCACATTAAAAAAAAAAAATAGTACCTGGAATACATTTGGTTCTCATTAAGTAGGTAGTTGAGGCATTAATATGAGTAGTGCAGGTATTGCCAGGAATTTAGGTAATAGTGTGACAGATATGCTTTCCTCTACAGTAGAAAATGAGGGTTCTGCTGATGGGAATAGAAAGGAACTTTATCCAAACCCCTTCTGAATTTTCTCCTTTCCCAGGCAAAACAAAACCAAAGAATGACCTGGCTGTTTCCTCTTCACATCCAAGTGGTACAATTTCTTTACCAAATGTGTCCACAAATTAAAAATTAACCTATGTACTTAATTTATATATATAGACAAGCAAACCTTAGAAACTCTTTTCTCCTTTTATCAGCTTCTCAATTAAGCACACAAAACTAAAGATTATTCTTCTCTTCTGAGGATAATTGTAAGGGCTTTTTAAAGAAATGACACAAAACAAAGAACTGAAATTCTTTGACTTCTTTTTTTCATGTTTTTCCCCCTAGTTTGGGATGAGGGGTTGTAACATTGGTTTTTTTTGTTTTGTTTTTTGTTTTGGGGGGATATTTTTTTGTGGGTACCGGGGGTCAAACTCAGGACTTCATGCGCCAGCAGGCGCCTGTGCTGCTGAGCGATATCACTGGTGCTTTTTTCGCATGTGGGTACCAGGAGTTGAACTCAGGACCTCACGCGCCAGCAGGCGCCTGTGCTGCTGAGCGATATCACCGGTACTTTTTTCGAATGTGGGTACCAGGAGTTGAACTCAGGACCTCACGCTTGCCAGGCAGGCGCTTATGCTGCTGAGCCATCTCACCGGCCCAACATTGTTTATTTTTATCATTTAATTCAATATCAGCTTTATTAGATTTTCCTTTATAATTTGATATAGTCAAGGTATTAGACACTTAAAAGACAGCCTCATGTGCCATTACATTTTGTATTTGCCTCATGTATGACTACAGAACAATAAAATATCAGATATTCACTGGTATAATATATAAGAAATTGTGAGGAAAAGCATATTAAACAAGATTGTATATGTCAAATTTCTAAAGGGCGAAATTGACTGTGAAGGCAAAACCACAGACAGAAATAATTCCTTCAAGTAGGAACTGTGTTTTAATTGTTTTATACCTAGATTTTATAGACCTTTTCCTGCAAATTTTTTAGGGGCCAGCGAGATAGCTCAGCGGCATAAGCACCTGCTTGCAAGCACAAGGTCCTAAGTTCAACCCCCGGTACCCACAAAAAAAAAAAAAATTTTTTTTAAACTGATTTTATTTTTACTGTGTAACTATGTGAATTGAAGATATTAATAGACCTAAATGATGTAGTATTGGTTATACTGCACAGCTCGTTTTCCCATGAGTTCCCACACTTTTGACAAAGTTCACATCTTAGCATATTACTAACTTTAGTTACTGAGTAAGTTTTAGACCTCTTCTACTTACCAAGAGTACAAAAACCCTAGTCAGAGAATTCTACATAAGTAGGCAGGAAATCTTTCTAGTCTTTAGTCTTATTCACTACCATTTAGTTTGTAGAATTTGTAGAATTTAACTGGTGTGCAGCCAATTCTAAGTAAGTTAACAGATGTCAAAGTATAGACATGTGAAAACAAAATTCTCATCAAGTAAAGTTAGTGAGACCAACAGTTAAGGAGCTGAGTCTGTACTTCTTTACTTAGGCATTGGTGGAGGTATGAATGTGTTCTTCACGAACTGATAATTATTGAAATTGGACTGTTCTTTTCTTGTTTTATATGGTATAACATTTATTTGATCAATTCAATTAGGTCACCATTTCCTACTATACTTCCTTTTTTAAACAGAGTTGATTTTGATAATCTTTGTCCTTCTTTTCTCAACCCATTTATTAACCTCTAGCATAAACATCATGATTACCATACAAATATCACCATTTTCGGTTTCTTTTGAAATGCAACTTCCTCCACACCTATAATCTAGTAGAATGCCTTACTATACCAATTTAATTGCAAGAACCTTAAGAGGCAGGTATTGATACATGAGCTTTTAAAAAAGACCCAACCCTTACATAAAAAGGATGGAACAGCAGCAAGACAAGTGTATCTTAACAGAACCGTTTCAAGATAAGCAAGTCTGTAGTAACACTAAACAAAAACCAAGCACTTAGGAAATAAAATGGATGCCAGATGATTGCTGTTACTACATTTTCTTGTTTGCGGTCATTAATAACTGTTAGACCAATGCAATTTTCAGAATCTCATAATGAAAAGTAAGCGTACCATGGATATACGGTACTCTTGCTTCTTGACTAAATATCTATCTTAAGAAGCTATGTCTTTGATCAACATAACCAGGTATAGTCCAGGCCAATAAGGAAAAATTTTCAGTAGAAGATTGTACAGCACACAGTAGGCATCCAGTATTTAAATTAATGAGTGAATGATTCTTCCCTCAAAAGCACAAATTATAGACCAGTGGTGGCTCATGTGCTGCAGCAGGCTGTTTGTATCATTGAGAACTCTAAAGGGTTTTTCGTCCCTGTTAGAGACTGTCATCTTTGGGTATTTACCTGTCATACAGAGGCATTTGCTAAAACCAGGAGTATATATGGGAAAGTCTTCTCTATGAATTACAATAAAGAAACCTGGATTTAGTATTCTCTGTTTTTTGTCCCTGTAGGTGTCCTTCATATTATACAGGAAGTAAGTTTATAGAGCACAGGAATCTAATTTTAATATATCCTTTTATTCATTCAATATATATATATACCAAATACCTCCTATATGTCAGGCGTTATGCAAAGTAGTAAACATGTATTCATCCATTTAACATAAAGTATCTACTGTGTGCCAGATACCATTCTGAATTCTGGATGTAACAGTGAAAAACACTGTCATATTCTGTTGGCATTTCTAAATCATTTTTTGTAGTTGGAGGAGGGGACCATTAAATCTGTAACCTTTATTTCTTGATTCTCCACAGCCCCTGGTCAAGTCGTTCTGTCGTCTTAATTCTTGATGCTTTGAAGTGTACATAACTGTGTAGAGTTGGTATTTTAAAGGGTCAGCAGATTTGTAATAAAAAGATAAACTATAAGCATGATATCCTGTGGCACTAAAACATGATTTTTACAGTACTCATTTTGAAAGAACCTGTTCCTTTATATGTCTCTCCTCTTTCTCTCCTCTCTCTTCTCTCTCTCTTCTCTCTCTCTTCTGTCTCTCCCTCTCTCTTTCTCTCTCTCTCATCCTGTGTGCATACACTCTGTCACTTTCTGTCTCTCTTCCCCTTCTTTTTTTCCTGCTCATGATGCTTATCTGAGAATGAAGTTTCTGTTGCCTTCAAAAGTGTTCTCAGATAACCACAGTACAATGTATAGTCAGAAAAGAAGAAAACCCTTCGAAATCCATATACATTTTTCTAAAAATCAGTGGCACTGAGAACTTTCAGATGCTTTTAAAGATGAATATAAATTTTCCTGTTCAAAAAGCAAACTACCACATTAGTTTGGACAAAACTTTAGAGTCATAATTAATGGGAAAAAAGTTTATAATGTCAGCATAATCTGAAACTTTTTCTAACTTAAAAGTATTCAATATGTAATTAATGCATTTAGAAAACTAAATTGCTTGAACTTTTCAGAGCAACAGTAAAAAGTCAGTTTTTAAAAATATATGAAGTAGAATGATAATTTAAGAACATTTTCCCAAAGATAAATGTATAATAAAAAGGACTAGTTATATCTTTTTTATCCTCATTATTAAATTTCTCTAAACTTCTAGTGATACTCTTTGCAATAAACTCAATATGTTGTATATTATTATTATTAATGTCATTATCATCATAATTATTATATTTTAGACACTTGTAGATGTTTAATGAATCTTTAAATGAGACAAAAATACTGATAATATTTTTCATGGTAGCTTACTGTTGTAATATATGTTGTCTTAATATTAAAGTAATAGTCACCAGAGGGGGGAAAAATATATATATGAATGGAACTTTTCTATTGTCATAAAATCTGTAGTTTTTAAAGGTGAATATATAATTGATGATTGTATTTCCTCTGTCCAACAGATCCTTGAAGAGCCCCACATGAGCAGTAGAGCCACCCTAATCAGTAAGATGCTAAGTTTTCATTTGCCTGGACCAAGAATGCGGTAGCAGTTTTTACATCACTGATGAGCAGGGATCTGTCTGCCAGCACATATTTTTATTTCAGTTTACATCCTGTGTGCAGAATGAAAGATATTGCTCAAGAAACAAAGAATGTTAAAAAATAAGGTATTTCAATCCTTTGACATTTTAATAAAATCTAATCATGCAAAAACTATAATCAGTGTTGGAGGTAAAGAAAGCCTAGATGTTTGTTTCTAATAAACCAACTATTACTGTCTTATTTTTTAAATTAATTACTGGACTGTATTTAATGATGAGACATACTCATGTCATACTCAGTGTTCTGGTTATGTACAACTTTACTTCTGAAGGTCTGTTCTGTACCAAAGGCCCCCGTGCATAGCTTAGCCCACTTACACATAAATAAGTAAAGTCGACACTGTGCCCAGAATAATGGTATTAAAGATGGACTTGCCTAAAAGAAATGTGCCTTGCTTAATTAAACATTCTTTTATTTTTTAATTTAAAATATTTACTAATTAGTCTTATAGGTAGGTTTTAGCTTATCTTAACTTTACAAAACATATTAGTACTTATATGTTTAAGTTGTCTATCTTAACTAAAATTTTAATATTTAGTTATAATTTTAAACAGTTCATGTATAATAATTCAGTTTTATTTTCATGGGATGTTTGATGTGGTGAGACAAAGCACACTCTTAAAGATATATATACTATGTCAGCTAATGTTAATAGCTTTTCCTTCAAGATTATATGCGTAAAAGATTCTTTGACTCATTTTCTATTTTTATATTCTTTTAGAAATGGAACTCTTTTTCAATTAAAAAAGCAAAATTTTAATTGGAAAAGATATTTAGGGGGTCATGAAGATGGTTTCCCATTTGGGGACATTTCACTTCTGTGCCATTATTAATGTATTTACTGTGACATTTCAGCAGAATGGTAGCTATTTGTATATTATTTCATAAGCCTTATGGAAAGTCAAACTGTGAACTAATAGTATGTAGGAGATCTTTTTCAATTCTGTATTTGATTTTCAAAATATACCTGAATAAATGCAATGTCCTATTGTTTAAATGAATAACAACGCTAAATTATAATTAGAGTGCTTGTGTAATTTTAATTACTATAAAATATTTTAGGTGCAAAGCCAAGATTATAAACTTTTCGATGCCTTTAGAAGGAAATACAGGTGATGAATTTCATTAGTGTATAGGAATCATTAACTAAACAATTATTCACCTAATGGCAGCAAAACACATGAATAGAAGATACAATCCAGGTAACTTTCTTTGAGGCAATGTCTACAATAAATGTCTTATAGCCTTCTGCTAATTTCTTGTGATCAAAACTCGCAGATCAGATCACTATAGGAAAAATAAAGGAATGAGAACTATCTCATATTTGAGCTATATGAATCTCCAATGGAGATGATTTGTAGTTAAAGTGAAAATATAGTCACCACTTTGGTTTTATTCTGTGTTAGCCCATGTGGTAGAGATACCGGCCCAGGGAATGGTCAGTTCATTGCAGCCAACTTAATCCTTATAACTGGTGATCATAGCCTGGAATAATTGAAACCGATCAACTGTGCTACAGGAGTTCTTAGACATGCAGATGTATTAGTAAGGATCAGTAGGCATAAAAACTATCCTCATAAAGCACAAATGACACCATTTTAATCATTATAGGATATTTAATATCATATCTGCATTATGGCTGCAGGCCACAGTTTCAGTAAATACAAATCCTGGACTCTCACAAGGAAATCACAGAATTGTATCAGATAAGTAACCAAATATGTTCACAGAATGGGTAGTGAACATAATACTCACCTAGGTAATAGAATACCAGAATTCTTACCTACTTCCTATCTGTGGGACCCTAGGTAAGTCAGTTACCATAGCTAGGCTCCAGTTTTTTCAATTGCAAAATGGGTGTGCTGAGTTGAATAATGTCCAAGCCCTTTCAGGCCCCAAACCTATTATATACATTTCCTGAAAAACACTTTGAAGGATATCTACACACTCAGATTTTCTGATGCATTTCTAATGAACAGAATAAATTGAAATAAATTTAAACCTTGAAAGTGTCATAAATTTATCATTCTTCAAACTGGTTGTAAGAAGATGAAAGAGGATTCTTTCTCCTCTAAGAATTTTCCCTTATCTACAATGGGGTCATGAAAAAAACAGAAAAATCACTGCAGAAGGAAAACAGATTAATGGAATCACTAGAAAGTAAGGGAGAATACTTGTTAAATTTAGTTAAGTGTTAAAGTGGTTAGCCAATTACATATGAAATGCCAGAATTTTATTGCACACTCAACATTATAAACCTGGGAGTAGGGTCGGTGAGATAGCTCAGCGGCATAAGCGCCTGCCTGGCAAGCGCAAGGTCCTGAGTTCAACTCCCAGTACCCACGAAAAAAGGGCCAGTGATATCGCTCAGTGGCATGGGCACCCGCTGGCGCGCAAGGTCCTGAGTTCGACCCCCGGTACCCACAAAAAAAAAACCTGGGAGTAGGGGAAGGTGGGAAAAGGTTAAGCAAAAGGAGTGTTTGCCTTATGATCTCTTGATTCTTTTTACACAAGAGAGCTTAAGCAGGTGTCTGTACTGTAGTGCTGGCTCTGCCAGTAACTCTCATGTCCCCCAGGAAAGTCCCTTTAACTTCTCAGAGTCTCAGTTTCATTATCTGCAAAGTGGAAAATTTAAATTCAGTAATCAGTTTCTTTCTATTTTCAAAAATTCTATAACATTTTCAAATTTTCATAATATATGGATATATGTGCCAGTTGTCCCCTGCCCCAGTTACTAACACGTCACATATTTCTACTCAAGGGACCGAATAGATTAAAAATTGAAATGTTCATATTTCTACTATTATTAATTGGCCTTAGCAAGACAAAAATGTCAAATCTTATTTTCATGTGACTGTGGCTTATTATGATTTATCATTTCATCTTTGAAATAGTTATTTATACAAAATGTCTTCAAGTTCTTCTTTTTAAATTTTTGTGGTTTAGTAAACTCTCAGCAAACAAGAATCAGTACATTTTGCTTACCAATGAACTGTAGCTGATTGTAAAGTACATTTTTGTCACATTTAAGTTTAATGCCCTTTTGGAGCCAGAAGCAATGACTAGTAAATTAATACTCATAAAATTTTATGAATTTTTAATACAAAGGAGGCCAGGTAGAGCCATATTGTAATTAATTTTGCTCAGGAGTGAGAAATAAAATTCAGGGATAGCCCAAACCCTTTTGTTTGGCATTAGTGGACAGTTGAGGAAAAAAAGGGTTACAGCTTTTGCACAATAAAGATAAGAGGTGACTACCCCAATTGAAAAACAGGAGTATATTCTGGATACTAGTAGTATGATAAAAAGAGATGAGATTAGAAGAATGCTAGAATTTGGACACTAGAGAAATTATTAAAATAATAGCAGTCCATTTGAATGATACAGAAATATTTTGTCATACTGAAATTACTCATCCAGAGATTCGGTATTATATTCCTTTCATTCAGAAAAGGGGGCAATTTTTAAAGGCCTCTGTCATAATAAAAATGTATATTTTGACTAATGGAGCAATTAATTAAACATTTAATCTAATCATTTGGTTTTATGAATCTGAATTTTCAGGTTTAGCTGTGATTTAGTCACTCATGTATTAGTGTTAGTGATCTTTGTGAGAAGTGATTTCGTCCTTTTTTGTAAAGTTTATGAAGTTTGCTAAGTGGTGATTCTAGCATATTGTAATAATACTGTATCTTATAATCATTTGTGAACTTATCATACCAAACAAACTGTAGTAGTATCTCTTCTGGTAAATTGTCTCTGGTGTGATCTCTTAATGCTGGGTTTGCGGGTGGGGGAGGTTAAGTATTTAGTTTGCTTAAAATTGTCAAAATGTTTTTCTTAAATGCCACACAATTCTATGCCTATAAACCAAATAAGAATATCTTTTTTTTTCAATTTTAAGGGCACTGTATAGATCATTTTTAACTATTCCATAAAATGGTATCATTTATGTTTAAAAGCACCTACACATATTTATATATACACACAAGGGAAAGCAAACAGTGTATGTAGTATTTCTATGTAATGTACTAAGTGTCATAAGATCTCTTTTTGAATTATATAGATGTTAATTACACAGAGATAAGAATAGTAGATACACCATCTCAAGTTTGTCAAACATTTGTTTATTGACATATATGATACTTTGCAAACATCATTCACATATTCTACTTAAACCCTACAACATCCACATGAAGTACTAATACCACCCAAAATTTAGAGATTGAACAACCAAAGTTTAGAAAGGTCAGATGACTTGTCCAAGAACATTTGGTCAATATGTGACTCTAAATCTCATTTCTTTACACTATTCACCCTCTGTCATGTGATCTTTATCCTATCATTGCCGTTATATTTAACACTTTGACTAAAATTCTGTTTTCAAAGATACATTTTAGGTTTTAGTGAAAAAGTGTTGTTGCTGTGACATTTTTAGATACTTCCTAAATGTAGTCCTTCCATGGGGTGATATCTAAACCTTTTCCATTTAGAACATGTTAAGTCCACATACACTGACCTAAGATACCAGATTTATTTAATGCCAAAATGCTAGACTGAAAAACAATCACTGATTTTTCTCATTTCCTTCTAGAAGCAACCCAGTAAGTTGCAGACAATATGATTCAGAGAGACAGAAAAACTAAACCCATCATAGTAACCATCTTTCAGCCTCATTTGTTTTTTATTACACATATGTTGTGATTGAGGGAGGACAGGAAAGGGACAGTGTGGATAAATGTATTATTTCCTATATAAATGTATTATTTCCTGTAACCATACAAAAAGAATTGGTCATCAAGGGTCAGATAGCAGTGTTAACATTTAGACATAGTTAAAATATTCGGCAAATTTTCCACATATTTAAAAATGCACTTAAGGATTATCCCAGGTAAAATTAAAATCTGATGACTGCTCAGTTTAAATATCAAGAATATTCATGTGTCAATCCGTGACAAATATTTCCTTTTTATTCTTTCATAAAGAACAGCTAGACACTGTTACTGCTTTCCCTTATAAGTCACACAGTCTTTGAAATGTTCTCTACTTTTGCTGACTAGCAATGTAATGTTACTGTGAATATTTAAATGAAACATGCTTATGATATCAGAATTTAAAATTTTCTCACCTTATAGTTAGTTCTTCTCACCAAATAAAAGTCAAACAAGTATTATTTTGTATGGAACGAATAGTTATTATTAATAACAAATAATGGAACTCTGACTACAATGTAAAATTGAGCATACATTTTATATTTTTTATAAATTCGTTTTGTTTTGACATTGTTAATTTATCACATATCAATGTAAAGTTAAGCTCTTATGCTGTGTTCTCTGATGTTCTTGTCATAATAATTTTGAGCCTTTCATTAAGTAATTTGTAAATACCTATGAGTTTTGATTTTGTGGTATTTTCATCTGATCCATTTTTTTAATTTGTTATTGGATTTAAAGTGTTTTGTTCACAAATGTTACATAGAGAATTCAATAAAAGACTAAAAAAATACTTGTTACTCATATTAATAATTAATTCCAAATTACTCCTTCTTCCTTCCCTTTCTCTTTCTTTCTTTCATTGTTTTGTTTTTGCAAAAGAGGAAACATCAGAAGCTAGGCTGCTGTCTGTAGCTCAAGCATCAGGTGCTTTTAGATCAGCTCTGAAACTCGCATGGCCTCGCACTTACTCAAGTCTGTGCATTACACTTAGCAAGCCTTTTAGCAAGCCTTAGCAAGGCCGGCATTCCCCCAAGGTTCCCCCATTGCCTCCTAATATTCTTGCAGACCCAGTAAAGTCTCAAAGAAAGAAATTTATGTGCAATAAGTTTTTATATTTTGTGCCAGTCACAGAAGAGTAAATTACAGCATAGCTAATATACATTATTTCATTTTAAAAAGCTGTATTTGGCATCTATTTTGTACACTGCTACATTCAAAACACTGTAAGGGGATATTAAGGTCAATATATAGATGAACCTGCTCTCAGAGATCCTCATTACTTACATCCAGAACAATAGAGTATTAATATTTTGTCTTCACCATGTATTCTCTATATATGCACTCTATATTTTTTTTTTTTTGGTTTTTTTTTTTTTTTTTTTTTTTTGGTACCAGGAATTGAACTCAGGACCTTGCACTTGCCAGGTAGGCACTGTGCCACTAAGCTATATCCCCAGCCCATGTCCTATATTTTTTACACATGACAGAACATAACTTCTAGCAATCACACCTTAATATATGCATTGTTCTTATTTTGTACCCAAGAATGTTGATCCCAAATCCTTTTCCTAATAACAGCTAGTTCCTCAAGTGTGTGTGTGCTTTTGGAATGTCAACAAATGCTACACCATCAAAACAGAGGCCTCCTCTCTTGTTTCCATCTGGAATTTTACTTTGTCTAAAACAAACAAATGCAGATTTAGACTGCCTCACACTGGTAATTAGCTATCAGAGAAAAGAACAAAACATATTTTCTAAGCCTTCAACTGATATAAGAAATAATTGTTTTTAAGTTTTCTGGTCATAACAATTTTAGTGGCAGACTCCATGAGCCATAATTTGTAAATATTTCATTTAGGGGACCAAATCTTTATATCCTTTGCAATATTACAGAGTAAATTAAGAGATGCAGGTTGTTTCCAAAGTATTGTAGATATCCTCTTTGAGCTAAGAGAGTTCTCACATTGCCCTTAGACTTCAATGGAAACAAATTAGTGCGTAATTACTGCTACATAGTTCCTGTGAATTAGGTCCCGCTCAATCCTCAGGTAACTTTTCTGTACTTTTCTTGGTATTACAACCTTTATCAATCTTGTGCCTCTTGTGTCCCTTAGCTCTACTATATATAGATCTCATTAATCTTGGCCAAAATAGTTTACTTTACTTTGTTAAAAATATTCCCTCTTAGGGCCGGTGAGACGGCTCAGCGGCTTAAGCGCCTGCCTTGCAAGCGCGAAGGCCCGAGTTCGACTCCCGGATCCCACATACGAAAAAGGGGCCGGTGATATCGCTCAGCAGCACGGGTGCCTGTTGGCGCGCGAGGTCCTGAGGTCGTCCCCCCGGTACCCACAAAAAAAAAAAAAAAAAAAAAAAAAAAAAATATTCCCTCTTCGTTCATTCTAAATGATATCTGATGAATCATGGGAGAGAAGACTGTCGTGGAAATAGAAGAGCCAAGTGAAGAAATAAAACCTCTGGTGACAATACTGTCCCTTAAATTTAAGGTCAGTGAAATCATTCTTTGGAATTAAAGCCCTTAGAGAAGGACCAAAGCAAATAACCCAGAAATCTGATTTCAAACGCATAATTGACAAGGAAGTGAGTACATATGCTGAGTCCTTCACCCATGTCTGGTCCAACTTGGCATAACAAACGCCTTTAGTTAAAGATGAAGAACACAAATAGATTCATAGGCCCTACCTCATTAACTTTGCAGCGTCAGTGAGCAGTAGATGCCACGTATTACTAGTTTAATCTATGTTCATTATGCCAGCCATAAAAACAGACAATTATTTCTACCTAACTTGAATCTATAAATAATCACAGACTGCGTAATATAAGTTACAGTGCCTAATTAGAATCCAGATCTGGACTAAAAGATAAATATACCTTAAGTCTTCAGTGTTTATTTCTCTCTATAGAGAAGCTGAGGGACTCTGCAGAGGTAAATGCCTGTGTGGTCTTTTGATTTGTAACAGTGGAGAAGAAAATAATTCACAGAGAAAAGGAAATAGCATTTTATAAATGTGGATGCAAATTTTTGAAGCAGAATTAATTTTTGCATAATTTCTGGAGGCAAGTTATAAGGCTGTTAAAATTTTTACATTCTAGTCTCAAGAAAGTAATGAATTTATGACTTTTATGTGCTTGTTCTTCCAGGCACTTTCTATACTAATAGGAATGTTCTGCAGTATCAGGCTAAGCATTCAATATGTGTAGTAGCCAAGAAAGAACCTAGCAAACAGTACTTCACAGGCACACTGTATATATATATATATATATATATATATATATATATATATATATATACATATATATATATATGAGACATATATATGTGAGACAGGATTAGGCAGCCCCCATAGGGCATACACCAGAGGCAGTCCATATTCTTAGACTGTCTGGAGTATATATTAATGGGAATTCACAGCTGTACTGTGCTTGACAGTAATTAAAATATATGAAAGCAATCTAACACAATCTGTAAAATAGAGAAGGAAATATCACATGCTCTCTACAAACTGGATGCACAGTTACACAATTTGTCTAAGGATGTGTGGCCAATAAATTTCAAAAAGTGGCTAGAATCTGAGGTTTTCTGGCTCCTAATCCAAAGTTATTTATTCACAGCCACATTCCCCTGCCTTTACCACTCCTCCCATCTCAAATTCTGTCTTCTCCAGGTAGTGAGAACAATGACAGTTATCATCAGGGAGATCCTGAAGAAGAGCAAAACGGCTCTTCCATTGCATTTATCCCACACCATCTTCAGGTGGGCAAGCCCAGTACTGCCTCAGCATGCTTCAAGGCCCAAACCCCTTGCCTTAAAGACTCCAAGAGACATGAAAACAAACTCAGCAAACTTCAACAGTCTATTCATTTATTCATTCAAAAATACCTACTGGGTACATCCTATGTGCAACTTCTCCCTCCCAAATTGTCCCATTCTCTGGAGCTCTGGTCTATCCCATCAGCCTCTTCCAGAATTTAACTTCATCTACTATTATCTGTCTTAGCCAATGTATTCAATATCACCTTACCCCAGAATGTCTGATGTTTCCTCATCCATCTTTAGTTTATTTACCTTCCCTTCAAAACCATACTTAGAAAGAAGTTGTGAGGTGAGGACTCGTCTTGAACTTGCTTATGTAGTCCAGGCTGGCCTCCAATGAGACCGTGTCTCAAAAAAAAGTATTACAAGCATCATATCACAGTGATACATGCACACCCATGTTTATAGCGGCATAGTTCGTAATAGATAAATCTTGGAAACAACCCAAATGCCCATCAACCAATGAATGAATAAAGATGTGGTTTTTCTATACAATGGAGTACTGCTCTGCCATAAAGAAGGATAAGCTTGAGACCTTTCTAGCTAAATGGATGCACCTTGAGACCATACTCTTAAGTGAAATAAGTTGGACATACATGTGTAAATATAGCATCATTTCTCTGGTGTAAGAAACTGAAAGTGTAAATAAGGACCAAAATGTATAATAGATATTGGGACAAATGTTCAAATGGGAAAGAGAACTAGGGAGGAGGGAGAAAGAAAAGAAGGAAGGGAAAAGAAAAAAATGAGAAAAGAAGGAAAAATTGGAAACAAAGCTTTGTAAATGAGGGAAAGGGGTTGAAGGAAGGGTAGGGAAATGGAGGAGAAGGAATCAAGATATATCATATATAAGTACAAACTCCCTATGATGAATGTGATCATTATGTATCTCTAAAATGTACCAATAAACTTAATAAAAAGAAAAAAGAAAGTTATGTCTGTCTCCTTACCCCTTATTTATTTGACATCCTACTATAATGTCAACCCACTGCAATCTAGTGTCTGTCTCCACCTCTTAATATTTCTTCACTGCTTTCCCTGTCATACTCCAGTTTGCAATATCCTCAGTCTCAGTAGAACTTGACACTATTGACCCCTCCCTTCTTGGTTTTGTGAGATTTTTCTCCTTATCTCTCTTTCCATCACTTCTCAGTCACTTTTGCTGACTCATTTTTCTTTTGTCACTTCCTAAATATTCTATCCCCAAGGTTCTGATCTTTCCTGGGTCTACACTCTTCCTGGGTAATTTCATCCTCTACCTTAGTTTTAACAACTTAGATTTTTCTATCCAGCCCAGATTATATACTAAGTGCTATTTTTTTACCACACTCCAAGTGCCAGTTGTTTTCTCTGCCAATCATTTCCGCCCTGCTCACTTTCCGTTCTAAAACCCATGCCAGCCCATTTTCTGTCCACAGATGGTCACCTAACTCAATTAGCTCCTGTCTCCTTGAAACTTGGAATGGAGACTTAGAGGCTTTGAGATTAAAAACAAACAAAAAAACTATGAAGTCACAGGTACTTGAGCCATGGTCGGCATCATGGCAACCCTAAGTCCACGAAATCCATGTTCTAGTGAAGTAGTAGCTAAGCCTAGCAGAGAAGCAAAGAGAAAAATGAAACAATAACCAAGTAGAACAACCATATTGTCTCAGTGAAAGATGAAAAGTAGCTATAAGAAAATTTTCCAGCAAGTGGGAAGCCCAACTCTGTTTCCCACTATTGCGTTCTGTTACTCAACACTTCCAAAATAGAGCCATTCAGTCCCCACACTCAATGGTCCCATCCCAGCTATATTTCTCATCTTGAGAAATCAGACCTCCTCTCCTTACCACTATTGTTTAGAAACCTGGGTATCAACAGACCCCAGATTTCTCTCTCACTCTTCCCTACCACTAAATTCCTGGTGCAAATTTTTCCACCCCTTCCACCTCTGCATTGTTTTTTAACTGTGGTTTCATCCCTATGTTACTGCAATAACCTTATAAATTTCCTGCAATAGAGACAAAATGATCTTTCTAAATCACAAGTATGCTAATGACTCTCCTGGCTAAAATACTTCACTAACTCCTCCTGTATGCTTTTACAATAAAGCCTAATATTTTCGCATGACATCCAATGCCCTTCATGGTCCAGCTCCTATCTTTCTAACCTCCACCCTCATCACATTCCCATGTATACTCTCTACTTCAGTCACCCTGAATTATTGTGAATTCCTTGTATATAGCGTACTCCCTCTACTATATACCTTCACATTCGTTGATCTTTCTGCTCAGAAATATCTTCACACCTTATTTTCTTCCTCACTCCACACATCTACACTGTCCTACTCAGCTGGGTGACATTTATCTTCAAGACTTACTGACACCTTCTTTAGGAAGACTTTCATTATTCCCCTGGTGTGCCTCCAAACTGCCCTCTGTCAAAGACTTTAACACAAAACATAAGTGTCTAATCTTTGGCTCCTTCACAAAATCGTGAGCAACTTGAGAGCTGACTCTGTCCTAGTCATCTTTGCATTCACAGTGCCTGGTAGATAGTAGATATTCAATGAACATTTGTTGAATCAGTAATATGCTGACTCCTCATAGAAAGAAAAGAAAATGAGAAAGCCCAGGTTTGCAGCTGGTGTCAGTCTACTTCACTTGCACAAGTTGCAGAAGCCGCTGCACAGTGGTGTTCTGCTCTTCAGAAGTTCGCAGCATCATGGCAGTAAAACGAGTGCAATCTGAGGAACTACAGAGTTGTCTCAACAGTGGAAAACCTAAAAAAAACACGTTTCAAACTGTTGCAGTAATCGAAACTATTTTGAGTTCAATAAAACTCCAATATGTCTCTCTCTTGGAAATTTTCCCTCTTAATTTTGAAACACATGAATAGTGCTGAGGCAATTAATCTGTATTTTCAAATCAACCACACTTACCTCATCTAGTTGCTGTTTTACAAGAGCTGTTTCCAGGAACATTTGGGGTGCTTATCATAAGTGTTTTAAGTTAGAAACAGGAAATCAGATTTTATCTGAAGTGTAATTTTGACCTCAGTATTTAAACACTTGCAGTAGTCTCTAGATTTCATTCTTCAGTGCCCGATCGTTTTAAGTATGCTACTTGTGCTTAAACTGCACAGGATTTGTCCACTGATTTTTCCATAAATCCCAGTCAAAATGACTCTCCATTCAAAAATATACACACATTCTCTCATTCGTATGGAATCTACTGGAAATTAACCTACATGAGGCTGCAGGAACCAAAAACAAACAAAAAAAAAAAGATTGGAAAGGATATGGAGAAAAAGACACATGATGGGAATGTAAATTAGTACCGCCAGTATGGATAACAGAATGGAGATTCTTCTAAAACCTCAAAATAGATCTAACACACAAGCCAGCCAGTCCATTTAATTATATATCCAAAGGAAAAGAAATCAGCATTCCAAAAAATTTCCTGCGTGTCTGTGTTTACTGCAGCACTGTTCACAATAACTAAGGTATGGAATCAGACTAAGTGCCCAAAAATGAATGAATGGATAAAGAAAATGTGTTATATACACAATTTGCAGCAAAATGGATGGAACTGGAGGACATTATGTTAAATGAAACAAGCCAGACACAGAAAGACAAGAACCACATGTTCTCTGTCATATGTGGAAGCTAAAAAAAAAGTTGACCTGAATGTAGACTAATGATTAATAGAAGTTGGGAAGGTTGTACAAGAGGGTAGATAAAGGGAGGCTGCATTAGGTCAGCACATGTGCTGAAATATCACATTGAACCCCATTAATATGCACAATTACTACATGTTAATAAAAATATGAAAGCTTTGACTAACTTAAGGTTTTAGCTACTGATAATTCTTAGCAGACTCCTTAACAAAACTGAAAATATGGATTTTTCTACCTGCATTAATGGAGACAGAATATAGACTATTGGAAAATAAAAGACTAATGCTAATGATTGCAAATGGATCTCAATCTCTTATTCATCACAATTCTTTCAGGTCTATTAAATAAGCATTTGGGGAGTCAAAGAGTAAGATATAATTAATGTAACTGGTGTTGGCGATTTATTCAGTGACAAATTATAAGGCTGCTACTGTAACAGGCTCCCATAAGCTTAGCAGGAACAAAGCTCTTCTGTTTTAAGGATGGATCATGATAGCCATTCTCAGATAGTTTTCATTGTATCTTTTCCCAGTAGTTATCTGCCAACTGAGGAATTTTAATCTGGAATTCAATTGTGTGGTTTCCATTTAAAAAACCTTTCAATGTCTCTAAGATCTCTAATGCTACAGAAAATTTATGCATTTTGAACTGTATATTCTTGTCCATCTTTGCCGCACTCTCCCATCCCATCTGAGTTGTCACTTGTTGAATGAAAAGGCACCACTCAAAGGGCAGTTTCCCCTCAACTGATATCCATATATCTAAATTTGGATCTTTTTGATAGATGACACAGACCTTGTTCAATAGTCTAGTAGCAATGACAGTTTCTGTACACTAGGATAGATAAAATAGTGCCTTGCACTAAAGGGGTTGTATTATATGGCCAGAAGTCTAAATCAATAGAATAGAGATGACCTTTCTAATGAAATCACCATATATAGATGTCTTACTATGTTCTTCAAATCCTGGTTAAGTCTACTTCACACTTCTCTAATTTCACATATTTCTTCACAGTTTCCCATTCCCCTGAAGAGAATCTCACAACTACTGAGATTTTTAAATCACATGACTCATAATCATGAGTCACTGGCTGAATCATCTTATAAAGTAGCTAACCCTCTCATCTTATAACCCAGGCCTTAATTCCTCCACTGATAATTCAGAAGTGAACTTGCAGCTGTTATATATTACTGTTATTGTTAGTTGTTAAAAACATGTCAAGAGTTTTGAGTTAAAATACAAAAGCTTAGACTGAAATAAGAGCTTGCCAGAGATTTATAGTAGGTGAGCAATGCTTTTAAACAAGAGTTGAAAGTTCAAGTTAATGTTTTAATAACTGTCTTCATTTGGTTCACTTTCATTTGGATTTTGATCCAAATCATGTCCTCACAATATTCTGAATAATTCAAACACCATCAAAAAAATCCAAAGAAATTATAAATTTTATTGGATTCTGAAAACATTCAAGGAACCAAACAAAGTAATCCCACTTGACTTGTAAAGCAAGAGGAAAGCCCATTTTACAGGCACCTCTGAAATTTTTGACAAAATTCAAAACAAATTATATATAGTCTTCCTTCACTTGTCAAAGCCTCAGAAAAAAAGGTGAGGCTTCTGACTGTCACTAGTCATCCTTAATCTCATTCTCTTGTGAAAGCCTAGTTCTATGAGTATTGGGTAATTCCAGCTCTGCTTTTGAATAGGAAATGGGAGAGTCTCTTTCTCTAAGCCCATGCACCTCTGTTTAAAGGTATCTTTGGCAAGATCTTATAACCGGGCTGTTCACTGGCTCCCTGGACCACAGCATCAACATTACCTGAGCATACTGTAGAAATGCAGAATCTCAGGTTCTGCTCCCAACCCACTGAATTGCAATCTGAATTTTAATGAATTCACCAGGTGGTTTATTTGTCTACAAAAGTTTGAGTCCCTGCCACTAGATCGTTACTGCATAACCTGAGAGACTTTCCACCTGTGAGCCACGAGAATGGATAATACTCACCCAAATCGGGTTTAAACTAAAATAACCCACTTTGCTCCTGTATAAATTTGTTTTCATGAAGTCCCAAAATAATATGGTAAAGAATGAATATTTTCATAACTGAAAGGTAGGAATTGAAAAGTACTATGTTTTTCTTTTTAGGACTGGATTCTACTGCTCAATGTAGTCTAAATGATTCACTCCATAAAAAAAATGACCCCTATCAACACTTTCCATGTCACCTATGTGTTAACAGCTGTAAAATTTACTAAAACCCAGGACTGATGTTGTCTTCATAGATGTCGATAAACTACTAAATCAATAGTAGTACTAAATCATCTGCCTCGCATAACCAATGACAGATATTTTGCCAAGCTCTTACCCATATTAACTTACTTGATCCTCAAACAACCCCAAAATATAGATTCTATTAAAATCCCCATTTTAGAGATGAAGAAACTAATGCACAGAGAGGTCAAGGAACTTTCCTCAAGTCATGCAACCAGACAGTGGCTGACCTGGAATATGAAGCAAGCCCAGCCCCAGACACTTAGTCACGAGGTTGTATCACCACCCAGTGTTTGGCAGGTAGTATCGCTGCTCCTCACAACAATCCTACAAGCTACATATGATGTACAGATAAGATATGCTCATTGTTTGTAAATAATGAAGCCTCTGCATTTCCCCCATTGTTGCTTGCTGCCTTCTATCCACCTTCAACCTTGCAGATCTCCCAATTATTCCCAAGAGCCTGGCTATGACATCTCAGTCTAGTACAATTAGATTCAGGAGCTCAGATCCATTTTACTGTGTAATCAAAGTAAGAACAACTTACTTCATATTTCCTCTCTTCCAGCTGCATCAACATGCATATCTTATGTATAGCCAACATAGCATATTTTGTAAGACTGGGTTTTCAGTCCTGACAATATGTATATGTATCTTCATACATGCAAGTCAGATTCTACACATGTGCTTAAACAATGTCCTAAAGAGCACCTATGTTTACCAAAGTGATTGTTCTAGAGGGCTTCCTCACTCCCATACTAAAAGCCATATTTTAGTCATTAGTATTCTGGTCAGACAGGAAACCTCCCTTTCAGAGCAGTGGTGGAGGGGACTGCAGCTTTGTGCACTATAAATAGTGATTTATTAAAATGTAGAAAAATTGTTGAGAAATGGAAAAGAGGTAAGGGTAGGGGTTGCCATGGCAACTCAACCATTCCCTCAGCTTTCAAAGAGTGGGGAAGACTAAGGAATAGTAAACAAAGGAAAGGAAATAGAGGGAGTCTTGATGATGTGATCAAAATGGAATGAGACAGCTCAGGGAGAATAATTACAAATCAAGCGATGGGCTGCAGACAAAAGATAGGCCTCATGAGGGGATGTCCTCCTCCAAGACCAAGAAGTCTGTCAGAGGTAAATCTTAGTCATCAGCTTTACACATGGCTCAGCCATAGAGGCCACCAAACCATATGGGCCTCGACAAATGATTTATGAATAAATGAATATCCCTCACAAGGACCCAGAAATTCTGGCATCTTCCTGGGAGAATCCACTTCTCCCCACCATTCACATACACATTCTGTACATATTTTTAGATATTGGTTTTAGAATCATCCCCTTTCATTCTCACCCCTCAATCTAAGATTGTTGATTGACTCTAAAACAGATCAAGAAAGACCAAGATCAACCAGAACTTCAATTCACACATAAGATATTAGATTAATTCACATATTTAACAAATCCAAAATGTATTACTAAGGAAAACTTGTATAAAAGTGTAAACTTTATTCAGCACTTTACAGATTACTGGGTACTTACACATTATTTTTTTGATGCATGAGAGCCACCTTAGCAAGCTGGGATTGCTTCACTTTACAATAGCCTATGGAACGTGGTGAGCCCACCTCAAACCGAATAAAGTAATGATATCTCTTCTATGCAAGAACTTCCCATCTGAGGCTGGGTGTGGTGGCACACACCTGTTATCACAGCACTAGGGAGGCTGAGGCAGGAGGATTGCTGCATGTTCGAGGTCAGCTTGGGCTACAAAGTAAGTTCAAGGCCAGCCTGAACTGCATAGTGAAACCCTGTCTCAAAAAGACAAAAAAAAAAAAAAAAAAACAGAATTTCCCATCTGCTCTGAGAACTAATTAAATGCTGATTGTCTGCATGATTTTTAGTCTGTCTTGATCGCACATTGTGCCAGCTTAAACAGCGCACTCTCCTAATTAACACTTCAGGTTTGGGGTTTGTGTCTGTGTGCACGTGTGTATGTGCATGCATACATGCATGTGTATGTGAAAGAGAGAGAGAGAGCAGCAGATACACAGAGATGCAAGAGATGTCTATGTAGCACACACACATACCGGCAGCTTTACATCATTTTTGCTGGTACAGGGGGAAATAAAAGATCATCCAAAAATCATTTTTAAAGACTTTGTAAGGTACTTCATATATTTGATTATGGTGGAGGTTACTAGAAGATGTTTGAGATAATTTTTAAATAAGGCTGCATTTGCACCCCCACACTCTGAAAGGGATAGCAAGGGAAGCTACTTAGAGGGATAAAAGACTGGGATTAAAAACTGGCCCCAGATAACTCTCAGGTTATCCTGCTGGATTAGAGAACCACGATGCATTCATCTGGGGTGCAGCATTAACTCTAGCTGCCTCCCCACTGGGTAAAATTCATGCATGGGGTAGGGTTCAAGAACACCAACATTGTAACTAAGGGGTGGGCTCACCAGAAAGAAAGCCACCCCATCAAGTATGGTAAGCCTCCTCAAACCAAAAAATGAGGAAGGACCACAGGAAAGGGTCTGCGCAAAATGATGTATGCTTGATTACCAGACCTCAGAACACTGTTCTTGAAGTACATATTTACTTGATGAAGTAAATTTAGAATGAATGAAAGGAAGTGGTTTGAATGTCCTCATGAAAACTTATGTTAAAATTTAATCCTCTTTTTGAAGGAGTAAAAGGATGAAAAGTCAATCAGACTTTGATATTTGCAGGAAGGACCTTTGGGAGATAATTCAGGTTGAAGGAGGACATAAATGTGGGGCTCTAGCTCCATAAGACTGCAGCTTTTCAAGAAGAGCAGAAAGCCCCAAGTTTGGACTTTCCATCTGCACTACCAGCAAGAAGGACTTCACCAGGCGCAGCTGCTCCATCTTGAACTTTCCAGCCTTCAGAACAATGACCAGGATAAACTTTTATTCTTGACAGTATACTTGGTTTTTGATGTTTAATTATATTAACAACAAAAAACCTAAGACAGGAAGTCAGTTTATGGAGCTTATTACCCAAAATGTGATACCGACTAAAATGTAAACAGGTTCAAAGAGACTTTAGATAAATATCTTTAAGACAAGTCCAAAATATTAAGGGAAACTGGAATTTTAAAAAAACTTTCAACACTTTACAGGTTATGAAGAACTTATACATTATCTTATTTAATCTCCACAAACATTCAAAAAGGTGTGTGTAGGGTATCACCACAGAGAAGAAAACTGAAAGAGGCCATGAATTTGGGCTGCACACTGAATCCTTTGGTCCAGTATTCCCAGTCTTCTTCAGGTCTCCTGAGGCCAAGGATGCAGGAATATAGATCGTCACCGATTAGGGCAACCTAGCTACAAAGGCAAAAAAATCTGTGGTTCTGGACTGTGTAGATTTGCCTGAGGAACTTGGAAAAGGGCACCAATATTCATCACTTCAAACTGTGAAGCCACAATTTAACTCAGTCATGCAATGATTCTATAAAGCTCATGCTGCCTTTCCTATAGTTTTATTATCATCATCTTCCTACACACACACACACACACACACACACACATGCTTCTATTATTTCCCAAACCTTTCTCTGCTCTATTCTCTTTTGTTTAGTCACACACAATCTCTTTCTTGTACATCAGCTTCATTATCTCATTTGAGGCAAATTTTTGAACATTTTTCCACCTATATCCCAGGATGGATTGCCGAACTGCTCCCAGTAGGGAGCCAAAAAAAATCTTATAATCATGAATAATTAATATTTACCAATACCTACTGTGTGCAAGTTACCAAGATAGTAACTCTCATTCAGATTCCTAAATATTTTATTCAGTCCTTGCAACAACACAGTGATCTTGGGAAATGCTTACTATCTGCATTGTGCAGATAAGAATCTGAGACATGGGCCGGTGAGACGGCTCAGCGGCTTAAGCGCCTGCCTTGCAAGCGCGAAGGCCCGAGTTCGACTCCCGGAACCCACATACGAAAAAGGGGCCGGTGATATCGCTCAGTGGCACGGGAGCCTGCTGGCGCGCAAGGTCCTGAGGTCGTCCCCCCGGTACCCACAAAAAAAAAAAAAAAGAATCTGAGACAAAGAGGGATCCATAGCTCACAGAAAGTAATATGGTGAGTAACGTAATGATGTAGTTGGAGAATCAAGTGCTACTTCCCTTCACAACAATTACCTACCTAACATTTTACATATATTCAATATTGTCTGTTTTCCTTGAGAATAAAAGTTTCATATTACAAGATTTTGACAGACTCTTATTTAGTTTATAATCAGGCAATTCTATTTTATAAATAATCCTTCTTGTTTTCTTAGTGTTTGGTTTATATAGACCCTTTTATCCTCTCCATCTCTGCTACTGATATCTATTTCTTAAATTCCTGGCATATGGCAACCACCCAGCTTCTTCCCTTAGTTCTCTTTTCTGAACTTAATTCATGCGTAGGAAGATAGGCAGACACTAAAGAGCTTAGTCCTCATCTCTTCTCTTAATTCCACAAAGCCTCTCAGGTTTTCCCACAATCCTTTGAACTGCTGTTTCCTTGCTCTACCACACTCTCTCACTCTGTGCATCCCAGTACACCATGCAGATGGCTCTACAGGCACCAGCAGCCTCCAAGCAGCCTTTCCTTGGGTCTTCTCCATTTTCTGGCTTCCCTCATCCTGAACTGCCATGCTTCCCTTCATTAGCAATTATGCCTCTTTCATCTGTATTTCCCTTCAATGTCCTGTCTCTAATACTCAGTTCTTCCTCCTCTTTAACTCTCCTTCAATTTCTTCCCCTGTCATTACATACATTCCTCTGGTTTGTGTCTCTTTGGAGCTAACTCCCAAATCTATATCTCTATCCTTAGCCTGCCTCTTAGCTCCTCCTTCATTTCCAACCATCAATTATTTGTTGACACTTTTCATACAAACTGTCCAAGGGAAAAACAAATAAACAAACAAGAACAAACACCACTAAGCTGTCATCTGTGATTCCTCTGTCTTCCTCACCCACTATTTCCTATCAGTCAAAATATAAAAAGATTCTACTTCCCGCATTTCTTATTACTATTCTGTTCAGAAAATCTTCAGTGGCCTCCATTGCCTATCGATGAAGTGCCTGCCTTTGCATTTCATACACCCCATTTGTAGCCCAAACAAACCTTCTATCTTCATCTGCTCTGAGCAAGTTAGACTCTTCCTTATTCTCAGACATATATCAAGCCTCCTTGCCTCCCCATCCGGATTCAAGCTACTCTTGATACCTTTGCTCCCCCACACAGGAGGACCTTCCACACCACCATACCCACAACTTAATGAGTCTTCTGCTATAGTTTGGATCTTAAGGCCTATGTCTTAAAAGCTTGGTTACCAGCCTGTGGCAGTACTGGGAGGTGGTGGAACTTTAAATGATAGGGCCTCGAGGACAGCAGTTAAGACACTGGAAACATGACCTTAGAATGGATATTGGTAGTCAGACCCATTTCTCTACAGACCACAGAGTGAAACCCCCAAAACTGTGAGCCAAAATAAACTTTTCCTCTTCTTAAGCTGATTATCACAGATAGTTTTTCACGGTGACAGGAAGCTAACACATCTTCCTGAAGTTTGTGGTATTTATCATGTCCTACTGTGTTTTTATATATTTATAAATGTATGGCCTTCATGTCTCAAGCATCTGTTTTCCCACAACATGTACATATTTTGATCATAGAAGATTTTCATTATATGTTTGATGAATTGGATTGAGCTTTGGCTGAACATAGGGAGCACCAACTCTCCAAGACACTCTCCCTTCCTGAAACCAGACAAGCATTCTCTTACTTGTTCCACTATATCATTTTAAAATTGGTTGTCTATTTTCCCCTGTGGTCTAAACATTTGCTGTTTGCCTCTGCAAATAGTAAGAAGTGTCTTAGTCTTTAGAATAACAGTCATATCTATTGATCCCAGCCCGTACACCAGACACTGTTGGAAGCATGCACTTTTTTAATTTCTTTAAATCTCTCAGTAACCCAATGAAATGGGCTCTGTAATACCCAGCTGGAGAAATTGAAGTCCAGAGAGGTTAAGTGGTGTTTCTAAGCTCAAACCACTAATATGCGTGGAACCAGATTACCATCCCCCTCCCAAGTTCATACTTTCACCACTACACTATTCAAAAGCAGATTCAAAAGAGACACTTTGCTCATAGGTTTTGATGGTCCAAATACCAACCTCCAAGGCTGAGTTGAAGAATAGAAGAGTAGAGAAGCAGAGAGGGTAATAGACTCAGAGCATGAATGTTTCAGCTTATTCTCCTCACCCATACCTTGTCCACCAGTCTGTGATACCCATGTCATTGTAGCACCATCCTCAGATTCTAGCAGGCTGCCTTCATGTGGCCTCCATGCCTGGTGATCCATTCCTTTCTCACCCAAGCTTCTACACAGCATGTCTCGTATGCATAAACCTATACTGCTGTGTTCATGACCTGTACAGCCCTAGCTTTCTCTCCTCTAATAGCTCCCTGAGAGTTAGAATGTGTTTGCTCTTGGTTGAGCACCCCAAGTATATAGAGCAGGATCTGCTCCCAGTGCCAGGAAATACATGAAAATCTAAGAGACAGAATTGAATCAGGTACTCTCTCATCAGGCTGGGTCCAGACCACTTGAAGGGCACCTATGCCAATTAGCACACCCAGGTAGACCCAGGATCCAGGCAGGTCTTAAAATGCTGAGATAATCCCTCATACCTATGGATATATGTTTGGCTGCTCAGCCTGCACTGACTGATGAGCTACAAAGGAAGTGCTTCCTGTGAGTACAAAGCAGCCCTGCAACAGAGAAGGAAGGAACAGGGTGATATTCTCACCCCCAGTCAGCTAGGCTTGGAGACCCCACCTCACTCTGAGCATGCCACAGCCTGCACAAGTATGTAAGTTACTCTAGGTGACATCTACTTTCTTATTAAATTTCCCTTCACATTAAATCTGATTGTAATGAGCATCAAGGGCTTCCTTAAACCAACATCTTTGATGTAGTCACTGGGGAGAGTCCGAGGAGAATTAGGTACGTGTGTTTCAGAGATTCTTGGTGGCTTTCTCTCTTCTGCAGTCCTGGCTTCCACCAGGTCATATTATCCATTCAGTCCTGGCATTTGTAATGGAGCCCTCAAGCCCTTGTGAGTCCATCTTCTTTACTGCTGGACAGTTTCCTGACACCCAAAGGTCAGTAAGCTCTCACGTTGTGCCTCAGTTGGTGCTACCACTGACCATGAGTTCTAACTTAACAAGGTGAGTAGTAGTATTCTATATTCAGATAAGGAAACAGTGTTTTAGAGAAGTTAAACCCTTGTCTAAGATCACAATATCTTCAAGTGAAAAACCCAGAATTCAAACCCTGACACTTGACTAGAACAATGTTACATACTACAATACCTACAGAGGCCAGACACATGGCACTAGTGAAGAAGCACAAGGGTAAGAAAGGTACAAGAAGATGACACATGTGATTAACAGGGTTTAACTGTCTTATTCAGAGGAGGCAGTTCCACCCAGGTCCCATTTATTGATCCATGGGAAAGTATGAAGCTAGTTGATCGGGACTTCAAATTTTTCAAGAGACGTTTTAAGTATGGATTTGTAAGCATAATTTCTCAATTTATATTGGTGACAGGTGCAAATTTTAAAAAATTGCAGTGCAGGCTGACACTGAGTGGATCTCATAACCATATCTATGAGCAGATTCCTGATGGTTTCTCACTGTGGCTCAGCCCTTGAGCCAAAGGTCTTAACCACTGGACTATTGTCTTAAAATGATCAGAGAAGACAGTTTCTGAGGAATCACAATTTTTTCCTAATATATATTTATCTACTGGCCCCAGTTCTGCCATCTAGAGCAACAGCAATTCCATGACACATCTGGTTCTCTTCTCTACACTGAATATGTCCGGCCCTTCCAGCATCGTCCTTTGGCCTGGTTAGTAGGACCCTGCCATGCTGGTCCCTCTATTCCAGGCATATCCTACACATTTCTGCTGGATCACATAACTGCCAAAATCCACCACTTGGGCCTAAACTCTACTTTCTACGTCCAGTCTGTGACATGCAGAGCAAGGCCGGCTCCCAGCCCACAAGGACTGATCCAAGAATGGACCCAAATTCACTGGACTTCCTTGGCAGTTGGGGGTTTGCCTCATTTTAAGTGAAGAGATTCTGGCCCTCTAACTCAGTAGGAGGTATTGGCCTTTGCAGTGATTGTAACGGTTGTAGGAAGTAACATCCCCAACACCAGTCCCTCCCTACTATGATCCTACATATCTGTCCCCATTTTTGAATCCTTGAGGGACTGCTCCAGAGTTATTCCTTTAACACATATGGTTTGCAGACCACACTTGGCTGAGCATCCCTTCAGAGAAGACAGTCCATGGCATGAATAATCTAACTTGCTGAGATGTAAAACAAGCCTCATTCTCCTTCTGGTACACCTCTTTACCAATATTTGGTGGATTCATCACATACAGTGTTAAGTTTTGCCCCCATTTCCTGATACTGATATTTTCACTGGCCAGAAAACACCATGTGCAGACTACAAACCAGCCTTTAGCTACATATGGGTCAGAATGAAAAGGTGATGAGTCAAAGGTAAGGACCCAGAGGGTCAGAGGAGCAACTCTGCTGGCTCCTCCCAAAGTTTCCACCTCAACAGCTGTGGCTTCACCACCTGCTCCAAAGTGGACACCTCTTTTGTTTTCTGGCCCACCTCTCTACTTCTTCTGTGAAACGGGAAACTGCACATCTGTAAGCTTCCGCGAAAACCAAGAAAAGCAAGGTAGCCTATCTCCTACTTTCCCTCTGCTTTTTGGCCCTTCCCTGTGGCCTCTGGGGCTTTAGTTGAGCTGAGCAGCTGGTTTTCTCCCGAGTCACTCACAGACATGGTTTTTCTGGCACAGAGTCTCAGAAAGGTCCCAACTGAGAAGGCTTCCTGGTGGCCAAGAGATGGATTCTTCACAGCTGCCAACCCAGTGATAAGGAATCCCAGCTGGTTCTAGGTGACAAAGAACAGGTCTGGGCTTCATCTCTTGGCTAAAGGACGTGTCTGTTCCACTGGCTGACTCAGGATGTGATTCATCATCAAGGATCCTGTGGAGCCCTTGGCCGATCAAAACCACTCTTGTAAAGCCAGATTTCTGAGGGCAAATTGCTACTACCACTAGGGAATATCAGCTTATTCCTGTGTGTGATGCAGAAATCTGAAGATGTACATGTGCCCACCAAGTGCTCAGGCGTTAAAACTGACAGGGGCATACAGTGAAGAACACACTTCCAGGGACCATCTACACTAGCATAAAAGACAAGTGATGTCTTTATAAAGGTAAACTAGGCTCTTGGTGGACCAAAGCATGTGAGACCTAGACCAGATCACAAATGTTAATACTGTTCTCGATAGCAGAACCTTCTTTCCAAACAATGTCTTATGGAGAAGCACAGTATTCAGGCAGGTCCAAGGGTGGCTGCTCCGATGGACACCATGTTGGGTCAAGAGCTCATCCCCTCTCAGGTCCCTGGACCCCCGCACACACACTCACACCTGAGGATCCTTAGCTCTTCCACTGAATCACGGTGGCTCTACCTACCATGGATGGAAACTCACCACTCCAGTTCCACCCCTTATTTTTCAGAATGGAAAACTGAGGCTGGTAGAACATGACGTGCATTTCCCAAGGTCACATGGCAAATACGTATTTTTAATTCAGTAGAGTAAGAAGTCTTATAAACCAAGCTCTCTGTGAACCACAACATCTGTGCAAATGGGCTGTCTGTGCAGGTTGGAAGAGTAAGTGAATACACACACTAGGTTAATTTCCATTTTGTCTCAGCAGCTTTATAGCTGTCTATCCTCAGGCAAGTTCCTCCAGCTCAGCTAGCCTGAGGCTAACCTAGAACCTGTGGCCTCTTGAGTCATCTCCTGCTCAATCTTCAGTATCCAGACTATAACAAGGCCTCCTCTCAGAGGTGCTCACCCATTCTGGGGAATCTGGCAGAAGGGTCCTTGTAAGCTCAAGAGCTCTGTAAGGCTCTGGGCCACCTCCACACAACCCTCAGCATTTTTCCTACAGCTCTTAGAGCCACAGGCCACAGCTGGAATGCCACTAGACCTACCTTGTTTTGGCTGTGGAAGTGAAAATCAAAGAAAACAGAGCAAGAAAAATAAAGAAAACAAGGAGAACCAAAGGGCCAGAGCAGAGACCCTAGGAGGGAAGGCAGCACCTCAGGGCTTCTTCGCATGTCTAGCTCATCCTTCCCCTCACCCTATATTACTCAGGGCATCTTCTCCCGCCCTCTGCTCTCCTCTCTTCTGCATGTGGACCCTCGCCAGCCTGACAATGCTGCCCACACTCCTCACCTTAAGGAAAATTCACTGTCCTCTGCGGATATTGATTAACTTACAACCCTTTCAAATGGTGACTGTTTATTGCCCAGAGCCACTACCCTCCTATAAAGCTTCAGCTTTCCTGAGGCTCCTAAGAACAGCTTCCTTTTCCCATCTGGCCATCTTTCAACAACCTGGTACCTCTCTAGTCATCAAAAGTCTTAACAACTTGTTCACAGGCTTCTCTTGGCATTCAAGCATCTCCCTAACATCCAGGTTCTGTGAATTATCCACCTAACATTTCTGACTTCTACTCCAGGCACTACACCATGATTTCTCTTGGACACCCCAAGCAGGACCACATCCTGGACCTTGACAAAACCTAAATAGGCTACTTTTCAGGAATCTTAAACTGAATCATCCCACTGTCACCCCAGCCTACAAGCTCTCTCACTTCCCAAATCACACACTCATGGTCTCTGGTACCTCCTGGCAGCCTTCCCCCCTTGATCATTCTTTTCTCACAACCTACCAACCTCCTTCTGTATCATCTTGTCCAGAGGTAGTTCAGAGCCCTTAGTGCTTGAAGCAGTTTTTTGCTAAATTTTCAACTCCAATAACTCTATTGTCCTGTTGTCACTCTTCTTCTCCAGCAAAGTCTCAGTGGACTGACACTATGGTGTCCTCCTCACTCCTTTACCCAGTCCACAGGGACCTGACGGAGAAAATCACACAAACATGAGAATTCAAAGTACTGCCACATCATTCCTTCTCTCCAGGCTCTGGACAGAGCTCAGTTGACCTCAGTGAAAATCTTTCCATCCCATGCTCCTGATGTGTTTTGAATGTTGTGGCTTGAAACTTCACGTCCAATGCAACAATGCTTAGAAATGGAGCCCAATGATAGCTGATTAGGTTGGGAGGGATCTTTCTCATTTGAGGATTGATGTTGTTATGGAGAGTGGGTTAACTACCATAAGAATGGACTTGTTATAAATGTGAATTTGGCCCTCTCTTGTACTTTCACATTCCAAGATGGATAACACAGCACGAAGGACCTCACCAGGTACAATGTTTTTGGACTTCCTGGCCTTTAGAACTATAAGTCGAATAAATACCAGTTTTTTATAATACAACTAGTCTAAGGTATTCTGTGATAGCAGTGCAAATGGGTTAAGATACCCGACTTCAACCAGCCCCTCACTCTCAGCCAAAGCCAATTCTAGCCCATCCTTTCCTTGTCTCAGAGAAGTGCCATAGGTCTTACGTAAGCACGTTCCCTTCACCTGTATTCTTAACCCCCCTCTGACTTCTTACCTCCAGTAATTCTCTCCTCTTTTTTTTTTTTTTTTTTTTTGTGTGGGTACCGGGGGGTCGACCTCAGGACCTCGCGCACCAGCAGGCGCCCGTGCCGCTGAGCGATATCACCAGCCCCTTTTTCGTATGTGGGTTCCGGGAGTCGAACTCGGGCCCTCGCGCTTGCCGGGCAGGCGCTTAAGCCGCTGAGCCATCTCACCGGCCCATCCTCTTATTTTTTTAATAAATCTTCAACTACTTGTTTTGTACCCATGTCCTTCCATTAGTTTCTTCCCATGTAAAAACAAATTTTAAATAAAACATTTCAATTCTGTACTACCTTCTATTGACATCCACTTTCATCATTTCCTTTATATTTAAATTTCTTCAAAGAGTACCTGTAAGTTCCTCTCCTACATCTTCATTGCCTAGCTGCTCCACCCTTGGAGCTTGTGCTGTCCAACCCTACTCCACTGAAAATGTCCTCCACTCTGACACCTCCTACATGTTCAGTGTCAGCTGATCTCTCAGCTGCCTGTGACTCTGCTGGGCTTGCCTCCAAGACATCACACTCCCCTGGTTTTCCTTCTCTGTTCTAGCCATGCCTTCTCCTTTCTCCTTGCCAAATACTTTTCTCCTAAGCCTTTAAATATACTCACTGCTTGCTTTCTTGGTGCTTCCTGGCCTCTAGTATAATCCTATCCATGTCAGAAGCCTCACACTTACAGACTTTCAGATCCTTCTGGGGACCCAACCTAGGCCCATCTCCTGAGCTCCAGGCAGGAACATCCAAAGTACTTCCCACTCAGATAATCCTCAGCCCCCCACATCCACAGTTCTACATGGGTCACTGAACCTACTGACTTGATCTCTGCACTTTCTCTTTTCAGTTCAGGCCCACTAGTCTCTGCCTGGACCCCTGGAACTGCTGCCCACCCCATTTTCCTGCCTCCTGCATCACTCCTCCCATACTAGTAGCCAGGGAGATATTCCTAAATAAGAAAGTCCAGTCAATAACAATAACCTTAAAATTCTTTAAGGTTCCTCTACCTCCAAAGACCAAAAAAATATAAACCATAGCAGAGCCTCCAGACTAAGATCTAATCCCTGCTATTCTCTCTATATACCTTTTTTTCTGTTTCCTGCACATTGCGTTCCAATCACAATAGTTCCCTTAACCTTCCTTGTTACTTTCCTTCATGCTTTCACAGCTGCCAATTCCTTTTCCTAACTCT
This sequence comes from Erethizon dorsatum, assembly GCA_028451465.1. Taxonomy (NCBI): domain Eukaryota; kingdom Metazoa; phylum Chordata; class Mammalia; order Rodentia; family Erethizontidae; genus Erethizon; species Erethizon dorsatum. The sequence goes on from CM051829.1 coordinate 85,006,035, forward strand.
TCATGACTAACCCCTGCTAGTCCTTCAGTGCTCAATTCCTTTCCCTATGTCAGAAGCCTCCAATGGCCTCCCAGCCCTCCTCTCTGTGCCCCACCCAAGCAACATCCAGCTCTTTCCTCTCTCTTGGCACATCTCCTGCTCTGTGATAATTGGTTGCTCATTAGCCTGTCTGACTTTGGTTGCCTTGAGAACTAGCATAGGGTCTTACCCACTGGCTGGCAGTGCTCAATGCATGAATTATGAATGAATGAATGAGTGAGTGAATGAATGAATGAACAGATCATGTTTTCTCAGTAAGTTTCAGAAGGCTCTGAATTTCCAAGGACACAAAAAATCCAATTTCTCTGGGGCTTTTGACTTTTACAATGCCTTCCTTCCTGTCCTATTCACCAAAGATTCTCAAGGCTAGGAGTATCCGGGTTAATTCTCCTCAAGGTTCTCACCTGTCTTCATTCCTACATGTCACTTACAACACCACTTTCTTTCTCTCTTCAGCCCAACAGTGACTACTAAGGGTTTGATGAACACAGGGCACAAGAAAAGGGGTTAAAAAGATTTGTTTTTCATAAGAAAGACCTATTGCCACTGTCCCTTGCTGAGGTGACAGGAAATCCCTGAAGCTTGCTGATAAAGCATCATGCAACCAGGTCTCCTAAAACCTTAAACCCAGCAAGTACTTACCAAGAAAGAAAGCGCTGAGAGGTGCAAAGAGTGAGCCATCATCCAGTGCCAGGCCATAAGCCCTCTTGCACATAACATTTCTGCTGAGTTTTCAAGGAAGTAAGGGGAGAAAGGATGGTAAATAAGAGCATGTGGATGTGTAGGTATGATGTGAGCAGAGCGGGAAGTAAATTGCAGGCCATTGATGGGGTATAACAAGAGTAAGAAAGTGAGCTTAAATGCCAGACAAGGAATTCTGAGCCTTCACAAAAAGTAATATGGTATCTGCAAGAGATGTAGATGAAAGAAACAGCAACCCAGATGCTCTGGGAAAAGCTCTGAATGAGGACCCTGTATGCTTGAGGTATCCCCAGGGTAGGGGCTGGCTGGGGGTTGGAACTGGAAAAGAAGGGACTGGATCCCAAACCATTAATGTAATTCTCAAACACCATAACAAAGCCAGAGGGCCAGGGCCTGTCCCCCACCTTTCCTATGCTTCAGACACTCTGCACAAGGCTTAGATTCTAGCCAGGCTTAGGCCAGGCAGTCAATGGGCTTTATGCTGCCATCTGGTGGTAGAAGACCAGTCTTAGCGGTTCCAAACATTGCCTGTTGTGTGGCCAAAAGCTGTAATATTACGAGTGGATGCAAGAGTTTGCTAGGCCTCTTGGGGGCGAGTTGGGGGGCATTCATCAGAAGGAGGGTATTATGGGATCCTCAAACCCTTACACCTTTCAAAAGGTGTGATTTATTTGCACTTTCAGTTGTCCCTTTTTGCCCAGCACCTAGCACAAAGTAAGCACTGTCATAACAATGCATTAACAATTGTTGAGAGCTGGAGTGATGGCACGCAAGGCTGATAGAGAAGGATTGCTGTGAATTCAAGGCCAGTGTGAGCTACACAGTGAGTTCAAGACCAGCTTGTACTACATAGTGAGACCCTGTTTCAAAAAACTAAAAAAAAAAAAAAAAAAAAAAAAAAAAAAAAAAGGAAAAGAAAAAGAAAGAATTGATAAATACCAGCCATGAACTTCCTCATAACAATCTTTAAATGAAGATGATACTTTTTAAAAGAAGAAGGAACTGAAACTATGATAAATCCATTGAGTCATTCGGTACGCATTTACTGAGCATCCATTATATGCAATGCTCTGCTAGGCGCTGCCACACAGAGATAAATGCCAGAAATAGGATCTGCCCTCCTGAAGCCAACAGCTTGAAAGAGGAAAGAGACATTATGCAAGCAATAGTATAGCAACTGTTTTTAATTGGAGAAATACCCAGAAAGGAAAAAAGAATAGAATAGTTACAGTTATTAACTTTTCAGTCCATTGGATTAAAAAAAAAAACACATGCTTCTTTAAGACTAATTCACCTACCACTGCATTATATGAATATAAATGAATATTTTTTTCTTTTTTCTCTTCTTCCTCAGCTTTTACTCTCTTGCTTTTAATTCTATCTCCTCATAGAATCCATTTTCCCCCTTCCTAACTCCTCTTCTCTGCCAATGCTGTACTTTGCTCTCTATCACTACCACCATTTGTTGAATGAATGAGTGAACTCATGGACACATGTGGCTCATCTGCTGTGGCTCAGACTCAGTGAGTTTATGGAGACATAGTTTTGTTTTGGAGTTGCTCGCAATCAAAGGGAAATGAATATGACAACAAATAATTAAAATACTGCATAAGCACAGGGATGGAGAGAGTGATGGTGCTGAGGAGGAGATGCCCATCTGAGTTTACTTCTTGTGGAGAATATACAAAGATCAGATCATCTGAACAAGTTCCATCCTTCACAACAGGTCTTTTACTCTTCAACAAATATTCTGGGGATGTACCTTCATTTGAAAGTGTCATATAGAAGGCCCCAAAAACTACACTAAAATACTGCTAAATTTAATAAGCAAATTCAGTAGCATAGCTGGATACAAAGTCAACACTCAAGAATCAATAGCATTCCTGTACACAAACAAACTCACTGAGAGAGAAATTAAGGAAACCACACCCTTCACAATAGTATCCAAAAAAATGAAATACCTAGGAATCAATCTAAAGAAGGAAGTAAAAGATCTCTACATTGAAAACTATAGTATTTTGAAAAAGGAGATCAAAGAGGATATCAGAAAATGGAAAGATATCCCTTGCTTTTGGGTAGAAAGAATGAGCATAGTGAAAATGGCCATACTTCCAAAACTATTATACAGATTTAATGCAATTCCAATCAAAATTCCAACAGTTTATCTCACAGAATTAGAGAAAACAATCCTAAAATTCATTTGGAACCAGAAGAGACTTAGAATAGCAAAGGCAATTCTGGGCAACAAAAGCAAGGCTTGGGGCATCACAATCCCAGACTTGAAATTATGCTATAAAGCCACTGTGATAAAAACAGCATGGTACTGGCAAAAAAACAGAACTGAGGATCAATGGAACAGATTAGAAGATGCAGAAACAACTCCAGACATACTTAGCCAGCTTACCTTTGATAAGGGTGCCAAACACATTCACTGGAAAAAAGATAACCTCTTTAATAAATGGTGCTGGAAAAACTGGTTTTGCACATGCTGAAAATTAAAATTGGACCCATTACTTTCACCATGCACTAAACTACAGTTGAAATGGATCAAAGATCTAAATATTAAAACAGAAACATTAAATCTGCTGGAAGATAGAATAGGTAAAACTCTTGAAGACATTGGTGTAGGCAAAGACTTTATGAATAAAACACCAAATGCACAGGAACTATCACAAAGAATCATCAACTGGGATCTCATCTTACTAAAAAACTTTTGCACAGCAAGAGAAACCACCAACAGAGTGAAGAGACAACCCACAAAGTGGGAAAAAATGTTTGCCAGCTGTTCCTCAAAGGATTGCTATAAAGAACATATAAAGAACTCAAAAAAATCAGACCTCCCAAATTTAAAGACCCAATCCCAAAATGGGCATCTGAGACAAATACACACTTCTCAGATGAAGAAATACAGACGGCAAATAAATATATGAAAAAATGTTCAACATCACTGGTCATTCGAGAGATGCAAATTAAAACAACACTGAGATTCCATCTCACCCCAGAAAGAATGTCTATCATCAAGAAATCAACCAATAACAAATGCTGGAGGTGCTGTGGGGAAAAAGGAACCCTTCTCCACTGTTGGTGCGAGTGTTGACTGGTGCAACCACTGTGGAAATCAGTGTGGAGATTCCTCAAAAAGCTAGGGTTGGAGGTCCCATTTGACCCAGTTATTTCCCTTCTGGGCATCTTCCCAGAAGAATTAAAAACATCGTACCACAGCAATATATGCACAGCTATGTTTATAGCCACACAGTTTGTAGTAGTCAAATCTTGGAAACAACCCAAATGCCCATCAGTTGGTGAATGGATAGAGAAGATGTGGGTTTTTTATACAATGGAGTACTACTCTGCCATAAAGAAGGATACACTTGAGACATTTCTAGGAAAATGGATGCACCCTGAGTCCATACTCTTAAGTGAAATAAGTCAGATACACATGTGTAAATACCACATTGTTTCTCTGGTGTGAGAAACTGAAAGTGTAAATAAGGACCAAAATGTATAATAGGTATTGTGAAATAGGAGGAAAACATTCAAATGGGGAGGGAAACAAGGGAGATGGGAGGGAAAGGAAAGGAAAGGAAAGAAGGGAAAAGTAAAAAACCATGAGAAAAGAAGGAAAACATGGAAACAAAGCTTTGTAAATGGGGAGAGGAGGAAGGGTTGAAGGGAGAGTAGAGGAATGGTGAAAAAAACAAGTTATATCATGTACAGGTACAAATTCTCTGTGATGAATGTGATCGTTATATGTATCTAAAATGTACCAATAAAATCTAATTAAAAAAAAAGAAAGTGTCAGAGGCATGAGTTTCCTTGCCAATTTCCTGATTTAGGGAGACAATTTCAGTAATGAAAATGCGTTTACCATACCAATAGTTTCCAAGCTTGGCTATCCATTAGGGATCAGCTTCCACATTGACCTTGGGACCATTGGGGGAAGTCTTTAAAATTCACTGACTGGGGATCAGTTGGAGTTTTGGAATTATTGATATCACTAGGGATCATTGGGGTGTCTTTAAAATCACTGCTGTCAGGCTCTCATTCCCCAAAATCCTAACTTCATTCATCAAAAATGTGATCTGGGCATCAAGAATTTAAAATCTCTGCTAGGAAATTATAAACCACTCTTGAAGATCCTAGTGGGCCTGGCCAGGCCTGGGAATTGGGTGGAATCAAATGCAAGTTTTAAGAGAACATGTCAGGTCCCACTGTGGAGGACTTGCTCTGCGTTTGAAGGGTTTTCCCAGAAGAATCACCTCTGCTGAACTGCAAGGTAGTCAATGCCATTATGAATCTGTGTCCATTTATTCAGTAAACAATCATTTAGCACTTGCTTTGTGCCTACTTTAAGCATGAGTTAGTCAATCCCTGCTCTCAAAGATCCAGCTTGGGGAGACAGACCTAAAATGTACAAGTGAATCCTGTGTGGTTGATGACAAGATTTGTGAAGTGTGGCAGAAGCAGAGCAGTGGGGCATCTAATCTGGCCTCCCATATCTTTCAAATCTTCACCTCTTGTTCAGTCCTCCACAGAAACCACAAACCAAAAATATTTATGAATACCTGTTATGTGCAGACACCAGATGCCAGGTCCTAGATGGTTCCCCCATCAGACAGTGCAGAGCTTTTAATAAAATAGGACTCTGCTACTGAGGAATTCAGTCTAAGTAAGTGACTCTCAAGGAAAACGATTTGGGGTGAATACTGTCACTGAATAGAAACCGGTGGAATGGAAATATGGAGTTCCCTCTGACATCCAAGAGGTTTCTTCACTGTGCACCTTAAAGAACGTGTGGGATGTCAGAGGGTGAACATGGAGGTCAGGGAGACTTCATTCTCCCACCTACTTTTCTAGACTCTCTTCCATTACCCCAGGTTTTTTTTAATCCGTGGATCAAAACTGGAAGCAAAACTTCAATCAGGTGATGCCCGGTAGGACACAGTGAGGGACTATTTTGTGTCCTTTGAATGACCCATACGCACTGCCTTGTCCCCCACCAGGCATATGTATGGTATGTACTAAGTCTCATTGTTTAAGACACTTGGGAGTGAGCAGTGGCCTTTCAATCTCACTTCAATCATCTATATCTTACTGAGTTCAAGAAAAGGAGAACTAGGGGCCAGTGAGATGGTTCAGCCGCATTAGCGCCTGCCTGGTAAGGGCCCGAGTTGGACTCCCGGAACCCACATACGAAAAAAGGGCCGGTGATATCGCTCAGCAGCAGGGGTGCCTGCTGGCGCGCGAGGTCCTGAGGTTGACCCCCGGTACCCACAAAAAAAAAAAAAAAGAAAAGGAGAACTAAGCATTACCCAAGAGTAGTCCCTCTAAATATAAATCTTTCCCTCATCCCATTGCACAACATTTAATACTCTTTCTCCACTTCCTGTCCTTGCTATTTCACTTCCTGTCCAGCTCATAGGAGTAGCCTCTACCTCTCTCATTTTCTCCTCTACCCAAGCCTAGCCTTTATATTTTCTATAATTAAATTAGCTCTTAGATGTCTCTAGTTTTACATTAGTTTTCTTCATTTTTCTTCCCCACTCCCTTTCTTCAGATTTATTTAACCAATAAACACTTATTGAACATACTGAGTGCCAAGTCTGGGGAGGAATATACAGAGAAGCATAGGAGTTAGTCATGGCCCTGCAAAGCTTTACAATCTAACTGGAAAAATTAAAGACAAATGCATTCAGATGAAGATAATATAGCATTGGTGGCATAGTGTTAGTATTCACAAGAGGCTTGGGTGGTTGGGACATCATATTTCAAGTGAAGATGTTGTTACTTTTATTTTATTATTTCAATTCACATATTCATTCAGATTATTTCTGTGTTGTCTATTCTACTCCATTCGCCTGTTTAGTCATGTTCTAGGACCGCGACAAGTTTCTAATGACTACAGTTTTACAATATGGTATGATAGTGGAGTGTTTCTTCACCCATTAAAGACAATGTATTTAGGTTGTTCTGGGTGGATTATAGGAGAAGTTGATTGAAGGTACACAGATACATAAAATTACTTCCCCAGTGATCCAAGGTGCTGAGTGAGGTCTGTGTGGTCAAAATAATCTGTAAAAAGTAGAATTATACCTAAAGGAAGAATAGCCAAAGATTGGTGATGACATCTTAAAAATGAAGGAGAAATCAAAATGATTCCAAGGTTTCTTGATTGGTAGACCAGCCCCATTGATTTCCTTACTTCCCAATGGCCCTGAAGCCTGGAAAGAACCTCCAAAATAAGAATACCTTCTCTATCAGACCTTTCCACAATCTCAACCTCCACCTCCAAGACTTGATGCTCTTTAGGGCTCTGTAAACTAGTCCTGAATTCACTTTTATTTAAATTTTGTTTTTCATTTTAAATGTAGTACAGATTACTGAAAATGTAGGAAATAAAGAAAAAATCTATTTATAATACAAAAGCAACAAAATTATTTTTTATATATTGACATGTTTTCCCCATCTTTTTCTGGGCATACATAATTGTGTCTTGTCATTGTGTAGCTTTAACACCTTCATTAAAATTAAAATTTAATTTTTAAGACACACTCACTTTAAGCCTAAAATTCGATGACATTTTAGTAAATGTATAGAGTTACACAACTATCACCACCAAAAGTTCTCTCCTACCTGTTTGCAATCAATGCCCACCCTACCCAAATCCCAGACAATCATTGTTTGACTTTATGTCTTTATTGATGTGCTTTTTCTGGAAATTACATGTGAGTAGAATCATATGCAGTTTTTATGCCTATCTTCTTTCACTTAGCATAATGTTTTGAGATTCATTCGTAAAATGTACCAGTAGTTCATTCCTTTTTTGCTGAATAGTATTCCATTTATGGATATAACACATTTATAGCAGTTGCTGTATATCTGCATTGTTTCCCATTTGTGGGTATTATGAACAGTTCTGCTACAAACATTCCCATATAAATCTGTGAATATAGGTTTTCATTTTTCTTGGATAGATACTGAAAATAATTGCTGTTGTGGTAAATATATGCTTAATTTTTAAAAGAAACTACACTTATTTACCAAATGCCATATTAAATACCATTTTATATTCTAATCAACAGTGTATGAATGTTTCAATTTCTCCCCACCCTCACCAATTTGGTATTACAAGTCATTTTTACTACAGTTGTTAGTGAGTTGTGGTATCTCATTATACTTTTAATGTGCATTTCCTGATAACTAATGATGTGAGCAACTTTTTGTGTACTTATTAGTCATTTGCATATGTTCCTGGTGAAATGCCTATTTAAATGTATTGTCCATTTTAAATTGTTTTTCTTCATTTTTATTGAGCTATAGAAATTCTTTAGATTTTCTATATATGGGTCTTTTGCCAGATGCCAGATACAGAATTTTCAAATATTCTTTTTCAGCCTAGATCTGTCTTTTCATTGTGCTAATAAAGTCTTTGATGAGTAAACATTCTTTTATTTTGGTAAGATATAATTTATCAGTTTGTTATTTTATTCATTATGCTTTATTAGTGCTCATCTAAGAAATATGTGAGTACTCAAAAGTCACAGGTCATAAAATTTTTCTGTTTTTCCCTAGCAGTTGTATAGGTTTGGCCCTTTTAGTTAGGTTTATGTCTCATTTTGGGTTTTTGTCTATGGTACTAGGAAAGGTTCTATGTCCGTGTGTTTGCATATAGCTATTGAATTGTTCAACCACCATTTGTTTAAAACAATTATCCTTTCTACACTGAAGTGGCTTTGCACCTTTATCAAAAATCAATTGTCCATATTTCTAAACCAATTTCTAGAGTTTCTTTTATACTTCATTAATCTATTTGTCTATCTAGACACTAATGCTACACTGTCTTTACTACTTCAGCCTTATAGTAGTCTTGAAATCAGATAGTTTTACTCCTCTAACTTCAATCTTTCTCAAATTTATTTTGATTATTCTAGGTCCTTTGCAATAACATATGAACCAATTTGTCAATTTCTACTAAAAAATCCTGCTGGGATTTTTTAATGGGATTATATTAAATATGCAGACTAATTTAGGACATACTGATAGCCTAACTTCATTGTCTTATATCTCTCCATTTATTTAGGCCTTTGATTTCTACCAATAGTGTTTTTTAGTTTTCTGTGTATAGATCTTTCACATCCTTTATCATATTTGTTCCTGTGCATTTTGAATGTGCTTGTAAATAGTATTTTTAACTTCAATATTTGTTGTTAATGCTTAAAAGTATGATTAAATTTTGCAAATTGACCTTATATCCTAACATCTTTCTAAACTCAACCATAAATTCTAGTTTCTTTATTGTAGATTCCACTGGAATTTCTACATAGATAATTATGTCATCTGTGGATAAATAAAGATAATTTTACCTCTTAATTTACAATCTGGGTACTGTTTATTTCTTTTTCTTATTTCATTGCACTGGCTATAATCTCCAACACGGTCTTGAATAAAAAGGTTGAGGGTAGACATCTTGTTTTTTTCTCAGTGTTATGGAAAAACATATGTGATCTTTCACCAATGTTAGCTGTGTGTTTTTTATAAATGCATTTTACCAGATTGAAAAATATTTACTTCTATTCCAAGTTTTCTGAGAGATTTGATCACAAATAGTTGGATTTTATCAAACATTTTTTCTGCGTCTGTAAGATAATCATGTGTCATTTTCTTTTTTGTTTTTGTTTTGTTTTGTTTTATGTGGGTACTGGGAATCAACCTCAGGACCTCGCGCTTGCCAGGCAGGCGCTTATGCCTCTGAGCCATCTCACCAACCCAGCTATCTCACCAGCCTGCTTTTTTTTTTTTTAATGTGGTGAAAATTTTAAACAGTTGAACCAACCTTGTGTTCCTGGGATAAACCCCATTTGGTCCTATTATCTTTTTGTTATTGTTTGGATTTTATACTCATTTCTGATATTCATTATTTCACTTTTTTCTGGATAAATTGCAAGATGCTTTTCAATTTTATCGATCTTCCCTAAGAACCAGAATTGCTTTCATTGATTTTATCTCATTTTCTATTTTATTGATTTCTATGCTAATCTTTATTTCTTCTCTTCTGCTTATTTTGAGTTTCATTTGCTCCCCTTTTTCTAGTTTAAGTTGGAAACTGAAGTCATGAATTTGGGATCTTAATTTTGATGCACACAGGTTTTATTTTTTAATTTATCTATTTTGTATTACATTTAAAATTATTCTTTGTTATATTATTCTTCATTTTCTTAAAGAAAAAAACACTAAAAACAATGAAACAAAATTTCAAAACAAGATAATAGAAGTAACAATGGTTAATACACTGTGTATTATTATCTTCAAAGTAGTTGCTCAGAGTACAAGGTATAGGCATGAAAAATTGACCAAACAATATTAGCGCAAGACTTTCTTTTAACAAACTAAGAGAAATTAGTAGTATAGCTTTCTTAACTATCTTGTATATATATATATTTTTTTGTTTTCCCTTCCTTCTTTTTTCCTTTCCCCCATCCTAGTTTCTCTTTCCTTTTGAACAGTTTCTTCCCATTTCACAATACCTATTGTACATTTTGGATCTTATTCACTGTTGCAGCTTCTCACACTAGGGAGACAACACAATGTTTACACATGTGAGTCTGATTTATTTCACTTATGAGTATAGCCTGAAGTTGCATCCATTTACCTATAAAGGTCTCAAGTTTATCCTTCTTTAAGGCTGAGTAGTACTCCATTGTATAAAAAGACCACATATTTTTAACCCATTCCTTGATTGATGGGCATTTGGGTTGTTTCCAAGATTTAGCTATTACAAATTGTGCTGCTATAAACATGGGTGCACATATATCACTGTGGTATGATGTTTTTAATTCTTTTGGGAAGATACCCAGAAGGTGAATAGCTGGGTCAAATGGGACCTCTAATCCTAGTTTTTTGCAGAATCTCCACACTGATTTCCACAATGGTTGCACCAGTCTACACTTCCCACCAACAGTGGAGAAGGGTTTCTTTGTCTCCACACCCCCTCCAGCATTTGTTATTGGTTGATTTCTTGATGATAGGCATTCTTTCTGGGGTGAGATGGAATCTCAGTGTTATTTTAATTTATATCCCTTGAATGACCAGTGATGCTGAACACTTTTTCATATATTTATCTGCCTTTTGTATTTCTTCATCTGAGAAGTGTGTATTCATTTCAGATGCCCATTTTTGGATTGTGTCTTTGAATTGGGGGGGGTGTCTGATTTTTTCAATTCTTTATACATTTTAGAAATAAGTCCTTTGTCTGAGCGACAGCTGGCTATAATTTTTTCCCTGTGGGTTGTCTTTTCACTCTGCTGGTGATTTATTTTGCTGTACAATAGCTTTTTAATAAGGTAGGATCCCATTTATTTATTCTTCATAGTGTTTTCCATGTGGTCTGGGTTTTGTTCATGAAATGCCTGCCTACCCCTATGTCTTCAAGATTTCAACCCATTTTCTCTTCCAGTAGATTCAGTGTTTCTGTTTTAATATTTAGATCTTTGATCCATTTTGACTTTAGCACACGGTGATAGACATGGGTCTAGTTTTAATCTTCGGCATATGGAAAGTTTTTCCAGCACCACTTATTAAAGAGGCTATCTTTCTTCCAATGTACATGTTTGGCCCCTTTGTCAAAGTTAAGGTGGCTGACTGTGTTTGGGGTTGCATCTGTATCTTCTATTCTGTTCCACTGATTCTCAGGTCTGTGTTTTTGCCAGTACCATGTTGTTTTTATCACAGTAGCTTTGCAGTATAATTTCAAGTCAGGAATTGTGATGTCCCCTGCCTTGCCTTTGTTGCCCAGAATTGCTTTTGCTATTCTAGGTCTCTCCTGGTTCCAAATGAATTTTAGGAATGTTTTCTCTAGTTCTGTGAGGTATACTAATGGTATTTTGATTGGAATTGCATTAAAACTGTGTAACAGTTTTGGGAGTATGGTCATTTTCACTATGTTCATTCTTCCTATCCACAAGCAAGGGATATCTTTCCATTTTCTGAAGTCTTTTTTGATCTGTTTTTTCAAGTTACTGCAGTTTTCAATGTATAGATCTTCTACTTCCTTTGTTAGACTGATTCCTATGTATTTCATTTTCTTGGATGCTATTGTGAAGTGTGTGGTTTCCCTAATTTCTCTCTCAATGAGTTTGTTGCTTGTGTACAGGAATGCTATTGATTTTTGAGTGTTGACTTTGTATATTTGCCTTCATTTTTAAAGGATTGCTTACTGAATATAAATACTTACTTGGATCTTCTTTTCCTACTGCTTTCTAGTCATTCCACTGCCTTGTGACCTCCATTATTTTTCAGAAGTAAGTTTTTCATCTTACCATTGTTCACCTGTATGTGATGAATCATTTTTCCCTTGCTGCTTGCAAGATTTCCTCCTTGTCTTGGTTTTCAGTCCTTTTACTATGTAAGTCTAGGTATGGATCTCTTTGTGTTTACCCTGATTCTGATTTATTGAGTTTTTTGCTATGAAGATTAATGTTTTCATCAAATTTGAGAAGTTTCCAGACATTTTTTTCTTCAAACATTTTTCTAACCTATTCTCTCTCTTTTTGTGCTGAGATTTTTCATTACACATATTTTGGTGCATTTGTGAGCTTGAAAATATTATAAGCTTATATTAATTTTTCTTCTATCTTTTTGCTCTTTGTTCTTCATTTGGGTAATTTCTATTGATCTACCCTCATGTTCATCAATCTTTTGTTTGATATCTCAAATCTGCTATCAAACCCTTCTAGTAAATTTTTTATTTTAGTTAAGTGGTTTTCAATTTTTATGTTGTTCTTTTTCTAGTTTCTATTTCTTTAGATTTCTTATATGTTGAGCCATTGTCATCATATTTTCCACTAATTAAGTAGCATTTAATTTTTATGCATGTTTACAATAGCTGCTTTTAAATATTTCTGCTAAATCAAATATCTGGAATTACTAAAGAAACTTTGTTAAATACTTTTTTCCTCAGTACAAAGGACTTTCCTATTCCTTTGTACATCTTGAAGTTTGTTGAAAAACTTGACATTTTCAGATATTCTATGCCAACTCTTGGTTCTGATTTTTCCTCTCATGATTGTTGCTTTTATTTGTTTTTGGTTTTAGGTTTGCACAGTTCGCCTGAATTTACTCTGTGGTTGTCTGTCTCCTCCTTGGAAAATACTGATAGTACTGATGTCTCCACCCAATATTTTTCCTTATTTTTAATTTTTCTTACCCTGGCTTTGGAAGAATTGCCCCTGTTTCTGCATAGCTTAGGCCAGATGATTGCTCAAAAGTTGCATTTGTGTGTGTGTGTGTGTGTGTGTGTGTGTGTGTGTGTGTGTGTGCGCGCGCGCGGTATTAGGGCAATCACCCTGAGCTGCACCCCACCTCACAGCCATTTTTTTTTTTTTTTTTTGAGACAGGGACTCACTAAGTTACCCAGGCTGGGCTTAAACTTATGGTCCTCCAGCCTCAGCATCCCAGAGTTGCTCAAGCACCTCTGTCTTTTTTTTTTTTTTTTTTTAATGTGGATACCGGGGGTTGAACACAGGACCTCACGCTTGCCAGGCAGGCGCTTATGCCGCTGAGCCATCTCACCGGCAGACCTCTGTCTTAAAGTAAGGCTTCCACAAGCTACTAATGGATCTAGGTGTGGATTGGGGAGCATGTTCAAAGTACAGGCAGAGTTTTAAGTCAGCTTTTGTTTTCTAGCAGGTCTTCCCAGCACTTGCTTGTGCATGAACACAGCCTCCTAGTCAGCCAGAGATGTGTTAAAAGAATATCCACTCCCTTTATGGCTCTCCTATTTCCTATTAAATTTCTGGCTCCTTTACTGGTTGCTCCCTACCACAAGCAGCATCACAACTCCAGACGAGCAGGGATATGGGCTTTCCCACTTGTTTTATGTTGTTCACTACTTTTAATGAAAACTCTCCTAGAGGTGGGACTTTTATCCTCCTCTCCAAATGAAAGAAGCCTCCTCCAACAGTGAAGGTGCTGATCTTCATAGACAACCGTAACTCTACCTCACCTAAGCTTGGAGGGAAGTGAGTAGTCCTAAACAAGAACACACAGACCATATTCTTACCAAAAGTTCAACAATTTTTCACAATGTGTTGTTTTTATTTGAACAATTTCAAAAACCCTAAAATGATTTTTTGACAATTTTGTCCATTCTAATTTGTTTTTGTTTTGTTTTGTTTTATACTGGAGATTGAACCCAGGGCCTCATATATGCTAAGCAAGCATTCCACTACTGAGTTACAGCCTCATATGATTTTAATTTTTATTTTGAGATGTGGTCTCACAAAGTTGCCTAGGCCTTGAACTTGAGATCTTCCTGCCTCAACCTCCCAAAGAGCTGGGATTACAGTCATGCACCACTACACCTGGCTTCTAAAGTTATTTTTGAATGAAAGGATTTGTCAGCCTTTTTGTTCTCCCATAACTAGAAATTCCTGTCCCTTGTTGTTGTTTCTAATGGAGTTATAAGCAAACTGAGTACTATCTTATCCTTCAGATCCTTTGGTATTTTATTGAGTTAAACCATTGGCTATCTGGAAGTGCTACAATTAAAATCAGCCTACTGATTCATTTTTTATGGAAATTTTTTGAAAAACAATAAATGAGTGCAGGTGAGATGGCTCCGCAGCATAAGCGCCTGCCCAGCAAGTGTGAGGTCCTGAGTTCAACTCCCAGAATCCACATAAAGGGAAAAAAAGGGCCAGTGATATCGCTCAGCGGCACAAGCACTTGCCCAGCAAGCGCGAGGTCCTGAGGTCGACTCCCGGTACCCACATTAAAAAAAAAAGAAAAGAAAAGAAAAACAATAAACAAGCCCTTATTCCTCCAGAAAATGTGTGGGACTTAGCAGGGCAGAGCAAGTCAAACACTGAAGCCAGTGTCGACAAACAAGAATGCCCAGAGATTGAATATCTAATGGGTCCCTGCTGAAGTGCTTTAGTGATTTCAGAATTTCAAAAACCTAAAGAAAAGTCACTCTATTACTTGTGACAGGGCTGCCAGACAAAGCAGAATGTCAAGTGGGTTTACTTTGGGCTGAATTCTCACACTTCTATGAGGCAGTCCAGCCCAAGTGGCCAACAGCTATAAATGTCAGGTGGCCAACAGTAGACAGACACAGTCATCGTTACATAAGAAAAGCAGTTTGCTTCTCAGGCAAAATGGTCCAATACATAGGGTACCTATAGGGCAAGGAAGTATTTTAAAAGGAACTTTCAGAATGAGAATGAGGAAAAAGCTGGAGTTGTATAAAAGATAGGAGGATCTAGGAGACTGACTTCACCCACTTCAAATGCCACCTTACTTGATCCTTGAGCTCACCCCAGCACACTAGCATTCACTCACTTCCGGCTTGACAAACAGTTAGACCAACAGTTCACTGCAAAGGCCCCGCCCTGCCCAGCCCCACCCTCTGGCCTTCTGCCAAGTGAAAGCGCCAGTTCTTAGAGGCACAATGCTGCCCCTGAGAAGGGTAAAGGGACGGATAGGCAAGACCATGGGAGTCAGGGTTTGCTTACCATAGTAGGGAGACAATCTCAACAATCACAGTGGACCAAAACACAGCATGAGGACCTGGGAAGGGTTAGGGTAGTGAGTAGTGAGTAGCTAGACATGCCCAGAAACATTTGAGGTGATCTCAAATATATTGCCCAACACAGAGGGCCTGCAAGGCTGGCCTGCCTGCTCAGAGTTCCCAAAGGAGAAGGAGGCGGGAGGGCCTGAGGAGAGATGGGATGTGTGAGGACAGGGTGAGGATAGAGATGCCAGGATGTCTTATTTGATCTGGAGGCTGTCTGGTGCCTAATTTAGGCTTAATGCCTAATCTCCCTCTCCCTCTCCCTCTCCCTCTCCCTCTCTCTCTCTCTCTCTCTCTCTCTCTCTCTCTCACACACACACACACACATATTAAACCACACTCTGCTCCCAGAAAGTTCACACAGTCACAGCTAGTATCGGCCTCAGTTTTAGGGGATATGTATATGGATCTGTGGCCTCTACATGAAGTCCAAGTTAGCCTAGAGAGGCTAGGAATGCTGTTCATGGGAGGGCTTGGAGAGGTTTGTCAGGCAGATGTGTTACTTAGCCTCATTAAAGCTTCAGTTTCTAGATTCTGTATTTTTAGAATAGGGAAGTGGGGTATCGTTAAGAGATGTGACCTCAGGTGACTGGAGGTGCTGGAGTTTGGGGCCTGACAAGTAGGTGGGAAAACTCACCTAACTCTCAAAATTTCACAAAAGCTTCAGAACCTGGTTCCGGGGGTATGCAGGGATCCAGGTGCCACAGGCTCAGAACCCCTGGCTAGTGGTTTTGCAGTGACCACCATTTGTGACCTGCATGGGTGTGGAGGGCTTTGGCCGCCCCAGACTGCTGCCACGGAATCCTGAGCAGCAGTGTGCAGACAGCGATGGCTGGGGCGCCTTCTGGTGGCCAGTGGCAGCACACACATCTGGCCCTTTCTACACCGCTGATTTTCACCTTCTCTGTGCAAATCCGGCCTCTTTTACAACCTTTGCAACTTTGGAAGTAGGGACAGATTCCATAACCGAGACAAGAAAGCAGGGACCAGACTATTATGTATTACACGCCAGCTAGCTATTGTTTCCTACATGTCCAACATTCATTCCCTCGGTATGTGCCAGGTGTCTCCTAGGAAAGAATGTGTAAACAGAGACCTGGTAAAGGAGGGAGAGGTCAATGAAGGTGATTGAGGATAAAGCCTCCCAGGGAGTGGGGGCAGCCAGTACTCAAGCAGCCAGTGATACATTTGCTGGGTTTGGGGACCAGCAAGGAGGCAGCTGGCCCAAGGTTGAGCAAGTAAGGAGGGTGGTTGGAAATGAGGTCAGAAAGGTATCCAAGGGCAGATGGTAGAGAGCCATCTAGGCCACAGATGGACTCTGGCTGTAGTTCTGAGGGTGTGAACAGCCATTTAATTTTGAACAAAGGCATGATGTGACCTGATTTTGTTGTTTGCTTGTTTGTTTGTTTGCTTGTTTTTTAATTGCCCTGGCTTCTGCAAGTGGCCTGGGTAGGGGCAAAGAGGTCTGTGAAAAGCCCCAAAAGGGGAAGGAGGTATCCTGATACCAGGCTTGTTTCACTGAAGGAGATAAGACATCCAGATCAGAGTGCAGTTTGAAGTAGAGACAACAGGAATAGCTGACTGGTTAGTCAAAGGGGTTTGGGGCTGGGCGACTGAGTAAGGAGTGTTGCTATTGAGAGAGATGGGAGAAGCACGGGCTTCGGGGTGTGGGAAGGAAAACAGAATTTGGATTTGAATGTGTCAAGTTTCAGCTGTAGTACTGATGTTAAGTACAAATGAGCAGGGTCCTTTACCCCCTTCATCTTGCACTATGTTTCTTTCATAGCTCTCCTAGTCTCATCTGAGATTCACACCTTACCCATCCTACCCCAAAAGAGAAGCCCACCTAGAGCAGCCATTCCAGTTAGAACAGACATAGCTAGTGATTATCCCAGGCCACACTCATCTAAATGGCAAAATAGGAAAGAATCAAGATTTAAGGTTCCTCAGATTCTCCAGGGAGGAATTAGAAGAAGAGAAAAAAAATCTCTTCTCACCACTGACAGGGCACACTCCATGTGACACTGGACACAACCCCTGTGAGAGAATATGGTCCTGGGCACTCTGCCAGCAAGCAGGCAGGGCCCCATCATGCAGAGTAGAGAGTCTGGAGTCCTCCTTGTACCCGCCCCACCTCAGCTACCCAACAGAGTGAACCGGACTACCATAGCATCTTAAAAATCATCACTTGATACCTGCCGGTCCATCTCCTCACCAGTCAGCAGCTTCTTAAGGGACAATGACCACCTTGTTTCCCTCCTCTCCTGGATTTCTGCCAGCTCAGAGGTCTTTATACTTCCCAGACCTGTTCAACACATCTTCCAGCCTTCCCTCTCCAGGCCAGGTCTGTATATTAGGCATCATCCTTAGACCAAGTCCTCTCTGTCAAATAGATGAATGGGAAAGACAAGCTAGTTTGGGTAAACCTCCAGTGAAATTTGGTCACATTTTTAAAGTATTATTTTCAACTTTAATATACTAGTAATAAATTATTCCTGCCTCAAGAAAAAGTCCTGAGCCTAGTGTAGTACAAATATTGACCCTGAACAGGGACACAGTGATCTCCATCCCTGCCACATCCTTCAATGCTGAAAGGGTACAGAGGGGCACCTCTCCTTACCCCTCATTCCCCCATAATGTGTTCTGAAGCCTTCAGTCCTGAACCCTCTTCCCTCCTCACTCTGTCTGTGCTGCCACCCTTGATGGTCTCACTCTCTCTTGTGGCTTCAAGTACCTCTCCATGATGGTAGATTTCATGTGTTCATCCCAAACCCCAGCCTCCCTTCTCAGCATCAGGCCGGCATTGTCACACATCTATCTGACAACGGCCAGGTGTATTTTAGCGGCCCCACAGTCTACCAGAACCACCTAACTATGTGAGCTGTATCCCCCACACATACACAATCACATATAGATATGCGCACATATATCACCTCTCTGAATCCCTCATTTGGCCCTCCCATGCATTCCCTTCCCATTTCACTGATCACTGAATCCTCCTGACATCACCTCAGTATCTTCCTATTCATACTTTTTTTCTGTACCTTCATTGCCCTTCCTCCTTACATCCTTCATTTATTGAACAAATAGCCTGAGATCACACCCTTGACATCTCATATTAGGAAAAGCAGCCTCCTCCTTACTTGTTTCCTGTCTCTACTCTTTGATCTATTCATTATACATTTTCTTCACCAATTACATTGCCTTTGTAAGTTATGATTCTGAAGCCTGAGTTGGACCCTGTCCCTCCCCTGGCCCAAATCCTCATTGGTTCCCTGTTGCTTACAGGACAGCGGAAACTCCTCAGCATGACCTCAGAGACCTCTCCCAATCTCCACCCAGCGACCTCTCCTGTCTCTCTGCCCTCTCATGCCGTGTGCTCCACTCTTGCTGTGTGGCTTCTATGTTCCAGGGAAAGGGAAGGCTCTCCTGTGCTCTGTCCCTGTTGTCCCATTAGGCTGGAATTGACTCATTCACTTTGGCATTTGTTTTACAAATATGAATTGAGCACCCAGAGCGCTCTAGGCACTGGGGATACAAGAGAGCGGAAAACCCCTCAAAATGCCTCCTCATGGGATTTATATTCTAGTACAAGGTAAATAACACAATAAACAAGTAAGTGCATAACAAACTGGCAGGTAGAGACACACAACATGAAGGAAACTGCAGCCTGATGAGGCATGACATGATGAGTGCCTCTTGAGACAGGCTGTTCCTGAGAGATTCTTCAGCAGCAAGTGAACACATGGAGCAAGGGTGAGGCATGCAAAGTGCCCATCAGAGGGCCCAAACCCGCACACCAATGCCGTCCGACTCCACCTTAGCACTTTTCAAATGTGAATCTTTGTAAAGCTTCTCCTTTTCCTATGCACTTAATTCCCCATTTAAGGCAATTCTGCCTGGGCTTAGAGCCAAATGTTGATGATTCTGCTTCCCTACCTATCCTTCTCAGGAAGGACCTACAAATTCATAAAGTACTTATGGAGCCAACCTATGTGCCAGGTTCTGTGTCTCGGTAGTGCTGGACTCAGTGTTCACTTCAGAGCTGCGGCTGATAAGCTGCCAGACCACGGTTCGGCATCTGTCTATTGTGCCTGATTACTGGCTACTCGGCCACAGATGAGTTACTTTAGCTTCAGTGTCTTTACTTGTCCAGTGGGAATGGAAAAAGTACCTACCTCGTTTAAGTATTATCCTTCTCACATAGCCTGGAGAGAAGAATTTCATAGAGACTTGTTCCCAGGCTCCGTTGTGTTTTTCTTAGGAATCGTGCCACCGTCTTTACGATCTAACTCGGGGTTCCAACTTTCGTAGAGAAAATTTATTTCCTGAAAGTTCACAGACCTCAGAAAGAGAGCAGGGAAGAGAAGGGAAGCAGTATGGTTTGCAGTTCACTGTGAGGTGACTCCACTATCTCACTTCCGGCCAGCTCCACTGCTGCCACAAGTGCCTCACCCCCTGACAATTATGACCTTGACCATGACTCAATGAATGGGGAGGATGCCAGGTGGCAGCTACATGCTCAGCCCTCATCATTCCAGAAAGTGAAGCCTAATGAGGGGCTCCAGGCACCCTGCCTCCTTCAGTAGACTTGGGGATCTGCAGATGACTTACCTCCTAGTGACCAGAGTTCAGAGGAGAAAGGAACCCCTTGGAGTGTGTAAGACTGTTAAAGCCTTGTTCTTCCTAGACCCAAAGACCCCTGGAAAGTCCCTCAGCACATTTCCTAAGACAAGAAGAAATTCAATTTTCTCTTTTTCTGTGTTGATGGAGCTCTTTCCTCTTCTGCCATTTAATTGCTTGCTTCTTTGGGCATGTTTCTGCACCTCTCCCACGTGGACACTAGGAGGCACTGTGGGATGATCCTGGAATTCCAAGTGAAAAGCGGGCAATCCAAGACTCCTGGATGGGCGTGTGAAGGAGCAGGGGAGACCACAGGGCTCTCTACCAGGTGCCTCTGGGTCCCCGTTCCCCCTCCTCACTGTCCCCTGTGCCCCTGCGCTCTCTTCTATTCCTAAATCATTTTCCCTTTTCTTTTCCAGATGTATCTTGGCTCCACAATACCAGGAAAGATGCGCAGATGCTTCAGCCCCTTCTCCATCTTCTACTTTTCTCTCTCCCTGCTTCAAATACTTGGTCAGGGAGGCTGAGTCACTCCAGAATCCTAGATCTGAGTTTCCTGGACAAGTGCTTCTGCCTTGCCACACAAGTGCTTCTTCCAGTCAGCAAGTATGTGCTTATCATCTGGTGCTCCTCTGCCTAGCCCTTCACTCAGCTCATTCTGCTTCTTCCACCTACTGCAGAGGTCACATCTGAAAGCTGAGTGGCAGTTAGGGCCCTGCCCTCAGAGGTCTCCTGTGGGTGCTTAGTCCACTGGGTGCATGTAAAACCCAACTGCTTTCCCTCAGACCTAAACAAACCTCTCTGTTCTGTAAGCCTGTTTTCTCCCCATGAGGCCTCAGATATGATGACTTCCGAGCTTGCCTTGTAGCAGCCCTTCTTAGACTCAGAGCAAAATTAAGATGCACTGAGCATCAGGCTTATACTGCTCTGAATTTTTGTAGGACTCATTTTCAAAGTGATCTGGCATCTGCAAAAGTCCTTCTTCCCTTTTAAACAGGCAGTGAGCTGCACTGGGGAAGCTGCTGACATGGGGTTAGAGAGGCCTGGACTCAAATCCCAGCTCCACCACTTACTAGGACTATGTGATCTCGAGCAGGTCACATGACCTCTCTGAGCCTCAATGTCTCCGTAAAACCTTATAGTAGAACAAAGGATGCTGGCAAAGATTAAGTATAATAATTGCCTGCCAGGGGTTCCCATTCCTTAGCCAATAAACCTGAAGAACTAGTCACTGAACTATAAGAAGAGGTCATATAGATCATGTGATTCAGCTTTCTCATTTTACAGGTGAGGAAACTGAGGCCCCAAAAGAGGTGATTTCCACATGTCATACACTGCCAGGTCACCTATAGTAGCAGGGTTGGGGCTAGAACTGGTAGGCCAGGACTCTTTCAGAATCTCAAGTGGTTTCTCACTTGTCCACTCTGTTTGACTTCTCTATCAGCCACAAGTAGATGAGTGAAGGGTTGGGGAGGGTTAGTGTAACAGGCTCAGATCAGCCAGCCATATGACCTGGACCCCAAGGAGCCAGTAGGTGTCAGGCTGTGCTCAGGGAGCAGAGTAGCAATAGTGCCTGTGCCTAGGCTGACTGGGCCACACTTCAGCCCAAGTGTTCTCTTCTGGGACTTCGGTGTGCCACACACTCAGAAGATAGAGTGGGCTCAAACAATGGGCAGGATGGTGTGCGGACACTGGCCACAACTTATGAGGAAGTGCCTATAAAGAAGAACTGAGGTCTGGAGATGATGATGTAAAGGAAGAGAAGCCACAGGCTGCTGGCCACTCACTTCAGCTTTGTAGAGTAAGTGTGCAGGCTGGGGTAACGGGGGCAGAATCACTCTATACAGGTAAACTGGAGCACCCTCCCCCCAAGTGAAAGCTTCCAGAAAGATGATTCCAGATCCAAAGAGGCAATTGAAAACCTAGCCATGTCAAAAACTGGAATGACGGGCCGGTGAGATGGCTCAGCGGCATAAGCGCCTGCCTTGCAAGCGCGAGGGCCCGAGTTCGACTCCCGGATCCCACATACGAAAAAGGGGCCGGTGATATCGCTCAGTGGCCCGGGCGCCTGCTGGCGCGCGAGGTCCTGAGGTCGAACCCCTGGTACCCACAAAAAAAAAAACTGGAATGACTCGTGGTGACAGGCAACAGTGTTTGTCCCTAAAGGCCTATGAGCAGAAACTGGAGCCCCCTGAGTCAGAGTCCTTAGGAATCCTTGGAGAGCTGACAACATAGAGTGGCAGGTAGATAAGATCCACCCAAATACTGTAGGAGAGCGGCACTCCAAAGACAGTAAGATCAGTAACCCTACAGACACAGTGGCTGAGGCAATACCATGCCTGTATCTCTTGCCTAGACTAGATGCATTACCTTGAGCAAAGTACTTAACTTGTCTGTGGAATACAGAGGGAACTACCCTCTCCAATAAACCATCCTCCTGGCTTTTCCATCTTTGATGTAGGGGCTGCCTGGCTGTAATGCTGGTCTTTCTGATTGACCCTATTAGGCCTGCAGGCAAGAGTGAGAAACAGCCCCTGGCTGACCTTGTGGGGGCACAAGGTTCCTCAGAAGCAGGCACCTTCCGGAGACACCAAATCTAGGGGGTACAAAGGAAGGGAGGTGGTTAAGCTCGGGGGGGGGTGCCACAGAGTCTATGCATCTTCTGGAGTTTGCTGGTTCACAAACACTGCCAAAGCATCTGCTTTGCTCCCAGCCTGGGCCAGAGATGGGCTGCAAAGCCAGAAGATAATTGGCTTTGTCCTTGGGCTACTCCCCATCTATTAGAAGGGGACTGATGCATGCTTCTCAAGATTTGGTGTGGTTGGCTTGTATCCCAGGCATACAGGTAGTGGGTAGAAACCTGGGAGAGGTCCGCAAAGGTTTCCTGAAAGATGTGCAATGGGTTGAGTATCACAGTCAGTGGGTAATGGGAAGGAGGAGGTCACAGCATTCTGGCCAAGAGGGATGCTGGAGCCAAAGCAGGAAGACCTGGAGCCATCTGGAAATACATTTCTTGATCCCTTCCTGCAAGTCACTATGATAAACGCTCTGTGCACATTATCTCTTTTAGTCCTTGAAGCAAGCATTAGGCAGGATTATTCCCATTTGACAGCTTGGAACCTGAGATGCAGAAGGGAAAACTTCCCAACCTGTGGTCACATAAGTGGCAAGCAACAGAGGTAGGAATTCATCCCAGGCCTGCCTCACTTCAGGAATTAGCCTAATTCCATTAAAGCTTTCATGGCAGTTTCTTGTGCTGCCTGTGTAGACTTCTAGCATGGGATTGGGCATGCAGAGGAGCAGCAGACCAGGGTTTTGCTTGCCTTTTAGGAATTTTAGGTTGATCACAGCAATAGGGAGCTAGAGAGGAATTAAAGAGGTGATTGATTGATAGCTTGATCTGTGCCGTAGAAGAATTATAGCAAATGTAGGAGGAACAAACCAGAGAGGAGCTAGTCTGATTGGAGGGGACCAGTAAAGGTTGCAGGTCCCAAACCATGCCTGATAGTGGCTTAAGCCAGGGCAGCAGAGGAGAGAGAGGGAATCAGAGAGCGTGCACAGATACCAAGGCCAACTGGTTGGCTAGATGTGAAGGGTGTCAGGTGGAGGAGGAAGGAATGAGCTGATAAGGACTCTCAGATGTCTCGTATGAGCAGCTGGGGGAGTAGTAGTGCCTCTTGCAGCATAAGGAATGTGAAGGACAAGCAGGCCTGGGAAGTAGAACCCATGGGAGACCTAGGCAGAAGACCGAGGACCCAGGGAGCCAACATGGGCAGAGCCAGGAGGCCCCTCAGCCGCCTGGTGCACAGACCCAAAGAATGGGCCAGGCAACCTTTGCTCGTGACTGTCCTGTACCAGGTTCAACCCAGCCTCACCACTGGGAGCCACTGGAAGCCACTGGAACTCCACACTGATGGGAGCCATCAAAGAGTCCACTGTAGTGTACAAACTGTCTCAGGGATGGGAAAGCCCTTAGAGTGGTCTCTCCCAGACCCCACCACCCTGAGCAGCTAATGTGGGCCACCACAGCCTCACAAAGAGCTCTAAATCAGAAGAGCTATGACTGAGTTGGCTTAGGCATTGTCCTCCACAGGCAGCTGAAATCACAGCTGGCCCAAGAAAAAGCATCCATTACACAAAAGGATCTGCCATAAGAGCTTGTCCTTAACCCCCACTTCCATTTCTAACAGTGAAGATGAGGGAGGCAGCCCTGAGAGGACAATGCCACTAGTGGCTAACACATGGTATTTGTACAGGACAGGCACTAGTCTAAGTGGTTTACATTCCAGCCACAAAAGGAAAATGGATCATTGAAGAAACTGAGTCACAGAGCTAAGACACGCCAGGCCTGGCATTAGGCCTCAGACCTTCTGGCACAGCATTGTGATTGGACCACCCAGGGTGTTAGAAATGGGGCCCTGACAGTAAGACAACCACACAGCGCTTACGCCCAGCAGCAATCCCGCATGCATGGGAGGGCACTCTCTTCAACAGTTCCTTAACATTCAGCCAGTATTTGCAGTTCAGTTGAATGAGTGTGGAACAGCCAGCCCAAGGAAGGGCAGGAGCCAAGGCTCAGCCTCCACACCATAGCTGTTTGGAGGCAGCTGTAGTGAACCTAGAATGCTTCCTGCAGGAGGCTGACCCTGACTTCTGAGTTATGTAGCAGACTTCTGGGGTCAACAGGGGGCCTGGATAGATCCCCATTCCACTGCCAAGAAAAGTCCTCCAGTGACAGGCACAGTACATACCAGCAGGATACAATCACAGTAGCAGCAACAGCAATAACATTTGCGGTGTACTCGTCCACACTGGCCAGCACGATCATGTGTGTCATCCTCTGTAATCCTGACAAATAAATGGCAAATGACACTAATAATGAAAGTCCCTTTCCTTCCATCCTTCATTCTCACAGCTGGCTCAATTGTCAGTACTGGGAACCTGCCCCATGCTTTTTTTCTTACAATTTCATTATCATTTTTTCCACTGCCAAACGAAGGTATCAACAGAGGTGCCTTCCAGGACACAAGCCTAAAATACTCCAAAACTGTTATGGTTCTTTCTCCCCCTCTCCCTCCTTTTCTTTCTACCTCCTTCTTTTCTTTCTTCAGTTAATGTCTTTTTCTACTTGTTCACACTTAGGTCAGACTTTAAAATGGAGAGGAAGGTTGACATAATCCTGAGGCCAAATAAGAAGACAGTAGCAGAGGTCAGAGGAAGACCCCAGAGCAGAAAATGAAATTCCAGGGCTGCTTATCCACATGCCCAGACTGATATGGGGGTTAAAGGTACAAGCCCTTTGGAGCCACAAAGACTTGATTCCTACAGCCACCATTTATTGACCTTGGGCACGTTACTTCCTCCTGCCTTGGTTTCCTTTTCTATGAAATTGTGCTAATGTAGACACCACATCTTAGAGCTGTGAAGATTAAATGTTGCACTGGATTAGAAGTGCTTAGTATTGTATCTGACACATGGTAAGCACGTGCCACCATTTAAAACAATTATTAATTCTCCCTCAAGGGCTTTTTTCTGTCTGCATCTTCTGTTTTAACAAAGAAAGCAAAAAATCCATATAAACACGATAACAGGGAAAAGATTGTGTTGGACTTCAGTGAACATGAGAACCCAGTGTAGCAGGTGAGAGAACAGAGCCCCTCAGTGTGATCTGGGGCAGCTTTGAGAAGGAGCACAGAGCAGAGTCCTGGAGGACGTTTTCATGAAGGGACTGGGAACGGCTGAGACCTCAGGGAAAGGAATGAAAAGCAGAGAGAATGGGCAACAAGGACCAGATGATTGGGCACATAGAGAAACATAACTGGAGGCTAGGAGTTATGAAGAGAACTCACAGGGTTACAAATTGGAGAAGTCATTGATTGTCTGTTGGTACTAAAGTCTTTTTTTTTTTTTTTTTTAATGTGGGTACCGGGAACCGAACTCAGGACCTCACGCTTGCCAGGCAGGGGCTTATGCTGCTGAGCTATATTGCCGGCCCAAAAGTCTTAACATCCAATAATTTAACCCTTGCCACACTCTGAGAGTTAACCTCATTTTGTAGGACATTAACTTACCGACGAACTGGTATAGATTTAAGTCTGGGTCTAGAAGTCTCCAAAGCAGCCCGGCCTTATAGTCATCCATCATTCTCCAAGCTCACTGAGGCCACTAACTTCCCACACTACCCTCTGCAGCTCTTGGGAAGGGGTTCTTAGTCTTAAGTCACAGTCATAGACCACTATGATGACATGCCACCATTTAGAACAATTATTAATTCTCCCCAAACTCCACAGAAGTCCACCAAGCCTGGGCCTGGTGGGCTCTAGAGCTTCCACAATGAGGCCCCTCCCTATAGAGAGAGTCTCCAGCAAGGAGTGCCCAGCAGGAGCCCTCCGCATACTAGAGCCCTTCTGACCTGGGAGCTCTGTGTCTACTTGGGTCTGATATCAAGGAGTCACTGTTTGGAACACATGTCTGGGAGATTGTGACAGAGAGCTGAAGAATAGAACTAGCAGGGACCTAGAGATGCCATGTGGCTTCCAAAAGCAACCTGAGCACCCGGGATCCATCATCTAAGGCAAGGGCAGGATGGATTTTCTACACACTCTCTCCCAAAACCCAAAGGCATCCTCCTCTGCTCAGCCTGGGGTACTGTGAGCCGCACTCTCGTGCAGTTCAGAGCCCCCTGAGACAGCCAGCCAGTTTTGTCAGGTTTGCGAGTAGCTGGCCCTTCCTCCCAAAGGCAGCTTCGTGTCAGGGCCTTCCCTGGCCAGGGCCCAGGGGCGGGGGTGGGGGGAGTTAGGAAGGCAGAGGGCCGGCCCTGCACTTTTGCTGGTCCTGTGGCTCCTCCCGGTGGGGGTAAGCAGGGAGGCGAGTTTCTGCCCCACTGCTGCCTGGCCCGCACCTGCCGCACTCCCCTGAGAAGCCCAGTGAATCTTTACTAGGTAAGAGCCAGGTGGGAAGCAGAGCTGGAGGAGGGGGCATGAGCGCGAGAGAGGGGGTCTGGGGTCTACAGATCCTGTCTGGCAGCATCGTAATAATAGCAGCACACCTCTCGAGGGGCTCGATCCTGCCTCGGGCCTGAGAGAGCTGCTATTTGATTGTTTCCTTTATGTTGGCAGGAGCCTCTCCTGAGGGCTCCTCAACTTCTGCCCCCTCCATCTCTTCCAGCCCCGGCAGCACCCAGCTGGCTCTTCACGCCGCTCTGGTCAGTAAGCTAGGCTCCCCAAAGAATGGAATGGTTTCCTCAAAGGGTGGGGGCTGAGGCCCGGGGCTCCAACTGGACGACCCCTCGGTGGTGGCAGCGAGGGGGTGCCTCACCGGCTCCGGCCACCACCAGCGCCTTTAATTTGAGTTCGCAGCCGGGCCAGGTGCGGCGCTGCGTGGCGCGCTGCGGCGCGGTGCGGCTGCAGGCGGCTGCCGGGCGCTCCTCACGCGCCGCCCGCGGGACTGCAGAGCCGTCTCCCGGCTGGCCACCTGCACCCCGCCGCCGCCGCAGCCGCAGCCGCCGCCGGCACCGCCGCCCGCTGCCCGGGCTTCGGGGGCGCTGGCCATCACCCAGAAACATGGAGGCTCCGGGTGCCCGTCCGGAAGGGTAAATCTGTGTCGGGGCGTAGGGCTGCGCGTGCCGCCTCTCTTGCCCGACTGCGGCGCCCAAAGGGGCTGCAGGACACCCGGCGGCACAGCCTGCAACGCGGCGGGCTCGGCTGAGTCTGGGGCGGGCGAGCCTGCGCCGACCTCTGCCGTCTGCCAGGCCAGGGGATGCACGGAGTGGGCGCGGGGACCCTCTGGGGTGTGCGTGGCGCGGAGCGGAGGGCGCAGAGAGGAGCTGGCGGGTGATGGGAAATACAGCTGACAGCATAACCATGTCTGGTAAATAGCGCGGGTTGGTGGAACCCGAGTCACTTGGTCTCCCCGGCCGCATTCGCTACTCTGGCACCGAATAAAAACGGCTCTGCTGCAGAAAGGGGCTGTTCCCCTTAGCCTAGACGGTGGGCAGCCGAGGAGCCTCCAAGCTTAGGAGGAAGCTGAGATCTGAGGCAGCATCGTGGAGCAACCTACTCCTCACCCCCAGAGTTCAGGCTCCTAGTTTTTCGGGTGGAGATGGAACCTCAGCGGTTCCTTGGCTGGACCCAGCGGGCTAAAACCCAGGCTGCACTGGGGCCCGCAGCGGGAGCCGACCACGGTGGACAGGAAGGAGTTAAGGTGGCGCCCTAGCTGGCCGGCAGCTGGAGGGTCGGGCCCGCAGCTCGCAGCCAAGCTCCCAGCGCGCCGGGCGATCCCGGCTGGAGCCCCGGGCGATGGGGAGAGGGCTCAGACCTCTCCCCGCCCTGCGGCCGGCGGGATTGGGTCGGCAGGGGGCCAGCCCGGAAGCCAGTTTCCTCCTGGCTCTCCCTTTCGCTGCTGCCAAGCCGCCTCGCAGCCAAACAGGCTGAGCGTTTGTTCTGCGCTCCCCGCCGCGAAGATGTGAGGGGTTTTCTCTAGAGGAGAAATCAGTGGTCGAGCGCCTGCCTGGCTCAAATGCCACCCAGCTCAGAGGGAGGACTGCGGCCCAGGGATTCCGGAGGGAGAGTAAGTTCAGGTACCCCGCCATCCAGCTTTAGTACAGAGACGAGACCTTGCTGCGTGTGGGGTCTCCCTAGATGAGCCCTGAAGGAGTGTGCCTGTTGGGGGAATGGGGGAGGCGCTTCTTCCAGGACTCAGCTGAGGTCAGAGCTTATAGTCAGGCTGCAAAAAGCCAAGCCCTCCCCTTGGGAGATGTTTGTCTTCATACGGGGGGTTTGAGGGAGGCTTCGCCCAGAGTCCCTCCTGGTGGCAGCTGAGGAGGACCGTTCTGTATCAGCCCAGGGAGGCCTCTTGAGACAGCCCAGCCAAGCCTGAAGGCTTGTTCTCTGGGAAAAAGCACTTCAAGCTGATGAGAAGGAACCCTGCCTGGAAGAGGCTGGGAGGCTGAGGGGCAGTTCTCAGGCATCAGTGCTGGAATGGAGGGTGGGCATGGGGTCTTACCACCTGCAGTGAGGGGAGCTGCCAGAGCCCTCCTAAATCTTGGCACCAGCTTCCTCAAAGCCGTGATTCCACCTTGCTGCTGTGTTTTCCAGGCAACGTCACACCTCCTGAGGACATCCCGGAGGACTCTAGCATCTTCTGAGCTGTGCATCTTGCCTCCACCCTTCCAAAGTCTCCGGATCCAGGTGCCACTGTTCTGGAGTCCCGCATGCCCCTAGCCAGGCACCCCACTGCCCCTGCAGCCCAACTCAGCCCAGAGCTCACCTCCAGGACCTGGAGCCTGCCCTCCTGCCCAGAATGACTCACCATTATTTCTAGCTGAAGTGAGAAGACACAATGGGGAATTGGGCTGCCTGTTTGTGCGTCTAGGATTCCCCGCCATCTGATCAGTTCTGTGAGGAAGAAAGCCTCAGGTTCCTGCCTGGCAAGGTAAAACAATCTATGGTTTAATAACAGCCATGAATAGAGGCATTGGGGTGGGATCAGTGAGGAAGACCCAGGTCTAAGTCCCTCATCATAAGATGTTAGTGCCCTGCCTGGGAGAGGACTCCTGTCTAGCCTCCTAGAATGGGTCCGTGGTCCTAGGATGCTGTACCAGTCACTTGCCTCCAGTGCAGGAAATTCCAGAGCTTCCTTCTGAGATTGCTGCCTGCTCCCCACTGACCCCCAGACAGTTTACAAGGTGAAAGTAAATTCTGCTTTTTGGTGGTGGTGGAAGTGTAATGATAGTCACGTTTTTGAACTCTTGGCTGAGAGCTGGGAGGCAGTAAGCATCCTCCCAGGTCAGGCTGCCAGTGCTGGGTGGTCTCATGTACTTAATTGCCTGTCTTTCAGCCAAAGGAGGCTGTCTCTCCAGCTGTCAGAGAGCTGTGGGGCTCTCCTGCAGGAGCTCAGGCCAATGCTTCTGTGTTTCCTGGGGCCATTAGCAGCACCCTGAGCCCACTGCCACCAGGCTGCTGGAAGGCATAGTGCAAAGCTCTCCTCTCAGTCCCAATTATGACAGTGGCCACCGGCGACCCAGCAGACGAGGCTGCTGCCCTCCCTGGACATCCACAGGACACCTATGACCCAGAGGCAGACCATGAGTGCTGTGAAAGGGTGGTGATCAACATCTCAGGGCTGCGGTTTGAAACCCAGCTCAAGACCTTAGCCCAGTTTCCGGAGACCCTGTTAGGGGATCCCAAGAAGCGGATGAGGTACTTTGATCCCCTCAGGAATGAGTACTTTTTCGATCGCAACCGCCCTAGTTTTGATGCCATTTTGTACTACTACCAATCTGGGGGCCGGCTGAGGCGACCTGTGAATGTGCCCTTAGATATATTCTCCGAAGAAATCCGGTTTTATGAGCTGGGAGAAGAAGCTATGGAGATGTTTCGGGAGGATGAAGGCTACATCAAGGAGGAAGAGCGTCCTCTGCCAGAAAATGAGTTCCAGAGACAGGTGTGGCTTCTCTTTGAATATCCAGAGAGCTCAGGGCCTGCCAGGATTATAGCCATTGTATCTGTCATGGTGATTCTGATCTCAATTGTCAGCTTCTGTCTGGAAACATTACCCATCTTCCGGGATGAGAACGAAGACATGCACAGTGGTGGGATGACCTTCCACACCTACTCCAATAGCACCATGGGGTACCAGCAGTCCACTTCCTTCACTGATCCTTTCTTCATTGTAGAGACTCTCTGCATCATCTGGTTCTCCTTCGAGTTTTTGGTGAGGTTCTTTGCCTGTCCCAGCAAAGCTGGCTTCTTCACTAACATCATGAACATCATTGACATTGTGGCCATTATCCCCTACTTCATCACCCTGGGGACAGAGCTGGCTGAGAAGCCAGAGGACGCCCAACAAGGCCAGCAGGCCATGTCACTGGCCATCCTTCGTGTCATCCGGTTGGTAAGAGTCTTTAGGATTTTCAAGTTGTCCAGACACTCCAAAGGTCTCCAGATTCTAGGTCAGACCCTCAAAGCCAGCATGAGAGAATTGGGCCTCCTGATATTCTTCCTTTTCATTGGGGTCATCCTTTTCTCTAGTGCTGTCTATTTTGCAGAAGCCGATGAGCGAGAGTCCCAGTTCCCTAGCATCCCAGATGCCTTCTGGTGGGCAGTTGTTTCCATGACAACTGTAGGCTATGGAGACATGGTGCCAACTACCATTGGGGGAAAGATAGTGGGTTCCCTATGTGCAATTGCAGGTGTGTTAACCATTGCCTTACCAGTCCCTGTCATAGTGTCTAATTTCAACTACTTCTACCACCGGGAGACAGAGGGAGAGGAGCAGGCCCAGTACTTACAAGTGACAAGCTGTCCAAAGATCCCTTCCTCCCCTGACCTGAAGAAAAGTAGAAGTGCCTCTACTATTAGTAAGTCTGATTATATGGAGATCCAGGAGGGAGTAAACAACAGTAATGAGGACTTTAGAGAGGAAAACTTGAAAACAGCCAACTGCACCTTGGCTAACACAAACTATGTGAATATTACCAAAATGTTAACTGATGTCTGATTGAAGCCTATTAACATAATCACAGCTCAATGGAACTAATGCAGATGTTGCATAATAGCCTGCATTGTAGTCAGTGTGTTCTACAGTGTGCATCTGGTTCTGCATGGAAAGCAGTAGTCGTGCAAGTGACTTTTGATCTTTTGATTTTTGATTTAGAACACAGAATATCTATCATGGCTTTCATGCAAATCTTTATATTCAACTTATGGGTTTCCAAAGATGCCAGTTACCTATGGAGCCAGGATGTCAGAGACACATTGAAGCCATTTCATATCTAATACAGAATTTACTATATCAGCAACACCTTTTCTTTCTGAATAAATGCACACAACACCTCCCCCCCCACTACCGCCCCACTTGAGCCCACCTGCCCCTGCACAGGGACACCATCATGGCTTAGTTTCAAAGCTCTGGTGATTCCTCAAAAGGTCATTTCCATTTTTGCATTGAAAAGAACACACAGTCCTGTGTGTTGGAATTACTTTTCTATGTTACAGGCTGGGGTTTGTGAATTGCAGTTGCCAAGTAGATGCTCTGGAGGCTTGTGTTTCATAACTGAAAATGCTGCATTCTGCTTTTTCTCTGCAGTGTCGATATGAGGGAAGCCTGGGGGAGGGACAGTTAGTATGACCGAATATGAGTTGTCAAGTTTCACATTTGTTCCCTTAAGGCCTGCAAGTAGAAGCTATCTGACCAAGGAATTGCTTAGCTTCAGATTTTACTGTTTTTGCAAGCTTCAGGGTCACAAAAACATGTCTGATTTTTTTTTTTATTTACACTGGAGTTTGCAGGCATCTGCTTTCCTAATGATGTGGCTCAGCTACACTGACACTGCAGGGAAATTTGCCAGTGATGCAACTGAGCCGCATGGGTGTTCATTGCATGAATCTCAATATTTACAATACAAGAGATAATGTATTTTCTTAGTAGCCTATACAGTATTCATATTTAGAGTATTAATAGCCTTGGGATGTCATTGAACTAGGATTTTTTTCCAAATCAGAAGACAAAAGCCCTCCATCAGGAGAAAAAGTAGACTATTTGGAATGAGGAACCAAAACTTCTGGCCTTTCAGCCCACCCATCTCTGTTCTTACAGTGAGAGCACAGACCCCAAGGCAGCAGAATGAGCAGGAAAACCAGAGTCTCAATACTCACATAACTGCACCTTGGGAATTAACCTAGTCATGGGCGTGACTGCACAGCTGACCAGGGCACCCGTCTTGAGAACAGACAGGTCTGTGTATCCAGTGTATATAAATATGTATCGGGTCTCTCTGTCTGTTTCTCTCTCTCTGTCTCTGTCTCTCTCTCTCTTTGTCTCTCTCTCTCTCTCATGTTCCCCTACCTACCTAGCTACAGAAAAAAATGCATTTGACCATTATATAAGCTTATGCAATATTTTTGACACAGGGCAATTTATGCATGTGTTTAACTATGTGCACTAGAATATATATATGTATATATATGTATATGTGTGTATATGTACACATATACACACATATATATATATTCTCTGGAGTTCAGATTCAGGAGCAAACCCATTGCTCTATGGGTTGGTTGTGTAAGAAGCCAAATGGGTCTCATTGGTAACCCCACTGGGCCTGGGTTTTCTGCTCTTGCCTCAGACACTCCAGTCTTCATGGATTCCTAGAAGTTAGAATTGTCTTTCTGCCCTCCATGTGCTGCAGCTTCAGTTTCCCATGACTGAAGCTTGTCTTACTGAGTGCACAAGGGCCCTATGGCCCTCACAGCTCCAGCTGTCCTGGGCCAGACCCACCCCAGACCTCCTCTCTAAAGTTCATCCTGTTGCTCATCTCCATTCTCATTGTTTCTCACCCTATTTTATTTTCAGTATCATTAGGCTCTTCATCCTTCATTTTCAAGAATCTGTCCCTAGAGAACCAGAATGGATCCCCTGCTTTGAAACCAAGGAGTAGGGCTCCTGGGACCAAATTCCACTGATCTGGACTTAAAAGGAAACCTCTTCTATGTGGAAATTTCTAAAGTCCAGGACCAAGTGATGGAGTCCTAAGATAATTCAAAGGCATCAGACTCAAACTCTTTCCACATTAAATTGGAAACCAGAGATGCTTTTAAAAAAGTAACCCCAAAAATGGATAAAGAATTTTCCCCCACCCTCCAGAATAGGTAAAGAATGTATGAGTACTGCACAGCCTAGAAGTAGACAACAGGTTGGTCCTGGGACGGGTTGTGGGGATGGCTCTTTGCCTTTGACATAGTGGCTTAAATTTCCCAAGCATAGAAAATCATGGTGGTCAGGCTGTCCAGTGGTGGAGCCAGCACAGGCCTCACTGTTGGCTAGTTAGTATTTACAGTTGTCTCTGGGGGTGGGGCACCAGCTCAGGGTGCTAGGCCCAGGGTGCTTATTAGTTCCTGGTCACCCACATCCCCAGGTGTGTCTGCAGGGCATCCCATGCCCAGCACAAAGCCTCTGTGCTTCTCTTCCTCTCCTTCATGGGAGGTGGTGCTGAATCTCAAGACATGGGGTGGACACACACTTGGAAAATAGAAGGTTAAAGCAACCTATACTTGAGGCCTAGGTCAGGGGCTACATATAGCATCCTTGGCCTGGGACTATAAAATGTTCACACACATGCAAGCACATCCACCATAAAATAGGTGATGTTTTGTTACACACACAAGTACAAAACATTCAGCATACATGCAAAATACAGCTAAATTAATGTAAAAGGTAGAAAAGAAGATATATGGTGATAACTACATACAAAATATATGCACTCAGCACAGATATAGAATGTATTTACCAATAGAACATCCACAAAAGACCTGAATACCCCATATACAAATATACAACTCAGCTGTGAAATACATAAAATTACATGGACACAATGGATATACATAAAAAATACACAAAGAATACTATTTTTCTACACACAAACTCAACATATACACACAATCTATATACTTATACTAGGCACACAAAATACAGCACACATGTCCAAGAACATACAATATATACAAAGTGCAGACATATAATCAGATGCATTACTTTGCTCCCAGATCTATAAATTAAAGGACATTAAAAAAATCACATTTAGTCGCCTTTCCTTAGCCCAGTGATGGTGAACCTTTTAGAGCTTTCAATGATACAAACAGCCTGCTGTGGCACGCATGCCATAGATTCGCCACCACTGCCCTAGCTCAAATCAGTATTCTTCAGTATTCTCCAAGGAATCACTTCCTTGAGTCTCTTATTTCGTCTCCTGATTTCAGTCTTGAGAAGTAACCCCTGAGATTTCAAGCAGAAAGATGGGCCACTACATCCAGCACAGGAATCTAATGGGGTTTTTACCTATTCACCTTCCTTCTACCATCACCATAGATGCAAAGTGTAGAAGGATCCAGGACAACTAGTAACCTAATAGAGACCCTTTTGCCATGCCTTTTCTTTCAAAGAATCCACACAAACAACTGACTCGCCCGGGCTCCCCAACTCCCCACATCTGGGATTCTCCAGATTCTCTTAAAAGCAGGGATGACTTAAGAAACTGCATGATCCTGGGCCCTAAATCAGGATACAGATACTTCCATCAAACATTTGGTAGCCTGAGTCCCTGATTTAAGTGTCCATGTTGTTGCCCTATGTAGAGAGGTCTTCAGGACTAGGTCTATCTACTCTCTGTCTCTCATTGTGGCCAACTTCCTCATGGTTGGTCATAAAGTATCAGTGTTAACTCATGTTGAAGGAAATCGTTACTTTCTGAAAAGCCTCAGGCTTGGAGTTCATTGCTGCTTGCAGTAATGAAAAAGAGGTGGAGGCTAGCCTCCCACAAAGGAAACTATAGGACAGTGTGCAAGGTGACAAATGAAGGTGGCACCACTGCAATTCCACTACCACCACTACTACCCATGGCAGTAGAGAGAGCACAGTACTTGGACATTTTTTACCCAGGATAGAGCATGATGTGGTGAGCCCAGGACTCCTCTGAGGCCCACTGTCATACCAACCTGTGTGTGACTGATGGCTGACTTGTCTGATAGAGTTGTAAAATCTAGGTTGCTTCTTGGTTGTACAATGGAGGGTCCCCCTGCCTTGATGTCCAACTGGCAGGTTTGAACTCATACCCTTGACCTCATTAACATCATTAGCCACTTGAGTCAGCCAGCAGGGGTTGGATGCTGGGGACTGTCTCAGTAGCTGTTGTGGCTATTACTGTATCCTCAGGCTTGGCCTTGTTGAGTCCAGCCTTGTTCTCCCATGGCACAGCAAGCAGGGACAGGTGAGGCAGGGGATTCCTTATAAACTGGTATGTCTATTCCTAAACTAGTTCACCTTTTCCTTCTTTTTGCTTCCCTTCCCACCAAAACTCAGCTCCATCTCTCATAGTTTGTGTTTGATTATTTTTAAAGAAGAAAAGTGCAATAAAATCAATAGTGACTGTTTTCTTTAGCAATAGCTCTTTCAAAATCTTGCTCTCAGGACTGAAAAGTGATAGATAGTACTTGGATTATTGAATAATGCCCTTGACTTCTGGATGTTCATTCAGTCTCTCTAGTTCCTTCCTCCCACATGTTCACATGACTTCTGTCCCCTGAGGTCTGACCTCCTTCTGGAATGGACACATATGCAGATGGCAGGTGCACACACAAGGAAGGCCCACAAGAAGGTGTTCTTTGTTGCTCTGTCGCTTTCCTGTGTGCACCTTTCTGTCTCTGTGTGTCTCTGTCCCTCTCTCCCTCCCCTTTATGCCCACTCTCACACCTTGAAACCTCTAGGTATTGGAACCTTGAGTTTGAGTGACCTCATGCCAGCCCATCTGGTCAACTTTGTGTCAGTCTGGCAGGGTGTAATGGAAGCCTGCAGGAAAGTGCTTGCCAATAGATAAGAATAAAGCATCCTGAGCCATTACAGATCATTTCCATGCACTAAAAGCCATTACTTGATCCTTTTGCAGCCCCTCTTCCCCTCCCCAGAGAGATGGATACCGAGGGAATGTGGTTGGGAGGTTTGCACCTGGGATCTGTATAGCCTGGGATGACTTAGGAATTGCCCTCTGACTCTCCTTAACAATAAGATGACTTGTTCAACCACAGAGATTGGTGAGAACTGTAGAGGGAGGCAGATCCTTGTGGGTTCGGGTAGAGGTATACGAGCATAGCAGTTTGGGTAGTTAAGGCATGACACTTGTAAAATAAAGTCCCACCACCCACTGCAATATGCAGCTGCACAAATATTTGCACACATCACCGGGGGCTTCTGAAGAATCCCCTTTCCTAAAATATCTGTGGTGTTAAACATTAAGGCTGGACAATCAGGGAAGGTTTGCAAGCCCAGGATCCCATTCCATTCCTTTTCAGTCTACCTTGCTCTATACACATATCTACAGCCAAACCTCATTTAACCCACAGGGAAACCTCAGGGAAGGGAATGTCCTGGCTGCTTTGCAATTCTGGTTATTTGAGTGAGAATGGGAAAATGTGTGGTTCAGCCTTCGTCCATTATTGAAAAGTAGTATTTGCTAAGTAGGTTAGTATAAACTCTCCTGCCTTAGTGAGTGTTTGAAGATGGTAAAAGACCTTGCTTTGCTCAGGGTCAACCTTCTAAACCTCAGTGTTCAATGCACAGAAATGGAGATGAAGCAGACCAAAGAGACAGGCTGAATGATGCTGGCTTCAAGACAGACCTGGAAGTGGTCAGCTGGGCACATCCTGGCTTATCAGATAATGCTGTTGCTGTCATGTGCCTCTTTCTGTTGAAAGTATAGTAAGAATGAATAATTCTTGTCCATTAAGGTTTTGGTTAGTTGGTCCTGAGTTATTGGAGGTTTTCCATATATACATATATCTGTGTGTGTATATATATGTATAATATATGTATATATGTATGGCATTATTTTAAAAATTACACAAATATACATTTTTCCATCCCCTTAATTTTACTAATGTGGAATAAACTTGACAATCCAAGAAATAAGCTGCATTTATTTGAATTTTTTAAAATGACTTTCCTTTGCATTTTTCCATCTCTCCAATTTTGCTCTTTTTCTTCTTAGGGAACTCTCTAGTAGGTGGTTCTTTCATAACAAAAGAACAGGCTCCAGGATCAGCTCTTTCCTTTCCCTCCCAGGTGGCAGCCTGACTTGGGGATGATAGGGGAGTGTGATCTAAGGGCCAGGTGCTTTATCTTTTATTCTGTCTGCCCTGATTGGCTGTAACCTCGTCACTGAGGACCAAAAAAGTTATGCCAAAATGTAGCTCTGGGGAAGTGAAAACCTCAAGACCTGGCAAAGGACTGATCTACTTATTTTTCTCTTTGGCAGTCATGGTGCCCTAAGTTTGAATTGTGCTAGTTCTGAAAGTAACACTTTAAGTGAAGAACTAAAGGTCATATCTGGCCCGTGGAAGGTGAGATTTGTGGCAAACAATGGAACAACAACAACAAAAAAAAAAAACCTACTCTGTTGTTTATTCTTGAGAAATCTAAGCAGAGCATGCGGGCATTAGAGCAACTGCAATTCAGTTGCCTCTTTGGGGCTGAGCTGTATACATCATTCAAAAAATAGCTAGGCTCAGGTGGAAACCTGCCCTCCTCCTCCATCTTGCATTGCAGTGTATTAGACTCATGTGGAATCATTTCTTTCATCCTCACTTCCTGCATTTGACTGGATGGGGATAAGAGGGATTCCTCACTGGTATCTGAGGCAATTGATGTGATACAGAAGTGTCTGCCATCATCCAACACTTCCAGAAGCCCTCCAAACTGATCAGGTTATCCACAATCAGGTAGTAGAAGCCTTTAACCCAGACTTAGCATGACCAATTGGAAAGCTAAGGCAGTTGAAGTAGCCTGCCTAGTTGGCTACTTTTTGTACTGCATGAGCCTCAGCATGGAAACAAATATAACTTCCTGTGCTCCTAGAATAGTCAGATATGTTCCAGATGAGTTTGCAGCTGAGAAGTCCCTGCATCATTTCACTGACAGATGCACAGGGCAGGTGTGATTACATAATAATGTGGACAGCTGCTGCAATATCTAGATAATTGGGGGCAGTGTAGTTGTGAGTGTGTGCTAGGACCTTTGGTAGCTACCCAGAGGGCTAAGTTGTGTGTCTGTTAGTCCTTGTGAGAGGCCTCCAAGCCCCACTTCTCCTTGAAAATGACTCCCTCGACACCG
This sequence comes from Erethizon dorsatum, assembly GCA_028451465.1. NCBI lineage: Eukaryota > Metazoa > Chordata > Mammalia > Rodentia > Erethizontidae > Erethizon > Erethizon dorsatum. Next base: position 85,044,625 of record CM051829.1, read on the forward strand.
ATGGCTTGTTTGTGAGTACATAAGCACTCTAAGCTGCCAGAGAACATGAGAGAAGGAGCTAGGAGAAAGAATATTCAGGGGCTCATTTTGGTACCAGACAACTTGCATTGTCACCTGCTGATATTTCTGCCTTTGAGCTTAATGAAGTATAGGGCAAAGATTTTGACCTGTCAGGTGGGGCTAGAAAAGAGCACACCAGCTCCAGGCTAAGACCTGGATGGAAAAGCAAGGGAGGCCTGGCTGGCTTTGGCAAGGGTGAGTCTCAACTCCTGAGGGTTTGAACATCCTCTGTGCTTGCCCCAGTTCTGCCTTCACGTGGGATCTAGCGACCCAGTTTCCTTTTGTTGTTGTGCTTCAATGGTTCCTTCATTTGAAGGGCCCCAGGAAGCTGGAAAGTCCCATGATTGAACTCCAGCCTGCTGAGCAAACAATGCCCCAGCCAAAATGGCCTCTTCTTGGGCTTCTGCATCCCTGCACCCCTCTCCCCACTGAGGGTGATCTTCAAATAGTTGGGATTAACGGTGCCAGCAGTCAAGGAGGATTCTCTAGTTTCCATTAGAGACATAGCTATAAAGCTCATGAGTGGGGATGCTGTTTCCTTTTCCAATCTGTGTACATATGTGCTTATATAGGCTATGTCTGGAGATTTTATATATATCTATATATAAAATATGGAAATGGCCACTCACTTATAATCATGCAGCACAGACAAATTAGGGTTTTCACTGGCTTCATAGCTGCTCATGCATGACTCTGCAGCTGTCCTCCCATGTCCTGTCTCTAATAATTGCTGAAAACACAAAGAGGATGAGGCAGATAAATAAGCCTCCTTGGGATCAATTGGAGAAGGAACTCCAAGGCTGATAGCAAAGCTTCATAAGGATGATGCCAAAAGGGAACTGGGGTCTCCATGGTGATAAGAGGCTGAGGACCAATGGGAGCTGAAAGCAGAGCAGGACTTGTGGGGAGGACTCATGGGAGTTGGGAGTCATTTAACTATTTGTTTGCTTCATGAAAATTTAGACACCAGCTGTAAATGGATTGCACAGGATGTATAGATATTATCATTCTTGCTGACATATTCTGGAAGCTTTCAGCCCCACCAACACTGCCCCACCCAGGACTTCTGCAGCTGAGAGTTCCTGTGTCAGTAGATTCTGATATTTGTACATAGGTTATACATATTTGTGTACATATGTGCCTCAATGAACATTGCCTGTCCACCTGATCATGGGTGTACACAGACTTCATAGAGCTCCACAGTCTTTTGTAAATATTGACACAAGTAAATAAGTATATAAATATATATTATTGAGGATTTATTTTAACATCATTCTGTGTGAGATGAAAAATAATAAAATTTTTGACAGACACTGATGGTTTCCACCCTCTTTCTTGTCTGCTTGGATTACTGTCTCTATAAAATGCAAGTGTGCTGGCCCAATTCTCACTCTACTTTCTGCAACCTTGAGGCACTAGTCAGAGACCAGGACAGGAGATGGTTCTTTGGGATGCATCAAGGATCAGCTTGGCCAAGTGCCTGGGAGTCCATGCAGACAAAGCCGGGCATGTGGATGGGAGGATGTGTGTGTGTGTGGAGGGGTGATATCTCCTCCTGCATTGTATCAGCACTTCCTGTGTCTTCCATGGAGCTCAAGAATGTGTGGGGAAAGGGGACCTGGTATGAAAACCAAAGGTAGCCTGGGAGTTGTTTAATTCCAACTTTAAAGATCTTGTCCTCATGCCCCTCCTTCTGTCCATTAGTGCCACTTCTGGTGCCCAATGGTCTAGACCAACCAGGCTCTCAACTCTCAAATGAGAATGTCTATCTTCTCCTCCTAAGAAGAAGGAGAATGCTTGTCCAGCTATGCAAACCACATCCCTGAAACACACACACACAGAGCTGAGGCACGTCTGTCTGATTTCTTCTGAGGACTAAACTCTCTGGCATTCAGATGGCTTAGAGGCAGATATGGTGTGAAGTATGACCACAGGAGTGTCCTTGCCCTCAGCCAACATCAAGTCAATCCACCCCTGCCTGCCACCTATCCCCTACCCATGCCTAAGTCTCGCATTCCAGATCTCCCATTTTGCCCCTTCACAGTCTGCCATCCTTTGTCCCCAGGAAAGTGAGCAAGCAAAGCATCTTGTCCTCCAAACCTGAACTTACCTTCAGAGGGATACATATCTGAAGGGGCAGCAGGTACTGGAGTAATGAGAGGAAGGATTTAAAAAAGAGACTTTTGGGACAACCACTGCTGCAGACACCTTCCAAGTGAGCATTTCTTCCACTGTGGTAGTACCTGGAAGACCTCTAAATTTTGCAGAACATCCCCAGGCTGACTAATGCAGTGAAGGTCCTTGCCCCAAAGAGATGGAAAATGGAGTCAGCCTCCTCAGCCTGATTCCTGCTGCTGGTATCTCCTGCTGGACATGTAACTGCAGCATCCAAGGAGCTGAGGGGTGGGAACTAGGAGAGTTTTGTTTGCCCTTGACTGTTTATATCCTGTTAGGGAAAAGCAAGAGGGAAAGGGAGGGGAAAGAGTAGAGATATGAAGAAGCTGTATCAAGGTCTTTATTCTTTTCTCCACTTTAAGGGGAAGAGCTCAGTTTGTTCAAGTGTAGACCTCCCAACCCATTTGAGCATATTGGACCTTTCTCTGCCTGGCCCAGGGCATGTCCCCTGTACTCTACCATAAAAGCTGGACCCCTGAGCTATTCCCCAGCCAGGAGCTCCTTGTTTCAGAGAGGCCCCCCATGGGATGGAGTAGGAGCAGGAAAGGGCCAGTGTAGTGGGCAGGAGGAGCATAACTTGGTTGGCCCAACTAAGAAATAAAAATAATCCTAAAGAAAGAGAACAGCCCCAATGCCAAGGGACAGAGTTGAATTCCAGCTGTGTTGTTCACCAGCTCTATGATCCTGAGATGTACTCTCACACTCTCTTTGAGCCTCGTTCCCTCACTGCAATAGGAGGCATCATGATGCCTGCACTTTCTTATGAAGACTAAATGAGCAACTGGCACAACAGTGGGAGCTTAATAAAAATATGTAAATGTGTCTTCATTCTTGGATTCCCATTTCCAAAAGATCTACACAGGGTAGGATACTAGCAATCCAAGATGTAAAAGTTGAAGGATTTTCCAACATTTTCTGGGTCAAGGAGTGCAAATGTTGACTCCAGAAGGTCTACAAACCTCTTAAAATTATATATGACAAGTGGTAGCATGCTCATTTTTCTGTGGAAAGTGTTCACAGCCCCCGAAGTTAAAACTATTGGTCAGATTCAGATATCTCATCTTCTCCCCAGTGTCCAAGGAGGAAAAGTGATTTGCCCAGTTATTTTCACTTATTCAAAAAATATTTTTACACCTGATGCTTAGGATACTCTTCCCTTGTGGTTCTTCCGGTGAGAAGGGAAAGAAAATATTCAAAGTGAATTAGCAGCTGGCAGAGCCAGACCCAGCTCCTGCACCCAGGCCTTCTCTCCATTTATCAGTCCATCGTGCAGTAACTGTGCCAGGCCATAGGCCCCAGAGTTTGGACTTGAAAAATCTCCCCAGGCTTGTATAGCATGAAAGTGGGAGAAGACCCCATATTTGGTGTAAAATTAATGATATTTAAATAGTGTGGAAATGAGGTGGGTCTACAACTCTTTGATCCATTCTCAACCTGTTAGCTCTGATTATCTGCTCCGTTTTGTTCCCCAAGGCCACCTCTTCCTTCATATCCCCTCACTTAGATCAGTAAACAATAAGCCCATGATCACTAGCTTATCAAGAAAAGATCAAGGCTCTCTGGCCTTGTACCTATTCTAGCCTGAACACTAGCCAGAGCTCTCAGTGCTTAACAGTTTGTACTGAAGTTAAGAGGGAAATCTCCCATCTGCACTGCTGAATATACCAAGGAAAATCTGCCTCTCTTCAGGTCTGCTGCAATGGGAAATTTACACTCTGTCTCACTGATCATTTGGGCAGCCACCAACAGCCATGTGAGAAGTAAAACTAGAGCCATTCTGTTGCCATGACTTGTGGTGCCTTCTCTTCCAGCCTAAACTAGGCATCATAAATATCTTGTTACTCTGAATCCCCAGCATGCAGTACTGTGCCAGGCACAATAAATATACACTGAATAAATGAATATCTATATCACATAGTCACAATGGCGGTGAAGCTATCCATGGCACTGGGACAACAAAAATAGATGTTGTAGGACCCCTGTATGTCTGGCCCTCTAATCTCCACTTCTGGGGTAAGGCTGGCCTTTGGGTGCAGCTGTTATGAACCATTTGAATTAAATGGCTCATCAAATTGCCTCATACCTCCTAATGACTGGCCCTCAAATTACAGAAAATCTGCCTGCTACCTTCTCAAATTCTAAGGCTGGGAAGGTCTAGTCACATTAAGAAATGCTCTACCTTGGAGTCAGGGTTGATTCTATTCCTGACTCTATTGAATAATATTTTTGTGACCTTAAAAAAGGAAGTTAACATACCTCACAGGGTCCATTTGAGGAGGGTGGGGGCCCTGCATGCATCAAGGACTTTATGCCAGATGTTCTGCAAGGTGCTTGACATACATTATGTCATTTACTTATTGCAGCAATCCTATGAGATGAGTGTTGTACTCTACATTTTACATATTAGGAAACTGAACCTCAGTTTGTATGTAGCCCACAATCACCCAGCTACAAAACTGACAGAGCCTTTGTGAGACCAAAGCCCATTCTTAATGAATATTATAATCAATAGATGTTAACTCTTCTGCCACCACCACCTTCTTTCCTATGTGATTGAGGACACAGAGGTAAGTCTTACAAGATGACAATAAGAAAACCCCATCATCTATAAGGAACCTTAATATAGTCAAAATTGTCCACCTAGGCTAGGTGAGCTAGGATGGAAATGCTCTTGATATTGGTTCTCAACCCCATCTCGCTGAGCCCTGGGAAATGGCACCAAAGATCTGGGGATAGAAAAGGCATCAGCCTAGGGAAGGAGCATCTCATTACCTTTGTAGCAGAGGAAGCCAGACCAAGCAGGGAGCTGAGGTAGAGAGCAACTGTTTTAATTTCACCTCAGTGATGTTAAGTGAGCAGTCTTCTGCCAAATGCTCATCACCAAGACAAGCTAGAACTCCACGGAGTTCCACCCAGAGCCTCACTTTAGACCCCAGTCATCTAAGAGTCCAAGGCAGCAGGTAATAGGCACCTTGCCTCCACATTCCACAGTGCATTCACCCAGGCTTGGTGCACCTAGCTTCATTGTGTTTGCCAGAACTCCTAGCAATACTGTCCCACCTCCCCAATCCCTTCTCCACCAATTCCTAGAACCCCTTCCCACCCAAGATGCTGTAAGGGGTTACCATGGCTCAGTGGAGGCGCCCTCTTCCTTCTCTCTCAAAGGTGAATAGTACCACCTTGGGAAAGATATACACACAAGCATATACATATAAACACACACTCACAGTTGGAAAATATTCACAAAGTCCTGGGTGACCTTTGGAAGCTATCAAGTCAAGTGCAAGAAAATATGCTGATGGAACAAATGATTTAAATTCAGCTAAGATGTAAGGAACACTAATCATGTGCCAGCACTGTGCCAGGCAGTTTGCCTGTGTTATCTCATTTAACTCTTACTACTCTGTGAGATCGTTGTCACAATTTCAATTTTTAGATGTAGAAATTGAGGCTCAGGGAAGCAATGTAGTTGTCCACGCACAGCTAAAGAGAGGCAAATCTAAGAATCAGATCCAAGATATCTTTAAGCCATCAAAGTCCTTGACATGTCCTCATATGAAACAACAACCACCTTGTTGGGGTAAACACTCAGCTGAGAATGACAACCCAGCAAGAAAAACACCAACTCACCAAATGTATGCTTCTAAACTCTGTGATGTCTGGGAGCCTCCAGGAAAATATGGGGATGATGTATCTTGGGAAAAAGTCAGGAAGTCTAGGGAGCACAAGGTGCAATGGAATCGGATCACCTTCCTTGGATATTTTTGTCAATGGGATTCACGAGGCTGCAAGGTGGGAATGAGCAATTGCTATATTAAAAGTTCCTGGAAAAGCTTTCCTCCTTGGGCCTCTGTTCCTGAGAAAGAGAAGGGGGAAAAGGCTGGAAGTTTCTGAGTCCCTTCTCCAGCCCCCCACTTCATTCTGCATTTTCAGGACATAGGAAATCAGTAAAAGGATTGCCTACACCACTGCTCTTCCTCCTCCCTCTGGCAGCCTGACCCATCTCCTTATTTATCACCAGGGATGGGAGAAGAGAAAAATATTCTCACAGGACAGCCATGAAGATGAAATCAGATTTGCAAGCTACCTGAAAGAAGCTTGACATGCAGTAAGTGCTCAATAAATGGAGCCTCTTGTTTTAGGGGAGGAAGCCCCCCATGAAGCAAGGGTCCTCAGCTCTGGCTCCTGGGTCCGCATTGAATCCAGCCATAGTTTTCTGTCTAGGAAATTGAGTTTGCTGAATCCATCTTCCTTGCCCATATAGTGGGGTAACACCACTTACCTCCCTGAGTTGTGGAAATAAGGTCCTCATATGAAACACCTCTCAGGGAGCTGACAAGGAATGGACAATTTAGCAAGTGCTGCAGGTACCTTGTTCTTTGTCCAGCTGATAAGCTCACTGATTTACCCTGTGAATGTTAGTGGAGCCCCTGTAAGTGTGCTAGAACCTAGGAATGCAAGGAAAACAAGATACCACATTTGTGTCAAAAATCTCACATATAAGGCCACTCCTCCTCTTGGAAGGGAAAGGTGGAAGAACAGTTCAACTGAGGAAGGAGAAATAGTTATTGATTGATTGACTGATTGATTCTACTGGGGATTAAACCCAAGGTATCCTGCATGCTAGGCAAGTGCTCTACCATTGAGTTACATCCCAGCCCTTTTTAAATTTTTATTTTGAGAGAGAGTGTTACCAAGTTGTGTAGGCTGGCCTCCAACTTGTAATCCTCCTACCTCAGCTTCCTAAACAGCTGGCATAAAAAGGCTTTTAAAAAATAATTGCAAGCCAGGTGTGGTGTCTCTCACCTGTAATCCCAGCTCTCAGGAGGCTGAGGCAGGATGATCACTGTGAGTGCAAGGCCAGCCAAAATTACATAGTGAGACTCTGTCTCAAAAAATAAAAATAAAAATAAAAAATAAAAAAAATTGCAGAATGAATGAATGATTCATGAATGAATAATAAAAGGAAATTCTTATATGGTGTAGAAAACCAGTCTGCTCCGGTCAGGTCCCTATTCAGGTGCCACTTGTAGGAAACCAATCTACTAGTTTGTCTCTGATGGCTGTCTGGGGGATGAACAAGGATAAAAGACAAAAAGACACAGGGTTAGTTTAGAATGTGGGAGCCAGGGGACTCTTACCTCCAGCGAGCAGAGAACCCTAAGCACCTGGCTCACCTCACTTTTAGTCACTTAGACACAAGTACAAGCAATTAGAGTAGCAGAAGATTCATCTGCCTTCCGTTATCTATAGTCCATGTTCCGGTAAACAACTGGATCTCAGCTGTGTTGACTTTTCTCTAGAACCTGCAATGTGCCATCACACATTGTGCTCACAGAGAAGATCAGTTAGGCCTCAATTCTCATTATCTGGTCTCCCATAATATGGTGCATACTTTGTGGCAGGTCCTACACAGTTTACCTATATTAATATTATCCTTATGGCTACCCTGTGTGGAGGAAGGCACTTATTATCCCCACAGTACACTTGGGGGAATCTAGACATAGAGAGACTTACATAACTTCAGATCCTGGCCAGCCATCCAGCTCCAGAACCCATGATGCTAATTCTTCCTGTCCACTGAACCTTACAATGCATCTGTGTGACAGCCCTCAATCAGGGCAGGCTTTCCTATCCTCAGTTTACAGGCAATGGGACCAAGGCACTGAGATAGTGGTAACTTACCGAGAACACATATCTGGAAACAACTCAGATCTTTTTTTACCTGGTCCATGCTTCCTCCCACTACAAGTACATCCCAAGGGTGAGGTGAGGAGTGGAGTGCTGAGGACAATGGAACCCTGGGTTATCCAATCAGAAAACAATCTTAGAGATCAAGTAGACCAATTGTTTCATTTCATAAGTGAGAAGACAGGGACAGCAGTTTGCTTAAGGTCACACAGCAAATTGGTAACTAGAATGCTAATATACTATCTTCAAGCTGATGGCACCATGTCCTTCTTCAAAATAAGTCAAGGGCCATACCATCTGGCAAAGGAGAGGCACATGAGGTCAGACACTATGAATTAAGCTTCTATTATGGTCCAGCATCTCACTCAATTTTATAGGGAATACAAAAATTTGTATCCCCTTCCTTGCCTGTCTAGGGATATACATCAGTAAACAAAATCATCAGAGCTCCTGATGGTGGAGAACGAGTGAGAAAGAAAATGCTACTCAGAAAAAGAGTTGGGAGAGGAAATGGAGAGTGCTGGTAAAGGGTGATTTTTATGCCTCTTGGACAAGGTGTCACCTCAGCAGAGACCTCCAGGAGTTCGGGGACAGCTGTGCAGACCTATGGAGGAAGAGTACTTCGGACTCAGGAAGAGAAAGGCCAGAGACCCGAGGTGGCAGAAGGTGTACGTTTGAGGCCAGTGTTGCTGGAGCAGAATGAACAAGGGGGAAGGCAGAAGAAAATAAAGACAGGAAGGTTGAGAAGAGAACTTGCACATAACTTATAGGCTATGGAAAGGACCCTGGACCCTACTCTGGGTAAGGCAGGAAGCCATAGAGACTTCTCAGCAAAAGAGAGACTTCATTGTATATATTACCCCAGCTGCTAGATGTAGAATGGACTGTGAGTTAAGGATGGAGACACGGATGAGTGAAGGTATTGCAATAATGTAGGCAAGAGAGCCCAGTGGCTTGGCTGGGTGAGAAAGAGGTTGGTGAGAAGTAGTTGCATTTTGAGTACATACCAAAGGTGGAGCCAACCGGACTTGCTGTTAGACTGAGTGTGCAGCTTAAGAAAAACAAAGGTGTTCAGCATAACTACAGGATTTTGGCCTTAGCAACTGGTAAATAGTCGCTCTTTCTCATGGTGAAGAAATTCATGGCCGTATACAACCAAGAGTTCACTTATTCAAGATGTTCATGTAAGGATTTTTATCTTCTAGCCTCTCTGTCATCCTAACTATAGACAACCGAGCACTGCTAAGGGGGCCTTTCTTAGCCACAGACTGAATCAAGATAGCCCCCCTCATGAGATCCCACACTCTCCTAACCCCACCCAACCACAAACCTCTGCCATCTCAGAGGCAAACCCTAGCCCATCCTGGGAACCAAGGGCCAGAGCCCAAGTAGGGTTGAAGGCCAGACAATCAGCCAGGCCTGGCCCTGATTTAATTATAGGATCAATCTGACCAGCTGCCCTGCCAACAGGAGTATCCCTGGGCCTCAGCTTGGCCAGTCCTTAGGTTGTAGTTCCTGTGCTTGTCAGAGGGAGTTAGGCTCACATGCTGTGCCCTGGGTCCTATCCAGAAGGCCTAGCAAGCCTTGCCAGTGGCCACTTCAAGCCTAAGAAGGTTCCACTCCACAGCTGATCTAAGCCATTGAACTTGGGCACTAAATCTTACTGAGAGTTGACCATCTAAGGTTCCTGGGAAAGAAGAAGGACTGTAAATAGTGGACCTGACTTCTCAAAAGCTAACCAAGGTGCAGAATTGGGGAGGGGGAACATTAAGTGCTGATCTAGAAATTCAAGCAGATACCCATTTCCAGACTAGGGAAACATAGCAGACATTGCAGGGAAGGCTGCATTTCTGAGTGTAAAGGCTCACCCCAGGATGCCTGGAATGATACAACATGACATTTCAAACTTGGCTCAGGGACCTGGGTAGGGTTGAGCCTGCAGTGCAGAAGCTCAGCATTTTCTCCAAGAAACAGTGTGGGAAGAGGAAGGCTGATGACTTCAGGCTTCATGATGAGGTACCTGCCTTGGATTTCCCCCTGAGATTCCCCCTCACTGTTCTCTAAATGAGCTTACTGGGACATGGCATATCTCCACATCTTTAAAATGGGGATGCACACAGACCATAGGCCCTTCCCCAGGGATGTAAGATTCTCTAGCCACAGCCTCTCCACGAGGCCCATAGCCACTTCCCCCAGGACTCTCCCCCAAAGACAATTTATAGCTCTCATTTCTGTTCAGTTGTATAACTATTCTTGGGGCTTAGGTGAGCTGGCTCAACTATGAAGAAACAGTACATCAGGAGCAGAGATTGTCTATCTCATTATATAGATGGGAAACCTGAGGCCAGAATTGGAAAGGGACTTTTCTAAGAGCCTAGAGTAGTTGATAAAGGCAAGATCCCAGGATCCTGGACTCCCAGTTCAGTGCTACTTGCATTATCCATCATTTATCAACAGAGTCACAGGATTCCCCTGCTTCCTGGAGCTGCTTCCCCAGTTCCAAGAGCTGTTCTGACCAGTAGCAGTCCCTTGCCAATGATTCCCTCCAACCTTCCTTGATTTTCTCCTCTCTTTCCACTTTCTGTGTTAGTCAACTTTCCATCACTGTGACAAAATACCTGAGAAAATCAACTTGAAGGAATGTTTTCTTTGGGCTCATGGTTTCAGAGGCCTGTGGTGCCATAATGCATCACAGTGAAATTGAAGGGCAGAGGAAACTGCTCACCTTATGGTGATTGGAAAATAAAGAAAAGGAGGATGGGGCCAGAGGTCCCAATACCCCTTCAAAGGCACACCCTCAATGACCTAACTCCCTTCCACTAGGCCCCACCTTCTAAAATTTCCACCACCTCCCAATAGCCCTATAGCCTAGTGACCAAGTCTTTAGTGCTTCCACTCAGCTTGCCAATGGAGAGAGCCAGGTATGGTGAGCCAGTACCACCCTGCTCTCCCAGATAGCAGTTACAATCTTCTTGCTCCAGGATGTCCTTATGATGTAATTAGAATGTGCCATAATCTTTCAAATGTGCATCTCACTTGAACATGAGGTTCAACATCCATCCTAACCATAAGGGTAGGTAGCCTGTATTACACCTTCTTCTAAAGATAGAGAAACCTAGGTTCAAAGAGCGTTCACCCCACTGGAAAATGCTGCGTCCAGCTTTGGACCCAGATTCCATGACCCATGTTTTCTCTGACACATCACACTCCTGTGGATGGTTTCAGGTGTGACAGTAGATTAGTCCCACCACCAAGACTCAGATCTTCTCTCGGAAAATGAAGAGATTTTACGTAGACAAGGTGATTTCCTACAGGCCCAAACTACAGATCCTTAGAGAATTCTATGAAAAGCAGGGCAGGTGAAGCGTTTTCAGGGCACAGTTTATGGAGGGGCTCCAAGGGCCCTACTCACATGGGCCCTTCCAGGGCCCCTTCTTTTCTCATTCTAAACACTCACTTTCTTGCCAAATGTTGTGTTTTTACAAAATGTTTCCTAAGAGCTGGTGACACTTGTAGTCCCAACTACTCAGAAGGCTAAGGCAGGAGGATCGCTTGATCCCAGGAGTTTGAGATCAACTTCGGCAATATGGTGAGACCTCATATCAAAAAAAGTGTTTCTTACCTCCCCTCCAAATATAAAACAAACAAACAAACAACACAGTATAAGTTTCAGGCCCACAAAACCAAGATCCACCTTTGAAAGTCACTTGGACCTAGAATCAAACTCATTTATGAGCTGTGTGACACTGATATAATCACTTACCTTCTCTGAAACTGATCCAGCCTGTCTATGAAACCCTGGTGTTAAGCTCACTGACACAGGAGAGTCCTTGAAACTGCTAATCTCCCTCTACTCCATCCAGTTCTACAGAGACAGGTTACTACAAACCCAAGTCCAGGTTTCTTCCAGATGAATGTCCTGGAACACTGATGTCCACAAGAGTCACTTGGCACCTTTGGAGAAGCAGATCATGATGGTGGGTTCCTGCCCTCACCTCAGGAGGCCCTAGGGTTAGTCCAGAGTCAGTGGGTCTTCTCTCTGATCCCCAGCATTTTCCCACCGGCTATCAGAAAATGAGTAGTCCCAGTCCACTTCTCCTCTGCAGGCTGGCAGGAGGTGGGAATGGGAACCATCAGGCCCAAGAAAGGTGACCTTGCTTTTTATCTTCTTTCAGCATTTGGAGTGCTCTCATATTCTCTATCTCCTCCAAGCCTCATGGTAGTGAAGAAGTGAGTAACCCTTATTCCTCTGTGGAAGATGACAAAACTGGAGCCTAGAAATACACACACACACATACACACACACACACACAAAGCTGGCTGAGGTCAGTACCTTGTTGGATGGAAGTTCTCATCTAAGCAGAGCTATCCAAAGCATTCTTGTGCCCTGATGAGGCACAGCCATCCTGGGAGGCAGGAGTGACCAACTGGTGGGAAATCACCTCATGTCTTAGTCACTTTCTTGTCACTGGGACACGATATCCAAAACCCACAATTTAAAGGAGGAGAGTTTTATTTTGGCTTATAGTTTCAGTCCATGGTCAGCTAGCTCTAAGGTAGAAAATGGTGGAAGGATCTAGGCAAAGGAAAGCTGCTGATGGTAGCCAGGAAGCAGAGAGAGAAATAAGGAGCCAGAAGGGAGATATACCCTTCCAGGTCACGCCCTCCCTACCTCCTAATAGCACATTCAGCTCTGAACTCACTGATAGGTTAATCCACTGATGAGTACAGTGTCCCCATGACCCAATCACCTTCCAAAAGCTCAGCCTCTAAACACATGAGCTTTTTGGGGAACATTCTAGATCTAAACCATAATACCCTGTGTTCCAACACCTGCCCAGGTCTCTGAGCAGCAGGTAGCAAAGCCAAGAGGGAAGCCAGGACCCTGATTTCTGGTCTGACACCTGGATCTGCCCTCCTGGACTTGATAGTCTTTAGAGTTGGCCATAGAGGTACCCGATCAATCATGCAGTTTTGTGATAAATAGTAATGCAGGCCACAGGCCTGGGTCAGAAAGTACAGTGACAATAGCAGTAGTAGTGGACATCTTCAATGTGCCAGGCACTATGCTGGATGCTTTGTATATACTGTTAACAATCCTCACAGCAACACTCTCTGGGGAGAAACTCCATTTCACAGATGAAGAGACCAAAACACGGAACAAGTGAATGAGTGGCTCAAGGTGGGATAGTTAGGAGGTGCTGAGCAGGAAGAGCTGCCAGTGTAACCTTTTTCATCAACATCCTTCTGTTCTCAGCTTTGATATCACCATCTCTGCCAGGTCCCATCTAAGCAGCTCCCATCTAAGCAGGACTCAGCATTCTTGGCCTCTGTACTCTGTTTTCTTCTGAGTACTTATCCCAATACACAGTTTGCTTCCTGTATTTATTTGCCTGTTTATTTTCTGACTCTTTCACCAGGATAAGCCCTGAGAGGACCAAGATGGTGCCTTTCTTGACTTCTGCAGCGTCCCTAGAACAAAGCCTAGCAGACAAGAGTCACTCACCATATATTTACTGAATAAATGAAGACGCTTAACATTGATCAGCAAGATTCTGGCCAGACAGCAATGCATCTGGCTGAGCTTGGGTGTGTAGAGCAGAAACTCTGCTGGCCTGGTGTGGAAAGGAAAGCATAGATTTTTGGAATCAGCCAGACCTGTGTTCTAACTCAAAGTGACTAGCTCTGTGGCCTTGGGCTAGCTGTAGCCCTTGACTTTCTTGTTAGTTAAATGGGACACTTTATACTTGCTTTCAAAGGCCATTGTGCTGATTAGACACAAGAGAAAGAGGACGAGCACCCAAAATGTATACCAGGGTATCCTGGCTCCTATACAGAAGCAGCTTCCTTCCCCTTCTCTACTAGTAATGGGTCTTAGAACTCTAGGCTTGGAAAGGTCCAGGGCCGCACTTGCATTAGACGTGGCTGCTGCAGCCCAGCTCAGGGCTTATCACTGCACTCTCACCTCGTGCATGCAGCAGTCGATTCAAACTATGTAAATATGCTGGGCTGCCTCCTCAGCAAGGGAACAGCTATACTTAGTGCAATTTGCATGTATTTTAAGCTGACTTGTTCTAGGCGAAGAAGCCGATTCATGAATTTAATAACATTCACAGATTCCCAGGATGTCAGCATTGGAAGAGACGTCAGACACCATCTAGCCTAGTCCCTCACTTGGCAGAAGAGGAATCTGGGGGCAGTGGTGTGCCCAAGGTCATGCAGCTAGGAGGGAACAGGGCTGATGTAGACTCTTGGCTTCTGGTTCCAAGTCCAGAGTTCTTTTCAGGGCTGTTCCTTTTTCACTCTATTTTCTCCTGGCACTCATTTAAGCAGGATATGAATTTTCAGCCTCAGACCCTCGTGCTGCCTTGACTCAAAGGGAGAAATCTGGCTCTAAAGAGCCTAAAAGATGAGACTGCTGGTGTGGTCTGGGGGCCAGCTGGAGAGTAGCCATGGGCAAAGGACAAAAGAGTCCAATAAGGACCTAGTTCATGACTCCTTCCCTGCCTGGGCACCAAGTGACCCATACAATGAAATCTTGTAAGCATCCCCACCTCTTGCCTTAACAGCCCATTAAGATGATGCATTAGGTCCTCCAGGGATTTACCTAGAGCATATTTTTAACTTCATTTGACAGCTTTTGCATCTGCCTACCCAGAGAGTCTTCTCCCTTCTGGTAACTGCACACTTCTTTGCTTTATGGGAACAGTCCTCCTCCATGGATTCCATAGCTGTCAATCAAAAGGCCCTAAGCGTCTTGCCACAGGGTTGGGCTTGTGACCCAGACCCAATCTAGTCAGTGGTCCAGGAGTAGTCATGTGACTCTGATATCCCTTTTAGAGGAGTGAGATGCACGCCAAGGGAGAGATATTGTTGCTCTTTTCTCTGTGGGATGATACAAGCCCAATGCTGATGGCAGCTGGCTTTGCTGCCACAAGGAGAAAGCCTGCCTGAGAACGCTGTCAGCACAATGGACGAGAGCCCGAGACCAAGACAAAGAGACAGTATACTGAGGCCATCGTTGGAATGCCTGGACCCAGCTCTTCCTAATGCCCAGCTAGACTCCTCTGGACTTCCTTATTTTCTTGAGCTGGTTTGATTAGATTTCTTTACTTGCAGCTGAACTCCTCCTGACTAAGGTGCTAATCTACATCATCTCCTGAGGTAATAGATCCACAAAGCGACTCCCTGCCACAGAAGAGTGCACTTCTTTGCAGGAAAGAGCCTAATTGACCTTCTTAAGCTTTATCAAGTTCTCCTTATAATTAAATGTGCCAGGAGGTAAATATTTAATCATTTTGTTATGCCAATGATTTTCTGAAAAGTATCATTATTGTTATTATTATTAGAAGCTCTAGTATAGTGATTAGAAACTGAGGTTCATAGTGGTCCAGGACCTTCACCACGGTCACAAGTTATAACAATTACATGTGGGAGATGTTCTCAAATCTAGATATTTTGCCTCCTAATGCACTAACAAAATATAAAATAATGATGAAGATTGTTACTACAATTATTAAGCATTTACTGTGGGCCAGACACTGTGCTAAGCACTTCTCATATGTTGACTACTCTTCCCAAAAATCTTGACAGTAGAGGAAACTGAGGCTCAGAGTATTTAGATAACTCACCAGCTACTGGTGGGGGAGGGAAGTAGACATCACCTCAGCACTTCGACCTCTCACTCCGGGATTCTGAATTCTGGGAGTGAATTTGAGTCCATGCTGCTCAGACTCTGCCTGAACTTATTGACTGAACCCTAATTTCCTCATCTCTCAGCTTTTATCACTCTGGACTAAGGAGGGGCCTAGTAGTGTTGGCACCAATCTCTCAGTTGAAGATTAGAGATTGGAAGATTCAAGTTGAAGATTAGAGCAGACCTATCTGTCTGCTGAGGCTAAGCCAGCCAGTCTCACTCAGACTGTCACCTGGATCTCCACCCTCAGGACTGAAGACCTGGTGCCGAGGCTGCTTCTGAGACCCACCTGCCTTGAATCATTGTTCTCAGCGAGGGATTAACAAAAACTGAACAAAGGTGGCAGAATCCTGCCTGGGGCTATCCAGAGGTGAGCCAACAGTGGCCTCCAGATTCCCCATCTCTCCAGACCTCCTAGTTCTGCCCCACCTCTCTGGGAGCCCTACCTGGAGGCATACTGGGCTATGAGTCCCCAGGGGTGCAAGCCGTGGCTCTGCTGCATTTATTTACAGAATGAAAACAGTACCCGCCTGGAACAGTAGCACACTGCCTACCTTCCAGGAATAGCTCGGTGACTTAGGCCAAATAGTCCCCTTATTTGGCAGAGGGAAGAAAATCTGCACACAGAACAGCAGAATGGTCCAGAAGTGCTGTCCTGTGTCAGGGCCACCTCTCCTCAGATTCTAAGCTGCACTATCCCAGGACAGACACTTCCTGCCCCCTGCCAGTCCCCCTAGATATCCCTCAGGGTGACAGTCAATGAAAAGGCATGTTCTAAGCTGACTATACCCCACTTGGGATGCCAAGGAGAAATGCTGGTACTCTCTTGCCAAGCAGGAATTTGGTCTTTGGTCACCTCATCAGCCAAACAGCTTATCAGGCTGGGACTGGCCTAAAAATGCCAAGCAGCTTTTGAAGGGGACATCAAGGATAGTAGGCAGAGATGGCTCCATCAGGACTGCATCGATGAGATTCTTCCTCGGTGGCTACCAGGGTCATTCTGTCCAGTCCTCAGCCTCCACTTCAGCCATGAGTGAGAGCTTTAAACTCTGTTTCATAAAGCACCAAAGGAAGAACAATTCCATAGATTCACTCAGCCCCTAGTCCAAGAGGCAACTGTCCTTTGACCTCATTTGGTCTGCCTTTGACCAAAAGTCAGCCTTCCTCCCTCCTTCCCTTTGTCCACCTCCACCCAGTAGGTTTTGATCCCTGAGTAATGGGAGGCAACTTGTTGGAGTAAACAGAGCACCAGGATTAATGTCCTGCCTGTATTTGAATAGATTCAGTAGAGTGTGACCTTGAGCCGATAATTTAACCTCTGTGAGCTATGTTCCCTCATCTGTTTAAAAGGGATACCCCCCCTTGACAAGTGGTTGTAATGATTAGAAAAAATTATATATAAATAATTTTATTATATATATGTATTATTCAGTGAGATATATAGCTATATAGAGAGATATAGATATATGGCACAATTATAACTACTCAGTAAAAGCCACTGTCATTTTTGTATTCCTTTTTAAATCTTATCTTTCCAAAATCCCAGGTTTTCATCTCATCAGATCTCATACCCATTGTCACTTCCCTAAATGAATACTTACCCCTGCCCTCTTTCTTCATAGGCCCAGTCCAAGCCCTCACTTCCTGAGGCCTCCTAGAGACAGTGTCACAGTCCCAGATGCCATATCCCCTCCCTCAGCCTGACATGGCAGCACACACCTGCAATCCCAGTGTCTGGGAGGCTGAGCCAGGAAAATTGCAAGTTTGAGCCCAGCCCAGCCAACTTGGTGACTTAGCGAGAACCTGTCTCAAAATAAAATATGGGTCTGGGATGTAGCCCACTGCAAATGTCCTAGGTTCAATCCCCAGTACCATAAAAGAAAAAGAAAGAAAGAAAATCTCAAAATTCAACATTAAGGAAACAAACAACCCCCTCCCAAAATAGGCAAAATTATTTGATACTTTACTTAAAAAGATGTATGGATGGAAAAGAAGCACATGGAAACATGTTCAATTAATTGATTTATTAAAGAAATGATAATTAAAACCACAATGTGATACAACTACACACCTATTAGAATGGCAAAGATTTTAAAAACTCCTGACAATAGCAAGTGCCAGTGAAAATGTGGACTAACTGGACCCTTATATCTTACTGGCTTCAAATTGCTATAGCCACTTTGGAAAATGGTTTAGCAGTTTCCTAGAAACCAAACATCAACTCATACATAACTTAGTAATCCCTCCCTTAGACTCTTACCCAAGAGAAATGAAAATGAATGCTTACATAAAACCACAGTGCAAATATTTATAGTAACTTTATTCATAATCACTAAAAAACTGGGAACAACTTGGATGTCCTTAAACTAATTAGTGAATAAACATACAGTAGAGTTCCATTCAGCCATAAAATAAATGAACTATGCAAACAATGACATCCATGTGTCTCAAATTCATTTTGCTAAACAAAAGAAAGTGAATCCCAAAAGCCATAAAATAAACCCTTTTATTTCTATAATTTTCTGAAAAAAGGCAAAATTATTGGGTTGGGCAATAGATCAGTGGTTTGCAAGGATTAGCTGGAAGAGGGAAGGAACTGACTCCAACAGGTAATATGAAAGACTTATTCGAGGTAATTGAACAGTTCAGTGTCTCAATGGCTATAGTGGCTATATAACTCTGTATTTGCCAAAATTCATGACAAAAAGTAGATTTTACTAATAGTACAAGGAAAAATTGTGATGACGGATGCCTGAATAGAATCAATGGAGGAAATGTGAAGTGTTCAGAATCTGGAATACATATATTTTGAAGCTAGAGTCATTTTCACTGAAGAACTAAAAATAAAATATGAAAGAAATGATACCTTTAAGGATTTGGCCTGGACACCTGGTTTAATTTATTGTATTGGGAAAAATTAGGGGAGAAATAGTTCAGGAGAATTCAGATTTTTGTCATGTTACCATTATACAAACACAGGCTTCTCCTTAGTAGCACTCAATCTCAAGGAAAGGGAAATAATGCTCACAACATTCGGAGAGAAGGACTGTGTAAAGCCAATGGGCAGATATCACCATGTATGCAAACTCAGGAATCTTCCAAAAAAAAAAACCTACGTGACAGTAAATTCACACAAACAAATAGTGACTCAAAATAATTCAAAACGCAAAACTGTGGTTAAAACCCCAACAACAAGTAACTGTGAGCAACTCATAGTAGTCCACAGTGCATAGGTTAAACAATTAGAAATTATAGTTATAGAACAGAAAGTAAATGTGATTAACTTAAGTAAATGTGAAAGTAGTGCACAGTAATAAATATCTTACATTGTGGAAGGGGAGAGGAGAAAAGAGCAGTATGCTAATTTTCACTAATTTCACTATGCTAATTTTACTAAAGAGAGCCTACAATTGGAATTTTCTTACAACTTATTTTATTTTCTTAATATTTATATTTTCTCTTAACTTGAAGGCTATTTTAGAAACTAATATATCTTGTGGTGAAAAAAACATTTATCTGATGTTTAGAAATTCCTTCTGTCGATCCTTGAGTTTCTTATTGTCCTTTTAAAAATTCCATTTAAATTAAATTTTATTGAAAATGCCACGTACAGTTTGATTCTACCTGGCAAAATCATTTTCCTATTTCTCAATGTACCCATCTAGCTAACTCCTCTCTATGAATATGTGCACAGAGAGAGACATGCCCAAAATGCTCAGCGCAGATTTTTAAGGGTAATTCTTTAGGGGGTATTACGAATAGGATAACTTTTCCCAAACAAATATTTTCTTTTACAACCAACTATTTATAAACAAAAAGGATGATTGATTTGAGTAGCAAGTACAAATTCTTCTGGATGAATAAAGAACAGTATGTGAAGGCTCCAGGAAAAAATAAATGGAATAGCTTCCTTGTACATTAGCGTGAGTTCCATATGGGAAAGCCAGTCCTCAAAGTCATGAGTGAGTCTTGGGGAACTCAGGGCTTCCCATACTAGAGGAATCTGGTAGTGCTGGGTTTGGGACAGAGACTAGCACAGGGCCAGGGCAGTATGTAGTGGAAGGTGGGGAAAAGAAGGGAGGATGTTTCACTGTCTGTTTCTAAGCTCTCTATGGGCAATCTCCACTCCTGTCCTCAGCTACAATGTACATGATCTTTTAGAAGAATAAGAAACTAGAAAATGTGTGATCTCTGAAAACAATACCACCCAGCTAGCAAGATTCTTTCGTCACGGGCCTGAAGAATCAGTAAGTCCTGACATCCGGAGGACACACAGCAGAGCCTCTCACAAAGCCTAGTGGCTGACTTAGAAAAGTCTTCAGGGAGGCAGGATCATGAAGGATGCTTTAGCCCCAGTTATGGCCCTGTCCTGATCAGCAGTTCCCTGACTGTTTGGATGAGGGAATGTACAGCGAACTGATCAAACCTGAGATGGCATTAGGCAAAAAGATGTCAGAATACATCTTTTAAAAAATCCAATAGACTGGGCCGGTGAGATGGCTCAGCGGCGTAAGCGCCTGCCTTGCAAGTGCGAGGGCCCGAGTTCGACTCCCGGAACCCACATACGAAAAAGGGGCCGGTGATATCGCTCAGAGGCACGGGTGCCTGTTGGCGCGCGAGGTCCTGAGGTCGACCCCCCGGTACCCACAAAAAAAAAAAAAAAAAAAAAATCCAATAGACTAAAATGATGGGCTGCAAAGGTAAGCTAAATAACTTCAGAACAGGAAATATCTAGCTTGGGAGCATTTCTTCAGACAATGACTTTAGAGCTTCAGTTGACTTCTCTCCTTACAAATTGATTGTGTGATATTGCTCAAAAAAACATTACTTGAGGGCCAGTGATATAGCTCAGCGGCATAAGCACCTGCCTGGCAAGCACGAGGTCCTGAGTTCGACTCCCGGTACCTGCATTAAAAAAAAAAAAAAAAACATCTCTTGGGGCCGGTGAGATGGCTCAGCGGTGTAAGCGCCTGCCTTGCAAGCGCGAGGGCCTGAGTTCGACTCCCGGAACCCACATACGAAAAAGGGGCCAGTGATATCGCTCAGCGGCACGGGTGCCTGTTGGCGCGCGAGGTCCTGAGGTCGACCCCCTGGTACCCACAAAAAAAAAAAAAAAAAAACATTACTTGCAGATTCCCAAACTCGTTGTCCTCACTTGGGCATTTGAGAACATGCTGTTTCTTCTGCCTAGACACCCTTCACCTTCTTTATCAAGATACACCTTCCTCAAGGCTCAAATGTCAGTCAACAACCCCAGAAAAGCCCCTACTACTGCCTTTCCATGCTACCTAAATCATTACTCTAAACATACCATAACTTTTAACAAAGTGTTCTTTGCTTGTGTTTGCAGTTAAACCCTAGCATTCTTTTTGCCCTCTATATTCCCATCATGGAATACAGCACCTGTACATAATGACCAGTGGATAAATGCTTGATAAATGAATGGATGGAAGAATGAATGAAATACAATGGATTCTTCAGCTGGAGCAGCAAGGCCTTGAGACAAATGGCCCAAGTTCTATGACCACATCCTCCCTAGACCACAATCTCCCAGTATTCACAAGCCTCAGCACTAATTCCAAACTTGGAGAAAGAAACTTAGGATTATTGGTGCTTCTGAGTTTTCTAAGCAGAGCCAAAGCTAATAAGCTTAGTTTTCTCACAGGTAAAATGAATAAATTGGTTTGACAGTTCTAGCTAGGGACAGCTTTATGGGTACACAGAGCAACTGCACAGGGCCCCATCCTGAGAGGGGCCTACACTTGACAAAGCTCTGCCATTGCTGTCTTGAGATGCTTAATTTTTTTTTTAGTGAAGTGCCTTGCATTTTGATTTTGCACTGGGCCCTGCAAATTACATAGCTGATTCTACTCACTTGTAAATATAAAAGAAGCCGTTTTCTTCTTACTATGCCTTTAAACCATTTGACGAATATTAAAATCTAGCCAACTTGAATCTCATCTTCGTCAGTTTATTGAACAAATACAATCCTATGTTTTGCACAGTTGCCATCAGAAAATACATACTACTCAGCTTCTTGTACACTTATTGTTTTGCATGTACATACTTGTTCATACTTGCATAGTTTGCATATTTGTCATTTTTAGTAGTTATATCATATTCTAGAATATAAATACACCATGAGTTTTAAGCCAAACCCCAATGCCTGGGCATTTGGGTTTCTTCCAATTTTTATAAATAGCATTTCTAAAAGCAAGTAAATACAAATTACTTTCTTTTTTTCTCTTTTGGGCTTTTTCCTTGGAGTATATTCTCAGAAGTGGAATTATGAGGTCAAAGTGTAGGAATAATTTTATAGCTCTTGAATATTACTGGATTGTTCTCTTTAAAAACTGGATCAATTTATGAAGCCCCTGGCAATGCATACATTTAACTGCTTCTAAAGATCTGAAATAATTATTTTTAACTAATATAATAATATCTTCAAATTGAAAACAGCTTAACTGTTTAACAGTAAGGGAGTGAGTTTTTAAAGCATGGTAAAACAGTGTCCCTTTTATAATTGGTCAGTAAAAGTCAGTTCTTAAAGACAATCAAATCTCCTGACCTGACTCATGGTCAGTCCTCTGTCTCCAGCCTCAGCCACTCGGGGCTCCACAAGTGATCTTAAGTGTGGATCCCCCTGAGGGCTGAAGATTTTGCCCCCAGATCGGCACTACAGAGGCAGACAGGACAGGCAGGGGTCCTGGCACCTCCTCTCCAAGATGTACCTCTCTGTGGCCCTCTAGTTTTTACCTGAAAGCCAAGGGCAATAAGCTCAAATTTCCTCCCAGGGTTCAGAGAAGATACCATAAACTAAATCTAATGCAGGAAGCAGATTTTTTTAAAGACTCTCTCCAAATTAGTTGCTACAGTATTTTCTGGGAAAGAGTTGGCTGTGCAGAGTCACTAATCAACATTAACTAGCCTGTGAAATCTCAACCATACTCAGAGACTAAAAGCAACTGTGAACCCCTACTACATGCCATGAGTTGTGTGCCTCTGGGAGGGAGGAATCCAATCTGGTACCCAGTCTTCCCTTCTCTAAACGTAACATTAATATCAGTACCTATTTATTCATCAAATGTTGAGAAAGAACTTGCTATGCACTGTGCACTCTCTCAAGTATTTAAGCAAATTAACCCATTTAATCATCCTAACAATGCTGTGAGATAAGGAATATTCCAACTGTACAGCTGAGGCCACAGAGTTTCAGTAACTTGGTATTCAATCACCCAGAAGCCTAGTGATAGAGTCAGGATTCCAGCCAGACAGTCTACTCTGGCTCACTGGAGGCAAAATAGACCCAGGACATCATCTACCTCGAATCCTTCATTTTTTAAGTAAGGGAACTGAACTCTGATCAGAGAAGAAATCCTCCCTCCCCATGAAAGGACACAGTGTGCACTGGTTGAGCCAGGTGGAAACCAGGCCTCTCACTCCCAAAGCAGCTCTCTATGTCATGTCTCACAGTGGCCCCTCCACTGCTCTTAGGTCCATGAGAGGACCAAGAGGCTAATTCTGCAGGTTTTTATGGATGACCCTTAAGGCCTCCAGTCAGAAGGACCTAAGCAGAGAACTGAACAGTCTTAATGGTGATGGGAAATCAGACTGGACAGCTCTGAAAAATTCAAACTGAGACTGGTGCTTTCTGGAGAAACACCAAACTCCATAATCAGCTCTGGCCAACAGACCAGTTTCTTTCAGGTTATTTCTGTCCAGAAGAGCCTAGGGCTGGACAAGAGAGACAGCTAAATCATATTTCTCTTAAAGAATCTAATGCAGAGGAACAGAGGAAGGAGGATTCTCCAAGGCCCATTTCATCGACCCAGGAGAGGCGCTTTCCACCAGGACTAGTGCCAGATTGGGTCCTCCCATCCTGCTCCCCAACAGGTGCCACCTAGCCCCTCCCCCAGCCTTCCTATGGCTAGCTCCTCCTGCATGAGGACCCCACTTGACTCCTTTTGAGAGGAATTCTGTCGCTTGTTCTCCCTCCCCCACCTTTGCTGTTGTGCACCTTCTTTGAGCTTCTGTGGTTATAAATAAATGATGTCTGGATTGATCAGAGGATTGGCTTTCCCTCTAGCAACAACACTGACCTCTTGTTTCTGAAATCTTGCTGCCCAGTAGCATCACTTAAATTTCACTTTGCATTGGGACATTAGTGAAAAGAGTCCTCACCTGGGAATGCAAGATCACTAAACCTGGAGTCAAGAAATGAGGCTGGAGTCTTGGTTCTGCCTTGGATTCTCTGTGTCCTTGAGAAGTCAATCAGCTCTATGAGTTTCAGTTTACTCCAGGAAAGGGGATAGCAATTGCTATCTTCCTTACAGAATTTTGGAAGTAGCAAATGACATAACTATGGAAGCACAGTAAACCGTAATGCCCTGCAGAAAAGCTGTACACTGCAGAAGATCAGCTCGGTGACTGGAGGAAAGTCCTGCTGATTGCTTTGAGTTTCAGTTCCTACCTCCACATTAGGGAGAGTCACACCTGTTCTTCCCCAATGTCCCGTAATACTGTTTTGGGTACAAAATAACATACACACAAAGACACTTTTAAACAACAAAATGTCCTTCCCCTCTGATAGTACACAGTGATTTTAAATGATCCTTGTGGAGAGCTTTAAGTGAAAAATTCAGAGTACAAAATTGCATGTACATTATATGAAGAAAAGCACACAGAAGAGACTAAAAGTAAAGATGGCAAAATGGTAATAGTAGATATCTTCGATAATTAGAATTCTTCATCAGCTTTATGAACTTTCTTTTTTTCTACAGTGGCCATGTATTAATAACTAACAGAATGGAGGAAATAAATTTTTTTCTATTTTTTTAAAGTTGTTTAGAAGTCTTATTCTTCAGTTGCTCAGATGGACACACTACGACAGCCAGATCAGTGGTGATAAAGGGAGCTGTGCACAGTGGAGGGAGATAACAGGGGACCTGGCAAGGAGGAGGGAAGGTTACCAGACAAACAGCCAGCTTGGAGCAATAGAAACACAAACCTGTGACTCACACAACCCTTCCAAGACAGCAGAGCTAGAAGAGAGCTCAGAAATTCCTTGCCACCCCTACCCTTTTATTCCCACTTTCCAGATCAAAATTCTGAGGCAAAGGTAGGGAAAGTGACTTGTATGAAATCCTAAGTCTCTCATCTTCTGCTTCCAGCCCTTGTGTCTTTCTGGGGACTGTGATCTGTTTGCCCCTCATGCTGGTGCTCATCACCTGATACTCACCCCTACTTCTCAGTTCTCTGGCCAGCCCATCCACTAGGGAATGAGAATCACTAAGAAGGATTTGGGCATAATAAAAATCAGGCTGTAAATCTGTTATATCCTTGTTCAAAAGATAAGGCCAATGCAGGTACAGTAGCTGAGTAATAAAAATTGCACAATTTAGAGATCTTAAAAAGCCAAAAGTAACAGCTTCATCTTAAAAATGGGAATATTGAAAACCAGGAACATTGACATACATACAAGTTATACAGCTAGTCTGTGCACATGCCAATCCACAAACCCTGTTCTTTTTACCCTGTTTAGTGCTCTTTTCCACTAGACTGTGCATCTCCTCAAAACTAAATGAGTTAATAAAACATAAAAGTGATAATCAATATTGTAATTTAATAGATAATTTTTACAGACTGGAATTTCTAAAATATTTGGGACATGTGTAATAGTCAAAGACTTGATGTCTTAATATATGTTATGGTTTAAATGTAAAATGACCCCCAAAATCCTCATCTGTTCAGAGGTGGGACTTTTGGAAGGTAATTAAATTGTGAAGGTGTTGTAGCTGACTTGCTGTTAGGAGGATGAGCCTAGTTAGAGGCAAGTCACTGGGGGTGTGATGTGGAAGGATATATCTCCCCCCCCAGCTCTTCCCTTGTCTTTCTTCTTTCTGGCCACTATGATGTGAGCAGCTTTCCCTCTGCCCAGACCCTTCCACCATGCCGTTTTTGTCTTGGAGCCAGCCAACCATGGATTGTAAATATGAGCCAAAATTAACCTCTCTCCTTTAAGTTGTGGGTGATGGGTATTCTGTCCCAGCAATGAGAAAGTGACTAAGACAGATTTTGGTACCAGGAGTAGGGCCATTGCTGTGATTACCTGACCATATGGTTTAGAAACCTTTGAAACTGGTTTGTGGGAGGAGCTTGGAAAGATTTGGACTACAGAAGCCTTAGAATGCTGTAAACTAATCTTGATGGAAGATTCTTGTCAGATTTTAGAAGACCAGAATGTTCATAAAAATGCAGATGGTAAAGACCAAGCTTAGGAGGTTTCAGTTGGGAACAAGGATTCCATTGGCATTTGGACTCTAGGTCATGTGTGTTATGCACTGCCAGAAAATTTGTCTACATTTTGCTTATATCCTAAGAATTATCAAGAGACTGAGATTAAGGGCATCTTATTAATTAATCTAATGGAGGAGATTTAAAACAGCCCAAAGTTCAAGTGGTGGCATGGATACTGCTGTTGGTTTTTAGCTAAGTTTATACTGATAATGAGGAGCAAAAAGCCCACTTGAAAAGTTTTCAGTTTCACCATAAAGGAAACACCTGTAAAGCTGTTTGGAAACACCAAAGAAAGCATGGTTGCTGAAAAGATTAGCATTAAAAATGAGTCTATCCCTTTGCATCAGGAAAATATGGAAGATACCTTGAGGGCAGCTCAGGAATCAATAAGGCCCCACCCCTTGGCAGGCTCATGGGTACAAAAGTAGAAAGCTTTCATTTGAAAAGAGAGCTTTCAAGAAGGGCCAACTGGGATATAGGTTCCCTGGGATTCAGTTCACAGTGCTCAGACATCCACATACTCAGAGACCTCTGCAGCCATGATCTAAAGGGGCCAACTACTGTTCAAGCTGGTGACAGATAAGGATACCATCCACCTGGTGCTAGTTTTAAAGACATGCAGAGTGCAGGAGTTGTGGGGTCAGTGAGGCTTCCACCCAGATTTTACAAAAAGGCCTGGAAGGCCAGGCAGTGTGCCCCTGAGAAGACAGTGCACAAAGCTATGAAAGTGAAGCCAAAAGTACAATGTAGAGCCCAGGAAGTTGGGGACCATGAACATGTGTGAAATCTCTGAGGAAAGCTGCAGGTAGTGAACTGAGCCATCCCAAGAGAGAGGACATGAGGGTGGCAACTAACAATGCTTTAGGGACAGGGCCATCCAACCCTTTTGGAATTCACAACTGGCCACAACTTGCCCTGGATGCTGGGCATAGAGCTATGGGATTTAATATTTTCCCTATTGAGTTTCAGTCTTACTTTGTGCTGAATCTTTTTTATCCTCCTATTCCTCACTTTTGGAATGAAAAAGTTTACCTTGTACCATTTTATGTTGACAGTGTTTAACTTTCTTTTGATTTTTACAGGAGCTCATAGGTAAGAATATTCCTTTGCATCTCAGAGGAGACTTTGAACTTGGGCTTTTCAGCAATGCAGGAACAGTTAAAACTTTAGCAACTCTTAGAGATGAACTAAATGCATTTTGCATAAAGAGGTGTGTATGAGTTTCTTGAGAATCAGGAGCAGAATGCTATGGTTTAGATCCAGAATGTCTCCCAAAGACCATATGTGTTCAGAGGTGGGGCTTTTGGAAGGTGATTGGATCGTGGGGGCACTATAGCTGACTTATGGGACCTGGTTAGGGGTAGGTCACTAGGGCTGTGACTTGGAAGGGCATATCTCCCTCCCCAGCTCTTCCCTTCTGTCTACTTCCTGGCCATCTGAGTGATGGGAGCAGCTTTTCCTTCACTCAGGACTTTATACCATGTTTCTGCCTTGTAACTAGCAGACAATACTGTAACTATCAGCCGAAATAAACATTTCCTCCTTTCACTTGAGTGTTGACCATTTTGTCCCAGCAATGAGAAAGTACAATGTACAAACAATGCCTACAAAGCAATTTCTAAAAAGATGATGTAATTTTCTAAAAATGGATAAAGAATGTAAAGATGTAATTCATAGAAGAAATATAAGTAGTCAAAAAATATATGTTAAGACATGCTTGACATAAAATATTCAATTCACCCACTATAGAATTGGACAGGGAAGCTGAAGGAACCTTCGTTCCTTACATATATATCTGTGTTATTTAAATGTATTATTACAAACATTTTGAAATTTTAAAAAATTAGACCTCTAAAATATAAAAATATCTAATCACATGATTTCAAAGGTAATTCCAACACTTGGGGGGCTGAGGCAAGAGGATTGCCATAAAAGAGTCCAGCCTGTGATACATAGTGAGATCCTGTCTCAAAAAACAAAGAAACAAAACAAGTAATTAGAATACCCCTAAATCCATCAAAAGTGGTTAAAAATTATAATCCATTAATATTATGGAATAATATAGACTTTTTAAAATAAGGCCAATCTACATGTACAAACGTGAAAAGATCTCCAAAAATATATTTTGGAAACATGTGCTGCAGAACAAGCAAATAATAATATATTGGCATTTATGCTTAAAAGGTTTATATCTGTTTTTGTTTATGTACTTATAGGTGTAAATGTGTGGGTAGATTCTAAAATAATACACAAGCACTGTTAAGAGTGGTGTCCCTTTGGAAAGAAGTGGGAATGAGGAGGTAGCTTAGGAACTGAGAGAACTTCCCCACTTACTTTGTTTATTAAGGTGTGTATTTTTGTCTGAATCGCTTGCAAAACTATATTCTTATATTTTAGAAAACAACAAATTGAGTCAATGGAGAAGTCATTTTGGCTCTATTTTCTCCTGGACCAAGATAGCAGGAATTGTCTAAATTTTAGAAATAATTTCCTGAGGGAAAAATGAGACAGCCACCTTTAGAAGCATCAGAAAGCGTCCCCTAATATCACCCTCAACCTTCCTGGTACATAGTCCAGTTCCTGTTTGTTCCATCCTCAGAGTGCACACAGAAGCCAGGCCCACTGGTGGCAGAGAGACCTCTTCAGACTCTGGTACAGAAGTGTCCCTACCCCCAACCTCTTACCACCCTTCATGGCTTCATTGCACCACCACCACCCAAGCCAGAGCCAGGTCTAACCAAGTTTCCTTCTCCCTGGAATTCTCCAGTCATCCACTGATCCTGTGCAAGAAAGTCCAAGATGCTAGCATTTCAAGAAAAGAAATATTATAGAGCGAACTCAGGCAACCTGAAAAAGAACCCACAATTTCTGTTGCTTTCAATGACCCTTACAGAAGGGATGCAAATTTCCTTGCCACAAGATGTTAGATGTCAGATTCAGAGAGTAATGCATTTACCAGAGTATGTGAGCACATACTTATATACAGACATTATGCAAGGCCTTTCATTTAGGGTGCTCATTTCTTTCAGGCCACAGCACAGTCCCAAGGTGGGCCCTATTGCTTGTTCACATCTTACCAATGAGGAAACCAGGTTCCAAAAGGTGATGTCACCAAAGATGAGTTCTACATCCAGGTACTTCAGGACAGGCCAAGGTGTTTGGGATCCATTGAAAACATACGTGTGACCTCCACGATTGTTGAGACTCTCAACAATGATGAAATCCAGGGGCATAGATTATACTCTACAGAGAGGCCAATGTCAAGCAAAAAGACTTTATAATGCAAATCAGCTTGACAGATTGGCATGAAGTCTAAATTTCACACTGTGTATGTGGAGTTCAGAAGTGGAGATGAATAAGCCCTGGGTACCTCTGGAATATGAAATGCAGGTAACCTAGCCTGGGGGTTCAGTGAAGCTGTCCTCAAAATGATACGCCCTGATTTGGACCAGGTCTGTGCTACTCCAAGCCTCATGCCCTTTCCTCTATGCCACACTCCAAAACCCGTTTCTCGGCAGTGAAGAAATCTCAGGAAGAGGTTATGCTCAGAAAGGTCAGACAGGAAACAGATCATAATGAAAACCAGCTTGGCACAGTTTAACTCGAAATTATACCCTACAGTGGCCTAAGACTCTGGGAAACAACTTCAAAGAGACCCACTTCCTCCTTTAAACTTGACCTTGAGAAGCACAGCCTTTCTTCACTGTATCTCAAGTGCATCCTCATGTTCCAGGAGATGACACTGCTCTCTATGTGGCCTCCAGAACCCTAAGTTCCATGGTGCCATCTCTCCTTCCCAGGTCCACTTACAGACATCTCCCTATGCTCCTCTGTCTTTTCTGTTTGCAACTTTCCAGCCAATCCTAATGGCCACTTCTTGCAACTTCAATCCATTTATCAAGTAGTCTGATCTAATTTCTACACTCTTCAGCCCTGCCTCTGGGACTGCTCCTAGAATCCACACCTAGCAGCCCTCCCCATATTCTGGCCTCTCCCTCTGGTATTGGCTGAGATTGTCGTATAATTCTCACTCAATGCACACATTAGCCCACCCAACAGGCCTCAGTAGGGGTTACCTTGTCACTGCTATCTATGAGTTAACTCATCACTAGTTATGTTCACTACTAAACAAATATCTGATTTCTTTTTTTTTTTTGTGGGTACCGTGGGGTCGACCTCAGGACCTCGCGCACCAGCAGGTGCCCGTGTCGCTGAGCGATATCACCGGCCCCTTTTTCGTATGTGGGTTCTGGGAGTCAAACTCGGGCCCTCGCGCTTGCCGGGCAGGCGCTTAAGCCGCTGAGCCATCTCACCGGCCCCCACAAATATCTGATTTCTTATGCCTTGGAGTAAGCCTACCTCTCCTCCCATGTCTGCTAAGCCCACCACCCATGTGAATATTGTTGTAACCTGACAAGGCTAATGCCATCTTATGAACAAACCACCATTTCGCCTGTCCGGCTCCTGCTTCCCGCCAAATACCATTAGATAAGCCTCTCCTTTGTTTAGGCTAGATAAATTCCTTTCTGTTTAAGTTGAGATTCCCCCATAGTGACAAAATGCACCTTCCTGCCTCTAGCAACCCATAATAAGATGTTCCTTTTGCCCAATGAAATAATGCCAAATACCCCACGCCTAAAAGCCTAACCAATAAGTTTGTAAAATTATTTTATTAACTGTCGCTATTGGCTTCTGTACAACTGCTTGCTACTATAAAAACTACACTCTACCTGCCCCCGGGGCTCCTCTTTGTTCTGGCATTGAGGACGCCGCTGGGTACCAGCTAAAATAAAGAGCTCAATTTTTATTTTTTGGACATCCTCCCTTTGTAGTCTCATTCATTGAGTACAACATTTGGGGGCTCGTCCGGGATCCCTTATTTTGGCCTCTCAATTTTTTCCTCGGCATCTAAAAGGTAAGACACTCTAAATTTTGTTCCAATTTGGATGGTGCGCACCAGTTGGGGCGACGGGAACACGCTTCCCTGAGCCGGCGGAGTGGGACGCCCTCCGTTTATTTGCCTTAGGGATTTTGGACTTCGGTCGTTGGTTTTAGGCCTTTTAGGCTTTGGTTTTCCTAAGGATAATTTGTGTTTTAAATTGCTATAAATTTGGTTTCAGGAAAATTCGGATCGCCGAGTAATCTGTGTTGTTTCTTTTGTACTTTTGTCTTTGTTCGTCCACCTTTCTCTGTTTCTCTACATAGCATGGGGCAAGGACCTTCCACACTGCCGACCCCCATGTTAATTGGCCAGATTTTTTAAAAAAAGAACCTTGTAAAACTTCCAAAGAGGTGATAAGGTAAAGAATGCAGTTTCCATGGCAACCAAGGACTTTGTAAGGCCTCCAAAAGTGTATTTAAGGAGGGGGCCTCAGTGCCTCCTTGCCTGGCAGCTAACCCTTGGGGGGCCGAGGCGCCAAAAAGCTGATTTTCAGCTGGCCCCCCCAGATCGGCTGCAAGGCAGGACGCAAGGCTCTAAATTTGAGGTCGGGAGCGGTGTGGTTATTGTTTGTGTTTCTCCCGTGTTACATCTATGTCACCCCCTCCTTGCGCCTGCGCTTCCAAGTCACTGTTACCAGAGGAATTCAACCTGCCGGAGGGAGACCATTTGTTAGTCTCAAATTTCGTTTGCATTTCAAATTGAGTGGGGGAGACAGGACTTGCTTAGATAAATTGTAACTGTGGGTTACTATATTGTCCAAGTCATTGACATAATGGGTTGTGCTGGCAGTAAGTCAACTGTTTTAAAATATATGCTTGACAATTTTGATGAATTCAATGTGGGATGATTAGCTAAAGGGTCGCTCCACCCCCAGGTAATCAATAAAGTATAAAATATTGTCACCGGAAAGCCTGAGCACCCAAATTAGTTTCCATATATAAACTCCTGGTTGTATGCGGTGCGAATGCTGCCCCAATGGCCAGCCTGGACGTCACCAGCCTGGAGCTGCCTGCAAGCATCTAGGAAAGTTTTACAGGAGAAATGTAAATGCCTGCTTTGTCAAAACATCGAATAAGCTGAGTAAGCCACAGTGGGAAACACAAGCTGGGTGCCCTGGCTCAAAACACCTGGGACAAAAACCTTATCCTGAGGCGTGCTTTTCTCTTTCTCTGCTCTTAAATCACAAATGGCTGCAGCATTTGCACCTAGCGGGAAACTGGGCGTAATTGTAACAACCCAGGAACAAGGGGTCAAAATAAGTTTTGACAAAAATATATCAAAGGAAATTTATATAAATGATATTCTTACAGAGAAAATGCTAATAGAGTAAAAAAGGTTTGAGTATGTGACAGAGGATATGGAGATGACTGAGCTGGAAGCTACATAAAAGGAAAACATGAAAGTTGTCAGTATTTTTATGAAGAAATTTATTTTTGCTTCTTCCAAATTCTTATAAGAGATCTCTGCTATTGACCTACAAATAATTCTGACTAGTCTATTTGTAATTACAAACTTCTAAAATTATAAGAGTTACTATAATTTAATTTGACCAATATATATGAGTGCACTCTGATTTTTTTTAAATTTGTCTGTATGTTTTGTTTTTCTGTGTGCCCAACCTGTAAACAGCTGTTTTATTTGAGCTCAACAAATTTTCTTTTTGCATTTTTGGATTTTTGAAACGTTTGTCTGGTATGCTTCCACCAAAAGTTGCCAGCTGGCCAAAATGATGTTAAAATTGGTTCTATAAATGTAATACATGTTTTGTTTATTGTTTATTGTTATATTATGATTTGAGAGTTTCTTATTGTTCAAAATAATGTGTTAAGTGATCTGGTTTTCATAAGTCATCAAAAATTGTTAGACAAAATGTATTATTGTGATATGTTTACATTGGTCATCATCAACAGGTTAAATTTTCTAAAACAGGACAATGAGGTTTTCTGATTTAAAGATGTTCTGGTACAAAACTAAATTAAAAAAAAAAACAAAAGCTTTCATATGGCTATGACAATTCAGTGTTGCTGATCTCATAGTATATTAAGTGTATTCATATCTTCCAGATGTACAGGTCTTCTAAAATATAAAAACTGGGATTGTTTACAGAGATAACATTTTCTTTCTTTCTTTCAGATTCAGACACCTGCCCTTGCTTGTGCTCCAGATATTTATGATAAGAGGTTCATGCTAATATAAGGTCAGCAGTCAAATGATAATTTTTAACAAAATCCTATGTGATGTATATGTTATATATGCCACAGTACTTAGAGATGCCTAGATATTAAACAGTCCAGATAATGTCATAAAATTTCTTCAGTGATGTCCTATTAAAAGACAAATTAGGGCCGGTGAGATGGCTCAGCAGCGTAAGCGCCTGCCTTGCAAGCGTGAGGGCCCGAGTTCGACTCCCGGAACCCACATACGAAAAAAGGGCTGGTGATATCGCTCAGCAGCATGGGTGCCTGAGGGGGCACGAAGTCCTGAGGTCAACCCCCGGTACCCACAAAAAAAAAAAAAAAAAGAAAGCGACTTTGTGCTTTGACACAATGGTAGCCAGAGCTTCTGTGAAACCTCTCCCTCCCCCAGATGCAGATGCCAGGGACACAGAGCTTGGCTGCTGGCCCAGGAAGCTCCCCATCCTCTCCAGACCCTGACTGCCCACTCAGCTGGGACCTCCAGGAAACAAAAAGCTGACAAACTAACAGTGGCCACAGTCCACCCACATCCCCCTCCCCAGCCCAGAAAAACCCATTCAAAGCAGACAGAGCTTTTTAACAAACAATTAGCTTGAATTTTTCATTAGCTGCTGCTTCCTTTGCAGTTCCTGCCTTCATCCCTTTCACATCTCCAAGCTATGTATAGCTGGGGAGGCCCCAGCGGGTCACAGAGGAGAGCCCTGTGGATATTTGGGTTAAGGCTCCTGTCAACCCATCTCTTAAGCAAACCCCACTGAAGCCAGTTATAAATTACCAGCATTACCACCACACAGCCCATGTGCAGCCTACTTCAGACAGGCATCTCCGCATATACCAGCAAAGCCTGTCCTGCTGCAAAAATCCTGACTCTTCACTACTGATGAGGATGAGCATGGTAAAGACATGAAGCCAATGAAAAGAAGAGAATGGCCTTACTCTGGTGCACTGCATTGTTTGCACTGCTCTTTGCCATGCAGTCTCTTATTTTAATCTCCTAATATCCCTGTGAGCTCACTGTGATCATTGTCCATTATTATCAGGCTCTGGTTTACAGAAGAAGAAACAGAAATTCAGAGGTGAAGTGACTTCATCCAAGGACACATGACATCATTGTCACCATGTACTCAATTCCTTCCCCCTGGCAAACTATATGGCTGGTTTCTTCGGTGTGAACCATGCCAATCATGCATTTGGTTGTGTGTTTTTTTACTCCTTTCAAAAAGCAGAAATGGTAACTCAGGAAAGGAAAATAATTTTATTTCTACCCATCTTAGGTTATGGTTAGGGCCCCATGACAATAACACCAACAACAAAATTAACAAGAGGAAAGCATACAGATTGTAAGTTCCACATGACTTTGGGACTTCATAAGGAAATGAAGCCTCAGATAAACAGTTAAACCTGAAGAAGAAAAAAAAGACAAGTGAGTGCCTGAGGCAGGACTGCAGATGTCTTCTGGCTGTAATTCCGGGTTTGAATTTCAGAATGAGAAAACTAATTATTTCCCTTTCTGCCCTGAATCTGTATCTAGGAAACATTTTTTGAGGAGTAGATGGGTAGATGTTCAAGTACTGTTATTCTCACCAGTTTTGTTGGAGATGGTTGGGAGGAAAAGAGAGAAAAGAGGGACAAAACTTCCTAGCTCGTGTATATGCTGACAGTGAGGGAGGCGCCCCCACACATATACCTTCCAAGTCTCCACAGTGATCTTTGGTGATGTTCCTGGCCTCAGGTTCTTGCCTCCATCACCACTGCAAAGGATGTTTACCTGGTGTCAGAGACAGGGCTCTCCCAGGTGGACCGCCTATCCCTTTAGGACCAGCAGGAAGGCAGAGTGTCCTGGAAAGAGAAAGAAAGCCACCCCTCCAGCCCTGCTCCAACCCTGAAGAGTGGGTCATCTACCTGCAACTCGCCAATCAGATCCGCCATATGTTATGAGTTGGTTTCAAGTTATCTCTAGGCTCGGGGTAGAAACAGAAAAAGAGCTGGTCATTTTTAGATGGAGATGACACCTAGGAGATGTTCAATCAATGATCAATGGTGAATGAATGAATGTCAGGGAGGAGGCAACAGCATGGCCTCCACCCTAGCACATATAGTAAGCCCCTGATCTCTTTACAATCTCTCTTCTCTGTCTCCTGGCCACAGCTCCAAGCGGAGCTTGAATGTGCCTCAAGTACTTACTCAAGTCTTTTTCCTGTATGCCTTAGGGCTTCTGTATAGCTATGGACACTTGTGGGAACTTGCTCAGCATATGTGCCTGTATAGTTCATAAGCTCAAGAAACCAACACGGTTACAGGCAACACACTCCTCAGTGAATGAGGTTGAAAAACCAATAGATAATTGCTTTCCCAGGCTTATGCTTATTGGACCATTGTGAGATGCAGTCTGTATTCTCCCCGGACAATTCTCTGCAACAGGTCTTCAATAATCACTCTAATATTAGAGATTCCTTCTTCCCTCACTTTTTCTGGGTCCTCTCAAATGTGCCTCCTACGATGTTATGCCCCTGAGTCATCTTAGCCCTTTTGCTGTTCTCTTGGTTCTTATCTTCAGAATGGTGTCGGTTGCTATCTGCAATCCACAGAAGCATAATAACAATAGCAGTTAGGACGAACAGAGCCCCAACTCTGCACCACAGACTGGATTTTGTGCTTTCCAAGCCTTACTTCTTAGCCTTTCAACTACCTTCAGCAGTAGGTATTACTATTCCCATATTCTAGAAGTACATACCATGGTTGGGAAGACTAGAACACCAGTCACATAAGAGACAAACCAACCAACCTGGAAATCACACCCTGATGGGTCAAGCAGTTCACTTTATGTTATGTAGGTGGGTGAGCCTGGCCACTTACAGCAATAGAATGTCCCCCAGGTAAGTTTGGAGATGCACACAGCCCTGAGACTGTAGCCCCAGCACCTTCAGGTAGAGGGGCAACTAGAATAAATTCTGGAAGGTGGGAGAGAGACTAGAGGTGCAAGAACTGTGAAACAACAAGAGCACGGGGAGCAGGCTGAGGGGCTGGGAAAAGAGGCTGAAAGAGGTTGGGAACCAAGCCATGCTCTACATAATTGCGTAAGGAAAGTGGATTGTGCTCTGAAGGTAACCTGGAACTTGTGAAGGCTCTGAAACACCGGAGTGGCAGGTTGGGTTTTTATTTTAGAAAGATGCTGTTGGGCTGGTGAGATGGCTCAGTGGCTTAAGCGCCTGCCTGACAAGCTCGAGGGCCCGAGTTCAACTCCCGGAACCCACATACGAAAAAAGGGCCGGTGATATCGCTCAGCGGCACGGGCGCCTGCTGGCACGCGAGGTCCTGAGGTCGACCCCCGGTACCCACAAAAAAAAAAAAAAGAAAGATGCTATGGGTTGTGTATGGTCACAGACTGGCTGGGCCATTGTCCAGGAAGCAGATAAACAAGGGCTGAACCAAGGCAGGTAATGCAGAGAGCATAGGACAAGAAGGAGATATGCTGGGAGATGTAGGAAGAGGAGGTGTCAAGGCAACTTTCAGGGCTGGTTTCACACAGTCTGTACCTGTGCCGCCCCTGCTCAGGACCAGCTACCCCAAGGAGCCGGTTTACAGAGGGCATGGCCCAGCCCCCACAGGCTCACCAGGGACTGCAGGGCTGGCCTGGTCAGCAGCTCCAGACAAGCCTGCTGCTCCCTGAGATGGGGGCTGGGCTCTTTTCCTGCCAGGGGCCTGGTGGGGGCCTCTGTGAAAGAAGAGGTTTCCTCAGACCCTACCCTACGAGTCCCAGCTGGGCCATCCTGGCCCCTGAAATCTGTGAAATATTTACAGCTAGCCAAGCAGGGGAAGCAAGGGGGAGCTGAGACATAAATTATTGACAGCTTCACTTTCATCCTGGCCCAGGCTGCTGGGCTAGCAGAAGCCCAGGGGAACCCAGTGCAATCTATGGGCATTAAGCAGAGTTCCTGAAGAAGCTGTGGGGAAAGGATCCTGACTGTCAGGCGGGCCAGATATGGCCTGAGCAGTGCATCTCCTGTCCTGACCCCTTAGGGCGCCCACGCTTGTTGAGGAGGTATGAATAGTGATAAGTAACGACCAGCACCCCAAGGCCCTCTTCACTAAGCCCAGCTAAGCTATCTGGGGGTGTGGCCTGCTGCAGTTTCACCAAGTTCCTGCAAGCCACCCAATGCATGTCATTGCAGAGGCAATGACAGGATTTCAGGACATCGTCTCCCGTCCTGCAGGATACCAAATCTAGTACCTGACCCCTGGGTCAGCCCTGGAGGGCATGCCTTGTTGTAGTCACACACTGTCCCTCCTGAGCTGCTGCAAAGGGCGCTGAGCCTTCCACACAATATCCCCCCACCCTGCCCCCCCCCACCCCCAGAAGGCACATCCAGGAAAAATGCCTCTGGGGAAGTTGCCCAGCCTCGAAATTGGGGTGCATCAGCTCTTGTTTACCAGGGAAGAGCTGGGCAGTGCTGTAGAAGAGGGAGCCCTGAATTTGAATCACAGGACCACTGGCCAGTAATAACCTGGGGCCTCATTTGCCTTGTCTAGAAAAATGGCTATGAGTAAAGTACTTTCACAGCTCATGGGTCCCAAAGCCATCTCCGGGGGAGACCATGAGGATGGACTCTACAGACAAAGGTACTGTTCTCACAAGCCCATGCCTCAACCTTCTCAGACACTGACAACCTGACAGCCAAGGTGGCAGGCCACCTACCCGTGTGGTCCCTGTGACCCAGCCTCAAGACCAGAGAATTTTTACATTTTTACGTTTGTCCTCCCAGGACATATGGTGTTAGAGATGCATCTTCCTCCCTCCCTGCCTGTCTGCCTCCCTGCCTGCTGCACTCCACAGGCTGGTCCTGAGGTGAGGGAAGGAACCAAGACAAGAATGGGGGTGGCATGGATCTAGAGCCCACACCCCACCCAGACAGTACCTGAGTTGCTGCCCTCCTTGGTCACTACAGTAGGAGCTCCTCCCAGCCCACAGCCTCCTGAGGTTCTTCTGGGAAGCTCCAGTGTCCCTGAGCAATGGACAGAGGGGAGGATTTTCCCAGTAGCCCACCTCCTCCAGCACTATGGTCTGACCTCCCACTGCAGGAAGGAGCAAGACCCACAGGCAGATAGTGTTATTACTTCTCACTTGCCACTTCCCTCCCCAAGCTCATGGTGCTCTGTGAACTTTCAGAATTAGCAATGCCAGGATATTCCAGAGGAGAAGAGAGGGAAGAGAGTGGGAAAAGGAGACAGGACTCATTGGGTATGTGGAGGGAAGCGGGGCAGGGAAAAATCTTGGAAATCCCTTTGAGCTGGACATGGTGGCACAGACCTATAATCCGAGCACTCCCAGAGACTGAGGCAGGAGGATCACAAGTTCAAGCTCAGCCTGGGCAATTTTGTGATTTACCAAGACCCTGTCTCAAAATTTAAAAAACAAACAAAAAAAAAATTTTAAAGGGCTGGGGATGTAGCTCAGTGCAAAGACAATAAGTTCAATTTCCAGTACCACAGAAAGAAAGTTCCCTTTGGCTAAACATATTATTTCTCAGAGGGCACTACTTGCATTTGGAGTGTGATAATTCCTGGTTGTGCAAGTCTATCCTTCATTGCAGAACTCTAAGACATTCAGCATCCCTGGCCATGGGCCATGGGCCCCTTATGCAGTACTACCCCTTACACACACACACACACACACACACACACACACACAGTACTGTTACTATCAATCCAACGGTCTTCAAGGCTGCCATGCACTTCATTCAGGTGCACTGGTACAGGCTCCCCAGAGCAAGCACTGAGCCTATCTCTTTTTTCTTGACTCATTCTCACTGCCCATGGTACTTAATACTCATCTCAGCAAGCCAGTAGCACAGTGTCCCCCTACCTACCAACCTGACAAGCAAACCAAACTGTACCACCCAACTGTCTCAACCAAGTGACTGTTGACAAACTGTGTCTTCCTATCAGCCAGGTTTTTACTGACCAACCACCTGCTTACCTGACCAATGAAAAAGCAAGACTTCTCTGGAACAGGGACTCCTGGACACCTGGTGCAGGTCTGCACCAGCCATGCTGTCTGGGGGACAGGCCCTCCAACAGGATGATTTCTGTTGACCTTGATTCCCTTTCTTGTGGAATTTTCCAAGCAGTGATCGTGAACAGTTTAGAGCTTTCAGTGATACAAATAGCCCGCTGTGTCACATGTGCCATTGGTGGCGAACATATGGAACAGGGACCATTGCTTCTAGCTCCATATCCCCAGGCTTTCTCCTGTAAAGCCCACGTACCAACAGCTCATTTCTCCCTGACTCAGCACCCCAAAGCACCTCTATTCTGCCTGCCTTTATCCTGACCTCAGGGATGTGTCAAAATGAGTAATGGCTCTCAGCACCATCACGGTGAGCAAGCTCCCTGCAAGTGGGGACATGCAGGAGCAGCACTTCTCTAGCTCACCTGGGCACAATCAGAAGGGCTTGATGGTCTTTCCGTAGATGTCCCCTCCCCAGTTCACACCTAGTTGGCATGGCCTCTGTGAAATTTTAAAGCCTTCTCTTCTCCACCCTCCCTCTTGCCCAGACTCTTGCAAATCCGGGCCTTCTTCCACACAGGGAACATCAGTCTATCAATTCATCTCTCCAGGCATTTATCCATTTTCCCATTTACATGTCTAACTCATGATCCATCCACCCATGTATTGATTCATTCTCACAATACTCAGCATTTATCATGCAACAATGGAGCCACACTTGGCCATAGTCAGTAAATCTTGCCCACCTAGGTCCTTAGTTAAAATGCTTCAAAATGGATTTTTTCAAACTATATAGCCAGAAATCTAGTTTTTCTACTCATTTCACATACATTTATTAAGCACCTACTATATGTAGGGCACAGTACTAGACACCATAGGTAAAATATAAAGGATGTGGTACCTGCTTATCAAGGGTGTTCAGATTTCTAAGGAGATGAACAAATAAACAATCCACTGAAGCAAAGGGTGGTCCACTGTAGGATAATGATTGGCACAGTGTGCCAAAGAACAGAGTAACAGCAATAGCTAGTACCTACATGAGCTCACCACATGCCTGGCACTGTTCTGAGCACTATATGTACATTAACTGGTTCAATTAGAAGAGGAGCACCTATTCCAGCAGAAGAGAGAAGAATTGTATCTGAACTGGACCCAGAAGGGTAAACAGAATTAAGTCAAAACTTCAGATAGGGCCGGGGATATAGATCAGCGGCACAGCACCTATCTGGCAAGCGCGAGGTTGTGAGTTCAATTCCCGGTGCCAAAAATAAAAAAACTTCAGATAGAAGGAAAAGTCTGTGCAAGGGCAAAGTGGTCATGGTGATGGCAGGATAGGTAACAAATGAGGAAAATCTAAGAGAGGAAGCTGAGGATGAGGGCAGAGGTCACATTCACTCTTTCCCCCTAAATATTCATGTGCTGGTGTGCAAGACAAAGAGAGCCCCAATCTCAGGAGCTTATAGTTTAGTCTTGGTGGCAAAGGATGAGTGTACCTCCAACCTGAGAGTGGTTTGAAAAGGCCACTGGATGATTCTAAAAACCACCCCATCTAGGCTAAGGACTATGGTACAAAATGACCTCAAAACTCACTTCTAGAGACCTCAAGATGGCGGATGAGTAAGAAGCAGGCAGCAAAACTCTCTCTAAAAGTTACCATTGGAACACGGGAATATAGCGACCCAGAAAGCGCAGGAGCGGGGGAGATGCCTCCCCGAAACCCAGAAAAGTTCTGAAGCGCAATCTGGGACCCCCGGCACCAGTGACGGGTGACTTCCAACAAAGAAGAAGGAAAGAAGGAGCAGACCGCGCGCGTGCACCTTCTAATATCCCGGGAGTTGGAGCGCCGGCGGAGGCTCAATTCTGCAGACACACGGTGGCAGCTGGCGCCCAGGGAGCCCCCACGGAGGATCCTGAGACAGCGGCGGGGCAGGGGAGCGGCGGAGAACGGCGCTGACCGGCGGTGAGTGTCTCTCAGCCACAGCTGCCCCGCGCCAGAGAGCGACCGGCCGGGCGCCATTGTGGGGGGTGTGGCGAAACTCAGAGCGGCTCGGAAACTGCTCTGGGAACTTGTGCTCCGGACAGGGCAGCACAGGGCCTCTCAATTGAGCCCACGAAAGTGTGCTGAGGTCAGCAGGCGAACGAGACTGGACTCTCAGCCACACCTGTCCCGCGCCAGAGAGCGACTGGCCCGGCGCCATTGTGGGGGGCGTGGCGAAAAACCAGAGCGGCGGGAACCAGTGCAGGGAACCCGCGCTCCGGACAGCACGCTGAGCCTCTCAGGCCCAGGGATCGTGAAAGGGCGGCGAGAGCGGAGGCGAGCTAGACTGGTCTCTGCCTGAAAGTACGCGCCTCTGCTCACCACCCACCAGAGGGCGCTCCTGGCTTACTGGGACGGACCTGCACAGAACAGGACTTTGTCACAAGGTACCTGCCTACAACAGAGTCAACACCTGGAACTGATTCTTTTTATATTTTTTATTTTTATTTTTATTTTTTATTTTTATTTTTTTTTTTCTCACTGATTTGTTTTTTTGTTCTGGCGAAGGGTTTTTTTTGTTTTTGTTTTGTTTTGTTTTGTTTTTTGGTGGGGTTTTATTTTTGATCTGTCTCTTTTTTATTGTTTTTATCTTTGTTTTTGTTTCTGTATGTGTATTTGCTCTTTCCTTCATTATTCTCTCTGGTTTTTTATATGAGTGTAAACAGCGCCTCTAACTTCTTTCTGATTGTGGTTGTGATCTGTTCTTCCTTTTATCCCTTCCTTCTCTTTTTACCACCTGTCCTCTGCACTAGTGTCCCAATTTTAGTGGGATCCCTCTTGGTCCTCTAACCTTACATCTAATTCCTTCCTCTTCTCCCAATACTCTATTTCCTCCTTAACTCATCTTAAATTTAAACTCCTCAAGGAAAAATTGACATACATAGGACTTGTATACTGCATATAATTTTTCTGTGTGTTTTAGATTTTGTTATATAACCGCAACTCTATACAGCTAAAAGTGGTAAATAACTGGTTAGCTCAGTCTGTCATTTTTTAGGCTGTGTTTGATGCTTTAGTTAACATTATAGCCAAATGTGAAATAATTGTTCTAAACATCTTTCCTTCCTGATATTTCATGATTGAGATTGACTAAGGGACACAGAAAATACAGTGGCACAGTACCAAAGAATCAAGGACTGGGCCAAACAGGTAGCAACTTCGCATACCCAACGAATTGAAGAGGTAGGATCTGGCAGAAAGCTCAAAACCTAAAAGCAAGCTCCACTTGGAAGATACTGCAGAGAAGTAGTCATCTTCTAAAGATCTTAAACACTAGCAATAAAGTAACCTACTATAGGTAATTTGCAAACATCACCCCAGGAATTAAAGAAAGAAAAAATGAGACGACACTTAAACAAGATGCAACCACACACATCCAATTCACCAAAGGCAAACCTAGGGAGCAACGAGGTGGGACAATCCGAAAGCCACCCACCTGGCCTATCTGAAGTGGTAACAACAAAGCAACTGAATGAGGTTCTGGAAAAAATTAAAACAGAAATAATCTCACAGATAACTGCAGAGATAATGTCTACAATGAAGACCATGCTTAAGGACACTATAGCTGATACAGACAAAAAAATAGATGAACTTAAGAAAACTATAGAAACCATGAATGCTCAGCATAGGAAAGAAATGGAATCCATAAGGCAGATTCAAGCAGATATCCAAGAGATAAAAAATTCCATTGAAAGTATTTGTAGCAGAATAAGCCAATGCGAGGACAGGATCTCAGATATAGAAGACAGGCTTGCAATTAGTGATCATGAAATGGAAAAATTCTTAAAAATAGCAAGGGACCATGAAAAATCAATTCAGCAGCTGCTAGATGACTCAAAGATAAACAACTTAAGAATAATTGGAATAAATGAAAAAGCAGGAGATAGCATCAACGACATTAAAACCTTGTTCAAAGACATAATCAGGGAGAACTTTCCTGGAAGAGAAAAGGAATTTGACACCCCTATAAGTGAAGCTTTTAGAACACCAACTAGACATGATCAAAAAAAAACTTCAGCCAGACATATTATAGTCAAGATCCCAGAAATTCAACAGAAGGGCAGAATCTTAAAAGCTGTTAGGGAGAAGAGACAAATCACCTATGAAGGAAAACCCATCAGAATCACAGCTGACTTTTCAGCACAAACCCTCAATTCAAGAAGAGCTTGGAATGATGTATTGCAAGCTCTAAAGGAAAATAATTTTCAGCCCAGATTGATGTACCCTGCAAAACTATCTTTCAAAATTGATGGAGAAATAAAATACTTTCATGACAAAGAACATCTGAGAAAATTTATGACCACCAAACCAGCACTCCAAAACGTTCTGAAGGACATTCTAGAAAGAGATAGGAACCCCAACAGAAGGAATCCACCAGGCAGGGCAAATAATTAAATAGCCGGAAAGCGGAAAAACAAAGAGTGGGAACCAACAACAGGAAAATATCATGACAAGTCAATACATATCAGTTTTAACCATCAATGTTAACGGTCTCAATTCACCAATCAAAAGGCACAGACTGGCGAAATGGATCAAGAAGCAAGATCCAACAATATGCTGTATACAAGAAACACATTTAATTCAGAAAGAAATTCATAGACTGAAAGTCAAAGGATGGAAAACAATACTCCATGCCACAGGAACCCAGAAAAAAGCAGGGGTAGCTATTCTTTTTGCAGACAAAGTGAACTTCAAGCCAAGAAGGATTCAGAGAGATAAAGACGGTCATTACATCCTTGTAAAGGGAACAATCCAAGAGGAAGAGATAACGATCATAAATATATATTCATCAAATACCAATGCACCCAGCTATATAAAACAAGTACTAAAGGACATGAAAAATCAAATAAGCACTAATACAATTATATTGGGAGATCTCAATACTCCACTGTCACAAAAAGATAGATCAACTGGCCAGAAAATCAATAATGAAATAGTAGAACTGAACCAAACTTTTGAACAAATGGACTTAGTAGATGTCTACAGAGTGTTCCATCCCACAACATCAGAATACACATTTTTCTCAGCTGCACATGGGACGTTCTCCAAAATAGACCACATACTAGCTCATAAAACCTGCTTAAGTAAATGCAAAGGAATTGAAATTATCCCATGCATATTATCAGACCATAGTGCAATGAAATTGGAAA
Source organism: Erethizon dorsatum (assembly GCA_028451465.1). Lineage (NCBI taxonomy): Eukaryota > Metazoa > Chordata > Mammalia > Rodentia > Erethizontidae > Erethizon > Erethizon dorsatum. Next base: position 85,088,874 of record CM051829.1, read on the forward strand.
TCAATGGCAAAAGATCCCACAAAAACTCCCTAAACACATGGAAATTAAACAGCATCCTCCTGAACAACCAATGGGTCACAGGTGAAATTAAAGAAGAAATTAGTCACTTTCTACAACTGAATGATAATGACAGTACAACATACCGGAACTTATGGGATACAATGAAAGCAGTCCTAAGAGGGAAATTTATAGCATTAAACACTTATATCAGGAAAATAGAGCAAGCGCAAATAAACAACTTAAGGGTGAACCTCGAGCTTCTAGAAAAAGAAGAGCAGGTTAAGCCAAAAGCCCGTACAAGGGAGGAAATTATAAAGATCAGAGCAGAAATTAACATATTGGAGAATAAAAAAACAATACAAAGAATCAATGAAGCAAAAAGTTGGTTCTTTGAAAGAATAAATAAGATTGACAAACCCTTATCCAACCTTATTAAAAAAAGAAAAGAAAAGACTCAAATCCATGCAATTGAAAATGAAAAGGGTGATATCACGACAGACCCTGCAGAAATCCAGAAGATCATCTATACCTATTTTGAAAATTTATATTCTACTAAGATGGAAAATGCAGAAGAAATGGACAGATTCCTAGATTCGTATGAATTACCAAAGCTGAATCAAGAAGATTTAAAAATCCTAAATAAACCAATATCAGCCAATGAAATTGAAGATGTAATTAAAAACCTCCCAACAAAGAAAAGCCCAGGCCCTGATGGATTCACTGCCGAATTCTACAAGAAATTTAGAGAAGACCTAACGCCCCTACTTCTCAAACTTTTCAATGAAATTGAAAGGGAAGCAATACTCCCAAATTCATTCCTGGAAGCAAGCATTACCCTGATACCAAAACCAGAGAAGGACCCAACTAAGAAAGAGAACTACAGGCCAATCTCCCTAATGAACATAGATGCAAAAATCCTTAATAAGATACTGGCAAACAGAATCCAACAAATCATCAAGAAGATTATACACCATGACCAAGTTGGATTCATCCCAGGGATGCAGGGATGGTTCAACATACGTAAATCAATAAATGTAATACAGCATATTAACAGAACCAAAGACAAAAATCACATGATCATCTCAATAGATGCAGAAAAAGCTTTTGACAAAGTCCAGCACCTTTTCATGATAAAAACCCTACAGAAAATTGGAATAGAGGGTCTTTATCTCAATCTGGTAAAAGCTATCTATGACAAACCAACAGCCAATATTATACTAAATGGCCAAAAACTGAAAGCCTTCCCTCTAAAATCAGGAACAAGACAAGGATGTCCACTGTCCCCACTCTTATTCAACATAGTTCTGGAAACTTTAACCAGAGCGATTAGACAAGAGAAAGAAATAAAAGGAATAATGATTGGAAAGGAAGAAGTTAAATTATCATTATTTGCAGATGACATGATACTCTACACAGAAGACCCCAAAAACTCCACTAAAAAACTGCTAGATTTAATAAGCAAATTCAGTAGTGTAGCTGGATACAAAGTCAATACTCAAAAGTCAATAGCCTTCCTGTACACAAATAACAAACTTACTGAAAGAGAAATTAGGGAAACAATACCTTTCACAATAACATCCAAAAAAATGAAATACCTAGGAATCAACCTCACGAAGGATGTAAAAGACCTCTATACTGAAAACTACAGTACTCTGAAAAAGGAGATTGAAGAGGATATCAGAAAATGGAAATATATCCCTTGCTCCTGGATAGGAAGAACCAATATAGTGAAAATGGCCATACTTCCAAAATTGTTATACAGATTTAATGCAATTCCAATCAAAATTCCAACAGCATATCTCACAGAATTAGAGAAAACAATCCTAAAATTCATTTGGAATCAGAAGAGACCTAGAATAGCAAAGGCAATTCTGGGCAACAAAGGCAAGGCAGGGGGCATCACTATCCCCGACTTGAAATTATACTATAAAGCTACTGTGATAAAAACAGTGTGGTACTGGCAAAAAAACAGACCTGAAGATCAATGGAACAGATTAGAAGATGCTGAAACAACCCCAGACATACTAAGCCACCTTATCTTTGACAAAGGTGCCAAACACATTCGCTGGAAGAAAGATAGCCTCTTTAATAAATGGTGCTGGAAAAACTGGCTCTACACATGCCGAAGATTAAAACTAGATCCATATCTTTCACCATGCACTAAACTAAATTCAAAATGGATCAGAGATCTAAATATTAAAACAGAAACATTAAATCTGCTGGAAGGTAGGATAGGTAAAACCCTTGGAGACATTGGTGTAGGCAAAGACTTTATGAATAAAAACTCAACCGCACGGGAACTATCCCAAAGAATCAATAACTGGGATCTCATCTTATTAAAAAGCTTTTGCACAGCAAGAGAAACCACCAACAGAGTGAAGAGACAACCCACAATGTGGGAAAAAATGTTTGCCAGCTGTTCCTCAGACAAAGGATTACTATCGAGAACATATAAAGAACTCAAAAAAATCAGACCTCCCAAATTTAAAGACCCACTCCAAAAATGGGCATCTGAGATGAATACACATTTCTCAGATGAAGAAATACTAATGGCAAATAAATATACAAAAAAATGTGCAACATCACTAGTCATTCGAGAGATGCAAATTAAAACAACACTGAGATACCATCTCACCCCAGAAAGAATGGCTACTATTAAGAAATCAACTAATAACAAATGCTGGAGGGGCTGTGGGGAAAAAGGAACCCTTCTTCACTGTTGGTGGGAGTGTCGACTGGTACAGCCACTGTGGAAGTCAGTGTGGAGATTCCTCAGAAAACTAGGGTTGGAGGTCCCATTTGACCCAGCTATTCCCCTTCTGGGCATCTTCCCAGAAGAATTAAAAACATCGTACCACAGCGATATATGTGCACCCATGTTTATAGCAGCACAATTTGTAATAGCCAGATCTTGGAAACAACCCAAATGCCCATCAACTGAGGAATGGATAAGAAAGATGTGGTATTTTTATACAATGGAGTACTATTCAGCCATAAAGAAGGATAAACTGGAGACTTTTATAGGTAAATGGATGCAACTCGAGAAAATACTCATAAGTGAAATAAACCAGAAGCACATGTGTAAGCATCGTATTATCTCTCTAGTATGAGAAACTGAAAGAGTAAATAAGATCCAAAATGTACAATAGACATGGTGAATCAAAAAGAAACTGGTCAAAAGGAAAGAGAGACTGGAATAGGGAAAAGAAAGAAGGGAAAGGGAAAATAATTGTATATATATATATATAAGATGGTTAAGATAGATACACTACCATTTTTACTTAGTTCATTGAAGAGTAAGGTTTGTGCCAATAATGTTTGGACAATTGAATGCTAATGTCTGGTGTCCTGAATAACTAACTTAAAGATAGTAATACGTAATGTATTAACCATTGTTACCCTCCTATTATGTTTGTTTGAAAATTTGTTCTTCTTTTGATTTGTTTTGTTTTTTCTTCTCTTTAAAATAAAAAAAAAAAAAAAAAAAAACTCACTTCTAATGTCCTATAATAGGGCCAACCATCCTGCCCTAGAAGAACTTAAGAGGTTGGTATGAGTGTTGGAGCCTGGGAAGGGGCATCAGACTCTGCGGGGGCCTTTGTGGTCACCGGTGCATCACCCAGAGATTCCCTTCCGCACGGAGGCCCTCACTCCCTCAGCAGCTGTCTGTGGGACTTGCTCCCTCCTACACTGGGAGTCAGACTACAGTACTGGAGGAGGGGGTTCCTGGGAGAATCTGCCCCTCCTTCCATTGCTCAGGGACCCTGCATCCCTCTCTGGGCACTGCCCTCTGTGGAAAGGAGCAGCACTCCCTAAGGCTATACCACACCCAATAACTGGTCAATTGGAGGACACACAAGATCTCAAAAAGGAACCCTTTGGAAGAGCTCTCCCAGCTCCGAGTGCTATGTGGGTCACCTGAGACCCATGCTGCAACTGCAGCACCGAGCAACCTCCCCTCTGTCTTTCCCCTGGGAGTGATGATGCCAAGGCTTTCCCCAAATAACCTACATGCAAATTTCTGTCTCAGGCCATTTCCCTGGGAAACTGATAGATGGCACTGGTCCATGTGAAACTCAGCCCTAGAGCTCCCCCAGCCCTCCATTTACTATCCTCCCATCTGAATTCTTGTTCTGACCTGATAGCACCACTGAGGACAACCACTCACATTCCTTATGGATCAGTCGTGCTTTCAGCATCTCTGCATCCCAGGAGCCATGACCAAATCTCTCCTACCTTCAATTGATTATAAATTTGGTTGCCCTGGCCTCAATCTCCATTACCACCAACACCATGACCCATTCCCCTTTCCTCTGCACCTCTTTTGTTAATAACCTTCTCTAGGAAGTCTTCCTAGACTATGTTCTCCTAAATTTGAAGAATCAGGCACTTAAACTCTCAGCTGTTCTCAGTTTGGAAATTTTTGTGTGTTTGTGGACGTATATTTGAACCATGCTTGTGGGTTTCTTTGAAGTCTATGTTTGTATTATTTCTCTGCCCTCAGGAATGTGTGTTTTGTTTCTCCAATAAAATAGCTGGGGTGCAAATCACCAAGGTCAAGGTCCTCTTTCATTTGTGTTTCTTTCACCCCTTCTGCTTGGCAACACTTTGGTGGAGAATCCAGTGACAGCTCAGTAACTCAACAGGAACTCCAGCAACCTACTTCTAGCCCTTTATTCCTATCAAAGACCAGCATGCACAGTCTTTCTAGAACCTCTGGGGAGCAGACAGGCCAGCTGTCATCATCTCCATTTTATACATGAGAACCCTGAGATCAGAGAGGTGAAGTGACTCTCCCAAGGACATCCAGCCAGCAGATGGCAGAGAGAAGCAGGCCTCCCTATGCCTAGCCCATGACTCCTCCTGTCACATCCTGCAAGGGTGTTGGCGAGACTGATGATGTATGGAGCTCAGGAATCTTGGTCTGCAGTCGGCAGCATACTCCTGGTAAGCAAAGTGGCTGGCAACCACCCAAAGGGCTGGGTGATTATTGGCAGGCACTTACGGGGGCACCCTCTCTGCCATTTTCTTCCCAGATGGCCATGTACAAGGAAGCCTTTCAGTAGACATAGTCACTAGGGAGGCCTGGGAGCCACAGCCACAGAAAGGACCTGCAGAGTCCTCTAAGGACACAGCCAGAGCTAGACCCATCTGCAGAAAGCAGGGGTGTGACCAAACACACAGAATTTAATTGCCCCACTCAGCAAAGGCTTGGGTGCCTCCTGACCTCACCCAGGCCCCAGGGAGGACACCCTGGGGCACCAAGTGCTCACAGCACCTCTGGAAGTGAGTCTTACTGAGCTGTAATGAGGGGTGAGAAAGTGCTTCACTAGGGCCATTCTCTGGCATGAGGCCTCAGAGTTGGTGGGTTTGCTGGGGAGCCCTCTGCGTGCTCAGGGGCCCATCCCAGCCCTGATCTTGACTGAAGGAGCCTCATCTTGCATTTGAGGACTTCCTCTGTGACTGGAGGAACATTAGGGCTAATAACAGTTACTCAGAGCTCTGGCCCTGCTCCTGGCTCTGTCCTAAGCACTGTACATATGGTAATAACTTGTTAGGCCTCAGGGCAGCCGCATAAGGCAGGTACCACCATCACTGTGCTAGGAGAGGAGACCAAGAGGTGGGGTGGTGGGGTAACTTGCCAAGGTGCCCAGCTAGAGGGGGAAGAAGAGGGGTCAAATGCAGGCAGTCTGGTTGCCAGTCTGCTGTTTAGCCTCCTGCTGCCTGGCCTCCTAGTGTTCTAGGGTAGGCCAGCCCTATATGCAATCCCTGAGCCACTCTCCCTACCCTCCGCAAGCTGGCTTTGCCAAAAGGGTTCGGGAGAAGTGTGGAACCAGCATGCTGGTTGGTGGCCTCTGGTGCTGGCTGGACCCTGCTGCGGACAAGGTCTATGACCAACCTGGAGGGAAGAATCACAGTCTGCGCAAAGCAGCCTGCAGGGCCAGCAGCACCGAGCACCTTGGCCCTTTCCATTCCGCAGCGGCTGCCCAGTGGCACCCAGCCTCTGGGTTATATGACAAGAACCACAACTTGTGTGTGCTCAGGCACCTGGCCGTGGGAGGACTGCAGAAGAAAGACAGTTCAGTAAGGACAAATGATATATGCCCAGCGGCTTCCCAGCCCTGCTTGTGGCCCATTTCTACCCACACAGTGACCTCTGCTGGCCCAGCCGACCCTGTGTAGCTGGGAAGGCACCTCCCAGCCGCCGACAGCCGTGCAGGAGACAGACAGCCTCCCAGAGGATGTTTGCACTCTGAGGACAGAAAAACACCCTGCAGCCTCTTCAGCCTGGTCCACCAGGCTTGTCCCTGCAGGGCAGCAGGAAGGTAAAGCCGAGGAAGGGACTAGGAGACTGGTTAACCAAGCAGACAGGCCGAGTTCTGACTGGGCCACATTGTGGCAGGCTCTGTGGGCCTCAGTTTACCATCTCTGCAATGGAAGTGATCATCCAAAGTCCACAGCAGTTGACTGGTTTAACCACTTAACAGTTTAGCCCAGCATCACTTGGGCAGCGCATTTAAGTCCTAACTATCCTAAGCATTGCTTGGGCAAGTGTCACTTCAGTCAAATCTTGTGCTGAATAAATTTGATAAAATTGTCACTTTCATATTTCCTGTTATCTTATAAAATTAATGAAAATAAGCAATTTTTGGTGATCCTGTATTAAATAATTGGACTGGTAAGTGGTTAAGGTGGTGAGGCTAAGGTCATGGTTGCAACACAGGCCACCTCCCAACACGGGTAAAGATAGGACCACCCATGCTTGACTGCTGATTGAGGCACCCAAGGCTCCACCTGCTGCTCTTTTACCTCCCTTCCCCTGTCCATCTGTGTGCCCAAAAGAGATGTCCCCAGGCAGGTCATCTGAGGCGGATCCTCCCTATGCAGCGGTCAACACACTTTCTGTGTGAACTGAGGCGAATTAAGTCTCCTGTCTGCACTTTACTCTTAACATTGGAAGGGATGATGTGTGCTTCCCAGATACCAGCCCACCTGTATCTTAAACACCTGGTTGAGCTCTTAATCCAGGGTCCTAGCCCCACCTCAGGGATTCCTCTTCAGATGGCCACTGTGGAGCCTGGGAATTTGTATTTTGACTTTCTCTTCAATTTAAATTGGATTTAAGCTGGACTTAATCACTAGATAAATGTTCCCAAGATCTCCTACTCCAAGATTCAATAATTTTAGATCTCCAAAAGAAGAATCCTGGATAGATCCTGAGCTGGGGTCTCTAGCCTGGAACAGGCCACCTTCCCAGAGAACAGCTTGAAGAATTTCTCCTGTCTCCATTTCTACTTGGTAGACACATTTAGTTGCCTTCACAAAACACATTCCCCTTGTTATCTTTAGTGTGAGAACCTCAGTTTGTCAAATCATTCCTTAATCAGAGAAGCTGACATTAATTCTGACTCATCTCAGTTGAAGGAATCTCATTTTCTTGTCAGCTATTTATTCAAGAACCATCGTGTGGATTGATTTTGACCAAGAAAATGTGAAAGGAAGCTTGGTGGGTGCAGGTTTGGAAAAGTTACTTTAAAAGACAAACAGAAACAGGTGTGATGTGTAGAACTTCAGCAGCCATCTCTTGACTGTGAGGGGATAGATTGAGGACAAAACTCCTAAGCAGAGTGGAAAGATAGAAAGAATTTGGTTCTTTCATTATCTTGTGAAGCTACTAAATCAGCCAACCTTGGAGCCACTTTCCTTCCAGGGGTTGGGTTTTCTGTTGACACAGAAAAAAATCTTCATTGATATACTCAGCTTCTCCAAAAACCTGTGTACTATGAGTTGTGGGCAGGTTTCCTGAACTAGGAGTCATCCACCCTTCATCCAACCCATCTCATTCTCAAGGCCTGGCCATTTTATCTCCTAAATAAGTCTCAAATTCATCTGCCTGGACATCAGTGATCTGCCCCTTCAAAATCCTGAGGAGGTGTGGTTCACTGATGGAAGTAGCTTATTCAATCATCTATAAAACACAGGCAGGAAATTCTACAACTCCTAGAGGCAGTCCATCTTCCCAGGCAGGTCGCAGTCATGCACCATAAAGGGCACCAAGGAGACATGTCTGAAGTCTCCTTGGAAAATCAAAAGGCTGATAGGGAGACAATGAGGGCAGCCCTACATTCCCTCAAGGCTCTAGCCTTATTTGCAGGTCCTGAGGAAACATTCTGGTCCTTCCTCAAGGGACATAGTGACAAGCTATAAAATCCTACATGGGAAGTGGTCCTCAATCATTTGGAAAGGTAGAGAGAGCCAACTAGATCCTAAAGTGAGCTCTGGCAAAACTTTGCCAAGAGATAAATGAGTCTTGGCTCTGATTGCTGCCAGTAGTGCTCATGAGGGTTTGTAACATACCCAAAGTCCATTTGAGTCCATTTGAGATGTTACAGGGGAGGCTATTTCATTCTCTGATGTGAGAGTAGACCCAGAGGCCACGAGGCTTTTACAGTATCTCATGAATCTGGGTCAAGTATAACAGGCTGCCCAAATGTATGGGAACAGAGTCCTGCCAGCTCCTAGCCCAGCCACCTGCTATCTGTCCTGGAGATCAAGTGCTTGTAAAAACTTGGAGAGAGTGGACTTTGCTGACCAATTAAAGCCAAAATGGAAAGGCCCTTCTCAGTAATCCTTGCCACACCAACTGCAGTAAAGGTGGCAGAGAATGATAACTGGATTCATCTTTCTAGAATAAAGTCAGTCCTATGTGAACTGTCTGAAGAACAAGATCACCCAAAAGAAGAAGGCTGTTCCTGTGAGCCTCTGGAAGATTTGAGATGCTAGTGTCACTATAGGAAGCATGGAAATCTGACCTGCTCCTCATATTTGGGCTAATAGTGACACTCCACGGTCAGTAATTCTTTTCTCATTGTTTTCTGACAGGTTTTCCTTCCTTCAACCCAGCCAGTGAGCCACAGCACCCCAAGGTAGCTGGAGAGCGTGTAATCCCCAGTAGGTAGGGTCTACAGCCCCTTGCAGCTTGAAGAAGCTATGGAAGACAGAGACCTCCACTCCCTCAGCACCCCAGAAAGAACTAGGGGGGATGTGTGTCTCTCAGGCAAAAATGAGATCGGAGATTAGGGTGTGGCGAAGCTGGCTGGGGAAGTAAGCATGACCTATTAATTACAAGATCCCAGAAACATGCAGAAAAGTTCCCAAAGCCTTGCATGTGCACTTCTCACAGGAACTTCAGCGGGTTTACAATAGGATGGCCTAGACCTGACATCAGCCTGAGGCATGGTTCTCATGGGTTTCCTCAAGATTTGGACAGTGTAAAAGGACACAGATGCCAAGAAGAGCTTGTTATGGTGGCTTTCCTCACAATATCCCACCCTGCTTCCTCCAGGGTTTACATTTATCTAGCTTTTTTTTCTATTACTTGGCCCAAGCTTGCTCTGCAGAGCCATTTTCTCCCTTACTCTTCACTTTTACTTTTTCAAATAAACTTTGCCACTGCTAAAAATAATTCATCTGCCTTTCTACATCTCCACTGCCACCATCACAAGGGGACCCATTTACCATTTTTACCTGGTCTCCGTATTCACCCTTCCCTCCTCTCGACCATTGTCCAGCCCACAAAGTACTGATCATGTCACTACTGTTCAAACACTTGCATGGCTTCCAGTTCCTCCTAGAACAAAATCTGTATAATTTCCATGGCCTAAAAGGCCCTGCACCATCTGCCTTTTCCCTCCCTGTTCAGCTGCCCACCGTGTATCATCTCCCCTTGCTCTGCCTTCCAGCCATTCTGGCCTGCTTAGCACGACTCAAGCTCCCAACTTTGTGGGAGGCACCTCTGCCTAGAATTCTCTGTACCCCAGTCTCCTTCACCTACCTGGTCTTTCTAAACTTTCCCATCTCTCATATACATGGCTTCCTCAGGAAAGGAACACCCATAGCACACCAGTGCCCTTGTTCTCCCTGGAAACTCTCACTCAGCCTCCTGAGCTCTACCCTCAAAATACCCATCAAAATCTGCAACCATCCATCTGTAAGAATATTTGTCCCCCTGACAGAATGCAAGTTTCATAAGGTCAAGGACTTTTTCTTACTCAGTATTTAACTCTAACACCTTACTCAATGTCTGGTGTTTAGTCTACCATGTTCAAGGGAACCAACTCTCCCTGTCCCAAGCAAAGACTCCACCCTCAGAGCTTCAGGCAGATACTGCTCTCTGGAACAACTCTCTTGTGTTATCAGAGAGAGTCAGTAGGTTAGGCTCATGATTTTCAGATGAGCACACCAAGACTTGCTGGTAGTCAACAGACCCCGGGCATCCTCTCTGCAGGTTCTGAGCAGAGAGTCCAGCATTAACTAGGGCACTGCCCTGCCCTCACAGAGCTCCCATCTGGTCAATTTTTCCCATGTTTTCAGCCCTTCCTTGACCCAGTTCTCCATATGTCTGTCTTCTGAGGAACTAAGCACAAGACAAAGTGATAGAACATCATGGGGCCCTCTTCCTGCCTGGGGACAACCTAGGAACTTCCTGGACATTTGGTCTGGGAGCACAATGAAGTGTCAAGTCAGCCCTGTCCAGAGACTAGAACAAAAAACTTCTGGCCAGTCTTTCTTACCTGTCAGCCAAAGAAAGAACTCATGTGGACATTCCAGTGTACAAGTAGGTGGCTCATAATTGCCTCAGTTTCCCCAAGACAACTCACCCCCTCAGAAACACAAGTTTTTTAGAAAATGGGGTAGAGGGATTTAAGCTCCACCTCAAAAAATAAAAATTCTATGGGATGCTCCTCAGTTCCCACCCTTTATGCCTCTTTTCTCCTCTCTAAGAGACCAAGCTCACTGGCCAGGATGGAGCAACAAGAACCCCTCAGGCCAGAGGTCAGGACTAACAGGATCCTGAAGAGGAGCTCAGGGGCTGAAAAGCAACGCATAGGTCAGAAACCTGACATCATTGAAGAAGTGCTTGGAAAGGAGTTGGAGATGCAGAGCTGAGAGTTCTCTGGGCATTTCCCAACAACAAAGGAACTCTCCAACTGGTTACAATTTCCCAGCCTGTACACCAGGGTTCAAGCTTCTGGGTCCACCAGTGCCCTCGTTTGCCTTGCTCTTTCACCTCAGACGCCTCCAGGGAAGATTCCTCATCACCAGAGAAGGCTCCTGCAGACTGGCAGGTGGGGAGGACTGGAACACAGGCTGGTCAGCCTCAGCAAGGTGAGCTGATGACTGTACCACCCTGGGAGAGAAGAAATGCAAGAGAAAATTTATTTGTGAAAGAGCTGCCCTTTAATTTCTGAAATGCAGTCTTGCTTCTTCCCTCCTCCTCCCTCTCCCATTCCTTCTTCCCCCTTTTTATACTTGCTTCTCCCTCCTACTCCTTCTCTCACTCTTCTCCCCTTCTCCTCCTTCCTTTTCCCCTTTCTCCCTCTCTCTCACTCTCCCTCCCTCTCCCCCTCTCTCCACATTTTCTTGCAGTACAGAAAATCTTTATACAGTACAATTAAACTAGGACAAGAATGTTTTCCAAAGCTTTAAAATATCCTTGTTAAGGAAATTCACTGGGAAGAAGAAACTCTGCTTAATTTCTTAGAAAATAAAAAACAGATGGCAGAAATTGATGTTCCCCCCACTCCTCCAGATCCCCCCTGAAGACAGCATGCCTCTGGCTCACCTGTGAGGCACATCAGGCAGGTGGAGTCAGGACGGTAATGACCAGCTCCACATGTACAGTCTCCCATCTGGCTCTTGTTTGGTGTTCTGCTTGGCAGGTGAGATTAGGGATGTGGAAAATGCCTTTAAGTGTCAGCGTGCATCAGTAACACCTCCCTCCAGCGCCCTCTGGTGCTCATTTTCCTCTTGCCTAGGCCAGAGCCTCAGCTAACCCACAGGGGCTTATACTGCACCCTAGAACTGTCACTGCAGAGGCTTTTTATAGGCAGACACCGGGTTGTGAAGGCCACATCTCAGACACAAGGAAGCTCCTGTGTCCATTTGGGCTAAAGAAGAGGGAAATTATGCAGAAAAGGCCAGCTTTGAGAGTTAACAGTGATCAGAGTTGCGGCATTTAACTCTTCTGGGTCACTTTTCGAATGTGATGAAAACCATAAACTCCCCCCAAAAAAATGGGAAAAAGACACACACACAAAGAAAAAAATCTGCACACAATTTCAGCTAGTCCATTAAACTCAGATTAATAACCCTAGATTAGAGGATTAGAGGACAATATCACCCTTGGACCTAGACAAGAGAGACACTCGCCTGGACCTCAAGCCTTGAAGGACTCCACCATGGTCCTTCTCTTCCTAGTCACTCCTCATGGGGCAGGAGGCTGATCATACCCAGAGCTAATACCCTGTGTCTGGATGACCACACTGAGCACTGCAACCATTAATCCTTTGCCCAGACAGATCCAAGCCTATTTCCAGGGCCTGGACAGGCCACTTCACCTGATTTATCCTCTCAAGGCTGAGTCTTGCCATTAGTGCTGATCACTAGGCCACACAGCAGCCAGGAAAATGCAATGCCCACACTATGTACAAGGACCCTATAGGAGGCAGGAAAATGCCCCTCCAAAGACATCCACATCCCATTCCCCAGAACCTATAAGTATGTTACCTTACATGGCAAAAGATATTTGCAAAGTGACTAAAGATACTGAGATAGGGATATTAGCCTGGATTATCCTAATGTAGTTACAATAGTTCTTCTAAGTAATAGAGAAAGACAGAAAAGTTAGAGGTTTAAAGATGCTACACTGCTGGTTTTGAATATGGAGTAAAGGCTTATGAGCCAAGGACTTCAGGCAGCCTCTAGAAGTTGGACAAAGGAAGGAAAGGAATACAGCCCTGCCAACAACTTGATTTTAGCTCAATGAGACCCAGACTTCCAGCCTCCAGAAGTGTAAGAGGATAACTCTGTGTTGTTACAAAATTTGTAGTAATTTTTTCCAGGAGCAATTTAAAACTAATACAGAGTCTCAAGATGCTGCACTAAACAGAGCCCATGGGAAGATAAGAGTAGAGGCACACTCAGGACAAAGGACAAAACATTTTACCATGCTGTGATCTAGCATGTGGAGAAACCTTGAGTTCTAATTTTCAACATAATCTCCCAGCTTGTTGCAAATGTATCTGTGTCAAGGTATGTGATGGTTTAGATCTAATATGTCCCCCAAAAGTCTCATGTTCAGAGGTGGGGCCTGATCAAAAGGGGCAGATCACTGGGGGCATGACTTGAGAGAGTATATTCTCATTCCCAAGCCACCATGTGGTAAACAGCTTTTCTCTGCCATGCTGTTCTGCCACGTTATTTCTGCCTTAGAGACAAACAACCATGGACTGAATCCTCTAAAAATCATAAGTCAGAAAAAAATCTCTCTTCCTTAAGTTATAGGTGTTGGGTATTTTGTCTCAGCAATCAGAAAGTGACTAACACGGAAGGTCTGGAAGCTCACTGTAGCATCACCAGTGCAAGTCTGCATCAGAAGGCTGAAGAAACACGAGACCAATTTCCAAAGGTGACGGCAAAGAGTAGAGCTATGAGACACTTGCTTCTATTTTCCCCTTTTATCCCATCCAGGCTACAAGTCCATTGGTTGGCTCCACCCACATCTTGGGTGGATGTTTCTCCCCCAGTTTGCTGGCCCACATGTCAATCATCCACAGACACACCCAGAATTGTGCTCCAACAATCTGCCAGAGATTTCTTAATCCATTAAAGTTGACATACCATAATTAACAGTCACATGGTAGGACGTGAACATATTTCACAAGCATGTAACAAATGTTAGTTTGACTTATTATAACTTTAAAACATTTAGACCTGTGCCTCATGAGCCACAAGAGGCATGCTTGCTCCAGCCCTGAAACTATTTGCAAGAGATCCCCAGAAGAATGGCTCAGGACTAGCTCCATTGTGATCATGTACTCTTAGGCTATCACTTTATATCAGAACCAACAATATGCCATGATTAGAATTGTGTCACAGCATCAAGAGGCTGATATGGGAATGAGAGCTGGAGCCCTCGCCCTGCAGATGTACAAAGAAGAATTACAGTGTCTCAGGAAGCTGAACGTTAAGGCTGCCCTGGACAGGATATAAAGTCAGAGTCACATTAAACTTAAAAGTCAAGAGAAATGCATATGCAGTGAACTTCAATACCATATGTGGCGTACTTTGTGATTAGGTACAAATGGTACCATTTGGTTTTATTTTTCTTGAATTTCCATACAAAATTGTTTATAGTTTTCATCTTCTTAGTTTATAACTGACATCTCCTGTATTTATAACTGACATCAATAAAGTTGGTATTTCCTATATACAAGATAGTTAAGGTAGTTATACTACTAATTTCTCTTAGTTCGTTCAAAAGAAAAGCTTGTACTAATATTGTTTGGACAATTAAATGCCTATATCTTATACTCTGAGTAACTAATTTAAAGATAACAATAGGCAATGTATTAACCATTGCTACTCTCATATTATCTTGTTCTGAATGTTTGTTTTATTTTTCTCTTTAAAATAAAATTTAAAAAAAGGAAAAAAAGAAAAAAAAATTGGTATTTCCTCATATGAAGTACAGTGCAGTCATCATGCTGAAAAATAATGGTCCTTTCCATCTTCACAGTAGTCATAATTGCCTGCATCTTTCACTCCTCTTTCCTCCCAACCTCAACATATATCATGGCCAAGTCCTGATGTTTCAGGCTCAGTGTCAATCCTTCCCAGTATTCCCAGATGGAGTTCCTCCATCTCTTTGTCCACCTGTTCTGGCTTGATATCCTGGCTTCCAGACCACAGGAGGAGGGCAAATGCTAAAGCCTTCCCAGGGGCCAGAAGACCAACAGCAATGTGAGAAGTGTGGTGAGAGATAGGGCAACCCCAGATGATGCCTTCCCCTTCCATTCCATCTCCTTCCCTTTTGGTAGCTTCCTCCCCTGCCCAAGGCTTTCTTTCAAATTGCACTGGAAATGGTATCAGCTAATACTTATTAAAACCCTTTTATGTGACAAGTGGTTTTTACATATCTTTCAGTCTTTATAGCAGAGTTGTGAGTCTCATTATGTTCACTTGACAGCTGAGGACACAGGCTTGGGGGGGATATGTCCTGCCTGATAAATTGTACTCAGATTCTGCCGTCCAGTCCAGTCGTCTCCCCACTCTTTTACTAACTGATCAAGACTGATAACAGAATTTCAAGCCACAACAGCCAGATGGATAAAGCATTCCCAGACTCAGAAGAGTCTTGAAGACCTTGAAGCTGGCCCCTTCCCGCACTCTGAGCCCTAAGCATGGCCAAGTGTAGTTTGCACCGCAGGCTCTGCCCAGGGTTTCCAAGATAAACCGAGCCCGCGAGTGACCATCAAGGTCTGGACAGGATTCCCAGATCTCACTAATAAAAATAAAGGAGATCCAATTCAATTTGAATCTTAAACAACAAATCATTTTTTAGTATAAATATGTTTCAAACATTGCAGGGGACATATTTGTACTTAAAAAATCATTTATTGTTTATCTAGAACTTAAATTTAACTGGGCATCCTAGATTTTATTTGTCAACCCTAACCCAGGCCACTCAGATGTGGCTTCAGAAGAGCAGGTGAGAGGAAGGGCAGTTGCAGTTCCTCAACTCACCAAAGGGCACAAAGGAGTCTTGGAGAGGCAAGGTCCCACCTGAACTTTCAGGAGAGGGAACCCGAAGCCGTTTTACCCATTGCGATCCTTTATCTACTGGTGGTTTCTTTCACCTTGGGTCACCTCCTGCCCTGTCTTTCCTCCCCTCCTCCAAGATTTCTCCTCTCCTCCAATGCCCAAGGAGCTGCCCCAGCTCAATGGACTGTTCTTTGCTGACTCGAGCACATCCAAGTCGACAAGCCAAAAATGCAAGTCAGCCCAGGCCACATTTGCTGTGTCCTGAGATGGCATGAGTAGGACAGGGGCCAGGTCCCCAGGCCAGCACAGACTCCTTCCAACACTGGAAAATGCCTCTATGGCAGACTCACTCATCGGACCCTGTCCCTGAGAAGCTGAGAGCTTGTCCTATTGGCAGAAGGGCTGGGCTGAAAAGCCAGGACAGGCAGCCCAGAGAGACACCCCAATTCTCTCCACTCTGGTCCCTAGGGAACTGAGGGGAGTGCACACAGTACATTTCCTGTTTCTCAGAGAAAACTGTGAATAGATAAAGCAAATGTTGTTTTCTTTGAACAAAGCTTTACATTAGAGGAGGGTACAGTAAGTATCACTCCAACTGAAGCCTAAGTCCCAGGTGGGTTGGAGAGATAAGAAAGAATTGTTCTTACATGAGAAAACTGAAATATTAATAAAGAGCAAAATAAATGATAGATAATAAAAAGTAGGGAGATTTTTCTCAAATGGGAAGGGGAACAAGAGATGGAGGAAGGGATTGGGAAGGGAGGAAAAGGACATGGAAAAAAAGAAAGAAAAAATGGAAATAGAGCCTTCGCAAATGGGAAGGGAACCAAGAGATGGAAGGAGCAGGAAGGGATGGGAAGGGTAGAATTAAAATGTGTTATGAACATCTACCAACTCACCACAGTAAATATGATCATTATATATTGCAAGTATGTGCTAATTAAAAAGTAAAAATAAAGGATTACTTGAGGGATGGGTGAAAATAGTGACAAACCCAGAAGCCCCTGACTGGCCCCCTGGAGGAAATGAACCAAGTATGTGGCCATTGACTAGGCCAAAGTCTCAAGGTTTCCAGGGGGTAAGCCAAGGCCAGCAGTATGCCCCTTGCACGGCTATGATAAGGAGCATATGGAAAAATAGGGGTGGAATGTAGAAGGATGCAATTGGCACAGATGTTCTCATCTGAGGACCACCCTGGGGCACATGTAGAGGAGCAGCAGGAGCAGGAATTCACTAGTACATCAGCAATGCTTCACTTCTTCCAAAACAGAAGTGCTAATTCCTGGGACCCCAAAACATCCACTCCACTTCTCCCCCAAATTCTGCTCCCATGTCTATGTACTCAGAAGTAGGACAGAGGAGTCTCTTGGCCTTCTGCTATTCCTTCCTTTCCCTGGCTTTCTGGATGACCCCTTCCCAAACAGCAGAACCAGTGGGCATGTGTTACCCACCATCACCCACACTGCCACCAGGAAACTCCAGCACACACACACACCAAGCTTCAGAAAGACTGTGACAGCTCCACATGGCCCCCATGGGACTTCAGGTTTCAGAATACAGAGGGGGAAAAGACTGCAGAGGGCAGCTATTACATGCCTTCCATTCCCATCTGAGAAAGTGGGGATCCAGAGACGAGGTGTGGCTAGTTCTGAGGTCACACAAGGGGCCTAGACAGACCACCTAAGTCCTGATAAGTGCCAACTATCTCTACCATATCATCCTGACTATTTTATTTTGGTAACTTTTTAATAAATGTTACAGAGAAAAAAACCTGAAAGTCCAGTAATCCTGACCCAATACACTTTCATTGCTAATAAATACACACTACATACTAGCGAACAAGCAAGAAAATGCTATTTAAAGATAAGATTTATTTAATGCAGGTCTTACAATAAAGATTATAGAGAATAGCCATAATCTTGTAACTTACTTCAGTTTGTTTTCCAAAATAAATGTGTTCTAAAGTAAAAAACATTGGCTCTGAAGTTAGACAGATCCACATGTTGGTTCTACCATTTTCCATCTGAGGCAAGGTACTCAGCTTCTTGGAGCCTAGTTTCCCCAGTCATAAAACAGGAATAAGAGCAGTATGCAGCTCACAGGCAAGAAGATTAAAGGAAGTGCTGTTAGCCCACTTAGCCCACTTAGCCCATTGCCTGACACAGTAATAGCTGATATCTGGGGAGAACTCTTCATGCTGTCCTGGATAAGAGCTGTAGGCAGCAGAAGCCTTACCTCAATCCTTATGAAGCCACATGATTAGCTCTACCTGGCTGGCTTAGTAAGAAACCTCTGTCCTAGCCCTCCTGCCACTCAATCCAGAGAATGCCTGCTGTGGGCTGAATAGTGCCCCCCAAAATTTATACATGAAAGTCCTAACCCCCACTGTATTTGGAGATCAAGCTTTTAGAAAGTAATTAAGCCTAGATGAGGTACAGGGTTGAGTCCTAATCTGATAGGATTGGTGGCCTTATAAAAAGAGGTAAAGAGAGAGGTCTGTTCCTCTGTCCCATACACACACACCAAGGAAAACCAAGTAAGGACACAGTGAGAAATGCACCTCCCCACAAGTCAGAAAGAGACCCTCATCAAAACCAGGCCACCCTCACCCTGATCTCCTACTTCTACCTCTAGAACCATGAGAAAGTAAATTTCTGGCTTTTAAGCCACTCAGTCTGTGGTATTTTGTTATGGCAGCAAAAGCTAACTACAACAGCAACCAACCCATTCTAGGTCCCTGCAGTTTGACAGCCCCCAAACCCAGAAACAGGAAAACCACACCCTATATCCTGGCAATGAAGCCCAGTGGGGAAGCCCAGGATCTGGCTCAGACTTTCTTGAATTATACCCCAGCTCTGTCACTACCAACTAAGTAATGCTGGGCCATTTACTTAACCTATTTGTGCCTCAGTTTCCTCATGTACAGAATGGAGCTCATAAAGCCATTGTGGGAATTCAGTAAATTAATAAATATAGTGCTCTTAGAGCAGTTCGATCAACCAATATGTATCAAATGGCTACTCTGTGCCAAGCACTGGGGGTCTAGCAGACAAAACAAAGGGGAAAAAACCTACCATCATCGTTAACATAAGATAAACATGATAGTGGTTCAGTGCTAAGGAGATCAGAGGGATAGGGCCAGAGTAAGTGGCTACAGTGCTGGATAAGGAACCAGGAATGGCCTGAGCGGATATGCAGAGGACATGCAATCCAAACAATGGAAACAGCAAGTGCTAAGGCCCGGGAGTGAAATCATGAGGCTATGTCAAAGGGACAGCAAGGAGGCTGATGTGGAGCAGAGAAAGAGGGAGGATGCTAGAGAAGAGAAGCAATAGGGTCCAGATTATGTAAAGCTCTATAGCCAGTGGAAGGCCTTTGTCTTGGACTCTGAAGGACATGGGGGTCATTGGAAGGTTTGAAGAGAGGAAACATGAATCTCCTCAGTATCACTTTGGTTGCTGTTTGGAGAACTGTGTGAGGTGGAGAGCAAATCAGGGAGGCCAGTTAGGAAGCAACTGGAATAATCCAAGTGAAAAAGTATAATGGCTTGGACTAAGGTGTAACAAGATTAGGTTATATTCTGGATATACTCTATGGCTAAAGCAACATGGCTTGCTGAAGATGAGATATAGGAAGTAAGAGAATATAGAGTCAAGACCACCAAAAGTCTTTGCCTGGGAAACTGAAAACAGAGTTGCCATTTATTGTTATTGGAAGCTGCCCAATCTGGTTTGACAGGAAATATTAGAAAATCTATTTTAGACACGTTAGGTTTCAAATGCCTGTCCATCTGAATACAGCTACAGGTTGGGAGAGAAGTTAGGTATACAAGCTTGGAGTCCAGCAGAGAGTTCCAGGCCAGAGAAAATTTTGGAGTTACAAACATGCAGAGGTTCAGTTGAAGCATGAGATTGGATAAGACCATCAAGGGAGACCACCTACATGAGGAAAGAGAAGGAGAAGACTGGGCTCTGGCTCACTTCCACATAAACTGAGGAACCTGGGAGCAACCAGGGAGACTGAGCAGGAGCAACCAGCACAGTTAGTGCACAACTGTATTTGAAGCTATTACGTCTTATTCACTGTTGCTATTATTACTGGCTGCATCAGTGCAGCACAGATCCTCATGTCACAGTGATGCTCTCTAAAGCCTGCAGGGGTGGCCAAAGCATATACCCATTCTCCCAGGTGACTTTTGTCATCAGACCCAAAAGACAGAACAAAAGAAACAAACCCAGTTGTATGGTGACAAGAGCTGATAAGAGAAGGAAGAAGGATCTCTCCAGGGGAAGGTTAAAACAGGCAAACATTCTTCATGTATAAAAGGAAAAAAGAGAAAGAAAGGGAAAGTCACACAATTTCCAACCCCTCTGCCACCCCCTTCACCCATCTGAATGACAGAATAACCAGAGACAATGAGAAGACAGAATCATTTTTAACTGCTGTCTTTATTTTAAAAGTTCAACTATAATCATATAATTAGGGTGCCTTGCTTGATGGAAGGATGAAAAGCCACACTTGATTAGGGCAGGAAATAATTAACAAGACCTTTTAGGAGCTATGTTTCATAACCAGCGGCCCCCTTTGACTTGCACCCAGAGAAATGTAGGAAACCACAAATATTTGGCAGACACAAGAGGTATTTTGTTTAGAAGGCATCTGCAAAGACTGTGATGAGGTGGACATAGAGACAGCCCTTACACGGAGGTAACCCTCAAGGTACAAAGCCAACAACTCTCAGCACCAGGCAAGACAGGGATCAAATATATAAACAATCCATGTGCAACCACCTGGAAGATGACAAGATGTGACAAGACTGCTAACATATCCTTGAAGGAGAGCAGAAACTGCCAAGACCAAATTCAACAAGCTCAAAGTTTAAGGAGACAGGAGGGAGATGACAGATAGGATGGATCTTAAATTACTTGGTCCACACACGTACACACATCACACGTGTACAATAAAGAGAACTACCTTTCACTGAGCATTCATAGGCACTAACTAAACTCTTTGCATAAGTTATCTTATTTAATTCCACCATCAAATTTGTGAGATGCCCAAGTGCTGTTTTTATGCTCTTATACAAATGAATATGTTTAGGTTTAGGAGAAGGTCATTTGGCCAAGGTCACAGAGCTATTAAGAGTTAAGTTGGGTTTGGAGCCTGGGCTGGCTGGCTCTTGAGTCCACAATCACAACCTCATGCCATTGCCTCCTTACTTGGAGTTTCCAGGCAATCATCCTCTTCCTCTCCCAGCCTTCCCCCTCCACCTTTTTTCTGGTCACTTCTGCTCACTGCCAGTAAGCCTTCAGCTTCCACCACTTCATGTGCAAAACACAGTGATAAGAACATAATGTGGACTAAACAAGCATTTTCTGAATTAATTATCTGGGATAAATTGTGAATTGGGTTCCCCACCATGGAGAGTGAGGAAGTTCAACATTAAGAGAAAAGGGGAAAGCAGAGAACCAACGATTCTGAGGAGCAGAGAGGGAGACCATTTTTCACAAGGCTCTAGGGAACATTCCAAACAGACCCTCGAGGTTGCTCTTGGGCCATCGCTCACCTGTCATTTTTCAGGATTAGGAGACTGAATCCCCATTCTGTCACTACTGTTGTGTCAGCACAGTGTCAAAGCAACTGGCCCAGTAAATACGTCCTGGTGGGGGAAGTGATCACCCAGGCCCTATGGTGCTATGGAGACACTCAAATCTCACTTGTCTTACGTTGCATCCTTTTGAACTCTTGTGATATTGAGTAGGCATGACCCATGCACAACTGCTTGGTCTGTTGCTTTCTTGACCAGAAAACTGGAGCTCACAAAACCTACGTATGCCTCTAGTCATAAATTTTTTTAGTTCTGCATTTGCTGTTATTTTAAAATTTTGTACATACATGTATTTCAAGCATATACATCCTCCTTATTGCCTGCCTTTGTATTCTCTCCCTTTTATTCCTCACCTCTTGTCTAATAATGGTATTCCTTGTACTTTCACATCTTTTTTTTAAGATCCACAGATTAGGGAAAACAGGTGATACTTGTCTTTCTCAGTCTGGCTTATTTGCTTAGCATTATGATCTCTAGTTCCACATCTATCTTCCTGCAAACGATTTAATTTTGTCCTTATTTATGACTGAATAATGTTCACATTTTCTTCATTCATATACTGATGGACACTTAGGCTTGTTCCATATCTTGGTTATTGTGAATCGTGCTGCAATAAACATGAGTATGCAGCTATCCCTGTAGGTAACCGGCTTTAATTCCTTTGGGCTTATACCAAGGAGTGCTATAGCTAGATCATATGGTAGTTCTATTTTTAGTTTATTTAGGAACCTCCATACTTATTTCTTTAGTGGCTGTACTAACATTTCCACTAAGAATATAGAAGAGTTCCTTTTTCCTGCATCCTCACCAGCATTTATCGTTTTTGTTTTGTTTTGATTTTTACTCTTGATGATAGTCATCCTGACTGAGGTGAGATGGAATTTCAATATAGTTTTGATTTGCATTTCCCTAGTGACTAAAGATGTTGAACTTTTTTTCGTATGTTAGACATTTGTATTTCTTTTGAAAAGTCTCTGTTCAATTCATTTGCCCTTTCAGAAAGTGGGCCTTTTGTGCTAAATTTTTTGATTTCTTTATATATTCCAGATATTAATTTTCTACAAGAAGAGTAGCTCACAAGAATTTCCTCTCATTCTGTAGGCTGTCTTCACTCTGTTGATTATTTTCCTTGATGTTCAGAAGCTTTTTAACTTTATGTAATCCTGCTCATTGATTCTTGCTACTATTTCTTATGCTTCGGGAAGTCTTCGCTTGTTCCAATGACTTCAAGTGGTTCCCCCATGTTTTCTTCTAGCAGTTTCAAAATTTCAGATCTTATATTTAGGTTTTTGATCCATTATGAGTTGATTTGGGTCTGATGACAAAAGGCTGAGGGATAGGGATCTCATTTCATTCGTCTACTTATGGATATCCAGATTTCCCAGTACCATTTGTTAAAAAGATTGTCTTTTCTTCAATGTACATTTTTGGCCTCTTTGTTGAGAATCAGATGGCTATAGTTGTATGAGTTTTTTTCTGTGTCCTCTTTTCTATTCCAATGGTCTATGTATCTATTTTTGTGCCAATCCTATGCTATTTTTATTACTATGGCTTTGTAGTATATTTTGAAATTCAGTGTTGCTAATTGCCCTAACATTGTTCATTTTTCTCAGGCTTGCTTTGACTATTCTGGATATTTTGTGTTTCCATATGAATTATGGAATTATTTTTCTAGTTCTGTGAAGAGTGTCATTGGAATTTTGATGGGGATTACACAGGATCTGTAGATTGCTTTTGGTAATATTCCCATTTAAACAATATTAATTCTGCCAATCCATGAACATGGGAGGTCTTTTCATTTTCTAGTGTCTTTTTCAATTTCTTTATTCATTGTTCTGTAATTTTCATTGTAGAGATTTTTACCCTCTGGGTTATATTGATTCCTAGGCATTTTTAAGCTATCATAAATGGAATTGTTTTCCTGATTATTTTCTTAGATAGTTCATTGTTGGTGTACAGAAAATTTAATGATTTCTTAAGGATGATTTTGTATGCTGCCACTTTGCAGAATTTATCAAATCTAAAAGTCTTTTGCTGGAGTCTTTAAGGCCTTCTATATATAGGATTATATTATCTGCAAATAAGGATAATCTGGCTTCTTCCTTTCCTGTTTATAAACCTTTTATCTCTTTCTCTTGTCTACCGTAATTGCTCTGGCTAAACTTTCAAATACTACATTGGATAGAAGTAGTGAGTATGGACATCTTTGTCTCCTTCCTGATTTTTGATTATTTCCCCATTCAGTATGATGATCACAATTTCTTTTTCTGAAAAAGGAAAAATCCTGGCAATCTATTATCCAGAGGCCTTAAAAAAACAACACAAGGGATGGCAAACAGACTATATCTCTACCAGAGTCATGTTTTCAAAACCAGAAGTCTAGGGCCGGTGAGATGGCTCAGAGGCCTACGCGCCTGCCTGGCAAGCATGAGGGCCCAAGCTCGACTCCTGGAACCCACATACGAAAAAAGGGCCAGTGATATCGCTCAGCAGCACGGGCGCCTGCTGGCGCGCGAGGTCGTGAGGTCGACCCCCGGTACCCACAAAAAGAAAAAAAAAAACCCAGAAGTCTAGACACATGGTTGGACAAGAGATTTTTTAACTACTTTCATTGACAAGAGACACCCTAGTGGTGTGGTATAGATGGAAAAACATTAGAATTTTAATACATTGCTATGATTTATGGAAAGCATGTAATAGCGTATTTGAGATAGGGATAGTATTAGAAAATCCAGAAAACTACAGTCATTTCACAAAAATACAGTGTTATGGAAGACATTTTGTCAAATCATCCTGCAGACCTGGAGTTAGATATCTAATTCTTTCAGAAATTGTTCAAAAGGAAAGGGGAACTAGGGAGGGCAGAGGAGGAAAGGAAGGAAGGGAAAAGAAAAATATGAGAAAAGAAGAATAAAATGGAAACAAAGCTTTGTAAATAAGGAAGAGAAGAGGGCTTGAAGGGAGAGGAGTGGAATGGGGAAAAAAACGTACCAAGATGTATCATGTACAGGTACAAATTTCCTATGATGAATGTGATCAATATGTATATCTAAATTGTACCAATAAACTCAATAATAAAAAAACAAGGAGGGAAAGAGATGTTGAAGGGAGAGGAGGGGAATGGGGAAAAAAGAAGCAAGATATATCATGTACAGGAACAAAGTCTCTGTGATAAATGTTATCATTATGTATATCTAAAATGTAGGCCGGTGAGATAGCTCAGCGGCATAAGCACCTGCCTGGCAAGCGCGAGGTCCTGAGTTCGACTCCCGGTACCCACATATGAAAGAAGGGCCGGTGAGATAGCTCAGCGGCACAGGCACCTGCTGGCACGCGAGGTCCTGAGTTCGACCCCCGGTACCCACAAATAAATAAATAAATAAATAAAATAAAATGTACCAATAGAAAAAGAAATCTAATTCTTTCAGTTGTTTGTGTGTGTGCATGTGTGTGTGTACAATACTGTAGATTAAACCCAGGGCCTCACTCAGGCTAGGCAAGCACTGTAGTGCTGAGCTACGGCCTAAGCCTATAAATCTAACTCTTTAACAATAGTTCTATGACAAATCTTCAAGCCCCAAGTCTATGGACTGCTTATTAAGGCAATACTTTAGGGCCAAAACTCTAGAAATTGCCAAAAATTTCAATAATGCCCCATTTTGTGAAGCTGACTTTTCTTTGTAAAACTGATCAATGGCCAGTGATGCAAGACCAAATATCTCAGCACCAAGGACAGAGCCCAATTAACCAGCAAGTGATGTCCAAATTTGCAACTCTGCAGCAAATACATTTTTATGAGTTCAAAATGGAACTACAGAAAAGTAGTGCTAGAGGCAATTAAAGTGCTCAGTCTTTTACAAATGAAGACTTTGAGTCCTAAAACAATCAAATGACCCACTTAAGATTCCAGAGACAGGGACATAGAACTCAAACCCGTAATTCCCGGCTCTGCATTCTTTCACTGCACCACAATGATTTTTTTTTTGGGGGGGTGAATATTTGGGGATTGAACCCAGGGGCTTTACACTGAGTTACATCCCTGGTTCTTTTATTTTTTTATTTTGGGACAAGTTCTTGCTAAATCACTAAGTTGCCCAAGCTGACCTCAAATTTATGAAGCTCCTGACTCAGCCTCATAGAGTTTTGGGATTACAAGCATACGCCCAGCACCACATTGAAATTGTTCCCTTACCCCTCTGCATAAATCTTTCCTTAGTTGTCAGGGTTAAGTCAATGCTGGTGCCAAGAGTGAACGTGTTTGGGAAATGAGAGAGAGGCAGAAAATACAAAGGAAAGAGAAATCTCCATTGTTCCCCAATTGAGAAAGCTTCTTTTATTACCTTCTGGGAGTGCGACCAGTTGGAAAGAAAGTACAGGTAATGAAGCACAAATAAATGGGTTGCTTTTGCCAAGATCACAGCTTGAGAGAATGGATGGCAGAAGGGAAGCCCCAGACAGGCAAACTCAGATCTGAGAAACAATGTGTAGAGACCATTTCCCAACCCCAAACGTCAGCCAGTTTGCAGCACATATTGAGACCTGAAAAGATTGTATGCAACACCAGGTTCTTAGTGTTAAGCATAAGCATGGTTTCTACCTTCAAAGGTGCACTAGCCAGCATGCCTGAGTCACTAGCCACTCCACAGTTAGAACAAATCTGTGACTCTCCTATATGTGAATACTTGCCCAAATAGAGGAGTGTGAGGCTGTGAATTAAGGACAACTTACATAAATACTTGAGCCTGAGTATCCACATCTGTTAAGAAGTTTGGAGTAGATGGTCTGGAAGGACCTTCCTGAAACAACATCCCAAGATAGTCTTTCTGAATAACATAGAGGGGCTGCAGAGGGACGTTTTAGTGGTAGGTCTTTGAGTCTATAGGCTAAGCGTAGTGTCCCTACCCATAACTTGTCCTGCTAAGCAGAAATAGGCACTCACCTGGCCTCACCTGAAACTTATGTATGCCTGGATAATAACACTAACTGTGGAAATGCAAAGACAGTGAATATTAACGCAGAGGCTACATGAGGCCAGCTGGCTACACAGCCAAGGGCAGCTTTTATTCAGATAAGCTGGCCACCAGCAAGGCTCTGGGCCTTGATCTTGCAGACTGATAAGTTCTATCAGTTTTCCTAATCCATTTTGGTCAGATTTGGGGATACTGATGCACACTAACTAATCTTTTGTGAATAGCAATGAGTAAGACCAGACTGTCAATTAAATCACAGAGAGAAATATAACTGTCAAATGATCAGAAACTTACTCAATTTGACCACAGTCTCTCTGTGGGAGCTAAATGATAGAAACATTGACGAATCAGCCAAGATAAATTAATTAAAATATTTGATTGCTTAATGACATCAGACTCGTGAAACCATTTCCATAAATGAGATTTACCTGTCAGCAGAGCACCTCCTCCTGACACTTGCTAGATGAGCTCTACCTAGACAGTGATTAGACGGGCTCAGTTGCTCTCACCTGACCAGTTCTTCCTTCCTCTGCTACAATTTCTAATGAATTTCTCTTCTGACTGACACATTTTATCTGTGTGTGTGCATGCACATGTGCATGCCTGTCCTCTCTTCATTTACCACAGGTCTTTTTTATCTTGTTGTTATTCCCTTTTATACTTGTGTCTCTACTCTAGTGCATTATGTAATGGTCAAGTAGTTTGACTATTATCTTCTTGCCTAGTTTAGGAATTAAAGGATGGACACTATGTTAATTATATGTTGTAACATCACAGATAACCCTCAAACACAATGTCTTTACATCACTATCATTTATGATTTCTTGTGCACCCATGGATCAGCTGGTGTTGGCCAGGACTGCTCCTCCTATACATAAGGGTCTGATGGGAGTCATCATCTGATCTAAACTAAAGAAGGCTGGGAAAGGGGGTCTTGGTAACTTCATGCCTAGCCAAACATTATGTTATTAAGGAAGAAGGGGGAACCAATATCCAGGGATAACAATTTTTTCCTGTAGCAGATGGTGAGGCATTGAAGAATTTTGAGGATGAGAGTGATGGATCTGATTTGCGTACTGGACGATCACAAGGGCTGCTATGTGGAGAAGACTGAAAGCGGTAAACCTCTGGTCTCAGCAAAGGCCCTAAATTAAGTCTTTCCTATAAGGCAGAATGATAGAGCTGTCTGTGCTCTCCTCCACTCCCCTCCCTCACACTTCAGTTTGAGTAGGGAATAGGTCATTGTCCCCACCCTGATAAGGTAGGGCACTGTTATTGCTGGGTCACAAAAGGTAAGAAGAATTATCCAAGTAGATTTAGATTGTTCAGCCTGTTTCCAAAGACCTTGCAGGGTCCCCCAGAACATACAATTGGGTTGCAATCTTCAACCAGTGTCCACCAGGAGCCACATGTGGCATGGGAAATAGCAGGTTGGGGGTTCACTCCAAGGGTCAGTATAGTTAGTATCACTTGCTCACAGAATGGGGGAGCAGTTCTTCTCTCACCCATATCCCAGACAAGTCAGATTTATTTAGAATAAGAATGTTAACACATGACCTGACTTACTGAGAGCATCAGAGTTGTTTTCTTTGTACTCTTCTGTTTGTCACCATTTTTCTACTGTGAATGTACATTTGCTTTTAGATAGGAGAAAAATAAAACAAAAAACAAACAACCCAGAATGCTGCTGTGCTGTAACTCTGATAGAAAGGTAAGGCCCCTGGCCAGAGAGAATCTTACTAACTCTTGTCAATCAGCCAAGAGGGTGCTTCTGGATTAGCAGAGAAAACCCTCTCCCCCGACCAGACCTCCCCAACTAGAGCAAACAGTATTTGCTATTGGCTTGTGGATGCTTCCTTCATCCTATTGGTCAACTCTGGGCCCTGCCCTGCTCCGCCCCACACTCCATGATTCTGTTAATTTCATCAAACATCTTTCAGGTACCTCCTATATGCCAGGAGCCAAGGATACAAAGATGACTAAGCCTTGGCTAGCAGCCTAGAGGAGCTCACACGGAAAGACCTATTAGGACTGGTCTGCTCTGGCAGTAGAAATTTGGTTCATGCTGAATTTCCATGCTCTTTTGGCAGATGGAAATGGAAGGGTCTGGGCCAGAAGGGAACACCTGCAGAGCTGAGAAGGGAGCTCAGACTTTGTGTTGCCACCCCCACCTCCTGGGAGAAGCCAAACTGGAGATAAACAGAGCCCTGACCCTGCCTGAGGACAGACCCAAAATGTGCCTGCATTATTGCACTCTCCTCTTTCCACCTGAATACTCCAGGGGCCTGGCCTGAAACCTTGATCACTGCTTCATTGTTAGAAGAGGAATCTGCAAATGAAGGGAGCCAGGAGCTGCCCAAAAAGGATGCTGTGCTGTGTGAGCAGTTTTCCTTAGCAGACCCCCTTTGGCATGCTGATGAAATGCACACCATTATCACCTCTCCACTTGCTCCAGCTTACTCAGAGCTGGGTCTTCCTCTCACCACCCTGTCACTCTTGAAATGTTGCCATTTGGTCAGTGGGTTTCTTTGTGAGGATTAGAGGGAGGTCTGGGCCTGCTGAGTGGACCAAGGCTCCCATCTGCCTTCACCAGACTAGAAACTGAGCCTCTCAGAACCTGATCCAAGATGATTTTTTTCCAACCCAGTTGATCAAAGTCAGTATCACCTGAAACCCAAGACCAATGAATGTCCATAAGGACTCCCAGGTGGCCCTCTAGGCCAAGGCAATGCTCCCTCAACAGGCAGGAGGCGCCATTATGCTGGGGCAAGGAGCCTGGCCCTTGCAGAGTGAGATCGAGACACCACTTTGGAAAGTCTCAGGACATCAATATTTCATGCCGCTGGAGCAGTCTTTGTTTTTATGCAAATTTCTAGGGCTGCCAGATGGGCAAAGGCTGGCAGTATCATCCATCACCAGGCTGTTCCCTCCTCAGCAGCCTTGCTGGCTGCCAGAGCCCCGCAGGATGGCCTCAGATGTGGCCTGTCCTTTCGCTCAGGTTGCACAGTGGATGTAGCCCCATCCTGAACACTGTGAGGACCACAGAGGAAGCCAGAGGTCAGACCTTTGCTCTGGGGGACTTGCAGACAGACAGATCTTATGATGAGATGGGAAGCAGCTGGCCACTTCAGCACCATGCCATATAGCTTTTATTTTAACCCTCAAAGAAACTATGGGGAAATCAGAGCAGAGGTAATATCCCCAGTTTGCAGATGGAAAACTGAGGCTCAGAAAGGCTAATAGAATTGTTCAGGGTCATCTGGCAAGTTAGGTAGCAGAGCTCATCCTGGGTTCCCTCCTGCACTCCTAGGTCTTGTCTCTAATCTGCTATAAGCTGTGAGCCCTTCCCAGTAAGGATCTGCTGGACAGGAGGAGACAATGAGACAAAGGAAGCTGGGACCAAGAGGCTCTGCTCCTCCCATCCCAGCCTCCCATAACCTACATGGTCCCCAGAGTCTGTAGCCTCCTCTCCCTGCAGGTGCCCCCTGATCCTACTAGCAACCTCATTCTGGCCACACTGGCCCTTCCCTCAGAGCTAAGCCAGTGGCCAGTTCCTCCAGCAAAGGGCTCTGCCTAGCTCTTGACAGTTATTACTACCTCAAAATCAGATATGAGTGATACCCCTACTGATACCAGAGATGCAGCCAGAGATGCCCTAATGTGAACACCCTATGCTGACGCTGTATGCCAGCATCCCCATGGAATCTGTGGGCTCTGCCCTGTAGGCAAACATAGCACCCTGTGCCCATTAACTTCCTCTACCACTAACTTCCTCCACCACTAAGTTCTGAGCTAAAGTTGCACACTATTCAGGTTTCTCTGCATGACATCCTTCCTAAAACTACTCCAAGCCTATCCCATGCTTTCTCCACCCAGCCCACTCCAGTCTCCAGCTTCTGCCCCTATTTCCCTGACCGTGGAGCGATAAGACCCCACTGACAACACTCATCTTGCCTGGGCTATCCTACACTGCAGGTTTCCAGGTTTGGTGACAGGAGTAACGCACAATAAAGCACTCTCCAAGGACAGAGCCCAAATCCCAGGGTCAGAGCTGGTAAGGATTGATCAACTCCCCTGTAATGTCACTGAACTGGAGAAAACTAAGCCAAAGGCTGGCTGCCACAGATAAATTCTGCCAGGTGGCAACTGGAAGACTCACCATAACACACTGGGTGAACCTCGACAAGTCACAGTCCTCTCTGCCTGTATAAGTCTGGAGTCAGAATCAATAACATCTAAGCCACCTCCTGTAGCTGCATCTCTGACGAATAATCACTCCTTTTTACCTCTTCCCTAGCACAGGGCCAGAGTGGGATGCAATAAATGCCTACAGTGAAGATTATGGTACTCCAGTGATCATTGCACATGCCTAGAAATGTTGCACAGAGGCTGCACAACCACCTGACAGTTTCGCCATAGAGGGGCCGACGCGCTGAGAAGGCTGGAGTAGGCAGTGCTCACTCCTTCCAACTCTGCCACTCCCAGTCTGAGGCCCTGTGCCTCATACATGAAGCAGGAGCAGAGTTTCACAGGCCAAATGCTGTAACAGCATTGTTTCTTTTCATCCTTGCATTGCAAAATGCCAGCAAGATAGTCAGCAAACTCTCTTTCGGTATCGAGGAATTGAGGTTCAAAAAGGTTCAGAAATGCGCCAAGGCCACACCACTGGAATTTGAACCCTGGTCTGTCTGAGTCCCGAGCTCTCCATTCTGTGATGCTGCACTGGAAGTCTCTGATGTCGTGCAGGTGGCACACTCCTGATCTTGGAGTTTGCTGGATAAAACAGGTTTGCATGTGCATCCATGCTTTCTTTTGCATATGCCCGCAATATCCTTCTCCGTATCTCTTCTTCCATTCTATGAACAAACCTCTTGTCTGCTTCAAGAGATCCCATTTATCCTACAGGACTCGGCTCCAGCTCTTCCTGAGAGATGAGATCATCCCCTCCCAACATAAGTGCTCCTTCCTCCGTCCTGACCTAAGCACTGCCTCCTCTGTGATCCCATAATAAACGTATCCATTATTTTCCCATTTATCTCCCAGCTGTATTCATTGAAAGCCCCCCAGGAAGCAGGCTTAGAGCAAGGTGACACACATATAATGTTTGTTCAGTCCTCCTAGCATCTTGAGGTGGTTCTTGATATTTCTAACACTCGTGGATCTATGTCATTTTTGCTTTATGTTCCCCTACTCCCACTACATCTGTCTCCAATACTGAGTACAATGCCAAGGCATATATTAGGTGCTAGCAGGCCTATGCATGTATGAAGACAACATGCCTGCACCACTAATGTCCTCAGCTGCTAGGAAATGGAGTCAGTCTGCACTGGCCTGAGACTGTAGAAATGAAAATGTGACTCTAAGTGCTTAGACCTGGTGGTAGTTTGTTTCCTAACCTTGCAGAAAACAGCTTCTTGTTCATTTCTAGGCTAGGACTCACTCTCCCCTGCCTTCAGATTGCCTCTCTCTCCCTGCCGAGTCTAATTCTGTTACACACTGTTGGGACATTATAGCCTCCCTGAGGGGAGCACAGCCCTGCTCATCCTTTTGTCCCAGAAACTAGAGGACAAGAGTTTAGGTCACAAGGGCAAGCCTATGCTGAAGCCTGAGAGGCCCCAGGATCTGATAGGGGAGTTCGTTTTTCATGGCTTGATGTCCAGTTGGACAGATGGAGGCCCTGGGCCTCTGGCCCTGCTCCCAGGTTGGGGGTTGTAAAAGATCCAGAGGTCACAGTGGAGAGCAAGGAGATCAGGTTCTTGGGCAAGGACCAAATTGGAGTGTGTCACTCCATCTGCATGCTGGAGAGAGGAGAACACAAGATGCAACCAGGTCCAGGAACCTGGTTCCTGGACCAGAGCAACCAGGAAGGTCAGATTTTGAATGGGCAGCACTGGAAACCATGATGATTGTAGCCACTGAGTAGACTGTATTCTGTGGAGCTAGAGAAGATCCTAGGAGTAGGGAATCAAGGAGCCAAGCAGGCACAGCTCAGGGCTTCACCCATAATTCATGCAGGATACCTTCTCTTTCATCGGTTTTTTAGACTGGACTTTCATGGAAATTTTTCTTTGAATAAAAAGTTGGAGGAGGAGGAAGAAAAGGAAGAAGAAGAAGGAGAAGGACAAGAAGAAGGATGACTCACCCTGCCTTGGATTGTAAATGCACTGGGTCTCAGACCTGGCCTCCTTCTTCCTCCCTAGATACCCAACCTCAGGCTCAGCCAGGTGAGGAAGTTACAACAGGGCCCCCAGTTGGTGAACAGATCACACCACAACTCTGAAGCATGTGATGGCCCGTGTAGATACTACCTAACTTAGACGTAATCCCTCCTGAGCTCCCACGCTCCAGGAATAAGATAATTGTCCTTCTGGCCTTCACAGGACTCAGAGTCTCCTCTCCACTGAAAGCCTTCACTTCTGCATCCTTTTCTCATCCTAAATTACTTTTTCTTTAGCTCAAATGCCACTTCCAGTGGAGCCCTTGCTGCCTTCCTCGGGCAGTTGGTCTTCCACATGCCCCACAGCCACCTGCTGCCCTGCACATGGTGCACACCTCTACCACACAGTTTGAGTCTACAAGCTGAGATACACATTTCTTCTCAGGAGCACAAACACCTGGAGCAGGCAAACTTCCTCAGGGATTCAATATCCCCATCTGTAAAACAGATAATAGAACACACTTCTGTTCCTATGGGCATCAAATGCAGGAACATAGGCAAAACCCTTGGCCCTGTACCACCTGGCATAAGTGCTCAAAAAAATGATTACCACTGTGAATAATGTCATTCAGTGAGTTTTTGTGATAAATTCCAGGATCAGTTTCCTTCACGCTTTCCTCATCATGATTTTTGCATATGTAATTCAGACACATTTGTTTTCTTCTCAATTGAGTCTTCTGACAAAAATGGCCAGTTCCTGAGCCAATGAGAGTACAAAAAGAAGTAACATCAGGACTCTTCCTGATTAAATTAGAAAGGTAGGACTTTCATCTTTAGAAAAGAAATTAGAAAGGTGAAGCTTTCATCTTTAAAAAGCCTGCTTCTCCTCCAGTCTTTATGGTATTGTATTATTCAGCTCTAACCTCTATTGATGTTTGACTTCTTTGCTGGCCTGGAAAGCTGCCCAGTCAGGGAAAGCGGTGTCCCTACAACATGCCTGCATCATAGTGCTTATCTCCTAGAGAAACACTTGTCACTGATTTCTCATTAGGCTGCCCCTATGAACCAAGAGCATCTAACCCTAACCCTGTGTTCCCTGTAACTCAAGCAACTAGCACAGTTTCTATATTCAATAACCAGTGTGATGTTAATAGTGCTCATCAACTTAACTGGATTGAGGGATGTCTAGAAAATGGGTAAAGCATACTTCTATGTGTGTCTGTGAGGGTGTTTCTAGAGATAATTGGCATGTGGGTCAGTTAACTGAGAAGGAAAGATAATCCCTGAATGTGAGTGGCACTGCCCAATAGGCTGGGGGCCCATATAGGACAAAAAGCAGAAGGGGAAATAGGTTTCTCTTATTCTGAAGCTTCCAACTTCTTGGACTGAGCAGCTATTGGTTTTTCCAGTTCTTCAGCCTATAGATGACCACTACTGGACTATTCAACTTAAGATAATATAAGCCAATCTAATAAATTCCCTCTTATAACTATATATACATTCTATTGGTTCTATTCCTCTAGAGAACACTAACACAACCAGTTGTTAAATAAATAAAGACTTTAATCAATTAATAAGTCAGCAGAGCTACTGAACCCTATAGACCTCCACCTTTCATTCCTTGCAGACTACGATTCAAGCCACTCCTCAGATCCCTCAGAATAGAGGCAGCTAAGCCCAAGCCAGGTTGAGTTCAGACTTCTAGATGAAAGAAGGTACAGCAGTGCCCCAGGAAAGATGGTCTTAGACTTAGACTCAGAGCTGGGAGAAGAAAAGGACCAATTCACACCAAATGGAATTCTATATGAAGTATGGCAGGAGACCTGGGTTAGAGGGGCAAGCAGAGTTTGCTGTCTGTATTTGTCCAAATCCCATTGTTGACACTACAGTGCCTACCAATAACTTGGCTACCCTAGCACCTGAGGCCAGGTGTTCTTGTCTCTCCCAGGCCCAAGTAAGCTCCTTAGGGCCCAGCAAACTAGACAAGGTCTAGTTCTCTGGCCACAGCTATGCCTCAGGATAGAATCCTGGAAGTCAAAGTTGATGACTCACTGGCAGAGCCTTGGTAGTTAGATTGTAAAGGACCATATCTTACTGGCTCAAAGGAAAACAGTTTTTACCTGTGCTCCTTCCTTGGGTTACCCATGTATGTCCACAAACTTTCTCCTCAGGAAAATAAAATTACCCTTCCCAAAATACAAAGAATATTTTGGGAAGGTTCTGAAAGATTTTTCAAGTCTGGAATTGCTTACAGACACTGGGAATTCAGCTCAAACTGGAAAAGCCAATCCACTTCTACAAATTTACTCAAAGAAAATCAAAGCCTAAGTCTATACACAGAGTAGGACGTGCATGCTCATAACAGCTTTATTTATTCTAGCTAAAACCCAGAAACAACCTAAATGTCCTTCAACAGATGAGGGAATAAAGAATTGGTGTGATATCCATACTGATGAATAAAAAGGAATAAAATATTGATACACAACAACAATTCTGCTGAATGAAAACACACACACACACAGTGGTTCCATTTATTCAAAACTCTAGAAAAGAACAAATAACTTCTAATGACAGAAAGCAGATTCATAGTTAATTGGGGAGGGACTGGGATAGGGAGAACAGGGAAGCATTACAAAGGGACTCATGAAAGCTTTTGGGAATAACGGAATGTTCACTAGCTTGATTGCTGTAACGGCTTCATAGGTATGCACTTACGTTGAAACTAATCAAATTTTACACTTTTAATATGTGCAGTTTATTGTAGCTATCTAAATGAACATACTTTTAAAAATCATTAGGAGGTGGCAGTTGCAAAGTTATGTCTAGGGTATAATCTCAGTCATGCCAATGGATTCCATTCTGTATCCCAGCACCTTGTACAGTGCTAGGCACATGGAGGCACAACAAACATCACTTAAAACAAATAAATGGACTTGGCTTTTCCAACTGATTTAGCCTAACAGAAGCCACTCTACCTGGTTAAGTCACATCTACCAAGATGTATGAAGAGCACTGACAGCCTTAGGATGGTGAATCTTACCATGAACTCTCTTGCAAAACTGTGAGCAAAGTATACCTCATCCATTCCCCCTTCCTCCCTCCATCCCCTGCTTCTAGCCTACTTAGATGTTTTACTCCACAGAGAACCCTAATATTGGTTCCAAAGAGAAAAGTGACTGAAACAGAGCTGGAGCTGTTCCCCACACATACCCAGCATGTCTACACCCTGCTAGGTGGAGCCTCCCTAGGGCAGGGAGGACAGGTGCATCTCCCAGGCACAGCTTCCTGCCTCTGGACAGCAAGATGAATTGCAGGCATTCTGGGTGCTCTACTCACTAGGAGGCTAGTCTCTTGTCCACTCTCACAAGAAAAGGCCAACCAGGTAACCCAGAGGAAGTAATAACAAGTGGGATTCACAAGAGGAAAACGGAAGGAGTAGGGTAGCATTTCTCACAAGGAACAGACAGGCATTCTATATTGATAAACTCATTAGCTATTGATGAGAAGAACTTTTGTGCTCCCCATTCCTCCCTCCCACCCCTTGGAACAGAGTTGTGATGGGCCCTGGACAATCATGAGAGGCTCCAATCTGAACTCAGATCAGAATTCAGACCTTGACTCAAGGAATTGGTAAAGCAGTCACCAGGCTTTCTGGGGTGCCAACCAACCTCTCCAAAATAGAAACCCACAAGAAAAGGAGCACAGCACCAGGCTTTCCCATACACAGGAAAATAAGCCAGCCTCCCGTGAGGAACAGCAGAAGAGTTATCATTCCAATACAGCCCAAAATACCCACTAGCACAACCCCTTTGGAGTAAAGGCACTGTGCAACCACAGGCCCCTGAGAGCAAAATCCCATAGGATTGCCATAGGATTAGTTGATAGTCTTTCAGCAGCCTTAGGACACTGGGACCGGACTGGACAGTTTTATGAAGGAAGTTTTATGAAGGACAGTTTTAAGGGGAAGGGATGAGGACTGAAAATAGGGTCCCAAAGGAAGGGACTAGGGCCACCCAGTGTGGAGCGGGAACCACCCAAAATGCAGGGAGGCCTTAAAGGCAAAACCTGTGGACCCCATACACAACATCATCTAATTTTTAATAGTAACATGCATTCCTAAATCACTTCAACACTTTGTAATTTACAAAGCACTTGAAATCCATTATCTAATCATGATTTATTGCTCAAAGCCTAGAGGACAATGACTGAGAGTTTTCACAATGCCAGGAATTGGTTTTAGTGTTATACATGGATTAATTAAGTTAAACTTCCCAACAACGCTGGAATGACTCACTATTATTCTCATCACTATTTTATAGATGAGAAAATGGAAGCTCAAAGAGGTTAGGTAGTTTACCCAAGGTCATACAGCTCATAGCCAAGCCTGGATTTGAACCCAAACAACTGTCTCGAGACACTGTATGCTAAACCACTGTGCTTTGTTGCCTCAGAGAGCTGGAGGGACACGCTCCAGCTGTTACCCAGACTCCCTCCGTTGGTAAGAGCAGAGACTCAGTACGAAATCTGAAGGGCAGTGACCAAATGGAGGGAGAAACAGGGAATAAATGAGGTATACTCTGCTCATGGCTCTACTTAGGCAGTTACTATTGATCAGATTTACCATCGTAAAACTGTCAGTGCAGTTGGCCTGACAGCACACCCTGGAAGGGAGTGAGGAGCAAAAGGATCATTTCTCCGTGTAGAGGGATTCTTTCCCAACACAAGCTCTCCTCCAGGTCAGGACCCGCCAAGGGGGACTGAATGGGGTCTGGTTGAAGTCAAAGAAAAGTCTGTACAACAGTTCAGTCAGGCCAAAATTCTGTCTTTCAGGTTGAAAGGGACCAAACCAAGTCCCCTTGGCCTGAACCTCCCCACAGGCAAAACACCCATTGTGATAAACTGATACCAAGATCAGTCACTGAGAAGCCCAGGAAAACCAGACCTGACCTGATCAACATCTGTGACAAAGTCTTCTATAAGCTGGGGTGAATGACAGAGAAACACAGGCCAGCACCACCACCTTCTGTTGCCTGCATATTATTATAGCCGCAGGAAATATCCTGAGTCAGCAGCTAACTCAACCTCTGAGTCAGGGCTGGCCATGCACCTTCAGTCATGGAGTTGGAGCCTGTTCTTTCCTGAGCTTACCCTGCCAACCTACACCCGCCCACCCAACATGGCTGGATCCCTCTCTCAAGCTTCCTCGGAGACACAGAC
The DNA here is from genome assembly GCA_028451465.1 of Erethizon dorsatum. NCBI lineage: Eukaryota > Metazoa > Chordata > Mammalia > Rodentia > Erethizontidae > Erethizon > Erethizon dorsatum. The sequence continues at coordinate 85,126,432 of CM051829.1, forward strand.
AACCAGGGCGATCCTGTTACACAGAGGGATAGGATTTCTGAATCCTAGGCACCCACTGGGCAGGCTCCTTTCTGCCAGTCCTCCAGCCCACCCTGAAACCAGCACATCCTCTCTGCCATGGAGAGCTGACCCAGCCAGAACACCCAAGGATCCACAGCTGTAGAAGACACATCTTCCCCTCCATCACTCCTGCTGGTGAGTGCACGGTCATTTTGTTTTCCTTTGACCCACCCTTCAGTCTCTGCAGCTGGATCTCAACTGCCATATCAGAGGCCGTGTCATCCTTCTCCTAGAGTTCCTGAAGGATTCTGGGGAAATTCAATTGCATGTGGGACAACAAGCAGAGTGGGTTGTCTGGCTCACTTCCCAGCATGCTTTTAGGAAGAATATTATTCTATGGCCCACATTCCTAGCTATTTAGTTCTGGGCCTTCCAGGAATAGCAGTTTCACTCTTCCCCTTGACTTTCCACCAGAAGAGACCACAGCTGCCCCCACATTCCCATCCACTGTGCACATTTCTATTCTAGAAATTCTGGAGCCTTCTTGAGGTTTAAGGAGTCCCCAGAACCCTCTCATCAGCCCCACCACTCAAAACCCACAATAGAAAAACAATCCACAGTAGAAAAACCAGCAGAAGAACTTCGGCCAGAAGTGTAGATAATAGCCTCTGTGGTGTTCTGTTGGACGCATGCAGCCTACACCAGCCACCCCACCCCCCAGGCAGATGTCTGCAATTCCACTATAGGTGCTTTGTTCCATAGCCCACGCCAATCAATGAATTATTCAACAAATGTTTTCAAAGGTTCTTCAGTGTGCAAGACAACATATTGTACTAGGGCCTGGGGTGATTACAAGGCTATAAATCTTTCCCCACAAAACTCTCTATAAACATTGTTAGGGCTGGGGTTGTGGTTCAGTGGTAGAGCTCTTGCCTTGTATGCACAAGGTCCTGGGTTCAATCCCCAGCACCACCAAAAACAAAAAAAGGACATAGTTATTATCCCTACTTTACACATGAGGGGATTGAAACAAAAAAAAAGAGGTCAAGTGGCTAGCCCAAGATCATATAGCTTATGAAATCCTGAACATAGCTATGGAGTGGTTCTTTAGAGAGGTGACCCCAAGAAAATAACTCAGGATTATAGATACTTCCAAAAAGGAAAAGTTGGCATTTGGCTTCTTGTAACTCAGTGTCAATACTTAGCCACAGGACTTGCCTGAGCCTGGGCCACCTGTGCAGAAGAGGGGAAGAGGTGGGAGAGAAGGTGTGGCCAGTGACTACTGCCAGCTGGAACACAGCCCAAGGGCATCCCTCCCCTCTCTCCATCCCCTGGGGGATAGCACATCACCACAGACCTGGAACTGGCTGCAGAGAGTAAATGAAGTTGTGGTCCCGCCACATGATGGACCAAGGCACACATGGTATATGTGCCAGGCTGGCTGTAGAAGCATTGGCTAGAGGCCTCCAGCAGTGGGAACTGGACCCAGCCTGGCTGAGAGAAAGAACAGCCTGGTAGCCACATAAAAGGGACAGGAAGGACTGGAGAGGCTATAACAGCAATCCAGGCAAGAAGCAGTGTCTGAACAGACTGGTGGTGGGAGAGAGGGAGTGAGAGGGGACCACATGGAAGCAGCTCTCACGGGCTTTGGGAATTGAATGGGTATGAGGGTCAGGGTGAAGGAAACTGTTACCTGTGCAGAGAACCAGACTAGGGCATACCCCAGCAAAAGGAAATAGCAGGGTGAGTTCGCACAATTAGAGAGGACAGGGAAAGGCCCAGATATGCTCTCAAAATCAGGCCAAGGCAAGGTAGCTACTTTCAGAGCAGCCAGGCTCAGACTTCAACACACTGGAACCAAATGCACATAGTCCTTGCCATGTGTCGGGATCTGCTTCTGGGAGTTTTATATTCAGACCTTTAATTGTCTTATCATCCTTATCTGTAGTTAGTCTCCCCATTTTACAGACAAAGAAACACAGAGAAGAAGTGACTAGTGCAGGGGTCACAGAGCTGAGATTGTGAACTTAGACCTGCTGGATCCATGATGAAATCACCATGCTAAATAAGCTGCCTCCTAGGAGGATAAATGGAGGTGCAGGGAGGGGATGAGGTAAGCTTAGGTAAATTTATGAATGATGAATTGCAAGATGTCATTGAGGAGCCCAGGGAAGATTAGATGCATATCACTAGTCTTGATTGAGGCATCTACATTGACTGAGTTCTAGGCTTAGGATCAGACAAGGGAAAGTCAGGCCCTGGCCCTGCCATTTAACTACCTTCAACACTGGACCTTGCTGTCTCCACTTCTGTAAAAAGGAGACAATAATAGCAGTCTGTCTATCTCAGGTCTGTTGTGAGGGTCAAACGAAAACATGAATATGGACAAATTTAGAAGGCATGGGGTTGTACAAAGGTGAGTGGAATACAGAATTTACAGGATGGGAGAGCCACAGGCCTCTTGTACTTTAGTTCCTAAATGCTCTTCCCCAGGTGGCAGATAACTCACATGGGCTTCAGACCCTTCAACACACTTGCATTAAGAACCTATCAGACAAGGTGCCAGAAGTGCATAGACCATGCCGGTGTTTCTAAGCTTATTTTAATGATGAAGGAGCTAAAACTTAGGAAGCTAAAGTGGCTCCCCTAATAGCTGTACAGCTAGTGAGAGACAGAGGCAAAACTTGAACTCATGTCATCTGATTCCACATACCATGTGCGTTCCAGCTAGTAAACTAGCTTCACAAAAATTGGTGGCTGAGGGCAAGGTTGGCAGCAGTAGAGGACTAAATAGAAATGTCTCTTATTTTACAATTTTATTTAAAACACTCTTTTTTTCTATCCCTGGGACTAACTAAAAACAACCCCACATTTGGGGAGAGTAGGCAGGAGAAGTTAAATAGAAACAAAAGGCCCAGCACATGTCACTCACCTGCCCTTCCACATCCCATACTCAGCAGCTGAGTAGAATTGACCAGTGGGAAGCTCTGCGGGGCTCCGTCCAGGCCCCCTGGAGAGCAGAGGGAGGCTGGAGAAAGACCTACTTGAGGACGAGGCATGCAATTGTGTGGAGGGTGTTGGGCCCACCTCAGCTCTCTGCACTGTCCCTCCTGGCTCCACACCTCCCCAAAGTGCCTGCTTGGGAGCAGCAGACACCCAGAACTGAGCAGAGAGCCAGCCCAAAGGATATTTCATTGAAAGACTTGAGCAGAAGCTGCCTCACTTAAAATGCAGGCACTGGTGGAACCAGCCCCCCAACCACCACAGTCATAGATGGAACTTGCGGGAAGGTACTCAGGGTCCCAAGTCCATGATTTCTTGACCATCTCTCCTAGTACCTAGCAAATTCACCTATTACATCACAGGCAGATGCACCCTTCTGTCCAAGGCAAACAGGAAGGCAATACAAGGCCTTCCAGGAAAAAGGATTGAGGAGGCATTTTCTCCAGCTGACTTCCAGAGCAAAAATATTTTCCCCAAGATCAGGAGGGGGCTGTTTTGGTCACATTGGTAGCAGTCAAATTGTAAGCCCTTGTATTCTGGCTGGAATGTGTTATCCTGTGATCATGCTTTTCAGCATCACTGCTACTGCTCAGGTTTTAAATGAAAGAGCTCTTGCCTCCATCATTCTGTCCCTTTAGGAAGATAGCTTTGTCCTTGAGTAGTCCCCACATGAAGAGAGACAGACTGCCCACGCTGTGCCCATCGTCACTCAGACAAGGAAAAGAGCCATGTGACCAAACATATGAGCCCCCTCCCAGCTCTCCTTGTCTACTTCGATTGCTCCAAGCAACAGAACATTCTCCTGTTCCAAGAGGCAAAGAGATGAGATGGGAAAAGGGGTGGCAGGTCACACCCGGAACAGAAACGTCTGTGCAGTGTGGGTGGTTTGTGTACTGCAAGATTGTGCATGGGAGTTTGGTCCTATGTGCCTGCATATTTGCACCTGACTATGTGTCTATGTGTTCCGGTGTCTTAGTAATATTATGTGCAATATGTATGTGTCTGTGACTATTTGTATGAGAAGGCACACGTGTGTCTACATGTGGCTGTTTGTGTGTGTGTGTGTGTGTACATGCGCCCTAGGCACAGCCCAGGACAGAATGAACAATTCTGCATGAAAATCACATGTGGCAATGGGTCTGCCATTGTGAGGCAGAGGAGGAAGGTAAGATTGCTGGGTTTGAAACTAGTACACTTGGGCTTGAAGCACAGCTTTATAATTTAGGCCAAAGGACCTTGGACTTGTCATATAACACTCTGGACCTCAGAAACCTCTGTTAAACAGAGACAGCAACCCCTACCTACACTAGGGGACCTCGTGAGGCTCAACCCCATGTGGAAATGTGTGATCAGCATGAGTAACAGTACATGGAGTGATTGCCTCACCCCCTCAAAACAGCCTCACCACAGCGGAGGCGCTGAGAACACAGGCCACAGAAGTCAACTTTACCCTCTGGGACCTCAGGGACATCTGCCCCTGTAATCTTCCCCTCATTGATCATCATACACACCCTTAGCAGGGTCTGTGTGAGAAGGAATGACCTCTGAAAGGGTCCCACTGATGCACCAGTAAGATGTGATACACATTTTACTAGTAACAGGGGAGGGAAATAAGAAATGGCCATCTCCACCCAATGCCTGACCCAATACTCAACTAATACCAGGTATGGGCATTCACTGAGCACCTGTCTCATGCTATGGGCTTCCACAGGGCAACACTTCCTTACCACACACTTGCAAGGCAGGTACTAGTAAGGCCACTTTAAAGATGAGGAAATTTAAGGGAGAAAAACTAGCTTGTTTTCCATCACATAGGCAGTAAGTTGCTAAACCATGTTTGAGAGCCAAGCCTTGACATCTGTCCCCAGAGGCCACGCACTTAGTCTGGATATGGAACCTGCCTCAGGCTGTTTGAGGGGGCCTCTCCCTGTGGTAGGGATAAGGCTGGATGCTGGGTGACCCCCACCCCACCCCTAGCCTGCTACCAGCCTTCTCTCTCCCATTGGACTCAGGTCTGTATCATGATGCTGCTCTCAACCAAGCCCTGATGTCTCCACAGCTGCCATCCTACTTTCTGCCTTTTGCTTAAAAAGTTGGGAGATCTGGGCATCTGTGGTTATCTTTCACAAGGAGCTAGAGGTCTCAGGTGAGTGGCAGAATCAGCAAGGCATGCCTAAGTTTCCTTCTTACTGTTTTCCAGTTGGGAAAACTTGGGCTTTTAAAGAAATGGGGAACATAATCCTGCCCACTGGTAAGATAGAAAGGAACAAAATCTCCTCAAGAGAGGCTGGGCCTGTAGATCGGCAAGAGCCAAAGAGATAGAGCTTGCTGAAGAGGAGGCAGAGAGCAGGAAGGGGTGGGTCTGAGAGCTACTCTGAAGGAGAATCAGCAAGACCTGGAGTCTAGCTGGCCCTAAAGGGGTGAAGGAGAGGGAACATAAAAGATGGAAGGAAAGGGTACAGGTATATAGTGTCCAGGGATTGCTTCCAGCGGGACAGCAGCGCCCTCTTCTGTCAGCTGCACCGCAAGCAGCGTGGAGATCCACCTTCCACCCCCGCTTTCCTGCAATCATGCACTCCAAAATGCCAGTGGGTCTTACTCATGCCAGGCTCACTTGAGATGTCGTTGTTTCCCCAAAAGCTGCCAGTCTGCCACATCTGAGCTTGCTGGTGATGCAGCCTGCACTTCCCTTTCCTGGAGCCTTGGAGCCCTGAGGCACAGTACACACTTGCCTTTGTGGGATGACTGCTTTCGATCATTCTCTGACTAGGGACAGCTGCTGCCTCACCTGAATGTGGAGGAGGTGTTGGGGTTGCTAGGAAACCAAAAGCAACCTGTGGGGAAAGGCCATGGAATGGACTCAGACCCTGCCTGCTCAGTATAGCTCTGTGACCTTGCAAAGACAGACCTGCTGTCCCAGCATTAGCCACAGATATCTGCACAAGGAATGTTCTGGGAGAAGCATAGGGCACAGCCCTCAATAGCCTGCCTGCAAGAAGTGACAGCTCTAGTCAAGGAGCAGACCCTCACACCACAAAGACTCATCCACATCTCTGTGCCAACAGGACATGCTACAGAGTGCAGAGGCTATTGGGACAGCTGTGGTCAGCACCAAGGCAGCAGAAGTGGGTAGGGAGGGCTCCACCGGAAAGATTCGCTCTCATCTATGGCATGCCTGTTGTGTGCCAGGCACAGTGCTGTACACAACATTCAATATCTTGTTCTTCCCCCCAAGAACCCTGAGGAAAGATATGCTTGGACTCACTCAGAGCAGAAGAAAGCAGCATTCCAGAGATTACAATAGTCCTAAGGCCATAGAGCAAGTCTGTCTGGCTCGGGGAGAAGGGGAGCCAGCAAAGGTCAGCCAAGACAGGATGTGTAAGATGCCCTGGGACAGTGAGTGGACCAGCCTGCTCCCGTGTGCCACACGCAGAAGATCCCAAAAGATAGCAAAGCTCTGGAACAAAAAACAGAAATCAGGGCCGGTGAGATGACTCAGCGGCGTAAACTCCTGCCTGGCAAGCACAAGGGCCCGAGTTCAACTCCCAGAACCCACATACGAAAAAGGAGCCAGTGATATCACTCAGAGGCATGGGCGCCTGCTGGCGCGCGAGGTCTTGAGTTCGACCCCCCGGTACCCACAAAAAAAAAACAGAAATCAAATAGTGTTTTGCCCAGAGAGAACTACAGATAAATTTCTAGGGAGTCCTCAGAGGGGCAGAAGTATCTATACCCAGGAGTCCTTAGGGAAAGTCTCCCCTTCGGGTGACGTTAAATGTACAGTGTGAGGGGTTGGGATGTAGTTCAGCTGGTAGAGCACTACCTGGCATGCATGAGGCCCTGGGTTTGATCTCCTGCGTGGCCAAAAAGCAGCAGGGAGGAGAGGGGAGGGGAGAAGGAAGAAACGAACAGCATGCGGATGGCAGGACCTTCACACATAGCGGTCTAGACAGAGGACAGCCCAGGGTGCTCACAGGGTAGAGGGGCTGCCTCAGCACTGTGCCGGTCTAGCACAGAGATTATGGTAAGAATCAGACATTGTAGAAGACTCTTGAAAATGATGATCACTTTAGCAATGGGTGAGAATCATCATGGAGTCAGAGTAATTCTATGGAGGCCTTGGAGTGCTAGACAGATTAAAAAGATCTAAACCTCTGAGACTGAAACCTCACATGCAGCAAACAGAGCAGGCTCCAGGCCTCTAAATACTCTAGGCTCTGCAGCTTCATCCTGGCTAGGGGACGCACCTCACCTCAAGCTTTTTGTCTCCTTCCAGCAGGCTACTGTGGGGCACAGGAGAAAGCCCAACCTGAGCTTCCAAGGGCAAAACCAACTTTAGTTCTGGCTCCCATGACATAGTAAATGCAATGGCCCACTGAAATAGAGAACTCTCTCCAGAAGAACAGATGTTTCCCACCGCAGGCTGCAATTTATCTCCCGCCATCAGGCAAAATGCCAAGCACAAAGCCATGGCCAGAGGCTGCCTTGACTTTGTACACATTTCTGAGAGAGGGTGACCTCTGCACTGCCTGCTGTGCAGAGGAGCAGTGCTGCTGGGTGGGCCCTGAGGACCCCCAGGCTTCAGTGTGTATTTACTCTTTCAAAACTATTTGCTGAGCCCTTGCAGCAGAGCAGGCATGATGCTGGGCACGATGATGAGTGCTATGCCAGTCTTCACACGTGAACTGTTCGGTTTACAAAGGGGTCAGTGTATAGAACCTCTGAAAGTGCTGGTCAGTGGAAGCAGGTTGGTCCAGCCCTGCCGTGAGGTCTTTCCTCCTGCTCACTCTTAGTGCTGTACTGGATTCTACACTGACACATGAGTGGGTTGGCACCTGGTTCTCAAAGTGCTGATGCCAAGACACCCTCGGCCCTGTCCTGGGTTACACAGGAAAAGGCGATGTTAGTGGTCAGGACAGACTGGCACAACTTGGCTGGGATGGAGTGGCCTGAAGGAGCATTCCAGATCAAGAGCATATCTGAGGACATCACTGAGGTGAGAGTGTGAGGACACCAGCCTACGTGTCCCCTGCCTGGCCAGGAGGAGGGCTGGGGTGAGGAGTCAGGACCAGAACACAGAAAGCCACCCATGGGTGGCATCTGCAGTTTGCTGGTACATATGCAAGTTAAGCATCCCTTGTCCAAAATGCTTGGGATTAGAATTTCTGATACAGGTTTTGGCATATTTGTACACACATAATGAGACATCTTGGGGATAGGACCCAGGTCCAAACACATAATTCATTTTGTTTCATATATACCTTACTGAGAGTAATTTTAAACAGTATTTAGCTGGGTGTAGTGGTACACACCTGTAATCCCAGCACTTGGGAGGCTGAGGCAGGAGGACTGCTGCAAATTCGAAGCCAGCCTATAGTGAGTTCAAGGCCAGCCTGGACTACGTAGTGACACCTTGTCTCAAAAAAAATGAAAAGAAAAGGAAAAACAATATTTAAATTATTTTGTACATTTTGGCTGTGACCAATCAGGTAAGGTCATGTTGCCATTCGAAAAGCTTTGGATTTCAGAGCATTTTGAATTTCAGATTAGGGATGCTCAACTAGCGTGAAAGATGGATGGGAAGGTGAGATAAAGGATAAAGGTTAAGAAAAATAATGGCCTTATGTTAGCCTTATTTTATATACCACTAATTTATATAGCACTCATAAATTTAATAAATTTAATTGCTTTGATATCCAAAAAAAAAAAAAAAAACACATCATCTCTTTTGGTCCTTACCAAACTCTTAAAGAATCACTGGCAATCATGCACTTTTATTTTTTGTTTATTTGCTTGCTTGCTTCTTTACCTCTTTTTTACATATTTATTAAGATAAAATGGTGCGCAATAGATTTAAAGCATGCAACTTGATGGATTCTGACATGTGAATGTGCCTGTGAAACCAACACCACAATCAAGACAAGGAGCGTAATTGTCACCCCTGCACAAGTTCACTGGAGGCCCTTTATAATCCCGTGCTCTCCTTCCTGTCCCCATTCCCAGGCAACCACTCATCTGCTTATCCCTCTAACTTTGCATTTTCTGGAAGTTTATATTAATGAAGTTAATCTCTGTGTCCTCACAACACACTATTCAAACTTGTCACTGACCCACCACCCTGATCCCCATCAGCCACTCTCCTAGCTGCCACTTCAAGCTGGACGCTGGGGTGATAGAAGTAGGGATCAGAGGTAAGTCTTATCTTTCAAGATTGTATAAGGCAGTGGGAAAACCCTATAAGACACCGTCCTATAGCCTAAAAACCTGTGAGGGTTTAGGAGTTAAGGCTAACCCTATGGTCACTGGCACTCTAAACTCAGTGCAAGAGTGATCTATGCAGGTGGACTAGAAGCCCCGGAGAGGGAGGGACTCTTCCAACTGGACTGGGGATCCACAGACAAGGCAGGACGTTGACATTCTCTACATGGTCAGGGACAGTCAGGAGAGACAGGGGAGGGAAAAGTGTATGAGAGGCAGGACAAAACAGGGACAAAGGCATGGAGGCAGGTCGGGCAGAACAGATGGGGAAGATGGTGAGGTGAGAAGTCCTCCTGCAACTCTTCACATGAAATGTGTTTTCTTCCCACAAGGATGTTATATTGGGTTTATGTGTGGAGCAGAAGGGAGGGAAGTGTGGAGGATAATTCCTTACATTTTAAAGTAATTTACAAAGTGCTTTGACTGTTATACCTTATTTAATTCTCAGTATAATCTTGGATGTAGGAATTATCATTATTTTACCATTTCACAGATCAGAAAACTAAGGGTCATAAAATCTAGTGATTTGCTCAAAAATATATACTCCTGTGTGGTGGAACAAAGATTCAAGCCATGTCTCTTGTTCCCAGGGTTGGTTCTTTATTCCTTATGTCTATAATAATCCACATTTACTAAACAGGGCACATGGCGCCGCATGTGCAGCTAATGCTTCTCCACAGCATACCATGCGCGGGACCAAGATTTGAGCTCAGGTCAACTGACTCTATTCTTGTAGTTAACCACTGCCATACCCACCTTCCAACCACCCTCTCATTCACCAAGCATCATGTACAAGGCCAGTACCTGACATGCTTAGCCATGGGCACATCCTTCCCCAGTCAACAACAGAGGAAGTTGCAGCTTGATGAAATTAGGAAGCTTGCAAAGGCTACTCACTCCTAAGAAGTGGAACAGGTGCTCAGCAGCCCCGTCTGACCACAGCTGATCTCACCACCGCACATGTAGCACGTAAACTGGGAAAAAAAGGTGTGGGACCCAAGGAGCATTGAGCTTCCATCATTCTGTAGCGCTGGCCTGCAGCTCCACCATGAGGCCTGGGTTCCACACAGGAACCCATGGTATAGTGAGAAAGACACTGTGCCAGGAAGCTGTGATAAGGTTGGGGTCAAGGCTCTGTAACTCTAGCTATGTGATCTTGGGAAAATCACTTGGCCCCTGTGATTCAACAGAGACAACATCTCCTAACCTCACACAACTATTGTCATCCACTGAGACAAAGGGATCTGGAATTTTGCAGAGACTAAAACACTGTACATTGCAGGATATCCCTATAACTTGTAAAGGAAACCACTCCAAAGCCCCAACCACTACAGATTTCGCCTCAGGCTAAGTTCCTTACTTCTCTCCGACCCTCACTCCAGCCTGTAGCTTCAGTTTCTTCAACTGAAATTGAAGCTGGCATGGACCTGAGGAAAGAATGTTAGTTTATGTCTGTGGATGTCCAAGCCTGTTGGGCTTACTTCCCCAACCCCACTCCACCCTCAACACACATACACACAGAACTATTTACTTATACTCCAACAAAAATGATCTTTAAAATTAAATTATTCCCCATGAACACCTTGGACTTGAGCCAAAAAATTCCAGTGGCTGGTGGCTTCTGAAGTTCCTGTGATGTGGGGAAGTTGGCAAAAACAATAGCTATAACATAATCATTGTTCTGCCAAATGTTTACATGTGTATCTCATTTAATGTACCCTCAAAGCCCTAAGAATTACTTCCAGATGAGGGGCCAAAGGCACAAACAGCTCACTACCATAGAGGACATGGTTGATAGTTCACCCTTCTTCTAGCCTCTTCTTTCCCCTTCTGAACAGAATCCTAGCCAGGTTCAGGCATCCACTCCCAGGTCTCACCACTTGATCCAAGAGGTAGTAGTTGTGGAAGTGATGAGAAATGGTAGACTTCTAGATATATTTTGAAGATGTAACCAAAAGGATGTATGAGGGAGTCATTGTTGAACATGAAAGAAAGGTGTAAAGAATCCAAATGAGTGTGGGAAAGTGTTGAGTAGACTGAAGGACTTCACACAAATACAAAATTTTATTTTTTATTAACAAAAAAATAACGTTCTCTTTTATTGTGACCCCTCTCTGCCGTTGCATATGTAGATTTTCCTTTTCCTGGGGAAAGTTTGCCCCTCTCTATCAGGCCCTTTCTAGCAGTTATTAATGTGTGTAAACTCAGGGGGTGCAAATTGATTTCAGGAAAAGAATGCTGGTGAAACAACCATAGCATTCCTTCTCAAGCTAAAAATAATTCATTGTTTAATCCACTGATGTGCCCTTACCTTAAAAATCCAAAGCCAGCTCTATCCTACCCTGACTCAGATATAATGAATTTCTTCTTCTCCACAGCTCACAGCAGGCAGTGAAAACAGGGGGTCTTCATGCTGCATCCCTGAATCCCCCTAGAATGGATGTGTGTGGCTGGAAAGAAATGGAGGTTGCTCTGGTCAATTTTGATAACTCAGATGAAATCCAAGTAGAGCCAAGCTATGCCACAGACTTTGATCCAACCAGCACAAAAGGCCGGCCTGGGAGCAGCCCCTTTTCCAACTGGAGGATCCTCATCAGTGACAGCACCAACCATGAAACTACCTTCTCCAAGCTCCTGGAAGACTATGTCGATCCCCCAGGGCCTGAGCCTGTGATCTTGAATGAAGGAAACCAGCGGGTGATCATCAATATCGCTGGGCTGAGGTTTGAGACCCAGCTAAAAACTCTCAATCAGTTCCCAGATACCCTCCTGGGGGACCGGGAGAAAAGGATGCAGTTCTTTGACTCCATGAGAAATGAGTATTTCTTTGACCGCAATCGGCCCAGTTTTGACGGAATCCTGTATTATTATCAATCTGGTGGTAAAATCCGACGGCCAGCCAACGTCCCTATTGACGTCTTTGCTGAGGAGATCTCCTTCTATGAGCTGGGTAGTGAGGCCATGGACCAGTTTCGGGAGGATGAAGGCTTCATCAAAGACCCTGAAACTCTGCTCCCCACCAATGAATTCCACCGGCAGTTCTGGCTCCTATTTGAGTACCCTGAGAGCTCCAGTGCTGCCCGGGGTGTGGCTGTGGTCTCCGTGTTGGTTGTGGTCATCTCTATCACCATCTTCTGCCTAGAGACACTACCTGAATTCCGAGAGGACAGGGAGCTGAAGGTGGTCAGAGATCCTAGCCTCAACACAAACATGACAGCCCTTTCCCAGACCATGTTCACTGACCCATTCTTTGTGGTGGAGTCCACTTGCATCGTATGGTTCACCTTTGAGCTGGTGCTCCGGTTCATGGTGTGCCCCAGCAAGACTGACTTCTTCAGGAACATCATGAACATAATTGACATCATCTCCATCATTCCCTACTTTGCAACTCTCATCACAGAGCTGGTCCAGGAGACAGAACCAAGTGCCCAGCAGAACATGTCCCTGGCCATCCTGAGGATCATCCGGTTGGTGAGAGTCTTTCGCATCTTCAAGCTTTCCCGCCACTCCAAGGGGCTGCAGATCTTGGGGCAAACGCTGAAAGCTTCCATGAGAGAGTTGGGACTGCTCATCTTCTTCCTCTTCATTGGAGTTATCCTCTTCTCCAGTGCAGTCTACTTTGCTGAGGTGGATGAGCCAGAGTCCCATTTCTCTAGCATTCCTGATGGCTTCTGGTGGGCAGTGGTCACCATGACAACTGTAGGCTATGGTGACATGTGCCCGACCACCCCAGGGGGGAAGATTGTGGGCACCTTGTGCGCCATTGCAGGGGTCCTCACCATTGCTCTCCCTGTGCCAGTCATTGTCTCCAACTTCAACTACTTCTACCACCGAGAGACTGAGAATGAGGAGAAGCAGAACATCCCAGAAGAAACTGATAAAATTCTGAGCAGTGTGGGCTCAAGAATGGGCAGCACAGACTCTCTTAATAAAACCAATGGAGGCTGTTCTACAGAGAAGTCCAGGAAGTAATCAGGCCAAGGCTTCTTGAGTCTACAAATCTCTATTCCTTTCTCTCTCTCTCTCTCTCTCTCTCTCTCTCTCTCTCTCTCTCTCTCTCTCTCTCCCCTCCCTCTCTCCCCTCCCTTTCTCTCCCCTCCCTCTCTTTCCCTCCCTTTCTCCTTCCATCTCTCCCTCCTCTCACTTTCTGTTTTCCCAAAACCAAAATTTATCTTTTGTGACCAACAGGCCATCTTTGACTACAAGCTGTTATAATAAATGCATATTTCTGCTGTATTCCCTAAGCTATTTGTTCTCAACCCATTACAGGAACATTTGCCTCTCCTTTTCTCTGAAGGAAGCAGTTCAGATCTCAACCTCAGAAGTATGGATAGCACTTAGGAGCATGAAAATGCAGAATCCAGGCTGCCCAGACCTATTGAATCAGAATCTGCATTTTAACAAGATCCTAGGTGATTTATTTGTACATTAAAAAACACTTGGGCTTAGTGTCCCTAAAATAGGCATACTAAAAGGCCAGGGCTTCTATGAGCAATATGCAAGAGCTGAGAATTGTTTAATAATAATAATAATAATATCTTATCACTGTATAGCATTGCATACATTTTCAAAGTCCATTCACTACCTTTTCTCACTGCATTTCAATATAACCAGTGCAACAGATTTGATTATTCCCACATTGCACAAACCAGGGAGCAGCGACTTATCTAAGGTCACCCAGAAGCAATGACACAATGTTGTCAAATCTTCTACCTATGTGCCTAGTGTTCTTTCCACTAGTGAAGAGAATGTGATGGAATTGGGGAGGGTTAGAAGAGTTTGACAGGTCTGACCTTCAAACTCTGGGCAGGGGTGTTCTTCCTTGGAGGCCCAAGGATCTCAATAGTGTGGTGATAGTGTCTGCCTGGCCCCCTGCTCCACAGCCCCTTCCTTGGGCAGTGGACAAGCAGAAACATTCCTAGGTGCATTTACCTGACCTATCTCCATGGATCGACACAGAAACTGGGATCCTGAGTGGGGGGAGTGTGAGGCCCAGAGGACTGCTCCAAGAAGATGGACATGTTCATCTGCTTCAGAGTTCAGTTCCCACTGAGTTAACAGGAATTGACCATCAGTCTATAGGGCAGCTGAGAAGGAAGAGCAAGCCCTGAGGCAGGTGACCAGAGGCCAGGTTTACCCAAGGAGGATGATTGTGGCAGCCCGACCTCAAGAATGGCACCCCTGGAAGAGGAGCATGCTCAGCCAGCCAAACTCCCAGGATGAGGGAAGGAAACTGGAGTTCCCCATGGGCAAGAAATGAAGTCTCCACTCCCTGTACCCCAAGTAAGGAGGTTCTGCGCCTCTCTCAGGCCCAATATCCAACACCTAGCCACACCACAAAAGTAAGTCAACACCAGCACCATCAATGTTCCAGGGTCCCAAGTCACTGCACAGCCCAACTCCACCCAACCCACAAAATTCTCTGGAGAAAGAGAATAGGGCAGGAGTGTGTGTGTGTGTGTGTGTGTGTGTGTGTGTGTGTGTGTGTGTGATTTATATGTATATAAAGTTATATATATGTATAAAAACTTATATATATACAAAGGTTTATATATGTAGTAATCCCCTCCCCAGAGAATGCCTAAAACTACACATGGTACTGAACCCTATATATACTATGTTTTTCCTATACATACACACCTGTGATAAATGTAATTTATAAATTAGGCACATTAAGTGGTTAATAATAACTAATAATGAAAATAGAATACCTATATCAAAATAATATGATAAAAATTATTTAAACTTGTAAATTGCTTATTTCTAAAATTTTCCACTTAATATTTTCAGACCATGGTGGGCTGAAATTAACTGAAATAATACAAAGCAAAACTGCAGATCAGAAAGGACTTCTGTATACATAGAGTGAGAGAGAGAGAGAGATTTCGTATAAGGTATTGGCTCATGAAATACAAAGGCTGACAGATTCCAGGATCTGGAGACCCAGAGGAGCTGATGGTGTTGTTCCAGTCTGAAGGGTCTCTTTTAATTTCCATAGCAAAAATAAACAAATGACATCAGGGAAATGACAAGAACATTTTCAGAGGGTGGCACAATTTGCAAAGGGCTTCCAAGATTTGTGTTTTCTTTTCCATCTGATTATGCCTCTGCCTTTGCCAAGAAAGTCAAGACTAATAGTTGCATCTATTCATTCTCTTTGAAAGGTGCTTTATTAACCATAAAACACTTCAAAAACTTAAGGGTTTGGGGGAGGAAAGTTCTATAGACTTAAAATCAAAGGACCTGGCTGGGTTTTCATAAATCATATGCCTTTATCCTTAATGAACCTCAGCTGCCTTAAATGGAAAATGGAGACAAACACATGCACACATGCACACACACAATGACAACAGCAACAACAACAACTACAACTCCCTGACAGCAGTCATGGCAGCATTCTCTTACCACACCCCACTCTCAGCAAGAGCAGGCTCCCAAGTCTCCGATTGTCGTCCCTCACCCAATCTGGCCAACAGTCCTCCTCAGGACCTTTGCACGTCTCCAAAGTGGCAGTTCAGGACCTGTCCTATGCTGGAGACAGGTCCCTTACAGCTTTCCAGGTCTCTGATTCTCACACTTCACCTTCCTGAGCTTACTTCCAAATCTGAAACAATGGCAGAGTTATACCTGCCTTGCCAAGCTCCTGAGAAGATTCAGTGTTGGAGTGTTAACCAAAAGTAACTTATGGAGATAAAGCACATCACAAATAAAATTCCTTATTATTCCTTTAATGCTTTCCTTTTGGATCCATTTTAAGGATGCCCAAATGAGAATAGAATTTGCCTTTGCAGTTCTGGTCAGATCATGGCCTTCAGCAGATGGCAACTGATTGAAATAGTCATGTGTCTATGTCTGTGTGTGTGTTTCTGTGTGTGTGTGTGTGTGTGTGTGTGTGTGTGTGTCTGTGTCTGTGTCTGTGTCTGTGTCTGTGTGTGTTGGTCTGTGTAGATACCATGAAAATAGAATTAACTGATATAGAGAACAGACAGTAGTAGGGGCAGGGATGATACATGTTTAATAAGCAACTACCATGTTCTAGGTGCTTTACACATGTTTTTCATTTCATCCTAACCACTATAAGATAGATATTATTTCCACTTAACAGATAAGGAAACTGAAAGTAATATTTCCGTATAGCAAACTGTGGGAGAGTCATCCTAGACACCCCAGTGAAGGAGGCACAGAACTGGCCAAATCAGATCTGGCTGTACCTTAAC
Organism: Erethizon dorsatum; assembly: GCA_028451465.1. NCBI lineage: Eukaryota > Metazoa > Chordata > Mammalia > Rodentia > Erethizontidae > Erethizon > Erethizon dorsatum. The sequence goes on from CM051829.1 coordinate 85,142,910, forward strand.
TGTCTTATCTCCCCACCTTCTTGGGCAAGAATCTAACTCCTATACTGCCACCCTCAATTACCGTTCATTTACAGCAAAACCAAAGTTACCACCATGTCAGTATCACTCCCTTAGGTTCTGGAATATGAGAGTCTGATTTGAGCCACTAGACTGAGAAGAAATGCTCAGTGGAACCTCCAGAACAATCTCCGGGCTGCAAACCCAGTGTGGCCTGGCACCTCAGCCAGCAAGATGCTGCTCACACATGGAGCTCCTTGCTCTTCGTCCAAGCTGGTCAGTAGCTGCCCAGCTTCCTCCGCACCATGGGAGCTCCTCCCACGACTTGCTCAAGCACACACTGAGGATGCGCAGATGGTGCAAGAATATATTAGCAAGACACTTTTGGCTGCAGGGGGCAGAAACCCCACTCAAACTGGCCCAAAAAAGAAGGTTCAGTCACATGGGTTCCTGTGACTGAGAACTGCAGGAGGAGGGCTTCATGCTCTACCTTCAGGACTATCTTCACTTCTGTCCATCATGGCTCTTCTCTGTTCCCTCTCCCAGGTGCCATCGTGTGCCTGGAGGCCAGACTTCTCCTTGGGGCTGGGAGGACAGCAGCCTTATCCCCGCCTAGCCAAAAAGGAAGGAAGAGTGGGCCGGGAATATGGCTCAGCTGCACAACGCATGCCTGGCAAGCACAAGGTCCTGAGTTTGATTCCCAGTACCAACAAAAAAAAAAGAAGACAAAATATACACACACATAAATAAACACACACACGCAATCACCTTTCTAATTACCTATTATCTCTCACAAAAACATTAACTTCATGAGGCAGAAAATTTTGTCTTAATCCAGTGCTATATTCAAAGTACCTATCACAGCACATAGTGAGTGTTCAATAAATATTTGTTGAATTAATGAATTGTCCCTTTAAGCTCTCCTTCCCAAATACCCTAAAAAGACCTAATTAAGCTGCCTGATAGACCTGGTGAGATTTCTTCCTATCCCACCCATATTCGCTCCAAATCATAGCCCCATGGGCTGAAGCCAGTGTGATGCAGGTGTGATACACGGGACCCCTGCAGGAGTTATGGGGGTGGGGCCCGGGACCTGGGGTGTAGCTGGGATGAGCACAAGGGTGGGCAGCAGGGGCATCCCAGCTCCCTGAGCAGAAGTGCACATGGGTGACCCTTGAGATGAAGCTGACTCACATGAACATCAAGTTGGTACACATGTGCTTCTCAGAACTTTAAGCCAACATCCAATTTTGGAGATTTTGCATCTTTAAATCTCTGAAAGAAATAAGCGAAATAAGGGCAGCAAAACTTTGGTAATTATTGAATCCAGATAGTGGGTGTATGAAGGCTTATTTTACTATTCTCACTATTTTTATGTATGTATATCAAATAAAAAATTTTTAAATATATTTCTGACTCCATTGGGAAATCAGAAAATCTGGCCACAGTAGTGGAAGCTGCTGTCCAGGTCACTACCTCTCTGTCCTCCTCTGACATCCCTAACCCACCTGCCAGGCCCAGTAGGGCTGGCATCTGGCTTAGTGATCTTTCCCTGCTAGGTATAGCAAACCTTCTCGGAGAGCTGCTGGCCTGCAGAGAGGTTTGATTTGCATGACTAAAGCAGGAAATGCATCTAAGAGGGACATAGCTTTTTGCATCAGGAGTTTGTGTGCATTGAGTGATTTACTGAGATCCGGTTTGTGGCCTTCTTCTCCCAAACATCCCTCTGAGCAGTGAGGAGGTGTGTCTAATTGGGGAGGTAGAAGCAGTAGCTACAGCCCACAGGGATGTCCCTTTCCTTCTCAGAGGACAGCTTCCTGCACTCCCCTGCTCCCAGGGCGTGCTTCCTGGTAGGCAGAATCTAAAGCAAGCAAAGAGATAGGCTTGGAAGTTCTCTCAGGAGGATCCATCTGGCCTGCCTTTGCAAGCTCTCCAGTGGGGCAACCTACCTTCCACCGCAACTGCTCTGGACAGGCAATCTGGAAATTCCTGCCCTCACAGCCTGGCTCCTTGCCCACCTTTGGCACCTGGAGTGGCCTCTTCTGCCTCAGCAGACCCCCAGAGTGCTGGAGTTCTGCTGAGGAAGATCCAGCGCCAACCTACCGAGACTGAGGCAGGTTCCCCGGCCCTGTCCCAGGAGCCCATCCTCCAATTCTGTCCCTCTGTACTGGATCCCAGGAAGGAAATGCCTAAGGTGCCCTGTTCTGCTTGGCAGTTGACTCCAGCCTCTCAAAAAATAAAGCACATCTAGTCCATCCCATGGAGTGGAGTGATGCAGGGACCCTTTGAAGTGGGAGGAAGAAAGGCTGCTGGGGCTCCCCAGGGACCACTGTGTTTGCTCCTCTGACACATCCTTAGTGATAAAAGAGAGTTTGCCTTCACAGGCAGAGATGAAAAGGAACTGGGGGTGGTAAGAAACTGGAGAAATGGAAAAAAGGAAGATCAGACAAACTTTTGTTATCACATCTCAGGAGAAGCGGAGGTAAAAGGCTGCCTGGGAAATGTCACCAGATAATGAATGCCATTTCACTGCCATGGCTGAGGTGCCAATCAGATACTTGGAGAGAGAATGGCAGCGATCCTCCTTAGGCATTCTAGATGGGTCTCCTCATGCTCCTCTGAGCAAGAGTACCCTGGCTCAGAGCCCTCTCCCCCATCCCTCTGGTCTCCCACTTGCACCTTGTTATTTGATTATTAACAGAAATAATAAATATAACAAAAACAATGAATAACACCAGGCTCCCAAGATTATTGTGAGAATTAAATAATATACACTGAGATTCCTCAACAAACTGTAAAAGGTGCTACATAAGTGAACAGAGGTATAAAGTGACCTGATCCTTACATGGTAGATCCATGCTGGATGACAATCTGTGAAAGGTAGACAAAGCCTGAAATGAAATCTGTCTGTGGACTGGAAACTCTTCAGGGCCATGGCTGTGCCCAGTGACTGTTATAACCCCAGTACAGGGTCCATTCCATAATAGATGTTCAACAATGAAGGGGAGTGAAGGAGGAAGGGAGGGTGGGAGGGAGGGAAGGAGGAAGAGAGGAAGGGAGGGAGGGAGGGAGAAAGGAAGAGAGATGATCCAAGGTAGGAAGGCCCCCCACAACTTCCCCACAGCCCCCAAGTTGGTAGTAATCAGGACCCATCTACCTGGAGAGATTGGGTTGAAGTAACTTCTTGGCACAGAGTTTTGTATACAGGCCCTGAATTCTCTTATTTTTTTCTGTGATACCAAGCAGAAGATAACTAACATCCACTGTGTGCCCAATGATTAAACTTTCTTAGGGGTGTAGGTGGCACATTCATTGTTTCCTCAAACATTCATCAAGTTCCTGCCATGGGCCAGATGCCCAAACTGTCTCAGGGGTTACAGGGCCAACGAAGAGGGGGTGTCTCTGCTTTTGAAGAGTGGAAATGGGCTTCTCAGAAGGGCCAGAAACTCATGTCCTATTTGTTGGTGGACTTGAGGGGTTTGCCCAGCCATAAACCCTTTCACTTCCTAATCCCTTCCTACAAGTGAGTTAACAGCAAGCTGACCTCCTATTCCCTGGCCCACCAAACAGGGAAACTGGACCTGTGTGGGCCCATCCTCTGGCCAGTCATGTGACAGCATCCAAACAGTGATGGTGTAACTAAAGATTTCGCTTTCCACCCCAGTGTTCTGCTCTCTGGAAGACACACAGTCATACTAAACTGAAGACCTTAAAGACCAGGAGGAAAGTCAGTCCAGTGAGGGACACAAATGCAAGTCAGGGAAGGAGCTCTGGCTGGAGAGACACAAGGGAGAAAGAAGCCTCCTTGCATTCTTGGAGAATGAAATGCTAAGATGCTTGCATTTGAATGGGAAGAAGGAGAAAAGGGCTTTGCATATCCCAGTGAGACTCATCTGCCTTCCAGTGGAGAGAATGGGCTCCTCACTACAGGGGCTGGAGAAAAGGCAAGGATCTGGAGCTATCTTTCTCTTTATGGAGTAACAGACAAGAGAAGGTTTATGGCCAGGGCATCTGAAGTCAACTGTGTTGAGAATGGAAAGGGCTTTCTTTAAAAGTTTAAATGTGTAGAAAGAGCAAAGTGCCATGGCCTTTTCTTTGAAGCTAGAGAGAGAAGAGGAAAAAGAAGGAAAATACTCAAGACTAAAAGTGATTTCTTTTTTTTTTTTTTTTTTGAGGTTTGTTTATTTGTTTGTGTTTGCTTTTGTTTGGTTTTATTTTGTTTTTTGAGACAGTGTCTTACTACGTACCTCAGGCCGACCTTGAACTCACCATGTAGCCCAGGCTGGCCTCAGATTCACAGTGATCCTCTTTCCTCCACCTCCCAAGTGCTGGGATTGCAGGCATGTCCCACCACACCCAGTTTAAAAGTGATTTCTTGACAGAAAAGAGGTGTTTGGATGTCTTGATGTTCGTTCCTTATACTCTTCTAAGCATTCTCTGTAAATGATATGCTCAAGTTCAACTGCTGTAACCACAGATAGATACGGTAAAAAAAAAAATGGAACATTTTGTTTACTAAGGAAATACCATCAGGAAATACCATGTTGAATCTGGAAAGGCAGTATGTGGAAAGAGCCACAGTGTGATACGCCTTATGTTGCAGGTTTAGGTTTCAATCCCAGCTGTGCTATGTGACTATAGCCAAGTTACTCAAACTCTCTGAGATTCAGTCCTTTCCACTGTGTTGGGGTTCATTGTGCATATCTGTCGGAGTTGTCCAAAAAATTAAATGACATCTTGCTATAATTTGGATCTGGAATGTCCCTCAAAGACCCTTGTGTTAAAGGCTTAATCCTCACCTTGGCATGGTTAGGAGGTGTTGGAAACATTAAGTGGTAAGACCTAGTAGTAGGCTTAGGTGTACCCTCCAATGGGACTGCGGGATGCCAGTCTTTTCTCTCTCTTTTTTACACTCAGCCATGAGGTAAACTGGCGTCCTCCATCACAGGCTAAGTGATTATCTCAAACATTTTTTTTTTACAGTAGCTGAAAGCTAACTAACACAGATGTCAAACACAAAGATCCTTTCATAGATCAAGAACTAAATAAGTAGTAGCTTTCCTATGGAATCTCAGAAAAAGTACAAAAGGTAAACAGGCTCCCTGTTGCCAGTTGGTAGCAGTGTAGGGAAAGATGGGACCCCTAGATAGGCTCAGATAAGAGATATGGTTCTTTAGAGTTTAGAAGAAAAACAACCTCTGCAGTATTCCAAGAATGTAAACAACAGGCAGTCTGCTGCTTGCTTTCGTAATGTTGTCCACCCTAATTGTTGCCATGTGTACCCAAGTTCCTCTGTTACCCCATGAGACCCAAACCTCTAGCAACAAACCAGCCAATCAGATGGAGCTGCCTCTAGAAGGAGGGCACCTGGTAAAAACTGGACCACTCCCCATGCTCAGCAGTTACCCAGCTCTGGGGCCCCCACTCCTTAGAGTGGTTTTGTATCTCTTTCTTCTGCCAATAAACAACTTTTGCTTTTCACTATCTTCTGACTCCTCTTCCTCTTTCTACATCAGAGAGAGAGACAAGCCTAGGAAATTCGAGGGTGGGCTGGTGACCCCAGACCCACCCAGGGACCTAACAGCAGCATACCTGGACTCAGGGTAGGGTAGTATTAGCAACACACCTGAGCATGGGCCTTAGGCTTCTGCCACTGTGAGCCCCTTAGGACAATGTCAAACTTTCTCATGAGGTAAGAATGTCTACCTCCAAGTTCCCTTGTGACACTTCTGGGTCATTCTCAGAATTTCCTCCAGGGCAGGAATGATCATGGGTCTCCCTACTGTGGGTTTTAGACACTGATTCAGCAGATTGTCTTCTCATGGGAACCTCACAATGACTCTGCACGTTGTTCAGGAAGGCTTGGGCATTTCCCCTCCTTTAGACTTGATAAAGCTGAGATTCTAAGGACTGAGGATATAACTCAGTGGGAGAGTACTGACCTCCCATGGACAGTGCTCTGGCTTTGATCCTCAGCACTGAAAAAAAAAAAAAAAACACTAAGGTTCTGAAGAGCTCAGTGGCTCACCCACCTAACCCTGAGGCCTTCCTTCCCTGGCACTGTGGCTGCCTCCCCTGAGCAGGTTCTGGCCCAGCACAGCTTATCAGAAACTCAGCACGTGCTCTGTGAAAAAATAGAGTAGGGGAAGGGGGACAACTACTCTCCTCTCTCTGTCCCAAAAGACATCAGCCTTTCCTAGGGCCAAGATGCTTGGTCTGCATACTGGACTCTCTGGAGAGTTTTCTAGGGTTGCTGGAATCAGGACCACAGCCTAGAGGCTTAATCAACAGGATGTCCTGCCTTATAATTCTGGAGGCTGAAAGTCCAAGGTCAAGATGCCAGCAGGGTTGCTCCTTTCTTTGCCTTATAAATCGTTATCTTCTCCCTGTATCTCTTCACATTGTCTTCCTTCTATATGTACCTGTGTCTAAATTTCCCATAAATTGGAGTACTCTGTGCCAGGCATCATGATACACTCATGTAATCCCAGCACTCGCTGAGGTAGGAGGATTGCCGTGAGTTTGAGGCCAGCCTGGTCTACATAGTAAGTTCAAAGGTCAGCCTTGAACTACATAGCAAAACCCTCTCTCAAAAAACAAACAAAAACAAAACTGGAGACCCCAGAGTTCTCTGGGGTTACAGGCATGTGCCACCACACCCAGCCAAATGTTCCATTTTTATAAGGACACCAGCCATACTGGATTAGGGCCTACCTTAAAGACCTCATTTCAACTTGATTAACTCTCAAAAGACCCTACTTCCAAATGAAGTCACATTAGGAGGTACTGGTGACTCCAACTTAATTTTTTGGTCCAGAGGACACAAATCAACCCATAATAATCATCTTCCCCTTACACATGAGGACACTTACGTATGAGTCATGTGCCCAAAATCATAAAGCTAGGAAAAGCCATCCTCCAATCCTGATACCAGAGCCTGTGTGGACACCCACAGCATCATGTTCCCCAGTTCAGCATCTAGGCTTCCATGGAGCCCATCACCTGCTGTGGGCACAGAGGGCTCTGCACCACAGAGCTGTCCCTTCTGACTGTGTCAAGGTTAGAGTGGGAAGCAGGAGAAAGGCTCCTGGCCAACAGCCTTGACCCCTCCTCGCACGGGGCTGATGCCTCTCCAGCTTCAGGGAAGTGAGAAGAGGAAAGATTGACACATAAGGAGGGGTGCTGGGAGGGCTTTGCAAGTCCCCAGAGGGAGGGGCCTCCTCTTTCACAGTTCCTCTCTTGGATACTGGTTGGTTTCCAATTAGGAGAAAACCCAGGTAGGTTCTAGAATCAACTCTGTGTGATTTTTAGGATGAAGCTTCTTTCACTCATCTGTTCAATTCATGTCTTTAAAGCTCCTAAATGTCCTGCCTCACACACTCAGAAAAGGACCCCTGAAATAAAGAACTATTCCCTCCCACCCCATCCCAGTGTCTTCACTACAGGGCAAGGAGTATGCCTGGAACTTGAGAGTGATGTCCTTCTGAGATTGGACATCTCTTTTACATTGGCATCTTGTTTAAATTTTAAATTTTAATTTATTGATGTTTCAGATTACTGGACTGCTTTGAATGCCAATTCCAGAAACAGCGGGCAGCCTGGCCAGATACCAGTATTGCAGGAGGCTCACTGGGGACAGAGATTTCCCTGTCTAAGGGACTCTAATCCCTCACGGCATACTTATCTCCCCCTCAGCCTGTTGAAAAGAACTGTTGAGATTATGGGAAAACCTCACATCTCATTTGCTACCAGAGGCTTCATGGCCTTAGACAACCACTGTAATACCTCTGGGCCCCAGTTTTCCCATTTGTTAACAGCAACAATAAATAATACCAACCTCTTAAACTTATTGCAAGAATTAAGTGATGGGCCGATGATATAGCTCAGCGGCATAAGCGCTTGCCTGACAAGCATAAGGTCCTGAGTTCAGTTCCCGGTACCCACAAAAAAAAAAAAAAAAAAAGAATTAAGTGATATACTACATGAGATTCTTTAGAAACTGTAAAAGGTGCTATTCTGAGAAGGACAGCGGTAGACAATGACCTGACCCTTCCAGGGCAGATTCATGATCAGCAGACCTCTGAAAGGCAGGGAAAGCCTGGTATAAAAACTCATCTGTAGATTGGAAACCCTGCAAGGGCCAGGACTGTGTCCTTTGAATATTATTGTACCAATATAGTGCCTGGTGCATAATAGATACTCAAAAAATATTTGTTGAATGAAGGCACAAAAGGAAGAGAAATAAAGAAAATTAATGCAACGATCAGACCATGTCTGTTGAAAAAGTAACAATAAATTTACATTTATCTACTGCAATATAATAAATTATTCTGACACTTTGCATCATAAAACAACACACATTTACAGCTCATAGTTTGTTTGGGTCAGGAAGACAGACACTTCTTGCCTGAGTCGCCAGGCTCAGGGTCTCTGCAGGAAGCTGTAAGTCAGTGCTGCTGTCACCTCAAGGCTAGACAGATAGGGGACGGTGGGGGATGGCACAGCTGAGAGGGATGATTCCTCTCTCACTATCGGCAGGAGGTCACCCTCAGCTCCTTGCCACATGGACCTCTCGGTAGGGCAGCACCCATAATGGTCTCTTGCTTCAGAGTGAGCAAGGAGAATGCAAGCTGAGTGGAATCCACAGTCTGCAAAGCCACACAGGAAGCAGTGCTCTACTGCTGCTGGCTCTTCTGCTGAGCACAAGTGAGTCAGTAAACCTGGCCCACTCTGGTATGGAGATGGGGAGGTAGGGACTATTGGAGGGCACTGCAGAAGGCTGTCAACCATGGAGGGCAAAGTGTTCTATAAGATGTTACCTCACTTGCCAAAGTGGAGCTAATAGAGAGGATGGTCAAAATGAAAGGAGCGGGGCCGGTGAGATGGTTCAGGGGCGTAAGCGCCTGCCTGGCAAGCGCGAGGTCCTGAGTTCGATTTCCGGTACCCACATACAAAGAAAGGGCCGGTGATATCGCTCAGCGGCAGGGGTGCCTGCTGGTGTGCAAGGTTCTGAGTTCGACCCCCCGGTACCCACAAAAAAAAAAAAAAAAAAGACAAACAAAATGAAAGGAGCACATGTGAATGGAACTGTGAATCTTTTCACATGAAAATATAAAGTATTCACCCTGGGTCAATCCCCGGGCTGCCCAGCCCAGACTCCTGGCACCAAGGTGCAGGACAAAGGGAAGTATAATTCTCCCGTCTCCAGCCTCCTACGTGTTGCATGTTCCCCAGCTCGCTCACTTTCCTACAGTGATAACAACACTCCTGCACAGCTGATCTCTTTGTACTGAACACCTTCATACTCATTATCTCACTCCTTGGGACTGCCCTCCAGATAGAGTTCTTATGTGTTTCAATTTAATAACTGAAGAAACTGAAGCCCAGAAAGGTCAAGGTCATATAGCTCAGTAAGCGACAAGATTGGAGTTGAACTCAGCCTGACACCCTCAAATTTATCTAAGTAATAAAACTTATTTCTACATCTAATCAGTGCCACTTGTAAATGGAAGAAGTTCAGCAAAATTATTACCCAGCGTGAGCACAAAATAATTGTACTTATTTGTCTAAAACAGCATCAAGGCAGTGCCATCCTCCCCAGATTCATGGCTTTGGTGACCAGTAGTTCCCTGCCCACCCTGGAATCAAGCCCAGCCCCGAGGTGGGCCCAAGTGCCAATCCTGGGACTTCAGGAGAAACCCCCTACTTCCAGGCTTTAGAAGTGGTTCCTTCTTTCCCTCCTAGGGAGTCCTCTCCCTGCTTTCAATATCTAAAAGCCAAATATGCTCCCTCCCTTTGTAGAAACGATGCCCAGTAAAGAACAGAGAGGTTGTCGAGCCAGGTGGGATATGGTGGGGAAGAGTCCAGCTGTGATTCAATCCTCAGCTGTCTGAGCTTTTCAAGGAGCCCATCCTGCTGTGATTTGGGTGTGCTAAGTGACTTAATGAACTTGACTCGCAGCCACAGAGAAAGGTCATGCCCTGAGGATGAGGGAAAGGTGTAGGCTGAAGAAAGTGAATTCTTGGAGTCTGTCATCCAAGGAGGAGCATCTTAAGCGGACAAAGGGGGAACCCTTGTCTCCACTAGGACCTCTCTCTCTTGCCTCTAGACCTTAAGAAGAAAAAGTAGGCATTTGTTTCATGGCAAAGGGTAATAAGATGTAGTAGGTAGAATAATGGTCTTCCAAAGACGTTCTCATCCTAATGCCCACATTTTAGTGGTTTCCTTACGTGTCAAAAGGACTTTGATGATGTGATTAAGCTAATGATCTTGGGATGGGGAGATCAACCTGGATTACGTGGGTGGGCCCCATGTAATCACAACAGTTCTTACAAGTGGGAGCCAGGAGGTCCAAGTCAAGAGTTAGAACCACAGAAGTAGAGGTCAGATTGAAAGGATCACAGCCAAGGAACCTATAGAAACCGAAAAACAATGAAACACAGTCCCCCACACGCCCATGGACACACAGTGCCACTGTTGCCTCAATTTGGCCCACTGAGATTGATTTTGGACTCCCAATCTCTAAGACTTTAAGATATGCATAAACTAAGTAAGCTGGTTTAAGCCACTAAGCTTGTGATAATTTGTTACAGCATCAGTAGACAACAAATGCAGATGGTGTTTGTTATAAAGAAGTGAGCCAGGAGACTGACTGGGTCCACACCACAGCTCGTGCACCCGACCATCTGGGGACATGTTGCTTCACTCTATCCTCTTTGGGTCATCATGAGCCCATGCACTGGAGAATGCCAGGAGAAGCCATGCTCATATTGGAACCAGAGAGAGGCTTAAAGATAGACGCACCCCTGTGGAGAGCATGTAGTGAGGGTGGCAGCCATTACCCCAAGACCTCCCAAGAGGAAGCAACTGCCACCATAGAATACCACAGACTGGTGGCACAGACAAAGGTTCTAGATGCTTGAATCTAAGATAAAGGTGCTGGCAGGGTTTGTTTCTGGTGAGGCCTCTCTTCCTGGCTTGCAGATAGTCACCTTCCTTTTTTTTTTTAAGACAGGATCTCTCTGTGCAGTTCAAACTGTCCTTGAACTCACCATGTAGCCTAAACCGGCCTTAAATTCATGGTGATTTTCCTACCTCAGCCTCCAGAGTGAGAATTACAGCCATGGGCCACCACACTGGCTGATAGCCACCTCCTTACTCTGTCCTCACATGGCCTTTCCTCTGTGCACACACTGGCTTGGTGTCTCTTTTTCTTATACACCAGGCAAGAGCCCACATTTATGATCCCATTTAGCCTTAATAAGTTCTTTATAGGCCCTATGTCCAAATGCAGTTAAATTGGGAGTTAGAGTCCTAGCGTATGAGCTAGGGGGAAGCACAGTTTAGTCCATAATATCCCCTTCCAACTGGTCCCCATCCCATCACAGTTCCTTGCTGCCTCTGGCTGCAGCTCTCAGGTCCTCCAGTGACCCCTGTGAGGATGATAGAGGCTCACGAATTATCATCTGGGCGGCCTTTGTAGGTTGTTCAGAGGCTGGTGAAGTCCAAGTGGCCTATCTGGAAAAGCAGACAGGGGAAGCCAGTCATAGGCCCCACTCCGACCAGGGAGGGACAGGCTTTCACATACAGACAGAGTACATGCTTGGGGACTCCAGAGCCAGGCCACATGCTCCCTGCTCCCTCCACTCAAAGCCTTATCCCATAGCCAGGCTCAGAAACACCGGCTGAGTGATAACCACACCTTCTGGACTAAGAACTGGGATGCAGGAACTAACAAAGATTTTTGTGACGTTTGTTGGCATAATTAACAGTCTGGCAGATGGAGTTTGATTTCAGAATTGTTAGTTTTTCTAGAACACTGCAACCAACTGAAGGAACAATGGGGCAGAATATTTAAAATCTAAATCCAAAGCATGTTCCCCCCCCCAATAAATCACATGAGAATAAAATTCTCCATAGCTCTCACCCCCTTAAAGCTCTATGAGGAGGAAGACAGTATTTCACTCACCACTGTGGCTCAAGCACCCAGTGCTAGAAATGCCAGGCAATATTTGTCATGAGAGAGACAGAGTTCACCTTGACAGGGACCCCAGACCTCAGGCCAAGGCCACCAGCTCTGTTGACATAGAAAAACAACATTCTCCTGTGTTACCCTCTCTCACCTTCCTGGCTCAAGTCCCTCCAGTGGAGCAGGGGTCTGCCCTTGTTGGAAGAGGCTGTTGGCTCCCATCTGGTACCTACACCCCTCCAAGTCTGACCAGTCCCTGAGCCACAGTTCCCAAGCCAGCCAGGGCAGCCCCAGCTCCAGAGAAGCCACTTTTACCAACTGGAGTGGGTACTGATGGGCGGTAGGGCAGTGTGGCGCTGAAAGACGGTAGCGAAGACAGAAAGAGGCCTGGGAGACACGTGCACAGAGACCCACTGGCCTTCGTCAGGAAGCAACTTACAGGGTGCAGAAAACCCTCCCTCTCCCTCTTGGGACAAAATAAGTCCCTGAAGTCTGGTCCAAATGTATGGCCAAGCTGCCACACAAAAATGACAGCATCCACACAGCATTTCTACACCAGTTCATCTAACTCTCTGGCCAAAGACAACAGTTTCCAAAGATTCTCAGATTTCCAATCCATTCTGTCTTTGATGGGCCTATATCTGGGACTCCAGGAATCTTGTGGATTCAAAATAGTACCTGAGGATTCTCTCCCCTTTGCCTATTGTCTGCACTTTCAAGAGGTGAGTCCATGTGCTGGAATGCAGGCCAAAAAATTCCAGCTGGGGCCATGTGCTTCATGTCTCAAGAGCTGGGGACAAGAAACTGGCCATCAAGGACCTCGAGGAGCTCTAGGAGTGCTGACTCAAGCCAGTTGCCCACAGTCCACTTCACTGCACATGAGTGATGGTCTCAGTGAGAAAGAAGATGACCTGAGGACTGCAGCAGGGATTTGGGGCTCCCAGCACAAGTTCAAAGCTACAAGTGGTGTGGCTGGTGTCCATCCACCCAGACACCCCCTAACACATATCTCCAGAGGCTCCTTGTTTCCTCTCACGGGCCCTAAAAATAAAGCTCCAAGAACACAGTTATTCTAGTCTCAATGCTAAATGAAGCCCTGGGAATGAAAGGGGCTCTCAAGTTTCATGGCTCAGGCCAGAGGAGACAGCAAGGACAAAAGGTAGAGGAGGCTGAGCACCAGGGACAGAGCTTCAGCCTCAGCTTTGAGCAAACCTAGGCCACCGGCCAAGAGGAAGTTGCTGGGCCCACAAGCAGTCCTCAGAAAGGAGGCACAATTTCCCCAGCCAAAATGCCTACATCTTACCTGGTCCCATCCCCAGCACTGAAACTCCATGAAAAATCTAGTGGACCAGACCCTCGCTGTTTTTCCAGATCCCTTGAGCTGAAACTGCTATAGAAGATTTGGCTGTCCTGCTGACCTGGAGAGCCAGTGCTGTTCTGAAACCCCATAAGGTGTGCACAGCAGGCGCATCCTCACCTGGCCAGCTCTGGCTTAGCATGTAATTCCAGTATTATAGATGATCCAGAAAGATCCAGGAGGGAGGCCACTAGAAAACAAGGACGGACAAAGTGAGGTGTCAGTCCTCCTGCAGAAGCTGCCATCTTGCCCTACATGTGGGAGACATTCAGGCAGTTCTATTACTGGGTTGGCCACTGCCCCCAAGGTCACCTGGGGTGGGAAGAACGCTGCATAGACAGGGTGTTCGGAGCTGGCATTTGAGATCTGGTCACTAGAGGGCGCTCCAGGACTAGAGCTGACCCATGGGCCGTCCTGGCCCAGGTTTGGAGGTTTGGAGAGCATCAGTTTGGACTTTTGCTTATTCATTCAATATACATTTACTGAACAACTGCTCTGTGCTAGAATAAGAGCAATAAAGGATACAAAATGATTGAGATGTGACTCTCATTCATTAGAAAGATAAATAGTATAAGAAAAAATAGTGTATTTTTATTTATCTATCGTCCACTTCTCTTCACTGAGCACTGATGCATTTAATCACCTGTCCCTTCCCCATGTGTGCATGCCTGACCCATTTTCATATCTTTGCCTCAAAGTCACCTCCTGGCTGAGCTACCCTTCCCACCTCATTTAAAGCTCAGTATTCCGCATGCTGTGCTCTGGCTCCACTCAACCCATGGCGCTTATAACCACAGCTCCACACGTATGATCTCCACTCTGTCCTTCGAGGGTCAAGGGTCAGTGTGTGCTCACTGATGAACACAGTGCCTACAGCGGGGCATCACACACAGCAGGCACTCAGTGCACACATATAATAGGACAGGTGACAATTCTGAGCCCCAAGTAAATTGAAGGGTTTAGGAGTCAGCCCACAAGCATAGATGTCATAGGCCTCTTCTCAGAGGAAGATGAGCAGTTCACAGAAAGGAGGAGGTGGGAAGGGGCAGAGCAGGCAAAGGGAACAGCTGGAAAAGACTCAGAGGTGAGCAGCAGATACTCGGCATGGCCATGGCAGGGCAGTCCAGATGTTCCTCTTGGCCTCAGCAGTTCCCACTTCCTCCAGGTTCCCCTCCAGGGCTACTGGACAGCAGCCGGGGTCTATTCCCCTGCCCGCCCTGGGCCTTCCCTGACCCCCATTTCCACAGCCTGCTTCTTGCTCTTGGTGTCACTGCATTTGTCACCATCTAGGGCTTCTTGACATGGGGCAGCCTGTGCCACTCCTGTTTCAGTAATATTCTCCCTTCTGCCACAAGGAGGAAACAAACTGCACAGCTCAGGAAAACAATCCATCATTTTGTCATAACATTTCCATTTCAAAGACTTCCTTTCCAAGCTTCTCCCAGGCCAAATGCTTCCTCTCATTAGCATGAGAACTGGCAGGCAGTTGAGTGACACAGGAGGGAAAAGGGCTGGAAATAAGGCTTGAGGCCTGAGGCCTTGGCCTGTCCATTCAGGGGCAGGGTGTGTGAGTGTGTGCATGTGTGCGCGCGTGTGTGTATGTGTGTGTGTGTCTGTGAGTGTGTGCGTGTGAGTGTGTGTGTGTGTGTGTGTGTGTGTGTGTCTTTGTGAGCTCAGGTCTTTGAAAGCTTGTTTTTCAGAGCTCATTATCTGTGCCGCTCAGAGATGTGCCCATTCACGTCACAAGGCATGAGCCACCCTGGGGCAGGCACCCTGAGCCCTCACTGAGGACTCAGAGAGGAAGGACAGATGCAAGCACTGTCCACCAGCAATACCAATGACTATGACTGAAGAAGTGCTGTTGTAAAGAGCACTGCTAAGTAAGGAAGAAGCAGAGGAGTGAGTCTGTCGCCTCAAAGGAAGCAACGGTCAAGCTGGTCTGAAGGATGAGGAGCAGTTCCTGGTCCAAGGAGGTGGGAAGGTGCAGGGCAGGCAAAGGGAACAGCTGAAGAAGGTTCAGAGGAGAGCAGCAGGGGTTGCGGGCAACCATGGCGAAAGGATAAACAACAGTAATGTCCAACAAGGCCTTCTCTCCCTGCCTGGGCACACCAGCAGACCATACTCGTCAGGACAGGGACAGCTACTGAGCTGGCCCAGCCCTCCAAAGGGCTGTTCCAGCCTCAGGGCTCTTCCCAGCCACAGATGAGCTGACAGCCCCTTCCCCACCCTTCTCTGTTCATCCCTGGCAGAGCACCCAGAGCTGGGCATGGCCACAGAGCCCAGTGGGGCCCCTTTGCAGACCCTGGAGTAACACCATGGAGGCAGCTGGTCCTCTTCCTCTACCTTCAGTGTTCTCCCAACATGCGCAGAAGCCATCCACTGGCACAGCAAAGCAATGGGAAGTGGCCACTGAGGGATGGGAGAAGACAGGGGAGTCGTAAAGACCAAGAGAGTAAACTCACTGCCTGAGTTGCTCATTCACTCCACAGTTCTTGATGGGGCACCCCACAAGGTAAGCACCCAAGATTTCAGAATGACAAGTGCCCAGTGAGGGAGACAGACAAGGAAATAGATGTTACAAGACTAAGGACCAGCCTGGATGAGAGCATCCTGCCGAGATGTGGACCAATATGAGGCTGAAAGATTAAAGCCAGACAGAGGGGTTGGAGTTCCAGGCAGGACATTTGCTACTGTAGGAACACACTGAGGCCACAGAACGCTACAGGAGGCAGAGGCCACACATGCCAGCCTTGCTGTGTTCTTACTGCCATGGCAAGGACTGATACCAAGGCCAGGCAGGCCAGGTGGGATGAGGGTATTTACACCAAACTTCCCATTTATGAGAGTTATATTTAGGCTTCCTCCATTATCTCTCATTGAGGTTAAGATGTTTAAAATACAATGGTTAAATGTAAGCCATTGCAGTATATAACAGTTTTTACAAACTTGTTCAGCATTTCTTTTCTTTTTTCTTTTTTTTTAATCTACAAGACTAAAAATAATGAAAGTGGCCCAATTCTGTCTCACTCTTGGCAGAAAGACAGTATTGGTCCTAGATAAGAAAAGTGAGGTTTAGAGAAGTCACCCAAAGCCAGAACTCACCCCTTGGCAGCATACCCACCTCCCTGGCACAGTGAGGCTCAGACACCAGGGCCCGCCCACTGTCCTTTAAGTCCTGGATGCTCATCTGTGGCCTCCGCCTGAGCCATCGCCAGTTCCTCAGCTCCCCTGAGTGGCAGCCTGAGCCTTTCTCTGCCACATTACCCACCACAGGCCTGCTCTACCTCTTTCTGCGAGAGGCCAAGTGCTGTTATGTCACAGACCCCCACTTCCCAGGGCCCCTCAGCTTTTTGTGCTTGGGAACAGCCAGGAAAGACCCCAAGAGTTGCCCCCAGATAGACTTGTCAACAGCACCCACCACTGGCTCCCACGGGACAGAGTTAGACATACCCTACTCCTCTTCAATCTCCTCTATGAGGTGTCACCCCTGAACCTGTAGCTTCTGGCCCCTGAGACCTGCCTTACCTCCTCATCCCATGTGCAGAGATGGTCAGGAAGAGGTAGGGCCGGGACTAGGTAGCAAGATAGCCCTCTTCCCAAGGCCTTTAGAGTGAACCAACTCTAGAGTTGCAACTTCAAGTCCAATCACTGTAGTTGATACAGGTGGAGAAGGGGCAAAACTGCCTCTGGTTTAGGAAACAAGCCTGATCAACTGTGCTGGTCCCCGAGAAGGAAAAGACATGAGAAGCCAGTGCAAAGAAAAAGGAAGGAGGCCACAGAAGCAAATTGTGCACCGCCCCCCCACCAATAGATCACAGCTCAGGAAGTCTGCAAGGTCACTCCAAGCTCTGGGACCTCCCCCAGACACTTGTCTGCCTGCCCCTCCAAGTAGCTGAGGACCTCAAAACAACACAACTGAAAAACAATCTCATAAGTCTACCTGCTTCCCCTTGTTTGGCCCTATGATGTTTGGTTCCCTTGCATGGCTCTCCCAAGAAGAGTATGTGCAGGGCTGTTCAGGGCTGCTTGGCAAACACAGTCTTCCCTGGGAACCCAAACACTGGCATTGCCCTTGGCTATGCCCTAAGTGGTGGAGAGCACTGGCATTTGGGTTTTA
The DNA here is from genome assembly GCA_028451465.1 of Erethizon dorsatum. Taxonomy (NCBI): domain Eukaryota; kingdom Metazoa; phylum Chordata; class Mammalia; order Rodentia; family Erethizontidae; genus Erethizon; species Erethizon dorsatum. The sequence continues at coordinate 85,160,349 of CM051829.1, forward strand.
AGGCCCCAAGACTAAAGGCAGGATGCTGTACTAGCATTCATTCACCCCAGAGTGAATGGCAACCTCAGGACCCTTGGATTTGTCCCAGACACTCCCACCTGTCCCACTGTCCCTCTGTTTCAACAGCAGTGAGGCCCTTCTCTTCATGGACCTGGAACCTTTTTTTCCATGGGCCACATATGCTCTACTCAGCCCTACCACCATGCCCTTGCCTCCATCCTCAGTCACCCTTTATCCAGAAAGATCTAGAGAGGGAGGACAGGTAGGCAAGACATACCTGTCCATCCCTGACCTGAGCTTAAAACAGCCATTACCCTTGTGAAAGTCTCTGCCCACCAACCGTGTCCTCAGTCCCCCCCAACTCCTTTGTCTCTAGCTCTGTCTGCACACCGTGTAGCAGGCACAGTGCCACACCCATATTGTTGTGGGACTTCAGCCCTGATGAGGAAAAGGGAGAGCAGGCTTTGCAGAAATGTGGCACTTATTTGAAACCATCTGCCTGAAAACCTGAATTCTGTGTGTGCACGTGTGTGTGCGTGAGTGTATGCATGTGAGTTTGCGGAACACGTGGCCTACAGTCAGTGGTGCAATCAGATAGACTTGGCCAGCCCCAAGCAGTTGTTGGCCCTGTCAAAGACACTGTAATACCCCTGGATAAAAACATTCCCCAGGATCCACAGCTGGGAACTGTTATCATGGAAGCCCCTGGAACAGAAGCCTTGGTCCCGGGAAAGAAGTGGCTGAGATGAAGTAGGTCCCACTCCCAGTTGTTCTGCCTAGAGATAGGTGTTTTTCTACTCCACTCCACAATTGCTCTCTATTATTCCGTTTTGTCCTTGAAATCACCTTCGCAAGTAAGCAAACAAGTATCAGATTCATCTCACTCAATAGATGAAGAAATTGAGATTCAAAAATTAAAGTGACTTAATCCAAGATGACCCTGTGGGGTCCTAGAACTCTGAGCTCCCCATCTCCTATACAGGACCCCTGTCCTCTCACTTGCTCTCTCCAGCTCCCTACCTTTCTGCTCTCAGCACCCACTGCCCTGATGACCAACCAGAGTAGGCCTAGGGCCCTGAGGCAGAATAGCCAAGGACAACCTGAACAGAGACCTAGATCCCCAATAGAATCTTGCAGCAGATAGAGGCTCCCACAGGCAGTTGAGGTCCCACTGAGCCCCCTCTCTCAAGCTTCAGTGCTGTGTCCTTCCTCTTCCCCAGTCTCCCAGGATAAGGCTATAGTGGCCACAAATGAGGCCCAAGGATACCATGACCCCAGTCAAAAGGGCCAATCAGTCTAAATGTATCCCGTGCCTTCTCCATCCACCCATGCCACTTCCTATCACCAGGGCCAGGCCACCAGGAGAAGGGGAGAGGGGGTTGCTAGGAGGAGCCAGGGCATCTTCACCTGAGCCTCATACCTAGATGGTATAGGCAAAGGAGGGCAATGGGTACTTTATGCATGGATCACGAAGACAACCATGGGCATGCTGCTCAGGCTCCCACAGTCCAGATCAAACTAAAGAACCAAGGAAAGGGTGAGGGCCATCACCAACACAAAGAAGTACCAGGCTGACAGCACAGAACTCCTTCTTCTGCACCATGTGTCATGGTGGGGAAGCTGCCTTTTCCGAGGACCTCAGGGAGGCTCTTAGGATGAGGCCTGCTCCCAAGACATGGTCCTCAAAAAGGTCACACCAAAGGGACCAGCTGTCAGCTACCCAGGGACAGACCCCAGAATAGGACAAAGAAGGGCTCGCCTCCATGAATCCCCTCAAGGCCCAACCAGAGACTACAAGGGCCCTGGGAGCTCTTGGCTGGTGGGGAGGGAGAGAGATAGACTGGTGGGTAGGTGAGAAATGGGACACAGCAGTGAGCCAGGGCCAGGAACCAGGTTGCAGTCACCCCATGAAGCAGGAGGTTCCCATAATAAGGATGAGCTGAAGACGAAAGGCTATTGTGAAGACCTCTCAGGAACCCCAGCCTCTGGTGGGAAGTGGGCTTCCTCAGCATATTTCCCTTTGTCATTTCTTCCACGAGCAAAGGGCCTTCACTTCAGGGGATCCCCAAGACTGAGGTGAAGGCCTGGCCTCACCTGGCCATCCTGGCCTTGTGTGCCTCCAATGGCACACTGGATGTTGAGGCCGTCCTTGCTGGGTCCAGGCAGCAGGGAGCTGCCTGTGTCTAGGATGGCTTGGCAGCCCCCATCACAGGCCGCTACCACACCACTGACAGCAACAGTGGAACGGTAATTGGGAGAGCCTAGGAACACATCCTGCATCAAGCCCTCCCTCCCTGGATCCTTCCCATCCCCTGCCAGAATCCTTGGACAGGGAGGTCTAACTACCCCTTGCCTAGCATCCCTTCCTGGAGCCTCCAAAACTTAGGAGCTCAGAAAGACCTGAAGCCATTTTCTCTCAACTCAGTGGCTAACTTTAAGAGAGCCATCTTCCATGGCTCAGAAACACCAATAAAACAAGTTCATGGGCACAAAGGGGTAGAGCGAGGACTGTACTGCTGTATAGAGATCTGGTTTCAGGTTTTCTTTGCATTTACTTGTTGCATGTCTGGGGCAAGTTGCCCAACTTTTATGAGCTCAGGCTTCGCATCTACAAAATGTTTACATGAAAAAATCCCTACCCTGACTTCCCCATGGGATGGTAGTGATATTCAAACTCAAGGTTAGTAAATTGTAAAACAGAGACAGTTGTGGCACCCACCTCATGGGGGTGGTAGGGAATAAATGAGATAGTCATACGTAACTGCACAGCACAGTCCCTAGCAGGTAGGAAGCGCTCAATAACTGCATGTGGGTCTTATTATAAAGCAGGGGTGAATGTGCAAAATTACTACTGATGAAGGTCCCTGGGCTCGAAGGTGTCCACTTCCAAATCTGATGGATGGTCTTATGAGCTACCAGGCCACCGTCCTTCTCAGGGCCCTGTGGCCTCACACTTGTCCCCATGTCCCTACACCTGGAGATGACCTCTGCCTGGGGCCCACATGAGACTCCACTTACCCACCTATCCACGGTGAACTGCAAGTAATCCCACACAGTCACAGGCAGCCAGTTCAGCAAGCCTGTGTAGTAGGAGTAGTCGATGGCCCCCAGGGTGAGCACAGACCCCTGGTCATTCCCAGAATCAAGGCAAGTCATGCTGTGGCATAATGACACACTTCTGGAGGAGGTGTCCCATCCCCGCCCTGGGCAAATGGATGAAGACTGCGCCTTCCTCTGCTTTTCCCTCAGACACCTGTAGCTCCCTTCTCTGAGCACACAGCCCGGGGCCAAGGCAGCACCAGGGGCTGGAGCATGGCATTATCTGGAAGGAGAAGTCATGACCGCCACACAGGTCGTGGGGCTGCCTGGCTCTCTTGGTCACCCTAAGGTGTCCCCAGTTGTTTCTTTGTGCCTCCACCAAACACCTCTGCTATCCAGGGCTTTCTGTCTCCAGCAGAAAAGAGGTTGTTCAACAAAGCCCACACTGTGGACTAAAATTTCCACCTAGACCCAACTGGAAACACTGGATCACTGTATCCTACCTGTTCCCCCACTTCTGCTTTTGCCTCAGAGACCCCATCAACCCATGTTCCTCACATGGATAACTCCCACCCATGCCCTGACACTCTCCACACACGTGCACGCCACGTGTGCACACTCACACACACTCCTCCATCAGGGTGGACTTTCCAGGTGTTGTTAAACCACCGGTATCACCAATCTCTGCAGCATCCTGCTTATAGCTGTTTGAGTAGAGTTGTGTGTAACTGTGCACTGCCTGTTTCTCCCTCTTATTTGTTGGCATGTGCCCATCTCCCAGCTCAGCTTCTGCACATAGAAGGGCCCAGTAAACAAGCATCAAGTGAATCAATGAAACCATTAAGGCATGCGTGAATGAAATGCAGCCGTGTATCACTGGCCTGGGTTTCCTAGGACTCAGTCTTTCTCTTGGGTAGCTCCCCTTCTCCTCACCCACCAGCACCCTGTCCAAGTTGAGCTGGGTCATCACAGGGAGCGGGAAGATAAAGTAGGGATCACTAGACTGGGAGCAGGTGCCCTGGGTTACACACCTGGCTCAGCCGCTACTTCCCAGGGTGACTGCCCCTCCCCAGGCCTTCATTTCTCCCCTAGAAAAGGAGAAGATTGGATTCCTTCAGAGTCAGCTCTAAAAGCCTGTGACTCTCAGTGACATCGACAAATGATTTTTGAGGCCCCATCACTTTGGAAAAAGAAGTTAAAAGCCCCTATGCAGAGATGAGATCAGGATTTGTGTTTTGTTTTGTTGTTGTTCTATTGTTACTGTTTTGTACTACTGGAGATTGAGCCCAGGGCCTTTGCACTGAGTTACATCCCCGTCCTTATCGATTTTTTATTTTGAGACTGGGCTTCACTAAGTCACTAAGTTGCCCAGCCTGGGCTAAGACTTGTGATCCTCCCAGCTAGGCTTCCCAAAGTGTCTGCTAGAAGTGAAAGATAGCTTTGACCCAGTGAACTCCATCTGCATGAATGACTCTATGGGGCCTTGGATGAGAGGTTGGATGTGCCTGGAAACCAGAAAGGAATTTTCTTGGGTGCTGGTGACTACCTTTGACCAGCAATATCTCCAAGGACCAGACACTCACCTCAACTGAGTGTCTTTACTAGGCCACCAAAGTCAGTCCTGGCTGGGTGAAGCTCCTACCTGCTCATGTAAACTGAGAACAGATCTTGGACAACAAGGTGTCTGTTCATCATGTTATCAAACATGGGCAGTGAGTTCTCAGAGGCAAGAAAGGGATAGGCCAACCTCAGGATCCCGTCAAACTCAGAGTAGATTAAAATGTCACTAGGCTACTTGATGGTCAGGCCCACAGTCTGATGGGAGTCCATAATGTTGGAGACCTGTAAGAAAATCATAATGACTTCTACCAGGCAGCCCTACAGCCACAAGCAGAAAAGTCCTTGGGATAGGTGCAGCTAGTTCCTGGTCACGCTTGTGTCAGAGTTTTAACCTCACTGACCCTCTTTCCTCTTACAGGTGATGCACTTATTTGAACTTAGGTGAAAAAACAAAAGCCCTCCTTTCTGCACGCTGTTGTGGTTTTGAGCAATAGGCCTGATAGCAGGGGAGGGACAAGTAAGGGCCTCCCTGGTGTTTGGTACAGACCTGGTCCTCACGTTGGGGACAAGCCCTAAGAAGGAAATGGGACAAAAGGTGTCCCAATTCCCTCTGCAGGCCAGCAGCCCTCACCTGTGCTGTGCTGGGAAGTTCATATCCCAGAGAGTAGCCATGGAGGCAGCAAGATATATGGAAAGAACTTGTATTTTCCATCTGTAAGAGTCAGTGTGGGTCTCCATTCTGCCAGGTGCTGACTGTGACCTTAAACAACTACCTCTCCAAGCCTCAATTCCCTTAATCTGATAAATGGAACGATAACGTCTGCCCCTCAAGTTAGTTCTTAGGCTAAATAACTGGAGGACTAAACATTTGTTGGCATTCTCTGTGTTTGCTTATTGAACTCTTACTGGCACTATGATAAGAAAACATGAACACCACAATCTTCTTAGTCTTCCCACCTTCCTGGATGGCCAATGTATCCATCAACCTTGAGCCACCACTGTCATTGGCCTAGACCACAATGGCCTAGACCAGTTCTCCTGCCTCTACTCTGCCCCTTTATCATCCACCATCTACATATGGTAGCCATGGGGATCTTTGAAAACGGAAGTCATATCATGCCGCCCCTTATCTGCCCAGTGCATCCCGTGGAACACAGGATAAAGCCCCCATCCTGGAGTCCCCTCAAGCTCTGGTCCTCATTCTCACACCTCGTCTCTCTCCTGTGGCCCCTTGGCTCACTCTGCTCACACACACTGGGCTTCTTCCCCTTTCTCAGATGCCGCAGCTCCTCCCTGTCCCAGGATCCTTGCACTTGCTGTCCCCAGATCTTCCCAGGCCTGCCCTCTGGAACTGCATCATTGGGGTCCCAGCTGGCAACAGGCCACTGTGTCCACCAAATCTTTGTCCCTAGGCCCCCAAGTACTCTTACACTTTCCAGTCTTGTTCTATTCATGCCACTCAGCACTGCTCGAACTCACGACTTAAATGTCTCCTGCTTCTCACATTGGACCATAAGCACAAGGAAGCAGGTCCTCTGTCCCTCTTGTCCCCCTGTATCTCAGTTCCAGAACAGGGCTCAATAAACATTCGTGGAATGAATACATGAAGTGGGGCTAAGTGCTGAAGAATAAATCAATCCATTTTTTTCTTTTAGTCAAGAGTCATTGAGGGTCTCTGGTGCTAGTCCCTTAGGATGCAGCAATGATCAAAAAAAAAAGTGCCTACCCCAGGAATCTTTAATTCCACTGGGAGACACAGACAACACATTTTAAAAAGAAATATAGGGCCGGTGAGATGGCTCAGCGGCATACACGCCTGCCTGGCAAGCGCGAGGGCCCGAGTTCGACTCCCGGAACCCACATACGATAAAAGGTCCGGTGATATCGCTCAGCGGCACGGGCGCCTGCTGGTGTGTGAGGTCCTGAGGTCAACCCCCGGTACCCACAAAAAAAAGAAAATAAATAAATAAATAAATAAAAATAAAAAGAAATATATAGAACAGGCAAATGGAAATGGGGCCTCTGAAGAAAAATACATCAGGATAAGAGCAATGGTGGTAAGAGAAGGCCACCTTGATAAAGTGATGTTGAGTGGAAATAGAAGGAAGAAAAAGAAGGAGCCCTGGAGATTTGGGGGAGATGTTGCAGGCCAAGGGTGGGTACATAGTAGAGGTGCAGCAGCCATAGCTGGGATGTGTGAGGGGTTGCATGAACTGGTGGAGCACACAAACAGAATTCTAAATGGGGTTTGCATGGAACAGGATGAGGCAGATGGAAACCTGGGCCTGGGGAAAGTTGTTAGGTGGGGCTCTGAGAGCCCGCACAGGAGGGAGAGAAGGGAGAAAAGACACCCTACAGCTGGCTGCTGGCAACAACCCTCGGCACCTACTGAGCCCTCCCTGGGGGAGAGAAGGGCCAGCTAGGGAGACTGCTGGGAAAAGCAAGGTGAGCCCTGGGCAGCCCACAGCCCTACTTACAGTGATGGTGTCACAGCCCAGGAAGCCCTGCACATTACCTGTGCCATACTGTACAGACAGAGGTTTGCTCAGGTTCTGGAAGGTGGAGGACTTGGATAGATTAAAGCAGTGGTGATTTTCTGGAACACAGACCCAGGGTTAGTGGTGGTCCTTAGAGTCTTCTCACCACTCAACAATGCCAGCCGGGCTGAAACTCTTACCAGCCTTGAAGGATGTGGTGTTAGGTACTGAACATTCTCTATAGATAGCAGCCTGGTATCTCCACAGCCTGTGGAACTCAACAGTCTAATAAAACTAGATGTGGCGTTGCAAGCCTATAATCCCAGCACTTTAGACGGCTGAGGCAGAAGGATCACAAGTTCGATCGAAGTCTAGGCAACTTAGTGACTTAGTGAGATCCTGTCTCAAAATAAAAAAAGGATGGGGATATACTTTGGTGAGAAGGCTCTGACTTCAACCCTAGTACCACAAAAAAGAAAAAGAAAAAAACAAAACGTTCTTTGCTGCTCAAAGCACCTCTCCAAACCTGTGAAATGGAGATAAAAAGAGCACCCAGCCACCTAGGACTCCTAAGGAAATAACTAACATGGAAAATGTTTACTTGTTCTTGGCCATAGACTCTCACTATTGTCCCAGCACCCACAGGCCTGTCATAGCCCCATTTTATAGAAAGGAAAACAGAGGACCCAGCAAAGATAGTAGCTTACCTTGACTCCAGGTAGAGACAACAACAAATCAAGTTCCCTAATTTCCAGCTTCTGCTTTATACATCAGACCCATGATTTTCAAAACTTCCCAGACTGTGGCCAGTTGGGAAGGTTGAGTGAAGAGGCGGGGTCCAGGTGGGAGGCTGAGAATGTCAAAGTACACTCTCCTGCCCCACCCCCAACTCGCTCCATCCCTGGGTGGATCTGAGCACAGAGGTGGGTTGGGGAGGGAGATCACTCGTGGCAGGCTTCACTGTTGGAGCAGACAGAGGGCACCCAGAGGTCCAAGGAGCCCATATCAAATACCACGGTGAACATTTGGGGTGGGGTCCCAATATAGACTTCCCAAAGTACTCACTCTGAGGACAGAGGCAGCAGAGGGAGGAGAACATTGATGCTGGGCACAGTTTTGTAAGCCTGTGCATTCTGGTCAGGGACCTAGGAGACTGAGAAGCAGGAAACAGAAGGAGGACACTGGGGAGGGTTCCTCATCATCAGCCCCTACCTGTAGCCATGCATGGTCTGGTCCTCCCATCAATCCTACAACCACCCTCTAGTTGCTGGAATCAGCTCAGAAGCAGACCTTGGACCACAACTGAAATCCTGCCTGGGAGTGAGACTGGGCCACCTCTGCCAAGGCAACAAGCTGGACATGGAGGTGAACATCAGCTCTCCTGCACCACCTGCCCCTTGCCATCTCTCCTCTCATTTCAAAGCTGAGACTAGGATGGGGGAAGACAAAGATGACCTAGATACAGAAATGAGGCATAGAAGGGGAATTGGGCTGGTTGTTTACTGCCAAGAGTGAAAGATGAGAGAGAGACGAGCTCCAGAAAAGAAGAGGGCACAAAGGTGCTCCTGCCTGCATTCTGGGAGGTGCAGTACACATTCAGCTCAAGGGCATGAGAAATGACTTGTGGAAAGGCCACAGAGCCACTCATACCCAAGTAGTTGGTCAACAGCCCTCTGACCACCTTCCCAAAGTTAGAGTACTTCACACTGAATGCATCTAAATCTGTATTAGTTAGGGTTTGCTAGAGCAATAGATTTAACATAGTGTGTGTGTGTGTGTGTGTGTGTGTGTGTGTGTGTGTGTGTTTTTATACAAATGAGCTATTTGATAGGTTTACAGGATCAGAAATGGAACAGTCCCCATGGCCATCTGCAGGAGAAAGAGGAAGATGGCCATGTCCTGGGCAGCTGAAAAGTAAGCACCAGCTCTATCTCCCCATCTTAGTCCACTAAGTCCAGACTAAGACACAGCTCCTCTGGCTGGGAAGGCAAGTGTGAGGTTGGATTGGGGACTGATTATGTATCCCTCAGAGGTATTCTGTGACCAGATCATCTGAGCTCAGGCCTTTCCAGCAGGGACATTGGATCCCTGAAGGCTAGAACACAGCCTTTGCTAGGTCTGCTGGCCCACTGTGGAGCTACTGGGTCAGGGAAATGCTCCCACTACCCACAGGTACCACGATTCCAGAAAGAGGGAAGCCTGGGGAGGCAGAGGCCAAGGACACGAGAATTGATTTCTGCAAAGGCTGCAGAGTCTCTCACACCCATATAGTTGGTCAATGGCTCTCTCGCCACCTTCCCAAACTCAGAGTACTTCACACTGAACGCATTCTGGTGTTTTCTCAGAAAGTCCTCCAGCAGCCCCCGCCCCACTCCTGCAGGGCACACCTCAGCAACTTGCCTCTGTGCAGAGGGATCCTGAGGCTGTGGGGAGAATTCATGATGAGGGAGAGTCTGCATTCCATAAACCATCCCACCCTGCTGTGCCCACCCAGCCTTCTAGTCAATATCCCATTGAACCACACCTTCATCTCCCCAGGCTGTCCCAAGAGGCGCATTTAGAGGAAGAGGTCCTAACATGCAAAGGCATGAGTGACAGGAAGCAATCATCCTGGAATCTGCAGCATCCCACCCTCAGACTTCCCAGAGGGACCAACAGCTGGAAGACCAGGAGCAGATCCGCCCAGAGAGGATGCATCCAATGCTCTCCCTAGGGTATGACATTGCCTGATGATCCCACTGCCCTGGGGGAGAGCAAGAACTGCAAGGAGGGCCGGTGATATGGCTCAGTGGCGTAAGCGCCTGCCTGGCAAGCGCGAGGGCCCGAGTTCGACTCGTGGATCCCACATACGTAAAAAGGGCCGGTGATATCGCTCAGCGGCATGGGCGCCTGCTGGTGCGCGAGGTCCTGAGGTCAACCCCCAGTACGCACAAAAAAAAAAAAAGAACTGCAAGGAGAACCACAAGGCACCTCATCCTGACCACAGCTACCTCCACTGTAGCCAGTGCCCATCCTTGCAGACTTTATAGAGGACTGGAATTCCCTCTGGCTAGACCCCCAGACTTCGGAGACAGCCCCCAACTTCAGAGCACCCACTCTACAAACATGGTGAAATGGCACATTGAATACTTAAGACACACTCTGATAAGGCCACAAAGTCTACCACTCCAGGGACTTCAAAGTTCAAGGGTAAGCTGCCTGATCTTCAAGCTGGGAAATGTCAAATGGGCCCCTCTAAGTGGTTTCCCTCCAGGCTGGACCTCTGACCAGCTCTGGTGGGGCCGCGGCTGGAAGCTGTTTTGTGTTCTGCCTTCTGCTCCACAACAGACCTATTCCCAATGGCCCTATTCCTATGCTGCCTGCCTGCCTGCCTCCTTGGGCCTGACTTTACCGGAAGCCAGCAGCCTGCCTTGTTTGGGAATCTCCTGGTTCAGGCCTCAGCTTAGGCAGGACTCAGTCTAGTCCCAAAATGGCATCTGAAACAGAGGTGCTTGTTCAATCTGCCATCCTGGTGAGTAGGGCTGAGGATCTAGAGCGCAGAGCAGGTCTGCTCCAAGGTCCCAGTGAACACGTCTGAGATAAGATGGAGGCTCATGCACCCCCAGGGATGCCCTTGGCTCCACCTTCAAAGTGTGTCGAGAAGGCGAGGGGCAAATGCCAGATCACATTGGCATTTGGAAGAACTGGAGAGGGCTGATCCAGAAGGCGAACGTGCCCCACCCAAAGAAGAGTAGCGGAATGTGACAGGCATGGGGAGAGTTAAGGAACCCACTCAAAGGTGCCGGGAAATGCATATCCTCAGAGGAATGTGCTGAGTAGATATTCCCTGAGTCCAGGCCAAAGACGCCAAATGATTTCTCAAGCTTGCAGTGAGAGTGAGTTAGGACAGAGGAAACCAAATACTGTAGCCATCGAGTTGTGGAGCTCTTATCCCAGGTATACGGAACGGCTATAAATTAGAAAATCAGGATAGGTGAATGCAAGTCAGGATGAGGTGGGCAAGGGCTTCAGGACCACAGGTGTGCAGGTGAACAGGCTGACAGCTGCCCACCACCTGGCAGGACAGACTTCTGCATGGAGAGGGAGGCCTGGCGTGGTGGGAGAAGGGGCATCCTGGGGCAGCTAAAGGTGAGTGTGTGGTAGATTTGGACACACTGGGTCCTCTAGGAGGAGAAGTCTTGGAATTCGATTTGTGAGAGCCTCAGCAGAGAGACCATTTGGGACAGTCACACCCTGTGCAGTGGGCTCTGTCTGCAACGTCTAGGGCTAGGACTACTGTGGTTGGCATCTCCAGAAAGGAGGAAGGGTTTCACCCTTCTGCTGCAGGTAACCAGTGGCCCAGCCTGACCCACGTAACAACCTCTCCTGGACAACAACCCTGGGCATCAAATGCAGCCACCTCTCCTTCTGGGAGGTGACCTCAGAGCCAAGAAGCAAAGATCCTTTAGTTCTGGCTGCTCTGTGTTTGTTCATACAATTCACATCATTCAAGCAGTATTAATGTGCACACAGGGACCTCACCCCAGAGAGCACAGGGTGCCGGAAGAGCTAATCCACTGGGGCAGGCCAAGAACTGCAAAAACCTTTTAGAAAAACCATGGTAAGATTTCATTGCTGGTTACCTGGTACCAGGGAGAAACAATTCCTTCAGTCTAGACACTGCACAGGGTGTGACCGTCCCAAATGGTGCCCAGAGGCTGGGAGGGGTGAGCCAGAAGCAGAGCTGGGCTGCGATGCCATGTGCAGTGGGTTAGCAGGATTCAATGGACAGTTTGAAGTTGTGTCCTCCTTACAGGCAAACTTCTCTGAGGCTCTGTCTCTTCATCTGGAGAACATTATACAGACATTGCCTGCTACTTCTCAAGGGCATTAGCAAGGCCATTCATTCATTCATCTGCTTAAAGAAACACTCCTTGAGCGCATTTGTTGCACTTGAAGCTGGTAGGTGGGGGGGGACACCACTCAGATGTAGAGCCGTTGATCAGTACTGATCCACAAAAGTAGCCAAAAAAACTCTGGGCCCGGAGACACCCCCACCTTGACACAAGCTTGTGGTCTCCACTCAGATATAAGCACCATCAATGCCAGCTCAAGTCAATTTCTTGAGCAACTTCAATGTGTTTGTGCTGGACGCACAAAAACAGAGTTGCCATCATCTAAATCTATATTAGTTAGGGTTTGCTAGAGGAATAGATTTAATCTACTCTGCGTGTGTGTGTGTGCATTTATACAAAGCAGCTATCCAATACGTTTGCAGGATCAGAAATGGAAGAGTCCTATTGGCCATCTGCAGAATCAGAGGTGGGTGAATGCAAAATGACTGTGTGTCCAAGAGCTGGAGGATCCAGTCCAAGCTCAAAGGCCTGGATCTCACTGCAGAATCCAGTGCAAGTCTGTGTCAGAAAGCTAAAGGGTCTACATTGGAAGGATGAAGAATCTGCACTGAAAGCCTGAAGGAACTGGAGACCAACATCCAAAGGCAATGGCAAAACCTGGAGCTTCTCTGAAGAAAAAAAGAGAAAAGTTTCCTTCTTCTTTCCCTTTTTATTCCATCCAGAGTACAAGCCAATTTGTTGGTGCCACCCACATCCTAGGTTGGTCTTCCTTTCTCAGTTTGTAGCCTACATGTCAGTCATTCACAGACACCCCCAGAGCTTTACTAATCTGCTAGGCAGTTATTACTCAAGTCAAATTGATATATCACAATTAACAATCACAATCCACTCCTTGTCAACTTCACAAGACACATCTCCTTAAACCGTACTTAAATCTCCAAATACATTACCAAGTTTGAAATTACACCTAACATGATAAAACTATCCTGTGTACAAAAGGAAACACATTAATTCCCTCCCCAGAATAGAAGACAAAGTTTTTCTTTGAGTGATGGTTATTCTTATCCTAACATTACATAACTTAAAAGTTACAGATTTAACAACACCTAAGAACTGATGTCCTCTATCAGTATTATGTTACTAAGAAAGAAATAATATATATGCTTAATATATACACAAGCATATTAACAAAACAGGAAAGAAATACTCATGACAACTACAATCCTTATTTCTGTTACTGGTCACACATCTGTAGCTGGCATTTTTAACTACCTTCTTCTACTCCTCATTCTGTATTCCTTTGGCCTTCAGCAAGCACCTCAGTAGGTCTTGATTCTAAATCTGTCTTCATCACTTTCCTCATCGTTAGGACAAAATACCCAACACCCCCAACTTAAAGGAGGACAGATTTATTTTGGCTTATGTTTTTATTTTATTTTATTTTTTATTTTTATTTTTATTAGTACATGTTTGCAGTGCATAATGATTAGATTCAGCTCACATTTTTAGACAGTAGTTGGCAGGCTCCAGGGCAGGAAGAGGTGTAGAAGGGCCTAGGTAAAGGAAAGCCGCTCACCTCATGGTGGTCAGAAAAGCAGAAGGCAAAGACAGTGGAAGAGTGAGGGACTGAGACATACCCTTCCAGGTCACACCCCCAGTGACCTGCCTCTTCGAACCAGGCCCCACCTCCTAACATCACATTTAGCTATAGTGTCCCTATAATTCAATCACCTTTCAAAAGCCCTCCTTATGGGCACAGGAGGCTTTGAGGGGACATGTAGTCCCCATAACACTATTCCTATGGAGCCCACAGACAGGTATTGGACAGGTTTGGTCTAATAGAAGGAAATCCAAAGGAACCCATAGTCCCTACCTGACCTCCACCTCCACCCACTGCAAAGGGTCTGGTGACAAGAGGAGTGTGGCTTCTGGGCAGCACATGTACGACCATCTTGGGCTTGAATCCTGGGTCAGCTACATGGTGATGTGACCATGAGCAAATTAACTTATTTCTGTGTGCCTCCATTTCCTCTTCCATAGGGTAGAGACAATGACACTGAGAGGGTCAAGAGAGGTCCAAAGATAAGAATATCAAAGGTTCATGTGTGTTGGGCCTTCTGCAAATATGAGTCATAAATGACTCCAGTTGTGTGAACTTGAAGGAGTTACATCATTCCCCTGTCTGGTTTACTTATCTGTAAAATGTGGGATTTGCGGGCTCATGGCACTGGTCTGAATCACCAGTGTGTACAAGCAGCAGTTCTTTTCCTGTTCTATATAACCATTAAATTTCTGCAGAAGGGTGAAAACCCTGGCAGCACATCTGAAAACTGTCCTGCACATTTGTGAAAAGCCGTCTTACCCCCCCATCCTTACCTCCAGTCTTTCTCACCCCCACAAAGTGACCCCTACGTGTGGAAATTTGCTTGTCTGCCTGCTGCATTCAGCAGAATATTTTGAGAACAGCTCCCAGCCTCCTGCACTTTTACTTGTTTACATTAAGCAACATGAGCCCTGGAAACATCTGCCCAGTGCATCCTGGAATTGCCAGGTCTTTTTGGGAGAAAGGAGAGGGTGTGGATCCCACCCTGACTACAGGAGAGGGTATTACTGGCTATGGGAAAAAAGAGTGGTGAAGTTTGTCTGGGCTCCTGAATAGGGAAAGAGAGGTGGGCAGAAGGAAGGAGACAAGGCAATTCCCTCAGCTACAGTTCAGGGCTCTGGGCAGGACCAATGGTGTCCACCAGAGAGAAGCACCTGGTCAGGCCACTCCTAGGTCAGGTGTGCAACTTCTCCCACATTGTGCTGTTCCCTGTGCTGTGCTTCTGCCCAAATGCCCTTCTCCCTCTTTCCTGCCTAGATACTGCTCAAAAGATGTGGCCTGTGTGAAGCCTTTCCTTACCCCTCCTATTACATCAGTTAGAAACGATTTTAGCTGCAAGCAAGAGAAAACCTGATTACAATAGTTTAAATGAATATCAGATTATTTTTCTCACATAGCAAGAAGTCCAGAGGTATATGGTATTGGTTCAGTGAAAACCACTGCAATTCATTTGGACTTTTCCTTACGGCTGCTACTGCACCAATCATCACAGCCCATATCAAAGCAGGAAAAAGGGGAAAAGAGAAGAAGCAGTGACAGCAGACTTCTGCTCATGCTTGCTTATACATAAGAGGCCATAAAATATTTTCCATAGAAGAGGTCTCCAGTAGCTGAGATCTGGAAATTAGTTCCCAGAGGACACATATACGGGCTTCCAGTGGCCTATGGCCCACCACAGCTATACCTGCCCGCCCTTGCCAAGAGTCCCTGGCCCAAGCACAAGCATGCAGACATGAATGAGGGTTTTTTCTGCCCTCAAAGCTCCTAGTCCAATAGGACACAGACACGCAGACAATTAAGTGTAATTCAGTGCACGAGTTCTTTTTTTTCTTTTTTTTTTTATGTGGGTATTGGGAGTCGAACTCAGGACCTCACGCTTGCCAGGCAGGCGCTTATGCCACTGAGCTAGCTCACTAGCCCAATGCATGAGTTCTTTAACTGGCTTGTGGAGAAGGTGCTGGGGACAAGCAGAATAGAGCCCTTGACTCTGCCAAGGAGGGCAG
Source organism: Erethizon dorsatum (assembly GCA_028451465.1). Classification (NCBI taxonomy): domain Eukaryota; kingdom Metazoa; phylum Chordata; class Mammalia; order Rodentia; family Erethizontidae; genus Erethizon; species Erethizon dorsatum. The sequence goes on from CM051829.1 coordinate 85,175,866, forward strand.
AGCACTTAGTCCAAAGATGAGCTGGTGTATTGACTAGATTTTCTTTATTTTCCATTTTTTTGATGCTCTGGGTCAGGGGCTTTGCTTGTAGAGAGACTGCCCCTCCCAGGATTAGAGTTATCCAGTTTGGATTTGGAGCATCCCCTAAAGACCCATGTTAAGGGATTGTTCCCTAGCTTGGTGCTATTGGGCGGTAATGGAACGAAGGTCATTGGGAGCGTGCCCTGAAGGGGACTGGAGAGCCGCCCCTTTCTCTTTTCTTTTTTCCATGTCCCAATGATGAGGTGAGTAGTTTTGCTATGGACTGAAATCTCCAAAACTGTGAGCCAAATAGACCTGTTCTCTTTGTAAATTAATTATCTCAGATTTTTTTAAAGAAACAGAACAGCTGACTAACACAACTGGCTAATTCCCAGAGACAGCAAATGACATGCCTATGAGCATGCTTTCAGTATACAAACCAACCAATCCAGAGCCCACAGCTCAGCCTTCCCCTTTATCAAATTTTCACACACCAAGTCAATATTCCTCCTCCCCTGAATCAGGGCCAGACACTGGACAACTAGGGACCCTCCTATAGCTCAGATTCCACTGAACTTATTCATCCAATCCTAAGCTTAGTCAGCACAGCTACCCTGTGTCACCCATTCCTCCCTGCAAGAACCCCAGTAAAGCTCTGGGCCATGCTCTCCCCTTCTGCCCCTTGTTCTAGGGATCGCTGTCTTGTTCTAGGGATCTGTAACTTCTTTCTTCCTGAAAATCATTTCCATGTCTTTATGTCTTTTTAGAACACATACAAATTTTAGAACAGCAGGATATAAGGAATATAATGATGCTACTCCCGGGATTATCTAGCACATCTCTGGACAAGTCTAGCCAGCCAAAAGGTGCTCCACCAATCAAGGTAACCACCAAGATAATGACTTTAATACAGAGGGAAAGATGACATGGAACAGGTGGGGTCCTCCTCTCCCAGCCTGAACCCTCTCCACTGCTCCCAACTCAAGAACTGGATGTTAGTTACATGATGCTCCTGTTGCCTGAATCGCAGGATAAAATCTTTGGGAGGCAGTGAGGAGAGATCCTGCTGTCCCACAGCAGAGCATCAAACTTGGTTATATATTCGTTCATGTTGGTGAGTACCTGCTACCGAACAGGCACCTTCCTAAGTCCTTTGCATGTATGCAATCATTTATTCCCAACCACAGACAGACACAATCCTATGAATGAGACACTATTTCGTCCCATTTTAAAGGCAACAAAACACCAGTTATGTAAGTAATCCACTAGTAAGCAACGGCTGCCTAAGATCACACAACCAGTAGGTGACAGACCCAGGATTTAAACTCAGGGTGTGTGATTCTAGAATGCTTGTTCCAGAGCACACCGCTGGGGAAGAAACCTGGATCTTGGTCACTGCAGTTACCTTCCTGACATCCTTCTCCTCAGAGAGGTCTAGGCAGGTGTGGTGATGCACCCCTGTAACCCTAGCACTTTGGGAGCAAGCCCAGCATGGGCAACTTAGCAAAACCCTGCCTCAAAATTTTAAAAAAAGCTGGTGTGTAGCTCAGTGAGAAGGCCCTGGGTTCATTCCCCGACACCACAAAAAAGAAATAGAAGCAGATGTGGAGTAGAGGGCAGAGGGTGAAGGCTCCTTTCCTCCTGTGAAGCAGCAGGTGGGGACCACAGGCTTTGCTTTCACGACCAGCATGCAGGTTCAGACCCTCCACTGGGATGCCCTCTGCAGGAGCCCCCACGCATGCTGGCCTCCTCAGTCTCTCTCTGCAGCTCTGTCCCACCCTTTCCTGCAAGTCAGGAAATAATCCCAAACTGGGTGTGGTGGCACACACTTGTAATCCCAGCACTCAGGAGGCTGAAGCAAGAGGATCACGGGAAGTTGGAGGCCAGCCTGGGCTATATAGTGAGTTCAAGGCCAGCCACTACATAGTGAGTCCCTATCTCAAAAACCCACACAGAAAAGAACGAACCCCAAATAATTGTTCCTATTGCTCTAACAAACATTAGGACAACTGGTGAAAAAGAGTCTCTAGGTTAGATTGTACGATATTGTGCTATACTGTGCTGGATTGGACTGGATTGGATCGGATCGGATCGGATTGGATTGGATTGGATTGGATTGGATTGGATTGGATTGGATTGGATTGTGTTACACTGTATTGTATTGTTGATGTTAATTTCCTGGCTAATATGTGCATTGATTTTTGTTTTGTATTTATTGATTTGGGGAGAAATACTGAAATAGGAGTACAGTATTCTAAAACATCAGAAAAATAAAAATAAATATGCAGATATATATGGGGACAAGAGAGATCATGCAAATGTGGTAAGATGTCAACCTTTGGGGTGTTTGGGTAAGAGTATGTGGGGATTCTTTGTACCACTTTTAGAAGTTTAAACTTACTTCTAATTTAAAAATATTTAAGATTGAGATAATCCAAAGACATCTCCAAATAAAAACTTGACACATGCCACCCAGCATGTCCAGAAGGGAAGGGGTGGAAACCAAACAGGGACAGAGCAAATAACACACAGCCCAGGCCCCTGCTCTGAGGGAAATGAGCAATAAAGCAGCTCAGGTTGCAGGAAGCAGGGCCCAAACACAGGACCTAAATCTCATTTAAAGGCTGTTATTCAGGTAGGGCGATGAAGAGAAGAGAAAAATGGAGTAGGAGAGAGGAAAGATAGAGTGGAAAGCCCTTAGTAGAAAACAGGCCCTTCCTGGCAGCACCCCACCTCCCCACACTGCACCTACACATTGTAGCTAGAATAGACAGTGCAAGAGGGGGGTGAGAAAGGTGGACAGTGAGGCTCAAGGCCTCTGCAGGACAAAAAGGCTTTATCACTGGTTGTGCATATTGAGATCATGAAGGATTGTTTTATACATACAGGGGTGTATTAGTCACTTTCCATTTGCTGGGACAAAATACCTGACACCTGTAACTTAAAAAAAAATTTTAAATATCATATGATTCCTCTCACATGAGGAATCTAGAGCAGTAAAACTCAGAGATAGAGATTAGATTGGTGGTCTCCAGGAGCTGGAGGAAGGGGGAGAATAGGGATATATTGGTTAATAGGTACAGAGTTTCGGGTTTGGAAGATGAAGAACTGTTGGAGAAGGATGGCAGTGATGATTTTCAGAGCAATGTGAGTGTACTTGGCATCTCTGAATTACACACTTACAATGGTTTAAAGTGGTAACTTTTATATGTAACACAACAAATGTTAAAGTTTAGTTATAAGTAGAAAGAAATATACTCTTATAAACCAAATATCTTAAGTTATAATATAATAAATTAAATGTATGCCTTCAGAATATGAAAGTTGGACAGCTTCATGCATCGTATCTGTTCTTCGAACACATGAAAAACTAACCCATCCCTGACATGGTCCCTGGGGGCCTGTGCCATTGTAAAGGAGGAAGGCACAGGGGCCGATTTGTGGGCTTTTCTGAACTAGAGAAGATCTTAGCAACGACCCCTGAGGGCCCACTGTGTACCTCACCCTCTAGCTCCACGCTTAGCTTTGCGACAGTCAATTCTCCCAGCCTTGTCCTCGTCTTTGTAAACATCTTCTGCTTCATAGGGTTTTATGATAATCGGGGAGACCATGTAAGACACCTGGAAGACAGCAGGCGTTCAATAGATGCAAACTCTTATTATTAAACTCCTCTTTTCTAGCCATCACCAAAAGCACACAGCACACTTGTTATTATCCATGTTTTACAGCTGAAAAAAAAGAAGTTAAGTCACTCACCCAGTTGCCAGATCAGAGATTTCAACCCAGCACCAGTTTGAATTCAAAACCCATAATTCTTCTATTGCAGCCTGCTCGGGCCTCACTTAGCAGGTGAGAATTCTGAGGCTCAGTGACACTGGCAGGAGGAAAGGGCTCAAATGCCCATAGGGACCAGGTGGGTAATAAAGGAGAATATAATGGCCAGTGTGATAAAATCACCAGCCAGAGTCTACAAATTATCTCTGTTTTTACTAAGCTATGGAGTAAGTGTGTAACTTTATATAAACCTATAAATGATTGTATTCCGAAATCTACCATATACTTTTTTTTTTTTTGGTACCAGGAATCGAACTCAGGACCTCACACTTGCCAGGCAGGCGGTGTGCCACTGGGCTAAATCCCCGGCCTGTGTTCTGAAATCTAAACACAGGTGTGGTGACTCATGCCTGTAATCCCAGCGCTTGGGAGGCTGAGACAGGAGGATCACCATGAGTTCAAGTCCAACATGGGCTACATAGTGAGCTCAAGGCCAGCCTGCACTACAAAGTGAGACTCTGTCTCAAGAAACAAACAAAAGGGCCGGTGAGATGGCTCAGCGGCTTAAGCGCCTGCCCGGCAAGTGCGAGGGCCCGAGTTCGACTCCCGGATCCCACATACGAAAAAAGGGGCTGGTGATATCGCTCAGAGGCACGGGTGCCTGCTGGCACGTGAGGTCCTGAGGTCGACCCTCCGGTACCCACAAAAAAAAAAAAAAGAAACAAACAAAAAAATCTAATTTTTAAATAAATATTAAAAATAGAAATATACAAATGATTTAATTTCCTTCCAATTTTGTTCTCCCCTCCCTTCCTTCTTTCATTCCTTCATTTCTTCCTTTCTTTTAGCATAATCAGTGCAAGCCTACAACATTCAGCAGGTCAGACTCTAAAAAGCCCGGCCACCAGATGGCTACCCTAAGCGGGTAGGGGGAATGGTGGAGACCCTAACACATGATAAGTTCAGACGTGTCTAAACAGAGAGACAAATCACCACTTATTTCCACAGAGGGAACCAAGACCCAGGGATGCCAGGACTTGCCATTTATCAATAGATACATGAAATGTATATTTGGGAGAAAACATATAACTTTGAAATAAGAGCAGTTGTTTATTTTTTATTCTGTGCAGACAAAATAAAACAGGTAGGGCCACCACCCAGTCTCAGGGCAACTCTTCCCTGGACCAGGAGCAGGCTCCCCTCCGTAACAGCCCCAGCTGCGAGCTGCTTGCCTTACTGGCAAAGCCCAGACTAAAGAAAGGCCTCAGACTCCCAGGACGTGACGGCGCTGTCCAGTGGGTCCTCCAGGCTGGGCCAGACCAGACCCGGAGCGGGAGCCCCAGAGCAGGAAGGGCAAGCAGGGAGGTTCAGTGCCGCCGCTCACACCTGACAGTCCTGGCCCCTACCACCCCAGACACTCAGACTTCTTCTTTTCTCCTATCAGATGGTGACTCTGCATCAATGAGAAGACTGTGAACCATCCAGCCACATTAAATAAAGAGGACTTTTCCTTCAGAGATGAGTGTGTATTACAAATATCAAATATTAATCACTGGCAGCATTAATTTATAATAATGCTTGTCTTCCTCTCAACTTTCAAGTCAACATCTGGTGTGATTGCTTTGAAACTAACACTCGGCTTTATCGAGGGAATTATAAATAGCCTGAATTAAAATCTTCTTCACCTTGAACTGAGCAGACTAACTCCATGGAGTGGCTTACTGAAGGAAGAGGGCTACAGCATGCAAAAAAAATCCTGAGTGGGTCTCTCTGGGGGAGTGTTTAAAACAGTTTTTAAAAGGAAGAGGAAAAGGAGAGGGAAGAAGAGGAGGAGAGGAAGGAAGGGATACTGGAGTAGGGGTGGGAGAGGATAGGGAGGCCTGAGCCAAGAGGGCTCTGAGCATCCCCCTTGCAGGTCAGGGAGCCTGGAGCAGGGCTGCAGGAGGTCAGCCTCCCTCCCACCTGGTCTATTTCACGATGGGTTGAGGTGGAGTGTGCAGGCTGCCTCCTGCCACCTAACTACCTTTGGGGGTTGGTGATACAGGTACTATCTTTTACAGAAGGGAAGGCAGAACCCACTTTGTATACACAGAAGGAAAAGCTTTATCTACCAGCCCGCAAAGCACTTTTGCTCCATAAGGTCACCTAGTAACCACTGTTCACACTTCCTGAGCATCCTCTGCGGCCAGCCCCTCAGCTTGCCCCGTCTCACTTGGCCCTCAAAGGGGCCCTGAAGTAGGTGCTAGTGAAGAGGAGACTGAGATTGGAGAAGCTACCTCCCCAAAGTCAGACTGCTAGCAGATGGTGGGCAGGAGAAGGATTCACATCAAGAAGAGTGTGTCTTGGGCCGGTGAGATGGCTCAGCGGCTTAAGCACCTGCCCGGCAAGCGCAAGGGCCTGAGTTCAACTCCCGGATCCCACATACGAAAAAGGGGCCAGTGATATCGCTCAGCGGCACAGGCGCCTGCTGGCGCGCGAGGTCCTGAGGTCGACCCCCCAGTACCCACAAAAAAAAAAAAAGAAGAATGTGTCTTGGGGGTCTCCATGCCTAATCTGGGTGCAACATTTCTCAGGCTGCTAAGACTCCAGCTTCCCAGGCCCTCTCCACAGATGTTTGGATCCAGTGGGTCTGGATGAAGCTCAGCACTCTGGGTGCTTAACAAGCACCCCCAGGCGAAGGCAGTCTGGGGGTGCCACTGTGGGCACCCGTCAAGGCAGCCCCATGGGGCAGGCATTTGTCAGATATAGAAACAGATTCAGAGCTGCCTACCTCCTTGGGAAGCTGAAATGCCATCTGAACCTGTGGTCCTGGAGGACAGAGAAGACAGGGCAGGAAGAGAGGGCACCTCGTGGGGGGGGGGGGGCAGAGGGTGGAGACTGAGAAAGAGGGTGGGAGACTGTGGGACCGCACATGCCCAAATACAGCCCTGACTACCCCCAGCGCCTCAGGAGATCAGGGCACCTCTGGAACATCCCATCAATGGCCCTCCAAGGCCACACGCTTTGCAATCGGGCTGTCCACACAGGTCTCCTACGCTCCTGGAAGGCTGGGGCTGTCTAAGGTATGGTGGCCTCAGGCAGCATTTCCCATGATGGGAGGCACTCACAGACCCCAAAGAGAGGATGGAAATGAGGGTCCTGGGACAACATGTTGATGGAGCACCATGTTCTTTTCACAGCTGCCCTCGCTAGTAAGGCCCTGGGGTCCACCCTGTGCAGCAGGGAACTAAGGCAAGAACCTCTCTCCCATCATTCTCTAGCAGGCAAAGTCACCCTGCTGGCTCCAAAGGCTGCCTCTGACCCTGCCTCCGGGGCCTGCTCCCCGGACTCTGCTCCAATTCCTTCTGGCCACCAGTGGAGTAGGCCAGGCCAGCCCAACAGAATGACCCAGGATGTTTCCCTCCCTTGCCCTCACCCTGGGAGTGCAGTGAGGGCTACCCCTGCCCGGGAGCTGATGCTGCTGATGCATCTCAACAGGCTCCCGAGTCAGGCAGCCCCCAGGACAGGGGTGCGGACCTTGTTGCCTGCTGCCCTGACTCTCTGACACCCCTTCTACACACCAAGCAGCCCTTGTTATGGCTCGTGTCTAGATGTCCTCCCAAAGCCTCATGCAGTCACAGGAGGGGCTTTTTCAGAGGTGGCTGCAACTAGAGTGTGTGACACTGGAATTGATTCATGGTGCAATCCTAGGCTCAAGGGCACTAGGATGAAAGGTGTGAGTGCTACCTGCCCAGAGTAGCCTGGATAAGATAAAAGAGGCAGAAAGATGCTGTTAAGGTCTCTTGCTTGCTTGCTTTTCCTGTCTTCTGCTTGCCATGAACTGGTTCTACTCTGTGATGCCCCTCTGCAGTGCCACCCTCCCTTGGAGCCAGCAAATTATGGACTGAAACCTCTACAAACTGTGAGCTAAATAAATCTTTTCCCCTTAACTTTGGGTGCCAGGTATTTTGTTTCAGCAACGAGAAAAGTAACTAAGACAGCCCCCATCTCGCCTTTCCCCACTGGGCCCCAGAGGGGCTGGGGAGTGTGTGCCAGACACGTGTATTCCTCCCGGTGGAGCAGCCAGCTTGGCCTCTGCACCTGCAGTGCTTTCCAGCATCCAGGTGCTAGGGGGAGTTTTGGACCTCTGAGCAAACTACTGCCTCTTCAAGGGACCTCCTCTTTCTCTTTCATGGCTGCTTTTCTCTTTCCGTTCTTTTTCCCTGTGTCATTGTGGCCACTGAGGTTTGCACAGGACCAATAAGGAGCCTATGAAGCCTAGTTGAGATGGGCAAGCTGGGCACACATATCCCATCCCTCCTGCCTTCTCCTCTGACTTGCTGGATCTTGTTTAATGTGAAGAACACCCCCTGCCTTATATGGAGCTTTTCCATAAGAGGATTAGTCTCTCTGCTTGTTGGAAAGCAAAGTAGAATTTTCACTATTTGTTTAACCAATTCCCCCCAATGGTTGGAGTGACTGATTTGTTGGGGCCATGTTTCCATGGGAGTGGAAAGTACAGGGACCATGGTGTCAATCATAACTTACGAAAGGCTCCCATGAGTCAGTCCCCATGGTCACCCAGGACTCTTCACCTTGACACCTTGCTCTGGTCTTCCTAAGTACATGAGAGCTGGGAACTGCCACTCTATGGGCTGAGTGACATTTCCTAGTGCTGCCCACGCCTGGGGCAGCCTCCAGCAACAATGACGTCTGTCTCAGGGAACACATGCCCTTGGTAGGTTTGATTTGAACACAATCTGGGAAAATCCAGAACAGAAGTCAAAGCCCACTCTCCTTATGTTTTTTCTAGGGGAAAAAAATGAATAGCACAGTATTAAGATCAGAGCCTATATTGAGCAAACATTCCATTTTACTTTGAAACAGTGACTAATGTTTAAACGAGGTATTAAAAAGCACTTAGATAAGATCTGCGTATCTTTGTTCCCAGACAAGTTGTTATCAAGCTCTGCCTACATAAACCTGTGCTTCTGTCCTTCACGATAATAGCAGAACTGTGACTTCTTTCCACCACTTTTGCATTCAGGGGCATTGAAGCACATTCAGAAGTCTGACTTCCTTCCTGGCCATATGCTCTGTTTACCCCACTAAGGAGAGGCTTCCTGGTAACCCTAGCTGAGTGAGCTGGTCACAGGAGGCCCAGACACTGGGCCAACAACCCCAGGACTGACCAAGGTATCCTCATAAAGAAGCAAAAATAATCATCCATTCCCACGGCGCCTCCATATGACAGGCCTTGCCTCTTAAGGGCTTTGTGTGTGCTGACATTTAACCTTCACAACAACCCTAAGAAGTGTTATTATTATTGCCATGTACAGATGTGGAAACTGAGGCACAGAGCGTTTAGTAACCTGACCAAAGTCCCTCAGTAGGAATTAGCTGAATCAGAGCAGGCTGTGTTGCTAACCACTGTGTTCCTCTACCTCTCAGGGAACATAAACAAGGGAACTGCCACTAATTCAATGAGAAAAACCAATGATCACAATGCAAACTGCCAAAAAAAAAGTCAAATTGCCCTTCAACATATTTGTTTGCTTAATCTTTGGGGCTTAGTTTTGTGACAGAAATGTGAGGGCTCCCCTCTGACTTGTCTCTGTCAGAAACAAGCCCCTGGCTTCTTGCTCATCACTGTTTCTCTCTGACAAGGCCCAGATAATCCTGCTCACCAACCTTCAGCCCCCAAGTAAAGGACCCCCCTGGGGCCTGGACTCCTCCTGCCCACACAAGTCAAGGCCTTATTGGAGGTCTGAGCCCTTCAAAGAACCACACCCCTGATTTCCGCCACATGGCATGGAACTGATATTTCTGTGGCTTGTGGGTAACAGAGACAAACAGGCTGGGAGCAGAGGTAATAAAGAATCTTCTGGGTAGAAGGGTCATAAATCTTGTACCTTCTGTCACGTGGGCCAAGTGGGCTGCCCAAGACCCCTAGGCAAGTGGGAGAGCTAGGACAGTCATGAGCAGGTGGGAGGCTCCCAAGGTACAATGTGGCCCTTTCTTCACAAATGCTTAGTGAAGTCTCACGGGGGAGCCAATTTTTGCCCAGCTGAAGATTGTTCACTGCAGCAATTCTGTGGCTTTGGGCTTTGCAGCAAGGAATGACCCCAAGCAGGGTGGGAGGAAGGCGTCCCTACTGCAACTTTATTCCCACCGAGGGTCAGCCATCCAGGGAGCAGTTCTAAAAGGGGGGCACATGTCCCTGGAATACAGAGAAGACCATGCCAAGCGTCTGTGCCTGTTAATGCCACACCGCACACAAGCATCTCTGTGCCCGCCAAGGTGTGCGGTGCCCCATAGAGGAAAGAGAAATGTTCCTTATGCTCATTTTAAGGCACAGGTTTCAATAAACTGAAACCCCAAAATGCACAGTGCACAGTATAGTACTTTCTAACTGCTAATGAGGGATTGCTTTCGTCACTTGGATTTCATCTAGATTGTAAACACCTTGGCATGTCCTTGAAGAATTCCTCTCAGGAAGGAAACCACATGGTGTGCATACCTTAGAGAGTTCATAAGAGAAGAGGTCCACATCCATCAGGGCACCCAAGAACACCAAAACATGAAGATGCTCAAGTCTTTTGTATAAAATTTCATAAAATTGCATAAAACCCATGCAATCCTCCAGCATACTTTAAATTCTCTCTAGACTTCTTCTAATACAACGTATATGTTGCATAATGAATTGTTATGCTGTATTACATTAAGGAATAATGACAAGAAAAATATCTATATATGTTCAGTATAGATGCTTTTTTTTTCCTGTTTTTGATGTCTTGATTTTAATGGTTAATTTTTTTATTAGTCCATGTTTGTAGTACGTAATGTTTACATTCCTTGTGTGGAGTTGGTCCGTGTACATCGCACATCCAGATTCCTTTTCTCATCCTCTTTCCCTCCTCTCTCTCCCCTCTGCCTCTATCTCCTGATCTGCTTTCCCTTTGAGAAAGATCCATCTCTCCACTTGCTATTATCTGTCTTTTATTTTGCTCTTTGCTTATAATTTGAGTTTCTCACATGAGAGATGTGATATTTAAACTTGTGTGGCTCATATATTTTACTTAACACTATGGTCTCAAAATGCACGTATTTTCCTACAAATTACTCCAATTTATCTTTCTTAGATTCATTTTTTTAAATATTTTTCAGCCACTGATGGCTGAATCCACATGCAGAATTCATGGGTATAAAGGGCTGACTATATACAGTTTGACCTATATGAAATTCTTCTCACTACCACAAAATAAATATTAAAAGATTGCTTTTAAAAAATAGCTATTTTCCTATAATCCCAATCCTCTTGGAGGCTGAGGTAGGAGGATCACAAGTTGGAGCTGAGCCTGGGCAACTTAGTGACCTGAGAAGACCTTCTTTCAAAATAAAATAAAATAAAATTTCAAAGGGATATAGCTCAATGTGAAGGCCCCAGGTTCAATCTCCAGTGCCAGAAGAAAACAAAAAGTACCCATTGGAAGGTACACCAAGTCATTTTCCAGCATGCAATGCTGATCCTTCCCAGTGCTGGAGGTCACCAGATCCTGAGAGTTCCCCAGCTTCCTGGAAGCCCAGGCCCTGGAGGCCAAGCCTGGCCCTTCTGGCATCAGCCTTTCCATCTCTGAACTGAAGCAGGAAGACTACTCCTTTTTCTCTCTCTTTTCACCTTGTAGATTTTGATCTTTTAATAGCTTTTTTGTGATACAATTCACATACCATACCACTCACCCATTTAAAATGTAGAATTTGGTTAACTTTTAGAATATCACAGAGCTATACAACCATCCCTCCAATCTAATTTTAGAACATTCTCGTTGTTCCCAAAATAAATTCAGAATGCAAGAACAGTGATTTCCCATTTTTCTGCCTCCACCTCACTGCCAACCCAGCCAACCACTAATCTGCTTTTTGTCTCTATGAATTTGTCTATTCTGGACATTTTACATAAACGGAATCATACAGGACATGGTCTTTTATGACTGGCTTCCTTTACTTAGTATGATGTAGCATGTATCAATACCTCATTCCTTCTCAAGGCTGAATAATATTTCATTGTTTGGACAACACATTTCCCTTGACTACTCATCAGGGATAAGGAACAGCTGCTTAAAGACAGCTCCTTGCTTTCCTTTCCAATGCCTGATCAGAAAAAGTGTCCCTGAGGACACCCAGACAGAGTATATGTATATGTCTTGCCATCATGGGCTTCCCTTGCTCACCTGGAAGGATCTGAATCTTTGGTATAAGCCAAGCAAGTCTTCAAGGTTGACTTAGGCTGATCTGAGAGCTGAGAAATTTTCAAGCAGCATTTTCTGGAGCCCTGGGATTGTCAGAGTATGAAAGAATAGGAACACGAAGTGTTGCCCTATGGGCCCCCTCTCAACCAAAGCCACCCTAGAAAAACACAGTGCATAACACAGTATGTCATCTGCCAGCAAACTCAGCTCTGAGGCCAGTGCCCCAACCCTGAAGCCCCTGCCAATGTGACCTTTTTCTTTGGCTTTGGGACCCCCCTGCTCTTCTGTGAGCCTCACCTCTAGTCACTGCCTTCTGGACCCCAGTGGCAAACCAGATAGGAGGGACAGCAATCAACACAGAGCATTCGCCTCGTGCTTGCTCAGTCTCGGGCGCTCCGAAGACGACAATGTCACGTGCTCACCGACGAACACGCAGGTGCAGGAGGCTTTAGCTGCCAGTTTTCACGGAACTTTCTCATAGCATTTCAGGCCTTTGAAGACTTCCTGGCACATTCTCCGCTCCTGCTTCTGCCCTCCTCTCAGTCTGTGTCTGGCACCTCATCCTCTGTGGGGAGGGCTCTAGGCACAGGCCCACCCTGGCTTCCTGGGATACCAGGGAAATAAATGGTGGAGGTGTCAACCCCAACGAGTGGCAGAGAAAATGCAGACTTGAGGAGGGGCTGAATGATGAAGAAGCCTCAGAGAGGCAGCTTTATCCACTCAAGCAAGTCCTGGAGGTGCACAGATGAAAGTGAAGGACAATCAGCCGTGTTGTTCTCTCACTCACATCCACTTTCCTGGAAAAACTGTGACAATGTCCTCAACACCTGTCCTAAACTCACAGAAGGAAGATGATAGATAGAGGTCTCTAGGATGAGACATAATTCCAAATGGCAATTAAGTGTATTTCCTGTGGTCCCTAGGGAGGCAGATCTCTTCCACAGATGGGAACACTGTCCCTCTAAATCTTTCGTCTGAGCAATGGTCCCATCTGCTTTCAGGAGATGACTTCTTCCACCTCAATCTTCTGTTATCCCCCAATTTTACCACTAGATGGCACCAGACACCAACATTTGTGATGAAAGACGCCACCAAATTGAAGGTAAACATTGAAGTAGACCTAGAAGGCAAGTTTACCTCACCTGATCTTATTCTTCTAGAATATATTTGCCTTAGAGATATATCATTCTTATAAGTAGATTCTTTACATGTCTATATGTATGAAGAATGTATTCCTAAATATGGAAGAATACTCACAAATATATTTTTCTTAGCCTCCCCATCAACCCCTCTGTCTGCCTTTCTGTCTTCAATGACAGCAGCAGAGAACTGGGGTACATACCAGTTATACATTTCTCAAAACTGTATTATAAAACATGAGACTAGGTTCAATTAGGTGAAACATGTTTCTGCCACTGACGTGTCTGCAGCTGGCCTGTTTGTAGGCCAGGACAGCAAGGGCAGTATTGGGGGGGGGGGCAAGGGAGGGCTTCAGGAGCAAACAGGGCCATCCTAGTGCCTCCTTTCCGCAGCCCTGGGCACTGCCTGCTGCTTACTCAGGATGGCTGTGCTCCCTGGGAGAAGTGCAATTTGGAAAGGGCCCTAAGAAATGGCCTGATGGCAATCAGCAGTCCCTGGAGATCCAGAGGGCAAGGGTGGTAAAATTGGGATCTTGAACTTGAAAAGAAACTTTACAACTGGAACGTGAGCCTGACAAGAAGAGGGCAAGTGGTGTGTGGGCTGAAGAAAGAGAAAGTCTGCACAAGTCAGGAGAGCAGGTGACAATGCCTGCCGAAGGAGACCACAGCAAGAAAAATGGCTGAGTGGGACCACCCAGCCTGCGTGGATCCTGGAGAAAAGACTGTCTGGCAGGAGAGGGTCAGAAGGAATGGAGGATAGGTACAGAATAAGCTGTGAGAGAGAGCTGGAGCCCTGGGCTTAGAAACTCCAGTCCTTCTGAGGCTCCTAAGAAATCAAATGGGATCTGCTACACTTTCCATTTGTGTTGTACATTTGTATAGGATAAAGACTGAGGTGTGGATGAGTCCATAGGATCAATGACCTGCATGTGTGAGAAGGTCCCAGCCCTGGGCAAAGATACAGGCTCAGGACCTTTCTGGCTCTCTCTCACTTGCTCTCTCTCTCTCTCTCTCTCTCTGATATGGCCTGCCTTGCCCCAGGCTGTCAGCAGTCTGCTGGAGTTAAGTATATGACAAAGGCAAGGAAGACCAAATTTCAGAAATCAGAGCTGCAACTACACCTTTCTGTTGCTGGGACAAAATACTTGACACCCACAGCTTAAAGGAAGAAAGATTTATTTTGGCTCGTAGTTTCAGAGGTTTCGGTCCATGATAGGCTGGCTCCAAGGCAGGAACATCAATGCAAAAAGACATGACAGAGAAAAGCTGCTGTCAGGAACAAGGGGTGGGGAAAAGCCAGAGAGAAAGGAGCCAGGGCCAGACATAATCCCCAAATTCATGTCCCCCTGACCCACCAGAAACACCAAGAAGTTTGCCTTACTAATCTCCTACGCGCCTCAATCAAGGTGAAAATCAAGATTAACCATCACAGTCAGCTAGGCAGTCCCCAGTCAAGACTCCCCATCCCACATCAGCTTACAGCCCCCTTCCTGCCTTAAACCCTTCAAACTCCCTTACCAGGGTCCTTGAGCTGCCTTTCAATACTCATTCAAAGAAACCCTGAAATCCACCTACTCCAAAAATATTGCCCTGGTAGGGAAAAGGGACACCAGCCTCATCCCTTCCCCACCTGGACACAGCCTGGCCCCCCACAGACATGGACCCTGGCTAAGGCAGAGGCAGGAACACCATGCGCACACACCTGGGTTTTGTCCTCCTTTTATTCCAGAGCTGAAGTGCATAGGTGCTCTTCTCCTTCCCTTTCTTTCTGCTTCTAACCCTTTCTTCCTAGTCAGACAGGGGAGGGCCCTGCTCAAGGTCTGCTCTCAAGGGGCTGCTTAAGGTAACTAATTGCCTTCTAACAGGTCAATATCAGATAAGATTAAACTCTACCATTTGCATTTTAATGGAGAGCCACTGAGAATGGTGGGCTTCACTGGTAAGTTGGTAAAGGGTGTTAGGGAGGTGCTTTAGGGGCATTGCAATCCTGATCTAGTGGGAAGGTTGAAGGTCACAGACCACAACTTGGCTGGAACCGGAGCTGTCAGGAGGCTGCCTGATCTCTCCAGCTCCCCACACCGACCTCAGAGTGACTGCTGTCTGCCCTCTGGGAACAGGTCCCTTAGGCCTGAGATCTAAACATAAGGAGTTATCCATCAAAGGAAGATGGGAAACTCTTAGTTTGGTCTTCCTAGGCCCCATGTGACTCTGAGAAATGCACCCAAAGACCTGTGATCAGGAAGTCTGTTTCGGGGGCAGGGCACATGCAGGTGAGGGGCCAGGCTCAGGGAGGAGGAGGGAGGGCTGTCTGCACAGGAAGGCAATGCCCTTTCCACATTCGCAACTTCCCAGGTAGCCTGAGCAGTCAGGAGAATCAGGCTGACCACCCTCATGGTTACATGTGGCTGACCACACCACAGAGCAAGGTATGCCGCCTGGTGCACATGTGTGTGCAGGGCAGGAGGGACTAGATGGGCAATGTGGGACTGGGGGAGTTAAGGAAAGCTGATCACATAATCCAGAAGAAGCTGTGTTCTGGGACAGGCCAGTAAGTGTTCTGAGGCCAGACGAGCTCTTAAAAGCTGATGTTCTTCAAGTCCATGGAGCAGCGGTACCTGCCGTCCAGGAACCGGGAGCACAGCAGGTTGGGCAAGCAAGGACAGGCGTGGTGCTGGCGTTTCCGGAAGGAGGGGACCTGGGAAGAGAAGAGAGTGAGAGCTTCACCCATACAAGGTGGCCTCCTGCAGGACCCAGTGGCTCCCCAGCCCTGGCAAATGACTCACTCCACCTCCCACCACCTAGCATACTTAGTGATTATAGATGGGGAGACCTAGGCACAGATTAACTGAGCAAGATCACATAGCTAGTTAGCAGAGGAGCTAGGCTTGGGACCCAGGCAGCATGGCTCTGCAGCCCCAGAACACAGGCGCCTGCACACACATCTGTGGGCTGAACACCACTGCTCATCTGTTATGTGCTGAACTCCGTGCTGGGTGCCCTGGAGCAGAAGGGACAGGCCTGCCCTCTGACTCACATCCCACGAGAATCCTGAGCCTCTGAGGTGTCTTTAAGCAGTTTGAATAGGAGCTGTTAGGAAAACAGGTCCAGTGTCAGCTACTGGGTTCAAATCCGGGTCTGACACTTTCCAGCTGTATGTGAATCAGCCATTTATTTAGCCTCTCTGTGCCTCAACTGTATTATGTTTAAAATGTGTTAATAGCACTTACAACATGAAATTATATATTTACAAAAAACCGGAATTCAATTCCTGGTACCAAAAAAAAAAAAAAAAGCCTGGTATGAAGAGTGGCATGTAAGAAACACTCAGCATTAGTTGTTAT
The DNA here is from genome assembly GCA_028451465.1 of Erethizon dorsatum. NCBI lineage: Eukaryota > Metazoa > Chordata > Mammalia > Rodentia > Erethizontidae > Erethizon > Erethizon dorsatum. The sequence continues at coordinate 85,192,369 of CM051829.1, forward strand.
TACCCACTGGATACATGGATACATGTCCTCACCGATGTCCCAGAGGTTCTGAGAGGCCATTTTCTGGTCTTACTTCATTTTCTTAGAGGGAGGTTCCTAGGCAGCAAAGGGCACTTGAGACTCTTTCAAAAGCTAAATTTCCGAGATTCATAAGGGACTTCTGGGGTAATTAATTCACGCTCTTCAATGTATACATGAGGCCCAGAAAGTTAAGCTAACTGCCCAAGATCACACAGCAAATGAAAGGTTAAGAGCTGTGTGATTGGGACCACCAGTCTACCCCAAAAGAGGAGGCAGTGCCCAACAGCAGTGAAATACAACTAGAAGCTGAAGCTCGGGAGCCAGCTGTCTCTGGCTGTGTGCCTTGAGCAAATCACAGGACCTTGCTGTTCTTCAGCTTCATCACCATGGCTCAGAGTTGCTGTGGGGATCAAATAACATCAGTGATTCTCCAGCCTGTCTAGAAGGTGGTAGGTGGTCGATGTCAGGCTGTGTGCACTGCACTAACGTCATCTGCAGGGCTCTAAGAAAGGTGGGGCAGAAGGACAGACAGCAGTGCCTCTATGGCTGCCTGCTTCCCCTCCTGCAGGCTGGGGCTCGAGCCACCTTGAAGGAGCAGGCTGCCCTTCTCCCACCTGTCCTCAGAAGCCCCAGTGGAGGTAGGCCCAGGACCTCCCTGTCGGCTCAGTCCCTGCTTCACCCACAGGCATGCACCCCCATGTCAGCATGATACCTTGTAGCTGCCGGGGTGACACTCCTCTCCTCGGCGTCCCAGTGGGGTGCACATCCGCAGCCCCCGGAGCCACAGACTGATGGCACAGCAAGTACCCGCCCCACACTGGACGTCCCACTCACAGGCCTGCAGGGGCAGAGAAAGGGGGCAGCGCATTAGTGCCACAGAGAGAAACCAGATGCCCCGTAGTGATCCGGAAGAAGAGGCTGAGCATTGGGACATCTGGGGCTGTGGTTATCATCGCTGCTGCCCCCACAGGCAGGATGCTCAGGGCTCCACAGGGCATCAGACCTGTATCTGAGGAACTGCGCCAGTCCTCTGAGGCCACTTGGTGGGAGGCAGTCTTCCTAGTCTAACAAGTCTGGAGGTTAGGAGGCTTTGGAGGCAGAGCTTTTCTTGAGCCAGCGGATGCACGGTGGATGCTGGTGGGATTGGGTTAATTAGAATCCTAGGAGTGGGTGGGGGATCCCACACTCCCTGTGACCCTGAGCTGCCTCTGACCAGGATTCTCCACCTGCCCCAGCACCCGTGGCTGGTGCCTCCTCCACATGCTGGCCCTGGCCCTCAGTCTGAACAGGTGTCTCTCCCCACACTTCTCTGCTGAGTTGGGCTCCCAGAAGAGGCTGCAAGGCCTTGCCATTTGTAAAGAAAGCCACACAAGCCCCCTTCACATAAAAGCCAGGGTCAGGAGAACAGAACTCTGAACTGCTCCAGATTTCAGGCAGGGCCTGCTGGAGAAGGTCCCGAGCTGGCCACTTCAGAGAAGCTCTTTGTCATTGCTGAGCTGAAATCCAAAGCTGGGTTTTGATCTGCTCTTCCCCAGCAAAAGGCCACAGAGACTTTCTAGTGCCCATGTGGGACTGGACTGAACTAGCAACTTTCAACCCTCTCAGCCCTGGGAGGGAGAGGGGATGTCAAGTCCCGTTTCACCCAGAGGAGGTGTTGTTGGCGTCCCTGGCTGCCAGTCTCCAGCCTGGCAAAGGCCCATTTCATACCCCAGCCAGTCTCCTGAAAGCTGAGGGTGGGGAAGTAGATTTCACACAAATTTTCTCCTGCAGTGCTGGGGCTTTGTTGTCCTGCTCTGGGAGAAAGGGCCATGCAAGCTGAACTTGGGAGCAGTCACAGTCCAGGGATCATGGGAGCACGGAGAGGGTAGAACCAGGTCCCTTCCTGAGAGTCAGGTGTGGGACACCAGCAGGACATGAAGGAAGGATGGTGGCCAAGGGCTCCTGGCCTCACTCCAACCTATTTTAATTATTCATCTTGCCATTCATAAGTTTCCCTGACCCTAACTTTCTCTCTTATTCTGCTTTTCACCATGAAGAACACAACACCCCTTCCCACAGGTCTACCCCGCTACTTGGACCCAGGCTCTGGAGCCAGCCCAGTGAAACTTAGCTGGGCTTCCAGGTCCCCCATGTGTTTCCTCCCTCACTGTGGGGCACCCATGTCTTCTCTCCTTCCTTCCTTCTTTCCTTCTTACCCCCACCCAGACCTTCAGGCCACACAACAGGAGGCCAGCCTTCAGCGGTTTACACCCACTGGATGTCATTCTGCCTTACAATTTTATTTCTGCTTTGTGTCTCCAAAGCATTGGTTTGCCCTTAGTATTTATTCTTCTTTTGAACACAGACTTTGTCCTTTAAAAAGGAGAATGAAGTTATTCTTTCTCTGAACATTATAACTACTCCAATTCCAGGAATTGTTTGGCATTACTCCACATTTCCCTTCTCTATGTAAAATGTTGGAAGAGGTTGAAATAAAATTAATTTCCCTTCTTTTTTCTTGTGACTTTCATCCAGAAAGCTCTCAGAGAAGCATTGCTTTTGGTCTTAATAAGAATGTTCCTGCCACCCTCACCCACCATGTGCCCAGGGGAGAGGGGTTCAGGGTGGAGCCAGACATCTGAGAGGACAGCACAACCTGTAGCTCTTGAACACTGAAATGTACAGCGCTGTGGGCTAACCCGCTGCTGTGAGGCTGCATTTCTACTTGTTTAGGGTGTACTCAGCCGAATGTTGGTGTCACCCATATTTCACTGAGAGGTAACTGAAAGCAGAGTAGAAGAAGGGATTTTAAAACAACCCTTCTGAAAAGTAGATGCAGAGGAGGTAAAACTGATGAAAGAGCAGCTAATAAACTCACTCTTTAATGAAGCCAATACACTATGTTCCAATGGACATGCGGACCTTATATAAAAACCAAACTTTACACAAGAGATAAATTAGGGGGTGCTAACCCACTTTGTAAGAAATTCCCTATTATACAATCTTTATTTTAGCAAAGGACAGAACTTTAAAATTTTCCTGTTCTCTTAATGCCTTTAAAGCAAGATTTGATTCACATACAGCTTCTCAAAAGCCAACCCTGCTTATGAGAATGAGGTGCAACTAATCTGAAGATCACATGCAGTCCCTCTCCGGGGCGCTGTCTGATGGCTGTCTCCCCACTCCCCTTCATCTGTGGTGTGTCGCACAGTTCCTGGGCTCACATCCTGTTCCGATGCTGACATGGTCTGAAATCCCAGGCACAGAGAATGCTAGACTTACCCCCGTGATCACTGCAGAGTCGGATGTAGTTACTAGGAGAAGCACGATTGAGACTACCATGGCACCTCTCATGGTCACTTGGGTTTAAGGTGAATGTCGTCCTCTCCGATGTCTCTCACTTGTGGCTCAGCCTTGTGCTTGACAAGCTGGAAAGGCCAGGCTCTCCTGCCCCCTTCCTCCTCCCAGATTTATATGGTCCGGTCCAGGATGCCTGTGGATGCCTCATCTCTGCTTTCTCTTCCCCATCACCAATGCTCTTTAGATGATCTCAGAGGCGAAGATGAGACCTGAATCCCTAACAACATCAGATCACCATCAAAACTAATAAAAATGGATATGTCGGGGGCTTTGACAGTTGCTCTAACTCTTCCGAAAACACTGCGCTTCAGACAACCATGTGTGCCCCACTCGATATTCATGTCTGCCTCTGAGCGTCTTTCTATGACTCTCTGGGTAAAGGAGGGCTTTGGTAATGAATCAAAGGAGCTGAAACATTGCCATTTATCCGTCCCTGCACCAAACAGTGTGAGACAGAGGATTACTGATTCTCTTGCACACAAGCTAACAAGATTATGTGGGCATTTACCATGGGCTCAGTGCAGAGGTAGCTTTTCAGCTATACATGGGGAGGGTGGTGTCCCTCATCCCACAGAAGGCAAAAATTCTAATAAGGAGACATTAGATAGTGAGAAAATCAGTGCAAGCTGTGCAGTTGATGCTCACAAGAGTGGCACACATAAGGATCTCTGACAGACTCAGGATGAATACCAGCAAGTGTCACTTGGTACAAGTACCAAGGACAGATCAGCAGGTACACAAGTTCCAAGTTCTCAGTATCCCACAGAGAAGCAAGCTCAGGCTGGGCCACAGGTGAAAGGTACCGGGAGCCACACTGCTGGCCTCCCACTGCGTGGAGTGAGTGTAAGAGTAGCCTTCTCTGCAGTCAAACAAGCATGGGGACTCTGATGCCAGTCTGGCAGGAAGGTGACTTTGGGTATAGCACTTTTTGCTGGGGAGGAAGCCTCTGATCCCAGCCTTCTCTACTCCAGAGGAGAGAGCCGGGAGAGAGCTCTGTGTTTCAGGAAACTGAAACAAGGAGAGTCCATTCTCTGGGCACCAGACCAAATCACAGGTCGCAGAGTAGGGGAGTGTTTTAGTCTGTTCAGGCTGCTATAGCAAAACGCCTTAGACCAGGTAATTTATAAACAACAGACATGTATTGCTTATAGTAATGGAGGCTAGGAAGTTCAAGATCAAGCTGCAGGCAGACTGGGAGTCACACAAAGGCCCATTCTGCTTGATAGATGACACTTCATTGTATCTTCACATGACAGAAAGAGGCAAACACGCTTCCTCTGGCCGCTCTCATAAGGAGATTAAGGCTCTTAATCTCTGAGAGCTCTGCCCTCCGAACAAAACCACCTCCATAAATACTCTCACACCAGGAATTAAGTTTCAACATGTGAGTTTGTTTGTTTATTTGTTTGTTTGCAATGCTTTTTTTATTTTAAAGAAAAAAAAAGAAGAAAAAATAGAAAAAAAACAGAGTTGTAAAACAGGCTAATAGGAGAGTAACAATAATTAATACATTGAGTATTGTTATCTTCATAGTAGTTACTCAGAGCATAAGATATAGGCCTGGAAAATTGTCCAAACAATATTAGCAAAAACCTTTCTTAACATGTGAGTTTTGAGGGAACACAAATATTCAGACCTTACTGGGGGGCTACACCCAAACTGAGTGATAATGGAAAAATTAACTCCTAATCTGGGTATAGGTAGACTCTATCCCAGGTCCTTAATCCAGGTACAATTTAGACCCCTGTACGACTTCATCTTCAGAACTCTGTGGATTTCAAACTTGAGTCCCTACCCTAGTTATTTTGATCCCATCTGTCTGACTGGGTTTCAGTGATTGAAAGACTTTTTTATTCAACAACTAGATGTAATTAAAGAGAAGATGCACCAGGGCAGTGGGGAGTACCTGTAATCCCAGCTACTCAGGAGGCTGAAAAGGAGGATCGCAAGTTCAAGGCCAGCCTGGGCAGCTTAGCAAGACCCTGTCTCCAAATAAACAAATAAAAAAGGGATGGGGTTATAGCTCAGTGGTAGAGCTCTTGCCTAGCAGGCACAAGGCAGGAACATCATTACGGAGAGCATCAGAAGATAATGCCGATAGTTACCCAGTTCAGTCCACACCATGGTCTCAGATCACCAAGCTCCTCCCCTGAGACTGTGAGCAAACTAGGCTTCTCCTTAACTCACACCTTTTCCTCTCATTCCCTCCTCAGGTTCTAGAATAAGGCTACTCTTGCTCTTGCTCTTGCTCTTGCTTTTCTCCCATTCTCTCCTCATTCCTCACCAGACACTCCCGTTCCCATCGTATCAGTGGATCAGCTTTATCAGTCACCCTCGGCCTTCTGAATGCCAAAAGCAAAGCGCCATTATCCATATTCTTCTCACTCGCTCCTTGGCAGCTTTCAGCACAGGTAACTACTCTTTCTTTTCCCATTTAGGAAAAAAAAGTGCAGCTTGCTGACAGCATTCATTCAATTTTACATAAACAAGCTCTCTGGGGCTGAAGCAAATGTGACTGGTTTTCAATGTGAAAATAAAACATAAAAACTTTTCTTGGAGTTATTTCAAAACAGAACTTGTCTGTAATCGTAATGTAACAGAATGTATATGATGATCAGAATGTAATAATTTTGGGGGGCATGGTAAATTCAAAGTACAGAATAACACAAAGTAGAATATCACATTCTGCACAAAAATACATGTTTTCCTCTGAATCTTCTTGCCATCCTTGTCATTGTGCAAACAGCAAACTTTGCAGTGACCAGTTGGATTCAAAAATAATAATAAAAGAGAGAGGTTTGTTTTCTTTTTTTTCAAACCAAAGAGAGAGATTTTGTGGCAAATCTGGAGGTAGAATTTGTTTTGTTTTGGTTTTGGTTTTGGTTTTTTGAGACAGATTCTCACTGTGTGTAGTTCAGTCTGGACTTGAACTCACTATGTAGCCCAGGCTGACCTCGAACTTGCAATGATCCTCCTGCCTCAGCCTCCAGAGGGCTGAGATTAAAGGCCTGAACCAACACAGCCAGCGGGAGGTAATATTAAGACTAGTTAGTGAGTTAACTCTGGGTGTGATGCAACTGCAAATGCCACTGGCAGGCATTCTCAGGGCAAAGGGGAAATGGGTTTAAACCGCTCCTCATTTCATCATTTTCTTAGGGTCTTCCCATTTTCTCTGTCCCCTCCAAAATCTCCTCTGCTTCTGTCCACTCCTTAAACCCATTCCCTGGAATACTACACCCCTCCTGAGTGCCCCTCACAGCCACCTAAGTGCCAGTGGTCTCAAATCTGCACTCCTGACCCACATGGCCCTGAATGTCACTACGCTGATGCCTCACTGATGCCTCACATTCACCACGCCCGCGACCCCGGCGTGCTTTTTCACATTCACCCCCAAACCCACTTGTATGGTTCGGGGCTCATAGTTGTAAGTAACAGGATCCAGTCCGTCTGGCTAAAGCAGAAAGGGAATTTAATGAAGCTATTAAGTAGCTCTTTGAGTCGCTGGGTGTCTTGAGAAAGAGGATGGAGCTCGGTGTCCAAGAACAATGCCCAGAACCACAGTACAGAGTTGCCTAATGAGGAAAGCGCCCTACAGAGCCAGGCCTTCTGCCGACAGCCGAGCCCCTGGAGCCTCTTTCTTCGTGTCCTTCTCTGCTGAGAAAGGCTCACGTGGACTGTCTGATGGTGGAGTTCTCATATCTATCCCCTTCCACAAGGGCAGACTCTTAACTGCTATAGGGAAAGTCTCCAGCAGCTACAGATCATGATTGCCCACTACCATGTCCTCCCTACACAATAGTTGGCCTCACAGAACCCTCACTGGCCAAACTTGCAATTTTCTAGATTCCTAATTTCCCTGCACTCATTGATCACCTGATCCGTTGCTTGGCCTTTCCTCTGGACTTCAGATTCTCCTTCCCTTTCTGTCTTCACCTTGGCTGTGTATCCATCTTCCTGGATGACCCGCCCTCCATAATAAGACCCAGCCTACCCAGCACTCCTTTCAGCTTCATCTCCTGTTACACACACACACACACACACACACACACACACATCTTTCTAACGAGACAAAACTGCTCTCAGATCCTCCTCACTGGGCCAGTCTTGCATCCTCCTTACCTTTCCACATGCTGATCCCCTTCCCCCTTGTCTGTTGATGAAGCCGTAAGTTTCCAATCTAGCCCAGCCACTTAGCAATAGTGTGAACATGAACAAGTTATCTCTCCCCTCTAAACTTTAGTTTTCTCTTCTGGAAAATAAGAATAATGCCCTCATCACTGTAGTAGGAGAAGTATACAACATAACTCTGCAAAGTATTTAGACACTGTGGTAGACAAAGTATTTAGACATTGTAGATTGAGTGATGGCCCTAAAAAGGAATCTGTCTCTATCATTCCAACCTGTGAACATGATCATCTTTGAAAAACTGGTCTTTTCGGACGTAATTAAATTAAGGATCTTGACCTGAGCTCACCTAGGGTTACTGGTATGGATCCTAAATCCAATGACAAGTGTACTTATAAGAAGATAAAAGGAGAAGGCCACATGGAGACAGAGGCAGAGATTGGAGTCATGCTGCCACACACCAAAGAATGCCAGCAGCCACCTGGAGCTGGAACAGGCAAGGAAAGATTTGTCCCTAGAGACTTTAGGGGGAATGTGTTTCTACTGCTACCTAGACCTCAGAGTTCCAGTCTTTAGACCTGAGAGAAAGTAACTTTCTATTTCTTTAAGCCACTGTTTCTGGCGATTTATTATGGCAACCATAGGAAATTAGCACAGACCCTCGGAGGCCATCTGTGTTCCTCCTCTTCCCTTATTCCTTTTGTATCAGGGGTGCTGCTACAGTGAGGCTCAAGGAAACCAGGCCCTGGCCAGCCACCACCACTGTAAAACCCTGTTTTCCTTACAAGCAGTCACTACGAGGAAGGCTTCTCTGAAACACAAGCTTGAATAAAGACATTGTCCTCCCTCACCCAGGAAGGGAACTGGCTTCTCCCACGTTCCAGAGTGAGTAAACCCAGGCAACCGCAAATTGGCTGCCAATTTCTGGTCCCCCAGCTTCTCTGCTCAAGAGCAGCACAGGATAATTAATTCTCATTTATCTTGGCTTCTTCTTGAAGACATGCTAGAAATCTGCAGCTTGTGTGTGAGTGTTTGTTGCCCGTCTGTCTATCTGTCTGTCTGTCTCTCAATCTGTTCTAAGAAATGCTGGGATGCTTTTTTCCCTGAGGCCCTGTGGCACCTGCTTATTTTCCCCATCACAGTCCCTAAGTAGTCTACATAAGGACTTAGAGTTACAGGCATTGTAAAAATAGCTATTCATTGCTCAGAGTTGAGACCTGCCTGGGCCAGCCAAGGGATGCTGGAAGACAGCATCCAGGAAGGCCACAGGAGGAAAAAGGCTTTCTTTCCACAGCTCTCTGACACCAACTGACAGGGTACCATTTGCTTTGTACCCCAAGGCTTAGTTCCAAGGCAACTTGATCTGTTCCTACCCCCTCACTGCTCCCTCATTGCTCAGAAAGGCTGAAGGTCACCCAGCTAGACCATGGCAGAACCCAGACTCCACCCAGCTAGAGAATGAGACGTGGAATGAAGAAGATTGATTTTGTTTTTGTTTGTTTGATTTTTGAAACATACTCTTGCTAAGTTTCCCAGGCTGGTCTTGAACTTGTGATCCTCCTTCCTCAGCCTCCCGTAGCTGGGATTACAGGCATGTACCACTGTGCCCATCAAGAAGCCTGGTTTTGCCAACAGCCAATATTATACTAAATGGCCAAAAACTGAAAGCCTTCCCTCTAAAATCAGGAACAAGACAAGGATGTCCACTGTCCCCACTCTTATTCAACATAGTTCTGGAAACTTTAGCCAGAGCGATTAGACAAGAGAAAGAAATAAAAGGAATAATGATTGGAAAGGAAGAAGTTAAATTATCATTATTTGCAGATGACATGATACTCTACACAGAAGACCCCAAAAACTCCACTAAAAAACTGCTAGATTTAATAAGCAAATTCAGTAGTGTAGCTGGATACAAAGTCAATACTCAAAAGTCAATAGCCTTCCTGTACACAAATAACAAACTTACTGAAAGAGAAATTAGGGAAACAATACCTTTCACAATAACATCCAAAAAAATGAAATACCTAGGAATCAACCTCACGAAGGATGTAAAAGACCTCTATACTGAAAACTACAGTACTCTGAAAAAGGAGATTGAAGAGGATATCAGAAAATGGAAAGATATCCCTTGCTCCTGGATAGGAAGAACCAATATAGTGAAAATGGCCATACTTCCAAAATTGTTATACAGATTTAATGCAATTCCAATCAAAATTCCAACAGCATATCTCACAGAATTAGAGAAAACAATCCTAAAATTCATTTGGAATCAGAAGAAACCTAGAATAGCAAAGGCAATTCTGGGCAACAAAGGCAAGGCAGGGGGCATCACAATCCCCGACTTGAAATCATACTATAAAGCTACTGTGATAAAAACAGTGTGGTACTGGCAAAAAAACAGACCTGAAGATCAATGGAACAGATTAGAAGATGCTGAAACAACCCCAGACATACTAAGCCACCTTATCTTTGACAAAGGTGCCAAACACATTCGCTGGAAGAAAGATAGCCTCTTTAATAAATGGTGCTGGAAAAACTGGCTCTACACATGCCGAAGATTAAAACTAGATCCATATCTTTCACCATGCACTAAACTAAATTCAAAATGGATCAGAGATCTAAATATTAAAACAGAAACATTAAATCTGCTGGAAGGTAGGATAGGTAAAACCCTTGGAGACATTGGTGTAGGCAAAGACTTTATGAATAAAAACTCAACCGCACGGGAACTATCCCAAAGAATCAATAACTGGGATCTCATCTTATTAAAAAGCTTTTGCACAGCAAGAGAAACCACCAACAGAGTGAAGAGACAACCCACAATGTGGGAAAAAATGTTTGCCAGCTGTTCCTCAGACAAAGGATTACTATCGAGAACATATAAAGAACTCAAAAAAAATCAGACCTCCCAAATTTAAAGACCCACTCCAAAAATGGGCATCTGAGATGAATACACATTTCTCAGATGAAGAAATACTAATGGCAAATAAATATACAAAAAAATGTGCAACATCACTAGTCATTCGAGAGATGCAAATTAAAACAACACTGAGATACCATCTCACCCCAGAAAGAATGGCTACTATTAAGAAATCAACTAATAACAAATGCTGGAGGGGCTGTGGGGAAAAAGGAACCCTTCTTCACTGTTGGTGGGAGTGTCGACTGGTACAGCCACTGTGGAAGTCAGTGTGGAGATTCCTCAGAAAACTAGGGTTGGAGGTCCCATTTGACCCAGCTATTCCCCTTCTGGGCATCTTCCCAGAAGAATTAAAAACATCGTACCACAGCGATATATGTGCACCCATGTTTATAGCAGCACAATTTGTAATAGCCAGATCTTGGAAACAACCCAAATGCCCATCAACTGAGGAATGGATAAGAAAGATGTGGTATTTTTATACAATGGAGTACTATTCAGCCATAAAGAAGGATAAACTGGAGACTTTTATAGGTAAATGGATGCAACTCGAGAAAATACTCATAAGTGAAATAAACCAGAAGCACATGTGTAAGCATCGTATTATCTCTCTAGTATGAGAAACTGAAAGAGTAAATAAGATCCAAAATGTACAATAGACATGGTGAATCAAAAAGAAACTGGTCAAAAGGAAAGAGAGACTGGAATAGGGAAAAGAAAGAAGGGAAAGGGAAAAAAATTGTATATATATATATATATATATATATATATATATATATATATATGATGGTTAAGATAGATACACTACCATTTTTACTTAGTTCATTGAAGAGTAAGGTTTGTGCCAATAATGTTTGGACAATTGAATGCTAATGTCTGGTGTCCTGAATAACTAACTTAAAGATAGTAATACGTAATGTATTAACCATTGTTACCCTCCTATTATGTTGGTTTGAAAATTTGTTCTTCTTTTGATTTGTTTTGTTTTTTCTTCTCTTTAAAAAAAAAAAAAAAAAAAAAAAAGAAGCCTGGTTTTGAATCTTGGCTCTGCTGCATAAATCAGCTATGATTCCCTTCTCCTTGAGCCCATGTCTGGCATCTGTCTCACCTCATGCATTTTTGAGAGAATGAAAAGGGAGATGGCAGGCTAGCATGTTTCATGAAATTCGATGGCTTTCCTAGAAATAAGACATAACTCCTGGCACCAAAACCACCCTCATCCTCTAGCTGGAGAGTTGAAAAGGACTAACCACCAGGCTGCACTGCCTTTTGCATGGGAAACATCAAGGGGCTGCCTTTGCCTCTGGATCAGCTTTTTGGAGAACCCAAGCAGCCCCTCAGTGTTTTAGGACCTAATTTTCCTTCTCTGCAAAACAAGGGTCTTACAGATCCTGTGTGTGGAGGCAGCCCCAGGAGGAAGGGGGACCTCCAGTGGTGAGTGAAGTTCATCTAGAAGCTCCCCACCTTCCTCCTCTTCCAGCTATTTTCCACACTGGGGTTCACTTTCCAAGTGTGAGTTCACTTTCTCAGAGGACTTGTGTTCTGACATGTTGGAAGACCACCGGGTGAGCAGATCTTGAATGCTCCCTTTAGATTCTGACAGTAGTTTCTTAAGAAAGAGCTGAGTCCCCCAACCCACTCCTGCTAAAGTGCAGCCCTCATCTGAGATCCCATGACTGGGGCCTCCTCTCCAAGGACATACTCAGAGCCCCGTGCCTGTCTGGTCATGAGGTGTCATGAAATGAAGCACAGAGTTAGTATGTGCCCTTGGCTGGATATTTCCAATACATTTCTGGACATTTCTATCTGGTGTGGATCTTCTTGTAAGAGGATCCTGCAGGCACTAGAAAACTGGTTCATTCTCTCTTTGATCCCACTGTAAATCTCCAAGCCATTCTCTCTGTGGACCCAGTAGAGTCTCTGAAGTGGCAGCAGCCATAAACAGCCCAGTATTACCTCACCAAGAACAGGGAGATCTCAGAGACCGTCAGAGGGCTTCGACCTCCTCGCGCTCCAGTGACTTCCAGCCTAGCAGGAAGATGATCAATGTTGGGGCACAAGGAGGACAATTGCTAAAGGTCAGAGACTCTGAAGCAAGCAAAACTGTGGAGAGCAAGACTCTCTTCCCTGATACAATGGGAAGAGACTTCTCCCTTTCTGTGCCAACTGGGAAAGAAGCCAGGAGTCAGTGTTCCCAGGCAGTTCCCCTCCGGTTTCTTTCTAGGCACCGCTGGAGTTTAAGACAATGAAAGTAGGAGGTCAGGAGGAGCCGGGTGGAAAGGCCCCAGAGGCCTGAACCACCAAGCCCGCCCCTGGACTCTGTGTGTGGTCTCCTCTGGCCCTTGGTTTTCCATCCACAGCACCCAGGGAACGGGCTTAGAAGTCTGTCAGTGCACTCTTCTCAGATTGACCTGAGGCCGGGAGACTCGCTCCGCTGGGGGCTGCCTGAAGCAGGTTGCAGGGCTCTGACTTCAGCAGCCGGCCTCTGCCCCCCTAGCAGAGACCTTCCTGAGTCTAACCAGGCCTGACCAGCTTTCTCCTGGCCAGGTTCCTGCTGGTCCTCCACCCATTATTCCCCCAGTATTCCCAAGTCAGCTCACAACCAAGAAAAAAAAAAAAAAAAAAAGATTACATGCTCTCTCAGGTGTGTAGATCCCATCCAATCCAAGGCAGCACTATCACAAATAGGCCTCTGTAAGAACCTATTTCTGAGCCAGGTGTGGTGGCGCACACCTGTAATCCCAGCACTTGGGAGACTGAGGCAGAAGGACTGCTGTTTGTTCTAGGCCAGCTTGGACTATATAGGAAGACCCTGTCTCAAAAATGAAAACAACAATAAAAAAAGTCATTTCCATGGCAAAAGTGAGTGGTGCTCTAGTGAACTCATGCAACTCTTTTGACCATGATCCATTGAGATCAGTAAATAACAACCAGCACCAACAAGTATGAACATATGTTTATATAAAACTTCAAGATGATGCAGTCTGGTATTTCCTATTATAGTCTAATTTTCTTTCTTTCTTTCTTTCTTTCTTTCTTTCTTTCTTTCTTTCTTTCTTTCTTCTTTTTTCAGTACCAGGGATTGAACCTAGGACATTCACACTGAGCTACATCCCCCGGCTTTTAAAATATTTTTTTATTTTGAGAAAAGTTCTCTGAATTGCTACATTGTCCAGGCTGGACTTGAACTTGTGATTCTCCTGCCTCAGCTTCCCAGAGTGCTGGGATTACAAGCGTACACCATCACACCCAGCTGTGTGTCATCTTTTAGTGCTGATAGTAACACTCTAAACCAGACATCAACACTTTTTATGTAAAGGGCCAGACAATAACATTTTAAACTTTGAAGCCCTAGAATATCCATCATAGCTTAATCAACTCTCCCATCGTAGCTGGAAACTGTCATAGGTGGTAGGAAACAAATGGAGGTGGCTGTGTTCCAATAAAACCTTATTTTAAAAAACAGGTGGTGGACTCAATTTGTCCACTGAGCCATAATTTAAACTGGTTTCACAGCCTCTAATGGATTTCGATCTATCATTTGAAAACCACTGCTCTGGGGGACCAGTCCCCACAGCTTTCCTCCATATAGTACATTTTCCCAAGGAGCTCATAAACTGAGACTCAGAGGAAGCTGACACCATATTCTCAGCTACAGCGTTGGCTCTGGCTCATGGTCAGCCCACCACACCATTCACCTGGCAACTGTTATTACTCGAAGGTGAGCTAGCTTTGCTCTGTTAGCCTGAAGGAGAGGCTGGAAAGTCTATACTCAGGACAATAGTCTCCTTCTGCAGGATATGATTGGGAAGTGGCTTCTTTTTACAGTTGGATGAACCAAGAAAGCACGGAGCCCCAATTTACCCTGGTACTATGGGGAATTAGTGGGTCAGGACCGCCTGGGTAGCCAGTCATAGGAAACATCAGTGCTGAGGCTGGCAAAGGAGAAAGATGAAAAGAATTAGATCCTTGATTTGACCACATATTAAGCCAGTGACAGTCAGGCTCTTTAGTTTTGTAGCCAGAACATACCGATGCAGTGACCATTGGGGCCAGGCCCCTGCCCACAGATAGAACCCTGGTTCTATCTCAACCAACTACAGGCTTCTGAGGAAAGACCACACTGTCTCCATTCTTCATTTGCTCACTAGTGTCCCCCTTTCCTATTCTGGGGTACCAAGCCTCGCAAGCCAGCAGCCTTCAAGGTGTCTTAGTCTTGAGTCCAGTTCTCTTCCTGACACACAGGCTAAAAGCAAGTTGGCATTTCCTGAAATTAGGACTAATACTCCAATTTTTTTTTAATTTGAAAGCCTACCATTAGAGTTTGGCTGAGGGAAGGCAGACTCAGTAGGAAATTCACATGTATCAGATGAGTGACTGTTAGAATAGAAATTCTTCATCCAAATGGGAAATCTAGAGACCCAAGTTGACCCTCCTTTGTGGCCTGGAAGGAAGCAAACAGGAGCACTCTCATCAAAGCTGCCAGGTGCAAGAAGGAAGGAGAGTGTGGCTTTCTCCCGCTCCCAGGCCTCCTCACCCAGTGCTGCTCTAGGCTGAAAGTACAAGCATTCTATTGGGCAATTACCCCAGCAGATACCACGACAGGTCCATAAACAGGCAGAGGGACAAAGCTGATTGAGAAAAATGACAAGTTCACCCAGGGCCTTGAACTTGATGGTTCCAAGGGCACCTTGCAGGCCCCTGGCTAGGGCTAGAAGGAGGAACCCAGGGACAAGAACAAGTCCCTGAGGCAGGGACTGTCTGGGTTGCAGTCGGATGATGATTCTGTGAGGAACATAAGAAAAGAGGATGGAAGGCCCTGTCTCCTCTCACTTTACCCAGATGGGGCCAGCCAAGCCTGGCAGGTGCTAACATGACACAGCATGTTCCGTAAGTGGATGGCTCCCCAGCATGGGCCTGGCGCAACAAGCCTGGCCTCAGCAAGTAGCTTCCTTCTATCCTTCGTATTTGGGTGCTGAGAGAGGAGATGGGGTTCATAAGAATCATCCTCTTTATCAGCTATATCTCAGTAGGTTGGAGAAGGAGCCCATGATATCAGATGCATCCATATGATGACCTCTGTCCTTTCCTTCTGCTTTGACAGACTGACCTGTAGGGTTTCCCCTAGGAGTGAAATTCTACCCCAGTCCATCAGGACCTTGTGGAACTGTGGAGCCTTTGTTAAAAGGAAATTTTGCCAGGTATATGGTAAATAAATGGATTTTTTAAAGTTGTTGAGATTTCTCAATGCCAGCCAGGTAGTCATAGAGTTTAAGTGCCCTGTGTAAGACCCCAAAAAAGCACTTTTTCTGGTCTGAGAAGGACCTGTGTGGGATTTCCGCCCATGAGTGTGACAATGTGGCTGAATAAGGCCAGCACCTGGGGAAAACTGCTGCAGAGACAAGAACCAGCTTCCCGTCCCTGATGGATGGTGCCTCCTTAGCACGGGAACACAGTCTCACACACTCAAAAGAGGTGCTCTCATTTGTGGAGGACCACCTCACTCCTAAGAAGCGTGTGTGCACTGGGCAGGAGGGAGAGCCACACTCCACAGGGTCGGCTGGAATTGAGCCTTGAGAAAGAGGCTGTGACATCTCAGGGCATAAAAAATTACACATCAGAGCTGAACCACCTACCCCAAAACATTAGATACCACCTTGAATTGTGTTATGCAGATTACTCTTTCTGCATATCTTTCTCCCTGCATATTGCAGAGGTGATTTCAGGCCTCCCACCTAGCCCAGCTCACAGCACTCACATATTTCATGTACTTCCCTCCACTACAGTCACTCATCCCCAGCCATTCCCCTCTTGACAAATTAATAAAACCTGGGTTTGGTCCTGGGTCATGGACTTTGTTCTGGTTAATCATTATCCTAGCTGGACTTAGAAACCCTCTGGCTCCCCCCAACTATTAATATGCCTTAGTGTCTTTATTCTCACCATGCATTGCACTGGAAGTGGTAGATCGGAATTAACTTGCTAGGATTCCAATAACTTTTCCATGGGATTACAAATACAAACTTCCCAGACTGTGACAAGGTCTGGGAAGGGCTATCAATACTCATTATCAACATTTTCATTTTCTGATCTGATAAACTGGGCTTCCTGACAGCTGGCTCACTATCCAGCCTTTGTGGATAGAGCTTCACCTCAACTGGATCCTCAAGGATAAATGACCCCAGAAACTTGCTCCAGGTTGGGGGGCAGCCCAGAAGGATCAGGAGATACATGGGAGGTAGGAGATGAGGGCAGAATCCCAGCCCACTCACTCATTCATTCAGTTTTTCCTGAGCACTGCTGTATGCCAGTCACTGTCCAGGCATTGTTTTATGTAATCCTCCCGACGACCCTATGAAATAGGTATTCTCATGAGGAACAGGTTCAGGGTAGTAGCAAGAACATCAGCTTTAAAATCAGCTCTTGATTCAGTTCTTGCTGTGCTATACATCAGTTGGGGAGGGGGCTGGGTCTTCACACTGTTCTAGTCAGTAAATACAGACCATGTATCACACAGGCGCCAGCTCCCATGGTGGTCAAAAGAAAAGGTTTCATGGAAAAGCCTACTTGAACTGAAAGATGAATGAAGTGACCTTGGCAACATAAAGCTGTCCCAGCCCAAATCAACAGTGTTTATAATGGCAGAAGAACAGGCAGAACTCAGGGTGCAGGGGGAACAGTGGAAATGCATGCAGACTGGAAACAAGAACACTGAGCGTGAGGGCGGAGCCTTGCCCACCGTGCTGATCGGTTTAGGCTGCATCTTGTGCATAATGAAGAACCATTTGAAAGGATCTTCTTGTTACATGAAGAGACCTTTGGCAAGGGCCCCTGGTTACCAGAGAAGGTTATCATCTTGGTAGTGACCAAACTCCTGCTAGGTGGAGGGAAATGATTCTTCCTATCTGCCCCAAGTACTCCAAGCTACCATTTTTCTTACTTGATTGCAATGATGTAACCATAAGGAGATGGTGGGCCAGCTAGGAGTTGTTTCAACAGACAGGGTGAAAGTGAGAAGAGCCCAAAGAAAGTAAAGTGGTATGGGGCCAACATGATGGATGTTAGTAGCATTCAGATGCTGCAGGAGGTGAGGGAGAAAGAATAAAAGATGACTAAAGTTTGGGCCAGAACAGTGTTGCAGATATTATTGCTATTTGCTGATTCAAAAACACAGGAGAAGGAAAATAGGTCACTAATTGTCTTAACAGGAAGCCCAGTAAAACTAGGATGATGAATGGAAGAGTTTTCAAAAAGGTGTGAGCGTGGTACAGGCTAAGTCCAAAGGTTAATTCAGGAACCTGGGTCTAGTAACAACCTGATAGAGTCTACCATCTGCTAGTCAGAAGTCAAGGGAGAGAACAGTTCTTGGACAGGAGAATCTTGCAGAGAAACTGCCTCGAGAGGATATGCAACCCTTCAGCCAAAGGACCACCAACCCAAGGGACCTTATAGGGAGCATACCAGAGGAGGAAAACCCCAGTTTCATGTTCCCCCATTCCTCTACTCCTGTGAGGGCTCCCCACTGACCAAACACAACTGGAAGCCAGGCCAGCCCCCTGAGACACAGAGCAAGGCCAGGAAGGAACAGAGTGGGCCTGAGAAGCAAAGCGACTCATGAGGTAAAGAGCAGACAGAGTACAGACTGGTGCTGGAGACAGTCTGTCTCTGTTGCTCCTAGCTACAGGACCTGGACCAAGCCACTGTGTACCTCTGGTCCTCAGAGTGAGGTTGGGGCTGAATACTCAGGACTCATTGGTGAAGGTGGATCCACAGGTATGTTTAATGTTTATGATTTCCTGGAGAATGTGCAGCAGGGCAGAGGGCTTACAAGGAACTGGGGAAGGATGAGGAAGGATGAAGGGACTGAGAAGGAAACAGCAGAGTATGCAGCTGGTGCCTTCCTCCTCTGGGACTCACTAGCAAGTTCTCTCATAAGACTTTACGGAGTGGGGTAAATCTCAGTCTGGGCTCAGGTATGGCCAGCTAAATACGGCATGACAGTTTGTTTGTAACCAAGCTGTTCATGGGCCTCTCTGAGCACTGATGATTATGAGTGGAGTGGACAAGTTGGGAGGTAGGGGAAGTTGAAAGGCATCCTGAGAATAAGTAAAGACAGAGGGAGTGGGTAGGGAGAGAGAATGTGCAAGGTTCATACCAGTTCAATGGTTAGGACAAATATTTAATTCCTGAAGCAGAGACAAGACTAGAGA
Source organism: Erethizon dorsatum (assembly GCA_028451465.1). Taxonomy (NCBI): domain Eukaryota; kingdom Metazoa; phylum Chordata; class Mammalia; order Rodentia; family Erethizontidae; genus Erethizon; species Erethizon dorsatum. Next base: position 85,210,984 of record CM051829.1, read on the forward strand.
TGTAAGCAAATAGGTGCTCATGGACTTGGACTCTTAATCTCTAGGCAGTGATGGCAAAACTTTTAGAGATCAAATGCCCAAACTGCAACCCAAAACCAATTTATTTATCGCAAAGTGTCAACACTGCAATTAAACTTGGATGCTGACCACCCATGCTAAACCTCTGACAAGTCATGGCTAACGAGCCACAGCTGGTGACATCATTGCCTGGTGCCACTACTTCTTTCTGAGCATGTGCGTGGCCCCTATGTGCACTGTTATCCAATGCTCAGCTGCTGGGGCAATGTTGGGCCAACTTGGCATGCATGCTGAAGGAGAGGGCTCTGCGTGCCCACTGTTCTCCACCACTGCTCCAGGCTGTGGGAGCCTCTAAAGCGTTCTGAGGAATAGAAGAGCATAGTGAAGTGAGCTTTTCAGGTGGACTACTGTTAAAAGATATTTGGAATGCAACACCTGGGTGGTTGTTATAATAATAATTATTGTGACAAAGCCTCTTCAAGTGCAGTTTTTATACTCACCAGTTGCAACAAAGGCTCAGACAACCAAGCAAAGTCACTGGCCTGGGTCTCTGCTGAAGGTATGAGTCACTGAGCATGCTAAACCTCTGAAGTGTAAGCCAACCCCCAACCTACCATACAGCACACAGCAGGCTGGCCTTCTCCCATGAGGACCTGTCCATCTGAGAAACTTAATGTGTGTGCCAAAGCCCCTCACAGCTTTCCATGCTCTTTCTGGGGATCATGGTCTGACAGTCACCACGAAGAAGCAAGTGGTCATTCACCAAACTCTGGAAAAGAGCCACAGAGCCACTGGGTTCCATAATCCCTCGCAAGGCTTATAATCATTTGGGGGAAAAGCTCAGTATGGTCTGAACATGACATGGATGGAGTGTCGGAGCAGACAGCAGCCTGCCCACCCAGTGCCTCCAGACTTGTAACCAGGGTCTTAGCCTGAACGGGGATATTACCTCCACCCAGCAATGACTGAATACAGTAATAAGTGGAAGCTGCTAGGAGAATGCTGAGAGTTGAAGCTTTATGCTTGGTGATAAATCAGTGCTAGGCAATTTTCCACTACAGTGAGTCAGCCACATACTCCTGGAGAGCCCCCAGAGTCCTTGGCCAAGTTCAGAAGATATATCAGTCTCTTCTTCTCATTAAAGAATAATCCTTCAATTTCTTAAGCTGCACAGAGGGTACTGGGTTATTGTTTTAATATCATTCTCTAATCCAAACTTATATGCTCTTTTATGCACTTGAAATAGTTCATTAAAATAAATAAAAGCAATTAAATTAGAAACAATTTTCTCAGTGGCAATTTAAAGACCTTCATGAGCACAGGAATATTTGTTATTTCCATCTTTTGTTTCCCACATACGATTTAGTGACTGAACACATCTTCTTGAAAGGTGCGATCAGCGAGCCTCTCCACAAGGCCTGTGTTCACTGTGTGATCTGAGGGCATGAACCACCTACAGGGAGCTAGGGACAGGACTTTGCCCCTCACCTGCCCTCAGAGACAAGGGTACTCCAGCCCTGCTTCAAACTGCCTTAGCTAGAGGACAGAAGAGTCAAGGGGTTGGACTAGGAGTGGGCAGGAGGGGAGACTGCTGGGGAAGTGTAGGGGCACTTCTTGTCTTCTTGTAGGAAATGGAGGCTCAGACTGGTAGGCATGTACTCAGAGCGTTCACCCATGTGTTCACCCATGCGGGTTCACCCACAACAGGCCTATGTGCCTGTTATGGTTTGTATCTAGATATCTCCCCAAAGCCTCATGCAGTTATGAGGGGTGGGCTTTTGAGAGGTGGCTGAATCTAGACTTTGTGATTGATTCATGGTCCAGTGCTGGAATTTCGGGTGTGAGTGCTACAGTATAGCTGTAACCTGCATACAATATAAGGCACAGAAAGAGGCTTACCCCCTCTCTCTCTCTCCCTTGTTGCTTTGCCTCAGTCTGCCCACCATGAACTGTTCTCTTCTGCCAAGCCACCCTGCCTTGGAGCTAGCCCATTACTAACTGAAACTTCTACAAAGTGCAAGCTAAACAAACCTTTCTTCCCTTTAACTTTGGGTGTTGGGTATTTTGTCTCAGCAACAAGAGAAAAGTAACTAATACAGTGCCCTTGAGCCAGTGGCCTACCTGATCATGCTCTGAGGAGGTCCCTGCCAGCCTCAGACATCGGGCAGGTGTTTTTGTAAGATCCTTGGAGGGTGGTGACTCAGCAGACTCCAATTTGGACTTCCCAACTCCATTTTGGAGTGGGAGTCCTTACTGTCTAATAGAATCCTATTAGAACTCCTGTCTCAATGGCAAGGCAGAAAAGTACTTGGCTTTCTTCAACTCAAATTCCCCTATCTGCCTCCATAGGGTTTTTAACTATTCTCTATCCAATGAGAACTAACTGTACAATTCCTACCTAAGATTAGAAACTAGTTCAGGAATGGCAAAGGGTTTCATTCCCTAATCTAATGCTGAGTGATTCATATGGCTGCCTAGAGAAGTGTAGTTCTTAAGTAGTCTGATTCTTCCCCTTAAGTCACATAAATAGTACATGCTTAGAATAAAGAAGGCAGACCCATAGTTTTTATGGTGGTAATTGTTTCAGATCAGGAGTGCTTAGCAGCCAGCAAAAGATGGTATGTGACCATTAATTCTGATATGTCAACTTCACTGGATTAAGAATACCTAGCATAGGGCCAGTGAGATGGCTGGGCCGGTGAGATGGCTCAGCGGCTTAAGCGCCTGCCCAGCAAGCGTGAGGGCCCGAGTTCGACTCCCGGAACCCACATACGAAAAAGGGGCCGGTGATATTGCTCAGCGGCACGGGCGCCTGCTGGCACGCGAGGTCCTGAGGTCGACCCCCTGGTACCCACAAAAAAAAAAAAAGAATACCTAGCATATTAGTAAGGCACACCACTGGGTGTGTCTTTGTGAGTCATAGAGGTGTGACATTGGATACTATATATGGTCTCTTACCAGTTCATCTCTGGTACTGTTCCCCTCCTCTGCTTTCTAACCACCACAAACTAAGTATCTTTGCTCTGCCATGCCTTTCTGCCATGATATTCCTGCTTTGGAGCCAGCTGACCATGTACTGAATCCACCAAAACCATAAGCAAAATTAAACCTTGTCAGCCAGCTTGGGGGACCCAAGGGAGATTTTCATGGATGAGGTCCCAAGGTTAAAAAACACACGTGTACAAAACATCAGCAACAACAGCAGGCAGCATGGAGCAGAGCAGAGCACAAGAGCACAAGAGTGCAAGAGCACAAGAGCCACCTGCATCTATTATATAGTTCTTACACAGGTTGTTATCTCATATGTACATTCTTACATAGTGCTGTAACCAGCACATGCACGTTTACCTGTGCTAAGTCATGATTACATAACTGTATCCCACTGTGCACCTGTGCTAGACAATTGGCGTCATGTCCTCAGGTATCCTTAGACACCCCTGAGCTTTGAAGTAGTCTGAGTGGTTCCCCACAAACCTCTTTTCCTTTAATTTCTGAGTATATGGTACAGCGAGGGGAAAGCTGACTAATACTTGGTGCTAGGAAAAGATTCTTGATTTCTTCTGTGGAGACTGAGGGTCTGAAAAGTAAATGAAGCAGCACTAGGGAACCAAGGAAATACTCCTGTTGGGGGAGGCACCCCCCTCACCATCCTCCAACCCAGGCATGGGCAGTAGAGAACAAATATAGAGACCCCTGGATCCAGTCAGCATGAATTCAGCCCCATCTGTGGCCATGACTAATATGAGGTGATGTACAAGAGACCAGAATTCACCTCCAGTTGCAGACAGTAGGTCTGTTCTAATGAAAACTGCAAGTGCTTACAAGTGGGGGGCCAAGCTGGTCTGGGAGGGGTTTAGGGGATCAATTTTCCTGGCTAAGTGAAGTAGCTGGACCTCCATGGCAGCAGCACAAGGAACATAGGCGGGTGCCAGAATGGGGCAAGGCATAGCTCCAAAGGCCTTTGAGGACATTGCACATTCTGGGAAAAGAGGTGACAACATCCACAGTGGCCCAACAGTGCCTGCCAAAAGGAGCAGCCCCAGCCGGCTCCACTCTGCTATGTAAATCTCACTCTAAAGCACTCAAATTAATTTCACCAAGAACTCCCTAGAGCTCCCAAGTGAATCACCCAGACGCCTCCTATCCTAAGGAAAACAAGAAGAGGAAGAGCCAAAATTTGTCAAGAAATTAATTGAAAACAGCAATGAGAGTCCCATGAATTCATAAAACAGTAATTTGTTCCCTTCTCCAGGGTAGGCTTGGATGCCCACTTTCTTCTTCTGCTTTGGGGCCTGCTGACCCAGGGGCCTTGGCTTCTGGGAGGAGATGGTCCTGCCATCAGCAAACAGCTGTTTTCTCTCTAGCAAAGCTTCAAAATCACACATCTTTGTCCACCTCGCAGCCCAGGAGCCAGGGCCACAGGCTTCACATAACATCTAGGGTACCTGTTCCAAGAAAAGAAAGAAAAAATGCTTCTGGGTGTTGCATGTGTCTTAAAAGCACTCTTTGTTTATTCACTGTCTGTTTGGTTTATGTGCTTGCGTGGATGGTTAGGCCAAACTAGAATACAAGCACTGTGGAGCTGGAAGGAAGCCCAGAGATTGGACCTTTCTCTAGGATTGAGGTGCAAGCTCATTGATGGCAGGTGAGAATAGCAAGGCTTGGGGAAAATTACAGGACTGGTCAAGGTCACAGAAACAATGACAATACAAGTCTGCTGCTCCCGACCCACTCTGCCATGTCACTCATAATTCAGTTTTAGTCAACAAAGTAGAGCACTTAGTGAGGAGGTAAAGACAAATAAGACACAGTCTCCATTCTCAAGGGACTAGTGGGAAAAACAAAGACATAAATGACTGTGGTGTTAAAAAATAATACTAATAATCCAAACCTTGGAAATAAGGCCAAAAGAGTACAGCATGTTCTGTCAAACTCAATTTGGGCATTATTTCACAAGCCTACCCAACCATTGCTTAGTTACCTCAGGGAACGTATCTCTCTGTGATTTGGCTATTTGCTATTAAGGGCTCAGATCTTATGAAGTTACATGTTAACTTCTAGGTCTTGTCCAGTGAAGATATAAAAAATTTTCATCCAATAGAAATATAACACCAAAGATTATCATTTTTAAAATGTCATGGTTTTTTCTTTTTAATTATAGTAAGATATACATAACATAAAGGTTATCATCTTAATTTTTAAGTGTACAGTTGTGCAACGATCCATCTCCTAAACTTTTTCAACTTTTAAAACCAAAACTCTATACCCATTAAACAATAAATCCCCATTCCATTCCTCCCTCCCCTCCACCAGCCCCCGGCAACCACATTCTATGTTCTGTATCTAAGAATTTGATTATTGGCTATTCTACATGCTTCCTTTTTTGTGTGTCTTACTCAGCAGTTACCCAACACAGACCTGATCCCATAAGACCATAAGAAAGCTCAACAAAAGCTTCTTGACTCCTCTCATGTTGTTCTCTACACAGCTCTTTGTGAGTGGTCCCTGTTCCAGCCCTGATCAGCCAGCCCCTCACCTGCCCACAGAGGCTGAAAAGGGTCTGGGCCTTTCCATCAACACTCAGGGTCAGCTCAGATTCTGCTTTAACCAGGGAATCACATTTCCTGGCCGTTCACCCACCACACGGGGCATCTGTGAATTATCTCTGGAGAGGCTCTAAATGCTACCAGCATCGATCAGGATAAACAGAAAACAAGCCTAACACACAGCATCCATCTCAGTCAGATCTTAAGTGGTATTAAATAAACCTGCTTCTGGCCACAGTGGAAGAGACCTGCAGACCTTGGCCTTGGCCCCAGCCAGGGCTCTGTACTCTAGAGGGTGTTTCTGGCTTTGGCTGGTGCAAAAAGGTCAGTATTTAACACTGAGATTCGTGCATGCTGAGTATCTCACGTGTGCACATTCCTCTTAGTTTTTTTCAGTTACACCATCATGGTCCCCAGGACTTCCTAACCCATGGCCACAGCAGCATGCACCACATCTGGGTGCGCTGAATGTCCTAGTTTGTAACCGAGCAAGAGACTGTCCGTGGCCTCACTGGGAGTTTATACATAAAAGCCATAAGAAGGCACCTCAGCAGCCCTGCGTGCTGACAAGACCCTCGGCCTTTGCCTTGCCCACACTGCCAGCCTTCCATGAGCCTCAGCTGCCCATACTGCCCGACTAAGGCCTCCAGGCACCCCAACACCTCAGCCTCTTCAACTAATAAGGGGCGCACCAACAGGACTCCCTAAGGCCTGGCTGAGGACATGTGAGTGGGTAGAGAGAACACAGTTGGTCTCTAAGCAGGGATGTCTGGGTTACTTTGGGGGCTGTCATTTGCATGTATTGTATGTGGCTGATGGGAGGCTGGGGTCAGCTGGCCTGCATCTGATTTCTGGCTGGGTAACCTCGGGCATGTCAACACACACCTGTAAAACACTGAGAGTAATAACACCTCTCTTAATATTCAAGGCTTCTGAATTGTAGATATGGTCATGTGCAGCATAACAACACTTCATCAATGACTGGCCCCATATACGATGGTGTTTCCATATGCTTATAATAGAGCTGAAAAATTCCTATCATCTATGACACTGTAGCATCTTAATATCTTAGCACAAAGCATTATTCACATCGTTGTGGTGATTCTAGTTAAACAAATCTACTGCACCGTGAGTTGTATAAAAGCATAGTACAGCTGACTATGGCAGCACACACCTGTAATCTTAGCATTCTGGGAAGCTGAAGCAGGAGGATTACAAGTTCAAGCCCAGCTTTGGCAACTTAGCAAATTCATGAATGCTGTCTCAAAATAAAAAACAAACAAACAAACAAAAAAAGTAATGGGACTATATCTCAGTGCAAAGGCCCTGGGTTCAATCCCTAGTACTGCAAAGTAAGTTAAAAAAATAAAAGCATAGCAATATGCATGTATAATACATAGGATGTGATATGATCATAAATGAGTGTGTTACTGGTTAATGTTTTTCCTATGCTATACTTTCTACCATTGTTTTAGGGTGTGTTCATTCTATTTACGAAGAAAATATTTACTGTAAAACTGTATGCTGGGTCACCGTGGCAGCAGCCACGGGTGTTTGTCTCACTCTTGATTGAATCACTTTCCCTTGATCTCAATTCAATCCCACAATGCTTTGTTTATCATGGCCCTAAACACAAAAAATCCACTGCTAATGTGGCCAGTCATAGGCCTTGTCATGACTTACTTGGATATGAAATTAAAAGTGATTAAGGACAAGGATGAGAAATCAGTGATGGTTATTTCTCTCCCGTCAGGCATGTCCCATTGCATCCTAGCTACAATCCTGAAGAACAGGAGCAGAGTGACAGAGCTGTTAAAGGATATGCTGCACTGAAGGCAATGAGACTAACACAGATTTGTTAAGAGTCTGCATCTGATATGGAGAAAGTTCTAATGACCTGGACTGAAGACCAGACGCGGAAGCCTGTCCCTCTCGGCACCATGATGGTCATAGCCAAAACAAAACATGTGTTTGTGATGTTGAAAGAAAAGGCTGAACCTGACTATGATGCTGAATTTACTATTTGCTCTGGGTGGCTTAAGTGATTCAGGATTATTATTCATTACATAATGTAAGAGCGAGGGATTAGTCTGTGAGTGCTGATGTGAAGGCAGCTGAAGAATTTTGGGGAACTCTGGATAAACTGTGCAGGAAAATTATTTGCTAGGGTAAATTTTCAATATAGATGAAACCTCCTTTTTCTGGAAATGGATGCCTTAAAGGACTCTCCATAAGGAGGTCAAGTCAATGCTGGCTTCAAGGCTTCTGAGGAGAGAATCAGTCTTGCTTGCGGGCAATGTCGCTGGGTACAGATTGAAAACGTGATCTGGCACAGTGAAAGCCTCAGGATCTTCACGCACATCACTAAGCACACAGTGTCAGTGTATGACAGGAGTAGTAAGGAGTGAGGGTTGACCCAGCTCCTCTTTCTACATGGCCTCCTGAATTATCATGTTGGAGAAATGAAGTACTGTTTGGAGAGTAACATGGCTTTCAAGATTTTGCTTGTCTAGGTGGGCGCACATCTAACTATGATGTTCACAAGACAAACTGTCTGATGATGCAGCTCTCAGAAACTATCCCCTTCCCCTTGTTAAGTGCATAAGTGTATAAAACAGTACAATCTCTGGCATAAATCAATCCTTAACAAATGGTAAGTATTTATTGAGGGGCAGGTTATGGATCTGGTCCTGTTTGCATTGTGTGGGCATGAAAACATTATGTCCCCCTCGGGGAGAGGCAAGTGGAGAAAGGGCTGGAGAACTTAACTGTTCATGTTCCTAGACATTGCTTCTGCTGATCGATGCTTTTACCAATTCATAAAAGAGATTGGTCCTCATTTCACATTATCTTGCCCAGAGAGTGGTAAACTGTACTTTCCTGATCTATGCTGTTTTCGTATCAGCCCTTCTCCACCTTGATGGATAGGATTATATGCTTCTCATTTCCCCTCTAGCAATTGAAAATATCAGTGAGACATTAGTCTCTTTGCCTCTGACTTTCCCCTGGGGGAAAATTAATAACCCAGGATTAATGTAGCAGTTGATTTACTGTGTGGTGTTTCTGAAGGCAAAACAAGTCCTCTGGTTGCTGGGAGGGGAAACAGGGAGAAAGCAGCCTTTGGCCACTTTATAGGACTGACATACAGCCCTATGTTATCTACACTGGTTGAGACAGAGTTGCAGAGGGGCCAACTCCCCTGGGAACAACACTCTAAGAAGTAGTTGGCCCCAGTCACAAGGCCTTGGGCACTTCCAAGTTCTTTGACTGAACAAGTCTGTTGACCTCTCCAGCTCTCACTTCATCCACAATATGGATGAAGACCTCTCAGAGGATCACTCTAGGATTAAAATTAAATAATGTGTGTCAACAGATGTGCTTTGAAAAGGTACCAGCATACAGATTTAAGAACTGAGGCCTAGCAAGGTGAGATCTGCAGTAACCCAGTATTTTAGAAAGAATATCTGCCACCTTCACTGTTGGTGACACTTGTGGTTGCTGCCATTTCTACTGGTTCCTTGGCAGCTGGAATAAGGTACAGATGATAGGTTGGAGAAGGTCAAATCTCCATGCGATTCCCAAAAAGGATCCTTTCACTAACAGAATAGACATCTATGGGACATCTGTGAGCCAGACATTTGTCTAGGCACCATTGTAAAGACAAACCACTCAAGTTTTCAAAAGGCCTTGATTCTGAAGGTCTGGTATTTCTATTTTCTTCCTCCTCCACTTTTCTCCCTGCCAGAAGCAGCTCTGTCTCTGAATGGCATAGGAAAGGGACAGATGTGTCACCCAAAACCTCTCCTTAGAATCTGGTACTGGAAACAGCAGGCTCTTGGGTTGGGATTTTGTTTTCATTATCCCTAGCTTATTCACTATATAGAACACAAGCTGCTTGAGTGAGGAAGCCCTACCTGCTTTACTGTTGCTTCCAGCACAGTATTTGGCAAACTAGAGGCAAGGGATCAATAAAGAAATTGAATGTAGGATCTACAATGAGGCCACAGTATGAAGTTGGGTGACACATCAACACTGATATGCATTTTTATTGCCTTTATCTTTGGGTGCACCAAGCAAAATGACCAAAACTCTTGAGTTCCCTATAAGCTTAGCTTATGCAAAAGAGAGGGCAGAAAGCACCCCTCCCCTTCACCAGGGCATGGAATGTTGACCAATAAACTTGCTTTCTAGCTGTGGAAGAGGTTATGTGTGTCCTGAGTTCTACCCACAGAAAAGCAAGAATCACTCAAAGACACTCAGAATGCTTTCTTGGTGCCCAGTCACATGCGAATGGCCTTCCTATGTTCGGGGCACTTTCAAGACAGTTACAGAGAGTGGAACATTTCCTCCACAGCCTCCTTTGCAATAAAAGCCAGGCACGTGGTCCAGGTTCCACACTCAAGTTTGCCTACACAAGACTTCAGTTCAGAGGCTCTGGGAAAATTCTATTTTGCTGGCAAGAACAGCAGCAGTAGCATCTGGCTTCAGGGACAACAGTGAGTGTAGGATATGTTCCTGCTGCAGAAGTGACCCTGGTGCTGCCAACAAGTGTGGGGAAAGTCATGCCAAGGGCAGGGGTGTCAGGGGCATTTCCCTCATGTGTGGTTTGGTATTTCGTCACTGGAAGCTTAGACTGAGCTCTCCAGCCCTCCGTTCTAGCTTCCCGATGTCATTCTAATAACTTCCTTCTCTAGTCAGTAAGCCAAGTTCAGCTCCTATTGTTTGCAACTAAGAATCCTGAGTGACAGCTTAACTCAAATTTGTTTCAGTTATAATTTCTTGAGATCCTAGGAACAAACACAGCATTCATGTAGTCAGCATTTGCCATGGTCCCTAGGACTGCGTGAGAGGCTTTGTGTGCACGGTGTTGAGGAAATTTTTACACCACTATGAGGTGGCACTATTCTTATCTTCGCTTACTGTGGGAAAAACTGAGATATCACGGTCTCAGAGAGCATGTCCAACGTCTTACAAGAGGCTAATCACCTGTTGTGAGAACAGATAAGATCCTGGAGCTAAGCACGGATTCTGTGGTGGACTGTGGCAAAAGTTTTGTGCTCTGCTCTCCAGTGAGTTGTGCAGAGTTGAGCATGTCATCTCATCTACAAATTGTCTTCTCTGAGGTAAGAGCCAGTAACACCTCAGTAAATGTATGGGTGGTAAAATAAAGACACAAAGATGTTTTACTGTTCAAGAAGAATTTTTCCAGGTCAATAACAGGGATAGTTGACAGTGGAATCTATTATTAGCTGGAAGCAGGGTCTCTAAAACCCACCTGGGGTTCAGGGGAGCGTGCCGGGGAGAGAGATGTATAGCCAAAGCAGCTGCAAGCCTGCATCTGACAAGTGCTCCAGGGTGCAGGTTTACAGTGCAAATACATTTTAATACAGGTAATTTCTTTTCCATTTATTTGCCAGCACTTATTTCATTTACCCAATCCCGAAGTCAATAAACCTTGGCATTAAGGCTGATTTGATGTGTGATGCAGACAGTCTAATTAAGGGTAGGGTATTTTACCAGCTTCTCTAAATTTTCTTTTCTCTGGTCTGTGATTTTTTTTATACTGGGTTGATCTCTTTTTTTATTCATAAAGGCTTTATTCCCATTTGTCATGGTTGCATTAACCAGGTATCTAATGAAGACTTGAATATAGAAGTCTGCATCTCATTTATCCTCAGTAGCAAAATTAATAAAGCAGCAAGAAAATAGCTTCCTGTACTGGAACTTCAGTAGTCCACCCTCAGTCATCTAAAATACATTTCACAGTGTCTTACACAATATGGGCTCAGCTCTAAACTTTAAACAGTGCCTAACTTCAGTCTCCATCCACTGACACCTGTGTCCTAACCCCCCTGCCCAACATATTGCCTGGAGAGGCTTGGAGTAGGGTGGCCAGGAGCCTACACATATTTATGGAGTATCTTCTATAGGCCAGGCTCAGAGATATAAAAACTCAGAGAAGGTCAAAGTCAAGTGGAACTCATGGCACTCATTTGACCAATGTCCAATGAAAGAAAAATAGCCAAATAACAAGGTTGGAGACAAGTTGAAAAGATCATCTGCTCTCTCATTTTGCCTCTGGAGAGCAGAGGCAATCAGTCCTTTTAGGACTGAAGGGCTGCCATGTATCTGTGATATCTTTGACTTGTAGACTTTATGGATATATGAACATATTGGTTTTCTAGGGCTGCCATATTAAACTACCACAAACTGGGTGGTTTAATCAATAGAAATTTATTGCCCTACAGGTCTGGTGGGTAGAAATCCAAAATTAAGGAGTTTGCAGGGTTGTTTCCTTCTAAGGGCTGTGAGAGGAGGAAATGTCCTAGGCCCCTCTCCTTGGCTTGTAAATGGCTGTCTGCTCCCTGGATCTCTTTGTATTGTTTTCCCACTATACATGGTTTTGTGTCCAAATTTTCCCTGTATAGGGCACCAATAATAGTGCACCCTAATGACCTCTTTTTCACTTGATTACAGTCATAATGGCCCTATCTCCAAATAAGGGGGTTAGGATTTCAACATATGAATTTTGGGGAGCTATAGCTTCAAAGCACAACAATCAGTGCCTCTGAAAGTAGTTTAACTAAAGCTCCGAAATAGTATCAGTCAGCACAACATAGTTGGAAAAAAAAGTTAAGAATCAGAAGTTATAGTTCTAAATAAGCCATTTCCCTTCCCTGAGCCTCAGATTTCTTCTCTGAGGAGTAAGAGATCTGGAGTTGGCTTCTAATATCTCCCTACTACCACAGTTCTAGGATCGAGTGCTGGTGAAATGACAGAGTAAGGCAGTACAGTACGGAGGCTAATGGTTTGGCTCCACCACTTACGAGCAGGGTAATCTTGAGCAAATATTGATCTTCTGAGTCTTGGAGTTTTTGACCGTAAAACGGAGATTCTTCAGGAAGGTTATAGGGACAAACAGTTGTCACTCCATGCATATGAGCTACTAATGATATGAATCCTACTCTGATTAGGAGTCAGGTTTGGGATCTAGGACTCAGCTCTAGTAGTGTCCACCACTAGAGGGCAGGATGGGCCCCCTCCTTACCCACTCCCCACCGGGGTCCTATGCTTTAGCTCGAATGGAGTGAAATGCTTTAGCAGGCAAGACTGTTGTGATCCTTGTGACTTGACTTCCCCCCCGCCCCCGTCTACCTTGTACAAATCCTACCCATTCTACTTAGCTCCTGCACACTCAGGTCATTAGAGTTAGGGCTAGAATTTCAGGTGATGTTTTTCTCAGTGTACTTGTATTTTATTACACTTATACTATAGAAAATTTTAATAAAATATAATTATTTCATTTAACATAGTTTTATAGAGAAGCTATGTAAATCTGGCCTCCTCCATGAACACTAGACTGCTTGATGTCTCTATAGCTGTCATTTGGCCCTTACTGTCATTGAGTTGATTCTTCTGCTTTGATTTCTTGCAGTACTGGGGTTGAAACTAGGGCTTTTACACTGAGCTACATCCCCAAACCATTTTGTTTTTTATTTTGAGACCATGTCTTGCTAAATTGCTAAATTACCTAGGCTGGGCTCGAACTTGTGATCCTCCTACCTCAGCCTCCCAAGTAGTTGGGATTACAGGGTGTGGCATCATGCCCAGCTGAACTGTTATTTTCTCATGTGCACCCAACCCTAGACAAGCAATGTGAGGAAACAAACAGGTTTTCCTACTCAGCTTGACAGCCACAATGCACCACCCCATCTTACATAAAGTGCCTCCCCATACCTGATGAGGAAGGAAAGGATACCCCCATGTCACAGGATGCACCCCCTGAGGCTCAGAAATAGCATAGGTCCAAACATACATCAGTGACTACCAGCCTGGCCACTCAGCATAATGCTGTTCTCACCTTTCTCCACCTCCCCAGCCCCTGCATCTGAGCAGGGATTTCTGAGGCCTTGGTGCCCTCTGGTGGCTCATAAGGGGTCATTTCATTTAAGACCTGTGACCCTTAGTGTTTGAAAGACAGCCCCACACCTCAGTATGGATGGTCCTGGGGTAGCCAGCCCTCTGCACTCAGAGAGCAGGACCTACTATCAGAGCTGCACTTTTTAAATGGATCTCTCAGGAGAATTCTGCCAAGATCAAGGGAGAGAAGTCAGGTCCTTTTCCCAAAAGATGTCATCCAAACTCTTCGTTATTTACTGAGTACTGAGTTCCTGTTTGCTCTGTGCACTTGGAATACAGAGACAGAGGAGGCCTACCTCCTGTCTGAAAAATGAACATGTAAAAATTACAACACAGTAAGGCAAACTCTAATGTGGGCGATATGGACCTTTTCCTATCATCCCAGAAATGGTTACCAGAATTCAAAACTAAAAATATCTGGGCATGCGAGGGGTATAGCTCAGCAGCACAGCACCTGCCTGGCAAGCGCAAGGTCCTGAGTTTGACTCCTGGTTCCCCCCCACATAAAAAAAGAGAAAAAAAAAAATAGCTGGGCATGGTGGCGCACGCCTATAATCCCAGTACTTGGGAGGCTGAGATGGGGGAATCAGCATGAGGTCAAGGCCAGACCAAACTATATAGCAAGACCCTGTCTCAAAAAAAAAAAAAAAAAGAATAAAGGATTTCAAGGCACAGTGGTGCACAGCTGTAATCCTAGCACTCTGGGAGGCTGAGGCAGGAGGATCACATGTTTGAGTCCAACCTGGGAAATTTAGCAAGGCCCTGTCTCTTGCCTCCTCAAAAAAAAAAAAAAAAAAAAAGAAAGGCCCTGGGTCTAACCCAGAGTAGGAAGGGGTGGTCATCAAATACACTATAAGCTAAAGAAAGCAGAAAACAATAGGAATCAGACTTCCCCCCCGCCCTCCTGCAACCACCAACCAAGCTGCCAGCACTTGCTCAGCTTCTATGAGCTACTCCTCTCCCTCCACCTACCTGCTCAGGGGCAAAACACAGCCAAACCAAGAAGAAGGAGGTAGGATCAAATAGCCTGCCCTTCCACTTCACTTCTGATATGCTGAGGCTCTCTTGGCCAGCTGCAATCTTCTTCTTAAATTTTCCCTTCAAAAACCTTCCTTACAGTTTGGAAAGTAATCAGACTTTCTGAGAATCCTTTAATCACCGATTTTGCTTTTCGATAATCTGAGATACCCTGGAGCTACACTGGACAATATGGTAGACACCAGCCACTATCACTAGTCAGCACTTAAAATGTGACTAGTTTAAATTGAAATGTTCTGTAAGTGTAAAATATATACTGTTTTTTTTTACAGTACTGGGGATTGAACCCAGGGCCTTTGCCTTGAGCTACATTTCCAGCTCTTAAAAATTTTTTTTTTAAATTTTATTGGTACATATTTACCATAGTGCTCACATTCGTCATAGAGAATTTGTAACTGTAGATAATATATCTTAATTCTTTTTTTCCCCATTCCCCTCCCCTCCTTCAACCCTCCTTCCCCTATATACAGAAGCTTTGTTTCCATTTTTTTCCTTCCATTCTTTTTTTTTTTTTTTTTTTTAATATGCAGGTACCGGGAGTTGAACTCAGGACCTTGTGCTTGCCAGGCAGGCGCTCATGCCGCTGAACCATCTCACTGGCCCCCTCTCTCTTTTTTAAACCCTTTCCTAAATCACTAAATTACCCAGGCTGGCCTGGAGCTCATGATCCTCTCCAGGGCCTCCCATGGTGCTGGTACATTGGATCTTGGAAACCTATGATTCATTGATGTTGAAATGATATTTTTAAATTAATTTTATTGATACATTTTAGATATACATAATAATAACATTCATCATATAGAATTTGTACACATACATGATATATCTTGATTCTTTTTTCCCCTTTCCCTCTCCTCCCTTCAACCCCTCTTCCCTTCCTTATTTACAAAAGCATTGTTTCCATTTTTTCCTTCTATTCTTTTTTCCCTTCTTTCCTTTCCCCTCCTCCCTCTTGTTCCCTTCCCCATTTGAACATTTTCTTCCTATTTCACAATATCTATTATACATTTTAGTGTTTATTTACACTTTCAGTTTCTCACATCAGAGAAACCAAGCGATATTTGAATGTGTGCATCTGATTTATTTCGCTTAAGAGTATGGTCTCACGGTGTATCCATTTACCTAGAAATGTCTCAAGTTTATCCTTCTTTATTAAAAAGTATAAAAATTGTACAAAAAAACACATGTTTATCTATTCACTGGTTGATGGGCATTTGGGCTGTTTCCAAGATTTAGCTATTACAAACTTTGCCACTATAAAACAAGGGTGTGCATATATCGCTATAATAAGATGCTTTTAATTCTTTCAGGAAGATACCAAGAAGGAGGATAGCTGGGTCAAATGGAACTTCTAGTTTTAGTTTTTGAGGAATCTCCACACTGATTTCCACAGTGGTTGCACCAGTCTGCACTCCCACCAACAGTGGAGAAGGGTTCCTTTTTCCCCATAGCCCCGCCAGCATTTGTTATTGGTTGATTTCTTGATGATAGCCACTCTTTCTGGAGTGAGATGGAATCTCAGCATTGTTTTAATTTGCATCTCTCAAAGGACCAGTGATGTTGAACACTTTTCATGTATTTGCCATTTCTATTTTATCTGAGAAGTGTCCATTCATTGAAATGATATTTTACATATACCTTTAATGAATAAAATGTTATTAAAATTTAATAACATTTAAAATTACAAATTTAAAATTACAAATGTATCTCACATTGTATTTCTGCTTGGATAATGCTATGAAGGTTTAAGAAAATCAGAGCTTAGGAGCCCAAACCCAGCAAAGCTTACCGCATGGGACCACAAGGGGGAGGCATGAGATCCCAGTTTCCTTGGGTATGACTGGCTGGAAGCAGGCTGAATTCCCCCAGACGATTGACACAAACTTTGCTTTAAGTAGTCAGTTTCTTATTTATTTTTGTTTTGGAGACGCAGTCTTACTGTGCTGTCCAGGCTGGCCTTGAACTCGTGATCCTCCCGCCTCAGCCTCCCAGAGTTCTGGGGCGTGCGCCAACAAGCCCAGCTCCCAATGCTATCTTTTGAAGGCAGTTTTAAACTGCTTTTCTAAAATTTGCATGGCCCGTATGTGTTACCTCTAATTTAACATAATTTCTCTAGAGCTGGAGTTCAAAAGGCCTGAATTACAACGAACTACAATTTTAAGGAAATGAAAATTCTGCAAGTTTCATTATTATGACAGCTTGGTAATGAAGAGGGACTCTTGAATTCAAGCCCCGAAAACTCTTGGAGCTGGACCCCCAGTTAGAAAGCAAAGTATACGCAGAATGTACGAGAGCTGAAGGAAATTGAGAGCCAGGAGGATGTACCAGGTGCTTCAAAGTGTATGGGGATGAAAGAGCCTATGGATATATTCCCATTTTGATGAAAATGCTACAGATCTGAGTGAAAACTGGCATCACCTCCCTGGAGACAATTTGTAAGTACATATCAAAAGTCTTTAAAATGACCACATAGAAGGGAACATAAAAAGAATTAAGATGTGTTATGTACATGTACCAACTCCCCACAATCAATGCAATCATTATGTGCTGCAAACATGCACTAATAAAAAATTTGTTAAATATGACCACATATTTTGACCCGGTAACTCCATTTCTAGTAACATCATAAAATTTAAACTGCACAAATATCTGCTATAAGTATATTCACCCAGCATTGCAATAGCCAAGACGAATACACAACAAGAAAACAAAATACCACAAGGAACCTAAGCAGACATTAATAAGCGATTAGTCAAATCAATTAAAGTACAGTTATCACATGGGAAAGAGTGAATATTTACTGTCATGGAAAAACGTTTATTCTAAATTCTGTGAAAAAGCCCAGCTACAGAATTATATATCCAGTATGTCTGTCGATTTTGCTTAAAAAGAACAAAAAAACAGTGAAAGTATACATCTGCAAAGACAGCCATTTGAAAAAGATACTGTCCAAGGGATTAACAATCATCTCTGGACAGTGAGGTGGTTTCCTTTCTTTACTTAAAAAAATGTAACGTTATTTTTAAGAAGTCCTACCCAGACTCTACAAGTTAGGCTTTAAGTGCCACATTCTCCCCATAAACTTTCTAAGCCTTTGCCGTCCCTAGTACTAATGTCTTTCTTAAAATTCTGACACTTTCCCAGCACCCAGCCTGGGTTTTAACCTTATGCCATCTCGTCCCTCAGGCCCTTTTGTGCATCGCCTCCCAGGGGGCTTGCCTCTCCTCTCTGTACCTGCCCTGCCTCCCGGATCAGACCCTGCCTGACCCATCCGCTTGCTTTAAACCTAAGATCTGGCCCTACCTAGGCCTCGGAGTCGTTGGAACTGAAATCCAAAGGTTAAAAATCGTCAAGATATAGTGCCAGGCCTGGAATTCTGGCTCTGACGCCCGAGTTTGGACATCTTTCCCAGTGGGGAGTAACCTGAACGGCCTGATTCCGCGGAGGAGCCAGGAGCAGGTCAGCCCTCCTGTCAACGCGAGGCAGCAGAACCCTATGCTACTAAGCTCTGGGCGGCCGGGGCGCAGGGATGTTTTCCGGGTTAAAAAAAAGCGGATGCTGCGCCGCGATTAATTTGGTCCCTCTGCAGGCGCCGTCCGGATGCCGTGTTTGTTCACGTCACGTGACGGAGGCCTGCCGTGTAGTACGCGACGGGCTGCCGGGTCCTGGTTAGGGTGGACGACCGATAGCATGGAAGCGACTTTGGAGCAGCACTTGGAGGACACGTGAGTAGTACGGGTCTCTTGGACTTGTGAGGTCGCGGCGTGGGAGACTTGAGCGGGACAAATAGTGCATGTTGCGAGTATTTGGGATGGGGCCAGGGCGGGTGAGGTCTGCCCTGGAATTGTGAAGCAGGGCGGGTAACTCAGAATTAGTATCTTGCAGGGCTGCACCCATTTCCTCAGGCCCAAATCGCCTGTTGAAATCATCTGTACAGTCAGGGTAGTTCTTCCAAGAGTTTGGGAAACATTGACTTTTGGGAAGGATGTACCAGGTGTGCAGAGTCGAGCCCTGCAGTGTAAACACACGCGTATCTCTTCCCGTGCGTTATCTTTTCAGCTACTTGGTGCTTAAGGAAGTAAAGGTGTTCCCTGCATTTTCAAAGATCTATGAAAATTCAAAATTATAAAAGCATGAAGTTTACAGGGAGACACCACCCTCCTAGCAGTCCCTCAGCTTCACACTTCCACTCTGGAAGACTACTGGTTAGTTTTTGTTTTGTTTTCACAGCAGGTTTGAACCCAGGGCCTTCACACTGAGCTACATCCCCAGCCCTTTTTTTATTTTTTATTTTGAGACATTGTTTAGCTAAATTGCCCGGGCTGGGCTTGAACCTGCAATTGTACACCACTATGCCCAGCTCCCTTAGTTTTTCCAACAATTGTTTTAAAAGAGTTTAAAACATGTATAGTAGGGCCGGTGAGATGGCTCAGCGGCGTAAGCACCTGCCTTGCAAGCGCAAGGGCCCGAGTTCGACTCCCGGAACCCACAAACGAAAAAGGGGCCAGTGATATCGCTCAGCGGCACGGGTGCCTGTTGGCATGCGAGGTCCTGAGGTCGACCCCCCGGTACCCACAAAAAAAAAAAAAAAAACATGTATAGTAAAGCATGCATCGAAAACAAGGGTGATAAAAATACTAGATCTTGTGTTTGCAGCCCTTTAAAGCACAACAGTATTTGAGAATCTTTTCCCTCATTAGAGGGAAAAATGATTGTATTATTTAGTTGTAACAATTTTTCTCTTGGGGGTGATAATGAAAAACAGGCCAGGCATGGTGGCTCAGGCCTATTGTAATCCCAGCACTTGGGATGCTGAGGCAGGAGGCTCACTGAGTTCAAGGCAAGCCTGGGCTACATAAGTGAGTTCAAGGCCAGCACTGCATAGTGAGACTTTGCCTCAAAAAAAAGAAAAAGAAAAAAAGTTGGAAAACACTGATGTAAAGCACTTAAACAACGCCTGGTATAGAAAGCCTGTATGTGCTATAGTTATTTACATATTTTTCATATCATCTAATACCTCTTTCCTCTGTTCTTGAATTAGAATGAAGAATCCGTCCATTGTTGGAGTCCTGTGCACAGATTCACAAGGACTTAATCTGGGTTGTAAGTGTCTCACACCAACCTCCATCAGAAATCAACTTGGAGCCTATTGGGTTACTGTTCTCTAGCTTTTATTTTCTGTTGCCTTGCCACTTTCTGAGTACTTTTGTGAGTAGAAATTGTCTCCCAAGTTTAGAAAATTGAAACTTTATATGGGTATTTAAAAGGTAGAAGTTCCTTGCAGGTCTAGTATGAAACAGCTGTCTCCAACTAAAATGGTATTTGAATCATTTTAAATAGAGCCTACAAAAGACTTAAGATGATACCTGTTACCATTTTATTGAATGCATTCTATATCCTGGGACTGCTAAGTTCTGTATACATTGTCTCTAATTTTCACAATAATTCTGCAAATTGGGTGGTGCTATTTGTTAGTTCTTCTACACTTAACAGTAAATTAGGCAGTACAAATGGATTTTAGAGTTGGATACATCTGAGTTCAGTCCCCTGTTCTTCATTTGCTAGTAAAGTGAACTTTTACCCAAAAGAAATTCTCAGGGCCTTAGTATCTTCCCTGGCTTAATAATGGTAATAATTACAGAATTACATTTATCAAACTCTTTTGTGCCCGTCATTAAAAGTGCTTTACATATTCTGTCTTTCATCCCTCAGAACAACCCTGTGCAGTAAAAAGAATCGAGGCACAGTACTTAACTTGCCCAAGCTCATATGCTAGTAAATGGTTGAGCCATAATTTGTATCTGAAAATGCAATGCCTCTAAACCACACTACTATAAAACACTCAGCACAGAACCCAGATCATAATGTTCAATAAATGGTATGATTACAGATGAGGAAGTAAATCCAGAAAGGTAAATAACTAAAGCATTCTGTTCAAATCAGAACTAGTAAATCTAGAACTTCTTACTCCTGATGCAGCAATTTTTAAAGCTCTGAATTGTTGCTGGAAAAGGTAATCTGTAACTCAGTTGTTTCACATCGGAGTCAATCATTTACAGAAAAAAAGGCTGATTTTTTGAAGCCTTTGCCAGGCTCACTAGTGGAAAGACTAAAATTCAAGTATGGAATTCTAAAATTAAGTTTCTCAAGAAACTGTGTCTGGCCAGTGAATGTTTTATATAACAACAGTGAATCTACAGGCTTGGCCATAGTGAAATGTCTTATTTAACTTAGTTTTAGGCACACTTCAGCTTCTGTTGCCTTTATTTACAGAATCTACTATAAACTTAGTGATTACTTTTTGTACCTGGGGCCCAAAATTTAGTTATAATTTATAGATTAAAACAAACATTAATAAAAAGACATTTCTGTTGACATTTGAAAACAGCCAAGCTGCTTCTTGTAGTAGAAATAATTGCTTACAGAGTATTCACATATGCTGTCGAGGTACTTTTATAGTTGAACTCCTAAGTATACTTTTATATCCTGAGGTGGAGCTCAGTAAAAGGAAATCACATTTTCCATAAGTATTTAATTAGGGTCAGTAAGTCCCTTCCCCTTATTGACTGCTTTTTGTCAATCTCACCTCTAAATTTCTTAGCTTCAGTAAGAGTCCTATAAAATGAATTTATGACTTTTAAATTGACTCGAATTATAGCTTCCTTATAATTCTTGAAAAGGTGTTTAGGGATGGTGAAGGGAATGACTTTGAAAATCGTCATTTATGACTTTATTGATTTAAGAACTGTTGCCTGGCTTTCTCATTAATGTAGCTAGCTCAGTATCGGAAAAGTTGTTTCTTGTCAGTACCTAACCCAAGAGACCATGAGCAACCACCTTTTTGTGAATAATTCATTGGGAGATACTTCTATAGCTCTGTATTTATTTGGGGGTAATCAAATGATTTCATCTCTTTTTCAGGCCGTGGGACTCTATCAGACGAGCATGCTGGGGTGATATCGGTTCTGGCTCAGCAAGCAGCTAAACTGACCTCTGACCCTACTGATATTCCTGTGGTGTGTCTAGAATCAGATAATGGGTAAGTAGATGTCAGATCCCTTCCTTTAACTTTTGTTCAGAAAAATCCCTGGGAAACTTGACTGGGGTCTGTCCTGTAATTCCTTTGTCGAAGTACGTTGGCAGAGATTTTTCACCCTTTGGACCACAGAAGCAAGATAGGTTTACCTCTAAAGCTAAAATGTGCTCTCAGGCTATAATGACATGTAATGAAGAATAATAATTTGTCATGAACTATCAGTCTACTAAGAAAAAGAACATTAATAAATAGCACAAAAGCAAGAATAGAAACTTCTATGGAAATAATGATATTCAAAGTGAGGGTCTTCAGAACAATGCTAAGTGAAAAAATTGGACTACAAAACTATGTACAGTATGATCGCAGTTTTATAAGAAGAGAAAATATGTATAGTATAGATGTAGATAAAAAATCCCAGGAAATAGCATGTGCAAGACCCTGGGTTGGATCACCCACACTGCAAAAGAAAAAAAAAAAAAAAAAAAATAGTAACAATGTTTCTCAGGGAGTAGTAGAATTAAGGATTAATTTCATTGTTTTGTTTGTTTGTTTGTTTGTTTGTTTGTTTTTTGTGGGTACCGGGGGTTGAACTCAGGACCTCGCAGCCAGCAAGCGCCCCTGCTGCTGAGCGATATCACCGGCCCTTTTTTCGTATGTGGGTACCGGGAGTCAAACTCAGGACCTCGCACTTGCCAGGCAGGCGCTTATGCCGCTGAGCCATCTCACCGGCCCTCATTGTTATATTTTATAATTTTACTTACCATTATTTTCCAAATGTTTCATCATGTTCATATATTGCTTTTATACATAGAAGTATATTGTTATTTTAATTGTGCCTTAACCTGGACATCTTTTCATGTTACACTGAAGTTCCATTGGTTAACATTTTACTGAGTATTTTTCCCTTTGCCTTTCAGGAACATCATGATCCAGAAACATGATAGCATCACGGTGGCAGTGCACAAAATGGCCTCTTAATGTCTCCTGTCAGTTCTTCAGCACCCCTTCATTGAGACTCAGTCCTACCTATTAATTATCTTGTAAAACTATTAGAGTTCCATTGGTTAGGCCCTTCATCTGATGTACACTGGGCATTTTTCTATTTATTTTAGAGTAAGTTGCTTTTTAACCAGCTTATCAGGATATTAGTAGAAAACAATCATGTTTTGAGGCAGCAGGTCCAGGTTACTTTGTATATAGAATTTTACCTTCAATAAATTTGTGTAGCAGAAAGCTTACATCTTTTCTGATTCTTCATAAACTTCAAATGCTTTTTCTTCCCAGCTATCAAATTACAAATTTTTTCAGAGATACGTGTTCCAAACTACTTTCTTCTCTTTCAGAAGCTTCCTGAAATGACTGTAGTGTCACAGAAGTGTCCATGGATATTTAAATCAAACATATTCTTCTATCTTTATAATAGCTAATATCATTGTTTATTATATGCCAGAAACTTCTCTCTTATTATATAGTACAGTCAGTACTCTTATTTGCCATATATTATGTATGTAAAACTATGGCTAAGAGATTAACAGTCATCATTTGGACTCAGGACTCCAATTCAGGGCCTGTACTCCTAACACTTAAACCATCAAAGAAATAAGCATGTTTAGCCAGAAAAAAATCTTTTTACCATTTGAAAATATAGGTCAGGGGCCGGTGAGATGGCTCAGCCTGCCTGGCAAGTGCGAGGTCCTGAGTTCGACTCCTGGAACCCACATGAAGGAAAAGGGCCAGTGATATCGCTCAGCGGCACAAGCGCTTGCTGGCAAGCACGAGGCCCTGAGGTCGACTCCTACTACCCACGTTAAAAAAAAAAAAAAAAAATACAGGTCAGCATTGCCTTTTTAGGTTTCAACAAATGAATGGTACACAGGCAGGCACAAAGGACCTCAGTCTCTTAAATTTGAATACAGTACCTGTTGCTCATTAGTAGTTCAACATTTCACAGTATAAAAATTACTTCGAGTTCAAGGCCAGCCTGGGCTATGTAGCAAAACCCTTCTCAAACCAAATAATAATAATTAAAAGCTTACAATTCTTTTTGTTTGACTGACTTTGAGTTGCCACAATGGTCAAACTCAACTATCCTTGCTGATTTGGACTTTTTTAGTCTCTACATAGAATGTGAGGCAATTCCTTCAATTTTAATATTCTCACCCCCTACCACTGGTTGGCTCTGGCTCTGACAAATACAATCCCTGAGAACCCAGACAAATATAGTCCCTTAGGTTTGATGAGTCACTAGGACTCAAACGGACTAGTGTTTTCCTTGTACTCATGTAGAGCATCAACAAAAGGAAAAGGTGGATCAGGCAAAGTCAAGAAGAAATCACACCCAACCTTCCAAGTTCCTTTTTCAGTGGAGCCACACAGTATGCACTGTATTCCGCCAGCAATGGATTGCAACAATACACATGAAATGTGGCCAGGTACTGCCAAAGCGGGGCTGGTCACATAAGCACTTTCTGCCTTACACTTAACAAACTTGGAGAAGGAAAGCAACAGTTCTGTACAAACTATAGTGTTTGCACACATTTAGGCATAGTGACCCACTCATTTAGGGAATGATGGAGATGCTCCTAAGTTCTCAGATGCCCGCCAGAGGCCAGTCTTGTAAGCAGAGGTTTCAAAGGATAGGAGTCTGAAGCTAGCTATGTTAACTTATGCACAAGGACTGAATGAGAAGGAAGAGTTCAGGCAAAAAATAAAAAATCCTAGACATTAGTACTATACTAAAGTCTCAAAAATTACTTACTTGACTTTCCTGAGGCTAACAGTGGTGACTTTGGAAATCATGCTACATTCTTGTCAAATAGCTTTAGGGCCAAGAGTTAGAAGGTGAGAGGCTGAGGGAATTATTTATCTTTATGTTTTTTTGTACCGGGAATCGAACTCACAACCTCGCGCTTACCAGGCAGGCACTGTGCCACTGAGCTATATACCTGGCCCTTGGTTTTTTTGTTTTTATTTTTTTGTTTATCTTTAAAGACCCTATAAGCTTTATTAATTCAATTGGGTCCAGATGCCAAAATGTTTATATCCCCAAAATGGTTTAACAATTTTTCGCTCTTGATAGTACGTCCCATCTGATTCACAAGAATAATTTTTAATGAGTGAAGTACCAACAGCACTGCTGTAAATATGGAGTCATTTTACAATGTATTGTTAATCCTTGAAACAACCTGGCAAAATAGAATCAGCCATATTTTACAGTTTCAAAAACAGACTCAGAGGGCCAATGAGATGGCTCAGCGGCGTAAGTGCCTGCCTGGCAAACACGAGGGCCCAAGTTCAACTCCCAGAACCCACATACGAGAAAAGGGCCAGTGATATTGCTCAGCGGCACAGGTGCCTGCTGGCACATGAGGTCCTGAGGTCGACCCCTGGTACCCACAAAAAAAAAAAAAAAAAGTAATTTGACAAGGGTCTCCAGGCTTAAAAAATTGCAGTTGCAATTTTTGCAAAATCTGCATTTTCTACTA
This sequence comes from Erethizon dorsatum, assembly GCA_028451465.1. Taxonomy (NCBI): domain Eukaryota; kingdom Metazoa; phylum Chordata; class Mammalia; order Rodentia; family Erethizontidae; genus Erethizon; species Erethizon dorsatum. Next base: position 85,236,027 of record CM051829.1, read on the forward strand.
CACCTTAAAGTTTCCTGTTAATATATTTATGTGGAAGATAATATTTGAAGAGACTCAGCTCTAAGGATTTTGCAGCCCTCTTAAGCCTTGCATGATTTTCTGTTCTACCACTTTGCGAATTTGGCCCCAGCCCTGGGCATCAGATCTATCAGTATATAAAGCCTACCCTCATACCATGTTTTTGTTTGTTCATTTATGTTTTTTGTTGTTTTGAGACAAGATCTTGCTATGTAGTTCAGGCTGGCCTTGAATTCACTTTGTAGCAGCCAAGCCTGGACTTGTACTCACCATGATCCTCCTGTTTCAGCCTCCTGAGTCCTGGGATCACAGGCATGCATCACTACATCCAGCTTCACATTATGATTAGTCTCAGACAGCCCTACTTTATTTATTTATTTATTTTTTGTGGGTACCGGGGGTCGACCTCAGGACCTCACGTGCCAGCAGGTGCCCGTGCCGCCGACCAATAATCACCGGCCCTTTTTTCATATGTGGGTTCTGGGAGTCAAACTCGGGCCCTCGCGCTTGCCAGGCAGGCGCTTACGCCACTGAGCCATCTCACTGGCCCAGACAGCCCTATTTTAAAAAGAGCAATGGGGCCAGTGAGATGGCTCAGCGGCATAAGCGCCTGCCTGGCAAGCGTGAGGTCCCGAGTTCAACTCCCGGTGCCCACATACAAAAAAAGGGCCAGTGATCTCGCTCGGTGGCACGGGCACCGGCTGGTGCGCCAGGTCCTGAGTTCGACCCCTGGTACCCACAAAAAAAGCAACAAGCCAGGAGTAGAGTTTGAGGCCAGCCTGGGCTACATAGTGAGTTTAAGGACAACCTGGACTACATAGCAAGACCCTGACTCAAAGAGCAGTAAGTGTGCCACCAAAAAATTACAAAGGTCCCATAGATGTTCAATTCAAAAATGTGTAATTAATGAAGGGCTGTCTGAGAAGGCATGGTGGTACACACCTGTAATCCCAGCACTCCCGATGCTGAGGCAGGAGGATCATAGAGTTCAAGGCCTCCCTGGGCTACCTAGTAAGTTCAAGGCCAGCTTGAGCTACATAGCAAGACCCTGTCTCAAAAACTCAAAAGCCAAAAAAACCTCAAAAGAGCTGTCTGAAAAATACTCCTTTTCTTCCTTTGAGTTTTGCCTTCTGCTGAATGTTCATTTGATCCCTAACACCAGCACTACATAATTGCATAATCTTCTCTTGCTTAGCTTTACAGAGCATCCTCCTAAATGACTAAACTGTGCGTCTGCAAGCTCTTTAATCAAAAAATACTTGACTAAAGATTACAGAGTTTGGCTTTAAGAGGCTGAGAAACCCCTTGCTTTTTAAAAGGGAACATTCATAAACGTGAATATTTTCCAGATAAAATAAGAAAAACACACTCTGGCCTAAAATACACTCTGGTTTAAGATCTGGAATGTCAGTGTGGGGAGATGAAAGACAATTTCATGTTGACTTTTTATTTTTATTTATTTATTTTGGTATGTGGAGGGTGGGGCAGAAGAAGGAAATGGGAATAGAGAAGTTGAATTATGCCAGTAATCTTCTAAGAGACTCAACCTTAAATAATTTCCAAAAAGCAGTAAGAAAAAGTTTCATCAAAAATTACTGATAAATATATACATCTTTTGTGTGTGGGAGGTGTTTGAAATTAAGGTAAGCAGGTATCAAAAAAGCAATTAAAATGAGGCTGGAAGCTCCACATTAGTAACCACAATCTTCGGTCAATGAAAACACACAAACAGGCTTAATTTAGGGAAAACTGCGTGTGCGTGCCTGTGCGTAGTGGCTCAACCTAGGGCGGAACACAGGGTAGGCACGTGCTCTACCACTGAACTACGCCCCCAGTTCACTCCATTACTTGTGTGGCCTCGGAAATGTGTATTTCTTTTACAAATAAGCATGTCTTGAGAGTCTCCTGAGGAACGTGAGACACGTGTATTGGTAGTCTGGGTCCCATCCCCCTCCTTGAGCACACTCACGGAAAGGATTTTCCCCTTGGTTTACTTAACAATTACTTTTGACCCTACAGTGAAAAAGTCTACCTTTTTAGTAAGAGTGGGTGGGGGCGGGCCTGCGATGCTCTCAAGTTTCAGCCTTTCCTCTTCCCCTCGGGAAGTAAAGTCCGCCCCAGGAGTGCCTAAACTAGATCTGGGCTCTACAGTGCTCACTTGTTTTCGCAGGGCAGCGGAATGAAATGCTGTAGAAAATAACATTCTAACAAATAATATCACTTATTTTTGCTCCTAAATTGCCTTGACCGCACGTGAGAATTCTTTGCTGAAAACCACATCAAAGGTAAGGCAGAAAAGGGAGGGTGTAGTGGGTTTGTTTTCTCCGAGGTCTGGAACGACTGGCATCTCTGCTTTCAGCCTGCTCTGAAGACAGCCATTGCACCACACTTCTGGCTGATACTCCTTCCCAGGAAGAAACAGCCTGCCTTCAAGCTGACAGTGGGAAATAGTGAATGCTGCACCCCTTTCTCAGAACATTTACATTTTCTTTTCACTATATATATGTATATATACACACAGTATTTTACTGAACTGTGTGAGAAGGTAGCAAACACTTTTGACACTTCAACTGTTCAATATTTTAGCATTTCTAAACAAGTTTCTTACAGAACCATAAGTCCACCATTCTACCCAAGAGATTTAACCTTAGCACAGCACACTCTATTACATAGTGGATATTCTGGTTTCTCCAATTGTCCTTCCCATCTTTTCTAATCCAGAATCCATTTAAGGAACAGGTATTACATATGTTATTGTCTATTCAGTTCCTTAGAATAGATACAGTTTAGCAAGTACTTTGTAAAGGGCTAAACACAAGGCTTTCCTCCCTTATTTCTCTACACTCTAGAGCTTGCCCAGACACCTCTCCCTAGAACTGGCTTGCAGCTCTGGGGATCTGAGTAGAAGGAAAGAATCCTAAATGTTAGTGTTGTGACCATTTCACAAACAGGCCCTGCAGTTAACTAAGTCTTTAGTTGCTTCAGGGCAACATCACTATAATTAGGGGGGTGGGAAAAAAATTACAGTATAAGTGGGTTTATACCACAGAGAAAATGTTCAAAAGTTTAGACCAGTTTCGTTGTTTTTTTGGTTTTTTTTTTTAAATGCGGGTACTGGGCGTCAAACTCAGGACCTCACGCTTGCCAGGTAGACACTTATGCCACTGAGCCATATCACTGGCCCTTAGATCAGTTTCTTGACAACAGATTCAACTATGTCTTGGATCCATCACAGGAATCTTCCATGTGATTAAAACAGGAAACATGCAGAAGAGAGCAGGGAAGACCCAACCTTATAATCAAACCCTGGATGGAGGATGGGGATGGATGATTGTGTTTCACTTTTTCCTGGTAAGTATTTTCCCCAACTGCCTGGGCTCTGTAGAGAAAGGCTCAGAGCAGCCTAGCAACATCACTTAGGAAATCCTTAGAATTTGAGTGAGCAGGGGCCAGGAACCACCCATAACTGTTAAAGTCAGACACCCATGTTGAGCCCAGGAGAAAGCTGAAATGTCCCCTTGACTGAAAACAAAAATGTTCCAATGCAACACTTTACTCTTCTTCAAACCCTACTATCTCTTAAACCTGGTGAATGCTCTAGTCGTGATTAGTTGCTCTGCCCTGGCTGCATGGCAATTAGAATTTAGGAATAATCATACTTTTAACCGTCCACTTGGCAGTGCTAAGAAGTGTCCAGCTCAGTCATATATATATATTTCCCCCCCCGCAACTGGAGCTGCACCTTTTACTGACATGGTATGGGGGAGTTCCCTCTCGGCTAGACTCTTAAAGATCCTCCTGCCTTAGCCTCTGAGTACTGGGATTATAGGCATGTGTTTCCATACCCAACTTGCACTGTCTTTTAAGTTAACTTCTTTCCCTCATCCTTCTGGACACTCTTGGGGTTGATGTGTGAGTTAGTGGTGATATGCATCATATGCATGCCCATTCTAGAATACTGGTGGATCCTGTCACTGCGGTGTCCCCAAACCACCATGTGCCAAGTGGTACTAGCTCCACAGCTTTACTTAAGTGTTCCAGATGTGCTCTTTTAACTCTGAGATGCACTCAGAAAAATGGCCTTTCACTTCTGACACTCTTCCCTGCTCAGCCCTGCGGTTAAGTAGCCCACAGTGATGAGATCACAGGTCCTGATGACTACTGATATTGTACAGCTCTATAAACTCGAAGGTGGGAAAATAGTCTCCTCCTCCCTAGAGACAGACAAGGGGAAGGTAGGGGAGAGGTCCCAGCCAGGATTTATGTGATAGAGCACTATTTGTTAAACATTAGCTTCATTACCAATGAATGTAGAACCCTCCTCTCCCTCCTCCACCACCACTGCCCTAAGAAATATTACTAGTAGGGAAATAAGGATGGCTTAAGTCTGAGGGCCCTTCATCCCTGGGCCACCTCCCAAATCATGCTTTGCAGAGGTGAAGTTATTAGCAAGGGTCTCTAGTTCTCCTGTCTTTCCTATCTGTGAATAAGATGTTATGATCAATTTAGTTGCTGATAAAAACTCTCTAGTGATCAGATTAATAAGTAATGTCCCATTTTCAGAGTGTGATATCTTTTATTAAAGCATACAAATAACATCAAGATCTTAACAGTGAACTCAGGGGCAACTGCTTGCAGTGGTAATGTTGTTCCTTAGAGGACTATGCTTTTATTTCTGTATAAGTCATGAATACTTTTTCAACACCTCAGCTTCTGAAAAAGTAAATGAGAAATAACTAGAGGTGCTTTGCGGGCATCCTACTTAAGGCGGGGTTACATTTCTAACTTACCCCACTTTATTGCTACATATTTATATAACTTTTCTGCGTTCAGTCTGTCTCACTGGACTGATTGTTCCTTAACGCAAAGACCACATCTGCATTGCTTACCAGTGTATTCTCACCACTCCCAGCCCTAATGTTCAGCCTGGAACATAAGCACTCAGTAACTACTTGTTAGTGGATGGATGAAATGATAGGCATATTTATGAATAAATATGAAGGGGAAATCAAGGGCCTTGTAAGACATGCTAAGAACATGTAAGACATCTTGAGATGATGAGGTGTTAATGAGAAAAACTAAGCAGGGGAGTGACAGGATCTGATTTACATTTCAGAAACATAGTTCTGGTGCTGGGTGGATAATGGATTAGTGAGGGTTATGTCTTAAAGCAGGGAGATCCACTGGAGGGATGCTATAATAATCCAGGTGAGACAACAATAAAGCCCTTAATTAAGGCAGTAAGGACAGAGAGAAAATACAGATCCGAACATATCGAAGAGGTAGACCTATAAGACATGTAGACAAATTAGTTGTCAGGCAAGAGGAGTCAAGAAGTTCTGGGTTGTTGGCTTGACCAACTTGGTGGATGATGAGTACTATTTACTGATTTGGAAGAAACAGGAAGAGAAGAAAATCTGAAGATGGCTTAGATGGTTTAATCATGGACAATGAGTCTGAGGGCCTTATAACTAAGAATGTGTTTGGCATATGGTTTGTGTACATCTGGAGCATAGCATCTGCACACTACCAGCATAAATGGTAGCTTGAACTTCAGGGCAAGGTGGGTAAAATCACCACTGATATTGGAGACGGAGAAGAGGGACTGGAATGCTTTGAGAAAAATCAACATAGGAAATGAGTGGAACAGCCCACAGAGGATACTGAGAAGCAGAGAAGTGGCAACCCAGAAATTTTCAGGAGAAAATGATTTGCAGATGCTGCTAGAGGTCAAGTATTAAAGAACTGAGAGAAATCTACTGGCATAGCACAAAGAAGTCTCTGATAACCTTGATGAGAGCTGTTATACTGGAGTGGTAAGGACTGAAGTTGGTGCACTTCAATTTTCAGTGCAGTGGTAGGATGAAAGGAAGTGGAAATACCTCACAGACTCTTCTTTTAAAAAGCTTGTCTGTGAAGGTCAGGATAAGCTAGGACAATACTAGAGAGGGACAAAGGGTAAGAAGCAGCATTCTATTATTAAATAAAAGTAACTCTGACAATAATGCCTGTTCTGATTTCAAAATGGGCCACGGAGGCTGATCCAGTCTCCTCACTCATGTCAATTAGAATGACTGGGTGAGGGAGCTCTTTACTTGACAATGTGGTGGAGGGCCTGCTTAAGGTGTTCCTGCTGGGTTCAACCCAATTAACTGCTGTTAAAGATAGTAACGAAATGAGGGGACTAGAGAATTTCTAGGGTTTTTCTTTTGAGAGGAGGCCATTTCCAGTGTCTTAAGTGAACTCTACTGACAGGACTGAAACCCACCAAGTGTGGTCCAAGGCGTGGAATTAGGCAGATAATAAAGGTTTATGTAGTCTGCTTAGTTAAATAAGGGAAAGCATAGACATTAGGAGAGAACTCTGGTGTCTTTAGGTCAATATAGAAACAAAGTGAGAAGATTCCAAGTTAAGGGCAGGGAGTGGAGTAGATACGAGGGCCTTGCCCCTGGCCTTCCTGATACACAGTGCAAAATAGACTCACAGTGTAAGTTATTAGATAGGTAATATCCATTCATTGCTGCTATACCCAGATACCAAAGATAGACCAAAGAAATAAGATTCTAAACTGGAAAACCAGTAGCTAGCCAAATTTAGGTGGCTAAGGACATAGACATCAGCATCTTATGGGCACCAGTACAGAACCCACAGAAAAATAAGGGAATTTTATTTTACAAAATGACACCCTACTTCAGTCTTATTTGTTCTGGAGAAGACACAATCACCATTCTATTTTAAAGTGAGAGACAAGTCTAGGTAGTTTGAGATTTGTATATATTTTCTAGCTTGATTTCCTGACAGGTCTTAGAGGAAAATTAGTCACAAATTACCTGAATGAGGGGGCTTGATAAAGTATTTTTCACTTTTGAATATATAGCCCTGGTGCCCATAACAATGTTCTTTCTAAATAAGGAAAGTTTTGTACTATTTATCAAGTCAGATAAAGTCAGAATGAGAAAAAAATACATTTAAGAGACTTCTTTCTCCCAACCTCAACTTTTGCAACCTCTGAGCATCACCACTGATTCTTAGTCCCTTGCCCCCAGATAAGAAATAATACTAGTCTGAAATAAGTCTAGTGATGGTGATAAAAGGGGAAGACCTTGTTGATTATTTAGAAAACAGGGGCTGAAGAAAGGAAGTATCTAAGAGGAAGTAAGTCTCTGACTGTGGTGGATAGATAGTACCACCCCCCCTCAAAAAAAAGAAAAAAAAAAACCTGAAAAAAGAAGATACAGAATAAGAGAAAGATGAATTCAAGTTTGGACAAGTAGTTCAGAGTTAGAAAGGTAGACAGTTATGAGTTCAAGCTCTTGGGAAAGAACAAAACCACAAGATAATAAAATCATATTTAATTAGTTAAGTGGCAAGTATTAAGTACTTTCCCAGAAATTTCTAAATTAATCTACATGTACCTATGTGCTAGTTAACATTTTCATTAGCCTCACTTCACAAAAGAGGGAGCTGAACCTCTATGAAGTAGTTTGTTCAGGGTATCCAAAGTCACACTCTAGTGGTAAGCTGAGTCAGGCTGCAATGCAAGCCAAGTCTAGCTGACAGATCTATATTTGAAAGAGCACCATTGTGAGTATGTGGGAGGTAATTAAAATCTTAGGAGTAAAATGACCGTCCACAAAGCATGTACAGCATTAAGTGAAATGAGTACAGAACCACAGGGGAAATACCAGGTGGACAGACCAAAGGAAATCAGTAAAAGGCAACACAGGGTCCTGTGGTGCTTAACAATGCCTAGCCATTCTCTGTTAAAAGCAGAGAAGGTAGCCTTGAAAAGCCAAGGCTAGTAAAACAAGGAAAAGAAAAGGGGAACTCCTGGAGACAGAGTGGACACAAGTTGGTTTCTGCATATTGAGAGTGAGCAGAGACCCTGGCTACGTTTCCCTTCAAGTGCTGACCTCCCTCATCTCCCCCCATCCCCAATCCTGTAGGGGACGGTCTCACTGTCAAATAAAAGAGGATTAGCCAGGCTAATCAGAATCCCGAGAAGCAGAAGTTAAGACTACACAAAATGAAAACCGAGCTCAAAAGTTGTTCTTCAAATGGAAAGGAGTGCAAGAGGCAGACAACAAGGGTTAAGTAGGATGAAGAGGGGCAGAAAGGATGAGGCGTAGGATCCAGATGACCAAACATCCGGTTAACCCTTGCTGTCCTGGCAGAACTAAGCATTCTCTTATGTTCTCAAGAGTATCCCAATTTGGATGACAAATTACATGGCCACTCTAATCAGATATCAAGTGAAGGAGGATACACAGTGCAAGAGCAGAGTTAAAGTAAAGCTAGTCTGAGAACTGACAAGAATAATTTCTCCTTTTTAAAAAGACAAAGGCTTTCTCCCACATAGGTAACTGGAAGAGCTGAACTTAACAAATGCTACAGTAACAGGCCAGTGGAGTCGGGCTGTTTCAAGTCAATCCATCTGCATACAAATCTCAGCCCATCTTAAACAGTATTTTTCTCTCTAAACTTCAAATATCTGTTCTCTCATACAATACTTAGTACTGACACACCTATTCTAAAGCATCGAGATGAGGATTGAGTCACTTTCATGTGATACACTTAGCCACTCCAAAAAGGATGACCCGCCACCACCACCAAATGAAGAACCATCAATAAAGCAACTGGTTGGGCCGGTGATATAGCTCAGCGGCATAAGCGCTTGCCTGGCAAGTGTGAGGTCCTGCGTTTGACTCCCAGTACTTGCATATAAAAAATAAAAAATAAAGCAACTGGTAAATACTGGTGAGCTGCAGCAACAGAACCTCTAGCAGCTGTAAACTCTTCTGTACTAGGTTTGCTCAGCACCTGACTTGGACTCTTCGGTCTGCTTTGATATAGGTAAATGTGCTTGTGATGGGGATGACCAAGAATTTTGCGATTTTTTTTGTGGTCTTTCAAGAAGAGTTTGAAGGTACCTCAGAGCAAATTGGTTGGATTGGATCCATCATGTCATCACTTCGTTTTTCTGCAGGTATAAAGTTGGCAATAAACTTGCTGTCCATGGAGAAGGTCCACAAAGGGCATTGGTAATATTTAGGTTCACTTATGAATACGCATTAATATATAATGCCAAGAAAGTAAGGAATTACAATGCTTATCTTCTATTTGACTTGGTATCTAAATTGGGAAAATAAGGATTCAAAGAAAGAAAGTTGAAGTACTCAGCTATTTAATTTCATGATTCAAATTTTCATACCTTTTTTTTTGAAGCAGGATCGCACTATGTAGTTCAGGCTGGCCTCGAATTTAAGGTGATCCTCCCACCTCAGCTTTGGCCTCTGAGTGCTGGGATTACAGGTGTGTACCACCATCCCCAGCTCATAGTTTCTTACTTGTCTGGTAACGCCTTACTACAAGTCCAGCAAGCCAGGCCATCTACCTAGAAGTCAGACCGTTAAGTTCTAATCATCTAATCACATTCGAAACAGCACAGAGCCAATTTTTCGTCTTCTAGTTTTATTTTACTTTATTTTTATGTGGGTACCGGGAGTCAACCTCAGAACCTCAGCTTGCAAGCAAGCGCTTGTACCACTGAGCGACATCACCGGCCCTTTTCTTCCTTTATGTGGGTTCCGGGAGTCAAACTCAGGACCTCGCGCTTGCCGGGCAGGCACTTATGCCGCTGAGCCATCTCACCGGCCCGCATCTTCTAGTTTTAGTTGACACTATGACATATTAGTGATCTGACTTTGTACTAGTCAAAGGCCATTAGTACAATTTCATTTTTCAGATGTTCTGTAATGTATTTTCAATATTTTCCTCCAAACCATCTTACAACCTTTGATTTTTAACTCTCTAAAAAGCAAAATATTGTGGGTCTACTAATAAACCCAGTAGAAACACCTGTTTTTGAAGGATATACATACAATACTCCACAGTGAAGTCTTATTTTCCTTCATTCATTTAAATCATACATCAGAGGTTAAAGGATGCCAGAGGACATCTACCTTGTAGTTGCCTTTCTTTCTTCTCTCTAAGGTCCCCTGGCTGCTATTATTTGTGAAATGCTCGGAGAGAAAGCTACCTCCATTCTTGGGACACTACTTTTTGCCGGTGGCTATCTGATCAGCAGCTGGGCCACAAGCATTCCATTTCTTTGTGTGACTATGGGATTTTTACCAGGTAAGTACACTATAAAAAGATGACTATAAAAGATGGAACAAGAACTTTCCCTTCAACTGCCTATGGATCCAAAAGGCCCAGTTATATTATCTCAAATCCAGAATATTTCATCTGGTACCAAACCATCTAATGTAAAAATAATCCCAAACTGTTTTTCTTTCAGGTTTGGGTTCTGCATTCTTGTACCAAGTAGCTGCTGTGGTAACTACCAAATACTTCAAAAAACGATTGGCTCTTGCTACTGCTATTGCCCGTTCTGGGATGGGACTGACATTTCTATTGGCCCCCTTTACAAAATTCCTGATAGATCTTTATGACTGGACAGGTGAGTCAATCTAAATTTCTAAACTACCAGCTGGCCAAGATTTAACATTCAGCTCCTTCCCTTCAATGACTGGAAATGAAGATTTTAAGAACAATCAATTTCAAAAGGCATTGCCATAGCAGGATTAAAAAAAAAAAAAAAACTTAAAAGGTGCTACCTGTTAGAGAGGAAATAAGCATGCTATCTGAAGTAAACATGCTCCTTTTCCTTGGAGAATACATCACAAGAGAGATCCTGAAGGACATATAGGATTTGCCAGCTCACATAAGGAACTCAGAATTCATCAGAGTAGTGTCTAAGGAGATGGAGATCACTCTATGTTTATATAAACATCCTTGCTGTGACAGTGGTAACCCCAGGAGAAACCCCTCCCCCTTTTCACCAAGAAATTCTTTTTTTTTATGTGGGTACCGGGAGTCGAACTCAGGACCTCGTGCTTGCCAGCAGGCACTTATACCGCTGAGCAGTATCACCGACCCTTTTTTTTCCTTTATGTGGGTACCGGGAGTCGAACTCATGACCTCATGCTTGCCAGGCAGGCACTTATGCTGCTAAGCTATCTCACCGGCCCCAAGAAATTAACTTTTAATATTTTATTTTTATTGAGACAGGGTCTCACTATGTAGTCCAGAACTATATAGCCCAGGTTGGCCTTGAACTTGCATGGATCCTCCTGTCTCAGCCTCCCAAGAGCATGGATTACAGGCGTGCACCACCATTCCTGGCTCACTTTTCATATTTTAAGAAAATTATCTGCATTTTAAAAAATTCCTTTCACCAGAAAAAAAAATAGATGAAACCACCACCAAAAAACTTATGTAAAAGGATTCTATTAATCTTTAAATCTCATCAACTATGAATTTTCACAAAGTCACTCATGCCATAATCTTCTTTGTATCTGAAAATAACCTGAGTTTAAATAATCTTTAAATTACTGGAAAAGATATACACACTGCATATGTATATGTAAATATATGTGTAATCATATGCCTATTTCTATCTACATCGCAACTCCGTACTCTTTCCTAACTAAAATCTATTCAGTAGTCTCATGCTGAATAGGACCAACAAACTAAGATGGACAGCAGAACCTAACATTTCTTTATAAGCACTATACATAAGTAACAGCTTTGGTAAGGATGTGCTGAAATCAAGCAACTCCTCAGTTTCAAAGGCAAGACTAGCATCTGTATTCCTTCAAAGAAAAATTTTAAAATGTCATAGTATGTAAGACTGTCCTCTTTTCTAAGATTGTTTCTAAATAATTTGTGTCATTTAACTGTATATAAATCTGAACTATCACTTCAGGATATTTAAAATTCCTATTTAAAACACTACAGCTTTCTACCATTTAAAATTTAAAATACCTTCTCCTCAAGAAATACATAATTCGTTCTCTTTAGCAAAAATAAGCACCTCTCCTTTCCTCTCATCTACTGGAGCAGCTTTGTGGTTTTCTATCTTCAAAGGACATGAATATAGCAGTGTATACAACTGCAAAGTCAACAGACTTAAAATGCTTTTGTTTTAAATGGGAGGCAAAATAGTGTTTTCAAGAATTATTGCACCATGTAATGAGGTCTCTTCTGAGACTATGAGGGCAAGGTATTGTAAATGGAAAGGTTCTTTTTAATTTCCCAACTTCTCTCTCCTATTTAGGTGCCCTTATATTATTTGGAGCTATTGCATTGAATTTGGTGCCTTCCAGTATGCTCTTAAGACCTATCCATATCAAAAGTGAGAACAATTCTGATATTAAAGTTAGTAGTTTGTCTGCAAATGATCCAGAGACACTATGTGGGACAGAAACATCATACAGTAATGAGACACAAGAGTTTTTCATCAAGGACAGTATTATGCAGAAAGCTGGACAACCTGATAAAATTTTTACAGTTTCACAAAATCAAAATGAAGAGTTCAACAATGGGCCTAACAGGAACAGACTGTTACTGACGAGTAATGAAGAAAATTGTAAGAAAAAGGCTGTTTCATGGAGCTACAAACTAAAACTCTTCGACGTTTCTCTCTTGAGGAATCCTTTCTTCTGCATATTTACCTGGTCTTTTCTCCTCAGTCAGTTGGCATATTTCATCCCTACTTTTCATCTAGTTGCCAGAGCCAAAACACTAGGGATTGACGTCATGGATGCCTCCTACCTTGTTTCTGTGGCTGGTAAGAAACCTACAACATCCTACCTAGAAGGAAAATGAATTCAGTTTTATAAATGTTATTTAAAAGTTGAAGAGAAGCAAGAAGAGTTGTGGTAGGCCAGGAAAAGCAAGGTTTTGGACAGTAGGTGGAGCACCAGGGTGTTTCTCTGCACAAATCTGCCTCTATACTTTGCACACCAATTCCACTAGATAAGGGACCCTTGCCCAAGTCTTACTCATTTTCATGTACTTGACACAGTAGACATCAATATTGCTTGATACTGAATTTTAAAAAGCTGGTGTTCAGTGGCAGCAGCTACTCCAAGAAATAAAAAATCCCAGATGCACAGTGTAGTACCACAGTTGAAAGGATTAGTACTGGAGCTTCACTTCCCAGGTTCAGGTTGCTATTTTTCCTAGCTATGTGAACTTGGGCAAGCTTCTTGCTTTCTCTGTGCCTCAATGTCCTCATCTGTGATATACACGTAACAGTACCTACCCTCATAAGGGTCAGGATGAAAATGTAATACATGTAGTTTAGTACAGTGCCTTGGCCTATAGGAAGCATTCAATAATGTCAGGTTAGTATTTGTAGTTAAGTGTATTTCCCCTTGAAATGACTATGATTCAAGGCTAATCCTATTAGCTAATATTTAAAATAACTCAAACTATAAATTAAAAATAAAAACCATTTTAGTTGAGTATATTCATAAAAATGCTTAAAGACAGAATGTTTGATCAAGAAGCTCAAGATTCTTTCAGATGACAAAATGGGAAGATTAAAAAAATGAAAAGAACCTGCCAGCATGGTGGCATAAACCTATAATCCCAGCACTAGGAGACTGAGGCAGGAGGAGTGCTGTGAGTTCAAGGCCAGCCTGGGCTACACAGTGAGTTCAAGACCAGTCTAAATTACATAGGGAGACTCTGTCTCAAAAAAAAAAAGAAAAGGAAACAAGATGGAACTGGCTTGCTTTAATTATCAGAAATTCTCAATAGTTCAACAATAATTTTTCCCTTAATAATTTCTTGGGGAAAAGTTAATTTACCAAGCCTTTACAAAGCCAAATGCACCTGGTTTCAAATGTTCAATTAAAAAGATACTCTGTTGAGAGCTAAATAAACCTTTCTCCCTTTAACAGCAACAACAAAAAGATCCTCTAGTTCAGTCAAATAATGCTTATGTATCTTAAGAGAAAGATACCTGGCCAAATACTATTTTTTCATTGCAATGTCTGAAAGAATCAATTTAGAACAGATTAAGACTATACAATGGGGCCAAAATCCATACATTACTAATATACTGTATATCCTAGAAAATAACTGTAAAGTAAAAATGGTAGTATTCTTTTTCCATTCTTTCTTTTAATGTAATAGTTTATGTCTGAACTACATGAATGTGAAGTACAAAACTGGAGCTCATGCTATTCCTGGTGAAAATCTGCTGTTTAACTGCTATATCAGGTTATAGGGTAACAATGCTCTTATCATGAAACCTAAAAAAAAAAAAAAATGTGGTTCTTAAGTTTCACTCTCTACCATAGCTCCAATGTTTCAATATGATCTCCCATATCTAGACTTCCTATTTTCAAATTAACCATAATGACCTTTGGAGGCCTTAATTCCCAGTGTCATAAGCAGTTAAAGAGTTCCACTGGGCATGGCAGGGCACGCCTGTGATCCCACTACTCTGCAGACTGAGGCAGCAGGACTGTCAAGAGCTCCAGGCCAGCTTGGACTATACAGTGAGTTCATGGCCAGCCGGAACTACAATGTGAGACCCTGTCTCAAAAAGAAAAAAAAAAAAAAAAAAAAGCGTTCCAGTTTTTTTTTTTTAACACAAAGACTTTTATTATTCTCCTATCTTCCACCATTTGACTTCCTGAGAACACTGCCCTAAGAGTCTACTAGTCCTTTAGAAATCTTTCTTACCTGCAGGATATCTAAAAGGGCAGGAAGGCCTCCCAAGCCTAGGGGACCCTGTAATCAGGAACTCCCAGTCAAGTGTTATTAGCTTTCCAAACACACACACACCTGGTAAATTGATATATCATTTCCCACTCAATTCTGCAGAAGCCTTGCCTTTTTGGTATTTTACTGAATGTATTTATAATAAGTAAATGATAGGTGCTATTTTTGTAGACAAATGAAAACATTTTTTCCCCTCTCTTATCTTGGCTTCAGAATGGGGTCATATTATTTGGGGAAAGATGCCTATGCATTCCCACTTACTTAAAGGGGCTAGGAAAATGGAATTAGGATTTCCTAAGACTTTTTTTTATATTGTTTCAGGTATCGTTGAGACAGTCAGTCAGCTTATTTCTGGTTGGGTTGCTGATCAAAACTGGATCAGGAAGTATCAGTACCACAAGTCTTACCTCATCTTCTGTGGTATCACTAACTTGCTTGCTCCTTTAGCCACCACATTTTCACTACTTATGACCTATACCATCTTCTTTGCTATTTTTGCTGGTGGTTACCTGGCACTGATACTTCCTGTACTGGTAAGTAAACATTCATTAATACTGTTAAACCATTTAGTCTTTGTTAGTAACAATCTCCCCAAAAGAGAATACATATTTCGTATTACTTTTGTAATTTTACAAAAACATACCAAAGGTCTCAGAAATCCTATAGCTACTTGTAGTCTCTCCAATTATTCATCTTACCTTAAGGGGAAGGATGAGAGGGCCAGCCACATAGGACAGAAAGGAATTAAATCATAAGAGGGATCAGCAGGATTTCATTTTGCCTATCGGTCTCCTAAACATTAGGCTTGTGCTTTACTCTCTCTTTCAGCTCCAGGAGTCTTTGGCTCCAAGGCACAATCTTGAAAAACCAGTAAACGAATGTAGCTTCTTATTGAGGTTATTAAGCACTACTCCAAGCACTAGTGTTTGTTTTTAATCTCCTCTTCATTTTTATCCTAAGTTGGCTTAAAATCCCAGCCAAATAGAATTGAAATATTTCTGAAAACACTTCTGTTCTTGGAATCCCTTGGGCTCTTAGAACCAGGTTCTCAGTGTGCTAGAACAAAATCACTTGGGCATTTCTAGCCTGCTACTGACCAGGATACTGTAGGACGCTTAGGCAAAACTCCAGCTTCCTGAAGCCAAGATCAACTCTTTGTGATATCTGAGTTCTTACAAATCCATGGTTGGTACTGGGCCATAGGTAGATTCAGGAGTATCACTGTCAGCTCAGATTGTAAAATACTATTTCCTAATAGAGAAGATCAGTGAGATTCAGGGGGGAAAAGCACTCCTGAACCACGTAAAAAGATTTTTAAAACTACAAAAAAAAAAAAAAAAAAAAAAAAATAGAGTTCTTCCACTAATAATCTGAAAACTCTGCCTGCCTACCCAAGTTATTGTTTCCTATTTGACCTCTGCTCTTTCACAACATTGGGGGCAAAGGGTCATCCAAATTACCTCTGAAGTGATCAGTTTGAGATGATACAAATAACATTTGTCCCTTCGTAGTCACAGATCTTTATAGAACTTCATCCTTAATATGGCTAACACTGAATTCTAATCCCTACAGGTAGACCTGTCTAAGAATTCTAGAGTACACAGATTTTTGGGACTTGCTGGTTTCTTTGCTGGGATGGCTGTGCTTTCTGGACCTCCTATAGCAGGTAACAACTGAACCACATTTTGAGCAAATTTCAATAGTAATAAAACACTCACTCAGGATTAATAGTAACATGTAAGGGCCGGGGATGTAGCTCAGTGGCACAGTGCCTGCCTGGCAAGTGCGAGGCCCTGAGTTCAATTCCCAGTACCAAAAAAAAAAATAAAAAAAAAATAATAATAATAATAATAATAATAATGATAATAACATATAATGATGTACCAGGTTAAAAAAATTTGATATCTCTAGCTTTCCTGTGTGCTCTTCTTCATCACCAATACAGGAAAATCTATGGATTAATTCAACAGATGTACCTGAAGATTCTTACATTCTTTAGGGAATCTGAGAGACAGGACTGATGTATGTCTACTTATCTGGAGAGAGAATCCAGTTTCATCAGTCTCCAAGAACCATATGATGCTTTAAAAAAAGAACCACCACTATTGTATTTTATCTAAACAGGAGTCACTTTTTACTGAGCTTGAAGGCCACCAACCTGATACTTTTGTTCTCTGATATGCCAGAGCTGTCCAGTGCTACCCAGGATCTTTTCTTTTCAGAGGAAAAACCTTCATATTCTGTCTATACCAAGAGTAGATCACTTGGCCTAAAGGGAGATCTCTATGGAGTTTTCAGGGCCCACTAATAAACATTATATTCAAGTATATTCAGTAACTATTTGTGGAATTCTGATTATTTAACTTGAAGACTAGAATTTTAAAGTCAAGCCCAGAATTGTTATATAGTGGTTGGTAAAGGGAGGTTATATAGCAGAATTGGCTTTAAGAGTTACTTTATGGCTAATATCTGGGATCTGGGTCAGTAAGATACCAAAAACAACTCAAATAGTTATGCAATTTTCTCATATGTTTTTTTCTTTTCTTTGTGGTGCCAGGGATCAAACCCAGGGCCTGTGCATACAAGGCAAGAGCTCTACCACTGAGCCACACCCCCAGCCTCATGTTTTCTTCAATCTTTTTTTTTTTTTTTTTTAACATGGGTACCAGGAGTTGAACTCAGGACCTTGCACTTGCCAGGAGGCGCTTGTGCTGCTGAGCAATATCACCGGCCCTTTTTTTCCTTTATGTGGGTACCGGGAGTCAAATTCAGGACCTCGCCTTTGCCAGGCAGGCGCTTATGCTGCTGAGCTCTCTCACCGGCCCCCTTTTCAATCTTGATCTTTTTTTTTTGTGGTGCTGGGGAATCTTGACCTTTCTTTACTGGTTGTTCCAATGGCACCTCAGAACTGTGAAAACCCATTAAGCCAAAAGTACAGTGACATAACAAATACCAGGGCACAAAATATCTTATTCAAAGGCAAATACCAAAATTACAATATGTCTTATGTTATACATGTTAAAATGTTAAAAGAGTTCATTATATGAGAAGATAAGGCAAGTTTTGTACCACTACCTGAAAAGAAACAGCTACAGGTGTGTATGTGGATCTTAAAACCAATTTGTTGGGCCATAATCTTTTTTATTTTTTTTAAATGGATGGACAACAGAGATCAGAAAACACAGAATATATATATTTTTTTAAAAAAACACAGTAGTATATCACTTTATTGTGCAACTTTTATTTCATTCATATACATACCTATATAATACAAAATATTTTTTACTGTCAGAAAAAATGTTTATAAGCTTTTTATTATCCAAAGTCTAGAACACCCTACAACTATGTGTGAGGATAAAAAGAGCTCATGACTAACATTTATATCTACTCTTTCTGAGAATATTAGGCAATCATAAATGCTGTAAGTTCTATAAAAATGTCAAAATATTGCTGAAGGCTTATGTACAGATTTTTTTAGCCTGGGGGTTGCTCATAGTATCTCAAATAAGATTTAGATAATACATAATTCAGTTACATTTCCCTCTTTATCCCAGGATCTTTCACTACAATGTTAAGTCACTAAGCATCTTGTTGAAGGGAAACATTTTAGGAGAGTCTACCCTTATAAGTCATTCTACTATGAATAAAAGAGGACTTTACAAATTCTTTAGGTTTGTCCCCAACTTCTGATTCTAGCAGCAACTAACAAAGAAACATTAAAAATGTCGATTTAGAGATTAACTCATTTCTCAAGAGGTGTGGGCAATTATATACTATGTTTACCTTTAACTAAATCAAAGGCTTACTGGTGATAAAATACTGAATTCCCAACTCAACTTAGATCTTCAGAACTGTATGAGATTTTACTTACCTAGATCTGTTATAATTTAATTGCAAATGTTGAAATTCCTATAAAAGATTACAGGCATTTTAAAATAGGAATCTGACAAATAGTAAATCCTCAGTCAAAACATTAGTTAAGAATGGTAACACTGATTACATGAATGGTATTTTTCTCCTTCCTGTATGGAAATAAAAAAAAAATAGTTAGTTCTATATAACATTTTTTTAAGAATTCAAGAAAAGAAAAAAGCATAGAAATCACAGCTCCCCCAAAGTGCAGCACTAGGGATTAAGCCCAGAGTGTTCACACTGAGCTACGTCCCCAGTCTTTTTTTTTTGAGACAGGGTGTCACTAAGTTGCTAAATTGCCCAAGCTGAATTTGTGATCCTCCTGCCTCAGCCTCTGAAGGTACTGGAATTACAGGTAGGCGGTACCCCTTTTTTTGGTCCTTTTTATTTTAAGACAAACAAGGTCTCACTAAGTTGTCCACGCTAGCTTCAAACTTGTGATCCCCTGTCTCAGCTTTCTGGGTACTTATTTTTTATTTTTAAAAACTACAAAAATAGAGCATATGAGCAAAAAAATTATACACCTTTCTCAATGGTGAATATGACGAGAAACAGAACTAAATTTGTTAATCGCATCTTTGATGAAACTGACAGGGATTGAACAGATGAAAGTAAAAACTCACCTTCCCTACACATATTTCTCCATTAAGGCACCGCCCTTTCCCACTCTAACCCACAGTCTCTCTTATCCCTTTCTAGTATTTAGTAACAAATTCAATTTTAGCTAATGATATGGCCAGAATTAGACTAGGTCAGTTTTAGGGCTGTTTAGGTTCCCTGAAAAAGCATGGTCAGCAGGCCTAAGTCTAGGACAAATGTCATGCCTCATCCAAACTGAACTGGTGTAGTTTTCCTGGTAGAAAGCATTCAAAACTATACACTAACATCAGGCGTGGTGCTGCATGCCTATAATCATAGCACTCAGGAAGGAGGCTGAGTTAGGAGGATTGCTGCGAGTTAGAGGCCAGCCTGGACTATAAAGTGAGTTCAAGGCCAGCCTGAACTGCATAGTGAGACCCTGTCTCAAAAAGACAAGAAAAAAAAAGCCTATACACTAAGATGGAAGCCTTGCAAAGCTGTGGAAGAACAAAGTAAACCTGCAGAAAGTTTATCAAGATTATAGTGCCTTGAGATAGTTCAGCCAATAACTATTAATTAGTCCTCTAATTGTGTGAGGCTCTGTGCCATAGGCTACAGTCAGAGCTTCAGTCTGGTCATAGCAGAAATAAAACAATATCTATCAAAAAAAATTATAGTGCCTTGGACCGAAAAACAAGTATGTAATCATAATCTCTAACATACAAGTGAGATGTAAGCTACTTGTATGAAATCCTGATCATGCATCCAAGGTATCTGACATCTTAGCTTAAACATTCAAGCCTCAGTTTCACTTAAAAATAAAACCAAGGGCCACATTAACTGCCTATAAAATAAAGCCAAATGCATCTTCCCTTCCCTATTCCCAACTAACAAAAGTATATATTATGCATATATCTATGCATAAGTGCATATATGTGTGTGTGTGTGTGTATATATATACACACACACACACACTGCCGTAAATGTATTTATTTAAATCAATCACAAATCTTTTAAAATCTTAATTATTTGACTTTAACTCCATAGTTCATTCAATAATTACCAAGTAACTTATTAGCATAGCACTCTACAAGATGCTACATGAGACAGAGAAAAGAAGAAAAGTTACCCTCTCCAAGTCCATCCAGGGCTCTCTGGGTTGTGGCATGGTATCCACTCTGACAAACACACTGCCTGGGCATCAAACTTAGGACAAAAGTCTACACCTTCAAAAACTAAGTACTATTAGAATCAGCATCCTTGTATTAACTGAAAATTTCAGTAAGCCACAATAATGTGTTTATCCATTTTCTTACTTTTTGTGTGGGGGGGTACTGGGAGTCCGCCTCAGGACCTCGCGCTTGCCAACAAGTGCTTGTGCCGCTGAGCGATATCACCGGCCCTTTTATTCCTTTATGTGGGTACTGGGAGTTGAACTCAGGACCTTGCGCTTGCCGGACAGGCACTTGTGCTGCTGAGCCATCTCACCAGCCCCCATTTTCTTACCTTTAATTGAAGACACTGTGAGCTGTAGGATGACAAACACCTTAAAATCTGTACAAGTTTTAATCAAACAGATTATTTCATAAAAGTGATTTTTCCCCCCAACAAACTCTAGAAAAACTACTTCTAAACCTGAACAGATTTGAGTCAGCTGCACTCCACAATAGGTTAAAGTTAACTAGTTCTTAAATAAGTACATATCTCTTGTGCTGTTACTTGCCAATCTCGTATCTCATCAGAAATGACATGCAATAAAGCTGGTCATTTCACACCAACTGTTTTTTTCTAGGAAAAGACAATGGATAAAATGGAAATTCATCTATTTAAGCTATTTCATGAAATAATGTTATTCTGTACCTCTATTCCATCCTCATTTTAAATACAATCAAGCTGGTCCTTGCTCTGTGATTTACCAAACATGACCTCTACAGTTTTATCATACTGGCTTATCAATTAAGAATTTCTCTATGGCCTAAAATTTTGTTTGAAGAAACAAAACAACTCAATCTTTTGGAGGGGGGTGTGAATGGAGGACAAGTGAGAAGGTACAGAAAAGTTCTTTCTTCTCTATAAATCCTGAAGAATATGATATACAGTGAAGAGGCAAAAGAAAATATGTGAACCATTTACTCATCTGGTGACTCTCCCCCTCCCAAACAAAGGCCCCACAGAATTTCACTCACTCTGGTTCAGAATTCCTAGGATTGATGAAACCTACAAAAACACCAAAAATAAATTCAAAATATCTCCCTACCTTGGTTTAAAAGGGGGGGGGAGTTGCCCCCCCTTAAATATAACACCCTTTACAAAGCCAGGAAAGAGTTTCCAAATCCTAATAAAGACTACAGTCCTTTCAAAAAACTTACAGCCACAACCAATACTTAAAGCACTCCCAGTAAATCTTCCTACAGATTTCTATTGTGGGCCTTTAGTGAGTTCCTGTCTTAAAAGACCTTGAGGTTTAAATTTGCTAAACCATGTTGCCCAAGATTATTCCTATCATGGTACATATAGAAAATATTTGTACAACACATCCAAAGTAAAAGGACAAGGTTATTAGCCAACCAGTGGCTTCACTGACCCTGGGACAAAAGATCATTGTCTCAGCACACCTCAGAAGTTTGCCACTATGCTATAGCCCAACAGCTAGAAGTTCTCACTTAAACTAGCCAGTAACAGAATTCTCAACCATTTACTTGAATCAAGGACCTTTGAGGTTAAAGACCTTATAAGTATATTTCAAATTTTAACAAGATGACTAATAGTAAACTTACAAAAGTAAACCTAATAAAAAGAATTCATAGTTCAACTGAATAACCAAGTTCTTGAAATATTTGGTGGTATGAGTACTTTTTTTTTTTTTTTTCATGTGGGTACCGAGAGTCGACCTCAGGACCTCGCGTTTGCCAGCAAGCGCTTGTGCTGCTGAGCGATATCACCAGCCCCTTTTTTCCTTTATGTGGGTTCCAGGAGTCGAACTCAGGACCTCGCACTTGCCAGGCAAGTGCTTATGCTGCTGAGCTATCTCACCGGCCCTGTATAAGTACTTCTTAAACAAGATGTTAAACTCCTTTTTTTATATGCATATGGCTTAATTCATAAGATAATGTAGAATGACTTTAAAATGTTGACATTTTTAAAAAATGAATTTAGAATCTTATATTTCTTATCAAACTTCAAAACTTTTTTGTTGGTTCTAAGAAATCTGGTTTGCAAAACTGTTTAAAGCAGCTCAACCCAGCTGGGCATGGTAGCACATGCCTGTAAGTCTAGCATGTGGGTGGCTGAGGGAGGAGGATCACAAGTTCAAATACCTGTCTCAAAAACAACAACCAAAACAAAAAAGAAGCTCAACCCAATCTTCTTAATTGTTTTAAATAATCATAGGGAACACTGTTAGACATTCCTGCTCAAAATAAGGGTGACAACCATACATATGAAGAAATAATTTGGACTAATAATTTAATACGCATCTCAGACAAACTGATGCCGTAGTAGTCTGGAGACACTGAGGAAATGCTTATAGAGGCCTTTGCTTTAATCTGCATCTCTTCAGAATGCTGTCTTCATATAGTAATATGCAGCAAGGAGTAAACACTCAAGTGCACATGTTATCCTGGATTGTGGCTGGTACATAATCTCATCATTCTTTGACATTTGTGATGCTGCCACTGTAACTACAAAGGAATCCAGTCTGAGTGTCAACATAAATGTGTGATTCCATTTAAAACTCTAGGATACAGAGTTTCTAATTTCTTTTGAAAATATTTCCTTAGAAACATTCAACTGTCTAGGGTTGGAAGTCCATTTGTATATAGCCTTTACAGGCTGTTACAAAAAAAAAAGGTACAAAGGTATAATAAAATCAGAACAAATATATAATCATTTTTTTACTTTTGGGGCAAAGACTAGTCCAACTTAAAATAAAGCAGATATTTGAAGATCAATGAAGCTCATATTTTTTTTTTTAATTTATTTTTTTTTTGTGTGGGTACCGAGGGGTCGACCTCAGGACCTCGCGTGCCAACAGGCACCCGTGCCGCTGAGCGATATCACCGGCCCCTTTTTTGTATGTGGGTTCCGGGAGTCCAACTCAGGCCCTCGCGCTTGCAAGGCAGGCGCTTACGCCGCTGAGCCATCTCACCGGCCCCTCATATTTTAACTTAGCTATGAATCACTTAAATCTAAGCTTGATTAGTACAGCTAATACTATTTTAGTACCTCTTATTCAAAATGGTTGAGACCAAAAGTGTTTTGAGTTTCACATTTTTAGGGTGGGGGGAGGACTTGGAATATTTGCATATATATGATATCTTGGGGATGGGAGACACCTAAGTCTAAACATAAAATTTGTGTACATTTCATGTACACATTCTACATAGCTTGAAGATAATATTATATAATATTTTTAATAATCTTGTGCATGAAAGAGAAGTTTCATG
Source organism: Erethizon dorsatum (assembly GCA_028451465.1). NCBI lineage: Eukaryota > Metazoa > Chordata > Mammalia > Rodentia > Erethizontidae > Erethizon > Erethizon dorsatum. The sequence goes on from CM051829.1 coordinate 85,259,564, forward strand.
ATGTGGTATTTCCCACTTGTGGCATCATGTGAGTGCTCAAAAAATTTGAGATTTTGGTGCATTTCAGATTTTGGATTAAGGATGCTCAACCTATACTTCCATAAGATTATCAACAACATGACATAATTCTGCATTCTACATTTCATCTCATATTTGCTATTATAAATAGCATTGTAAAACTAAATATCCAATAGCACATTATTTTCCTACTCAATGACAAGTGGATCTTAATTAGAAGTTTAAAAATACTAATACCTCAATTACCAAGTATGAATGGGAAAAACAAGATTTAAAACAAATTATTTCAATTATACATGAAAAATGAAATAGCTATAAAATATGCTCTGATTCCCCATCCTAAAAAGAATACATATTAAATATGTATTTTTGTTTGCTTTGAGACCACACTTCTCTAAATGGTCTAGTTCAAGTGGCCGTGAACTCTGAACCCTCCTGCCCCAGCCTCCCAAGTGCTGGGATTACAGGCATGTGCCATGATGTCCAGCTTAAATTCAATGTTTCAAAAACAATATTCTCTTTTTAAGAGTGTGAGTGTGTGTGTGTGTCTGTGATGAAAGGGTTATAAGAAGTTTTCTCTTCAACTATTTTTAGCTTTGTACTCCTGACATTTCTCATACCCCTACCGTAAAATTCACAGTAAATCTGCTGTGTTCATGGAACTAAGGCAAGAATGCTCCCTTTCTCACTAGCCTTTCTTGAAATTGCTGGGAGTTCAGACTGGTCCCATTTCTTAGAAAGTAATAGGTCATGGCCGGTGAGATGGCTCAGTGGTGTGAGCGCCTGCCTGGCAAGTGTGAGGGCCCGAGTTCAACTCCCGGAACCCACATACGAAAAAAGGGCCAGTGATATCACTCAGCGGCATGGGTGCCTGCTGGAGCACGAGGTCCTGAGGTCGACCCCGGTACCAACAGAAAAAAAAAAAAAAAAAAAAAGTAATAGGTCAATCACAATCAATGTAATACAAAAACTTGTCCTAGCTGGTTTCACTCTACTCTCTTGCTTATTTCCAAAAAACATTTAATGGAGGTTACTGATCAAACAGGAATCAATAAGCAGAAAGCAACTCAGTTCAATTTAAGAGGCCATAAAGCATTCCATTCATTTATTTATTACATTAAGAACAGGAAACATAAAGCTATTTATTGAAACAAAAAGAGGCTGGGAGTGTAGCTCAGTGGTAGAATATGTGCTTAGTATGTGTGAGACTTTGGATTCAATCACCAACACATACACATATACAACACAACAACAACAACAAAACATCCCAAACCACAAACAAATGTTTTTAAAAGTTGAAAGTCTATACCAGAACCAAGCAAGAGAACAAAGAAGCCAGGAAAGACACACAGTTATACTAAAAGGGGATGGCAGGAAGAAATAAGCTATGTACCTGATGAGTCATTATGATCTAAGGAAAAGGGAAAGGAAAATAAAAAGGCATAAAGTAAGTACCATAAGGGCAGGTATTTTCATCTATCTGTTCATAGGTATATGCTCAGAACCTAGAAATGTGCTGGCCTAAAACACTATTTCCCCCTGCCCCCAGTACTGGGGTTGAACCCAGGGCCTCACACTGAATTACATCCTCAGTCTTTTTTATTTTTTGAGACAAGATCTCACTAAGTTGCCCAGGCTGGACCTGAACCTGCAATCCTCCTGCCTAGGCCTCCCATACAGTTGAGATTACAAAAGTGCATCACCAGGTCCAGCTACTAAAATTTTTTGAACAGTTAACCTGATATAATACCCATGTAATACTTTAAAAATGGAGCTTCTCAAAGTGAGGTAAGTGGACTCCCAAAGGTCCCTGGAGACCTTTTAAGGGACTACAGGCGGCCGAAACTATAATACTAAGGCACTTTCAGAGTGTTGATTTTTACAGCAATGTTTAAGTGCTGGGGCCATGGCAAACATTTCTGGCCATTATACATAGTTTAAAAGAAAACCCAGGGCTGGTGATATAGCTCAGTGGCATAAGCGCCTGCCTGGCAAGCGCGAGGTCCTGAGTTCGGTTCCCGGTACTCACATAAAGGGAAAAAAAAAAAAAAAAAGAAAGAAAACCCAGAAAGCTGCCAGAGGTGGGCATGGTGGTACACACCTATAATCCCAGCATTCTAGGAGACTGAGGAAGGAAGATCACAAGAAGAAACCCAGCCTAGACAACTTAGTGACACTGTCTCAAAATAAAAATAAAACAAGGGCCAGGAATGTAGCTCAAGGCAAAGGCCCTAGGCTGAATCCCTACTGTGTATGCAGAGGAGGGGTTCACATAAGTTCTACTTATACCATTAGCCAGAAGATTTTGAGGCCTCTTTAACTCCTCCTTTAAAAAAGCATTTAGCTGGGAATGTAGCTCAGTGATAGAATACTCGCTTATCATTGGAGAGGCCCTATGTTTGTTCAATCCTCAGTATTGCCAAAAAAAGAAAAAGTGCTTAGATTTCAGGAAGAACTTGTTTAACCCACTTCATCAAACCATTTCTTCTCATATGATCTCATGACCCCTGAGCATTCTCTTCAAGGCACTCAACACATGTGTGCTTTGTATGGTTAATACCTATCTCCCCATTAAACTAAGCTCCATAAGGCAGGGACCATGCCTGTTTTGGCTCAATACTATCAAAACACAGTGCATTGCCAGGAACACAATAAGTACTCAACTGTTTGTTTAGTAAAGGAAAAAGGGTAATAGGACCTCTTATTTTTTTCCTTCAGGCAATAGTAGTAAAATTCAGCATTATTTTCTTTGTAAGAATTGTAGTTTTCTAATAAGATTCATCGTAAAATGAAAAAGTATGTGTCCCTAATTTTCTCTAACATCCATTATTAGATGAAATGAATGCTGATTCTACAATGATTTTTTACAACTGTCTTAGATGAAACTATTCAGTTTTATCAAGAAAAAGGCAGGTAAAAAGCTTGACTAAGTTTCTAATGGGTCACAATACAGATTAATAAGTATAGGAGGCCCCTTCCTTTAAGGTAGTTAGTGGTTGAGAATTACTAATGGAGATTTGCTTCACTAACAGAAATCCTTCCTTCCTTCCAGGCTGGTTATATGATTCTACAGAGACATACACCGGCTCTTTCTACTTCTCTGGAACATGCTATCTCCTCTCTTCACTTTCCTTTTTCTTTGTACCACTGGCTGAAAGATGGAAAAGTGAACAGCTTCCAGAAGGAAAGAGGACTACAATCAAGTGAAAGCTTCACAAAAGAAAATCTAATAAGTTTTTGGAAACAAAAGCTTAGAAGAAGATTCCTTGTTTATAAAATGAGAAAGTAAACCAGATAGTTTTTATGTTCCTCCTTGTTTTGGCATTCCTAGGAATATCCAACCTAGTGGTAAGAGTAACAGCAAATTAGTTAAAGCAACTACCTTAGGTATTAAATAAAAAGCAAAGTATACTATAATAAATTAATCCAAACTCTCAATTATGCCTAGGTAATTCAATCACTAAACTGAAGAATTTTTTTTTAACTTAAAGAAATATTAAATATAGCCACTGGTTGACTAAACTTTGGAATATGAATGAATACTCAAACTTTGCTTAGTGACTGGAATGGTATACACCTCCCCAAAAGTTCATCTTTGTTTACTGAAAAGAACTAATTTTATTACCTTGTTTCTAAATTTCTATGATAAACATGTATTGCTATGTAACAAAAAATAAAAATTGTTTTAAAAAATCCCACAAAACCTTTAACATCTTTTTCTTTTTTTTTTTTGTGGGTACTGGGGGTTGACTTCAGGACCTCGCGCACCAGCAGGTGCCTATACCGCTGAGCGATATCACCAGCCCTTTTTCGTATGTGGGTTCCAAGAGTCGAACTCGGGCCCTTGCGCTTACCAAGCAGGTGCTTATGTCCCTGAGCCATCTCACCGGCCCCACCCTTAACATCTTAATGGCACTCCTAAACAATATTACTGTTGTTCCATCTAAACATTACCTTTTCACTACATTTGAGTATCAAAAGATATTTATGTTAGGGGCCGGTGAGATGGCTCAGCAGAGTAAGCACCTGCCTGGCAAGCGTGAGGGCCCGAGTTCGACTGCCAGAACCCACATACGAAAAAAGGGCCGGTGATATCACTCAGCAGCACAGGCACCTGCTGGCACACGAGGTCCTGAGGTCGACCCCCGGTACCCACAAAAAAAAAAAAAAAAAAAAAATATATATATATATATATATATATATATATTTATGTTAAATATCTAGAGGTCTCTTAAGAACTACAAGTTTCATATGAAAGTTGAAAAGGTGGTTTTTTTTTTAATGTGGGTACTGGGAGTTGACCTCAGGACCTCGCACTTGCCAGCAAGCGCTTGTGCCACTGAGCAATATCACCAGCCCTTTTCTTCCTTTATGTGGACACCAGGAGTCAAACTCAGGACCTTGCCTTTGCCAGCAAGCGCTTGTGCCGCTGAGCTATCTCACCGGCCCTGAATAGGTGGTTTTAATGGGAAATATATTTAAATTAAAAGATGTTGGGCCGGTGAGATAGTTCAGTGGCATAAGCACCTGCCTGGCAAGCACGAGGTCCTAAGTTCGACTCCCAGTACCCGCATAAAAAAAAAAAAAAATTAAAAGATGTTTATTATATATGAGATAATTGTGTTAACTTACTAATAATGTCACTTAGAATAATCAGGTACATGTGAATAGACAGCCCTTCATTATTTGGGTGATCTTTTTTTTTTGTTCCGGGAATTGAACTCATGACCTTGCGCTTGGCAGGCAGGTGCTGAGCTATAACCACGGCCCTATTTAGGTAATCTTTATGAGGAAAAAAAGGAAAAACAGTTTTTCCAACACCAACCTCCTTTAAAACCTCCTTCAGAATGCTTCTTAAACTATTATCATCATCATTATTATTCCAGCCTTCCATTTCTTTCAGCCTTTGATTCCCCACTGAGAAAAATCTTAAACTGAAAGCTTCATTTTAGCTCAAAGATGCCATACCTTCCCTTCTCCCTATGTATACCTTTGTCCAAGCTTTGCCACCTCTGCAATCCCACTGACTTGCCTTTTTCTATCAGACACACTCTCACTTAATCATTTACAATCTGACTCAAAGGTTCACTCCTTTGGAAAACCTTCCCCAGGATCTGGAATCCCATCTAACCCATCTAACTAAAAAACAGAGGACTCTATGATCTCACATGTCAACCTTGTCCATTAGATCAACAAGGTGATGTTTTATTCATTTTGTATTCTCCAAGGCCTAGCATAAGCTTTGAAACCAAATTAAGCTGGATTGAAATCTATTATCTCACAGATAGTAGGTAGTCTTATTTAAGTATAATGTATAATATATTTTTCACATTTTACGTGTAAGATAATATGAATAAAAAACAAAAATACTACCCCTCATACAAACAGCAAAAATAGTTGATTAGTAATAAATCTTAGCTCTGCCACTCATTACCATATGATCTCATAAAAGTTACTTGGATTCTTTGATCCCCAATTTCCTCCTCTGTAAAATGAGGATATTATTACCAAACTACTACAAAGATGTATCGTGAGGATTACAAGAAAATATGCTTGTATCAAGCAAAATATCCTTCATGCAGAGTAGAGTATCTACTACTTTTTCTTTCTTCTGTTTTCTATGTCAAAAAGGAAGATAAATCAGTGTTTTGCTAAGAACTACTCTCATCAATTCCCCCTTACCTTAGATATAGTATTAACTTAATCTTCACAGTAAACCTCAGAAAGATACTATGATGTCCATTTTACAAATGAATAAACTGAAGGTCAAGAAAATACCCAGTAAATGGTGTCACAATTCAAGCACAGTCTGACATGAAACTCTAAACTTTCCCCTTTACATTACTCTGGCTTCTTAGCAGTAACAACAAATTAAGAAACTAATTTAATTCAAAGCAGTTATCTATGATAAATTTTTAACTCAAATTTGCCTATAATTTTAATTTCTAGATTGCAATGAAAAGGATAATACAACGTACCTAACAACCAACTACACCATAAAAACCACAAATCATATCTGCTACGGTACAACAATGTCCTTGCTAAATAATCAACTTTCTTAGGTGTTCTAATACTCATTGAACCTGATCAAAGAAGGTACTACCTAACTACAGGCCATTTGTAATTCTTTAAGAGTTAGAAGGAATGTTTATAAATTATAAGTTTTGAAATTTAAAAAAATGTCTAGCAAAGCTATGACAATTTGAACATAAAAGTCAAGTCTATTTTCTTGTAAGATACTTTTTGATTATATTTAAAATTGGTTACAGTATCATTTCTTGCTGCTGTAAGAAAATGCCACACCATCATTATTAAATTTTCTATATATGTTGAAAATAAATTATTATCCCTGATATTAAAACTCTACTTTAAAATACTTTCAAATTTTGAGAGTTCTTTCCCATCTATAACCTCATTACGATGTCAATTCTGTGAGGAAGTTTGGACAAATATTATGATTACTATTTTATATACAAGGCACAAAAACAATTTAGTATCAAGTTATTTGCCTAAAGTTACAAAGCCCTTTCTTCCCAAAGCCGATTCTAAAACCTAATTACTGAGTAGGGGGTGTAGCTCAGTAGTAAAGCCATATGGAGGCCCTTTGTTCTAATTCCCAGCACACAAAAGAAACCCATAAAAAATTAAATCTAATTATTGATGCTGATTAGATCATGCTCCCTGGCTTTTCTTCTATAATGATTCTTTTATTGTAAACTTACTTAAAGCAACAATTAGACTTACATGGATTGAAATAATTTTGTAACATTTTTCAAATATTCTAGACACATAAATATATGTGTATGTTGCAAAAAATAAGTTGCTGAGTAAATAAACTTACCTAACCTATAAAATCACCCTCTTCTACATGAGAAAAACCCTATATATTAATATTGTAATCTTTTAAGAGACAGAATGTAAAAACTTCAATAGTGTTTTCTCTGAAGATCTCAATATAAAATCAAAGTCCAGTACTTCTAAAAACTGAGTCTCTCCTAAGCCAGAACCATCTTTATAAAGCTTTAGGTCTACGTAACTGACTTATATACTCATTTGCCAATAATATCCATCCAATTGTCTCACATTATCACCTATAGTCTTAACATATAAATGAAAAATAACTACAGTGCTTAGAATCAGCTTCTAAAATCAGTATAAAATTCTTCATATTTTATTTCTATGAGCAATAAATTGACATTACCCAGGATCACTGGAATAAATTAGACAAGTCATTTCTTAAAAAGAACCTAATTCCTAGTAAATTCCAACAGAAGCTAGTACACTGTGAAATCTCCTTTAATCTAGAAAACAATAACAACCTTTTCAGGGATGCAGAAAATGAACTAAGATTAGGGAGACCAACTACCTGGTTCTGGCCAGTTATGAAGAAGTTCCTGAGATCCAGGACTTTGGGTTTTAAAACCAGGACAGGTTGTCTACTCTTAAGGAACAGAAAACATGTCTGGATACTAGATGGCAGGCAGCACAAAAGAAAAACAAAACAAAAACAAAAAGCCTCACATAGTCAGTTCTTTTCTTTCCTCATGAAAGCCCTGGCTAGCATAACAGAAACTAACGAGGAAGGCATAAATATTTTTAATGAGAATCTACTTCAGACATGAACTAAGGCTTATGAAGTAAAATTTTTAAAAATGAGTTGACTTTTTCCACTGATAAACTTCCAACTTTTACTTTTTTTTTTTTTTTTTTTTTTTTTTGAGGTAGGGTCTTGCTATGTAGTTCCACCAGGCCTTAAACTCACTTTGTAGCCCAGGCTGGCCTCGAACTCAGGGCAATCCTCCTGCCTCAGCCTCCCGAGTGCTGGGATTATAGGTGTGCGCCACCACACCCAGTTCCAACTTTTATTTCTTACGCTACTTTATAAGTAATATTGGAGAGGAAATAAAGCCAAGATGTCCCACTCTTTGGTCTGTGTCAACCAACTAATGTTCTTTTAGGAGGGAAAAGAGAATGCTAGCCTTTTAAGAACAGTATATCAGGACCAAGATAAATGATAAATGGCTTTTAGAACAAGAACGAGAATGTCTTTCTTCTAGTATCTCAAAGCCAGTAAGAGTTTAATATAAGTTGCTGACATACACCAACCTGTAAATCAGAGGAGTTTGCTTACCACACTTAAATAATTTCAAGCCTAAATGCTACTACAGCACAGCTCTCCGAAGCCATAGCAAGAGGATGACTCACCAAGTGGCACGTGTCTTAGGTTCTACAAATAATGGGTGTCTGCCTGGATGGCAACAAATGTAAGTACCCCAACAGCCGAACTCATCCTGCTTGGCTAAGAGAGGGAAGAGGCTAAAAAAAAAAAGTCAATAGTACAGTACCTATTTTATAATGGAAACAAGAGTCGCTGCTACAAAGAAACTTATAATCCATTCAGACTTTTAAAATGTCCTCTGCATGTATTTTATATTCCAATTTTCACTTACCAGAAATGTGCAGTAGAATATGATCTAAGATAAAAATCAATTTTATGACCCCCATATTAAAAATAACTGAAAGTGAGAATTATATTGAGTTCATTTGAAGTCAGAGTCACAAGAAAAATAAATCCATATTTAAACCCTATTATATTTAATGACTTGATGTCAGTTTCCACTCCAGTGAAAATTAGCAGTTAGTATTTGAGCTCTAGCTCACTGATGTATATCCATATGTGGAAACTGACACCATGCCACAGTTAATAAGATATGGGTTTAGAAATATGGAATTAAAAGAAACTTACCCTTTCCCTTTGTGCAGCTCTGACCACCAACCCAGTTTCTATAGAAACAGGAGGACAAGTGCCAGTGCCAGAAGTCTGCCAATTAGAACTCATCTTTTAGTTGCTGAATAATAAAGCCAGATCCCAAAGTCGGCTATAGGTTTTTGATTGTCAGTAGTTCCTAAAAAGAAACCCAGGAGGAAAAAAGATATTTAACCAATTACTGTATTTAGAAATGCTCCCTTTAAACTTGGCTATTAAAAAAATAGAGGGAGAATCAATACTGTATCTTAAAAAATTATTAGCACTTAAATGCTCAATAAATAGAACAAAAGGAATCTTTGAAGGTTTAAAATACTTTTAAATCACTACATTAAATGTATCACATAAAGTAATTCCAACCACCAAATCTTAGAAGCTCAAATGAATACATTCCTCTTATGGAATGAATTTTCAGTAAGATTTTAACACCACAGAGGGTAAATTTCACAAATGAAACTTGTGAGGAGAAATAAATGATATAGTTAACTCTTCCCTAAAATCTCTCAGTGGAGAAGAAATCTATGAATTATAAATGAATCCATAAAACATTTCCCAGAGATGCTGACATTGTTGTCCTTGATGAAAAAGCCTTGCAAATCGCATATACAAATTCAAAAATTTGGGGAGGTGAAAATAATCAGACAGCAATTTTTCACTGGATATCAGCATGGATGTTTGGCAAATACATTTTAGGATCTTTTGTCATTCTTCATTCATGTTGCTATGTGAGGAGAGCTGATTTACGAAGTTACCATCATAGTACAATTAAAAAATAAAGGCAAGTAGAACCACTCTTCGTTCCTCCCCATATCCATCCTCCCAAAGAAAGTTTTAGGGCCGGGGACATAGCTCAGTGGTAAAGTGCTTGACCCTCATGCACAAGGCCCTGGGTTCCATCCACAGAACCATAAAACAGGAAAAAGAGTTCTAAACTTTTATTTACCAAATCTCTAAGTCTTGGGGGCACCTATCAGCAAACACAGTATCTCAAATATGCCTCTACTTATATTCTACCTTGCAATGTGAAATAAAACAGAATTGAAAGGAAAGAAAAAATATATATACATAACAAAATAATCAAGGACCAACCAAAGCCAGGCATGGTAGTGCATGCCTATAATCCCACCACTCTAGGAGGCTGAGGCAAGAGGATCAAATTCAAACCCAACCTGGACAACTTAGTGACTTAGCAAGACCCTGTCTCACAACAAAAAATTTCAAAAGGGCTAGGGATATAGCTTAATGTGAAGGCCCTGGGTTCAATTCTCAGTCACATATGCACACACGTGCACACACGCACACACAAAAGAGCCAATCAACTAGGAGCAGCAAGAAGAGTAACCCCTCCCCTTCTTGGTGACAGACATGGGTAATTTTCCGGTCACCTAAGGTTCACTACCTCAGAACTCTTCTGCTTCTGTTTTTATTGAAAATGGTTTTTTAAATGTGTCACGGTAAAAGTCACTAATGGACAAATCTGAGAATCTTATGCGTGAGGAAGATCCCAATTATTGATTTATCACATAGAAAAATTACACTTAAATATCTAAAGCAGTGTTTCTCCATCTTTAACACATGTTTGAGTAACCTGGGGATCTGCCTCCCTCAGCAGGTTAGTGAGGACCTGAAGTTTTGAATTCTAACATGCTTCTGGGTGATCCTAATGCTGTTAGTCTGGGGACCAGGCTTTTGATAGCAAGGATTCTAGAATACTAATCAATATACATACTGTACTGAGCCAAAATTATACACTGGAAGTTTTTGGTTTTCATTTTTAAACTATCTTTAAAAGACTGATTGTGAGTATAAGATGTGTCTCTAAGCCAGGCATGATAGTGCACGCCTGTAGTCCCAGTACTCGGGAGGCTGAGACAAGAGACTGCTTCAAGTTGAAGGCCAGCATGGACTACATAGTGAGACCCTGTCTCAAACAAACAAACAAACAAACAAACAAACAAACGTGTCTCTAGACAGTCAACCCTGACTGCCCAGCGGAATCACTTGGGACACTTAAAAGAAAAAAACACATGAGACTTCATAGAATCCCACTCCTCCTAGATCAATTTAAACCAAACTCTGAGAAAGAGCCTCAGGTACCAATATGAAAGTTCCTCAGGCGATTCTAATGTGTAGCCAGGGTGAGACCTCTGCCATAGAATGCAGAAAAATTCCAATAAAGGAGTTCAGTTTACTGGAGTGTTTCTCTATATAAAAAATACACAAAGCTAGCATATAAGATACTTAGGACGCTAGACAAAGCTTTGATGTTTTCTTTTTCTACACAATGAAATGCAAATATATTTCATGGGAATAAATTTTCCCAACATGCCCTAAAATGCATAATAAAAATACACATTTAACACCTCAAAATCTTAATTTTGCCTGAAATTAAAGTTCTACTATGGACAAAAATGTAATAATATATGCTTATAAATAAAAATTTTTTATTAAGTCATTTTCCTGTGTAAAAAGGAAATCCATTCATTACTTGAGAAAGGTCAGATAACAAATCCAATGATTAAAAATCATACACACATGTATCTGGTTTGCATAGGATGACAGCTATTTCATGAAAAGACCCTGTAAACTTTTAGCATGAAAAGTTTAGTTTGATACCACTAGAAAAACTGCAAGTTAGGAAATATAGAAAGCAGGGTCAGTGTGTCTTATCACAAACTATTTACTATAATGAAAAACGTCATGGCCATTTGTTAAAAGCAAAAAGATCAAGCGGCATACTGAGAAAATAAGGATGTACTAAAACAGTGATGGCGAACCTTTTAGAGACGAGTGCCCAAACTACAACCCAAAACCCACTCATTTATCACAAAGTGCCAACACTGCAATTAAACCTGAATACTGAGGTTTTAGTTTAAAAAAACACAACTCATACATTAACATCTTTTGTCTTAAACAACAACAACAAGAAAACAACACATGCCATAGGTTCGTCACCACTGTACCTAAAAGGAAGACTGTTTTGAAAGCTCAGGGTTGTCAATAATTATAAGCCCTAAGTATCATTTAAAGATATCATCAAATATATCAATTATCATTTAAAGAATGATAATTCTTTGCAGGCATAAGGTCCTGGGTTCAATCCCCAGCACCCCTCCAAAAAAAGGATAAAATAACACTTGATCTCTGAAAAGGAATATATTCAAGGTCTTATAAAGAATCTGAATACTAAGAATTAATTTTCCTTAGTATTTGAAATAAATTTATATTAACTCCCCTGAAACAAGTGGTCAAATCCTGGAGGGGGCAGGGGTTGCTATGGATTGAACCCAGGACCTCTTGCATGCTAAGGATGTGTTGTACCACTGAGCTATACACCTAGTCCCAGATAGTCAAATCTTGAGCAAATCCTAACACTCCCTTTTAAAACCTCCATGGCTTCCACTGCATTCAATATTTAGAATACAACCCAAACCTTTTGTTCTGGGCCATAAGGCTCTAACTTTATAGTTTACCACCTCGCTTCTTCCACCAGAATATAAGCTACAAGAGAAAAGAGAAATTTATCTGTTTTCTTCATCAATATACTCGCAAGATATAGAATAATGGGCTGGTGAGATGGCTTAGCGGCATAAGCGCCTGCCTAGCAAGCGCGAGGTCCTGAGTTCGACTCCTGGTACCCACATACAAAAAAAAAGGGCCGGTGATGTCGCTCAGTGACACAGGCGCCTGCCGGCACGCGAGGTCCTAAGATCAACGCCTGGTATCCACAAAAAAAAAAAAAAAAAAAAAAGATATAGAATAATGCCTAGTATGTAAGAGCTACCTAAATAATTGAAGAATTAGCTATACATATAGAATATAACAAAGTATAGATAATTAAAAATCTGAATTTTTTCAATGATTTACAAGGTAAAGATATACTCTACTTATGCAGGTTGAGTATCCCTTACCTGAAATACTTGGGATCAGAAGTATTTCAGATTTTGGGGTTTTTTAGGTTTTGGAATATTTGCATAGATTTTACTGGTTCAGCATTCCTAAGCTGAAAATCTGAAATGCTCCTAAATCTGAAACTTGAATGTCAATATGATCATTAGGTTTCAGATTTTGGAGCACTTTGGATTTCAACTTAGGGATGCTCAACCTGAAATTTTTTTCTGTCTCACTCCTATTAGTAATCTAGTTAAGTAGTATAAACAATGGTTCATTAACAGAAATAACTTTCATGTGTACACACACATGCTCAATCCCACAATGGTTTTCAGTTTTAATTTAAGATACATAACAGTTGCGTTATTTTTAGACTAACATCTGAAAACTCAAGGATACCTCAATCAGTTCCTAGCTGTGCATTCCTTAGCCATGTCACAAAACTCTTCTGGTGTCCCTTTAGCATTTCATAAACAGTGGTTCTTCTCTGCAATATTGAAGCAAAATCAAGTAATTACATGATTATAAAACTGTTCCTTAAATGACAATTTTAAGTGATAACTTCATGGCATTTTGTTTCCTTCTCGCTGCCTGCTGTAAGAGCTTCATCTTATGGAAGCTCTTCCTCTCAGTTTCCGAGACACACTACTCTTACTTTCCTACCTAGACTTTTATAGCACCACAGTCTCTCCTCATCCTCACTTACCCCAGCAGGTTTACACCTCAGTACTCTACACTATGGGCCCACTGAGCACAGAAGGTACTATCAGAATTACCTGGAGAGCTTATAAAAGAACAAAGACTCCTGGGCCATACTGATCCTAACAAATCTCAAAACAGCAAAGAGCCTGCTTGTTTCTCAAGTTTCGCAAATGTTGATTTACTGTACCCTAAAATCCCCTGGCCATTTTCTCAAGTTTGTAGCTTTAATCCTATCCCTAGTCTCCAGAATAAAGGTCTTGAGGCACAACAGTACAACGACCAAAAGAACTCTAGCTGAGACAAAGCGTGGTTAAAACCCTGGCTCCATCACTTAATAGTTGTCAGGTTATGGAATATGATGAGACTTCAATGAAATAATGTGTGTACAATATTTGACAGAGTACTTGGCATGAAGTGGGTATTCAATAATAATTGCTATCAGTATGTCTCAATTGATCATTTATCCCCACTCCCACCCTCTTTGACCTGGCTTCTCCTCCAAGATTTCCTGTTTTTGTTGACCCAATAATCTTACTAGTTTTCCAGGCTTCAGTCTGCAGCTTATCTTCTCAAAACATCAACCAACAAGCTGCTATACTCTTACTCATGTTTGTCTGCCTGACATTATCAACCCCAATCTCCCTCCAAAATTTCCTATCCTTTTCTAACAAATTCTTTTATAAAACCTTTCTTGACCATCCTAGCTTTAAGCAACCTATTCATATACCCATATCACCTGCAAAAATTCATTAGCAATTAATTTGATACTGACCTGTGACTTCCTTCCTACAATTGTCTTAAGCTGTATTTAGTATCCATTTATACCTACTTTCCCCAATTACAGTATAAGTTACTAATAACTCCAGACACTATCTGATCTTTCCTTTATTTCCTATTTCTAGCACTTCGGCTCCTAATATATAGCCAGTATTCAAATGATTGTACAGAAACCTTAATTGGAAGCTGAATATTACATTCATTTCAGTTGAAGCAAGTTAAGTAATTTTACATCAAGGTCAAAACTTACTGGCTGCTAAGACCAAGCTTGTTTAAGGTTTAAAGAAATTGTTTCCATAAGTTTATCTGCTAAGAACTTAAAACTAGATTGAAGTTATCAAGTAAAAAAGATCTTTTAAACAGCAGAGCTCAAAGACAGTAAACTGGAGTGACAGATGAAAGTGGTGGGCAGAGAGGACTTAATCAGACATAATATTGCTATAAGAAAAAACAATGCTGTACAAACCATAAGCACTAAATTTATTGCCTCAGGTAAAGAACTTATAAACAATATGACTTAAGCAAAAGAAGTGGCACTTTATAAAATCTGGGTTGTTTACTGAAGTCAGGGTAATCCTTATTTTCAATTTTAATACTACAGCCAAGCTTTCAAAATGAGCCCAAGTCAATTCAGTGGTGTTCCTAAAACTATTTCCTTTACAGAAAGCTAAATTTATGTCAGATGAAAGATACTGGAAAACCCCACAAATACTTCAAAAGGGCAGTTTCCAATTTATAAAATCAGAACTCTGGATCTAACACTCAACCTAGTTTTTCCTTCACAGTGTAGCTGGGAATAATTTCCCAAGTACTATAGTTTCAAAACACTGTCATGCTGTGTACCTTTCCATTTTGCATATGGTTCTATAGACAGACAAATGCCCCATTTGAAATACATTTGCCTCATTCTTGAGAGATGAAGCCTGAGATCTTAGGGAGATACCAAACATGCAGAAATACATAGAAAGTACAACGTAATCTCCTAAACCTCCATGATGATTTAAAGTAATTGCTTACTAATTGGAAAAACTACTTACTGGACTTACAATGTGGGCTAGCAAGAGAAAGAAAACACATTCAAAATTGCTATTTCCACAGATTAAATGTTTTAAAGAAATATAAGGGAAGATCATTTAGCAAAGCCTTTGATGAAATCACCTCATAACTTTTTAAAAATACACCTGAAAATGACACACTGAGACTGTTAAAATTCCCAATGTCCGTTTTACCCCTTTTACTCTCTAAAAGTCTGGGTATTTGAGATGTTCAGTTAAACAATTCAAGGGGTTCAATCAAACCCATGGAAAAAAGTAGCTTGTACAGATCAGCTACTATAGTTACCAGATTCTGTTAGTCTTCTGGAAGAGATGAAAAAGAAAATATCTTATTCAAAATTTTTTATCCCACTTCATATAAAGCAAGGAAATCTAAGCTTACATACCATAAAAGTTATGCTGTGATAAGCTATCAAAGCCCCACACTTGATTAATGTGGGAGGCTCAGAAGGTTGGTAGGACTAACTACAGAATAAAAATGCTAAGAGCAGACAAAAGTCACACTTTTTTCAAACTGTCTATTCATTTACCTAAAGTTGCAGTTTCCTGATTTTATGATCGGTCTCCTTATAAGAAAAAAACATTTTGGCTAATATCTACCATTCCCAATTAGAAAGTGGCACACTTTGTTATTGTTATATACTATAATACTGTTAACTTTCAAATTTAGAAATGTTTATAAATGAACGTGTTGATAGCACTAAGTCCTCCTGCACCATTAAATCACAACAAAAGGCAAAGGCTAAGATTAATGAAAAATATCAAACATTTTAAAGGGCATCAAAGCCCTAGTTCCCAAATTCACAACCGAAATTTTAAAATTTTGGCTCCCACATTAAAAGAGTTTTTCAAATACTAAAAATAAAGAACAAAAATATAAAATAAAAGTTCTGGCCTAGAATTGATGATACCTCGGCAAATATGATACCTCGGTGACAGAAGGAAGCTCGTAATGGCAGCAAAATGCCTAGACTTTCAACCAGAGAAACACTTGAAACATTAAAAGCCCTCACCCTGTTAATTATAATGCATTTTTGATCTCTAAAAACCCTCTTACCTGTTTACAAGTTTATACAGCTGTTTGCCACTGGAACACCACCTTGCAGAGTATAACCATGGCATCCTTGGTTGATAATCACCTGTTGCCTAGCAATCATCAATCCCGCATGGAGACAGACAGCACTAGGGCTCTTCCATCCGAGGTTAAAATTCAAAACAAGCCCAAAAAGCCTGCATTTCAAGATGGTCTTCGTCTGCAACTAGTTTAGTTTAAAACTGGCAAACAACAACCATGGTGTCTGAAGCCAATGGTGCAGCATTGCTGGCTTCCTCTTGAACTCCAGCGTTGTCACTGTGCACCGAAGTCTCCTGCTGCAAACAGGGGAGTTGTTCTCCTGTACTGGGAATAGGCTTCCAAAGCTCAAGAGCCCCTGTACAGGATAATGCAGGAACTAAAGGCAAACACTTTCTCCTCCTTAAGGATGCCTCCATTTTTTTTCCTCACAATCTGTACTACCAACCGAAGTGACTGGGCCTGAGTGTGCGTTCGTACCTATGAAACCGTCACGGTGCATGCACATCCAAGGCATGTGGAACCACAGGTCAAATAAGGCACAGATACCAAGTAACGGTTCTAATTACAAACGCTAGCTCTCAGGAACTCTTCATCCATTCAGAACTAAACCCATCACTGCATAACTCTGGTAAGAAGCCCCTGGAGACGGAGGAGCTCCTCAAATGTGTCAGGAAAGGCTTTATTAACATCATCATTAACATTTAAAAAGCAAACGGAGTATTTCTCCTTCTTTTGGCAATTTGGTGCAAATGTTAAAAGTGCAAGAGAAAGCAATTTCAAACTTTTCTTCAAATTAAAAATGAAACTAAGGCCAAACGTGATGGGTGAACAAAATAAATCAAAACTTAAATTCAGCAACTCCAGCTCTTCAAACCAGCAAAGCCCCCGACTTGTGCACTGTGGTGAGGCTTAGGGTGCTTGCCCCGGCTTCTTGTGTGCCAGCCAACAGCACCATTTCCTCATCACGTTGAGGACTGAGAAGCAAAGGATCCCCTTCACTGCAAACAAAGGGGGCCACAGTAACACTAGTGATCCTTCAGAATTGACACACCGTGATAGTCAAAGTGAAATTGATGGTCTCCCTGCTTCTTGCTCAAGACATACAAGATTTGAGCAGCAGCAAGTACCCCCTCGGCTGCAAACAAAGGGGTCAAGGTTTGCCGTCAATTCACTTCCAGGCAGAAAAACATTTTCCTCAAAAGAAACAATTTATTTAGAATAAAACAAAAGCAGCTCAACTGTGAGCGCACGTTTGAGTGACAGCTACTTTTAAGCTGTGTGAGCCATAAAAAGGGTTTTTCTTTACTTTTCCAGAAATCTTGTGTACACAGCACAAAGCAAAGAGGTCATTTTTTTCCACTTAAAACACCGGCATTGGCATCACAATAGCAGATACACAACGTTAAGCTGCCATTTTAGTAAAATGCACAAATACTAAACAGATTAGCTTTCTTCCATCAGAGGCCCATGTAAACTCCACATAAGCTACAACTTCTCTTCAAAAAGGTCCATTAGAGCTTTGAATTCCATATCTTCATCCGCTGTTCACCAGTTTTGCTTGCGGGGGGGAAAAAAAGGTTATTCAGTACAAATGTTTACAATATTAAAAATATATATATATATATTTCCCCTATGCATTATAGACGAACATAATATTAACAAGACCTTTCTGGAGAGTCCACCTTGACTTCAAAAAGCACCAATAATACCCACTGGCACAAACCTTGAAATGAACTTACTGTATGGATAGACAACTAACAAGTGGAACAATAGGGTGAGTTTTTTTGTTTTTTTTTTTTTTTTAACGATTGCAATTGAGGATTATAGTACTGAAAATATCCTTCATCCTCATACAACTGAGTAAAACGTGGCAAAAATTTTCGGAAAAAAAGCAAGTTTACAATCAACCAATATCTTTTAAATATAACTTAAAAAGTGAAAATATAAAAAGGTGGAGTTTAAACTTTTACCCCCTCTACTTTCATTCTGTAATTTATATAGAGTAACAGACTACTACTCCATTATCGTAGAAAAGGGTCAAGATACAAAGTCATTTAAAAATCCACCTTCATCTATGTTACCAAAGACAGCAGCTGTTATTTTCTGTTAAGAAAACACTCATACAACTGCTAAGCAGTAAAAGAACACTTCAGGGCTCTCGCTTTTCAACTCTGTTTAAGTCATACACATTAACACTTCATTAAGTTTAACATTTCACTGTAGTTACCTGAAATCACTTTCCCCTGTAAGGGACATCACTATAACAGAATGTTAACAGGGTCAGTTCCATTTCTCTTCTTGCTCTCACATCTAACTCCCATCTCAAAATCAGACACTGTGAGATAGACTGAAAAGTCCAGAAATTCTCTCCAAAAACTGTATTCACATAAAAAGTCATTAAGGTCATAAGAGGATTTCCTAATTCCATTACCACAGAGATTTTGGTGAATGGTTCCTATATGGACCCAAACTAAACAGTTCGAGCTGTGACTGCAAAGTGAGCAATTTCACTGTCTTAAGATTAAAAGTGGACTTAAATTTTCAGAAAAAAAAAATTAGTATAGTCAGTGAACACTTGCTCATAAAATAGTTTTTAAATAAATCTGGAAATGATTGACTCTGAAAAACACCTTTTAACTGCTATATACCAAATGATCTGAGTCAAGAAGGGAGTATATTACCTTTAAAACTTGACAAAACCTTATGCCAGCCAGAGGATGGACATTTTTAAGGTGTAATCCCTAAAGGAAAACTCTACTCAGTTCACAGTCATACTAAACCAGAAATTTAAGTTTCCATGTGAAAAAATTCTTTACAGGAATCTCAATTACAATTAACAAAATATTACCAAATCAACTAAGAGGAATTATTTGCTAGGAGCTCCGTGCTTAATTTTCCAGAAACTTTGAAGTTGTAGTCTTAAAGTCTTAATCACATTATTTTTAACAGTAATAGTTAATAATTTAATGAAACACTGAAAAAATTTTCTTTCCCTTCATTTTAACTGAGTTCCTAAAAAATCAGTTACATTAAAGTAATTCAAGAAAAAACATTTGGATGCTACAAAAACATCCAGTGTTGAGATTATGAAATTCTGAGTATTAGGAACCAGCTTTAGATTTTTGCTCTCCTTCAAATTCTGAAGGTTAATTTACAAATATTTTGAACCTGAACAACAGCATGGACAACACATATAAGAGATTCATCTGGACAATGGTACTCTGTAAATAAGTACCAAATTAAACATCATTAGTTTTTTTATAATACATACATTTAGAAATGGTACCAAGCCACTGTTTCAAAAACATTGAAGCACAAAATTGCCCAGGTCTAACAAAAGCAGCAATGTCAGATAACGACTCAAATAAACATGGAGCAAAAACCATAGTGCTCTTCAATAAACTACCTCACCAACTTAAGTTTAAAACAAAAACAAAACAAAAAAGAAAAAGGGAAAACTCACACACATTTTGGTTTATAGTAAAATTAGATGCCATGGACTTCACTCTCTAAAAGAGTAAAATCATTTGTCTATCTTATCAAAAGATATTCAAAAGTTAATGGTTAAATTATTTAAACTGGAAAAATGTATCTAGCTACAACTGTACTTTGACCCCTTGGATGCAGACTCCATACTTGCATTAGTTTCTAAATGGTTTCTACTCTATATTGACCACTGCTTTTGGGAAACAAAAGGCACCCAAAGTCTTAGCTGTAGGCATACTAAGGAGTTTTGTGCTCATAGACTAGTACTCTCCTCTCAAAATGGCTAGCTTTTCCAGTTTAAAAACAAACCAAAAAACACAAAAAAACTCCAAATTAAAAAAAATGTATAAATGCATAATGAAAACCTAAAAGCATGACACAGTAGTGATGAGGTTTTCATGCTAACATGCATGAGACACCTGTCATAATGGAAATAAAAATTACATGAATTTCCCTGGGTTATTATTGGTGCTATTTCAAAACTACCAGCTTTGATAACAGAAAGAAAACAGTTACTGAGTTCTGCCAGGCTTTGAATAAGTCACTTTCACAGAAAAACCTGACCATGATCCAGAAGGTTCCAAAACTCCTAATCATACCTAAATATCAAGGGCCTAAAGTCCTCACCACTTAAATCAAGGGAGAAAAATATACTTAGTGACCTGAGGAATCAGGGGTGGTGGCAGAGGAGTAGGTAAAAACAAAAACAAAAGTAAAATAAAAACCATCCATTACTGTAAAATAGCGTAAGTCCTTGCTAAGAACCAAAAGTCGTATCATTTTCTGCTCTGGGGACAAAAAATAAAAAAACAAAAAACTTAAAACAACAACAAACTCAAAAATTAAAAACCAAAACCAAACAAAAAACTGTGAGTGGGCTAAATTATTTTATAATTACAGGTATCTGAGCAAACAATAAAAAAGGATTTTACTACACTGACATTTCAAATTTCAATGGCTGTATAACAGTGAAAATATTCAGCGTGAAATTTCAAAAATATTCAAAACATTTCCAATAATGTAATGTCACCACTGCTGTTTAAATATGAAAATAAAAATACCAGCAAGTTTTTTTAAAAGTGTATCAAAGGCATTTTACACTGACTTTTTAAAAAATTCTGCAATCCAGATATGGCTGATTAATGCCCACTGAAACAAAAGCCTGAAGCCAACTTTTCTATTATTGAAATCAGAAATTTGAATGGATAAAAAAAATACTCATCTTTGATGAAGAATATTTAAGTTTTAAAATATGCACAATTAAATTTGAACCGTACCTGCTATGCCTCTGAAAGTCAGTAAAACACCACCACACACCTATAACTGACTAAAAACTCTGATTTTATAAGCACCTACTCACTTTCTTGCATACTAGTCTAAGCATAAGACATAAACGACTTGTAACACAGTCCTCAATTTTTAGCAAACAGTTACAGCTACAAACCAAAAGTGCACATATGGGATACAAAACTCAAGAGCTCATGATAAAAATGCATGTAAAACCAACTCTCCCAGAATAAGCTATGTTTTAAGAGAAATACTCAAATACCTGATTACAAAAATTATGCTGCTAAACAATTGCGTATATTTCTGAGATCCCTGATCAAATTTCAATCACAAAAGTAACGTTTCTGATAAACATTATTTATCTACACACCAATGAAGCCATATTAACACCTCTATATAGTCAGAAGGCTCTTTTTGTTCAAATTCTGATTTTTCAAACTTTTGGTTTTGTAACTTTGAGGATTTCTTAAGCTCAGTATTAAAAACGAAAAGAAAAAACAAAGGAAAAGTTATTCAGAATAGGAACTCTTAAAGTGAATCTAACTTCCTGCTACCTTAAAGACTTCCCTTTCATTTAATTGCTAAACTGTTCTAATTTGTTTTAAAGAGGTTTATAAAAATATAAAAAGAAAAGGCTACAACTAAACAAAAAGAAAATTTCATCTGATGCTGTATCCCATTAAACATCACAAAACAGAAACCATGTCAAAGTAGTAAATACAAGTTACACATGGACTTTAGGACGCACCACGGACAATGATCATGACCAGGTAATCTTCTTCAGATTTGGCCAGTGCCTTGGCAGGGGAATCCAGGAACTGCTGGGAGAACTCACAAGGTGGGAAGGCATGAAGGACCCCGGTGTTTTCCTTGTCTTTGTTGCCTCCAACAGGGAGGCTGATCACCCCAGCTGCCTGCTTTTGTTTTAAATAGGACACAAGGTTCCTAAGTGGCCTCTGAGTAGAGGTGGCAGTGTCTGATGTGGCTGAGGAAGATGAGGATCTGCTGTCAGAACTTCCAGGTACAGCCAGAAGAATGGCATAACCATTGGGCCCTGCCACTTTGATGCGTCGAGTTACTTCATCCAATTTGGGCTGGTCCAAACGAAGACGCTGTGTGATCTTGAGCTGGGCTACTTTGCCTCCAGTTGAACCCTCTACGAGAAGACTGCTAGCCACTTGGAGGTCACCCTGCAACAGATGCATGTTGGAAGGAAAGTTGCTGTTCTTCAGTAGAAGCATGCCCTGCCAGGCCAAACATAGTTTAGGAGAGGCTGTTGCAGCAGGGGCTGACCCCCCATCCTGTTTCTGGGAAGGGGATTTCAGCTTCGATGAAGCAGTGCTGGCACTGGGTACACTTCCATCAGACCGGTCTTCTTTTTTCAGAGGGCTTTTTCCCTCAGTGGGAGCAGCTGTCCGGTGCTTCCTATCCCGTTCAGCTGATGCAGAGTTTTTCCGGTCTCGCTTGTCACCCTGGCTCTTCTCCAAACTACCTCTCCTGTCTCTGATTGGAGAGGGCCTTTCCAAGAGAAGAAGACGGGAAGATCGATCATTGTCACTATTGTAACGATCCCGGCTACTGCTCAGTTCTGGACTCCGGTCAGGAGAAGGTGCACAGTGACGTTTTCGTGGCCGGTCACTCTCAGGGGACCTATCCAGATGCCGTATGCCACTCTCCTCAGGCAACCGCCGCTTCCTAGGCTGGTCTCTGCTGCTGGGCAGGTCTCGATCACCTCTATCCCGGTCCAAGGACCAGCCATCCCGCCTTCTATCCAAGCTATCCAGTGACTCATAAGCAGTCACAGCAGTAGCAGCAGTCCGAGTGCTACGCTCTCGGACTGGGGGCGGTGGTGGCACCCAGTCAGAATCAGGATAAAGGTCCCTGTCACGATCTCTGTATAGTACAGGTGGTGTTCTATCCCGAGCACCCCTCAAAGGATCAGGTGCCCGATGTCCAAAAGCATCTGTCACCAGTTCATAGTGAGTCAAGGGCAGAGGCTGCAGATACTGCTGCTGGTAACGATGTTCTGTATCTGCAAAATCTACTCTAAGACGACGATCTGGGCCACCAAGTGGGAATCCCCGCATATGGGTCCAGGCAGCATGAGCTGCATCCAAGCTTTCATACTGGATATATGCCCAACTATCACCTTTCCGGTAGTCTATCGTTCGTATGGTGCCAAATCGATCAAATTCTCGTGCGAGGGCAGCAAGAGGCACCCAGGGTCCCAGGCCACCGACCCAAAGGCGGGTGGTAGGTGTAGCTTTACCATAACCAATTTTGATAGGATTCCGAATTATAATCTTGCCAGACATTGCTAGTTTGGCCCGGTGAGACATGTCTAGGTTCTCAAATTTGAGAAAGCCATAGGTACTGGTCTGGCCACGAGAAGGTCTCTTGATGTCTACTTCTGTAATGACTCCAAAGCGATCAAAAGCCCTTCTTAGATCATTCTCTGTCACAGTAATGTCTAGGTTGCCCAAGAAAAGCGTCCGGTTAGCCCGCTGATCATCCTCAGGTGAAATCTCATCCACTTCTCGGAAAGGAGCAGCACTCGCTCCAGCTCCCACCCTTGGCTCAAGACTATATGCTGGGCGAACTCTCTCATAGAACGGGTAATCGCGTTCTCGCTCCAGCTCTCGGGGCAATGGTGGCGGAGGTGGAGGGGGCAGACGGCCAAGAGCCAACTGCTGCAACCGGTAGTCTCTGTATCCCAACGCAGCACCGCCAGGGGAAAGTGATCTCTGGCCTCCACCGCCTCCTCCAGTGGGGTGCCGGTGACCACCTACAGAGGCCCCGACCACGCTGGCTGACGGAGGGTAAGTATCTTTGTCTAAAGGGGAGCGGCTACGGCGCCGGCTTACATACACAGCTTCTATCTTCAGGGGCCGGTCATAGAGCACCAGGCGGCCTCTGGCATGCTTGGCCGCCCGCGCGTCCTCTGGCCGCCGGAAGTTCACAAAGGCTACCCGTTCATCCCCGCTGCCAGAACCTGAAAGATGACTGATTTTGACACTTACATCACCGAAGCGTTTGAACTCGTGAAACAATCCGTCCTCCACCGCTTCGTCACTCAGCTGGGACCCCAACTCGCTTATCTTCAGCGTCTTGTACTCCCCGCCGTCCCCGCCAGGAACGGAGGAGGCGGCCCCCGAAGACCGTGACTCCCCGCCTCCACCCCGGGAGCTGCTGCGCGACTCGCCCCCGCCCGAGGAATTTTTGGTGCTTGGGGAGCTGTAACTATGCAAGCGGCTACTGGAGCTGCCCCCACCAGTGTCATACTCGCGGCTGCCACCTCGGCTGCTGGACTTGTCCAGGTGAAGGCTCCGCCGCGACCCGCCGCCGCTGTCCGTCTTCCCGCTACTGCTCCCATTGCTGCCACCAGAGCCCCCTAACTTCTTGCTCCGCTCCCCGCGGGAAGTCGAGTCCTCACCACCACGGGAGCGTTTGGGCTTGACTGGCGAGCGCTCTTTTCCTTTCATTGTTGCGGGTCGTCGGAGGTCGTCCCCGCGGAGCTGACTAACCCGCTGCCCCGCGCTCGTTTCACACAGCGGAACCGCACGCCGCCATCTTGGACTCCGCCGCGGCAAAGGATCCCGCCCCGCAGACCTCATTGGTCAATTAGCTCGCTCTTCCACAGTCTCATTGGGAAAAGTATTTGTCTGTCTTTACATCTCCCCGCGCTCTGGGAAGGCGCCCGCCCAGCCACTTTTATTGGGCTCCCAACGCCAGAGTCAGTGCACCTCATTGGTTATACTCGTTGTCTATCTTAACGGTTCCTCGCGCCAGGCTGTAGCTCCGCCCCTCGCACTTTATGGCCACCTGACCCAAAGTCCGGAGGCGTTCATTGGACAAAAAGTCTGCCCTGTAACGGTACTTCTTGCACGGTGAAGGCAATGATCCCACCTCCTCATCCCTTTCATTGGTTTGTGACCCAGTCCTCTAACCCACTGTTTGGGAAGTTGGGCCGTCCGTTCTGGAGTTTTTTCCTTGAAAGCTTAGCTCACACCGACCTTGCGAGAGATAGAGAGCTTTTGCGCGCGCGCGCTTTCCCCCTCTTTTGACCCCTTTCTTCCAACTTCTCCGGCGGCTGAAAGGAGTTTAAATCTGATTGGAAGGTGAAGATGAAGTTGATAGGCTGAAATAACTGTCCATCACTTGCTTAAAGGGATAGTCACACACTGAGTGAAGGTGAAAGCCTAGAACGCGCGCTTGTTGTGCGACGTCACTTAAACTGTCGCGAGATGGTGACAGTGAAGCAGGCCCGCCTCCCCGCGCTTTCGGCGTTCTCTCAAATATCTGTTCGGTCCTGTGGCGTGCCTAGTTGTGCTGAGGCCCTGGGACCTTGAAACTTCCGGGCTCCCCCATCTTCCTGCCGGTGGCGCAAGAGGGATGGGTTAGGCCTTCTTGCTGTAGCGGCCCTAGATTCCCTTAGGTAGCTGTCTCCGGGCGTCCAGCCAACACCATCTTAGTCCTTCTGGCCACCGCGCGAGCAGCCTGGAAAAGCCCCACCCCCTAACACGAGAAGGCGCCGTCCGTGGTCTCCGAGGCCGGGACGGCAGACGGGTGGCGGGAGCTTGGGGGGGTCACAGCCCCAGGTCACGGGGAAGCCCGGGTTGGTGCTGAGACCGCGGGCCTCGAGAGCTAGGAAGCAGCTCCGCGCGGAGGGTTGCTGCCGGTTCCCGCCCAAGTCCCCAGAGTAACCGAGAGGGTGAGCGACGCTTCTGCCTGCAGCCCACGGCGAAGCCGGAACTGAAAGGCACCGCTGACGGGTCTGGGCGTCCTGTTTTACGTTGCGAGTCTGTGTGGATTTTGTATTCTGTAAAATTACGTTGAATGCAATACAGATAAATTCGCTTTTATTACGTGATGCGTCTGCCGAGCATTAATCCTAGCACTCTGGGAAGCTGAGTAACGAGGATTGCAGGTTCGAGCTCGGACTGGGAAACAACGACCTAGGGACACCGTGTCTCAAAAAATATATATATTTTTAAGGGCTGGGGTTGGAGCTCGGTGAGAAGGGTTCAATCCCCTGTCCATCTCCCCTCGCCCGCCCACGCTACTAAAATAAAATTTCATAAGTCATAGCATAATGTGTTCAATATGATACAATTGTATCTTTAAAAGTTGTGTGGATCATGTATTTTCAAAATTTTACTTGACCACATGGAAATGACTGGTTACTAGAATTCCCTTGGGGAGGGAGCCTAAGATCTGGAGAGACTGGTACACACTGAAGGAAACCTTTTATCCTCCACATGATGTTACTCCTTGAATAAAAAAAAAAAAAAAGCAATTATTTTTTAGCTTTCATAACTTTTAATGGGAAAATTTTTTTAAATACAGAAGTACAGTACTATAAATAACTCCCATGTTTTTCAACAATTATCAGATCATGTCAATCTTGTTTCAATCTGCATTCCTCTTCCCACTCTCCCCTGCTCTGTTATTTTGTTCCAGGCGTGTCTGATCTATTTCCTGCCTCAGGCATGGAATCTGCCATTCCTCCAAGGAGTTCTGGTTTCTTTTTAGTGGGAAATGGTATTGAAAGATAAAAATCTGGACATTAGGAGATAAAACACAATTGTAAAACTATGAAGAAAAAGCTTTACAGAAGGGTTCTAATCTTTTTCAAGGTTATATAAATGTATACTACACAAAAAGAAATTGAAGTTAAGCCTTTATCTGATTACTTTATTCAGTCTATAGCCAAACCAGATAAACTAGACTGCAAAGTGACTATTTTTGGCTTTAACTGACCTGTATAGGTGACTCACTGATCAAAAGAAAAGGTAAGGACCAGTGAGTATAGTTTCCCAAACCTCATGACAGGGGCTTGAAGGAGCATAAAAGTTGAGGAAGAGAATTCAGGGAGCTGAACAGGCACTACTTGAGGCATGCCAGGCTTCGTGGCTTGACACTTGGGAGTAGCTGGGAGTGTCATCGAAGCTACTGTCCACAACCAGAAGCAGTAAGAAGTCTTGCCTAAGGGAACTGGTAGCCTCCCTGAGCCAAGAGGACTGGCAGATTTAATACAGTAGACAGGAAAGGTCGTTACCAGAAACAAAATTAAATGTAGCCTGCGATACGTGTGTACGTTCATGCTAGGACAGAATAATGACATAAAATGTTGGATTCATCTAGTTAAAATAAGTGATTTACTTGTTTTCATTTCCTTTCTGTACTTTCTTTGTGTCTCTTGCGTTTATGAAGCTGCTTTAGCAGCCTGTCTATTCATGTGCTCTGGAGAGGCCTGAAAGGATAAGTGACCCATGGTTTAAAGCAGTGATGGCGAACCTTTTAGAGCTTTCAGTGACAAACAGCCGGTTGTGGCATGCGTGCCATAGGTTTGCCACCACTCAGAGGATCAGGTGGATGGTCTTTTGGTGGTGATGAAGTTGTAGAGGTGCAATCCAAGCTTGCTTCTTGTCTCCTTGTAATCAACAGCCAGATTTGTGAGGATAGCTGACCTGAGTGAGGAGAATCTTTTAATGGTTATGAAAACAGAGGTAAACTACCAAAAGATTCCCTGATCATCATACTGTATATTGCTTAGTCTCTCCTTTTTGTGCCTCACCAAAAAAAAAAAAAAAAAGAAATAGTGTTGAGGAAAAGCTGCCATAGTCCATTTTGGCATCAGTGTTGGTCCCTTAGAGCTGTACAACTTGAAAGCCTAAGGATACAGCCCAGTAGTCACAACTAGCTTTGCCTATAAAGTACTTTTTCCATCTCGTTAAAAGTGAGCCATCTCTTGACAGTGAGGTTTGTTTTGTTTGGCTTGCAGGAAAAGTGTATATTTTACTCATGGTCATATATTAAATTTCTAAAATAGCACACACAAGCACCTAGGAGCCCAATTTGCAAAATAAATAATTATATAAATAAAATAGCTGGCTGTGGTTGCACACACTTGTAATCCCAGCACTCAGGAGGCTGTTAGCCTGGGCTACATAGTGAGTTCAAGACCAGCCTGAACTATATAGCAAGACCCTGTCTCAAATAAATAAATAATAATAGTGGGCCCAATCTGCATTATAGAGTGACTTAGTAGTTCATAGGGTTTTAAAAAACAGCTTTATTGATGAATATAACTTATATACCATAAAATTCACTCATTTAAAGTGTACAGTTTAGTGGTTTTTACTATACTTACAGAGCTGTATATGTGGTTCCTCCATTAATATTGTTGTAGAAAGCATTGTGTTATAATTTCTTCATGACTAAGCCCAATAAAATTAACTTTCATTTATTTAGACGTCTTATGATTAAGAGCACAGACTCAGACTCTAGAAACATCTACCTGAATTAAATCCCAGCTCTGCTGTGGGCCTCAGAAGAGCTACTATTAACCTCTCTGGGCTTTGTTTTTCTCATCTATAAAATGAAAATAATCATAGAATTTCCTCGCTGAGAGGATTAAACAGGTTAAAATATTTTAAGACTTAGAAACAGTGCCTGAAACATGGTAGGCACTATATGAATGTTTGCTGTTACTAATATGTTTTCTCCCTGAACCTAGACATCTAGAATTGGATTAATCCTTACTTTATAGCACACCATCATCAATGGTTCATCCATAACCCTTTAATATTTCTCATTACCAAGGAAGTAACAATCTAGCACTCAAAGAAATAGAAAATTACCAACAATTTACTTCTACCTAAGTGCCCCTTTTCTATACTATCCATTGCCTACCCTCATTGTCATCCTGAATCTAGTATTTAAGGAACCTGCTTCTTTTTTTAAAAAAGAACTTTAAAGAATTTTTAAGTGTATTTTAAAGAGTTAATATGTGTGTGTGTATTTACACACATGTGCATACCCGTGAGTCTTAAAAGTATATTCTTTTAGTTTTGCTTGTATTTGACTTTAAACAAACACATTTCAACATGCTATATATGATCTGAGATTTGTGTTTTTCATTCATTGTGTTACTACAATTTTCTTCATATTATACATAGCTATAGTCTATTCCCATTGCTGTAAAATATTTCATAATATTGAATGTACCACCATGTATATATCCATTCTTCATTTGATGGACATATAGACGATTTCCAGTATTTATGCTTTTATAAACACTGATATTGGGGCCGGCTATATAGCTCAGCAGCACAGCACCTGCCTGGCAAGTGTGAGGTCAAATTCGATCCCAGTACCAAAAAAAAAAAAACGGTGATACCATGAAGATTCTTATTTCTATCTCCCGAGGCACAGGTGCAAAAAGTTTTTTGGAATGCGCTGGAGAGATAGAGAGTAGTGGATGCCTAGAAATAGAATCACTGGATTAAAGAGTTTATTGAATGTCATTCTATATAACATAGTATCTTATTTATTTATTTATAGTACTAGGGATCTAATTCAGGGCCTTAGCAGTAAGCTACAACCCCACCCCTTTTTTTATTTTTTATTTTGAGACAGGATCTCACGAAGTCACTAAATTGCCTCTACGGGGCTTGAACATGTGATCCTCCTGCCTCAGTCTCCCAGAGTCCTGGTGTTAGAGGTGGGTGCCAGTACACCTAGCTGTCAAATTGTTTTTGAAAGTGAGGTTTAGCAATTTATTGTCTCGCCAGCAATATATGAGATCTTATTGATCCATATCATTGACATTTCTTAACTTTTTTTAAACCAAAAACGGTGTTTCCCTGTGGTTTCAGTTTTGTTTCCCAGATTACTAGTAAAAGCGCTTATCTCTTCATTTTTTACAGGCCATATACATATTTCTTCATCTATGAAATATCTATTTGTGTCTTTTGTTCCTTTATTGAGTTGTATCTTATATGTATAGGGTTTTCATATTTTCTTGTTTCTGATCTTTTGTAGGGCATGTGTGTGGCAGATATCTTCCATTTGTGGCTTCTCTTTTCCCTTAATTTAAGCTGATATTTAATAAATAGAAGTTTGTAATTTAAATAAAGTTGATTTTATCAACCTTTCATAGTTAGTACTTTTTTATATCTTGTTTTTGTTTTTTGTTTGATGAAACAGTCTCACTATATAGTCCAGGCTGGTCTTGAACTCATTATGTAGCCCAGGCTGGACTTGAACGTGTGGTGATCCTCCTGCCTCAGCCTCTGGAGTTCTGGGATTACAGGCATGTGTCACTACAACTGGCTTAGTACTTTTTATATCTTAAAAATCTTCATCACTTCCTCCAATCACGTTACCAGTATTCGCTTATGTTAAAGTTTTATTCTTTCTTATGCATTTTATAACTGATTCATCACATTATATAAACAGCTGTCTCTTATTGGGATTTCATTAAATCTATTAGTTAATTTAGAAAAAAGTTACTTTTTTGAAATTAGGGTTTTCAGTGAACTGGGATAACTTTTCATTTAATTAGGTCTTATTGAATTTCCTTCAACAAAATATTTATTGTATATGATTGTATATGTACTGGTACAAGTTTTTTGTTATGGTTTGTTACTGTTGTTAATGATGATGACATTGCTTTTTTTTTTTTTTTTTAAGGAGGAAAGGTTTATTTAGCTCAAAGTTTGTAGAGGTTTCAGTCGTAATCAGCTGGTTCCAAGGCAGAGGGGCAGGGCAACAGTTCATGAGGGGAAGACAGAAAAAGAAACAAGGGAGAGAGAGACAGAGCCACATTTCTTTAAAGTTATGCTTTTTATTTCTTGTCAGTGATTTGAAATGTAGCCATTTGTTAGTGTTTCCTATTATTTATATTAAATGTATACAACCTTTTTTCTTTGTTTCTTTTTTCTTTTTTTATACTGGAAATTGAACTAGGGCTTCACAATGAGCTACATCCCTAGCCCTTTTATATTTTTTGAAACAAGATCTTGCTAAATTGCTAAACTGCCAGCCAGACTTCTAGAACTTATGATCTTCCTGTCGCAGCCTCCCCTATAGCAGGGATTCCACCATCATGCCAAGTTCCTTTAAGTTTTCTATGTAGGCAACCATATAGTCCACAAATAATTTTTCTTCCTTTTTAATCCTCATTATTTGATTTTCTGGCCTTACTGAACTAACTAGAATCTCTGATAGGGTGTTAAATAGAAAGAGTGATAGTGAACACTATATTTTTCCTCATTTTAGAGAGAATGCTTCTAATATTTTTCCACTTAGGATGATGTTTATTACATGTTTTGTTTTTCATTATTCTTACATTTAAGGAAATTCAATTTGTTCCTACTTTACTAGAAAGGTCTTTTCTTTTTTCAAAATAGGGTTTCTCTGTGTTTCCCAGGCTGGTCTCATACTCATGGATTTAAGTGATCCTCCTGCTTCAGCCTCCCTAGTAGCTGGAACTACTGGGAAGTTTTTAATCATAAATAGATATTTTGAATTTCTTTCCAAGTAAAAGAATAACAATAAAAATAAATTCAGTCTTTATCAAGGACATACTACATACCTGCACTCTGCTAAAGTTTTCCCCACATTAGCTTACTTCATCCTCACTACCATCTCAGGAGACAGACAGATTTATTATACCTTCTCTTGTTTTCCATATAAAGAAGCTGAGGCTTAGAGATCCAATATATTTTACAAATATTTAAGAAGTATTATGTATATCCTGGAGGCTTTCCCCCACTCTGTATAAGGCATTTGTTTTCATTCTTACATATGGTGTGTGACACTGCTGGCCACTTAACCAGTATCCACTCTTTCTTTTCTTTTTTTTTTTTTTTTTGTCTTTTCAAGACAGGGCCTCACTATGTAGTTCAGGCTGGCCTTGAACTCACTATGTAATCCAGAATGGCCTGAAACTCACAGTGATCCTCCTGCCTCAGCCTCCTGAGTGCCGGGATTACAGGCACATGCCACCATGCCTGGCAAGAATGGTGCTTTAATCTGATTAGTTTATTGGATTGCTTTAAATAGTCGATGAATTTAACTTTATTAAAAGAGAATTTTATTTGATTATAGGCAGTTTAGAGGTAGAAATAGAGATAGGATGCAAAAGAGATAAGATGGTCAGTTATTGAACAAAGCTTCTCAAGTCACAGGCAATAAAAGCCTTTTGTGCAGCTCCTTTTGGGTATTAGGCAAAATATTCTTTCTGTGCCCAGTGTCTGGTGGAGATTCCAATTTAAAGAACTTCTGACAGTGTATTCTATGTAGTCTTCCTGATATAGGAAGAAAGGCATGGCAGATCTGGTTGGGGAAATAAGCAGTCCATGTTAATTACAAAATCCCAGGACAGCACCAAATAATTCCAGGACCCCGTATGTAGAACTTCTCTTGGGCTCCCACCAGATGTGGCCAACCTAAAAGAAATGAAATGGCATGAGACTGTTCACTGTAGCCCACTCTGTCCTCTAGACCAGGGTGTACTTTTATTTTTGCTTTTATTCTTTCTTTTCTTTGGCCCAAGTTTGCTCTGCAAAGCTAGTTTTTCCCTTACCCCTTCACATATCACTTTTCAAATAAACTTTTGGCACCATTTTTGTCTTGTCTCATCCAATTATTTGTGGCAAGAAGGACCTGGAATATGTTTAATTAGCAAGCCATTTCTCTTTTTTTTTTTTTTTTTTTTTTTTTTTTTGTTGTTGTTGTCTTTTTGAGATAGGGTCTTGCTATGCAATTCAGGCTGAACTTGAACTCACTTTGTAGCCCAGGCTAGCCTCGAACTCAGTAGTCCTCCTGCCTCAGCCTCCTGAGGACTGGGATTACAGGCATGTGCTACCCTGCCTGGCTGGCAAATCATTTCTAAAGAAACTACCCAATAACATTCCTACCTCTCACATCTCAAATTCCACTCACCTGTAAAAGTTAGTATGGTTCTAAATTGTTAAAATATGAGTGTGGCTGTCACCAACTATGTTTCAACTGAACAAAGTGGTAGATTTAGATTTTTCTGGTGTGTTTACTTCATAAAGGTGGTCCCACAAATTCAATTGCCTTCTTTAATCTTCTGAGTGCATGCCTAGCCAGAAGAGACCAGCTTTGAGGAAAGCTAGCCTCTCAAAACAGCTGCAAATCATCTAGAGGAAAAAAGTGGATCTCTTCAAATGCTTTTGTTTATATAACATGAGTATAAACAGTATTTCCGTGACATTTTAAGATGGTGACTCCCCCCTTTTTTTTTTTTTTTTTTTTTGGAGACAGGATCTTACAGTGTAGTTCAGGCTGGCCTTGAACTCACTATGTAGTACCGGCTGGCCTCACATTTGTGGTGATCCTCCTGCCTTAGCCTTCCAGGTGCTGGGATTATAGGCACACGTCACCACAGCCAGTGTAAAATGGTGTATTCTTTTAATTGATCAATGAGTTTATTAAGTATTTCTACATGCCCAGTACAGTGAAAATACAGGAAGAAAATCAAATTATGCAATTTGCTTCAATGAGGGCAAAAGCCAGGTATACTTAAACTTAGTGAGTAATTAAAATATAAAAATTTAAATGTTACATCACATGTAAAAGTTTAGTGAAAGGAAACCAGCACAGACAAGGCAGTCAGGGAAATTATATGTGTTCGTTGTAATAGTTCAGTAGACATAGGGTGCACAATGTAGAATTCCAATTCAGTTCCAAACAATGTTTTGTAAAAGGGGTAGGCCTTAAATTTACTTGCTGTAATAACCTTGAGCCTGACACATAACGTTTCTATAAACTGAAGCTTTTGTGAGAAAATAAGATTATATGTAGACAATAAGAACATGAGGAATTGTGAGAGCTGAGTTGTGAGATGATGTTAAAAGACCCCAGAGCGGTGGTGGTAAACCTATGGCAAGTGAGCCACAGAGGGCTGTTTGTATTGTTGAAAGCTCTAAAAGGTTCACTATCACTGCCCCAGAGGCTCAAGGACAGGATGAAAGAGTAATATCTTAGATCCTAATAATTAGCGTAATTGGGGATACAGTAAGTTGACTCTTATTTGAGATGTTTTCTTGTATATAGAAGAAATTCTTGTATACAGTTGAAATTCCCAGATCCAGGAAACAAGTGCAGTCACGTAGGGTAAAAGACCAGGCTCCAAAGGTCATGGTTACTGGCCAGTGTTAGGCTGAAAAGTCCTGGGGTTCTCCTTGGATCCCAGTGGAAGATGTGGAGAAGAGCAACTAGGGCAACTGTTTCTACACAGTGCTTTGTTTGAATGAATTCAGATGAGAGCAGACCACCTCTTTCCCCACCCCCAATTTTTCAGGTAGAGAGGGAGATTTCTGGTGAGGTCAATGAGTATTGGTGAGGTATTAAAAAGCCAGCTCTGGTGGGATCAGCTGTTTTGTAGAAGAGGGACTTGGTCTAGACACATGAGGATGAATTCTTCTCAGCCTCTGTTCCACTACTAAGACCCGGAGATAGAGAAATGATAAACAGAATAGGGACCTGCATAAACCAAGATAAGCCCTGGGAAAGTTGGAACACAATGGGAAAGAGGCTCACTGAAGCTGGCCCCAGAAAGGTACAGGACAGGGGACTTCTGTTCCCCTAAAGTCATAGGCCTAGCTAAAAGTGGCAGCCACATTGTTTCATTGTCTTGTTTTCACACGCCCACCAAAATAGCCCAACAAAGTGTGTATAAACCCTGAACTTGGGTGCCTTCTTGGCGTCCTCCTTTGGAGTCCCTCTTGGGTAGTGAGAGCTCTTCTTTGTTCTAATAAACTGTATTTGATTTGCTCCCCACTGCTGTGTTCATGGACTTCATACTTCATTGTCTTCAGGACAAGAGCCCACAGGGAGAGAGAGAATTTGTTACACTACCATCATCTTGGGCCAACTGACTATCATCCTGAATTATTTCAGCAGGCTTCTAAATGCATTACTCCCTAGGTCTACCTCCAATCGGTTCTCTGCTCAGCAGTTAGAATGATCTTTTGAAAACACAAATCTAATGGCTTCCATTGCTCTTCAGGTAATGACAGAAATTGCAAGCATGGCATACAAGGCCCAGTGTGGTGTGGCCTGCCCTACTGTAACTGGCACACCAAAATGGAACTTTAAAAGTTAGAACCTTAATTTACCTGTACATGGTGAGATTGTGATTTGAGGCAAATACGGCCCCTTCATCTCCTTGGAGCTAGCTTTGAATATAAATATTCCTAGTTTAACAACCTACCTGTTTTCGTACTTAGAACCAAGCACGCTGTTTGAACTTACAACCTGCTACTCAGACTTCAGACCCATTTTTTTTTTTTTGGTACAGTTCTGTACATCTTGTTTATATAGCCTATGCCTTTTTTTGTACAGTACACCTTGTTTATAGAGTACTGTAATTTTTGCTGATTGTACTGTACAGTATAGTACTGTAGTTTTACGTTCTGTTATACATTACAATACTGCATATAAGAGTTATGCAAATAAAAGCAAAGTCATCAAGTTGGAGTTTCCTTTGACCATTTCTTTGTTCTGAATATTGCAATATACATACTGTACTACATACAACTCCTCAGTTAGTGACCAATTCATTGTCTCAGGAATGGAAGTCTGTTGTTAAACAAGGAATATCTGTAAATCCTTTTTTCTTTTTGCCAAAATAAATGGCCTCCTGTGATTTAGTCAGCAGTGAGCAGAGGAACCCGAGTGTATGGGCCTAAGTAGCCAGTAACACTACCATTCTAGCCAGACATTGGGCTATCATCATTTGTTTATTACCTCATTCATCAACATTAATTTTGAGTCCTTACTGGGTCTTGGGCACTGTGCCAGTTACTGAGAAACAAAGATGAATAAGCTGTAGCCCCTGACCTGGGAAGCTGCATAGCTTAGTGAAGGAGACAGCTAACCAAATCACGGAGTGATAAGGTGATGACAGAAGTGGAACTCAGGCCTTGTAGCCCTCGGAGAAAGAAGAAGTTACTGTCACCGGCTGATGTAAGTCCTTGTTTTAGTAAAACTGGAAATTAAAACTAAAATGACGATATGAATTTACAAGCAAAAGCTTTATTTTTTATTTTTTAAAATTTTTATTTTAAAGAGAAAAAAATAGAACAAAATTTCAAAACAACATAATAAGAGGGTAACAATGGTTAATACATTGCATATTGTTATCTTTAAATTACTCAGAATAACTCAAGATATTGGCATTCAATTGTCCAAACAATATTAGCACAAACCTTTCTTTTCAGTGAACTAAGAGAAATTAGTAGTGTATCTATCTTAACTATCTTTTATATATACATTTTTTTTTTTTTTGCTTTTCCCTTCCTTCTTTTCTCCATTCCCCCATCCCAGTTTCTCTTTCCTTTTGAACAGTTTCTTCCCATTTTATAATATGTATTGTACATTTTGGATCTTATTTACTCTTTCAGCTGCAAAAGCT
The DNA here is from genome assembly GCA_028451465.1 of Erethizon dorsatum. NCBI lineage: Eukaryota > Metazoa > Chordata > Mammalia > Rodentia > Erethizontidae > Erethizon > Erethizon dorsatum. The sequence goes on from CM051829.1 coordinate 85,295,854, forward strand.
TTAATTGGAAAGTAAGAGAGAAGATAGGGAAAGGACTCTACTTGAATAGTGGCTGGAAGAGCCACACTGTTGAAGAGGACCAGACTGGCCATGAACGAGAGAAGCAGCCAGTTCTATGGGGTGCTGGGATGGGCCAGGTGATTATTATCTCAGTCCTGGTTTTGCAACTATGGAGGAATCCTTATGACTTGGGGGCAGTTCCATTCCCATGAGATGATAGTTTTTGTGAAGGCTTCAGTCATGTGAAGCTCTGCTTCCAGGGACCCAGGTGACTACCAGTTCAGGACAATGGCTGGAGACTTTTAGGCATCACTCTAAGGGGGAAGGGCCTGGAACTGGACCTTGTAAAAGCTAGTAATCAGATGTACCTGTGAATCTTGAAAATTAGTTACTCTTGGTGTCTTGCATCTTCAAGGGGGATAAGATAGGCTAGGTAAATTTAGGGCTAATACACTTTGTTCTGCCAGTTTTTAGATAGACACTCCCTAAATGATAAACATGCCTATATGCAGAGGTGAGAAAAATTTGGCCCAGAGTTTTATAAAATGAAGGTCAAGCTTTTTCCTACCTTTAATTGTTGTCTTACTTTTCTCGTTGCTCAGACGAAATACTCAACACCCAAAATTAAAGGAGGAAAGGTTTATTTTGGCTCACAGTTTGTAGACGTTTCAGTCCCTAGTCAGCGGGCTCCAAGGCAGGGTGTCATGGCAGAGGGGCATCACAGAGGAGAAACAGTCCACAGCAAGCAGGCAGGCAGGGGCACATTAGTCCTGTTTCTGTCCCTTATATTTTATGCAAGCTTCCCACCCTAGGGTGAGTGTAGCACTCACACCCTTAATCCTAGCCAGAATTATGCCAAACCAATCAGTGGACTGATTTAGTAATCACACATCCTTGATCCCAGCACCACACAATCTAGATTCAGCCACCTCTGAAAAGTGCCCCCTATCACTTCATGAGGCTTTGGGGACATCTAGACACAAGCCGTAACAATTATTTTTGGGCATTTATGGGTCTGAGTGAAGAGTCATGGATTTTAGCAAAAACTTTTTAAAGTCACTGATGGTCTCAGAAGAAAACACAAGTCATGCTTTTAATGAATAACAGATTAAGGGCCCAGGAGTTTGTCCTTTGTCCCTATGGTGGTCTCTATGTCATTACTTCTCTACAAGGGATGGGATACATTGCAAAGCACAGTATCTGGCACGTGCTAAATCTTCAATAAATATTTATCGAAGGAACAAAAGACCTTCCGAACAGGGAGAATAGCACAAATTGGATCTTCAGGGAGACCTTGCTGCCTAAAGTAGTGTGATTCAACACAGTAGGGTGGAATATTAGAGTCTCTGTGAGCATGGAAGAGGGTAGTGATATTTATCTCCTATTGTTACTATTTAACTTACAAATTTTATGTACATGCATATTTAAAACCACATTATATAAAATATTAATTTATAGATCTAATTTTATACATTAATGTATCAAGAATGAGAATAAAATTATTTTCCTAATACAGATTATAGAAATTAAAACTCAAACTAGGAAGCTGGTAGATAAATATAGACGCTACAGAAGTTCTACAATGAAGCCACTGTCCTCTTGGGAGTGGTGGTGAGATTTTTCTGTTTAACAAAAAAGTGTTGTGAAGGAATGAATCCTGTAGGTAAAGGTTTGGCAACCAGCGTCAGAATCAAAGTCAAAGTCACCTGGGGATCTTATTTTAAAGAACAAGTTTCTGGGCCCAACCTGCATTAGGCTTCTCCAGAGAAAAATAACCAACATGTCATATATATATATATATATATATATATATATATATATATATATATATATATATGATTTACTATGCAGTTTATAATATCATGCTCTCACAGAGGCTGAAAGATCCCAACACCTGTAGCCTACAAACTTGAGACCCACAAAGTCAATGTTGTTAGTTCCACTCTGAAAACTGGCAAGCTTATGACCCAGGAAACACTGGTGTTTTAGTTTGAGTCTTAAAGCAGGAAAAGCCCTGTGTTCAGTGCAAGCAGGTAGGAAAGAGGATTTCCTTCTTACTCAACCTTTTTGTTCTGCTTGTGTCTTTAATAGATTAGATAGGAACCACCCACTTTGGGGAGCATAATCTGCTATACTCAATCTATAGATTCAAATGTTACTCTCATCCAGAAATAACCTTACGGCACCCGTCAGCCCCCCATCCTGAGGACTGAACCCACGGCCTTCACACTGAGCTACAGCCCAAGCCCCTTTTTTTATTATTTACTGTGAGATACGGTCTTGAAAAGATGCCCAGGCTGAGCTCAAACTTGCCAGTTCTCCTGCTTCAGCCTCACAGTGTGCTGGGACTACGTGTCCCTCTCTAGTCCCAGCTCAGAATAACGTTTGACCAAATGTCTGGGCACTGTGTGGCTTAGTCAAGTTGACACATAAAGTTAACCACCACATAATATGTCTGGCACTTGTAGTTATGGAAGGTTTTCAAGAAAGGAGTGATTTGATCATATTAGCTGAGAACCGCTTAAGAACAAATCCTGGGGCTAGGAATGTAATTCAGTGGTGGAGCACCCACCTTTCACACATGAGGGACTGGTTTTGATACCCAGCACCAAAACAAAACAAACAAATAAGGAATGATCCCTGGCAGCTAAGTGGTAGGTAGATGGAAGATGGTGATAGGGTAGGGTAAGTTGAAGGAGAGTAGGGTAGAAAAGAACAGAACTGAAGGATGGAGGTTATGATGCAAGTCACAATAATGATTTCCTATTCTTTTCTCTGCTAATGACCCTGGTCCTCTTACTGTTGCTATATAACAAATTATCCCAGTGTTTATTGCTTAAAACAACTGTGGGCAAGGAGTTTCAAAGGGCTCTGGTGGATAGTTCACACTTGAATTCCCTGTGCTCTTGCAGTGAGAGGTTGGCCAAGGCTGCTGGGGATGTAGCTCAGTGATACAGTGTTTGTCCAGCATGCCCAAGGTCCTGGATTTGATCTCTAGCACTGCACAAAAGCAAATGAACAGGGCTGGGGATGTGGCTCAGTGGTAGAGCTCTTGCCTTGCATGCACAACACCCTGGGTTCGATCCCCAGCACCACAAAAAAAAAAAAAAAAAAAAAAAAAGCAAATGAACAAAAAAATTAAGAGCTGAACTGAAGCTTTAGTCACCTTGTCTGGGCTGAATGTCTAAGATGGTCCACTCATGTAGTTGTCAGCTGATCTCAGCTGTCACCTCCTACATATGGCCTCTCCAGTAGCTATTCCAAGGGTAGTGAGATTTCTTACACAGCTTCTGGCTTCATTCCAAGAGAACCAGGCTGAAGTTGCATAGTCTCTTAAGAACTAGTCTCAGAAGTCACACACCATCATTTCTACTGCACTGTTTGGTGGAAGAAGTCACAGGCCTGTCTAGATCCAACTAGATTCCACCGCTTGATGAAATCATAGCCATTTCACAATATAGAAGAGCATGTGGGATGGGAGATATTGTTGGGCCATCTTTAGAAAATATGTGACACAGATCCCAAAACAACCTTTACCATCTTGACACAACTGCCTGAAGGACAATTGTCCTTCTTGGACATCTTTTTGCCAGCTTTCAAATCTAAAACAGAATTTATTACAGTTCTCCATCCCAATAATCTTATTATTTTGGTAAAGTGATAACTTGAAAAAAATAGACAAAAGCCTTATCTTTGAGTTTTCTCTTTCTGAAAATAATGTGCTACCAATCTCTATCTTTTCTTCTTTCTTTATTTTTGGCTTATGGATACTCTTCATCTGCTGCCATTACCTTGGTCTTTCTCCTCACCTCTTCACCTCATAGCTGATCTTCTTACCTCCTCCTCATCCTTACTCTTGCCCATTTTATACATCCCAATCTGACTAGTCTTTCCCAACTCCACACCCCACTCTCCTACTTCTGTGTCTTAGTCACTTTCTGGTTCTGCTTGCTGAGACACAATATCGGATACCTGAAACTTAAGGGAAGAGAGGTTTATTTTGGCTCACATTTCAGTCATAGTTGGCTGGCTCCCAGGCAGGATGCATGGCAGAGGGATATGGCAGGGAAGAGCTGCTCATGGCATGGTAGACAGGAAGCAGAGAGTGAAGGGAGGAACCAGGAAGAGAGAGAAAACCAGGTGACACCCCCAGTGACCCTCTTCTAACCAGACCCCACCTCCTAACACCAAGTCAGCTATAAACCCCCCTAATCCAATTACCTTTCAAAAGTCCCACCTATGATCTGATAAGGCTTTAAAGGGACAACTAGATATAAACCATAACACCATGGAGTGAGCCCCTTATGGAAGTCCATTTCTCTAACTTTCTAGTATCAGGTTCCCTGGGAGGTGAACTCTAAGACAGTTTAGCACACAGGATGTTTCTTAAGGAGTGACTCTGAGGTAGAGACCTGTGGAAAGGAAGAGAAGGAACTAGAATTGGAAACAGGAAATAGTAGGGTTGCCTCAGCCAACACCATGGGAGCTCTGGAGTTAGAATGTCCCTTTGGAGTTGTCCCAGGATGGGCTGAGACAGCTGTGCGTTTGTTTCTGCATTGATCAGTTCCAAGCTAGGCCACTGTGACAAAAAGCATGAGCTAGTGCACTGCAGCTCTGCAGCTCTGCAGCTAAGGAAGTCCCTGAGCAGCTGGCAGCAGGCACCCTGACCGCTCACAGCACTCCTAGGAGCTGGAGCCGCAAGTCCTCCTTTCCTTCCCTCTGATTATTTAATGGACATCATGTTGCCCCACTCCTGCCAGCTAGAGTATGTACCCGTGGAGGGAGAGAATGGAGCTATTCTCCCTGATGGTCAGCATAGGGAGACATACATACATATGTAATGTAGAGATTAATGTTTATTTTGTTACCATAGCAGAAGGTATGGTTTAGGAAAGCTCTACCTCATTTTCTTTCTAAGAGAGAAGAGAGCCAAATCTCTCACTGGCTGCCCAGGGTTTACTGCACTGGGGCCAGGGCTGGAGCCAGGTTTGAAAGATGTGCCTGCTCACTTGAGCTGCACCTGAGGTTCTAACCCTCTTTTCCCTCACAAAGCCTAGCCAGGATCTTTCTTACTTTCACAGGGTGCTGTGTATATTTAACAAATTACTGGGTATAGAGTATTGCCCAAACATCAAGTGTGATTATGCTGAATAATTATTTTTGCCTGGAGAAGCAGGCTGCCAGCCATTGTGTAGGGAAGGAATGATAAATGATAGTGTGTTCTCTTGGAACTGTAGGGGCAGGCAGTCTTCTCCTGCCCTCTGAGGGTCAGGACCCTGGAGATAGTTCTCATACACCAGGGTACCCCTGGGCAGGATCCCCCACAGGCACGTCTTTCTCTTTATAGGTGCATTCCTGTTTTGGGGAGAGGAAAAAGCATCCCCAAGTGCACTGCCACGAGCTACCACAGAGGCAGCTTTGGTGCGTGTGTTGGGCTCTGAAGGCCACTCATGGGGACCCCTCCTCCCCTGGGCCCCAGGGAGTTTGTAGGTTAAATTCACTTGTATTTCTGTGACCCTGTAGTGTCTAAAATTTAACAATACATTAGAAGTAAAGCACTTTGGGACTCCCTAAATGGAAAACTTTACATGGTTTTTATATTTATAGTTCTGTTTCTCCCTCTTGGCAAATTTTTATAAATAACAATTTGGAATGCTGAACGGAATTCAATTTTCATATTGATTCTATTTCCTTTTTCATGTAAAAAACACCAAGAAATTTTATATCATGTGACCTTCCTCTCTGAAGGCTTATAGAATTAGATAATGTAAATAGTATATAGGAAAGGAAGAAAAGAAGGAAACAAAGATATAGAAGAAAAGGAAACAACATAAGCAATGGTTTATAGAAAGAAATGAAAGTCCATGACACAGACAATCACCACACACAGGAACAATCACACACACAGTGGTGCTAGGGATTGAACCCAGCACCTCACAAATGCTAGGCAAATGCTCTATGACTGAGTCACAAGCTCAGCCCTCTACATTATGTCTTTTTTTTTTTTCTACATTATATCTTGGGATAAATACAGATTCATCTCAGTATCCTTGTAGTTCACATCAATTGAACATTTGCTATGTATTCGGAATGGTTCTAAGGTACTTCATAACCATTATCTCTCTTATGTTTCACTTTAACCCTGCGAGTAGATACTATTATTGGCCCATTTTATAGAGCAGAAATGGAGGCTTCTGGGAGTTAAGTAACCTACTCCAAGTGTCAGTCTAACTTCAGAGCCAGAGCTCTGAACAATGTCTCTGTTATATGCTGTAACTGCCATTTCTATAATGAAGAGCTGGGCACTGTCGGGTCCTGGGATCAGTGAGGACACTCCTATACTAGTTCACTCTGGATTCTGGAGGAGCATCATTCATTCCCTAAACCCGGGGACTATTCAGTTTCAGAGGTTTCTCAGTGAAGCTTTCCTGTGTCTAAACTTCCAGGAGCTTCTTCCAGGAAGTAAAAACTAAGTATTGAACCTCAGTGAAATTTGAGATCATGTCCATTATCTACTTACTTAGAAATAACCTTAGAGAAAGATGTACTTACTTGGAAATAACCTTAGAGAAAGAAAAAAAATTCACATGAAATTTACAAACCTATAGGAAAAAATGTTCTGGTGCACTTCCTACCCTCCTCACCAGTCTATCATATACTCTGTGAGCATTCTGGACTTTTCCTTCCTACCACTAATTGCATTGTGGGGTTATATGTTTGTGTTACTATTTGCCCAGTGTTTCTCTGCCTCCTCAGGTTATGAAACCACTAAGGCAGCAAGTGAATCTGTGTCACTCCGTGCAGCATCCCAGGGCCTCACATAATGCCTACCATGGAAAAAGCATCAGATACCTGCTGGAGTAATGAAAGATGATATAGATGGTGCCATTGCAGCCTGAGAAAATGCTGCCATATGCTATGAGAGAAATCTGCTTTTTAAAGATCTAGTTAAAATTTCAGACAAAATAAAGATTTTTCAGTATATGATTTCAATCATTTTTGAAATAAGGGCAAGGACTGGCTTTCCATTGTGGTTATGAATACTGGTCTTGGAGTTAGAGAGGCTGGTTCTCATCCTCTGGCTTGGATCATTCACTGCATGGTGGTAGAAGTGTTTTAACCTTGCTGAATCCATTTCTTTCTGGGTAAAGGGGGCTAACACTGATGTAAAAGCAATGATGAGAATTGAACAAGTTAACATGAGTGTTCGGAACTGTGTCTGGAGCTGGAACTCCCTCATACGGGTTGGCCATTATTATCAGTGTGCTATCAGCACGAGACTCAGACAGTTCTGTTGCAGATTTGTTTTGTCCCAGAGAACAGAATATTAAGCCAAATGGAGGCCAGGTGCAAAGGCATCCATCTGGGCCCCTATATCCCTGCTGTCAAGTTCGCTCAGGAGGACAAAGAGAACCTCTCCCACCCTATCTTGAGTGTCATTCATTTTTATGTAGTGTGTGTGACCCTGGACTTGAAAAGCAGGGTCTTCTGAAGCCTCTGTGGTAGAGACTTCTGCTTGCTTGGCTACCTGGTTGCATTAAATGCTTCAGAAAGATCCTTCTAATTCAGACAAACTGTGACTCCACAAAAAGTTCAGGTCCCACAGAAAATCATTCAAGTCCTCCATCAGTTTCCTTCCACCCCTGCTCCATCCCCTTCTCCATTTGGACATGAGGACTATTTCCCGACATGCCCTACAGCTGCCCTCTGCCTTAACCCACCCTCTAGAGTTTGCCTGGCTCACCTCAAACAATCAGGGGTCTAGATTTAACAATGCATATTGACTTCTCTAAGTTTACAAAAGTGTCAGCTCATAACTCATGGAAATCCAGTGAAGTAGATGCAAGTGGTGCTTCCATTTTACAGATGACAAAACTGAGGGGGAAGAGATGATGAATAATTTGTCCATGTTCACTCAGCTACAAAGTGGCAGCACCAGGATTCATATCAGCCTCGGGTCCCTTGACATCACATCAGGCTGCCCTTGAGGGAAGATCATCCACTCCCACCCCATTAGCTTCCTCCACAATATTATTGGTCAGGTAAATGAGAGGGAAGGAGAGAGACCAACAAAGATGTGCACACAGCTCAGGCAGCATGGAGGAGCTGTGGTATGGTGGGTAGGGGTTGGCTCAGGAGCCCACACAGCTTAGTGTCCTGGGTAGGGTTTTGATTTACTAACCCTAGAAAGTGAAATGGAAAGAATAACTATACTATATACCTCATCAGGTTGTTTTGAACACTAAGTTAAAACAGTCATCCCCTAGAACAGTTCCTACCTAATAGAAAGTGTTCAATACTTTTTCTCTGCATTTTTTTGTTTCTATTTTTTTAAACATTCTTGAGGTACAGAAGCATCAATTTCTTTACAGTAAGAATGGGAGCCTTGGAATTAGAGGATCAGGTGTCAGTGCCAACTACATTTTGCTTTCTGTATAGTCACAAGTAAAAGTATTTTTTTTCCCTGAGGCCTCCTTTTTCTCATCTCTAAAATTAGGATGAAAATAATTTTACTCACTGAGATAATCCCTATGAAAGAGCTTTGTAAATTTTACATCTAAAACACTGTAAATAGTGATTAAAGAACTTTCCCACTGTTATTCAGGGGTATACACATAGTGGTCTTTCAAAAGGTCTTCGGACTAACAAACCTTCATCCTGTAGAATTTACCACTGGAGATTCATTATCTGAGTCTTCTAGACCTTTTGGTTTTCAAGACCTCCCTGTGAAGACAAATCTCTCAGAAAGGAGAGAGCCTGGACTGTTTGGGAGTAGAAAACTATCAGGGATGTGACTGCTGTGTTCAGGGAGCTGACAGACTGTCATAGGGTGCACAGGGCAGATTTTTTTTTTCCTGTATTGGAGATTGGACCCAGGGGAGCTGTAACCACTGAGAGACAACTCCAGCCCTTTAAAAAAAAAAAAAAACGTAGTTTTGAGACAGGGTCTCACTAAGTTGCCCAAGTGAGACTCAAACTTGCAGTCCTCTTGCCTTAGTCTCCCACAGTGCTGGGATTACAGGCATCAGAGAAGCGAGAACCAGGTCTCTGGCCAGGTGTGGTGGCACACGCCTGTAATCCCAGCACTGAGGAAGCCTGAGGTAGGAGCATCACAAGTTCAAGCCCGCCCTGGGTAACTAAGCAAGTTAGTGAGACCCTATCTCAAAATAAAATTTTAAAAAGGGGGTGGGGGCTGGAGATGTAGCTCAATGGGAAGGCCTTGGGTTCAATTCCTAGTACTAGGGGGAAAAAAGGCTATCTGAGTGGAAGTGTCAAGGGACAGATTCAGTATCAAGAAGAAAGGAAGAGCATGCTTTTGAATATAGCCCCCAGAAAATGGAAAAGGCTGCCCTGATGGAAAGTGAATACCCTGTCGCTGAAGGCAATCAAGCAGACACTCGAGACCAGTCCATGGGAATGTGCTAGAGGAAACTGATAGGCCCTGATGGTGCAACTAGTTGACCTAAGCCCGTGAAAGTAGTTCCTCCTAAGAATGCTGCGTGCTGAGGGAAGAGCAAAGGAGGGCTGCAGGAAGGACTGCCTGGGAGCAGGTGGCTGGATGCCCAGGCTCAGCTCCCTTGAATTCACAATTTCGCTGAGGCCAGTCCCTGTGTCTCTGGCCATTTCGGGCCCCAGAGCCTAGAATTATGCACAATTCCTCATCCAGTTACTTCAGCAAACATTTACAGGCCTCAGAGTCAATTCCCCCGGCAGCCCCGCGCGGGATTACCTGCACTGGCGAGCCTTCTGCCTGGCCACCGGCAGAGGGCAGGAGAGATACGTAGATACCAAACCCGGAGCACCCCGCTCGCCGAGCTTTCCCGCAGGGGAAACTGGGTCATTCAGTCCTGCCAAGCGGCAAACATTACAAGGAGGGTGGGCACATTGGGCCTCTCCAGCAAGGGCTGTGAGGCCCCATATGGCACCTGGCAGGGCTGTCGGAGCCTCAGGCTCCTTGGGTTGGCAGCGGTCACCCCTGCCTGCCGAAAGAAGGATGAGATTGATAACATGGGATGGCTCAACGCTGAGGGAAGAGGCTGGAAGGATCTATTTGCTGCAAGGATTTCAAGTGGCTGGGCACCCCCTCCTCCCCTGTCCAGCCAGGTTTTAGGGAAGATGGGCAGCCCGGCCTGCCAGGGCAAGGATGGGTGGGGCAGCTTGCTTCAGAAAGAGCCTGTGACTCACCAAGAAGAGTTGGGGCTCTATGCAGGCTGGGCTGAAACCTTGCTCTGCAGGTGGGGGAAGGGCTAAGCGGCTGGTGTGAATGGGTGAATGCTAGATCTGATGGCTTAGTGGTGAGGAGTCAGGTCTGGGGTCATTCTTGCTTTTTATCCTGGTTTTGCCACCTTTATGTCATAGGACCTTGGGCCAGTCATTTTTAGACCTTATTTTTCTTTCTATAAACTGAAGAAGCTGTTTCGAAGATGAAATGGAAGAGTGGTCAAGTGTGCCAGCGTTATTCTTTTCCTCCACACCCACCTACCTCCCTGGTGGGTGTCCCAGCAGTTTGTGCAGGGACAACATCTGCAGGGTTTGTAAGGAGAGGTTTCTAAGGAGGGAATGCCCACTGTGCCATGAGTCTGTGCAGAGTGAATGCATTCTACAGGAACGCTGGTCTGGGTAAAGTGCATAGGGTCACCTCCCCAAACTCCTTTCTACCTGACCCTACAACACCCTGCTGCTTCAGAGCAATGTGGGGGCTTGGGAAGAGCCTGTCTTTTGCCCACCTCAAGTAGTGGCCTCTTGAGGTCTTTCAGCGTTGAGAAATCAGGGATGCTGAACAGTCTGGAATGGGAGGGGACCTGGAGACAGAATGGGGAAGGACCATTCCTGAAACTCCAATTCTCCTCACAGACTCTGTGACGGTTAGAAGGGCCACTTGAACCCACATTCAAGGACCAGTTTATAATGGAGGCGTCTGGAGGACATTATGTTAAGTGAAATATCTAGGCACAGAAAGACAAATACTGTGTTCTCACTCATATGTAGAAGCTGAAAAAGCTGATCTCATGGAAGTCGAGAACAGAATAACAGTTATCAGGCTGGGAAGGGTAGGGGGAAGAGGATAGGAAGGGTTGGTTAATTGGTACAAAAATATTGTCATATAGGGCCGGTGAGATGGCTCAGCGGCATAAGCGCCTGCCTGGCAAGTGCAAGGGCCCGAGTTTGACTCCCGGAACCCACATACGAAAAAAGGGCCGGTGATATCGCTCAGCAGCACGGGCGCCTGCTGGCATGCGAGGTCCTGAGGTCGACCCCCGGTACCCACAAAAAAAAAATTGTCATATAGTAGAAATAAATTCTAATGTTCTAGGGCCGGTGAGATACCTCAGTGGCATAAGTGCCTGCCTGACAAGCACGAGGTCCTGAGTTCAACCCCCAGTACCCACATTAAAAAAAAAATTCTAATGTTCTGTACCACAGTAGGTTGACTATAATTTATAATAATTTACTGTATACTCTAAAATGCTAGAAAAAAGATTTTGAATGTTCCCAACCCAAAGAAATGATAAACTTTTGAGGTGATGGGTATGCTAATTACCCTGATCTGATCATTACACATTAAATATATGCATTGCAATATCACACTAGGTGCTCCATAAGTATGTACAATTGTTATAAATCAATTAAAATAAAAATTTCCCCCCAAAGACCGGTGTATGCACTCCTCTAACTCTGTGTTTTCTTCATGAAGACCATGAAGCAGGAACTGTGCTGCCCCTTCCTCGGCAACAGTAAGATGACAGGTGCTGACACTTCTATATAAAGGCACAGCACAGTGCTCAGTGCTTGTTCGTTGTTAATAAGGGGGGAATCTTAAAGAACTAATTTGAGTTCCCAGTGTTACTGATTAAAAAATAAATAAAACTGAAGCTCAGTGAACAATGGACCACGGAGAGAAAAGTTTCTATTCTTTTCCATTACCGCTAGAATCTCTATGTGTGATCATTTGGAGAAAGTGGCTGGATCTCTACGGTGACCTGCACAAGTCCAGGTGTCTCCTTGGGGTTCACTCTTTGTCCACATCCTCCTACCAAACTCTGGCCATGGCTTACGTTACCCACCCTCAGAGGGGAGACAGACAAAACATTCCCAGCCTGAGTTCTAGGGCTGCAAGGAGAGCAAGTGCTCTGAGGTAGAGCAATACTACATTTAGGGATGTGGTACTGGGCAGCATAGTGTCACCAACAATTGCCTGAGTAGGAATCCCAACATTACCATGTACTAGTTGTGAGACCTGAGGCAAGATATTTAATATCTCTAAGTCTCAGTGTCCTCATCTATAAAATGGTTACAATAATAGTATTTACCTGATAGCACTATTCTTTCCAGTTCCTTTTAATCTGAAGTTGAAAGCAAATATAAACCAAACAATCTTCTTTTCTTAGGAAAGCCAAACAGCAGGATCCTAAAAGGAAGGTAGAAAACGAGTCTATGGAACCTTCCAGTTCAGGCCCTGGGAGTTTTTCAGTGATAGAAATAACTCAAGGCTGGGAACAAGTCCGTGGCCTATTAGATCTCTGCTCCCAAATTACCATTTATTCTAGTTGCTGAGCCTCCTTGGACCTACGTGTCCTCCTCTGGTCAATGTAGGGTAGAGCCTGCTGACTTCAAAGGTCCCTGCAGCCAGCACCTGCTGAGAATCTTACGGCAGAGCTGGGCCTTCACTTTGGGATGCAGCCCAGGCCTCACACTACCACAGCAGCTGAAGAGGCAGCACTCTGATGGGCTCTGGCCCACTTCCCAGAGGAGGTCACTTAGCCCTGGGGAAGCCCCTGGTTTGCTGGTTTGGACACTGTGAAAGGCCAGACAACAGGGACTTTGGCCTTTTGGCATCTGGTTCTAGCCAAAACTTTTCAAGGAAGGATGAGGGCACCAGTATGAGTGGCAGAAGCAGTGAAAAACAGCCCAGAGCAGTTTTCTGTGGCCTTGCTTTGAAATTTGCAACCTCAGCCACCTAGGAAATGATGGAGACTTGAAACAATGGTCAGGGGGCCGGGGGACCAGGGGAGATTTCTCATTTGAAAAGGCCCAAGTAAAGAATGGATCCCATGCATTGGGAGAAGTATTGGCAGAAAGAGGCTCTGTAAGGGAAAGCAAGCAGGAACTGGAGCAGGCACCCACCACTGAATCAGTCAATCAGCATCTGTCCTGTGTGTGGTGCTGGGTAAACAGCTGTGGGAATGTCATCAGAGGGTTCAGTCAGGGCTGGCTAGAAGGCTTGATGCTCCATGAAGATTAGATGTGGTGTAGACTACAAACATGAGAAGGGCAGCACGTAGGAGAAAGAACTCAATCCCTGAGAACTGCAAGGGACCCCAGGAGGTGTTCTGGAGCTGGCTGCTCTCTGCTGTCAGCCAGGGAATGGGTTGGTTTTCCTCCAACCTTCCAATGGTCTATTATCATTGCCTCTGTGAAGCATACTCCCATGCACTGACTCATTGAACCTAATGACCTCTGTCTGTGGTCAGGGAAAGCTGGTGTGATTATGGTCATCCTTGTTTGGAAACAGAAAACAAAGGGCCACCCAGGATCACCCAGGCTCTGAGGTTTGAATCCATGTCCAACTACTTTTAAATCTTGTATCCATTCCAACAAGATGCCAACTGCCAGTGTCGTCCTATTGCCTTGTAGCAAGGATAGACCACTCCCCACACACACTCCATGCAGAACGGACAGATTTTTCACAAAAGTGCAGGCACTTTGAGGGAAAATTAGATTTTCTGGTTGTCTGACCCCACTGGGAGCAGGAAAACTGATCAGTATTTGCAAGGTCAACAGGTGGATACCCAGTGGTCCTTAGAGTAGTCTACAGGTCCTGTCCTCCCCAAATATTTCAGCTTGGGACCTGATGTCCTCTAAGGTCCCCCTGCATCTTGATGCCTCCATTTCTACTTGGTGACTCCACTCCAGGACTTCTTGGAGACTCATGCAGAGACAAAAACCGGCAGGCAGAGCCACTGGAATCCTAGTGAAGGCCACTCCATGTAATCAGATGACCTTGAGCAAATTTCTGAAATTTCTGGTCCTAGGCTCCCTCATTTTTTTTTAAACAGTAACAATCAACCACATCAAATAAAACCCATAGCTTTGCTCTGATAGGTGAATGAGTTAACACATGTAAAGCCACTGAACTACAAGAAAATATTCAATAGATGCTGTTTTTTTCATAATGTAGAAACGGGGAACTTCTTGGCTAGAAAAAAATTATGGGAAGGATGATCACTGAGCAGTTAAAATAAATCAGTTTTACTCAGTCCTTTACTTGAAATGTATTATCTCAATCCTCCTAACACTCCTATGAGGCAGGTTGTATGTATCCACCCTTTTGCAAATAAAGAAACTAAGGCTCTGAAATGTCAGGTTACCAATCAAGGTCAAGGTGACAGAGCTCAAGCGCCCTGAGAGGCCCTGCAACAACCCTGAAATGAGTTCCCTTTTCATTTTTAGATTTTCGTCTAAGTAAGCAACAGCCTCCTGCAGGGAGTTTTGCATCCCTCGTGCTAATAGTTACTCCCTCTCCTAAGCTCTCAGAGCACTGTGGTTATGTTTATTTCTTATGCTTTCCATGTATTATACACGCATGTATGTCTGTCTCCTACAGTAGGTAGATGCTTTTTGAGAATATGGATAGAATTTTGTTCTACTTTTCTTTGTTTCCTCTCCATATAACTATTACCCCAAGGCTCTGCATGCAGTAGGCTTCTGATAATTCCTGTTGAACTGAGATGTGTGTTAGGCAGTCAGCAGAGCATAAGAGACTAGGTTGGAATCCCTGCCCCCACTGTGTGGCTCTGAGGCAAGTTACTCAACTCTTCTTGTTCTTCAGTCTTCACTTTAAAGTGGGATGATAGTCTCTACCATCATGGGGTTGTTGTAAGGAAATGATATGAGAAAATGCAGAAGCTGCATTTGCACAGTTCCTAGCACACACTACACACTCATCAGTGGTGTATGTTCTAGCACGCATAGGCAGAGACTGGACAAGGCGGATGGCCATGATGAGGAAATGATGAGGAAAGAGGTAACCCTCTGAGACTTGGAGAAACAAGGACGCTACTAAGGACCAGACTTGCTTATGTCTTAGAGGATGATGGAACAAAGATAGATAAAAGAGAAGGAGATATTTTAAGGAAAGTTTAGTAACATGGAGAAAAGCCAACAAAATGAGTGTAAGGCTGCTGGGACGGGAGGGAAAGGACTGACTAGAAGCAAGAGAAGCCTGGAGCAGCACACCAGGGACTTTGTGCAGGCTGAAAAAAAGAGGCGGGAGAAGAGCCCTGCCAAGCACGAAAAGAGAAAGGCCAGGAATGGGGAGGGGGTGGCTGGGAGGATGACATTACAAACTGAGGTGGCTGCAGAAGGAGCAGTATCTGTCTGGATGCAAAAAGAAGATCTGAAAGCCAAAAAGGATGAATAATCCAGGCATCAGGCTCAAGGCAGGAGGCAGCTGTTCATTTATGGCTTGATAAGCACTTGACTAAGCCTCTTTAGCTTGGTTCAGAAACCACTTCTAAGGTTGTTTGCACTGACATGTCTTTAGCTAGGGCCAGAAGCTTGCTGGAATACCCCACCTGGGAGGATCACAGAGCAGTAGAAGCAGAAGAAGCCAGGCCCCTGGACACGTTGTGGGAGACCGCCACCCCTCATATCCCAGGTGGACAGCAGGAAGTTGACAGACGGTATACAGAGGGCTTCTGTTGCCTGTAGTACCCTGGGCCTCTTTGAAAAATCGAGGGGGGTCTTTTCGGTGCTGGGGATGTAGCTCAGCAACATAAGCGCCTGCCTGGCAAGCACAAAGTCCTGAGTTCGATTCCTGGTACAAACAAAAAAGAAGAAGAAGGGTCTTTTCTGAGCTTCAAGTTTAATCTCTGCAAGTTGAGAGAAAATTTGCTGGCATAAGAATTTTACTTGGAAGAGGTGGGAGTGAGGTGGGCAAGATTAGTGGCCCTTTTGATAATATAGAAACAGGGGTCTGGTCTCATCTGGAGACCTGGCTCCTTCTCTGACCATCATTCAACTCCCTTTACCACAGCAAGACAGGAGAAGGTACATCAAGTGGCAGAATCCAAGTCATTAGGCAGCCTGAAGGGGTAGAATGGTCTTTCTGGCATGGAATTCAAGTGAGATTGTCCAGAGCAATTTGCAGACTAACTTGAAAGGTGACACGGGCAAGGAAGTAGCTAGAGAAACAAAATTTCCTTTACCCACAGAGCCTTGAGGCAGACATGCCCTGCCTAGTAACTAGAAATAGTAACAGGAATTCAGGAGAGCACCTCCAGCCAGATGTGGTGAGAGCACACACAGATGTGTGCGTATGTGAGCACATTCTGTCTCCTCACCTGCTCACTCCAGTGCAGGTCCAGGTTGGTGGGGAAGGACTCTGCTCTACTCACTCATTCAGGGACCCAGGGACCCATGGTTTTGCCATCTCCAATCATGTCATGGGATTTGACATCCAGCTGGTAGGGAAAAAGCATGGAGACTACACCTGGGAGGTTTTTATGGTCAGGTCTAGAAATGGCGTGTATCACCAGTGTTCACATGACATTGGCTAGAACTCTTTCCCAAGAACACAACATAACTGCAAGGAAGGCTGGGAAGTGAATCCTAGCGACGTGCCTTGGAAGAAGATGAAATAGACTTGATGATCAGTCAACAATCTGTGCCACATGCCTGAAAACACACAGGCCATTTGGAGGTGGGGATTGGGAAGAGGAACTGGAGAACTGCCTTAGTTTTCTTGTTGCTGAAACAAAATACCTGACACCCAAAGTTAAAGGAGCAAAGGTTTATTTGGCTCACAGTCAGCTGTCTCCAAGACAGGGTGGCATGGCAGAGGGGCATCACAGCGGAGAAATTGTCCACAGCAAGCAGGCAGGCGAGAAGACAGCAAGCAGCAAGTCCAAGCAACCTTAGCAGCTCCTTTCTACCCCTTTTATATTATATCTAGGCTACTGGGCTTAGGGTAGGTGCCAAACCAATCAGTGGGCTGATTTAGTAATCACACACCCTTAATCCTAGCATCACAAACTCTAGATCCAGCCACCTCTAAAAAAAAGCCCCACGACTGTATGTGGCTTTGGGGGAACATTTAGACAAAAATCATAACAAGGACTAAATAGATTGAAAGAAAAAGACAGCTTAGAACACCATCCCACAATGGGGTAGTCTAGTGGGTAGTAGTGGCACCTACTTCCTTATCTCCAAGAGTGCTCTGGAGGCCTAGAGAATACTCTGAAGAGAGAGAGAGGGCCTGATCACTCAGGGAAAGCTTCAGGGCCAGCTGGGGCAGGCTCAGGGAAACTGAGGTCCAACCCAGGTCATCCGGGTACTAGAACAGCAGAAACCCAGAACACACACTTCACACTGTAGTACCCATGTGTAATTCCTCTATGCCCCATCTTTGTGGGAAGGGGCTGGGGAGCTAGGGTCTATGAGGAAGAGGCAACTGAGAGGCCAGCAGGCAAGGAAAATCACTGCCTGGAAAGGTCTGACCCAGGGGTAAAACTGGGAGCCCCACACATCTTAGGAAGAGGATCCAGGAGAGGGGAGGAGGGCTCTAAGGTGAAGGGGGAAACAGAGCTAGGATATCCCATTCTGTTTATGGTGTAAGAGGTATGACTTGATTTTAGTGTTGATGCTCCTTTGGGGTGTCACAGACCTATCCACTTTGTGTAGTGATATTCTCTATTACACTGTCCAATATGGAAATGTCCAGTAGGTAATGTTCTCTATTACACTGTCCCATATGGAAACCACTAGCCACCTGTGGTTTGAGCATTTCATGTATGGCTAGCGTGACCTTAGGAACTGACTTTTAAGTTATATTCAGTTTTAATTACTGAAATAGAACTCACAGCCTGTGATTATTGGCTAACTGTATTGGATCGCATAGGCACAGTGTCAGCCCTACAGAAGGAGGGTAGTGGGTTGTTGGCAATTTCAGCCGAATCTCCTCATTCTCTGGGTGTTAATACTCTTGGCCCTCAGCTCCATTCTAGCCTTGTCCTTCAGGTAAGCCCTGGTAGATGGAAATCTAGTTCTACTCTCGAGTTTGGGCAGGTTTTGCTCTCTGAGATTCTTTTGTATCTCTGTCAATCTCTGAGGCCGATCAGCATGACATGAGGAAGAGAGACTGGTCACAGTACTGAGCAGACAGGAAAGGTTACTGAATCTTCATGGGCCTAGTTCTAGAACTCCAAGGGGTCTTGGACCCTGAGTTATCTGAGCTTGGTTTCAAGGCATTATGCTTTGGTCACTGCTCCTGTGTCAGGAGGGTCTGACCCATTGAAGGCTGAGTCACATGGCAGCATTCTGCAAGATGCTCAGAGAAAGTATTGCAGCTCGAGGACAAGAAATGTAATTGTGTCTGTTACTCACCTGCTCTGTGCCCAGACAGTCTAATGCCACTTACCTGCTTCGTGCCAGACTGTCTAATGCCACCTGTCTGTTCCGTGATCAGAGTGTAAATGGTAAATAGTTTGATGCCTGCTATCTTTCTACCACCTTCCCCAGTTTCATTGTGAATCTAGAACACCCTCTTACCTAGTTAGATCAGCTGAGTGAGCTTCACTTGGAAGTCTATTGAAGGAGAACATTATCAACAGACATGTCTGTCCATTCCTGTGTCCCTGAGGGGCCCCCAGGCCTGGGGCTTCCTTGCTACTGCTACAGAGCCAACACCAGAGTACCTGGAATTTACTCTACCCTCAAGACTTCCCCTTGCCTACCTCTTGGCCTGGGCATCAAGCTGGAAGGACAGGACCATGTTGACTCCTTCCTGGCCTCTCTTGAGTCACTCAGTTCTTTCTCCTCTGTTATCCTCCCCTCTGGAAAAAGCTGGTTTTCAACTCTCTGCAAGATACTGGGTATGGTGGTTTCCAAATAGTATTTGCAGGAAATAAGAGGGATTTAACAGGAAAGACATAGAGTACAGTGTGGTCACTGGGCCCACAGTGGGCCCACAGTTCAGGTGGCATCTGGCCTGCTTCTGGTACCTGTCCCCAGGGTCAGCCTTTCCCCAAGCCTGGGCTCAGCTTTCAGCCTTGAAAGCTGCTCCATCCTCTCTGGTTCCTGAATTGCAGCCTTCCCCAAGTTCTGACTCAAGCTTTACCCAAGCCCCTGCCTCACCAGGCCTCCTAGGCCTTCTTAGAATAGGTACAGGAAGGCTCTTTCTAAGGGCACACATAGCTAATGGTATCCCGCCCTCTGTGTTGTCCTCCAAATGGACCCTCAGCGGCTCCTCAGTAGCAGCCATATGCCTCAGCATGGCTTAGAAGTCTGTCACCATCTATTCCTCTTCTCCTTCCCATTCTCTAGCCAGGCAGGGTGCTCACCTTTCCCCCTTCTTCACGTGTAAGCATAATGGTCCTGTGCCTTTATTCTGTTATCACCTCTCTCATCTACTCAGGGATGCCACCTCTGTATATCTGTGTATTATCCCTTGTCTCCCTAACACCAGACAGAAGTGTTTGACCAGACCTTTTTTGTTCTGTCAAAGCACCTACATGAGGTTTTGTCATTTTAGTTTTCTTATCTGTCCCTGCATCCACCCCAGGCACACAGCACCCTGTTGGGTTCTTTCAGACCAGCGAGTGGAATGGAATGAATCTCACCCTGACAACCAGCCTGGGAGACTTCTCACCTCAAGCCAGAAGAGAGATGAGTACAGGATCTACAGTGGATAGTTGCACGCTTCACGAACTGTCTGCTACTGAAAGCTGCTGTTTCCCAGCAGCTGCTGATCTCTACCCATAACCCTTTCCCCCAGAAAAGCAGAGACCCAGGAGCAGCTGGCACAGTGTCTTTCACTGAGCAAAAGCCCCATACCTAGTTATTGGATGATATACCTGCTCCTAGGTGTGTAGGATGAAGCTGAGCTCAGGCTTAAGTTGTGTTGTTCTTTTATTCTTTGTTGTTTTCTGGTCTATAGAGCAGTGCAAAGGACAGTCTCAGGGACAACTGGTGTAAGCAACTTCTTCTCGCCTACCGTGCCTTTCTGAATCCAGAGTTAGAGATTCCGAAACTGGGGCCAGTATGCTCTCCCCCATCTCTGGACTACTCTCTTGGGACCCATTTCCCACAACTTCCCCCGTCCCCACAAGCAGCCGAGACATCTTATTCATGGATATGCCTTCTGTGCAGGGCTATAGTGATGACTGCTCCTCCACTGTGCTGCCACTCGCTCAGCCAGGCCCCTGCCAAGCCTCCTCCTCCACACCTGATGGTGTACCTGGCTGGGTTCTCATTCCCACTTGGGAATGCTTTCTGTGGTTCCAAGTTAGACTGTCTTTTCTTTCCCCTTCTCCTTTGAAGGAATACCGATGCTACTTAAGCCACCATCAATTTGCCACCCAACTCTTTTCCTCTCCCTTTGCCTCCTCCATGTACTTCCTAGAGTCCTTGTTGATGGCCTCCTTATATCATCCTTCAGCACTGAATCACACTTGGCCCCTTCCAGCCTCAATTGTGTGGGTGTGTTCACCTCTCTGTATTGTGAGATGGATTTCTTAAGAGCAGACTCAGACTAAGTACAGCTTTGTAGCCTCCCATATTCTCCACGTTCTCCCTCAGGACCTTGACATGGTAAATGTTAATGCTTCCTTATTGATCACTCTGAAGTGGAGGTTTATTAAGGACTTTGTGAAAGTTGGGTCATCTTTCATTAGGACAGTGTTTCCCAAAGTGTGTTCTGTGGGTTGCAGGATATTAATAGGTGTCGTAGGATAAAGATCAACTAAGACACATTTCTTATAATCGTTATATGTTAATGTGCATTGCGATTTTCCAAGAAGAAAGATGTGGGAGCCCAAGACCCACATAGGTTAGGGACAGCAAACACAAAGCCCTGAGACAAGTACTCAGGATGGTAGACAGCATCTACTTAGCTCAGGTAGAGGACAGAAGGCAACAGTTTAGGGTAAAGACTAAGTTACGGTCAACAAGTAAAGCCAACTGCACAAAGATGCTTCCTGGCCACGGGGCTCACCCAGCTAACACCAAATGGGGGCCTCATTTGGCATGGGGGACTTCATCATTCTCACGAGTCCCCTCACTCTCAGGGTTTTATTGCCTCCCAATCAGAGCATGTAGTGGGCTTTCAGCAATATTTCAACCAACAGACCTTTACTCAAACCACCACACACCTGGACCCAGTAGCCAGATTTCAGATACAAAATGTCAAAGTCAGCTGCAGACCTACCAATTTTCTAAGCCAGGACTTCAGGTCAAATAGGGAGACTTTCCTAGGCAGGACTGGGCACAGCCAAATAAAGTTGGCCAAGGAACTACTTTTGTTTGTTTGTTTTTTTTAACACTTCATGAGATTGCTGCTTCTATAAACATACATTGGCAAATGTGCCAGAGAGGCACTCCTATCTTCACTCTCAGAGGACAGCATCATATGGTCACTACTAGTATTTTGGGATCTCTCTGTTCAGAAGGCACCTCTGGGCATCTGTCCCATCCTGTAAATCCCCAACCATCTCATGAATTCTCCCTCCCCTTAAAGAAAGGTGGCAAGGTCCCTGCAGTGGAGTTTCATGGAACATGTATTTCGGATTCTGCTCTGCCACTTATTTGTGTGTGGTATCTATCTCTGAAGTGAGAATACAAGGGTTGGTCAAAAAAAATATGGTGTGGGGCTGGGGATATAGCTCAGTGGCACAGCACCTGCCTGGCAAGCACGAGGTCCTGAGTTCGATTCCCAGTACCAAAAAAAAAAGGGTGTATTTAAATTTTTTGAAAAGTATCACAACGAAAGACATATTGCTATAATCTCCTTCAAAATACTCCCCCTCACTGGAGTATGACACTGGGTACCGTACTCAGTGCTTACTTAGGGTTATCCTTGCAATAACCTGGTGGCTTGGTTATTATAATCCTCACTCTATAGATGAGGGAACTGAGATTCAGAGATGAGAGTAGTTTGCCTAAGTTGACAACACTTATCCCATTGTTCTTGCTACTTTCTGAAGCAATTCTGGAAGGCTTTTTCATGATCAGGCATGATCAAGGTAAGGCATGATCAAAGATACAGTGAGTGCTGTGGCTGAATGCCATCAAACAGAAATGCAGGCTTGTAAAAATGTTATAGTGTACCCTCATCCACTAGATCTGGCATCACATAACTCTGGTTTTCCCTAACATCAAAATGATCATGAAAGGTAAAGCTTTTGAATTTATTCATGACATTGAGACAGCCACAATAGAGCAACTAAAGGCACTCATGAAAAGGGACTTCCAAGACCCCCCAAATTTAAAGACCCAATCCAAAAATGGGCATCTGAGATGAATACACACTTCTCAGATGAAGAAATACAAATGGCAAATAAATATATGAAAAAATATTCAACATCACTGGTTATTAGAGAGATGCAAATTAAAACAATGCTGAGATTCCATCTCACTCCAGAATGGCTATCATCAAGAAATAAACCAATAACAAGTGCTGGATGAGCTGTGGGGAAAAAGGAACACTTCTCCACTGTTGGTAGGACTGTAGACTGGTGCAACCAGTGTGCAAATTGATATGGAGATTCCTAAAAAAGCTAGGATTAGCAGTCCCATTTGACCCAGCTATTCCCCTTCTGGGTATCTTCCTGGAAGAATTAAAAATATCATACCACAAAGATATGTTCACACCCATGTTTATAGCAGCACAGTTTGTAATGGCTAAATCTTGAAAACAACCCAAATTCCCAGCAACCGAGGAATGGATAAAGAAGATGTGGTTTTTTTTATATAATGGAGTACTACTTGGCCATAAAGAAGAATAAATTTGAGGCATTTCTAGGTAAATGGGTGCAACTTGAGACCATACTCTTAAGTGAAATAAATCAGACTCACATGTGTAAACATCTCATTGTCTCCCTGGTGTGAGAAACTGAAAGAGTAAATAAGGACAAAAATGTACAATAGATATTGTGAAATGAGAAGAAATTGTTCAAAAGGAAAGAAGAACTAGAGTGGGGGAAGGAGGAAAGGAAGGAAAGGAAAAAACAATTTTAAAAAGGATAAAATGGAAACAAAACTTTGTAAATAGGGAAAGGAAGATGGGTTGAAGGGAGGAGGGGGATCTGGGAAAAAGAGAGAAATCAAAATGTATTTGTACACAGGTACAAATTCTCTACGATGAATATGATCATTATGTATATATAAAATGTACCAATAAATAAATTTAATTATATTAAAAAAAACAAAAGGGACTTCCAGAACTGCTTCAGAAAGCAGCAAGAATGGTGGTATGAGTTTGTTTGAAGGGAGGGGGAATATTTTGAGGGGGATTAATGGCAATGTGTCTTTTACTGTAATGTCTTTTAAAAAATTAACCATTCACCATATTTTTCAATCATGCCTATTTATCTCACAAGGCACTGTGACAGAATAAAGTGGAAAAGTGTGCTAGAAAATCTGCAAACCCCATCACTGCAACACATTTGCTGGACCTATGCTATGTGGCTCTGCATAAAGAAGAGCTATCATTCACTGGGAGCCCGTAGGGTACCCTACTCAGTGCTTACTTACTGTTATCCTTGCAATAACCTGGTGAGTTGGTTATAATAATCCCCTTCTTATAGATGAGGAAACTGAGATTCAGAGATGTGAGGAGTTTGCCTAAGTTTACAAATCTACAGTGACAGAAATTTTGAATTCAAAGCTAAGTTCAAAGCCTATATTCCATGCTCTTTACAATTAGGAGTTAAGATACTATAACAATAAAAGTTAAAGCCTACTTCACAGGCAAAAACAAATGACTGAAAAAGATACTATGTCAAGGCTGTTCTATATGTGGTTCTTATAATAAAGATTAATAATAGCACTGTCATCCTTAAAATCAAAAGGAGTAACTTGATGTTACAGGAGCTGTATCCAAAGCTCAGTTCTACAAGTTACTAGTAGAGTTCTACTAGTCTCTTTCCTGTCTGTCTCTCATTTTTCTTCTCTAGAACACAGGGGAAATTGCCACCTATTTCCCAAGGCTTTGCAAGAAATAAATTGGCCTAGAATATGCGAAAGTAGCTACAACAGTGTCTGGCTCTTGGCAGACACTCAATATTGTAGCTGAATGAGATTCTTTGTAGTTTAAATCTAAAAATGACACACACGAATGTGGTGTAGATATACTGATTTTGAACAATAGAACATAATCCCAGTAGAGACATTAGTGCTCACTTTTTATAATGATGTTTTAATAATCAGAGGGTAAGACATGAGGACAGGAACCGGCGTACAATCTAGGGGTTAAGTGCACAGACTCAGAGTCACACAGGCGGTTCACATCCATTTGCCAGCCCCAGAGATCCTCCACTGAAGACCTTGCAAAAGTAACTCAGCCTCTCTGTGCCCATTCCCAGGTCTGTAATGTGAAAGGGTGGTTGGGAGGATTGCAAAAGTTTACATGGACAATGCTCTTAGTACAGTAATGGGTAAGTGCTGTGTAAGCTCCCCCAACACACACACACCAGTTGTCTCTCCTTCCTCTTTACCCGTGAATCACTCATAAATCCTAAAGAGAGGTTTGGATAACTTTCCACATTTGGTATGTTTTTGCTTATGCCTTTTCTCCTCTACTGTATCTAAGCAGTTTAAGGGTGCACTGCTGTCTGATTCAGTCCACACAGGGTTCACACTAAAGTAAGCTCTCCATAGCTGTTTGTGGAATCTGTGAAAAAAAATCAAGGAACTGAAGCTTATCCTTGGGGTCCACTTTTGAGGGGCTCCCAGGCTGTGTACTCTTCCATCGTGCAAACCCATGGCTGAAGCCCTTCCTCATGCTGAGTTTCCTTATTCTGGCTCCAGAGGTCCCAAGATGATCATCTGTACTCAGAAGGTGCTGACTGAAGCCACGGGCATCTAGCTGCAACTACCGACAACAATCCGGCCATTCCATTTACACTGAAGCCACAGAGCTGGCCTGACAGACTGGTAGATTAAGGGCTCAAAAGCACCTAGCCATTGTGATTTGAGGACCACCCCCCACACACACACTACCACCACCACACACACACACACACACACACACACTGTCTGAAAGTCTACCATTGCTCTCCCGGCACCGAGTGCCACGTACCTGGGGAAGAGAAGCACACATGATACTAGCTGCAAAGGGCTCTGAAGCTCAGTGCAGGACGAGCGATGAGTGACTAAAGCAGTAGGGTGGGGAGGAAGGAAGAAGGCAAATTCTGGAGCCTGGGAAGGGGGTTGCTCTCTTGTCTTCAGGACCTTGGCAGCGAGGGTCTGTCAGAGGGGAAGGAGACCCAGAAGCCCTTCACTATCCAGCCATCCCAGAGAAATGGCCAGTAATGGCAGGCTGTTCTGGGCTCATTCCTCACCCATTTTCCCATTCTCTCTCCATCCCCCCTTCACTGACATTCAACATGTAGGCCACCCTTCCAAGAGGCCACTGGGCACCACTGCCCAAGCTTGGGCTTTGGGAACAATCAGACCTTATTTCAAATGTAGACTCTGCCAATACTGTATGATGCTGGCCATGTTCCCTCACTTCTCTGGACTTCAGCTTCCAGAATTACTAATGTCACTCTTCCAATTTGACTAAAGATTGCTGAAATTGATGCAAGCTAATTATATTAAGTCCCCAGTGGTGCATAGTATGTAGTAAAAGTTCTGCAAATTATTATTGGGGGATATGGTGTCAGGTCTCATCATACTGTACTCTCTTCCTTTTCTTCTATTTTTGCCCAATTGAAAGCCAGTCAGAGTCATACCAAGGCAGTAGACTGCCTGGGTGGGGTGTTAAAGCTAGAGAACAGTTCTCCCAGTTGTCTAGGCTACGTGGTAAGAGAGTTACAAGGCCTAGTGTTCAACTGCACCCATGTCTGTGTACCTGTTCTGGGTAAGGGTGTTTGCCATCTGTATGCACAGAACTTGTCCCCTTTGGGTCAATTGTCTTTCTCTTTTCTCCCAATTTCCTACTTGCTTTTCTCTCAAAAAGATACTAGGCTCTGAGTAGAAGAATTGGATGCTCGATTGAGGGAAGAAACTCAAGAAACACAGCAAAATTGATAACAGACAATAACCATAGAAAACTTTTGAGGGCCAACTCTGTGCCTGGCATGTTTTGTGCCCATTACTTTATTATCACAATGCTAGGCGAGAGCTGCTTGTATTATTCCCATTTTATAGATGAAGAAATGACACACAGAGAAATTTTAAAACTTGTCTAAGGTCACATGGCTAACAAGAAGGACTGTGGAATTTTAAATTAATCTGACTCCAGGCCTGCCTAGGATGAGCCCAATACTTTATGAGGTAACTTTAAGCCATTTCTAATCCTC
Organism: Erethizon dorsatum; assembly: GCA_028451465.1. Lineage (NCBI taxonomy): Eukaryota > Metazoa > Chordata > Mammalia > Rodentia > Erethizontidae > Erethizon > Erethizon dorsatum. The sequence continues at coordinate 85,322,154 of CM051829.1, forward strand.
ACAACAACTTTATGCACTATAGGCCGGTAAGAAAACAAAGTTAGAGAGAACGAGCAACTTGCCGAGGCCAGGCAGCCTGTAGCTGTGGAGCCAGAGTCTGGATCTATAACCTGTGTATGTTCTTCATTCTCCTTATAGCAGTGCCTCCAATTCAGAAGAACTTGCAAGGGGGACTCTGAAGAGAAGGGAAACCAACTTTGGTAAGTACCTAGTATGTGGTCGGCACTTTCCCATAAGGGCATTACATTTAATCCTCATATACTCCATTGAGAGGGTATAAATAGCCACAAGAAGAAAACCAGACTCAGAGAAGTAAAGTGACTTGCCAAAGATCACACAGCAGTATTCAGTAAACTCAAGGTTCACACTAATTTCTGAGTCCTGAGGACTTGCTCCTTCTTTTAGGGTATACCATCTATAACATCCCGTCCTCAGACTTTGCAATTAAGCTTTGCTCCTAGCCCAAGATCTATTTTTTGTCTAATCTGTGCTCCAGGAGACTGATCTCTATGGATAGTATCACCACTTTGTCTACCCAGGTCCCCATCCTCTCACCCACCTCTGGCTTTCCTCAACCAAGAGAGCTGCCTGAAATCTCCTGTTCCAAGATGTGCTGAAGAGAAGCTGGGGAAGAAAGAGGAATTGTTTCAGGCTGGGAAAGCAAGAGGAGCTTCCCTGGCCATCTGCATAAGCACCAAGAAAAGGTGCACGCAAGGCTTGTGGAGATTTAGCTGTCTGTTTGGAAAGAAACACCTTCACTGATGAACTATACACTTTGTTCTAGAAAACATAGTCTTTGGAATAGCTCTTAGTTGATCTTCATACTGGGAGGTGAAGTTAAACTGCCTTCTGCTCCCAACCCATCCTTTTTACTTGGCAGGTTTGGAGAAAGGGCCAGGGAGGAGAGGAGGAAGTAGAGCCCCAGCTGAGGCGGGGAAAGGAGTGTGGGCTTGGGGCAGAGCATGTGAATATAGGGTCAAGAATTTTGTGTGCTAGAAATGAACTTTCCTCATTGCCTGGTTATTTTCTCTAACATTTTCTTCTATAAATATTAGGACACGGCCATCTTAAGAAGTTGGGGGAAAGAACCCCAGCCCCAGGGCTCCAGCTGCTCAGCTATGAAGTGATAAGGAAGACCCTAGCCCAGGGCCAGAGGGGAGCAGGAGAAGAGAAGGTCTTCTGCCTGTGTTGGTGGGCCCCGTGGGGAAAGAGGAAGGCTCTGCAGACAGCTGGGAAGTGCCTCTGACTGCAGTGGGGCAGGGCCTGGGGGAGAAGTTGCTGGCAGAGGGCAAATAGGGTGAAACAAATAGGGGGTGCTGAGTCTTGGGTCAAAGAGGCACTGTTTCTCCATTTTCCTTTGGGCTTTTACTGTTTAATTGATTAATTCTTGGCCCCAGGGCAACTCAGAGTTTCTCTGGCCTGCTCTGGAGATGTTATTTAATTGCCTTAAGATTCTACTTGGGGATTTTCCTTCTGAATTTCCTCAAATGGCCCAGGTTTACCTTGCCATTTTAGTGTTTGGTTTCTCTCCCACCTAATCCTCAGAGGTCTCCAGAACAGCAAGCCTTGCAGAGAGTCCCCAGGGCAGACTGGTCTCCCTCTGAGAGCCTGGGCCAGGCCTGGAAGACCTGCCTTCCCTGGACTGAGACTACAGCACCTGATCCCATACCCCAGTAAGCCCTGCCTCCCAGAATACAAACTCTCAGGCAGGGAGAGTGAAATGCCAGGGAGAGAGCTGATAGTAATTCCCCAGAAGAGCGAGGCTCTTCTTTAGTCCTTAGATTTGCAACGCAGACACAAGGAGGGTGAACTGCCTTGCCAGTTGGGGTGAATTTGTCAGGTAGCTTGTCTCCTCTAAAAGAGAGACCTTGCACCTGAATCATCTGGAGCTGCTCCACCTCTGAAATCTTAATTTTAAGCATGTCATCCCCTGGCTATAAACCTGTCATTTTAGCTTTTCCCACCTGTCATTCTTCCTCAAGACTTTTAGCTCCAAGTCCTTCTGAATCTATCATTCTGGGAGGGGACATTCCTTTCATGACTCAGACTCCACTCCAAAGTTGACCATTTGACCTCCCCCCAACCAGCCTCTTATGTTCTGGCCCTATATTACGTTCTTGGGGCTGTCACAGCAAAATAATAGAGTTGGAGGTGCTTAACACAACAAAAGTGCATTCTCCCACAGTTCTGGAGGCCAGAAGTCCAAAATCAAGGTGTTAGAGTGTCAGAATCTTTCTGAAGTCTCCTAGGGGTGGATCTTTCCTTTCTTTTCCAGCTGCTGGTAACTTCTAGCATTCCTTGGCTGGTGTTAGCATAACTCCAGGGTCTTCTTCCATTTTTCTGTAGCTTTCTTCAACCTTAGTCTATGTGTAATTTTCTGTTTCTTATAATGACATCAATCATTAGATTTAGGGCACACTTTAATTCAGTACGATTTCACCTCAATTTTTACCTTAGTTACATCTGCAAGATCCTATTTTCCAAATGAGGTTACATTCCAAGGTTCTGGATGAACATGAATTTTGGGTAGACACTACTCAACCCATTGCAGGCCCTCTTTTTCTTTCTGTTGCACCTGTCTTCCAAATCCCCAAGCTTAGCTCATGACCACTTTTGAGTATCTCCCTTTTGACCTGTTGAGCTTAGGTTTTAGCTGCTGCTCCTCGCTACTCTCAAAGCCCCTTAGCCAAAAGAGGGCCTGCTGTCATACAGCGTCAACTCCCATTTCCTGCAGAAGCCAGCTCCACAGAGATGATCAAGGTTGGTGGGCAGACCTCCCTCAAATTTTAATCCTGAGGCCTCTACAAACATCTGTGTATTTTACCTTCACCCTTTTAAGTAGGATGAGTACCAATCTCATAACACCCAGCTGCCTAAACGCCATTCATTCACATATTTATCAAGTATGTATTGAGTGCCTACGGTGTCCCAGGCATTATGCTAACACTGACCACATCTTCCACACTAATGAGGTCATTGCCTTCTCAGAGTTTATGGTGTAAGAAGAATTCTCCATGGCTGCTCTATAGGATTGTATTCTAAAGTTTATGTTCTTCAGGTTGGCAAATCACTCCCTTCACTTTGCCCTATACTACTTTGATCTCTTGTCTCCTGTAGCCCACGTTAGTAGCCCAGCTGAACTCTCACCCAAGCCAGGCTCTTACACTTTTGAGCTGTGGTATTTTTCTCTGCCTTCTGTCCTCCTGCAAATTCAGGAACTGCCTACCTTGTCCAGTTGCAATGCTACCTCATCCTAGGAGCCTTCCTTGACTGTCCTGGTTCTAATACCTTTTGCATGAATCTCTTGTGTGAATCCTGCTGCCTTGAGTTTGGGTGCCTGTCTGTCTTTTCTCTTGAAGTCGAGGACAATATTTTATTCATGTTTATTTCCTCCATTTCTAGCATAATTTAGGTATATAATGAGCATTTTAGTGTTTAATAAAAGAGGTAGTGGAAGAACTCAGTTCATCTGAGAGTTAAATCTGCAGAGAGGGACCTCCTGACCTTCCTCCATCCCCTGCACTGGACCTAACTGTGTGTTCTCCTGGGCTATTTATGGCCACGGTGATTCACATGGCATAACAGTGGTGTTATGGGTTGAATTGTGTTGTCCCCAACTCACACTTTGAAGTCCCAACCCTCAGTGACTTAGAGTGAGGCCTTATCTGGATATAGGGTTGTTGCAGATATAGTTAGTTAAGATGAGGTTTTATTGAAGTAAGGCAGGCCCTTGCTCCAATATGACTGGTGTCCTTATGAGGAAGGGAAATTTGGACACAGACACCCACCCAGAGAGAAAAGCATGAGGAGAAGAAAAGAATATGGTGATATCTCTACCCAGCAAGAAACACCAACAATTACCAGCAATCACTAGAAGCCAGGGTAGAAGCATGGAGCAGAGTTTACCTCACAGCTTTTGAAAGGAACCAACTCTGCTGATAACTTGACCTTGGACTTCTGTCCTCTAGAGCTGTGAGACAACAAATGTCTGTTTATGCGATTCAGTTTGTGGCACTTTGTTATAGCAGCCCTAGCAAACTAATACAGAGGTAAAGTGCTCAGAGAAACCAATAACTTCCATTTGCCTAGCAAAGCCCTCATCTTTCATATGCATGTGCCATTGACCCCCATCTAAACCAGTGAGGTAGGTTACTTGGTTGCTATTGTCTCCACTATACAGATGATAGGAACTGAAGCCCACCAGGGGCAAAGATATTGGACTTATGGCTTTTCTTGGATTTTTCCTTTCTCAATCCCCCCCCCCAACCCCCATATGTGTGTGTGTGCTTCATGGGAAATTTTGGTCTCTTTCTACATCCCTTCAGGCTGCCTAAAGGCAGCTTTGAAAAGTCTGGGATATTACATGGTTTGTGAAGGTATTTTCATTACTCAGTCTTCCCCCTAAGGGAGCCCTGCCTCCATGGCTTCAGTCTGTTGTTGGCACAAAGCAGCTACACAATGAGCCCTAGAGGACCCTACTTCAAAGGCCCCAAAGAGCATGTTGGGCTATCTAAGCCCCTGGAGACATTTGCCCACCTGGGGACCTAGGGAGAAACACTGCCCCAGGCTGCTACTCTGTCCCTTCATGGTCCCTTTGCCCAAGGAGCTTCCCCCAAGGGATGGCTCCTCCCTCTCTTTGGGAAAGGGTTCTGGAGACCTGCTCAGGCTTCTGTTAGTCTCAGGGCCACATTCCACCCACCCAGACACACCTACCATTCCCTCTAGCCCAGTGACTCTCCCTTCACCCGACATGGGATCTCCTTGTTAAAGCTGCCACCAGCCACTCATCCTGTGGGACTCTTCTGTAGATCCCACTGGCTACAAAGGAGTCCATCATCCCCGGTAGCTTCTTCTTTTCTGCTCCTACAGACAGGCACACAGGCCATTTTCCTTTTAAAGGGTTTTACTGTGGCTTACTGCAGGAAGATAAAGAGGGGTTGATAAAAGTCAAAACTTGGGGATATTTCGAAGCTCAAAAAATATTAAAGTATTCCTTCATCTGGGCCGCTGATTTTCTTCCTGGGATGACAACAGCAGTGCCTCTTACTTAAAATCCATACAACCCACATTTTTATGATAAGAAAATGAAGATGGCATACAAGCAGAGCACAGCTCCAAAGGCCACTTGACTCTGAGGGCTTGTGAGTTCTGGGGCTTTCCCACCTATGGCTCCAAAGTTCTCCAAATATCACATAGGTTTTCCTACAATTTTTAGAGCAGGATTCTTGCCTTTTGAAAGTAATGGGCTCTCCAGCAACTTGGTGAAGCCAAGAGGCCCCTCTCAGAATAGTTTCTAATGTAGAAAATAAAATATGTACGATTATAAAGGAAAACAACTTATTTGAAATAGTTATCAAAAATATTTTTAAAATTTTGTGATATAATAATAATATATAGTGTTACTACTATATTAAGTAGCAAAATCTAGCTTCAGATCTAATAATTATTATAATTTTGAAGTGGTGAACACACATGATATTTCAAGATACTGTATCTAAAACAACTGTAATATGTTATGAAAATACCCATGATTTTTATTGGTGATGAAATCATAAATATTGCTAATACTTCTGTGACTTGTGGCCTACATTTGAACTGGAAGATGCCGATTTTTGGTTGAAGTTTAGTGAAACTAAAGATGCAATACTTTTTCCTTATTTAAATTCATGGATACAAGTTAAGAGTTCGGGCTGGGTGTGGTGGCTGGGAAGGGAAGTATTGAATAGTGGTTACCGCCTTGAACCGTTATGGGCATCGGACAGCAGGAGCATCTGCTGCATGGACCTGAGGGTGGGAGAGTGGCTCAGAGCCTCAGAGACATTCTTTGGACTTTATAAATATCATGGTAGCATTATGGCGACAAGGCTGCCCCAGCATGTTTCCTGAAGAGGATGCAGATGACACTCTGACCTGGAGTACATTCTCTTGGCAAAGCCGCAGGGAGCCTGAAATCCCTTTAATGCTCCAGCTGGAGCCTGAACACAAGACCTTTCCCTTTGGCTGGCAAACACCAGGCTGGGCCAGTCAGATAAGACTTGAATCAAGGCTTAGGAATAACAGAAAAATAAATTCTTTAGAAGTAAGGCCCACAGACAGGCAGTGGTCATTGTCAGAGCACCACTGAAGTGAATGTGAATCCCTGAGAAAGATGCAGTGAGGCCCAGATCCCTTCTGTGCTCATTGTGGAATTCTGGGCTTCTATTAGGTGGGATGGCAGATCTGTTCACCACCTCCGTCTCCTCTTCTGACTCCTGATTTCTTCCAGGTAGTACCTTTGCACCTAACTTCCAGAATGCTATACTTAGAGGGGAATTCCCTTTGCTCCAGAGTTCTGGCCTGAAAATCCTTTTTGTCCCCATTACAGATTCTCCATCACCATTCAGTGTATCGGGGGACAGCCTCCCTTTACCTTCCCACCCATCCAAACATTGTAGCTATAACCTACAATAGCATTTGAATACAACACATGAAGCTTAATAAACACACAAGAAAATCAAAACACAGAGCAAGGGAGCCTAATCTGTACCAATCTTAATTTTGTATTTGAAATCTATGCCCCCATAGAGCTTGGACGGGAGCATGAACTTAGAAGCCCCTCATATATGGATTTCACTTACACCACTTACAAGCTGCATGACCTTAAAGAACTTGATTAATTTCTCTAGCCTTAGTGTGCTAATTTGCAATATGAGGGTAATAAAATAATCTACCTTATTGGTCTGTTGTATTAAATAAGATGATGCCTGCAATTAATATTCTGTCTGATACACAGTAAGTTCCCAATATTAGTTATTAACATTATCCTCACACCCTAGGGGAAAATAGTTATTTCAGCATTTAAGAAAATTGTTTCTATTTGAGTGAGTACCATGTTTGACACATGGTAGGTGTCAATAAAAGCTTCTTGAATTAATGAATTAAGTACATTTCCAAGACTATTCCTGTTTGAGAAAGCATTCCTTGAGGTTCCCGATTAATGACAGTCACTGTAAGGAAGTCAAAGTCCATTCTGATACATGATTGAGACATAGAAATTGACTGTCTGCCTTGATCCTCACATTCCTGTGAGATAATCATTAATATATCCCCCATTTTATCTCAAAGAAATCAAGACTTGTGGAGCTTTGGGAATTCAACCAAAGTGACACAGCTGGCAAGTAGCTAAGCTAAGCTAAGCTTCCACAGAGGCCCGAGGGCACCCAGAGAAAGCATAAGAATCCTGTCTGAGATCAAGTGGCCTGACTTACTAAAAAAGCACACTGAAAGAATGATGTGTACCTAGGCAGCTACAAAAAGACATTTCCAGAACCTCAAACTTAAGTCATTTTCAGAAAGTAAAGTGCCTAAAAATTAATAAATGTTGGCTACACTTAGTCACCTATAGGAAAGACCCACTCTAAACAATGATCTGGAAATGCATAATGAAGAGACTGAGAATTACCCAAGTCCGAAATAGGTGACAGGACTAAATGCAGCTACCGAGGGTTGTGAGCCAATTGATAATTCCTGGTCTAACTGAAAGAAGGCCATAGCAGCTCAGCATCTGTGGCCAGCTGGAGTCTAGAATAGGAGCAGTCAAAAGACACAAGCAGCTAGCGTGTCTCCTGTTACACCCGAGGGATACCCTCGTTCTTGACAGAACACTGGTGTGATCAGTGGTAGTTTGTCACAATTTTCTATCCCATAACTAAATCTTCCATTGTTCTGAACTTACCAAGCAACCTTCTGATTATTAGTTCTTCTCCAAAAGGGAGCACCTGGTAGGAGTTGTCACCCATGTTACTTTGGCCTTGTGTTCTTCAGTCTTTTAGGAGTTTGAGTGTAAGTCAAAGTCTCTTGAATGAAAGCAATTTTAAGCATGCTTCTAAATCCGAAGTCTTGAACTGCAGAACTCACCAAGTGCCGTCCTGGTCCACAGCAACCCTCAGAAAGACTTTTTACCATTGGAGGTGACGCCCTCACCTCCACCTCCTACAGATGTCAGAAATGAGATCCCTCCATCTTCAGCCTCTGGCCACATGCCTACACAGCAGAGCAAGGTTTGCAGAACACTTCAGTGGGAGCACAGGCTGCCTCAGGGAACCAAGAATTGAGGAAGGCCCATCCAAATAGGCACATTGGAGGACAGCACAATCACAGCACTGAAGCACCCCAAGGCTGAAGGAAAACAAATAAAAATTCTCATCTATTTTCCTACCCATGGTACCCATGTATAAGCCTTGCTCCTCTTCCTAAAAAAGAGAAGGAGGCAGTGAGGCAGCAGGTACACACAAGGATTTGTGTGTAATGAGGGCTGTCTGACACCAAGGGAGAAGTCATTATGGGCAGGGCAGGATCCTCCAGATCCACTCAGGGGATGACAGCTTCCTTTTATCTCCCTCTCACCTCTGGGATCCAGGGAGTGATTGAGATAATTTACCATTTAATATGGGCAGATGGCTTAATTAAGCTAAATAGAAAGGCATTCGCAGTGGCTCTGAGTGTGTGAATGAATTGGGAGCAGAACCCTGAGAGTCACCTGCCAGATGTGTCCTCGTGCTCTGTCCTGTCTCCTGGATGGGTCCTGAGGCATCAGGGTGTACACTGAGTGACCTGCCTTCTTGGGGATTTAGCATCCTTGTTTCTCCTGTAGCCTCTGCCAGAGCAGCCGGGATGGACCCCCGCTTACACATGGGGAAATGCCTCTGGTTTTATGGTTGGTCTCCAGGTCTAAGGACAGCAGTAGCAGCAGAAGCTGGCATTGCTGCATGCTCCCCAAGGCTGTTTGGATTCTGTGTGATCAGTCACTCTGGGAACTGAAGCCACATCCCTGCCCCCAAACAGCTTATGGTAGGGTAGATATACCAAACTCCTGGACTGTTACAGGGAGGACCCAAGTTATTCTGAAGTTTGCAGATAAGAAAATTGAGGCTGCTACAGAAAGTGACCAGCTCAACAAGATCAGCAGAACAGGTACGAGAATCCAGTTTTCCAGCTCCTGTGCTGTGAATGTGTGTGTATGTGCATGCATGAATATGTGTGTGTATGTCTTACATATGTTTTCATGTATGTGTATGTATGTGTGCACATATGGAGGGTACAGAAGGCATAACTCCTCTAATTCTCCTTCCCTCCTCTTGGCCCTCCTTCATGTCGTCCTTGATTTATGGGTTCCTGCCCAAAGGCCAAGTCCTTTCCTATATCTTTGTGTCTGAAGGGTGGGATAGAACCCCAAAAGGGCAGTGAGTTTCCAGGCTCGAGCATTCCAAACTTGGAGTTTCACAGCCTTCTGGAACAGGCCTCAGGGGACAGCCCTGTATCATTTCTTGGGTCAGTTCTACTTCTGCAGATCATTAACCTTTCCTGTCTGCAGTTGACAAACGTAGGGGCAGAAACCAACAACAAACTGCCCTCTTCTCAACTGCCCCCACAAAAAATCATCTTAAAATGTTTTGACCCAGAGCCAAGGAGTGATGAAATTTTCTAAACTATAACAACATTTCTTGGCTCATTAGCTTCATTACTTTGCTGCTCCAGCAGCCCCCCTCACCACCACCACCACAGGAGCCTGAATCTAATGCCTAGAGCAGGATCTGAATTGAATGTCTGCAGCAGGAAAGATGCTCCTGGCCTGGCCCAGGGTTGAAGCAGTTTCCCTCAAGGAAGGCTCCAGGAGGGCCTGAGCAGGGTAAAGATCACCAGGCAGTTTTGGACAGGGAACGTGACACAGCAACTCGGGGTTTATGGAGCCAGGAATTTCCACTAGGGAGAGCAGGGAAGTAGATGAGGGGAATGGTGCAGAGGGCATGGGGCAAAGACTGTGAATGAGTAAATCAGAGGATGGTTGAACCAGGAGATGTTGGAACAGTGAGCCAGGAAAACTGGGAGAGTGGCAAAGAGTGCTGGGTTCTCTAGAGAAACAGAACTAATAGGACACATATCTGTATAGACAGATGACAAAGGATTATTAAGGGATTGGCTCATATGACTATGGAGAATGAGAAGACCCAAGACATACCAACTGCAATTGGAGACCCTGAGATGTCGGTGGCATGGTTCAGTCCAAGGACCATGGAAGTTGATGGTGTAACTCTAGCCTAAGGCTGGAAGCCTGGGCACCTAGGGAGCTGCTGGTATAAACCTTGGAGTCCAAAGGAAGGAAAGCCTGGAGTTCTGATATCCAAGGGCAGAAGAAGAAAGGTGTCTAGGCTCCAGGAAAGAGAGAGAAAGAGAATTTGTCTTTCTTCTGCCTTTTTGTTCTTTGTGTTCTTTGCTCTTTTTTTCCCTCTCCGGGTCCCCAGCTGACTGGATATGCCTGCCCCATTGAGAAGGGATTGTCCCCACTCGATCTTCCAACTCGCACACCAATCTCCTCTGGAAACATCCTCACAGACACACCCAGAAAGAACGCTTTACCACTTTCTAGGTTTCTCTTAATCCAGTCAGGTTGATGCCTAATAGTAACCATCCAGCAGGGCAATGAGCCAGGGAGTGGTAGACAGAATTATTACATTATTACATTATTACAGCCAACTAAATATGAATGTCAGATAAACAAATAATTTTTAGTATGTTCCATGAAATATTCAGGACATACTTATACTTAGAAATTATTTGTTATTTGAATCTCAAAACTAACTAGCCATCCTATATTCTTATTTACTAAATGTGGCACCACTGATGGCCAGGAGAGATGGCCAGGAGATGGTGGGGCAGTACACCAGAGGAAGTAGATCAGTGAAAGAGATTATGAGGGTTAGGTCCAACCTTGGACCTTACCTTGGACCTCTAGTTTGGGCCCTCGTCTTGGAGGTTTCCCAGAGCTGGATGCCGAAGATTTATTTCCTACCTAGGAAACAACCCGGGCTTGTTTCTGCCTTCCCTAAGGTCTTAGGCCCTTAGCTTCTCTCACTGCTATTCCCTCCCTTGGGAATTCTCTGCCCTTACACTTGGCAGAAATTGCCTGCAGTCTCCTTCCACCCTGAAGCCACCAAGCACAAGCATTCAGGCGCTTTCTATTGGAAGGGCTTATGAATTCCAGCTTAGGAGATGCACTGGTCTAGGTGTGAATCTGAGCTTAGTTGCCCACTAGCTGTGCCGTTGAGCACGTAATTAACCACTCTGTGCCTTAATCTGTGGGAAATGTGGATAAAAGAGAACCAACCTACTGTGATCATCTAGTGGGTTAATGTTTACAAAGCTGTTAGAACATAGCACTCAATAAATGATAGCTTTAAAAATTCTAAAGCTCTTTAATCATCACAAGGGGCCAGGAAAATAATAAAAAATAACAAATGTGAGGCAGTGACATGTACCTGGTTATTTCAAAGCTCTCACTCACAGCTATTACCTCTCTTAGAAATAACGGGAACCATCAGTCTTGCATTGCCTTTTATACTTAAGAGTGGGTCTTCCTAAATGATCTGCTTTCCTACAAATCACTCCTTCTCCAGGATTGCTCTATTCAACATTAGCCTAGATGGCAAGTCATGAATTAGAGTCCATCCACCCCCGAAGCTGAGTAAGCAGTGTGTCTCTCAGGGAGACCCCACATAGGAGGCTCTTTATCAGTCAATAAACCTTGAACCTCTCCTGTGTATGTTGAGGATGGACCAGTGAATGAAGCAGAACTTGCCATAACCCTCAAGGAATTTAGAGTCTGGGCAAGGATCTCATCTCATTGTTTCTCCTAAACCGTGCAATCTTCAGTCGAATGGTTCAGAGACTGGGATAGCAAATCGGTTAAAATTACAGTGGCAGGGCCGAGGATATAGCTCAGTGGCACAGCACCTGCCTGGCAAGCACGAGGTCGTGAGTTCAATTCCCCGTACTAAAAAAAAAAAAAAAAAAAAAAAAAAAAAATTACAGTGGCGACTCTGACTGACTGGAAGTGGCTTAGTGGAGCACCATGCTCAGCCATGCTCTGCCTCAATAGGGAAAGTGCTGTGGTTGATTAGTGCTGCCATGAAGGTAGGAGAGAAGTAGTATCGGATGTCCCGCTGATAGGAGCACCAGCCTCTCCTTGCATCCTGGATCCTAGAATCAAAGGTCACAGCTTGAATCCAGAAGTTCTTCTTAGGACTGTGAATCTGAGCCTCTGTGTGTATGTGTGTGTGTGTGTATCTGTGTGTCCGTGTATCTCTGAGTCTGTGTGTCTGTGTTGGAGGTAGGGGTTGTTGAAGAGCTGAGTCCCCAGCTCTGGAAAAGGTGAATCTTCAGAGCTGGCAGATGAAAGTCTCAAAGGAGGAAAGAAATGGCCATAGGATAGTGGCATAGGATTGTAGTTGGACTTCTGATAGGCATGACTGTCACCCCTGGTTAAAAACAACTGACTAAAACAATCTCAATGTGCAGACAAAGGAACTGAGGTGACCTGCCCATGGAGCAGTTGGCTTATTCTTTGTTATCCCTCACTGGAGAATTCCTCTATTAATGTCCCCAACACAAAGACAGGGTCTTATAATTATGTACCTATTGTCATTATATAGCTTATAATATAGCTACATGAAAACATTTAGAGTTAGCCTACATTTAATTAGAAGAGGGCCCTGTTCCTGTCCCCTCTCCTAGGGGTTCTGGTCTGGGACCTTTCTCAGTGTTGCTTTCCCCTCAAGTTTTCCTGGAATTTGGTATAGAACAAAATGTACCAGGTCTTAGAGATGGATGCCCTCTCACTGTCAAATTCCATAGCAGTGCTGCTGACTTGAATGTCATATGTTGTAGGCATTGGTATTACAAGGGAATACAGGAAGTAAGATTCATCTGGAGGGGAAGAACTCCAGGATTAGGAGGAGATGAGCTGTGTCAGAGGTGGATAAGGTGACTGAATGAGAAATGTTGTGGGCTGTCCATTTCACCATAAACATTATTTTCTTCTTCTCAAAGAAAAGAACATCCCCCTGTTAATTTGTCAGAGCTCAGACTTGCCCACAGCATTAAAAGTGGTGTAGGGAATAGCATTACATTTCTATTATCTTTCTAATGCAGGCATCAAGACTTGCTCCCGCTAGGCTATTTCACATTTTCAACTAAAAAGCAAGCAATTTCAAAGGCATTTTGCTGGCCCTGGACATTTTTGATGCTGTGTTCTTTCTTGACTTCACTTATAATATCACCCCTATCAAGTGAGCCTAAGTCCTTGTGATTACTAAAATGCCGAAAGGAAATGGCTAAATTTAGATCTTGATGGGGTGTGGAGAGGTAGGTGGCACTGAAAGTAGAGGCTACAGAGGAAAAGGACAGCTTACAGGCCCTTTGCAATTCAAAAAAAATTGAGTCACTAATTAAAAGCATGTGGGCTATATTGGTAAATACGTACAGCCCAGGTCTCTGCACCATGGAGAGGTGTTGGGGAAAACTGCCTATTATCCACTCATTTTTTCAGTGTTCCCCCTGCAGTTTTGTGTTTGTCAATCTTTAGTTTGCTTTTGGCAAGGGTGATGTGATGCACCATTCCTGCATGAGAGATTAAGCTGTTGGAGTTGATAAGGTACTTGTTTCTATGATGTGCCGAATACAAAATGTCCTGCTCTCTCTGGGAAGATGATGCTCTTGCATTCAGATGTATTATAGGACTCACTTGTGCTGACAGGCCTCCTAAGAGATTGATGGCATATTGGAATTGTCATGAGAAATAGAACTCTAGTAGTCTGTATCAGGAGATGATTGGACAGTACTGAGGCAAAATGTGGGTAGCGATATGCTTTTAATGGTCAATATATTGTACTATGGACCAAGTACCTACATCTCCACTTGAGAAGAGTTCTACCAAGGAGTCCAGGTACTGCACTGAACTCAGAGCTGGTCAGGAATCCCTCTCCTTCTGACAAAGCCACACACATACAATGATATTCAATGGCTTCCATTTGCCTAGACACCATAAAAACCATCCCTTCTCCACTAACCCATTCTTCATGTATAAAGTTCACTGTAATGGCTAATCTTCTCAATTTGATTGGCATGAGAGATGCTTAGGAAGTTAGTGAAAAATATCTGGGTGTGTCTGGGTGGGTCATGGGGGTATGACCTTGGGGCTATATATGGTTCCTGGCCCCTTCCTCTCTCTTTCCTTACTCTCTGTTTCCTGGCCACCATGCCCTTCTACCATGATATCTCTGTCTCTCCACAGGCCTAAGGTAATGGAGTCCGCTAATCATGGAGTGGAACCTCCGAAATTGTGAGCCAGAATAAACCTTTTCTTTAAACTGTGTGTGACAGGTATTTTGTTCTGGCAAAGGAAAACTTACTATACAATCATAAAATCTGCATGTAGTCCTTAATGACATTTAGTCCTAAGAAAGCACCCTAGGTTCCAAGATGGGTCCGGGGAGTATCTCAGGTCCTCTGTACAATTTGTGAAGACTCTTAAATTTGGGAAAACTCTGAGCACCCAATGAGCTATAGGACTACTGATTTTGCTACTGGCTCTACTCAGATGAGAGACTTTATCTCTAAGGTCCAGGGTACCTTCCTACAAATATTACTCACCCACACCCAGCAACTGTTTGCTTTGAATTTTTCCTCCAACATGGATTAGGGTGGTTTCTCCCACATTTTTCACCCCTTCTGGTCTCTTTCTGACATAATCCCAAGATTTGGTGGCCAAGGCCAGAATCCCTATCAGTGAACATGGAGGAGCAACGGAGTTCTGACCCACAGACCAACTCCAGTTAATCCTGAGAGTCGAGCTCAGCACTAGTCTCAGTGGAAGGAAGTACTGCAGAAAGGGTGACTCAGGGTTCTTGCGCTTTCTGAATTCTTCATCTCAAAGAATAGCTTGACACAAAGGTAGATGACTCTCACACAAAGCAGAACCTAATGAGGTCTTTAGTTGCAGTTTCAACAGAGTGCTAGTTTCATCTCCCTCAGAGAACAGTGAGAAGAAGCCATGTCATGTTTGTTTCCTCAGCAGCAAGTTCAGGGTCAAGCTCATATCGGTGCACAATAAATGTTTATGGAATGAGGGAAGGGCCCAATTGAGGGAGTATAAAATACCTTCTCTCCAGAGGCCACACCAAGTCAGTGAAAGACACTTTCCAGCTCTAACTAGATGTCCTCTTTCAGCTCCCAGCTCATTTTCTCCAGGAAGCTTTAGATGTGGTCACAGGGGTACAGATTTCCTCCTTTCTCTCTGACCTCAGCTTTTTAATGGTCTTTCATTCTGCCAGGGCCAATTGTCATGGGAACTGTGGAGACTTAGACAGACATCATCACCAGCTCTGGGGCCTTCCCTGGGATATTCGGGAGTGATCATTCTTATAATACATGAAATCAGATTACATGAAGACAAAGGCATTTTAGGATGGACTTATTGGATGCGAAGGACAGAAAAGCACTCATGCAAGCCAAAATAAAGAAGGTAGTTATTGTAAGGTTATCAGGAAGTTCATGGAAATAAAGTACAGCTCAGTCTCTTAGAAACTGAATCTGTTAGAGCTTGAAACCCCCACCCCCACCTCAACATTTATTTCTACTTTTCCAGGTCCCTAGTCATGGCTTATCATGAATGAACTGTCATGATTATGAGTAGCTGAGTCTTGTATCTCCTCAAGAAAACAGCACCACTGAGTGACTATGGCATTTATGGAGAAATTAAACCCTGCTCATAGTGTTAAAAGCTTCTGATTTCATAGCCACATGAGCCTTCTTGGAAATGACCTATTAGACCCTCTCCTTGATTTATTTCCTCTGGGGCCTCCACGTTGTCTCATATATTTACCATCATTGGCCATTTTTTCTCTCTGCAACTTATTCAAGAAGCATATCTGCTCCCTCATAACTTCAGGTCACTCTTCGCTACTTATTTATTTATTATTTTGCAATATTGGGGAATGGAACGCAAGGCCCTCATACTAAGCTCTATCTCCAGTCCTTTTAAAAATTTTTCTTTTTGAGAAAGAGTCTAGTTAAGTTACCCAGTTACCCAGCCTGGACTCAGACTCGTGATCCTCCTGCCTCAGTCTCCCAGAGTGCTGGGATTACAAGTGTGTGTCACCACATACTCTCAGTCTTTTATATGTGAGGAGAGTCTCCTCCTCTACTGCCTCCCAGAGTCATTGTACAGCAAGCCACAAGAGGGAAGATTGCTGAAGAACACAGTGGGGACAGTCTCCTCTGTCCCATATCCTAGTCTGCTTCTGCCATACACTACGCTAGCAACAGCCTCACATGACTGTCTGCTTCCTAGCAAAACTGGGCCTAAATGTTTCCAGGAGCAGCCAGTCCACTTTTTGCTAGAATGATCTTCTAAGGAAGGAGAAAGTTGTTCACTGACAATACGCTCATAAGCTTAATCCAGGAGCTACACAAGTGCAGGTTTTCTGGGTAGGAACAAACCAGTCCAAATAGATCTGGGCTCAATTTTAGACTGGATTTTCCTGATGAGCTGCCAGGATTCTACATTTAAGTCTGTACTCAGGAGAATCCGGAGACCTGGCTTCTAGGTTTTATCTCTACTAATAACCACTGACAGACCATGGGTAAACCCTCCCCTCCGCTAGTCTCAGATTTCTTTCAAGAAAGAGGAAATTTGGAGGTTTGCTAAGAGTCTCTCCTTCTTGATCATCCCTCATCCAGCCTTTGCTTGACCACTGTCTGCACCTATGGGAATACATCTCGAACTGACAACCATCTCATCTCTGAAAGTTTAGTTTCTATTTCTGTTTGTTCAGTTTCTCCAGGGTCTGAGTGACCTCTGGACCTTGCCAGTCCAAATGAGCAGAGCTGAACGCCCTTGGCTGTGGAGTTAGTCACTGTTTTTTGGTTGTTATTTGGGATTTTCCCACCTATTTCTACTCTCCTCCAACTTGTCTCCATGTCCTCCACAATGATCCATCAGGAGAGTTCCATTCCATGCCCTGGTGCCTAAGTTTACCAAAGAGCTGAGCTTTCATACCAATAGCTCCTTCATGGTCCCAAAATGTGTAACTCTCCACTGAGACCACCACAGAGCCAGTCTGCAGGGGATGAAAGGAATATTGTGGTTGAGAAGTTAGACCTGGCATACTGTGGTCAGGACTTCAGGGCCCTAGTTGACTCCTAATCCTTAATGCTGTGTCACTCTGTCAGAGGATCCAAGTCCAATCCTACATGCAATCCTTTCTTACACTGAAGGCCTGATTTCCCCATCACATAGCACTCCTGCTTGTCTTCCTCACCCTGAACTCCCTCTTTTGGAGCTCATTTGATCACTTTCCTTGGTTGTGTCCACATTCTCCAGTGAACAACTTATCTCACTAAGAAAGCTGGGAGCCTTACCGTAGGGACAAATTGCAGGACTTGAATGTGAATGTGAATGTGTAGACACAGAGTCATCAAGCCCTTGAGCTCTTTCTTTCTCTCAAAGTCCACTGTAAGGTTAGCAATGCATCATCAGTCAACTCCTTAGCTTTGGTTTGAATCTTCCAGGTAAAAGTAGCTATTGTTCATAATAATTCCATCTCTTAATTCTGCGGGACTTGGATACCTCGGTGGTAACTTGTACACACCCTGGGAGATCCACTGGCCATAACCCAGCACTTGAATGGAGTCCTAGTCTGCACTCAGTTTGATACCAAAGGATTGAGACCAGTGCAGGAGACCGCATTCCAAGAGAAAGGAACCAGAGAGAAGATCTACGAGTGGCATGACTTTAAGAAGGGGAGAGGACAGAGGTAGACCAAGTATTGCCCCATGACTTGAGGGGGTTGTTTGGAACACAGTGCTCTTCCAGGCAAGAAGGATGGCGTATCAATAGCTCTGTTCTCTAGAAACTGCCAAGCCATGCTAAGCTTCATTCATATATGTGACAGAAGCTTATTGAGATTCTACTCCAATGTATTCCATGTATATGATATAAAAATAAATCCTATTTCCTGCCTTCTAAAACTTCCCCTTGAGGGAAAGAAACAGAGCAATTAAAGTACCATGGCAGGGCCGGTGAGATGGCTCAGCGGTGTAAGCGCCTGCCTGGCAAGCGCGAGGGCCCGAGTTCGACTCCCGGAACCCACATACGAAAAAAGGGGCCGGAGATATCGCTCAGCGGCACGGGCGCCTGCTGGTGTGCGAGGTCCTGAGGTCGACCCCCGGTACCCACCAAAAAAATTAAATAAATAAAAAAAAAATAAAGTACCATGGCATACATGTTTAGAATGGAGAGAAGGTAAAGTGGAGAAACTAGTAATGCCTGATACCAATAAGACACAGAGCAACTGGGTTGTTCATATATCGCTGGTAGAAATGCAGAATGATACAGCCACTTTGAAAACAGTTTGGAATTTTCTTAAAAGTTAAATAAACACTTATCTTACATTTCAGAAATTCCATTCCTAATTATTTCTCTGGAGTGTTCTGGAGGGGTACATATGTGACATAAAAACCTCTGCACAAATGTTTATAGCAGCTTTAGTGATAGCTATCCCAAACTGGAAACAACTTAAGTGTCCTTTAAGTGGTGAATAGATTAAAAAATCGGTACATCCATAGTTTGAAATATTTCTAGCATCAAAAAGGAATGGGCCACTGGTAACATGTTACATCATGGACAAATCTCCAAAGGATTATACTGAGTGAAAAAAGCCAGACTCAGATTGACAACCTGGAAAAGGCAAAACCAGAAGGGAAACCAGCCCAGACTGGTGGTTGTGAGAAGCCAGGGATGACGGAGGTTGTTGACTTCAAAGGTGTATGAGAGAACTTTTGGAGAAATGAAACCCTTTCATACTTTACTTAAGCTGGTAGTTACATAACCATTTGTGTTTGTCAAAAATCTAAGAACTGTATGCCTAAAAAGCTGTTTTTTTGCTTTTTTTTTTTTTTTTTTTTTTTTTTTTGTGGGTCTTGCTATGTAGTTCAGGCTGACCTTGAACTCACTATGTAGGGCTGGCTTTGAACTCAAGGTAAACCTCCTGCCTCAGCCTCACAAGTACTGGGATTACAGGCATGTGTCACCCTGCCTGGCTAAAAAGCTGTATTTTACTCTGAGTAAATTATATCTCGGTAAATTTGACTGAAAAACAAAGTATCATGTTGCTTAAATACCATGTTCTAGGATGGTCTTGGGAGGATTTGTTTTCTTAGAAGGTGACCAAGGGATGAGGTGTAAAGGAAGTGGAATGAGGAGGAATGAAAACAGCAACTGAACTTAGAGGGCTACATCCCGTTAAAAACAGAATAAGATGGTGTCTAAAGGCATGGCCAAAATCTAAAAGAGTCTGAAATGTAGTTTTACTGACTAGGGAAGGACCCAGGGGCCAGATCCTAAATGTGTCTGAGAATGCGTTTATGTGGGAGGTGGGGGAATACAGGAATGTTGGTACATGGAATATACAGATTTGGGAAGGATGTGGAGACGGTGGTGGAAGGGATAAAGACGGGGCTTCTATCAGCTGAGTCTGTGTATGTGTATGTGTGTGGGAGATGGGGCAGAAATGTATTTACAACCCTGGGAGTGTACCAGCTTGTTTCAAAGAAAACCCCTAGACAGTAACTGCAGTGTAAATAGCAAACAAGCAAATACAACATTCATCTGTATCAGAATGGAGAGAACTGTTGGCCTGAACAGACTGGAAGCCTGATGTGGTGTCCAGCTACAGCCCCACTGGGCCTCAACCCTTCCTACCTGCTCATTTAGTTCCCAGGAAACCAGTACACTTCTCTCAGCAAAGCCCACCATACAAAGCTGCCTGAGTCAGCTGCAACCAGTGATGAACAGCAGCTCTTTCCCCAGAGGTTCTGCTCCCAGAGGTGCAGCTGCTTGCTAAATGGAAGCTGGGAGACCTCTGGGGCTGCTGCAGTTTGTTTTGCTTCAGGCCTCTTGGCAGATGCTGTTTGCTCAGCTTGCCCAGAAATCCAAGGTAAGAAAGTAGGGTGCCCCAGGAGAACTAGTTGGGAGATACTAAGGGGCTGTCAAAAGGAGAAAATACCCCTAGGATAGTGGGACATAAAAGCTTAGGTCCTCAGAGCTCAGGGTACCCATGACTTCAGGCATCTCTTTGTATTGCTGTCCCTTGGGGTGCAAATGCCAAGGACTTAAGGGAACTGAATAGGCCTCATTTTCAGGAATGAATGTTAGTGAAGGGCTCAGTCTGGTCCAAGAATGGCAACAGAGCCATGGTAGTCATATCACTAGAAGCAGAGACTAGAGCTAGACTATTGGGTTCAAATCCCTGCCCTGCCACTAACGGGTTTTGTGTCCTTAGGCAAGTTTAACCTTTCTTTATTTAGAAAATAGAAATAGTTATAGTACCTACTTCCCAGGATTGCTTGTGCATTACCCACATTGTCTTAAAGGAAGCCTGGCTATTGGTAATAACTCAGGAAGAGTTACAAACAGCAAAGGACTTTGTTTCCAATCTTCTAGAAATTTCTGCTCCTCCTCATGAGGCAGGAGATGTTCTAGGATTGGCCTTATTTGTGGGATCTGGTCAATTTTTCACTCCAGCCCTTCTTTACTCACAGCCAGTACTCTCCTTGGCCCTACACAGTGCTGTCTCAGCACTATGACCACAACTGTTTTACAATCTTAATTTCACCCAGCTGAGACCAACTGCCCGTGCAGCAGTGTTGGAATTTGGTGATCACAAAGCCTGTACCTGCATCCCCTGCATCCCAGACTGTCCACTTGACTTGCCTTCCTACCTATTATTCTTGCTTTCCTATCCATACTTTCTTCCTCTGCCAGGGCCGAAGTGGGGCGAGTGAATTGTACTTGAGCATAAGCATGGCTGCCCCTAGCAAATGCTCAGTAGTGCTGCCTCTGTCCTCATGTGGAGCCTCACAAACCTGTCCTCACTTGGTCTTTAGCTAATCTCTCTCCACCACCGACCTAATCCCCCCATATTTTCTGAAGGAGAGGGTCCAGTGCCAGAAAGAACATAAGCTGTCCTACTGTCACAAGCTAGCATGTGTTCTTGCTACACACAAGATAGAAATCAGACATGTACTTGTCCTTGAGCCTGCTATGATCATCACCACTGTCTGCCCTTTTCTGCAGGGCCCTCTAAAAGGAGGGTCACTGTATGTGTTTCCAAGATGCTACTAATCAGCTGCTCAATTTGTAGCAATCACTGATTGGCAAAGTGTAGCTCTTTTATTGTTAACAGTTTTGAGCTTTAAATGCCAGTGGCTATCAGCTCTTTTAGTGTTAGTAGCCCTCCTTGCCACTTGGAGGAAACCGCTACCAGCAGGCTTCAGGAACTCCTCTGGCCATCAGAGATGCTGGCTGCTGGTAATTCTTTGTTGCTTTTCCTTGTTCTGTTCTGCTTTCTTCAGGGTTACCAGCCCCAGCTGCTGGCCACTCTTGGCACCAGCAGCCTTTGGTTTTACCAGCTCTTAAGGTACCAGCTCTTCATGCTCTACTCAAGATAAAAATCATGAATAGGCAAAAATATGCCACCTAGAAGAGCCTTTATTGGTACTTTTGCTGTACCTTATTGGGGAACAGTACATAAAGTGAACATGCTAAGGCTAGTGGAAGTTGCTTAAAAAGGAAAAAAGTGTGCACTTGTGCATGCAGTGTCAGATTTTTATTTGGTCATGGATGGGGAGAAGCCTTTCACGGACCTAATTGAAAAGGGCTGCAAAGAGTCAGAATCATCCAGAAAGGCTGCAGGGTAGAATTACCTGTAATAGGTCTGAAGCCTGCTCCAGACAAAACAAGTATCTCCCACAGTGGTTGTGGGGTACTTAATAGAGCTAAGCCAGCTGCAAGGCATTTGGGACAGCTGTGGAAGAGAAATAAAAAGCGCCTTTTGGGGAGCTCCACGCCCTTCTCTATCTCACTGCCTCCATCTAAGGTCCTCTTCCTTGGCTCTTAGCTCCTCTTTGGTATTGCAGAGCAAACTCTTTGGGCTAAAATGGGAGATGATAATACTTGAGTTCTGTCTCTAAACCAAAGATGGTTACATGTTGACGTAAGTGCTGCTGTATTCCAAGAAAATCAAGCAGCCTTGAGAAGAGCGTGGATGACTAACCTCAATCTTGCCTAGGGACAGTGGCCCGGATGACCCTGTGGACACTCCTCTTGGGTTACTCTTTTGGGTTCAGATGCAACCCTTTTCTAGCAGGCTGAGATTCAGCTGCTAGGTCTATCCTCTTAGTAGGAAAGTTTTAATTTTGATTAAGCAATTAATGAATTTCCTGCTACTAGACACCCAAAAAACCTAGAATTTTCCTGTTCACTCATTGTCTATTTGAAAACCTGTTTTGCAAGGCTTCCAACTTAGGAGGAATTTAAACACTGTAAGGGAGACTTTTTCCTGGGAATTCTCAGATTGGAAGGTACAGGACTATAAAAGAAGTTACTATAAATTATGTCTTTGGTTGAGGATATAGCTCAGTGCTAGAGCTCACGCCTAGCATGTGTGAGGCCCAGGGTTCTACCTTTAACACCACACTGCCCCCCCACTTGATACTGCAAGTGATTTTGTACAGCTTCTTCTTCTGCCTCTCCTCCTTTTCTTCCTCCTTTTATGTGAAAGAGCTCAGGAAGTACCACCTCAAACGTGCCGCTTTCCTATGCTGATTACTTCTGAGGGCATTTGGGGCAAAGAAAGTGCTGGGAAAGGCTTTCTCTGAGCTTCCTTTATCTGACTAAAGACAGATCCCCCACAGGAGCACAGTTGTCACAAATCCCTTCCTGGGAATTTCATCTACCAGAGAAGATTAATTGCATCACAGAACAGAAGACTGGAACTTAGCACCATTCTCTGACAGATGTTGTCACAGGCTATCGCCTATTCTTTTGAGGCCCATTCATCTTTCTAAAAAATCACTGCCTACATCCCCTTCCCCTCTCCCCTGTGAATATCAGGCTTTTAGATTTCACTGGGGTTTTGGGTACTCACTTTTCTTTCCTCCGTTGTACATATCTCTTCCCCTATTCATCTGTTTGTTGTCAGTTCACTTCATAGACTCAGTTATGGAACCCTCAGAGGTCAGAGGGAAAAGTTTTCCTTTTCCTACATTTGTAAAGTCCCTTTCAGAATTGTAGTCTGCCTCAGCTGTACTAAAGACAATCTGGGAAAGAGAATTTTTTTTCTGCTCTAAAGGGCTCTTCTCAAAGGCAGCCCCTTCTTGAAAGCATTAAGAGTTTGATTTGCTTCTAGGGAGGGAGGCTGTTGCCTTCCAATCTGGAATTTGTTCTCCAAAATAGTCTTTCCCACTACATGACTATTTCTTACTCTATGTGTAAAATTGGTTTTTGAACCTGTTAAGGTTCCCTCATAAAATGTCCCTTCTAAGCTGGGCTCATTTTTGTAAGGGTCATTTTGAATCATGGATATAACTGTGGGACAGATGATGGTACTCCTTGAAGTGGCCCACTCTGGCGTCTGTCTGTCTGTGTTGCCCAGACACACTCCTACTTACTTCTGGTAATTCTTCCTGGACCAAGGAGGCCAATATCAGTCATTCTATCTCCAGCAGCAATCTTAGACGGCTGAGAAATGTCAACTTTAGAAAATAAGCAGCCCTAATATTAGCCTAGATGTGTAGACATGTTTCCTTGGCAGGCGTGGGGATAAAACCCTTAAATTCTCAGGTATTTTTAAAGCATGTGTCATGCACCAGAATCTCCTGGGATGTCACTAAATGTCTCTCAGCCCAGAACAGCTGTTATTACCCATAAGTCTAATCTGAGGGAAGGGGAGGAATCCAGTCCTCAGTTCCCTGGGCTCGGGGCGGCTGTCCATACCCAGGACAGTCTGAGCAGCCCCATCATTCCTGACCCTATGTTCCCTCTTGCTGCCAGGCAGACAGAAATTCTAGGGTTCCAGCATGTGGCCACTCCCTCTACCATAGAAAAATGTCCAAGTGACAGACCAAGCAGGCCTCAGATTTCACATCACACTGTCAATAGTGACCATTTCCTACTGAGGCCTGCGCAGCACGCTCTGTTGTTCAAGGGCTCTATTCCAGGTGCCGGGCTACAAAGAATCTCATGGTCTTGTTCCTAAAGGCTTGACAGTTGGGTAGGTGTGACGGACATCCTTATGACAAACACTTAGTATAGTGCCAGGCTGAGCAGGTAAATGCTGTGCTAAAGCACTCAGAAGAGGGAGACCCCAGAAAGGACGGAAGTCAGGGCCAAAGAGATTCAGGAAAGAAACGGGATCTCGGTGGGATCCTGTACCAAATCTAGACCTCGAAAAGGAAAAGGAAGGGCTTTTGGAGAAGAATTGGAACAGGGAGGTGACCAGGATGATAGAGATCAGGTGAGGTGGAAACATAGCTGTATTGTAAATAAGGTAGAGCTCATCCTACAGTCCTCAAAGAGCCAAAGTGGGAATCAGAGTTGAATAGAAAAACAGGCCTCACAGTGGTATGACCCAACTCAGAAGAAAGTTTCTGTTTGCCAGAACTTCAGATTCACATTTACAAATACAGCAGCAGCCAAGCAAAGTGGTAGGCACTGGGGAAAATGAAGTGGGCAGTCAGGGAAGAAGACAAGGACAGAAGAATAGGAAACGGTTATAGGGTTTCTAGCTACATCAAAAGACAAGTATGTGCCCTTTGAAAAGAATCCAGTGGTCTAATATGGTATACAATAAGTATCAAATGATTTCAATAGCACCCAAACAGAAACATTTGTATAATTCTGAATTTTATAATGATTTAGTATATAATATTATATTTTAATAATTTTAATTTAATGTAGTAAAAATTTTTGCAACTTCTCATCTAAAAAGATTCCAAAACGTGATAGAAAATTTTGTTTCCAATTCTTCTTTAAGCATTCAGACACAAGAGATTTAAAGGTAAATTCATCCGTTGATAATCAGGATCCCCTCCCTCAGGTACCAAATTCTGCAGATGATCAAGTCTTTTATATAAAATGGTATAATGTAACCTACTCACATCCTCTCATATACTTTAAATCATCTCTAGATCACTTATACCCAACATAATGTAAATGCTATAAAAATACATGTCATACTGTATTCTTTAGGGAAAAATGACAAAAAAAGAAGTCTGTGCACTTTCAGTACAGATGCAATGACCAAAGGCCAACTACATTTTGATCCGCAGTTGGGAGAACCTGAGGATGTAGAACTGGTAAATATGGAAGGCCAATTGTTTCGCAAACTGTGCTTTGGGCAAAGCCGTGTAATGATGGAAACATCAAAACACCTGTTTTTAAATCTTCTTTATTTACATAATTTTAATTTTTAAAAGATGATCAAGCATAACCTTTATCTCAAAGGAACAGGTTCAGAGTGCTTATTAAAAAGTATCAGCAGCCATTTGTCATCACAGGTCACAATAAAAATTCATTATCTTTTTGTATAAGAAAATCACATGACTTAGCTTTAATGTTGATAACTCTTTTAAGTACTTGCCACCAGAAAACCAGTGAACCTCTAAGTAAATCAAAAGATCTTCTTGGTCACTCTACATTCCATTAAAAATATTATAAGAACTCTATTATATTTTAAAAACCTTATTTTTTTATAAAATGAACAACATCAATGACATCATCCCATTTTATGCGTGTCTGACTTTAACATCTTTGCTGCTTAGTAAGTGAATATCAAGTATGGTTCCATCTTTGTAACCATATGAGGACCCTCTTTTTATTATAATAATTTTTCCCTAAAGCATTTTTATTAAGGAAGTCATTTATTCTTCTCCCACATACTTTTAGCTTTAGTGGCTCAAAAATAGCTCTTTCTCATGTATTTCAATAAAATCTAGCAAATCCCATTAACTGAAGTGGTGTAAGTCTTTATATTTCTAATCAAATACACGACACACACTAAGACGTACTCTGTTCTAATATTCATTTCTCAAATGTTTCAACAATGTTTTCTGTGCTTTTTTCAATAATGCCTACTGATAAAAGATTGCATTTTTTAAATTGCCATATTTTTCTTTGTGTATTATTTGAGCCATTTTTTTCATGGTAGAAACAGCAAATGTTTCCCTAAGGGCATGAGGCTTTTTGTGTTTTGCAATTACTAAGAAACACTAAGAAATTCTTATATATGCTTATCACTACATTTAATGAAATACTTTTGAATGCTGGATTGAGTATTGTAATAATTTTAAGCATCAATGAAAAAATTGGGAAAGTTTATCTTCATGGTCTGGATGCCTAATTTTTTTTTTTTTTTTTTTTTTTTTTTTTTGTGGGTACCGGGGGGTCGACCTCAGGACCTCGCGCGCCAGCAGGCGCCCGTGCCGCTGAGCGATATCACCGGCCCCTTTTTCGTATGTGGGATCCGGGAGTCGAACTCGGGCCCTCGCGCTTGCCAGGCAGGCGCTTAAGCCGCTGAGCCATCTCACCGGCCCTGGATGCCTAATTTTTAAATATCTTACTAGTTGGGAAGCTTCTTTTTATCATTAGCTAAGCAAAATCTCCTAGGACAATAACCTTCATTGACAATAATAAATGTAATCATATTTCAGATAATTATTTTGAAAATGTTAGATTTTTTTGTCAACTTTTTTTCAAATCTCATTAGATTGTCATTGCTTTTGCCTTAGAAGGTAGCTAATAAAGAGCTTATAAAGAAGGAAGGTAATTCCAGATATTTTCTTAATGTGTCTTATACTTTCATTATTGATATTATCTCTAATCCAGATTTTTTTGCAGATGTCTTTTAAAGACATTTGTTCATTTTGTGAAGGTTTTACAGACACACATTAGCACATAATAGGTACTCAAAAAGATCTTGCTATGGTGGGGAGTGTAGCTCAATGGTAGGGTGCTTCCTTAGCATGCATGAGGCATGCTAAGTTCCATCGCCAGTATCAAATAGGGGGAAAGAGATGCGATGTTAGACGGATTGAAAAACATCTAATAGATGATGCATTCATCATTTTTCTTTACAAAGTCTTAAGATATTATAGATCCCAAAGGATCAAGTTCCCACAATGTACAGTGATGTCCATGGGGAACAGCATTATGCCCTCATGGTTTGATAGCTAGAGGAAAAAACTCTGTCCGTGGGTTTAGAAAGATCAAGTTCTTAATTCTCAGGGACTTTGCAGCCAAGATGCATTTTTCTGAGATCCATATTCTGTCTTGGGAGGAGTAAAAAAAAAATCCATGGGATTTTATCTTTCACATTAGCCCACAGTGTTGCAAAGAAACAGCTATAGGAGAGCTCATGCTCAGGGGTGCAAGAGTTCTGCTTGCAGAATCTAGTCAAGGTGTCTTTCCTGATAAATGGGTGGGATGACCCAAAGCCTTCCTAGGCTCCAACCACAGAGCAAGTGAGCCTGGGCACTGACCCAGGGGAGGCACTGCAGGTTCGCTGAGAAGTCTGCAGTCATACAATTACCCACTCTGGCAAATTTTAGGTGCCAGTTAGGATTGCATCTGGCTCCTTGTACCAGAGACCCAACCACATTGGCCTATGCAAATAGACCTTTTGTTTTTGTCATATACAGTGGTACCTTGGCTCACAAATTCTCCACTGGGTGACAAACACAACCACAGCCATCTTTCCCACACAAGCACAAACATGACCATCTTTTCCAAAATCGCAGAACAAATTAAGTTTGTGAACTAAGGTACCACTGTAATGAGAAGTCAGGAGACAAGTGGTCCAGGGACATGGTCAAGAAACTCACAAAGAACCTCTGATCAGGCAGGTCTGATTTTTCTAGCATCCTGCCCAATCATCCCACCATGAGGCCTTCCTTACAGGGAGGGAAAATGAGGCTTCATCCCAAGGGCTCGCTCCTCCAGAGTCCATGCGGTCTCTTATTGGGTCTTTCCATTTTTGTTCAGGGAGGGATGCCTTTCCCAGAGACTTCCACCAATTCCCATTGTTTGGCACTGTGAACACCTGCTAGTGAGACTGAGAGGTGGGGATTTTCACCTAAGTGTGTTGCAATCCCAAGTAAAACTGGTGTCCATTTAGTGAAGAGTCAGGCAAGAAAAGATTCTTAGATAAGTAGGAATGTCTGGGCTCATCTCATGAAGGAAGCCTCTAGGGTTCTATTTCATTTGAATAGACTGGACCTGGCTTCTTCACCATCCCTTCTCAAAACCTCTCTAATGCCTTAGACAAAATATGACTTTAAAATGCAGCTAGAAATCACCACATGGTGGGGGGTGGTCCCTGTGCTGTCCCTTGAACACTCCTGAACATTTCTGTGTTGGTGCCGGGGTCAGGAGGCCTGGCCCTCAGGCTTTGGTTTCAGGGTTCTCTGGCCTGTTGGGGGGAGGGGACACTCCTCCACGTCCTTGACCTACCTTACAGTTACTCCAGGATACCTCAGATTCATAAAGAACCTGCGCTGCAGCTGAGCCTTAATGTGGCTCCACAGCTTGTCACCTGACTCCTGGCAGCTGCGGCCCTGGCCCTGGGGCTTTGGGTCTCAGCGTGTGGGAGGCACTCTTACAGCAGGAGCTGCTCTGGCCAAGGGCGCTGGGCTGGGCTGGAAACTGGCTGTACCTGAAGCTATGAATCCCTCCAACTTTGTAGTGGATGTGGTACTTTTACTTCATGCCTCTTCCAATAGTGACCCCGTCTGTCGATTTCATTCAAGATGAACTGAATTGATATTCCTTTTGACTCTGGCCAAGGCTAATAGTCACCTATGTGGATAATTTGAAGGAGGATAGCTATCACTCCCCACACACACACCACCACCACCAACTGTTAAATAAATATATGCGCACTGCACAAAATTTAGAAAGTACAGAAACCTTTTAAGAAGAAGGAAATAGATATAGATGATATCCCCATATAAAGATTGTTGTTCTCTCCCAATACCATTCTCACATTCTTCATTCCTACTACAACCCCAATTTTATTTACAGTAGCAATGTGCCCAGGTAAAAGACAGTATTTCTTAACTTTCCTTCTAAATAGAAAGTGCTAATTGATTGTAAGTGGAACTTAGACAGGCTTACAGAACACTCCTAAATGGAGGGAAGGGGCAGACAAAGCAGACATGCATGACCTTTTGTCCATTTCTTTTCCTCCCTGGGATGTGGGTGTGATATCTAGAACTCCAGCAACCATCTCAGCATTTTAGGATTAAAGCTATGTGCTAGGGACAGTGATGTAGAATAGTAGCTGCAGCCTTGATGACTTGGTATAGCTGCCATCCCAGCTCATGGAAGAGCTGCCTCTGTATTTCTTCTATGAGAGAGAATAAATTCCTAGGTCTTTTTTTTTTTTTTTTTTTTTTTTTTTTGTTAAGTTGTTGGGTGAGGTCTGCATTAACAACAGCTGAACATAGTTCTCAGCCAACCCATTACCTGATGCAGAATGAGTGTCCAGTAAATGTTTAGGGGAGCGCGTTTCTCTGGAAAGAGGTTGGGTAATGAGAAGAAAAGTGAGCAAAAGAATCCTGACTCAGCTCCACCACCAACTCCTGGAGTGAACAAACCACATGCTCCTTCTGTGCCTCAGTTTATTTTCTGTGACAAGTAAGAGTCAGACTAAACATATAAGAACTCCTTAAGACTTTTATTCTTCGAAGCTGTGGACTAGTCAGACTTGGTATTTTCTGGTTCCACCTCTTACTAGCTTTGTAACTGTAGGTGGGCCAGACCAGCAGCCTCTTGGAGTCTTGGGTTTTTCATCTCAAACTATATGCTATAAGAAACTAATATGCTATAAACTTAGCATATTTGGTACACAGAAAAGAGAAAAGATAAGTTAATCCTGTAGAGCACCTTCAGAAGGGGGGTTTCTGTCATTCTAATGGCTCCAGACTGAGGGCAAGCTGGCCTCCCCAGCCTCATGAAGAGCTCGTGTTCTAGATGTTTGGTAGGACAGGCCTCTACTACGAAGTGGCCCTGCCATCTTTCTCCCCCAGCAGCTGCCAGGCAGCACCTTGACAGCCTTTTGGGGAAGAAAGGGATGAGAAGAAGCAAAACAGCACCATGGCAAGTATGAGGGAGTAACAGTCAAACCCTCCTGGAATGAAGTTCCAGAGACAGTGTCCTCTATACTCTGGCTGACCCCTCCCAAGGGCACCAGGGAATTCTGCTGTCATTTACCTTCGGGACAGAAAGCTGTGGCCATCCAAGGAGCTTCTTGCTTCTCATTGGCCCAGAGCTCTACCTGTAAGATTGTTTCCTGACAGGAAGTTCGGTTGTCCTGGCACTCAGTCTCCATGGCAACTCTTGCTTTTGAGACACTGAATGGAAACTGCTGGTGTGGGGAGGCCAGTAGCAGAATACTGATTTACCCGGGTGTCTGTAACAACAGCTGCATCTCAATACCTTTGCAGATACCCAAAGAGCTAAAAATACATCTCACTCTCTCTAGGGCTCCCCAGCCAGGCAAAGCATCTTAAAGTACCTCTCTGCTGACTCTGGCCTGCTAATATTAGTATCTTCAGCTACTTGGGCTTGAGGGACATGGAGTAGAGCAGGACTGTATAGGGACCAGGTCTAGAGGGGTGCATCAGGGGGAAGAGGTGGAGAGGTTGAGACCACCTAAGAGGAAACCACAGGGTGGAGGTGGAGGCAATCAGCAGGAAGCACACTGAATCCTCACTCCTTACAGAGCTCCAGGGATCTTGTTGGTTCAGCCCAAATCATCTGGACATTTGTTCATTTGTTCATTCAACAAACATGTATTCGGCTCCTACTCTGGCCAGGCTTTATGCCAGGCACTGGGATTTTAGGTGTGAATAGAAGAGCATATATGTTCCCTGCTATGGCCAGAGCTTGCAGTATATTTGAATCAATCAGGATTATCCCTGAAAGTCTAGAAATATTCTGTATAAACCTGGGTGTCTTCTCTTCAATGTGGTGAGTTCCTTCAACTTGAAGATCACATTACTTATAACCATGGCACCATTTCCAGTACCTAGTAGGGGATGAGCTAATATGGGACTGAATGGAACAGGTTAGGATGGGATGACATTGCAGCTGCAGCTGTGGCCTGATCTATCCTAGTTCCACAGCTTCCCTGTGGGCCTCCCAGAGGCTCTGGCTGGCTCTGGAAAGTACGTGCTCAAGCTGTGAGGTACTGCATTGAGGATAGATGAGGTGACCACTCCACTGACATCTGCTAAGGGAGCTCAATATAAAGTGACAGGCTGAATTAATTCCTAGTCTCCTTGGCAGGATCTACAGACAGTCCTCCTCCCACCCATCTCCTTCTTCCCGTAATCGCTACACATGTCATTCAATTAATTCTGCATTTCCCAGAGAAGGAGACTGCACAGAGCATAGCGCAAGCAGCTCCTGCCAGGGCTGTTCTCAAAAGGCGGGTGTCACACATTTGGCTCCCTTAGCAGCTCCAGCCCCAGCTTCCTCCACAGGGAGATAAGACTCAGATGGAAAAATGGAACACGACCATGACTGTTCCTGGATAAGCAGCAGGTGCTGGGCAGGTTCCTGAGGTGCAAATGATGCACAAGATGACGAGAGGATGTCACAGTCAGCCTCAGTGGGCGAGATCCAAGGGCTGGCTGGGTGGCTTGGAGCAGAGAAGGGCCAGCCTCTTGGATGCACCCCAAATCATTCTCAGCCTGGCTCTGAATAAGAATGGTTCCATGCAAACCAATCTTCCTTTCTGATGAGGCAGCTCCACAGATGCCTGCAGGGACATCCACAGCAGAGCTACTTCTGATTGCCTCTGGAATCCTGACGGCGTAACAATGATCCTATTTCCTTCTGCTGTATTTCCTCCATCATATGAGGCAGTAGTAGCAGGTCCCTGGTGGTTTTCCTTTCTTCTCCTTCTGCACACACTAGGTCAGAACTCTACCACTGAGCTACATCTCCAGCCCCTTCCATCTGAAGAAGGAATTTGGGACTATTTGGGTCTTGGTCTGTAACTGATCACTTACCTCCACTGGTGGCTTTCTGCATGTCCACAGGGCAGTGCAGAGACCCTACTGTATAGACCCCAGAAGTAGCATGAGTCCTTTAGAGACACTGGTAGGGCCTTCACCTGCCTTCAGCCTGGCTAGGTGACAGACTGTTTCAGGGCTCCACCTGAGATGCTTCTTACCACCCCTCCCTCTGACCAGAGCTTCCCTCGAAGCCTGCCTGCTGATGCCTCCCAGGGCCCAGCAAGACCCTCCTCGTATCTCTGTGGAGGAAGAATTAGTGGATTTATGTTCTTGAGTCACGGAATCTGCACATCTTTCCCCAGCCATGAAGCCTCTGAGCTCCCCAAGCAGCCCCTGCCAGTGTCTGGTAAGGTAAATGCACTAGGCTTCAGGGCCACAGGGCTCTGGGCACCATGATTAAGAGTGGGGGTGGGATGTGGTGGGCTGCACAGGCCCGGGGTGGCTCAGAGCCTGACCTATTCCAGATCTTTCTTTTGGCCAGTACTCAGAAGAGCCACCTGGAGCAGCCCGACAGCTCAGACTTGCTCTCAGAGTCTACTTAACGTGGAATCCACTGGATCCAGGCAGCCCAGAGAGATAGCCTGGACAGCAAGGATGCCGGGCCAAGGATGGAAACATGGGAGTCAAACCCCATCTCCTTTACTGGTGAACTCAATTGCCAGCAAGGGCTTTCATGTTTTGGTGCCTCATTTTCTTTCCCTACATGAACGGATAAGCCCTACTCATCTTAGAGCACTGATGTGAGAACCATCTGAGTTAACTGTGGCAACTTGATGCCTTCCAAATAATCACATACAGCCAGCTCATTTAAGTGCTTCCTTCTCTCTTGGACAAATAATCCCCAATTTTTACCCTCTAAGCAAATTCCAATTTTGTCTCTTTCTGCTCCACATTTCATTTTCTTGGCCCACCAAGCTTGAAGATCTCTAAATGCTCTCTCAGCCAAGCTGGTCTAGAGTGCAGTGGTGGGGGACAACCTCACGGCCCCTCACATGGAGGTCCTGCAGGTCCTCTGGCCAATGTCTCCCTGCTTCAGGCACTCCCCTGCTGCCCTCTGGGTATGAGCAATGCCACATGGGACACCTGGCCATTTCCTTCTGTATACCTGCCTAGTGCCCCATCTCAATTCTCTGCCTCCTCTCAGTCCTGATGTCAAAGGCTGGAGTGTCGGCTGAGCCTGCAGAAGATGAGGCCAGGGCTTCCGGGCAAACCAGGGGCTTGGCTTAGGGAGCAGCCACCTGCTTCCCTGCCTGGTGCCTTGGCTGAGCCTCCGCCTGCCAGCACCTCTTCTCCTCCTGCAGAAGCCGGGGCCTCTCCTAGGCCACAGGACCTTTCCCAGCAGGAGGCTGTGTCTGAGCACCAGCACCACAGCAGAGGGACTTGCTTTCCTCTTTCACTTGAATGCCTCACTCAAAGCAAGCACTGCTGCAGTTTTGTGGAATGACTGGGTGAATGAAGGCAGGAAGAAATGACTGTGCTAAAGATCTCAAAAACACACTGTGCTCTTACGATCGATCTGGTTTTCCTCTGGACAGGAATTAGTACCTACGCTGAAATTACCCCTTCTCACCCTTGGGCCAATCACATGAGCATATTTCTGAGAGGATAATTCTGTCACTGTTTTTAAGAGTTTCCTTCCACAAATGGCTCAGACTTGCGCATTGATGCTGAATTTGGCACACAAATTATTCTAAGCAACTCAACAGCCTGGTCTCACACAAATTGTGAGGTAGGGGAGGATAATTCTGAATTTATCTTTCTTTGTTTCTGCCTTCTCTACTGTCATTGGGTGAATGGTTCATTCATTGATTCATTAATTCAAACTCTTACAGAGCATCAAGCATCGGTGAGTGTGAGCTGTACAAGGGACTTGATGTGGACTGTGCCCTGGGGAAACTCGTGGCCAGAGGGAGTTAGAGATAAAGTAGCTTGGCAGAATGCAGAGTGTCCACGCAGAGGGAAGCTGCGAGTCCAGGGAGACAGGGAGGGGGAAATCCTCCTGGGGATGCAGTGGAGATGAGGCCTGAGTTGAGCGGTGGTGGTGTGGCAGGGGTGGCTGCCTAGCCATATGGAGGAAGAAAGGGAGTTACGTCTGGGAACCATCTGGAAGACAGTGGTGTTGCGTTTGGCAGGAGAAAAGAGGTAGTGAAGAGAGAGTGATGACCCCTTCTTGTCAGCAACTAATTCCTGCTAAAGCGTGAACTGTTAATTGAGGAAAGTGTTAGTTTATAATAGCTTCAAGGCCCTCCTTGAGGACTATTTGTTTTCATTGCCTGCTGCCTTGGGAAGAGTGTGGCTTTGGAATCAAGCAGGCTTGGGTTCAAAATCAGCTGCTAGTCACTACATGTAACCTCGAACCATTCATTTCATTTGCAGAAACTTCACTTTCTAGCCAGGCATGGTGGTGCATGCCTGTAATCTCAGCACTCTAGGAGGCTGAGACAGGAGGACTGCAAATTCAAGCCCAGCCTCAGGAATTTAGCTAGACCCTCTATTACATTCTTTAAAAAAAAAAAAAAAAAAAAAAAAAATATATATATATATATATATATATATATATATATATATATATATATTCGTAGTTCACTGCGAAGGCTCTGAGTTCAATCCCCAGTACTGGATGGGGAAAAAAAAAAAGGAAAAAAGAAAATTCACTTTCTGTAAAATAGAGAGAATGATCTCCACCCCTGGCACTGTTGTGTAGGTTAAAGGAGATGTTATGTAGAAAAGGCCCAACTCTGAGTCGGCACATAATAGATAATCAGACAAGTTGCTTTTACCTCAAAAAATTAAACACAAGATTATTATATGAACCATAAATCCCATTTCTGGGTATATATATATAGCCCAAAAGAGTGAAAACAAGGATTCAAACAAGTATTTGTATACACATTAATAGCCAAAATGTGAAATCAACCCAACAGTCCATTGATGGAGGAATAGACAAATAAAACACATTCTAAAACACAACAGAATATTTTTCTTAAAAAAGAAAAAAAATTTCTCTTAAAAAAGAAAAATTCTGACACATGCTAGATGGATGAAAATTCAGGACATTATGTTAATAGAAATAAGCTGCTCACAAAAAGGCAAATATCGTGTGATTCTACTTATATGAAGTACCTAGAGCAGTCAAATTCAGAGAGACTGAAAGTAGAATTCAGGTTGCCAGGGCTGAGGAAGCAGGAAAGAGTTAGTGTTTAATGGATACAGAGTGTCTCATTTTGGAAAGATGAGAAGAGTTCTGGAGATGGCTGGCAGTGATGGCCCCACAACAATGTAAGTATACTTTCTGTTCCTGAGCTGGTACACTGAAATATGGTTAAAATGGTAATCTGCGTCATGTATATTTCACTACAATTTTTAAAAAAGAAATGTTGCTTTTACTTTCCTGTTCTAGAAGCAAAGCCTCTACCAACTTTTTTTTTTTTTTTTTTTTTTTTTTTTTTTTAGGAACGTGGACAAGGGCAGAATCACTGTGACACTTCCGAAAGGTTAACAGCCCTGAGCTTGATGCTTAATTATCAGCTGCTCCTGCCCAGACTCCCAGAGTGAGGACTGATTAAGCAGTGTTCTGTCCAGGCCAAGGAGTTTATCTATCAGGCTCGCTGGCTCCGGACCTGGAGCTGGGCAAAAAGGAGGCAGGCAAATTAGCATTCGCTGGGTGTCCACTGTACACCAGGCTAACCAGGTGCCACGCATACAAATAGAAAGCCTCTGTCCTTAGGTAATTCACAATCAACTTCTGCCCTCAGTTGCCAGCCAGCCACTCTCACTGTGGACATGGCCAGGAGGGCAAAAGGGAAGAGGCATATTTTTACAATTATTAGCCAGGTCTAATAAGCTAGAGGGATTTCTCCAGGACCCTCAGAAGACTTGGCTATTAAGGCCAGCACTGCTACTGACCTGTGACAATGAAAGTGCCTCTGCGTCCAGCCCTTGAGGAGCAGTCAGGCTTGTCTGGCAAAAGATCCACAGTGCTGAAGAGTTCAAGCCATGAGTCAAGAAGGGATAGAAAACGTATCTGCACCCTTACTTTGAAAGGGATTTGCTTTGGCCAGCATTCCCTTGAAATCATACCCCTCAAGTACTG
Organism: Erethizon dorsatum; assembly: GCA_028451465.1. Classification (NCBI taxonomy): domain Eukaryota; kingdom Metazoa; phylum Chordata; class Mammalia; order Rodentia; family Erethizontidae; genus Erethizon; species Erethizon dorsatum. The sequence continues at coordinate 85,357,981 of CM051829.1, forward strand.
GGAATGACCCAGAGAGGCTGGAGTTCTGGAAAGAGGGTCTCATCCTTCCTATATCTCCCAATTTCCAGGCTTGCAGCTGTTAGGGATCCTACTGCAAAATATGGTTGGCAGTACAAACTTAAGGTTCCAAATCCAAACAAGTGCTTTGTGTTCACTCAGCATTATGGAGTCCCCACTTAATACCAGGAATGTTAATATTCAGTCTTTGCTCTCAGCTGGACAGGAGACGGAGATCTGTCGAAGTAAAATTTCCAAAAAGTTAAAACCATAAATCTCATATAAATGTGGAATGAACATGGATCAAATATTTTGTTGAACCCATTAACAAGGAAACCAAATTGGTTCAAAGAATGTCGAGGAATTAGGATGTAAAAGATACACCAAGCCAGGCATGGTGGTGTGCAAATCTGTAATCCCTGCACTTGAAAGGCTGAGGCAGGATTGCCAAGAGTTTGAGGCCAGCCTGAGCTACACAGCGATTCAAGGCAAGCCTGAACTGCAAAGCAAGACCTTGTCTCAAAAAACCAAAAATAAAATAAAGACATAACCAAAACAATTTTTTAAAGTTAAAGACAAATTTGATTAATGTCCCACAGGTCAATAAAACTAGGTTATCTTTCCTTCTGGACAGAAATCACTGGAACCCTACCAGACTCCACCAAAAAAAATGTGCAGGTTAACATATAAATTCACAGTTGGAGCCCTTAGTTAATAGTAAATGAAAAAGTCAATATTTTCTGCTAGCATGGCACTTTCCACTAGATATATAATTTCAGCCATGTGCATATTTTAAATATTTTTAGTAGCCACACTAAAAAGCAAAAACAAACAGATACAATTAATTTTAATATTTTATTTAACAGAACAAGTCCAAAATATTGTCATTTTGACGTGTGGCAGTAGCCACATTGCAAGTGCTCAATAGCTATCTGCGGATTGTACAATTTGATTTTTGTGTGGATCTGTTAAGCAAAGCTTCTATATGACACTGAAGGAACATACTGTTCTCCTTGTGGCCTTACTTATATTTTGGATCATTCTTCCTGACATATCTCTATAAATCCTTGTGACCTAGTTGGCCAATGCTACAGGAAAGACCCTTCAAGTGGTTTGTGAAAGGCAGTTGAGCAAACCCCTGGTGCAACAAAAGCTCTCATGGAAGTGTATCCAGGGCTGTGGCACGGGGTAGATCAATAAAGACTCCACAGGGCATGAGAATTTCGCAAGGTGAAGGAAGAGGGAGAGGACACTACAAGTGGAGGGAAAAGTGAGACCCAGAGCAGGGAAGTGAGCAAGCTCCAAGAATACTGGTGTATGCATGTGGCTAGAGAACAGGATGTATGGGGAAGTTGGGTAGGGACTGCCTAAGGCTGGAACCAATGGTCAAGGGTCTGAATAGCCTAGTGAGGTGCCTCATCTACATCCAGAAAATTAGAGGTATGAGCAGAACTATCTTTTAGCAAGCTCCTTCAAGGTGTTGTCAGTCCTGTTGCTCGTAGAATTTCCTCCAACTCTCTACCCTCTCATCACCCCAGTTGTGAATGAGGATAAAGTTTGTGTCACAGTTGGTAGCTAAAAATATTTTCTAAGCATCAACTGCCCAAATCCAGGATGAAGGAAGCATTGGTAGATGGGGCAAGGTGGCTTCTGAGGTCAGGACAGAGTAAGCCTCCTTCTGGACCCAAGGAAGGCTGTAAGATGATCTGTATGGATTGGTGACTTAAAAGCTGATACTCTGGCAGCCCCTGTGGCTGGGTTCATGTGAGATAGGAGAATCCCAGCCTTGTATTAACTCAGCCACTGGCCAAGTGAGGCAAGAGAGGGCACGGGCTGGACTGTTTTTATCCCCATCATCTGGAAGGAGATAAGAGCCGCCTTTTGTTTCTCTTGTCCTTTACATCTGAGAAGTCCAGTGTCCTTTATGGGCATTCCCTAGGATGCTGGTCTCTGACTCCTTGTAAGAGACAGGTCAAACAAAGGCAGGGCAGGCTGGAACAGGCCCACACAGTATAAAGAACCAAGAACTCCTAAATTCTCAGAAATATACCTCTAAATTCCCTACCCTATCAATGTCTGAAAGAGGAAACTGACTTTTTTTTTTTTTACTTGCAATTGTACCTGAAACGAACAAAATACATGCATAGAACAAGCTTCTTTAGCAGAGAGTCTGTGGCTGCCAGAAAGGGAAAGACAGTGTGGGGGAGAGATTTCAGCAGGCTCTGCAGTCTAGCCACTTCTCTTGGTGGTGTTTGCACGTATGAGCCTGGAGGCAGGGCTGGGGGTCTTAAATCAGCTTCTCTAGGGCTGACGTGTTTCTAAGTGGCCAGTGTAGGCAACAGCCTCTAGGGCCCTATTTCTCCTTTGGCTGTGCAATCACCATATGCAGGACTAAACATTCAGTCAAAACAGAAAAATTCTGATCTAATCTCCTTGGAGATAAGACTTCTCCTGCTTCTGCTTCCATACTTTTTGCCATGAATTGCTCGCCAGTGGGCTTCCTGTGAATGGTTTCTGATGACAGAGTGGAGGGAAAACCACAGCCCAGAGCAGTAGACACCTGAATTGGAGCTCAGGGAGTAGATCCAGGTCTGCCAGCTCCTGGCCTCATGTTTAGAAATGAACTCCACAAAATTCATATATATTCTTTTGTTTGTTTGTTTTTGGCAGTACTGGCGATTGAACCCAGGGCCATTGCACCTAGCCATTTTTACTTTTTATTTTGAGAGAGGATCTCACTAAATTGCTAAGTTGTCCAGGCTGGGCTTGAACTTTCTTTATTTAACTTTTAAATTTTATTTTATTGGCACATGTATGCAATTTATGCAGTGTATAATCATCTTGGGGAGCGGTTACATGTATATGTTACAGCTTGTTTTTTTTTAACCCCCTTCCCATTCGTCCCCCTTCCCCCTCCTCCTCTGGTTCCCTTGTCACCTTTTTTGTACTTGTTGGTATTATCTATGTTTACATTGATTGGAGTTACTAGGATCCTGTACATGGCACATCTTTATTCCTCTCATTTCCCCTTCCCCTCACTCCTGTCCTTTTTCCCTTTGATACTTCCCTACTAGAGGAGATCTATCCCTTTGTCCCTTTCTATTCATCTTTTATCATTTTCTTTGTTTGTATCTTGCCTCACTCAAATGAGAAATACCATATGGTATTTGAGCTGCTGTCTCTGATTTACTTCACTCAACATTGTATTTTCCAAGTACATGTATTTTCCTACAAATGCGTCAAATTTGTCATTCTCAAAACTTCCATCCTCCTGCCTCAGCCTCCCAGAGTGCACCACACTGCCTGGCAATGTCAAATGTTTTGTTAAAGCCCAAACTCTGTGTGATTTTCAGCTGTGCTCCAAATATCAGATACAGATTTGGTTGATTCTCTGCCATGTAAACTGCTAGCACCTACACTGAATCCTTCTGGTCACTCAACTTTCTCTCTTCCATCCTCTACCAGACCTAACCCTCCAGGCCCAGGCCCTTAGGGGCAGCTGAAGATGACTGTGCTCTTTCCCTCCCCTTTAAGTTTTCTTAAAGGTGCTCTAGTGGAGGTGACCAATTATATTCGGAAGTGGCCTTAGAGTTCATCCAGAGAGGCAGGGAGGGAGGAAAGAAGGACAGGAACTTTATGAAGTATCACTTTCTGAGCTCAGTATTAGGGACACAGGATCTCACTTGGAGCCTGTGAAAACCTGCTAAGGTGGGCAGTATTACTTCTCATCTGACAAGTGTGGCACTGCAGCTCAGCCAGATTAAGCAAGTTAGCAAAGATTGTACAGTCGGAGGTGGAAGCCAGGCTAGAGTTCAGAGTCCCAATTTCTGTCCATATTCAGTCCCAAGTAGAGCCCATGTGAAGTAGAGAAATCGGTGATAGAGTAAAAACCCCAGAATGAGGATTTATTGGCTCCATCAGGGCCAACTTGTTCAAGCTATCTTCACAGCCATGCAGGCCTAGAGTCTAACTTCTAGATTGATAGCTCTTCACAGTGCAGTGGGATGGGGAATGAACTGTGAATCTGAAGGAAGATTAAAGAATCTAATGGAAGTTCTGGGTTCTCTTTCTAGAAACATATATTCACTCACACACACATAGACCTTGGCAGCAGTTTAGGAAGTGCGTGGGCTTGGAGAGTCAGCAAATTCTCTTTGAAGCCCAGGAGTTTCCATGGGGGCTTAGGCAGACAAAGAAAAAGTTGGAGGATGGGCAAAGGAAGAATCAGTGCACTGGCAGTGGGGAGAAAGAACCAAGAAGGGGTGACACTGGGACCAGGAGGGAGCTTGGGCGCCTCCAAGGCAAAGCTTGCTGGTGTCATGTGAGGTCATTCAGAGGCACAGGGTGATGCTTGGACCTGAGAGGCAGGGCTTGGACTCATCCCAGAACTTGCTCTAATAAGGGATGTGGTATTCCATTCCACAGCTCAACTTCCTAAGTCTCCATTTAGAAAGTGAATTAAGATCTCTTCCACTGGAGCCAGCAGCACCCACAGTTAGAATAAAACCCATAGTGGTCTTGGGCCTCCACTGCCGAGAACAGCGTGGCATCAGGCTAATCCAGCCACAAGTCAGCTTGTTAAAAATAGTGATTATGTAAAGAAAAAATCCCCAGAAAAAGAACCCAAACTAATCTCTCCTGGCCTGGCACAGATACCTCCCATTTTGACCTACCTCTGAGGTGAAATGATCCATGTCTTCCTTGAATTTTCACCCTCGTTCCTTTCATTCACGTTCAGCAGACACCCAAACAGAGCATGTGACATTTGCCCAGTTATTCTATTTCCAGCCTGTTCAGTTCATTTTAGGCCCATGGCCTTGGTCCCCAAGGGGTGGGACTGTCCTCCCCATTCTCTTTCTCTCTTTCCTCTTCCTGCTCTTTCACTCTCCCTCTCCCCTTATTATTTTTCTCCTCCTTCCCCTCCTCCTTTCTAGAGACTGCTGCCATGTTAGTCAGCTTCTTTTACTTTAAAAAATACCTGAGATAATCAATTTAAAAGGCAAAAAGGTTTGTATGGACTCACAGTATCAAAGGTTTCAGTCCATGGTCACTTGGCCCTATTTCTTTGGGCATGGGTGGCACAGTGCAGTAGTGCATGGAGGGGGCAGATTCACTTCATGGAGGCCAGGTAGCAAAGATGGAAAGGCATGTCCCTAAGAACCTAACTTCCTTCCACTAAGTCCTACCTCCTAAAGTTTGCACCACTTCCCGGAGGTGTCTTAGGCTGAGGACCAAGCCGTTAGCACACGGGGCTTTGAGAGACAATTAAGATTCAAACCTTAACACCTGCTTCCCTTTTATCCTCCTGTGGCTTCCTTTCACCTCATTGCCTTCTTGGGGTCCCATTTCCAGGGGCTCACAGGAATGTGACACTCATTGAGCACTGTTCAGCTACCTGGGACTGGGGAGCTTTTTCAAATATTCCTCTTCCATCTCCTCTCAACAGGTTCCACAGGAGATGTATGACCCTCCCCACCCCTCATTCCACAGAGGAGTGACAAAGCTTAGAGAAGTTTAGTTCACAAACAGCAAAGCTAGTGGCAGCTAGAATTAGCTGGTCATGGACAGTGAATCAATGGCAGTGATGGTGCTTGTGCTGAGCAGCTACCTGTGGCTGTATCTGCCCATAAAGCCAGAGGTGGGCACACAGGACTGTAGCCAGCCTAAGTGGCTCAGGTCCAAATCAGCCTGGGAAATGTACCTGCAGTAAGGTAAGAGCCTTTGCCTCCTGGGCTTGTTCAGAGGACTACTCTGCCTAGAGGGCTTGGAATAATGTTTTTCTCTGTTGCAATGCTCAAAGGCAGCTGCTATGCCTTCCAGAGGCACCTCCTCCCTGACTCACAGAACCCATCCATCCACTTTCTCATCTAATCTTTATACCCCCCTTGGGTAAGGCCATTTCACCAATGTGGAGCCTGAAGCCAGGTCATATCACAGGACTGGCTTGGACCCCTGTGAACAGAACACCTTCCAGTCTCTCTGTCCATGGACGACTTCTGCAACAGGAATTTTGTCCAAGAGCACAACTGAGTACCTAACTAGTACCCTGGAGAATTGGGGAGGGCGTGTGACTTACAGAACACCTGTCATGAAGGCTGAGAAGGAACAAGACAGGGAAAGTTAGGACTCAGTCCACAAGTGCCTGGCTGTTCCAAGTGGACTCTGATCAAGCCTGTAGCTACTAACAGCAGGAAGGAAAGGCTGTTCGAAGCCTGGGGAGCTGGGGAGTGGAGAGTTAAGGATGGGAACTCTGATGGGGGTGGAGACTTGGCTGGCACCTGGTGGTGGGGTGGTAGGAGCACCACATCCCACGGAATTGTTCTGGACAAATCCTGAGACCCAGATATGTGCTGGAATGACAGATATGAATGGCAGAAGTAGACAGAAGTCAACAGTAGACAGCTAACCCATTCACCACACACTTACTTTTTCACTGGTGAACTCCAGAACTCTTGAGCAGGGGCTGGAGATAAAAACGTTTGTAAGAAAAGCAACTATAGATGAGAGAACAAGTAACAAGTTATCACTGTGATAAGTACACAAGGTGCTGTGCTTGCATATGGCAAGACAGAGGGCTTTTACTTGGGAGAGCTCAGGAAGGATTCTCAGAGGTGACAGTTGAGTGGGTCTTGAGGGAAGAGTAAGAGTTTGACAGGCAGAAGGCTGAGTTCTAGAATGTGGGGGGGGGTTAAAAAGGAGATTGATGGTCTTCTAAACACAGGCAACTCTTCCTATTGCATATCACTTCTGATTTTCTTTTCTTTTCTTTCTTTCTTTGTTTCTTCCTTTCTCTTCCTTCCTTCATCCTTTCTCTTTCTTTCTCCCTTTCTTTTTTGGTTAGTTAGAGTCAGGTTATAATTCCTTGTAATGCCCTAACCTCTATTTTGATCCACAAAAAGAAGGTCCTGTTCTCTCTTTGGATTTAAAAAGAAAAAAATTTATCTTGCTTGGAGTTCCTTTGTGCTAGATTTTCTATAACAGAGAATAAGGCTCTTCCTCCATAATTTGAGAGGTTACAATCCTATCACCTGGGAAATAAAATAGTCATGGACTCCAATTCATACTAGAATGTTGCTGACTGGTTTAAGATACTTGCTTGTGCATAGATTAGAAGACGAAGTAAAAGTGAAGAAAGCGGAACCCTGGAGATGTGCATGTGTACTGCAGAGGGGAGGGGAGCAAGAGGGTGGTAATTAGTGACAGTCCCCTGACTGGGATGAGAAAGACCCAGGAAAAACAGTGAGTGCTAGAGACCCACACTCCAATTCTGTCCAGGAAAATCCAGCTTGTCACAATCCAGCACTGAGGTCCAGAGGGAGAATGGTTGGTAACACTGGAGCCTTCACGCCTCCTCCTGTCTTCTCCCCATCCTGCCCCAGGCTCTCTGGGAGATGGTTGCCACCTTTAGTGGGGTCCTAAGAGAAATGAGGTCCCTAATCGATTTGCCATGAGTACAAACAGTGTTGTCCCCTGGGGAGGGGAGGCTCTGCTGTGCGGGCTGGATGAGGCTGAGGTACTGGCAGTGGTTGGCCTGCTTCTGTACCCTGTGCTGTGGCCACTCTGTGTACTGGATGGCACAGACTGGCACCCAGGCTGACCAGCCAGCAGCCTAGAACAGATGAAGGGTCCCAGGAGCAGCTTCTCTGTGGAGGCTGGCATAGGTATGGTGGCGGGGGCAGCGGCGCCAGCACAACTCTGTTCTCCATGGTAACTGGGGAGCCGCCACCCAAGGGAGGGCCACCATGGCAACAGCTACTCCAGAACAGCTCTTCCGGGCCTCCCAGCCTCCTGAGAATGGGTCTTGGTTCTCCTAAGAGCAGCTGGCTGGGCCTGGGACATAAGGAGGTGTCCTCTTTGGGAAGAGGGCTGAAGGAGTAGAGAAAAGTCTTTTTTGCTTGTTGGCCTTGAGCACTTATCACTGCTAGGGAATCGAAGTCTACCGGGGCAAGGCCTAAGTATGAGGGATGGAGGGGAGAGGTGCTAATGGGGGTCTCTAGGGATATCAGGAGTGAAGCTGTGCATCAGGTTAAGGAATCCAGGCTATGGTCCCTGTGGAGGTCTCCTCAGGGGCAGTCATGCCTCATAGCACTACAGAAGTACCCCGTGATGTCAGTGGGGGTCTGAAAGAGTTCTCCACTCCACCCCAAGGCCTGCACAGGATGAGGGGGTACCTACATCAAGCAAAGACAGAAGGGGTGCTGTGGGGGTATTGGGCAGAGGTAGATGCTGGATCAGGTGACTCTGCTTGAGGCTGTCTTTGCTTCTTTCCCACTCCCCAGCTGACTTTCTGCCAGCTTCTTTTCCTCATCACCTCCTTCATCCCTTCCTCCTCTTCCTTTTCCTGTCTTCTCTTCCTTCTTGCTGATTTCTTCCTTTTTCATCATTTCTTCATTCACTTGAACATCTACTATGTATGGTGCACAGGCCCAGGCCTGATGAGCTGGCACCCTTGTGCTAAGGGAGGGGGAGCTTGACAAGTACCAAAAAAGACCAGGCAGAAATGAGAAACAGAAGTTCTGAATAGAGGAAGAGCCTCTCTCTCTCTCTCTCTGCATACCCCCCATCTCCCCCTTCTCTTTCTCTGCCTTCCTCATTATTCTGACAGTTTCTCAGACAGGAAATGCATATTCTCACATGTTCCCCAAGGATTCCCTGGAATGCCCTAGAAGTAAGGTGCACAAGCCAGCTGGAGGCAGCCTGGAAAGGATGAGAAAGGACTCCACTCAGAAGCTCCCTGCCAGGCCCACCTCCTGCTCACTCATTCACAAAATAAGTACCAAGCCCCTAGCACTGTGCTAGGCCCTGGCAACTCACAGGGAGATAGCAGTAAACTAATACATAGATACACAAAGGGCGTAGAACAATGAAGAAAACCAACCATCTGCAGGGATAGAAAAGAAGACAGAGGTGGCAGGCCTGGAGGTGGTGAAGGGGACAGGACTCAAGAAAGTGATATTTAGGGCCAGGCCCAAAAGGTGAGAAGAACTCAGCCAAGGGAAGGGCTGGGGTAGAAGAACATGGTCCATGTGAGGGAACAGGATGTGCAAGACACTCCTGGAAAGAGATCAGCCTTTGTGAGAAGCCGAGGGAAGGGAACTGCTCCTTCCCAGGGGCGGAGAGCAGAGGGGGGATGAGTCTGCAGAGGCTGGAAGGGGGCTGAGCAGCAGCTGGGCCTTGAAGGCCCCTGAGGAGTTTGGATTTTATTCGAAATGCACTGGGAATCCAGCCATGGAGGGTTTTAAGCAGGGGTAACACGATCGTTTCCATTTTAGGAAGCTCTTGGCTGGTGGAGACAGGGTGGAGACAGGGTGGAGAAGGGCAGACGGGACCTGGGAGAGCAGCTAGGAGCCTCATGCAGAAGCCCAGGCAGGAGGCAAGGAGCAAACCACACGGATGGAGAGAAGAGAGCTGGAAATGGAAACTGAAAAGTATTTCAGAGCCAGGAATGTAGAACTTGTTAATGGGCTAGAATGTGGGTGAAAAATAGGATTATATATTCTTGCCTACTGATCTGGCCTGTCTGCCCCATTAGAGCCTAAGCCCCATGAAGGCAGGGATCCTGTCAGTCCTGTTCACTGTTGTTTGCCCAGGAAAAGCATAGGTGTGTAATAAAGACTTTATGCAGGATAACTGAGGAAGTAAAAAGTAAGGAATAAGAGGGTGGGATCAAGGACCACCCCCCCACCATTTCTGGCTCAGCCTTAGGGTGGGTGGGTGGCAGAAATATATGGAGAAGGGAGGAATCAAAGCCCAGGGTCAGGGAAGTGGTGAAGATGCTGTGTTGGGGCCAAGCAGGCAGAGTTTGAGAGCTTGGAGAACATGAGAACAGGTGGGTCTGTCTGCTCTACATCCAGTACAAAGATTAGCACCTAGGATGGAGGAATGGCTTAGCATGTATCCGCGAATACATGAATGAGTGGAACTGAGGGGACTCCTGAAATGGAACTAGAAATGTGGATGTCACCAGAACCTTGAAATGGTTAAGCCCACAAGAGTGGACAAGGTCATCTAGGAAAGTGTATGCAGAGAGTAAGGACCTTCCACCACCCCAGCAAACAGGGATTGTTGATTTAGGAAGCAGGGACTGTCACTCAGCCAAAAGCAGGACCCTGCATTTCCAGTAGATGAGTACCGAGTAGCTCCACGTACGCTCACTAATAATCACACTTCCAGGGATCCCTTGGGAAGCAACCAAATACCTGGGGTTCGGGTGCAGCTGAGGTCACCTGGGAGCGAGCCAGGTCCCTGGAAACCCTGAGGAATGATACATACTGTCCTGGGCCTGTATGTGGTGACCAGAGCCCCAGGGGACTGAGCCAGCTCATGTGTCACCTGTTTGGTGGCACCACTGTGCACACATGAAGGCTTGGAGCTAAATGGAGGGTGCTCCCTCAACAATGCCATAGGTCCTCCAGAGGGTGGACAATGGGTCACATCACAGCCCAAATCTAGGGTATCCATTAAGTCATCACTGATACATCACAGATGTTTCTTAGGCTAGCCTGACACCCCTCATGTGTGGGAAGAGGCAGAGTAAGTCTAGCAGAGAGTTTTCCTCTGGAGTTAAGGAATTTGGGGAAAATCACACTGGAAAAGGAGCTCATCTGAGCCTTGCTTAGAAGCCCTGCGTTCTGGACCTGTCTCTGTCACTAACTGGCCGTGCAGCCCAGGTCAGTCAGTCTTCCAATTGGAGGGGTCTCCTAACCACCTTCCATGCCCAGCAGAAATCCTTCCCACAAACCCTGGCACAGAACGCTGCCATCCAGTGTCTCCCCAAACACTTCCAGGGGCAGGAGCTTCCTCCAGTCTGCAGGATGATCCATTCCTCTTTGGTAACTTTGTTAGAAAGCTCCTTTTCCAAAGGCCCAGAGGACCCACAACTAGGTGTTCACAGTGCCACAGTTGCAGGTAGGGTGGGTTGGAGGGAGGGGGACAGAGACCTCTCCGTTGATTTGGTATAGGATGTTTTTTAATACCTTACATTAAATTTGTAGTAGCAAAGACAGTGACAAAAATAAGGTCCTTCTTTATTTGAAGGCAATCTGCCTTCCTAACATTTCCACCTGATATGGAAGCCACCTCCCCACAGGGCCCTTCAAGTACCTGAAGATAGGGGTCAGGTTTCCAGTCTTCTCCAGACTGAGCTGCTCCTCATGTAAATCGGTTTCCAGACCAGCTCCATACCAGGCACCGCCTCTGGTGTGTCAGCTGATAAAACTCAGTGGCACCGTGCAGGGAAGGGGGTGATCACTCCCTGAGCTGGATGTTACCATCTACTAACTAAGGAAGTCTAAGAAGACATCCTTTCCTGTGCATGTGTGTCACGGGTGCAGATACACATAGAGGAGAGACTTAAATCACTCACTTCCCAAGCCCTAGTCTTCTTACCCAAAGAAAGGGGAAACAATACCTTTGCTGTGAGAATCAACTGAGATTAGGGAAACAAAAACATTAAAAGCACAAATCTCTACACTAAAGGTCATGCCCCTCCCCCCAACCTCCATTCAATTTAGACAGTGGCCAGGCACCGTGCCCATGGAGCCAGATAGGATGGATCTGAATCTCAGCTTTGCTATTTTCTGGCTGTGTGTCTTTGGAGAAATGACCTGACATTGCTATGCTGCAGTTTCCTCCCCTGCAGCACAAAGATAATGATAACACCAATCTCCGAATGCATTTTTATGAGCATTAAATGTATCGCCTAGCTCTCCATAAATGTTGGCTGTTTGGAATTATCCCAACTTACTCCTTCATAAGGAGATACAGCCTTCACTGAAATTAGGCTAAAACATTGCATGGATTTTGCAAAGTGAGGGCATCAAACCAAATTGGTCATGTTACTGAAGTGAGTTGCTCCACAGTCTTCTTCCCACTATTTGTAAGCAACGATTATGCACAAAGTACTGTGCTGAGGGTTGGGGAAAGAAACCAACTCTTTTAATTACCCCTTCTCTCCACAGAAGTAGAAACTACTCTTATTCCCATTTTGAAGACCAGGAATGAAGATGTAGGCAGGTTAAGTAACATTACAACTAGAAAATGACAGAGGCAGGCTTGAACCCAAGTCCACCGACTTCAAAAGCCCATCTGAATCACCAGTGTTTCATCCTCCTAAGCAGCTCCCAGATTGGGCCCAACTCCAGTTCCAGACCCAACAGAAGCCTGAGCAGCTTCCTTGACAGCAACAGTGACTGCTTCTCTCACCCAAGTCTGCCCCTCTCCTCCTCCCGGGCCCTAAAGGTGTCGTGCTACACCCCAGCTGCATTTCCTCAGGTCCCCCCAGAATCCTCCTGGCATCAGGTACCCCCAGGCTGTTTGGTGGGTTCTCATCCCCTCCTCATGAAATCGTTCCACACTGATCCACAAAAGAACAAAACAAAACAAAAAACAGCTATTCTGGACGCAGGCCTTGATGGTGTAATGTCATTACAGAGCCAGCAGTGCATCCCATCCCATATCGCCTGGCCAAGCTTCTCCGAGTGAGCCTGGCTGCAAATGGCTTTCTCCTGTCTGGGGGGGCCACAGCCCTATCTGCCCTCCACTGTTGGAGGAGAGATTTTATCTTTAATTGACAACTGGCTGCCTGCCACTGCCTTGCCTCTGCTGCTGGCCAGGCTCCGAGCCGATTTTCTCCACCGCTTCAGGAATAGGCTTCCCCTGGTTTTTTCCTCCCCTCGGCCCTGTGATCCTCACCTACTGTTGGGCGCTACCCCAGACAGCTCAGGGTGTGCTCTTGTCTTTCCTCAGTGTGACTGGATATGGAGATTTCAGAAATCTGCAGAGAAAAGCCTGAGAGCTGCAGGTCAAGGGTGAAGGGGACACTAACATTTATTGTACATCTACTCTATGTCATTCATGGACACATGGCATGTGCCACGCCTTGACACTGCCTCTAAAACAGGTGCTGTCATCTTTACCATCTTATAGATGGGGAAACTGAGATTTAGAGAGTAGCCTCCAAGTTATCCAGCTGGTAAATAGCTGACCAAGACTGAACGGAGGCCTGAGTTTATGCCTAGAGCGAGAGAGTGAGGAGACAAGAGAAAGGAGAGACAAGCATGTACCCAGATATGGCTATATAGTTTGCAGTTTGGTACAAAATGAAATTGCAGGGCCCCTTGTTCAACAATTCCACAATGGCAACATCTCCTAAGCATTTCACCTTGGGCTGCAGCCCATAAAGCCGGCCTTGTGTTGACCCTATGTGGGTGAGAGGGACAACAGTGTTGGTCACGGACTATGTCTGACCATTACATACCATTTGCTCATCCTATCTGGGTCCAGGTGTGTTCATATCCCATCTCTTAAGTGGTCCCTGGTTGGCCTCAGTCCATCAGCCATCCAGACATCACAATGACTGGCATCCCCGGGGTCTTGTCCCACTTAGAACTGGTGGAGCTGCAGGGAGGAGGGCCCCCTGCGCAAACCAGCAGGAATACAATGGAGTTCCCTCAACAAAAAAGACCTCTACTTTATGGGGGATCAGGTGGCAGCAGTGCTTGGGAGTCAGAGACCTTAGGTTGGTCCCCTTGGTGTGGACTTGGGCAGATCCCCGTCCTCTAACTGTGAAATGCAGGGCCTTGCTGCACACAGGATTCCTGGTAGAGTGGGATTATGCTTAGATGTGCTGCCTTGCTCAGGTGTTGGGAGTGGGAGCCAGGGAAGTCCCCTCAGACCCAGAGCCAGAAAGAAGAGACGGAGGCAGACACTCACATAGAGAAGCAACAGGACACTTTGATGTCTTTATTGGGGCTCGAGCACAGCATGACAGTTGAAGGCATGCGGACAGGGTGTCAGGGCCTGGCCTAGGCATGCCTCAGACACACACGAGAGGGCAGCTTTAGAAAAGGACTGACCAACAGCGGGTGGGGGGGCGCAGAAGGGAAGGGAGGGCTGAGGGAGGGGCAGAGGCCAAGGCTGAAGGGGTCACCTGGCCTCTGCTATTGCACGCATCCTCTGGCCACTGGCCAGGAAGTACAGTATTGCAACTGGTCTCCTCTCGCCCAAGGCATCCCCTTCTCAGACCCCTGAGCCAGATGGGCAGACAGAGACCCCTTCCCTGCCCGTCTACCCAGCAGCATCTTTGAAAACAAACAGATGAAGAAGACAGAACAAAAAAATTAAAAATTAAAACAATAAAATACCCCCCATCAAGGACATAGGAGTGCTAGAATGAGTGGAAGAGTCTGCAGTGAAGCCTCTGGAAGTCCCCCCACAACTGGGATGTGGGGTAGGAGGTAGAACCCCAATCTGGGGTGGGGTTGGGTTAGTGAAGCAGTGACCCTGGGAGGCAGTCTGGCCTTCAACAGACTTCAACAGGCCACTTCCTAACAGGAGAAACATTCTAGGAGAGAGTAGCTGGGCAGTTCCCAGGTGGACTTTTCCTGGGACTTTCCATACATGGTCAGAAGAAACAAGGAATCTGTGAGGGGGAAGGAAACTTGGGGTGGATAGAGAGCTTGGGGAGACATAGCCTAACAAACACAACAGACCACCAATAGCACGTGCACTACACACAAGAGTACAGTATGTATGAATATAGATACTATATGTGCATATATATCTTTTCAATGTACAATAGAACAAAACATCAGACCCAGATGGCTCTGGGCCCCGAGGGTCACATGGGAGGTTTTCCACCAGTCCTGTACAAACAAGGATATCATTGTCTTTCTCAGCGAAAGATTCATGCTTGGGTTCCAGTGTTTCCCTAAGCCTCTGGCTTTCTGTCTGTCTGCCTGTCTCTCTCACGTTGGTGCCGCTTTAAGAGAGGGTGAGGACTTCAGCTTGGGCATAGTTGGACGAGAGGGCGTCTTGGCAGGTCTCTGTGTTTAAAGAGCACAGGTGTGAGACACTGGGACGCACGCTTTCGGCTCAACATTGCCTTCTGGGGGGCAAGGAGTTCAGCAAAAGAAAGGGAGAAACAAAGAACAAGATGTTAGAAGGAGGCCAGCCACTGACCCACAGGCTGCGGGTTGAGGAACAGGCCAGGAGCAGAGCTAGAAGGCATGGGGAACCCAGGGCTAAGAGGCCAGGAAGAGCAGGCGTGGGTCAGGGAATGGGGTGAGCCCTTCATCATCCATCTGCCAACCCAGCTTTGGGATAATGGGAGTTGGGTGATGTTGCAGCTCATCTCCATACCTGTTCAGGTAACCACTAGCTCTAGGAACTACTCTCAAGTCTTCAGAGATCCAATGCAGTGAGAGAGGGTCCATACTCTACAGCCTAGTAGGGAGGTGGTGAGGAAAATTTCCAATGTGGACTGTGGCTCATGGACCATCACCCCAGCTACTGCCTGCCCAACTTGAGCTCTCCCGCAAACACCTCCATCTAGATTATGCTGGACCCTCACCACCCTGGACTACTCCACTGTCCCAAAGTTAAAGAAGGTAGAAACTATGGAGCCATGTCCTACCCAGCCCCCATTCTCAGTATGTCAGAAAGAATCCTTGCAGATGGAGGGCATGCAGCCTCAGGTAAGAGAGGACATTCAGGAGAAGAGGGCTGGCAAGTGGCATTTTACCAAGAGATGCAACCCCTCAGAGAGCCCTCGCTGGTTCCTCATCTTCTACCTGGAACATCTGAGGCTTGGTTCTTTCTTCCCCTGCTTCCCAGCAGCAGCTGGACCAACAGCGCAGGAGGGAGTTTCAGCCTCTCCAGGAAGATGCTGTGACAACCCCTGCAGCTATTAGATTTGGCCTCCAGACCTCCCAGCTTCTGTCCTGGATGTCCTTCTCTGGGGAAAGAGTGTTCTCAGTTTAGAGTGACAATTTCCATCTCCTTAAGACTGTGGGCCCCAGTTAGCCTATAAATACTGCCCCTTGGCCCACAGTATTCTTGGAGGAAGTCAGAGAAGCCAATTTCGAGAACAAGCAGAGGGAACTGTGGTCTTCCCAAGTACTCCTAACACTGACCTGTCTGTGTAATTTAAGCAACACCCACTTTGCTAGGGGAAGGGGAGTGCCACTGGGTTCCCTATACACCACTAGATCCTAAGACACACTGGTAGGAAGGCCTGAGACACCACAGGGTCTTAGCCAGGGTGATAGGGAACAGAAAAGAGGCATTCTGAGAGAACAGAACAGCCTCTGGTGGATTTTTTTTTTCAATACTGGAGATTGAACCCAGGGCCTTCCATATGCTATATCCCCAGCTCTTTTCGTTTTTTGAGACATGGTCTCATTAAGTCACCCAGACTGGACTTGAAATTGTAATTATCTTGTCTCAGCCTAAAAAGTATCTGGGATTATAGGCATGTGCCACCATGCCTGGATAAGTTGGCTTTTTCATTGGTTTCCATGGTCTCTACATCCTTGGGGGCCTCTGAGAGTTGGGGGTCTTCCTGGGAATCTTGTTTTAGAACTTACTTATGTGACCCAAAAGGAGTGGGACAGGGGTGTTAGAGGGTGACACTGGTCAGGGTAGAGGAGGTCCTGCTCTCCCAGGTGCTCTGTGCAGGGCAGTCCTAGCCCAAAGGTGCCTCCTAGAGCCTAGGGCTCGGCCCTCCTCCTGCCCTCTAGTCCCTGTCACCCATAGGGTGAATAGTCACTTTCCCTCTGGTGGCACATCACAGCCACTTCTCTTAGAAGCCTGGGGGCTGAGAAGCCCTCTCTAGCTAGTCCTGGTACAGACTGGAAGGTGAGGGTAAGAGCTCCTATATGGGTTGCTTCCCTGCTTTGTGGGAAGAAGCAGAGAAAGGTTTCTAAAAACTGAAATACTGGGTGCAAGTCCAAGTTCAACCCAAGGAAAAGCAAATTACACTCCCAGAGTGTGGGTGGGAGAAAGCCTTCTCTCAAGAAGGGATGCCCAAGGCCTGGAGGTGGGGGCGGAAGCATAGATAGGCCTGGAGTACATAAGGGCTCTAGAATGCTGGGACTCACCCTTTCCCAGGGTCCTGGGAAGGCCCAGAGGTCTTGAAAGGTAACTGGGGGCAGGCCCCATGCACAGCGCTCCCACCAGCTGGGCCTTGTCTCTCCTCTATGAAGACAGAGTTGCGCAGGATTATGGGAGCCCCTTCCCCAGACATGAGGGGCTCCAGCCTGGCACTTCTGCATCACGTCGCCCAGGGACATCTGTGCCCCTCACAGGGGTGCCATGAGCATGCCCATCCTTGTAGGAGGGAAGAGGGGAGGAGGCGGTGGGTGCCGTGGAAACCTGGGCTCCTGACAATTTGAGGGCTGCCACAGAAATAGCCGCCTCAGCTCCCTGAACCACAGTGGCAAGTCAGTGGAGAATATAGCTATGGTACCTACGCTAGTCGAACACCTAGTTTGTCATGTCCCCTGTGCTGGGAGCCCTGTGGAGAGGGGTTGGACATGTTGTGAGGAAGCTGGGTTCTCAGGCTCCACTTCAAGAGGAGAGGGTGCCAGCGTCTTCATCCTCCCCACAGGCCGACCCACCCCACCACTTGAAGGGGCCTGTCCCCTTCGGAAGGGCAGTCACATGGATGCCCCATATCATCTCGATCTCAATTCTTATGCATCACATCATTCTAAGAGGAAGTGACAAGCAGGCTCCACAGACCATAGCCGGGCCGGGGGGATCCAGTGTGATACCTACCAAGCAGACCTTTCTGGCACGGACATCCTGTGACTGCTCAGAGCTGACGGAGGCACTGAAATGGCAATGTCCCTGGCACAGGCTTTCCACCACACCTTAACCCCAGGAAATAACCTGATCTTTTTGTCCAGGCCACCTTTTGGGGTGGCCTCCATATTATTTATCCTCCTGTCAGGTCTCTAAAAGCTGTCTTGTCATACCTATATTTGCCGCCCTGGAGAGAGTAGATATGGACTTTCCTTAGTCACTCCCGCTACAAAGCTGCATAATCTGGCTCTAAAAATTGCCAGGCATAGGTCTCTGCTGTCAGGTCTAATTCCCATCAGGTGAAACAGGAAATGTCTCGGCTGAGGCCTTGGCTCCTGGGTCCGGGCGGAGGAGGGCCTGCCGGGAAGGGCTGGCTGGCAGATGTGGGCCTCCCTGGGAGCAGCAAGAGCAGGTGCAGGCAGGGTGGCTTCTGTCTCCTCACTTCCCCTCAGCTGTCCCTGCGCAAGGTGTACCCCTGTTCACCCAATGACTCACAAACCTGTTGTGCTCCCAGGCTTGTTAGGTAAATGAATACACTTAATTATAGAAATTAGATGAGTCTCCGGTTCTGGCAGAAATACAGAACACAGAAGTTGGGTGGGAGTGGCAGGTGACTCAGAGGCAGGGCTGGGAGTCTGAGGGAGCTTGAGAGAGAGGAACACTATCTCGGAAGCAGAGGAAGCAGTGTGGAGAGAGATGCTGCAGTGCAGGTCGCAGATGGGAGGCTGGGCACCACCACTGGGTGTCACCCACTCAATTTGGGCACAGGTCCCCAGAAAGAAGGGCCTCCTGAGCCTAGGCAGCCACCCATGGCCTACACCAAGCTTGAGGTTTCAAGTCTAGGAGCTCCCACCTGCACCCCAGGCTAGAGGTAGAAAACATTTGGTCCCTTCTCCCAGGGCGGCACTGGCTGTGGCACTGCTCTTTTGAGGAATCAAAGCCCCCTTATGCCAGCAGAGATTTCCCACATGACAGCCTTGTTCCTCACTGGTCTCGTGTGCAATGGAGAGACAGACAGACAGACAGACAGGTTGTTTGGTTACTGGTTAAAGGCCTCTAGGAATGGAAATGCATTTGCTGTGATCAAAAATATTAACATAGGCATGGCTCCTCAGCAAGGCTGACTGGTCCCAGGCGCATGGTGTACCACCCGTGGCCCACAGGATCCTGAGGGGAGGCAGGGCATGGGTGTGCCAGCACCTATGGCTCAGAAGACATTGAGGGGGAGGGGAGGGGAGGGGAGGGGGAGGAGCCCTGGGAGTAACCCCTCCTCTCTGCATCCAGGGTTCAAAGCTGAATGTCTTGAGGAGCACCCAGCTCAGGGACCTGAATTCTCCTCCAGCTTGACCTTTGTCTCCCTTCCTTTGCTCCCTCAGGTCCCAGGAGGGAAGAGGGCTGGGAAGGCAGCTGATGTGCCTGCTTGGGTGTGTTCCTGTGCCCAGAGGCAAGGAAAGCCAAGGGTGCAGCTAAGGGGCTGAGGGGCCAGGTGGAGGGCTGGTAAGGGAGTGGAAGGGATGGGACAGCAGGAGCTTTTTCAGAGGATAGGGTGAGCTGTACCGCGACGCCAGTGGAGACAGCCCCAGACTGGTTCCAGCCGCTCCGGCTATGTTGTTTAGACTCCGGGACTTTGCACAGCCTTGGTGAAGAAAAGGCACATGGGTCAGAGGGGCACAGCTCCTCACCAGGACGGCTCCATGGAATCCATGCTCCAAGATGGCCCTGGGCTAGAGCAGATGGGTCTGTCCCTCCTAGGAGAGGCTCTCTGACTCTCCCAGGCCTCTGTGTTTCCTGGGTTCCTAAGGACATACTCCAGGGCCCCACACCTAGCTGACCTTCATTTTGTTCTACCTCTAGATAAGTTCTCTTCAAACTCCTGATAACCCAGCTTCACAAAGACCCTGCAGCCTACAGCACCCACCTTCTCTACCCTAAGAAGCCCCAGTGAGCACCTGCCACATTCCTCTAGAGAGCTGACACTGACACAAGGGCAGCTATAGGCCAATGATGGGGTCTGTGTGGATGGCTGGAGGAGGCCCAAATCCACTCACTCCTGGTCCTAAATGTAGCTCAGTGCAGAGAGGTGTGGCATGGTACCACGTGGGGAAAGTTGAGTGTGCACTGGGAGTTTGGTGATGTTAATTGCCAAGCTTGCTTAGCTGGGACTGTTTCCCAGCAACCCACCTGTTCCCTCTCGAAGGTCACTCTAATTGGCTGAGCTACATGCTTGTTGCCAAGAAGCAGTGTGGAGGCATCTTGAAAATAGAGCATCTGGGCCCCACAGGCACCCCAGAGAAACAGGGTGGTGGGGCATAGGCTTCCCTGCCCCAAGTATGTGCACATGCACCCCTTTTTGTAGGTGCAGCTGTCCCCAGTACCTCAGGACCCTCCTTACTTGCTCCTCGCAGCCTCTTTCACATTTCTACTTCCACTGAGCTCCTCACAGCACAAGGAGGGAAACAAGAGTACTTGACACTCAGCTGGCTGCTCAAGTCACCCCATATTCTAGGGCTGTCTGCTTTTCAGGCTTCAGCTAGAGCAAGACTCTGGGTATATGAATGAGGAGGACACAGTGGTGCCCCTGCATGCTTGGGGTAGGGTCAGGAGAGAAGGGCTTGTTCTGGGCTTGAGACTGAGGCACGGGGGGATAGGTGAAGGTGTGTAAGCTCTGAGCACACTCATCTGCAGCCATTTAGCTAAGGCCTCTGGGCCATCTCCTTCCAGGGGGCAGACTGCTGCTGCTGCTTCTGCCACCCAAGACATGTGCCCAGCAAAGCTGGACACACAGGTCTCAGGGCCTGGCAGTCAAGGTGTCCTGGGGATGGAGTGAGAGCAGTGGCGCTGTCTGGGCAGAGATGGAAGGGCCTGGGAAGGTACCCCAGAAGCCAGCCAGGGTGGGGCAGCCAGGGTCCCTGTTTAAGTGGCCAGAGACATCACAGGCTATCTTTGCAGTAGCCACTGGCCCTTCCTCACTCCACCCAGTATGGGTCTGAGGTTTGGGGGATAGTGGGAAGTAGGGAGTGGAAAATCTGACTGGCTAAGAAGTGGCTAAAGAACCTGGGGAGAAACTTTGTTTGTGGGGGAGTCCTGGAACTAGATAGATTTTTAGGGAGCTTAGTTCACAAGGACAGGAAAAACAAAGAGTGATTGGATACTGGGCAGGAGTAGTGTCTGGTCTTAGCCACCCCTGGCCTTCACACACCCCTGATCACTTCTGCTCCCCTTCCCTAGGCCAGAATCCCTAGCACCATAGCCTCACTTCCATCCTGCTCCTGCTCCTGCTCCATGGGCTTGCAGCCTGGTGATGGAATTCCAGCCTTCCGTGGCAGGCAGAGAATGAGCTGCTCCTGTTAACTCTCCAAATCCTTCAGAACACTCCTCAGATGGGACCTGCTGTCTGTTCACCCAGCCCCTTGTCACCTCTGGCTCTCCCTTGAGAGGACTGTCACACCCACGGTGCTTGCAGATCTGGGTCAGCCCACCCTGGTTCCAGGCTCCATGTGAAGGATGGGAGGAATGGGGTGCATGTGGGGCTCTCTGAAGACCTGGCATCTGACTGCTGACAGCGGTGGGAATCTCTGGAGACAACTTCCTTGGAAAAGCCTTAGCTAACATCAAAGGAGTCCTAGCCAGGTGTGGTGGCGCATGCCTGTAATCCCAGCACTCGGGAGGCTGAGACAAGAGGACTGCTGCGAGTTCGAGGCCAGCCTGGGCTACAAAGTGAGTTCAAGGCCAGCCTGAACTGCATAGTAAGACCCTGTCTCAAACTTCACCCCCCCAAAAAAAAAGTTCAAGGGAGTCCTGAGGAAAGGCTGGCAGTGACCTGTGGCCTGGGCATGAAGGCAGCAGCAAGACCCAGAGGCAGAGAAGGTAATAAAAATAGGGAGGAGAGGCTGGGCCCCTGACCCAGTGTCCCTTCAACCCTCTAGCACTGTTTTTCTCCGCGGGGACCTTCTGGGGAGGATTCTATGGACCCTTTTGGGATGCTAGAAGCCTTTTTGATTCAGAGACTGGAAGATCAGGATACCTGTCCTAAAAGCGGGGACGCATCCAAGGCAGAGGAGATGGTGGCCACGGGCTCAGGGGAGGAGGGGACTTCAAGCTCTGTGGGGAGGGCTGGAGAGGCTCAGCTCTCTGGGGGCTCCCCACCTGCCCAGCCCGGGAAGCCATACCTTTCCGGACACTGCCATCAGCACAGGCATAGTCCCCAGCACTGAGCAGGAAACAGGCAGCCGCCTTCTTGTTTCTGTCTCTCGTGCCAGAGCGTTGCAAGGCCCGGCGCTCCTCAGGGGTGGGGGCAGAGGCCAGGGGCTGGGTGAGTCCAGCTCCCTCCTCGTCAGACAGCACCACATTGGCATCGCCGTTCTGCTTAGAGTCTGAAGGGAGCAGACAGAAAGGAGGCCGTGAGGGGCTGCCTGGGCTTTTCTCTTGGGACCACCTGAGGTCTCTCAGATCCCAGACCCAGTACATCCCTTCTCCAACCGAGGAAGGTCCTAGAATCACTGGGAGGAAGAGTGATACTAGGGGCCAGGGCCAAGGGTTGGATGCTGTGCTGTCTGACGGTGGCTTCCCCCCAGCCTCAGCATGGTTTTCCCTGGGGGCATGGAGAACAGCACAGACAGCCTACAGCAGGGTTCCCCAGCTCTGCCTTCTGAGGCTGCCCCATGAGATGAGCCCAGGCTGGCAGCAGACTCCGCTTCCTTCTTGGGTCTGGCTCAGGCTGCCCTTTCGATGAGTCTGCATTCCTGCGGATAATTTCCTGGCTTGCTGGGGGTGAGGAGTAGCACCATGAGAGTTGAACCTACATAGTGGTGTCCGCTGCTCTCTCCCTCTACCACTTACATAAGTTATTCTTATTTACAGGCACCTAGGCCCAAGGCCAGTGCCTAAAGGACTTGGAGCCCTCTGCTTGCTGGGCTCTCCTGTGCCTGGGGAAGACACTGTGCAGAAGAAGCTCTAATTGCTCTCCACTGCTGCGGCTCTGAGCCCAGCCCCTTGCCTCGGTCAGGCAGCACACCCTGGAGAAGAGGGGCTACCTGGTCTGAAGATAGTGGCCTGGGCATTGGCAAGCAAGCCCTTACAGTGGCCAAGCACCCAGAACCGGCAAAAGGCATAGCTGATAAGACCAGCTAAGGACCTCTACCTTTAGGCAGAGGATTCTGAGTCCTGAACAAGCCTCAGAGAGCAGCTGAAATCCCCCAGGAGACATATGTTCAGGGATGGGGAAGGGGCACTACTGTGGAGAGAAAAGTATGGCTTGAGGGGTGTTCTAGCGGGTCTTCTATCAAGAAGACCAAGAGCTCAATGACTCCAGGGAGTGGGTAGCCCAGGTATGTACGATGGCCACATGCCTAAGGGCCACAGGTGGGACTCTGATTTGGGTACCTCCCCTGGAGAAATAGTCCCACTTTGTCCCAGAGCTTAGCTAGGAGCTGCTGCCTCAATTTCCTGGCCAGCCCAGCCCCTGGGGACCTGGCATACAATTGCCCTCCAGGCATCCCACCTTCCCTTGGAGCCCATCCCATCCTAACAGCTGGTGACCTACCTGACCTAGCTCTATGCTGCTGGGCATTGGGCCGACCTACCTCCCTGTCTCCTGACCCAGGTGGAGTATGCTTTTTCAGGCTGGTCTCTCCAGTCCCTGAAGGACAGGACTTGATGCCCAAGCCCCACTTCCAGGATGTAGGCACCAGTCTCTTCCACTTCCAGCCCCTCCCCCTTCGGTTCCCTTCCATCTCATGTCAAACCCTGAGCCCAGGACTCAATCTAGCTTGTGCTGAACAGAAGGCAGCCTCCCACTGCTGTTACGTTATCACATTTTTTAGGCCAAGAGACACCAGACTCAAACGTTGGGAAAGAAATGATTCATGTGTTGATGCACCTTGGAAGAAGCCTGCTCTCTGGCTAATAATGACAGCGCTTGACATTAGCAAAGTGGTTGTAGCTTCTCAAAGTGTTTTCATATCCATCATTCATTTGGGTCTCATCAGCATCTTGGGGATATGATATTGATATATCATTCCCATTTTACAAGTGAGAGAGCCATGCCCAGAGAGGGTGAGGGGCTGGCCTCAGACACATAGCACATGACCAAGAGGGAATAGAAACTAAAGCTTCTATCACACAGCTCCATGCACTGCCCATCACTGCCTACACTGCACAGAAGACTCACTCTATAGACCATGAAAGTCAGAGAACAGAGAAATTCAACCTTTGATATTTTGCCCTCAAAAAAATCACATCTTATATTTTGGGAAGCCAGCACATTAAAGCATAGCCCTAAATTCCAAGGGCTGAGGTTTACCTGGGACTCCCACAGCCACTGTGGGAAAGGGATCCATCTTCCTTCCCAAGCCCTACTCACCTGCCCGTTTCCTCTCAACCATACCCTCTTCCCGGGCAGGGGGACTGGTATCACTGTAGGTGCTGTCCCGGGGAGAGGTCTCCTCAGACTTGCAGTAAAGGGGTGACTCAAGCTGGACTGGCCGAGGTACGTGCTTCTTTCGTTTCTTGGGCAGCTTCTGCTTGGCCATGGCCAGGGAGTAATACATGCCGAAGTTGTTGACGATGACTGGCACCGGCATGGCGATGGTGAGCACGCCGGCCAGGGCACACAGCGCCCCCACTAGCATGCCCGACCATGTCTTGGGGTACATGTCCCCATATCCAAGTGTTGTCATGGTGACCACGGCCCACCAAAAGCCAATGGGGATATTCTTGAAGTCGGTGTGGTCATTGCCCCGTGGGTCGGAGGGCCTGGCACCAATGCGCTCAGCATAGTAGA
Source organism: Erethizon dorsatum (assembly GCA_028451465.1). Taxonomy (NCBI): domain Eukaryota; kingdom Metazoa; phylum Chordata; class Mammalia; order Rodentia; family Erethizontidae; genus Erethizon; species Erethizon dorsatum. The sequence goes on from CM051829.1 coordinate 85,382,345, forward strand.
TCATGGTGGCGAAGATGAGCACGCCTAGGGCCAGGAAGATGATGAGCAGCAGGAACTCATTGGTGCTGGCGCGTAGGGTGTGTCCTAAGACCCGGAGCCCCACGAAGTGGCGTGTGAGCTTGAAGATGCGCAGGATACGCACAAAGCGCACCACGCGCAGGAAGCCTAGCACGTCGCGGGCCGCCTTTGATGACAGGCCGCTCAACCCGACCTCCAGGTAGAAAGGCAGGATAGCCACGAAGTCAATGATGTTCAGCAGATTCTTGACAAAGTCCAGAGTGTCTGGGCAACACACAATGCGCACCAGGAATTCCAGTGTGAACCACAGCACACACACACCCTCGATGTAGGTCAGAATGGGCTCCGTCTCCACCTCCCGCCGGAAGCGCACGCTGGTGATGTTCCCCACCCGGTGGATCTCTGTCACATTTCGGTCAATGTTGAAGGCCTCATGGGTCTCCAGGCAGAAGGTGGTGATGGAAACCAGGATGAAGAAGAGAGAGGCAAAGGCCACCACCTGTGGGTAGGGAGAAGTAGGGAACAGCTGTCAAGACAGGGATGGATGGGCTCTGCTGGAGACAGGGATGGATGGGCTCTGCTGGAGACAGGGACTTGTGCTCATGGAGAGTGAGCACGCTGGCTACCAGGCAGTCCCTGAGATGAAAGGTGGGATTAAGATGGAGTCTGGGGCTGGAATTCTCTCCTCAGGGGGCCTTTATCTCCCTGCTTAGGTGTTCTAGGATAATACTAATTTTTGTCATGGCACACAGAAGAGAGACTGTGCTTGGCTGGAAACAACAGGTGAGGGAACTGCAGCTGCCTGGCCCTATGACAGCTCTGCCCAGTCTGATCCATTGTGCTTTAAGGGTTCTCTAACTGTAGTGGGTGTACAAACCAGCTGCAAATCTTCCTCCAATGTGATTCTCATTCAGGAGGTGTAGGGCAGGGTCTGCAATTCTGCTGTGCTCACAAGCTCTCAGGTGAGGCTTTGTCCACAGACCATAGCTGTAGTGACCAGTCAGTGGTCCTCAAAGCAGGTCCTGGACCAAAACCATCAGGTCCCTACAAACTGATTAGAAATGCAAATTTCAGTCCTCACTCAAACCTAATGAGTGAGAAATATTAGGGGTACAGGGTCCAGCAATCTTAGTAAACTTTCCAGGTAATCCTGATGCACATTCAAATTTGAGGTCCACTGCTTTTAGGGATACTCAGAAGCTAAGCCTATTAACCACAGCTTGTCATGTGCCATCGCAAGCCATGAGTCTCAGTCCTCTCCTGCCTCTCATCTCAGGGTGTCCTTGCTGACTGACTACATGGAGAGGAAGTTCTTAAAAGAATACAACATGCACCATGGCAGGAGATAATGGTCTGCCCAGAATAACCAGTCTTGCCCCTTTCTGCAAACTGATATTTCTTGGAACACTGTGCTCCAAAGAAAAATGAGGCTGGGCATGATGGCGCATGCCTGTAATCCCAGCACTCAGGAGGCTGAGGCAGTAGGATTGCCATGAGTTCGAGGCCAACCTGAGCTGCATAGTGAGTTCAAGGCCAGTCTGAACTACACAGTGAGACCCTGTATCAAAAAACAAAACAAATAAAGGAAAATGAACTGCACCCACTAGGCTCAGAGTGGCAGCAGCTGATTCTGATAGCTGCTGGGATCTCAGCTAGAATGATGACAGCAGCGCTTGGCAGAGGAATGGTGAGGCTTAAGTGTCCAATCATTGCGAATGGAGATGAAATACATGTGTAATAATGTCAATTACGGAGCCTTCACCTGTTATTCACGCCATGCCGTCCGGCACCATCAGCACGCCTGTTGCTGGGGTCTACACTCTGGCTCCTTGCTGCTGCCTGTCCAGCTTAGTGGGTAAGCTGGGCTCCCTCCTGGAGCAGACTGCTGAGCCTAAATCGGTGGCGAGGGAGACCTGTGGCCCCATGATCATTTGGCAACCCCCAGCCTGTTCCGTCCCAACTTTCACCTGGTCATGGCCTTGTCCCTGTCCCTGTCCAGTGAGGACTCAGAGAGGTTTTCCTCCAGGGGAGTCTGTATCAGGAAGGAAGTGGGGAACAACCTGTTCTATGGACTGCAGAACACCCTCACAGAACACAGGAGATCTGGGAAAATAAACTAAGAGCCCCTCCCAGTTTAGGGAACAAACCCCTCACTAAGGCTGTTTTCCCTCACTTCTTTTTTTTCTAAATACAGAACTGTCCCATTTGTGACCCCAAGGTTACAAGTTCCGCTTCAAGGCCCAGATGATTCCTTTCTCTCCTAAATTATTCCCCAGGGCCTCTGGAACAGGAGCAAGTTTTAGGAAGGAACTTGGGCCACGGACACTCATCAGCTGCCTATTCTATGCCTGGCACCGTTAGGCACTCTATGCGCCACTGCCTTCAACCCTCCCAGGGACTTGGGAGACAAGCTTCATCATCCCATTTAATGAAGGAGGAACTGACAATCAGAAAGGTTACTTATCTCAGGGCACACAATTTAGAAGAATGAAAACCAGATCTGAATTGCTGTTTAACTTGAGAGTCTACAGCTTCCCTTCATACTCCCCCATCTTTATGACCCCCTGAGTAGGATAATTCGCAGGCAGGAATGCCAGCTCTGAATAAGCCTGTGCCCAGTCAGCTCCCTGATCCTATTTTACCCCTGGGGATGTGTTCCCTTAGGGCTTAGGACAAATCTCCCATCTCACACGACAATGTACCTCAACTTCCACCTCAGCTTGGACGAACTGATCAGAAATGGTGTGGAAAGAAAAGGCGGGAGGGGGGTGGACAGACACTTTCCCTACTTTACACCTTTGCCTGGAGCTTTTCCTGTCTGCTTCTCCCGGGAAAGGGAAGTTTCAAGTGCCTTTGCTGGCCTCATTTTTCCTCCCCTGAGAAATGGGCTGCCAAGACAAGGCAGGCTAATATAGGGTTTCCATGGCCATCAGCGGGGAGCTGGTAAAAGCACCTTCCTGTGGTAGCCGTGGTGGTGTTGGGAATCCAGGGCCCTGGCTCCACTCCTAAACCAGAGAAGCACAGGGGGCTGGGTTAAGAGGTAGGGACAACAGGTCCCAGCTCTACCAGGAAGCATGGGAAGCTGAGCTCTCTCTCTCTAAGGACAGTTAGCCAAGAGAGCTAGCCCACCTGGGAGCTCAAGTGTGAGGTTAATTAGTGATTTGGAAAAACAAGTTCAGGAAGAGCTGCCAAGGGGCTAGGCACAGGGAGCAGAGAGGGAGGGAGGATGGTGTGGCCTGGGCTACTCTTACCCCCAGGGACAAGGTACCTGCTTCCACACCCAGCTGCCACTGTCATGCCTCCTTCTCTAGCAGGCAAAGGCATCCTTAAAGCCCAGGATATAAAACCCCTCCCAGGTTAGGGAACGAACAATCCCTCACTAATGCTGTCTTCCCTCACCTCTGCTTTTCTTCCCCCTAAACACAACTGTCCCATGTGTGACCCCGAGATTGTAAGTTCTGCTTCAAGGCCCAAATGATTCCTTTCTCTCCTAAATTCTCCCCCAAGCAGGATTATTTCCTAAATAGTGGACCTGCTTGAAATTAGGGCTTTTTACCAGGCAGGGATGAGACTGGGGGGGCATGGACGCTGCATTCTTCCCCAACTCCCTTGATTAAGGGCTTCCTAGAACCAAAGGGAACCTGGCTGCAGCAACATCACGTGGCGAGGAGCCAGAGCCTCAAGCTCCAGATTTCTGTTCAGTACTGCAGAGCCACCCTGCAGAGCCAGCAGTGTCCAAGCCCCCCACCCAGCCCCTGTGCCACCAAACTGAGAGCAGAGGAGAGCTAGGAGCCTTGGGCTGGAAGACTTGCTGAAGACTGCCTGGGTTCCTCAGCCTGACCCTGCCACTCAATCAGGTAAGCAGTGCTGTAGGACGGGGACAGCACTAGTACACACCTTACACGGTCACTGTAGGATTAAATGAGCTTCTACATGGCAAGTGCCCAATAAAATGGTGGCAGTGCTGAAGTGTGGGGGCCTCATAGGACCCCTGTACACAGCTTCCAAAGGCAAAATATCACAGAATTCTGGCTTTTCTGAAGAAGAAAGGACTCCAAAGGTCAACTCCCTTTGTTTTTACAGATGAAGAAACTGAGGCCTGGAAGAAGTGACTTGCCCTAAAACTGTCAGCTCTTCCCACTGCATGAAGACACAGGCCATGGGTTCTGCTGGAAATTAAAACTGCCCAAGCAGAGAACTGCTGGGAGGAGGAAACAGGGTCCCAGCACCTTGGACAGGAGGATGCAGCTTCCTGCTGGTGCCAAGTTATATAGGGGACTGGCCCATCTCCAAAGGCCCAGGTGTTTCAGCCAGTGGGTCAGACCCATTACCAGCTGCCTCCACCAATCCACCTGCCCTAAGACTGTCCTGGTGGAAATGTCAGGTCACATACTTCTAGGTTCAATTTGGCCCTATCTGTAAGAATTTTCATGCACTTCTTAGGCTCTCCTAGCCTTCTTAGGATCTTCATTTATAAAATGGAAAACTAAGAGCTTACTATGTACCAGACACTGCTGGGAATAGCAGGAAAAAACAAAACACCCTTCTCCCTTGGCCCTTACATTATAGTAGACAGAGACTGTTCACCAATAAGCAAGTAAAATAAGCAAGTGAAATATGTAGCATGTCCGGTGGCATAAGTGTTATGGAAAAAAAAAAAGGAGAGCAGAGTCACAAAGGTGAAGGAACTATTTCAAATAGGATGGTCAGGTTAGACCACAATGACAAGGTGACATCTGAACACAGACCTGACAGAATGAGGGAGAAAGTCACAGGAAGTCAGAATTCTAGAAGCAACAGGAAGAGGCAGTGCAAAGGCCCTGAGGTTACAATGCATTTGGTATATTAAAGGGGATGAGAGTAGAACCTACCTTCTATGGTTGTTTTGAGGATTAAAAGAAGTGACACTGTGAAACTCAGAGCCTGGAATGTCTCGGGAATCTGGCACAGGCTGGACAAGGGGAGAGGTGACAGACACCAATCACTGAAAACTGAACACAATCATCCAGGGCAGGGGGGGAGAGCCCAAGGAAGGAGGGCCAAGGAGACAGATGGACAGATAAACATAAGGAGACTCATGCCCAAAAACCTATATTAAGGATGAAGTGTAGGAGAAGGAAAAATTGAGAACACAGCCAAAGACATTGCAGATCTGTGGGGTTGGGTGAGGGGCTGAGCTTCCATGAAAGCAAGATCCTAGTGCCTGGCAGTGCTGGAAAGGTAGCGGAGCACCTGAAGGTAAGAAGCAGGAGAAGAGGGAGTCTGCCATGGGAGGTATCCCTGGGCTGTCTCTGGGCCCCGTGGGGGCCTGCGCAAAGGCCCCGCCATCCCCTCAGACCTCCCCCAGGAGCAAGGCCAGCCCCGGGCCCTCTTGGCCTTGACCAGGACCCTCTGGCTCGAGTGTCTAGAGTTAGCTTCTATGTCTGCCCTCTGCTAAGTCACTCTGGGTTTTCTGGAGGCCACTGAGCTGCCCAGGAGCCTCCTAGTCATTGGACAGGAACTCCTGGTTACTGCCCATCCAGGTCCCATGTGGCCCTACCTCTGCTAAGACTGCTCTCTTGGCCTGGAAATTCCCCCTTTCCCTACCACTGCATCGTTTTGCACTACCCACACTGAAAATTTATTTCTTTATGTATTTATTTATAACCTGCCTCCGTCTAAAAATTATTGAAGGGAGCGAAGTCATCCTACAAGGCCCACCCAGCGTAACTCCTATTTCCTCACCAAACCTCTCCCCATCCCACATAAGACAGGACTTACCACTCCCTCTTCTTGCTTCCTATTGAACGTTTGTGTTTTTATGGCTATTGTGGCACCTCTCATGATCTAGTATTATTGTCATTTCTTGTCACCTAATTTTCCTGTCCACCTAACCTGGCTCTCCTCAAGAGCACAGACCACCTCTGACTCATTTTTGTATTTCTAGAACCCAGCATAGTGTCTGTCACATAGCGTTCAGTAAATGTTTTCTGAATGACTGGGCCCAAGTGACTGCTGTTCCCCCTCTGGGTTCTGGGGAGCCTGTCAGGAGGAGGGATCATCAGCCCCTCTGACTGGGGCCGGAAGTGACAAAGGTATGCCCAGGAATACCTTCAAGCACTGGGGTCCTAGGATCTCTGCTGCTCTCTGGGGTGGGCCAAGTCTATCTCTTGGTGGGGCCTCCTCCCAGGGGCTGAGTGACCACTCCTGGGTCTGAAGAACACCCTATCAGCAGGCTGGGCCAGGGTCATGGCACACTGGCTGTGTCCAGGAATGAGGACAGCACGAGTGCTCTGGGGCTCAGCACCCAGGATGGCACTGTCCCTATGGAGATGAAGGACCTAGGGGGTTCCCTCTTGCCAAGGCCCAGCTGCCTGACTCTGCTCCTGCCTGCTCTTTCCTCCACTTTCCAAAATAGCCCAAGTTTATTTTATCCCCTTCCCCCACTCCACACACCAATCCAAAAGGTGACAAACAGAAACACCTCATCATCCAGAGACAAGATGTTCACAGGCAAATGTTGGTCTGTTCAGAAGAGAAAGAAATACACAAAACAAAACCAAAAGACTGGGATGCTACCTGAGGCAGGGTCTGCAGTGAGGCTGCAGCCTTGGGCCTGGCAGCCCTCCTGTTCCTCAGAAAAGAGGAGGAAAGGCTGCATGGGGAGGGCTGGCACTGTCCTCCTGGGCTCAGGGTCTTGTCACCCTAGCTCAGAGGGCACAATATCAGTGAATGCTGGCCCCCATTCCAAAGCCTGCTGTGATCACCAAGTAGTGGGTCCCTAGGCAATGCCAGAGAAGCCAAGGGATCTTCAGAAGGAAGTGGGGGGAACAAACCTCTGAGTCTCTTTGCTTGAAGGCCTTAGTTTTAGTCCTCTCCCTGGTCCAGGGGAAGCCTAGGAATTACTCCTAACCAAGCCTCGCTTCTTTTTTCTCATGAAATCCCACAGTGTGAAAAGACAGGGTCGGAATCCAGCAGTTCTAGGAATGAGGAGGCCAAGAGGAGAGTAGAAGAGGAAGAGCTCCAGCAAGGGCCACCCTAGCCCTCTGGAAGCCAGAGGCCCTTTCTGGGTGGGAGTCACAGGAGGCAGTAGTAGGTACACAGACATGGACTCCCTAGACCTGGATTTGGATCCTAGTTCTACCATCAGCTGTGCCACCCAGGCAAGCCTCTCTGTGCCTCAGTTTCCTTATCTGTAAAATGAAGTTAATTATCCCTGCCACACTAGGCCAGAGGAGACAGTGGAAGAAAGCACAGGCCAAGCACCTTCCACATAGCTAGATGAAGATGAAAACCCAGCTCCAGGTACCTTCCTGAAGCAGCACGGAGCTTGTACATACCTCCCCCACTCAGAAAGGAAACACTGCAGGAAAAACCCATGCAGAAGTTGTTTCAGCACAGGAAGAATTATAATCCTTGATAGGGCTGACAGCTCAACTAAAGCCAGTCGGGCCCCTGAAACCTCTGGAGCTTGGGTTGGCCTAGGTCATTATCAGGCCTCAGTTTGCTCTTAGAAAAGTAGGAAGAAATGATTATTATATAGCTGAGCACTTCCAAAGTTTCACTGGTCCCCCTCAGGCTGTGAAACCACCTCGGGAAGCCCACACTCTGACCAGGGGAGCAGGCAGTTGGCGACAGGACCAGCCTGCCCATCACACTTGTCCCCAGCGCAGGCCACAGACACAGAACCGCAGCAGCAGCCAGCCAAAAGGAAAGGAGCAGGGGTGTGCATACCCAGCTGGGGGCCTGACCAGGAACAGCTCTGCTGGCCAGGTCAGTAGCTAGGCAACAGGCTTTCCTCATCGGCTCAGTTCCCTTTCCGTTTGTGTCTGTTTTGCCCTTGTCATAACACACTACTCAAATGACCGGGCTGCTGCGTGGGAGGAGACGCCCTGGGGCAGAGCACTGATCCTCTGCCCTCATGTGCCCTTCTAGGTACCCTGAAGTGCTGCTGACCCCTTCCAGGAGGCCATGGCTGGGAGGAAAAGCATGCATACATACCCAGGGGCAAAGGGCTCTGGCACCAGAACCCCTTGCATGGCACCATGCCCTCAGGCCAGAGGAGCAACAGAGCAGGTCCCTTCTGATGTCCCCATCTGCTCTTAGGTTTTCTGATGTCATCCATAGGAGGCGGAGAGCCTCAGAACATCCTCCAGACCAGAGCAAGAAACTCACTACCTCTCCATGCTGAAAGCAGCCTCCACCAGTGACCGGAGTCTGTGTAATCACAGGAGCAAGGGCTAGGGAGTCAGGGATCAATTCAAAGCACAGCCACTACCTCAACATGTGATCTCAGGCCAGCTGTTTGGCCGCCCACAGCCTTGGTCTGTTAAATGGGGGTAACAGCCTTTGTTTCAAGTTCACTGGGAAGATTAGAGATTAAAGTATGCATAGCAAAGTACTTGCACAGGGTACTCAATGAACAGCAGTTATTAATTTTTAAGAACTGCGTATTCCCACCAGTGTGTCCGGAAGCAGCTGAGGGCTTGCGTTGCCTGTGTTATACGTGCTGGCCAGAGCTGCAGACCGCTACTCACACTGAAGGCTGGACGCTAGGGGTGGTGTGCGGCTCTGTTTCTTGTTAAGTGTCTCTGGCGAGACATGCAGTGTGTCTGACTCCTGGTTTCTTCATTGCTTAACTGAGAGGATTAACCCTGCCTTCTCCCAAACTTTAGACCTCAGCTGAAAAGCCCAGGCTGAAGGGATTCCCATCAAAAGGGCAAAGATCTTGGGTCCCTGGAGGATTCCAAGGGGCAAACGAGGGTCTAAGCTTAATTAAAGAAGCCCTGGCTGGGCCATCCTATTGTGAGTTGATGGTAGTCCAGCAGGAAAAAACTGATGGCAGGTGTGTTATCTGTTTTTCTTTTAAGACAAATAATGTTAACGTATGAGTTGCTTTTCTAAAACCTCAGTCGTCAGTTTTAATTGGAGTGTTGGAACATTGTAATAAGTAAGTGGGTTTTGGGTTGAAGTTTAGCCACTTGTCTCTAAAAGGTTCACCATCACTGGTACTACAGGCCTTTACAATCCCAGAGGGAAGAACCTGAGCAGGTGAAAAGTCCCTAGAGACGCCAGAATGCTCATAAATAGGACCCATCTCCCTTAACCATCTCCTCTTGTCCCTCCTCTGTGGTTTGTCCCCTTTTCCCTTCTCTGTCAAGCGAAATCTGCCTCCCTCCTGCTCCCAATTTTGAAAGTCTGTCTTCTTTAGTGCAGACAGTAAAGAGCCACCACTAGCAGGTTAGTGAACTACATGAGAAGCCTGGAACTCACAGCAGACCAGGCCATGGGCAGTACTGTGCTTGTACCTTCTGAGCTGGCTTCAGGGTTGCAAAGAATGAAACCAAAGCAGATGGGGTGGGGAGGGACCAGAAAAACACCTTTGCCTGCTAGTGGCTGCCTGCAGCCCAACCCAGCATGCCATGGCCCCTAAGACCTCTGCCCTTCTCTTCTCTTCCAGGTAGGAGATGAATCTGCCCAGGTCTGGCATTTACACCAGCCTAGCCCTTCCCTACAGGCCCCTTCCCCAATCCCCTGCCCTTCCTGGGCAGAGAAACGGAACTTTTCCTTCCACAACTAGGATGATGCCCAGCCCAAGGAGTGCTGGGGGCAGGGCAAGGCCCTGAGTCTCATCAACATGACAGTGTGGGATGCCAGAGATACTGCCCAGCATCCAGAGCAAGAAGCAGTCCTCAGACCCAACAAATTATTCCGCTCTTGCGTCTCTCCCAGACAGACCCCAGCCAGGCTTTTGGCTGTGGTCATGAGATCAGACACCAGCCCCTGGGATTTTCTTTTTTTAAAAGAATCTAAAGCCTTCCTTCCTGCATGATTTACCTGCCCAAGCATAAACGGGCAAATATTTTCCTGACCAAACCCCTCCCACCCACAGGGGTTAAGAAAAACTGAAAGAAATTCAGGGAAGGGTAGTCTGGAGGGACCAGGTCTTGCCTAAATCAACCCCCCCACCACCACCACGTGGAGCAGTAACCTGAACCACAGCTTTCTGGGAAGCCACTTTGTGCTGCAGCAGGAAGAAAAGTGGCAACAAATCTGGTTTCATCACCAGGAAGTCTGTGGCTGGCCACTGGCCATGGAAGCCTAAAGGGCCTACAACAGCAGACCTTTTCTGTCTCATTTTCCTCTCACCCCAGCTGAGACCAGGCCATCCCAGATGTGCCAAAACCTTGAGACATGACCTGCTCCCTAAAGAAAGCAAGTTCCTCCTCAGCTTGGACCCAAGGCCTGGGTCCAGCTCTGCCTTTCCTGAGCTGAGTATGCTGGAGCCTATCAACCCCTCTCTAAAACACACAGTTGCTAGCAAAATGAGCTGCAGTCGGGATTTAAATGGGATAGCATGCCACGGAAGTATTAACACAATGCACCCGGTTTGGTTTCCTGCCTCAGTCCAGCAAAACGCCAAATCCCAGCTCTCCAGGACTGTGGCCCTGAGGAGATAGGGCTTGAAAGAGCTGAGTTGAGGGCACCCCACTGTATGTGGGGGGGATGCGACAAAGCAGGCAGCTGGGATTGGGTCCAAGTAGTAAGCCAAGTGTGTGCAATCTCCTGATGAGGTGTGTGCAGGGGATAGGGTGGGAGTGTCGGATTCCCCTGAGGGCCCAGAAAGGATTGGGAAGGAGGCAGGATCAGTCCCGCGGTGGTCAGTCAATCTCATGCGCTCCTCCCTGCTCCCTGCCCTAACCCACTACTGCCACACATCTCTCAAAAACCCGAGAGGAGGAGACCGGCCTCCTGCCACTCACCCTGGCAGCCCGGGAGGAGTAGGGGTCCTCAAAGAGCGCCCACATGCGGGGCTGCCAACCGCGACAGCCCCCGGACCCCGAGCCTGGGCCTGCGGCTCCCTCGTGGGGGCCCAGGCGCTGCAGGGCTAGCTCCCGCTCATCGTCGCCGGCCTCGTCGCTGGGCCCCGCGCCGCTGCCCCCGTCCGGGCTCTCAAAGATGTCGAGGGCCTCCTCGGCGTCGCGGTGCTGCCGGTAGGTCATCCAGCAGCAAGGCTCCACGTCGGTCTCGTCGATGCCCCAGAAGGTGAGTTCCTCCTCGAAGAGCGGCCCGCATACGTCGGCGGGGCAGTGCAGCTTGCCGGTGCGGTAGTAGTTGAGCACGTAGGCGAAGACTCCCGGGTGGCGATCGAAGAAGAACTCGCAACCCCCGCCGCTACTGCCGCTGCTGCCCGCGCCACCGCCATCAGACTCGGGCCGGCCCCCACCGTCGGGATCGGCCAGCCAGGCGAGGCGGGTGCCAGGTAGGGTGCGCAGAGTGCTACGGTAGGTCTCATGTCGCGTGCCGCCCACGTTGATAATGATCTTCTCCGACGCCTCGCCCTTGGCCATCTCCTCCTTCAGACATGTTTTGGACGGAGGCTTGTTCCCCGACTTGCGCCCGCGGTAGGAGGAGACACACACCGAGCTGATCATAAGAAGCGCTGCAGGGTTTCGGCTTGGGGCGGCCGCTGCCCTCCAAACACCCTTCCGGAGAAGGCAGCGTCAGACAGGGGAGGGGGAGGAGACGAGGAGGAGGCAGGAGGTGGCGGCGGCCCCCTCTGCGGCGCGGCCCTGCCCCTGTCCCCCCAGCCGGGAGCGCGAAGCTGGAGGAGTTGGGTTTCTCGGGTGCACAGGTGGTTGGGTTTGGGCAGGCAGTGGCGGGGAGCAAGGCCGGAGGGGGAGAGAAGAGCCGGGGACTCAAGCGAGAGGCCCGGGGAGGTAGGGGCAAGGACACGCACGCTTTCCCACCAGGACTGGACAAAAGAACACTCCGGGATGGAGACACGCCCCCCCCCAGCCCCTTAGAAAGCGGAGAAGCGCGCAGTCCCGGCGCGCAGTGAGGGTCCAGCGCGCGCGCGCTCACACTCACGCGGGTCACCCTCCGGCTCCCAGACCGCGCCTCCCAGACCGCGCTGACACTGGAGCGGCTGGTGTCCCCGCGGTAACGGCCGCAGCGCAGTAGCAACAAGTCCTCCGAGCAGCTGCCGGGACCAGGCCGACGATTTCACGGCTGCCGGAGCACCAAGGGCTCGGGCTGCGTTCGGTCAACACGAGACGGCGGCGGCATGTGGCCTCTTCCCCGCTATTCATAAATCCAGCACAGGGCACAGAGGGCAGGCGGGGCTGGGCGGACCGGCGGGCGGGGGCTGCGCTGGGCGAGGCAACGGCAGGAAAACAGGCGCACCCGCAGGAGCGAGCCTCGGGTCCTGCGTCCGCGGGTAAGAGCTGCGCTGGGCTGGGCGCCGCGCTGCGGGGGGCCGTGCCGGGGCGGGGGGGGCCTCAGACGGGGCGTCCTGTTCCGCGCCAAGCGCGGGGGAGGGGCGGGGCCGCTCCGGGGAGCGGAGCTCTAGGTGCTGGCGAAGGAGTGCCCAGGCGGCGGCGGAGCGGCCGAGGACACCTGCAGGCTTCCTGTGCCGCGCAGAGCGGGAGCCTCAGCGCAGCGCCCCGGCGCCGGGCTCCTGCGATCCGGCGGCGCCGGGAGCCGCGCCATCTACGCGTCTGCCCATCTCCGGGCGGGGAGCCGATCCTGGCTCGCGGCAGGGGTCGGGCGCGAGGTGGCCTATGGGAGGGGGCGCCTGGGCGCCTGTGGGCTGGGGCTCAGGAGGCTCTGCGTCTCCCTCCGGCGATGGCAGCGGACACCAAGCTCCGGTGGCGCCTTTTTCTCCGAGCTCCGCCTGGCCTGGGCGCGCTTTCTGCGGGGCAGGGTGGGCGTGACGTGGCGTGGAGACGACCCCGAACGCTGCGGGACCCGGACAGACGAGCTTAGCCTTCCTCTGCGCCGCGGAGCCCAACCGAGACGCGTAACCCCCTCCCCGCGGGTGCCCAGCCCAGCGCGCCGCCCCTGCGCGCCTCCGCCAGCATCCCCTCCCGGCCCGCTCCCCGCCTCCCACAGCTCGCAGCTCCTCCCACTGCAGCCGGGGTGACACCCTAGCGCTCTCGACCCCTGACCTCTAACCTGGCCGACTCTTCTTGCTGAGCCTTTCCCCTCTTCTCTGTCATGCCAGTGGCGTCATTGCCATTCCACTGCGGCGGACTGGAGATCGCGATGAAAAGGGAGTAGAAAGGTGTCTCGAGGAGGAAGCTCCTCTTTCCTTCCCCAGACGTCGTGTTGGGGCCTCTTGACCACCGCGTCCCCATCCTGCTCCCTGGAGGTCTGTGATCTTGATGCTACAGCTTCTGTCACAATTACCTCAGCCCCCATCTTGGAACCGGTGCGGCCCAAGGCAGAGCAGTAGCTCCTCTTGGTGGATCTGAGTCGGGGGAAGCCATAGCCCTGGCGTTGTCCGTGGAGGAATGTGTTATGGGTGTCGGGTACTTGCCCCAATGGTTATTAGGTTAAAGTATGGCTTACAGTTGCCCTAGAGGGCACATAGGAAGTGCCAAGTCTCAGTCCTATGGTTGTTCACTCCTTGCAGTTTGGCTTTGCCTGTGGTTCTGTCTGCTCTCACCTCCCTGACCCTGAGCTGCTTCCAGGCTGTGCTTTTTCATCTTGATAGCTCCCACAGTGCCTGCTTCTGAGAACCTGTTTGCTAAGTGATTGAGAAGCTGTCCTACCCAAAACATTAGGCAGCAAGCAGACTTTGCTGGCCCTATCCCAAGAACAATTTCCAGATTTGTTTGTTTTTGTTTGTGTTTAAACTCAGAACCTCTTCTACATCTTTAATTAATTCATTTTTCTTTTCCCCCTTTCTCCTTTCTCTTTTCTTTTTCTTTCTCTTCTGTTCTCTTCTCTCGCTCTCTCCTTCCCTCCCTCCCTCTCTCGCTCTCTCTCTCTCTTTCTTTTTACAGCTCCAGGCAGCCTTCATGTCTGGGTGATGCATGGTTTTGAGGGCAGAAGTGCAAAGCTATTGACACACCTGCCCTGAACACTTGTGCACTAGCCAGTTTCCAGATGGGACAGTAGCTAGCAATAAGTGAGAAAAATAAGAGGTTGCACGTGCTCTTGCTCCGTGCAAGGTTAAAAGCCCACTGCAAACACAAAAGATTTTCATAAACAAGTCTTGTTAGTGAGGTCAGAAAACCAAAATGATGATGATCTTTGATGATCTATACTAGTATGCAGGTACCACCCTGGGCTGTAGTCAGAAACACACATTTGCTGGCACCCCCTTTGTTCCCAGTCTCCCCAGTCCTTGTACCTGGTGCCTATATTTCAGATTTTAACTGACTTCGATTTTGCTGCAGCAGAAAGAAATATCCCAATGTGACAGGGAAGAGAAGATCCACAACTGACCAGAGCTGGAGTGGAAGGATGAACCACCGTCAGGATAGTAAACTGACTGTATTGACAATGTTAAAGTCCTCTCTGGACTGTGTCCTTGCAAGCTGTTTGGAGTCTCTCCCCTGCTTTCCAGGCTGACTGACCTCAATCATTCTGAGAAGAGGGACAAGTTGATGGAGGTGGAATGGGTAAGGAGAAAGAAAATCCATTATAGCCTCCCACACCTGATTCATTTGTTCATTCGATAAATATTTATTGAACACCTACTATCTGCCAGAAGCTGTTCCAGGGACCAGACATATCCACAAATAAATCAGCCCCTCCTCCCCAGAAAACCTCTGCCTAGTCAGTGCATCCATTCTGCAGTGCTGGTGGCTGGTGATGAGCACCTGGGGAGAGGGTGGAGGGGAATGATGCCAGGAGGAAGGCAGGGAGATGGGAAAGCTGGGGAGGGGACAGGGAAACCCAGGAGAAGCTGAGGAAAACAGGCAGCCAGGTAAAGGCTCTCTAGGAGGAGGGCCTCTGGCCCGCTCCTGGCCAGGGGAGCTCAGCCTCAGGCCAGAGGTCTCCAGAGAAGGCCTCACCGCTTGCTGAACAGTTTTATTCTAGAACTCTGAAATAACCGGTTCCCTGGGCCTTTCTGAGCTTTTCTGGGAGAGTCAGTGTACTACAGCAAGCATCACAGGGCTTGTCCCCATTACCTCCGTGTATGCAAAGTCATGCTGTTCCCCCAAAACACATATCCTAGGTGGGAGAGGAGAGCCCCCTGCCTGCCTGAATGCCAACCTACTGTGGGTAGGAGTGTGCTGCTCCCTGGTGGTGACAGAACAGTCTGGGCCTGGCCCTTCTTTCAACTCCTGACTGTGAGTAGAAAGTCCAGCTGGTTGTGGTATTGTGGGGCAGGGAGAGCGACTGTTCCTCTGGGCATCCTGTGTATTCCAGAGTCCTACCTAATGCTCCCATCCAGGTCTCTATCTCCCTTCTCCATTTCTCCAAGGACTTGAAAATGGGCTTAAACAAGACCACAAGGCGCCACAGTTGGAAAAATCCTAATTCCCCAAACTTCTCTCCATCCTCCTCTCTTCACCTTTCATGCTGAGGCTGATCGTGCCAGTGGGAAGCTGAGAGCCTAAAATCAAAGCTGTTTACACTTCATTTTTTCCACTGGGAGTTCATTTTTTCTATTGTGTGGGCTCAGCCTCTTTGGGGTGACAGGAACCATACAGTCTCCTCTCCACCTTCCTTCTTTGGGCCTCACTTGTTTTGAGGAGCTCCAGGCCAAGGAGCCGGCCCCATGGCTGCCAAGGCAAGGTCATATCCATTGCTATTCACACTTCCTCTTTCAGTATTCCAGCTCTGCTAGGCCCAACCCCTCCTGCAGGTCCAGGCCAAGGAGTCAGCATCCTTTCCCAGCATGCCCTTCTTCCTCTCAGCCTAATTAATAGAATTACTTTATCAAACATCATCCCTGGGCAAGGAGGGCGGGGAAAGCCTTTCCCCTCATAGAGGGAGAAGAGAAGGGTGGGTGAGAGGAGGCTGGGAACCTGTTTGTTCCTCAGCTCATTTTATCCTCCACCTACCTCCAGGCAGCCTGCGGAGACTCCCAGACTCCAAATCAAATGTGAACACCTTTCCAAGAGAGCTGTGGGAGAACCTAGCCTTAGAGGACAGCCCAGAGAGATCCAGGCCTTTTGGAGGTCAGCCAGAATGGCTCTGGTGAGGGCTGAAGGCAAGTTGGATTGCTGTGGAAATCCCACTGAAACTGCACTTGAAGTTCTGAGGAACTTGGAAGATAGCCTTTGCCAGCACAGCTCTTAAAAGGAAGGGACCAGAAGGGTTCAGACCACAAGCTCAGGCCAGACCAGGACTTAGGGGCTCGTAAACCATGGCTTTGAAGTCATAGTGCCAGAAGAGACCTGAGTGCCAGCTCACAGGTACATTCCTGTTGAGGGATTTCGGGCCTAAGCATCAGTGAACCTGGAAGATGGAGCCACTGCTGGGTTTGGGCCAAAGACAGAGAAGAATAGGCATGCATGTATGTGTGACTACGTGTTCACGGACTCACAGGACCAGGGCCAGCCGAGTGGACCTCCCAAAGGCCTCCTTGTTCAAGCCTGCTGGGCCAGAGGCCCAGCCTGGGTCAAGAGACTACCCCCGTCCCCTACACACACGTTAGCTTAGGGCCCAGCTGGTAAGATTCCTTGGCATTCAACATAGCTCCGTCTAGAAAAGCACAGAAGCACAGATTCCTCTCACCCAGGTGAAATTCCAGCAAAAGTAGTTCATTCCATTAGAGAAGTTAATTAGCCCTGGGGCCCAGTCCCCTCCAGCGGTGTTCTGGAGAAAGTGGACCAGGCATCTGGAGAGGCAGACCAAACTTGGGTTCCTTTTGGGTGCTCATGAAATCCAGGTATCCTTCCCTACTTGGGTCAGTCCTGGGCAGAAGGGAGAGACACTGTAAGCAGCCAGCTCAGATCAAGGAAGCTTAAGGACAGACCCTCATGGGGTCTTTGTGTTCCACAGCTGGCACTGTTCCCGGCTCGGAGTAATCTTGGTGATGTTTTGTTGTTGAATGACACATATTGTCATCTCCCCATCTCGCAGGCTCCTTCCCACCTAAGCCAGTGTGTCTGGCACCCATGGATGTGCCTGGGGATAGGATACTCGAAGTCACATTGTGAATGCTCCACTGCTGCCTGATCTGACCCTTCTTTGTCTGTTTCCAGCATTTAGCATGATCCTTGGTGCTTAGAATATTTCATTCTTGCTTAATGCATGGGATTAGTGGAGGGAAGACAAAGGTGGGAGGTCAGGGCTGCCACTGTTAGCACTGTGCAGAGGTACTGGGAATCAGGAAACCCAGGCTTTGGCCCGTTTTCCTTTGCTTAGCTGAAGGAATTCTGATTAGATCTCTTCCTGTCTTTGGACCTCATTTTCTTCAGTTGTTATATGTGGAGGTTGGACCAAATCCCTCAGTTTCATATTCTGGTTACTATTGGTCTGATTTCTCAGGAATTTTTTTTCTTTTGCTCAGGATTTTATGGGTCAGGAAGCTAGGAAGGGCTTGATTGGGTAATTGGGTTGGTTTTACTTAGGGTACCTCATGCAGCTGCAGTCAGATGTCAGCTGCAGCTGCCAACCTCTGAAGCTCAGCTGGGCTAAACATTCACAGTGGCATTTCCACGGGGCTGGCAGTGGACACTGGCCATTGATGGGATCTCAGCCGAAGCTGTCAACCTAAGCACCTACAAACACAGTCTCTCTACAATGGCAGTCCCTGGTGGTGGATTTCTCACGTGGCAGCTGGTTCCCCCAGAATCAGCATCCCCAGAACACTGTGTGGAAAGGGCAGGGCCCCTCCTAGTCTAGTTTTGGAAGTTACATAGCATTACTTCTGCTGTTTTCTGTTGGTCACAGGAGGCATTTACTCAACCAGATTGACTTTTTGATGGCAGAAATTAAAAAAAAAAATCAGGGTCTTTTCTTTAAAAAACAAAATGCTATCCATGACTACGGGCTCCTTCAGCCTTGGCCTAAGTCCCTATGCCTGGAGCTGAATGAGATTTTGTCTTGTTGTGGCGGTTGAGGCGAACAGGATAGCGTGTAGGATCTGTGAGACACCCCGCCCCGAGTACTCTGTTCTCTGGAAGGGGGCTTTCCCTCCCCTCCTGCCCTGGTTTCTTTGGGTTCTAGGCTGAGACTGTTTTCTAAATAGGTTGGCTCTTTGCATGGAGGAAAGGTCCCCCAGAGTGAAGTAGGCCCCATGGACCTAACCAAGAGAAGAGGCTAATATTTAATGAGCATCTATTGTTTTTCCATGTGAAAAATTCTATACAGCAGGTACTATAGGAAGGAATTTATCTATTTCTAGAGCATCTCTTCAGGGAGATGTTGCTGTCATCCTGCTTTTACAGATTAGGAAATGTAGGTTCACAAGGCTCCGTGGCTTGCCTGAAGTTGGCAACAGACTCATGATTCCAACTACTTTATGTTTTCTGTCCCCAAGGATAAATACAAAGCAGAAGAAGCTCATGAGCCCTCCTGCATGTCACTCTCATCTCCCTCTCTGCCTTCTCCCTCTGTCCAGGGCTCACATTTGGCCATTCACCTTCTCATTGGAACTGACCTATTGTGAGTGCCATTTCTGTGTTTCCAAGCTGATATTCCCTAAAGAGCAAGTTTCCATGCAAGTACCAATGGCCAGTGATGAAGAACCCTAACATCTTAGAACTATCTTATTACATAGGCAGCCACAAATCCCCCCATCTACAAGCGAAGCCTACCCTTAATTCTGGGCACATGCTGTGACCCATAGAATGCAGTAGAACTGATACTGTGCCATTTTCCAGGTCCAGCTTTTGAGAAACTGACAGCTCTCACTTCCTGCCTTGAAATGGTCTCTGTGGACACCCCAAGACATGAGGAAGGAATCTGTAGATGCTTAGTCTGGCTGACAGTTCCATCTGAACCCAGACTTCTAGCCATTCTCACTGAGGTACTAGACATTTGAGTAAATGTGAGCAAGGCTGCCTTGGACCCCCAGTGCCAGCTCATCTGCCATTTTTATATCACTAAGTGACCTCATTTGCTACCAGGAAGATTTCTCAGACAACCCTTGCCTGAATTCCTTACCCACAAAACTGAGCTGTAATAAAAAGGTTGTTTTAAGTCACTAGGATTTGGGCTAACTTGGAACACAAAGACATAACAACCAACATGGACCAACATGGATTATTTCATTCAATCTATGCATTCTCTCTATTTCACATACTAGGAAATTTAAGATCTCCCAGGAAACTTGGGGTCAAATCAGCATTTGAACTTGAATTTGGGAGTCTGATTTCAGAGCTCTCTCGCACTGAAGCCCTTGTTACATTGCCTCTTAGTGGATCCGTGTGCCTCTCCTGGGGAAGAGCTGGCATTTCAACCAAAAACATTACTTTCAGCCAAAGGAGTGACTGATTGTACAGGGAATGACTTTTCCAGCACCTGGACCCATGTTTGAAAGAGGGGTAGCCAGATTTGGAGTCATGAGTTGGGCTCTTCCCTTGGCAAAACTCAGGATAGTGTGGGACTGATTTATGTTTCATTATATACCTATGGCTGACAGGGAGCCTATTTATGTTGAATGCTTAATATTTGTTCAATGAATAACTCACAAAAGAGTAAGCGACAGAATGGGGAGGAGGGCACGCGGGCTAAAATCTGGACAGAAAGGTTTTCCCGCCACCTAGTGGCTGTTCCCGGAACAACACCTTCCTCTGAGGCAGGGGAAGAAAATGGAAGATTCCTTTAGGGATCTTGGCTGAATGTCTGAGATCACAAAATATCATATTGCTCCAGACTGGAGTCGGGTAGGATGGGAGTGAGCCATCCCACCCCGAACCAGGCATCTTGCCTCTTCGGGTGTCTGTGCTCCTTTAGGGAGGCAGGAAGAAGGGCTTCCCCTGCCACCACTCATTCCCTTCTTTATAATGTGGAACGTTCGGGTCCTTCGTAAGTCAATAGTTGGGATAGAAATTTGAAAAGTGATGTCACTTCCTGTAGTTCATCTTTTCCCTCCATGAAAGTTTCCAAAAGAGAGAGCTCTCCTGAAGCGAGAGATGGTTCTCAGAACTTAGAACACAGCTTGTTCCCAGCCAGTCCACCTCCCAGCACCAAGTGCCTGCCTTCCCTCTCCTCCTCTGAAGCCTCCCAGACACTAGCAGCTTCCCAGCCCCTGCCCCCTCCCGAGGTGAGCCTTCACACCCCCACCCCACCCCCTTGCTGAGCTGACGATGACATCTTCCCCTGACGGTCTGGCAGGACAGAAATGTCCCCTGCAAGAGGACACTAGGTGCCATCCTTACACAAAACAGAGCCTCATTTTCCTCATCTGGAAAAATCTGGACCACAAGCCTATCCCTCTGGGAACTGTGGTAAAAATCACAGGCAGTTAGATGCGTGGAGGAATTGGAACCCAGTATGCCCATCGTGTGTGCATTGTTAATGCCTAGAGCAATTCCTAGGAAAATAAGTGTCTCTCTCCGAACTACTCAGTCAGCAGCCAGCACCCACAGGAATCTTGTTCACCCATCCAGCGCAAGCTTTTGCACCAAAGCTTCCCCCAGGATCCTTGGCTTCTCCCATCCCCCCCTCTGTGGCCCTGAGAGCAGGTAAGAAAGGCAAGAGGGATTTGGTAAGAATAGACACTTTATTGTACACCAGGGTGGGGGAGAGAGAAAGAAGGGGCCCTGGGGTAACAATGCCTCATCTCCTCTGGACTCAGTGCTCTGACCCAGGGCTCTGACCAGCCATGGGATGCATGGACTTGAACTGTTCCGAACTTGTGCCAGGACACAAAGTGACTGCCCGGTGTGTGTGCTTGGGTCTGTACAAAGCAGGCCTTCTGTAAGAAAGGGCCTTAGGCCCTCCTCCCCAGCCCTAGTCACTGGTCTCCAGTGAAGGGAGAAGCAGCCCTCACTTTTGGGGGCCTAGTGCAGAGACCCAGGTTACACCCAGGGAATCAGGTGCTTTACAACTTGTTCGGTCTCACTTCTCTTTTTCACAGTGGGGAGTATCTGGCAGGGAGTGTTCGGCTGTGAGGAAGGGCAGGGGGGCAGCCCCCTGCCGGGTAATACTGCTGCAGGCCTGCATGGGTTCCAAGCCCCAGCCTCATGGCCTACACAGGCTGACTCAGGAGGGTTTCTCCTGGCACTAAGAAAGCAGTGGTCCCTGCAGAGTTATTGCTGGAGGGCAGAAGCCAACCTGACCTGCATCACCTCATGTGCCCCACCCTGTCCACCCACCATGAGGGCCTTGGGCTTCACGTTGCCTCAGTGGACAGGGCAGAAGGCTCCCTGAGCAAGAAGCTGGTGATTGGGGCCTGGAGGAGGCAGGACCAGGGGCCTCTGATAGGCAAGGCCCTACCCTGCCCCAACTCAGCGCCTACCACCCTGGAGCCCCTCTGTCTCCTGGTGAGCACTGCAAGGACAGCACCAAAGCCAGTGGGTGTGGGAGCCCCGGGCAGGAACTTGGGGGGCTGCCCCTCTCTAGCCAACTCCTGCTTCCCCAGGGAAGCTGCTACTGGATCTTAGTTTGTCAGGTGGCCCACCTGCCCTTCACTCCTCTGTAGAACAAGCAGAGGTGTCAGAAGCACAGTCAGGGCAGCTGTTCCTTTCTCAGTAACAACTCGAGGACCATCTCAAGGATAAATACAGGACGAAAGTGCTGTAAGACACTTTCTTGAGGTCTCACCATACTAAGAAATCCAGGATTTTTCCTGCTGAGGAACTTGTGACAACAGTGGGAACAGCACGAAGTTGACTGGATAACAAATGTGGGGCTTCCCCCCCAAGGCCCTCCTTCCCACCAGAGACATGAAGGCAACAAGTCACCAGCAAGAAACACCTGCCCTTCCACACAGCTGGGACTTCCAGGATGCCAGCCCTGAAGCCTCACCCACAGAGCTGAGAGGGAGGAGAGGCGGAGGCAGCATGGTCTCCAGGAAGGTGGTGAACACTGGGGATCACAAATCAGCACCCTACCTACAGCCACATCCACAGATGTGCACAACACACACTCACACACACACGCACGTGCGCACCTCAAGCTCTGGGCCCTACGTCTAATGCACAGCAAAGACCCAGCCAGGACAGAGCCGGGCCAACAGTGAAAGGCTGTGACAAACACTATGGAGCCCACACAAGCAAGCAGCCAGCCCCAGCTCAGCCCCTCCTGCAGGCTCATGGGCTGGGGCCTGGCCCAGCCATGCTACAAAATTAAAAATATATCAAATATACAATGAAAATAGATCTGTACAGCACTGAGGATGAAAATAGTCCACCAGCCACAGTATAATATTGGGTTTGTCATTTCACAGCATTTACACCCACATGTACAGATTGAATGTACAACAGAAATAGCATATATAGAAGAGTATAGATAGTGGAGTGTCTCCTGGGGCCTTGCTCTTCCTGTTGCTAATTCTGCTTGGGACTAGGCATGGAACCAGGTAGGAGGTGTTGGCAGGTGAGGGGCCTCTCTTTGGGGAGAAGTGGGTGGGGCAATCCCTCTTTCCCCTCAAACACTCAGGAAGGACAAGTAGGTCTGAGAAGGCTAGAAATGAGAAAATATGTGAGGGAGGGATGAGTAATGGAGATGGCACACCTGGGAGGTAGGGACTAGGGGATCAGAAATACAAGAGAGGACCTGGGCCTGGTTTGCCCTTCCCAGGGCTGAGAGCATTCAGGGTCACAAGAGTAACTCAGAACCCACTGTAAAGATGCCCAAACCTAGCACTGTGAATGCTCTGCCCTGCCTCCCACCCCAAACTCTCAAAGATGGAGCCAGTCTTCCTCCAGTCCTTCTATCTACCAATCCATTTGTCAGTATATTTATCCATACATCTGTCCATCCACCCATCCATCCATATCTCTCTCTAGACATTTATTCTTAGTTCAGGTTCTGAATCCTCAAGGGCTGCACTCCCCGAGCAACCCCTCTTCCGGGGGAGGCTCTGAAGGTAAGAGCCGGCAGGGAAGCTGCAGCTTCCTTTGGGTGCTGGACCTCAGGACAGAGGCTCCACCTTGTCCTTGGCCACCTCCAATATCCGCAGCACTGTCTGTGGCACTGTCTGCTATGGGCCAGAGAAGCTTGGGAAAAGTTTCCAAGGTGTCTGCACACAACGTGCACACTGGTGGCTGTGCTTGTGCAACAGGAGAGTGGTGACCCCAAGGGGCAGTGAAGTTACCTGTCTTTTCCTCAGGAATGAAGTTTCCTGGGGACAAGCCCCTGAATTCCAGGGACCCCATTCCAGGGGAGAAGCTGCCACTAGAAAGAAAATTGGGCCCCAGGTAGGGGGAGACAGTGTGTGCTTCACAATTGTGCTCCAAACCATCTGAATTGTGCTGGGAACTGTCAAGTTGTGCTCTGGAAACCTCACCTTGCACTGCCCCTTTCTCTCTGGGGGAAAGAGGCAGAGGCCACCACCCTGGGCTCCAGGTCATTTGGAGGGGCCTGGGAGACGGCTAACCCTAATTGAGGTGGGTAGGTTCTGGCAGGCTGCAAGAGCATACCCCACTCAACCCAGGTAAGGATGAGGACATCCAATGATGCCACCTACACCTGGGGTCCTTGAGCTCCCTTTGCTTCCAAAGTCCATGCTCAAGCCGGAGGGCAGCACCTACCTCACAAAACAGGATCTGGAAGCTCCCACACACTCCTGGTATATCTGTTCCCAGCCCCAGGTTTAAGCAGGCTGCCAAAGTCCCCCTGTGCACCCCTAAGCCTGATGCCTCTCACCACCGCCATGTGGCAGCATAAGGAGACCCTCTCCAGACCTAAGAAAGAGGAGGGCGGAGTGACTCTTAAATGGCTACTTTGAGTCCCCACTATACTGGGAATCAGGGCTTCTGGATGGTTCTGATTACATGGCTGCAATTTGGTGGGAGGTTCTGAGGGTCAGGTGGATTGGGGGCCTGGATTGGGGGACAGAACTGTCCCTAGTATCTTGCTCAGAGCTAGGGATTAGAGTCTGTTGGGACAGGGGTGGAGAATGGGGGAGGGTGGACCCTCTCTTCTTTGGCAGAGGGCTGGTCTGGGTCTGGTGGCCACCATGGAGGAAGAGGCCAGGCCCCGACAAGTGGGCAGGCTGGGTGTGGGGGAAGAGTGGGCAGGGTGGGGGCTATGGTCACAGCTCTGACTCAGGAGTGGTGGCCAGGAGGTATCCACTTCCGTAGCGTCCATTGGGATTGCCACTGGTTTCCAGGGGTGATGTGTTGCCGGGCCCCAGATAGGAGCGGTGGGTGGGCATGGGGGAAGGTGCCTCACTGGGCACCTTGCTGAGGATGAAGCGAGTCTCATCGTTCTCCTCCAGGTTGGAGATGTCCTTCATCATGCGGCCCTTCTTGTAGGACACGGAGAGGGTGTTGGAACCATCAGCGAGCAGGTGGAAGTGTCGCAGAATGAAGACCACAGGCATGGGCAGGGTTGCCACGATGATGAGGGTGATCAGGAGTGCCATGGCCCAGTTGGGGAAATACAAGTAGCGCTCAGCAGCCTGGGGATGGGTGGCAGTGAGGGTCACTGTCCCACTGTGACAGCCACCCTCCCAGGCCTCCAGGACTGCCTCTCCCTGTCTTGGCCCACAGCCTATATCCCTCTCCTCCCATCCTGGCCAGGCTTCAGCAGAGATGGCAGGTATGATGGGGTGCTACTTGATTTTAGTTTATCACCTTGGTTAAGGGGTCTCAGTCTCTACATCTGTAAAGTGGATGGGTAGTTCCACTCCACAGATGTGGAGAAAGAATGTGGGTTAGAAAGATGAGACAAGTACATTGATCCTTCTGAGCCTCAGTTTCTTCATTTGTGCTATAGGAATAATGCCACTTATCTTTGGGTTGTTGTAGATTACAGATTATGTATGCAAAGCATTTGGTAAGCCTGACATGTAGCAGCTGTCCTCTAAAGGTTTATCCCAATTACCTGTTGCATTAAGGCCTGGGGAGACACAAAGGTTCCTGGGGTTTCTGGGGCCCCACCTCTTACCTCCTCTTTGATCCAGGCGCTGTAGCCTGGGGGTGTCACCCCCAGTTGGATGATGCTGGCTGTGGTCAGCACAGCCATGCACAGTGGAGACACGAACTTCCACATGTAGAAGTAGAAGCGATAGGGTCGGAAGCCCAGCATCTCCGTCAGCTCCTGCATGAACCTGCCAGGCAGAGAACAGGGCCCAGGAGTTGGTACCTTTACTACCGTGCCTGCTCCTTCCCCACAGCCACCTCCTCCAGGAAGCTTTCCCTCCCAGCCTCCCTCGTCATCACCTTTAGTGCTCACAGTGCGAGGCCCGGCTGACTACTCACACCGCACTCCACCCAGGGATAGGATATATCCCATCAGGCCAGCCCTGGGCCTGGGCAGGGGACCAGCGCTAGAGGGCTTCCATGTCCAGAAGCACCCTGCCCCTAGCACTGGTCTGGATTGTGTCTCCCCCTGCTGGACGAGAGCAGGAGATTACTTTACTAACACTGTCTCTAACTTGACTCTGTGTGTAGAATTCCAAGAGGCAGGCAGGCTGTGTACTTGAATGGCATACAAAATCACCTTTACCTCAATTACACCTAACCGAAACCTGGCAATTCCTTTTATTACAGATGCAAGCAACCAAAACAGCATCAACAAATTACCTATGGCTGTCACTGATGGATTAAATCACAGATATTTTCATATCACATTATAGTTGTTAAAATACCTGGAGATTTGTGTTCATCACTACTTTAAATTATGTTTGTTATTATATCCGCAACTTGATCTTGTAAATTAATGTAATACAAATAAAGTACATTACTATTTTACAGATTTAAATGGTATTTTGCTGCTTTTCAATATCATTTTCTATATAATCCTATATATTTTATCTTACGCATTAAAAAATAATATACGGGAAAGGTACAAAGCCATCACCAACCTGCCAATGGGGTCCATGGCACACAGAGTTAGAGCCCCCCTAGCAGCGCCTTCTAACCCTGGTGTTGAGGCAGAGGAGTGCTCCCTTCCCTCCCCTTCCTGTCCCTTCCTGTGCTCTCCTAAGACCCCTAGGAAAGAGCTTTGGCTCCAAAACCAGGTCCAGGCATCAGGGATGGTCAGACTGAGTGGGCTAGTGGAGGTAGTGGGCCTTGCAGAGGACAAGCACAATGAGGCCATTGCCAGTGCTGAGAGAGGAGCCAAGGGCTGGTCTTGGGGCTTCCTGGGGACACAGATTTGTCCTTAAATGAGGAATGAGGCTGAGGACTGACAGTGAGTGGAGTCTGCCCTAGTCTCAGGCCATGAGACTAGATCCCTTTGTATTGCTGAATCTTTTTATCTTGCCTGACCCCAAACTTGGGTCAAAACCACACCTTAAAATTGTGAAGTCTACAAGTGAAGGCTGCTGAAGTCAAAAAGTTCTTTGAGGGGGCCGGTGAGATGGCTCAGCGGCGTAAGCGCCTGCCTTGCAAGCGCGAGGGCCCGAGTTCGACTCCCGGATCCCACATACGAAAAAGGGGCCGGTGATATCGCTCAGTGGCACGGGTGCCTGTTGGCGCACGAGGTCCTGAGGTCGACCCCCCGGTACCCACAAAAAAAAAAAAAAAAAAAAAAAAAAAAAAGTTCTTTGAGGGTAGGGGAACTGGTGTCTCCACCAAGTGCTTAACAAGCTTAGAATTCTGAAGAGTATCAGGACCCAGGAAAAGGGCTACGGTAATTTAAGGCAGTTTAGGTTGGTAGCAGACCTGAATCCAGGACTTCTAAGTCCTTGGCTTGACTTTGTCTCTTACTAGCCAAGGGGCCCAGGGAAAACCTGGCTTCTCTGTAGCTTCAGTTTCCCAGTGCCGAAGGCCACCCCCGCCCCTACATTCTGATTCTATGATCTCCTGCCCATTCACAAGCAGCCCTGAGAACACAGGACTCTCCAGGAAGTCATGAAGGACAGAACCCTCCTCCTGTCCCCTCTCCCCACATCTCCCTTACCTCTTGGTTCCATAGATCCAGGCCACAGCGATGTTCTCAAGGATGACGATGACGGTGAGGGGCAGGGTGGCCGAGTAGTCATCAAACATGGTGACAAAGTAGTTTCCAGAGCGCTGGACGAACAACAGCCCCACGAAGAATGCAAAGACACAGCAGCCCACTACAGAGAGCCGGGAGGCCGGTGTGGGGGCAAAGGTGCAGGGTGGGTGTGGCCCGGGAGTCTCAGGGGCACCCAGGTCCCTCCCGTCATGCTATTCCCCCAGTGAGCCAGCAGGCACAGCCCTGCAGGAGGGATCTGATGCTGATGTGCTGGGCTCCCCCTCTACCAGGCGGGGAACATCTGGAAAGGCGCATCGGTCTCCTGTCTTCCATACCCCTCCTAGCACAGTGCCTGGCCCACAGCAGCTGCTCCATTTAATTGCTGCATTGAATTTAAATGATTTATCTGATTGTTCCTGGGTTCTTTATTTCCACCTCAATTTCCCCATCTGAGAACAGGAAGATATTCCCCTGGGGATGCAGGTGAAAGGGAGCCCTGTATATAACCCAGCTCAACTCAGCAGGGACTAAGGGAACTGTGGAAACAGCCAGGGACCCGAAGTAAGAAGATAGAATAGGGTTGAGGGCCAGTACTGGGAGAGGGGACCCATGCCCAAGACCAGTCAGCAGGCCCTTGAGAACAGAGCAAGAGTACCCAAGAGGTCACACTCCTGGCTCAGATTGGACCTGAATTTCCGAATAGCTTTCTCCTCCTGGCTCCTGAGTACTGGTGGCTCAGTGACATGGCCAGGCTCCAGCTGTATCCCCATGGGGAGGGCTTTCAGACATAAGGTCATGAATGACCCAGTTGGAACTCAATTTATCTAAAATCAGAGCCAGAACAAGACTGTCATCCTTGGGGCAGGTGAGAGCCAAGTGGGGCTGTGGGGAGGAGTTACCTGTGAACATCTCCTTGGGCACCTTGAAAGTGTCGATGATGGGTGTGGTGATGCCCGCCATGGTCCCAATCATGCTGCCCAGGCCCAGGTTGATGAGCATCAAGAAGAACATGACAGACCAGAATGGGGAGGCAGGGAAGTGTGTCATGGCCTCAGTGAAGGCGATGAAAGCCAGGCCTGTGCCCTGCACGGACTGAGGGTGGGGCAGAGAGCAAGACCCTGTGAAGGACACCCCCACCCAGGAGCCCCCTGCTTCCTTACCTCTGCCCTTGGAGCTTTAGGAATCATTGTTCCTTCCTTCACAGGGGTCCTTGCCTCCACCTAATCCTGTTGGTTTGGGCCAATGGTTCTTAAACTTTAGTGGGCATCAGAATCCCCCGGGGGGAGTGTAACGCTAGGAGTTCAGGATTCCCCCACACCCCAGGAAACCTGGAATCTAGAGGCTATACAAGGACCCAGCTGATTCTGATGAATTTGTTCACATCTAGACACAGACCTAGGATGAGACTATGATATTTTCTCAAATTGCACAGCCATTCTGGCTGCCCCTAGTTCTGAAACTCTGAGCCTCAGACTTGACTACAGCAGTCACAGCCTCAGCTGCCCAATGGAAGCTTGTTGGAACCTTTACAATCCCTCATGCCTAGGTCTCCCCAGGGACAATGATTTCAGGGTCTGGCATATAGCTGGTCTAGGGGTTTATTAGCTCATTAGTGATTCTAATGTGCAGCCAAGGTCAGAAACCACTGCATTAATGCTTGGGCCCTGCTCACAGAGCATCTAAATATACTGGAGGCTGACATCACTTACATGCTGTCCTGTAATGCCAGTGACTGTGAGGAAACATGTGCCCCGCCCCACCTGAGTGTGTAATTCTGGTCATTTAGATGCTGTTGAAGTTGTACTGTATGAAAAATATTGCTAAAATCCTAGTTTTATTCAGAGGCCCAGGCCACATCCATAAGAATGCGGCAGGGTTTCATGGAGCATGGAAGGTGGAGGTCCTGTGTGCTGCCAGTCACCAGGGGAAGAAACCAGGCAGGAGGTCACCAGATGGGCTCTGGTTTTGATCACCTGCAGAGGGGTCAGGATATGGGACACAGCTCCCTCAGTCCAATGGAACTGACTTCTAACATAAAGCTTGGGCATCAGCTAGGGGAAGCTTGTGGTCCTGTGAAGAAGGGCAGGGTTAGCCTAGGCTATGGGTGCCTGCTCTGCCTCATGGGGGCCTTGGTTCCAGCCAGGTTCCCAGAACCCTGTGGATGTGTCTCTGACCTATGACCCCTTCTAACAGACAGTGCTTAGCTGTGAAAATGTAAATAGAAGAAGGTGTCTCAACTTGGGCTTGAGCATTAATGAAGAGGCAACATCTTTCTACCCCAGCCCAGGGACTAAGGACCATCATGGCAGTAAGATTTGGAGGGGGACAGCTGGGAGAAGGGACAGAAGTATTGAGGGATGAAACACATGGACTGAATGCTGGCTCACTCACTTACTAGCTGTGAAACTTTGATCAAGTCCCCCATCCTACAGGCCACTGGTAAGTAACCACTGGTAAAAAAGAGGACAATATTCACCTCACAGAGCTGTCACAAGGTCCAAAGGAGATGGAAAGGGCAGACACCAGAATATTTCGTGCATCAAGGGCCAGGCACTGTTAAGTGCATTACATATGGCAGGATGGTACATAGTACACAGGAAGTCCACTTAATCCACGGGGAAGTAGCCTTACACCAACTGTGGGTTCTGAGATACAACATGTGTCTGCCTTGGCCCCTTGTCTAGACTTAAGCCAACTTGAGGACAAGGGCTTTGCCTAACAGCTTTTCTCTCTCTCCCTCTGGACAAGTAAGTCCTTGCCTGTTACATAAACCAATGACTCCCTATGGGCTTTCCAAGGCTTTTGCCCAAGCTCCAGTCACCCATGGCCCATCTCTGGGTTCCTGCATGTACTAGGAAGGACACCTGTCCCCGCACCTTATCTAGCTCATCCTCTAAGAGGCAGGGATCCAGGCCCAGAGCTGAGAATTTGTCTTCCTTCACGGTCATGATGACATTGTACATCTCCGCATAGTCCTTGGTGGTCAGGTGGGAGAAGTTGACATGGGGTGGGATGAGGTCTCGGCTCAGGATGTTGGAGTTGAGGTACCCCAGGATTTTCTCAGCATTCCTGCAGCACAAAAGGGAGAAGCCCAGGTAGGAAGGTAGGATTGGGATCTTGGGGGCACCTCCTAGACACCCAGGCAAGACCCCCTCCCCTCCATGGGTCACTAACAGAGACATCTCTGAACCTGTCCTTGTGGGCTAGGGCTGGCAACAGACAATGCTCTCATCTCATTCCTCAGAGGAGTGGAAGGGACTTCTCTCTCTGCATGGCTCACTTGCCATTCTTGGGTGAAGTGGGCAGGGGAAGGGAGGACAGGAGGAGCGACGCTACCTACTCGACCACACACTTCTCATTCATGATGTTGGCCTTGAAGCCCAGTACAGCAAATACCACGAGGGTGGCCAACACCGAGGTGAAGAAGTTGATGAAGGACACCAGGGCAGCATCAAAGTGGCAGTTGTTGTCCTGCTTGTTGTAGCTAGAGAAGGCGATGACGCCGCCAAAGCCCAGCCCCAGAGCAAAGAAGACCTGTGTGGCTGCCTCTCGCCACACCTGGGGATCCAGCATCTTGTCCAGCTATGGGGAAGACGGTGGCAAATGGGGGAGAACAGAGACACACAGAAGATGGTTTTACTCATAAGCACTGAGGTCTCCTCCATACCCCTTTCTCTTAGCCTCAACAGAGTTCAAAGGCAACATGGCATAGCAGCAAGAAGCCATGGCTGTGTGACCTTGGGCAATTCACTTAACTCCTCTGAACCTCAGTTTCTCTACATGTAAAGCACGAATGACAAGAGTACCAACTACAGAGGATTTTTTGGTGAGTAGGTAAGATGAAATAAATGCTAAGTGCTTACATAGTAAATTCTCAATTAATTTTAACTGCTATCATCATTTACCTTGGAGCTGTCATACTAAGAAACAGCCACTGGGGATATAGCTCAGTGGTAGAGTGCTTGCCTAGCATGCATGAGGCCTGAGTTCAACCCCCAGTACAGAAAAAGAGAAAAGAAAGGAAACACAGTCAAGATCATCACAACTCAAGGCGGTTCTATTCACTTCGACTATGGTGTGAATGGTGCCTCCTGAAGTCATGCCGTCAACAGCCTACGTAACAGTACAAGAAAACTGAGAATACCTGACACTTTTCCACCTCAAACTGTGGAAAATCTTTTTCTCCCCTGTGCCTACCTGATTTCCCCTTTCCCAGAAAAAGAAGCCCAAGGCTCGTTCATACACATCTATATGCTCCAGGTCACTGCAGCTGCCTCCACCCCAACTTGGTGCACAAAACCAAGATACCTCCTGGAGACAGACAGACCCTGCCTAGAACCTCCATCTGCTCTCAGCCCTCCCAGGGCATCAACCACAATGCCATTTGGGGGGCATGGACAATTTCCAAAGCCATTTTCCTGTCAATTTTCCTTTTACTCTTTGTCCCTTAAGGCAGGGACCTGGGGAGCAAAGGTGGGCAGGGTCCCAGCTCTCTTAGAGTTTAACTTCTAGCTATAGAGATGCTCGTTGGTCAAATGACCCCATGAACAGATGCTAAATTGCATTTGTGACAAAGGCTGTGAAAGCCAGGCACCCTGTGCTCAGAGAGTCTCTAAAGGGTTCTGAATGGGTCAGGAGGTACCAGGGAGGCTTTCTGTGGGAAAGGATCCTTGAGCTGACACCTCATAGATAACGGTGGTGATTAGGAGAGGAGTATTCAGGCAGAGGGATTGCCGTAGGCCAATGTACTGAGTTGGCACAGAGGCTGGTGCGCAAAGGCTGGCTGCAGCACAAAGACTAGGCAGGGGTGGACCAGGCAAGGCTAGACAGGAGGAGGCAAAGGCCTTAGGGATCCTTGTCTTCATCCTGAGAAAGCATTTAATCTAGGAAACCATCAAGGCGTTGCCCAATCAGATGAACGTCTCCAAAAGAAGCAGGTGGATGCATCAAGGAAGCTGTGAGGAAGCACATTCAGGGGACCAAGTGGCAGGTGGAGATGGCTTTGCCTAGGAGACTTAAGCAGGAGAAACAAAGGAGAGGGAGAGGCCAAGGTGACAGTCACATTTCAGGCCTGCATGCTGGGTACATTCAGGTGGCAACAGGGGAAGAGGAGTAGGTTGGTGGGACTGGGCAGTGCAGATCAAGATGTTAGTTCTGCAGAGGGTGGGTTGAATGTGTCTTCAGGGCATTTAGGAGGAGATGTCAAGTAGAACAGATGAGACTGTGTCTAGAGGAGGGAGTACAGCTGGACACATGGGCTGGGAACAGTGGGTGTCCTGACAGGAAGTAAAGCTGTGGCTATGGATACAGAATGAGAAGAGGCTAGTGCCTGGGGTCAAGTCCATCTCCAATGCTGTTTCATGCAGGGAAGAGGAAGAATCTCCCAAGGGAGCCAGAGAGCGGGAAAAGGAGGGGGGGGTGCCTAGTGAGATGAAGGCCAGTCTTCCCAATGACAAGCACCAGTGGTGGGAGTCAGCAGCCAGGTCATGGGTGGGCAGGAAGCAAAGGTGCAGAAGCCAGGTAGAGGGAGGAGAGGAGAGAAGCAGAGGGGAGGAAGTGGAGTCCATGCAGATAATCAAGTCTTTGGAGCAGCTATTCTTGGGATGGGAGGGAAAAGGACATAATCAGGAAAAGGCAACGGAATCCATGGAGGTTGCTTTTTTGTATATTGTCGGTTTTGTTTCAGATGGAGTGATTTGATGATAGGATATATAAAAGTGGATGGAGCACAGGGGTGTGAGTGAGGGTCAGAACTGTCCTCCATAAGAGCACCTGGAGTTGCCCTTTGGAGGGAGAACTTGGTACCCATTTTCCTGTAAAGCAGGAGATGAACTCATCTGGTGGGATGAGTGTGCTAGGGGAGGAGGAGAGAGGGGTCAGAGGGGCAGAAGTCGTCTCGACGGTCATGGTGCAGCATGAGAGACTGACACGGCCATAGAAATGTGGCAGTGCTGTCCCACACTGCGGGGCCCACACACTTGCACAAGTGGGGGTCTAGTTTTAAAGGTAGATAAAATATTATCTTCTTTACAGAAGTAACCCAGGCCCACAGTTCCTAATCTAAAAGCCCCGGGGTTACACTGGTTTTGGACTTCAGGTCTCTGTTTGTAATTTTATTTTAGGAAGGTAATATGGTGCATATGCCACATAATAACATAATTCTCCCCAGCAGGACCTGGGGAAGCTCCCTGTAATCCAGCACATTAGGATTTCTGCAGCAGAATATGGATTTTCACACCAAGTGAATCAATAAAGGCTATAAATAGCATCACATCTGTACAGGTTGTTTTGCCTCCAAAAGAATTTGAAAGAACAAAGCAAAACCAAAGCAACTTTTGTTTTTTAAAGCAATTTAGATTTGGTATTGTGGGTAAGGAAATAGGGCCTGTCTACACCTTAATAGAGATTTGGAGATTACAAAAAGGAGAAGAAAATAATCATAGTTCCCCGGAGCAAAGATTTCTGTAACTCTTCTCTTCTGGGTGAAGGTTTTAAATGATCCTCTCCAAAGGCTGCAGAAGTGGATGGAGGGAAGTCAGCCTCCATGGTGTCCTGCATGTCCACTGTGACATCTCCTCCACTCTCTGGAGCCTAGGTACTTCCTTCAGTCTAGAAGCTGGGATCTACCACGAAAGCTGTGGGCATTTTGGTTCCAGCTATTATTAAGTGCGAGATTTTAGAGTGCAGGTTGACATAGACAAGCTCTAGCCACGTCCTTTCCATGGTGAAAATCTTCAAAGGCTTCCCATTGTCTTCTGGAAAATCTTTTTTTACTCCTCTATGTTCTCAATACTCTAAATGCAGTACAGAAGCACTCTGGTCTTTCATACATCTAGTCTTGGCCCTGCTGTCCTCTCTGCCTGGAATTCCCTTTCTCCTACTCACTTTCTGGTGACTTATTTCTCAAAGTCAGCACAGATATCACTTCTCCTTGAAGCTTTTTCTGACTCCCTGTGGCAGAGCCAGTCATGGCCCCTGGGCTTTCCCAGTTCTTGTCAATGTCCATTGCAGAATTTGTGTCCGTCTTCCTTCCAGAAATCTGTGCCTAGGGCTGGAGCCCATCTCCTGTCTGTGTCTGTCTAAGCTGTTGCTTGCACATGGATGGAGTGGGGAGCAAGAGACACAGACAGACAAAGGCTGACCTCACTCCTTGGGGTTGTGAGCTGAGCAGGAGGACCAGGCCAGGGGTTGCGAAGCTCTACCAGCCTTTTTGGGCTGAGATACGTTCTTCTAGGACAAGAAGTTTCTTAGGATTTGAAACTTCTACTTTGTAAAACAACTGCTTTGTAATGCTGGCTTTCTGCCCCTGACCACCACCTTTTTGGTAATTATTCTTGCTTGATCTTGCTACACCAAACATTACTATAGTTTTTATAAAAAGTTCCAGACCACCTGTGAGACTCAAATTCTTGCCATCATTAGGGTTTTCAACACTCTCTAAACCTAAAACAAGATGTGGACAAATCCCTAGACCCAGTTACTGTTCAGGGCCAAATTTCGTAAGTGGAGGCAGACACTCTAGGGGAGACACCACAGTCCCAATGGCACTCTCAGAGTGGGTACAACAGCTTGGGGGTTTTCTCAGAGGACAAAGCATGATTGCTGTATATGTGACAATATTGGATGGAAAGAAAGTTTTTTGTTAAGATTGTATCTATCATTTTTTCCATTTTAAAAGTTTTATTATAATACAAACAAAAATAGAGGGGATGGCGTAATGAACTCCCACTTTATCCATTACCCGATTTTAGCAATGATCAATACCTTGGCAACCTCATTTCCTCTACATCCTACCCATTTCCCCACCCCTACAGTATTTTGAAGGAAACTGATATATCCAAATCCAACACTGATAAGGCCCCAGGACAACACCTGAGGGTGCCAAAGCTTGACCTGCAAGGAAGAAGTGCCCTGCATGAGTGTCCCCTTGGCATCCCCACTCCCAGTCTGTAGCCTGCAAGGAACTCTCACTGATGGAGATGAACACATTTACCTGGCACTAATCTGGAGTAAACTGAGTCAGATGCCTTCACTATGGAATGCCTGTTCCTTGACTTTAAAGGGGGCTCTTGCCAGGATGAATCCAGGCCAGAATCAGGATGTCCCTGTGTCCTTTCCAGACATCAGGATGTGACTGCAAAAGGAGAGACAGGAAATGGGCTTTTCCCTCTGAAGTTAAGCTTGCGCCCTCCTCAGGGTGCTTGCTCTGAAACCAAGCAACAGCTTCCTGCTGTTTCTTTGGCACAATGGCTGAGTCACTTCCTCACACAGGGAACAAGGTGTTTCACAGCATTTGACTCACCAGCATGAAGATGCTTTTTGAATCTACAAGCAGCTGCTGAGCCCTAGCATGACTGGATGCGTGACAGCAGTGCACGACCTTCCCTCTCAGCCGCTGCTGTGGCACCTATCCGTGTAGAGCTAGATGGGACCATGAGACACCAGATGGCACTGGAGTGCTAGATTCCCACTGCCCAAAAACAGTGTCACCTTCACAAGGGACGAGGACAATAATAACTACTGCTTACCCTGCACTGTCCTCTTGCCAGGAGCAGTCTTAGGAGCTCTCCTGACAACCTGTGCAGGGATGCTGTTGTTTAGCCCGTGACGCAGCTGTGGAAACGGAGGCCCTGAGGGAAAAAGAACACCTACCGGCTACTGGGTGATAGGCTGGGATCTGAGTCCACCCCTGGTCACAACCTGGACTGACTTCATCCTCCTGCTGAGAGCCCCCTGCTCTAATGGTAGGAGTCAAGAAGTTCCACCACTGACCTCTATCCATGAGCCCTGGCAACATTCAGGGACCCACTTATCTTCTCTAAGAGTTACATGCACCCTTGATCCTGTGGTCTCCTTTCCCTCACCCCAGGACCTCAGAAGCCCAGTTCTTCTTTCCCAGATGTAACTGTGACATCAGCTTCCTGGGTAACCCCCAGTGATGTTTACGCATATACCAGCAGCATACACACACATATATATTACAAAACATGCACAAATGCACAAGTGTACATGTGTGTCTCTCCTTTTTTTTTCTACCTTCCATACAAGAATTGTCCATGGAACACTCCATGCTCATGGAACACTGCTAGCTCCAGCCTTGACAGTTCCTCAACATGCTGAACTGGGATGCCAGCGTCCCAGAGCTCCTGGAAAGCTGCCCCCCTGCCCCTGCCCATGCACAGACTCACTCTACAGTTATCGAGCCTCTCTGTAAAGTGCCACTAATGAAGTTTCTACCTCTAGGGTCAGGAGATTTGGATGCGTAAGGGGAGTATCATAGTGCCTGGCACTTAGAGAGAACCACACATTGTAAAATTCACTACTGTCTAAGTACGGCCCTGCTGTCAGGCACATTCAGGTGTGAAAAGCTGTCCCCAGCTCACCACAAGGGCCAGCAATGGCCATGTTGGCCAAATTTATGCACACTCTTGAGTAAGCCACCAGCGGGTCCTTAGTGTTGTGTCTGTCCACCTGTCCCTGACTCTTGACTCTCATGCAATGACTTCACACTCGTACCTCCTCAGGAC
The DNA here is from genome assembly GCA_028451465.1 of Erethizon dorsatum. Classification (NCBI taxonomy): domain Eukaryota; kingdom Metazoa; phylum Chordata; class Mammalia; order Rodentia; family Erethizontidae; genus Erethizon; species Erethizon dorsatum. The sequence goes on from CM051829.1 coordinate 85,418,617, forward strand.
TCCAACCCCAGCTCCTGCATTCTTACTCTCAGCCGATTACCCTGCTTCCTATCCCACTGAAAGACATGGCGCATCAGAAGAGAACTTCCTTCCACTGGAGAACTCTTCCTCACAGCTTCCTGTGGCCAGCATCAGCATTGTGCCCAGGGGCTGGCCCTTCTCCCGCTTCTGTGGAAATGTGTGCCCCTAGCTAAGACTAGTTCCTTCACTTGGGTCCTGGGGCCCATCCCTGCTGCTACTCCTCTTTTCCCATAGCACATTTCTCCCTCTCTTATGGATTTTAAAAAAGTGATTTTAATGATTTTCAGTATCACAGTTATACAACCACTTCCACAATCAATTAGAACCTCTTCATCACCCCAAAAAGAAAGCCTGTAGCCAATACAATCATTCTCCATATCTCCCAACCTTGCCTCAAGCTCAGCCCTATGTAACCACTAATACATTTTCTGTCCCTACAGATTTGCCTGTTATGGGCATTTATATAATTGGCATTATACCTGATGTGATCTTTTGTGCCTAGCTTCTTTCACTTAGCTTAATGTTTTCAAGGGCCCTCCATTTGTAGAGTGTATTGATACTTCATTTTTTTGTGGTTGGATAATATTCCATTGTAGGTTATACTACATTTTGTTAATCCATTGATCAGCTGATGGACATTTAGGGTGTTTCTACTTTTTTCCAATTATGAATCATGCTGCTATGAACATTCATGTTCAAGTTTCTGTGTGAACGTATGTTTTCAATTCTCTTGGATATGGGCCTGGGAGTGGAATTGCTGGAGCGTGTGCTAACTCTGTTTAACCTTTGGAGGAACCGCTAGACTGTTTTCCAAAGCTACTGCATCATTTTAAATTTCCACCAGCAGTTTATGATGGATTATTTTTATCATCATATAAAATTCTGAAATAACACCCTTGAGCCATGGCCCTCTCCTCTTACTACCCTATTTCTCATTCCCCTGTTTCCTTCTACTGCAAAACTCCTGAAAATAAATGGCCTCTACTATTTGTCTGTAATTCTTCATCTCTTACTCCCTTTCAACCTATTACTACTAGATTTTCTCTCCAGTGCTCCACCGAAATAGCTTTTGTCAAGGTCGCCAGTGATACCTCTGTTTCTGAGTGATGGGCCATTTCTCAGTCCTCATCACTTGACCTCTCAGCAGCTTTGGACATACTCTCTTTCTTCAAGCATTTTCCCCGCTCTACCTCTAGGATGGATGTGCCTCTCTTCCCCCCAACCTCCTCCCCCACCAGCTATTCCTTCCCCAACCTCTAAACACTGAGGCCCCAAGAGCTCAGTGAACAGTTTTGCTCTCTGACACTCTCCAGATTATATACCAGTGTGAGGCTTTCAGTTCTATTACTCCAAACTCCTGGATTTGAAACTCCTACCATGACCTTCAGATTCATATATCCAACTTCATATTCGACTTGGATATCTATTTGACCTTTAAAAAAACCTGTCATATCCAAAACAATAGTCTGAATGTCCCTTACCAAATCTTCTCCTGCCACCATCCTCCCCATTTCTGTACATGTCAACTCCATCTTCCTGGTTGCTCATCAAAAAGATTCTGGAGTCAACCTGGACATTCCTCTCTTCCTCCCACATCTCACCTCACACCCCATCCTGAAGCAAATCCTGTTGACTCTGGTTCCTAAGTTCATCTTCAACCCATCCACCTCTCATCACCCCCATTGCTGCCTGGGCTCAAACCAGTCACCTCTCACTTGGGTGATCCTTCCAGCAGTCTCTCTGTTCTCTGTTTGTCCCCTCAGATTCTCTATGGCAGTTTATTAAGGTGCTTAAAGTGGTCAGATTGTGCTTCTACTATGTCCAGAACTTTCCAGTGGCTTCTGAAAGTGTCAAACAGAACAGCCAGAGGAAGTGTCAAAGTCCTTACTTGGCCTACCAGACCCTCATGATCTGCCACTGCGCTGCCCTCACACCTGCTTCTGTCCCCCGTTTTGCCCAGCCATACTGGCCTACTTGAATATGCACGGCACTCCACATTCAAACCCTTTGTACTCACTGCCCCCTGTTGGGAATGCAATGTCTAACCTCCAAGTTTCCATGTGGCCTACCCCCTTACTTCCTCTAGGTCTCCATTCAAATGTCACCTTCTCAGTGAGGCTTTCCTGGGCTACACCATCTAAAACTCAACTCTTCTGCTCAAATACCTTAACCCTTCTTTCTCTGCTTTATTTTTCTTCCTAGCAACACCAGTCAACAATTATTTATCTTGATCATCTATCTCCTCCCACCAGCATATAAGCTCCACAAGAGCTAGAAAGTTTGTCTGCTTTGTTCTCTGCTGAATTCCAGGAACCAGAACAGTGCCTGGAAACATAATGGGCATTCAGTGAAGTTCCGTCGAATGAATGAAAAATTAGTGATAAGCACTGGGGGTGTTTTCAGTCTTTTACTACTAAAACAAATGTTGCAATGACCAATACTGTACACTGGTTATTTTGCTTATCTGTGAGTACATCTGCAAGACAAATTCCTAGAAACAGAATTACTGGGCCAAAGGATATGATCAGTTGGGATTTTGGTAAACATTCTCTGAGAGTTTGGGTGGTTAGAATCCACCACTAGAATCCACCACTGTATGTTGAACAAATTGTGTGCATGGTACCCATGCTGACCTGGGTTTGTAACTGGATGGAAAGGAAGTAATCAGGAAAAAAGCTGCCTAGGAAACTCAAGACGTTCATTAGCCACTAACGCCACTCACTTACTGTCCCACCAGAGGCACTAGTGGGTTATCCTGGTACCCTGGCCACACTGCAGTCATCATACTCAGTACTGCTCAACGGCATGGAGACTGAAGTCTGCATTACTTCTGGTGTTGGAAGATTTTATAGGAGGGAAGACCTTCCAGTTCATTTAGCAAAATCCATAGAGATCCTATACTTCTACATGGGTTCTGAGATGTTCTGGTCAAAAATTTTTCTTGGATTTTGCCCAGGCTGCCAAATGGCACAACCCCTAGAGACATCATTTACATTGTGGTCTATATGATGGAGCAGTTCCCAGCCTGGGCAGCTGTGGGCAAGTGATCTGGCACTCTATAGCACTAGGGCAAGACTTGAAATGGCTTCCAGGGTCCTTCATGTCTCCTTCATCCTGGGGTGAAATAGTCACAGCTCTGTAATAGTCTTTTGCCCCATGTGGACTGTTGAATGGCTGTTTCTGAGAGTGGACCCACCTTTTTTGCAGATAACATGGAGGAATTTGTAAACGGGAACTTTGCCCCAGTTGATCTCACTTGTCTCAAGCCAACAGTGGCACAAACTGTTCATGCACCTTGATGGAAGAGTTTGGTTTCTGAGGCCCACTCAACTCTAAACCCTAAACTCTAAACCCTCTTAACCCTCACCTACCTGCTTAACTCAGCCCTTTAAGGTTGTGTGGGTATGAGCTGCACCATAGAACTTTCCAGTGGGCAAGATGTCAAGATGGGTCCCTAACCTCTGTCCAGACATGGAGGTCAGAGTCAGATGGGGCAGGGGTTGCACCATGCTGGTTCTTAGGGACTTGGCTCCTTTAGGGTCTTCTGAATCTGATTTTTAAAGTCTCAACTCATGAAGACTCTGGTCTCTGAAAATGCTAAGGTAGATTCACACAATTTCCTGAACATTCAGGAAATGGAATAAGAAACAGTTCTTGTTGCTCAGAATTCATTCCTCCCATTGCCTATCCATCATATTGGCAAAAATTGAAATCTGACAAAGGTGGAGGAAATGGGATTCTCTTATACAACTGGCAGGAGTGTTAACAAATAAAATCACTTTAGAGAGCATTTTGGCTGAAGATATCCATACCCTTTGAAACAGTAATTTCACTCTTAAACATATATACCCTAAATAAACTTGTGCACATAGAGACCCCTGTAATGCTTATTGGAGCATTATCAGCAATGGTGAAAACTGGAAATAGTTTAAATGATCATCAACTAGAGAATGAATAAATTTTAGTTTACTATAGTGGCGGAATACTATATAGCAGCAAAAATGGATGTAGTGTATATTTGTATTCAAAAGCAATTTAGGGGCCAGTGAGATGGCTCAGCAGCATAAGCGCCTGCCCAGCAAGCGCGAGGTCCTGAGGTCGACTCCCGGTACCCACATTAAAAAAAAAAAAAGCAATTTAAATGAAAATAAAAGCAAGTCACAGAAGGATATATATAATATGGTGCCACTTACATAAAGTTTTAGAGTACACACAAATGCTACATATTACTTATGGATATACATATGTGTATAACAAATTTTAAATAATATATTAGCAGGATAAATCCCAAATTCAGGATAATGATTGCTATGGTTTAAATATTGGTGTCCTTCCCCAAATTTGGAGTTGAAATCTAATATTTAATGTGACACATTAAGAGATGGGGCCTTTGGAAAGTGATTAAGTCACAAGGGTTCTGCTCCCATAAATAGGATGAGTGCCCTTGTAAAAAAGGTTCAGGAGAGTTTCCTTGCCCTTCCACCATGTGAGGAACAGTGAGGAAAAGCCATTTTTGAAGCAGAGGGTTAGTTCTTACCAGATATCAAGTCTGTCGATGCTTTGATCTTGACCTTCCCAGACTCTAGGACTGTAAGCAATACATTTCTATTGCTTACCAACTCCCTGGTCTGAAGTATTTTTGTTATAACAGCAGGAGTGGACTAAGACAGAGCTTATCTTTGGAAAGGGAAGCAATTGCAATGATCAGGAAGGTTATGCAGGCTCTTTAATAGATTCTATAATATTTTATTTCTTAAGAATGCTTATTATTAGATATAGGTTTACAGCCTGAGATACTGAATAATTAAAGAGATGATTTAAAGAGTATCTGAATCCAATAGAGAGCAGCACTATGTGTTGGGGCCAGTGGCTGATTTCAATGAATCTGTTCCACTTGATCCCTGAGGGATCTCTTAACACCATCAAGAGGCCCATTTGGAGATCTTTGTAATCTCCACAATGATGAACATCACCAGAGCATATAATACCCCCATAAAGCTCAAAAACTCAAGTGAACACTTTTGATCATGATTCTAGACTATAATTGAAGTAATTCATAAAAGCAATTGGCTTTCTTCTTATGGCCACTTACCCACGAGAAATCGGGTTGGCATTTTTTTCTTCTTTGTCAGCTATCTTGTGTTCACAATAACCCTACAGCCAGCAGAATGGCTGGGGTGCGCATTCACGCCTCCAGAGAGTCACTAAGTGCCTTTGTGGTACTCATATAGAAACCTCACGTGGTTTGATCTAAGGATGCCTAGGGCCACTGTGCACTGTGTGGGGACTATGGGTAGTATATACCATGGCCATGGCCACTTTCTAAACATCAGGAGCCTACTCACAGCAGCACAGCAGGAGAGTCAGGAGGGACTGGGATTTCAGGCCCTGTTAGATCTGGGTTCTTCTTTTGTTATCTTGTGTGAACAGTCTGTGTAAAGAGGTGTGTGTGTGTGTGTACATGTGCTAGGTGGAACTATTGATCACTGTGGCCTCCAGCTAGCTAACCAAGTTCTCATCCTGAGCCCACGGGCTGGAGTCTCAGCAGGTCACTGCTGGCTGTTACTAATCAGCTAGGATTTGGGCCTTCTGAGCCCACCAGCTGGGGTTATTAACCTACATTGCTTGGAGCAAATTAAAGGGAATGTTGATTTGCACTTGAAATTTGTTTATTTCTCAGTGCACTGACCCATGCTGCCTGTGTCCAGTGGTCACTAAGGGGCCACCCTCAAGAGAGCTGGGCACACATCTTTGGAATTCCTGTACCTTGGTTGTATCTATTGTGAAATGTGAACAAAGATCCTGCTTGTCTCCCTCAAGAGCTATTGAGAGGAGTAAGAGGAAGAGTGAACAGGTTCCATAAGGTTAAATCACTATCCATGTGGCCTATTACAGTTAGTAAAGTAACAAATTTGCTCCATGGATTATGGTCCACTATGGCATTCTCAGGGGGAGCTCTCCTTTCTTAGGTATCATCTCAGTTCCTGCTGTCACAGATCCGTGAAATGAAACCTCTCCATGAGTAAATGAATGAATGATGCTCCTTGTACCCATGCCATGTCCCAGCCAAACCTGACCACCCCATTTCCTCAGGAATGTTCAGAGCTTTTCCATACCCTTGCTCACATGATTCCCTTTGACTACAATGTCCTACTGGCACTCAGTGAAATTCTACCTGCTCCCTAAGGCTTATTTCAGATGTCACCTCTTCCCTGATGTTTTTTCTGAGTCCACTCAAACTGATGCGTTATCCCTCTCCTTGGAACCTTGAGGGTAGTAGAGCTTATGGCCCCTTCCGTTGTGCACCCCTCCAGGGCCCGGCAGGACACCTGACACACAGCAGGTGCTCGGTGTATGTTAAACTGCACAAAGCTAACCAGGCCCTTTGAACCTGTCAGTGTTCTCCAGCATGTGGGAGCCGCAGTTCTTACCTTGGGAGTGAACATGTGTAGGATACCATCAATTGCCCCTCTCAGCAGCAGCCCTCGGACCAGGAAGCAGGCCAGCACCACGTAGGGGAAGAGGGAGCTGAAATACATCACCTGCAGGGAGGACAGGGACCCAGCATCAACAGAGCCCTTCTTGCAGCTGGCATGCCCCTCCTTGTTCACAGTGGGCCATGAGAACCTCTTCTGATATCAGACAGTGGAAAACAGAGCCCTAGAGCCCCCAGGCACAGGGCCAAACTCACCACCCACCTGGCTCTGATCCCAGGCAGAAACAGAAACAGGACAAGCTGGAGGCAGCATGGCTGTGCCTGAGGCTTGACTGCCTAAGGACTGGTGGGCTGGGCTGGGCTAGTGGCTGTCAAGGGGTGAGGGAACCCTGGGCGGTCCCTCCTCATTTTACCCTTCAAAGATCCTTCCCTGTCCTTAGAGCTCCTATGACAGAAGGACACAGACAAAGCACCAAACAAAGACCATCAGAAAGAGGCCTACGTCTTGTGAGCCTGGACTACAAACATCTGCTGCTCTGAAACAAATCTCAGGGCCATGTGGTGAATGGCATAGAGACTAAGAGGGTGAGCATTCAGAGCTAACAGACTAAGATTTGACCCTGCCTTACTACTTACCAGCTATGTGGCCTCTCATTATTCACTTAGCCTCAGTGTGTCTCCATTTCCCTATTTCTAAAATAGGTGCAACAATTCCTAATTCATAGGTTTGATGACTAAGTGTGTTCATATATGTGGCAGTCCTGACAAGTGCTGTGAAGTGTCAGCTGTTGTTTTGGCCTCTGGAGGGGGGAGGTCAGTGACTAGGATGACACCACCTTTCCAGAGCTTAGCTTGCTGCCTCGCCAAGTTCAGTGAAGAACCTGGAGCCTCAGTTACAGCTCTGAGACTGGTTGCGAGACATTGGGCGAGGTCCCTTCCCTTCTCTGGCTTATTTTCTTCACCTATAAAATGAGTGGACAGGGCTACAGGATCTTTCCTATTTCTAGAAGTCCATGAATACTGAGAAGTGACAAATGAGAAAGGGCCCTTCTTTAGAAGGGACTTGAGCTGTGAGGGAAAGGTGTGTGGGGCTTGGCTGGTGCACACCACCTCAGAGACTGAACCACTGGAGAGCTGCCTTCAGGCCTCCGAGGCCTCCTCCACTCAGAGAACCCACCTGTGCACACAGCCCCTTAGCTGTAGACATGGCAACCTCAAGGTTTTCATCCCAAATCACTCAGAGCAGCTTACTTTAGGGGTTTGCTTGGTAATCTGAGGGCCAGAACTTAGATGTCTCTGGGACAATATTTCTACTGTTTCTCCTCTTTAATGTCTGCAGAACAGACTTGAGTTATCTGAGCACAAAGCAGATGGGGCCAGGGCAGTGTTTTCCAGTGAGTTCACACCTGGAGGGCTGCAACAACTGATGCTGCAGCAACACAGCCTCCCTTCCCTGGGGGCCAGTGCCATTCCTGGGCCATCCAGAGGCCCAGTCCACCAGAAGGGCCCTACATTGGTGAATGGGATATCCAGCCCCTGTCTTCTGCATCTTTCTTCTGCCCTCCCCCAACTCACCTTGCCAGAGGACTGGATGCCCTTGACGACAGCCATGCCCACAATGCTCCAGGCCACAAGGAGGCATAGTGTCATCTTCCAGTTGAGGCCTCCACTCTCAGAGATGGAGTTGGAGATGTCCAAAGCCTCTCGGTACCAGAAGTAGGTAGTGGCTGAGCTCTTCTCACACTCTGCCTCCACCACTGAAACCACAACAAAGTCCCTAGGGCCTCAGTGTTGACAGCAGTGGGTGAGGGGTGGCTGAGGGGGTGCTTCCAGAAAGGGTTGTGCTCGTTCTGGACTACCCATAATCTAGCAGATCCTGGCCAATCCTGGGCCCTTGATGGGACCTGGGAGACTTCAGGACACACTGACCTAGCTAAGTTCCCACCCCATACCACCTCCTGCCCGTGTCTACCTGTGGAAGGTAGGAAGGGCCAGGTTGAATTGGCCTACAGGTCCTCAGGGGAAGGTCCTGAGCTAGGAGCTGGAAACCTGGATTTTCATCCCAGATCACTGGTTGAATGGGTAGTGTGAACATGGAAAAGTGGATTCAGGGCCTCAGTTTTCCCATTTGTGAAGTGGGTTATACTCACCCAGCACTTTGAGGGACTGGCATACAAATTAAAATTGTTCCCAGATAGTGTGGTATTAGAATAACACAGAGGAGCTCATAACAACTAAACATGTGCCACAATTCCCTATTTTACCTATACTTATTATTCTATCCAATGCCCTGTGAAACCCTGTGGGATAGGCCAGAAAGAGATCAATTGAACTAGGGAAAGGGAAAGGAGGGCCAGGGGTGTTGAAGTGCCCAAGGTGACACAATGAGTCCATGAAGTCCCTAATCTGTGCACTAAGCCTGTTAAGACTCCTTCCTGGAATAGGGCTGGCTGGAGTTCCCAACCAGGGTACCTCAGGGTTCCACACTTGCCTGCCACGGTCCCATTCCTGATGACAGGACATTCACTCCAGGGCAACGGGTACTGAAAGGATTTAAAGAAGTAGAAGATGCTCCACCCGATGATCACATTATAATACAGCCCGACAAAGAGGCAGACCTGAAGACAAGGCCCAGGGCAGGGTTACTGAGACTGCAGGAAATGCCACCCCCACCCACACTCCAACCAAGGCCCAGCAGCACAAGCCAACAACTTAGAACACAGAGGTGCAGTGGTGAAGGAACTCAGGCAACACACAAAAGAATTATTTGGTTATTAAGGTTTTATCTTTTAAGCAATAGACTCTTAAAATGTTATTAATCTTTTCCAGTTTGAAATTCCTCTAACATAGCTGAAGACCTTTCTTGTCGTTTCGCAAGGACTCAGGACTCTGAGTGGAGCTGCTTCCAGGACCATGGAGGATTGAGCAGGTTTTGCCCTTATAGAAAGTGACCCCAGGCAACTGTGCTTTTTGACATTTTGTGGACTACTAGTTTCCCATGTCCTCCTCTCTTTCAGGATGCTACTCTCTTTGGTAGGATTAATAGCCTGCCTCTAGAAAGAGATCACTTTTCATTTCTTGGAAACACAATAACTAAGCTTGGGAGAATTTAATTTAAAATAAGAGTACATGGACTCTGAGGGAGGACCCAAAGGGTTTCTTTGAAAGCAATGTTTTATCAGCAGGGATTTGCTGTATCCAATCCGAGTATGGAGAACTCCCTTCTAGGGGCCTGGCTGTCTCAGGCAGCAGCAGCAGAGGTTGCTGGACCACTCTTGTGGGGAGTTGATGGGCTGGTGAGCAGAGATGGGTATCTTGGATGGTCCACACATCCCCAGAGAACCCGGGCTGAGATGTCTCAGGGTTGCTCTGTGAACATGCCCCAGCTTTTCTACCTTTGCACCAATTGCAAATGGCACATGTTGTTTCTGGCAGTGTTTAGGAAATATAGTGACTGTGGCCCTGGAATAGCAACTGTACCAGCTGATCCTGGTTCCCTCGCCATTCTTGTTTTGGCCCAGGACTCTGGCCTGTAAACCTGGTGACATCCTCCCCAGTAGTTCCTCTGTTTCCTACTCAGTGCCTGCCCCCAACCCTGGACTCACAATGCAGCTGGAAAAGCCAATGCCTCCCAGGCGGGGGCACACATAGTGCCACACACCAATGCTACCACGGCGGATCCTTTGGCCTACAGCCAGCTCCAGGAAAAAAAGGGGGATGCCGATGATGATCAGCAGCACCAGGTAGGGCACCAGGTAGGCACCTGTGGGGAGAGAGGAGAGGGGTTGGAGGATGACTGCAACACAACAGCAGAGTGAAAGAAGGGGTGGCAATATGTCCTGCAGTCTCTGTCACATCTTGGATCACTTTCACATTGTCCCCAGGCCTGGGGCTCTGCTGTGAGTGGCCTGGCTCATGTCTGTGACCTACCCCATAATGGCCCATCCAGACTGTCCTTCTCTTTGACCCCCCCCAAAATGCTAAAGGAGGAATCATATGTGTATCAATGCCTCCTGCTCACCAGACTAGGATCGGAGACAGACAACACCTCCGCACCTCTCGGAGATCCACATGTACAAGCGGACAGACATGGTCACCTCAGAAGACTCTCTGTGGACACCTGTCCACATTCTTCCCATTCACAGAGCAGTGGCCCAGACAGCACAGACCTGCTCACACGCCCTCACAGGCCCAGCCTGCCCACTTCTGAACCAGATGCTGACACAGCAGATGGGGCAGCTCCAGGGAGCAGGTTTAGAAACTCTCCAAGGAGAGGGGGCCTGAGCAGCATTGCCATTAATCCACAGTTAATTGGGAGGAACGGAAGAGAAATTAGTTGTTCAGCAAAGCACAGTCAGGAGGATCATAAAGGATAGAATGGAGCACGTTAAAGATTCCAGATGATAAATTAATCTTGCTGCCTAAACCTCACTGTAGACACAATCTCAACTCTAAGTGACAGGGCATTTAGCAAGAGAATTAAAGCCACATCCAGACACGGAAGAGTGCACCCCACCGAGAGAGTTGTGCCAGCAACCTAGTCCTATTAGCAGAACTGTCAGCCAGTGTCAAACAGTGTCAAGCCCGCCCTGCTCACCAGGTCCCTGATGGTCACCCAGCACTTCCAGACGAAGCCTCACAAGCCAGGGGTCTCCAGAAGCACCCCCAGCCACATTACTCTGCTCCTTGAACATGGCATGGCCCCCTACATATGCCCAATCTGCCAACAGACACTGGGGGTTGGGCATCTCCCGGGCATAAAACCTGGGACTTGGCAACATTCAGATACCTAGTGCAGATCTCCTCTATGCCAGGCATGGATAGTGGGCAATACTGGAGTAACAGAAGGCACAGATGCACGAAGGCAGGACTCTTGGATACACATGAGCAGTATCAGCACTGGGCCCTGGCCTCCCACCACTCAGGCCCTGTCCACTTCAGCTAGCCTGCAGGATGCTGACTTTGACTGCAGGTCTCTTGCCCACTCTGAGGTCCAGCTGACCAGAGTGCTCAAGGGGCTGTGTGCAGTCCATGTGTGCAGAATTTGTGGTTAATCACAGGTACTTTTGGACCTTTGCTAAAATCACTTGGAAATGCAAGACCTCCCTCTTCCACCTTACAAAATATAACTTGAGGACACAGTTGGATCTCTTTTGATGTTCCAGTAGGCACTGCAGCCTTGGGTCTGAATAGCTGTGAGCACCACACAGGGAATTAGGAAATTTAGCAGAGCGTGGCCACAGGTGAGTGGAGTTTGGACTCTGCAGTTCCCTGGATCTCTAACAGTCTATGTCTTGGTCTACACTCCGTGCCTTGCTCCTGGATAACCCTGAGTTTATTCACAGGGTTCTAAAGACTCCTTAGCCCCAGTCTATTGAGATATGGGTTAAGAAGGAGCTAAGATCCAGACCCTGAAACTAGACCTCTCAGACTTGAATCCTGGCTCTGCCATGTAAGTAGTCGTGTGGCTTAAATTACTTGCTTTCTCTGTGCTGTTATTTTATCATTTAAGTAAAGAAGAGGATAAAAAATATTAGGGTAGAATTGTATGAAATTGCTGATATTTGACCATTTTTTACTTATAGAAATGCCATTTCATATACCTCAACTCTATTCCTATCACTTAGGGCTATTGTAAGGGGGGAAGTTAGTTACCTATAGTAAGCACTTAAAGAATATTTGCCTCTTTCTAATAAAATAAACAGAAAAAAACAAAGAGGATGAAGAATAAAGAAACTGCCAGTAACTGATAGAGCTAAGCAGAGTTCAAAGTTTCCATCCAGAATTAAGCAAAGCATGGTTGGATCATGCATGGCTGAAAACCATGGTGTCAACTCTCAGGCCAGACAGCTGTCTCCTTCCTGTGATAATTTCCTCCTTTTAAACATTTAAAATGACTTACTGTAAAACCTGTAAAATATAGGACAGTTAACAGTACAGATAAAAAGGGGCTGCAGAAATCAGAGGGTAGAAGAATGAAGGCAGGAATGTGCAACGGTGAGTGCAGCATCCTGAGAGCTGACCATGGTTTTCTTCTGGGACTACTTCTGGCTGTCTGGTGCCATGGTGATGTCTGATGATGCTGTGAACAGAGTAGGCAAGAACACTGCCGTGTGTGTGTGTGTGTGTGTGTGTGTGTGTGTGTGTGTGTGTGTGTGTGTGGTGGTGATGGTGGTAAAAGAAACTCTGTGATTCAGCACCAAGTGCCCAGAGAACACTGATCACCTCAGCCAGAAAAAAAGAGTTAAAGGTTCCTAGCTAAGTCTCCAAATGCCATGTGTCCTCCAAACCATTTTGGGTACATCAGGCTCTTCTTACCATCACACCAGGCATAAGGAAAGCATCCATCATGTTTATATCTTGCTTTGGGCTAGTCTTACATCAACACAGTGACCATGCCATATAGAACTAAAAGCTCTGATTGGCAGTTACTTACAGAAAAATTTTAAAAAGACCTTTTAAGCAAGGCAACCATGTGGCAAATATACTGTGTGAGGATAGAAAGATGGAAGCATCTGGTATAATTTGTCCCCAAGAGCTCAGGTGGGCAGTATCCCACCCTATCGTTTAATAAAAACTGGGAAGGAAAAGAAGCCTAAGCCAGACTTTGCCTTTTGAACAAAGCAGATAATGTGCCCAGAAGAGGAGGGGAAAGGCCCTAAATCGGGTTGTGTCTTTGGGAGAGGTTGCATGGAGAGAATCTCTGGAGCAGGGAGGAGAAGCGTTGGGTTAAAATCATGGCAAAGTTTTGGCCACCCAATAGGCTGGAATGTGGTGGTCTGAAGGCAGGAAAATCAGGAGCTGGGAAGCTTGCTGCTGTTTAGCTTTCTCAGGAGCAGAGGTCTGGGATTGGAAATGTCATTGTTTCCAGCCTTTGGAAACAGTGGGGGTTTCTTTGTTTCTCTTCAATAAGTTGTCCCATGTTTGAAAGCAGGCTGCCTTTGGAAAATTCTAGGCTTCATCTAGCTGCTAGAAAGATAATGCTGGAGGGCTCTCCTTGCCCTGGGGGCCAAAGTGGTGGTGGTGGTTTGACATCTGACACAGTGAGATCCTTAAGAGGATCCTGTACCCAGGCACAGCATGAGGCCCCCATGGGGGAGGTGGTGGGTGTGGAATGAAATGCTCAGGCTCCAGCAGGCTGTCCAAGTTGAGCCCTGATTTTGTCACTTGCTGAAATCTTGGTCACACATGACCCTGAACAAGTCACCAATCTGCGCCTCATTTTTACAGCCTCTAAAGTGAGGATGGGGGCCGGTGAGATGGCTCAGCGGCTTAAGTGCCTGCCTTGCAAGCACGAGGGCCCGAGTTCGACTCCCAGAACCCACATACGAAAAAGGGGCCAGTGATATCGCTCAGCGGCATGGGCGCCTGCTGGCGCACGAGGTCCTGAGGTCGACCCCCCGGTACCCACAATAAATAAATAAATAAATAAATAAATAAAATAAAGTGAGGATGGTAATAGCTCCTTCTCTGCTTAAGATTGTTGGGGGGATTCAGTGGTTGAGTCATGTGAAATTGTTGCTTCAGTTGTTCCAAGATGCTCAAATATCAGCATTTCAGGTCTTTGGGTCTAATTTCCCTTAAGTGTTTAGAACAGTGCCAACACTCAGTAAACATCTGAAAATAACGCCCAACAGCTGCTCTTTACTATGAGTTGGGTTCTGTGTAAAGCTCATTTAATCCTTCTGGTTATCCTGTGAGGAGGAACCATTATCATCACCATTTTACAGAGGAGCCTCAAAGAGAGAGATTAAGCACCTTATACTGGGTCCCAAAGCTCACTGGCCAGGCTGGAATATACACCCAGGCATTCTGGATCCACAGCCCACATTCTCATCATCATGGCCCACAGCCTCTGGATAGGCATTAGCCACCATTATGGCTATTCTGTGGGTCTTACTCTGGAAACTTAAGCTACCTCAGCAAAGGAGTGCTCCTTTTCACCCCCAAGCCCAGCCCATTTTCAGGACACCCAGTTGCAATCAGGGCTACCTCTTACCCCCTCCATTTTTCTGGCACAGGTAGGGGAACCTCCAGATGTTCCCGAGGCCCACAGAGAAGCCGATCTGGGCCAGGATGTACTGCAGTTTGCTATTCCAGGCTGGCCGGTCCTCTGCGTCCAGCTCCTCCTCCGCTGCCTTCTGCTTGCCACCTGACTCACCAGCTACATTCAGTACACTCTGCTTATAGTCCACAGGCTCCTCGAGGGCCAGCAGATCAGCCACTGACTCAGTGACATGCTCATTGCTGTGCTCACGTTGAGTCACCTTGCTGTTCTTCGGCATGGGTGCCACTGGGGCTGTGTAGCCCTGCTGCCCAGCACAGACAAGGTGGGACTAAGCTGCTGTCAGGTTTTTCTCATCCAGGGACCTGTAAAACCAGGTGGGAAGGAGAACATTAGCTGAGCACCCCCAGGGAACTGGGGAGCCCAGAGTAGACATAACTCAAATCAACTCCCTGGCGTATACTCTGAGGCTGTCAGGGGCCTCAAATGTTCACCCCTTCCTCTATCCCCATCAAGGTACCTGCTGAGGAGCTCAGAGCCTACACACTCAGTTTTCCCAGAGTTATTACCTGAGAATCATCAGAAAGGTAAACCTAACGGGGGCAAAACCATAATATACCAAACCCACCATGACATTGCTATCTTCCATACTGTAGAAACTAGAATATTACAAAGTCTTTGGAGATCTCCATAGCTTTCCCCTTCCAGGGTAGCCATGGTTGTGGCCAAGGCCCTCTTCCCTTGCCTTGTGTTCTATTCAGTCAAAACTACCCAGTGGGATCTTTCTCAAGGGTCTTTCTATTCAAAATGCTCTCCAAGGGCCAGTAACATCACCAGGAACTTTACAGAAAGTCATAACCTCAGGCCTAACTTAGGCCTGCTGAATCATTTTTGGCATTTTTATAGGATTTATAGGTGGTTCAGTAGGTCATTAGCATTTGTACCCCCAGAACCCCCCCAACTCTCCCCATGCCCCATACCCTGAAAAGAAAAAAAGCTCTAGAGCCCTCACTGTGGGGTCCCTGGACACCAGCTATTGAGGCCCCTTTATTTCCCTGGCAGGAGCTGCTGAGCAGGCTCAGCTAAGGCTTCTGGCACCAAAGCCTAGAAGTGTTTGCTTGGTGCCAAAAATCCCAGGTCATTTCTCAGCACTGACATTATCTGAGGGCCACTGCAGCCAAGAGCTGGTTCTCCATCCTTCAGCAACAGTTTTACAGCAGATAACGTCTGCACGACATGGGCAGGGGAGGCGAAGCCCTTCTCTGCTCCTGCCAGTCTTCATCTGTCTTTCATGCTTTCCCTTAAAGAAATAAAGCACTAAGAAAATGAATTCTTTGAAGAAGGCTTCTATGCCATTATATTTCAAAGCACCTCCTCATTAAGGGGAGGTTGGAGGATTTAAAATTAAACACACACACACCCCAGCCTGCAGTTGCCCTGCATCTTTCTAGGGATGTAAATTACCCAGCTCTGTAATTACTTTATTAAGGTAACAAGCTGTCTCTGGAAGCTGGATTTGCTGTGTGTCCTCTTCATATGTCTGTGCCACCTAAACAGCACAAGAAAGGTCAGTGTGCAGCAGAAGGGCACAGGAGTGCTTTTCCTGCTGGCCTTCACCCAGACAGGCCTCCTTGCTGACTCCAGCGAAGACATGGCCTTCTAGGGGACCTGATCACCCAGGTCCTATTACACACGTGATGAAGCTATGAGGCCTAGCAAGTGCGGACAACTGTCCATGCTGGTCCATGGAACTCCCTCCCCTGGCCAGGCCATGGACCACATTAGCAGATGACACTTCTTTCTCCTCCTCATCCAAGGGCAGCAGTGAGTCTTTTCCAGCTGTCCCCTCCTACCTCAGGAAGAGTCAGGTCGTAGGCTTTGGAGGAACTTGGACAGAGTCTACCTGCCTAAGAACCTCAAAATTCCCTATAAGGAGCTGTTGGGAAGGCCGGGTGTGTGTTGGGAAGCCACTTTACAGTATGTCACCTGAATCCCACTCTCCTGGAGGGTGCCCCAAGGTGGCATTTGACTGTCTACAGACCTCTCAGCTTCCCTCTAGTCTTGCCATGTTCCTCATGCTATACAAGTGAAGGCCACCCCAAGTTATGCTTTGGTTATCAGGATGAACGCTTCCTCCCCATACACACATAGCAGGTCACTGACCCAGGGCATGCAAATGGAGTAAACCTAAGCCATATGCAACAGCTGCTTGTCTGGACACCCCATCCTCCCCACAGCTCACAATGAGAGCTTTTATTAAAGGCTAGAACGAAGGAGAACTGTTTGGGTCCCTTTAGAGACCAAAGTTGCTGAGGTGCCTTGGCTCAGAGCCTCTCTCCAGCTATTCTGCCTAAAACAAGATTTTATCAGAACAATCTGCACTGCATTAGAACTGATTTACTGATCATAAAGCCACAACTGGGGAGAAACAAGGGAAACTCCTGCCAGTCTGTAGAAGTTACATGTGTGTGTGTGTGTGTGTGTGTGTGTGTGTGTGTGTGTGTGTGTTGTTAGGGATGCACTCTACCGCTGAGTCACACCTCCAGCCCCAGAATTTATCCTGATGCTGACCAATTGGAGCACATGTTTCTCCATAAATAGCCCGGTGAGTGGCAGCTCTAGTCACCCATATGAAAAAGGGCTGGGGGAAAAAAGAGCACTACTGTGGATTAGGACGACTCAAGGACAAAATTAGCACATTCTGGGAAAGCCAGAGAAGGACACCTATAACAGCGTCCTGGCAACCATAGGGCCATACTCAACGCTGCACGAGCTTCTGGCTTCTCCTCATGACATCACTGATGTACACTAGCATCCTTCATTGCAGGTGGGACTTAGGGACCTCCATGCCAGCAGGTTCACAAGATGCAAAGTGCTGGCCCAATCTTGCAAGCTGAGGCACTGGGCTGCGATCATGACTGGGAAGTTCTATGCCCAGTGACTACGCTCAGGCATCAGTGGAGCCTGATTCTGAGAAATTAAAGCTTCAGGGACCCTAGGAATTGCCTGACCCAACAGTCTCATTTTATATATGTAGAAACTGAGGCTCAGGGACAGAAAGTGAACTGTTCAAAACTATTCCGGTCCTTCTGACATCCTGACCAGAGACTCACCTGGGGAGTACCTCCATCGAGTCAGGCTCAGCAGAGATGGGGGACACAGGAAGAAGGCAGTTGGGTGTTGGGGTATAGGGGATGGGCTTCAAAGTCAGACAGGGCTGGGTTTGAGAGTCCCCATTTAATTAATTCATTCACTCACTCAATGGCTCACTCACCCACCTGACGTACACTTCCTGAGTGCCTACTGTATACCAGGACCTGTTCTAGGGGTGAAGGATATAGCAGTGAACAACACAAGCCAAGTGTCTCCTCTTGTAGAGTTCACATTTCTTGTGGGATGGCCAGATGCTAAAAAAAGTACATGTTGAGTATAATGTGCCATTAAGAGAAAAAACACAGGAATGACAGAGCAAGCTGATAAGCTGCTCCTTCATGCTGGGGCAGGGTATTGGGGGAATCAGGAAAAGTGTCTTGGTGACATTGCAGTGCAGGCCTGAATGATAGGAGAGTGTTGGCACAAGGAAGAGCAGACACATGCTCCAGAAAGGAACCAGGAACAGCAAGGTGGCCAGAATGGAGTGAGAGAGGGGAGAAGGCCAGAGGGTTGTGAAGAGGGAGGACCTGGCCACACACCAACCGTGTGCTCTTAGACAAAGCACATTAATGACATGAGCATCAGTCCCCTCATGAGTAAAATAGTTCTAATGACAGGTCCCCTCACCCAGGGAAAGTTGTTAAGAGGAGCCAGTGAGTTGCCACAAAGAGGTGCCCAGCACAGACCATGGCACACAAGAAGGGCCCAGAGAGCAACTGTTGCAGCCAGGAGGCCTTATTTACCTTTATACATTTAAAATAGGCAAGTCCTCATGTTTACATTTGGTTATATAAATCTACTCTTCTCAGTAAGGCCCAAAGTGAGTTCAAAGTGGGAGTGGAGGTAGGCAGTGGAGGGCAGCATTTTGCTACAGCTTAGAGGTGCCCACTTTTGTTGGTAAGAACTAGCATCCTCCAGAGGCTGCTGGCCAGCACCCCACGAAATCCTGTCACTTACAATCTTTGGTGGCCAAAGGAGCTACGTAAAGCTCATGCAACTCCAGGCAGGCCCAAAAGATAGACAATATTATTAATTAAAAACCAGGGGAAACAGCCCAAATGCCCATCAATTGATGAATGGATAAAGAAGATGTGGTTCTTTTATATAATGGAGTACTACTCTGCCATAAAGAAGGATAAACTTGAGACATTTTTAGGTAAATAGGTGCACCTTAAGACCATATACTTTTAAGTGAAATAAACTGGACACATACTTTCAAATATCGAATGGTTTCTTTGGTGTGAGAAACAGAAAGTGTAAATAAGGACCAAAATGTGTAAAAGATATTGTGAAATAGGAAGAAAATGTTCAAATGGGAAGGGGAACTATGGTGGGGGGAGGGGGAAAGGAAGGAAGGGAAAAGGAAATAATAGAGAATAGAAGGAAAAAATGGAAACAAAGTTTTTGTAATAAGGAGGAGAAGAGTAGTTGAAGGGAGGGAAGGGGATTGAGAAAAGAAAGAAGAATCAAGATATATCATGTACAGGTACAAATTCCAAATGATGAATGTTATCAATATGTATATCTAAAATGTACCAATAAACTATTGGTACATTAATTTTAAAAAAGGAAATTCCATTTAAAAAGTCCTTACTTGAAAAGTTTAGCATTATTATTGTTGTTGTTATTAATGTAACTCATGCACAGTGCCGTGGTATCTCAGTTCACAAACTTTATTTATTTTATGATTTTGGAGAAGATGGCCACGTTTGTGTTTGTGTGGGGAAGATGGCTGCAGTTGTGTTTTCATCCAATGTGGAGTTTGTGAACAGAAGCAAATTTTTGTTGAATGCTTTTGAGAACTGAATTGTTTGTGAACAGAAGCATTTGTGAAGCGGTTATTACTGTATTTCTAATCACTTGAAATAATTTAGAAACATTTTTACATACTCTACTGGTACAGTATGGGGTGATGATTCAGGAGTTATTTGGCCTGGGTCCAAATCCCAGCTTCGCTGTGTACCAGCTATGTCTTCAGTGTCCTCATCTGTCACAGGAGGGTGCCCATACCGCCCGCTCACAACACTATGCAGGTCCCAGGGCCACTGACCCCACGAGATGTGCACAAATGCTGTCTTTTCTTTGGGATTTTTTTGAATTCACACTCACCACAGAGAAGTGAGCTGGCTGAGCTGGCAGCTGCTGCCACTCCAGGCTATATATGGGTGCGCTGAGACCCAGGGTGGCACAGAGTCACCCTGCTCCTGTGCTCTTTAAGTTCCCTAGGGTGAAAGTCTTCTTTAAAGGGGCGGTGACAGCAGCGACTTGGAACAACCCTCCCTCTTCCTGACCCTCATCACCAGTTCCTTGAAGCCTGGAGTTCACATGCTGGTGAAAGGCCAGCTTTTAGACTAGGGCATGGGAATCCGAAGTGTTCCCAGACAACCACCCCAAAGCACAGCCTGGAGCAAGTGCCAGGATAAGGGAAGGACCCAGAGGGGGCAATTCCTCTCTGCCCTGCCTTGCATCCCATTGAGACAGCCATCATCCAGGCATCAGCTAACTGAACAAACCGCCCCGGACCTTCTTTTCCCCTTTCAGTTCCAGTATACGTACAGTGAGTGCCCCTCCTGCATGGGGCTGGGAGCAGCACATGACCTGACCCAGGCACTAGTCCTGCCACTGTCTGTCAGCTGGGAGTTCTCTGGGGTGCTGTGGGGATGTGCTGACAGCCAACCCAGCCATACTCTAATTATCCCCCTGTAGTAGCTGGGGTGGGTTATAACGTTGCTTTCACGAGTGAAGCATCAGATGATGAAGCTCCATGTACTCTCTGAAAGGAATGCCTTAATTACTTAAGGCACAACACAGAGGGGTACAAGTGCCAAGCAAGCCCTCCATGCCAGCTTGTCACTTAGCAACCCATGCTGCTTACAGCTCAGAATAGCTCCTATGAGAGAAGCAGGACTGAGCAGTGAACTGTGAATCTTCTTAAAAGGAAAAAAAAAATAGTGCGACTAGCAGGCAGACAGGTAAAAATATCTCTTCTCAGAGTGCTGACGGCTCCACAACAATTTTTCAGGCACAGCATCTGGCAATTAGCTAGAAGGGTGAGGGATGTCTGTGTTCACACTGTAACCAGGGCCATACCTGGAGCCCCCCACCCTGCAGTAGCTGAAGAGGGGGAGAGGGGTCCTTCTGCAATGCTGAGGCCATCTCATCAGAGCACCTGCCTCTGCTTCTGAGGCATCTCTTGCTCAGAAAGGTTGTACCAGGTCACTCGAGGGGCAAACTTCCCAGAGGAGAGGTGTGGAAAAGCCACCATCTTTGAGAAAGCAGGCAGTCAGTGTCACCCCAGGGTGTGCCTAACTCTGCTACCCTCTGTGGTCTGTGGCTGTGGAAAGAGTGCTGTGACCAAGCACATCCTCAAAGAGAAGTCTGTGCACTGAGGCAGGGTGGAAGAGCCTTGCAGAGTAGTAGGGGAATGCCAGCCCCCAGACTGCAAGCCCATGGTCCAGTTCAGGAATACATGGTGGTGAGAAGGAAGCATGATCAGGTCCCCTTCCCTCAGAGAACACTGGAGCTTCCTGATTTCCCTGTGACAAGTGGCTATGGCCCCAACAGTTCTTCTAATTACCTCAGAGCCTCTGGGCTTCCACAGAGCCCTAAACAGGTCAGACTGTTATCAGAGACACAAACTGCCCTCCAAATTATTTTTAACTGTTTCACTGAAACCTCTGTTGCCTGGAGCCAACTTCTCCCAACAGGGTCTGGCCATGGCTGGGTGGCTGCCCTCCTTGGACTTACCCAAGGCACAAAGGCAGGACCCCAGTACCATTTTTTTTTTATGGGTACCAGGGGTCAAACTCAGGACCTCGCACGCCAGCAGGCACCCATGCTGCTGAGCGATATCACCGGCCCTTTTTTTGTATGTGGGTACGGGAGTTGAACTCAGGACCTCGCACTTGCCAGGCAAGGCGCTTATACCACTGCGCTATCTCACCGGCCCCCCAGTACCATTTTTTATCTCTCCCTCCTTTACCCCATCCAAGTGTCTCAAAGTGCAGCCAGTATGTTCAGCCCTGACCTCTTCCCACCCTTCATGCTCTGGTTCAGGCCTTCTCTCTGGCTACATGCCTGCAGCAGACTCCCAACTCACTTGTCCAAACTACCGTGCCTGCTGCCATCAGAGTTGCCTACTGGAAATGCCATGTTGGCCCACTCCCACAGCCTACCAGAGTGCCCAGGCTCTTTCCAAGGTATTTGGCCCCCTCCATCTCTCTAGCTTCAGCTTCCACTTCCTTCCCAGCCCACTCACCACTCCCTCTGCACAAACTCTCCCCATCCTCTGCCTCCTGAAGCCTTTGAGTCCATGGCCTGGCCTCTGTGACGCCTTCTGTAGTTCTTTAAAAAAGTATTAGTTTCTTCTCTGCCTTCTCCATGCAGTCCTCGTAAGACCATAAGACCATTTTACGCTTTCACCATCTGGCTGTCTGGTATAACTAGTTGTTTACATGCCTGGTTCCTTTTCCAAACAGGAAGCTCCTTGAAGGCAGAAACCAAGGTGCATTCAGCTTCATGTCCACTGTCACCACTCCCTGCTCAGTCAGTATTTGGCACACACAGGATGTCCTACAGGTTTCTGTCGGCAGGACATGGTATTTATAGATGTTCTGGGGTCCCCACCTTCCCCATAACCTGCTTCTCATGTTGAAATCCTAACTGCTGCCTTCACCTTTGAAACAGAGGCAGGGGTGAAAGGAGAACAGAGCTGACTAGAGAGATAATGAAACCTACTAGAGGTCTGTCTGCCCTAGCTGGGGGAGTCTAATCAAGTGCAGCTCTCAGCAGATGTGAGGAGGGCCCCAGGATTTGGAAGCCAGCTTTCTGTTCCTTATTCATCTGTAAAATATGGAACATCGCTTACCTACTAACTGCATCTGGTTACCACATAGATTGAAGGAAAAAGAGAAAGAACAACTCACTCAGAAGTCACATAAACACAGTGGCAAATTTCTGACTCCATTTCACAGATTTGTCAGGTTTGTGTTTTGTTCTCCCATTTCATACTTCATTTGACAAAGCCAAATTCTACTGTCTTTCTATTATATATGCTCAATAAGTAGGAAAATGAATGAGTAGAACAAGTACCTGAATAAACAATGCAGTTTGAACTTCCTAATTTTTTTTTACAAGCCGGGGTACTTTTGCAGCTTCCAGTTTTTTCCATTTTCTCATACAATATTCTGATCCCAAGGACATGTCATGCCAAGATGCTCCATATAAATTTTTTTGTTTTGGTTTCCTTTTTTGAGACAGGCTCTTACTATGCAGTTCAGGCTGGCTTGAACTTACTATGTAACCCAGGCTGGCCTCAACCTCACAGCAGTCCTGCTGCCTCAGCCTCCTGAATGCTGGGATTACAGACATCCACCACTACACCTGGCCAAGTGACATTTTAAAAACTAAAATACACTCGAGAAGCCTGAGCATCATTCAATTATTATTACTATTACTACTACCTCTTTAAAGGAACCAGCATTTGTGCTCCCCTTTCCCACTTTGTACACAGAATCCATCCTCATTTCAGAGAAACAAACTCCAAGTGGTCACAATCTGGCACTTAGCATGCCACTGGACTGGTGGGACCGTTCCCAACAATAAATCAGGCCAAGGAGCCAATGGGACCTTCTGCAGCAATCCCCTGCCCCATCTTTCTGTTGCATTTGCTGAGTATGTTCTCTGTGGTTAATATTTTGTTTTTCTAGAGAAGAAGGAAAAGAAGCAGGAAAAAGGGGCAGATGGTCCAGAGGAGGAGGAACTGGCGCTGGGAAATGTGGGCGTGGCCAGTGCAAACAAGATCTTTTGGTTCTGTTTTGCCATTTCACGTGAGGTGGGGGATGTATGCTCGGTACTGAAGCAAGGGCCTCACAGTGCTCTCCCCTGCCCATCATGCATTCCTCTTGTAATAGAATTCAAGTGCTCAGGGGTCTACTGGGGAGCTTCTGGTAGAGTGGAGTACAGCGAGCACAACAGTGACAGCAGCATACAGACCACACCGCTTGAGTATCATCTCTGTGGCAGTCAGTGTGCTGAGCATCCTACAGCTGTTACCTTCCTTAATTCCACCAATAATTGTAGCAGGTAATTACCACTATCATTCCAATTTTACAAATGAAGGAGTAAAGGCTCTGAGGGATTAATTGCTTATATTTCATTGAACTCCAGATTCTTTGTTGCTGGCACTTCCTTGAACTTACCAGAAAGGGTCATGGAAGGGTTTCAGCACACAGGTTAACCTTTCATAGACCAACTTCCCGGCAGAGCGGGGGGTGGGGGCAATTGCTGAGGATGGAACAAGGGCCTGATACATGCTACCCAAGCATTCTGCCACTGGGCTACATTCTCAACCCCCAAAACTGCCACTTTAAATGGCCATTAATTGCATATCATATCTTGATTTTTAAGATGTGACAATGTGCAAAAAAATATGTCTTCTGGAATTGGTGAACTAAGGTAACTTGTTTGTGGACAATGGTTCAAAAGTGGAGGCCCTTGACCTGACTCTTAACCTTGCCACTACTGTAGAGAGATCATGAGGCTTACAGCTAAAACAAAAAACAAAACAAAAAACCCTGAATTTGTGTCCTGCTCTGCCATTTACCAGGTGGGTCTCTGGGAAAGTACACAGGCTCTCTTGGTTTCAGCTTCCAGACCTGAGGAGATGAAGATAATGCCTCCTATCCCATAAGTATAAAAGGAGACAAACTGAGGGTTATCTCAGTCAAGGCCAAGCCCTCAGGGGGAACTCCATAAACCAGCACCAACTGCCCCTCCAGGCAAGAACATGGGGGAAATTGGGCTCCACCAGAAATCCAGGCACATCCAACCACTGTACCACAGTGCCCTGGAACAGGCAACAGAAAGAACGCTGAGGACTCAGTGGGCTGGCAAGGATGCAGACGCTCCATACGTCCAATGATTTCCATTTCCCTCTTGGGCCAGAAGCTAAAACCAAGAGAGCTTACATACTTTCCCAGAGACCTACCTGGTAAATGGCAAAGCAGCTCAGGTGTCAGTAAATTAGAGGCACTGCTGAAATATGGGTTTTTAAATATTCCTTTCTCTATTTCCCCCTCTATCTGTCCCTCATTACTTCCTTTAACAAGTATTTGCTACACACTATATGCCAGGCCCTGTTCTAGTACAGCAGACAAGAGAGCAAACAATGTTCTTGCCCTGTGGAATTTCTATCCTAGTGTAGAAGGAAAAATAAAAACCAGACAAGTACATAATTTATCATGTACGCACAGACAGATACTGTATCCAAAGCACATATGAATGTATCAAGTAAATATACATACAACAGAGTATGAGGACAGAGATGCTATAACATACGGGGGTAAGTAAGCACACTTAACAAGGACAGAGTGATTGAGCAGAGTGACAGAACAAGCTATGTGGATAACCTGGGAAAGTTTTTAGGACAAAAGAAAAAGGAAGTGCAAAGGTCCTTAGGCAGGATCAGCATATTTGGTAGATTGAAGAAACAGAATGAAGGGCCAGTGAGATGGCTCAGCAGCATAAGCACCTGCCTGGCAAGTGCAAGGTCCTGAGTTCGACTCCTGGTACCCACTTAAAAAAAAAAGAAACAGAATGAAGAACCACATTCCTATAGCATCCTGAGCAAGGGAAGTAGAAGGTCTGAGGCACTAGTGTCCTATACTAGTGTCCAGGACTCAATGCAATAGAGAGGAGTTTGGATTTTTTTTTGAGGCTAATGGGAAGCTCGTCAAGGTTTTCAGAGGTGTGATGTGGCCCAGCCATTTTTAAAGGGATCACCAGCTGCCTGTAGTTGAACAAGTGAGGAAATGATGGTGACCTGGGTCAGGCTGCTGGATGAAGATTAGGTTGTGAAGAGAGACAGGGGAAGGGACACAAGGTTCTGAAAGGTGTATAGGGTCCCAGACAGATAGAGGACAAAATTTAAAAAAAAAATTAAAACAACCAGATAGAAAGCAGAAGTCCAGGAGCAATGAGTACAGACTTCACTCCCTTATTTTCTCATCCATGGAGGGGGAGTTTCAAGGTGGTAATAGAGGGTCCTCATAGCACCTGCCCAAGTCTTCTGATATAGATTTTCTTGAGGCTGCTATTTTTCTCTTGTCTCTGAGACAGAAGGAACCAAGGGTGTCCAATTACCTGGGTTATCCAACACACTGCTGAAGAGTACTTGAAGGAATAGTGATCAGAAACCCTTAATTACAGTCCCCGTATGATGTCTCTTTCCTGAGAACAAGGAGGGTTTTCATCTCCTCACCAGCCTCCAGGGCAGCTTTAGTGGAAGGCTGGGCAGAAAAGCACTCATTGGGAGCAAGTCACAGCAAAGGCCTACCAAGCTTATACATGTTATCTATCCTCCCAACAATTTGAGATAAAATGTAATCCTCATCTTGCAGATGAAGAATCTATCTATCATGTACAAGATTACCCAGTCATGAGTGCAAGAGTGAGGATTTAAACTGTGATCTACCAAACTCTGTAGCCCATGTTCTTTCTGATATACTGGTGGTTTCCAACCTGTTACGTGTTATGACATACAAAGAAAACAATACTTGTTTAGCACACTGGGGTAAACTGCCACACCTCGGAGGCTTCACTACTCTAGGCCATCCCATGTACTCCAAGGGATGCAGGCATCATAATTTCTGAGCCACATGCCACCCCTCTGTGGGACTGGTTAGGAGGTTCTATAATGTACCACACTGCCTTGCAAAATACACACCTGAATCTTATTTAGAAAGTCAGCATCGGAACAAGCCCACCTACTACCATCCATTACTTCCTGAGGTCAGGAGCTTCCTCACTCAGCTAGGTCCTTTCCCAAAACTAATGACATAATGCAACTTGGGGAGATTCCTTCAAGGAATCTAAAGGACTCCCCACATTACTAGCAGGCAGATGACCTCAGTATTGTGGCAGGACCGTGGACAGCGCCCACTGGCCATTCTGGGAGATCAGGTTCACCAGCACAGGAACATCTACTCTTCTTCCCTTAGATCCTGGTCCTTAGGTCCACCTCAGCAGCGAATACTCACCTGGAGGCACCTGCTGGACTCACTCCACTGGGTTATGTTCACACAACTTGCAAGGTAGCTTTACCAAACAGTACTCTTGCCCTGTGTACAGCTGGCATGGGATTTAAAACCACAGGAGCACAGGAGTCTCATAAATAAAGAGGAAAATGCAACCAGGAAGATTTTGGGGTGTGGACCAATGAGTTCTATTTGCAAATGAAAGGATAGGTGGTAAATTAGTGGTGCACAGAATCCAGCAGAAATTCTAATTAAACCAGTAATTAGACACGATGGAGTAGAACGAGAGGCAACTTGTTATCTTCGGATAACTGCTGGGTAAGCTCTGGAAAGCAGCATGGCAGATCAGCAGGACAAATGCTGCTGAAGAGATGACCCTAGGGGCTGGGGGATGAGGCATTTGTTCCTCTGGCCCTAACTATGCTTTACTCCCCCTGCACTAGAGCCACAGAACAAACAGGGCATTAACCCTCAACTCCCAAACTGGGGACTCAGGTGGCCTTAGACTCACCTGACTCAGAATTATTCCCTGGTTCTGAACATGAGAATAATTTAGAAGAGTAATTTATATTGCATCTGAGCTTATGTTCTCACATGTGAGTTTTCTGTATACAGTATTTAACTATATATTTTTAAATAACTAGATTTGTCCATAGGTGAATATTTTAATAAAAATTAATCACAGGGCAAGGATAGAGAAAATTACCAAAGGACTGCATCTACACAATGGTTGTCTCTGAAGCGAGAGTTTCTGGGAAGTCCTCTTTGTCTGCTAAGGGTTGGGGAACATTAATGGTTACATTCCAGTTATCTACCCTCATTTACAGGAACTTCTCCAATGAGATTTTGGGTGGTTTGGAGATGGCAGGCAGGCTAGGGCAGCATGGGCCTGCTCCTCCAGAGTAGGAAATTTCTGAGTGAGAGAGGAGACAGGAAGGCAGAAGGAATCAGATGCCAGGTTTCCCAAAACAGTGAAGGACACAAGCAGCAGAGCCCTAGGGGTTAAGAGAATGGGGTTTCCATGGGACAAGACCAGCAACATTCCCCTCTGAGCAGCTCCTTCCAGCAGCTACTGTCAATAATTTTGGAGCGTTAGCAGTTTTGTGATGGGTTCTGGGGCCTCATCAAATCCCTCGCACACACTGTCCAGCAAGAAACCAAGACATACCAGAGCTTATTGGCCACTGGCCATCCTCAATTCTGCAGATGCAGAAATTCTCAGGGCAACATTCACTCTTTTCTGACTCTATTCTCCCTGCTATAGGCACCAATCCTTAACTTGGACAAACTTCAAGGGAATGAAGTCCGTGATAACAGGAATCAAGAAGAGAAAAACAGGGACATGACAATAAAGCCCCAGTATGGAGCCTGGGATCTCTTTCTGAATTCCAACCCACATGGAGCCAAAGGGTATATTCCCCCAACCCTTGGAAGTTCACATTTGTTCATTTTCTATCAATTTTCCATAGGTTGAAGCCCATTTCCTTCTTTCCCAGGGCACTAGCTTAAAGAATGAAACCCACAGGTTTAGATGACCTCAGTTAGGTAAATGCCTAGGTTGTCAGGAAACATTTATTAAGAACTTATTATGCAAACACATCACACAGTAGTTAACAGCATGACATTTGGAATCTGACAGAACTGAGTACCAATTTTCAGGTTGCCTCTCACAACCTGTGCGACCTTGAACAAATTATTTAACCTCCCTGAACCTCAAATTTCACATCTGTAAACTGCAGATAGCAATATCTATCTCCTGGGATTGTAGTGAAGATTAAATAAAATAGTCTGTAAATAAGGCACTTAGCAAGGAGCCTCAATAAAAGATATTACCACTGCGTGCCAAGTGCATTGTGAGCTGCTAGAATCCAGAACTGCTGTTGCTCCTCCTAAAAGCAGGTAAAGGGGGCACTTCTCTACAGAGTACTATCCTGCTCAGGTCTTAGAGGGTGCTCTAGCAATCCAACACTGTGCTTCTGACCTCCGGCAGCCTAAGACATTGGTTAGGGGAAGCTGACAGAGGAACTAAGATGTCAGGGTTTGTTGCCATCCTGATGTTCCAGATGTTTGGCTGTAAAGATTTCTGGCAGCCCAGCGTGGAGTGAATGATAATTCAGACCTTGTCTAGGAAAAAAGCTAAAATCCACCTTCATTTAAACTCTTCTGCTTATCATAGCAGTTTTAAAGGGATTAATGATGAATTGTCATGCTGCAGGAAAGAAGTATGAGGGAAGGAGGGTGCACAAGCAGAAGGAAGCTGCTGCTCTGGAATCCTCTCATTTCTGTCTCTACCATCCTCGGAATATGCTTGCGGATCCATTGATTCGACATTGATTAGAGGGTAAATGGTGACTGCAAATCACATGTACACTTTCCAGTAGCAGATAGTAATTCTATGGGTCAGCATGGCCTCTTTCTTGCTGCACTGGGGATCCTCTTATTTCTGTCACTTTTGAGGTACACACATCTTAGTCCAGCCCCATGTCTATACTGATTACAGAAGGAAGGAGCAAGGGGCCAGGATCCTTCAGGGAAGTAAGAGACTCATTCTTTCCTTTCCTGTCTAGGAAAGGCCAACCTCACCTCCCCTGAACATTTCTCTTGCAGCTTTCAAGTCAACTGTGGATAGGATGGGCGGGGAAGTGGATGATGGTAAGAGCTGTTCAAACAGAAGAGACCCCTGAAGTCTACTCAGCAAGTGCTGCAGCTCGGGACCAAGTCATGGTCAGGAACTACCCTGAGAAGTAAAGGTCGGTACTGGAGTGTCACCCTGGAGTTACTGCAGGTGGCCTCGGGCACCCAGCTGACCCAGCACATCCCAACATTAGCCTTGTTCTTGTTCAGGGTTCCCCATCCAGGGTCTCATATGGGAGAATTGAGGGTTGGAAGAAGGTGGAGCTATGGGTCCTTCTTAATCACGTGGGAGGCCCTACCTTTTTCATTTGCCTCCATGGCCCCTCTCATGCTCAGGAGCAGGGCAGGGAGATAAAGGATTGCCTCTGGTTAAGACCCATAAGGGAAGGGATGGGGAACTAACATCTAAGGAGCACCTGCTATGTGTCCAGCACTAGGCTGAAAATAATGCTGTAGAAAAGGAACCACAGGCATCCTTCTTTTAACTGAGGAAACAGAGGCTTCAGAGGTGAAGTAACTTGCCCAAGGTCACCCCGCTGGCACATGGCAGAGCGCTGGGCCCAGCTGTGACCGCAGTCACAGGGCCTCCCCCAGACTCCCCTTCAACACTACCCTACCCTCTAGCCCTGCTCACCTTCCCCATGGGGTCAGAGCTCTGGAGCCCTAGCTCAGCAGCAGCCAGGGAGCCTGTGCTCTACTCTGAGGACTTGCCCACCTCTGGCCAGTGGTCCCAAAACACTTGGGACTCAAGCCATTCCTGCTCACGAGTCCTGCTAAAGAACTCTCTTGAAGTCAGAATAGCTGACACACGACTCTGCGTGTGACTCAAGCCAAACAAACTCCAATCAGAGCTGGTGGGCACGATTCGCCTCCTGCACTGAGTCACCCTCCAGGCTGAGCTGCAGGGATTTGATGAAACTCAACCACCTACTTAGCCACAGCTGCTCCATTAGAGAAAAAGCCAGCAAAGGAGCTAAAACCTCTGATGGCCCCGTGGCCAGGCCATGACCAAGGACAGCCAGTGTGACCTCAAAGCCCTTCCTGACCAGGGGATGGACCCATCTCACCTGGTCATGGGGTAATGTAAGCACAGTGTGAGGCACAAATAGCCCTTGCTGTTAACCTCCAGTCTGACCTTGTTTTTCAGACAAGGTCAAGGTTTTTCAGACATTAATCAGCATGCCCAGCAAAGCCTAACAATAAGCCACTAAAGTTTTAGTTGGAATGTTTTTGGAGCCATTACAGGATTTTTGCAGTTCCTGGAAGTTCCTGTTAATAAGGTCAGTGTCTTCAAGAAAATCTTTCTACTCTATCCTGCTCCCCTACATCCCCAACACAATCCTACCTGCTTCTTGTTCATACATGAACTGCCCCCAAAGAGGAATAGGACCAAAATTTTAAAAGAAAAAGCCCACTTCACAGTGACTGGGTCCAGCAAGGTGGGTGATCTCAAGATGTCTGAAGTTGGAGCTCTGACAGGGATGCTTGGGCTTTAAAAGGAAATATCAGGCTTTCTTCCAAGGCGGCCGCGCCCCTAGGCGAGCAGGTCTCCCTGGCATACTGGGAGCATCGCTTCAGTGCACCCCGCACACAGGTATAAATGTTGTAGAGGCCTCTCTCGCGGGAAGGCGGCGTCCCCTCCAGACCGGCACCCCACGCACGTCCCCTATCTCTGCTTTTCCGTTCCCAGGCGCGCTTCCCTCGAGAAGGAAGGGCTCCTCTCTAGCTACGAATTCGGCGAGGACTGGCCTCAGGACTGGGAATTAAATATTCATCTGGGACGTGAGCGTTCTGCTTCTCTTCTCAATGTTACTGTCAAGGTCACGGGCCTGAGGCTGAGTGTCTGGGGCTGGGGTCCCCAGCCGCTCAGGAGTTTCCTCGCGGAATAGCGCTCTGGGCGCGCAGCTCTGGGCAGGGGGACCAGGCGGGCCTCCGACCCGGTCCTCCACTGGCGCTTGCCCCTACAGCTTTGCCCAGTTAGCTACGGCGTTCTGGGCTCTCCTGAGCCCCAGAAGCTGAAGCCCAGTATCCAACCCCGGTGTGCGCCGCTGGACAACCTAGATGCGCCGGACTGGCACAGCCCGGGTCCCCGTCGCCTGGCAACAGCGGCTGGAGAGGCGGGAGGCGCCCGGCGCCAGCGCAGGATCTAGCGGACAAGGAGGGGAGCTGCGCCTCGCACCTTAGGCCTCCCTGGCCGGGGCGGGGTTGGAACAGGCAAAGTTGTGGTGGCTGGCGGCGTAATCCAGGCGAGGCGCTGCCGCCGACTCACCTGTCCCACGTGGGCCGTCGCGCGGACTCTGCCCCTGAACTCCGGCCGAGTAGCTGAGTTCCCGAAGGGTCGAGGGCGCACAATCCCTCCCACAGGCAGCCCGAGTCTGGCGGCGACTGGCCCCGGCCGGGGATGGGGGGAGCCCGGAGCTGCGCGCCGGCGCACGGACTCCACTCGCTCCCGGCTTCCTCCTTGCCGCCAGTTACCAGCCGGCTCCCGCCAGCCTCGCGCTCTGGGCTCTGGGGAGCGGGCCGGGGACCTAGGTCCCGCAGCGGAGGGAGCGTGTGGGGATGCGAAGGCCTGGGCGAGTGCCGCCCTCCCCGCGCCCTGGCCGCGCCGGCTCTGCGGAGCGGAACGGAGCTGGGCGGAGCGCGGCGCGCACTGTTCCCTCGCTTTCCGAAAGGCCACCCTGGCGGCGGGGCGCCGTGACGCAGGCTTGACTCAAGCGCGGACCCGCGTCAATGCGAGGCTCTGGGGCCGCGAGCGAGGCTCTGATGGCCGACGCAGGCGGAGGGGGTGGGCAGGGAACAGGAGAAGAGGTTGCCAGGGTACCGCTTCTTGAGGCTTCTGGTCAAGGGACCCAGACACTGGTGCTGTCACCAGGGCTTCTGCCGCCCTCCAAAAGCCAAAGCCCACCGGCGCCTGTGCCTCACTTTATTTTCGGATTCCCTACTTTCTCCTTGTTGAACTCCTTCCCACCCAGAGTGGTTCTTCCCCTACTGTAGACATTTTCACCTGTATACATGTTTTGCCCCTCTTCCCTTCGGTGGGGATGCTTTTTCTGTTCCATTCGCCTTCCATTCTACCACTCTGCTAGGCTGCAGACCCTGCATGGTTTACTTTTTCGGTGCCTTCGTCTACTGGGCTCCTACTACATGCCAGGGGCTCCAGAAGCTGAGATGATCCCAGATGAGGGGGAAGCTCTTGGAGAGGCAGGTGGGGTTTGCAGTAGTAAACTAATCATAGTCATGATACTAGCCAGGGCTGAAGAGCCTTACCAGATTAGTAAAGTGGGGAGAACATTCTAACTGGCCTCTTGGCAGATGCCGGAGGGTACCGGCCTCAAAGGATGTGCAGACGGAAGTGGGGAAGGACAGCCTTCATAGTGGGTACAGCATGCCAAGAGCATAGGTGCAAGAGTGGGGAAGGTGTGCTTGAGGATGGTTCCTGAGCTGGAACAGGAGTCGGGGTGGTGAGAAGTGAAGTTAGAAAGGGAGAGAGGAGGCATCCTGCCAGAGACTTGGAGGGCTGTTTGGGGAGGCTGGAATGAATTGTCTCTGCTCTAGGGGACACTAAGGGGACCCTTGGCATCAGAGGCAGGTGTTTGGGGGGGTGGGAGGTGAAGTTGTCTCAAATGTCCTAGTGAAAGGCAATAAGTGCCATCGTCAAGAGCCCTGAAGGCAAGAGTGGTGAACCCCAGAGGTAAAGGGGAGATAGGGATCTGAGATCCCAGCCTTGGGATCTAAGTTAGCCTGCCACTATGTTATGACTGCTGGCAGAAGGCATGAGACTTTGGAGCCAAAGACAAAGGATTTTTATTACTCATGGCACACAGGTAGCATGCATGTTACATTCAAGTTGTTTTCCCTTAATCCAAGTCCCATGGAAGGACATGGGAATAGACCTGAGTAATGTAACACACAGAGGAACCTCGAGCATACAAAATCTCAATGTTTTATAATGGCTGCAAGCAAACCTACCCATCATTTGCCCTAGACAGTATCTTTATTACACTGGACAGCAAACGAAGCTGCCCTTCAGAAAAGGGAAACATTACCTCTATTCCCAGGCAGTTTGCTATGTAAACATCCCCCAAACCATAGTCTGGGGTATAAAGCCATCAGTGCCTCTGCCCATAAGACATGCAGAAATTTAAGATACCCACTGAGAATTATCTCCCTACAGACATTTATTCTTTCACTCAAGTACTTTAGTGACTTGAGAGTTTACTTGACACTGTTCTAGGCCCTGAGGACATAGCAGAAAACAGGACAGATCATGATCCCTGCCCTCATGAGCTTACATTCTGGTGGACCCAACCAGGAAAGCAGAGTAGGGTGAAAGTGCATGGAAGGAAGAAGCAAGTGATGTAGGAGATTTGACAGAGGTGAACAAATACAGTGTGACAACTGACATGGTGTGAGAGGGAAAAGGAAGGAAAGCAACAGAGATGGGTGGTTTTAAGGCAAGGGAAGCTGAAGGTGGTGTGGTGATGGACAGTGGAAAACTGGTGTCTGACAGTTTTCATACTGACTGCCATCACCTCAAGACCTTGCCCAAGTTATATAAACCTCAGTTTCCACTTCCATAAAATGGATATTACAAACTCCATATGGTTATTATGAGGATGACATAAAATGACCATTTTTAAATATCTGGTATCACATGTACTTAATAAATGACTGATATTAGTGATATTATTAGATGATTGTATTGTTATTAACAAAGAAAGAGGAACAGATTTGGAAGAGACGATAAACCATGGATTTAAGACATATTGAGAACAATGTGTCCATGGACTATGAAGATGATAAGCAGAGATGTCCTTGCCTTTCTGCCCTTGTAGCACATCTACTGGCTGAAAGCTCCAACTTGAATGAACTTAACTCCTGGTTTCTCTATGTGAATTCCTCTAGAGAAAAATGCACTGTGGCTCTATCTCCCTCTGTGCTCATGGTCTCCACCTCAAGTGTCTCCTCAGGCTTCCTAACAACCCCCCTGTGACTCTCTGACCAACTCACTTCTCCATTCTGATGAAGGCCACTCCAGCCTCTTCTACGGTCCTCAAACACCCTCCTTATTACTCCCTGCCCCATACTTCCCTACTGCCTCAGGAGCTTCAACAGAAAGCTCTCTGAGTTTTCTACTGAGAATAATGAAACCTGCCCTGCCTGCACGGGCCTGGGCACCTGCTCTCCCTTCTTCCTGGTAGACCAAGGCAAGCCCTACTGCTGCCTGAGTCCAGTTACCCCCTGTGCCCTGGGTCCCCTGGCCCAAACCCTCTTCAGAACTGCAATTACCATCATCTATTCCTGTCCCTCCTGGCCCATCAGTCTTTCCTTCTCCATTGGACCCTTTTTAGCAGCTTTTAAGCATTCTCAAGTCTTGTTTAAAGGTCACTAGGCTTTCATTCTCATCCCACTTTCTTCTACACTCTTGTATTCATTTCCTCACACTCCCTTCACTTCTTGCCCCACTCTGCCCCATCACACTGCCAACATAGCTTTTACTAAAGTCACCAATGACCTCTGTGTCACCAAATCCATAATACATTTTTCAGTCCTCATTTCACTGACTACTCTATAATGCCTGTCACCTTCCAACACTCTCTTCCCTCCCCTCTGGGAGTCCACTCCCTGACTGTCTGCCTACCTTCTGGCCACCCCTTTCCATTTCCCCTTGTTGACTTCTACATCCCGGACTTCTCAGAGCCCTATACCTTTCTCACTCTAGATTATTTTCCTAAGCCATCTCCTATATTGACAAATTCCGCATTCATATCTCCATTCCAGATGGTCTTCTGAGCTCCCCATACCCAGCCTCCTATTCCTCCTTCCACTTGGCTTTCTGAGAATTACCTCCAGTACATATGCTTAAGGTGAACTCCCATATTCAAAGCTCTGTCTTGCAAAATGTTCAGAATTTTGCTTCTTGTTCCTACTCCTCCTCAGTGTTCTGTGGTTCTGTGAATTGTTGCACCAGCCAGAAAACCCAATAATCACCTTAAGATCTCCCTTTTTTTCACCCCTTCATGAAACGTATCACTAAATTCTGGAGGTTTTACCTACTAACTACGTTTTGAATCTGGCCACTTCTGTTTAATTCTGCTGCCGCAACCCTAGTCTGAACTATAATCATCACCTACCTGGACTGTCCCACTTATCTCCTGACTCCAGCTTCAACCTCCACCCCTTTTTTCCACATAGCAGTAAGAATGATCTTTTAGAAGTAAAGCTATAATTACACCCTCCTCTGACTTGCACATCTTTATCATGTCCCTCAAGGTCCTTCCTTGTCTCTAGGCTCATCTATCACTTCTCTCACCAGAACTTTCCTGCAGCTGGCTACCTACACCAGCCTTTTCTCTCAGCACTTCCTCCTCTGTCAGGCCTTCCTGGCTCAGGCTCCAGTCCATATGCTCTCTCTTCCAGGAATCCATTAAGTCCCTTCTTCCTCTTCCTGCACTCCCTGTTCATCCACCCAGTGGTGTTAGGACCCTAATCCTCTGCCTCTCCTGACCATGGAGAATTAGGTCAACCTCCCAGGTGGACATTTCTTCTCCTTTCCTTGTCACAACTGTGATGAAGGACAAATGGTGTTATGTGCTGCTTAGTGATGGTCCCTCTGGTTGATGTGGAAGCTCCACAAGAGCAGAGACCATGAATATCTTCAACACATAGTGGACCCCCCCTAAATATTTACTGAGACAATAAAATGTGGTTAGAAACATGGGCATAAAGCTCAGGAACAAGGGCTGAAATCTTCATTTGAAAAATACGGTTATTTGTAACTAAAAATCTTGAGGTAATTTAGTAACATGGTTGGATGCAAAATTAATATACAATTGCATTAATTATTAATTATATTAAGATATAATTGTTAATTATATTGCATATAATATTGAGTAATTTAGATATGTGAGACTTTTCTATATGACACTCCCTTTGCCTCATTCTGTTTTATTGCTCTCCAAATAACTTATCATCATCTGACATTTGACTCACTTTCCTATTTACTTGCTTGTAGACAAAAGCAAATTAGATAAAGGCTGTAATCCCAGGACCTTGGACAGTCCTGACACAGTAGTGCTCATAAATATACAGTGAGTGATTGTTAAAGAAGGTGACAGGGGAGATTTCTTTATTATATAAAAAGTCCCTGAAAATCAGTAAGAACAACAAAGGATGTACTTAGAAAGCTCATAGAAAACATGTGGCTCTTATGCATGAAAAAAACAGAAAGTTAAGTTCCATTTATAATAGGAGAAATGCAAATGAAAAAATAATGAGAAACAATTTTTACCTATTATGATGACAAGTAATCAAAACAAATGAAAAAAAGGTTGAGAATATACATGTTGGTAATGGGAGAAGAGTTAAATAGTACAATCTGTGGAAGATAATTAGGCCATATTTATCAGAATCAGAAAGGCACATACCCATTGACCATTAGGCCACATCTATCAAAATGATGAAGAAACATACTCTCTTTGCTCATGTTTGTTTAAAGACATTCTTTTAAAGATACTCCTTGAGCAGTGTTTGCAATAGATAAAAGTGGAAACAATTTAGCTATCTATCAACAAGGAACTGTTGAAATAATTTATGGTACCTCCATGCAATGAGATTCTTCACGGTTATTAAAATAAACAAGGCTGCTCTATATGTTCTGATCTGGAAATGTCTCCAAGATGTGCCGTTAAATGAAAAAAAAAGATGCAGAATAGTGTGGAGAGAATATGACCATTTGTGTGTGCCTGTAGAGGCATGGATATTTCTGGAACAATATATAAGAAATTGACAATAGTGTAAAAAAAAAAAAAATTGACAATAGTGCCTGCCCTGAAGGGTGCAGAACTGCATGGCTAGGGGCAGGCATGGGAGAAAGGTTTATTTTTCATTGTCTCCCTTTTGCATTGTGTACTGTTTATCTGTACCATGGATATTCCATATTTCCTTATCTGCTTCTATGTGCATATAAGATCTGTACAGAGCAAATCCCTGAAATTGGACACCTCCTCTGCAAAGGAGGACAAGGAGTCCCTAAGAAGATAAACTTGGTATTGGATTTAATTTAATTTTGTTTGTATTTTTCTTTGTGTATGTGTTATCTGTTCAATAATACAACCAAATCTATTTTCCTTTGCTCCTCTGGACTGGCCCTTGCTGTTACTTCTTTTCAGCCCCTACTTCTTCTCCATCTGGGCACCCTCTACTACTCTGGTAGGGCCCAGTGGGAAGAGCATGGATTTTAGAATCAGATGGGCTGGTCTCTCCATCTGACTCTGAGCTTTCATCCTCACCTGTACAATGGGGATAACAGCACTATCTGTGTTACAGGGTGTGGTGAGGATTAAATGAGAGAATACATAAAGTAAGTGCCTAATAAACAATAGCTACTGTTACCTTGCTTTTCTGGAACATAGTTATGACACCTGGAAGGGCAGGAGGACTGAACCCTTTCAAACCTGTGCACAGTTGTGTACTCCCTTTCTTTAGCAGCTACCCCTAAAGCGTTAAGGAAAAGAAATGGCAAATGATAACTTCTAATATGTATTGAGAGCAGCAAGGGCATTGCTCCTGTCTGCACCTGGGGAGGAGGGTGAAGGAGCCCCAAAGGCCCATGTGCCCACCTCAGGGACCCAAACTCCAGCTTGGGAGGAAGTATCATCAATGTAAACAGAAGGGAGCGGCTGATGTAAACAGAAAGGGGGTGGCTGCTCTAGTAGGACCAGCACAGCTGGCAGTGGGGCAGGAAATG
Organism: Erethizon dorsatum; assembly: GCA_028451465.1. Taxonomy (NCBI): domain Eukaryota; kingdom Metazoa; phylum Chordata; class Mammalia; order Rodentia; family Erethizontidae; genus Erethizon; species Erethizon dorsatum. The sequence goes on from CM051829.1 coordinate 85,456,650, forward strand.
TGCCAGGAGATAATGGGAAGGGGAGGGGAATATTTGTCCCACCCAGCATGCAGAGGGAGGGAGAATTGGATGCAAAACCTGCCTCACCTCAGGGACAGCATGGAGCTTTCGGGACCTGAGTCAAATATAGACCCATTTCCATAAAAGCACCAGCCACTGCTTCTATAAATACCTCAGCCAGTTTTCCCGGGGTTCTCATGTGACTTTGATGCCTACCTCAGCTGTGGAGATCTGTCGCCATGGTGACCGTCCCCGTGACCAGCCACTCTTCATTCATGTCAGGTTGCATCGCCCTGGATTGAGGGTTGGAGGGGAGGGTGGAGGGAGGGCCAAGGAGAGGAAGAACGGGGATGAACAATGAGTAAGGATAAAGTTTCCAGGCCTAGGAGAGACTGCAGAGCCCCAGCTTTATTGCAAAAATGCTCTGCCAGAGTTATTGATCTCCCCAGGCTGCCGTCAGGGGAGGAACATTTTTATTCAAGAAGCAGTAAACATCCTTACCTTCGAGTCAGAGAACGAAAAGTTCAGGGCTGGAAACACTTCAACAATTCTCTAGGCCACTCCCCTTGTTCGTACAGATAAAGAACAAGCCCCAAAAAGGTGAAGTGATTTGCCCAAGGTCACACAGGAAGTCAGTTGCAAAACTGGGGCAAGAATCAGGTTGCCAGTCATTGACTGATTCCTCTCCATCCACGCAGAGCTAGCTCTGTGTTGGGTCACAGAGCTATGACTCTGCTGAGACTCGAGACTCCTTTGCTCCCAGATTTTGGCACATGGCTGGAGTCACAGATCCCCCCAAGAGGTAAAAACTGAGCTCAGGGTCAGCCCTGGCTTCTTGGCTAACAAATGTGGGAGAGAGTAGCTAAAAAATTGTGAGAGGCCCTGCAGGGCTGAGCAAAGCCAGATGTCATCCTTGGTCATCTATGGAGATCTCTTTTTGAACAGAATGTTCCAGATCTGCCTCCATCCTGTTGAATCCCTCTAATGCCACCAAGTCCTGCCCCTTCAGTGCTCAGTGCTAGGGGTGAGATGAAGAGGCAGGGAATGAACACTTCCTGCCTATGCTGAGGTGCCAGGATTAAATACATGTGGAGACAAAAATGGAAAAGACTCTTGTTAACCCTCAGCTCCATGGAAGTTTTTAGGTCTAGAAGCAGGGCAGACCACAGAAGTCAGAGAAGGCTTCTACTAGGAGGTGGGGAAGAGAACATGCCTTGCAGGTGGTGGGGCAGGACCTGGATGGCTGAGGGAGGGAGAGTAGGTCTAACTGAATTGACTAAGTCTTTAGATAGGACAACTGCAGGCCACATAGCTGATTCACACGGGCTCAAGCAGCAATATAAGGAAGGCCCAGGAGGAGATGGATTCAGAGACCACAAAGAAACACTTGCACTGAAATATTCCTGAAAGAAACTGATAACAAATACAGACATTATCACAGGGCTTGAAGACAATCAGCAGCAACTGTGGGCTCTGTCACCACCTGGTCTTGGACAAATGTTCAGCAGACTCCACAGAGATTAAAATCCCCAGTGCTGGAGGCTGGTAGCAGCCACAGAAGCCCAGACTGAACCTCTGCCATTCTTTACTGATGCCATCTTGGTAGAGCTCAGGGGTAAGGATATGAAGAAGAGTGGCACCACATGTCCCCACCCAACCTCTGCTAGCCAGCCAGGGGACTGACCATAGTAGCTTCCAGCCCAGCTTAGAAGGGTGCAAGTTTTCACTCTGAGAGGTGGAGCTTGCTCCACACTGGCTGCATGTCACACTGTATGTGTGTGTTTATTTTACCAGGACCACAGCTGCTGACCACCTATATCTATGGCTTATAACAAAGTACAGAATGGAAGTATACATTCTTTCAGGATGGCCTGGGAGGATTGGTATTTTAAATGGAGGTGCAGCAGGTGCATGCCTTTGGAGGCAGACCTGAATTTGAATACTGGCTATGTCACTTACTCAAGTAGTTTTGCAAAACTTATTTAGTCTCTCTACATCTTAACTGCTTCTCTTGTAAAAGGAGATGAGCAGTTGTGACCTGCGACATAGTGGGTACAATGTGGCATATAGAAGGAGACTTAAAAGACAATGGCTTGTCCTTCAGGGTGTGAAGGAAGGAAACATACCTCTTTGGGATCCGAGCTTCCATTTTCCCTCACCCCAAAGACTCTCCTGAATCCCTCACCTAGCACCTCCCTGTGCTCTACCCCTTCTGCCTAGAAAGTTCCTCCACTTGGTTCCTCTCATCCAAAGCATTTAGTCACCTTCAAAGCCCTATTTAAATGTCACTCCTCCCTGTGTGGCCTGATAACCTCCAACCTCCTGTGATGTTCCTCAGGCCAACTCCGCCAGCACTTAGTAGTGGCCATAGTACCACTCTTCAGAACACAGCACACCCTGCCTTTAATACCAGTGACAATGAGAGCTATCTTATGAACACCATTTACAGCACCAAGCACCTTTCAGAGAAGGGATCAGAGAGGGTTAGTGACTCAACTACGGTCACTCAGCTAAAAGGTGGCAAAGGGGGGAGATAAGCCAGATCCCAGTTTGTTACACAGCCTGTGGCACACTGCGTATCACTACATTGTAACTTCACTCTAACTACGTTCTTACTTCATCTTCTTGACTGCTTCCTACTGTGCTGTATCAGTGTACATGTGGCAGAGAAAACACAGACCCTGGAGTCAGCTAGGAATAGGTTTAAAGCTTGCCTCAGCCACTGATGGGTTGGGTGACCTTGCATGAGTCATTACCTCTCTAAATCTCAGTTCCACAGCTAGACTTGTTGGGGGGTGTCTAAATGATATGATGTGCAGTGGTGGGCCTTCTTACAACAACGTTCCCACTCCTGCTTCCTATGTCTCCAGGTGGTCGGGTAGACAGTGACAGCTCCAGCCAGTACTTGGCTGTGCACAGCACCCACCTGAGGGCTCCTTATGCATTCTTTCATTGTGTTCCTTACAATGACACTGCAAAGGACATAGTGCTAGGATCTATATTTTACAAAGCTAAAGCTTAAAGAGGTTAAGAAATTTGTCCAGGGCCCATGAAGGTAGCTTAGCAACAGAGCAGTTGCCTAGCATGTGTGAGGCCCTGGGTTCAATTCCCAGCACTGCAAAAACAAAACAAAACCACAAAATTTGTCCTATGTGACATATCCAAGCAGTAGAGCTAGGATTTGACCCAGATCCATCTGATCCCAAATCCCAGGGTCTACTAAACATTGATTCCTCGGGGGCTTCTACAAAGTAGGTGATGGGTGATTCCTCATCTATTTCTCCTGTTTGAGTAGGATCACAGATTCTATATTATATATGGAGAAGGAAAATCCAGAGCGTGTGTTAGTCATTTTTCCATCATTATAACAAAATACCTGAGATAATCAACTTACAGAGAAAAGATTTATTTCAGCTCACAGTTTTGCAAATTTCAGTACATGATTGGTTTGGCCTGTGGCAAGAAAGCATATTTTGATGGGAGCATGTTGTGGAGCAAAACCACTCATCTCATGGTCAGGGAGTAGAAAACAGAAGGTACTATTGGGGGCCAGTGAGATAGCTCAGCGACATAAGTCCCTGCCTGGCAAGCGTGAGGTCCTGAGTTCGACTCCCAGTACCCACATACGAAAAAAGGGCCAGTGATATCGCTCAGCGGCATGGGCGCCTGCTGGCACGCAAGTCCTGAGTTTAACCCCCAATACCTACAAAAAAAAAAAAAAAAAGAAGGGACTATAATCCCTTCAAGGGTACATCCCTGGTGACCCAAATACTGTACCTCCCATTGGCTCTCACCTCTTAAAGATTCTGCCACTTCCCCATAGTATTCCCTGGGAGCTGAACCTTTAATCCATGGACCTTTGGAGGGCATTCAAGATCCAGACTATAGAAGAGAGTGTTAAGTGACTTGCCCAAGGTCACAAATCAGCTAGTGGGAGACAGTCCTAGAAGTCAGAGCTCCCAAACCCAGTGCTCCACTTTCTCCCTTGCTCCCTGATGCCTGTGGCTGAGATTCCTGGGATGGAAACTCTGGGACTGTGGGATCCAGGCCAGGAAGATGGCCACAGGCCTCAGCATTGTCCCAGGAACCCTTCAACCATGGAGGAATTTGCTTTGAAGACGAAGGATGACTCCTGGCAAGGAGAGTTGTTCCTATTTCTGCTCCAGACAAATGAGAAGCTGCCACAGATTCCATGATAAATCTTTTTGCTAAAGATGATGCATCACTTTGGGCTTGCTATATGCACAGAATACTTGGACATTATACAAGTCAATTACTGAGACCAAATTCTCAGCACTGAGCAGAGATATTTTCATTGAGTGGCTGTTGTGGAGCCAGAGCCTCTCAGGGGTTAAGCTGGGAAGCTGCTCTGCTTTGTTTTCGATGCTGGGGGTGGTGAGACTTGCTCCACGTACCCCCTGGGAAAGTCCCCCACTCATGCTCATCATGATGGCCTCTACTCTGTGTTTGCCCCTGACCTCCCTTCCACCCAAACCCTAAGTGAGAAGCACATGGCAGATCCTCCTGAGTCTAGGGATTTAGAACATAATATTTCTGTGGCCCCTAGAGTGTCCTCCTCCAGCCTGAGTGTGGCATTCTTGTTTCAGAATCAAGGCTTAAGGTCCTGGCAAGAACTCTGTAGGCTTTACCTACTAGCTTTGTGGTTTGGGGCAGTCCTTAACCTCTCTGCACCCCAATTTCCTCATCTAAAAATGTGGAAAATGGTCTGCCTAGCTCCAAGATGCTAGGCTTTATTCTCTGGAATTCCAGAAAGACATTTGGAGGTGGCTGGAACATAAGATGAGGGGGCTGGGGTTGGCAAGACATAGGGAGGCGAGAGATTAAATGATGAGAGCAGGGGTTTGAATCACTTAGAGTTTGAATGTCATGCTAAATATCTTAGATTTTATTTTACAGGTAATGGGGAAATTCTTTGAACATAGAGGATTGATTGTCCGATTTAGCAAATAAGAATACCAGACATCCAGTTAAGATGAAATTGGAACTGGGCATTCTGCATTTTATCTGGCAGTCCTACATGGGAATGATGGAGAAGGTCCTCTGGGCACTGAGGGGAGAAATGTAGTGGAGCGGACAAAACTGGAAGTAGGGAGACTATTTAAGAGATTACTATTTTATTCCAGGTAGTAATTAGAAAAGCTAATGTTAGTTGAATGCTTGTTTTTTGCACTGTTCTAAGTAATTTACACATATATGTTCATTTAATTTTCATAACAAGCCTATGAAATATAGTATCTGGTATTATCCTCACTTTCCAAGTGAAGAGACTAAAGCATAGAGAGGTTAAATAACTTGCCACTTAGTGGCAGAATAGAGATTAGTCCAAGGCCCTGTGCTTAACCACACGTTGTCGTGCTGCCACCCCTGGGGGCCACAAGAACCTGAACCTGTAGGAACTGGGTGACAGAAGCTATCTTCAAGCTCTAGCCTATGGTTAGTGGCTGGATACCAAGGTAGAGAGTTGAGAAGGGAGATCAGGAAGCCTGCTATGTCTTTTGCGGTGACACAGTTTTGGTACTTTGGTACACTTGGTACTTTCAGAGCCAGAAGGGAGCTGGGAAGAAAAAGAAGATGCCCTTCATCATCAACCAAACATCAATACATTATGTCTGCTCTCTCACCTCGCCTCACCCCTCCACTGCCTGGTGAGGTGGGTATTAGACTTACTCCAATGAGTGGGAGACTTTTTTAAAGCCAAGGAATGAGCCGGAGGGGTGAAGAGAAGCCAGGTGCCAGTAAGGTGGCAACTGCACCATGCACTCAGGGCAGTGTCCATGGCGGTGAGGCACACAGGAGGACAGCCATCCTGCAGTATTTAGGATGTGCCAGCAACAGGGCATGGTGGCTGACAGGACTGGGTTGAGGGAGGACTGATGAATGACACAACTGGTTTGGAATGGCCGAAGGGCAACATTGAGCAGAGGGAACATTTAGGATGATGAGTGCCATGGGGCTTGGGCCCCTAGTGTAGGGCCAGAGAGAAGATGTGTTTAGCTCAGGACATGCTACACTATTCAGGTATAAAACAGTGAGGAATTTGAAGCCTAGAGTCACACTAAAAGTAGGTATTAGGGTAGAAACTGGGACTGGATCCTCTTTATTGTACCTGGGGTGCCTGGTGCAGACAGAGCCCTAATTTAATTTCAAAGAGGGAATGAGGATGGAGACTCCCCCAAATACAGTTTGGGGTCAGTATTGGAGGGTTACTGTTTGGTGCAAAGTAAGGCATGCCTTGACGCTCAACTCTGAGAGCAGATCTTGCCCCCTCAAGGCTGAATCAAAAACTGAGGGCAGAACTGGGCTGAGTCTCAGGCACTGTGAGCCAAGAATGGTCTCTCTGACAGTTTTACTCCATCTGTAAAAAGAGAACAACGTCCATAGCATCCATGGTTCAGAGGATTGGAGGAGGCAAGTAGGAAGGCTGAGGTGCCACACCAGCATGGTTTGTGACTATTATTATTCCACTCTCTGTCTCTGCGGCTACCCCCTGCCCTTTCCATCCTCCTCCATCTTCCTGTCTCCCCTCTTCCCTGTCCTTCTTGGGTCTTACGTCAGAGCCTGTCCCTGGAGTGTCTGTGGAGAAGCAGCCGTGAGACAAATGTGCCACCTCACATCTCAGCCAGCCTGGCTCACTCCTCTGCCTCCCGCTTCCCACCCCCATCTGTAGCCTCAATCACCTCCTGCCACTGCCTGCTCACACCCCACATGTGCATGTGCCTTGCATCCCAGCTCAGCAGAACTAGCTCACCTGCACCTCTCTCCTGTTCATTCCTCTCCCCTGAGTCCCCCCTGCTTCCACACCCAGCCTCCCTCCCAGGGAGCCCCTGCCTACCACCCAGGGTGCTGCCCCCTCTGGCACTGGGGACAATGTGAGAGGCCCAAGGGGATAGGAAGCTCAGCCCACTGGCTTGGAAATGTACAAAGCCCATCCCTTGGGACAGAGCAGGAGTCTGATGTCAAACCGAGGCTGAAAATACTGTCTGGAAAGTCAGAGGTTCCTGTGAAAAATGAGCTGCTCTTCCCAGCCAGAGACATGGGAGCAGGGAAGAGACATAAATCTCAGCTCTTTAGAGTCTCCAGCAGGGGCAGCCTCTGTGAGCAGGGGCAGCCTCTGTGAGCCTCTAGAATTCCTGCTGAGAGATCTTGGGTCCCTGGTGCCCCTTTCAGGGGCTCCCTTGGCCAGGACACCTGCAAATCACCCTCCCAATCCTCACGTACACACATTCCTGAGAGCACCCAGTGTCCTGAGGACCAATGGGCACCCAGGGAGCATGTGGGGGATTTTTCACAGCTGGTCCAGCACCATACCCACCCTGGCACTCACAAGCCGTATCTAGGACTTCTCTGGCTAAGCCACGGTGTGGTAGGGACACAGCTTCCCAAACCACACCCACAAAGTCCAGAGTTCAGGATTAATGCCTTCTTGTGAGACTCACAGACCACACTAGGTTCTGACACCCTTTTCTGTCTGGGGAGCCTCCTTTCCCATATCACTTTCTCCACCCACTCACCTTAACAAGTTTACATTATTCACCCCTTTAATTCAGGAAAAACTGAGGTCCAGAGCTGTTGGGTGGCCTAACATCAGCCCCACAGGCAGTCTGTGTTGGGGGAGCCCCACCCAGATCCTCTACAGCAATGGGTTCTCAGAGACCAGACCTCCTGCTGGCTCTTAGCTGCCTAAGGAGATTCTCTGGCCTGGGGTGAAAGGAGAGAAGAGCTCCGGGTCCCAAAGGCCACTATGGGATTAGAGTTTTCTGGGACAACCAGCATGGGCCTTCAGGGCTAGACGATGTCAAAGGCAGATGTCCCCACCTCCATCCCCAGCTAGCTCACAAGGATCAAAACAGTCCCAGGGAAAGTGAGGAGTCCCCAAAGTGACAAAGTTAATAGTCACAGAGAATTTTAGAAAATAACATTTGATGAACTTCACCTGAGTTTGTGCATGTTATTTCTTCTCCTCTTCTGACCTCTCTTTTTAACACCCCAGCTAGTGTTGTCCACTCCCTAATTCCCCACCTCCCTCCTCACACCAGCACCATGATCACTCTCTCCTCTGATGTGCCATGCCCTCCTCACACTGCATCTCAGATGTCACAGATGTCTGCCTCTTGCAGTGAGTCTCGCAGTGTAGAGAGGCATCTCGGTCAACTTAGTAACCCTCAGGACTCAGCTCAACCCAGAAGGAAAGTTTGGCTTAGTTTGTGGAATCCAATCCAACAAAGTTCATTTGCCCATTGGTCTTCCAAAGACCCCTTAGAAGGTCATCATGAGCTGGAAACCTGGGCTGGGAGGCGAAGGCATCACCATTCTCACAGGGCCCTGAGCCTCAGGGTGTGGGTGGGAAGCAGGGAACAGCCAGTACCATGTGAGTATCCAGTGGGACAGTCCTCCTCATCCAGATGGTCAAGGGCAGGGTCAGGCAGCTGAAAACCTAAGTCAGAGTATGTCATGTCTGTCCTGGCTGCTCATTTGTCTTGGGATAAAAAGCCAAAGTCTGCAGTGTGACCCTCAAAGTCCTGTGAGATCTATTTCCCATTACCCCTCAAACTATTTCATGCTGTGCTCTGCCTCCTTTTTCCCTTTCCAGCCACAACAGGCCTCCTCAGGACCTTTGCACCTGCTCTCTCCCATTGCTTGAATGTCACCTCTACAGAGGTCTTCCTTAAGCATCCTATTTGAAATTATACTCTCATGCATGTAACACATAAGAACATTCACACACATGTATTTGCATACACACATAAGCATACCCATATCATGCATACACACATGCTCCCAGTTCCTCTCCCCTGCTTTATTTTTTTTTTAGCATTTATCACTGCTACCTCTGTGTTTTATTTTCTTATTTTTTTCCCCAACTAGAATGTAAACTCAATGAGATCAGGAATTTTTATCTGTTTGATGTTTATTCTTCTACTTAATTCATGCCCCCCTTTTTAATATCTTCTAACTTAAAACTTGAAACATAGCATTAACTTCTATTAAGATATCTTATGTTAGATGAAAAGGGAATGAGAGACAAAGAAAATAAAAGTATTTGTTTATCAGATATATATATACACAAACATATTCATAAGAAAATACTGTTGTTTCTGCAACTAGCCATGTGCCACACGGATGTTCATAACTACCTTCATCTTCTGGCTGGTATGTGTCCCTGTTGCCCTCAAAAAGCCCATCAGCTGGCCCTGTGTCTTTGCCTGGGTGTGTGGGGGAGGGCACATGGTAGGCCTCACACAGTATTTATTGGTCCAATACAGAAGAAACTGGTCTACACATATCATAGGATGTAGGAAGGTACCAGGAGCCAGTCTGATTTACATACAGTTGGAATAGGTAAACTGGCTTTTTAACATTTTATTCCCAAATAGCTATACAAGACCAGGGACTCTTCTCAGTGTTGCATTTCCCAAGGTGCCAAGGCACACAGTCAGAGAGTTTTCACTCTGGCCCGCGTGGAGCACCTACCTGCCATCTCTAGAGGGCTATCTCAGGGTTGGATGAATGAGAGGGCTTGCCACTGGAGGCAGCATGTGGGGAAAGGTGGAAGGTGGTCCCTTGTGTCCCACATAACTCCTCCCTCAGTGCCTCTGTCTGCATAGCACTTTCCAGTGCTATTGTTATTGGGTCCTCTAACAAGGCCCAGGGGACCTGGGGAGACTGCCACCAGGTTCCTGATGGTGTCCTGAGAGGACCCACTCTTCTTGCAGGCCCAGAGCACCTTCCTTGCAGAGGCTTCCCCTGAAGGTTGTAAGCCCGTGTATCACTTGGGGCAATCAGGTCCAGCTGGGAAAGCCAATTCCAAACTGTGCCTTTCTGCAGGCCCAGCCTCAACCCTGACCCAGCTGGACAGGCCACAGACAGTCCTCCTAGACTAGAAGCTTCAAGAGGACAGGTCCCCAGCACCAGCTCCTACTAGGTCTCCAGCACCAAGTGAGTGCCTGGCCCAGGAACAGTGTCTGACACACAGGTTCTGACGTGTTACAAAGGTAGCTCACAAGGCAGGTGGTACAACTGGGGCCTGTGAAGGGCCCTTAGGTCAGTGGGCCTCACTTCTAACATCTGCCAGCTGAGTGATCCTGGACCAGTCTCTCAGCTCTCTAAGTTCCAAGTCTTTATCCGAAAAGTGAAGATAAGGATGCCTGTCTCACCCACTCTTTAAATGCCACCTGACCCTATGTTTACACCATGCCAACTGATGGCAGGAGCTCCACAAATGCTGCAGTTGCACAGCCAGAGGCAGGGAACACCCTGCCACAGCTGCCTATCCCGCTGTACTACCACAGAACCTCTCTGCTACCAAGCACACCTGACTGCATACCCATGCAGTCACTGCACGTTGCCCAGGACAAGCAGCTGCAGCTGTCAGAGTTCAAGCAGAGAAGCAGAACCTGGAGGATACATGCATAGTTTTATCTCAGGAATTGGTTTCTGCCAGTGTGGGGGCCAGCTGTGCGGGCAACCAGGAAGGAAAATCATGGGCAGCTGAGTCCTACCAGCATGAATCCCTCTCAGTGGAGGCCCAAGATGTCTCTTAAAGGCCTTCTGACTGATTGAGTTAGGAAAAATCCCACCCAGGATAATCTCCCTAGTTAGAGTTAACTGATGAGGGATTGTAATTACATGTCCAAAATCCCTTTACAGCAGCACTGGATTCAAGTTTGATTAACAACTGGGTGAACTTCATGTGTGACAAATGGCCCTGTTGCCTTTGTCTTTCAACTCTGTTGAGAGACTGTCATTTGTTGTTCATCCTGTCTGAAAGCACACCAGAATGGGAATTCTGGGGAATGTAATTTAGCCTACTTGAGTTAACACACCATGAAGCCATCACATACTCCTCTGGCTTAAATCTTCTAAAGACAACACACTCACATTGTATGCTAGTAGACTGTCACAGTTTACAAAGGTCATTTGAACTCCATGGCCTTCCACCATTCTCATAGCAGCTTACTGAATTTAATTAATTCACTTACCTAGTGATTTACCCAACCTCATATAGCTGATAAGCGGCGGAGCTGGGACTTGAACCTGTGTTTACCTGACTCCTTCTCATCCTCACCAAAGAGTGGATTTGATAAGGGGAGAAAGAAGGAAAGAGCTTTTGCCTCTGGCTGCACTTCAAAAAAGGCCAAAGGAAGAGAGACCCTGGTTTCCAAGGAAATCTTGGCCTAACTTTAGTTTTGATGGATGACAAGATAAGGTATCATGAATAAGGTCTTCTACTCTCCCATATGTGGTTTAAAGAAGGGCCACTTTACTTTCCCTAAGTGGAATGTAATCTGCCTTCACCTCTATCCTACCAGTTTGGAAGGAACTCAGTTTGCTCTGTTGGAGCTTCCTGGACCCTCATGGCAGGGGGTGGGGAAGGAGTCTGGGGTCTCCTGCATGGCAGAACACTTGGGAAAGGGCCTACTGGTCTCTGTGCAACCTGTCACACAGATGTGCTCAGTGATCAATTCTCATGGTCCCCAAAGGTGACGGGTCTCCTTTTTCTGGGCCAATTTGGGACATGCGTCTCTGATGACTGTCAACCTTCTCAGGACAACCTGGCCCACTGCCCTAATGCCCTGCCACCTCCTTGGAGCAGCACAGTAAAGTCTGCCTCCAGCCCCAACTTCTATGGAACCTCCCTGCACACTTTCTCTTTATGTAGTATGCTTTCCTCCAAATTTTGCTCCCGTGGCCTCTTCCTACAAGGTATTCCAGCAAAACACCTCCTGCGTGCGCGCACACACACATACACACACACACACACACTGAACCTGGAATTTTGCAAAACAAAAACCCAGGGAAGTATGAAAGTGGTGACTGGGTGACTGAAATTGCTGTTCTTGGCCATACCACCCCAAAGAGTAGTAACAATGATAAAACTTACTGAATATTTATTATATCCTAAGCACTTCCCTTGTGATAATTAATTTAATCTCATCCATAAGTCACCAAGATCAGTGCTGTTATTAGTCACTTTTACATATGAGGAAACAGATGGTTGAAGTAACAAGTGCAAGGATAGCCCACCTCACAAGTAGCCTCCAACATTCTGGCTCCAGAGCCTATTCTCTAGCCATTTCTTAGTCCCATCTCTCACTTGCCATCTCTGGTGTAAGGCAAGCTGCACAAAGGTCTGGCTGCTCTCTTGAGATGGAGGAAGGCTGACTGGCTACAAAAGCAAGATCAAGTCACAAACTAAAATTGCAATAAATGATTCCATCCACATGAGTGGTGAGTAAGGAAAGGGGAAAAAAGATTTGGATTTTGTTTCTGCTATGTGCCATTTCTACAACCTTGGGAATTCACTCCATCTCCTTGAGTTTCAATCTCTCCAAATATAAAATGAGGGGATAATCCCAACTTTTTGAGCTTATTAAGAGGAATAAAAGAGAAAATGTATGTGAGCACTCTTTGCAAACACTAAACTCCACATAAATGTTATAGATTAAGGGCATGGAGTAGAACATCTGCTTCATAATACATGAGTTTAATAACCTCAGCCTTGGCAGGCAACAATAAAAGAGTGCCCAGTGCCTGGGATAGGTCCCTGTGCTGAGACAATTGGAAAGGGAGAGGAAGAGGGAGAGGGAAACTGAAAAGCCTAGAAAACATACAACTACATTTCTCAGACTCCTAATGCAGCTAGGGAGAGCATGTGACCCAGCTCCATTAAGAAAATTCCTACGTAAGCCTTGGGAGGGGAAGGGGGACAGAAGGTGTGGAGGTAGAAGAAAGTGGGAGACAGCAAAGGCTGAAGGGGATTAGGTCTCCTGGCCCAGCCATGGCTGGTTTCTAGCATGCTGCCCCAGGAGGAGCGGGTAGCAGGATAGTGTTTCCATCAGATCGATCTTGTGGGATATTCAGGTATTTCTCTAGTCTGTATTGTTCCGGGCCGTGTACTGTCCTAGTCCTTTCTAAGGTTCTATAAACTACCTAATACCTCTAATAAATTCCTTTCTATATAAATCAGCCAGAATGGAATCTGTTGTCTCCAACTTGGAATAGTAATTCATATCGGAAGAGACTCCGAGCCAGAAACCCCCAAGGAAATGAGAATCTGGGACTGGTTTTCTGAAGGGATTGCATTTCAAGGCCATGCAGAGCTGGTTAGCATCAGGGTTGGTGGGCAGCTCATCCTTACAGAATAGTAACCAAGGCACCTGAAGCCCCACAGCCAGTGCCTACTGGAGGAAGTTGTCTGCAGATGGAGGGCTGCTGAAATCCACTTCTTTTAGAAACTTTTATTATGAAACATTTCAAACACAAAAATAGAGTGGTGTGTGTGTCTTACTTTTCTCATTGCTGAGACAAAATACCCAACACCCAAGGTTATAGGAGAAAAGGTTTATTTAGCTCACATTTTGTAGAGGTTTCAGTCCAAAATCGGCTGGCTCTAAGGCAGGGTGGTGTGGCAGGGGGCAACCCTTCATGGTGGTGGAAGATACCAAAAGCAAAAGAGAGGAGGGAGAGAAAGAGAGAGGACAAACCTCTTTCTGCCCCTTATAGTGTATGCAGGCTACTCACCCTAGGGCAGGCATAGCTCTTACACCCTTAATCCCCGCACTAGACCATGAATCAGTCGCAAACTCTAGATTCAACCACCTCTGAAAAGCCCACCCCTATGACTGCATGAGACTTTGGGGGGACATCCAGACACAAACCATAACAGTATGATCCACCCCAATGCACCTATCATCACCCAGTTTCTAGAGTTAGCACACTATTACACTAGCACAGGAGAAACATCCTTTGTGCTGTTTCCCTGAGTTCTTCTGAAGCAAATCAAATGTCATCATCCAGAAATACTTCACTATGCATTTCTAAAAGATGACTTTTTAAAGCATAACCACAGTACTACCATTTCACATAAAATTAATACTGATTTCTCATTACTGTCAAATATCTACTCAATGTTCAAATTTCCCAATTGTTTTACTTTTTAAGTGTGTTTAAATCATGATGCAAATAACTCCATACATTGCAATAAGTTGATATGGCTCTTAAATTTCTTTGAATCTATAGGTCTCTCTCTCTCTATCTCTCTCTCTCCCTCGCTAAATATGTGTGTGCTGAAGAATCCAAGTCAACCATTCTTTAGAAATTCCTACACAACTTCCTTTCTAGCTTGGCAGAAAGTTAAAAATCTATGTTTCCAAGACTCCTTTTCAGCTAAGGTTCCATGGTAACCTGGCTCCTCCCAAGCATATGTACCACACGTGACCTATAGGTAGAAGTGAGCCAGGTGAAAAGGCAGCTCTACAGGGTGGTACGGGGGTGTTGGCATATGCTGGGGCACCTGTGGTTGGGGCTCTGGGATCTCATTCCTGGAACACCAAGGGTTATACAGCAGGCAGGGTAGCAGTGATATGTCTAGGCATTCCTCTCAGTTCAGTTACAGTGCTCCAGCAAAGGATCCAGTTGGGTCCTTGGCCCTCCCAAGGACCATCCAAACCACCTCCCAGCAATACCCTTTTATGTATAAACCCAACCCAACCTTTCTCTACCTCCCTTTTTATGTAAACCAGGCAGAGCAGATTCTGTTGACTGTAATAGAAATACATGTATTTGTGGGTGGGTGTGTTCTTTAAAGAAATTTACAAAGCCCTTTGACACACCTCATCTCACTGTGTGCTCACTGCCACACAGGAGGGCATGATTATTCCGTCGTGCAGATGAGCCCCTTGAGGACCAAAGAGACCAAGTGACCAATGCGAAGTTTCACATCTGGGAACATCTCAAGATGCAACCTGCAACCCTGCAGCTTCAGATTTCAGGTCTAATACTGCTCTCTCCCATATCATCTCCCTCTCCTCCCTGCTACAGGATTCATGGTGCAAGGGAAGGGATCGGGCTAAGGCAGCCCCAGGAAATCAGGTAGCCAGTGAGATGTAGTGCAGAGAAAGACATACTACCTGGCTTAACAGAGCCTGTCTCTCTCTCAAGCTTCCATGCCCAGTGAGGTTAGCTACATGGCTGCTGGGACCAAGTCCTGGGTTTGAGGACTGTTGTGTCCTTCCTGGTGGGGAGGGAGCAGGGTATGAGGGAAAGGCAGCAGCTGGCCAGCTGGAGCTCCTGTCTAAGCTGTCTACTAAGCCCCTTAGGAATCCCTGTCCTGGTGTGTGTGTGTGTGTGTGTGTGTGTGTGTGTGTGTGTAGGGGAGTTGTGCTTGAAGTTGGTCAAGGAAATAATGTAGAAGGGGCTCGGGGAAAGCCTAGGAATTGTGAGGCTTTCTCCAGTGCATTGCCGCATTGCTGTTCAAGTTTAAATAGCAGCAGTGGTTTGAGGTTGTCTGGTGAGAGGAGGGAAAAGCAGGGGTGCCCCAAAGGCCTCCACTCCGCCCTTTCTGAGGGACGGAGGCTTTGATCCTAAGGTCTGAGACTCATAAATAATGTCCCAGGCCCCAGCACCCTGGGATCTATCCAAGGACAGCTGTCTGACAAGGCAGAGCCAGCTGGCCTCGGCGGGCAGACCTGGCCCTGCCACAGCAGGCTGTGTCGGGTTTACAGCCAGGCGGCCCACAGTAGTTACTTCAGATTTATCACCCTTCTATTAGGGCAATGGGAGCCGCTAAAGGCTGCCTGGGAGCCCTTAAATCACTATGATGGGAAATGCTGTCCGAGGGAGTGGAGGGGCAAGTAGGAGTTAAACTGGGGGCTGGGGCTTCCTGCTAGCTCCTCAGGTTACAGTCCTTTCTAGGGGGGATTTACAACCCTGGAGCCCAAAGAAGCCAAATAGCCTTTCAGAGAGGAGCCATGAGCTGAGCTAAAAGGAGGGTGCCCAGTGCCTTAGCCTGGCCCTAGCCAAGCCATGGAAGAAAGAGCAGAAATCCAGCGCTCAAACTGCTGGCTGCTGCGCTGTGACAGGTGGTTTGCTCAGGCTCCCTCAATGTAGGTGACACTGCCTGTGTGACTATGTGGGCCGCTGCACCTCCTGCCTTCATGTCCATCAGTGAGAAAGGCTATTTGTGGCAACCCTGTGTGCACAGGTATCTGTGCCCTTTCTCTGGGTCTGTCATGTCTGTTTGGGGATATGTATCAGCCAACAGATGCATGCATACGATGTGTACTCTAGTATCAGGCTGGTTATATATGCCCATGAATTAGTATTGCATATATGGGGTGGAGGGTCAGGGACATCAAAGGTAGTAAGTTACAGGTCCCTGTCCATGCCTGCCCACTGGGCAAATCTGGGGCAATAAATGAAAAAGAGGACACACAGATCAAGAAAAGCTGGTGGTGACAGTGATGTTTAATAGAAGGGTAACTACTGCTGACTGAAAGGGATGGGAGGAAAGAGCAGGTGGGCAGTAGTGGGTAGGAGGAGACAAGGAACAAAGAGAAAGAGCTAAAAGGAAGAACCCAGATGTCCATACAGTGCAGCCAAATTGGCCTAAAAAGTGGTCAGAGAAAAGAGAAAGATATGTGTGTGGAAGATAAGAGATATCAGGAGGAAAGCAGAAAGGACAGGGAAGGGAAGAAGGTGA
The DNA here is from genome assembly GCA_028451465.1 of Erethizon dorsatum. Lineage (NCBI taxonomy): Eukaryota > Metazoa > Chordata > Mammalia > Rodentia > Erethizontidae > Erethizon > Erethizon dorsatum. The sequence continues at coordinate 85,473,151 of CM051829.1, forward strand.
CCCAGGAAGGGAACAGTAAGGTGAGCAGCCAGTGCGGAGCACCATCTGCTTCAAAAGGCACCAGGACCTGGGCTTGGCAGCTGTTTGTGCCTTAGCCACCTCCATGAGTGACAGCTGGCTCAGCAGCAGGACCTAGGGCAGCCTGCCCTCTGGCCACTCCCCTGCCACAGACTGGCAGCCACACAATCCCAAGGCAGAACACACGGAGAGGGAGCCAGCCTGGGGCAGGCATCAGGAAGGCAAACCTGCCACTTTGGAGAGTGCACACAGAGCAAGAGTCTCTGCTGTCAGGTACATGTGGGCTGATGCAGGGGCAGGCCCCTTTGCAAAGCCCAGTCAGGATTGGATGCACACACCTGTGCATGAGTATGTCCAGCTCCATGCATTCCTGTGAGTTCTCATGAACACTTCTGTCCTGATGCGTCACTTGAAGATAGCAAGGTTTTTCCAGGCCAGCTTTTCCTGCAGCCCTAGAATTTCCTGAACTTGGCAAGGCAAAATTTTCCCTTTCTGTCCTTGAATCTGCAGTGTAGGAGATGCTGGCCAACCTTCCTGGGCTGGGCTGGATCACTTTGGCTCCAGCAGCCTGAATCCAGAAAAGTAAGATCTGCATGTGGTATAGTGCCTGCAGCTCACCTACAAAGTGATTCTGCCTCTGTAGGCCCCACCCCATGAGTCTGAAGTGTTGGGGGTGTCCCTGTGTTTGTGGCTATACACTTAGGGTGACCATATGTCATGAGTGTCATGAGGAAGGTCATAGGCTAGGTATGCTTAGCCAAGTGACAATTCTCCAAGTATGATATGTGAATCCCTTAGTGCCAGGAAAAGTCCACCAGTTGATCCCCTAACTATCCCCTGAATTCCCATCCTTCACCAGCTCAAAGACAACCTTCTCCTTGAACCACTCCTGAGACTCATTTGGTAGTGATCACTCTTCCTCTGTGTTCCCAAAGCTCCTGGCCTGAACAAAACACTTTCATGGGCTTATTATCAATGATTCTGTACATACAAAAAAACATAATGACATAATCAACACTTCTTGTAGTAGAGAAGATGCGAACAGATCCCCATTATCTCCATCTCCTGGTGTCCATGCCTTTGTATAATCCCCTCCCTTTGAATGTGGGTAGTGCCTGTGCCTTGCTTCTAACTAAAAGAACCTGGCAAAGGTGATAGGATGTCACATCCATGGTTACATGACACTGAATAAGACTTGGTCTTGCTAGCTGACTCACTCTAGTCAGTTTCCTTGCAAGCGTGGGTAAAGCAAGAAGCCATGTTGGAAAAGCCTGTGCGACAAGGAACAATAGGCAATCTCTAGGAACCCTGGGTAGTGTCCACCAATATACACCAAGAAGCTAAGGCCCTTGGTCCTACAACTGCATGAATGCTGCCAACCTGAATGAGTTTGGGGGCGATTCTTCCCATCAAACCTCCAGATGAGAGCACAGCCTAGTCAATATCTTCATTGCAACCTCATGAGAACCCAAGCAGCAGGTAAGCCAAGCCACTGAACTGTGAGTTAATGTGTGTCAAGCTACTAAATTTGTAGTTATCTGTTATACAACAATAGAAAATTAATACCCCTGTACCCACCATTTGATATGATAAACTTTATAATACAACTGAAGCCCTGTGAACCTTCCCTTTATTGTATTTCCCTTCCTACCAAGCATTTCTTAATATTTTCCTAGGCATGTGCTCCTCAACATCTATGGCATTGTTTTGTATGATTTTAACTTTCATATTTCTTTTTTTTTTTTTTTTTGTGGGTACCAGGGGGTCGACCTCAGGACCTCGCGTGCCAACAGGCACCCGTGCCGCTGAGCGATATCACCGGCCCCTTTTCCGTATGTGGGATCCGGGAGTTGAACTCGGGCCCTCGCACTTGCAAGGCAGGTGCTTACGCCGCTGAGCCATCTCACCGGCCCCGCATATTTCTTTTTAAATGTATATATAATGTCCATGCTATTTGGCAGCAATCTATCCTGAGCATCTTACCACTGTCCATCCCTGACTTGTTGCACAAGTCCTCACAATGCTCCAAAGGAAAACAGCTTCTGCCAGCCTGGGTCATCAGCAGCTCATGACAACTTGGAAGCTGTGACTTCATGCCAACATGGAACCTTAGCACCAGAAAGAACCTTAGAGTTCAAACCCAGCCTCCTCTCCTTCTATTTTGCAAGTGAAGGGGTCTCTGGTTCAGAGATATGAAGTGACCTGCCTAAGCCTCAAGGCAAACGGTAGACACAAGACTGGGTCACAGGCTTATGCCCAGCTCTGGGCTTTCCACACTAAATCATCTGGCTATCAGACTGTGCCTGTCCAGGGTTTGGCCTGATCATTCCATGCACAGTAGGTTTCTACTAAATAGAAGTTAGTCACATTCAAAGGGAGATTGTACAAAGGTTTGGACACCTGGAGTTGGGGATCAGGAGGGGACCCCTCCCAGCCTCTCACTACTGTGGTTATTGAATATGTCAGTACTTTTCTTGGGGGGGGGTCATTGTGTGCTTTTGTCAAATGAGTCCTAATGTAAAGACCTAGATTGAGCCTTTCTGGGCTGTCATTTGCAATGATTCTCCCATTAATGGGGCCTCCCCAAAGTAGGGGGAATTCAACAGTTTTAGAACTGCATCCAGGAGAGTTTACTACATTTATTATGGCCTTTCCCACATTGGTATTTTTCATTTAGCAAAAGCCAAGTTGTGTTCAAGCTAACTAAGTCCCAGATGTGGAAATTTAAGCTGATCGTCTACCCTAACCCTGACCTCCCCCCAGTGGAACCTCTTCCAGCGCAGATGGGAGATGCCCCAATCCCTGCCCATCCCATCTGGTGCTCATCTCAACACAGTGTTGCCACGTCTTCCCTCAGGCCTCTCAACTGGAGCCTGTCATTCTTCTGGGGAAACACAGCCTTGTCTTCCACTTCCTTCCATCTATGCCCCTCTTTCCCCCATTTAAAACAGCTGAAAGTTTTATATGACAAGTAAAGTCTCACTTAATCCTGAGCAAATAGGCTGGGGGAGGGGAGCAAGCAAGGGTGGAAGGAGAGCAGACTGGGGCTTGCTTCCAAATCAGGCTCCCAGGGTCTCTGGAGCCCTGGAACATTGGAAGTTTCTTCCACATCTGCAAGACTTTTCATCCCAACAAACTATTCCCTGCTCCATCAGTCAGAACTAAGTAAAAGAGCAACACATCTCCATCAGAGACCAAGACAGGATGCCATGGATTTCCCCAGCCCCTCTGCTGCCCCATATTACAAATAAGAGCAGGGGGTACATTACTCTCTTTCAGGGAGGCCAGGCTCCTCACCCACCAGCCCAAGCCCCCAGCACAAACCCCGGCACATGGTGGGAGGATGCCATGGTCTGGATGTTGATGCTCCCCCAGAATTGATATGTTGGAATTTTATCTTCAGTGCGACAATATTGAGGTGAACCTTTGGGGAACTGAGTAAGTCATAAAGGCTCTGCTCTCTCGTGCTGGGGTGTAGTGCCCTTATAAGAGATGGAAAGGACAGTGTTTGCTCTTCAGTCATGTGGGGACAAACAGAAGGTGCCATCAGTGAGGAACATTTCCTCGCCCGACACTGAAGCCTCAGAACCTTGATCTTAGCCTTCCCAGCTTCCAGAATTGTAAGCAATAAATTTCTGTTACTTATGAATAACTGAGCCTAAGGTATTTTGTTATAGCAGCCTGAAAGAGGCACCTAAATGTTTATTGGTCAATGAATAAAAGATTGATGGAATAGCATGCAAGACATGATGCTGCACCTATTTCCATTACAAAGACTTCTGCTGGGACCAGACGGTGTTAGCCTGAAGTTGATCTAGGAAGGAGCTAGGATGCAGAGTCCAGTTTCTCTGTAGATAGGAACACAAAGCTGACTGTCCTGAGATGCCTCCTACTTAAGCAAAGTTGTTACCTGTAGGCACATGTATGTCCTTTCATGGTAGCAGAGAGGTGTGGAGAATTAAGGGAAGAGTTATCTGCCCCAGACTGCAGCTTAGAAAGTACACCTCCCCCATTCCTGTGTCATCCATGTAGTATAGCAGAAATGGGAACAGAGAGCCTTTGGCTGGTTTGCCAGCACAGATTCAAGTTCAAAATAAGCTGAATCTGGGGACAGCGAAGGATGCTCATGGCAGGTGACTCAAAAGCTAGGATCCACACAGCCTCTCAACATACCCCTACTTGTTTTTCCCTGATCACTATAAATAGGGACAAAGTCTGTCATCCCACAGTGAGAGGAGCCCCACTGAGTGAAACTTTCCATGGGAGACATAACAAGCTGATGTAAGTTTGTGTGAAACCCATTCTCTCTGCGCTTGGCTTTTGAGGTGAGGGACAGAGGCAGGAGGGCCTTTGGGAAAGGTGAAGCCAGTGATAGGAGGAGCACATGTCACCAAAGAGCAGGCCAACCTTCCTTCTTCCCAATTTGGGACTGAAGACAGCCTCCTTGCTTCACTGGGGACAGGGGCAGTGGAGTGACTGCCTGCCCTGGCCTGCTCTCAGCCAGCCATGGTACACTGATCAGAGCAAACAAAGGCTCCCATTCCTTTGTGCCAGCTTCTCTCAGTAAAAGGAATAAAACAGCCCACTTGTTTTTATCGCTCACCGATTTCTTGAGAAATGGACTATTAGTTCCCCTAATGTAAAGATAATAAGTGTGTCCCCCTTGGCAAATGGCACCACCCCAGCACAAATACATGCACAGAACTGCCAAGAAGCCTTCCCTGCTGATGATGAAGGGCCTGGGAGCAGGAGTAGGACCCGGACAGGAATACAAGGGCAGGCCTGCACTTCTACCCCCAGCCTGCAGGAGCTGAGCCCTTAGTGGGCAGGGAGAGGCCATTCATGCACTCAGAGCCTCACTTCTTCTCCTGGCCAGTGGGACTGGGGTGGGCACTGGTGAAGGACGTGAGCCCTGTGCTGAGTAAGGGTGTCCTTTGCTCCAGCAGAGGTGGAAAACACTGCTACCAAGCAGGCTCACGAAGGCAGAGAGGGGCTGGTGAGATAGCTCAGCGGCATAAGCTCCTGCCTGGCAAGTGCGAGGTCCTGAATTCGACTCCCAGTACCCACATACGAAAAAAGGGCCGGTGATATTGCTCAGAGGCACGGGCGCCTGCTGGCACACGAGGCTCTGAGTTGGACTCCAGGTACCCACAAAAAAAATAAAAAATAAAAAAATAAAATAAAACAAAGGCAGAGGGTTTCGAGGCCGGCCCTGCCACCACTAAAAAACACCACTCCCAATTGTACACACAAAGTAAGTGGATGTAATGATAATGATCCTATGAAACTGGTGGGAAGCCTGAGCATCCTACAGGTGAAGTGAGTAAGCCACAGTGAGGAGGCAGGACAAGGCTGAGCTGGCTCTAGGATAGAGGGCAAGGGTCCCAAGCCAAAGACAGAATGCTCCCCAGAAAAGTGGCCCTGCTGGTTCCTGCCTAGGAATTCGTTAGCACCTGCCTTCTATCTCCATCCCCCAAGACAGGAGCTTCTGCAGCAACAGCTCTTGGAGACTTCAGCAGTGAAGACCTACCTGCATGGACTGTGGGAGCTCCTCAGCCCTGAGTAAGGGCCACACTGTCACACCCAGAATGAGAAAAGCACTTGGCTCTGACCAGATAATGCAGAAGACAGCCCTTTCATGCTGAGCCAGGACCCTGTGAGGCATCAGGGTAGTCACACTACTGTCACATTGCTACTCTATTCTTCACATGTATGTCCTCCTACCATCTAGGCTATGTGTTCTGTGAGTGCCAGGGTCTTGGCTGATACTATTTTTTTTCCTTCCAGGGAGCTTGTGCAGCACTGGACAGATAATGGGAGCTTAATGCTTCCTACTGATCGATCAGAATGGGGCAGCAGGTCATGGATCTGTTCACACTGACACGTGATTGTGATTTGCAGATCTCTTTTTCTGCTTAAGGCTCTGCTTCCAGTTCCTGTGAGCTCCAGGCCTGGCTTGCATCAGATGACCTCTCTTGTTCCCACCTCTGCTGACCTATCCTTGAAGCTGTAGAAGCACAAGCAGGTGGATGGCAGGGACAGCCTCACCCAGAGAGCAAGGGCAGTTCCCCGCTGTCCTGTCCTCTTGGCTTCTGGGGCCCTGGGGTTTGCCACTGTGGTCTGAGGATGAGGGAAAATGGACTCACACTGTCTTTCTGCTCTGAAGGAGAAAAGGCCTGTCTAGAGACTTTAGGCCATGCTTGGGAGTGCTGCTCAATCTAGGAGGGGAATGCCACTTTTGCCTGTCCCTTTCAGGCTCCCTGGGCTATAAGAACCCTTCTCAAGGATAGCGATGGGGAGGTGGAATCACTCTGCATTTCAGAAAGGAGACACAGGGGTCCAAATACCACTCCAGCTACATCAAGGTTTCAAGAAAGAGGAATGACTATATCTGCATCAGGAGGAAGTAGCAGGGAAAGTTGCCTGGGAACACAGAAGGATGAGGCCGGAGAATTTTAGCAAGTGAATGAGTAGGACTGGCCAGTTTACTAATCAGCTGCCTTCTTTTCCTCCTCCTTCTCCTCCTCCTTTGCCTCCTCCTCCTCCTCCCTCTCTTCTTCCTCCTCCCCATTGCAGGAGCTCTGGGGCTCCCTCTCCCCAGCCAGCTCCATACACTGCTGCTCTGTCAGGAGGTGGCACGCCAGCTGCTCCAGGGCCTCCAGGCTCACCCTCTGCAGGCATTCCTCATGCTCCTGCCTTAGCTGCTGCAGCACTGCCTTGGCATCCTGGGGCCCAAAGTGTTTGGCTAGGACCCTGTCCAGCTGTTGCCACAGGGGCTGAGCTTTGTCCTGAGGCTGGAGGGCTTTGTCCGCTGCTACTTTATCCAAGGGCCGCACGATGACATTGATGGAGGAATTGGGCCCGATGCAGTAGTCCGAGAGGCATTTGTCATCATCCAGGAGCTGGCCACGGAACAGCAAGTGCTGCTGTTCCTCTGGCACGTGCAGGTGCTCAGACACTAGCTTCTTCAGCATGGCCACACTTTCTTGCCCTGACACCTTCAGGCTACATTTCCGTCCCAAGAGCAGCTTGACTGTGAGGAACATTGGGCCAGACCAGAATTAGGAGGGATCCATGCTCTAGTTGCTGTCCTGAAGACTAAAGGGCCCTGTAGGAGAAGGTAGCCCTATCACTGGAGGGCCAGTAGTCCCAGGAGGCCAACAGCCCAGCCCAGGTGGGCAACTACTGGCTAATGGAGAGTGATGTCATAATGTTGCAGGAGGGCTCACTTTTAGAGTGGAACTTTAGGGACAGCAGAGGGATATTGTGGTTTCAGAGCTTTCTTCTTCCATGAGAGTAGAAAGGAGGGGAGAACAGTAAAAAAGAGTGGAAAAGGAGGAAATTGTAGGCCTAGAAGAATGGAGACTGGGGACAGAAAGGGAGAACTGGAAAGGACAAAGTGGCCCAAGGAATGTGTCTGTTGATTCATTCGACATATATGCATTAGGTCCTTTCTCCGTGCCAGGACCTGCTCCCAAAGAGACAATAATATCAAAACAGATCCCTTCTGCCTTCATGAAGCCATCAGACCAGTGAACTGGCTGGCCTTGATCAAGGGTCTTCTTCCTGTGAAGCACATCACAAGCTCTCTTGAAGGGGTTTCTCGGAAGCAAACCTTGGGACAGGGATATGAGCACAGGTGTCTAGTTGGGAGGTGATCTCAGAAGGCCCCAGTAGGAGAGTGAGGAAGGTTGGTGATGAAGGGAGGGAACCAAAGCCTGCATTATTAGCAGGCTGCCACGAATAAACCCAAGCTATACCACCTGAGAACCAGGAAGCTGGATCTCAATGCTCTGACTCCTAACTTTGGTTAATGGAGTGCCACCTCCTTGGCCCTCCAGGTACACAGGGGTGCATGACATGCTCTACCAGCCAGAGAAAACCCTTGGGCAAATATTTACAGGTGTCTGCAGTAAGAAGCCATCAGAACTTCAGGAACATGAACCCTGTGGGGACAGGGCAGGGCCCTCAACTGTGTCTCTTTTACATCCATTGCCTTATTTAATCTTTACAACCTACAAGGCAGATACCATCCTAATATTCATTTGCCAGAGAGGAAGTAGAGGATACAGCAAGCAGCATGCAGCTATATCTTTACCATTACCTGTCTTGCCAACATCTGCTCAATGCCTTCCATGTGCTATGCACTGAGAAGATGCCCAGGGTTCCAGGTAAATAAGGAAAAAGGACATGGACTCAGGCTCCTCTGGGTCAGCACCTGTTGCACTTGGCAGTTTTCAGTGCAAACCCATTGTTGAAGGCCTCCTAGGGTCAGTCCCTTTAGATGCACTGCCATGGGTGAGACCTTGAGGAAGACATTATCTCAGTTTAGAAGAAAGCAAGTTTGGAGCAGACTTGGCCAACATCCCACAGTGGGTAGGCTGATTCTGCCAGGGATCCCCAGCTCTCTGTGCTTACCTGTTTTTCTTGCCAGCACCCATCCATTCCTTTCACCCATCCTTGCATTCCTTTCTGCCCAACCTTCTTTCCTTCCCCACCAACCTAGAATCTACAGGGACATGGCACTGTTGCCAACATCCTTGAGCTTTTCAAACTTGCTCCTCCACAACACCCAGTCTCTAATTCCTGCCCCAAGGTTGCTCCAGAGTTTATCCCTGTCTTCTGGCTCTGGTAACCAGGGTCAACTGAAGAAAACACCCACAGATGCCATGAACTTAGCCTGCCCTCATCCCTTCTACCACCTTCCCTGATTTTTCCAGGGCTTGGCAGAAGTGATCTCACCTCCCTCTGTGCCACCATTACTCCCCTTGAATACACTTGTGTTGATGCACCTAGAATATCTGTGTCTGTGTCTCCCTCACTGGTTCTCAGAGGGAGGGACTGGGTCTCATCCATTTTTGTGTCCCTTACCTCCAGCACACTAAGCCTGGATCACAGATAGCCTTGAAAACATGCTTGTAAATACAAAAGGTGTACTTTAGATATACTGAGCCACACAGGAGCATGCAAGACTCAGTACAGGGCCAGTGAGATAGCTCAGCGGCATAAGCACCTGCCTGGCAAACGCAGGGTCCTGAGTTCGACTCCCGGTACCCACATACGAAAAAAGGGCCAGTGATATCACTCAGCAGCACGGGCGCCTGCTGGTAGGCTCGCAGGGTCCTGAGTTCAACCCCTGGTACCCACAAAAGAAAAAAAAAAAAGACTCAGTACAGCAAGTCATGAAATGTCATGAGCCTGTTGCCTGCAACCTCTCCCTCACCCTACTGCTTCCTCTAGAGAGATGAAAATCCAAAATTACATAAAAATAAATCAGAAAGTAACCCCAGTCTTTACCAAAGGATCTTCTACAGTATTTCTTTAAATAGCCAATTCCCTAGGTGCATTTGAAATAAGGCCAAATTTGCAAATGTACACACAGGTGGGGGAGGGGTGGATTCCATGATGGCAGGGCATCTGTACAAAGGGAGAGGTGGAATAGATGAGGTTTCTCTGAAGCCATTTGGAGCCACCCAACCTCTGGAGGGGAGGACCCTGTGGTGGACAACCATTGGATAGACAGGATTGGGGTCAGCCTGTTGGGGATGCCCAGAATAGAACTAACCAAGGAAAGTATCATGGAGGGTGAGGTTTGAGTCATCTTCTTCAGGAGACAGAAGAAAGGTGAGATGGGGAACAGAGTGACCTGTAATTTCTTTCCAACCTATGGGTCTTCTGAGGAAAGGGACAAAAGCCAGAGTTGTAGACACAGAAGAAATATCTCCAGCTTCTCCTCCCAGAACCATCTACCCAGCTGTGCACTGCTGAAAACACAGGAAGGCCCTAGAGAGGTCATGTTGGACCTTGACACCTAGAAGCATAACCGCCATAGCCCAGGTTGCATCTCTCCAAGGCCAGTGGCCAGATGCAGGCAGGTGTCCTGTGACAGAGCCTTTAAAGGCCACGTCTGCTGGGACACACTTTCCAAATCAAGGTACTTGGTCTAGGGAGCTCCAGTATCCATGGACTATGAGGACAGAAGCTTCTGAAATAGTACTATCTAGGGATGCTGAGAGAAGTGGTCACTACTCAGCTCCTGTGTCTGTGCCCTGGAATTTTCACTGCCCTCCAAAGGGGGACAGTAAGGGCATCTTGCTGGGCTCTCAAAGTACATTCGTAGCCTGGAAATTTCCTAAGTTTTCTCCATGTAATTGTTAGTCTTAATTGTGTAATTAGCGTGAAAAAATATAATTGTGTAATCAGACCATGCAATCAGATAATGATTGTCATAATTAGGGGAGAGGTCATCTGGAATGAGTGGGTTTTGTGATTTGGGGGAAAGGAACAAATGCAAGTTGGGTAGTAGTGGGCTCAAATCCCTCTTGAAAACAACTGCAAATGCATCTGGTGTCACCAGAAAACCAGCACAATATCTGGCCAGGAAGATGGGTAGAGGTGGGAGATAACTTTGAGGTAGATCTGTGAGCATCCAAGTTCCTACAGCCCTTCACAGTGATCCTGAACAGGCTCTCTCAACTTTGGTTCACTGAGGGCATGAACTCCATAGTGTAAAAGGTAAGGGTTCAGCAGCTGACCTGGGGCCTGCCTTGAGCTAGGTCTCATTTTGCTCCTCTGTCTAATGGGAGTGTGATCATTGCCCAGCCTCCCTCTCAGGGTTGCTGTGAGGCCAAAAGCAGGTCATACCCCCAGGACCTAGCACAGTGTCTGACATTAAATTTGCAAATGTAAACGGAAACTCTGTCAGCCCTCCATCTGTCAGGGAAGATTGCACTGGGCCTAGAAACATGCCCAAAGTATGTCTCCTCATAGGTTTCTACCTGCCCAAATAGGCAGGCAAAGCAGTCTTCTGCAGGCAGGCCTTGCCAGAGAGGGGAATATAGGGGTGGAAAATATTCGCTGATAGTTGAGGGGTGCTCTGGGCAGCAGGGAGTTCACAGCAACTCCCTGGGGCCGCACAAAAGGCTCATCAGCAAAATAAGTTATGACTTCTGTCCACCTCACTCCTGGAAGTTATCAAGTGACTGCACTTTGATGATGTCAGGTCAGCCTTTCGGGGGTCTCCTGGGGCAGGGCAACAACTGGGAGGCAAGCGCAAGAGCAAGATATAGAAACGGTGGGACAGGGAGACAGTCAAGGGAGACAGTGAAGGCATAAGAAAGTCAGTGCAGGTAGTGCTTAGACAGGAGAGACCACAGAGGGGAGATAAGGAAAGGAGAGCTAGAGAAAAGGTACAGGGCAGGGGTGTCCCTCTGCCCTCTATTGATACATAAGTCTGGAAAAGTTTCATGGAAAAGCTTGGACAGGGAAAGTTGAATCCATCAGAAGCTCTTCATCACATAGATTAGAGCCTTCAGTTATTCCTAGCACTTCCTGCTGCTTCCACCACCCCACAAAACCCCACTGGTGATGTGCCTGCGGCCTGCAAGGCCCTGAAGAAACACCACTAACAGTGGCAAGATCTCAGACAGCCTGTGGCAGTGGCTGCCCTCCGGCCTACCTTGTACCAGTCTTGTGCCACCGGATACCCCAGTCCCTTTGAGGAGGGGTCTCTTGAGGCTGCTTTGTGCTCCACCAGGCCTAGCTCAGAATAAGCAGCTCTTTAGGGGTTCCCTTAGCAGGAGGAGGGCAACAGATGTGATGGGGCCACAGGAGCCCAGGGAATGCTGGTTGTAGTCCCAGACCAGCTCTTGATGGCTTCAGCACCTCATCATCTGTCCGAGCTTTGTTCCTTGTACCAGACAACCTAAGTCCTATCCTGTGTTGCTGTCCAGGAGCCCTGGAGAAGTCAAACATTAGCTGGAGCAGTTGGAAGCCTGGTTTCTCACCTTCTGGAAAACCTCCTGGGGTCGAAACCCGCTGTGACCACTAGATGTCACTGGTGACCTCCTTGGCCAGCTCTTGCAGTCTAGCAAGATTCCGGCTTGGACATAAGCGACTGGACCCCAGGTCCAGAGCCTCACAGTGACACAAGTCCCCTCCTCCTGCAGACTGGCAGTCATTTCTCTGTGTGGCCTCGTCAGTCATACTTGGGACATAAAAATCAGGGCCCACCCTGAGCAGGGCACTGTGCCAGGTGCCAAGACAGGAAGAAGGCAGTAAGCCTCATCCTTGGGGGAGGAGGCACACATACCCATCATTTTAGCACTATATCTAAATTTTACCACGGAGAAGAAAGACTCTGACAGGAGGTGGGGCCAGGTCAGAAGGCTTCACCAGGTATAGATCAAAGAAGCTGCAGGGGGTGCCCAGTGCAAAAGCAAGAAGCATACCCTAGCTGAAAAGGACCCAGTGCACATAAGCCCATGTAGAATGAGTGGGACTCCATGTAAGTGGAGTGCCATGAGAGAAGGAGGGAACAGGCAGCAACGGGCAGGCATGGGCCAGCTACCATCACAGAATGTGCTTTCTTTCTTTACTGAAGCCAAAACTTCTGAGTTAAACACATCATACACTAAATTCCTACAGTGCACAAGCACAGGAGTGCCCACAGAGCATCTCCTGATATTGCTCAGTCTTACACACACACACACACACACACTCACACACACAGAGCCAACCTAAGCTAGGCTCAGCCGAGGCCTTTCTTCCCACTATCTCTGAGCTCCTGGGGAACACCTGCAGTGGTGCCAGATTCCCACATAGCACCACACTGTCTCAAGTGAGTTCCTTCCTCCCTTGGTGCCCTCTCTGCTGGGTCCTGGAGGAGATGCTGGCTATTGTGTGATTGGTGGCCTCACACAGGGGTGTTTCAATTGTGATGAACACAAGGATGACATCTTGGCCCATTTGCACTCTGAGCTATGTGATTTCAGCTAACAAAAAGTAGTCTGTAACCATGGTACCATAACCTATCTTTAAATATACTGAATATACTCTGAACTTTAGAGTGATATTATAAACCCTCGGGGACTGGAATTCAGCAGGACATCTTGGAGCAGGAGTCAACAGTGAGCACTGGGGATGAGGGGAAGACTCAGATTCCCCAGGCCAGGTCATGTGTCCATGTCTGCATTCCACAGATAGTCCTTGCAAACTAAGTATGCACCAGGCATTTGCACTGGACACTGAGGTGTTAACTCTGCAGATTTACTGTTATGTTTTATATCTATATGTCCCCCAAAACCACATGTACTCATAAGTGTGGCTTTTTTGAGGTGATTGAATCATAGGGGCAGGATACTCATCAGTCCATTGATGATTAGTCCACTGATGAGTTTCTAGCTAAATGTGATTATCTTAGTTACTTTCTCATTGCTGGGACAAACTACCCCACACCCACAAGTTAAAGGAGGAAATGTTTATTTTAGCTCATGGTTTGTATCGGTTTCAGTCCATAGTCACCTGGCTCCAAGGCAGGGTCGCATGGCAGAGGAGAAACAATCCATGGCACGGAAGGCAGGAGGCAGGAAGCAGTGAGCCTGCCTTCCTTCTTTCCCTTCATATTCCATCCAAGATACAAGCCTATTGTTTCATGCCACCCACACCCAGGGCTGGGCTTCCTTCAGTAATTCCATCACCCACAACTATGCTTAACAATCAGTTGGCTAATCTAGTTACCACACCCATAATCCAGTATTCCACCTCCCAAAAGCCCCACCTATGAGCTCATGAGGCTTTGGGGGAACATCTAGATATAAGCCATAACAGTGATGTTTGGAGGTAAAGCCTGGTTGGAGGAGGTATGTCACTGGGGGCATGACCAGGAAGGGTATATGTCCCTCCTTCCTCCCTTGATCACGCTCTGCTTCCTGCTGTCACACCACGAGTTATTTCTTCTTGCCTATGCCCCTCTGTTGTACTATGCCTTGGAGCCAGCAGACAGTGGACTGAAAACTCTACAAACTGTGAGCCAAAATAAACTTTTACTCCTTTAATTTGTGGGTGTCCAGTATTTTGTCTCAGCAATGAGTAACTAAGACATTTACAACGAACAAGATCGAGAACCCAGACTGGAACTGGACATGGCAGGTGAGACAGAGAGGGAAGCAGTTTGTTTCAGTTGTAGAAAAAGAGACAGGTGTGAGAAGTTTTGGAAAGAGAACTGAGGCAGAACAAGCCTTAGCCACCAGCTCATCAGTGTCCTTCAAGATTGGCTGGAGGGGCTAAGTGTGACAATCCTTCCAGGCTGGAGCAAGAAAGCCCTCCAGGAGGTTGAGCAGCACTGTGCAGACAGTGAGTGTCAGAGCCTGGGGAGGAACAGGGAGAGCTGAAGGGCCCTGCGGCTGAGGCCAGGACCTGATAGGCCAGGCCAAACAAAGCATGCCGGAGCAGATCTTGTTCCATTAGGGCTAGCGCCTCTAACTCATCATGCATTTCTCTAGTTCCTGAGTACTATTTGCCCTTTAGTTCCTTTTTTAAAGTGCTTCTTGAAAAATTGCTAATCTTGTCTTAGATGTGCAATAGGAAAGCAGATTGATTCACATCTAAGCCAGGTTAAGTGGAGAAGCAAAGGACCTCTGGGGTCGGCAGAATGGTGGCAGCTGGCCGGTGAGATGGCTCAGCGGCTTAAGCGCCTGCCCCGCAAGCGCGAGGGCCCGAGTTCGACTCCCGGAACCCACATACGAAAAAGGGGCCGGTGATATCGCTCAGCGGCACGGGCGCCTGCTGGCGCACGAGGTCCTGAGGTCGACCCCCCGGTACCCACAAAAAAAAAAAAAAAAAAAAAAGAATGGTGGCAGCTGCCTGGCATTAGTGGGTCTCCCCTAGGAACAGATTTGATAAATGTCTCCCTTTCTCCAAGGTGACCATTCCCTTGAAGATCAGTGACATCAACCTGAGTGGCCAGCACCCTCCACCATGTAGCAAAGATTAGATATAATGCATTAAAAGTGAGGACAGAGGTGGTTTCCACAGAGCCCTGACCTGAGCACCTTCTGCTTTTGCAAGTCCATAGCAAGATCTGGAAAGAGAAGCCTGGGGCCACCTCCAAAAGTGCTGCCCATTGATTCTACAGAACTGAGGGGACCCCTGCTGTTCCAGGAGAGATGCCAAGATTGGGCCTTAAACAGGGCACCATGCACCACCCTTTTAGCCTAGCTCTTAGCCTAAGGTGCTAAGGGCAGACCTTGGATTAGAGTCTTGCCCACAAAACCCCTTCTGTCTACTCAGGAAAGGCAGACTGACTGCCATATTAACAAGCTGCATGTCCTTTGCTCAAAAGGATGCTGAGATCAAAGGGGAAAGGGGGAAGACCAGAGGGAAAAAAGGGAAGAAACCTAGAAAAGGAACGAGGCTGGGCTCTGGGGGACTGAGCTGCCTATAAGCCAGGCCTCTGTCATAACAGAAAAGAACGCATTACAACTGAACAAGGGATCTAGTATACTTGGATTTGACATGGGCTTGGTTACCCCCAAGGAGATCCAAATGGCAGGTGAAATGTTGGGCTGTGGGAATTGTTTATTATTTTAATATTTGACTTCTTACTCTTCTAGCTGGTAGCACTAACCAAATGTAGTGAGTCATTAAAAGAAGTTGGAGCCAAAAGCAAGAGGGAGAAAATTTTCTAATCTAACCAACATTTGGTTGGAAGTTCCTGGGAGTGGTATGGACTATATCAGCCCATGGGAAAACTTGCACCCCACCAGAGGCTGCCTCAGCCTCCATGGTCAACTATCAGAAATCCAGCTGAATTGTTAGTGGTATTGAAACCCAAGCAACTAGCTGCTGCATTAGCAGAATGAAATCCTAGTTAATGGCTCTTGCAGGGATCACCACTATGAACTTCCAACTCAGTACATCCTCAGCTACAAGAATATCACGCTAGGCTCATTACCTTTTGCATATTAAGTCCACTCCCTAATAAATGCTCCTAGGATTCTTGACAAATTGCTCTACTATTTTCACTAATAAGGATCTGAGTAAGAGTTAAGAAGGAAGTGGGGCATGGTAAAGTGGGGACTTAACTTGAGGGTGGCATAAGCTGGCAAGAATGGTATGTGTTATGGCTTGTGTCTAGATGTCTCCCCAAAGCCTCATACAGTCTCAGGCTTTTTCGGAGGTGGGTGAATCTAGAGTTTGTGACTGATTCAAGGTCCAATGCTGGGATTAAGGGTGCGAGTGCTACACCCACCCTAGGGCATACAATATAATGTTGCTTTGCTGTCTTCTGCCACCATGAACTGTTGCCCCTCTGCCATGGGCCACGCTGGCTTGGAGCCAGCCGATTATAGACTGAAACCTCCACAAACTGTGAGCTATATATACCTTTCCCCCTTTAACTTTGGGTGTCGGGTATTTTGTCTCAGCAACGAGAAAAGTAACTAAAACAGTACGTGACATCTTTTCCCTGAGAAAACCAGAGAAGGCCAAGAAAGCCAGATATCATCCCTGTCCTTCCCTTGTCTCTCCAAAATGCTGCTGCCCTTTGACACCCTGAACAGTCCTGTGTCTTCCCACCCAGCAAACCCCTGGACTTCAGATTCAGTAACTGTTGACTTAAGGCCATCTCTGGCATTTACAACTGACCTGGACAAAAGAGGCCTGGGAGGCAGTGGGCAGATGACCAGCTAACAGAAAGGTCTGATTGAATTCAGACTGAGGGTCAGTCCCACAGCCCAAGCTCTGGAGACCAGCTTCCTGGCAAGATGGCAGCTGCTCATCAGATGCCAGTGTCTGTTGGGAATGGTGCATCAGCAACAATGGTCCTGGGGCTAGCAGGCAGGGTGTGGGAGACAGATGTGGCAACCCTGGGGTCCCTACCTGCCAGCTGGCAGCTCAGTTGGGAAAGAAGAGGCTGGATGGATGTAGGGAAATAGAAATGAGCCCTAGTCTCTGGGTTCCATCTAAGCTTATCTGCTGGGAATTGGGTCTTGTGCCCTGGGACCCTCTCACCTCTTGGCTGAGCCAAGGCAAAAGTCATGTTGAGGCTAGGTTCTTTGCCAGATAACAACCAGTGGTCCAAGACCAGGATCTGGTGGGAATCTCATGTGTTGGCAGATAAATCTTCTCAGCAAGCTGCTTCAGGGTCACAGAGTGGTCAATGCAGGAATCTCCCACGGTGTCCGAAACCACAGTGTACCCTTTCCAGCTCTCACTTATACCTGACTCCCTGCCTCCCTACAATGGCATGGAGGGTGGTGAGTGCAGAAAAATTCAGGATTACAACTAGGGAAAAATTTCTGATACAAGGCCAACAATGTTGTAAACCATTAACAATGAAGAAAATAAGCTGAATGGCTCTTGCCTGATGAATCAAGTCAGATGCACCAAGTCAGACGCACCAAGTCAGGTGCAAAATTTAGCTGGAAGCAGAGAGAAGGATAAGATGACCCTGACCAACAGATAACCTTGACAAGCCTTGATAGTAAACATAGGCAAGGGTGCCTGGATGGGAAGGCCTTTTTGTCCAACAGCCCTGACACAATGGAAAAAAGGCAACTGAAACGTAATCATCACGCTCTGATCAGGTGGTGCTGTGGTCACCTAGACTGGAGACCGCTGGGTTGGACAGCCATGGCTTGTCAGAGGGAAGAGCAAGAGACTCGGGCCCAGAGGCCTATTGGGCAGAGATTCCCACACCCATGGACCCCTGGGGAGAGTACCATCCAGGAGAGGAGTTGGCTCTGAGCCCAATTCAGTGAGGCAGGATGGCTGTGGGGAGCTATGTGTGGGGAGTGGTCCCCAAGGCCCTGGCCAAGTTTCTGGGCCTCAGATGAAGAATGAATCACTGGTTCCCCCTGGAGGGGAGTAGTCAGTCACCCTGTAAAAGTTTATTTATATACATGTCTGATCTATTTCACATCCGCTCAGATATTTTGACACATATAGAGGAAATGTAACTCTCTCCCATATGGCAGGGTTTGGTCGGCTGGACCTGGGGAAACTCAATAGGGCCACAGAGGAGCAGAGGGGAGTAGCAGCATCAGGG
This sequence comes from Erethizon dorsatum, assembly GCA_028451465.1. Lineage (NCBI taxonomy): Eukaryota > Metazoa > Chordata > Mammalia > Rodentia > Erethizontidae > Erethizon > Erethizon dorsatum. The sequence continues at coordinate 85,490,996 of CM051829.1, forward strand.
AAGAATGCCAGAGGCCTGAGGCCACATGGGCACTTTGGGCCAGCAGGCTGGGGACAGGGGTCACAGTGAGGTCAATGCAGAAATCCTCCTGCCTGAATGTAGAGCCCTAGAGCCCCAGACCTGGGATGCTGAGTGTAGCTTTAGTTGCTGCTCTCCACCTGAGGATGAGGATGAAGCCCAGAAAAAGACAGAGAGAGCAAGCATCCAAGAGACAAGGCTGTTTGATAGGGACAAGACAGGCTTGTAAGGCAAAAGTGTATTGCAATACCTCTGACACCATCAAAAAAACAGGGCTTTTCTCCGTGTGCCAGCCTCCTGGAACAAGGAGACCAGGAAAACTATAAGCAGGTGAAACAGAGACAAGGAAAGAACTCTGCACTGGGCACTAGCTACCTAGAGCTTCCCCCAGTTCCCAAACTCCCATGGACCTCAATTTCCTCATTTATACACAGGGGTTACTATTACCCAGGTGGAAAGCCAGGAAGTTTAAAGGGCCTGATGATGGAGAAGAGGTTGGTAAATCCTTAACCATAACCTGGAAGGACAATGGAAGGGGACCAGGTAAACAAATCACCAGCATAAAGTCTGGCTCCCTGGTGGCCAGTGAACAATGGCTTTCTCCTTCAGTTCTGCTCCACAGGCACAGAGCTCACAATCTGGAAGGAGAACCCATAGGGGCTGGAAATGATGTGGTGACAGGCACTTAGAGGGTGCTGTAGAAAAACAAGCACAGCATACCAGCACAGCATACCTTCGTATCAGCCAGGGAGGGACTTTCTCAGCTCTGACTTGCTAAGCCCACATCTTGCAGAGGGAAAAACAAACTGTGCCGCTTGTTATTCCAAGAGGGAATAACACTTTGATTTTGTGGGCTATTTGGTTTTAAGTTTAAATTAATTTCTACAGAGTGTCACAGTGAAGCAGGCTGATGGTCCTCTACTCATGAGTCAAGAGGGCGTGGATGTTCCCCAGCATCCCTTGGTGCTGGCACAGACACCAGGCATGGGCAAGGCTGGACTTAGAATAATCTCTCCCATGAAACATCTGCACCATCCTAGACCTTCATGCTTCAGTCCGCAGGGGCAGCCTGGCCTCTTCCTCCTGAAAGCTCTGCCTCCATCGCGGAGCCTCCCTCACTCTGGCTGTGGATGTTGCTGGCCTCAAGTCCCTGCTTGGTAGCAGAGTGTGACAGCTAAGAAGCTGCTGGGACCTCCCATCCTCCTTGTCCTCTGGAACCCAGGTCAGTAGGTGGAGGCTATGCTTGACTTCGCTGTCCCGTCCCCCCCACCTCCCAGCAAATCCTGTAAACCCTGGTGACACAACAGGAAGGCCCTTTAACTAGTACATAAAAGTGCTTTGGGCTTTCAAAGGGCTGATCTCTGTGTTTACAGGGAGCCCAAGATTTTTATGGGCTTTTTCCAGTCCCCCTTCCCCCAACCTACTGATGCATCTCGATTTCTAGCTGTGGCACAGCCAAAGCCTCATGATCACTGGACATGGGAGGATGAGCGACCCCTAGAGCCTGGAAGGCAATGACCAAAAACAGACAGGCAGACAACCCCACCACCACCACCATGGCCCAGTCTGCTAGAGTCATTCTGAATACCCTCTGTCCTTCAAGTAGGACATGAAACAGGTACTCACAAGATGGCTGCTTATCAACAAAAGAAGTAACCACGCCATCCCCCAGCAGCTGGAGATTGACCTAGGAAGGGCCCATTAAGCACTTTAGAGAGGAAGTGAGGTATACAGAGGCACTTGCAAGGTACTACTTAGGCCACCTGAGAGATACACTGGTGGCTCTACAACTAGCAAGGCAGGCAAGCTGTCACTAGTAGGATTAAAATATGGATCTTGAGGATCTTTTTTAGTGCTAAAGACTATGAATATACAAACACACATGAACCTACAGCCCAGTGGAGTTTTCCAACTGGTCAAAAACCTCTCCCAGGGATCTTGGCTCTTCATGCAGGGAAGGTGAGGGGTGCTGGCCCCAGGGACAGGAAAAGTCAGAAGCCAGGGAGAAGTCCTAGCCAGAGGCTGCCAAGGCACATGCCAAGGCTGTCACCGGCTGTCCCCTCTCCACCTTCTTGACTCTCGCTCTTTTATCTAGCTCTTTTCCTGCTTATACCTTATCTAGAAGCAGCGGCTTCTCTTCCTCCTTCACTTCCTCCTCCTCCTGCTCTCCTCACTCCTTCTCCTCACATCCTTCCTCCTCTTAGCAGTTTTCCCTCGCTCCTTATTCTTTTTTCATATTCTTCAGTCTTGTTCCTATTCTCCTTTTCTGAACTATTCCAGAGTCCATCCTGAAATACTTTACCTTTCTTTTCTCTCTTTTTCCCTTTCTTTTTATTTGAATTAACTCTCTTACCTTCTCTCTTGAACAAAGAAATCACACAATTTTAAGATTCAATGAACACATGCCACACACAGTGTTAGGCACTTTCATACTTTTTATTACATTTAAACCCATGACCACTCTCTAAGGCTGAGTTTGTTCCCATTTTGCAAGTGCAGAAATTGAAGCTCTGGAAATAGACATGGTGCGTTACTTTTCTCTCATTGCTGGGACAAAATACCCGACAACGAAAACTAGGGAAGGAGAGGCTTATTTAGCTTACAGTTTGTGGAGGTTTCAGTCCATCATCAGCTGGCTCCAAGGCAGGGTGGTGTGGCACAGGGGTAACAGTTCACGGTGGCAGAAAACAGCAAAAGCAAGAAGAGCAAAAAGGGAGGAGTGTGACAGAAGACTCTGTCTGTCTCTTATACTGTATGCAGGCTACCCACCCTAGGGTGGGTGTAGCACTCACACCCATAATCCCAGCATTGGACCATGAATCAGTCACAAACTCTAGAAACCTGCCCCCATGACTGCATGAGGCTTTGGAGGGACATCCAGACACAAACCATAACACATGGTTTACTTAAAACCACACAGTCATGATAGGGTGGATCTAGGATTACCTCTGTCTATATTCTGCAATGTCAAGTGATAGTCGAGATTCCCTTTAGTAGCAGTATATAGTGCCAGAATATAGCATGATTTATGCCATATGGAGCTAGTATGCTTAGAACAGTATAGAGAATAGTGCCAAATACTGTTCTTAGTGTTTTTGTTCCAGCACACAACTTCACAACAATCCTATGAGGTACCTACTACTCCTGGCCCCACCTTATAGATGATAAAACTGAGGTGCAAAGAGATTAAACAACTTGCCCACAGTCACACATGAGCAGTGACAGGACGAGATTCAGACCCAGTCACTGGCCTCCAGAGTGTAGACTTCTCCTGCCTTCACAGTCTGTGGTGAGGTCTCTTCACGGGAAAGTTCAGGGTAGCAGGGGCACGAGCTATGGTCCACAGAGGCCTGGGAGCCTTTCCTATAGGATGAGTCTGGCTGTGTGTGACCTGAGGAGCTCCAAGGCCAAGTGTTGAGGAAAGATGTTACCAGAAGGTCTCTGCTTAGATAAGAGATTCTGTCTTGTTTCTAGACTGGAAAGAATAGAGCTGGCTGCTCCAGGAAGGGCCTCTGTCCTCCCTTTCTGGGAAACCCTAGAGACTTCTTACCCACTCTCCCCTCACCCTCCCTGGTTGCTGCAGCTGAGTTCTACCCCGGGAGAGGCCCATCACCACCGTCCTCTAGCATCATGCTTGGACTGTGGCTTCTCTAGCCATGGAAGACTTCCTGGTAGGTACCTGGTTCCGGCTCTCCCCCCTGGCATGGCAAGGAATGTGCTTCTGTCATCCTATCCTCCCCCCTCGACCCTAGCCCAGTTCAGAATTGGATTAAGAACAAAAATATGAGCTGTGTTTGTTTTAATCAGCTTCAAGACATGGGGGCTTTTAAAGAGAGGGAGAACAGGCCAGAGCTGGCCCCAGGGCAGGCATCCTGGGCGGCAGTGCCATCCCAGGGTCAGAAGCATGCAGAGCAGTGAGTGCATCTGCAGGTCAGATCCTGGGGCAGATAAGGCTGGGAGGGAGAGAACCTGGGGCCCAGGGCCAGAGCCAGGGAGGATGGGAAGGAGGGAGGCAAGAGACAGGTTTTCCTGAAAGTTAGGGGAGCCAGAACTGCCCCAATCCCTGTCCTGGAGTGAGGAATGAGGGGAACTGGTGGTGAGGGGAGGTGGCAATGTGAAGCCAAGGGGGCTCCCAAAGCCTAGATGAGCCAACAGGGAGAAATTTTTCCAGACGAGGAGGGTCCTTCTGGCCTTTGAAATGGAGGATGATAGGACGGAGGGGAAGGAGGGTCAATGTTGGTCTCCACCACCCAGTGCCAGGAGAACCCTTGTCAGGTCTAGCTCAGAGCCTGAGCAATGGTGTCTGGACTCTGCTTCATGTCTAGACATGCCACCACCTGAAGAGACAAGTGCTGTCTTTAAGTTAAACATGAAGAATGCAGCGGCCACTGGGAAGTGTCAAGGTCAGGTGGCAGGAACAAAGGCCTGAAAGGACAAGAGGCTGGGAGAAAAATGCCATCCCTGGGCAGATCTCAGGATGGAAGCAGACTTGGAGGCTGTGGGATGTGGAGCAAGAACTCTGGGGGGGAGCCAGGAACCTGGACAATGGTGTCACACTGTGCCAGATCACCCTTTGTGCTCAGAAGTCCCATCCCTTCAAGAGACTTCGGTCTCTTGGTCTCTGAAATGAAATTATGGGACTAAAGCTGCTGCTCTTGGATTCTGAAACATTTAGCAACTTCTTTAAAAGAAGCTCCTGTGACCACACAACTATATTCTTGCTACATGAATGCTGATCCTCACATTAGCCCAGTGAACCAAGGAAAGGGCACAGAGAGGTCCAAGGAGAGGTCCAAGATCACATGGCCACTGACAGAAGAAGCTGGTTAAGGATCAGGTTATCTGGCCAGTCCTCCCAACCCCCAGAGTCCAAACATCCTCAGCCTAGTATGCAAGTCAGAGCATTCAGATGGAAACAAAGGATGTCAAATAATTGCCCTTCCCAGACCTTCCAGATCTTCTTGGTTTTGCTTGCCAGGAACTAGAATGGACTCAATCCACTCCTGCTCTAACCTGACTGTAGCACTCTGGACCCACATCTTCCTGGAAGTGACTTTAGTCAGGGCTCACTAGAGTAACAGATTTAAATAAATAAATAAATATATATATATATATATATATATATATATATATATATATATACTTTTTCCCTGCTCTGTTCCCATGACTAGGCCACTAAATGAATTGGCCTCTAAATGAGGAATTGTATATAGTATGTACATTATAATATTCAGAACAAATAAATAGTCAAAGGAAACTCTAACTTGATGACTTTGCTTTTATTTGCATAACTCTTACACGCAGTACTATAATGTACTGGAACATAAAACTACAATAATGTGCTGCATAGTACAATCAGCAAAAAGTACAGTACTATATAAACAAGGTATACTGTACCCCCCAAAAGACACTCAGGCTCTATAAACAAGATGTATAGAACTGTACAAAAAAAAAAATGGGTGGTGAGTCTGAGCAGTGGGTTGTAAGTCTGACACTCATTGAACAGATAGGTCATTAAAAGAGGAATATCTCTATAAATATGATTTACAAGGTAGGCTTACAAAGGCTGCCTGCAGAGTCAGGTGTGGAAGAATGCAAAAGGGGCTAAGCGCTGAAGAGCCAAACAATCTGGTTGCAAAGGTGGAAGACCCGGAGCTTACTGCAGGGTCCCATTGGAAGCCAAAGGGTCTATGTTGGAAGGCTGAAGGGTCTGAGCTGGAAGCCTGGAGACGGCGGTCCCAAGGCCATAACTAGAACAAGCTCCTCCAAAGAAACTGAAGCAAGACTTCCTCCTTCTTTTCCCTTTTTATTCCTTTCAGGCTATAAGCCTATCGGCTGGTGACACTCACACTTTGGCTGGGTCTTCTGTCTTCAGTAAGTCTACTCAGCCACACCCAGAACTATGCTAATCCAATCAGTTGGCCATTTCTTACTCAAACTGACACAATTTGAGTATCACAGGACTGTTCAGTATCCCTGGGGAAAATGCAGGTCTTCCAGTTGAGGCATAAGGAAGTGTTCTGTTTCATGATAATGCTCCTACCAGTCTGAGATGAAGGAGAAAAATAAGCACTGAATTCTTTATGTAGTTACATTTTAATTTTAAAATTTAGAATGCTATCCTCCCTTTTCTGATTTAAAATGCTCTTTCTTATTACATAACATCATGAAACAGGATGTTTAGGAAGTCTATTCTTGGCAAAATAAGAATAGTCCAACTTACGTCCATTCTTCAATTAAAATGGTTAATTGCTCCATAAAATCCACAGGTTTGGAGACAACTACATTATTTTATTTAGAGACATTCTTATCTAGCCCAAGGCCTAATCCAGGGCTCTGCATGCTACAAGTACTTAGTAAATGTACATTACAGGACTTACCATAGATGGGTCAGTAGGAGGTTGGACTGGGAGACCTGGGGTATAAAACCTCAGATGGCTGGTCAGAACCTGAGCAAACTGCTGCATGTTCAGCTTCACCTTCTGCCAAAGGAGGAGACAGGACTGAGAGGTGACCTCTGAGTGAATCCCCAAAGCAGTACTTTATAGATTGAGGATGGTAAGGCGACTGAGCTCAGGGAAATGAACTGGGCCAGCCTCAAGCACCCAGCACATGGCTACGCCGCAGGCTGAAGACTTCTTAAGGAGGAGGCAGGGAATGCACTCACTCAGCCAACCCATGTGAGTGAAACTCTAGCAAAGGGTCTGCAGACCATGAGAAAAGAGCTAACCTGGGTATCAGCCAGAACCTCCCTGACTCCTGCCATTGGGTGGTAGAGACCACCCTTAACCCTCCCTCCCTTCCTTCCCACTTGCCCTCTATCCCAAGCCTCTGGCAGCATCTCCCAACCCTCCAGGCTAAGACCAATCTCACTTCTCAGAGTATCTCCTCCAGCCATGAGTCATCTTACCCACTCCACCCCCAGATAAGTCAATGCCATCCAATGCAGCAAAATTTGACTAAATCCCTGCTCTGGGCCAAGGATGAGGACTTACATATTATCCAGGATAATAGTGAATACATTAGTGCTGCAGATAGATAGATAGATCTCCTGCATCCAAAACTGTCAAGAGACAATTCAACTACATAATATATTCCATTTTGCACACACCATGATGTATGTCACTGACAAATCTTCCAAGCTCTGAGCACATTTTTTACAGGGCAAATGCATGGGCCCGAAGCCAGCATTTTCTGTATGACAGACTTTATTTTACTCTATTGCTTGTGTTTTCCAATCTGATTCCTCCAGTGCACAGTGGGTCCTCTGAGAGCACAGAGACTGCTCTGTTGTTGTTGTTGTTGTTGTTGTTGCTGCTGCTGCTGCTGCTGAGGATTGAACCCAGGGCCTTTGCACTAAGCTACATCCTTAGCCTTTACATTATTTTTTTGCTTTTAATTTTGAGAAAAGGTCTCATTAAGTCACTAAGTTGCACAAGCTGGGCTTGAATTTGCAATCCTCCTGCCTCAGCCTCCCAGAGAGCTGAGATTACAAGTGTGCATTATCACACCTCATTAGAGACTGGCCAGTTTTTAGCATATCTCAGGCATAGAGGACACACTGGGATGCAGTGGGTAGAAAGCAGGACAGACCAGAGGTGGATGTGACCAGTCTCTGCCCTCAAGGACTAGTCCTGGAAAAGTAGTCCTACTGACTCTGGGGGACACCCAGAGGAGAGCGGAGACCCAGTCTCCACCTCAGGGAGCATTCTGGCCACCAGAGAAGGTGAATGCCCTACATAGAGCCAGAGACAAGGTGAACCTGAGGCCAAGTGTATAGCTATCAGCCACTGATGAGATGTGGGGTAAAGATGTTTGTCTGAATACTGGAGCTAGATTATAAGGGGAGAAAGGGGACTGAGGCCATTCTGCCCCTTCCCAAAGCAGCATCCTCACACCACACCTAGAGCAGGTATGGGTGACTTTCTCCAGTCTGGTCTGCTTATGAAGTGGGAAAAAGAGGTCTTTGCCAGGGTCTTTGGGTACAGGAGGATTGGGCACAGCAGCCTCTTCTAAGTGTGGAAGGGACAGGGGAGCTAGGGAGGAGGGGTAGTAGCAGTCTACTCACCCTCTGGGCTGCTCAGCTCTGCATAATCTCAGCCCCATTCTCAGGACACCAAGGGACACCCGCTGCTGACACCATGGCATTGGGTTTCCCCTGGGCCAGCACAGGCTACTGTCACCAGGCCTGCAAGGAAATTGCTGCTGACACCCAGAGAAGGGCCCCGGGAATGGGGAGGCTGGGGATTGTAAAGTCTGAGCTTATGAAGTTCTGAGTGGGCGCTAGATAGGGCTGGAGCAGGGCAGATAGCTGTTGGTCTGGGGGTGGAGTGGGGTCCTAGAAATGTAGGGTTGGGCCCTCAGTCTCCATCTTGGTCCTGCCCCTCCTAGCCCCTCTTTGGGAGGCTGGGGAACCTTGGAGCTTGTGGCTAGCTTGGCTACATGGGGTGAGTAGAGGCAAAGGAGCAGCATTAGTCAAGGGTCACAGCACCTCTTCCATATCTCCACCCCAAAGTTGTAAGACTTTGCCCATCTATATTCTCCAGGTGTAAAGCCAGGGGTACCCGGCCCTTGCCAGGCCATGTGCATACTTGACCCCTAGGAGATGTAACCTGGGGAGGGATCGTGTCTTTCCTGGCCTCCTCTGTCCCACGATGTCCTGGCACTTTGCTCTGTGTCTATACTCTAGCTCCTTCTCTTTCACTCCCTTGCTGCCTCTTTCTCTGCTGTATTTGTCAAAATATAAACATACCTTCACTCTCAGGTACTTAAGAGCATTTCAAAGACTTAGGGAGAAACAGAGGAGGGGGCTGGGGGCAAGTGGCAGACCTGGAATTAAGACCTTCTAGCTGTCACTGTCCTTGTCCAATTGTCCATGAGGAAAGAAGGGAGGGAGGGAGAGAGGGAGAGGGGTGTTGAGAGGTGGAGGGAGGAAGGGGGAGAGAGAGAAGGAGAGAGAGAAAGCACTAGAGATGGAATGACCAGGGCCACAGAGCATTCTGGGCTTTCAAAAGCAAAGAAATGTCTGTGGATTTCTCTCCCCTCTGAACTGTGTGCCCCCTCCCATGAAAGCCCTCATTCCTGGGCTGTGACATCCCCAAAGCTTTGATCCTGGACTGACCCAGCCCAGGCCCAGGCAGGAGAAGGAGGAAGGCCAGAGACAGAAGCAGACCCTGTGGAGGAGGCCGGCCTTCTGGAAGAAAGCCATGAGGGGCAGCCACGCCTCAGCCACAGTGTAGGAATGGTAATGCAGATGTACATGTCTGTGTGGGTATGAGTGGGGGCAGCGAGAGTCAGCCAGGGGCCCTACATGGTGCTAGACAGTTCCAGGCATCAGGCTGGCAGACTGGGGCATCTGACCACAGCAACTGGCAGCAGTGCCTCCTCCCCAGGCAGAGGAAAGCCAGTGTCCAGGAACTCTTCAAGGGCAAGAACATCATCTATTGCAGATGACAAATCCCTCCACCCATCCATCAGTAAGTGTGTTAAATACCTGCCACAGGCCAGCGCTTCCACAAGCATGCATGATTGTGCCCCTACAGCTCCCCTTTCCCTCCATCTGGGAGACTCAGGAAGGAAGGCACCTCAGAGCCAAGTGGGATCTGAGGTAGGGATTCTAACTTGCTGCTTCCCAAATTTGGTATTAACCAACCATGAAATTATATTTTAGTTTCCTTACTTTTCATTTACACAGCAAGGGCATTAAAGAATAAGTGAAAGAAAGATATTTTAGCACCCTTTTTTTTTTTTTTTTTGTGGGTACCGGGGGTCGACCTCAGGACCTCGTGTGCCAGCAGGCGCCCGTGCTGCTGAGCGATATCACCGGTCCTTTTTTCATATGTGGGATCCGGGAGTCGAACTCTGGCCCTCGTGCTTGCCAGGCAGGCGCTTACGCCACTGAGCCATCTCACCGGCCCTAGCACCCTTTTTTTTTAAAAGAAAGAGGATAGGGCTAGGGATGTAGTTCAATGGTAGAGTGCTTGCCTAGCGAACATGAGCACCTGGGTTCAATCCCCAGAACCACATAAAAATCAAAAGAAAAAAAAATAAATAAAGAGGATAAAATGAAAGATGTTCCTTTCCAATATCAATTGATGATGGTAGAAGTTAGAACAGTGGTCACTTTGGGGAGAATTGACTGAAAGGGACACTGGAAGGCCTGGGGCACACAGCCGGGTCTGGAAAATAACTACACAGAGGTCAGAATGTACACAGAAGTTTCTTGAGCTGTGGACTTGGGATTAATGCACTTTCCTTATACCTCAATGAAAGGGAAGTAGAGGCAGAAGTCAGAGGCTAGGTTAACGGCCTCAGGGGCCATATTTTGTGGGCTCAAAATCTAACTGTATCTTTTGGTGTCTGTGTGACTTTAAACAAGTTACTTTCCTTCTCTATGTCTGTTTCCTGATATCTAGAATGAGGAAAATAATCGGACTTACTTTAAAGAGTCCTGGTGAGGAGTAAATGAGTTAGCATATGTGAAAACCATCACAGAGAGTGTGGCTGTAGCAGTTTCTCAGTAGTAACTCAGTAGTTAGTCATTTCCATGAATATGATTCCATCAACTCCAGCTGACAACTTTATACTGCCACAAAAAATGGATAAAATAACTTCAAACAAAGAAACTAAAACATGAAATATCTTATAGCATTAATTACACTGAGATTACTTTCTTATACAAACTTATCATTCTATATTTGATCATTCATTCTTTATTCAACAAATATTTGTTGAATGACACTGGCTCCCAAGAATGTCCATTGGGGACTAGAAAGGCAAAGTCCTTGTCCTCATGAATTTACATTCTTATGTGGGAGGCAGTCAGTAAACAAACAAGCAAATAAATAAAAATATAATAAAATGTCAACAAAAAGAATACCAACAAGGGTAAATACCAAATACTTAGACAGATCATATTTGAATTGCAGAAAATCAAGAAAAAAAAAAAAATCTTGAGAGAAGTCAGAAAGGGGGAAAAATTTTACCTACAGAGGAACAAGGATTACATCAGACTTCTCTCTAGATGCCAAACAAGCAAGATGAGAGGGAATATTTGAGATGCTGAAATAAGAAAATTCATAAGTTAGAATTCTGTATCTGGTGAACCTACCCTTCAAAAGTGAAGAAGAAATGGTGATTTCCTCAGACAAACAATGTCAACAGCAATAAGAACTATGAGGAAAAATAAAGCAGGGGAAGGGGTTAGAGCAGGGTGGAGGAGAAGCCATCTCAGGGTGGCCTGGAGACCTCACTAAGGCACTGCCTGAACCACGTGAAGGGGTAAGGCAGGACCTGTGTGAGGATGAGGGAGAGAGTGCTCCAGGCAGAGGGAACGGCAAGAGCAAAGGCCTTGAGGTAGGACGGAGTGTCTGAGAAATAGAAAGGCTCTCATGATGGGAGTGTGCAGAGCTCTGGGTAGAGGGTGTGAGGAAAAGGAAAGGTGGGCAAGGCCTTGACTGTGGAAGGAATTTGGGTTTTGTTCTGAGTGTTATGAGAAGCCATGGAAGGATTTTGAGCCAAAGGGAGATAAGATCTGATTTAAATACTCAAAAGATCACTCTCATTTTGGTGTGTAGAAAATGAGAAAGGATAGAGAAACCAGCTAGAAGGCACTGTGGGAGTCTGGGCAAGAGATGGTGGGGCAGGACCCAGGAAGTCACTCCATTCCAGACAGGTTTGGGAGGTGGAGTTACCAGGGCAGATGGATGGACTGGATCTGGACTGTGCAGAAAAGAAAGGGGCCATGCGGGCTTCTTGGCCTGACACTGGCAGTGGCACTGTCCCTACCAAAATAGGAGACTGGCAGAGCACCAGGTTTGTGGGGAGTCAAGGCTTCTGCTTTGACTGAACATGTGACAGCAAGGTGCCATTAGGTCTGCAAGGCGACAAGACAACTGAACAGCCAGACACACAGGTCCAGAAGCAGGCAGAACAGAGACTATCACATAGGAAGCAGCAGCAGCAACAGCAGCAGCAGCAGCAGCAGCAGGAAGCACGGCTCCAACTCCCTGCAGTGTTCAAGCTTGGGGTGCCTCAGACTTTTTGCAAAAAAAGTCCCTATAATGCCACAGAGGAAAGTGGATCCTTTCAGCACTATCTCATTAAGGTTGGAATATTCTGGCAACAGCAAAGACCAGCACTCTCATCTCCAACATCCCCATTAGTTTCTCCCTGTGCACTGAAGATTCTAGCTGCAGTGGCGGGGAAGGGAGGGTGTCAGGAAGGCATGGGCAGGAACCAGCTGAGAGAGGACCCGCAGGCCAGTGGCCAGGGGAAGACTCCTGGACAAACCCAGGGGACAACTCAGAATTCCTGAGCGGAACTACAGATAGTCTTAGATGGTGCCCTGAATCCAGAATGAGGAAACCATTCCTCTCCAGTTCTCTTTCCTATGTGATTACAATGTGCCCTTCAAATAATAGCTGCATCTGTTCCAAAGATGTGGCAAATGGGAAAGGAGGGACACACCCTAAGACTTGCCAACATTCTTGTTTAAGAAAGGAAAGCAAACCTGAGTCTCAAAGCCTTCTATAGGCAACCCTAGCTACAATGTAATAACAATGCTCTCTTATCATTTATTTATTTATTTATTTATTTTTTTTTTTTTGTGGGTACCGGGGGGTCGACCTCAGGACCTCGCGCGCCAGCAGGCGCCCGTGCCGCTGAGCGATATCACTGGCCCCTTTTTTGTATGTGGGTTCCGGGAGTCGAACTCGGGCCCTCGCGCTTGCAAGGCAGGCGCTTAAACCGCTGAGCCATCTCACCGGCCTCATTTATTTATTTTTATAGCTGCTTTCTGTTTATGGCAACTGCTACTAGTGTTCCGTTTATGGCAAGGATGTAAAACTTAGTTTCAGGGCCAGTGAGATGGCTCAGTAGCGTAAGCACCTGCCTGGCAAGCATGAGGTCCTGAGTTCAACTCCTGGATCCCACATAAAGGAAAAAACGGGCCGGTGATATCCCTCAGTGGCACAAGTGCTTGCTGGCAAGCGCAAGGTCCTGAGGTCGACTCCTGATACCCACATAAAAAAAAAAAAAAACTTACCTTTGAAAGATATATTTTGTGGGTGTGTATGTATGTAGGACATCAAAAAATGTTAATAGTACAAGCAGCATTCAGATGTCACCAAAATCCTACAGGTTCTACTCAAGTGATTAAAGTCTGGAAAACATGGCTGTAAAAGATGCAGAAACAAAAAATATGTGTATCTTCATACACAAAGCTCATAATGACCCAAACCACCCAAGACTGGGGCACAGGCTCCTTGCAGGTAAGACATCTGAGGGAAGAGGATGCTAGAGCCCAAGGCCAAGATCTCCCAGTTAGGGGAAGACAAGCCAGCTCGTCTCCTCTCAAGCTGCCTATCCCAGGACAACTGTTCTCCAACCTAGGCTGGGGTCTGCCTACAGGTCTGTCTTATGTCTCCCTCTTGTTCCCCAGCTGAGGAGGGCGGGTGCCTGCAACAGGACAGGTCAGCTCACCATGCTGGGACAGGGAGGATGTCAAATACTCGATGTGCCCAGCGTTCATAGTGTGTGCTTGTTGTGGGGGGTGTAGTGAGGGGCGGGGGTGACCAATAAGATTGCAGGGGTATTTCCTCCTCCAGCTTGGCCTTAATTCCTTAGCCCTCAACCTGAGATATGCTCTAAGCTGCTCTGTGCTCAGGGCCCTGTACTGAGTACCCACCATGAGAGGAAGAGAGTGAATTAGACACAGTCCCCACCCTTGGGGAAGGGTTTCCAGAAACATGCCCCAGAGGCCCTACTGGGTGGGCTACTTGAACAGGTGACAGGGGGAGTAAAATTCCACCTAGGCTTTGAAGGAGGCATTATCTCTGATCTGGGATGGCAGGGGGCACATCTGGTACATGGTAAGTGTTGCATTAATATTTGGTGAAACATAAACGGAGGGGAGAAATAAGCAGGCATTCAAACAAGGGGTGAGCACATTGTGGGGTTTGACAGTTCCTTAGCCAGAGCTGTTTCTAGGGTCTCCAGCCAGTACGGATTTGCAAATGAAAGTGCTAGTCTGGGAAGCCCCTGAGTCCAAGCAGACCTGGATGCTTGGTTACCCTAGCTTCTCCTCCCCTTGGAAAAGTACTCCCAGGACCCTCCCTCCTGGGCCCTGCCTATGTGCTCCTTTTTTCTTTCTTCCCTGCCCTGCAGGGTCTCCTCTCAGGTCTCCTGGGCCTAGCCCTGCCCCAGCCATGACCCCCTACCAGCCTGACCTTTGGGGCTGCCCACTTCCCTTTCACTCGGCCACTGTGATAAGGAGACTAGAAACAGGTTTGCCCTTTCACCTCTGCATATCTCTCTGCAGAGCCTGTGGATCTCCACATCCTGGGTCACATCCTGAGAGGCCCTGTGGCCAAGGTTGCAGGGCAGCAGCCCAAGGCTTTAGGTGGAAAAGAAGTGTGGGGACAAGGGGCAGCACAGACCACAGCCCTTGGGGGTGGGCTTCTCCCCATTTTAGCTGAGGACAGTCCAAGTGCCTGGCAGGACAAGAGCTGGCGGGACAGGATGGCTGAGCTGACCCATCCCTCCCCAGAATTTTGACTGACATTCTTGATGGAATTGGCCGGATGTTTCTCCTTCACAAGAGACATGGCCTCAAGCAAGACAGCTGTGCCTTCCCCAGCCCAGCTGCAGCTGGAGATGCTGAGAACCCAGAACCCACACTTCCTACTTTTGGGATAACATCACTGGGCCAAAAGGTCTCCAGAGGGGGTATAGGGGCCTCTGTGAGGTCCCAAGAGGGTCAGCACGACTTGCATGTGATTATCGTCTGCCCTCCGTCCTCTGGAGTTCTGTTGTCTGCTTGGGTCTGCAGACTGCTCACTGGTGTTCCCATCTGATACAGGCAGCAGTGCCGCACGGATCACCTAATTCTCAGAGGCACTTCAGTGTATGGCCAGGTGCTGCTCAAGTCACTGAGTCATACCAACACTCTTCCCCATTTCTGAGTTGGGCACTATCTGGGGACACTGTTGTCCAGAGATTTCCTCCCTGTGAGCTGGGAGTGTGATCAGACATAACTTGTATTCAGATGGGTATTTTGTTGTAATCTTTGCTGCCATGAATTGGTGCATTGGAAGGGGTGTGGATATCATTGGTAACAACTTTAATTTTGTGGCCTTGAGATAGTAAAAACTGAACAGAGAATTTTCTCTTTTGGTGAAATCCCATCACAGCAACTACCAAAGAAGCAGCATGAAGAGGGGATGTTACCCACCCATGGCCTGCAGGGGGCAGTGAAGGGGAAGGAGAGTGTTTCCACCCTGTGCCCCAGCTGTCCTGTGGGGGATCTTAGGAAGGCAGAGCCAAGGCTAGAACCTCGCAGCTGGAGAAGTCAGTGGGGAGTCTGGGCAGAGTTTAAGCTGGTGGATCACAGCAGAGACTGCTGGGGGTTGAAGGACTGGTGCTAGAAGAGGCCAAGGGCTCCAGTTCCAACCGTGACAGACCCCTCTGGCCACCTAAGGAGGGGGGATTGCATCATCAAAGACACCAGGAGACTGTGAGCATTCTGCAGGTAGGAGCTGTTCACACCCACCTTGATTCACCCCACTAGTGAGAGTGGGTTCTCAGCATATTATGTGACAAACACCAATCAAGCCTATCCCTCCTGGAGTCGAGCCCCACGTTTCTGTCCCGCCCCCTGGTGGCACTTTGTCATATTGCAATTCACAAGATATATCCAAGGCAGGAGTGTGGGGTTTCTTGGCTGTGGCCAGGGTTAGCCTGCGGGACAACCCAATCTTTGAGGTCTAGTCTGGGAATGTCATTAGAATGTTCTAGGAACAAAGTGTTCTAGGAACAGCGGAACACTTCCATGTAGCTGGGGAATGGGAGTTGAGAGCAGAATGTGGGAAGACCATGCCAGGGAACACAGTAGCCTTAGGCCTGATACATGCTCTATCCATAGGCCATTGACCAGCAGAGCACTGAAGTGACTTTAGAGGTGTTTTAAATTGAAACTCAGGTGCCCATAATTAGATTACAGCTGAATCATAATATTTGGTTCCTGGAACCCTTTCATACTTTCATTTAGCTAATTATTCACTTAGCTATTTTTCATAACTCAAACTCCTAAGAACAAGGGATTTTCTGTATTTTCAAGCAGCAGAGCCTCCCTTTTCTTCCAAAGGAAACTTCACGTAGAATCTTTGAAGTTCCAAAGATTGCTAGCTATTCTCCATTCATTGCCCCAGCCGCCCTGAGTAGATCTTGGAATTCTGCAGAACATGCTCTACAACAACAGTGCCCAGGCGGCAGGGACCTGCCTCCTCCATTGCTGTGCCCCAGGACCCTGTTTTAACAAATGTTGGGTAAAATGTATTAAATGAGAGAAACTTATTCCAACAACCAGTCAGCTCCCTGGTTTGTTGTGTGTGTGTGTGTGTGTTTTGTAATTGTTGATGTTGTGTTTGTTGTTGTTGTCGTTGTTGTTTTGCCAGTACTGGGATTGAACTCAGGGCCTTGTGTGCACTAAGCAAATATTCAACCACTGAGCTACATCCCAGCCCCCTGTTTTAAGAAATATTGGACGAAATGTATCAAATGAGAGAAATTTATTCCAATAATCACCTAGATCTGCTTTGGGGAGGGGTGCTACAAAGTGCCCTGTGGCCCTGCCATAATGCCTAATGTTCCCCATTACCATGCAGTCTGACTTTGCATGGCCTGAGGGACCCAGAACAAAGACTAGTCCTTCATGAAGCTTTTGCAGATGCTGCCTTTGTAAGTGGTAGCCACTTGATGACACTTCTCTTCTGTATTCTTCACACTCTGCCTCAGTTGCTTGCATACCTGCTTCATTTCCCCAGCAGTGTAGACACTATTCTCCTCAAGAGTAGATGTTTGATTGACTTTAGCATGCATCTCTATAACTTCAGCATGCTTTCCTATAACATTCAATAAGTGTTGGAGGAGAAGGAAATGCCTCCTGATGCTTCTAAGGATATTGTGTCTCAAGAAGAGCCTGTTCACATCCTTCAGGAGAGGCACCTGGAACCAATTTGACCTCCTACAACAGTAAGTTTGCTGACTCCACAAATTGCCACCAAGCAGAGATTATGAAAGGGGAACCAGGATATAGGAAAATTTTGGTGGAGAATGGGCATCTAGGGCCCAGTTGTATCAGAGCTGCATCCTGAGGGTGAGTTCCTGGCCATGAGAAAGTGTGGCTGAGGAAAAGCTGGAGGTAGGAGGCAAGAGTGGAGAAGACCTGGAGAAGGGTTATGGTGTCACGGCACATGGGTTTGCCTGTTTCCAGTGCCTCTCAGGTTGGGACAGAGGAGATTGGTCCTCTTTTTCTCCCCCCAGAACATCTGGGGCAACATCAGACATAAAGATCTGGTAAATAAAATGGTTATGGAAATGTGTAATAGTGAGACATTATCAAAGGCGTCTTTAAAGTCCCCTTTCAACCCCCAGCCGAGTAGAGGAGACTGGAAATTGGAAAACTTGAAGCAGATTACAGGACCATCAAAGTGGCCGAAATTCAATCCAATCTTCAGGTTTAAGGATGACTAGCAGACCCCCACCCCAGCACAGAACACTGCAAACCCACTGTTTAAAAACCAAATCAACGGCATCATCAGATCTGGGCATGGAGCAAACAAACAGACGGTGCCCACAAAACTTTCCTAGATTTCCATTACATTGGGGAAACCTGAGAAGCAAGGTCCTGGGGAGGTGCCTGGCCCTGGGGAGACTCTCCGCTTGCTTGTAAGGCACTGATCTTCTCCCCACCCTACCCCATCCCCAGTTTGGGTTAGGGCCCTTTGTCTCTTCATCCCTCTTGGTGCATTTCTTCTTCAACAACTTTTTGTGCTTACTCTCTCTCTCTTTATTCATCTCTCTTCTCTTTCCATCTCTATATCTCTTTCCAGCAATGTTCTACCTCTCCCCTTTTTCCCTTAGAATTCTCCCCTCCCCCAGAATCTGGTTTTTGTGACTTTCTATTCTTTTTGTGTCTTTCAGTGCTGTGTGGGTCAGTCTCAGTCTCTGTCTCTCTCCCTCTCTTTCTCTCTCTCTCTCATCCTTTTTTCTTTGGCCTCTCTAATTTTTTGCCCTTTTTTCTGCTTGTGAAGTTCCTATAATTCCAGACTATGTACAAGGTGAAGGTCCTCTTTGGCTGGTTTATTTACCAATAGGAGTCCAGGGTATTTCTCCCAGGTGTCCAAACACAAATGACCCTCCGTGCAGGCCCATCTAAGGACCCTTCTCCCAATGTCCATTACCAAGAATTGTCCCTTGCCACAATTGAACTGTGCCAGCACACACAAGCACACAAAATACATGTGGTTTTATGTACAAGCAGGCTCTGCAGACATAGAAATTTATGTCAGGAGGGGTGGAATGCTACAGTACATAAAACTGATACACGCAGAGAATTCCAAAATTTATAATTCTTTTTTATGTGAAGTGAGAGAAAGAGACTATAATTATAATACTGATAAAATTCTCCATATTTATTCCCAAGATGTGAGGGTTTATCTTCATTCACATTTCTTGTGGTCATAACCTTGAAGGCTCTGTTGGATTGCAGGTTTATAGTTTTTTAAAACTCTGTTTGTCTGTGACCATTCAGCGTTAGAGGAAATCTCCATTTTGTCATTCACTTTAGAAGAATAGTTTCGGAAAGACAAAGGGAAACACATACACGTGTATTTATCAAAGAATGGAACTGAGAAAGAAGAGAAAATGAAAGTACAGGTCTAGCGCGCTTCCCAAGAGCCCTACGAAGGCAGCCAGCAGGGACAACCTAGGACAGCAGGATCTGCCCGGCGGTCACCCCGGGGACACGGACGAGTGCGGCGGCCAGTGGCAATGGGGCTTGAGCCGCCAGCAGCCACCTTCCTGGTGTGCCGCCTTCGGACTGTCTGTCTGTCGCCGTCCGCTCCCCCCAACACACACACCGTAATTAACACCCTGCGAGCTCCAGTTTGGTTCCCAGCTAGCTCCCCGCGGCCCGGCTCTGCGATGGCACCCGGCAGGATACTGTCAATCCGCCAGGCTCCAAGTTCACGATCACCGCGCTCGTTCCACTAGCGCGCGCCCAGGACTGACTCAGGCCCCACACTGCGACCCTTGAGTCATCCGCTCGCGGCGGCCGCGGCACCGCTCCCGGGGCGCCCCGAACCCCCCCGCCCCCGGCGATCCAGGAAGAGACTGAGCGCCTGCTCCCTTTGATCTGATTTTATAGAGACGTGAAGTTGACATTGAACTTTGAATGCTTTTTTTCTACTCAATCTCATTCATTGCCATTTTGGAAGGCGACTTTTGGGGCAGCGCGGCGAACAGCTCTGCCGGCTTGCGAGAGCGCGCAGGAGAGACCCCGGGATCTCTTGCGGGCGCCGGGATCGTCCCCGCATCGCCGCGCGAGGATGCGGAGCCTGCTGGGCTCAGCCCCTCGTCCACATCCAAATCAACTCCCGCGCGCCCCACGTACCTCTCCTTCCCCTACTCGCCCGGGGCTCTCCCCGCAACGCTGGCGCGGGAAGCAGATGTAAGTGAGGTTGCGGCGCTGCAGAGACCGAGGTGCCGGCAGGAGCAGGGCGCGGAGCCGGGGAGATGCTGGGGCCGCCGCCGCTCAGCCGCCCTCCCTCCGCAGCCCCCGCACCCACGCCGAGACGCAATTGCTTTCAGGTGTGGAGCACTTAATAAAATAAATCTTCCGGGGCAGGAGGCAAGTTTTTAGGGGCCAGAATCAAAACAGCAGACTTTGAATCCATTAAGAGGGCTTTCCTCAAATCCCCCTACAGTTTCGGTGGAGCAGGGAACGCGAGGTTCGGAAACAGTCTCATCCTAAAGTGATACTGTCCCTGAGTAAGGAGGCCCTCTCCAGAGAGACTTCGTCTCCGTCTCGCCTCGGCTCTATCTCGTTCCATTTCTATTCTCTGTACATCAGAACGAAATCAAAAATTGTTTGATCTCTATGAAACCAGCTAGATCCCTGGAGCCCAGTCGGGGGGCCCAGTGGAAACTGAAAGCTCTTTCCCCGCACCACTTTCTGCTTCTGCTTTGTCTGTCATCAACTGGCCAACATTCTCTTCATCTGAAATTTCCAAACCTGGTTTTGCAGTGCTCCAGGGAGACGCCAATGATTTCTAGGGCTTTGTGAAATGCTCAGAATGAAATAAACTTTAATCGACATTACTTAATTATTTAACTACAGGTTATAGGCCCCTAACTGGGCAGGGAAAGCAGATGAGGAATGAAATTGGTGAACTGAAAAAAAAATCTTCCCTGGTGGGTATAACAGCTCTTTGAGGTGAGGAAGGAGTGCTTCTGATATCTCAGGACTCAGGAAAAGAAAATCATGTTCCCAGGAGAGCAGGAGGCTGGTTTACTAAAATTTGGGGCCAGAGAACTGTCACCCTGAGAAGAGGGGCCAGGAACTCTGTGGTAACCTGGGCTTCCTTCTCCCAGCCCCTTGCCATCCATCTCATTCCAGGCCTTTGGAGGAGGAAGAGAACAGATTTCTGTCCTCTCACCCAAATTCAAAAAGGTGTAGTTTATATTGGATAAAGCAAACTGGTTCCTTCTCTGTTTACTAGGAAATTCTGATCAAACAAATATTTTGTATAACTCTCCCAGGAATTTGCACAGATATAAACATGGTTTCGATTAAGGTTCTGCTCTTTAGAGGAGTTACTCACCCAAAAGTCTCAGAGGGTCCCTCAGTCCTCCTCACACCACTGGATCTAGGAAACTGCCCTTCTGAGATCACCAAGGGAAGCCCCAAGAGGTGACCAGATGGCCAAGGTGGAGGGCAACTTGTTTTCACAGTGGCATCTGACAAGGGCCCACATGTTTCTGTATAGAGAACAAATCTGCTCCCAGTAAAGAGTTACTCTGTTGGGGGAAACACTGATGTACTAATGGAAACATGCTGAGCCCACTGTGACAGCCAGAAGGAGAGACAGGTCTTCCCAAGACAGGCAGAGAAGGAAGGCCAGTAGACAAAACTAATCCCACCAGTCCACCCTCACTTGGCTTAGCAAATTGACAGAGGGATTACGATCAAAACATCCATGAGCAATACCATGACACTGGTGCTGTAGTTACAGAGAGAGCAACTGGGACAGACAAGGAAGATGGTTCTGGTGACTTAGAGCCAGCTACAGAATGAGCTGTTGGCCTGGGCTTGTGGAATTGGAAGAGACCTCCAAGTCCACTTCTCCGAGTCTGAACTTTATAGCAAATAGTCTCACAGTTTGGGC
Source organism: Erethizon dorsatum (assembly GCA_028451465.1). Lineage (NCBI taxonomy): Eukaryota > Metazoa > Chordata > Mammalia > Rodentia > Erethizontidae > Erethizon > Erethizon dorsatum. Next base: position 85,512,241 of record CM051829.1, read on the forward strand.
CCCAGCAACACTACTGAACAAATGGAAAACATATAAAAACACAATAATTTCCCCTAAGAAAAAGTTATTAAAATTTCCCCCTCATGTAATTTGCAAAATAAATAGCCGAGGCCATATAGGTGAGAGGCAAAGTTACTGTCCTAATAACTGTGTGCTCTTGGCAAAAATTCCCTCTTAAGACTCCGGTCCCTCATTTCTAAGTAAGGATGACAGAATAGATCAGTGGGTTTCAAAACTTTAAAGCGCATCAGAAAATCACCCCCCCAAAAAAAAACTTGCTAAAACAAAGACCGCTGGGCCCCACCCCAAGGGTTTCTGACTTAGTAATTCTAGGGTGGAGTCCAGTCATTTGCCTTTCTAACAAGTTCCCAGATGTTGCTGCTGGCCTGAAGGCTCCACTTTGAGAACTTTGGACTAGATGATGTTGAAGCGCCCATCCAAATCTAACATTCTGTTCTATCCCATGACCCTCTGTTTCCCCAGCACTCCTTGGAATGTTCTAAGCCAAATATGAGAGGACTGATGTTTTACACCCAAGCTTGAACCCCCTATGCAGAATAAATCAGTTGGCCAACAAGGGCTGGTCATTCTGCCCACTACGGGATTTTGATTTCTGTGTACAGATGTTCCAGAGTTCCCCCTCAGCTAGCTGATTAGGTGACCCATATCCTTCAACAGTTGTGAATGCTAGTTTTTCTTTGTGCCAAGCAGGCCTGGGCCTAATCCTAGCTAAGCCCCATGTAGGCCTGGTATGTATACTGCTGCCTTCAGAAGGGCTGGCTACAGCCTGGGATAAGTCTCTGGGGTCCTCAATATGGCCTAGTACCTGCCAAACACTTGCCCCAACACACACACATACACAAACGTGCACATACATGCTCACATGCACACACACTTCGCCACACACACAGCCCCCAGTCAGGGGAACTAGTTTTACTTTGATGTACCTCTCACTGCACATTTGTTTCAGCTCCCTCCTGGAGCCACAATCTTATTTATCTTTTTGGCATAGGTTCTTAGGATACTTCCATCCAGGCAGCAGCAAAATCACTCAGCTTCACTGTTTTATGAAGTTTATCAAACAGCAAAATATCCGGTCTCTTTGTCCAATGGATCTGGTGTGAATGTGCCTACAGATCTGCTTTCCCCCAGGCGTGCTGGGGTCCATATGTGGTTAAAGATACCCACTGTGAGGACCCTGCAAAATCCAGGCCTACTTTTAGCTGTAAGGGGCCCCCAAAGCAGACGCAGGACTCCAAGGCTTCACCTGACCAGGGAGACATAGATACATACTGCACACATACATGCACTATGTTTACACCCCACCAGAGAGGTCTGTGCTGCACAACAAGCTGGCCTCTTCAATCATCCCCATCCCAGTCAGCCTCTCACAGTGCCTGTCCCAAGGTGTATCTAGGTTATCATGTCATCTCAATCTGAAACTTTTGTGAAATGCATGGAGAGAGCCCCTCCCCCTGCAGGGGAGCTCAGCCCTCTGCATCCTTTTAAAGGGACAAGGTATTTCCTAATCACCACAGGGAGACTCAAAACAGCCACAGGCCTGGTCTTCCCCTGCCCATTGCCCCCAGCATCCTGCTTGCTTTGCAGGAATGAGCAGGAATCATACACTATCAGGTGCTGGGCTCTCCACTCTACCTCTACTTGGGACCCGTCAGCCCAGCCTCTGGGATGGCCCATACTCTGAGATCAAGAGAGGCCATACCCAGGTTAACTCTCATTCAGGACCCAGTGCACCCAGTGCTGTTATCTGGATGGTGCTGATCCCAGGCTCCTCAAGCCTGGAGAGTCTGCTCTGAGCCCTCCTTTTTCTGCTTTCCTCCTTAAAGAGATCCCCAAAGTCCAATGAGTAGCCTGGGACTTGCTCCACTGGTTCTGCAGTTGATAATGCATGCTGGGGGGAGGGGGGCTCTTTCCAATGAAAATTTACCATAAAAATTTGAAATGTCCCCTGAAGATACGTTCCTGTGCCCTGTCTCCAGAGAGCCAGCTATCCCTCCTACTAGTGACAGGAGTCGGGGGAGAGGGGAGAGGCAGTTCTGTGGCCTCCCATTCTCTGGGCTACTGATCACCCACATATCCCTCCTTACCTCACCCGTCTGGCAGTAAGTCTAGTGATATCTTCCCATGAATATCCTTTTCCTGCAGTCATCCCTTTGCATTCCCTCAGCCACAACCCAGGGCAGACCTTTGTCACCTCATGCTTGGACCAATGTCTTACCTGCTGAATATGTTTGCTTCTCCTATCTCCCTCTCCCTGCTACCCTGTGCAAGTTATTTTTTCATGTGTGCCTTAGTTTTCTCATCTGTAAAATGGAGTTAAGGATACCTTTCTCATAAGGAGGTTAGAATTAAATAAGATGAGGTATTTAAAGGAACCGACCCTATTATTATTCTGATCAAGCTACCAAAATTATCTTCACAAAACATATCTCTCATCCTCTTGCTAAATAACCACGACAGTAGTAAGCATACCAACACCTACCAATGGCCAGGCCCAGCTCCCACTGCTGCTCAACACCTTTCAGTGGCTCCCCACTGCCTAAAAGAAAACAGGCTGCATTCTTCACACTGGCTGCCTCTTCATCTTGTCCAACCTGTCTGTCATCATCTTTGCTACTCCCTCATAGAACCCTCTGCTAGAGGTGCCAAGCAGCTTCCTGTGCCCTAGCATGTCCCATTCAGTTCACATGAGGCCAGCAACCAACTTCTTCCCCATCGGCCCACATTTTGATGGCCCTCCAGATTTTCCAGGCTGCAGCTCAAAGACCTCAGGACTCTCTGGGAGGGGGTCTATTGCTTTGGTCTCAATGGATGTACAGCTGGGAGCCCAGGGATTAGTGCTGAATATCTCATGGTTTCCTTCTCCAGCCAGCAGTGATCTTGGAGTATACAGTCCCTTCTAGCTCATGTCCAGTACTCAGCAAGGGCAGGCTGCTCAGCCTTATCAAACATCTTATATTTCTAGAGAATCGTCCATAGATCCATATCTTGTTTCCCCAGGAGGAAAACAAAAATCCCGTAAGAAGGATTTGACAGGAGGTGTCCTGTGAGCCCCTTCATTCTGCTGAGCACAGTCCGCCCCACCGAATGCTCAGATCCCTTGAATGTCTGGAGGAGAGGATAGCCCTTGTATATCTGAGATGACTAAGGGAGCATGGCATGCTGCAGATGGTACAAGACTACTGTGCCACCTACCCAGGCATCTCTTTACCCAGATGACAGCAATGCACATAGGGAATTCAAGCATGCTGCTCATGTTTCTCCCCTGCAAAGCACAGAGGAGGGATAAGCCTGCTTCCTTCCTCCACTCATGTGTACTAAGAGACCCATAGAGCCTTGAGATCAGCTCTCAGACTGAGGCTCTAAGAGTTTGCCTTCTATGACAGCTGAATACCAGGTTAGAAGGAAAACCAGGGCACACCTTGTCCCTATCCTGGGGTACACCCTTTCTTCCTCAGGACACAGTGAGACTGTCACTGCCCAGTGGGCCTTGACATTTGCCTGCCAGGTACCCCATTATGCCCCTTCATGACCTCTTACCCCATCAATACAGTCACTCCTCTGACTCAATATTTAGAGTGAGAGCTTTGCCTGTGGAGTCAGCAATTTGGGTTTGAACCCTAGCAACGCGCAGCAGTGGTGGAATATGGGTGCTTTTCTAAACCATTCTATGGCAGTCAGCCTCAAAAATAACCTCCAAGGAGCTTTGCCTTGTGAAATCCTTGCTTACACTAAATGAGGACTGATCTGTGTGACCAGCAGACTCTGGTGGCAGCAATGATGTATGAGTTCACAGGCCAACTTCTACCTAGCTCTCTTAGACCATCTGTTTTGGAGGAAGCCAGCTACCTGGTTGTGAGGGTATTTAGTTAGCCATGAGGAGAGGTTACATGGAGAGAAACTGAGGCCTCTTGTCAACAGCCAACATCAACTTGTCAACCACATGGGCAAGCCATTTGGAAGCAAATCCCTAGCTCCTGTCAAGCCTTCAGAATACCATAGTCCCAAGTAATATCAGAGTTGGAGTTCTGAGAGACCCCAAACTAGAACCACTCCCGACCCACAAAAACTATTGTTTTAAGTCACTGACTTTTGGGGTAGTTTGTTATGCAGCATTAGATAACTAAGACATAGTCCTTTGTGAGATGGAAGTGTTAACACTAACTTTATAACATTGTAAAGATTAAACAAGATGGTGTTTGCTTGGCACATGGCAGGTGTTCTATAAATAATGGATGTTATTAGTATTACCCATCTATTACCTCTCCTTCCCTGGAGACTCCAGAGTGGGCTGGGCAGAGTTCCTTTCATCCCGTGCCCGGCTTTCTTCCCAGTTCCTTAGAAAGTCAGAGCTAATCTCCCCCTCTGTCTTCTTCCATTCAGAGAAGACCATGGCCTGAATTGGATATATCTGTGACATGGCGACAAGCTCCATCCGGAGCTCTGGGGTGGGTCTACTTACATTTCTCAGGATGTTCAGTGGCGTATGTTTGCATTTCCTTCCAAGAGCCCCAAATGTGATAATTACATACTTATTAGTCCTGTAAAATAACAATCTGGAATCTGCACTCTGGAACCAATGGATTTCCTGCTGAAATGAGTTCAAGAGGTACCCTGGCCAGCACTCAGTAAGAGCCAAAATGCTGCTACAAAAGGTTCACAGACTGCCCTCCTCAGCCTGAACCACACACACACACACTCGCTTCCACTCAACTCTCCACTTCATGGCTCCCAACAAACCACTGTGCTTTCTGTTCTTGCTATAGTTGTTATTTTTGTCTTGTTTTAATGTCTACCTATTGTGTGGGTCCTGCCCCCTCCACCAGAATAGGGGGACTTCCTTCCCAGGGCCTGGGGTTTCCTCTTCCTTTCTCGCTCTAGTGAAAACAGTGTTGGAAGCTGTGTCCAGCAGATACTAGGGACTGGATCGATGCCTGTGAAGCACCTTCCCCTTCTCTGGAGTGTTTCTAAACTTCTGTGGACTCCTCTACCTTTGTCTCTCCCACCCCAACCTAAAGTCTCTTCTTTCACCAGGCTCTGCAATGTTTAGTGTATATGAGTTCCTCTAATTTGGCTGCTTCTCTCTTGTGGGCCATTCTTTCTGGGATGCCTTCTCTCCCTGGCTCCTCCATACACTTTCACCTGGGAACACCACCCCTCACCACCAATTTTCAGGATTCCACCTTGGAGCATCCCATAACCACCTCTCTCCAGCTGTCTCTGTGGCTGCAAAGCATCTTTCTCATGGCCCCCATGGTTCCCTGTGCTCTCCCACCTCAGCAAAACCACACTCAATGTAAATGCCTATTGCTCTCTGTTCCTCTCTGGCTAGTCTGGAAAAGCCCTGAGAATAAGTGGCACTCTCTCTGGTTCCATTCTTTGTGTGTACCCGCTGTGGCACAGGATAAGAATTCAGCAAAAGCTTATGGAATGCATGAATGCATAAAATTAATTAATTGAAGAGTTAAAACTGTCCAGAAATCTAAATCTCACCCTTTTATGTTTTACACCAAGCAAGAATAAGTTCATCAAAATTACCTCCACAGGGGCTAAGGATATAGTTCAGGGGTAGAGTGCTTGCCTAGCACATGAGACCCTGGGTTCAATCCCCAAAACTGGGAGAAAAAAAAAATCTCCACAAAATTTTGCCATTGTCCACACAGACACTTGCCACAGAATCCACTTACCTCACACAAAGGCAATCAATTCAGGTGGCAGAACAATCTCAGGCCCTCTATACACTGCTACATCACAGACATAGCTTCAACTCTTTGCTCATCTAGTCCATCTCATCCCAACCACTGTGAGGTGGGCAGAGAGAATAAGCAGAAAAATATAGGTCCAGGGATAGATTTAGGCTCAAGGAACATCTGTATAAACACGACCTCATTCAGTCCAGTAAAGCCAGACCTACAGAATCATCCCTCTCAATGTTCCAGTGGAGAAACTAAGGTACAGAGAGATTAAAAGGCTTTCCCAGTGAAATAAATCAAATCAACAGAAAAGGAAAAATGTACCCCTAACTTCCCAAAAATTTTGCCCCAATGCACAGACTTCAGCTTGAATCATCAGAATCTCAACCAAGGATGCTGAGTATCCACAGTGCAAACCTTTTTTAAAATACTATGGGTGAGGAGGAAACACCGGATCTGAAGGTTTATTTACCATTCCTAGCCTGACCTTCCAGGAAGAATGTCACTAATGAGAAACAATCTACTTAGGCTCCCAAACCCAGAATTTTCATAAGGATCAATTTAGAATTTCAGCTTCTAAATAGGACAAGGGTAATGTTGACTGTGTTCCTTTCAGAGAAAAAAAAAAAAAAAAAAAACTGAATTTTTCCTGTCTGGAAGGAAGTTTTGTAAATGTCAAGCAAATCTCAGATTTGAGGTTACATTTTTCCCATTGTCCCAGCCCCTTCTGGATATCCACTGGGAGAAGAAGGAAAGCTTTGTCCTTCGTGTAGTGTAGACTAAGGAAAGTAGAAAATGAAAGGGAAAGAGGTAACTGGAACCAATGTTTCCCTAATTAAAGAACTGACCTTACACTTGAGCCAGGAGCCAGAAACTGTTCTCAAGACCATATTACATTCTGGTTCACATCCAATCAATGGTTTGCTTCAATGCGGATGAGACATTTCCTTGCCAGCAAAGTATAAGCACCAGGTAGGCAGGGATCACACCTGTCTTGCTAGCTGCCGTATCCTGGTACCAGCAAATGTCTGTCACCAATAGGACCTCCCTAATTAAATGAATGGATTAAATAATCAGCCAGTGTAAGACAGCCAATAAGCATTGTTTCATTTAAAAAGTAGTTTTTCCTCAGCAGAGGATGAGAAGGCTTTTCAAGTTTTTATTATATGACCTAGAATTATCTGGATCATCTATCAGCTCATCTTATTCTGTGGATAAGGTATCAATGACAAATGCTATTGTAATAAAAAGTTACTAAATGCCATGAATAGTGAACTCACAAATTCTCTTGAAACTCAGCCCCACATCTGAGTTGGCTGTGAAACTACTCAGATGTTAGACACTCTGCTATGTTGGTCTCAGCTTAGCAGAAACTGCTGTCTCCCTACTTTCCCTGCCCACCACAGCCGGCTGCCACTTGGTGCTCATGAAGGGAGCAGTGCATCTCATCTCAGACCAACTCTGTCCTCGGTCCACTCTGGCCTCAACTTCCCTTTTGGGAAGAAGTCTCAACATTTCTATTAGGAAAACAAGGGTGCACAGCAAATGATTTTAACTTAGTTGTGTGTTAGCTAAAGAAGGTCTAAGAGAGTTGTGTTGGGTGGGGGACTATGGATTGGAGTGTACATTCTAATGCTGCTAACAACTGCTTGTATCCACCCTGAGCAAATGGGTGCCTCTGTGGCCTCAGGATCTTTCTCTATAAAACAGGGCTAATAATTGTATGTACTTTGTGGGGTCACTGTGAAGATTAAATAAATCATTGTATATAGAATACATGTGATAATGCCTGGCACACTACAAGTACTACGTAAGTACTCTATATTTATCTATGAAATAAGAGTGTCTGTGGTATCACATCCCCTCCCCACCTGTCTAACCAGGAATGTTTACTAACTCAGAGGTTCTGTTATTGTGTTTTCTATGCATCTGCTCCATCAAATGCCTCCCAAATCAGATGTGGATAAAGATACAAGTTTGCACGAGTGGTTGAAAAAGAGGAGCAGGACAGGATCCTGTCAGTGTCCTGTCTTGCATGGTCCTGGGAGAAAACCCTACTGGGGTGGAACAACTCTATATACCTACGGGCTCCAAAAGTAATCTGGGCCTTCCTGCCTTCAATTGGTAAAATCATCACAGCATGGTAATTCTGTTCAGAGAGTGAGAGACTATATCACAAGGAACTTTTGGGCTTGGGAAGAGATGTGGGTCCCTGGGACAGCAGACCCCCAGGTCTCTGTGTTCAGCTCAAGACACAGACAGAACCTCTTGGTCTGCAATCGGGAGCCTTTTGCCAATTTAGTGATGAAGCCCAGAAATTTAAGCTCCTATTTCTGGAGAAATTATTATCACATTATCTCTTACATTATCATAGTACATCAAAACATGAATGCTTCTCAAATATTCTATGTACGTATGTGTGGCCCATTTTTATGATAATGAAACTGAGCCTGAAACAGGTTATCACCTGAGGCAAAAGACAGCATTTAATCCAGGCTGCCCTGCTTAATTTCTTGGTGACATTTTTCCTGTGTCATGCATGCTTCCTCCAAAATAAGCTGCTTGGTGATTTTGTTGAATAAATGTTCTGAATTGACACATCCTCCTAGAAAGTCACCAATATCCAGTCAACAATTACTGACAAACTTTATTAATGATCAATGCCAGTTAGTTGCCAGAGCTGGAATCAGCTGGACTGTGGAGAATGGATCCTCCTGGCCACAGAGAAAACTTAATTTGGAGCTGAGCCTCCCTCTAGGCTAGAAATAGCAGCCCCAGGTGCTCCCATCTCTCTGCCCAATCTGCAGTTTGTGATTAGAGGCCCTAATGGCCATAATGCCTCCAATGTGGTGTTTAAACTCGTAAGGCTTCAGAGAAGTTAAGGTATGTTTAATAATGGCTTAATGACTTCTTGTGAGATGCAAGGCTTCTGGTTCCTGTTTGGCCTTGATTTACAGCCCAACTCTGGCTGAGGACAGCCAAGAAACCCCCTCTAAGCCTCCAACGGAAGAGGGAGGTGTTCACACCAGGCTTCTAGGATTCCTTTAAAAATTGAGAATTCAAATGAAATACAAATTATGTGTGACTCCCCACCCTTCTTGCTAGTCTCTGGGACATTAAAAATATAAATGGTTTAATCTAGACCCAAGGGCTCTTCAATCCAGGAGATGGGAGACCAACCCTGTGGGCCCTCTGTTATTTTACCCAAATCTTAGGAAGGTAGGGGTTGTTTCTCTTTACAGAAATGCTAAATTACTGCTCTAATCCTATGCTTCTTTTTAGTTGGGGAGACTCAACTCATGAGAGCCTATCTCCCCCTCACACCCCACAATGGCAGCCCTGGGGCAGCTGAACCCTGGAGTTTGAGTTACAGACAGGACCTGGACACTCTGAAAAGCATTTGCTCCGTGTCTGCTGCTCATGGCTATGGCTCCTCCACCTGCTCAAAGGCTGCCTAGGCCAAGCCCTGCTCAATGCTGAGCTTCACCTGGGAGTCTCCCTGTCTACTCTGGCCTGTCTCTGCCTTGAAACCTGCCACAAATGTGTAGTAAGACTCTGAGGTTGATTCTACTCACCTCCACAATCAGAGGATGACACTAAGTGACTGGTTCAAGGTCCCACAGCTAAATAATGATCGCGTCCAGGCCCAAACTCTCCAGCCCCCATTCTCAGTTTAGAGCTGTTTCCACACCATGTGCCTAATGACTCCTGCCCCTATGCAAAAGAAGAGGTCTCTAAGGGAGCTGTGCTTGCTGTAGTTACCTTTTTTTCTAGTCCTCAGCAAAAAGAGCTAGGAAAAGGGGCAGCCCAACTACTACTCCCCGGCTTCTTCCCATGGCTGATGTCCGGAGACCAGGACTAAAAGTGTTTGTTGGAGGTTGGGGCCTGCCATCACACTGCCTTACCTCTGGAAAGGCCACTCCGAGGGTGCAGCTCTGAGCTAGGACTGCACCCATATAGGTAGACAGAAGGGATCCTGCTCTCGAAAGAGAGCAGCCTTCTTCCTTCTTTCCTCGAATGCCTGGGACACCAGGCTTGGGGTGAATTAGGGAATTAGGGGGTTCCCGGACTCCGAGGGGTTAACCCGCGCGGGGCCGCACGTGACGTGGATAGTTCCAGCATTAAGTAAGAGACGCGGTTCCCCTCCTCTACTCACCCCCGCCCCCCGCGGCGCGCGCCGCTCCCGGGGGCTCCGCGCCCCCGAGCCCAGGTCCCTCCCCCTTGGCGGGCGCTCACAGGCCGCGCTGGTATCGGAGCCCTGGAGCCCCGGCGGCCTGATTGCCCTGAGCCGGCATGGACCCTGAGCGCTGCGCGCCTTTCGGCGTGGGGCCCACAGCCGGCCCCTACGCGGCCGCGGGGGACGAGCCTTCGGGTCCCCAGGGAACGCCGGCTGCTGCGCCTCACCTGCACCCCGCGCCGCCCCGCGGCCCACGGTTGACCCGCTTTCCAGCCTGCGGACCCCTGGAACCCTACCTTCCAGAGCCTGCCAAGCCGCCCGCCAAGTACCTGCAGGACCTAGTGCCAGGCCCAGCGCTCAACGGCGGCCACTTCTACGAAGGCCCGGCGGAAGGTAACGCGCGACGCGGGGGTAGCACGCAGCCCGACCCTCTCCTTCCCTACCCTGGCCCGCTCGGGCCTCCCGCCTTCTGTCTCCAGCTTGCCTATTAACTTTTTGCCCATCTCACTTTTCGCTCCGGCTTCCTTGGAAGCCAGATTGAGGTTGGCCCAGGCCAGGCAAAGGCCAGCCGCAGTGCGGGAGGCATAGGCACCGGTGTTCCCGGTGGCAGTGGGACTGGGAGGTGGGAGGTGGGAGGTCGAAGGAGGGTGGAGCAGAGACGGCAGGGCGCCCACTTGGGCGAAAGCGGCTGGAGCCGGGAAGAGGAAGGAGATCACATTTGGCCGGAGTTAGACTGGAACTACCACCAACCCACCCAGAAGCCCGGATCGGGCGGAAGGCCTTGGAGCCACACTGAGCCCCGACGCTGCAAGAGTCACGCACAGCTTTTGTCTGGCACCCACTGAGGCCGCAGAGGCTGGGCCTTGACCCGGAGTGACAAAGCCGGGATCAGCCGAGGGCTGAGGCCTGGCCTTGCCACCTCTCCTCCTCCCCCGAGTCTCCGCGAGAAGGTCGCTGACTGTGCACTGGGCGCTCCGTGGAGTGGCCACAGCTGGTTCCGAAGAGCTCGAGACCGCATAAATGTTCTTAGTTTTCAGACTAACCTGGCCTCCCCTGTGTAATGCACGGTGATGGCCACTCTTCTCGACATCCCTGCACCGGATCCTCAGCATTGAGCCGTCGGGAACAGCCGTTGGCAGGCCTAAACCCTTTGCTTCTCGCACCCCTGAGCTGTGTCCTGGGTGCGAAGGCCGGTTGGACTCTGCCATCACCCGGAATGCATCTGAACGCAGAGGCCTGGCAGGCTGGTCCGAGGCCTCGCTGCCGCCCACCGCATCTGCCGACCTGTAGGAGTCTCCACACGCCCACCCCATCTATGCTGCCACATCCTGCAGAGAGGCCCAAGGCTGGACCCTCCGAGATCCGCCGGCCCCGCAGCCTCCTGTGCTGCGCTGGCGCCTCGCGGGCCTCCACGGAGTGGCTTGGCAGCTCGGCCTTCGTCCAGCCGGGGTTGGTGAGAGTGTGTAGGGGAGGGTGGGGAGGTGTGTGGGGGTCAGCGGAGGAAATGAGCGAGCCCGCGGAGCTTCGTGTCTGTGTCCTTTGAAAGAGGCTCTCCTGATAAAAACCACAGTTGAGACTTAATGAGAAGCAGTTGGCCTGGCTCCTCTGATCCCTGCCAGACGGCGGCGGCCACGCAGCGCCCAAAGCACCTCCGGGGACAGGTACTGGGCTTGGCTCAGCCCTCCGCGCCGGGAAGGACCCAGCCCAAGGGCCGACGTCCCCGCCATTGGGGCGCATTCTGCACGGAGCGCCCAGGCGCCTGGACAGTCCTGGCTCTGTGCGTGCTTCGGTGAGCGATAGAGCGGAACGAGATCTGAGATCCAACTGTGGGACGACGGCAGGCGGACAACGAAATGCAGAAAAAGAAAACAAACAAACAAAAAGTGTAAACGGTAACCCCAAAAAAGGGAGAAAATCGAATCAAATAACAGAGGAGGGCGGCCAGAACAAGAGGTAAAAGACAGTCGGAGAGCTGGTTAGAAGAGCAGGAAAGGAACAAATGAACGCGCGAACAAAAAAGAAGCAGTGGAAGATCAAACGAAGTGAGTAAAGGAGAAAAGGATGAGGAGGAAGAAAACAGACAAAACGAAAGGAAAAGGGACATCTTGAAAGAATGGAACTCCCCAAATGAAAACAAGTGGGATACGAAAATCAACTTTCAAGTCCAGCGGAGAACAGGCCAAAGGAAAAGGAGGCGCGGTGGTGTGAGCGGAGCCTGGCAGAGACGCTGGCAGCCGCTGGCCACCCCAGGTCCCCGACCTGAGCTCTGCGGGCGGCCCGAGGCTCTGCAGCCAAGCAGACCTCGGTGAGGCTGCTGGAGAGGGACAGCCTAGGGGGCTTGAGCCACACGTTCTACAAGGGAAGTGGAGGGCGAAGGAGGAAATAAGGAAAGCCTTATTTCCCTGCTTTTAAAATACTGGGCTCCGTGCGTTTCCAGTTCAGACCAGTGAGCTAGCAGCTGCGCCCCATCTGCGGCGCGGTCTTTGCCGAGGCCCAGAAGTTGCGCTCATGGGAGTCTCGCGCACCGCTCTTCTCCCCCGCCCGACGCCCGAGCGCCTCAGACCGCCCTTCGCAGAGCCCAGCCCTGCTCTGGACCAGAGCGGTGCCCTAGCGGTGACAGCCACCTTCGTGCCTTCCGAGCTCGGCTGCCCTGAGGGACTGGTGAGCTGTCCCGCGGTTCCTTCTTACTCCCCGGAGGCCACCAGTCTGTCCCTAAGCTCCCTGACATCGTAACCCGCCCTCTGGAAGTGACTCCTGATGAAGTTTTGCCCTCGGCTCAGACTTGATCCCGAGGACCCGACCAACCGCGGACAAAGTTGAGAACCTCTAGGGAGAGCACCAAGGCCCCGCCGGATCATGTGCACGTTTATATCCACAGTGGCTTCGGATCTTCGCCCAAAGCTGCCGCTGCCTACAATTCAAGAAATTCTGCGCTCGTTAGAGACTACGCAGAACAAATTTGCATTGAGTGGAGATTGTCAGGTGGTTGGTCTTGCTGCCGCTGCTGCAAGGGAAGTCACCCATCTGGGCAGTAGGGCGCTGTGTAGACAGCCTAGCAGTGCTGCTCAACGCTGCACAGTTGCTTGGAGACAGCATGTAGTAGAAACTCTGGCAGGTGTGAGGACTGGGTCAGGGTCAGAGAGTTCTGTGGCACATTAAAGATTCTAGTCCTGGCTCCTGGCTTTCACTCTGGACAGACTGCCACTAGGGTCCTGGCATTGTGCAGGTAGAGGACTCAGGTAAAGGACATTCATGGTGCTAAGCCTCAGGCTCCTGAAGCCCAACATGAGTACTCTTTGTCACCCACCCAATATGAATCAGGTACACAGGATCCTATATAAACCTCCATGTGCCCTCCTTACCAGAGCAGCCTTCCCCTGACAAGCCTGGACTTAAACTGCTGGCTTCCATTCCTGGGCTGCCTTTCCCTGATTGCAGACCTCCATTTACCCTATTTCTATCTGGCTCTGTCCTGGGCCTTGTCCCACAGGAGGCTGCTTGGTGTTCCTTGAGAAGCAATCCTCTCTCTCAGAGGAAGTGTGCTACCCTCCCCCTGGAGTCCTCCAGCTGATCAAGGAGGTTTCAAGACAATGGCAGTAAGGAGGGGAGCAGTTCTCTGGTCCTCTGAGAGATCTGTAGATCGGCTAGGCATGGGAAGCAAGCAGAGGCCAGTGGGCTTGGCCTCTTTCAGGAAGTAGCTCTTCTGAAAATCCCTACTGCACTTTCATCCCTTTACCCTGACAGCTGGGTGACTCAGGATCAGGAAAGCAAATCCAAAGACCCCTGATCTTATCATTTCCTCTGGGTAGGTTGTATTGAGACACACACTAAGGGTACAAGAGTGAGATGAACAAGCCTAAGCCTTTGGGGAGCTCCCTGCAGTACTCCCTGAACCTCTGCCCTGAGTTACTATCACTTCTTCTTTGCCTGGAGTCCAGGACAGCCTCCCTGAGAACCCAAACGCCATTTTGGGAGCCTGTCATGTGTGGGGTGCCCCCTACAGCCTCCCTGCTCTATTTTCAGCTCTTTCATCCAACCTCCAGGAGTCCCCATTCCTACCAAATGGAACTACCCCCTAGAAACAAAATATGTCGGCCAAGAATGGAAGGCAGAGGCTATGTTTCTTCCCCTAGATTTCACCTGAACTGTGAGGAAAACCTAGTGTCTGGGCTGTCGCTGCTGGTGGGGTGTAGCTGGAAGCCAACCCCTTTCTGGCTGTTCCAGGCCTCCAGGACACACATGAGGAGCTTATTTCATAGTCTGGGTGGTCCTGGGAGGTCATAAACCATCCTCCAGCTGAGGAGGACCTTGTCTAAATTGTCCTTCATAAGGCAGACTGGGGACTCATCTGACCCAGATACTGAGAAGCCCATCTCTCAAGTCCCTTACCGCCAGCTGTGAGCCTGACACCAAGTCCCTGCTAGCTGGGCCTTGTAGGGGTGAGGCCCCCACTGGAGATGGGCTTAGGGCTAGGAAAGGGGCTGTGTGAGTCAGTGGGCCATCTTTGTGGTGTCATGGCTGCCAACCCACAGGACTGTTGAAGAGAGATTTCATGGGGACAACCCTGGGGGTCTTTGCCAGAGAGAGGGTGGGGTGACCAGGGTGATCTATTTTTCACCAAGCTCTGTTGGTCGATCATGGGGCTCTGTCAAGCTTCCTGAGTGAGGGTTAGCACATCAGTGTGGGGCTGCTGGGAACTGTTCCCAGTCTGCAATCAAGCCCTCCCTGTCTGTTAATCGTGAGCAATGGGAGAGCAGTCAGAAACTCCTGAGGAGGGAGCATCAGGCAAGGATGTGTGAAAAATGGAGAAGGAAGTGTGTGTCATCGTGATACTGGTCCCACACTTCTCCTTCACTGAGCATAGCCTATCTGGCCTCCACCTATCTATTGGTGGAGCTTAAGTCCTTGCCTAGACCCCACAACTTTGGGAGGAATGAGAGAAGCCATCCTTTTGGAAAATTATTTGTCCCATTTGCCCTTCTACTCCAGAGCTGGGAGATTTGATGTTGTTGACCTGAGACTTGGAGTTCAGAGGGACAAGTCACAGCCAGACCAGACAAAGGTGGTCTGAGCATCTCTGTCCATTGTCTGCCTGCTCTGGGAACAGACGCATGGGCATATAACATGGGAACCAAGGGAGAGTCTGGAACAAGGGAGTGCTTCCTGGCAAGGGTGGGAGATATAACTCTCCCACCCTCATTCCCTGCTCCAATTCTTGGCCTGCCAAAGTGGCGGTCCCTGCTGTGGCGCCAATCCTGGCACTTCCACACCCTGTGGGATGCACTACCACAGAGCACTTCCCCGAAATGAACCCCTCCCAGGCCCCAGCAGATCCGCCCAGACCACAGAGCACATGGTTCCCCAGGGCCCCCTCCCCAGCTGGAGGCTCAGCAAGCAACCCTCTGAATGTCAGGCTCCCATGGAAGGTGGCTGCTGGGAGGAAGGGAAGGGAAAGAAGAGGAAGGGGGAGGTGGAGACTGAAGCGTCAGTGTTCCTCCCCTCCCTCCATTCCACCCACAAACCCCCCTGGTTCGGTTTCCATCCTCCTTTTTGTTTTCCATTGCAGCTGAGGAGAAGGCCTCCAAAGCTGCCAGCTTCCCCCAGCTGCCCTTGGACTGCAGAGGGGGCCCCAGAGACGGGCCCTCTAACTTGCAAGGTTCTCCAGGGCCCTGCCTGGCCAGTCTGCGTATCCCTCTTTCCCTGGGACTCCCTGACTCCATGGAGTTGGCCAAGAACAAGAGCAAGAAGCGCCGTAACCGAACCACTTTCAGCACATTCCAGCTGGAGGAGTTGGAGAAAGTCTTCCAGAAAACCCATTACCCTGACGTGTATGCCCGAGAACAGCTGGCTCTGCGCACGGACCTTACTGAGGCCAGGGTACAGGTGAGGGCACTGTGGGCACCAGGCTCTCTGGCTGTCTGAACCACTCAGATCATGGGCCAGACTGTGGAAGGGCTGGGAGGGGTCCTTACCCACATCTTGCCTAAGCCTGGGTCTCTGGGGCTCATTCTGCACGTCCAGCTCTGCTGCAGCACAGGCTCTTCCAGCCCAGGCTGAGACTTATGCCTGTGTATATGGGCAATGGTATCTTGGAGTCAAAAGACCTATGCAGGAGTTCTAAGTTTGCCCCACTTACCAGCTAGTCAAGTGATTTGGGTCATGTCATTGAATCTCAGCAACTTGGGCAGCACCTTGGAAGCAGTGAAATGTTGAACACATTTGAGGGCTGCTCATAAGGTAGCCACTGGGAATGGGAAGGTCCCTGCTGGGGGCATCAGAGTCAGTGTGAGCCAGTGACCTTCAGCCCCTGCCAGCTCTCCATCTCTAGCTGGGAGAACCTGGCTGGGAGCTGCTCTCCACCCCAACTCTTCCCCACAGAGACCAGACCCCTGGGGCTGTGGCCAGCTTCACGTAGCCAGGAGGCCAGCTTGTGGAGAGTGGAGGGAGGTAGATGCTGGGAAAGGAGGAAAGGAAGTCTGTCAAAGAGCATGAAAGTGCCAAGCAGGGCTGGGGCTTGGGAAAGAGGTTCAGTATAAGTCTGGCCCAAGACAAAGATGGTTTGTGGCCTTGCTTTGAAGGGGCTTTCTCATAGCAGGCTCCCTGATACCAAGCAGAAGGCACTGGGAGCAGTGGGCTTGGGCTTCTAGGGAAAGGTGAGAAGGTGACTGCTCTAACAGAGGAGCCTGCCTCACCCAGTACTAAGAAGACTTAACTGAGGCAAAGCTCATGCTTATCACATCTCACATGGGGTCCTTCCAGAGATTCTTTGAAGGTGCTGGGGCAGGGACCAGCACTGGGGCACATGGGGCTCGGCAGGCAGTCCATAGAGGCCAAATGTCACGGAGCAGAGAAGGCCTGACAGCTGGATTCAACACAGGACCATGAGAAGCTTTCCCAATGATTGAGGTCCTAGAGCAGGGATGTTTTCTTTGACAGGAGAATGATACCTACCCATAAGCCCCTCCCCATGGAGAAGAATAAGACCATGCACAGGGCAATGTATGCGGCATGTCCCAGCCCAGGCAGAGGTCCACAATAGGCAATTCTAAGGGGAAATGGGGGTGAAAGGGAAGTAACTCCCAGTAAAATTATCAGAGTGGCAGGGTTTCCTTCATCTGCAAGGGAGGGAGAGCAGAGAAAGAAAATCCAGAAAGCTGAGCAGTTAGGGTGGCCTTCCCTGACCTTGACCGGATCTGCTCTGACATCTCTGAAACCTGCGAATGAGGGGCTCAGTGTATGCACAGCCTCTTAATTGTCAGGGCCTTACCCGCCTGCTTGAGTAGGAATGACCATGGGGAAGACTGTGTGGGGGGGGATTCTCATCACATCTCAGCCAGAATAGCTGGATTACACACACACACACGCACACGCACACACGCACACATACAGCTTCTTCTGTTGTGATTCCCAGCTAGATCCGTGGAAAGTAGCAGTTGTGTTTGCTTTTGTTTTGATATTACCAATATCTAGCCCAGACCTTCACCTACAAACATTAAATGATAGAAATAAAAAAAGTATACACCAATACACATAAATATAATGGTATAGCCATATACCAAACAACATGTTCATCACAGATAAGTACACAATATGCACAACACATAGACATGCCACCCCTATCTGACAAGAGCCCACAAATGAACAGAAGCAATTCCCAAATAGATCCTGGGAATAGTATTGGTAGAGAGGTCAGGGTATTATGGATGTCCAGTGGAGGTGCCCGGTCTGGATGTGTGTGTTGGGGAGGTGGGAACCCAGGCAGGAAAAACCTAAACAAAGGCAGGAAGGAGCAAAATCGAGGAGCGTCTCAAAGGACAGCAAGTGTGGGAGTTTGGGAAGCAACTAAGAACAACTGAGTACTGTTGCCTGGCAGGACATGGGGCTATGGAGGGGCGGAGGCCAATCCCAAGGGGCCTTGTTAAGGAGCTGGGCTCCAGGCCAAGGTCTCCAGGGAGGTACTGAGGGTATAAAAGGGACCATGACCTCATTAGAATGTCTTTATGATTCCTCAGATGATGCGAGGTGGGTAGACTGGAAAAGGAGAAGAGGCAATGAGACTAGAACCCCAATAACCTAGGCACTGGGCCTCCTAGGAAGTGCTCTGGGCGTCTGATGTCCATAGACCCCTCACAACACCCTGGCCAGACACACCAGGCTGGAGAAACAGAGTGACTCTGACTCAGCCTAGAGAATGGTAGCTGGGGCCCCTGGGACCAGTAAACATTGTTTGGGCTTGGGCCTCTCCCAGGCTCCCCTGGCCCTGAGAATGATGCAGATTTATAAGCCCCAGCAGCTCAGAATCATCTAGCCTGGAGCCAGCTCCCAACCCATGGGAGGACACAACCATCAGCTCTCTCCCCAGCGGGCTCCACTCTTCAAGGTGCTCTAGCACACCCTCAAACACTCCAACACTCCTCCTCAGGTCTGGTTCCAGAACCGCAGAGCCAAGTGGCGGAAGCGTGAGCGTTATGGGAAGATGCAGGAGGGGCGGAACCCTTTCACAGCTGCCTATGACATCTCTGTGCTGCCCCGCACTGACAGCCACCCGCAGGTGAGACTCCAGACCCACCCTGAGTTAGGGCTTGGCCATGTCCCACGGAATCACTGCAAGATTAGCTCTGGCCCAGGGAGACCTGGAGCAGCATCAGGGCCTTGAGTGACCTGAGCAAATCACTTAACTTCTTCCTCTGCAAATTGGGCCTCTTGCCTGCCTCCTGGGTTCCAGGAGACAGTCCTGGGCCAAGTAGAAGTTTCCTGGAAACTTTTTCCTGGGCCTCAAGGACAGAAAGAGAGAGCTACTAAATAAAACTGATAGTTCCTGGGGCCACTAGCTAATGGACTTTCTTTTTCCTTCTCTTTTCAGCTGCAGAACTCCTTGTGGCCCAGCCCAGGATCTGGGAGCCCAGGGGGCCCCTGCCTCGTGTCTCCAGAGAGCATCCCCTCCCCATGCATGTCTCCATATTCCCACTCCCATGGGAATGTGGCTGGCTTCATGGGGGTGCCAGCGTCCCCTGCAGCCCACCCTGGCATCTACTCCATCCATGGCTTTCCCCCCACGTTGGGAAGCCACAGCATTGAGCCCTCCCGAGATGGCGACTACAAGTCCCCAAGCCTTGTCTCACTCAGGGTGAAGCCCAAGGAGCCACCTAGCCTGCTGAACTGGACCACGGGATAAGTTGCTTGGACGCACAGACTAAGCCTCCTTTTCGGTTCCCAGTTGCTCCTGGTCCACCCTTGCCTGGACACCAGAGAGTACACACTTCTGCCTCCAAGCCCAGATGGTACCAGAGGCCTGGGAGAGCAGCTGGGACCCTCAGCACCCAGCAGAAAACAGTCTACAGGGTTTTCTCTCTTAAAATAAAGTGGAACTGCCTAGGAGAAAGGGGGCCTCAATGTGAGCAGGACTTTTCCTGCTACAAACTGGGATAAAGGGAGGAATACCCAGGTCTGCTTCCTCAAGACTTTGTCTAAATCCACCTGTCATCTCTCCAGCTGAAATAGCTTAACTGGCTCCTCATTCAGGGAGTCCAGAAAAATGGGAGGAGGATGCAGATTAAACTGGGGGAAGATCTTTGGGACAGGAGAAATCAGTCTTCTTTGACCACCTAGAAGACCTTGCATCCCCTTCCCCACCACCAGGGGGCGTGCACCCAGAGTCTGGTGCTGACTGGCTGGAAGGTGAAAGTCAGTACAAAGGATGCCTGTCCCTGTCCCAGCCATCCCTTATAGCTGCCTGTGCTGGATCTCCCAACATGCTCCTCCAAGTGGGCAGAAATTCCACCAGCAACCACCAAATATTTAGATTCACTTCAGTGAGATCAGGCCAGGGCTATGTTGTGGAAACCATACTGAAGTTTGGGTCAGAATAAAACAGTTCTTTAGTCTCCGAGTCCCTGAGATCCCAACCCCCATTTTTGTAAAGATACTTTTGTTTAAAAAAAAGTACTGCCTAGCATAGTAATAAAAGTGGTGGTGTTTTTCATACCAGAGAATTATCCCCAGGGTTTTGGTACCTGTTTACCTTAAGGGTACTCTGTGTCGAGGGTCCAGGCTAGGCAAAGCCCTCCTGAAGGGGCCAGCAAGGATCCCAGAGTCTAGGGAAGTGGTGGTGAACCTATGGCACGCATGCCACAGGGGGCTGTTTGTATCATTTAAAGCTCTAAAAGGTTCGCCATTACTGGTCTAGGGGAAGGTGCTACAAAGCCTTCAAGGCCAATGCATGCCGTCCCTGGTCCTGTCACCTACCCAGGGTCTCTGGAGCTTCAGCTGGTGCTGAGAGGCAAGGAAGAGAGCCCAGTTCTAGGGCCAGGTTCATTTGGCAGGGAAATCTGGGGGTGGGAATGGGAGTGAAAAGGCTGAAATAAGTTAATGTCTGAACTGACAATGAAAAGAACAGAAGCAGAGGGTGCCAACTAAGGGTCCTGATCTCCTGTGAGCTGGAACCCCAGTGGGCTGGGGGTGGGGCAGTCACTTCCCTCAGATGCCTCAGGAGTACGTCTGAGCTGTGGGGCAGAGACAAAAACCAGAACTCTTTCTTGTGGTTTCAGAGTATTACCCATTCTATCCTTCATCCCCACTTTCTGCCTTATCTCTGGAGCCTAGAAGGCAGGAAAAAGCAGGCCTGGCCCTCCCACCCTCCCAGTAAACACAACCACATTGCTCAGAAGAATTCCCTCTCAGCTACAGCCCAGCCACCCCCACCCCACGCCTCATCTTTCAGGCACAGAGAAACCCAAGCACACAAAGACACATTAGTATCGTGCTTATTCCCAAGCAGGGAGCAAGTCCTCCATCAGATCAGATTTCCCAACCAAGACAGTCACAGTGAGGAGGCCACATATCCCCCCACCCCCAGGCGCCAGCACCTTCCCTCTCTTCCCTTCTCTTCCTTAGCTTCTGGTGGTGACTTTTCTCTCTGTCCTGACACTGACGGGGGGGCGCGCTGGGGGGGCCATAAGGAAGGGCAGAGTAAGGCAAGAGGGAAAGTCTCTCCTAGTTCTGCTGATGGATGAGCCTCCTATACTTTCATGCACTGGCCAGTAATGCAACTGGGGCTTAAGCCCCCTTTTCTAACTCTAGGACTCACACCACTATACTAGAAGTTTCTTCACCCACAGGGTAGTCAGGAAACTTTGGGGCCTTCTGTCCTGGGAAAGTCAGAGAGCTACAGAGAAAGGTTTATTCTACAAATATTTGTTGAAATCCCACTCTGTGCCAGGTATTGTTCTGTGCCAGAGATGGAGCTATGGTCAAGAAAACCATGATTCCTCTTCTCTTAGTTTAGAATGAGAAAGATGGAGGGAAGGAAGAGGAAAGGATATGTGAAACCCAAGCAAAAGAAACCAAAGAGGTACAAAACAGAAAATAAAGTTGAGCATGAGATCAAGGCAGCAAGAATGGTAGAGGCAGGCAGAGGCTATGGGCAGAGGCCAGGAGAGGGCCCAAGCTGGGGGAACTGCTGAGAGGAGGGCACAGGGAGGCCAGTGACTGGCTACTGGCTCCCATCCAGGGGCATCCACCCACAGCTCATATTTTTCTGTCCAGTGACAGCTAAATGAAGAGAAAGCTAACTTTACAACCACCCACTTCACACATAATGAATATGAATGGGTATCCCGGAGCCTGTTCCATGGGACTATCATGAGCTGACGGGTCCTCCCACTGACTGGGCCATCCCATCAGCCTGTCCCCTGGCTGGGCAATAGGCAGCCCTTCCACCTGCTTCCTATTAGCCATGCTCCCCTCCTCCTCTACACCCATAGGACACAGCCCCCATTTCCAGATGCCCCTGCCCCTGGCCTCATTCCAGAGGTGAACTGAGGCCTCAGCCTGGGCCCTATAACTTCTCTAAGGCCCGCTGGGCTCTACTCACTCACTGAGGGCTTCCCCTCAGCGAAGGGGAAGTGGCCTCATCTGGATTCCCAACTTTAGGGAAGATGCTGGGCTGTCTACCTTTTGCTGAAGCTCTTCTCTGCCCGTGAGGCACCCAAAGATTCAAGCCTTAAAACTTGGTCCTGGCAAGAACTTGATCACTAGGTCAGGCAGGCCTGGAAGTCCCTAGCCAGGGGTCCTGTCAGTCCAGGCTTCCTGCCTTAGTTAAACAGGTGAAATGCTTCTCATTAGAGGCATTCAATACTCCTTCCCCACTTCCTCCAGTCACTTACACATCAACCTGAATTACAACCCCAAAGTGTAGACCCTATTTAGCCTAGATAAGAACAGAGCCTAGCACACCCAGGAGCTAGGCAGCCATTTACTTCCCTGACCCAGCTGATGGAGAACTACTTTACCCCTGCCCAGCCTCCTCCACCCCTGGCTCAGCCTAGCCATTTGTACCTGGAGGACAAGAGCACAAATATCTGCTCCCAGAGCCCTCATTGCTGAGGCCGGAGCCTCTTCCTACTCAAGGACTGTGGGCTCCCCTAATCCAGTCTGTCCTCTGGGAGGGGGACATTATCTAGGATCACAGGAATCTGGAGGTATCCATCTCTGAACCTCTGAGGGAAGTGAGAAACTGGTGTCCCTTTCACCTGGACATCCAAGGCAGGAACCTGGCACAGGTCCTGGCCTATAGCAGGCTTTAGGTGTGATACAGGGGTGCATGGCTGAGTGGCTGGCTCTTCTCTGAGACCTCTGGATTCAGAGGAATGAGCTAGGATAGGGGATTTAGAGGCCCAAGAGTTCTGGTCCCCAAAGAGTTGTTTTCTAGGAGACACAGAAAATGGGTAGAGATTCATAGATTAGAGTCAGAAGAAACATCAGCAATGCTTAACAATTTCTACCATTTATTATTGTGTCTTGTGAGCCAGATAAGAATTCATTACCCTGGATCTTATTCAGCCTTCAAAATAGGGCCATAACAAAACCAAGTTTATAGCTAAGCTAACTGAGGCCTAGCGCCTGATTACCTCCAGGTCCCTCAGTAAGTAAATGTCAGAGTCTGGACTAAAAGTCAGGGCTGTCTTGCTACCAAAGGGAGCTAAACCATTGCTTTATAAGAGTGGCCTGAGGCTAACTGTGGCAAGTGCCAAATGAAGGAAGCAACTATTGTGTCTCTGAGCAGTCAGTTCATTAGAGGACAGACAGGAAGCCAGCCTCCAGGGAGTTAAGCCCAGTAGGTATGACAGGGTCAGCAATACCATTCTCTGGGACCAGAAGAGAAAGAAATTGAGGCTCAGGATATAAAGGGTAGTAGCAGCAGGTACCTTGAGGATATATATTCAGGGCCAGGGACTAGGCCAAGGCCAAGCTTTGGTGGTGCAGCCAAGGCCTAAAGCAAAGGACGTTTGCCATGAATCTTCTGTGCCAGGGACCATGCTAGAACAAATACTAAGGTGAACAAATGAGCATAAGAGTACACAGGCAGTGATGCTGCGGAATGATTAATAGAGGTTTTAGCACATGTATACTGCAGAGACCTGGGTTTGAATTCTGGCTCTAGCCCTTTTTTTGTATGACCTTGGCCAAATTCTTTTCCCTTTCTGTACTATAGTTTTCTCATCTGCAACACAGGGATTGCAATGGTATTTAATTTGGGCGTTATTATAAGAAAAGTTATTCCACATAAAGTACTTAAAACAGTGGCTGGCATAGTAAGTACTCAATATTGCTGACTTCTATGTAGATGTGCCTTCAAGAAGAGTCTCATATTGTACCTAATATCAGTTTGGCACCCAGCAAACTTTGCCCCAGATTAACAAGGGGCAATTCCTATCCTCAAGGTGATACAAGCCTCAGGGTAATCCATCCCTCAGTGTATAAAGCAGCAACAATCCTGAGCCAGATGAGCAATAGTTAACATTCTATGTAACTCAGCCATTTACAGAGGGCCTTCATGGACCCTGCCCATCTCAAAAGACATTTCTCCAAAAGATATTTCTGTATAAAGACCTGGGTTTAAGTGGCTCACCTGCCACTAACACATTTTGAGGCTGTAAAAAGCCTTCCATCCATAGGCCACAACCTGGTTTGCCAGTTAAGGGATTCACCAGCCCAGGTTTGATGGCCTGTGTTCTTTTCGGCAGTTCAGAAGAGATATGGGGGAAGTGAAAAGACAGAAGGGGACTGGAACCTCAGGCCAGGCTGTTTTAGAAACCCAGACGCATGCTGGAATAAGAGGGTAAAAATCTATCTTCCCTAAATGGAAATCTCAAGATATACACTCGTTGTCAGTCCTGGCAAGAGAAAACAGAAAAATCATCATGCATACAAAAACTGTATCAAATTGCCTTGCCCTGTGCAAGTTTTTGGTGAAAAAGAGCTGGTCAGTCACAGGGGCTCCCTATCCCACAGGCTCTATGATCCTTCCACTTGGCTGCTCCTAATCACGCTGGCACCCAGGTCCATCCTGACATTGGGTGGGTCCCAAGCAAGCCCTGAACCAATAAAGGGATTTTCTCCCAAGAATGTTTCCTTTGTCAGACAAGACCCCTTTGAAGATTTAAGACCTTACACACATTGCCTATAGTAAGATAAGGAACCTTGCAGCAATTTTGAAAAGTGAATATTCCTTTACCAGCATCGAAATGGTAATATCCTCTGGGGCAGAGTCTGAAAGTGGGGGAAGGTAAAGACAGAAACAATCAGGACCTGAGAGTGAGTACAGTCTCCAGGTTTCACTTGTCATCTACCACAAAGGTTTGATTTGCTTGTCCCATAGCCGTAGAAGGCTCCTGGGCTCTTCAACACTTCCCCAACATGAAGGTGACTCCTGATGGGCTGTTTCCCTGGCTCTGAGCACAAAAGTCTCCCTTCAGTCTCAACCACCTTCCCCAGTGAGGACCTGAGGTCACTACTCTGACCTCACACTGAGACAGGACTGGTTGAGGCCAGCTCAGGGGCATGACTCCAAGAAACCTGGGGCTCCTAACAAAACTACATCAAACCCAGGGATGCAGGACTACATATCACTCCAGCAACCCAGGGCACTGGAACCAAGCTGAAGCAATCCCAGATGGAAGTGGGAAGATCTTAACATTTTGGATAGGTATCAAGTTTTCCACTTCTCCCCCCAAGTCTGGCAGAAGACAAATGGGTAACCCATCAATGCTGGTGGGGAAAACAACTTCTGAGAACTGGAGATTTTCAGAGTCCGTATTTCCTGAAGGAAAGGGAAACAGGGATTGTTTTTGCTCCCTTTTAATGTAAACAGAATACACAAACACATAAAAATCCCAACAAGACACAAGAAAACACACACAGATTTATGTAGAGATATTTACAGGCCCTTGCAAACCCAGAGGAAACTGGCACCCCTGGTTAAGGGAAGCCTCTCTCCCTGTCTTGACCTTGTCCAAAACCAAAGAGCTGCAAGCAACAGCTGTAGTAGCCACTACTGTTGCTTCTAGACGAAATTTGGCAGGAGGCTGGAATGATATCAGAAACCCCCAAAGTACAACCAAGATGCCAGCTTGCTGGTCTTGGTTCTAATCTTAAGCTCTCTTTCATGGCAAGCTGACATGCCAGGGCTGTGTAACTCAGGAAAAGTCAGTGTGAACCTGAAATTCAGATGTGATGAGAAGGGGTGCCCAGCTTAGCCCAGCTTTTCCCAGCCTTGGGCTGACTGTGAAATAAGCTGCAACCAGCCATGTCCAACACAGGAGGATGGGAGATGGGGAGGAGTGAAGGAAGAGTGGATCCTGAGCAGAGGGATGCCTGCTCCTGAGTAGGACACTGGAAACGAATCAGAGGCCAACATGGGCTCACCAACAGGCTGAGGGCTGGCTGTGGAGGACAGTATGGGGTTGTGCTGCCACCTGGAGGGTTATGGGAGCACTGCAGCAATCACCAGGCAGCCCTCAGGTATGAGATCGCCCCTCTTTCCGTCTCAGTTTCTGCCTAGCAGCCTCACTGCAGCAGCTCTTCCCAAGAAATGGGCTTAGAGAAGACCTCCCTTTCTAACCAGAGGTCATAGTTCATCTGGAAATCCTCTGGAAGATCGACCCTTTGGCCCAGGACACTCTGCAAGCAGTTGTCCACTGGCAGGAAGTCAGGGTTGCTGTGGGCCCGGTCGTAGCGCCGGGCATTGAAGCGTTCAATGTTGGCACGGAGGGCACATTCCTCTGCCTGGAAGTCCCAAGGCCGGGCATCAAGATCTGCGACAAAGCAGAAAGGCCGGGCATCAAGATCTGCGACAAAGCAGAAAGACACAGTTGGGAACCCAGCCTCACAGCAGCTCCCCATGAGTTCACGGCAACTGAGAGGCAGTTGGAATAGAGAAGAGGGGCAGAGTCTTGTGACAATTTCTAAAAAAGGA
Source organism: Erethizon dorsatum (assembly GCA_028451465.1). Taxonomy (NCBI): domain Eukaryota; kingdom Metazoa; phylum Chordata; class Mammalia; order Rodentia; family Erethizontidae; genus Erethizon; species Erethizon dorsatum. Next base: position 85,538,387 of record CM051829.1, read on the forward strand.
ATGGCTTGGAAGGGAGGGACTGAGAGTAACAGGGGATGACCTCAGATGCTGAACCTGGGTAGCGTCCCTAAGTTCTTCCTACAGCTCCCTTCCTGACCACCCTGATGCCATAAAAGCAGGAGCTGGGTTCCTTCCTGTTCCTTAGTGGGAAGCTCAGGGCAAAGATGTCACCTTTCCCCACAGGCACTCTCTCCCATCCTACTTTGTGGGTGGCCTCACCATTGCCATATGCCCAGTCATCATTCAGCCGATGCCGCACTTTCTGGTAGATGGCAGACATAGTCTTCATGTTGCTCTTGCGCCACTGCCGCCCCAAGTACTTGGTCTGCACCTTGAGCAGCTTTAACACATAGAGCTGCATCATGGCTTGTTTCACTTTGAGGGCCCGCTTCAAGATGGGTGCTGACTTGAACACCACAAGCATCTGGGCAAGGCACAGAGAGCAACCCAGGGTAAGGACAGGAACAAGAAATAAGTACATGTACCACCTGGGGTTATGGACAGGGTGATAAGCTGTTCCAGTTTCCCTTGGTGTCAGGAGCTTGCTGGCACATGGGACTTCATGTGCTAAAACAGGGAAAGTCTAGACAAATCAGGACAGCTGGTCACTCTAATTACAGAATCTAAAGATTCTTTGGAATCTAAAGAAAGCTATGAATTCCTTCAAGAGAACATTCCCATATGCACATACACTAATTTCACAGAATTCACAGACCTTCCCACTCCAAAGGCATCCCCAGACCTAGGGTAAACAAAAGCTCCCAGGACCTTGGTTATGTTACCAGTCAAGATTAAGAGGCTATAAAAAAGCTTGTCTGTGAGTGTGGCTTGTTTTAATGCATGACTAAGCCTTTTCCAGCTTTCCTTCAACTCATCAAGGAAGCAAGAATCAGTTCTTAAAATGCAAGGATGGGGCTACAGCAAATCTTAAATAAGAAAAGACACAGCTACAGCAGAAACCCCCCCACTCCCAGGGCTCCCTGCTCCTAGAGTGAAGGGGAAGGTACAGGTATGGGGTGTTGAACTCTTCTGAGCGACCAATTTTAGGCCTGCTGATGGCGCTGACTCACCATTGTCCTTGAATGCTTCCATTTTGTCAACTTGTTCAAGATCCGAAGCAGATTGATACAAGAAAAGAGGTTCCTCCAGCAAAACTGGTTGTTGTCACCTGCTTCCTGCCAGGTAAAGCCAGAAATAATCATAACCCTCACAGGTGCAGGTTGCTCAACAGTTTCCAAAAAGCCCTCAGCACATATATCAGAATAGTTGGGTCCCCAAGCCTCTACCAGGAACCCCCTCCTTTCAGGGCTGCCCAGGAGAACTCTATCCTAGAAGTTGCAGGGGGACTGGAGGGAGCAGGGAGTTTACAAGTTTTCCTGCAGGAAATATGGGTCATAAAACCGGGGGCTGTGGCCCTGGAGTCCCTGTGGGAAAAGGGAAGCAATTCTATTAGGCAAGCTGAGGGTCAGCAACCCCTGAGGACCATGCTTCCTGATTATCCCCTATATCCAAATCTTTCCGCTCTCTAGGTTCCTCCCCTGCCCTTCTGTGCACTTCTGGTGACCTCAAAAGTGCTCTCCTCTGTAGAAGACACCTCTACCCATACAAGAGGCAAACTTCATGCCAAAGGGACAGCTGGGAGAGCCCATCCACTCACCAGACTCTCCGCAGTCAGCTCTGGCAGCTCATTTACCACACAGTGTGGATGATCCAGAACGGAGATGCTGAAGAGGCAAGAGAACCCAGGGGCCCACCATGAGCAAACACCTGGGTCTGATGGAGCAGCCATAACTGAGTTGGCTCTGGCTTTCCTCCATCATGCGTTGGAGCACAAGTAGGAACCTACCTTGTTTGCCCTGTCCCAGTTTCCCCAGCTGCATCTATATCTACTACATGAGAACTTATATGGTTCCTCTGTGGCTGGAAAACAGTCTATAATTTTGTAAGGGGTGGAGACCCTATTGTAGCTTTCCCTACGGCAATACATCTGGGGCTGAGGTATAGCAGAGTTCATGACAAGTAATTTATGCTAAACCCTACTTGAGATGATACCTGGCTGGCAGCTCATCCTGTGGTGTCTCACACTAATGAGCAGGCACTGTCAAGGACAGGTGGCAACAGACAGGTGTGTGTGTGTGTGTGTGTGTGTGTGTGTGTGTAAGAGTCAGCAGATAAGGCTATGCAGTGCACACGCCAAGTTCTTTTAGACAGTCTCCTCAAAAAAAGTGCAGCTGGGTATGATGATGGCACACGCCTGTAACGCCAGCACTCCAGGAGGCTGAAGCAGCAAGTTCCTGGTCACACTAACCAACTCAGTCACTCTATCAAAATAAAAAAAAACTATACAAGCTGGAGATGTAACTCAGCCCTCCCCAGGTTCAATCCCCAGTACCAAAAAATGAAACAAATAAAACAAAAAACTGGGGCCTCCGAACTGGATAAGAGTCCCTGCCCTGGCACAGACTGAGTCACCTGTCACTAGGCCCACTGGACTCAAGATTTGACACAATGGCTTTTCCTTAGGCAGGAACCCTGTCTTATTCATCACTGAGTCCTGAGTGCTGGCTCATAGGTGCTGGAAAAATGTTAACTGAATGGACTCAGTGGGAGAGACAAGCTGGGAGCCCTGCCATCTGGCCAAACCACCCCTTTCTGGTCCCTATACCCCATCACCTGTTCTTGGCAGTGATATAGGACATGATGTTTTGATTGAAGAACTTTAGGATCAAAGGGATGCAGTTGGCAAACACCAGGTGCTGAGCCATGTATTCAAACTGAAACCAACATAGTAAAAAAAAAAAGCACACTCATTGGGACCTTACCCTCTTTCTTCCAGTGCCTTAGAACATTCATGCAGAGTTTAAGTGGGTTCAGTGGCCAAGGCCCTGTTCTTATGGGCTGACAGAGAAGCAGCTCTCAAGGCCTGGGCACAGCAGACAGGAAGGAGGAACCTGCAGGTACCTGGTAGATGTGGTTCAACTTAAAGTGCTTGAGCAGCAGCAGCAGGACAGCAGAAATGGCCTTAACAATGACCTCTTTGTGACGGTTCACATCCACTCCCAGCTTCATGCTCTGCAACACTGTGGTGCTGGAAACAGGTGCATGGATGAGCTGCTAGCTCTGTAGCACTTCCTTCTAGGTGCCCATAGTAGAGATGAATTCCTGAACCCTCTGGGCACAGGTGCCAACACCCTGGACATCTTTTTTTTTTTTTTTTTTTTTTTGTGGGTACCGGGGGTCGATCTCAGGACCTCGCGTGCCAGCAGGCGCCCGTGCTGCTGAGCGATATCACTGGCCCTTTTCTCGTATGTAGGTTCCAGGAGTTGAACTTGGGCCCTCGCGCTTCCCAGGCAGGTGCTTATGCCCCTGAGCCATCTCACCGGCCCTACCCTGGACATCTTAAGAGGCCCAGGCCAGGGTTCCATACACCCACCTCTCAGGCCAATGGTGGCGAACCTATGGCATGAGTGTTACTTGTTTTTTCTTTTAAGACAAAGATGTTAATGTATGAGTTGTTGTTTTTTGTTTTTCTCTAAACTAAAACCACAGTACTCAGGTTTAATTGCAGTGTTGGCACTTTGTGATAAGTAAGTGGGTTTGGGGTTGCAGTTTGGGCACTCATCTCTAAAAGGCTTGCCATCACTGTCCTAGGCAATCTAGCTTAGTACAAATCTTCATGATAACCACAAACACATTCTTAACCTGTTTCTCTGCTATTCCTATAAAAAGGAACTTCTCCTTTGTAAGATCTCCCCTAAACTTTGGCCACCATATTAACTTCAGTTTTCCAGTGGAATACCAGTACTGTACATTGAGAAGTTTTGTGTTACTGGAAAAAATGGTTTTGAAGTCAGATAAAGGAAGCAACAAGTTATATGTTTCTCAATTCAGGACTTCTTAGTGTATATCTTTATAAAAAATTACAACATTTGACATGGAGCATTTTTTCCTAGAATAATCAAGGCCTAGTGTTCAGTGATCCTCTCACCGTCCCAGCCTCCTCCCTTACTTGGCCATCACTGTCAGGCTCCAGGGTCACAGCCAGGCAGCCAGGCAGGAGACCAGGTAGAGGCCTGGGTTTTTACTCTCACATCAAAGAGATGAGATCAGCCATGGGAGGAAGGACTCCTAAGGGCTTTACTCTGTCCACTAAGATATTTGCCAGGACTCTTCTTGTCAGTTCACTGGCCAACAGGGAGACTCCATACCAGTGCAGGTTCAACTGTGACTGGGAAGCTGTGCACAAACTAACCTGACCATCTCGGGTGTCCCAAACCCATGACTTTAGAAGAGGGCTCTAGAAAATGTCTAATAATGCCACCACATTTGTTTTCCCATCTCTCTCTGCAGCACAAGTACACATCAATTGCAGAGGTCCAGGCGCAGATGGAGGAGGAGTACCTTCGCTCTCGAAGGAGAAATGAATTCCCCAATTCACTCAGGAATTCATTCAGTGGCCAACTGGACTAAAGCCATCATTTTAACCAGTGAAACTACTGAATTCAGTAGGTTTCTTTTTCTGAATCAGAAATACCCTAAACTTAACCTGCAGAGAAGTTGGGCAAACAAAAGAAACCAACCTAAGAAAACATTTGCCCTTTCCCTCCACCCTGATCTGCTGCATTCACAGGAATGATACTCACGGCATCTCTTCAGGTAGGACATCTGCTAGGATATTGATTGAGTCGGTTTTGGCTTTTGAGGTGGGAGCTGCAGCCAGCAGGATCTTCAGGAGGGCAATCTGGGAAGAGCAGACCGCACAGACACATACATGGGAAAGCCCAGGACCAAAAAATTCCCTGAGAAGCAGTGTTCCTGTAGTTCCTCAGGTGGCAGAAGAATCGTAGGTGGTGGAGGCTGACTGGTGTCGCGGGGAGGGTTCCCCACTGCAGGTTCCCACTGATGGCTACCGAGAGGAGTCTTGAACACAGGGCACTCACCATGTACTGAGGAAGGCTGGGAAGCAAGCCTTGGTAGAGGGTTTCTGCAGGGACCTGCTCAACTTCCTCTTCTCCCTTTAAACACAGAACCCCAATCCAGGCTACAGTTTCCTGAGCCAGCTTGCTGGCTGGCTGGAAGAGGATTTGTTAGTATCTACGTAAAGAATGATGTTGATGACAATGATAGCGTTTTGAACACATACAATGTGCCAGATGTGTTACTTGTAATAACTCAGTTAATTCTTATTATAACCCAAAGAAGGTTCTACTATTATTCCCACCACACAGGCAGAGAAACAAAACACAGAAAGATCTAGTTAGATGCCCAAGCTGCTGTCACTAACTGGTGAGCTGGGATTCAGAGGCAATGGGCTGGGGGGGGGGGTGCTCTGAGGCAGGTTCTGGGAATAACAGGGGATTCTATGGGGTAAAGGCCCCCAACTCACCCCCGAGAGAGGAGAGCGAAGGTACTCCTCCTCCATCTGCGCCTGGACCTCTGCAATTGATGTGTACTTGTGCTGCAGAGAGAGATGGGAAAAGAAGTGTTGGGGAAAACACCCTTCATTCTCTGATCACTCCTGCACCCTAGCAAAGACCTACTCATTTTTCTTTACACAGTGTTCTGAAAGAGGACTAAATCACCACAAAAACCCCAATTATAATCCTAAGCCCCAAATATTTTTCTAAGTGGGAACCTATGTCTTTGAACCAGGTTAAAAAGCTGGCAATGCAATATTCATCTGCCTACTCCTCCATCCCAACTGTCTTAAAATGTGTGCAAAGGAAAGGCGAGGGCTGTTTACTGGGCCCCTTAATACTCCAATGCCTGGCAGGTTATATAACTTTAATGAACCTCAGTCAGTACCAAATGAAAGCAGCTGCTCTGCCCAGGCCTTTGCCAGCAGACAAGTCCTAAAAGGATTCTCCCTCAGGCTCACTTTATTCACTTGGGACCAATGAGGCCAAAAGCTCACCTAGAGCCATTACCTGTTTCAGAGTCTTGATGCTTTCATGGATTGGCCTGGGAAGTCCGACCACTGTGTTTGTGTCACTAGAGAATAAAGAACGCCTTGTGCTGAGCCTTGACATGGATGTCCCCAAGGCCTCCCACACCAAAGGCCAGGAGAGTGAACTTCAAAAGGAACTCAGATCACACTCACCTGCCTAGAGTGTAACCTATGAACTTGCTGCGGCTGGACTCAAGGAACATCTCAATGTCTTTCTCTCTGCAAAAGGAAACAAGGGGAAAGTTTTACCAAATGCTATTTCTAGGTGTCTCAGTTAGTCAAAACATAGACTATCCAGAAATTGTGAAGCCAGGGGAAGGAAAAATCTCCCACAATTGTTTTTATTTTTTCAAAAAAGGAAAAGAAAAACCTCTAAAATTCTCTGATAATTTTGATGTTCTTTATTTTGTTGGCTCAATAACCTGAAAATGCTGGGGGGGGTGGCACATGCCTGTAATCTTAGCACTCAGGAGGCTGAGGCAGGAGGATCACAAATTTGAGGCCAGTGTGGACTACACAGTGAGACCTTGTCTTAAAAAATCAATCAATCAATCAATCAATAAAAAACCTGCAAATATATTATGTGTAAGTAGCTACTCAAAAAATTAAGGTGATAGATCAAACTTAAAAACACACCTTATTCAGACTGTAATATGTTTGTCAATAGATTTTCTTAAATATTTAACATTTTTAAACACTGAAAGCTATAAACTGCTGGCTTTTCATGTAGATCACATATTCCTGTCTTAAACAAATGGAACCCCTTATAGTTTCTGATGACCTGTTCTGCATTCTCTTCACAGAACACTGAAGACTAAGGCTTTACCTGGATCAAGAAAGTTACTTTTATATCTTTTCACATGCTCATCTACTGTATTTCCTAGGTTGCTACCCATTAAAAAGACATCTGCTCAAGTATATTCCCATCCATCAATGCACATATATATCTCACGCATCTTAATTATGGTTCTAAAGAAACTCTTCATCTATTGCTTTTCCATTAAAAACCATTATGTAGTATATAGCCTATCGGGCAAGGGCCTGGGTTTGATCCCCAGTACTGCAAACAAAACCACCATATACTGTATACCCCCAAGCTAGGTGGGGATGGCTTTGCCTAAAAGCTCATTTTTCCTTTTTGCCCTATCCTCCTTCACTAGCAAAACTGACCAAATGCTAACTCAGATTACTAATTCAGAAGCCACATAAGAGCCACTTCATGTGAGATGACCAAGGCCAGTTTCCTGAATGCCCCCAAGATAGCACAGGGTACTTTAAGAGAACCTTGTTCCACAGCCCAGGTCAGCCTGACCCTCAGTCCAGTTGCTGTCCGGGGGGTATGAGGGCTCTGGCTTCATGTGTCAAGAATTTCTGGAGGTCTAAGACTCACCTGACCTTGGGAGCCCACGGAAGACCCTTTGGGCAGGTGAGCCTGTCAGTTTGGGGGTGCTGTAGAGGGGGAGGCATCACCTCATCACGCTCAAGGGGGAACGTTTCCCCCTCCAAACTGTTGTCATCATCACTCTCTTCTTCCTCTTCTCGCGAGTCATCAGCCTTGTAGGGATCCCGCTCATTGAAGGCATCTAAATTATCCTGCTTTATCAGAGCCTAAATACAAAGGAAAAGTAAATGAGACTGTCAGAGCCAGATAAAGGGACACAGAAGGGACAGAGCACAAAAAGGTGCTGAACTGAGAGCCAAGAACAATGAAGAACCCAGAGAGAGAGTCCGAGATTGGGACCAAATGGCAAATAATTTCTTATTCTAGCATCTCGGAAGTGCCAGGTCCTGTGAACCCAGTACACCCGGGGCCTGGAGCTGGGGACAAAGCATCTCTGCTGTGGCGGCATCATTCTGAGCAGCTCATCGGAGCCATTTACAACACTCTGCTCCTCCACATGCTGCTACAAGTGTGCACCCTGTGGGCCTTCTGTCACCTCACCTTGTGCTCTCGGCGGCCCCGTTTCTGTTGCTGTTCAATCAGGTCTGACGCTGATGCTGGTGGGGAGGCGGCCCTCATGTTGCGGATCACTTTGATGCTGTCCTCGGGCAGTGGGGGAAGGCCCAGGAGGGTGCGCTTCTCAGCCTTCATAGTCTGCAGCTCCTCAAAGCCACCGAGCGTGCACTGCATCAGATGGGGGTGCAGAGCCAGGGTCACCTTGGCCATAAGGCTGGTCCTTGACCATGGTGTCAGGTTCAAAAGCACCCCAACACCATCAAGACCCACACAACCTCTGAAAAAGCAACTAAAGCCACCCAAAACAGAATTCAGTGATCTTGGCAAGAGACAGGAAAAAAAAGAAGCAAGGACAGAGTTAAATACCAGTTGGTAGAACCCAGTATACAGATACCCTTAATTCTGTACATAGGACATACTTTTTATTTATTTTTGCTTTTTTGAGACAAGGTCTCACTATGTAGTTCAGGCTGGCCTTGAACTTGTGGTGATCCTCCTGCCTCAACCTCCCGAGTGCTGGGATTATAGATATACACCACCACACCCAGCTACATACTCTTTAGTTTTTTTTTTTTTTTTTTTTGTGGGTACCAGGGGGACGACCTCAGGACCTCGCGCGCCAACAGGCACCCGTGCCACTGAGCGATATCACCGGCCCCTTTTTCGTATGTGGGTTCCGGGAGTCGAACTCGGGCCCTCGCGCTTGCAAGGCAGGCGCTTACGCCGCTGAGCCATCTCACCGTCCCTCTTTAGTTTTTTTTTAAAAAAAACAAACTGAACAATTTGTCCCCTCCAGTTCCTAGAAAAGTCAGTAGACTCATGCTTCAAAAGGTGATGCATGCCAGTGTTGTTGGTTACTCAAACAAAACAACAGAACAAAACAAAACAAAAGGTTCATCTGAACACCTCCCTAGAAGCTCAAACTCCAGCACTGCATGGCCATTTGAAGCTGCTTAGTATCACTGGCCCCGAGCAATTCAGCTTTCCTCTCTGGCTTCAGTGAGGCTTGTTGAGGAACAAGCAGGATGTCTGGCAGGTACGCCTCTTCAGTGGCCCTGCACTCACTAAGTTCTAACTGCAGAGCTAGCCCTTTCTGAAAGAACAGGAAGAGCCCCATGAGAGCAGCGTCCTGAAGGAAAGGGCTCCTGGAGGAAAGGGCTCCTGGCTTGGCCTGGGCTGGGCTGCTGACGATGTCCCCAAGCCAAGTGTACTGACCAGTCACCCTTGGTATTCATTTCCTCCCCAGATGGAAACAGACTCAGTATCACACCATACCCTGAGGAAAATGGAGGCTGGCTCAGAGTTCACCTTTGCTTCTTCCTTCAAGTGAGACCTGACCAACAGGTCCCAACTACACCAGCTTTAACTTTGCCTCAAATTACTTTACAAACTCCAAGAGCTTCTTCCTGAGAGGCACCTTGTCTGGGGGTAAAGCTATTCTATGACTGAGAAAACAGCCCTTAGAGTGGGCATCAAGGAACCAATCTCTTCTGACTCAGTGGCCAAGTCCTCTTTGGCTGCTATGAGCTAATATGACATTTCCTTTGTTACCTCCTTTCAGGAGCTTTTATAATAATCTTTTTTTTTAACTAAAGCGATTATATATTCATATAATTCAGGATTCAAAAGGACATACAATCTCTTAGTAGCCATAGGGAACTGGTTCCAGGATCCTCCCTCATCCCTCCCTAGAGCAAATACCAAAATCTGCAGATGCTCAAGTCCCTAATGTAAAGTAGTATAGTACTTGCATATAACCTATGTATATCCTCTTGTATACTTTAAATCATCTCTAGATTACTTGTAATACCTATCACAATATAAATACTATATAAATTATTGTTAGATTATATTGTTTAGGGAATAATGATCAAAACAAGTCAATACATGTTCAATATAGATGCAATTAATTTTCCCAAATATTTCTAATCTGCAGTTGACAATACAAGGAGGTCTCCCACTTTCTCTGTCCCTAGCACCTGAGTTACCACAAAGAGATGCTCACCAATACTGTCTTCCAGAGTAGCAAGAGAACCTTCTTCATGGGGAAGTGTGGGGCATGGCCGCTGCAAAATTTGGTCACCATCCCAAACAGCATGATGGCAAATGGCTCACTGTTGTACAGTGGAGAGCCTGGAGATAACCAAAAGCATTAGGACCACAGGCAGAACAGAATCCTCCCAGAGCCCCCAGCATCAGGTCCTAGGCAGGGCCTCAAGAGAAGATCTCCATGGGTCCTACCCAGCTCAGCTCTGAAGGTCTGTCGCATTGCTCTCCACTCGGCCTTGTCACCCTCACACTCCTGGTGAACAGTCTCCACAATCAGGTACATGATGTTGAGCAGAACCCTGAACACAAAAGCCAGCTTATAATGAAGTAAGATGGGGAATCAAGGGACATCCCTGGCTTCCTCGTATTCCAGACAACACGAAGAAAGCCTATACACAGAGAACAGCTTGGGGAGCTGGAAGAGGCTGTAACAGAGAAACTGAGAAATGACAATCTGAGTGTTCCACAAAGCAAAGGAATGCTGAGGCTCGTCCCCTTCATTGCTTCAGGCTGCTCTAGCTGGGACCAGTACTGCTTTGTATTTCCAATGTCTAATAAAGTGCTTACTCAAAGCAGGTGCTTAAAAAATGGTTGGTAAATGAATAAATATGACCACGGATGCCCAAAAGACATCACTGCCCAAAGCTTCCTAGAAAGGAAAAAACAGAGAAATGGGGGATGGGGTCAATGCAAGACTGGATCACAGTTAGAACAAGAGCAAAATTTACCTAAACAGAGTAGAAACCAGGAGGCAACACCAGGGACCCTAACTGCAGTGGGAAATACCACAAATACCCAGTCTGAAAAACTTTCCAATTCACAAAAAGAAACACATTTCCGCAAAAATGGAAAGGTAGTCTTATTGTTTAGCAGTTACCATTACTTCCCGCATAGGCATGAAACACGAAGTTGTCAGGACTAACCTAATGGAGACAGGGATCAAGCTGTGCATGCAAGAAGGTGGGAACCCATGGAGAGCAATACTGTTTGTTTTGTCCTAGTATAAAATATCCCACAGGCTGGGGATACAGCTCAGTGGCACAGCACCTGCCTGGCAAGCGCAAGGTCACGAGTTTGATTCCCAGTACACAAAAAAACAAAACAAAACAAAACAAAATAAAATATCCCACAATCAAGTTCTTAGCAGCAGTGTGCGTCTCCTGCACACACTTAACTGGCTCTTTCAATTGGCCTTGATCCTGGATTTCCTCTGGTTTTCCAGACCCTCCCATGTAGACCTCAGCAGGGCCTACCAATCACTCACTGAGCCCTCACACCTGAAGATTAGTGTGTGCAGAAGGAAAGCACCCACACGAGGAAACCCAAATACCCTCCCCTGTCCTCCCCTGAGCTCATTCTCTGGCTAAAGCTCAGGGTGCCCAGGCTTGACACTTGCCTCACCTCAGGTCTGTGCTGTCAGCCAGGGAGATGGCAGGCTTCCTCACTGCACTGGTGCATGCGGCGCTGTTGCTGCAGGAGAGATACAAGAGTCACCCAGCAGGGCAGATAAGTGTTGCCCTGACAAGTATCGCCTAAGGGGGAACACTGTGTTAGGATATATGCTTACACTGCACAAGAGGCCAGAGGGCAATGTGGTTAGGAACTCAAGCCCTAGACATGACTGCTAAGATTTGAATCCTGGCTCTAATACTTACTAGCTATGTGCACTTGGGCAAGGTACTCAACTCCTGTATATTTCAGCTTCCTCCTCAACAAAATTGAGATAATAATAATACCTATGCTGTTAACGTGTATTAATCCATGTAATGGATTAACAATGCCTGGGACATGTAGCCCTCACTGAGTGTTCTTACCCATTATTATTGAAAATGGTATCCTTAGATGGGCAGCAACTGACCTGTCCAACAGACAAGGGACCAGTGGTGACAGACTATAGCAGGCTTTGGTTGAGCCCAGGTGTTAGACTTTGTCTGGCCTCCTGCTGAAGGAGAAAGTACAGGGCAAACACAAGGGATTTTGCAGTTTTCAAAGGGAGTTCAAAATGAGAAATCTTCTTCTAAGTATGCCTGGGTCTGAGCAGGACCTGCAGTCTGGTGTAAAAGCTCCAGCATTAGGGAGCTCCAGGGACTGTCACTAATTCCCATGAGACTTCACGATGTGTCAAGCACCTCCCTATATGAAACCCCGGGTGGTGATAACAAAGCCTGGGACCAGACCTTCAGCCCAGATGGCCCATTTTACCCTTCTCGAAGCCAGTTCTGTAAATTGTTTTCCTTCTCACCCCCACCTTCCCTTCCCTTCTGAACCCCTCAGCAGAAGTACTCACTCTATTTCCATGTTCAGAAGATCCACCAAAGCATTGAACGTGCCCACCTCCAGGAGCAGAAAGACGTTGTAGCGCATCCAGAACTGCACCTCTGCCTCTGAGCTGCACTCCCCAAAGGTGCCTGCAAACGGAGGACAAGCTTACCAAGCCCTGCACACATATGGATGGATAAGGTCACTGGCAGAGGTGCCACAGGTCCCTGAGGAGGTCCACACGGTACCTTGGGCAACATAGAGAATTGCTCGGGCCACCTTGAGCCTCTTCTCCCTAGCAGTGACTTCTAAGCCATCCAGGAGCCTCATGGCATGGGTACGGTGTTGGTTGGTATCCAGCTCAGTCCACTTCTTGTCTGTCACTGTAGGGGCAAGAGATCAGTGACAGGAGAGCCCAGAAAAATTCTAACAGAACAGACTCAGTGTTAATGCTCCAAATTCAGGACGGCCATAGGACCAGAAAAACAATTTCCTCCTGTTCTATAAATTTAAATTTCCTGAAAAGTCACCATGAAAGTACCTACAATGCCCACTCTAACTGTCACACATGGCCTGGAGCAATCACGGTTCAGCAGATTTCTCATGTTGCTCCAGGATGACTTTAGTCACTGAGATGACTAAACAAAACCCTGGAGCTTCCCTGGTACAAGGTAAAGAGAACCAAGAAACGGGGGCAATTATCTCACCATGGACCCGAAAGTCCTCCTCAAAGCATTTTCGATTCATCAGGAATTCTGGCCCTTCCGTGTAGCTGTAAAGCTCTGTCAAGAACAAAGTCTCATCAGCAGCAGCTCCATATTCACATTTGACACCAAATCTCACACGCAGCAGAGAAAGTAAGGCATTTACTTCCAGTCTCAACTTTCTCCCTGTCTCACAGGGACTTCTGCACCGTGCTAACCACTAGAGGGGTCTCAGTGCTCTGACGCGCACAGGAGACGTGGAGAGCCTGCTGAACTGCCCTCCGCCTGACAACCAGAGTGCCAGTGCAGCACAAACCCAGGCACCTCCAGCCTGATGTGCACCCAGCCCACCATGCCACACCAGAGACTGACCATGGCCCTGAACACGCATCTCTCAAGTGCCACCTTCTGAGCAGGACCTGCATTATGGGGGCTAGAAAAGCAGATCATGTGACTTCACATTATACATGAATAGCAGTGGCAACAAAAGATGTGCACAGATGCAAGTGCATTTGTCAGCATCTCTCCTGACCCACTGCCATAGGAGAGACCACTGTCAGGGCGATGGTGTATGATCAAGGAGCCTCACTAACTGTGTCACAGTGGGATTGGGCCCTAACAAACAGAGGTGACCACAAATGAGACACTTCATAAAAGTAAAAAACAACCTGAAGTTACGAGATACCCATGGCCTGAGTCAAATAACTAACACGTCTTTTATATATACTATTGATAGGTCTGACAAAAAGATAAACTCCAAAATTATACTCGTTCTTAATCTTCTTAAAAACTAATAAGGAAAAAAAACTACCCTCAAAATACATGCAGGCCTATGGTTTACCTGAGAGCTCTGCAGCCCACTTGTCTGTGTCAGCATATTCAAACTCAAGGTCTGGAGACTCGGAATAGCCCTGTTGATAAAAGTAGAAAGCTTTATGCAAATGATAAGTGGTTTCCAAAGGAGAAAACACATACATTCCCAGAGAAACTGTCATCTTAAAGGACACCATTGCCTCTACTTTTTTGATGTTTCATCACACTGTTATGTCTCCTGGACTAGCTCAGGTCTCCCTATTAAGCCCTCTCAGAGCACCTTATATTTTGCCTTCAAAGCACTTATCATGACCTAAAATTACATACTGGCAAGTTTACAGTGCTACCTTGGTACTACTCAGTAACTGCTGGGCTGGAAAAGGTAGCAAGTCAAAAGGTAATCAAAACCAACACTTACAGTTTGCTTGTTGCATACCAAACAATGAGTACTGGGACAAATTTTTTTTTTTTTTTTTTTTTTTTTGCGTGGGTACCGGGGGTCGACCTCAGGACCTTGCCCACCAGCAGGCGCCCATGCCGCTGAGCGATATCACCGGCCCTTTTTCTCGTATATGGGTACCTGGAGTTGAACTCAGGACCTCGCACTTACCAGGCAGGCACTTATGCCGCTGAGCTACCTCACCGGCTGGGGACAAAATTTTTGAGTTAAAATGAATACAAAGTTATTGAGCCTCAAAGCCTTTGAGAAGCAAGCTATGACTGTATTAGTTTAATGTCTGCCTATCCAGGAGACTGCAAGTTCCTTGAGAGTTGGAACTTTGTTTCACTCAGCAATGATTCCACAATGTTCAGCATGGTACTTAGCATGAATGAATGAATGAATGAATGGTTTGTATCTAAATATATACTTATTGCATAAATGAACACAAAGTTTCTCTTTTGTACAGCGAATGACCATTATGTACAGTGCTAAAAATCCAGAAGCCCACTTCCTTCTGGCTAATGAGCTGAGGACAAAATGAGTACCAAATCCCTCAGTCTTCCTGCAGCATCTCAAATTTCAGTGAGAACTGACACAGAAGGCAGAGATAGAACAGACTGGCTTACCTCCCACACACAGGAGAGAAGGTAACAAAGGGTATTTTTACTGCTGGGGATAGGTGATTAATGAAAACATACCATCTGGAAAGCTTTGTATTAGACTGAACAAGCAAGGGTGAAGAGGTGAGAAGAAACAGGCAAACTCCTTAGGCTTAATGAAATCTACTTGGGGGGATGGGATAGCTCAGTGGTAGAGCACCTGGCTAGCATGCATAAGGCCCTGGGTTCGATCTCCAGCACTGCAATAATAACAATAATAATAATAATAAATATTAATATCTAATTGGGAAGACAAAGAACACCACACCCACAAACAAGAACTCTATTCACAGATAATAGTGTATGCTCTCACAAGTTACTAAGCATCAGTTTCTTCATTTATGGGATGTAGCTCACAAAAATCTAACTTCAGTGTTTGTAAGGACTATTCAAAATTATGTAGCACATAGTGGTTTCTTATTAGATGTCAGCCTCCCTGTCCTCCAGGCATTGACTGGCCTCCCAGACTACTGATTTCAGCTACAACTGGAGTGAGGCATCAGCATCTCTAAGTAACAGATTTAGACACATTGCCACATCTATTTGATTGGTCTTCCATGTGCTGAGTCTATGTGGGAATTAAAGGGCAGAAAGAAATTAAAATACACAATAAAGACTGAGAGTACAATAGCTCAGGGTAGAGTGCTTGCCTAGCATGCACAAGGCTATTGGTTCCATCCCCAGTATGAAACACAAAATCATAATAATAAATAAATAAATAAATAGAGTACATCAAATAGTATCTGTCTACTTATGGCTACTTAGGGAAATTTAAAACTATTTTTTAAAACACAGGCTGGAGGCCCGGTGGTAGAGCAATCACAAGGCTCTGGGTTCAATCTTCAACACCACCTAGACAGATAGATTAGATAAGGTAGATAGATAGATAGATGCTGGTAGGTTGACCCTCGCCACTTGAAAAATTACTGAGTAGTCACCACTTTTGTCTCATCATCTCATTACACAAGGGATCTTAAAAGATCGACTTTTTTAACTTTTTCAAACATCTGCTTCAAGCTAGGCATGGTGGTGCACGCCTGTAATCCCAGCATTTGTGTGGCTGAGGCAGGAGTATTGCTGGGAGTTGGAGGCCAGCCTGAATTACACAGCAAGACCGTGTTTCAAAAAATACAACAAAGGGGCCGGTGAGATGGCTCAGCGGCTTAAGCGCCTGCCCGGCAAGCGCGAGGGCCCGAGTTCGACTCCCGGAACCCACATATGAAAAAGGGGCCCGTGATATCGCTCAGCGGCACGGGTGCCTCCTGGCGCGTGAGGTCCTGAGGTCGACCCCCCGGTACCCACAAAAAAAAAAAAAAAATACAACAAAGGTCCGGTGAGATGGCTCAGCGGCATAAGCGCCTGCCTGGCAAGCGCGAGGGCCCTTCGACTCCCGGAACCCACATACGAAAAAAGGGCCGGTGATATTGCTCAGCGGCAGGGGCGCCTGCTGGCGCGCAAGGTCCTGAGGTCGACCCCCGGTACCCACAAAAAAAAAAAAAAATTTACCTTCAACCTCGTTATTCTACTGTGGACTTGCCAATTTTTCACATATTTTACCAAAGAATTGAGGGTAAAAAAAAAAAAAAAAAAAAAATCAGACGTTTGAGAGGGACTGATTTCACAGGTCTAAAGATAGTATCATCACTTTTTGGTGTGAGCTGAGACATCATGCTTGGACAATGAGAAATTCCCTCATTAATAATCGCCTGACTGGGGATCCGGATCCGCCTGGGAGTTGTATCAGGTGAAGGAGACTATAGTAAGTGCTCTAGGAACGTGCTGAGTAAGACGCCCTAAAACGTAGAGACGTGTGTGTCTTCATTCATGAATTCTGCAAAGGGAAGCAGTGGGAGGAATTTTAATTCGGGGTGAGGTGAACAGTCAGCTCCCGACTATGGTGTGTCTCCGGAAGGGAAGGCACGGTTCACTCTTGCGAGGGAACCCCGCGCCCTCGAGAGTGTTTAAAATGCTTATTTCTTATCTTTAACATCAGATCAACAACAGTCACACTGTGCACAACAACCACCAGGCACTGTCTGCCCGTTGTTTGAGCCTACACTGGCTAAGATCGGAGGAAGCCGGCATGTTACTCTTGCTATTCTCACAACCTCCATCCGCTCAGCACTAATAGTACTGTAATTAGCTGTCCAGCTACTAAGCGCTTGGCTGTCCCTACCCTGATCACAAGCTGTACGTAGTCCAATGCACGACAAGACCACTGCTCGAGATGATCTGGAGCTGGGGGCGCACGCAGACCAAGGACTCTTCACCCTAGTACTGGGCCCGCGGCCACGCCCACAGCCCGGGCCCCCCGGGAGCAAGCGGGGGTCCAGAGCTCCTGCACCTTCTCGCGGGCGGCGCGCCCCCGCGCTTCGCGCCCCTGGCTCTGGGAGTCGCCAGCTTTTCTTGCTGCTCCTTTCTTTGTAAAGTGACAGCTCCCTGGCCTGGCCCTGCAAGCCCTCCGAGAAGCCCAGCTTGGCCCTGAAGCGGCCAGGGGCACGGACCCCCGCCGCCGCCCGCCGGGTGCTAGCCTCGCCCCCCGAAGCTCCTGACCTCCGAGTCTTTGCGCTGATTGCGGTTGAACTCTCGGGCTTTGCCCCCGGGTAGCAGGCCCCCGCCGGCCCGCGGTGCCCCGGTTGGCGGCTGCGCTGCTGCCGGCGGAGGAGGTGGCGGCGGCTGGGGCTGCTTGTTGTTCACAATCAGCGGGCCCAAACCACCGGCTACCGGCTCCATCTTGGCTGCTCCACACCCCCAGCTCAATTCCCGGACAGTCACCGCCATACACCTCTCGCGTGATTTCCTCCAAGAACTTTCTCTGGTCGCCATATTGAGTGTGGCGGCAAGGGCTGGAAGCCATCTTGGCTCACCAACAGTTTCCTGAATAGTGTCGGCCAGAAATGTTTTTGACCTGGTAATTTTTGTTTGTCCTCCTTTCTTCCACTTCCATTTTATTGTCATTTTTGTCTGTGAGATATCCCTTAGTTCGTTCAGTTTAATTAGCCTTAACTCTTCCATCCTCTTAACATCACTGTCATAGCCCTTGTTCAAGGCTTGGAGTATGTACTAGTAAACAAAAGGCATATAGATAGGCTCTCAGTCTTCAGAGTTTACGTTCACTAGGGAAAATTAAAATAATAAAATGAATAAAAGTAAGTCAGTTTTGACAAGTGCTACCATGCATTCAACAAACATTTAATAAATGGGGTAGAATGGGGCACAAGTCAAGTTTCTGTACTGATGGTACATAACAGCGCCTGGTGGGCAATAAACTATTCTAAACACACACATGTGCACACACAAACAGGACACAGGAGGGAAAGGAAGGATGGAGAAAGGATAGTTAATAGGTATGGGGTACAGTTAGGAATAATTTGTAAAGTTCTATAGCATAGTAGGATGACAGGTTGACAGTTGAGTATTTCAAAATAGCTAGTGGGATTTTGACTGCACCCAACACAAGGAAATGATAAATGCCACTTACCCTGATCTGAGCATTGTACAGTGTATACATTTATTGAAATGCCACTGTACCCATAAATATGTAGTTATGCATAAATTAAAATATATATTATAGATATAAATTAATTTTAAAATAGTAGAAAAGTGCTGAGAAGTATTAAAATTACTCAAGACACTTGTTAAAGGAGATAAGACAGACTTTATTCAAAGGGGGTCATGGTAACAGGTATAGGAAACACTGAAACTGGGTTTTGCTGTAGGAAACAGATTAAACCTAACTCCTATTCCAACAAATAATGACTGAAGACCAAGGGGTAGGGGGAGTGGATGGAAAATTACTAAGAGGCAAACATGGAGGATAAAGGTTTTCTGGTTAAACTGACTTGAAGGATTATTGCTGAAGTCAAACTGGAGCATCAAAATACTGTATCCTGGTGATCAAATACAAACAGCAGTGGATTATTGCTAAACTGACTTAGTAGAATTTTTGCTTAAACTGGATTCAGTAAGGACAAAGGAAGCCCAGGGTCAGGCCTAGTGAAGCAGAGGACTCACAGGACCCTTACCAAAATTATGTTTTTTTCTTTTTTTTTCTTTTCTTTACTTTACTTTTCTGTTTGGTACGTGTTTGTAGTACATAGTGATCACATTCCTTGTGGAGAGCTGGCACATGCACACAACACATCTGAATTTTTTTATCTCCTTCCTCTCCTATCCTTCCCCCTTTCTTCCATTTCTTGGTCCCCTTCCCATGTGTAAAAGATTCATCTCACTACCAAATAGTCTTTCCCATCAACTGTCTTTTATTTTACTCTTTATTTCTATTTTGGTTTTTTTATATAAGAGAAACCATTCAATATTTACATTTTTGTGTCATTGGTTTTACTTAACATTTTGGTCTCAAGATACATCCATTTTTCTACAAATGACTCCTTTATCCTTCTTTTTGGCACAGTAGTACTCACTCCATGGTGTATAAATTCTACCTTTTCTTTATCCATTCATCTATTGATGGCCAGGTAGGCCACTTCTAAGATTTTAGCTATTGTGAATTGTGCTGCTATAAACATGGGTATGCATGTATCACTGTAATATGATATCTTTAACTTTTAGGAAGATACTTAGGAGAATAGCTGGGACAAATGGAATTTTACTTATTTGGGGAATGTCCATATTGATTTCCATAATAGTTGTATTAGTCTACATTCCCACCAACAATGTAAAAGAGTTCCTTTTTCTCCCTGCACCCTTGGTAGCATTTCTTGTTATCTGATTTCTTGATGATAGCAATTCTTTCTGGAGTAAGAGAATCTCAGTGTTGTTTTAATTTGCATTTCTGTAATGGCCAAAGATGTTGAACACTTTTTCATGTATTTGTTAGCCATTTGTACTTCTGATAAGTATCTATTCATTTCAGTAGCCCATTTTTTGATTGTGTCTTTTATTTGGGAGAGGTCTCACTTTTTGAGCTCTTTATACATTCTAGATATTAGTCCTCTGTCCAAGAAATAGCTGGCAAAAATGTTTTCTCATTCCATAAGTTGCCTCTTCACTCTGTTGTTTGTTTCCTTTGCTGTGCAGAAGCTTTTTAATTTGCTGTGATCCCATGTGTTGATCCTTGGTGTTGTCTCTTGCGCAACTGAGGTTCAGAAAGTCCTTATCTATGTCTATATCTTCAAGAGTTTTACCTACTTTATCTTCCAGCATATTAAGTGTGTCTGTTTTAACATTTAGATCTTTGATCCATTTTGATTTTAGTTTAGTGCATCGTGAAAGATATGGGTCTAGATTCAATCTTCTGTATATGGATAGCCAGTTTTTCCAGCACCATTTGTTCAAGAGGCTGTCTTACCTCCAGTGTAAGTTTTTGGGCCCTCGATTGAACAGCAGGTAGTTGAATGTGCTTGGTGTTGTTTCTGTATCCTCTATTCAATTCCATGGATCTACATGTCTGTTTTTTTCCAGTACCATACTGTTTTTATCACTGTGGCTTTGTAGTACTGTACAACTTGATGTCTAGAATTGTGACCTGCCTTGCTCTTGTTGTCCAGGATTGTTTTTGCTATTCTAGGACTCTTCTGGTAACATGAATTTTAGGATTGTCTTCTCTAGTTCTGTGAGGAATGCTATTGGTGTTTTGATTGGAATTGCATTACATCTGTATATCAGTTTTGAAAGTACGGCCATTTGACTATATTGGTTCTGCCTGTCCAGGAACAGGAGATATTTTTCCATTTTTTGATGTCCTCTTTGATCTCCTTTTTCAGAGTACTGTAGTTTTCATTGTAGAGGTCTTTCACTTCCTTGGTTAGATTAATTCCTAGGTATTTAACTTTTCTTGATGCTATTGTGAAAGGTATTATTTCCCTAATTTCTTTCTCAGTAAGTTTGTTATTGGTGTACAGGAACACTATTGATTTTGATGTGTTGACTTTGTATCCTGCTATGCTACTGAATTTGTTTATTAATTCCAGGAGTCCTTTGGTGGAATTTTTTGGGTCTTCTATAGTTAAGATCATGTCATCTGCAAATAATGATAATTTGATTTCTTCCTTTCCTATACATATCCCTCTTGTTTCTCTTGCGTGATTGCTCTGTTGCTGATTTTAACAGAAGAGCTTTCAGGTTCTCCCCATTTAATAAAATGTTGGCTGTTGGTTTGTCTTAAATGGCTTTTATCAGACTGAGATAAAGTCCTTCTATACCTGTTTTTTCCAGGGATTTTTAAAAATCATGAATGGATGTTGGATTTTGTCAAAGGTTTTTTTGCATCAGTTGAGATGATCACGTGATTTTTGTCCTTGCTTCTGCTTATGTGACGTGTTACATTTATTGATTTGCATACGTTGAACCATCTCTGCATCCCTGGGATTATCCTACTTGGTCATGATCTATGATGTTTTTGATGGTTTGTTGCATCCTGTTTACCAGTATCTCATTGAGAATTTTTGTGTCAAAAATGGCCTGTAGTTCTCCTTTTTGGTTGAATCTTTTTCTGATTTTGGAATCAGGGTATCACTAGCTTCCAGGAATTATTTTGGGAATACTTTTTTCCTTTCAATATCATTAAAGAGCTTGGTATTAAGTCTTTCCTAAAGTTCTTGTACAATTTGAGAGTGAATCATTGGGACCTGGACCTTTTGGTAGTTTTTAAAATCACTTCTTCAATCTCATTGCCTGATACTAGATAATTCAGTGTTTTTATTTCTTCTTTGTTCAGGTTTGGTAGTTCATATATATCTAGGAATCTATCCATTTCTTCTGAATTCTCCATTTGATTAGAGTACAGGTTCTCAATGAAGTTACTAATAATCTTGTTGATTTTAGTACAGTCTGTTGTGATTTTTGCTTTTTAAGTCTCTAACTGGATTGATTTGCATCTTTTCTTTCCTTTTTTGCTAAGATCGGCTGGTGGGTTTGTCTATTTTGTTTATTTTTTAAAGAACCAGCTCTTCAATTCATTGATTCTTCATTTTGCTTTTTTAGTCTCCATCTCATTAATTTCTGCTCTAATCTTTATAATTTTCTTCCTTTTACCATCTTTTAATTTGTTTACATCTTGTTTTTCTAGGACTTTGAGGTGCATCACTAAAGTTATTTATTTGGATTCACCGTTTTTCTGATGTGGGCATTCACAGCTATAAACTTCCCTCTTAGGATTGCTTTCCTTATGTCCCATAGGTGCTGGTATGTTGTACTGCCATTATAAATTGATTCTGGAAACTGTCTTATCTCTTCCTTGATTTCTTCTGTGATCCATTGATTACTCAAGAATATATTCCTTGGGCCGGTGAGATGGCTCAGCAGCGTAAGCGCCTGCCTTGCAAGCGCGAGGGCCCGAGTTCGACTCCCGGAACCCACATACGAAAAAGGGGCCAGTGATATCGCTCAGCGGCACAGGTGCCTGTTGGTGCGCGAGGTCCTGAGGTCGAACCCCTGGTACCCACAAAAAAAAAAAGAATATATTCCTTAATTTCCATGTGTTTGCCTAATTTCTTTCACCATTTATTTCTAGCTTCATTGCACTATGATCTGATAACATGCATGGGATAATTTTGATTATTTTGCATTTACTAAAGCATGCTTTATGGGCTAGCATGTAGTCTATGTTGGAGGAAGTCCAATGTGCACCTGAGAAGAATGTGTATTCTCTTGCTATTGAGTGAAACACTGTATATATCTAAGTTCATTTGTTCAAAGGTTTGATTCAACTGTATTTCTTTGTTGACTTTTTTTTTGTCTAGTTGATCTGCCAGTGGGGTACTTAGATCTCCCACGGTAATTGTATTGGTGTTTATCTGATTTTTTTGATGTCCATTAGTGTTTATTTTATGAAGTTGGTTGCACTCATGTTTAGTGCATATATGTTTATAACTGTTATCTCTTCCTGTTGAATTGTTCCCTAGAACAATATGTAGTGACCTTCTTTGCCTCTTCTGATGTGTTCGCTTGAAATCCACTTTGTCTAAATTAGAATAGCTAATGCTGCATTTTTCTGAGTCCTGGTTGCATGGAATATTGTTTTCCATCTTCTGATTTTTAATCTGTGAATTTCTTTTTGGATTAAATGTGTTTCTTGTATATGGCACATCATTGGGTTTTGTTTCTTAATCCATTCTTTCGATTGGGGAATTAAGACCATTCACACTGAGAGTAATTACTGGAAGATATTGACTTACTCTCGTCATTTCGTTATTTTCCTGTTGCTGATTTCCTCCCCTCCCAGCCTTTCTGATTAATGGCTCACACTGCCTAGCATATTCATTTTGGTAGGGGTGCGTGCGTGCATGTGTGTGTGTGTGTGTGTGTGTGTGTGTGTGTGTGATTGTTGGCTTCACTGTCTCTTTCAAGGATATACTTGAGAATTTTTTGGAGTGCTGGTTTGGTGGTCATGAATTTCTTGAGGTGCTCTTTGTCATGGAAATACCTTATTTCTCCATAAATTTTGAAAGAAAGTCTTGAAGGGTATATAAGTCTGGGTTGGAAACTGTTATCCTTTAGGGCTCAAAATGCTTCACTCCAGGCTTTCCTGGCCTTTAAGGTTTGTGTTGACAAGTCTGCTATAATTCTGATGTGTTTATCTTTATAAGTGATTCATTGTTTTCTCTAACAGCTTTTAAGATTCTGTCCCTGTGTTGGGCTTCTGGGATTTTGACTCCGATGTGATGTTGAGAGGTTCTCTTTGATCATGGGTATTTGGAGTTTTGTATGCCTCACTTATCTGTATGTTTAATTCTTTCCCAATATTTGGAAAGTTTTCTGCTATTATTTCTGTAAACCAGTTTGTTATGCCCTTTATGCTGTCTTTTGAGCCTTAATTCCTTCCAATTAATCTTAGATTAGTCTTTGTATCATCTAGCAGCTGTCAAATCTATTTTTCATGTTCTCTTGTTGTTTTTAAGATATGTCTGAGTTACTGGTCTTTTTTTTTTTTTTTTTTTTTTTAAAGAGAAGAAAAAAACAAAACAAATCAAAAGAAGAACAAATTTTCAAAACAACATAATAGGAGGGTAACAATGGTTAATACATTACGTATTACTATCTTTAAGTTAGTTATTCAGGACACCAGACATTAGCATTTAATTGTCCAAACATTATTGGCACAAACCTTACTCTTCAATGAACTAAGTAAAAATGGTAGTGTATCTATCTTAACCATCTTATATATATATATACAATTTTTTTCCCTTTCCCTTCTTTCTTTTCCCTATTCCAGTCTCTCTTTCCTTTTGACCAGTTTCTTTTTGATTCACCATATCTATTGTACATTTTGGATCTTATTTACTCTTTCAGTTTCTCATACTAGAGAGATAATACGATGCTTACACATGTGCTTCTGGTTTATTTCACTTATGAGTATTTTCTCGAGTTGCATCCATTTACCTATAAAAGTCTCCAGTTTATCCTTCTTTATGGCTGAATAGTACTCCATTGTATAAAAATACCACATCTTTCTTATCCATTCCTCAGTTGATGGGCATTTGGGTTGTTTCCAAGATCTGGCTATTACAAATTGTGCTGCTATAAACATGGGTGCACATATATCGCTGTGGTACGATGTTTTTAATTCTTCTGGGAAGATGCCCAGAAGGGGAATAGCTGGGTCAAATGGGACCTCCAACCCTAGATTTCTGAGGAATCTCCACACTGACTTCCACAGTGGCTGTACCAGTCGACACTCCCACCAACAGTGAAGAAGGGTTCCTTTTTCCCCACAGCCCCTCCAGCATTTGTTATTAGTTGATTTCTTAATAGTAGCCATTCTTTCTGGGGTGAGATGGTATCTCAGTGTTGTTTTAATTTGCATCTCTCGAATGACTAGTGATGTTGCACATTTTTTTGTATATTTGTTTGCCATTAGTATTTCTTCATCTGAGAAATGTGTATTCATCTCAGATGCCCATTTTTGGAGTGGGTCTTTAAATTTGGGAGGTCTGATTTTTTTGAGTTCTTTATATGTTCTCGATAGTAGTCCTTTGTCTGAGGAACAGCTGGCAAACATTTTTTTCCCACATTGTGGGTTGTCTCTTCACTCTGTTGGTGGTTTCTCTTGCTGTGCAAAAGCTTTTTAATAAGATGAGATCCCAGTTATTGATTCTTTGGGATAGTTCCCGTGCGGTTGAGTTTTTATTCATAAAGTCTTTGCCTACACCAATGTCTCCAAGGGTTTTACCTATCCTACTTTCCAGCAGATTTAATGTTTCTGTTTTAATATTTAGATCTCTGATCCATTTTGAATTTAGTTTAGTGCATGGTGAAAGATATGGGTCTAGTTTTAATCTTCGGCATGTGTAGAGCCAGTTTTTCCAGCACCATTTATTAAAGAGGCTATCTTTCTTCCAGCGAATGTGTTTGGCACCTTTGTCAAAGATAAGGTGGCTTAGTATGTCTGGGGTTGTTTCAGCATCTTCTAATCTGTTCCATTGATCTTCAGGTCTGTTTTTTTGCCAGTACCACACTGTTTTTATCACAGTAGCTTTATAGTATAATTTCAAGTCGGGGATTGTGATGCCCCCTGCCTTGCGTTTGTTGCCCAGAATTGCCTTTGCTATTCTAGGTCTCTTCTGAATCCAAATGAATTTTAGGATTGTTTTCTCTAATTCTGTGAGATATGCTGTTGGAATTTTGATTGGAATTGCATTAAATCTGTATAACAATTTTGGAAGTATGGCCATTTTCACTATATTGGTTCTTCCTATCCAGGAGCAAGGGATATCTTTCCATTTTCTGATATCCTCTTCAATCTCCTTTTTCAGAGTACTGTAGTTTTCAGTATAGAGGTCTTTTACATCCTTCATGAGGTTGATTCCTAGGTATTTCATTTTTTTGGATGTTATTATGAAAGGTATTGTTTCCCTAATTTCTCTTTCAGTAAGTTTGTTATTTGTGTACAGGAAGGCTATTGACTTTTGAGTATTGACTTTGTATCCAGCTACACTACTGAATTTGCTTATTAAATCTAGCAGTATTTTAGTGGAGTTTTGGGGATCTTCTGTGTAGAGTATCATGTCATCTGCAAATAATGATAATTTAACTTCTTCCTTTCCAATCATTATTCCTTTTATTTCTTTCTCTTGTCTAATCGCTCTGGCTAAAGTTTCCAGAACTATGTTGAATAAGAGTGGGGACAGTGGACATCCTTGTCTTATTCCTGATTTTAGAGGGAAGGCTTTCAGTTTTTGGCCATTTAGTATAATATTGGCTGTTGGTTTGTCATAGATAGCTTTTACCAGATTGAGATAAAGACCCTCTATTCCAATTTTCTGTAGGGTTTTTATCATGAAAAGGTGCTGGACTTTGTCAAAAGCTTTTTCTGCATCTATTGAGATGATCATGTGATTTTTGTCTTTGGTTCTGTTAATATGCTGTATTACATTTATTGATTTACGTATGTTGAGCCATCCCTGCATCCCTGGGATGAATCCAACTTGGTCATGGTGTATAATCTTCTTGATGATTTGTTGGATTCTGTTTGCCAGTATCTTATTAAGGATTTTTGCATCTATGTTCATTAGGGAGATTGGCCTGTAGTTCTCTTTCTTAGTTAGGTCCTTCTCTGGTTTTGGTATCAGGGTAATGCTTGCTTCCAGGAATGAATTTGGGAGTATTGCTTCCCTTTCAATTTCATTGAAAAGTTTGAGAAGTAGGGGCGTTAGGTCTTCTCTAAATTTCTTGTAGAATTCGGCAGTGAATCCATCAGGGCCTGGACTTTTCTTTGTTGGGAGGTTTTTAATTACATCTTCAATTTCATTGGTTGATATTGGTTTATTTAGGATTTTTAAATCTTCTTGATTTAGCTTTGGTAATTCATACGAATCTAGGAATCTGTCCATTTCTTCTGCATTTTCCATCTTAGTAGAATATAAATTTTCAAAATAGGTATAGATGATCTTCTGGATTTCTGCAGGGTCCGTCATGATATCACCCTTTTCATTTTCAATTGCATGGATTTGAGTCTTTTCTTTTTTTAATAAGGTTGGATAAGGGTTTGTCAATCTTATTTATTCTTTCAAAGAACCAACTTTTTGCTTCATTGATTCTTTGTATTGTTTTTTTATTCTCCAATACGTTAATTTCTGCTCTGATCTTTATAATTTCCTCCCTTGTACGGGCTTTTGGCTTAACCTGCTCTTCTTTTTCTAGAAGCTCGAGGTTCACCCTTAAGTTGTTTATTTGCGCTTGCTCTATTTTCCTGATATAAGTATTTAATGCTATAAATTTCCCTCTTAGGACTGCTTTCATTGTATCCCATAAGTTCCGGTATGTTGTACTGTCATTGTCATTCAGTTGTAGAAAGTGACTAATTTCTTCTTTAATTTCATCTGTGACCCATTGGTTGTTCAGGAGGATGCTGTTTAATTTCCATGTGTTTAGGGAGTTTTTGTGGGATCTTTTGCCATTGATTTCCAATTTCATTGCACTATGGTCTGATAATATGCATGGGATAATTTCAATTCCTTTGCATTTACTTAAGCAGGTTTTATGAGCTAGTATGTGGTCTATTTTGGAGAACGTCCCATGTGCAGCTGAGAAAAATGTGTATTCTGATGTTGTGGGATGGAACACTCTGTAGACATCTACTAAGTCCATTTGTTCAAAAGTTTGGTTCAGTTCTACTATTTCATTATTGATTTTCTGTCCAGTTGATCTATCTTTTTGTGACAGTGGAGTATTGAGATCTCCCAATATAATTGTATTAGTGCTTATTTGATTTTTCATGTCCTTTAGTACTTGTTTTATATAGCTGGGTGCATTGGTATTTGACGCATATATATTTATGATCGTTATCTCTTCCTCTTGGATTGTTCCCTTTACAAGGATGTAATGACCATCTTTATGTCTCTGAATCCTTCTTGGCTTGAAGTTCACTTTGTCTGCAAAAAGAATAGCTACCCCTGCTTTTTTCTGGGTTCCTGTGGCATGGAGTATTGTTTTCCATCCTTTGACTTTCAGTCTATGAATTTCTTTCTGAATTAAATGTGTTTCTTGTATACAGCATATTGTTGGATCTTGCTTCTTGATCCATTTCGCCAGTCTGTGCCTTTTGATTGGTGAATTGAGACCGTTAACATTGATGGTTAAAACTGATATGTATTGACTTGTCATGATATTTTCCTGTTGTTGGTTCCCACTCTTTGTTTTTCTGCTTTCCGGCTATTTAATTATTTGCCCTGCCTGGTGGATTCCTTCTGTTGGGGTTCCTATCTCTTTCTAGAATGTCCTTCAGAACGTTTTGGAGTGCTGGTTTGGTGGTCATAAATTTTCTCAGATGTTCTTTGTCATGAAAGTATTTTATTTCTCCATCAATTTTGAAAGATAGTTTTGCAGGGTACATCAATCTGGGCTGAAAATTATTTTCCTTTAGAGCTTGCAATACATCATTCCAAGCTCTTCTTGAATTGAGGGTTTGTGCTGAAAAGTCAGCTGTGATTCTGATGGGTTTTCCTTCATAGGTGATTTGTCTCTTCTCCCTAACAGCTTTTAAGATTCTGCCCTTCTGTTGAATTTCTGGGATCTTGACTATAATATGTCTGGCTGAAGTTTTTTTTTGATCATGTCTAGTTGGTGTTCTAAAAGCTTCACTTATAGGGGTGTCAAATTCCTTTTCTCTTCCAGGAAAGTTCTCCCTGATTATGTCTTTGAACAAGGTTTTAATGTCGTTGATACTATCTCCTGCTTTTTCATTTATTCCAATTATTCTTAAGTTGTTTATCTTTGAGTCATCTAGCAGCTGCTGAATTGATTTTTCATGGTCCCTTGCTATTTTTAAGAATTTTTCCATTTCATGATCACTAATTGCAAGCCTGTCTTCTATATCTGAGATCCTGTCCTCGCATTGGCTTATTCTGCTACAAATACTTTCAATGGAATTTTTTATCTCTTGGGTATCTGCTTGAATCTGCCTTAAGGATTCCATTTCTTTCCTATGCTGAGCATTCATGGTTTCTATAGTTTTCTTAAGTTCATCTATTTTTTTGTCTGTATTAACTATAGTGTCCTTAAGCATGGTCTTCATTGTAGACATTATCTCTGCAGTTATCTGTGAGATTATTTCTGTTTCAATTTTTTCCAGAACCTCATTCAGTTGCTTTGTTGTTACCACTTCAGATAGGCCAGGTGGGTGGCTTTCGGATTGTCCCACCTCGTTGCTCCCTAGGTTTGCCTTTGGTGAATTGGATGTGTGGGGTTGCATCTTGTTTAAGTGTCGTCTCATTTTTTCTTTCTTTAATTCCTGGGGTGATGTTTGCAAATTACCTATAGTAGGTTACTTTATTGCTAGTGTTTAAGATCTTTAGAAGATGACTACTTCTCTGCAGTATCTTCCAAGTGGAGCTTGCTTTTAGGTTTTGAGCTTTCTGCCAGATCCTACCTCTTCAATTCGTTGGGTATGCGAAGTTGCTACCTGTTTGGCCCAGTCCTTGATTCTTTGGTACTGTGCCACTGTATTTTCTGTGTCCCTTAGTCAATCTCAATCATGAAATATCAGGAAGGAAAGATGTTTAGAACAATTATTTCACATTTGGCTATAATGTTAACTAAAGCATCAAACACAGCCTAGAAAATGACAGACTGAGCTAACCAGTTATTTACCACTTTTAGCTGTATAGAGTTGCGGTTATATAACAAAATCTAAAACACACCAGAAAAATTATATGCAGTATACAAGTCCTGTGTATGGCAATTTTTCCCCTGAGGAGTTTAAATTTAAAATGAGTTAAGGAGGAAATAGAGTATTGGGAGAAGAGGAAGGAATTAGATGTAAGGTTAGAGGACCAAGAGGGATCCCACTAAAATTGGGACACTAGTGCAGAGGACAGGTGGTAGAAAGAGAAGGAAGGGATAAAAGGAAGAACAGATCACAACCACAATCACAAAGAAGTTAGAGGCGCTAATTACACTCATAAAAAACCAGAGAGAATAATGAAGGAAAGAGCAAATACACATACAGAAACAAAAACGAAGATAAAAACAATAAAACAGACAGATCAAAAATATAACCCCACCAAAAAACAAAACAAAACAAAAAGGAAAAAAAAAAAAAACCCTTCGCCAGAACAAAAAACAAATCAGTGAGAAAAAAAAAAAATAATAAAAAATAAAAATAAAAATAAAAAAATAAAAAGAATCAGTTCCAGGTGTTGACTCTGCTGTAGGCAGTTACCCTGTGGTGAGAGAGTCCTGTTCTGTGCAGGTCCATCCCAGTAAGCCAGGAGCGCCCTCTGGCGGGCCGTGAGCAGATGCGCGTACTTTCAGGCAGAGACCAGTCTAGCTCGCCTCCGCTCTCAGCGCCCTTTCACGATCCCTGGGCCTGAGAGGCTCAGCGCGCTGTCCGGAGCGCGGGTTCCCTGCACTGGTTCCCGCCGCTCTGGTTTTTCGCCACGCCCCCCACAATGGCGCCGGGCCAGTCGCTCTCTGGCGCGGGACAGGTGTGGCTGAGAGTCTAGTCTCGTTCGTCTGCTGACCTCAGCACACTTTCGTGGGCCTGAGAGGCCCCGTGCTGTCCTGTCCGGAGCACAAGTTCCCAGAGCAGTTTCCGAGCCGCTCTGAGTTTCGCCACACCCCCCACAATGGCGCCCGTCCGGTCGCTCTCTGGCGCAGGGCAGCTGTGGCTGAGAGACACTCACCGCTGGTCAGCGCCGTTCTCCGCCGCTCCCCTGCCCCGCCGCTGTCTCAGGACCCTCCGTGGGGGCTCCCTGGGCACCAGCTGCCACCGTGTGTCCGTAGAATTGAGCTTCCGCGGCGCTGCAACTCCGGGATAGTAGAAGGTGCACGCGCGCGGTCTGCTCCTTCTTTCCTTCTTCTTTGTTGGAAGTCACCCGTCACTGGTGCCGGGGGTCCCAGATTGCGCTTCAGAACTTCTCTGGGTTTCGGGGAGGCATCTCCCCCCCTCCTGCGCTTTCCGGGTCGCTATATTCCCGTGTTCCAATGGTAACTTTTAGAGAGAGTTTCGCTGCCTGCTTCTTACTCATCCGCCATCTTGAGGTCCTTTTTCTGAGTTACTGGTCTTTGAAAGCATCCATATCTTCCAGTTCTGATATCATGTCCTCACACTGGTCACTTCTGCTGCCCATACTTTCAATATAATTTTTAGTCTCTTGAATTTCTGTTTGGAACATTTTCATGAACTCTAGTTCTTTGCTAAACTGATCATTCACATTTTGTATCATTTTGTTTAGCTCAACTAACTTTTTATTAGTGTCTTCTGTAAACTAGCTGATTATTTTGTTCATTACCTCCGTTATCTGATTAGTTTCTGTGAGCCTGCTGAGCACCTCATTGATCTATTTTTTAATCTCCTCTGTTTTTCTTTCAAATAATTTGGCTGTGTGGCTTTTGCTTTCTTCCCCCTCCATGCCCCATGGATCAGCTTTGGGGAAGTTGGGAGTTTTGAGAGGTATTTGTTGCATTTTCTTATATTTCTATTGTTTTTTGTTTGTGTATTTGTTTTGTGCTTAGGTATTTTGTTGCTTATAGTGGAAAGACTTTGTTGCTAGTATGGAGGTCTTTTTAGTTACTCTGATATTCAGTGATACACTCAGAGCTTGGCTATCCATAGTCCTTTGCTTCTGTTCACCTCTGTTAATATGGGCGGGAAATGCAGTGCAGTAGACACAGCACCCAGTTCTCCAGGAATGAACCATAGCATTGTTAATGTCACAAAGGTAATCCAATATTGGCATATAGAAAAAAACCTACAGGCTGGGCGTGGGTGGCACATGCCAGTAATCCCATCACTCGGGTGGCTGAGGCAGGAGGATCGCTGAGAGTCTGAGGCCGGCCTGGGCTACAAAGTGAGTTCAAGGCCAGCCTGAACTGCATAGTGAAACCCTGTCTCAAAAAGACAAAAAACAAAAGGAACAAACAGAAAAAAAACTACAGATACCAAAACTATTTGACCTCGGAAATTCTAAGTAAATCGGCAGCAGTAATATCATTCAAGACAAACTATATATTGACATACCATGAGAACAAATAATTACCCCCCTTAACCTTAGAAAAGTAATATACGATTATAGTATAAAACCCCTAGACAAACCAAATATTGACATACAGTAAATATCTACTAAATACAATAACTATAACTCCACTAATGATTAGAAAATAATTGAACAGTAGTAATGTAAACTATCTAAAGATTAATACAGCTTGATGATTATACTATCAAAGATATAGGAGGTCAAAATGGAAGAATGCAAAAAGAAAAATTAAGCAATGGGAGGTGAGAAAGAGGAGAGAAAAGTGAGACAAAGTATCCTATTATTGAGTAGAAGGATATTTATAGAATTAGATAAAGGTAACAGAAAAAAAGCCAATGAAAAATAAAAGAAAAAAGGGAGAAAAAATAATATGGAGAATAAAAAATAGAAAAAATTAAAAGGAAAAAGAGAGGAGTAGGGAAAATGAAGAAAGAAAGAAAGAAAGGAAAAAAATAAGTCCAAAAATAGAAAAAAAATTTTTTTCTTTTTATTTTTGAATGAGTTATTTCCTTGTAGGATCCACAGTTTTGAAGTCCAGCAAGACTGTTTTCTCGGGCAGGTGAGATGGCTCAGCGGCGTAAGCGCCTGCCTTGCAAGCGCGAGGGCCCGAGTTCGACTCCCGGATCCCACATACGAAAAAGGGGCTGGTGATATCGCTCAGCGGCACGGGCGCCTGTTGGCGTGCGAGGTCCTGAGGTCGACCCCCCGGTACCCACAAAAAAAAAAAAAGACTGTTTTCTCCATCTAGACTTGAGGCCTGTGGGGCCCCTCTGTTTACCAGAGGCTGTGGCAATGTCCACACTGAGAGGTGTCCTTGCTCATGTTGGTGGATAGGGTAGGTGACCAGACATCAGATTTCTTCTGGATGTAGGCAACAGGGCCAGGGTTCAAGTAATATCAACAAGCACTTTCAGACCCAGCTATTTCTTTGCTTTGCTTTCTTTCCCTTTTTTTTTTTTTTTTTTTTTTGAGACATGATCTTGCTATGTAGTTCAAGCTGCCCTTGAACTCAATATATGGCAAAAGCTGGCTTCAAACTAGCAGTCATCCTCCTACCTCAGCCTCTCAAGTGCTGGGATTACAGGTGTACACCACCATCCCTGGCAGATCCAGCTATTTCTGAGCTCAACACAAGACAGGTCTGGCTTCTCACCATGGGGAGTAGGGCCCGTGTCCTTCCTGGCCTGAGTTTAAACTTCTCACGGTATGTCCTTCTAGCCTGTTCCTTGGCAGTGGCTGTCTCCCATGGCTGTCTCTCACCCATTCAGTGTGGGAAGGTAACACTGGGAGCTCTGAAGTGAAGTTATTTTTTGTTTGTTAAGTTATTTTTTAATTGTTCTGAGTTGATTTATATAATCAACCCCTTTCTAAAATGGCACCTGAGCAAGCATTCTCTGGTAATATGATGGGTACCCTCGCTTGAATCCCTCTCTGGCTATTGTCTGCTGTGTGGAAGTTCTTTTGGAACAAAACCTTGCACTGTTTTTTGTAGTTTTGCCATGGGCTCTGCGCCATTTCTCCCTGGCTCTCCAAGCCCCAGGCACTTTCCTTGCTCCTGGGGAGCCAGGCTTCCCTCCCTGCAAGCTTCAAGAGCCAAGAAGAGAGTCCAAATTGTTCCCTTCTTTTCTCTGGTTTGTGGACCATCTTGTCACTTCTCTGTAGCTTCTAATTTTTCCTGCCAGTTGCTTCCTGATTCCCAGCAATCTGCCTGTCTTTTTTTCTTCACTGAGTTGTTACTTTCCAGTGTCTGGATTCTGGATGTTGAAGAGGCTGAGTTTTGTTATGAATCAGCATGCCATTTTCTTTCCCTTACCAAACTTTTGGTCAAAGGAGAGTCTTTGCTAATTTCTCCTCCTGTTCAAGGTAAGAAGAGATCTTTCTTTTCAACAATGTAAGTCCATTTCTTAGTCCCCTTTGGTCATTAGGGACCAGCTGGATCATTTATTGAGACTTGTGGTAGAGGATATTTTCTGGATAGTGAAAGCAGTCAGGCATATAATAAGGGGATTTCTATGAAAACAAACAAACCAAGAGAATGATTAATATTTAGAACAAACTATAAACCCAGTCTCTTTAAGTCCAGAGGGCAGTTAGTCAAGACGTTTATCATGAAGCATCTTTAGATAGTGGATTAAGGATAATAGTTGCATGTCAACAATTTTCCTAGAGTGCAATTTTGTCTGTCTCAAAAGCAAAAAATTAAAAATGGGCTTGGAATGTAGTTCAGTGCAAAGACCTTGGGTACCACAAAAGGAAAAACATTGGAAATGTTAGTTTGGAGAGCTATCGCCAGCTATTGGAGGAAACTAAGAATTCAGTTACCAGTCCAGATTACAAATAGATTACAAAACCTCAGAGATAGTGAACAGGGCTAGAAGCTAATAATGGTATATTACTGTTTTCTACTAAAATACAGTTTTTCTCTCTAAAGTCATCCCCATTTCTACTAAAGAAAATCGCAGAAAAACTAATTTGTTTGCAAAACAGGGCTTTTCTCATTAAACTTGGCCTGATTATTTATGTTAGTGCACAAGAATAGTTATTGACTACATAGTTTTGTTTTTGTTTTTGCTTTTTGTTTGTTTGTTTGTTGGTACTGGGAATTGAACTCAGGACCTTGCACTTGCCAGGCAGGCGCTTGTGCCACTGAGCTACATCCCCAGCCCATGTTTTTGCTTTTTTTTTGTTTGAGTCTGCTTTGCTGGAACTTTTCACAAGAAACCTGATTGAACTTTTTGCAGGACTGGCGGTTGAACCAAGAGCCTCATGCACACTAAGCTAAGTTCCCAGCCTTTTTTTTTTTTTATTAATACGCTTTAGTTTTTTAATTAATTAAGTTTATTGGTACATTTTAGGTATACATAATGATCAGATTCATTATAGGGAATTTGCACCTGTCCATGATATAACTTGATTGTTTTTATTTCCTATTCCCCTACCCTCCCTTCAATCCATCTTCCCCTTCTTATTTATAAAAGCTTAGTTTCCATTTTTTCCTTCTTTTCTCATCATTCTTTTTATTTTCCCTTCCTTCCTTTCCCTCTCCCCACTCCCTAGTTTCCATTCCCATTTGAACATTTTCTTCCTATTTCACAATATCTATTATACATTTTGATCCTTATTTACACTTTTGGCTTCTCTACAGAAACAATGAGGTATTTACACATGTGTGTCCAATTTATTTCACCCTACCCTTTTTAAAATTAATTTTGAAGGGCTGGTGGTATAGCTCAGTGGCATAAGCACCTGCCTGGCAAGCACTATGTCCTGAGTTTGACTCCCGGTACCCGCATATAGAAAAAAAAAAATAAAAAATAAATAAAACTAATTTTGAGACAAAGTCTTGAGTAGTTAACCAGCCTGTCCTCAAACTTAGAATACTCCTGTCTCAGCCCTCTGGTTAGCTGGGATTATAGGCATGCACCACCACACTTGGCTCAGTCTGGACTTTTAAAAACTACTTAGGTCTAGAAAGTCAAGCCTAGCATTGTCATCAGATTTGGCCTGCAATGCCTATAGATTTGGGTGAATTCCTCTCTTTTTATTTTTGTTTTATTTGGTGGTACTAGGAGTTGAATGCATGGCTTTCCCACTGAATTATATCCTCAGCCTTTTAAATTTTTTTTTTTTTTTTTTACTTTTGAGACAGGGTCTATCTGAATCACTAAGTTGCCCAGGCTACACTTGAACTTGTGATCCTTCTGCCTCAGCCCCTCAGAGTGCTAAGATTACAGGTGTGCACCACATGCCTAGCTACGAATTCTTTGTTTAAGGAGGGGACCCCAAGATATTTTGAGTCGTTAGACTTGCCAGAAAATGACTTTCTTTACTTATCTGTTAGTCTGGAGATCTTTTAAAGCAAGGTATCAGACTGGTTTTTCCAAGGGGCTTTATTAGCTCCATAAAGTCAATCCTAGTTCCTTAAAATTCTCTAATCATGTATCATTCTATGCACATAATTCCTAAATGTGACATTTCAGTCTAAGCCTTGGTAATATAACCATTGTTTCCAAGTGAATATTCTTATTGAACTTATGCAAGTATGCATATTGCCTTGAAAATAAGAATAGTTATTGAGAGTTTCTGAATTCTGCAGAAATCAAGTAGGGTCAAAAAGTGATCGTTTCAATTCTATTTATAAAACTATACCTTGTATTCTGTTATATAGCTTGAAATAAAAGAAAAATACTATAAATAATAACAACAGCAAAGTTTCAAACATCAAGGCCATTAAAAATAAAAAACAATGCCATTCTTCTCCAGTTAATTCAGGTCCATGTAATTCATTCTTGCTCTTTTTGATCTTGGATTCGTGTTTTATAAATCCATTAGATTTTCCTTTAGAGTTCTAGAAATTTTATCTTGTCCAGTGGTATAATTTCCAGGGTATCAGGGACCTGTATTCTAGAGACTTGTCAACATCTTTCTTATTAATCTCCTTGAAGAAAAAGCAATGTTGAACTACAGCGGACTGCAGATATTCACAGAGGAATCAGAGTAAAATAGTAACTGTCCATGAATGTCAAAGACTTCCAATGCCTGTGGCTAAAGACTTGATGAGAGTTTATTTGATGAGGAAATTTGTCACTTCTGTGACATAAAACATTTTAGCATAATAGCTGAAATAACAGTAACATTATCCCAGATATATTATGAATAGGGAGACATTGACAAATTTCTATGAACTTTTTACAATTTCCAAAACATTTATACTGGTGACATATACCCATATATATATAATATAAAAAAAGATAAATATCACTTTATTTGACAATGCTTCCCTTGTAATAATACGGGAAAGGCTGATTATCTTCCCCTATTCAAATAAGCCTGATTAGCTTAATATCTGTCTTTCACAAGGTAGAAAGTAAATCTTTTGAGATTTTCCAGGGGACCTCAAGAAAATCCCATTATTAATTGGGGCTCAAAAAGACTTCATTTAAAATTTGACTCTGGGAAGTTGTCCAAAATGTCAAAAGTGTTAAAAACTTCGTTAAATAGGATATTGGTTATCTGTTTAACCAAAATGACAATAAAAGATTTTAAAGGCAAGACTGGGGATGTGGCTCAGTGGTAGGGTGCTTGCCTAGCATTCACAAGACCCTGAGTTTGAACCCCAGTCCTGGAAAAAAAAGATTGTAAAGGCAAAGAAATATTGTAAACACAAATATAGAAAGTTACATAATTGTAAGAAACCTTTGCTCTTCTAATATTGAGAAGACTCAGTTTTTTTAAGCAATCTTAAGTAATAAAGACAAACATGAAGTACCAGAGATTATGTTGATGAAACATAATCTTGCTTTCCTAGTCAGATCACTAAAAGGTAGTGAAAAGCCTTACACAAAGCAGCCCAATGGGCAGGGGATGTAGATCAGATGGTAGAGTGTTTGCCTAACGTGTGCAAGGCCCTGGGTTCAATCACTAGCACAGCAAACAAAAAATGCAGACCAATACCCAAGGAAACATTTCATTTTAACAGAGATAAGATCAAATTCCAGTTTTTGTACCAATGTACCTCTAACATGAAGGCTCATTTTCAAACAGAACAAATTCATTCAATTTTAAATAGCTGTACCACATGAGATTCTATCTCTCCCTCTCTTGCCCAACTTCATACATCATTTTAGCTTTTGTCTTTCATCCTCCCTTTTCATTAAGAAACAATCTGTCATTCTACTTTAGCATAGAATTACCTTTTCCCTTCACAGAAAAACCTGATAGCTCTCTACAAGAATATATCTCATCTTTCTTACATACTTTGTATACTTTGTGTATAAATTTGTCTCTTCCTAGTATTTCCAGTAGTTTTAATTACATGTATTAATTAGAATTTTTAAACATTACTTTTAATTTCTAATAAAAGTAGGAAATAAGCAATTGTGAACCATCACACTAGCATTCTGTCACAAATTTATGAATATACCATTTAGCAAGTTTTAGAAGTATGTGCTTCCTCACAATACAATTTTTTCAAAATGGCACAGGACATACAAATTTGAACTTATGCTCTGCAATTAATGCTTCAGTATTTTATTGTGTTTGGAAATTATCTAATTATTCAATAAGTATCCATCATTTAATGTAGCATAACTTTAAGGTTTAAGTTACCAAAGAGATTTGAGAAACTTTTTAAATTTAGTGTTGGGGATTGAACTCAGGATGTCTCAAATGCTAGGTAAGTGCTTTATCACTGAGCTACACCCCCAGCAGGGAAACTATTTTTAGGAAGACATATTATAAAACATAATTATTGTTTAAAAGTTTACTTATATACTCTTATCTCACTTAGGTCTATTTAATTAACTTTTTTCTTAACAGTTATGGTTGGGTTAGTCATAACAATTTCATGAAACATCGAACAGTTAGCCATCATCTTCTTTTCCTTACAGATTTTCTAACAGAGATAACATGAGCTTATTTGATGTAGTACACCTAGATAGAATCAGAGTTACATGTCTGAATTATGTAGAATTCTAACAACTCTGAGGGGTGATTCATTCACTTTTGCCAAACCAACAATATTTTTGTTTACCAAAGATTACTCAAGTCACATAAACTTGAAAAGCACTGGGTCAATTTCTGTCTCTCTTTGCGTTTTAGATATGCCTAATTTCATAAGAGCTTATTTTTTTTTCTTTAAGTCAATTAAATAGAAGTCTTTTACAAGTTATTTTTGGCAATGCCATCTAGAGATAGAATTTCACATGTATACAGCAACCTTGGTTCACGAACTTAATTCTTTCCATGATTCTGGTCGCGAACTGAATTGGTTGTGAACCAAATCAAATTTAATGATCAGGTTTAATGTTGGCCTTATGGGGAAATTTGATTCAGTTCTCATCCAATTCAGTTTGTGAGCAGAATCATGGAAAGAATTAAGTTTGTAAACCAAGGTGCCACTGTATGTACACTAACACACAAAAACATGTAGACAGACAAAAGCAGAAGTCTTATAGCTTATTCTGAAACTATAGCCACTAGACAGGCATGATAGTCACTACTTTATAAAAGAACCATTGGACCTGAATCATATCTTGACCAGATTGAATAAGTTAAGATTACCCAGTCAGATAGCTAAAGCTTTTTACCAGTGTTTGTGGAAAAGACTTAAGATTTTTCATTTGCCTAATTTCCAAATGGCTATTTTCTTTTCTCCCTTCCAATGCGTCATATTCCTGAAATGATAGAACTTCATAAAGATAGTTCTCAAAAAAAAAAAAAAAGGATAGTTCTCAGGTCCTAGAGAAAATAAGGTAGAAAAAATTTACACCTCCAAGTACAGACAAAGAATATAAATGACTGTTTTTTTTTAAAGGAAGGAGTTTGGGGGCAGATTTGCCTATTAGTAGAGGTCAATTTTATTGAGGCTTTGAGATTTAATTTTAGATGAGTGCTGAGGCATTTAGGAGCTGTCTAAATGTCTCCAAAGCCCATCTGAGTGAATAATATACTCAATCTGTTTTCAATTAGTCTTTCACTTTTTTTGTCAGACACTTGGGGATCCCTGAGTCTTGAAAGCAGGGGTCTCTAAAGTTCAAGTGACTGGAGATTTGGAATGGAAAGGAAAAAAATGTCTGGCAGGACACAGAGAGGTTGAAGAAGTAAGGATTTGAGAAGGTTGTTCAGTCAGCTGAGAAGTTCCCATGGGAGATGTAAGATTAAAAAAGAGAACAAAGAGGGCTTACAGTGAGCCGGTGAGCAGGACGTTTAGGCCAGGGAGTCAGGGATAATCCCCACTTAGGAAAGAGGGAGAGGAAGAAGACCTTCCATCTAGGGAGCACCTCTCAAAAGAAGCCTGGCACTCTACCCCAGCTTCAGAAAGTATAGTCAGTGTCTTAGGACTCAAAATCTCTTCTTCCTAGCTTCACCAGGCATTTGTCCAGAGCAGTGGTTCACCAGTCTGATTCACCATTGCATCCCTGATCAGTCAGTCAGGAGTGAAGACAAAGGCTTCAAGGGTATACTTTTGGGGTCCTGGAGGAGAGGTCTGGAGATCCAGCGATGAATCTGATATGAGCCATGATACCATAACTGTTAAAGAAAAGTTATTCATGACTTTAGTTAAAGATGGTAAAACAGATTGGGCATGGCGGCACATGCCTGTAATCCTAGCACTCAGGAGGCTGAGACAGTAGGACTGTGAGTTCAAGGCCAGCCTGGATTACATAAGGAGACCCAGTCTCTAAAAACAAACAAACACAAAGGTGGTAAGGCAGTTTTTATTCAAGGAGGGTCATGGCAATAGGCAATCATCACAACTGGGTCTTGCAGTAGGGCAGGGAGACTGGACCTAGCACTGACTCCAACAGGGACAATTGGGGATTTATAATAAAGGACCAGGGTAGAGGTGAGTGGATGGAAAATTACTAAGAAGAAACATTAAGGATAGGGTTTTTTAGCTAAACTGACTTGACGGGATTATTTTTGGAGGCAGGCTAGGGTGCTAATATATCCAGGGTGGTCTCCAAGGGGAGAGGATTTTCACTAAGCACTTAGCAGGTTGCTCCAACTGGGTTCCACAAGGACAGAGCAGGAACCCAGTGTTGTTCCTGGCCAAGCAGAGGACTCAGAGGAGCCCGACCTAAGTTTTGGTCAAAAGAGAGAGACATTTTTTTTCAGAAAAAACAAACAAGTATCAGGAATAAGAAGGTGGCAGTGTGTGTGAGTGTGTGTGTGTCTATGTATTAGGTAGGATTGGCCAGGAAAAGCAGGTCTGAGGCTGAGATTTTGGATGAGTTCTGCAGGGAGTGAGGGAGGGTTGTGAAAAGACCTAGGAAGGAAACATGGACAGAGAGGCTTAAGTGCAGAGGCCCTGAGGTCAGAATGGCTGGAAGTGAGTGAGCCTGGAAAGACTAGTAGTTGATAAGAACCAGACAATCCAGGGACCATAAAAATGCATGGCCTTGAAAGGCATGGAAGGAAGTTTGAATTTTATTCTAAGTGAATGGAAAACTATCAGAGGGTGTTAACCAAGGAGAGGTCATGGTCTGATGTTTAAAAGCTCAGTCTGGCTGCTTGAGGAAAAGGAATCTGAGCAGTGCAAGAGTGGTGGTGTATGCCTGTAATCCCAGCACTCAGGAGGCTGAGGCAGGAGGATCACGGAGAGTTCCAGGCTAGCCTGGGCTACATAGTGAGTTCAAGGCCAACCTAAACTACATAGCAAGACCCTATCTCAAGGGAAAAAAAAAAAAAAACAAAAGAAGTGGATGTAGACAGGTGAAGAGACTATGTAGGTAGCAATGACAGCACTTGCACCTATATAGGCAGAGTCCACAGGATTTACTAATAGGCTGGAATCCCATCAGCCATATAAAGAAGAATAAAGGATACGCCCTAGATTTTTGGTTTGAGCAACTGAGCAGATGGTTGTATCACTGTAATAAATAAGGAAGCCTGAAAGAAAAAAAGAAAGGTTTGGGGGAAGATCAGCATTTCTGTTTTTTTTTTTTTTTTTTTTTTTTTTTTTTTAATTTTATTTTAAAGAGAAGAAAAAACAAAACAAATCAAAGGAAGAACAAATTTTCAAAACAACATAATAGGAGGGTAAGAATGGTTAATACATTGCGTATTACTATCTTTAAGTTAGTTATTCAGGACACCAGACATTAGCATTTAATTATCCAAACATTATTGGCACAAACCTTACTCTTCAATGAACTAAGTAAAAATCGTAGTGTATCTATCTTAACCATCTTATATATATATGCATTTCTGTTTTGAGCCGGACACTGTGGTGCGAGCTTATAGTCCTAGCTCCACAGGATAGACACTTGAGCCCAGGAGTTCGAGACCAGCCTGGGCAACATGGTGGGACCCCCGAAACAACCAAAACAAACATTTTTTTTTTCCCGTTTTGGACATGTCAAGCTGAGATGCCCATCAGACACCTTAGAGATTGTGGGTAATAAATACCTGTTATTGTTTCTTGTTGCTATGCTGTGAAATCCTTAAAAGGCATTTTATCCATCTTTGTTTCTTCAGCAGTACATCTTGGCTGCTTCATACCTCAGACTCAATTCTTAGAAGGTTCCTGTGATGCAACTCCCACATAATTGCCCTAGTATCTCACACAGTACATGCTTGAAAACTCTTTCTTGTAAATTAATGAATAAATCCAAAGCTATCATGTTACTATTCCCTCCTACCTATCTTCCTGTCCTTTGCCACCATGCCTTCTCATATCCAGTAACAAGCTCCTTAAATTAGCATTTCATCCAAATTGGGCTGGGCCAAGTTAATAGGCTTAACTAAGGAATTTTCGGGAAAAGGAACAATGTCAAGAGACTTCTCAGATAAACGCAGAAAATCCCATATAGTACAACACGTAAGTGACATCCAGTTTTAGTAACCACTACCTGGTCAAGTTCTAAGACTGAACTACAGGGCCGGTGAGATGGCTCAGCGGCGTAAGTGCCTGCCTGGCAAGTGCGAGGTCCTGGGTTCAACTCCTGGAACCCACATAAAGGAAAAAATGGGGCCGGTGATATCGCTCAGCCGCACAAGCACTTGCTGGCAAGCGTGAGGTCCTGAGGTCGACCCCCGGTACCCACAAAGAAAAAAAAAAAAAAAGACTGAACTACAAACTGAGGAAAAACATTGTAAACCTTTAGGCACCCTACATTGTTTCAACTACATTCAGAATAGGAAGACTTGGGTTCAAAAATTCCACTTCTAATGATGGAGTCTAAAGAAGTACTCAGAGATTTAGACAAAGCTGTGTGTATGATTATGTTCCAGGCAGAGTATTCTCAATAATATAAAGTTAAGACAAACCTAATTTGTTAAATAACCAACAAGAAAATGGCTAGCTGAGTGGCATATGCATAAGATAGAATATAGAGAAGCCATTAGAATTTGTATTTAATATGAAGATGACATTTTAGTAATGTGGAAAAATGCTTATAATGTACAGATGGCCTGCAGCGTGGTTTAACTTAACAGTTTTTCAACTTTACAGTGATTGAAAGCAATATTCTTTTAGTAGTAACTGTACTTCAGATATTGAATTTTGATCTTTTCCTGGGCTATCAATGTGCGATGCAATGCTCCCTTAGATGCTGAGCAGCACCAGCAAGTGACAGCTCCAGTCAGCCTCACGGTCATGCAGAGAAACAGCTGAGACTCCACGTGCAGTGCACTGTGCTGCTAAGCTGTGATGTTTGGTAGGTTAGGGGCATCAAGTGATTTTTTTTCTTTTTTTCAGTACTGTAGATCACTGAGCTACATTTTCAGCCCTTTTTATTTTATTTTTAGACAGAGTCTGGCCTCAAATTTATCATCCTTCTGCCTCAGCCTTCCAAGTAGCTGGGGTACAGGTGTGTATCACCATACCCAGCCTTAAATGCATTTTTTACTTTCAATATTTTCAACTTTGATAGGCTTATCAGAACATGACCCCACACAAGTAGCATCTATAATTGAATGTACAACTGGTTCTCTGCATGTGTATGAGTGTGTGTGTGTGTGCGCGCATGTGCGTGTGTAGAAATGAGACTGCAATTCCTGGCTTTACTTCTGGAGCGTGAATTCATAGGCTATTTTCATTTCCTTCTTTATATT
Source organism: Erethizon dorsatum (assembly GCA_028451465.1). NCBI lineage: Eukaryota > Metazoa > Chordata > Mammalia > Rodentia > Erethizontidae > Erethizon > Erethizon dorsatum. The sequence continues at coordinate 85,581,713 of CM051829.1, forward strand.
TTTTTGTGTTTTCAAAATATCCATAATGAGCTGGGTGTAGTGGCACATGTCTGTAATCCCAGCACTCAGGAGGCTGAGGCAGAAGAATTGCTTGGAATTCGAGGCGAGCCTGGACTACATAGTTAGTTCAAGGCCAGCCTTGAACTACATAGTGAGACTCTGCCTCAAAAAAAATATATCCATAATGAGTATGCTACTTTTATTAGGTATAATTTATACACGATAAACTGCACATGCTTAAAGTACACAATTTAGTTTATTCTGACACTTGCAAACCCCACAGTGCCATCACCACAGTCAAGTAATGAACATATCCATAGTCCTAGAAGTTTCCTTAGGCCCCTTGTCATCCTTCCTTTGACCCATCCTAGTGCTTCACTCCCCTTAACTAACCACTGACTAACTTTCCGTCACTACACTTTAGTTTGCATTTTCTTCATACACAGAATCATACAATATGTGTTATTTTTCTGACTTCTTTCACTCAACATAATTATTTTGAAATTAATTCATTCTGTTTCATGATATTAACAGCTCATAAAATCATATTCTATTGTTTATCCAGTTATCTGTTGGTGGATATGTGCGTTGTTTCCAGTTTTTCTTGCTTGTACAATTTCAATATAGAGAAGTAACAGAGCATTTTTTTGTGTGTGTGTGCCGGGAATTTAACTCACGACCTCACACTTGCCAGGCAGGTGCTGTGCCACTGAGCTATATCCCCAGCCCCTCAGAGCCTTTTTTTTTTTTTATAAGAATCATCTGAAGTATAAATAAATTGAAGAGCAAAATAAAAGATAGATAATAAGAAACAGGCAGATAGATCTTTTGCAAATCGGATGGGGACCAAGAGATGGAGGGAGAGAGGAAGGAGAGGAGGAGGAGGGGACATAAAAATAATTGAGATGTGTTATGTATATGTACAAAATTCCTACAATGAACGTAATCATTATGTACTGCAAACATTTACCAATAAAAAATAAAATTTATAAAAAAGAATCACCTGAGTCTATGTGGACATTTTTCCTAAATGAAGTCCAATGTTTCCAAGCTGTGACTGGCTCAAGAATTTTTTTTTGTTTTTGGTACTGGGAATCAAACTCAGGACCTTGTGCTTGCTAGGCAGGCACTGTGCCGCTGAGCTACATCGCCTGCCCCAGCTCAAGAATTTTAAAGAAGAGAGCTACTGTACTTATATTGGCACCATAGTAAGTGTCAGAGAGTCCTTACTTTACCCTGCCTAAACTTCCTTGGACTGTGCTTTATTTGGAATCTTGTCATGCTTGACTTGAATATGATTTGTTCCCTCCAAAACACACACTGGACTTTAATCCACGTCATGAGGTGTTAAGAGGGTGGAAACAATGGGCTATGACATTTAGAGGTGGGGCCTTTGGGTTGTGACTGGGATTTACAAAGGTCGGCAGTGTGGAGCCCCAAGATTGAATACTGCTGCTTTGGGGGCAGGATTCACATACACTTGCTCCTTGTCTCTTTCCATGTGATGCCCTGGGCCACCTCAGGATTCTGCCAGCAAGAAGGTCACCACACGCAGTCCCTTGTCCTCAGGCTTAAATCATGAACAAAATAAACCTCTTTTCTTTTTTAACTTATCCAGGGGTATGTTGCTATTAACAACAGAAAGCAGACTAATACACATAGGACAAAGAATACTAAATGTGAAGAAGCTAAAGTACAGCTGGAGATGTCACTTCCCTGATTTGCGAGGAAACTTTTATACAACCCAGTAGAGTGGGAATTGCAGAAGTTTCATCAAGCATTTCTTTCTTTTTTGCTTCATGTCTCATCTGTAGGATGAGGATAATCCCACTGGTCTTTTTTTTTTTTTTTTTTTTTTGTGGATACCGGGGGGTCGACCTCAGGACCTCGCGCACCAACAGGCGCCCGTGCCGCTGAGCGATATCACCGGCCCTTTTTTCGTATGTGGGTTCCGGGAGTCGAACTCGGGCCCTCGCGCTTGCAAGGCAGGCGCTTAGGCCGCTGAGCCATCTCACCGGCCCATGCTCTTTTGAAGCTATTGATCCCATGATATAATTTAAGTGAGATCATTTTGAAAAGTATAAGGCATTGTTTTTTTTTTGTTGTTTTTTGGTTTTTTTTTTAAGGCATTGTTTTTAAAAAGGAGAATTATTATTGTTACTAAGAGGGGAAAGCTAAAGTGAGAAGTCCTGCCTCCATCCACCGTGAGCAGTCCTGTTTCAAGGGATGGGAAGAAGCAAAATTTCATATTTGAGCCATTAGAGCATTGCAAGGGCTTCAGGAACATGATGGTTGCTCCAGCTAGGCTCTGCAGGAGGAAACTGGCATGGTTTGTGTGCACACAGGGTGTCAGGTACTGCACAATGTGCTTCACAGCTGCTGATACCTAAATGCATGCTGGAATACAGAGTGAGCCTGCTTTTGGCAGTTTCTATCTCAGCCCTGCCTAAGACCTGGGCAGTCGTTGATATGCCTGGTTAAAGTCATGACCCACAGAGCATCTATGGATCTGATCTTATACTGTAGCTGTGGCATAACATGGAGTTCTCTCCATTAGTAGTTATGAGATGAATAAAAGATCAATAATGTTTTAGTTAGTTGGTTACAAGGGCAAATAAGTAGTAGCTAACCCTGTCTTCCAAAGAGATCTGTTTAACTTTGTCCCAGGTCACATTAATTTATAACCTCCCAGCTTTCTTACATACAATATGAAGAAGTCAAAAGAAGACATGGAGCTAGGCATGGTGGCACATGTCTATAATCCCAGCACTTGAGATGCTGAGGCAGGAAGATCTCTAGTTCGAGACCAGCCTGGGCTACAATAGAAAGTTCAAGGCCAGTCTGGACTACATAGTGAGATCCTATCTCAAAAAAACCAAATTAATTAAAAAAAAAAAAGAGGGCTCAGGCATTCATCCCATGGCTGATTTGACTTCTTCCTTATATGTCTAATGGGCATTTCAAATTTAGCATGTTACTAACTCTGGATTTTCTCTCTTGCCCCAAATCTGCTTTTTCTTATTTCAATAAATTATATTGCCAATCACCTACTTTTTTCAAGCCAAAACCTAGGCAGCATCCTTAATTCCTCTCTTCTTCACCTGTCACATCTAATCTACCAATGACTGTCCCACTGAAACATCCAAGAGCTGAGCTCTTCATGATGATTAACACTCTAGTCTTCCTTGCTTCCCCTACTGGTCCCCTATAATGGGCCTTGCAGCATCCAGAATAAACTTTTAAGTCAGTTGTTAAATGTCACTGTACAATTTGGAGATATGCATTTGGTCTTCATCCTATTTCCTGGCATAGAGCTTCCAAAATTCTTGAAATCTCCAAAGGGATGGTGTCTTTTTATATGCTAATGAGCGGACTAATGGCTAACCAACCCTAGGTACCTTTCTGATGGGGAATGGTCACTGGGAAGATGAGGATTAGAGGGATGGGATTTCAGTCCCACTCCCCAACCTCCAGGTAAAGGAGAGGGACTAAATTAAATGTTGAATTGATCACATATTGGTATGATTTGATCAATCCTGACTATGTAATGAAGCTTCCATAAAAACTCTGTCTTTTGGGGGTCTGGGGGTCTGGGGAGCCTCACACTGCTCTGTCTATAGTTAGTAATAATAATAATGGCAAATATTAAATAAGTGCTTACAGTATGGCAGGCACCATGCCAAGGACATAAACTCATTTAACCTCACAACTATGCCATAAGGTTGGCACTGGCTTTTCTGTCATTTTGCAGGTGAAGAAACCAAGACACAGAGAGGTGAAGTATTTGCTCACAATCACATACTGGCTTAGGCCAGGTTTCCTAGAAATGAGGCTCAGCGGCAGAGATCTGTATGTAACAGTTGTTTTGAGGATTGTCCCTGGCAATAACACCTACAAGGAGGTGAGACAAACAGGATTGGAGGTGGGAGAAGTGTTGAGCTGTGACATGGTTGCAATAGAATTTGGAGCAGAAATGATCCTTTAGAGTTGTGCACTCTGGAGGACAGGGCCAGGCTTTTATTGTGTCTTTGGATAAGGCACCTCCTTTTTCAGCAGTAGTAACTGGAGAAGGACAAAGCTAGCTGCAAACTGCCAGAGCATGGCAGCCCTGGAAGGGGAACATGGCTGTGTACTCAGTGTCCAGCACAAAATGTGCATTAACTTCTGTTTTGTTGTAACAAATTACCTTAACACATAGAGGTTTAAAACAATAGTTTTAGTGGACCATTACTGTGGGTCAGAAATCCAAGGATGGCTTAACTGGATGCCACTAGCTCAAGGTTGTTAAAGAAAAAAACTATGCTGACACATAAAAACCAGAAGGGAGACTTTATTCAGGATAGGTGACAAGATAGGTGGCAGGATAGGTGGCAATAGGTGACAAGACTATTGCAGCAGAGGACAAAGATATGGCTGGACTTTGAATCAAGCAAAGGAAAATAGAGATTTACAGCCAATGAACAGAGATGGGGGGGTGAATGGATTGAAAATTATTATTATTAAGAAGATGAAGCAAGGGTAGGGATGTGAGTAGATAAGAGTCCAAGGAGGTCAAAAATAAGGTGGGAATCTTAATTCACCCCCTCCCCAAAGCCAAAGGAGTAGGTTCTTGTCACAGAAAAGAACTACAGGACTCCTCTATAGGAGGAATAGAAAGATTTATTAGTCAGAATCAAGTGCTTGATATGGTCTGGGGTTGGGGTATTTATGTGGTCTTGGAGGTGTCCTTAAGCCAATGATCAAGGATGTCTGTCAGGTTCCTATTAGCAGGCTAGGTTAGAATGCAAATCATTTGCATGTTTTTGAAGTTTAGAGATGAGGTACCCAATTAATAGTGCTGCTTCCTTGAAGGAGGAAGTCTATTGATTTATACTATCAGAAGAATAGCACCGGCTCAATTTATGAACTTATTTTATCTTTCAGACTTTTAGGAATTTCGGAATGAGAAACCTAGAAGAAAAACAACCCTAGAGGAAAAAAAAAAAAAAAAAAAATTGTAACCTTGGGTAACACTCATTGTGTTTTGAAGCTGTTTTCTTGAACATTACATAGTTTTCTTGAAAGAACAATTTTTCAATTACACTGTCCCTGTCTCTTCTTTAATTTATCTTTACCTCTTCTATTCTGTTTCATGGGGAGTCTCACTAAACTGACTTCCAGGATTCTTGCTGAGACTGAGTAGACAGGCCTAAGACAGGAGGGTGTGGGTGGCTAAGGTCAAGACCTCATCTAGTAGAGGGCTCAGTGTCTCTGGATGGAGTCTGAGGAGATTCGCCAAACAGGATGTGGGGACTACAACTCACACACCCAAGGAATAGGTTTGCTGACTCCCATCACAGAAAAAGAATTTTCAGGACACATCAGTAAGAGGCATAGAAAGATTTATTTTGCAGGAAAAAAAGCACGTACTTAGAAGGGAGTGGGGATGCTCATAGATTGAAACACACTGTGGACTGGAGCTGGGTATATTAATGGGTTTGGGGGATTGGTAATTGTGGAATTTGTTAATCTATAGAAAGCACGGGCTCAATTTACAAGTGAAAGGTGATGGGCCATCCACACCATCCACAGGTGAAAAGCCCATTTTACAGGAGAAAAGCACAGGCCTCCTTTATTGTATTTTTTTACTTAGGAATCTAGCAGTGAGTAGCCTAGAAGGAAAAATAATAATTGTAACCTTAAAGCTGCAGTTCTTGTTTTGTTTTTTTTTGTGGGTACCGGGGGGTCAACCTCAGGACCTCGCGCGCCAGCAGGCGCCCGTGCTGCTGAGCGATATCACCGGCCCCTTTTTCGTATGTGGGTTCCAGGAGTCAAACTTGGGTCCTTGCACTTGCCAGGCAGGCGCTTATGCCGCTGAACCATCTCACCGGCCCAAAGCTGCAGTTTTTAAAAGTACAATTTAAAAATTATAGATTTCCTTGTCCTCTTTCTACCTATCTTTATTTCTTCTGTTTTACCTCATTTCTCCCAAGACCTCAATTCCTTATACTTAAGGGTTGCAGAGGGGCTTAGAGGGTTGCAGAGCAGCTTGTGGTGCTACCCATATAAAAACTTTTTCTTTAGGGATACAGCAGGTAGAAAACAGTACTTAAAGGTCAGCCCAGGTTGTATCAAATGTTATGATCAAAGTCTGGAATTCATCTATGAATATATTTAGGTCCTCCGAAAACTTTGCATCAGGCAAGGTATTCCTGGAGAAGGGAACATGTGCTCTCATAACACCATGTTTCCCTCCTGACACTTCTAGAAGTGGACACATATTTGAAGGTTTTGAGAGTTGAAAGGCAAGAGGTGCTGCTTCTTGTTACCACAGTAGGACTAGATTCCTCTGGTGGGTGGGGGATAGAGAAGTTAATAAAGGGGTGGTGTATTGGAAGAGGCCATGGGAGAAGATGGAGTAGAGGAGCTCATTGACTGGGTAAAGAGCTTTCCTCAAGGGCCTCTGGAGCCACTATTTGCTGTACTATTGGGGCTATGGGGATTGGGGAACTGTATTTGAGAAAGTTAATAGCTCATCTTGTATGGGGTCTCATTCTATCCTCATTTGTTCCAGAGTGTACATGGGCATAACAGATTGTACAAGATCCATGTAATTTTTTTTTAACAGCCATGTAATTTTGTATCTTGATTACAGGGTCATAAAAACCTAGACATATGTGATTTTTGTCCATTTTTTTCTCCATCTTAAAAATAAATCAAGCTGGAGTATTGTATTAAAATTTGAACTCCCGGGCTGGTGAGATAGTTCATAAGCACCTGCCTGGCAAGCGTGAGGTCCTCAGTTCAACCATCAGTACTCACAAAAAAAAAAAAAAAAAAAAAAAATTAACTCCCATTTTTAGGCCATATCTTTCTAATTATACTGAGGATAAGCTGAGTTACAAAGAAAAATCAACATTCTTTTCTTTAAATGCTTTGTTTTAAAACAATCCAAAAATTTTAAAGTATAACCTAGAGGTGATATTTTGGGTATAGACACTGAGTTATCAATAATCTTGTAAGATGTATGTTGTCAAGATCTCCCTTGTGTACTTCTGAAAAGAGATAAAGGAAATAGGAGGGAGAGATGAAGGTGGAAGAAGAAAAAGATGAGAAGGAGGAAGAGGAGAAAAAAGGAGGAGGAAGAGGAGAAAGAGGAGGAGGAAGAAAAGACAGGATCCTTTGAGGTCATTTAAAAGTCAGGATCAGAAAATGTGTCAGCCCACTAATGAACACTGCCAGCCCATTTTTCCCAGAGTCAGTTTTCTAGGATCTGACAATACCAGCCAGTCCTATTTCTGCCATTACCAGAGGAACAGACATCTCTGGCATGCAGCTACTTCTAGGCATTCCTGGAGTGCCTGAAAGTATGTAAGCCTGCTTGTATCTTTCACAATGAGTCAGAAAGATGAAAGACATACACAAAGGTTTGGGTTTTACTCAAAAAGTTATCCCCAAGATCTTTATATGTGGGAACCTGCAACTTATGTAAAGACTTCATGGAGGGTTAAAAAAGCCTGGAGATGCCTCTTTGTTCATCATAACTACAAAGCACATGCCAGCATAAATACAGGGAGAGAAACATGAGGCAGAGATTATTACAAGAAATAAGTAAGCAAATCAGCTCAAAAAAAGCACAGCCCAGCAAGAACCCAGAAGAAACTGCAGTGGTGGAACAGGTGGTACCAGGACCCAGGAGAAATGGCAGATGTTTTCATAGCTGTTGGTATATGGGTGTACGGTGGGCAAAATTTATCCTCAATAAATTGCACATTTATTTATTTATTTATTTACTTATTTGCAGGCACCACTGGCAGACAAATCCTGTGGAGTTTTGCTGCTCACCACTGGGGCACACATTTCTAGGGTATGGGTCTGTGCGCACCTTAGGTCTTGGTGTGGGCTCCCCCTGGCGGGGTGAGCCAGGGAATGTTTGCCCTCTCTCCCCATGATGTGTTGCTCTCCGGCAGGGTGGGAGATGAGGTGGCCCAGCTGGATTCCAGCTGCTGTCATGGATGGCAACCCAGTAACGGGCGTAATCTACCTTCCTTTCCGGCCTACGTGCCGGTAGGACATATGGGTAGCACTCCTCCTTTCCTCCACAGATGAATAGCAGTTGTCCTTTAGGGCCATGGGAACCTTGGCATGAGCTTTTCCTTGGCCCTCACATTAAGTGTTCCTGCTTGCCCCCTTGCTCCCCTGTCTTTCTGTTAGTTAACATCACAAAAGTACAGGATTTAACTTTCCTGGTTAAACAGTCTCAAAGTGGAAGAAAGAAGGAAAAGAAAAGGAAAGAAAAATAAGTATGTAGGAAGGAAGGGGAAAGGTTTTTTTTTTTTTTTTGGAAAGAGTTTTATGGAAGAGAAAGAAAAACAGTGAGACCCTTCTTGCTTTGGAGCACACAGAACTCTACCAGTTTCTGGGCAGCATCTGCAGTCACCTACATTGTCACTTGAGTCTACATGGTATGAGGGATTCCCCCAGTCACCCTAAAAAAGGAGAGCTGTGGCATTAGGCAGATCGAATTTATGCCCTTTGGTTTTGGAAATGAACATGTGAGGGAGGGAGGATTAAAAAGAGCAGCTTAGCTTTGATCTAAAGTGTTTAAGACCCAGAAGTGTGTGTGTTTGGGGAGATGGCCCCCTCAGGTGTCACCTTGAGGTCAGTTTCCTCTTACTGTGTCTCCAAGGTTAGCTCCCACACAGGTGAGAAGTTGGCTCCAGACATTGGATGGGTCAATCCTTATTATGTCTCCTGAAAGAGCAAATTTCTTTTTCCTTCTGACCTAGGATTTGGGACCTGAGGGGGTTTCTAATGAGGCTGCTGCACATCCTGGGGTGTGCCCCCAACACTTCTTTCCATTTCTGGTTAGAAGGAGCAAATGCCTCATCTCTTAGGTTCTTTAGGAGCCTCTGACCACTATAAAGGAAAATTGAATCTGGGGGTGGGGGAGAGAACAGAGAGAGAGAGAGAGAGAGAGAGAGAGAGAGAGAGAGAATCAAATAGCAAAGAGTTGAGAAGAAAGAAAAACATTTGACTGAAAGTTGGTGCCTGACTGGCTTGCCAAAGGATGCCACTGGATGGGGTCTGAGAAGATTCCCCAGAGAGGAGGTGGGACCTCAACTGACTTATTCATGAACTAGGTCAGGTTCACTGACCCCCATCACAGAAAGAGTTTTGAGGATGTGTCAGTAGGAGGAATAGGAAAGGTTTATTTGGCAGAAAAAAAGTACACTCTCAGAAGGGAGAGCAGGTACTCCACTCATAGATGCATTATGGTCTGGAACTGGGTATATTTATGTCTTTTGAGGGTAGAAATCTATGGAATTTGTGAATTATAGAAAGTACAGGCTTAATTTACAGGTGAAAGGTAATGGTCCAGTCACACGTGAAAGGCACCTTTTGAAGAAGAAAGGCATGGGCCCAATCTATTATATTTCTTAAGACTTACAAATTTAGCAGTGAGTAGTCTGGAAGGGGGAAAAAACTGTAACTTTGGGTAACTGTCCGGAAGCTGCAGCTTTTTAAAGTACAATATTAAAATTATGATTTTCCTTGTCTCCTTTCTACCTACCTTTATTTCTTCTATCCTACCTCAGTAGGAGCCTGACTTTGATTAAGGGTAGAGGTTTCCTGAACCCTCATGAAGTCACAGTCAACCAGTTTGGCTAGGTCTGCAGTTTCATCTGAAGGCTTAACTTAGGGAGGGAAAGACGATGGAACAAGTTCAAATAATATTTAAGAGGTAAAGTGGTAGGGTTGCAGCAGCCTCATCTGCATATATTTAGTGATATTTTCATATGATTCATTTGGTTTTGAAAGGAAAAATGAAAAAGACAAAGAGCTTGTTTAATAGAAGAGAAGGAATAAAAACAGCACAGATAAAACTGGACATTAACAAACCCATAGCACAGATAAAGTCCAGCAGTGCTGGTTTGCTTCCCATTGTATGTGCGAGATAGACTCTTTATCATATTTTATCATTATACAAGATAAAATAGTCTTCCTTTAAAAAAATGAGATCACATGAATCTGTTCTCTTTGTTGACAAACTTGCAAGAAAGAAAGCAGCAGTCACAGCGTCTGAGAAGGCTGGCTTGGTTGAGGTGGCATGCTCTACATCCAGTGGTTGGCTCCTCAATACCCTTCGTTTGACTAGGAAATATCTTTAGGTAATCTTTCAGCGATAATTTGCCCAGCTAGAAATATAAAGGCAAGAGAATCATTGAAAAGAATGGACGCTTTGTTTGGTTTTCATGCACTGGAAATGATGTTATGTGTGAGAACTTTTGTGATTTAAAACAGCCAGATCACGACTACCTGGGTCCAGCTGTTTCTCAGCAAGTCTTTAGGGCCCCATGTGTGGGTATCTCTCGTTTTTCTTTTTGACGGTAATGGGGATTGAACCCGTTGCCTCATTCATGCTAGGCACCTACTCTACCACTGAGCTGCACCCCAACCCTGGGTGTGGTTATCTTTGACCTATCTGGCTGTGGCTGGAGAAAACAGAGCCTGACACAGTGGGAGACAGCAATTTTCAGGTTGCGTTTGTGTTCAGGAGGCATCAGAAAGGCACGACAGGGCCAGTGAGATGGCTCAGCGGCATAAGCGCCTGCTTGGCAAGCGTGAGGTCCTGAGTTCAACTCCTGGTACCCACATACGATAAAAGGGCCGGTGATATCGCTCAGCAGCACGGGCGCCTGCTGGCGCGCGAGGTCCTGAGGTCGATCCCCGGTACCCACACACAAAAAAAAAAAAGACAGGCACGACACCCGTAGTTTGGGTCTTGGTGCCCAGCTGAAGTTCTGCTGAGAAATGAGAATCATGGGGTAGAAGCCTGTAAGCCTACCCCTGGAGAGCCTCAAGGCGACTCGGGAGAGTCCAGAGGGAGCCAGAAAGACTGAGGTCAAATCTTAGCTTATCTAAGTCAGCTTATCTAGCGCATTGCCACTCGGGAGAGATTTGGACTCCCTGAGACTTCGTTTGATCGTGCCTCTGAGGTTTTCTTTCAGGAGGTGTGGGATAGGCTCCTGAAATTTTATTTCGTCTCTTTTGAGTCATTAGGGGTTGAACCCAGGATATCACACATGCTAGGCAAGCACTCTCCTACTGTGCTATACCCTAGCCCTTTTGCTTATTTTTTGAAATCTGTATTTTTAACAAGCCCCACATGAGACTCACATATTTTTTGGCATCACTAGAACCTTGGTTTGGGGCTGTTTCCTAGAAGACGTATTATTGAGCATCAAGCATGGACCCTGAAGTTACAGTCTTGGGTAAATTCCAATTCTACATCTTATTAGCTGTAGCCCTTCAAGTTACATTTCCTGTTTCAATTTCTCCATCTTTTTAATGGGGTAATACTGTACTATATTTCCCTGAAAATAAGCCCTAACTGGAAAATAAACTTCAGTTGTAATTAATAGCTGGTCATTACCATGGTGATGGTCAGTGTCATGCTGAAGATTATACCTCACTATTCTCTTGCTCCTTGGCTACTTGTAACGGCTAGGAAGGCAAAGATAAGCTTATTGGGGCTGGCATTTTTTTTTATCTCTAGTTAGTGTTATTTTCAGGGACACACAGTAGCAGTACCTACCTCACAGGTTAGTGTGAGGATTAAGTTTTCTTAAGTACTTAGCATGGAGCCAGGTACACAGCAAACACTGAATACATGTTACCGGTATTATTCCATAGCTACAATTCTTTATCCATATCTCCAAAATTCTAAAAAGTTTTAAAAATCAATTTTTTCCTGATGCTTGGCACAAGTAAACTTGGCAGTGAATCGTGATAAGAATTGATGGGAGATACTGATAGTCTTTATCCCTTTTTCTGTGAATATTATAAATTTAGTTGCAGAATACTGACATTTTAAATTATGTATAGAATGCTGCTCCACCCCCCCATAGGTAATACATAATATTCTGTGAATTCGTATATTTCCTAAATATCTAGAAAATGTTCACGACACAGCACAGGAGTTTCAGAGAAGAGTGTGATCTGCATTTTATTATCCCTTCTTGGCCAGGGACTCTGATAACCAGGCATGAGAAAACTCGCCCTCTGGTGGTGACAGTGGAGAACCATCCCGTGGATGAGGGAGAAGACTGGATCTGAGAGGGAGAAGTAAGTAGTTCTAGGCCACAATCCAGAGCAATTCTTTTTAGAGGACACTTAAATATGTGCTCAAGACTGCCCATTTAAAAAAATTAATGATCAGTTTATTAAAGTAACAAAACATTACTTAAACTTTTTAGAGTTCTGCTTATATAGATCTTATTGTACTTATAAATTTATGTATAAATTCTTTTAAACATTTTCAAATGCATATACATATTTAATATACTCAATTTCCTTTTTGGAGTAATTCAATTGTCTAGTAAAAAAAAGAAACAAAACAAAAAATTCCACTATTGTGTATGTTTCCAACACATTATATAAATTTCCAATACTACTGTACGTGTAAAACTGACTGCAACTTAAAATTGCAAGTTTAATTATCCTTTTACATATTCTAAACTGGAGTAAAAGCTTACCTTCTCAAAGTGGTTTAGATCTAAAATGGCTCCCAATTGGGCCGGTGAGATGGCTCAGCAGCGTAAGCGCCTGCCTTGGAAGCGCGAGGGCCCGAGTTCGACTCCCGGATCCCACATACAGAAAAGAGGCTGGTGATATCGCTCAGCGGCACGGGTGCCTGTTGGCGCGCGAGGTCCTGAGGTCGACCCCCCGGTACCCACAGAAAAAAAAAAAAAAGGCTCCCAAAACCTCATATGTTTGAAAGGCGATTGGGTTATTCTTTTATTGTTTGTTGGTACCATTTAGGTACACATAATGATCACATTCACCATAGAGAATTTGTTCCTGTACCTGATATATCTTTCTTCTTTTTTTCCCATTCCCCTCCCCTCCCTTCAGCCCCTCTTCCCCTCCTTATGGAAATAAATGGGAAGTTTTATTTCCATTTTATCCTTCTTTTCTCATTTTTTTCTTTTCCCTTCCTTACTCCACCCCCCAGATCCCCTTTCCTTTTAACAATTCTTTCCTATTTCACAACATCTATTACACATTTTGGTTCTTATTTACACTTTTAGTTTCTCACACCAGAGAGACAACGCAGTATTTACACATATGTCCTATCTGTTTCACTTAAGAATATGGTCTCAAGGTCCAACCATTTAGCTTTATATGTCTCAAGTTTATCCTTCTTTATAGCTGAGTAGTACTTCATTGTATTAAAAAAACCCACATCTTTTTTATACATTCATCAGTTGATGGGCATTTGGGTTGTTTCCAAGACTTACCTATTATAAACTGCACTACTATAAACATGGGTGTGCATATATCACTGAGGTATGATGCTTTTAATTTTTTGGGAGAAGATACCAAGAAGGGGAAGAGCTGGGTCAAATGGGACCTCTAGTCCTAGTTTTTCTGAGGAATTTCCACACTGGTTGCACCAGTCTACATTCCCACCAACAGTGGAGAAGAGTTCTCATTTTCCCATAGGCCCATCAGCATTTGTTATTGGTTGATTTCTTGATGATAGCCATTCTTTCTGGGGTGAGATGGAATCTCAGTGTTGTTTTAATTGGCATCTCTCAAATGACCAGTGATGTTGAACGTTTTTTCATATTTATTTGCCGTTTCTACTTCTTCATCTGTGAAGTGTGTATTCATCTCAGATGCCCATTTTTGGATTGTGTCTTTAAATTTGAGGGTCTGATCTTTTTCAATTCTTTATATGTTCTAGATATAGTCCTTTGTCTGAGGAACAACTGGGCTAAAGTTTTTTCCCATTTTGTGTGTTGTCTTTTTACTCTGTTGGTGATTTCTTTTGCTGTGCAAAAGCTTTTTTTTAAATGAGATCCCCGTTGTTGATTCTTTGTAGTATTTCCTGTGCAGTTGGGGTTTTGTTCATGAAATCTTTGCCTACACCTATGTCTTCAAGAGTTCTACCTATTTTATCTTCCAGTAGATTTAGTGCTTCTGTTTTAATATTTAGATCTTTGATTGGTTTCGATTTTAGTTTAGTGCATAGTGATAGATATGAGTCTACTTCTAGTCTTTGGCACATGGAAAGCCAGTTTTTCCAGCACCATTTATTAAAGAGGCTATCTTTCTTCCAGTGAACGTGTTTGGCCCCTTTGTCAGATAAGGTGGCTGAGTATATTTGGATTTGTTTCTGCATCTTCTAATCTGTTCCATTGATCCTCAGATTTTTTTTTTTTTGCCAGTACCATGCTGTTTTTAATAATGGTAGCTCTATAGTGTAATTCAAGTCAGAGATTGTGATGCCCCCTGCCTTGCCTTTGTTGCCTAGAACTGTCTTTGCTATTCTAGGTCCCTTCTGGTTCCAAATGAATTTTCGGATTTTTTCTCTAGTTCTGTGAGGTATGCTAATGGTATTTTGATTGGGATTGCATTAAATCTGTATAACGATTTTGGAAGTATGGCCATTTTCACTATGTTGGTTCTTCCCACCCAAGAGCAAGGGATATCTTTCCATTTTCTGATATCCTCTTCGATCTCCTTTTTCAGCATACTGAGTGTTCAGGGTAGAGATCTGATTCCTAAGTATTTCATTTTTTTCAATGCTATTGTGAAAGGGGTTGTTTCCTTAATTTTTCTCTCAGTGAGGTTGTTGTTGTGTGTGTGTGTGTGTGTGTGTGGTGCTGGGGATTGAACCCAGGGCCTTGTGCACGCTAGACAAGTGCTCTACCACTGAGCCACATCCCCAGCCCATGAGTTGTTATTTGTGTACAGGAATGATTCTGACTTTTGAGTGTCAACTTTGTATCCAGCTACATGATTGAATTTGGTTATTAAATCTAGAACTTTTTTGGTGGAGTTTTTGGGGTCTTCTATTTAAAGTATCATGTTATCTGCAAATAATGATAATTTAACTTTTTCCTTTCCTATCTTTATTCCTTTTCTCTTTCTTGTCTAATTGCTCTGGCTAATGTTTCTAGAACTATATTGAAAAGGAGTGGTAATAGTGGACATCCTTGTCTTATTCTTGATTTTAGAATGAAAGCTTTCATCTGTGGCCATTTAGTATGATGTTGGTCATTGGTTTGTCATAGGTGGCTTTTATCAGATTAAGATAAAGACCATCTATAGGGTAATTGGATTATAAGGGTGCCATAGCTGACTTGCTGTTACAAAACGAGGAGTGGTTGAAAAGGTGGCCAATGGAGATGTGACCTGGAAAGGTGTATCTCTCTCCCCTGCTCCTCCCTGTACTCTCTGCTTGTTGGCCACCATAATGTGAGTAGCTTTTCCCTGCAGCAGGTCCCTCCACCATACCATTTTTGCCTTGGAGCTGGCGGACACTGGAATGAACCCTGTGAAACCGTGGACCCAAATAAACCTCTCCTAAACCTGGCATGGTGGCACATACCTGTAATCCCAGAATTTGAGAGGCTGAGGCAGGTGGACTGCAGCGAGTTCAAGGCCAGCCTGACTTCCTAGTGAGATCCTATCTTTAAAAAACCAAACCAAACCAAACCAAAACACACAAAAAACACCTCCCCCCCAAAAAAGCAAAATAAACCTCTCCTCTATTAAGTTGTGTGTGTTGGATATTTTGTCTCAGTGATGAGGAAAGTGACTAATAATTTTTATGTTGCTCTCTCAGTTTGAGATCTCCTAAGAGGGAATCCTGGCCAAGATATAGGTAAATTCACCATCTGTTACCTTGACTGGAATATTCTTTGTTCAAGATTGTTAGCTTTCTGTCATGGTGACAAAATACCTGTAGTAGCTTAAAAGGAGAAAAGGTCTATTTCAGCTCCTGGCTTCAGCCCGCAGTCACTTGGCTGTGTTGCTTTTGGATCAACAGGAGTGAGGCAGGGATATATCATGGTGGCTGAAGCATGTAGCAGAGAATGCTGCTCACCTCATGGTGCTCAGGAAGCAGAGAGAAAGGAGCAGAGGTTCCAATGCGCCCTTCAAGGACATGTTCCCAATGACCCAACTCCCTCCAGCCAGGCCCCACTTCCTGAAGTTTCCACCACCTCCCAACAGTGCCTCAGCTAGGGACCAAGCTTTCAATACGTGAGATTTTGGCAGGCAGACATTCGAGATCTAAACTATAAATATTCTTTCCTTTTTAATTATTTCATTCTTTTAGTTTCTGTTCTCACCCAGAGACTCCCTCTTTCTATCCAATAGAATACAAATCAAATGCCTTCCATCTTTTCCTTTATACATAATACAACTTTTGTGCCTGGGTCAGCAAACTATTTTCTGTAAGGTAATAGTGAATATTTAGAATTTGGTGGGCCATTTGGTTCCAACTATTCAACTCTGCCACTGTGGCAAGAAAGTAGCTATAGATACTGTACAAGTCAATAAACATATTGTGTAGAAAACTTCCATTTATGGACACTGAAATTTGATCTAATTTTCATGTGTCACAAAATATTAGTCATGATTTTTTTCTCAGCCACTTAAAAATGTAATAACCACTCTCAGCTTGTGAGCCATACAGAAGCAGGCAGTGAGCCAGATTTGGCTCATGGAAGGGCTATCATTTGCAGATTAGTGCTCCTACCTAAGATTTCACAACCAGTTAGCAAGCAAAGAAGTACTGATGTCAATTCTTGCTTTACATTCTTTTGAAAATTTAGGAATTTAAGAATTTCCCAAATTTGTAAGTTATTTAACAGTAAAAGTTTGTTCAGTATCCCTGCCAAGGAGCACTGTGCCATGGCTCTACTATGACACATGTTCTTTCCTTACTTTCTTTTTTTAAGACAGGGTCTCACCATGTAGTTCAGGCTGGCCTTGAACTTGCTTAGATAGCCCAGGCTGGCCTTGAACTCACAGTGATGTTCCTGCCTCAGCCTCCCAAGTGCACCTGGCCCCTTACTTTCTTTTTTTTTTTTTTTGTGGGTACCGGGGGTCGACCTCAGGACCTCGTGCGCCAGCAGGTGCCCGTGCCGCTGAGCGATATCACCAGCCCTTTTTTTGTATGTGGGTTCCAGGAGTCGAACTCAGGCCTTCGCGCTTGCCAGGCAGGCGCATATGCCGCTGAGCCATCTCACCGGCCCTTACTTTCTTATTGAACCATCCAGACTATTGCTTTAGTTGGGATTTATTGTTAGTGAAATAGTGTTTTGAGTAGGCATGTACAATATTGTTGCTTTCTTTTCCTTTACTAACCCAGAAGGCTTCACATTTATTATATGATCCAAGATGTTGCTAAGTAGAGAACAATTGCTTTTTAAATTTTAAGCCACAGTCTGTGATTTTTTGTCTTGGAATATCTATTTAACAAAATTTTAACTTTGCAATAATCAAACTTACCAAAATTTACCAACGCATTAATATTTTTCTTGACCCACCTGAGTGAATCATTGAGTTGATGACAAATCACTCCTTAGTACTTCCATGTTTCTTTCCAGCAGACAAGCATTCCACTTCACCACAGTTCAGCCATTAACACCAGGAAATTAACAGATGTTACCATTTCACCCTCAGACCTCTTTCAAATTTCAACAGTTGTACCAATAATGTCCTTTATATAGCAAAATGAACACATTCAAGAACAGTTTGTAGCTGCAGCTCTAGTTCCTTCTCCATACCCTAAGTGGTAAACCTTGGTGGCATGCACAAAGTACTGACTAAGCCAGCATAGAGTACACAAAGTGTGGAGGCATAACTACCTCCACCTAGATTTTTTTTTTTGGTGGGTACTGGGGGTCAGGACCTTGTGTGCCAGCAGGCGCCTGTGCCGCTGAGCGATATCACTGGCCCTTTTTTCGTATGTGGGTATTGGGAGTTGAACTCAGGACCTCGCACTTGCCAGGCAAGGACTTATGTGATTGAGCCATCTCAGCAGCCCCTCCACCTAGATTTTAAACCATGCCTCAGAGAGCCTCAGGGGCCTAGGCAGAGAACTGCCACAGAATCAAGGGTCCTATGGTCACTAGCAATGTCTAGTGCAGTCATGGGGTTGCGGATGCCTGCAACCTTACAACTCCTCAGAGAAACCAGGGTGCACCTCCAGCCTGGGAGAGCTGCAGACTCAACTCCATGAGCGATGACATTTGGGCCGCTCCCAGCAAACCCGTGAGGGCCCAACTCCTACTTTAGTGTCTCTGGAAGGCGAAACATGGGAATCAACAATTATTCTGGAGCTAGTTTTAATATTCACCTTGTTGCATTTTACCTGTTACTCTTCTTCTGCCCCATTTCTTTTTGAATGAGGTCTATTCTATGCCTATTCCATATTGTATTTTGGAAGTACAGAAACTGTTTGATTTCATAGGTTCACAGCCAGAGAGCAATTTGTCTCAGGATGAACTATACTTTGAATATTACCCATATCTAATTTAGTTGAGACTCTGGACTATAGATTTCTAAATTGGTGCTGGAATAAGTTAAGACTTTTTGGGATTATCAGTATATAATGAAATTTATTTTTGTATGTATGGAGAATATGAAGTGTGGAGGCGTAGGTAGAATGCTGTGGTCTGAATGTTTCTCCAAATGGATCACTTGAAATATAATCACCAATGTGATAGTATGAAGGGGTGGAGCCTTTAGGAGGTGGTTAAATCACAGGGGCAGAACCTCCATGAATGAGATGAATGCCCTTATAAAAAGGCTGGGGGGAACTTCTAGTCCTTGTTTGGCCTTCTACCCTATGAAGATACAGTGAAAGTTACCATCTTAGAAGCAGTGAGCAGCCTGCTGCAGACACCAAATCTGCTGATGCCTCAATCTTTGACATTCCCACTTCTAGCACAGTGAGAAAATAAACTTTCTTTATAGAATATCCAGTCTCAGATATTTTATAATTGCAGGAACAAACTAAAACAGATACCTTGTTATATCAGAAGGCATCGATGCACCTTTAGAGATTGAAACAAGTCTGGGAGGAGGCTGAAGCTTAAACTTTGGGGCATTAAGGAAAGGATTTAGATAAAAGGTCTTAGAAGGCAACTATGCAAATGAGGATCTCTCAAGCTTTTACACCAGGGCTCATTGTTTTGGTAGCAGGAATCGAACTCAGGACCTTGTGCTTGCCAGGCAGGCACTTATGCTGCTGAGCTACATCCCCCGCCTAGGGCTGTCTCTTTAAAGAGTGAAATGCTTAGGCCTGAGGATTGGCACAGAGCAGGCACACAGAACATATTCATCAGCTTTCTGTCATAAGGAAAGACTTAAGAACTAATATATAAAGAAAAGGTTTACACTGGGTACGGTGCCACACCCTGTTAATTCTAGCACTTGGGATGCAGAGGCAGGAGGGTGGCGAGTTTGAGGCCAGCTTGGGCTACATAGCAAGTTCATAGTGAGTTCTAGGTCAACCTGGACTACTTAGCAAGGTCTGTCTCAAACAAAACAAGCCACAAAAAACAAAACAAAATGAAAAACCCTCCACAAAAAAACAACCAAACAAGAAAACAGGTTTTTTTTGGCTTACGGTTTTGGAGGGAGGTTTCAGTCCATGATCTACTGGCTCCACTGCTTTGGGCCTATGGTGAGGCAGCACATCATGATACCATGATGGGAACCAAGTGGTAAGAGAGCAAAACAGCTCAACAGCAAAGAAGTAAAAAAGGAGAAAGAAGGGACCAAGGTCCCATAAACCCCTTCAAGGCCACACCTCCAGTGACCTAAGCACCTCTTGCTAGGCCCCACCTCCTAAACGTTCCACCATACTTCCCAATAGTGTCACCTTGGGGACCACGCCTTTAACAAATGGACCTTTAGGGGACATTCAGCATCCAATTCATGGCAATTTAAGCCTGGTACAATGGTGCATGCCTGTAGTACCCATTACTGGGGAGGCTGAGGCAGGAGGACTGCTTGAGCCCAGTTCAATGACAGTCTGGACAACTGAGCTAGACTGTCTCAAAAATATTAATGAACAGCACTGCATCCAGCCTCTCTCTATATTTGGTACTCAACAAATCTATTAAATACTGCTGAGCAATGTCTTGTCCCATCCTAGAAAAGAGGTTCTAATGAGGTTTTGCTATTCAACCAATGATGACACAGACTACAATATGGTCTTATTTTAATTGACTTTAATGATTATTGCTCATCTGCAAGGATTAATATTGCATTCATTAAAAATCATTTAATACAAAATGAACTTTTCCTCCCAAGTTGCTCTCCACATGCTCCCTCTGATGCCAGACATTTTCCAGTGTCCTTTGTTACATGGCTTGACAGAGACGGAGCCCTTACCTATTATTCCTATGGACACATTAATAGATATAGGACCAGAGGGCAGACCAGAGGGCAGCAGGACGTGGGCCCCTTCTTCCAGCAGAGGAGCCCCATAGATACACTGTTGGCTAGGTTATCTCCCCTAACAGATACGGTGTTCTGATTGGCTGGTTAAGTGCCTTAAGTAAAAGGGCTTCAACTGTTAGCATCTACAGAGAAGAAAGCATGGTCACACTGGCAAGGAGTAGAGACTGGGTGGGGAGAAATAGATAAAAGGGTGAAAAAGTTTTGGCAAGATAGTTGTCCCCTGCTAGAAAGCTGCAGGGTAAAAGCTTTCCTTTCTTGTATTTCTGTTTTTAATCTCTGTTTCTCTGATCAGTGGAAAAAGAAGTGAAAATTTCTAGAATCTAGCACTAATGCATGATCCAACTTTGAAGGATCACAAGCTAGAACAAGTGGAGGATTTGAAATCCTGGATAATTACATACTTAAAGCTCATGAGCATAAAGCTCATTCGACCATGCAGAAATGCTGTAAGCAGGGTGCATGGCATGGGACTACATCTCTCTGATCTTTGAGAGCACCTCTCTGGGGATTCCTTCGGAGTATGAGTCAAGATGTACTGACTACTTTCTCTACACACAAACTGCCCTTTAAGATCTTAGTTAATAAACTGTTTGGTGGCATGTATCGATCTAAAGTGGTACCATTTCTGTAAAAATATTATACAGGGCCTACAGTTCCAGGCCAATTATATGGAGTTAGATTTATATCACCAGGGCCCAGTTCATGGTTCTTCCTTGCATCCACACCTCCTTCCCTCTAAATATTTTCGGTTGCAGAAGCACAGCTGATCAGAATTTTGCTCTTAAAGGATAAAACCTAGATAGAGCTCAGTGCTTTATACTGACTAATGGCTCAAGAAATTTGCCTTCAGCATAAGCTGTATGGGGCAGAGCTGAGAGAATTTGCTTATGGCTCCAGTTCGTTGGTGCTATAAACTAAGGACTAGAAATACACGGATTCATTCAGAGTTTGAGACTAGCATTTCTCTAGACTCAATCTGCGCTCTTAGCTCCAAAGGTTCAAAAGAGAAACTGGTAACAACTAGTCACTCAAGCAGTTCCTCAGAGTTAGCACTAAAAATTTTCCTTAGTTTTTAAAAAATACAACAGAAATAAATGCTAGGGTACAAAACTCAACTTAATAGAATGCAGTCTAGTTAAAAACTAGAAAACTGAGAGAGACTGGTGGGAGTGGAGGAAGGGTTGTACTATAAATCCAAGTGGGTCTACTGGATCTTAACAAGCAACACGCACTAGTACACATTTCTGAACCAGACATACCACCTTTACACAGGAAACAGGGCTTGGAATTTTTAAGGGAAATTAACATGCACCACCTATATCTCACCTACCTGGTTGGTAGGTACCATCCCTGCTCCTCTGAAGAAGTAAAAGAGCACTGATTTTAGCAGCTAAGAAATGGGCTCCTTTAAGGCAATTTAGACACTGCAGATTGTTCACCTAGAAGGTACCTTGGCATATCCTGTTAATAAGGTACAAAATTAAGACTAAAATCCCCAGAAATGGCAAAGAATGAATCACCTTTCTGGGTTTGGACAGTGAAATCCTTCTTTAGTGATTAGGGTGAGGAACCTTAAACCTCAGTTTCATCTAAAGAGCCATGAAGCAAGTTCCTGTGTGGTCTGCAGAACTCGAATAATGTGATGAGAAAATGAGAATGAAATTATAGAAAAAAAATCAAGAGGAAAGGAATAAAAAGAAAATAAAAATTATCTTTAAAAATATTTCTTTTAGAGTCATGTGGTTCACATGGACTGGTCGTTGGTAATACGGTCCATTAGTATCTGTAAAGAGAGAGATTAAATGGTTATCATTTATGTTTTCAATATGAGAGTTCCAAGAAAAGAATCAGAAACAATACCATCTCCTGGCCCAGGAATCCCCGTAGTCAATCCACAGGGCATCACTTGTTCCTGTTCTTCTACATGGTCCCTGACAATGCCACTTCTGCTATTACTGCTCTATGATAATATAAGCCAGTTTTTCAACTATATTAGTAACAGTCTGGGGGAGATTTTACAAAGTAACTGCCTGGGGCTCATCCTAAATCAAACACATCAGAATCTCTGGGGTGAGGCCTAAGCTCCACAAATTCAAAATACACTTACTTCTCTGTATTTACCACTAAATATACAATATGCAACAACATGCAAATTTCTCTGTATCTTTTTTTTTTTTTTTTTTTTTTGTGGTACTGGAGATTGAACCCAAGGCCTCATACATGCTAGGCAAGCTCTCTTATCACTAAGGTATACCTCCAGTCTCGCCCCTATTAATTTGGAGTAGAGTTCTTATGCTCTTCAAAATCAGGGCTAGTACCTGAAGAAAGAAAGTTGGGTAGGGTGGTTGATTTAATATTGGGGAAGAAAGCTTTTCACTGATTTTCTCCAAATTACCTGTAATAATTAGGTTTGAATGGCCCATTTTTGTTGAGTCCCAGGTATTTTGCTTGGTCATCTGTTAGCTCTGTCAAATGGGCATCAAATGATGGCAGGTGCAAGCTGGCAACATATTCATCTAGAAAAGTAAAGAGATGGGAGTGTCAACCAAGCCTCTCAGGGTAACCACTCCCCCAACTTCATTTGTAGTTTTTTGAGAAAGAGGACAAGGATGCAATAACTTTGAAAGAATCCACAACTTCAAATATTTATAAATTTAAAAAGTCCTGAAGGCTACATTTCTGGCAGGGTACTTCTCTTAGTACTGCCCAAGTGCCTGTAGAGAGCCACTTAACATAGTGACAAAATGGTATAGACTTATACCTCTCTATCCTTCACTGGTAAAAGTTTTGGCCTCACCTCAGCAGCCAAGATGTCATGTTCTACTCCTACCATCCTGCAGCAACCTCCTTAGATTTAACTATAATCAAATTATGAATCAAAGTGGATACCAGAAAGCTCAAGAGAGCTTTGTGTCATTAGCATTTATTTAGGATAAGATCTACAGAAGCATTTAATCTCAGGACCATGGATTTCTAAGGTAACTGGCACAGACTTACTACTTTTCCATAGTAAATTTCCCTTACTTTTATGAATATGAATTAAAAAAAAAACCAATCTGAGTTAAGCTGTTGCAGGGGACCAAAGCAAGACATTTTTTAGCTTTAAGTCATGCATTTGGGCTGGCCAAGAAGACATGGGAGGTAGGTATCATGGCAGAGAAGGCATAGAGATGCATTATGTCACACAAACTAAACTGTTTTCTAGAATAACACCAGTTGCATAGGAGGTGATCTGCCAATTGAGACAAGAGGATGGACAAGAAAACTTGCTTCTGTTTCTCTCATTTGGCCCCAGGCTATACTCAGCTACACCAGAAGTTTACTCAATTTCATAAAGCTATGTGA
Organism: Erethizon dorsatum; assembly: GCA_028451465.1. NCBI lineage: Eukaryota > Metazoa > Chordata > Mammalia > Rodentia > Erethizontidae > Erethizon > Erethizon dorsatum. The sequence goes on from CM051829.1 coordinate 85,605,314, forward strand.
CAATAAGAGTAACCACTTTAAACCACTGTACTTCACACTGTAACTCATTAGCTATAATTCTTACGAGCTGCAGTGTTATATATGGTATTATTTTTATTCTACTGATAAAGAATCGGAGATTCGTGGGTATTAAACTTGTCCTAAGGACAAAGAACTAGTAAACAATAGAAGAAAAATCAGAACTCTGACTCTAAATCTGGTGCTCTTCATGACAGTCGTTTTACCAAACAATGTAGCCATCTAGGGATCAATGTAGGTTTCCTGTTTTTCACTCACCCATTTTCTTAGGAAGCAAGTAAACATCCTGTTTGTATCGTCCTTCAGGTGCATTATAGAGTTCTATCAGCGCCAAGGCCTACAGTGGGAAAAGAGGGCCAGAAAATAAAAACACTTCTTAGGAATATAAAAATAAAAGAAGGTTTAACAGTGACTCGGGACAAATACTACAGTGATCTGTCAACATGACAGCACCTAGGACTCTGCTTGTATTAAAGGCCAGCACTCATCGTAAAAGGATTTGCTAGTGTTTTTGTTTAGTTCCTGACAAAAGAAAAAAAGGATTTGCTAGTGTTTTTGTTTAGTTCCTGACAAAAGAACAAGCTAAATACAATTAAGCTGGAACACTATACTCAACTGAACAGACAATTCAGAGACACACACACTGACTAAGGACTCTTCTCTGTAACTGAGAAAGCCTAAGTCTCAGCAACTTAAATGAAGAAAAGAACAGGTTGGTAAGTATGCACCATAGCATACTCTCATGAGAACTCTGATCTATGCATGCCTGGTGCCATAAGTAACAGTGAAGGAAAAGCAGGCCTTCTGCTGCATACCTGTGTCGTAGCTGTGATGGACAGAACAAAGGTGGGAACTGTGGAGCAGCTCAAATTGAGCAGACGACCCTAGAGAGGTAAGAGAGAATCCTGGGATGAAGTGTTGCCCCTCTCGGATTCCAGTGAAATACAAGTCAAGTAAATTCAGGAAAGGACTTCATACCCCTCTATACTCAGTTAGAAGAGGAGGAATTACACTTCCAGATTGGGACTCTGGCTTTTATCCTATTTTCTGCAAATCCGTCTGAGTGTGAAAGGCTGAAAATCAGCTATGGTCAGGAAATATGTTACTTAGCAAAAAGTAGATAGTTTTTGGACTCTATTTTGTGGATGAGACCATTTGAGAAATATACTTCTACCTTAAGACAGAATTCAGGTAAACACAGGCCCAGTATTTTTCCCCTGCCTCCCCTCCCTCTGTGGATCCAACTACACTGCTTGAACTGCTCTGCCAGAGTCTTCTGTGTGTGTACCTCCGCCAGGAGGACGACACGCTTGCCGTCTGGCCAGATGACATGGTCCACCTGAGAACGTACTCGCTCCCACGTCAGCTCTGGAGTACGGAGGCTGGTCTGAAAGGAAAAAGGCACAGCTGATTACGGCTATAATGGAAGGCAGAGGAAAAAGAACTAACAACAACCGACAGAAGCCTCACCACATCTATTTCTGTGTTGGAGTGGCCCATATTGCATACGATGCAACTGTTTTTCATGCGGTCCAAGTGCTCCCGTGTCACTACATTTTTATTTCCTAAAAATAAAGATGGGTGGCTGAGGGAAGAGATGCTGAGGAAAAATGGTACTGACAGTTTTCAGTTAGAACACAGGAGGAAATTTGCTGGCATTAAAGAGCTTGTATACATTATGAGAAAAGAAGTACACAGCAGCTGGCGATCTTCGACAACCTTAACGAGGCCTACATGGATCTGAAGTAGATGCTGTCTGAGGAAATAATAGCCCAGAGGATGGGCCAAGCCTAAGGACCACGTATCTATTCCCCAGCCTGAGGGCTCCAGATGGGACCCGGCTGGGTGCGGGGGCCATTATGGGGCAGGCAGAGCTGACCCCAACTGGACATGTGGTAGCTCTGCCCCTCAGCGGGTGCAGGCACCTTCCTCACTCACCAATGCTCTGAGGACCCTGAGGTGCCCCACCCACTTCCCTGGACCTTCTTTGTCTCCACTTCTCCTGCTGGGGGGAAAAATGGCAGTATAAAAAGTAAACAGGGTTTGAAAAAAGGGTTGTTAAGGTTCTGATAGGTTACTTTAGGACTGAGGCCTTATACTGAGCACAGGTCTATACTGCGTCTGAAAGTCAGATCATTTTTGGTATTTAGCCTTGAAGTTAGCACCAAAGCATGACACGTACCTGTGCAAGTTATTACAACATCAACTTGCCGGATGACTTCATTTAGCTTTACCACTCTGAACCCATCCATGCTGGAAGAAAAGGAAGACACACTATGAGCAAAGCAGGGAGACAGTGCGAGGGATGCTGGTCACAAAGTGAGGTAACAAAATCCCCTCTGAAGTCAGAGCCAGTGCTGTCTCCCAGGGGTGCTAGTGATAGGCTTGCTAAACTATATATACACATGCTGGCTTCTTCAGAGCCCTAAAGGAAGAGAAAATGCCGAGAGGCTAGGAGAACCCAGGATTAGAGTGAAGGGGACACAGCAATACAAGTCTTCTCTTTCCCTGGGCAATTTCTACAAAAAGTGATTAATACAATCAATCATGAAATATAAAGTATCTCAGAAACATACAGTGTCTGGAGTGAATCTAATAGTATTATCACCACTCTATTCTTACCAGGCCTGCAGAGCACAGATGGGATCAATTTCTGTTATGTAGACGATTGCTCCAAGGGCCTTGAGAGCAGCACAGCAGCCCTTCCCTACCTGCCGATCATAAGAAAGGTCAGGTTACTAGGTTGATGTAAGGCATGTATGCTGGGGGAGTCAGGCACTTTGGGAGATAGGAATTAACATTCCTGGTATCACCAATCATCTAGTGAGCACTTTCAGGGAGGCTCTAACCCCAAGCAGAGCAGAAACAGACCCAGATCACATTTTGAACTTCAGCTGGAGAGGTAATTCAGCAGATGTGTCATAGCAAGGGTGGGGCTTTGGATAACTGCTACCATTAGGAAAACAAGACCAAAGTAAGAGCAATTGTAACCTCTCATTTCTTATTCCAGAAAAAACTGGTAATTCTCACTTGTATCTATTCAAGGACAGCCTAGCAGCTCGAGAATTTCTGTGGGTCATTACTGGAAGATAATAAAATATGTAACTTTTTCTGGATATTCAACCACATGTCACTTCCTTTTACTGCATATCATATGTGGGGCTAAAATGCTATATATTCACTTGAATTATATCCCCTAGAAGGTTACTGTTATAATTAAGAGGAAAATGATGCTCACATTTCATTTCACAAGACAAACTGGTGAAATTGGAAAACTCAATTCATTTTGTATGTCTCTATTCATGAGTCTGAATAAGACATTTGCATTATTTTGAGATATGTTATCCAAAAACATGCTGTGACCCCTGCAGTAGTGACTCGTACCATCCAATACTTCTTTTTCACCCACCCAATATTTCTAATATGCTTATGAAGGGACAGAGATACTGAGGCTCAGCTATTTACCTCACCGTAGCCACACACCACCACTTGTTTCCCACCAAACATCACATCTGTGGTCCTCTTCAGGCTGTGGAAACAGATAAGGGCTCAACTCAAAGCTCAACAGTCCCTCTGCAAAAAGTTAAAGTGTGGTTTTAAAGGCAAAAAGAAGAGCAGGAGACAAGACCGCAATGATACCAGAGTAACACTGAAACCCAATCCAACTCTAACCCCTTTAAGTTCGAATGTATGTACGTTTCAACCTACCCATCCAAAATGGATTCTCGGCAGCAATACAAGTTATCAAACTTCTGTTTGGTAACAGAATCGTTGACGTTCATTGCCGGAACACAGAGCTTGCCAGCTTTGGAGAGTTGATACAGTCTGAAGGGACAAGAGGCCACAAAAACAAACAAAAACCAAGTGAGCAGGAAAAACATAATACATAGCAAAATCAGCCTCATTCTTTTCAAATTCTATGCTGCCCTCCCCAGTCTTTATTATTGCCCAAGGATATTAGTAAACATCATTATTTCCTTGTCATCTCTCCTGACTTTTTTCATTTTCTTCTCCCTCTACCTTTTAATTTTGGAAGGAAAATAAAAACCTTTCAGTTGAAGAAATTTACTTCTATTCCATGAAGGGGGTATTATATCCTTAGGCCAGCATTTCTTCATCTTTAAAACCATGCCTACTTCTGATAAATGAATTCTGATTTAGTGTGTGTGAACAGGCAAGCATGTGCAATGCACCCCCTAATTGAGAAACACTTCCAGGTGTATTTCGAGTATTTTCATCGAGCCAAGAATATTTTGCCCAGTTTCACTTTTTGTATATAATGTGTAGTTACATAGTTTTTTTTTCATATTTCACATACAAAATTATAACACAATATTGAGTATGGTTTTTCAAGAAAACATTCATTCCTTACTCCCTTGGCCCAAAACACTATTTTGAGAATTACTCAGTGAAGTAAATAGGAGAGAAAAATGTGTCAACTAGGACCTGAAAACTTTCTTCTAGCATCACCTTAATTTTTCAAAAGTAAAAATCCAGTTTTATCTAATGAAGATATTCCCATTTAGTTACTGCACATCTGAGACATAGCCCTAAAGCCTAACAGAGACCAGAAGAATTTGCTGAGGCAAGGACATGAGGGGCAGCTACTCCAGAATCTGTTACCTGTGAACACCAGTCACGCTCTCTTCCACAATGCCTCGGATCTTCTTAAACACGTTTGGATACTTCTTATAAACCCAGTGGGTTAAGTCTCCCCCATCATCCAGGATCTACAGAACAGCCAGAAGACTTCTATGGGCATTCAGGCTGCTAGAGCTGGGGGGAACTTTGAGCCCACTTTCTGTACTAGTAAGAGAGCCCTGTGTGTTTTGGAAGAGTACTCCTTAGAGCTCCTTAGAACAGGCTTGGACAGTGGAAATACAGTCAAATTTGTTGGTGTAAAGTGGTTAAAATGATTCCTAGGTTTGCTCTAGGCTATCATGAAGAGTATTAGGCTAGTTGCTGACTCATTTTTAGTCTAGAGTCTTGAAATATATAGCCCCTTTGCAAAAAATGATAGCTGGGGCAGGCAGGAAGGAAAGAAACCAGATTCCTACTCCACAGAGGGATCACATCATTTCCTTCTATTTCGTTTTGCTGTGTTTGAGCCACATGTTCAGCTAGTATTACCCTTCCCCCACCTTTCCATTCAGTACTCAGACCCATCCTTTTTTTTTTTTTTTTTTTTTTTTTTTTTTTGGTGCTGGGGCTAAAATCCAGGGCCTTGCACATCTCTGGCTCATTCTGAATAGGTTTCAAGCTAAACATTTAGCAACAAAGTCAGTGTATAAAACCAAACATCCAAAACATATTTAGGGAACCATGCTTCGATGGAAAAAAGGAAATAAATCTATAGTCAAAAATATAAGATGGACATGCATTATTACCATGTTGGCCTGCCACCCATCCATGTTCACACAGCGGTCAATACACCACCAGAAATCATCTTCCGACTCCCCCTTCCAAGCAAACACTGCAACTCCTACAGAGACAGAAATAAATTAGCTAATTCTTCCTGTGAGGAGTGTCCTATACCAGTAACAATTTCTGAGATCCATGTGGAGAGAAAAAGGCAACAGATACTATTCTAGAGAGGGAAAAACAAATACTTATTCTCACTGGGCCAACTTTCTACTTTGAACTCTATTATAAGGAGAGGAAATGAAGGAGGAATCAAGACAAAGTTGTTCTCTGGAGCATCATCATTATTATTTTGGACCTTTTTTGAGACAGGATCTTACTATGTAGTTTAGGTGGGCTTAAACTCACTATGTACCCAAGGCTGGCCTCAAACTTGCAGCGATCCTCCAGCCTCAGCCTCCCAGGTGCTGAGATTACAAGTGTGCACCACCATACCTGGCTAGAGCACTGTATGAACAAACATCTTGAAACAACCTAAATATTTAATATTAGGAAAATAATACATGACCATATTGAATGAGCAGTACAAATGATGCTGTCAGTTTTCAGTGATATAAAAAATGACTACTGAAACAGTTATCCAGATATTCCTTGTTAACGACCTACCTGTGTTAATTAATGACTGTTCAGACTTACAACCAAGCCGTGCTGTTTGGACTTACAACCTGCCACTTGAATTTACGATCCATCTTTTTTTTCAGTACAGTTCTGTACATCTTGTTTATAGAGCTCCCATGTCTTTTTTTTGTACAGTACTCCTTATGTATAAAGTACTATAATTTTTGCTGGTTGTACTGTATAGTACAGTACTGTAGTTTTATGTTCTGTTATTCATTACAGTACTGCATGTAAGAGTTATGCAAATGAAAGCAAAGTTATCAAGTTGGAGTTTCCTTTGACCATTTCCTTGTTCTGAATATTATACTGTACATATTACATACAATTCCTCATTTAGTGACCAATTCATTAATGACTTAGTTACAGGGATGGAACTAGGTTATTAAACGAGGAATGTTTGTATATTAACAGTATCTATATACTAAGATTTATTTCATCAATGTGGAACAGAAAAAAGGGAAAAATTCACCAGATAGTTCTATGTAATGGGATTATAAATTTTTTGAACTTCCTAAATTTTCTTTTTTTTTTTTTTTTGTGGGTACCGGGGGGACGACCTCAGGACCTCGCGCGCCAACAGGCACCCGTGCCGCTGAGCGATATCACCGGCCCCTTTTTCGTATGTGGGATCCGGGAGTCGAACTCGGGCCTTCGCGCTTGCAAGGCAGGCGCTTAAGCCGCTGAGCCGTCTCACCGGCCCTCCTAAATTTTCTACAATAAACACTTACCAGAAAAGAACAAGCAAGAAAGAAAAAAGTATTACTATATGTTACTTTCTGAAAATGCTAGAAGATGGGAGGTTTTCAAAGAAACTCCATGTTGATGTTCTCCTAACAGTTTAGCAATACAAATTATTTCATATTTGATTAAACTTACCAGTAGTTCATATATTTTCAGTGGCATATTATCAATATAAAAGGTACTGCTTACTTATGTTCTCTCAAAATCGATGAGACTTGAAGATAAACCAGGTGAGTTCACACATTTTAATATTCTTCTTTGTTCATTTAACATTAGAATTGGGCATTTCCACATGTCCCTGAATTATTTTCAAAGATTATTTTTAATGACTACATTATACTCCATCATGGATATAGATTTGATTATCCATTTTCTTCCTGTTGATATTTTTATTATCACTCAAATTTTATAGTCCCTAGACATACATGACATTATAATGATAATTTTGGCACAAAACTATGTTTAGATAATTCATTTCAGGCAAATGTAGTGAAAAAAAACTGAACTTACCAGCCTCAGCCAGTGCTGCAGCCACTTCATTCTGAGTTGAGTAGATATTGCAAGCAGACCAGCGGCACTGAGCCCCCAGGGCACAAAGTGTCTCAATCAACACCTGTGTGGATGTGTAGGACACAGGGTAAGGAAGGGAAAGGGGAAGAAGCTCAGTAAGAACACAACACACAGAACTCTGCAGCAATAGGTGCTACACTGGGGCATTATAAAAGGGTACAATCCAGGTGGGCATGGTGGTGGACACCTGTAATCCCAGTGTTCTGGGAAGCTGAGGCAGAAGGACTACAAATTCAAGCCCAGCTTGGGCAATTTAGCAAGACCCTGTCTCAGACAAAAAAAAAAAAAAAAAAAAATTAAAGAGGGCAGGGGATGTAGCTTATTGTGAAGGCCCTGGGTTCAATCTTTAGTACCACATACATAAAAAAGATAAATAAAAGGGTATAATCAAGCAGAGTGGCACATTGGTAATTATACCCAAAGTCTTAATAACATTTTTATAACAATATTTCAAATCTTCCTACATCAGGTTTGCTGAGGGTTCACGGATTCAAACAAAACAAACAAACTATATTGTGGGAGATCCCACAGGGATCCTATTTAGTGTTTAGTATTCGCAAGGTAGCTAGTTATCAAGGGAAAAGCAAGTTGGGGGAAAAAAAACCTCTTTCTTCCCTTTACCAGAAATCCCTCTATTTTCTTCCAACAAACTCACCGCTGTCTGGGCTGTGATGTGTGTACAGCCCACTATTTTAGCACCAGCCAAGGGCTTCTCCCCCTGAGCACGTTTCCTGAGTGAAATCAGAGCAGACATGTCTGTGAAAGAACAGAGGATTTGAGCGAGGTCTGCACTAGTAACACCATCCATTCCTGCCCACCCACAGCTAGGGTTGGACTGGGTCTGTATGGTGAAAAGAGGCAGGAAAACTAAGCACATTTCTTTGATGATCAGCAGCTTCAGCAGCAGAGTCACAGTGGAGAGTTGTAATGCAACCACTTGCCATTTCTCTCGTCCTCTTCTGTTCTGCTTTATGTGCAGAGGACTGAACAAGGAATGAACTTCTCAAAACTGACCCATATGGAGGCTAAGTCTCATCAGTCATTTGGGAGGAGAGGGAAATAGTTAACAACACTGGCTAATGAACTTTCATACATAATCAACAGACCAGGAAGAACTTTACCCTCAGTGGAAGCCTTGTACTTCTGTTTTTCTTTGCTGTCTTACCCTACTGTGTCATTCTATTTGGTTTCTCTACCCACGCTCAGTACACAGCATGCCTTTAATGTGAAAACAAAAGAGTAAAGAGAACTTCCAGGCAGTGGGGTGTCATAAAGAAATTAAGATTTAACTGATTGCCAGCAACTTTTACTCTGTTCTAGCAGAGGGTGCTCAGGACCAAATAAGACCCTAGGCCACCACATCCCTAGCTTAGAACCTTCCCACAACAGCTGCTTCTGGGAATCCAAGCCTCTGGGGTTGGCATTTTCAGTAAGATCCCACATAATTAACCACTCTGTAGTGATCCAGGACCTGCTGACTCTGCATTATAGATCTTTGAATATGGTGTCATGGGAGAGAAAACAGAAACTACTCTGTGTAATTACCACATGCTGAGAACAGGAAGACAAGAAAACAAGAGAGCGAGTCCTGAGGCTCAAGCTCCATACAGAGAAGCATTTATCCAAAAGCCCAGGAAACTGTCTTTTCCCAGGACACTTCCAAGTCAGCTCTCAAGCCTTAAGCTGTCTGTGGATCCTGATGCTCAGTAAGAGGGCTGCTTCTAGGCTTCTGCCCACCCCCTTTCTTTACCTTGCTCTGCAATCTCAATTTCCCGGCGTCCAAATTCTGCTTGCTTGATATTCTTCACACAGAAATTGCTGCTGCCCTTGGAGTTGGTTTGCTGCTTCTCTCGGGGGGAAACCTCATCATCAGAGCTATCTGTGTAGGATGCAGCTAGAGCCAGTAAAAAAAGAAAGATGGATAGACAAACCAACTTCAATGGCCCCACCTCCACACAGTACTGCCCCCGAGGGGCTGTCACTTAAGTGAACATCTTTAATTGGAGCTCTCTTTACATCACTCTCAGCTCTATTCCTCCAGGGTCTAAGAGCTGGTATGAACGAAACAGTTGTGGATCTCTTACCACTGGGTTTTACCCACTCTAACAAACCTGTGCTTTCAGTACCTGTGAAAAGGATCCAGGGACCCTAATCCTGCATCACCTGTAATCATCCCAGGTAACAGAAGTACTTGGTTCCAATCTGGATTTGAACCAGACCTGACAAAAATGGAAGAATAACTTCGGGGAAATAAGGAATGCTGTTTCTATAAATCACTGGTTTTCACACTTAAGCATCTGTCAGAAGCCCATGGAAGGTTTTTAAAACAGACTGCTAGGCCTCAGAGCCAGGGTTTCCCATTTGGTGGTCTCAAGATGCCTAAGAACTGCCATTTCCAACAAGTTCCCATGTGCTGCGGATGTTGCTGGTCAGAAGACTGTACTCTGAGAACTGCTGATATAGACCGAAGTAAGGAGTCTTACACAGGGATTTCACACTGTGTTGTGTTTAAGGAACACAGAGAAAAAGAAGTGACATGGAAAGTCAGCAGATCTGATTCTGCTGTTAGCCTTGGGAAAGTCTGTCAAGAAGACTGACTTTAAATAACAGTTGTACATAAAACCTAAATATATCCTTCAGACAGATTGTAGGAAGATACACAATTACTCTTTTACTCTCAAGTCACTTCTTTCCTCTCTGAAATGAGTGTTCCTCACCACTGTTTCTGCTACTGCATCAAGACCCTCTCAGTGACTTCTATATATAGGTGCTCGAAAGCACAGAGGTCCAGTTAACACAAATACCACTAAAGGTTGTTATTTCTATTGTGACAATTTAACTATGTCAGTAAGCTTTTTTAAAATGCTCTAATAGGTTTCTATAACATGACCATCAAGATCTCTGAAGACTTCACTCATTCCAGCTTCTTCTTATAACTCAAATCTTTTTTTTTTTTTTTTTTTTTTTAATGTGGGTACCGGGAGTCGACCTCAGGACCTCTGAGCGATATCACCGGCCCTTTTTTTCCTTTATGTGGGTTCCGGGAGTTGAACTCAGGACCTTGCGCTTGCCGGGCAGGCGCTTATGCCGCTGAGCCATCTCACTGGCCCTTGGGCATGCTTCTTAATCTTCTAACAATCTATCTTCAGTTGAACAAAGGAGTTGCATTAGATGCTCCCAATGTTTCCTCCACTGCTCAATTCTAAGGTTCAATATCCATTTTCATTTTCTAACAACCTCTCTGCACAATTCAATCAGAAAAAGACTACTTATTATAGACAGCTAAGACTGAAAATAAACAGTGCTGGAGTCACAATGTAATAGTCTGTGTTTTTCCCACTCCAGAGGTTAACAGGGAGAACACTTCAACATAAAGGGTAAACTAGTAAATAAAAGGAGTTAGAATACTAATTTTTATTATTCTAATTCAAGCAGCCTTGGGGACAAGAAAGAAAAAGATAGGTGGCAGGGTGTATTTTATACAAAGAAATTATGCTTCAAAATACACTTCTTTTTCAAGGCCAGTCTGTCAGCTAAAATACCATTGAGTCTCTCCCTCTGAAATGTGGGCAGATAAATGTGGGAGTAGGAATTAGCTCTGCACTACCAACTGGGCACTAGCCATAGACCACACACAGAGACAGCCAAGGGAAGAAGTCTCAAGATGACAAAAGCTTCCCTAGCTTCAAGCCTGGTTGGACACATTCCCGTTGCCCAACCACAAATTAATAGCTGACAGCCAGTTTTGATATGAGCTATTTTCAGCTCCCAGTGAAGAGTACCGGGTAGTGAATAGGTGGAGATCAGCGAGGACATGAAGCTTATAGTACCTGAACTGTAGCTGTCAGTGGAAGACTGTGAGATGGAACGTGACAAAGATCTTCGGCCAGTCTTGGTAGGGAATTTTGTGAACTCCTGCATGTCATCAGCAAACTGGATTTGCTGTAAGAGAAAGACAAGAAGTTGAAAACTTCCAACAGGGAATTCTATGAAATATTCCATTTTTAAGGCCATCATCTTCCTTAAAAGCCAACATATGTGGCTCCTACTAAGCCAGTATGTCTCCCACCAGAAATGAGGAAGGGCAGAGGTTGCTCTCAGACTTCTGAATGCCAGTTACAACCTCTTTCCAACTGTTGCAGCAGAAACTGAGGCTTGGAACAGGGGGAGCTTAAGAGCTAATTTCTTTTAGCATTTATCCAATTTTACAAGTCTTTTTCCATTTCATTAAGTTTTCTTCCCTCTTTAACCTTGATATATTAAACTTTTTGCCCTTTTTCCCAACGCTATCAGAAAACATATATGATCTCACAGTGCTTCTGGTTTGTCTTCCCTGAATATTTTCTTGCAGCACATTCTTATTCTGAAGTTTGCAGTGTTTTTGCTTTTTGAAAGATTTATGAAGCAAAGCCTAGAAATGGCGATGGCCATTAGGGTGCCAAAATTCAGAACCCGATCATATGTCTATGCTTCAAAAAGCCAATGTAATATCCCCAGAACTTTCCATATCCAGTAAAAATTTAAAATACCAGAATATACTGATGGAAGGGAAATTTTAAAAACACATACACCATAGTAAATTCTAAATAATTAGGATGAATTTGAAGGAAAAAAATGACTTGGTAAATTTTGTATTAAAAATTTCCTTAAATGAAATAAATCAGAACTAGATATTTGAAGGATATTTGGAAGACTGCCTTTAATTAATAAATAGCAAACAGCTTTCAATTAATATTAGTTATAGACAAATTAATGGATGGTTCTAAAGTGTATGACACACTGTATTTTATTATACGGTTTAAATCTTCCTCCTGAACTCCCGTTTAAACTCTAATAAGCTCTTCCTTCAAAATCTAAAATAAACTTCACTTTCCTGAAATAAACAGGATGGTTTGAGAATCTGAATTGAGATTCTTACCATAATCTGACTAACTCTGAAGAGGTTCCCATGGAGAATCCATTAAACTAAGCCTTTAGCAAGTATCTTTGGAAATTTACAATATTACAGATTAAAATCTTTGCATAATGGAGGCGACATGGTTATAGCCACTTTCAAACCAGAACAGTAAAGTACACATTACAGTTGTACAACCTTCCCTTCTTCCGTAACAAATGCTCTTCAGCAGGGGTGGTACCAGCCTGTAGTATAAGGATCAAGCTTAAGTGTGCAACCCAGGCACAGGAAGCTAACATAAACAAACCAAAAACTGAACTGGTAGGACTCCACAGGTCACAACGCAGTCATCAGGGAACACTGGCTTGTGCTTTCAGCTCTAGCCTACATGTTTCACATCAAGAATGAAAGCAGAGAATGCAGTTGAGCAGCAGGCCCAAAAGAAAAAACTGGGCTAATTCTATTTAAAACTCATTTTTGTTTAGTATCTAGCTGGGCAAGTTTTTTTTTTTTTTTACTTTTCTTTAGGTTACTCTGTGAATTAAGGAGGGGGCAGAGTTCATAGCCTGTTCTACTATGATAAATCTAAGGACAGATCTTTTTTTTTTTTTTTTTTTTTTTTTTTTTTTTTGTGGGTACCGGGGGGTCGACCTCAGGACCTCGCACGCCAACAGGCACCCGAGCTGCTGAGCGATATCACCGGCCCCTTTTTTGTATGTGGGATCCGGGAGTCGAACTCGGGCCCTCGCGCTTGCAAGGCAGGCGCTTATGCCGCTGAGCCATCTCACCGGCCCTAAGGACAGATCTTAAAGGCATAAAGGGGAAAGAGCTACACATCCTGACATCTAGTGCAGAATCGTATGCATGTAAAAAGGCATTCAAAAATACTTGTAGAACGAGTAAAATTTTCAAAATCCTTTCCTGTATAAGATCAATCAAGCTTCAAAAATAAACAGTAATGAAGTTTCAAACCGAACCACATATATTGCACCAGTACAATATGGTAAGCTAGTATTTTTGTATATCCAAGCCTACTTTTTCAGCTTAGGTGCTATAACTTTAAGTATCTTAAATGTCAAAGAGGAAAACAACAAGCCAACTTATGGAGATAGCCACAGGTCAGCATTTGCTCTTTTAGGTAGGATTTCCCACTGCATGTTCACAAGACTTCTGCTGTTAGCAAAGCTGTTTTTACTGAAGAGATTAATCCAGGACCAAGGTAATGACTTCAATCCAATATGCAGTTATTTTGGTGGTAGAAAAAATAATCAGTCAGAAGACCATCAGTGCCTCTTCAGTCTCCAGTGGCAGCTCTTCCTCTATCAGCCTCTCTGCTGACAGCATGGGCAGCCTGTTCAGAAGCTCTCCTCTCTTGGCTTTTATGATTCCTTTCCCTTTTTTTCAGAAGGTTCTGGGCACATTCCCAGAAACCACCTACATGGGGGTGTGGTATGGGAGGGAAATTGAATAACATTTGCAGACTTTTAGATAAAAGATATACAGAGATGGCTGTGGCAAGCTAGAAATGTCTCTTGGGCAACCTAAGAACTAACGAATACTCATAATCTCCCCTTGTATTAATAAAAAAACTCATCAGCAGCCTAAAGTTTATCAAAATCTTTCCCATCCAGAAATATTAGACTGTACAGCAAACAGCTCACAAACCCGTGCAGTGCCCTCACCACCCTCTCTCTCAAGTAATAAATATGGTTCATGTCTGAAGGGGGCAGAATGTTAGCTCAAGCCATGACACGGATGGGTGGCTGGCTACTCTTGCAGCTCTTTGCTATTCTCACTGCTGTAAGGTGGCTCAGCCACATACAGATGCTCAAAAACCTTGCCTACCCTCTCACCCCAAACTGTGCTGTGGAGAACCTTCACCACAGCCGCTGTTGTGGAATGTCTGCTCTGTCGGTTTCTTCCAGGCCTGCTAGCTCCACTGGTTGTCTGTTCCCCTCTTGGTGAAAACCTCTTGAAGTGCTGCCCACCTTTACATTGTAAATAAAAATAATGCTGCCAAAAGCAATGTGTGGATGTTGGTTCCCTCTCCAATGAAATGAGATCTCAATAACAGCCTCTGAGTTGGTTAGACTCATTGCATTTAAGCAAAATGGGACAATTTGGGAAAAGAAAATCAAAAGACAATTGCAAACTTGTGCTTTACATTTTTGTGTTTATATATAATTTTAAGTCCTGTTAATATTTTTCCAGTATTGGGGATTGAACCTAGGGTCTCATGGATGGCAGGCAAGCACTCTACCTCCACAATCATTAAATCCTAATTGGTGTGGTTCAGTGTTTCTTCAAATGGGTAAGAAGAAGGAAAAGTAGATAAAGTGCCAAAAAGTATCTTTTTTTGGTTGTTGTTGTTTTCTGAGATAGCATATCACTATGTAGTTCAGGCTGCACTTGAACTCATTAATGTAGCCCAGGCTGGCCTCAAACTCACGATCATCCTCCTGCCTCAGCCTCCTGAGTACTGGGATTATAGCTACACCCAGCAAAAAAGTACTTTAAAGTAAAAAGCTTCATGTTAACTATTTTGTACTTAGGTACTCACCGCCCAGCCTTACCCCAACTGAACAAGCACATTAATGTTCCACTCTTGAACTAATAAATAGCACAGCTGAGAAAGGCTAGAAGGTCAGATGGACCCATTCTTCAAATAGCATATCCAAATACAGAAGTCTACTTGCTGTGTCTTAAAAACCCAATTAAATATCAGGCCAATTTAATGTGCTATTTTAAAGCACCTCTTCAAATAGCTTAGCAGGTATGATGGCTGACTTCCTTCTATGTAATACTGAGACTGATAAAGAAATGCTCTACCAAATAAATAATTTGAGGTATTTTACATCTACCACCAAGTGGTAAGCCTAGCGACAGAGTGAAATGAAAGTGTTATACAGAACTTACCAAGAAAAAGGGATCACAGACTATCCAAAAATCTATATGCCTCAAGAAAAAAAATTGTTGTAAATTACTTGTTTAGTTCATTCTAATAATAATATTTACCATTGGAAGTTGAGTTTACTTCCACAAACACATGGACTATATACTCAGATGTTAAAGCACTTAGCTATACTCCTTCCCAGGCCTATCCAATTTTGCCTTCTATCTCCTAAATTAGAATTAACTACCAGAATTCTACCATCATCTATGACTCATGAATGTTGATCAGGATAATACCCATTGTGCATTATATTCTTTTAGTCAACATGTTTGCTAGGCACCAAGTCAGTATCTAAAGCACTCCAGGAAAGATCAATGCAAGGAAATATGGTCCCTTAAAAATCCGGCTGTGTTTTCACTTACGGTGTAACGATAATGCTAATTAATGGCTTTGCCATGGAATTCCACTGGTCCTTTAGAAAGATGCTAGATAGTGTAGTCTTCATTGTCTTAACTGGGTAGTTAGGCATCTAAAAATTAAAGGTTAGGCTAGATATCTTCTCAAATTTGTTACTTCACAGGCCTATCTAATAGCTTTTAATTTCCCCAGAAAAGCTTCCTCCAAGGGTGAAGAAGCAGACTCTAAGGTAAACAGCAATTACTAGGAAAACAAATCATTAGGAAAGCATACCTTAGAAGTGTGTGAAGGGATCAGTCTTTTTTACTGATGAAGATTATTTCTAGGGCTAGTATCCTTCTTCTGGTACACTCTTGGTTTTCTGGGACATTTTCTAAATGTATATATGCTGTCCCACTGCATACATACATCATGGTGTATGCAGAGATTTTTCTGTTTAGAAATTATAGGCAACCTATTCCTTAGCTAACACTTAGCACTGAGCAAAAAAGTCACCATCAGAAGCTAGAAATTTAACAAGGTCAACTACTAAGCAATGTGCTAGAACACTTTCCAGGATTTCTACATCTTTTCTAACCCCCTTTTCACATATCTTCCACATTATTTATTTATTTTTGTTTTTTTGTGACAGGGTCTTACTATGTTGCCCAACCTGGCCTCAAACTCACAGCAATTCTCCTGCCTCAGCCTCCCAAGAGCTGGGATTACAGGTGTGCGCCACCACAGCCGGCTAACTTTTTTTTTTTTTTTAATATGCGGGTACCGGAAGTCGAACTCAGGACCTCGCACTTGCCAGGCAGGCGTTTATGCCGCTGAGCTATATCACTGGCCCTAATGTATTCTTTTAAAGATTGTACTCTCACTACTTCCTCTTCAGAAAAGAGGCTGTGGCAGTCAGCCTGAACAGGTGCAACACCTTTTCTTGATACTTAACAGTGATCAGTCTGATTCCTATTTTGGATGAAACCAAAGAAACAGCAATAAACACCAACTTCTTGATACAAGAAATAGACCAATTATCATCTTTCATCTAAACTAGGTAAAAGTTTCCTGCCCTTCCTAAGACACTGTCCTTGGACATACCCACCAGAAAACAACTTATCTCAAGAGAATCAACCTCAGGCTACAGAGTCCAACCCACATCACTCTGAAGCTACTTCTTCCATTCCCTGGTGCTGAAATCTGTCTTCTGAGACTCAGCAGGCTTTGGCTCCTCCCTGCCCTCCTTTCCTGTCTCAAGTTTCTTAAGTTCTCAGTCTCCCCAGATGAGGCCTGAGTTTCTAGGGGGCGGGCATGGGCAGGCTGACTAATCCCAGCATTTATCTCCCTCCCCCACTCTACCCTTCTCTGTGACTCAACACACACACACACACTCTCTCTGTCTCTCTGTCTCTCTCTCTCTCTCTCTCTCTCCCCCCCCCCCGCCCCGTTGGAATCCAATTCCACAATTAGGAGGAGCGCTCCGTTCAAAACGGAATTCTTGTCAATGCTGGTGGGAGGAAGAAATGAGGCAATATCAGGCCCCGCACTGCTGAGTCACTGAAAGGGTGAGAATCAGCTTGAAGAATTCTCCCAAAGAGCCAGTGGCTTTATTCTTACCAGTTACTCTGCCCTCTCTTCATAGGAGACAAGACACTTCACTGGCTTTCTACTCTCTCCCGAAGGCTCTAAACAACATGAGTGATCTAGGCTTCTGACTGCCAACTAGAGGTAAAATTAAGAGGTTTTTAAAAATAGCAGTAAGTAGGGCAGGGAAGAGTTTCCTAATCTTTCAAAAATCATGATTTAAACAGAATGCAATACACCTCTGCACTATGTTTCAATGTCTATTTAGTGCTCTGTCTCCCAGTTACCTGACCTCTCCATACTTCTCTCTTTCCCTTAATCCCACTACCAATATTATTAAAAAAGGATGCCACTCATCCCCTTTTTCCTCCTTAAACTGAATTATCATCAGCTTTAGACTTTTAAAAAATAAAAGCCACAGCTGAGGGAAGAGGATCACTGAGTTTGAGGCCAGCCTGGGCTACATAGTGAGACTCTGTTTCAAAAAAACAAAAACAGAACAAAACAAAAAGCCAGGTACAGTGGTGCACACCTGTAATCCTAGCATGCTGGGAGGCTGAGGCAGGAGGATCTCAAGTTTGAGCCCAGCCTTAGTGATTTAGGGAGAACTTGTCTCAAAACAGGGCCAGAGATGTGGCTCAATATAAGTCCCTGGGTTCAGTCTCCAGCACCCCCACCCCTCAACTAAAGAAACAGGTGAATGAAGACATCTTGGTTCCCAACACACTCATCTTTCTAGTGATATGCTAGTCTCCTTCCACCCTCTCCCCCAGCACACTGTTGTATTTATATTCATTTCTCCAACTTTATTATGATTGTTTTCAACAGAGAAAAAAAAAATTAAAAGAATAGTATAAGAAACATCTCTATACTTCTCACCTAGAATGAATCTTTCCATTTTCCATACTAGATTTCTTTCTCTGTATATACACACAGGTACATATGCATACTTTCAAATTGTTTCCCTACCACCAAAAAAAAAAAAAAAAAAAGTTGCAAACACAAAAGTTCACCAATAAAATTTTCACAATGCATCTTCTAAAAATAAGGGCACTTTCCTACAGAACCTCACTTACCACTTGACATTACCACACTTGAAAATAGTAACAGTAATTCTATATCAAATATTTACACTGTATGCAAACTTCCCCAGCTTTCTCAAAGATATTTTTCATAGTTGTGGACCCAACAGACTCAACCTTCAAACCCAAGAAAGAATCAAGGTTCATTAAATGCAATTAGTAGGTTCCTTGAGACTCTTAATCCAGAACAGTCCCTCTGCTCCCCCATACTCTACCTGCTCAGTGATACTGATTTCTCGTGGGGTCTAGGGTAGCTCCCTCTCCTCTCCCATCCCACCTCACCCCATCTTGGAGATTGATCCCAGGGCCTTTAAACTAAGCTGTATCCCCAGCCCCCCCACTTAAAATTTTGAGACAGGTTCTTGTTAAATTGGCCAATCTGGGCTGGAACTTGCAATCCCCCTGCCTCAGCCTCCCAGAATGCCATGATAATAGGCACAAGCTACTACACCTGGGATGGCTAGTTTTCTATTAAAATCTCCCATATTCTAAAATTTTTGAATTGTTTCCTTCTTGTAAACTGAAAGAGGTTTTAGCTTTGTCAAGAATTTTCCACAGATGATGTAGTATACTTCCCTTTGCAAGAGGACATAATATTAGGTTGTTCTAGTATTAGTAATGCTAAGACCAGACCCATGGCTATAGTGAGACCATCAGATTTCTCCTTTGAAAGGAACACTTTCTCTTTACATGTACAGATTAATTTGTGGGGTAAGACCAACTGTTAACTGCACAGTCACTATTTAACATTAGACAATTAAGGTATAAAACTTGACTTTGATTACTATATTCACCTTAAAAATTTGTATGAAGTCATTAGCCTTATAGTTCTAAAGCCAATCTTTTTTTTTTTTTTTTTTTTTTTTGGTCGGTACCGGGGGTTGACCTCAGGACCTCGCGCACCAGCAGGCGCCCGTGCCGCTGAGTGATATCACCGGCCCTTTTTTCGTATGTGGGTTCCGGGAGTCGAACTCGGGCCCTCGCGCTTGCCAGGCAGGCGCGTACACCGCTGAGCCATCTCACCGGCCCCCCAATCTTGATTTTAAGTGAAGCTCAAAAGAAGTTAAACTGGCAAACTTTATTGCAAGGTATGCTGGGATGTTCTTTCTTAAGAAGATGAAAACTTGTCAACTGCTAACAAATAGGCAAATCTATACGCTTTAAACAAATGTCTATGGAAAGAAAATTTAACACTGAAAGCAATCAGTAAGACAGTACTAAAAGGAAGATGGGGTCTGTGGCCCTTTGGAAGGTAGCATGCAGACTGAGCAAATGCCATCTGTATAATTTCTTAGCTTACTGAGAAGGAAGATGATTAGCAGCATACGAGAACAATTCTTCCTTCCTTGATCTATTTTAAGTGAGGTTAAAAGCCAATCCTATTTTAAATCCATATACTGCAAACCAACTCAGCATTAGGGGAGGCTAAGCTATGTCTAACTGGAGGTGAAAGAAATGGAAAGTCCTTGCCAAGTAGCACATGGGTGGCAGAAAAACTCCAACCAGCTCCCAATATGTGGCAGCTGAGTCTATGGGAGAGTCAGTATTCTGCCCCTCAGGCTAACATCCAACAAGGGCTAATGAGACAGAAACCACATCACTTGTTTTAGTTACCATCCATGGCTTCCCATAAAGTATAGGCTCAGGGGAGGAAAAAACTGTCAAAAATTAAAAATAAATCTGACTGGGGTCGGAGATGTAGCTCAGCGGCACAGCACCTGCCTGGCAAGCTCGAGGCCCTGAGTTTGATTCCTGGTACCAAAAAAAAAAAAAAAAAAAAAAAAAATCTGACTTTAAAGATCTAATAAGTAGTGACTAGCAGTTAACAGGTATTATTTCCAAAGTGGGTCAACAGGACCTTTCAGAATCCAGCCTGTGGTTGGACTGCATACTTTCAAGTTCAAAAGACAAAGTAAAACCCTTTAAAGATTAGCTGCAGCTGATTTTAGTTTCCATAGTTCTTGAAAACAAAAAATTTAAGACTCTAGAAGGAGAGACTACAGACACAATATATAGAATATACCAGTCACATCAAACCATTTTAAAAACTGTAGTTTTGGGCCGGTGAGATGGCTCAGCGGCATAAGCGCCTGCCTTGCAAGCGCCAGGGCCCGAGTTTGACTCCCGGATCCCACATACGAAAAAGGGGCCGGTGATATCGCTCAGCGGCACGGGTGCCTGTTGGCGCGCGAGGTCCTGAGGTCGACCCCCCAGTACCCACAAAAAAAAAAAACCAAAAAACTGTAGTTTTCATCCCAGAGGGACAATATTAGCCATTCTTAATGACTTTCTAACTTGAGATGTATATGCTCAACTTCAGATAAAAGTTTTAATGTAAGATTATCTTAGATGGCTTGTAAGGAACAAGCTGGTTGAAAAGGAGAGTTAGCTGCTGCTTCTCTGGAGCTATTTAAAAATAAGAGTTACCTATTGCTTCACAATGAATCTTGTACAATCCTTTGGGTTTTCCCGACCTATGACTTTCTGAACAGCCATTTCTCAAGGAGTAAAGTGGATAGAAACAAAGATCCATGCTACATTGTAAGGCAAACAAAAGTCAAAATCTGTTTAAAGAAAGTTATTTGGCAAATTTTATCAATAAGTAACACTAGTAAAATGTCACTGATCCAAACAGTTTTCTAATCACTTTAACTGTTGGCATTCAAATAAGCCTCACAAACAGAAAGCAATAGATTAGGATTTTTACTTATAGCTGATAAAAAAAGAACCTTAAAATCTATACTTACTAGTATGGTAAGCAACAAGATCTCGAATGCCTAGACTTCCTTGACTTTTTACTTTAGGCGTTCTGTCTCAACATCAGTGGCTTATACTGTACAGTTATTTTCATCTTGAAAACATTCTGAAATCTTCTGAGGACCAAAGCTCTATTTCACAAATGAGAAAACAACAGAGGTGGGGACTAAGTGACTTGCTAAGGACAACTTGCTACCATCAGTGAGATTAAAAAAGCAGAAAATGAAGAAACATACACAAGCCCAGTACTATTTTTCTTCTTTTAGAACTGGCTGGGGAAATACCAGCTTTCTCTGTCTTCAAAGGGTCAACCCTATTATTATCTTGATTAATTTTGGAATAATTGAAATGATCCAGACAAAGAAATGTAACTTCTTTCTTCCTTTGTCTCTTTTTTTTGGGGGAAGGGGAGAAAGGATTTCAATATGTTGCTGAAGATAGTCTTGAATTTATGGGATCAAGTGATCCTCCTGCCTCAGCCTCCCAAGTAGCTGGGACTATTGGTGTGCACTACTGTGACCAGCTAAGAAATGTAATTGCTGAAAGATGCTAATGAATTGTAACTTTAGAAATTGAGAAGTACTACTGCCTAGACTTGGAAAGGGGGAGGAGAGTCCAAGCCTGATGGGAACAAAAAAACACATACTTCCATGGTCCTCTGTGGATGGAGTGGTGAGGAGGAGAATATGTGGGCAATCTAATGATGACTACTAGACAATAGAAATCAACTCAGAATTTCCTATTTGTGCCAATTCCACCTGTATTTATACAAGATTTTCAATTTTAGATGGTTAAAAATGACCAGTTTTTAAAATGTATGTATATATTTATGTGGAAATAAATGGGAAATCCACTGATAATTTTCATGAGAAGTTACTGTACTTTAAAACATCTAACAGATATTTTAAGTGTGGTTTCTGTCTTGGTTTTTGGTACTAGGGATTGAAGTCAGGTATACTGTACCACTGAGCTACATTCCCATCCCTTTTTTGAGACAGGCTGCACAGGCTGGTCTTCAACCTGCAATCTTCCTGCTTAGCTTCCCAAGCACCTGAGATTACAGGTGTGCACTGTCGTATCCAGCTTAAATGTGTTTTTAAAAAGGGTTTATCCTTGAATAATAATGGGGGAACCTTTCTTTCACACACTGTCAGCACAATCAGAATACACCCTAAACACTGGAAAACATTCTAGTAGGTTCCTTTCCCATCTGTGGTATGTCATTCAAAAAGCAACCTAGGGGGCTGGTGAGATGGCTCAGTGGCATAAGTGCCTGCCTGGCAAGCACGAGGTCCTGAGTTCGACGTCCGGTACCCGCATATTTGGAAAAAAAAAAAAAAAAAAAAAAAGCAACCTGGGGCCGGGGATATAGCTCAGCAGCACAAGCACTTGCCTGGCAAGTGCAAGGTCCTGAGTTTGATTCCTGGTACCAAAAAAAAAAAAAAAAAAAAAAAAAAAACAGCAATCTCTCCAAACCACCTCAAGTCTTTTAATATGTCTGAAAGATCTAGCAAAAGTGAATTTTCCCAATACAAAGAGTTGTATTAAATATAGGTAAGGTTAAAATATAAAAAAAAATTTGTCATTGATGCCTTCCCCTTTTCTTGTACCACCTCTCTAACTGACCCATGACTAAAAAGTTTTTTGTAAGGCTGTTACTTTTACTGAAAAAATCTGGATTTAAGTAACATGGTATGCAATTACTGAATCTTGGTCTTATAGCTATGGTAGACATTTAAAGCATTCAATTAAATGATTTCACTTATATGTGGAACTTAAAAAAGTCAACTCATAGAAACAGGGAGCACGGGCTGGTGAGATGGCTCAGCGGCTTAAGCGCCTGCCCGGCAAGCGCGAGGGCCCGAGTTCGACTCCTGGAACCCACATACGAAAAAGGGGCCGGTGATATCGCTCAGCGGCACGGGCGCCTGCTGGCGCGCGAGGTCCTGAGGTCGACCCCCGGTGCACAAAAAAAAAAAAAAAAAAAAAAAGCAGGGAGCAGGGTAGTTACCAGGGGTGGGGAAAATGGGGAGATGTTGGCTAAAGAGTGCTGGAGAGCTACGTACAGCACAGTGACTACAGTTAATTCATGTATGCTTGAAACTTTCTGGAGTACATCTTAGTATTCTTACCAGACACACAAAGAGAGGTAACTATGAGGGAATGGACATGCTACTTAATTAGCTTAACTGTGATAATCATTCCACAACGTACACATATAAAACATGACACTGCACCTTCGAACACACAATTTTTGTCAATGTTATCTTTAAAAAGCTGAGAAAATGTAAAAAACATCTCAATAAAAGAAAAATTTCCAAATTTTATTTTTAAGAATACGATTTTCCCAAGATCTGAACAGCTGACCTTTAACTGTGTAATTTCACAAGCCAAACAGAACTTCCAAGCAGACTTATGTAGCCCCAGAACACAAGGTCTGAAATTCCTTTGGTAATTTTTAAAAGCTTCTTTGAAAACAGACAGTATAGGTTACTGGTGTGTGTGACTGCATTTCCCTGAACTTTAATGTAACACTGAGCAAATCATCAGATGTCCCTATATTAATAGCAGGATGGAAGGTTTCCTAGCAGAAGTTTTTCCACATGTTGGAAAGCAGTTGGAATGGAAACCATCTACAGCCTCCTGACTTCTTTGGGGAGGCTGGGGGCTCCATTTACTAATGGGATCTGATAAAGCTAGTCCGGAACACCATGAATATAGCCCTTACTCAGTAATCTTTCAGTGTGAGTACAGAAAGTTCCCCTGAGACCTTAGGCAGAGAAACAAACATCCCTGTAAAGACCACCCTGTAGAAGACAAGGTCTTGGCCTGTGGTTATACTAAGATCAGCTTTCAGAGATGAAAAGGCAGAACTGGCATAAGACCCTGGGTTATCAATGTCTCCAGCCTCATTTATACACTGGCCATATTTTTCTCCCTAATTCTTTCTCCCAAAGACACAAACTAAGTTTCATTCATCCTTCTGCAGTACACGTTATAGACTGTACTGACCCTGAAGGAGGGTCTGGCCATTCTTTCAAAGTTTTTCAAGTTAAACACCAACTTTTTCAGGGACAGAGACCTACTAATGTTGGCATAAATGAAGCAAACCCTACTCTGCTCTCCTCTTTTTATCCTGGGTCTTACCTTATAATAAAGCAATAGTGATGAACTCCTTCAAGACTAAAAGGAAGTCTTTTTGCCTGAGTCTCAGAGTTACTTAGTTCGGCTGGCTACTCAGCTTAACTAGCTTAATCAACTGTCTGAGTTCTGCCCTCCATTTTTCCTGTTATAGTCTCTGATCATTAAACTTTGGCTATTTCTTCAACTCCTCAAAACTCCTCTTGTAATCTTCTGTGCTTTTTTTTGGTACCGGGAATCGAACTCATGACCTCGCGCTTGCCAGGCAGGCACTGTGCCACTGAGCTATACCCCCAGCCCCGAACAGTAATTTCCTTTTTTTGGGCACCGGGAATCGAACTCAGGACCTTGTGCTTGCCTCTGTCCTTTTTTTGAAGACAGAATCTCACTGACACGTCCAATTAACATGTTAGAAAAATTCTCATATTCTGACCCAATTTTTAATCCACCGAGTTCAGGAAGTCTAGCCAACCAGAAACTAAAGGTGGAAGTGAGTGTACAGAGTCAGAATCATTCTTAGCACTTCAAACAGAGTTTAGACTCAATAAATGCTGTTGGCTTAGAGGTCTTATCACTCCCTCTTTTTTCTAAACACATCCTCTAGTCCTTTGCAAACTGCTGTGGCTCTACAGAAAAACCCAGTTTGGCTATTTAGTAACAGCCCAAAACATCCAACTTAGGGTCTAACTTTATCCCAATCATCACATCTTTAATTCTAGACAAGATTTCTAAGTTCTTGGCTTGGGCCTGTGAATGGGCTTTAGGCTGACAACTCCCCATTACATGCAAGTTATATATACATATATTTTTCCCCCCTGAAATATGTATATGACTCTGACAGCTCTCTAATCCCAAATGATTAAAAACTACTACTAGATTTAAAAGAACCAAATAATAACCTCACAAGAATGTAAGCTCTTGTTCTCCAATGCTGAATGTCTAGCACAGGTCCTAAGACCCAGCAGGTGCCCAGTCTTAACATGTTAGGGCTCCATGATTTCTCATGACTTACCCTGAATTCCATGGAGAAGAGTTTTTTTCTTTTTTGTTTGTTTTTGAGACAGGGTCTATGTAGTTCAGACTGGCCTCAAACTCACTATATAGCCCAGAGTGGCCTTGAACTTGAGGTGATCCTCCTGCCTCAGCCTCCCAAGTGCTGGAATCACAGGTATATGCCACCCCTAAGGTACACTATTTTCAGGCCCTCTCACACAAGGCATAAGTTTTTCCTCATGGTCTAAGTCATCTATCATACTTGGCAGCTGCATTCCTATCCCAAAATCAGATTTCCTCATAATTTTGGCCAGCTTTGCTAGATAATCTACAAGTGTTTCTACATCTGGGATCTTTCAAGTTTATCTGTTTCAAACTGCCAACCTGTTCTCTGCCTGCTCCCTTACCCTTAGCTACCACCCGCCCCTTTCTGATTTAAGTAGGTGTAGTTTAGGGCCCAGGTAATGAATATTTTGAAAAAGCTTCCTTCCATTCCTCCCTATCCTGTAAGAGGTAATGACTTAAGAAACAATTTAAGCAGGATTTGAAAAAGCAAACACAAGCAGACTGAGTTTACCAGGCTCTTGATCAAGTGACTCAAGGAACACAGGAACAAATGGGTTAGATATGCCTTGTACAGAGATAAATAATGCAAAGGAAGTAGAGAACTATCTTTAATACCAACTCCGTCTGCCAGTACAATCTGATGAGTCCACAAGACAAAAAGCCTATCTGAAGACAGAGGTTGTGTTTTTACCTTGGCTTAGTCCAAAATCAGTAAAAACTGGCAGCATGCTCCATTCCAAACATGCCCAGCACTCAGCTAATCCCCTCCCTATGGAGTCAGAAAAAAATGTGCAGGATTATGAATTCTATATACTCCCCAAATAGGGGTTCTGGCTCCTAAATGCAAAGGCTGAAACTAATCTCATCAACTATGCACTTTCAGTTATGAACTAGGTGGTTTTTGACCCAGGTGCTCTCCTACTCTCTATGGTCTGTAAACATCCTTCACCCCACCTCCACTAAGAATCAAGCCTTTGCCAATCTCAATTCATTCTCAATTGGCAAAGGAGAACAGAAACCACCTCCACAGTAATGTTTCTCTCCGGGGGATCTCGGGGAAAGAGGTGCAGTAAGGTCAACCCCTTCAGGATGCACTTTCCTTGGACTTACAATTCAGCATATTACAGTGAGAACACCATGTCCCCAAACGACTGGGTCTCTTTTCTGTTACAAACCAGAAGTAAACAGATTCTACAGCAGCTACAAGTCTGTTACCAAGGCCACTGTATTGATCAGTATAATTAACATTCACAATTCATTTTAGTCCAGCTGACAAGCCAGCTGGGCTACTCTCCCCATAAGAAATGAACACTGGGAATCTTCATGTCTTGGTTGCTAAGAAGTCTGGTACTCAGAAACTGGGCACTAAAGTCTCTGAATTGGAAGTTGTTGGAACCACCTGGCCACCAACAGGAAACTGAATTATTTACCAGGACAAAGGCAAACATCTGCCATCTCTACAAAGCACTTATTTCATTCTCTATTTTTTTTTTTAATTTCATTTTCTAAAACAGCGCAATGCTGAAGGTCTCCTCCCCTGAATCCTGCCAAAGTCACGTACTTTAAGGAAACAACACGCAAAATTTAGTGCCAACTACAGACACAGCTGCTGGCTAGGAAAGCAATGTGTTTCAAAGAGGGCACATGTGGCTTTGGGGTGTCAAGTTCAGCCCTTGGCTCAGAGAGGTCAGCTAGGCTGTAGAATGAAAAGATCCAGAATTTTGCTTAGCATTGCTAGAGAGAGCTGCTGTTTTACTTTCAGAGCCCCAACATATATTACAAAATCAACAGTTCAACTCATCACTGGCTCCCAAACCTCAAAACCCCTTAAATAAAAGCCGCCTGTTCCTTAAATCCATAGCATGTGTAAACCAGGGCACCAGTTTCAGCTTCGGGTAGAATGTCCCTAATGCGGAGCGTTAAAAATTTGTTTTGATGAGAAATTCAAATCACCTGCCCCATTATGTCTAAGGATATCTCTAGCTCTTGGATTAACATACTAAAGGTCATGTATTCAGTGCAATCTTCTCCCTTACCTTCTACAGTATTCCTAACGTTATAAAGGATCTACTAAACTATTATAAATTCTTTTTATCCCTTTTTTAAAATTTTATTGGTACATTTTAGACAAACATAGTGGTAACATTCATCATAGGGAATTTGTAACTGTACGTGGTATATTATAATTTTTTGTATATTATAAATTCTAATAAACTTTTCACCTGCAATTCTTGGTACTCCTTTAATACCCATCAGGGAAGGACATAAGAAAAATAGCCCTGGCCAAATGTAAGGGACAGTGAGCCAGAGATTCCACGCGAGTCTAACTTATTTCCTCCTAGGGATGATCACCTCACAGTATTTTATACAATAAATATTTATTAACGATGTTTTGTGCTAGGCACTACATATATGTGTAAAAATACGGTCCTCTACCTCAGTATGCTCCATCTAGAGAAGTCAATGATGAGTAAGATTCAGATATCCTCAGCTCAGTCTTTGTTTAGGAAATGCTACACTGAAACTGAACCTGTTTTTGAGAGACAAAGGAAAACACATTATTTCGTTTAATTTGATAGTCTAGAATGTGAGTTTCCTATTCTAAATACCCTTAAGCAGCAGCTCTGGAGTTTTAGGAGCATCCACATCTCACATGAAAAGCAGCAGGGCTGAGATGCTACAAACCATCCCACCCCCCAAGTTTGTAAAATGCTGGTTTCAGTGTGCAAAAGTTCCGGAGTCAAACCCTCAAGGCATTTATAATGAGTCTCCTGGGAAGGTGGGGAGCATCCCAAGGAGGAGGGTAATAACACCAATACTTTCAGCTCTGCTCCAAGCCATAAGGACAAACTTCAGGATGAAAACAATCTTTTAACAGTGAAACAGCGAAGGAAAGAAATACTGTGGCTTAGAAGCCTAACCATATAAATCAGTGTTTTTCAACCCAGAATTCATGAATGAGTTTCAGGGAGTCCCATAAGACCTCTGAAAGTACATGCAAATTTTTGCGCTCTTAAATTTTCCTGTTCATAATTTTTTTTTTTTTTTTGGTACCAGGAATTGAACTCAGGACCTTGTGCTTGCCAGGCAGGTGCTGTGCCTCTGAGCTATATTCCTGGCCCTATTCATGAAATTCTTTATTTTTTTTTTTTTAATGTGGGTACTGAGAGTCAAACTCAGGATCTTGCGCTTGCCAGCAGGCGCTTGTGCCGCTGAGCGATATCACTGGCCCTTTTATTCCTTTATACGGGTTCTGGGAGTCAAACTCAGGACCTTGTGCTTGCCAGGCAGGCGCTTATGCTGCTGAGCCATATCACTGGCCCTATTCATGAAATTCTATTTTTTTTTTTTTTTTTTTTTTTTTATGTGGGTACTGGGAGTCGACCTCAGGACCTCGTTCTTGTTGGGCAGGCGCTTATGCCGCTGAGCTATCTCACCCGCCCTCATGAAATTCTTAATAGCCTCTGGGACTCAAAAAGATTAAGAATCACTGGGAGTCGCTAATCCAGCAACTTCCTAGAGCATTCCCAAACAGGAAAAAGTGAGGGCTATTTCAATTCTCTACCTTCCACACATATTAGTCTATTCATCTCTCCTCTGAAGTTAGAAACAGAGATAGAAGTTTGCATTTTGAAAATTCAAGACAAATGTCTCTTCTACATCTCCAAAATAAAGTTAATAATCATGAGTGTCCAAAAGGAACTTTCCTCAAGGCATTTTGAGGAAGAAAATGAGGTGGGCCTAGTTAAAGAAGGCAGATCAGAATCTCTGCCCTACTAACTTCTCTGATAAGTCTCTTCTTAAAATTTTAGCCTCCTGGGATCACAATAGAAACAGGCCATGGCCCAAAAGCTTGGATTTGAACTCAAGCCAGACCTGGGGCTAAGTGATAAAGTAATTCCCATTATGCCCATGGAAATGTGTGCCCTAAAGGTTCACCTTATTACGACTAGTAAGTACTAGAAGAGTTGAAGCCATTTATTAAAAACAGAACTTTCAAAATCCTGCCATTGCTCAAAATATAGTATGGAGATCTATATTCAGGAGATCTAAGTGAAAGAAACACAGTTACTCTCATCTCCTCCAGGCCTTCAGCCCCTTCACTCTGCCATTCACCATCCAGCTTAAACAGAGACAATGCCGATTAGCACACTAGCGTTTTCCTTGGCACTCTGAACACACAGGCTTCATCAAATTCCTCTGATGCCACTGCACACTCTCAGGTTCAGGAGAAAAGAGAAAACCATATAAACAATAGAACATCCTCTTGCTAGGCAGCTCTTCAGACTATAAAAAATTAAGCTGGAGGCAAGTCCAAGATGAACAGCATGGAAGAGTGAGCAGTTCCAAACCCTGTTCATTAGGTCTCATTTCTATCATATAACTGAGTACAGGATGTCCATTTTAAAAGATGTGAAGTGACTTGGACTGGCAGAGGGGCACATGTCAGTAAGCCCAGTAAGCCCTATAGGTTACATCACCGGTGTGTTAACTGGAGCAGGCATGTTCATGGTTCTGTCAAAAGTTCTTTTCTCAATCTCTACTCAAGGATTCCAAGTACTACCTTCTACCAGTGGTTTATTAAACTTCTTAACTTGGTGTCCAATTTGGGTAGTAAATGATTAAGCTCCACCATGTACTGTTGGGCAGTACCAACAATTACATAAATTCTGAGGTTAAAGCACTGGGGCGATTCCTTTTGAAAATTGAACACAGGTAAATACAAAAATGAAACCAGTCTGAATCTCAACAAAGGAATGGATACTCCACCTAGTTCTGTAATTGCTGCGGAGCAAAGGGCACACATTTCTGCAGGAGAAACTCAGAGGTAACAAGGAAGGCTGTTTAGCAGTGAGACACAGTATCTTGGGGAGGGAGAGCACATAGGGATGGAATCTCAATGTGACCATATAAAATGAACCTGAAGTTCTAGAGTCTTTGAAATTGTTTCATGTAAATCAAAGATTGCAGTTCGAGAAAACCCTTAAACTACTGTAATTCAAAGAAATAAACTGGATTCAGGCTAGCCCAGTACCTGACAACAACCCATGTTCTACAGTGTTACAAGGAATGGGGCTGGGGAATGGTGAGATAGAGCCCATCTCACTTCCATCACAAGTCTTAAGCGCTCATGTTCTAAGCACCTGTATAATCAAATACTTTAGTATTCAACAGTGGTAAGCTCTTCATAAAACAACCTTTTTTGGCCGGGGATATAGCTCAGTGGCACAGCGCCTGCCTGGCAAGCACGAGGTCCTGAGTTCGATTCTGGGTACAAAAAAAAACCCCAAAAAACCAAAAAAACTTTTTTTGCCAGGGAAAATTTTTGTTGAAAAGACCTTCTTATAGAAACAACTTGATTTTGACTCTTCAAAATATTTCAAAATTAGGCTCTCGCTTGAACTTATTATGTTGCACCAGCCACTATCTGTATGGAAATTATTATTCCTCATTTTACAGATGAGAAAAGGGAGGTCCACAGAGGTTAAGCCACTTGTCCAAGATCTCACCACTATTAGATGGAGAAGACTAAAAGTAAACTTGATTCCAGAATCAAGGGCTTAACTTACACTGTATTATTATGCACTATTTTTAGAATAAAAAGGGGAAGCGTAAGAGGCTTTATGTAACAGCCAAACAATGAGAAATAAAGAATTAGAAAAGGTGGCAGAAATTCTACATAAATTTTTACTAACCGCTTACCACATATAAGTCACTGACATTGGTGACAAGTAGAAAGAAATTTGTGGTAAAAATTTATCTTCAGTTTTGGATTCCCAGATTTCAGGGTGGAAAAACTCTGGTCTATGCAAATGTGTCGTCTGACAATTAACTAGTAGAGGTGGCAGAATAAACGTATTGAGTCAAGGGCAACTAGAGATCTACATGATTCTCTGTATCAAAATTTCCTTTACAGACACCTTTCAAGAGCATACTAGGTAACACACTCAATCCAAATGACACTCTCCTGGTAAGACAAAAGGTAATACCTACCTGTAATACCCGTAACACCTGTAATACCTATCTGTATTCTTGCCAGCACAGAATCTAGACAATGAGATTTTTCTGTTAAAATCTAAATGTCTAAAGGAAATTGGAACAAACTAATTCAGAAACTAGAGTGTAACTAAATCAAAGTAAGAAAAAGAGGAGATCTTTATCTGTGAGAGATCTAAGAAAGGGAGTTTCTGGACTGGAACGCAGCTCAGTGGGATGCCAAACACGCTCCAGGACCTAGGTCTGATCCCCAGCACCACAAAAGAGGCTGTTCTTACACCTCTGACCGAAACAGCTGCTGCCCTAAAGGAATGAGGAGATAGGAATGATGTGAAGCAGGGAGGAAACAGGCAATTTATCTAATCTCTTCTCAGTGACTCTGATGAGTAGTGGTGTAAATTCTATAAAATGGCACCATGAATTCACCCTCAGATAACTCCAAGAAAAAAGGAGCTGTACTTCTATCGAATTAACAACTAGGTAGTACTCACTGAGCGTCTGCTTGCTGTGCTTC
Source organism: Erethizon dorsatum (assembly GCA_028451465.1). Taxonomy (NCBI): domain Eukaryota; kingdom Metazoa; phylum Chordata; class Mammalia; order Rodentia; family Erethizontidae; genus Erethizon; species Erethizon dorsatum. Next base: position 85,637,002 of record CM051829.1, read on the forward strand.
CTAATCCTTAAAATGAATTAGTGTTACACATGCTTTAATCAGGGAAGGTATATTCTACAAGCAAAAGTATTTTGTATTATTCTTCTTTCGGTGGTAAAGGTCTGATTCAGAGATTCTAGATCCAATGTCTAATGGGAAAGTCCTCCCCCATATCCTCAGAAGTTCAGAAAACAGTCAATGTTCTGAGGTAGGCATTCTGGAGAAACATGGCTATTGCAGGAGGTTTCATCAACAAGTTGTTGATTTGGTTTTACTCTATTAAAAAAGAATCAATTTGATACAATGTTAACTTCTCAACTTCCAAGGACAGTTACCACTTCTACAACACAAAGTAGCAGAAAAAGAGGGATAAATACCCAGTGATTACTGGGATGACTTACTTGGTTTGACTAATAACTGCCAACATTAAATGGGGATCTTCTTCAGTTTACAATGTACACCTGCCCTTACTACACAAGAACTCTTTTCACTTCAAGTTTTCCTACACATATTATCTAAAATCACCATTAAGTTGTGAACAAATCTTACCATGTGAATCATACTGTATCTATTAATGTGTTCTCATGAAAATTTAGATTTTGTCAGGAAACACTGTCTTCCTGAGGAATTGGCATGCATTATTTCCCATGCCTGCTAATGAAACTATAAATGAATCCTTTCACTCTCTGGTTGCTCAGATGTGTACAGTTGCCTGTGACAATTAATTTAATCAACTATTTTAGCCCTCAAGGCTAAACTATATTTTTTCCCTAATTTCTACAGTTTTGACTCCCTGTTTGCACGTTGTACTTTATGTCTGTTATAAACTATCTCAAATATTTATAAAAGAGAATAGGGCAACCCATTTGGGACCCTTCGTGTCTCTCAGGAGCTATTCCTATATCCCATTCCTTTTCCCAATAAATTTTCCTACTCTTAACCTCCGCCATTCCTTAGAATTCATTTTTCGACTTCGGGGAACACCAACTCAGCATATCTGACATCTAGCATTTCCCCTATATCACCTTGGAGGTCCCACAGATACCTGGAAGGAGGTAAGAGTTTGCTTTTGATTCATGGCACCCCTAAAATATTTTGACTGGATTATCATAATTATGACCCACGTTGCACCTGCCTCACGATTTTCCTTTGAGGGGTGGGCTCATTGGAAACCCATTTGGGACCCCTCCTGTCTCTCAAGAGCTATTCCTAGTCTCCTTTCCTTTTCCCAATAAATTTTCCTACTCTTAAAAAAAAAAAAAGAATAGACTTTTAAAAAATACTTTTGCATTTTTACTCCCTATCTCCATCTGTTCCAAACAGGCACTTATTTGGTCAATGAGGAAACTGAGGCACAGGAGCTGTTTGCTTCAGGGGTACCAATTTAGCTGACTTCTTTTTTTTTTTTTTGTGGGTACCGGGGGGTCGATCTCAGGACCTCGTGCGCCAAGAGGCGCCCGTGCCACTGAGCGATATCACCGGCCCCTTTTTCGTATGTGGGATCCGGGAGTTGAACTCGGGCCCTCGCGCTTGCAAGGCAGGCGCTTACGCTGCTGAGCCATCTCACCGGCCCTTAGCTGACTTCTTGAAAGCCGGATACTTTCAAGTCTTGAATCAAACCAGCAAGTTCTGTTATATACATGCACTGTGGTGGACCCCAAAAGCATACAAAACTGAACTGAGTCATGATTATAGTCGAAGAATTCAGTTATCTATGCTTTCAATTGATGGGTATCTACTCTACCTCAAGGCAACCAGAGAGAATAAAGGATGACCAGGAAGGATATGATTTGACGGAGGACCATTAAGGTTATCCCGAGATAACCTATATCCTCTGGCACCAGGAATGTCCTCAATTCCTGAGAGGCCTCAGGGATTCCAATGATCCAAGGATTACACAGTCTACAGCCAGGCTTGAATCCTCGTAGGTAAAGGACTGTACCATCTGAAGAGGCCTTTTTCTTACATCATTCTGTACCATGCCGAGCTAGTTTTTTTTCCTCTTACTTTCCCTACTCTTTCTCACATTATCAACCCAGGGCAGAGGTACAAAAGTGACTTAAGTCATAATGTCCAGTTCAGCTGAAATTCTGAAAAACAGATTATCTAGGACTTGCAATGTGACCTTGACTAGTCCTCAAATGATCCATTAACTAAATAAATGCCTTTTATCATCACTAGGGAAGGATAATTAGTCATCATAAAGCACTTCAGTACAAGTGCTAAGTAAATGCTACACAATAAAGCTCATAAAGAATGAAGATTAATAACATGGGGGCAAATCTACCAGCAAGTGGAAACTTACAACAGGGTCTTCCACACTCCTGGCAGAGACCTGCTTCTTTTAGCTAATGGAATATGCCTCTCTCAAGTCATTAGCATTTGGCCTCACAATAATACACATTAGCAATAGTCCTTCTGAGAAGAAGAGGGAAAAAGGGATATTTATTCCTAGTGGATGGCCTTTCAGATATCTCAGTTACTGGTTAGCCAGATGCACAATTAATATCTGAGTACCAACTACAGTACATGCAAGAGACAGAGCTAGACACAATAAATACAATAATGAACAAGAGTCCCTGCCTTTCTGGGAGTTCACAATCTACCATACAGACATTGCCTTATCAGTTCCAGCACTTCCAAGAATACAGGTTTACTAAAAGTCGAGTAACAATGAAGAAGCCTAACACTCTGATGCAAGTAGACAAAAGAAGATGGGGTAATGGGGAGAGGAAGAGTTGGGAGAATGAGGCTATAAAGGTTTTCCCATTCTTTCCCCTATCTCATCTGCTTATAAGGACTATAACTGTTTCTCCAAAGAACAGTGAAGATCACAAATGGTTACTACCCTAACAAAGCAGTCAGATGAATTAAGAGCACTAAAAATAAGGTCAACAGGACTCCTTAGGATCAAGGGATCTTCCACAATCTTTAAAGACACTGTTGGTAGAAATATTAATTTTGTGAGAAAACAGACTAAAGCACACAATGATGACTTGCCTTTTCAGTCTTACATTTGATTTCTGTAGTGTTAGATTAGCTGTCTTAAAGAAAAACAGCCACCTCTCCCACTTAAAACAGCTTAACTAGTTCAGGTGTAGGAGCCTCAAGGACTGTAACTACTCTTGCAAACCTTGTTTTGTTCAGCTTACAATCCCCGAATCCCATTAAACAATGCAGGCAGAGACAGTTTTGAAACAACGTCTTTGTACAGAAGGGAAATACTTGTTTGAGTTCTTACTGGGTTTAGAAAGGTCACTTCTTTGCAAACGTTCTCTGGCCTGTTAACTGGGTGCCAGGTATGTGGAAAGTCAAAATGTGGCCGGTTGGCAGTAAATGACCATAAAGCAGTAGGATCCCAATTCCACCACTCAGAGAGCTAGTTAAATATCTCCAGAGGTTGCCATTTCCAAGAGAATTAGAAGAGTGTCCTTTGAGCTCAACCCACAGCACAATACAGGAAACTTTTTCTGTCTTGAGTACAGTGAAGAATGAGCAATCGTTCCCTACCACCTACCCCTCCAACCCACCCAAGCTCCTTTCTGGAGCAATGTCTAAGTGATCTATTCACATGATTCTAGCATCGACCTCCATCCATGATGGTGTCTGCTGTCACCAACCCCAATCTGTCCGTTTCTTACCTTAAAAGCAACTGCAAGACCTTAGGTGAAAATCAGTTTGCTTTTCAATCTCATGTTGCCCACCTGCATAAAAGAGCTGGTTTCACACATTCTTTTTTCTTTTGCCTCTAAGCTATCACGCAGTTGTGGGATAAAATGGTCATTGCTCCCAAAGAGCTGCCCGAAGCAGCTCTGCCCGATTTACCCAATCACTTAAGGGGAGATTTTCTGTACGGTGTGATCCCCCGTGCAGGTCATAGGGTTAGATGAATTGGTTCGTCCCCTCCTACCCACGTCTTCAAGGCCGTTCGTCCAGGAAAAGTCAGTCACAAATTCAGGCCTGGCCCTGTGGGGTTTTAAAAAGATCCCGGAGAACTCGGGCCGAGGGACAAAGGAAAGCGAGGTCGGCGGGGTGGGGGTCCTCTTCAGCTCGGGATAGGCCGGGGGCCGCTCACCCGCCACTTTAGTCGTCCTCGATCACCCCAAGCCCTAGCCCCTGAAGTCCCGAACTGCCCGGGTCCGGGCAGGGCTTGCTCATGCCCCTTCCGCGAGGCCGGAGCCCCGTCCCCCGCCCGCAACCCAGAGTCCCCGCACCTTCTTGGGCGCCTTGGTGACCGTGGCCATGAAAGAGTACTTCTCGGCGTCCTCGATCTCCTTGGCCTGTTTCAGCTCCTCCCCGACCCCGGGCAGCGGCATCGCGTCAGGCATCGACATCCCCCGGCCGGCCAGGCCAGCGACTGACCCGCCGCCCCCGCCTCTTTCCCTCCCCGGCGTCCGCCCGCCCGCCCGCGCGGCGCCCTCCGACACGCGCTTGCCCACCCTCCCGCCAGGCTCCGTGCCGAGCTGCGTGGGATTCTGAGGTGCTCGGGCCGGAGCCTTCTCTGCTCGGCAGCCTAAGACTGCCGGACAGCGACCAGCGTCCGCCGAAGCACCAGAAGCGGCAGCGCGAAGCTCCGACCTGCCCGCGCCACCACCTCCGCTGCACGCAAACACGCACGCAAAGTATGGGTAGAGGGCGGTGAGGCCACGTCAAGTACTGGCACGTCCGAAGACGGGGAAGAGGCGGGGAGAAACGGCGGTCAATCATGACGTCACCACGCTGGGCTGGGCCTCAGGAGTCGCCCCTCCTCTTTTTAATGCTCTTGGGTAATGAAAGATGAGCCGTACCCTATGCGCCACCAGGTGGCGCCATCTTCCCTGTGAACAGATCGTTTCTGCAAGGGTGCCAAGCAATTGAAGGTATTTGGGCTACTGAGTTTTCTGCGAGGCCTCAGAGGGGCATTAGAAGGATTCTTGCGAGCAAAGACCAGAGCCCCACACTACACGTCCTATAGACGTTCCCAGGAAAAATTCCGGGTCTAAGCCACTCACTGAGGAGGGCAGAACAGACTCAGAACAGTCTGGTTTCTGCATCACCCTTTGTAGCCTCCAGCACTGTCTCCTTCTGAGCCTTCTCTGTTTACATGACTTTCAGGCTGCAGCGCTGCTGTGAAGAGGTCACTGCGAGAGGACTGGTGGGTCAGAGGGTGGAGAGCCAGAGGTGGAGGGAGAAGACCCTCCCTCTCTCTCTTGCTGCAGGCTCCCTTTAGTATTAGCTTCTGCCACGTCCCAGCAGCTGTCCAGGGCATTCCTGGGCTGCTCACACACTTCCTGCAGCCTACTATGTGCAGTGTCTGTGCGTAGGCCCTGGACAGCAAAGGTGCATGTGACACATTTTATATTCTGCAAGGCTTAGTTAAATTGAAGAGGCCAAGCCTGTTTGTAACCTAATGTCAGCTGAGGTAGCTCGTCCTTGGAGCCAAATGACATTGGCTCCAATTCCCACGTCCTGTGGAAAGTCCAATGCCCTCCCTAGGACTTCTGTGAATTACCGCGGGGGGGGTGCTTAGATTTTTACTGTCACCTCTGACTCTACTTTTCTGCTTCATCTGGAATTTTATTCACTATTCCGGTCTTGTGGCTATTTCTTTAGTTCCTGCTATAAGCTCAGCCCCTTCTCCTTTCAACCCCCCACCTATTCCAGAGCAACCACAAAATGAGGCAGGAACATGTAGCAGAACTTTTAATGAAGGTTTGTGGATCACAGGGGAAAGGTTACATCACACAGCAAACAATTTAAAATCACATTTTTAAAATGTTCCAAAAAGTTATTTTGGCTGTCTCACCACCGTGGGATTTCTCAACGGCCACGCCACCCCACAAAACTCCCTAGTCGATTGCCCATCTAGCTTCCTCCAGTTCCTTCCTTCTCTCCCCATCCTTTCATCTCACCCTCCCCTCCTAGTGGGCTCTGAGAAACCAGATTCTTCTCTACTGTGCTGAGCAAGTCAAGTCTTCCCCTGTGCCTTTTCTCTAAATTCTGCTCTAAGCCCACCATTTTGTAACCAGGAACCCACCAGCTTTGAGTCAATCTCGTCAAGAAAGAAGTTGTGGTTTGTACTGATATTTTCCCCCCACTGATTTATGTTCAAAGTTCAGGAAGCTGTGAGATAGTCACTTCTGGGACCCCAGAAGTCTTCATCGAAGAAACCCACATCCCATACTTAGCTTTATGAAGCGTTGTGTTTGAAGAGGGCCTGGAAGGGCACATAACACTGCAGATCCTTGTTTTGAACTGTTAGGATTCTCTCCTCTTTTGAGCAGACTTTCCTGTCAGGGCGTTCCTGTGGCACAAGGGGCAGAGAGATGGAGATCAGAATACCAGATTCTTTCATATAGATGCCAGACAACTCTTTGTCCCCATCTCCCAGGTGGGGGCCAGAAACCACACCTAGACCACTCAGGGATCTTTGATGATTTCTTCCTTGTGTGTCCACTGGAACTGTGGTCAGAGCCCACGGATCAGAGCTGCCTGCTCTATACTAGTGACAAAGCCTGTTGGAATGGAGGCAAAAACTCCAAGTCCCTTGAACAGAAAAACAAGTGAGATAATTAGTATTACTATTATTTTTAGAAAACACAGATGTGTCTGTCTTTTGGATTTGAATTTTTAAATTCCCATTGTCTAAGTGCTTTGTCTCTCAGGCCCCAGTTCTCTGTGCATTTTAGCACCGTGGTGGTGAGCATTCCTCTTCTGTTCCTCTGGAATCAGGAAATGAAGGGTTGCCCTGATGCCAGGCCCACAGTGCTCCTTCCACTGAGGATGACGATAACAGAGCCGGATCAAAAGGAGACAGAATCTTATTTAGCACTGTGGGCCAAGGAGATCAGCCGGCCAGACTCCACTTACCTGAGTGCCAGCCAGAGTGGAGAGAGATGAACTGGCCCGGGGGATCTGGGGATGCTCAGACTAAAGCAAGAAGGGCAGCACCCTCTCCCCTGGTGGAGAGGAAGGAGGCCTCTGTGATTCACCCAGCCAGGGAGCATGATGACATAACATCCATGGGAACCATTGCATGCCCATCTTGCCCAGCCCGAAGATGGCTTCACATGGCCCAGCGAAGGAGACTGCTGCTCATGGATGCATGAAATGATATTTTAGCTACCCAACCCCCTGACAGTGTCTCTACTAATAAGTTCAACTCTCCTGAAGAGCACAATTCACGTACAAATGAGACAACTATTCAGGACCCAGTGTTTGAGAAGAGTAGGAACTCAAAATCAGGAATGCCTGCAGTGTGTGACAGTGGTGTGTTCTCAAAGGGTTTGGAGACCAGAGGGGATCCTGCTGTGGAAAGAAGTGGCCTGGGAGTAGAGATGAGTGGGAGATACTTTCACTGGAAATGTTGTAGACCTGAGATTTCACTTGTGGACTCGGTCTGGTTAATTAAATCTACTCTTCATCCACTCAAATATCTATCCTTAAACACTCATTCATTTATTCTTATAAAATATACAGTCATGCGCTGTATGACAATGTTTCAGTAATCAACAGATTGACTATAGGACAGCAGTCCCATGAGATGATAACGGAGCCGAAACAGCTAAAATTGAAATGTTGTAGTGCAATACATGACTTGCATGTTTACAGTGGTGCAGATATAAATACATCTGTGTTGGGCTGGTGAGATGGCTCAGCGGCTTAAGCGCCTGCCCGGCAAGCGCGAGGGCCCAAGTTCGACTCCCGGAACCCACATACGAAAAAGGGGCCGGTGATATCGCTCAGTGGCACGGGCGCCTGCTGGCGCGCGAGGTCCTGAGGTCGACCCCCCGGTACCCACAAAAAAATAAAATAAAATAAAATAAATACATCTGTGTTACCAGCAGCTACTGTATCCAGGTTTGCAGCCTAGATGCAATGGGCCATACCATGTAGTGTAAGTGTGTAGTAGGCTGTACCACCTGGGTTTGTGCAAGGACACTTCGTTGTGTTTACACAGTGATGAACCGCTCAGCGATGCAGTTGTCAGAATGTATTGTCTCCGTTCAGTGCTACATGACTGTCCCAAATGCCGAAGGCACCCTGTCAGATGTTGGATGAAACAAAGAAGATGAAGCACTGACCTTTACCTGGGACAGTTGGTGGAGGGTAGGGGTCCTGTGGGGCTGAGAGGATGAATAGAAAAGACTTCATGGAGGGAGATGAGTGAGGAGAGGACTCCAGGGTGAAGCAACAGCCTTAGAAAAGGTAGGGGAATTGAAACAGCTTAGTGCATCACAGGAACAATCAGTGCTTCAGTGTGGGCAAGTGGTGGGGAGCAACGCAAGGCAGCATGAAGGTCAGAGCCAGAGCCAGAGCCAGAGCCTGAGGAGCTTTGCACTCTGTAGGTGGTGGTGGTGGTGTCCACTGTGCTGGGAAGCACAGGAGGAGGTCTTCATGGAGGGGCCGTTGAGAAGCCAGGTCAGCTTGAGTGGTGTTGGGTTCGATGTGTTTGTGCATGGCATTGTCTCTCAGTCTCCGGGAGGCTAGTTTGTGTCTTTGATACTGGTCTACTCCCTGCCAGCCTGACATCTGGCCCGAGAAAGGCTATACTTGCCCTGGAGCACTTTCGCCTCTTGCCAGCCAACCCTCACTTTAGGTGCAGAAAAATTGCAATGATCTTGGGTGACACGCGATGTATGGGAATAGATGACCAAAAGAGTGGCTCTTCCTCCAGTTCTCCACGATGGGCAAGCCCTCTCTGGAGAAGTGGAGGCTTCTTCTTGTGACCCAAAAGGGCTGTGTTGTGCAGCCCTGGGAGGCACTACTGACATGCTAATTGCTGTGAAGGGTGCCCCTGGAGCTCCAAATGGATAATCTGCCAGCTGCCTCTGAGGGACCTTGCTCCCTGACACCCCAGTCCCAGCCTCTGGTCTTCCCTTTCTGCAGTTCCAGCAGGGAGGCACTCCTCCCACTCCCTCTCTGCTTATTATTATCATATTTATCATTTTCTGTTTATTATTATTTTGAACATTATAGCAAGGAAAATCCCATGAAGAGAAAAAAATTCTCTTTTCCTCTAAGTTTGCTTGTGGTTCTTATTAAATTGCAGAAGCACATTTTTACATATCTTTGATCAGTGCGTACCTGTCATTTTGTGTTTTGCTTTGTTCAAATTACAGTATTTCAAAAACACATTACCACATGCAGAGATCGTTTACATACTTGTCATTGTCTGTGTTGCCCCAGTGTTCCGTCCAATTGTTTTATAAGTTTATCTAGCAGTTCTTCTTGTGTTGGGCATTTGAGTTGTTTCCAACTTGGTGCAACAGAATTGAGTATGTGTGTTTGAGAGTGGGGGAGTGGGTGTGGATGTCTTTCAAGCAAAACAGGCAAAGTTGGGTCACAGCAGACTGTCCTGCCAGAGAAAGGGAGCAGGAGTTTAAGTAGCAGGGTCAGTTGTCCTGACTGTAAACAATGACTGGACAAAGTAACTTTTGCTCATAGGGGATCTGAGGTCTTATATGGGGGAACTCAAGAACTTGCAATAGCCAGATCTGGGGGGCCACATGGTGTGGAGGAGCCAGTGGATCTGGGTCGATGGAGATGTGGGCTCAAATCTTGACTCTGCTACTAACTTGGCTACTGGGGTTCTGCACCTTTTTGTACCTCTGTCTCCTCAAGAAACACAGGATGATAGCTCTCTATTGGGGTCTGTGATGACCCAATCCACTCAGATAATAAACATCAAAGAGCTTAGAGGAAGTTGCAAAGATTGTCCCTATGAGTATATAAGTTACTAAGATGTGGGTTCCCACCTAAAAATCTGGATGGTAAAGAGTTATTGTTCAGAATTTGGAATTCTCTCTGTGCCCCGCCTCCCAGAATGATAGGAATAAGCAGAAACCTGCTTGCTGCCAGAAAGGATGGTTTTTGCTGGAATTGAGTATTTGTTTGCACTTCGGTTGTGCTTTCTTGGGAAGGAAGGCTGAAACTTCCCCACCCATGGTAACTGCCAATGCCCTGATCCAACCTGGCCCTAGGGTCTGGCTGCTATGTATTACTCTGGAAACTTCCTCAAATGCTTTCTTCTGGGTTGGACCGGAGATCCTGATGTATCTTTCTTCTATTCCCAAAGCTGCAGCCTATTAATGTTAAGGATGGTAAGACCCAGTGATTGTAAACAACATTGAAAGAAGCTGTTCTGATGATTCCTTGTACTTCTTCGTGTATTTTTTTTCTGTACCTATGAGCATGTGTGTGTGTGTGCGCACGTGTGTGCGTGTTTAGTTTACCATAAAAGCAGAAATTGTGAAATTGGCCTTGGACTTCAGCGTCTGGCTGCTCAGCTATTTTATTGAGCCTTGACTCTGTGTCAGGAGCTGTGCTAGGTGCCAGAGATCCAGCAGGAAACAAGACAGCGGCAATTCCTGTCCTCATGGGGCTTAGTGTCAAGAGCAGAACAGTATCAGCAAATCCGCATCCCTCAACACTGTCTCAGAGACGGCAGCTCCCCCCGACAGTCTCTAGTCTCCACACGCCGCGTGCTGAGAAGTCCTTCTCACGAGCACATGGCGGATTTACTCTCCTTATTCCTGAGACTGCCAGACTCCAGGGCGAAGAGAGGACGCTGTCTATCTCCAGAGCTAGATACACGCCCCAGGATGATGGCAGTGGGGTACTAGGGTGGAGGTGCCAGTTTGCTGGGATCAGAGACTGCATTGCCTGTTTCTCTGCCATGGTCCCCCTACCTGCCACCTGCCCCTAGGACAGGAAACAGTCCTGGAATTGGAAGAGGTGACGTTGGCCAGGCTGGCTAGCTGGCCTGACGTGTGCTCCTTCAGGACATCTGCTGGCTGCTAGCAAAGGGATTTGCCTTGACTAGAAAGGCACTCAGGCAGGATAGAACATGGCAGGCAGAAGCAGCAATTTCCCAAAGCACAGCCAGTCTTGCTCCTTTTACCCCAAAGTTCCCTCCTTGTGGCTGATATGTTGGAGGCAGAGGAGAGAGAGTGGTCAACTGCTGATGGTGTGGAGGCTGCTGCTGGGTGGGAGCCTGCCTTCCTCACCCTCTTTGGTGTGCAGGGCGGGCCTCATTGCATCACCCTTGGAGCCTCTACTCCTGGCTTTCCAGCCAGCTGAGCCCCTGGAGGAGGGACTCTCCCTGTTTTTCAACAAACCATTAACCATTTCGCCATCCCAACCCTCTGTGCAGCCAATATGATTCCTAGGGCTGACCCTCATTCCTCTCTGCCCTGATCTTGGAAACGTCTCTTGTACTCCATGATGCTCAGGCGCTCTGCCTGGCCAGCCTCTTAATAGTTGAAGTCTCCACCATCCCCAGGGTAAGCCTGGCCTCATCCCTGAGAAAAGAGTTAACCTCCCTCATCCCCACCCTCAGCATTTGTCCCATTCTGCAGCGGTGAGGACAGAGTTCTCCAGCCTCCAGCATGAGCTCATGCCACTTCCACACTCCAGAGTCCCGACAAAGGGTCAACACAGGCGGTTAGGCTAAGAATTAGAGTGCAGCTCAAGCAGAGACCAGGAGCTTAGACATTGGCCTGTCTCCAAAGTCCCTCCAACCATTTCCAGGAGACCTGTTTGGGCCTTTGTCCTCTTTATAAGAACATGGGAGAGGAATGGGTGGAGTGAGGGCCCTAAAGGCCCAAGGGGCTGAGGAGAGTTGCAAGAACACAGTGTTTTCCTATTCCTAAAGGGGCTGGACAAGGAGGCATCAGGGGTGGCAGCACAGAGGCTATTCCAGTCAGTGAAGCCCAGGCCACATTCCTGCTCAGAACTTTTATCTGCCAGCCATAGCATTCTCCTCATCACCCCGCCTATTCCAGGGCCTGAAATAGCCTGGGACTGCATCCAAGCCTAGGCCCCAGTCCCAAGTTTAGCTCCACAAACATTTGGCTGCATCATAACTCTTCAAATCCTGAGCTAGGTCCTATGGGGATGCATAAATGAAGGCTGGCCCCTGCCTACAGGGAGCTTGCAAAATGTACCCAGATGACTGCTATAGGCACAAGATGCCTGGGGAAAAAGAAGGAAAGATGGTGCTTGTAAAAGGTACCCAGATGACTGTCCATAGGCATAAGATGCCTGTGGAAGAAGAAAGATGGCTTCCCATGAAATGAATGGGCAACCTTGTGAGGGAGAGTCATTTTGTTCAATCTTAAAGGATAAGTAGGATTTTGACAGGCAAAAATGAGGGATACTCATTCTAGATGGAAGAACAAGAAGAGCAAAATCACAGAGGCATGAAGTTTAGGGTATGTTCTAGAACACGCCCAGCAATTTGATTTAGCTGGAGGATATGAGAGAATATGGGTTGCTTAGAGTTTCCATGGATGTGTGACTTTGTCTAGGTTTCCTGAAGACCAAGGACTGCCAAGTGGCAAAGACTCATTGGTTCAGAGTTTACAGGTCAATAAGTGGAGGCCCAAAACTCATTCAGAGGTATAAAGCACATTCATGATAGAGCAAGGACCAGACTCAGGTTACCCCACCCTTGTCTGTCTTGGCCTAGCTCAGGTACCCTAATCCTGGGGGTTTAACTCGTGGAGCTGCCTGACCAACAGACCTTCTACTTTGTTGGTGTGCCAAGAAGACATTTGACTTCAGAGGTGAACAGCCAGTGGTCACAGATGAACACAGAGATTCCACCATATGACTTCCTCATGGTGTTATTTACAAACAAGGAATGAATAGCTCTATGATACTTGACAGCACAGAAACATCCATCTTCTTTATTTTTCTAAATTTTTTAAAATCTGGTTCCAAAGCCCATTTACAGATGATGAGAAGTCTAATATTATTAGGGTTTCTTCCTTGGCTCATTGGTTTTACCAAAAATAAAACAAAATGAAAAATCTCCAACCAAGTGTACAAAGGTCTTGGTCTGATAGGAATAGGGTACTTGGTCCTGATTCAGGAAGCTTCCGCAGTTCACAGCTGCTCCTTGGGCTGCCTGTGAGATGCCGGTCCTTGTCTGTGTGCACTGCTTCTCCTAGCAGGCTGGTGAGCTGCCTGCTTATCATGGCCTCTCTCAGTGGCTGGGTACTTACTGGTCTTTCTTTCAGTTCCTCACAGCCATGTGTATATCAGGTTTTGCCAGCTCCAGAGAGGGAGTGGGGTCCAGTTGTGTCTCAACTTATGGATTTGTGGACCCTCAGGGACCCTCCTCCCCCTGCTGGAAGCCATTGCTCACAGGTAAGCTGACTCCCACCTCCCGACTAGGAATCTATCTCTAAACCTCTTTGACCTCCCAGCCTTGAAACCTTGGCCACTCTTTTGGGAGGATGTGGGGAAAATTCTTCACATTCTTTTCTGAAGAGTCCACAGCCAAGAAAACCAGATATGGCTAGTTTCTCAATCAGGTTATTCTACCTCATTTAATGTTTAATTAATCATCCTGTTACACTTCCAAAAGCAAAAGAAAAATTCAGCATTAAGTGACTAAAAGTTTAGTAGAGCCATACAAAAGGCAATACTGTGCAATCAGGCAGAAGGATATTTAATGACATGCGATGATAATTTTGCTAGCTGAAAGAAAAAGCAACTTTTAAAACAGCATCACAGTGTGACCCAATTTTTTAATGAGTGTGAAATTACGTATTTATACAAAGAAAAAGAAAAGAACTGAAATGCTTGTTTCAGATCACTTATTTTCTCATTTTTGCTTGTTTTCTTTTTCTGAAAATTCTACAATGAGTGTGTGTTATTTTTTGGTAAGTAATTTTAAGAAAATTTTAAGTACAAAAATAATCATATTCATTTGTAGAACTCAACAAACAGATGTATGTGCAACAAAAATGAAAATCCTCTATGTCTCCACTCACTCTCACACTCCAAGCCTAGAGTAGGGAGCATCATCTCCACACGTATGTGGATTTTAAAAAATTGCGCATATGGTACTATCCGTATTATTCTGCAGCTCTGCTTATAATAATTTCCTGGGAAAATCAAGATAACAACAGGACCCCCTCTCTTGTGCTTTTTGTCAGAATTAAATCAGCTGACATATGTGAAGCTCTTGGAGCAGTACCTTTCATACAGAAAGTACTACATTAGTTTTAACTATTTTAATGTATTTATTTATTACTTATTTCCCACTTTATTTCATATCACCCCTTTATATTAGGACCATATCCATTCAATTCTTAGGAAAAAACACTAAAAAAAATTTTTTTAAAGAAATGAAACAAGACAAATGAATGACTAACTTCTCATCTCTTCCTCCCACCACTTGGAGAAGGGCTTTCCTCTGCCACAGCTGACAGCCTGGACTTGCCTTTAGCTGAATGGCAGCCTGTGTAGCTGAATGCCATGTTTGCCTAGAGCAGTGTGTTACTTGCACTGTTCGTACTTTTCTGGAGAAAAAGAAAGCAGATGCCCTGAGCTTCCTGGAAATCTATACAGTTGTGACCTGCAAAGAGGTCTTGGTTGACCAGGTAGGTAAATTTTGTTTGTGGTGTGGCTGCATAATAAAACAAAAAGTGATCAAGTTGATAGCGCAGCTGTAGGAAAACATAAACATTTGCATCAATCACTGAAAACGTGTTATATGGGAAGACCAGTTTTTACAATTGGCAAAAAGAGAGTGAGATTGCGAAAGTCAGTTATCACTGAGAATAATGTGACTCCTATTTGTATTTTGGATTCAGGAGCAAAACATGTGGTCATATCCAATCTGCAGACCAGCAAATGCTACCAGCCCAGAAGACGGAAAATGTCATCTATGGGATATTTGCAGAATCCTTGTCATTTAAAAAATTGAATCTTTTTAAAAATAAAGGATTGGCATATTAATAGGATATTATATCGACACCAAAAAAAAAAAAAGACACTATGAAAAAGGAAAACTACAGATCAATATCTCTCAAGATCATAGACACAAAAATCTTTAAAAAAGAATCTTAGAAAATCAAGTCCAACAGCATATCTATTTTTTTTTTATGTGGGTAGCGGGAGTCGACCTCAGGACCTCATGCTTGCCAGCAAGCGCTTGTGCCGCTGAGCGATATCACTGGCCCTTTTTTCCTTTATGTGGGTTCCAGGAGTTGAACTCAGGACCTCGCACTTGCCAGGCAGGTGCTTATGCCGCTGAGCTATCTCCCCAGTCCCCAACAGCATATCTAAAAAGGAATAATATACCACACACAGAGGGGGTTCATCCAGGGAATGCAAAGTTTTGTTTGATACAGTGATACCTCAGTTCATGAACTTAATTCTTTCTATGATTCTGGTTGCAAACCAAATTGTATGAGAGCCAAGTCAAATTCAGTGGTTAGGTTCAATGTTGACCTTATAGGGAAATTTGATTTGGTTCTCATCCAATTTGGTTTGCGACCAGAATCATGGAAGGATTAAGTTCGTGAAGTGAGGTACCACTGAATTTGAAAGTCAATCAGTGTGATTCCCATATTTGCCATTTGAACAAACAAACAAACAAAACATGAACCCACAATGCATAAAATACATTTGACAAAACTTGATGTCTATTTTTGATAAAAACAAAGGGCATAAAGATTGGAAAGTAAGAAATAAAACTGACCTTATTCACAGATAACATGATTGTCTATGAAGAAAAGTCCAAGAATTCACATGCACACATACACACACACAAAATAACTATAACTACTAAGAATCAAATTTAGCAAGGTTGCAGATTGTAAAGTCAGCACATAAAAATCAGCCACTTCTAGATGCTAGCAAGAAAAGTTGGAAAACAAAATTTTAAAAATCCTATACCATTTAAAATAGCTAGAAAACGAAGTATTTAGATAAAAATCTCACAAAACATTGCCCAGGATCTGTATGCTAAAAATTACAAAACATTGATGAAAGGAATCAAAAAAGCCCTAAGCAAAGAGATATAGCAGGTTAGGGAATTGAAAGACTCAACAGAATATAGGTTTCTCTTCACATTGATAAATAAACTTAGCTCAGTTCTAATAAAAACCCTTGGTAGACCTAGACAAGTCAATTCAGAGTTTATGCAGAACGGCAAAGAAGCTAGACTAGTGAAAACGATTTTGAAAAAGAACAAGTTGAACAAATCATACTACCTGATTTTAAGACTTACTACAAAGGTACAGTAATTAAAACAGTGTGATATGGACAACAAGAGAGACACAGCTCAGTGAAAGACAACTCAGAGTCTAGAAATGGACACACACTAATATGACCATTTTATGTTTTACAAAGATGCAGAGACAGTTCACTGAAGAAAGGATAGTCTTCAACAAATTTCGTTGGAGCAGTAGAACATTTATATGAAGAAAAACAAACTTCTACTTAAACTGCACTCTTTATGCAAAAATTAGCTCAGAATGGATCAAGGACTGAAGATAAAAACATAAAACTACAAAGAGAGAGAGAAAGAGGAAAATCTTAATGAACTGGAATTAGGCAAAGAGTTCCAAGACACAAGAAAAGCATCCTCCATAAAAAAAAAATATGGATATATTAGATTTCATCAAAGTGAAAATATTGTTGTACAGTACACAATACAATGGAAAGACAGGGCTGGGATGTAGCTCAGTGATAGAGTGCTTGCTTAGCATTGATAAGGCCCTGGGTTTGATCCCCAGAACCACAAATAAAAAAGAAAATACAAGCTCTAGACTGAGAGAAAATACTTCCAAATCATATATCCAACAAAGGATTTGAGAATATATAAAGAACTCCCAAAGCTTGACAATAAGAAAGCAAACAACCTAATCAGAAATGATTAGGACTTAAATATTCTACTAAGGAGAATGTGCAAAGTAAAAAAAAGGATGCTCAATATCAGTAGCCATTAGAAAAATATGAAGTAAAACTTCAGTGAAATACCATGATGTATTTATTACATATGTATTTACGGCTAAAATAAAAATACTGACAATACCCAGTGCTGATGAGGATGTGCTCAAAACTCTCATGCATTGCTGGTAGAAATGCAAAATTTTACAGCCACTGAAAAAGTTGGACAACTTCTTATAAAATGAAGCATAAATTACATATGACACAGCAATTACACTTCTAGGTAATTACTCTAGAGAAATGAAAATTTATGTTCACTCAAGAAAATGTACAAGATTATTTATAGCAGCTGTAATCATAATTGTCAGGCATTCAGATGTCTTTCAGTAAGTAAATAGATAAACTGTGGTTCATCTACACAACAGGGTAAGAGAAAAAATTACTGTTATATGAAATAACTTTGGTGTATCACAAAACATTATGCTGAGTGGAAGAAGCTAGTCTTAAAAAAGTTCTGTATTGTCTGATTCCAGGTATAGGACATTATCTGGTGAAGGAGACAAAGCAGTGGTTAGCAAGGGTTAGAAGGAGGGAGAAGGTAATTGTAAAGGGAGAGTTTGGGGAGTGGTGGAACCGTTCTGTATTCTGATTATGGTTTTGGTTACACAGATATCTGCATGTGTTATAATTTATAAATTTGCACACACATTTACACATATCAATTCAACTTAATGTTACTTTTTTAAAAAAACAATTAGTTTTTAGAGCGGTTTTTGGTTCACAGAAAAACTGGACAGACCATAAGGAGACTTCTTACACCCACTGCCTTCTCGCAGGCCAGGTCTCTCCCTCTACAAGCATCCCTCACTGGAGCAATATGTTTGTTCCAAGCAACAAACCTACATTAACATATCATTATCACCCCAAGTCTATTGTTTAAATTAGGGTTCACTCCTGGTAGTGTACATTCAGATGTACACTATGGGTTTTCACAAATATATAATGACATGTATCATAGTGTCAAATGAAATGCTTTCTTTCACTACTCTAAAAATAGTTTGTGCTTTGTCAGTTCATCACTCCCACCCCCATCACCCCTGGTTATTCTGGGTCTTTTGTCTTTCTATATCAACTTTAGAATCAGTTATCAATATATAAAAAATAACCTACTAGAATTTTGGTTGGGGTTAGGTTGATATATAAGTCAAGTTGGGAGGAACTTATGTGTTGATTGTATTGAGTATTCCATAACCATGGAATGATCTTTCCATTTACAGTAAAACCTTGAGTTGCGAGTAACTTGTTCTGCAAGTGTTCTGCAAGACGAGCAAACATATTTAATAAATTTTAACTTGATAAATGAGAAATGTCTTCCAATATGGGTAGTACATGATACCAAACATTGCATGATCACAACCAAGCCCCTCTCCATCTCTCCTCCCCCGACCCCCTCCTCTCTCTCTCTCTACATGGTGGGTGATTGTCTCCCAGGAGCAGGAAGTTATAGAGATCTCCTCTGCAGAGGAGAAGAAAAAGGTGGAGGAATCCCTCGCTTCAAGTGACTGTAGGGAGATGTGGAAAATGTGGAAAACAGTGCAAAATTTTGGAGAAAAGCACCACCTGAGTAAGGGTGTAGCAGTCTGAGTGATGAATCTGTTTAATGACAATGTAATGTCACATTTCTGTGAAATCCTCAAAAGGAGGCAACAGCAAGTGTCATTGGACAGGTTCTTTGTTAAACGAAAATAAGAAGATTCCATTGAGCCAATAGAGAGCAGTGATTCCATTAGTGATAATGAAAGTCATCCTACAGGTTAACCTTCCTCTCTCGTTTCCCTCATACCAGCCACAAAAGTTTTTAAAGGTAAGTGCCATTAATTTGTTTATTTTTCTTTATATTTTGTATTCTCTTTACTCTTTTGTATTATATTACAGTATTGTAGTCATTTTTATATGAGCACTTTTTGGTTGTGGAATGAATCATCTGAATTTCCATTATTTCTTATGGGGAAATTTGCCTTGTTATACAAGTGCTTTGGATTGCAAGCATGTTTCTGGAAGGAATTATGCTCACAAACCAAGGTTTTACTGTATTTAGATTTTGAACAGTGACCCTCACCGTGCTTCTCAGTCTCCTCCCACACACACACCTTATGTGGGACAGGATAGAGAGAGCTAGAGTTGGCTATTCCCTTTTTCAGATTGATTAGGCCCTGACATAACTCTGTTAGATTAAACTCTGGGAAAATAGATTCCCTTAAGGGCAGGCCTTATGAAGAACAGAATGCTATGGAATTTGTATTTAAATTGGTTGCTTTTCCCCCCGAAGGATGAGGAGGTTTTTCTCACACAGTCTCTGTGAGAATCGCATGGAACTCCTGGAGCTGAAAGTCACAAAGACCACAGCTTCCCCCCCCCCCCCAACTTGGACGCTCTGGAGTTTATATCTCACAGGCCAGTTTGCACTGAAAACGATGTTTTTTAAAAAAATATAATTGACATGCTAACAAAGAAGAGAAAATGGAATCACAGGAAATGGTCAGTTAATGCCACAAAAGGCAGAGAAAGAATGCAAGACAAAAACAGAAACAAAAGTAATGAATAAAAAATAATGATAACTATGGTAGATATTAAACCAACTATATCAATAATCACTTTAAATATCAATTAAGTACAGATTGTCAGAATGAATCAAAAAAGAAGAACCAATTATATGTTGTATACGAGAAACTCATTTTAAGTATAAAGATACATATAGATTATTAGTTATCACTTACAGTTTCAGTTTTCCTGCCCAGGTTCTTGGAAAGGTTTCTGCTTTGGTAAATCGTGATTTTGTGTATGTGATTTTCCAGTCTGGGAGGCAGCACTTTTGTCCTGTGACTTCACTTATCTGATGGCTCTAGGAGAGTTGTTGATCTTGGTATTTGTTTAGATTTCTACTTGTTAAAATGAAGTGATATTTCCAAGCTTGTCACATATTGGAGAAGAAACTAGATATCAACCTCATGCTAATTTAAAAAAAATCCTTAAAATGGCTAAGATGGTAAATTATATGTTATGTATATTTCACCACAATAAAAAACTTAAAAATGAGGAATTATAAATGAGTAAGAGAGTATAAGGTTTCCCAAGTATTTGCAGAGTATCTCTTCTTGGTTATGCCATTGGGGACTGACTCTAGAGTCTTGCACACACTAAACAAGTTTTCTAAAACTGAGCTACATTCCCAGCTGTTTTTATTTTGAAACAGGTTCTTGTTAAATTGCTTAGGCTGGCCTCAAATTTGTGGTCCTCTTGCCTGAGCCTCTGGAGTAGCTGAGATTACAGGTGTGCACCATCATGCCTGGCTTGTTCAGAACACTTTTTAATGTACCTTGCTCCCGGTTCTTGAGTTTTGGTATGGTTCTTCCTTTCTGTTGGTTACCCATGTGCAAAACCTTGGATCTTTGACCACTTTCTCTATACAAAATTTTGCCAGTTACCATTTCATATCTACTTTCCATCCACAATTTAGTTGTACATCTATTTTCTCTTCCTCCTTCTTGTCTCTTTCCTGATTCATCACCACTTGTCAGGACTTTCTAATAACTTTCTAATGGCTTCCTTATACTTCTCTGCCTTAAGAGTCAGCTTTGGAGTCAGACCAACCTAATATTAAATCCTGGCTTTGCTATTTGTGGCCCTTTGACCTTGGACATAATGCACTTAACCTCTTTAAACCTGACATCATCCGTAAAATTGAGGTAATAATAACATTCAATTTACAGAGTGATTGCAAGAATTGCAAAATGCCATGGACCACGTGATGTGTATGCATTATATATTACTTTTATTAAGTGAGACAGGTATGTAAACAGCTTCACGTTATTGGGTGCATAGTAAGTACTCAAGTATTAGTGACTGCTTTATATGATTATCTTCATTCTTGTCTAATATAAGCACTATTGGCAAATTAATTTTCCTAGTGAGCTCTTTTGATTATATTATCCCTTGCTCAAAATACTTGTTGATTCTCTCTTACCCATTGAATTAACTCTAACTCCTTTATCAGGCTCCCAAAGCTCTACTTGGTTATTTCTTTCCTACTTCTCAGATTTTATCTCCTGAATTTTACTATTTACTGTGCTCCGTATATACCCCTGGCTTTCTTTCCTTTTTAGCTGTATTCAAACTGTTCTTCTCCCTGGAATGCCCTTCCTCCTCCCATTTTGCTTGGTAAATATTTGCTGAGTAAATACATGGTGTCCTTTAGAAAAGCTCTTGCAGAGAAGCCAGTTTATGTCCATGCCTTATGCCCCTCCTGCCGTGGAGATACACAGAAAAAGTTATGTTTATTTCCAGCAGGACCTTCTGTGTGGGAGGCATGTATACAAACTGAGTTCTTCCTGCTCCACAACCCCTCAACCCCTCCTGAATAGAGATGCCATGCCATACTGAGGCCAAGAGGTGATGTTGCTGGACTCACCCGGATCACCTACAGGCGCTGTATTGGTTTAAGTATCCTCTCAACTGAGGGCATACTCACTGAGTACCTGTGAAGTGCTCTGCAACTTGCCGGGAACTGTGGAGGTCAGCACACAATTAAGACCATCTGTCTGGAGGAGAGAAGACTCATGTAACATTGGTAAACAATGCATAAGAATTAAGAATCAGGTTCTGAATTTTGTGATGGTGAAGAGTCTTGAGTAAGATGAGCCTATGCACTAGAGAAGGGATTAAAAAGGCTGCAGGCAGATGAAACGCTACAACAGCCATGCCTGGGGTACGCCTCAATGCCCCACATGCTTTGAGAATGTATGGTATGCTAAGGTAAACATCTAATATGGGCTGGGGGAAGCAAACCAATGAAATTCTCTATTCATGTGATACAGCAGGACCAAGAAAATCCCCTTGAAGGCAGTTTTCTCTAAAGCCACTGGTAACTGCATGCTGCTGAAAAGATGGGTGTATGAGGAGGCCTCTTCTCCAAAGACCAGTTCCCTACACATGCACTTATTTAGTTGTTTAAAATACTAAGACAGTGGGAGAGATGAGTACAGGGAGGTGACAAACAGGCTTATGTAGCTTTATAATTTTACCCAGTGTTTTAGCATAGGTTAATTCATTATCCAGGTTCTTGAAAGCTCTTAATCTATGTTTTAATACCAGAATATCTCAGCTGCTAGGTTATTCAGAAAAGAATTAAATCTGGAGTAAGCTCTGAAATCAGCTGGATTTAGGTTTGAATTCAGCTCAACAAATTACTAGCTCTGTGACCTTGAAACTCAGAGGTAATTCTCCAAGATTCAGTTTCCTTATTTTGACAATTAGAGTGATATTACTGATGTTAAGTTTTTTTTTGTAAAAATTTAAGAAAATGATGTGTGTAAAATGCCCAGCAGAGTAGAATTTCAATACTTGATGGCTACTGTCAACATGATGATTACGGAATGAATATCTCTACCCTACTCCATTCCATGCTGAAACCATCCATCTCCTCTAAAGCTACCTAAATTCCAAATATAACAGTAGTTTATCCACTCCATTCTTCCTATACCTCTTAATAATAATAATGGTAAATAGTAACAATACAGTTGCAGTCTATGTGTCCATGTAGTGTGGTGAAAGTTTCCAAATATTGTCTACAATCTACTCGTTTCCAGTTTACAGAACAGGGAACTAAAATGAAAAGAAATGACATGCTCAAAGTAAATGGCAAGTTGGAGTTAGAACTCAGTTCTTCTCTCTCTGAAGCACATGCTCTTTCTACTTAAGCACATTTTCTCTTCTGAGAAGAGGAGTCAGTCTCTCTTTTCTGGACACAAAGACCAGATACATTAGTTACCCCTTGAAAATTTTCAGACCTTTTGACATAGTCTGCTTTAGTAATTGCACTTCATTCATTCTTTCAATCTGAAAATGTTTGCTAGCTATTAAGTGATAGTGATTTAAGAATGATTAAGTGAGTCTATGTCTTCAAAGAATTCACATGTTCACGAAGAAGACACACACACACACTTGCACATGCACGCGTGTGTACACACACGAATAAGGGGGAAGTCTGAATAGTGAGACCTGAGAGCTCAGGTGAGATTGGAGGGAGAAATGAGGATGTGAGAAAAGGTTTTCAAGGAAGAGATTTGAGTTGATTCATTATCTTGTTCTTTATATCATTAATTCCAGAAATTCATTTTAAGAAATTACTGTTTCAGGTTCTAGGCTAAGTGTTGGGGTTGAACTTAGTTGTGGACTCCTCCAGACCATGCCCCTAAGAAATACACAGTGTAGCCAGGAGAGATGGCCCATAATCAGTTAAATACCATTAAAATTTTATCAGGGTTATGCCAGAAAGAGGTAAAAGCTACACTGGTGGTAGAAAGGGTGGTTGGATGGATACACAACCGTTAAGGAAATGATTAATTCTGTAGAGCAAAAGGGTGTTTTTTTTTTTGAAGCCCAATTTCTTTCAAACATGTTCTTTTTGTTTTCCTATTCACCCTGTCTTACCAGATTTTTTTTTTTACTTTAAATACCTTTGAGAAGATCCCACAGACCATGCCAAGTAAAAATAACACATCTAAAAATGAATTATATAAAAAAAATGAATTATATTTTACAACACTCTCCAGGGAAGGAAGCTATAATTCAAACCACAATATGTCAAGATGGGGCAATATCTCCATAACTAGCAACATCTTGGTGAGATTAAGGTGATGAAACTTTGGACATAGTATTACAAAGTGCATTATTAATCATGCTTTATCTGCCTGTTACTTGACCACTATTGCTCTTAATGGAGTGGACAATCGTGTGGGACAGCTTCAACGGCATGATTCATCTCCTAAATCATGTCTTATACCTAGTAAATCTCAGACCCTATAGGTGAGAGCAGAGTAAGAAGTCTTCAAAAATAAGTAAATTTAATATATGATAAAGGTGGCCTTTCAGGGAAAACTTTGTGGTCACTTGGAAAATAAAATAAAATTGCACCCATACTGTATGTCTTTACATCAAAACAAAATCTAGATATATCAGAGATATTTCTAAACTTTGAAAAATGAAATCCCCATAAACATGAGAAGAAAACATAGGGATGTTCATTTCATAATCTCAGAGAAAAGGCCGAAGCCAAAAAAGAACACACTGGTATTCAGTCATATAAAAATCAAACATTTCTGAATAGCGAAAAGAAAAATCACATAAATGATTAAATTCAAATAAACCGGGAAGGGGTGTAACACAGCAAAAGGATACTTTTATATATAACCATGCACTATTATATCTGTATCCATATGTATTATTGCTTCCAAAATTGCTTTTCTGTACCTGATCCTTGAGGACCTCAGTGACTGGCTACCTGGCATGCCCTGGTTGCTACCTCCATTACCTTATCCCTAACAACACTGCCTCTCTTGTCCTCCACCAGAATGCAGGCTGAGTGAAGGCTGTGATTGTACTGGTGACCAGATCGGGAAGTCATGATACTCTCCTCTTTTAGACTCAAATGAAACATCGTGCCACTGGACATGCCTTCCTGTCTAGCTGTGCAGGGTGATGCAACCTAGAAGTAGAGGGCCGTTGATGCTCTATGGGGCAAATATTGATAAGAGACTGCACATGACAGCCTTTCTTCCCCATTCTCACTGTGGGGAAGACTAACATCATCTCTACCCATCTGAGTTCTTAGGTGGGATCTTCAGCTGGGTTTAGGAACCACAGCCACAAGCAGATTAACAGGAAGAAAGCATGCACGTTTTATTAATATTAATATCCATATGCATGGAGGCTTTCATGAGGGAGTGATAGGCCAAAGAAATGGCCAAAGCAGAAAGCTCTTCCACCTTGTAGACAAAGAACAATAGATTTATGAGGAAATTACAGGACTAAGGGATCTGGAATAGGAGCAGTAAGTTCTAGCAGTCTAGTTCTAGGGTGGTCAGTGGAAGACATATGGGGAGGTGAAAAGCTAGAGGACAATCAGGGATGCTTTAGTGATTTATTTATTCAGGTCCATTGAAGCAACCCATTCCCAGTCTCTGGTGATAAGAACTACGCTCTTGCCTGGCTATGAGGGAGGGACCTCGCTCAAGGGACTTTACAGCATGGAAAGGCAGGTCGGGTAGCTCTTTCTGCAACTACAGGCTTCTCCAATGTTTTCAGCCTGAAATAATCAATATACCAATTCAGCATGTTCAGGGGTGAATTGTTCTCGACTCCTTCACCACCATCCCTCATCCCTGGTGGTCACTTAATTGAGCTCTTTCTCACAGAACTGTGGTCGGCTTGCAAATGTGCCACCTTGTGTTTGCTTTTCCTCCTTTTTGGCCTCGCTTCTATTTTTCCCTTCACTCTTGCTGTCCTGGATTTGCAGTTGCTCAAGAAATTACCAGGATGCAAGCTTTGCTTCAGGCTTAGTTTCCTAGAAAATCTGAGCCAAGATCATAAGGAACTATTATAAAATAATATGAAAACTATCCTATTCAAAATAGGCAGACATGAATAGTTCATTTAAAAAACTATTAAAGCAACTAGAAATATAAATGACTCTTAAAAATGTGACAAGTTAGTTGGGGATACTGGCACAAGCCTATAATACCCAGTCCTCTGGGAGGCTGAGGCAGGAGGATCATGAGTTTGAGCCCAGCCTGGGCAACTTAGTGACTTAGCAAAATCCTTGTCTCAAAATAAAAAATAAAAAAAGGCCTGGAGGTGTAGCTCAGTGTGACGACCCTGAGTTCAATCTCCAGTAATGGAAAAAAAAAGTGAAAAGTTGTTCAATTTCACTCATAATGGGAAACACAAAGTAAAATTACGGCGATGTATACTTTTTGAGCAGTTTTATAATGTGCTGTGTCAGCAACAGTGTGGAAAGACACTGTCATTCCTAGCGGAAATACACATTGCTATAACTTCTGTGGAGGATAACTTAGCAATATTTTAAAAGGTAAAAAAGAAAAATACATGTAGTCCTTAGGTCAGCAATTTTGTGTTCATTGTTGTTTATAAAAAAAATGGGAAATGTCTCGTGCCCCTCAAGTAGAGATTGGCTTAGTAGAGAAAGTTTCTTTTTAATGTACTGATTATAAAGACCAGCAATTTATATTAAGTAAGAATACCTCTAGAGGGCCGGTGAGATGGCTCAGCGGCTTAAGCGCCTGCCCGGCAAGCGCGAGGGCCCGAGTTCGACTCCCGGAACCCACATACGAAAAAGGGGCTGGTGATATCGCTCAGTGGCACGGGCGCCTGCTGGCGCGCGAGGTCCTGAGGTCGACTCCCCGGTACCCACAAAAAAAAAAAAGAATACCTCTAGAAATATATACAGGAAACTGGTAACAGTGGTTGTCTCTGGGATTGGGCAGACTTATTTTGCATCTTTTATGCTTTTGAATTGTGTAGTATGTGGATATATTATCTATTTTTAAAATTTTATTGAGGAAAAACTTACGTAGAGTTAAACCATATCAATTTAAAATGCATAATGCAATGAGTTTAAAACAATGTATATATTTGTGAAACACCACAGTCAAGATACAGAACATTTACATCATCCCCAAAAGATTCCACACGCCCTTTATCCTCCATCCCTCTTTGTCCTCGCTCCCAGCAACCACTGATCTGCTTTCTGTCATGAGAGATTAGTTTGCATTTTGTATAAATGGATCACACAACATGTACTGTTGTGTATATGGCTTCTACATTTTGCATAATGATTTTGATATTTACTTGTGTTATGGATCAATAATGTCCAAATAGTGTCCTATTATTATGAATGTTCCACATTTTGTTCATCCAGTCAACTGTTGATACATTTGGGTTGTTTACAGATTTGGACTATGTGACTAAAGCTATTATTAACATTTGCTTACAAGTCTTTGAGTAGAAATAGGCTTTCATTTATTTGAGTAAATAGGAGTGCAACTGCTAGCTAGGTATAGGATAACTTTGAAAGAAATGCTAGTTTTTCGAAGTGATTGTACTATTTTCCATTCCCAACATGAGAATTCCAATTGCTCTACATTTTTGCCAATTCTTGGTATTGTTGATCTTTTATTTTTATAGTGGATGTGTAGTGGTGTATTAAATATTTTTAAAGATACATTTAAATATACATAAATAGATAATTGCTTGCAGCCTGTCCCCCCCAAGTCTGTAAATAATGGTATGAAAAATTTGAATGTTAAAATTTTAAGGGAGTTGGGTTAATCAGCTTTCCATTACTCTAACAAAATACCTGAGATAATCAACTTAAAAAGAGAAAGGGTTTATTTTGGCTCTTAGTTTTGGAGGTTTTAGTCCGTGGTTGGTTAGCCCCATTGCTTTTGACTCTATAGTGAGGTGGTTTATCATGGTAGAAATGTGTGGTGGAGCAGGCTGCTTACCCATGGGAGTTGGAAGCAAAAGAGAGAAAGGAAAAGAC
This sequence comes from Erethizon dorsatum, assembly GCA_028451465.1. Lineage (NCBI taxonomy): Eukaryota > Metazoa > Chordata > Mammalia > Rodentia > Erethizontidae > Erethizon > Erethizon dorsatum. The sequence continues at coordinate 85,664,051 of CM051829.1, forward strand.
CAGCATCCCCAAACCTCCTTCAAGGTCATGCTTCCACATCTGAAATGTCTTTGCTACTTCCCGATAGTGCCACATGGCCTTTTGGGAAGTATTTCAGATCCAAACAATGGCAGGAGGAGTTTTAGTTTTCTGTTGCCATGTATCAAATTATAACAGATTTAGCAGCTTAAGACTGAGTGCAATTATTATCTCACTGTATCTGCAGATCAGGAGTCCAGGCATGGGTTTGCTGGGTGCTCTGCTCTGTCACAAGGTGACAATCTAGGTTTCCTCTGGGTCTATATTATTCTGTGGAGCTTGGAGTCTTCTTCAGTGTACAGAATTGGATTCCTGTGGTTGAAGGATTGAGGTCCCTGTTTTCTTGTGGCTGTCATCTAGGGCCTGCTCTCCATTTCTAGATACCACACATACTTCCTCACGTGACCCTTTCACAGGCTTCCACAGCACGGCATGGGGCATGTTTCAGGGCCATCGAGAAACTCTCCCTCTTCAGTGTTCCAAGACAGAGACTGAATAGAATGTAACATAGCATGGGGCCTTATATCATGTCTTATACCACATGAATGTCTATTAATGCCATTTTGTATTGGTTAAATGAAAGTCACAGATTCTGCCCAGCCTCAAGGGAAGGAAGGACATAACTCATAGAGGGATCATTCAAGGGTGTGTCTGACAGAGGAACTTTATTGCATCAAACTTGGGCAGTGGTTCTCAAATTCAAGTCTGCATTAGAATCACCTGAAGAGGTCTGTTAGTAGTTAAGATTCTTGGAACTTGTCCACAGAATTTCTGACTCAGTAAGTCAGATGGGGCTTGAGACTGTTTTGTTAGTGAGCAGTTAATTTCTCAGATGCATCAAGGGCAGAAGCACCAGGCTACATCTATAGAAGCAATGTCATGGAGGTTACTTCAGGAATTTGGAGAGGGACACACTTGTATCTGAGTCCTTCTTTGCCAGAGCACAAATGAGATCGACCAGTTCCATCCTCTCTTCTTGAAGACCAAAGGAGAGGGCTGCATATTATTTATCAACAGAGCCCTAGAGGGGTAAAGGCCACAGCCAGTGAAAAAGAAATCTAAGGAGCAGAAAAATCCATGAGAGAACCCACTAGGCTTACTGAAAGGCAAGGTGAGTAAATACAAGTAAAACCAACCGGTGACATGATGGTTAATGAAATTTAAATCATGGTTGTATAATTTATTATGTGTAAAACATTGACAAGACACTTGAGCCTCCCTAAGCTTCAAAGAATACAAAATGAAGGTAATAATACCTATCTCCTGGGTTCGTTATCCAGAATAAATGAGATGTTATAGGCAAAAAAATATGCCAAGCGCTCAAGTGTCCGTCAAATTCTACCTAAGAAAACTAAAATCTTTAAAAGTATTTCACAATGTCAAAATATAACCACAAAGTTTTGTGCTTCTCTTTCTTGACAGAGACCAATTAGAGTCAAGAATGAATGATGTAACAAAGATAAAATATAACGCACTATGAAAGATATCAATATATCACTTATATTACATTTCAAGGGGATAAACTTCCCTAAAAGGAGAAAATAAGTTTGAAGACTGAGCTTACAAAGAAATATAATTATTCATTACCCGTAAGAAAGGTAATTAAAGCCAGAAACATTTTAAAAGGCTAAAATGATGGAAGTATTCTAAGTTTTCTAATGAGTATATAAAAACATAGTATCAAATAGAGCAGATTTCATACTCACAAAGGGTTGTAACATACATTAGCAATGAATGATGTGCAATTCTCAAATTTTAAGTTCCAAATAATGTAATAATGAAGACATGCCAAAAGCTGGTAAAAATTAAAGAGAAAATAAAAATGCCATTACACTTAAATTCCTTGGCACTTCATTAAGTAGCCAATTTTCATTTTCAAGAGAAAGGAATAGAGAAAATCAAACCATGAATGAAAAAGGAAGGCAATTTTTACACAATCATATATATATATATGTTTTTTTTTTGTGGGTGCTGGGGGTCGAACTCAGGACCTTGTGCGCCAGCAGGCGCCCGTGCCGCTGAGCAATATCACTGGCCCTTTTTTCGTATGTGGGTTCTGGGAGCCGAACTCAGGACCTCGTGCTTGCCAGGCAGGTGCTTATGCCACTGAGACATTTCACCGGCCCCCGGCAATCATATTTTTAATAGTTGTTGCAAAGACAGTCAGTAAAGTTTAATATTTTCTCCTTATTAGATCTTCACAACTAGATGTGGAGGTTTTTTATTCTCACATGAGAAAAGCCATGTAGTTAATCTGAAGCTCTACAGATGCATGAGGGCTTTTCTCCTCAAAGGTGGAACAGAAATTCTTTCATGGCTATTCTTCTTAATGGAGTATTAGAAATGGCAGTAATAACTATTTGGGAAAAAAACTATTTGGGAAAGACATAAGAATATATGATGAAAAATAGTATTTCAGTGGAATGATTATATGCTTAAATGTTCCAAGAAAATCATCCTGTAAAGGACTATAAATAATAAATGAGTTCAGCAAAGATGTGAGCCAAAAGAAACCCACATAGAACAATTATATTTCTGTCAGTGAAATATAGCTGCTTATTAATAAAAATGCAAAAAAGAGAAAGATTCCATTCATAACCACAAACCAAAAATAAATTGCTCAAAGATTTTCCTTGAGCCACAAGATTTAGTCCCAGAAAATTATTGAGCCATAACAGGAAAAGTAAAGAAGATGTGAACATATGGAGAGGTATACCAGATTGTTACTGGAAAAACAAAATCCAATAAATGTGTTTCAGAGTTAATAGATTAATGGATTTAATGCAATATCAGTTTAAGGCCTAAGCAAATGATTATAAAAACCAAATAATTCATATCAATCTTAGATACTAGGAAAATACAGGACTCTGTCACAGGATTTAAAATGGACTACCAAAAACCACATTTATCAAAACTTTAGTTTTCTACATAGAAAAAAAAATCAGCATAACAAGTCCACTCATTAGAGTATAGTGTCTTAAGCTTAAAAGGACCAACTCCAAATTCAAAACTATTCTTCCTATACATAGCTCCATCTCGGTGAATGGAAAAACCCCAACTATGGTATGAATTTGGCTTGTCTCCACAAGGTTTAATGTGTTGGCTACTTGGCTCTCATTGTGCTGGTGTTGAGCTGATGGGACCTTTAAGAGGAAGGTGCAGCCTTTGGGAAGGGATAGAGGTCATTCTCCTGTGACCCCGGGGTGCTTTTTGAGACAGAGGACTGTGTGCAGCTCTCTGACTTTCTTGTCAGTGTGATCACTTCACACACAGACTCCTGCCGCTGCCGCCCAGTATGGTGTGATGCAAATGGGAGGGCCCTTGCCTGAAACGAGCTGGTGCAAGAGCCATGCCCCAAGCTTCCAAAACTGTGAGATAAATAAACCTTTTACTTTATGAAGTTAAGTTGCCTCCAGCATTTCTTTATAGTGACAAAAAGCAGACAGATATAACTATCCTTTCAATGATCTGGCCAAAGTTGATGGACTCCTCCTGACTTTCTTTTATTCTCTGCATTTGAGAGGTCAAAAATAAATTCAGAATCTACCATCTCCACCACCCTGGCCTAAGCCACCATCACCTCTTGCCTGTACTACAACCAGGGTCCTCCTAACAGCCCTGCCCCACTGTTGCTCTCCTGTGGTCCTTCTCAGCTTCATAGCCACAGTGGCCCTTGGCAAGCTTTTAAATCAAACCATGCTTTCCTTTCATGCAAAATCATCCAAAGGTTTCCCATCTTCCTCTGCGTAAATGCCAAAGGCCTTGCAGTGTATGACTTGACCCTGCAAGATCTACTCCTTCCCTCACCTGTCTGATTGCCCCTCCTCTCCCCCACTCCCTGCTGCGGCCACCCTGACCTCTTGCTGTGCCTCTAGCACACTAGGCACCTTCCTGATGATGGAGAAATGTCTGTACATTTCTGTTTTTTCTACCAGAGCCCTCTTATCTCCAGATATTTGCATGCTTGCTCCCTTCCCTTCCTTAGTCTCGTTCAGAAATGTTATCTCCTCAGTGAGAGCTTCCTAAGCCCCCTTTAAAAACTTCAGTTTTGGCCGGTGAGATGGCTCAGCGGCTTAAGCGCCTGCCCGGCAAGCGCGAGGGCCCGAGTTCGACTCCCGGAACCCACATACGAAAAAGGGGCCGGTGATATCGCTCAGCGGCACGGACGCGCAGGCGCCCAAGGTCCTGAGGTCGACCCCCCGGTACCCACAAAAAAAAAAAAAAAAAAAACTTCAGCTTTCCACTTCTCTGTCAGCCTCCTTATCACTCCTTCCTATCTTGCTTTTTATTTACATATTACCTACTTTTAAAATTGTGTCCCCACTACCAGAATTTTACCTCCAAGAGAGTGGATTTTTTGTTTGTTTGTTGGTTGGTTGGTTGGTTTATAGCTTATCCATAGTGGCTAGAACAGTGCCTGGAACATATTAGGTGCCAAGTCCATATTTTGTGGAATAAGTTAATGAATGAAATTGAACAGAAATTCTTGTAGCACAGCTGTTTTATTTTATAAACTTTATAAAAACACAAAGAGAACACAGTAATGCAGAATGATCTCACTGCTTGCTAATTGTTGTTTGAGCAATGGAATAATAGCGAGGAAGTGAATATCTTAGAATAATACATATCCTTTTTAATAATACCCTTCGGATGGAGTAGAGTAAAACCTATTCTTGTATTTTTTTTAAAATGAAGGAAAAATAGCCTGGCCATCTCATATTTAAAGGGGTCATAAATATCTGGCTATTAAAGAAATGAAAAATATTATTAAGATAGAAAAATGTGGATATATTTAGATTACTATGACATTTATAGTTGATACATATAAAACAAAGCTGTAGAAATTGAAGATACATGAAAAATATTAGAAGCTTATTTCAGAATAGGAAAGATCTGATACAATGTGTAGTGAGTGTCTTGGATTCCACTCTATAAATTGCCAAAAAGTGATAAATAGTTTATTCCCATATAAAAAGGAAGAACAATAATTTCATAAAAAAATATACAGCCTCAAAACAATTAAAGAGGTGGGTGTGGTGGCACACGCCTGTAACCCCAGTGCTCGGGAGGTTGAGGCAGGAGGATTGCTGTGAGTTTGAGGGCAGCCTGGGCTACATAGCGACATAGTGAGTTCAAGGCCAGCCTGCACTACATAGTGAGACCCTGTCTTAAAAAAAAAAAAAAAAAAAAAAAAAAATTAAAGAAGTATATTCAAACAACTTAAAGGTACCATTCTAGAACTATTAAAAAGCAAACAAAAATGATAAACTTCATGTTAACAGAACTGTGGGGAAACAGAAATTTACATGATGCTGGTGACAGTACAAGTTTGTGCAATCCTTTAAACAAACAATGAAATTATATATATCATTAGCTGTTAAAAATTTTCATATCTTCTGGACAATTTATTCCACTTCAGGAAACTTATCTACAAGGAAGTAAATAAACCAAAATTAAGCAAACAAAAAACTCTATTTTCTACTCGTAGAAAAGTGAAAAATTAGAGAATACTCAAGTACCAAATAATAGAGGAATTTCTAAGGAAGTTCTCTTTAAAAACATGTTGGATCATTAAAAATGACAATGTGGGACTTTCTCTTAACCTGAGGGAATGTGAATGTCAACATAGTCAAACTACCACCTGATACGTTGAACTTGAAATATTATTTTTCTGTAACATATCTAAGAGGGGACACTCTTGGGATAAGAATTTGAATCTTTGGGACAATACACTGTCTGGAATTAATTGTACAAGATGAAAAACCACCTTACACAAGGTCATGACACCCATCAGACTGAAAAGTCAAAAAATTCCCTGTGAGGCTTGAAGCTTGCAATTCGGATTTAATTTAGACTCACGGATGCTATTAATCCTGCCTCATGGATACCCTTGCCCTGCAGGAAGTAGGAGGAGGACATCTGGGCAGGCAAGACAGAAAGGGTCAGAGACTGAGTCCAGCTTTACAGACACTGGGTGTCCACTGGGAGGAAGGAACAAACCATCTCAGAGGCCCCGAACTTCTGGAAACAAGAGAACTAAGGAGCGCTGGGCCACAGAGCTGTCCTCAGGCCACAGGAGTGGCAGATATCGGAGATGGACACATACCAGAGTAAAGGTTCAATGTTGGGGAAATTGTTGTGACCCCCCAAGCCCTCTGCATATGATGCAGGATGCCTGAAACCCCTAATTAGAACACATGGCAAGGTGGAGAGCAGCTGCAATTTATTTGTTCAACTCATATTCCTGGTCAACAGGAAGTGGTGATGTTTTGCATACTGGTATACCAGCCTGCCTGGATATGAATTCTGATTCTTAACTTTTATTAGTTCTGTGACCTTAAGCAAGTCAGTTAGGTTTGATTTAATTCTGTTTCCCCAGGGAAACTGTGGAACAACCACACTACCTACTTCATAGTGTTGATGTGAGGATTAGATGCAACAAAGCAGGGAAAGCTTCTATCCTGGAACTCTAATCAGCTCTTAGCTCTTGTCATTCTTATATACTCAGGGTGTCTTGCTCATGTAGCAAAATGCCTAGAAGAATGCCTTAGAGACTTGGAAAGGGCTGAATCATGTCAGGAATTTATAGCATCAGGAGTTATAAATTAGCATCTGGAACATTAGGACTTTATAACCAAAGGTTACTGAACCAAATGAGATTTAACCAGACTCTTAATTTGGAAGGAGGGAGATGGAAGGCCTTCAACCCATTCACCCTGGAGATTATGGGCTAGTGAGGAGGTTGGATATCCTGAGCCTTCATGTCTCAGATGTGCTGCCAGGCAGATGGCGCTTTACCAGAGGCCTCCTCACAGTCAGCTTTGGGGCCCTGACTGGAGGCAGTTCCCCTTGAATTGCTTCTAGTGAGGCAGGGCTGGTCCCTCTACGATCATGGAACCATTGGGCACTTAACCATGATGCCTCGAAGACCCCCCTGTGTGGGAGGCAGGTCCAGGAACATACCCAAGAATTTAGGAAGTAGCTAGTCTTTTTTTTTTCTTTTTCATTCCTGGTGACAGCCTAACCATTGGCTGAGGGTGGCTGGTGTCAAAATTAAATCCTGATGCTCTTGCATTTTCCCTGGGAACAATCACAAATTTGGCTGGCTGGGTGGTAGATGGGCAGGCAAGTGGAGAGACAGAGTGATGGGCCCTGGAGTACAAGGAGAAGTATCTCAAGGGCATTGTTTTGAAGCTTTGATGTGTAATGTGCTGGTGCCCTCCTATACGTTCCTAAGAAAGTTTTCATTGAAGAGTGACATTTAAGGTCTTTTTTTGAAGTTAAATTTCTTTAAAATGTTGTGCCTATCAAGACCTCCAACAGAGTGAAGAGACAACCCACAATGTGGGAAAAAACTTTTGCCAGCTGTTCCTCAGGCAGAAGACTACTATCTAGAATATATAAAGAACTCAAAAGAATCAGACCCCCCAATTTAAAGACCCAATCCAAAAATGGACATTTGAGATGTATACACACTTCTCAGATGAAGAAGTGCAAACAGCAAATAAATACATGAAAAAATGTACAATATAACTGGTTATTCAAAAGATGCAAATTAAAACAATGCTGAGATTCCATCTCACCCCAGAAAGACTGGCTATTATCAAGAAATCAACACTGAGATTCCATCTAACTCCAGAAGGAATAGCTATTATAAAAAAATCAATCACTAACAAATGTTGGCAGGGCTGTGGGGAAAAAGGAACCCTTCACTGTTGGTGGGAGTGCAGACTGGTGCAGCCATTGTGGAAATCAGCATGGAGATTCCTCAAAAGACTAGGATTAGAGGTCCATTTGATCCAGCTATTCCCCTTCTTGGTATCTTCCAGAAAGAATTAAAAAGCATCATACCACAGCAATATATGCACACCTATGTTTATAGTGGCACAGGTTGTAATAGCCAAATCTTGGAAACAGTCCAAATGCCCATCAACTGGTGAATGGATAAAGAAGATGTGGGGTTTTTTTTATACAATGGAGTACTACTCTGCCATAAAGAAGAATAAGCTTGAGACATTTCCAGGTAAATGGATGCACCTTGAGACCATACTCTTAAGTGAAATAAATTGGACACACATGTGTAAATACCACATTGTTTCTCTGGTGTGAGAAACTGAAAGTGTAAATAAGGAACAAAATGTGTAATAGGTATTGTGAAATAGGAAGAAAATGTTCAAATGGGGCAGGGAACAAGAGAGGAGGAAGGGGGAAGGAAAGAAGGGAAAAATTTTAAGAAACAAGAAAAGAAGGAAAAAATGAAAACAAAGCTTTTGCAAATGGAAAGGGGAGGAGGGTAGGAGAATAGGAAAAAATAAAAGAAAAAAGTTATATCATGTACAGGTACAAATTCTCTATGATGAATGTGATCATTATGTATATCTAAAATGTAGCAATAAAATCTGATTGAAAAAAAAGATGTGCTGAGATAATCTTTAAGGCAGAAGCAATAGACATCCATACATATAGGCTTGTTTAATCATACAGTAACTATTTGGTAAGTGCTCACTGTATGTGAGAAGCCATGTTAGGAGATGCAAATATAAAGGTAAATTAGGTACACCTTGCCCTCCTGTTGCTCACAGTGTATTGGGGATGCAGGCAAATGCACAAGGAAAAGGGACATGGTAAGTGCAGTGATCACTGGGGTGTACTGAATAATGCCTGCCAAGATGCCCAGGTCCTAATCTCCGGAACCTCTGAATGCTATCACGTCCAGGTAGCCCCTAAATGTAATCACAGGAGTCCTTGTAAAAGAGAGTTTTGACCACAGAAGAGAAGCTGATGTAATGACAGAAGCAGCACCCAGAGTGATGCACTTTGAAATGGAGGAAGGGGCCACATGCTAAGGAATGCAGGAATCCTCTAGAACATCAATGGTGAACCTTTTACAGCTTTCAATGATAACAAACATCCTGCTGCATCACGCAGGCCATAGGTTCACCACCACTGCTCTAGGAGCCAAAAAGCCAGGAAACAGATTCCCGCTCAGAGACTCCGGAAGAGAATGTGACTCTGTCTACACCTTGACTTTAGCCCAGCGGAACTGATTACAGGTTTCTGACCTCCAGAATTGTAAGAGAACAAATCTGTGCTGTTTTAAGCTTGTAAGTTTGTGGAGTTTGATACAGCAGCAACAGGAAACCAATACATGAGTGTTTAGAGAATTGAAGACCATAGAATAAAATAGATACAGCTGACACACAGTACATGTGGCCTCAGCAGGGAATCCAGAGAGAAGATGCCATTAAATCCTTCAGTGAAAGAAGTTAGGGAGCACTGTCAAAGCCATCTTACCTGAGGTATGAGAGGTGAAGGGACTGTTCAAGATCACATGTATTTACTCACTGAGCAAACCACTGAACACTTGCTCAGAACCAGGCTCCATGTTGGGTTTGACAGGGCTGTGAAGATTTTTAAGGTAGAGTTCCTTGTCCTCTGGGAACTTACAGTCCAATACAGGAGATTTGGTATAAAAGTCCTGGCTTGGCATCTCACTGGACCAATTATTTAAACTCTTGGGTTCAGATCCTTCCTTGTAAATAATTTAAAAAGCTACCAAGGCCGGCTATGGTAGCACTTTCCTGTAATCCCAGTGCTCTGAGAGGCTGAGGCAGGAAGATAACATTGCCCTGGGCAATGTAGCAACTTTGCAAGACCTTGTCTCAAAATAAGAAAAAAAAGGGCTGAGGTTATAGTTCAGGCCAAATATCCTGGGTTCAATCCTCAGTACCACTGCAAAATAAATAGCCACTTAACCAGATGTGAGGCCTGAGTGATAAAACATGTGCAAAATTGTTTTGTAGTACAAAAAGCATTATAGAAATAAAATATATTATTATATATAGGTATAAGAAAAATAAGGCCAGCACCTAAATAGCTTTGAGGCATGTGAGAAAGAAATAAATGATATTTGAGAAATCCAGGTAGAGTGACAGAAGAGATCAACTTGCAGCCAGGAGAATGGGGAAAGCTTCTAGAATATGGTGACACCAGAAGGTGACATCTCAAGTGGTGAGAGCCGGAGGAAGGGCAAGGAGGAAGGGCATTACAAGATGTAGACTCGAGTGCTGGAGATGAGGTTAAATGGTAGGTTGGGCCTTGACTGTGAGGGGGTTACCTGCATCCTTTGTAAGTGATCTTGAGTCACTGGGGGCTTAGGAATAACAGTATTGTGGGGGTTGACAGGTTCAAAGGACTGAACCCAGCCTTTTCATAACCCTTCTTAATCCTTGAATTATTCCTTGGTTTCTCTGCTTCCACCACTTCCACCCTGAGAGCAGCTTCCCAGCTCCTCATTAAGGGGTTCTGAGGGGAACCTGGAACTGTGGTATTCTAATCTGTGCTCATTTCCCAGCAGTGCTGTTTCAACACCAGGCAGGATTTAAGAGCTGGACTTTGTTAGTCTTTTTTTTTTTTTTCTTTAAAAAAATGCTGCTCAAGTTAAAAAAAATTTTATGAGAAAATTGCTCATTGTCAAACCATGCAAAGGCTGAGGAGAATAGTCTCTGGGAGAGATGTTCTGTCATTGAGAGCCAAAAAACCAAATGCTGTTTAAAGTATGTTCTATTTGGACCTCTACTGATATTGCCATATCAAATTACATTGTGTTGAAAAGTTGGTGGAAAATGTTTGCAGTGGAACACAAGGCTCGGTCAGGGATTTGCTCCTGGTTAAAAAATAAAGGGGAATAATTGGTCTGGAAGTTTACTCGTCTCCTTCAAGCCCACAGAGGTCAGCTGAGTGCTTCTCTATGCAGGTGGGTGCTGGGTGCTGGGTGCTGGGTGCTGGGCAGGCCTTAGTCTGTGGGGGGGAGGTGTCAGAGGAAGTGCCTTTCTTTGAACTATGAATGAAATCAAAGTGTTATGATTTTTAAGGAATTCCAAAGTCCATTTCATACCTCACCTCCTCTCTATATTCCTCTCTGATCACTAGCTATAAGGACTGTCTCTTTTTCTGTCCCTCTTCCTTCCTCATTTCCTTTCCCCTGCATAAAAGTGATCTTTTATTCTATATCTCTGAGGACAGTTCAAATTTCAAATATTTTGCACCCAGTTTAGAATGTACTAGAAATGCAAATATTCTGACAATGAAGCAACAGCTTCTGAAATACCTCCGTGTTCCCCAAATAATAAAACAGCAAACACTTGTACAGTGTCATTTACAGATGAGGAAACTGAGGTACAAAAAGGTTAAATAGGGCCAGTGAGATGGCTCAGCGGCTTAAGCGCCTGCCCGGCAAGCGCGAGGGCCCGAGTTTGACTCCCGGAACCCACATATGAAAAAGGGGCCGGTGATATCGCTCAGCGGCACGGGCGCCTGCTGGCACACGAGGTCCTGAGGTCAACCCCCCGGTACCCACAAAAAAAAAAAAAAGGTTAAATAACTTAAAGTCACTTTGGTCAGATTTCGTGGCCTAAGTTTTGGCTGAAAAATATGATCACCAGAGTCACGCATCATCTCTCCCACTTCTCGGATGCACATGGGTTCTTTCCTGCCTGGCCAGGTCTGAAAGCTTTGTACACGTTTGTCTTTCATCCACTCATGGATGGAAACTTTGTCATAGTCACTTGCTGTTGAGTGCTCCAATATACTTGTCTTGGACATGGTAGAAGCTCCATCTATGATTGTGGATTAATTAATTAGCTAAAAAAAAACCCCAAAAAACCAGAAAGTTGAAGAGCAAAAGATATCCACAAGAAACTGTAGTGATATGGGAAAATGTCCATAATAATGATATTAAGTAAAAAATCACCATGAAACTGGATCTACATTATAGCAACTATGTAAAAAATGTAAGCACACTATTAAAATACTATAAGGAAATACTACAGAAAGTTGACAGTGGTTATCTCTGAATGGTGAGGTTAAGATTCTAATTTTCTAATCAATACCACTCTGTGGTATCAGTCTGTGCTACCTTTATAAAAAGAAAAAGGATTTAAAATAAATCACTCACTTAAAGGAAAGCAAGAACACCAAGGCTGAGACTGGTTGATTGAAGAATGGCCAAACAGATCTGTAAGAAATCAAATGGGAAACCACCGAGTGGTTGAGCTCAGTGAGTGGGATTTGCATATGTGATGTCGTTGCTGCAATCCAGTGATATATATGTGGAGACATATGTTTAATTGATTACTTACAGGTGAAGGAACGTAAATATCTCTCTTTGGTATAGTTCACATGGCCCTTGAACTTTGGAAGCAAACAGTCCCAGGAAAGATTAGACAGAGCTGCAAAGGGGCCTCAAAGATGTTAAAATCTAATCTTTTCTTATGGATCAATATCTGATGCCTATTGTGTTCAGAAATGGAAATCTCACTTCTTTCTCTGTCCTGGTCAAACGTGTAGTCTGGCACTGCTGCCCCAGCAGAGGGACCTTCAAACATGTTGCTATGGTAGGCTGTTGCCCTGGGCTAGCCCCTCTAGAAGCACTTGTCATTGCCCCAGTGTCCATAGGATGCCATTTCTGTGGCTGTGTGATTTGGAGGAGGGTCCAGGACAGTGAGACTAGACTTTCTGAAGACCCAAGCTCTGAGACCTGGCCACTGAGCCAAGAGGTCTGCTCTCCTGGCCTTTTTGATGAACTGTCTCCATTCTTGCTAATGCCCTGTGACCAGCAGGCTGTGTTTTGTGACCAAAATGACCATTTAGAGACATCAAACACTGTTCCCAACCATCAACTGACTAGCAATTTGTTCTATGGTCATGCTGCTTAGTTTGTTTAAATCTTGCCTCAAGGTAACATTTTGTGGTTCTTTGGATGTCTTGAAAAAAATAAATTGCAACTTTACATACAGAAATAGAAGTTTTACAAAATATTTTTGTGTATTACAAAAGTAATTTAAATGCATTATTAAAAATTGAAAAATATAGAAAGGCTAAGAAAAATCCTCCATAATTCCAGCCCTTAATAATAGTATCTACAAACACAATTGTAAAGGTTCTTCTAGTTTTTTCTTTGTGTTAAGTTTATGTTCTATATATATTCAACTCCTACTCTTTCTTAATATTATATGACAAGCATTTCTCCATGTCATTCAATATTCTTTGAAAACTCTGATCAGTAATGGCTGCATAAAATTCCATTGTGGTTGAGTTATGTAACTATTCTCATAGTATCAGACGTTTAAGCTATTTCCAAGTTAGAGAGATAAAAATGTCATGAGAGAAAAAGGTGGCAACCCATTCTATATACTCGCTGATCAGAGCATATAACAGCACCTATGAAATATTCTTGTAAAAAAGTTGAATCTGATGCAGTCTCTAGATCTAATTTCCAATTAGTAGGAAATACACGTATTACAAGAACATATTAGTGACTCTGAATTTCTTTGAGTTCAACTTATTGCTGCAGTTTCCAGATTCTGGGAAACTACAGGACTAATGAGCTGTTTTTTTTTTTTTTTTTTTTTTTTCGGGGGCGGATTTTAATTTAGCAGATAAACTGCTGGGGGAAAAGAAATGGATGAAACCTGTAGATGAAAAGAGGCTTAAGAAACATCAACCAATGGCAATGTATCATATTTGGATCCACATTCAAACAGACTCTAAAAAGATTTTTAAAGATAATTAGAGGAATTGAAATACTTCGATATATGATTACAAGCCAGGTGTAGTTCACACCTGTTATCCCAGCACATTGCAAAGATGATCCAGGAGCACTGCAAGTTCAAGCCCAGCCTGAGCAATTCATGGACTTATAAGAAATTTTTTAAAAAAGGGCTGGGGATGTAGCTCAATGGGAAGGCCCTCTGAGGTTCAATCCTCAGTACTGAAAAAAAAAAAAAAAAAGAAAGAAAGAAAAAGAAAAAAAAGGGGTATTGTGGTTGTTTTAAATAAATCTTTATAGTATTTTAAAGACATATAATAAAATTTTTACACTGGAAATGGAAATACAGGATTTGGCTCAGAGTAATGGATAGAGAAGCAAGAACTAGTGTGAAGGGGTAGGATGGGTCAAGACTGGCCAAAATCATTGAACCGGAGTGCTGGATAGGTGGGTGTTCAATTCACTATCTCTTTACTTTGGCATATGTTTGATTTTTCCGTAATCAAAAGTTATAAAAAGGAACAAAGGAAAAGGAAGCCAGCATCTCTGATAGCCAAATCCTGAACCGAGCTGTAAAGGAAAGAGTCCCAAATAAGTCAGACCGTTTTAGTCCCAGCTCTCACACTTACTGGCTGAATGTCCTTGGGCTGCTTATGTATCCTCTCTAAGCCTCAGAGTCCTCACTCCTAACACTGACAAAGCTTGTTTCATGGAGTTGTTGTGGGGAAGAACTATGACTGTACATGGGAATGTCCCTGGGAAACTATGGAATGCTGGGAGTTTTATTTTAAAGTGTGAGTAGAACATGGGACGAAGGGGCAAGGAGGATGTGTACCTCTCCTCCTCAGGACTTAAGCCTCCCCATTTTTCACTGACTGCCAGAGAGTGAGGCTTTCATAGCAAAAAAATACCCTGGTGAACCATTTCAATTTCTTGGTCATTTCTTTTATTATGTAATTTTGAGTTGTTTTTTAGTGGTTGCCACAGAGATTACCATTAACTTCTTAATTTATAATGATCTAGTTCAACTCCTCCCCATTCTTTAAACTGTTATCATAATCATATCTTTATACATTTTTGCCCATTTACATAGGTACATTTCTATAATTTTTGCTTTATGAATTTTCTTTTACGTTAAATAGAAAAAACCCTTATAATACATTACCTTTTGTAACTTTATGTTTTCACATAGATTCAAATTAATATCTAGTGTATTTTCATTTCAGCCAAATCCCTTGGTATTTTTTGTTGGTCAGATGGGCTTAGTGACAAACTCTGTTTTTGTTTATGTAGGAGTATCATAATTCCTCATTTGTTTCTGAAGACTACTTTGCTGGTTATAGAATTCTTGGCTGACAGCTTTTTTTTTTACTTTAGCACTTTGAATATGCTACATCCCTGTCTTCTACCCTCTCTGGTTTCTTATGAAAAATCACCTCTTAATCTCATTGAAGATTCTTTGTATTGGATGAATCACTTTTATTTTTCTGCTTTTAAGATTCTACTGTTTGTCTTTTAAAAGTTTGCTTATGGTATTTTTAGGTATGGATCTCTTTAAGTTTATCCTATTGATGTATGTTGAGATCCTTGGATGCGTATATTAACATATCTTTTATAAAACTTGGAAGTTTTCAAACATTATTTCTTCAAATATGTGTGTGTGTATATGTGTGTGTGTGTGTGTGTGTGATAGGATTCAATCCAAGGTCTCATGCATGCTAGGCAAGTGTTCTATTACTGAGCTACATCCCCAGCCCTTTTTATATGTTAATTTTGAGAGAGGATTTTGTTAAATTGTCTAGGCTGGCTTTGAAATTGAAATCCTCCTGCCTCAGCCTTCTGAATAGCTGGGATTACAGATATATACCCTCACACCCGGATTCACATGGAGGGCGAGTGGCCCCAGAGGCCTCCAGGGAGAAATGCATCAGTGGAACAAGCAGTGGATGCCGTGTGCTACAAGAGCTGGTGAGTAACTCCAATCCAAGTGACTTCTGTATCCCTTGGAGAGGGTTCTTGGCCAGACACCATTTTAGGGAAGGACCAACTGAACCCAGGACTCAGAGCAGCCATGAGTTGGCTTCATGTCAGGGTTCCCAGTGTTGAAATCCCACAGTTGATTCACCCTCCATGTTTCTCTGTAGATTCGATCCTCTTCTCTTGTAAGCCAGGAACCAGGAGCCAGGAGCCAGGGAGAAAGTGCAGTTTTCCTCACCCTTTTTCTGAGCTGTGGTCTGTCTCTTCATTTTCTTTGTGGGCTCCAAATTTCCCTTCAGATCTTTCCTGTGTCCTGGGGATCCACCTCCCTCCTACTTTTCTTCCCCAACTTGTTATTTTCCAGTCCCACCATGGAAAATCCCACAGTAACTGGGTGAGGGACAACTACAGATGTCCAGAGTCAGGGACTCATGGTCAGGCTGATAAGAGACACCCAAAATGTTGTAGGCTGAAAAACTCAGGCCCCAACCCTACAACCAGAGGTCAAGATCAGCCTGAACTTCTATGGAGTTGAGAGCACTAGAATTGGCACCCCACTCTAATCCTACTGCAGGCTTGCTAGGATTATCCAGCATGGATCTGGGATCTGTCTGCCTCCTTAGTCTACCAGTGACAGCGGAGTCACATGATGAATTGGACACTACCACAAAACTGTAGACCCCAGAATATAACTACAGGCTTGGAATCACAGAAAAGTCTATTTTTTCTCTTTGCATTTGGTTTCTTTTTTTAATTTGCTTTTATTTCTTGATTGTTTTTGTTTTTTCATGAGTGTTAACATTGTCTTTAGGTTTTTTTGTTATACTTTATTCTTGTTTCTGTTTTTCCTTCTTTCTTTCCCTCCTGTCTTTTTCACCAGTTTCCCAAAGCTTGGGTAATCTTCCTTTACACTTCAACCTTGTTTCTAATCTTTTTCTCTTCTTTTATTTCTCTATTTGTTCCTTTTCACCTTTTAAATTTTCTCCTCTGAAGGTACAATTGCTCCACTGAGTGATTATTTACTGTATATAATTTTCTGATTTGTTTTAGGTTTTGTTATATAATTGTAAATCTTGTACCTATGATTAAAGGTGGAAAATTAACAGTCATCACAGTTTGTCATTTTCTAGACTGTGCTTGATGTGATTGTTATTGCTAACTACAGTACTTTAGACAAAGTGACATAGTCATTATGATCAGTTGTTTTTTCTTATAGGTCAATACCGAGATTGTCTGGGCATCATAAACAATACCATAGTCTAGAACCAAAGAATTGGGTACTAGCCCAAACAGGCAGCAACCTTTCATTCTTAATAAAGTGAAGAGGTGGGATCTTGGGACAGACTCAAAAGCCAAAAGCCAGCTATGCCTAGAAGACATCTCTAAAAAGTAGTCATTTCCTAAAGAGGTCTTGATATTAGTAATAAAGCTATCTATTAAAAGCAATTTAGGGCCAGTGAAATGGCTCGGCAGCATAAGCGCCTGCCTGGCATGGGCAAGGGCCCGAGTTTGACTCCCGGAACCCACATACGAAAAAAGGATTGGTGATATCGCTCAGCGGCATGGGCGCCTGCTGGCATGCGAGGTCCTGAGGTCAACCCCCGGTACTCACAAAAAAAAAAAAGAAAAAAGAAAAGAAAAAAAGAAAGGCAATTTATAAGCATCAAGGCAGAAAACAAATAAAAAAATAGAAAGTGAAAAAACACAGATGCAAGATGCAACCCCAGACCTCCAGTACACCTAGGGCAAATCCAGGGAGCATTGAGGTGGAAGAAATCAAAAGCCACCCAGCTGAAATTTCTGAAGTGATAGCAGTGGAAGTAACAAAGGAGATGAATGAGTTTCTAGAAAAAAAATCAGAAATAATTACACAGATAACTAAAGAGATGAGGACCATAATGAAGGACATGGTTAGTGAATCTACAGTAGATACAGATAAAAATAATAGAAGAGCTTAGGAAAGTGATGGAAACCATAAATGCCCAACATAAGAAAGAACTGGATTCCATAAAACAGATTCAAACAGATATCCAGGATATTTTATTGAAAATACATGCAGCAGAATCAACAATGTGAAGATAGAATATCAGATCTAGAAAATTTGGGGTTACTGATCATCAAATGAAAGACTTCTTAAAAATAGCAAAGGACCATGAAAAATCAAGCCAACAGCTGTTAGATGATACAAAGAAGAACAACATAAGATTAATCAGAATCAATGAAAAATCAGAAGAAATCACAAAGGACATAAAAAACCTGTTCGCAGAAGTAGTAGCAGAAAACTTCCCAAGCACAGAAAAAGAATTTGATATACAGATAAGTGAGGTATATAGAACGTTGATTAGCCATGATCAGAAAAAATACTATACCAAGGCATATAATTGTCAAGATTCCAGAAAGTAAACACAAGAACAGAATATTAAAAGCTGTTAGAGAAAAGAAACAAATCACCTACAAAGAAAAACCCAACAGAATCACAGCAGACTTCTCAACACAAACCATTAAGTCAAGGAGAACTTGAAGTATTTTAAGCCCTAAAAGAAAACAACCTCCAACTCATATTGATGTACCCTACAAAATTATATTTTGAAATTGATGATGAAATAAAATACTTCCATGATAAAAAACACCTGAAGAAATTCATGACCACCAAACCAGCACTCCAAAAGTTCTGAAGGACAGTCTAGAAAAAGACAACAAAGACAATTCCATGAATCCTAAATGAATGAATCCACCAGGTAAGGCAAACAGTTACACAAATGGGAAAGAAAGGCAAGCAGTTACACAGACCAACAAGAAAATAATGTGACAAGGATAAATCAATATCAATATCAATCAATCAATATCAGTTACAACATATCAGTGTGAATGGTCTCAACTCATGAATCAAAAGAAACAGACTGGCAGAATGGATCAAGAAATATGATCCAGCAATATGCTGCATACAAGAAATACATTTAACTCAAAAAGAAATTCATAGACTGAAAGTCAAAGGGTGGAAAGCAATACTCAATGCAACAGAAACCCAGAAAAAGCAGGGGTAGCTATTCTATTTGCAGACAAAGTGGATTTCAAGCCAAGACTGATCAGAAGAGACAAAGAAGGTCACTACACACTTGTTAAGGGAACAATCCAAGAGGAAGAGATAACAATCATAAATATATATGCACCAAATACTGACATACACAACTATATAAAACAAACATTAATGGGTATGAAAAATCAGATAAACACAAATACAATTGTAATAGGGGTCCTCAGTACACCACTGTCACAAATAGACGGATCAACTAGACAAAAAATCAACAAAGAAATATCAGAGCTGAATCAAACCTTTGAACAAATGGGCTTAGTAGATATCTACAGTGTTCCACCCAACAACAACAGAATACACATTCTTCTCAGCAACCTACATGACTTTCTCCAAAATAGGTCACATACTAGTTCATAGAACATGCTTAAGTAAGTTTAAAGGAATTGAAATTATCCCATGCATATTATCAGATCACAGTGCCATAAAATTGAAAATAAATGGCAAAAGAAACCATAAAAACTACATAAACACATGGAAATTAAATAACACCTTCCTGAACAACCAATAGGTCACAGATGAAATTAAAGAAGAAATTATACAGTTTCTACAATTAAATGATAAAGCCATACAACATACTGGAACTTATGGAATGCAATGAAAGCAGTCCTATGAAGGAAATTTATAGTGGTGAATTCTCAAATCAGAAAAACAGAGCAAGGTCAAATAAATAACCTGAACTTGAACCTCAAACTTCTAGAAAAAGGAGAGGAAGCTAAATCCAAAGTATATATGAGGGAGGGAATTATAAAGATCAGAGCAAAAATTAATGCAATTGAGACTAAGAAAGTAATAAAAAGAATCAATGAATTGAAGAGTTTGTTCTTTGAAAGATTAAAACAGACAAACCGTTAGCCAACCTTATCAAAAAAGGGAAAAAAAGACCCAAATCCACACAATTAGGAATGAAAATGGTGAAATCACAATGGATCCTGCAGAAATCCAGAAGATCATCAATACCTACTTTGAGAAACTGTACTCTAATAAGATGGAAAACTCAGAGAAAATGGACAGTGTGATGGTTGGTACATTGTCTCAACTTGAGAGGTCTAGAAGCTTAACTAAGTAACTCAGCAGTTCTACATCCTAGGGTGTGGAGAACATGCCCTTAGGTCTCCAGGATGTTGTTCATTGTGTCAACTTGAGAAGTTTAAGAGTTTAACTAAGTGACTCAGCAGGGGGCCAGGGTCCTCACTTTGTAAACATCCTGAGCCTGTGCAAGAGGAGGGCACTGAGATGATGTAAGTGCTATATGCACCCAAGGGAGGGTAGCCTGCTTACAATATAAGGGAGGAAAAGAAGCTTATTCTCCTTTTGCTCTTGTTGCTTTTGCTGTCTTCTGTTGCCTTAAACTGTTGCCCCTGTGCCATGCCACCCTGCCTTGGAGCCAGCTGATTATGGACTGAAACCTCCACAAACTAAGCTAAATAAACCTTTCCTTCCTTAATTTTGGGCATTGGGTATTTTGTCTCAGCAACAAGAGAAAAGTAACTAAGACAGACAGATTCCTAGATACATATGAATTACCAAAGCTGAATCAAGAAGATGTAAAAATTCCACATAACCCAATATCAGTCAATGAAATCTAAGAAGTAATTAAAAAACTACCACCACCACTGCCACCACCACCACCACCAACAACAACAAAAAAAGCCCAGGTCCTTATGGATTCACTGCTGAATTCTACAAGAACTTTGGAGAAGATCTAATGCCACTACTCCTCAAATTCTTTTTTTTTTTTTTTTTTTTTGTGGGTACCGGGGGGACGACCTCAGGACCTCGCGCGCCAACAGGCACCCGTGCCACTGAGCGATATCACCGGCCCCTTTTTCGTATGTGGGTTCCGGGAGTCGAACTCCGGCCTTCGCGCTTGCAAGGCAGGCGCTTACGCCACTGAGCCATCTCACCGGCCCTCAAATTCTTTAATGAAATTCAAAGGGAAGCAATACTCCCAAACTCATTCCTGGAAGCAAGCATTACCCTGATACCAAAACCAGAGAAGGATCCAACCAAAAAACAGAACTACAGGCCAATTTCCTTAATAAACATAGATGCAAAAATCCTCAAAAAGATACTGGCAAACAGAATGCAGCAAATCATCAAGATTATATACCATGACCAAGTAGGATTCATCCCAGGGATGCAAGAATGGTTCAACATATGCAAATCAATAAATGTAATACACCACATTAACAGAACCAAAGACAGTAACCATATGATCATCTCAATAGACACAGAAAAAGCATTTGACAAAGTCCACACCCATACGTGATGAAAACCCTACAGTAAATTAGAATGGAAGGTCTTTGTCTCAATCTGATAAAAGCCATTTATGACAAACCAACAGCCAACAGCATACTAAATAGTCAAAAACTGAAATCTTTCACTCTAAAATCAGGAACAAGACATGGATGCCCACTATTACCACCCCTGTTCAATATAGTTCTGGAAACATTAGCCACAGAATAGACAAGAGAGGGCCGGTGAGACGGCTCAGCGGCTTAAGCGCCTGCCTTGCAAGCGCAAAGGCCCGAGTTCAACTCCCGGAACCCACATACGAAAAAAAAGGGGCCGGTGATATCGCTCAGCGGCACGGGTGCCTGTTGGCGCGTGAGGTCCTGAGGTCGTCCCCCCGGTACCCACAAAAAAAAAAAAAAATAAAAAGAATAGACAAGAGAAAGAAATAAAAGGGATACAGATAGTGTCTTAGTTCCTTTTCTCATTACTGGGACAAAATACCCAACACCAAAATTTAAAGGAGGAAAGGTTTATTTAGTTCACAGTTTGCAGAGGTTTCAGTCCATAATTGGCTGGCTCCAAGGCAGGTTAGATGGCAGACAGGCATTGCAGAGGAGAAACAGTTCATGGCAAGCAGAAGGCAGCAAAGCAAGCAAGGGGCCTAAGCAGCTTCTTTCTGCCCCTTTTATACTCTATCTAGGCTACCAGGATTAAGGTGGTGTCAAACCAATCAATGGGCTTAATCCTTACAATATAAGGGAGGAAAAGAAGCTTATTCTCCTTTTGCTCTTGTTGCTTTTGCTGTCTTCTGCTGCCTTAACTGTTGCCCCTGTACCATGCTCCTGCCTTGGAGCCAGCTGATTATGGACTGAAACCTCCACAAACTAAGCTAAATAAATCTTTAATCCCAGCATCACACACCCTTAATCCCAGCATCACACACTCTAGATTCAGCCACCTCTGAGAAAGCCCCACCTATGACCACATGAGGCATTGGGGGCACACCTGACACAAGCTGTAACAGATAGGAAAGGAAGAAGTTAAATTATCAGTATTTGTGGATGACATAGAAGACCCCAAAAACTCCACCAAAGGATTCCTAGAATTAATAACCAAATTTGGCAGCATAGCAGGATACAAAGTCAACACTCAAAAATCAGTAGCATTCCTGTATATGAATAACGAAGTTACTGAGAGAGAAATTGGGGAAACAACATCTTTCACAATAGCATCAAGAAAAATGAAATATTTAGGAATCAACCTAACAAAGAAAGTGAAAGACCTATACGTTGAAAACTAAAGTACTCTGAAAAAGGAAATCAAAAATATATCAGAAGATGGAAGAATATCCCCTGTTCTTACATAGGCAGACTCAACATAGTGAAAATGGCCATACTTCCAAAACTGTTATACAGATTTAATGCAATCCCAATCAAAATACCGATAGCATACCTCACAGAACGAGAGAAAATAATCCTAAAATTCATATTGAACTAGAAGAGACCTAGAATAGCAAAAGCAATTCTGGGCAACAAGGGTAAGGGAAGAGGCATCACAATCCCTGACTTGAAGTTGTACTACAAAGCTACTGTGGTACTGGCAAAAAAACAACAAACAAAAACAAATAGATCTGAAGATGAATGGAACTGAATAGAAGATGCAGAAATAACCCAAGTGCACTCAGTTACCTTATCTTTGACAAAGGGGCCACTTTCACTGGAAGAAAGATAGCCTCTTCGATAAATGGTGCTGTGAAAACTGGCTTTCCATATGCTGAAAATTGAACCTAGACCTATATCCTCACCTTGCACTAAACTTAAATTGAAATGGATCAAAGATCTAAATATAAAAACACTTAATCTGCTTGAAGATAGAATAGGTAAGACTCTAGAAGATATAGGAGTAGGCAAAGACTTTATGAACAAAACCCCCGATTGCACAGGATATATTACAAAGAATCAACACCTGGAATCATATCAAATTAAAAAGCTTTTGTACAATAAAAGAAACCACCAACACAGTGAGGAGACATCTCACAGAATGGGAAAAAATTTTACCAGCTATTCCTTAGACAAAGGACTAATATCTAGAATAAATGAAGAACTCAAAAAATAAAAAAAATTAAAAAAAACCAGACACCCCCAAATTTAAAGACCCAATCCAAAAATTGGCATCTGAAATAAATGGACACTTTTCAGATGAAGAAGTACAAACAGCAAATAAATATATGAAAAAATGCTCAACATCACTGGTTCTTTGAGAAGTGCAAATTAAAACAACACCAAGATTCCATCTCACTCCAGAAAGAATGGCCATCATCAAGAAATCAACCAATAACAAATGCTGGTGGGGCTGTGGGGAAAAAGGAATCTTTCTCCATTGTTGGTTGGAGTAAACTGGTACAACCACTATGGAAATAAGTATGGAGATTCCTCAAAAAACTAAAACTAGAGGTTCCATTTGACCACTTGTTGTTCCCCTTCTATGCATCTTCCCGAAAATTAAAAACATCATGCCACAGTGATATATGCATACCCATGTTTATAGCAGCATGATTTATAATAGCTAAATGTTGGAAACAGTCCATATGCCTATCAGAAGATGAAGGGAAAATGTGGTATTTATATACAATGGAATACTACTCTGCCATAAAGAAGGATAAACTTGTGTCGTTTGTAGGAAAATGGTTGCACTTCGAGACCACAATCTTAAGTGAAATAAATCAGACACACAAGTTTAAATATCACATTGTTTCTCTTGGGTGAGGAACTCAAAAGATAAATAAGGAGAATAATGGAAGATAGATAGTGGGAAGTCGGAAGAACATGTTCAAATGAGAAGGGGAATAAGGGAGGGGGGAGAGGAAAGGGAGGGGAGGGAAAAGGGGAAAAAAAGAGAATGGAAGGAAAAAATGGAAACAAGCCTTTTGTAAATGGGAGGGGAAGAATGGTTGAAGGGAAGGGATGGGAATGGGAAAAAAAGAATTAAGATATACTATGTACAGGTACAAATTCCCTACAATGAATGTGATCAGTATGCATGACAAACATGTACTAATAAAAAAATAAATTTAGGGCCGGGGATATAGCTCAGAGGCACAGTGCCTGCCTGGCAAGCCTGAGGTCGTGAGTTCGATTCCCGGTACCAAATAAATAAATAAATAAATAATAAAGTTAGTAAAAGAGAAAAGAAAAATACTTGGAGCATAGCAGCATAAGACTTGAGCCAAGTTAACTGCAAGCCTAAAGCTCTTCTTCGGGAGAATAGACAACCAGAGAGGACTTCCTGCACGTGGGTGTGAAGCTCATTTCAGGAAAAGCAACATGGAGTAAGCCCCCACAGTGCAGTCTGATAACGCTGCCCTTCTGTGGCTCCCCCAAGTATCACAGGCAGAGGGAAGGCTCTGCCCTCACCCTGAAGGCCCTCCAGCCCCCAGCCTTAGGCCCATCTCCCCAGAATCACTAGAGAATGCTAAACCTGCAGATACTACCTCCAGTAATCTCGATCCAGCCTCGCCCATGTATTATTGCTAGCCTGAGCCTGGATAACTTTCCCTGAAGATCTGGCTGGATGTAGGAGAGTAAATATTTAGCCTCTTCATCAAATAAGGTCATGATCAGGCAAAATAAAGGTGATGTCAGCTGGGGTAATCAGTGCCATGTGTTACTTGGGCCAGTAATTAACCAAGGGCTTCAAAGTTACCCAAATGTGTGGGGAGAAAAGGCATGGGTCACAAAGGATCCAAGCCAAAAGAAGCCAAATGGAGGGGCTTATTGTCAAAAGAGACCTTCTCCCAGAGGCCTAGACAGTGGGCACACTACCCAGGATAGATCCTCTTCTTTCCTGGTTGATTTAGGATTAACAGAAGGACCGGGAGAGCAACAGTCTGCCATAGGCATCTTTTGCCCATTTCCAGACTGCACAACCCTTCCAAAGGGAAGAAAAAGACAGTACTAAGGTTCTGAGACTCCAAGACTTCCAGACTGACCTGAGCTGCCCATTTGTGTAAGAGGCATCTCTTAAATGCCTACTGGAGTGTGATATTGTGACAAGAGCGTGTGCTTTGAATACAGCTGGAACCGGGTTCAAATACAGGCTTTGCCACTTACCAGCCACTGTGAACTTGGCTGAGTTATTAAGTTTCTCTAAGCCTAGATTTATATCTGTCAAAGAGGACATTAGCACTTAGCTTGCAGGGATGTAGTAGGATGGAATGAGATTGCATTTTTGTAGAGTGCCTCACATATACCAGGTAATTGGTAAATAATTTTCCATTCCATCTTGTTGGCAGTCTTGGAAAATGAGAAAGAATGGACCATTTCTCACTGCTTGTAACCCTTCTATGGCTTCTTCTGCCTTCGTCTTCTGCATAGATCGACATCCCTAGCTCGTGTCCTCTATTATAAGCTCTCACAGCACCTGTATCTTTCTAGGCGCATTCATATTTTATGACTAGATATTTATTTGTGTGGTTGCTTAACTAATACCTGCTTCCTCCACTGACTATTTTACTTACATTTTGTCCTCAGTGTTTAGAAATGGAAAAAATCACTGAATGAATGAGGATGACGAGTCTCTTGCCTTTGTAATCTGCACTAGGTGCACAGGCACGAAGGGACTACAGTGTAGCAGCAGAGGGCAGGTGTCCAGGACCTCGGAGCAGGGGTGTGGCCTGTGGACCACAATAGCTGGAATCTAATTTAGGATTCTTACCTAGTCTTCCTTCAAGAATTTGACTGATGGGCAGGTGAGATGGCTCAGCGGCGTAAGTGCCTGCCTGGCAAGTGCAAGGGCCCGAGTTTGACACCCGGAACCCATATATGAAAAAAGAGCCGGTGATATCGCTCAGCGGCACGGGTGCCTGCTGGTGCACAAGGTCCTGAGGTCGACCCCCGGTACCCACAAAAAAAAGAAAAGAATTTGCCTGACAACTTTCCTGACACAGCCTCCTCCATCACCCCAACCTATGGCTTCTTTCTTTTTTTTTAAATGAAGAGATTTACTTAAAAGCAATCAAAATGTCAACAAAAGAGCTGCAACTTTTTTTCTTTTTGCAATTACAGAGTGATATTCTGTTAACAGAATTATTTTGTATAAGCCACATCGGAGCCAACTTAAAATGAAAAAAAAAAAAAAAAAACCCTGACAATCCCCACTATACAATTAATTTGTGCTGTATATAAACATAACCTGCTTTAAGTTTCTATGCCAATTTACAACCCTCATTCTGTAACAAGCAATGTAGAGGGCACTGAAAATACTGCCAGGACAGGGCTTTCTAAAGACACATTTGGTAGTGTGTTAACTGTACAAAAAAAGAATACCGAACCATTTAAAAACAAATCTTACACAGCCTTAAGTTTAAACTTTTTTTTCTTAACAAGGAGAAAGTTGTGTGTAGGGAGTCGTTTACATGCTTTATAGATGAGAAAAAATTGTGCTAGAACCCACTTAAATATCATAATCTTTTTTCTTTTTTTTTTTGTGGGTACCGGGGGGACGACCTCAGGACCTCGCGTGCCAGCAGGCGCCCGTGCCACTGAGCGATATCACCGGCCCCTTTTTCGTATGTGGGTTCCGGGAGTCGAACTCGGGCCTTCGCGCTTGCAAGGCAGGCGCTTAAGCCGCTGAGCCGTCTCACCGGCCCATAATCTTTTTTCTTGAGACAGGGTCTTGCTATGTTGTCCAGGCTGGCCTTGAACTCCTGGGCTCAAGTGTTCCTCCTACTTTAGTCTCCCTAGGAGCCACTGCACCCAGCGGAATACTCTTCCTCTTCTTTTTCTTTCTCCTCCTTCTCCTCCTCTTCTTCCTCCTTTTCCTTATTTTTCTTGCTTTTTTCAGCTCTCTTCCCTTTTCTTTCCTGTTTCAGGCTTTCCATTAGCTCTGCATGCAGCAATATCTTTCTGCATTTTTCCTTTAGCTGAGCAGCCTTCTGAAGACTACCTGTCACTTGCAGAGGTATTATTCCACACATCTCCCAATTTATTTGTGACACCACCAATGGATAGACAGGGATGCTCTTTGATTTGGGGTGACACTCAGGACAGGACAAGAAGGCTGACAGAGGCTTCCTGCGTACCTCAGGTTCCTTGAACTTCTTTGTTGTTTCCTCTGTAGGGGGTATTTAAGCTTTTGCTTCTCTTTCATAATGGGCCTTGCTGGCCTTTGCCATGTCTTCAGATTTTCCTTTCTCTTTTGCAGACATGGCATGCTACCTTTCTGAGCACTTCTTAGAAAACTATGGAAAGTGGACAGAAGCATCCAGGTGTTTCTTCTTGTGCTCCTCGTGGTAAGTTTGTACAAAGAATATACGCAATGACACTTTCTCCTCAGCCTCATAGGCTTTCCTTTGCCCACGTTTACTTGCTTTTCCTTTGTGAGGCACAGAGCCGCCTGTCTAGCCCTTGCTTGCCCCGGCAGTGTCCCTACAGAGCTTGAGGTGTTGCAATGGCTGTCATCCATAACCTCTTCTGACTCCCAGCCACCCACTGCTGGAGATGAGTCAGCGCGGACTCTAGACAGCGCTATGGGGGTAAGCCTGCAAGCTTTCCTGTAGTCAGAGACTGGAGATCAGGCTACAGTCTCTGCAGGGGGAGAGAGCAAGCCTCTATTCAGCCACTTTGCTGTGGGACTTTCCAGACTGGCATAGGCCACCCTGTTCCCTCAGCAGTCCCAGCATCCAAGCCAGCAGACCTTGTTTATGCCCCCCCACCCCCCCAAAAAATGAAGAGGAAAACCAAGGGACAAAAGTGCTGCTCTGGCAGAGAGGACCTCACTGGGGCAGGGGAGGAGAGCTGGCTGGGAAACTCAGCCTCTTCTCCCCACAGCTGCCTAGTCACTCCCCACCCCCAAATAACTTTAGAGCCTTGCTCAAGGGGTCGTGGGATGCCCACCAGACCCTGCCCAGACCCCAGTGCACTCATCAACCTCTTCTTTGCCATGGCCCACAGTCTGCACGAGGTTAACCTCAGGCTTCTTCCTGGTTGCTTCTGATTCACTTTCCTGCTTCTGGCCGGATAGGGGTTTAGAGGTTTGGCTGGGCCTTTCTGCTTATATACTCTGAACAGGAGTTCCTGACCCTGCACATCAAACCCCTCATCCCTTCAGGCTCTGCCACCTTCCACAGAGATCAGCCAGGCCCTGGAAGCATCCTTGCTTCCCATTGTGTGCACAGAAGGAAACTATTTGGCATGAGCTCTGTAGGACCAGCATCAGAGCACACTTTATTGCAGCCCTTTGGAGCCCACAAAGTGCTTTTGGGCTTGTCACTTTAGTTGAATGTCAGTTTAAGTACATTAGGTTCATATTTTTAAAAGTAGTTCTACAGAGTAGGAGAAAACTGAGGCTCAGAGGTTAGCATCTTACCCAAGGTCTCATAGCTAGGCAATAAGACGTCAAAGTCCAGGACTTATGTTCTCATTCTAAATCCAGGGATTAGTGCTCTAGAGGTCCGATGCTTCCTAAGCAGCACCCGCATCAGGTGAAACCCGAGAAAAAGGCTACTGAGAGTCTCTGGCACTTCTGGGACTTCTGGAAAGGCAGGTAAGGGGTAGAATTTTCTGTTTTTGTTTGTTTCCCTGCAAGTGCTGCTTAAAGGCTTTAAAATATATCTTCCATACACACATGCCCCTGGTTGAATAGAGTTCTAACCTAGCCCTGTCTCCATCAGAAGATAGCAAAATCTCTCTGCTAAAAATAATTCCCTTGCTTGGTCACTGATTGTAGTTATTAGGTACATATTCCATTGGTTAATACCCGTAGGGGCCCTAGGAGATGGCATTGATTAAATCTGGTGAGAATTTGCATCACCAGGTCTTTAATCATGTGTTTATGATCCACATTTACTGAGCACCTCTGTGTGCCAGGGTACTCTCAACCACTAGGATATGAAGGACAGCACAGTTCCTGCCACAGTCTATGGCCTGATGGGACAGATGGACCAGAAAACAGGTGCTAAGTCTGGAAGAGCACAGGGAGGAAGGAGCTAAACCTGGATGGCTGTTAGGGGCCTGAGTCAGGCTGGGGAGGCTTCTCAGAGGAGGAGACCTTTTTGAGTTAAAAGCTTGAAGGAAAAATATTTCTTCAAAACTTTCTGAGCAGCTTTTGGGTAGAAAGGGAAATAGTGAGGGATGGGATGGGGACAGCAAACACACAGGAAAAGTTGACTGAGACACTTGAGCACTTAATGCCAGTCCTGGTTCTATATCCTTGGTTCTCTAAGTGCAGGGACGCAGCCTTTCAGGCAGCTCTGTCCAGTAGAACTTCTGCGCTGATGCAAATGTCTTATTTCTGTGCTGTCCAGCATGGCAACCATATGCAACTAGTGAAGCTGAGGAGCTGAATGCTTACTTTTATTCCATTTTAATGAATTTAAACTTGCACAGAGGCCATATCCAACAGTGTGGCTCTGGATGCTTCTCATCCTGGATCCCATTTGAGTCACTTGAAATGTCTTACAAATTCCCATGCTCGGTCCCTGCCTGACATTCTGGTATTTTCATCTAGGGTAGGGCTTGGATATCAGTATTTTTTTGTTTTTTGTGGGTACCGGGGGGTCAACCTCAGGACCTCGCGCGCCAGCAGGCGCCCGTGCCACTGAGCGATATCACCGGCCCCTTTCTCGTATGTGGGTTCCAGGAGTCGAACTCGGGCCCTCGCGCTTGCGGGGCAGGCGCTTAAGCCGCTGAGCCATCTCACCGGCCCTGGATATCAGTATTTTTGAGGACAACCAGATGATCCAAAACTTTGTCCATCACATCTCAGGGACAGGGGGGTCCCTCGTATCTCAGCTTCGCCTGAGGTGTGTGTTTGGGGCATGCGGACCTTCAATTGTTCTGGCCCCTTGTAACAGCCCTTTTCCCCATCAAAGGCCACATCTTGTCTCCCCTCCACTTCCAGTGGGAAGATCAGGCCCTAAAGTCCCTCACACAGAGGGACTACTAGCCCTTACTAGCCTTGTCCCTTTTCTGGGGTAGAGTCAGCACTCACCTCAGCACCCTGTGAGTACCTGGCCAGCTCCCTCTCCCACGGACCAGAAGGTTCAGTGGTCAAAGCCTCCTCCTTGCAGGCCCCTAGGGTCTTTGGACAGAGCCCAACCAGCCATTTTTCCAGGCTGGGCTAGGCTGGGCTGGAACTGGGGCCAGTGGCTGGGCCTGAGGTTTGGCTGTTTTTTGCCTGATTTCTTATTACACAGATACGTAGATGAATGTGTTTGGGACAGCAATAATACAGGAGGTTTTAGTAACAAGACTGAAACTTGGAGAGAGCGCTCCTTCCCCATGTACCTTGGAAAAAGCTTTCTGAGCTGGGGCTCACCCAGCAGCTGATGCCCGCCCACCCCTATATTTGCCACCCATACCCCAAAAGCAACTTTTCCCATGACTCACACATGGTAGCTTGTGTGCTTCTTTTATTATTAAATATATAAGCAGCTTCCTATTTTTTAAATAGATATTTAAATGACCTTATATAAAATAATTCACCATTTCCAAGTATAAAAACACACTCTCACAGTTTGTGAGCCAATTTTCCCTCTGGGCTTTATCAGAGGAAAGTAAGGGATCCTGTGCAGGTAGCCAGAAGGGGGCGTCCAGAGGGGGCTCTGGAGCTCCTTCCACTAAGGTGTCACCAAGTGCCCACAAAGAGCTTCTGCAATGGGTTGAATTTGCTGTTTTGATTTTTTAAATACTATATGTTTAAAGTTGAAGGGCGTGGAGGAATGCCTTTTTTTTCTGTTTTCTTTCCTTCCATTTTAAAATATATGTTTTCTAGCATGGAATATGGAGTCTGTGACTAGAAGGATGAGCCCCATAAGAAAGTTCTCAGCTGCCCTTCCCTCAGCTATCATCATCAGGATGGGGCAGTGGGCCAGCCGACCCTCACTCTCTCTGGCAGGAAGAGAAGGTCACAGCCAGGGAGGACAGGATCTCTCAGTGGAGGGCCCAGGATGGCAGGAAAGGAGGGACACAGCAGCATAAAGGGAT
Source organism: Erethizon dorsatum (assembly GCA_028451465.1). Lineage (NCBI taxonomy): Eukaryota > Metazoa > Chordata > Mammalia > Rodentia > Erethizontidae > Erethizon > Erethizon dorsatum. The sequence goes on from CM051829.1 coordinate 85,694,907, forward strand.
TGAAGGGCAATAGACAGCCCTGTAACCTATTGCCCAGGTCTCAGAGCCATGGCAAGGGCCAGCCCAGGAAACAGAGGTTCTCAGAGCAGAGTTGGAAGCAGATGCCTGGATCTCCTAGTTCCTCTCCAGCTCTGGCTTGCTTGGCCTGAGATGGTGGGGGTGGGGTGAGAGTTGGAGGGTGTCACTGCCTATAGGAGTCAGGAAAAAGAAGGGCCAAAAGAGAAGGAGAGCTGGGGACCATGCAGGTGGGGCTGGAGAGCAGCCCAGCTCCAGGGCTCCTGATGGGGAAAACCTGTTCAGCTGCAGGTGCCTGCTAGCAGCAGGCAAAGTAGATTGGACTGAGGGGTCGGGGTGTAGATGTCTCTCCACTCTCAGGGCATACCCACTTTCCAAACCCACTCTCAGAGCTCTCCCTGCACCTCTTTGCCTCCGCCACCCTCCCTTTCTCTCCCTCCCACTAGTCACTTCCCATTTGGGAATGTCAAAGTGCAAGATGCAGAAACCTGGGTGAACACACAGCCTAAAGACCAGCTCTGGCTGGTGACCTGGCAGTTCTTCCACCTGCTCCACCCAAGGAGTCAAAGGCTGGGTCAGGAGAAGGTTAGGGCTTAGGGGCTCCCTCAGTCGACAGGTGAGGCCAGCTCAGTGCAGGAAGCTGGGGAGAGGCTGGAGAAGTGGGGGGATGTTTGGACGGATGCTTGCTCATGGGGATGGATGGGGCAGGCTGTTCAGCAGGCAGGTTCAGTTTTCACAGTGCAATGGCTTCCTTCATGAGGGGAGCTTCTGCCCGGCCTCCAGGAGAAGCTCTGGCAGGGGCTGGAGGGAAGGAGGTGTAGAGGCCAGAGCTAGGTCCTCCTCTTGGCATCATGAGTCAGGGTAGGCAGGTCCTGAAGGCAGAGCTGGCCTCTCCTCGCCACCTGGCCACCAGTGGAGGGCGCTCAGGTGAGTAGAGGGTGTAGATCCCTTCAAGCTGTCAGTGCACACAGCCAGAGGCCTCCTCTTTTTTCCTATCTTTTGGGCTGCTCACCTATCCAGGAAATCAGGCTGATGCTGCCCCACCCTGATCAAAGACTCCTCTCTGGAGAGAGGTCCCTGCATGTCCACAATGGTATCTCTTGGCACCAGGTGGCTCCTCAGCGCCCACTCTGGTCTCCCATATGCCACAGGCAAGTGGGCCCCTAACCTGGGTGCTGGCATGGAGAGGAAGAAGCGGAGGGTGCAGCCCCTGAGAGGGAAGGTCCTGAGCCAGCTCGCAAGGCTTCCTCAAGCTCATGGAGCCTCCAGGGCCCACAATAAATAGCGGCAGTGTGGGGTGCGTCCTCTGGTCCTCTCTCAGTCGGTCGAAAGTCTGAGGGTCGAGTCGTAGGAACTCCAGCCTGGCTGCTCTGGTCCAGTCCCGGCAGGCAGGAGCTCAGGTGGTAGAAAGGCCACGTTTCCAGGAGAAGAGCTGGGGAGGGTATTGGCGGACGGCCCCATCACGTCTTCTCCCGTCGAGAGACAGTCCTGCATGCCCAGCTGTAGGGAAAAATGGGGAGGCCGGTCAGCCAAGTGGGAGTGTGGAGAGGGTCGCTGAGGATGTGGCCTGAAGAGGTGTGGTGTTCCTGTGGGCTGCTGGCAGTGCTGCAGGCAGGATTTCCTCCCATCCCTTCCCTCACCCTCCCAGCCACTCCAGACACCGCAGAAGGAAGAGGCGGCTTTGCCTGGCAGTTAGCCAAGCCTCTGGACAGACTGGCCTCACCTCCTACTTCCTCCTGGGAACTAGGGACCACAGGGGGAGGTAATGGGGCCTGGTGGAGGTCAGGGTCAAGAAGGGGGAGGGGTCATTGCCCAAGCAGAGAGGCTGGCGGGGGCAAGGATGCATCAGTGTTTGCAGACCCCTCATCAGGCAAGATGGGCTCAGATGTCAGATGAACCAATGGTGATGCCTGCTACTTCCAGCAAAGAAGAATTGCATTTCCACCCTCACACCTTCATCAGAAAGTATCCTAGCAGATGATATTGAGGCAAAGGTAATGGAAGCCAGAGATGCAGTTTTGGGACAAGGAAATTTGCCCCTGCTTTGGGTATGCTACGCCTGAGCCGCTCAGCCATCCAGATGGGCTGAGGGACTTGCCTCTCACATCATGCATGGGAGCCAGGGCCCTGCCCTCTCCCCACCCCACCCCCATCCTTGTCCCCTTGCCCAGCATCCTTAGAATGCTTTGTTCCCAGAGCAGAAATCCCCTGGACTCCATCCAACAGTTTGACTTTGGACCCTGTGTGGTGCCTCCCTCCCTCGTGTCCATGGCCCTACTGGTCAAGCCTGTGATGGGTAAGGAGGGAAGATGGGACCCACAGCTCTGGCTCTCAGCCCATTCCCATGCTCTGGAGGGAAAAGAAGGGGGAACTATAACCTGAAAATGAGCCATACTGGTATAGCCAGGCCACAGGCCCTGCCATGGCCGGGGAGGGAAGAAGGACCAAGAGGGCACGCTCCAGCCTGCTTTCCCACCTCCAGGTTCCCTGGGGCCAAGGTGCTGGTGTCTGAGTTCTCTGTAGCCCTGTGTCCCTCACAGGTGCTTCTGAGTTTCCTGCTCTTATCTCCCTCATCAGAGCAGCAATCTGGATCGCTGGTGCCTGACAGAAGACCACCTTAGGCCACCCGCTGGATCCATTGAGCCAGGTGGGCCTCAGTGTGGCCCTTGCCCTGGTCCCCTCTCCAAGTGAAATCTTTTTTTTCTTATGTGGGTACTGGGAGTCGACCTCAGGACCTCACGCTTGCCAGCAAGCACTTGTACTGCTGAGCGATGTCACCGGCCCTTTTCTTCCTTCATGTGGGTACCGGGAGTCGAACTCAGGACCTCGCGCTTGCCAGGCAGCCGCTTATGCCGCTGAGCTATCTCACCGGCCCTCCAAGTGAAATCTTGAGGGGAGAGAGAGGAAAGATTGAATAGGCCTGAGCGTAGGCAGGCAGGGAAAAGAGAATGGAATGCAGAGGGTTCAGGGCAAAGGCCAAGACCATGGGCGGTAGGAGGAGGAAAACTGGTGATTTGTTGGGGAGGTGGCACAGCACTGAGCCAAAAATTCCTCAGGGATTTCCATCCTCTGCTTACCTGCGGGGTCCTTCTCATAGTTCTGCCATTGCCCCAGCTTGCCTACTCTCCCAACTCCCTTACCCTACTGACAAGAGGGACCCCAGCATTCCAGATATGTTTGCTGTTTTTCCAAATGAGTTCCCCTAGTTTTGAGTCTTTGCCAGATCCCCTGTCCCTGTAGGAGAGGTCCCATCACATTGGAAGGCCCTAAGGTGATTACATCTGGTAAGTGGTATGACTAGAAACTTGAAGGGGTTACCCAGCTAGTCAGCCAGATATCCAGTCAGCAAATCAGCTAGGCAATTGGCCAGTTATTTAGTTAGCCAATCAGCTTACTAATCAATAGTGAGACAATGAGGAAGCTATCAGCTAGTCAGTCTGTTTGCCACCCAACCAGCTCTTGGTCAAGTCAATTAAATTGAGTCAGAGTCAATTAAATGGTTAATTAGTCAGCCAGAAGGCTGTTCAGTTAAAAGAGTTGGCCAAGCCGGTGAGATAGCTCAGTGGCACAAGCGCCTGCTGGCAAGCGCGAGGTCCTGAGTTCGACTCCCAGTACCCACATTAAAAAAAAAAAAAAAAAAAAAGCTGGCCAGTGAACCAGCCCTGAAGTCTACCAGTCAACATTTATTGAATTTTTGGCAAGTATGGAGAGACCCTCTCTGTACTAGAACCCAGAATGGAAAAAGAAATGCAAAAAAACTGGAAGACAGTCCCTGCCCTCAAGTGGCTTACAATCTTCTTAGTAGTGCAGAGTGTACATATACACATAAAATAAGATTTCAAAATGTATTAAAAACAGCAACCAAATATGTGCAAACCAATATAGTATTAACAAGATACAAAACAGCAGACAAGTATGAAATAAAGGAGCAACCACAGGGTTGGGGAGACAGTCAAGAAGCGTTCCTGATGGGCCAATTATGGGCTGTGGTTGGGGAGGAACAACACAGATCCCATCTTTATCAACAACATGAGCAAGGCCAACAGAAGGCACTCATCAACATGCAGGGGACACAACAGAAAGGACCACAAAAATGACAGAATTAGGAGTAAAAACATTTTCAGTAGCCTGGGGGAATGGGCAGAAGCCAACAAGGTGCTTTGAACAAGGGTGAGTATAAACTCCTGTGCTTTAGTTAAAAAAGTTAAGTTGTCCAGATACAGGATGGAGAAGGTCACCTGGGTAGAGGTTCATGGGAAATAGAATTAGGGTTTTTAGTAGACCACAAGCTCAATATATGACAACAATATGACGTAATTATTTTTAAAACTAATGCAATCTTAATCTGCATGAGAAGAGTACTGTCCAGATCACAGGAAGGAAGGGAACAGTCCCACTGTACTCTGAGCTGGTCAGACAACATCTGGACTGCTGTGTCCATGGCTGGGCACCACACTTTGAGAGGGATATTGACAAATGAATGTGTCCAGGATGGTGAGGGGTCTGAAATCATATCATATAAAGAATATTCGAGGGGCTTGGCTTTGCTTAGCATAGAGAGTTCTTTTTTGTGTGTGTGGGTACCGGGGGCTCAACCTCAGGACCTCGCGCACCAACAGGCACCCATGCCGCTGAGCGATATCACCAGCCCCTTTTTCGTATGTGGGATCCGGGAGTCGAACTCAGGCCCTCGCGCTTGCAAGGCAGGCGCTTACGCCACTGAGCCATCTCACCGGCCCAGCATAGAGAGTTCTTAAAGGGTACATAGATGGCTGACTTTAGATGTCTGAGGGCTTCATGAGAAGAGGAAGTAGGAGCTGCGAGGAAGGGGCAGGAAAGGCAGTTTTTCCCCAATGAGGAAGGCCTTTCTTTGTGTTAACTGAAGAAAGCACAGGCTGTGACGAGGCAAAGAGCTTGCCAGGGACTGGACAATGTGTCAGGAAGCTGGCTGACTCCATGTTGGGGATACAGGGCCTGTTGGCCCTGCTGGGGTGGTCAAAGGTCCAAAGGATCTCTGAGAGCCCTCTCAAAGCTCAGATTCTATGGCACCATGATTCCAAAAGCAGGAAGGTAGAAAGGACCTTGCCAAATGTGGAACATCTGGCTTGAGGTACATGCTGAAGGTGCCTTCTAGAGGGGCTTGGAAGCCAATGGTGGGTTGGAAGTGGGTGGCCATACAGAGCTATTGAAAATTCCCCAAGAGGGTAAAGATCTTTCAAAAACTACATTGAAAGAAAAGAATTTTGGCTGTTTAGGGATCAAAGGTGACAGCAAGACTAGAAACCCACTGCAGAGGTAGCACTCTGTGGCCTCAGGTGGGTAGAAAGAATGGAGGGATGAGGGGAGACCCAGGGCCTGAAAGGGAGAGAGCTGGCTGGACTTGGTGATAAATGGATGGATGGAAAAGCAGACAGGATGGCACTCCACTAAAAAACTGCTAGATTTAATAAGCAAATTCAGTAGTGTAGCTGGATACAAAGTCAATACTCAAAAGTCAATAGCCTTCCTGTACACAAATAACAAACTTACTGAAAGAGAAATTAGGGAAACAATACCTTTCACAATAACATCCAAAAAAATGAAATACCTAGGAATCAACCTCACGAAGGATGTAAAAGACCTCTATACTGAAAACTACAGTACTCTGAAAAAGGAGATTGAAGAGGATATCAGAAAATGGAAAGATATCCCTTGCTCCTGGATAGGAAGAACCAATATAGTGAAAATGGCCATACTTCCAAAATTGTTATACAGATTTAATGCAATTCCAATCAAAATTCCAACAGCATATCTCACAGAATTAGAGAAAACAATCCTAAAATTCATTTGGAATCAGAAGAGACCTAGAATAGCAAAGGCAATTCTGGGCAACAAAGGCAAGGCAGGGGGCATCACAATCCCCGACTTGAAATTATACTATAAAGCTACTGTGATAAAAACAGTGTGGTACTGGCAAAAAAACAGACCTGAAGATCAATGGAACAGATTAGAAGATGCTGAAACAACCCCAGACATACTAAGTCACCTTATCTTTGACAAAGGTGCCAAACACATTCGCTGGAAGAAAGATAGCCTCTTTAATAAATGGTGCTGGAAAAACTGGCTCTACACATGCCGAAGATTAAAACTAGATCCATATCTTTCACCATGCACTAAACTAAATTCAAAATGGATCAGAGATCTAAATATTAAAACAGAAACATTAAATCTGCTGGAAAGTAGGATAGGTAAAACCCTTGGAGACATTGGTGTAGGCAAAGACTTTATGAATAAAAACTCAACCGCACGGGAACTATCCCAAAGAATCAATAACTGGGATCTCATCTTATTAAAAAGCTTTTGCACAGCAAGAGAAACCACCAACAGAGTGAAGAGACAACCCACAATGTGGGAAAAAATGTTTGCCAGCTGTTCCTCAGACAAAGGACTACTATCGAGAACATATAAAGAACTCAAAAAAATCAGACCTCCCAAATTTAAAGACCCACTCCAAAAATGGGCATCTGAGATGAATACACATTTCTCAGATGAAATACTAATGGCAAACAAATATACAAAAAAATGTGCAACATCACTAGTCATTCGAGAGATGCAAATTAAAACAACACTGAGATACCATCTCACCCCAGAAAGAATGGCTACTATTAAGAAATCAACTAATAACAAATGCTGGAGGGGCTGTGGGGAAAAAGGAACCCTTCTTCACTGTTGGTGGGAGTGTCGACTGGTACAGCCACTGTGGAAGTCAGTGTGGAGATTCCTCAGAAAACTAGGGTTGGAGGTCCCATTTGACCCAGCTATTCCCCTTCTGGGCATCTTCCCAGAAGAATTAAAAACATCGTACCACAGCGATATATGTGCACCCATGTTTATAGCAGCACAATTTGTAATAGCCAGATCTTGGAAACAACCCAAATGCCCATCAACTGAGGAATGGATAAGAAAGATGTGGTATTTTTATACAATGGAGTACTATTCAGCCATAAAGAAGGATAAACTGGAGACTTTTATAGGTAAATTGATGCAACTCGAGAAAATACTCATAAGTGAAATAAACCAGAAGCACATGTGTAAGCATCGTATTATCTCTCTAGTATGAGAAACTGAAAGAGTAAATAAGATCCAAAATGTACAATAGATATGGTGAATCAAAAAGAAACTGGTCAAAAGGAAAGAGAGACTGGAATAGGGAAAAGAAAGAAGGGAAAGGGAAAAAAATTGTATATATATATATATAAGATGGTTAAGATAGATACACTACCATTTTTACTTAGTTCATTGAAGAGTAAGGTTTGTGCCAATAATGTTTGGACAATTGAATGCTAATGTCTGGTGTCCTGAATAACTAACTTAAAGATAGTAATACGTAATGTATTATTGTTACCCTCCTATTATGTTGTTTTGAAAATTTGTTCTTCTTTTGATTTGTTTTGTTTTTTCTTCTCTTTAAAATAAAAAAAAAAAAAAAAAAAAAGAAAGAAAAGCAGACAGGATGGAAGAGAGGGAGTCAAGTGTTTGGGCCTCAGGGGAGTTGGGGATTTCAGCAACAGATGAGGGGCGGAGAGAGATCAAAATTAGAATCTTACCTTAGGATTTCCTCTATACTGGCAATTCCACCTGTCTGTCCTCATCCTGGGTCATGGAGCTGCAGGAAGAGCATAGGACTAGCATAAGACTTTAGCAGGAGCAGAGGAGTCACCCCCATAGGCTCACCCTCAACCCTCAGACAGGATGTGCTCCAGGCCTCTCAGATTTAGAAAACCCAGAACTGCCCAACTCTAGCAAGAAATCAGGAAAAAACCCCAGCTATCTAGGAAAGAAAGGAGGCCCTTCCTCCTCCCCACCTCCATTCTGTTCCATAGCTCCATTTTCTCAGAGCAGTTGGAGGAAGCCTCCCCCACCTAAGGCTAGAAGGTAAAAAAGATCCCAAGCCAGACCTCCAGTGCCTCCCAGAGCCCAACCCAACCTCTCACCTGCCCTCTGGGTGCCTCATGAGAGAATCCACTGTCAGAGGCTCTTGATGGCTCTGAGGACAGGAAAGAGCAGGCTCACTGAGAAGTTGGAGGAGGGTAGGGAGATGGTGGCCCCATTCCCAGCCATTAAAGAGTAAGTTACCAGAGTCCACCCAGCTACTCAAAAGTTGGGATCATGCAGAGGGTAGGGGAAATTCCTAAGGTCTCTTTGCTGAGGACACCCCTCCTCCACTCCCATGCAGGCCACATCCTATAGTCTTCATGCCAAGGCTCTGCGGAGATCCCACGTACAGCATTGCTCTCCTCCTTCCTCCTCCTGCCTAGTTGTCATCCTGCTGTTAGCCCAAGAATCTTCTCTCCCACTTCCTTATGCTTGTCCCTTCCCATTCACTTCCTGGCTGGAACCTTCCTGATTCTTTTTTTTTTTTTTTTTTTTTTTTTGTGGGTACCGGGGGGTCGACCTCAGGACCTCGCGCCCCTTTTTCGTATGTCGGATCCGGGAGTCGAACTCGGGCCCTCGCACTTGCCGGGCAGGCGCTTAAGCCGCTGAGCCATCTCACCGGCCCACCTTCCTGATTCTTGAAGCAGACTTTCGTTTCTACTTCCCATCCTTTGTGCTAGGTCAGACCCTACCTCTCAGCATCTGAAGAGCCCAGGTGGAACTCAGGTTATTCTCCAACTTGCACTCACACCCAGCCTGAGCTCTGCCCCTGTGAGTGCCCTCCTGTCTTCCCTGGGATCTCCTTACCCTCCGCCTCCGCCTGTAGAACAGCAGGCCTCCAACGGCCAGCAAGACCAGGATGATGCTGGGCACCAGCAGGTGGAAGACGAACCCAGGGAGCTGGGGGTTGAAGGTTCTCTCAGGCTGCCTCTCATGGCCTGTGTCAGTCAAAGGAACGGAGTTAAAAGGGGCCAGGGGCCTGGATACCCTCTCGCTTGCTTGTCCTCCTTCCAGCTCTGCAGGGCTCCTTCGGTTCCTGGTGATTCTCTTGCCCTCCAGCTCCCCAAGGGGCAGCACAATTCCCCAGGAGTGGCTTCCAGGAAGCTGTGGCTGAGCAGAAAGTGTGGCAGGATTGCTGAGGCCTTGGGACAGGAGTGATGAGGTCTGGGTAGAGCCTGTCTCCTCGCCCTCTGTGGGCAGGATAGATGAATGGTCTGTCTTCTCAAGAGTGTCATGCTTGACTTGGCCAGTGGATCTCACAGGGTCCACCTTAGGCAAGGGTGGCTGTTGGTCCTCTGTTGTTGGGAGTGGAGAAGATGCTGAGAGGAGGTTGCTGGGTATAGCTGATTGTACCTGGATGCTGCCCCCTTCTGGCCTGGAGGGGGAAAACTCTGCCCCTTGAGGTACAGGACCCTCACTAGCCTCTCCAGAGGCCTCTTCTAAGGCCCAGGTAGTGTCCAGTCCAGAGTCAAGAATGTCCTTCACCCCAGTCTCTGCCCCAGCAGAGAGGTGAGGCTGTGGTGAACCTCCAGTGTGGCTATCCTTGAGGCTTGGGGTCTCTGGTGACTCGAGGCTCTGGCAGGTGCTCCTGGGTGGTCGATGCTTTGCATTGCCTGGGTCCGCTGTGTGCAGGGGCTGCTCATTGGGCAAGAGGGACCTGCCCTCTGTCTCCTCAGAATCAGCCCAGGTCAAGCCAGCCTTAGGGACCTTGGAGGGGGTGAGGGGCTGGTGAGGGGAGACAGAGACCAGGTCACTGCTAGGGGTGGCTTTGGGGTACAGGCAGTTGCAATCAGGCTTGGTCACCACATCTGAAAGAACCACAGAGAGGGGGAGAAAGAAAGACAGGAGGAAATAGAGTCACCAGCCTCCAGCACAGCTCCCCCAGGGGGGCCAAAAGGGGGATATGGGTCTGGCAGTTTCTCATCTCCTAACTCAGCCCTGGGGCTGAGGAGGAGGGGACAGACTGCAGCAAATGCTCACAACACAGGACTCAGGCAGGGAAGGCACAGTGGATGGGGTATCATGGGCAGAGAGCAAAGAGTGGGGCACAGATGTACAGACTGGGGTCCAGGGTGAGGAAGACCAGAGGATAACTTGTACTGGGCTCCAGCTGGCCAGAGGCCAGGAGATGTGAGCAGCAGCCAGGAGATCGGGCCATGGCATCCCAGATTAACACAAGACACAGAAGCACCCAAAGATTCTGGTTTCATGCACAGACAGGAGCCACACAGCCACAGCCACCAGCAGGAACAAGCTGGTGTGGAATATGACCAAAGCTTGAAGTTTTGGGATTGAAACAATGAGACTGGACTTGGCCATTGGCCAGTTGCAGGGCCTCAGCCCCTGCCTCAGAGAGCAAGGTTGAATGTAGTAGGGCACGTGGCACAGGATGCTGAGACGAGAACACACGGGGTGCAAAGTATGAAGCTGAGCCAACAAGAGAAGAGTTTGAATGATGTTCAGACTTCAAATCCAGCCTTGTCCCTTGAGGGGACACCCAAGGCATCCTGGGGACTTCTGGAGCCAGGATATCCTGGTGATTCACAGCAGGGCTCTCGGAGCAAGGGCCCTGACTCCCAGATGGGGTGTCTGCTCTCTCCACAGAACCTGCATAAGTTTGGCCAGTCTGCAGAGCTGGAGATGGGGGAATCCCTCCATGCCTATATTGCTTTCCCAAAGAGGGCCTCCTTTCCACTCCCTAACCTCACAGCCACCAGCTTCTACATGCAGATATACATAGGTGTGCATGCACACACTTTAGAAAAGACCCCGAGGTACATGAAGCCACATATATACATGAAACATGCACTTCTACACACACAGAAACACATGTAGCAGCCAGGTCCTCCCAGCCCCATATGTCACCTTCCACTTGCTGGCCCATCAGTGCTTACCTCGGCTGGAACACTTAGCAAAACTGTCACTGCAGTTCTTGGTGAAAATCTTCCAGTCCTCTTCAAGGAGATTCTTTGTTTCATTGAAGACATTCTTGATCTTTTCCATCAACTGGAGGGGAGTCTCATAGAAAATTCGGACACAGGCCTGGAAGGACAGCAGGGCCCCCTTTGGTGAGCATGACAATTGGCTTCATGTAATTATCATGTTTGTTAAATTCCCTTGGCCTTTCTCACATCAGTCTTCTTTTTCCCCTTTGTCTCTTTCCTCCTCTTCTCTGGTTTGCAACAGAATCAGTTCTGAGGTTGTGAGATATGTCATTTATTCATGGATCTATTCATACATATTTATGTGCCAGGCATCTAGTTAATTACTGGGTATGGAACAACGAACAAGAGAGATATAGCTCCTGGCTGAGCTAGACAGTGAATCCAGAGGGCCATCGGCAATAAATAAATTGTATCTGCAGGGAGCTTTACGAGAAAGTGCTGAGCAATCTAAAGGTATATAACAAAAGAGAACTAAATGAGGGTTCAGAGAGAACTTCCCCAAGGAATCAACTAAAAGATGAAAGAAAAATTAATCAGGAGAAGAGGTAGGGTTGGGAGAACCACCCTGGTAGTGAGAACAGAGTGTGCAAAGGTCCTGAGGCAGAAAAATGCATGAAATGTCCCAAGTTGTTAGAAGGCTGGAGTGGCTGCAGTGCTACAATCTAGAGGAAAGTGGCAAAAGACACAATTGGAAGGAATTCAGGCAGATCCTTGTTCTGCAGGGCCTTGTTGAACATGTCAAAAACTTCTAATTTTATCCATGGAAAAAAGGGAAATGCCGAAAGATTTTTGGGGAGGTGGGTGGAACACCAAGACTTGAATTTTAGAAAAATCACCTTGTTATGGTGTGGAGAATGGAATGGGGGAGCCAGAGTGGATGGGGTCCTCTGTTGGCATTGGTGCATTTTGGAGGATGGGCTGAGGATGCCCCAGGCCTGTCTGCTGAGTGGCTGTCTTCTCTTCTGCTCCTGGGACCAGGTTCCCACACCCACTGGAGCTGAGAAGCTTCACCCTCTTGGATTTCCTTCCACCTGCTGCCTCACTGTCCTTTGCAGGCTCCTAACTTCTAATGCTGGAATTCCTCAGGGCTCAGCCCTGGTCCTACCTCTACTTTCACAGCATGTCGGAGCATCATGCCCACAACCTGATCTATGGCCTACTTGCCATTAGCTCCCAGGCACCAAGCTTTTCCTTAAACTGTGTGGTTTCCTTAAACTACACAGAGAAGAACTATGGGCTTTCCTAGGCTGTAAAGTCCTTGAGGACATCGCTGCATCCCTCTGAACTGCATATATTAGGCTTGTAATAAATGTTTACCAGATAAATGTATGAATGAGAGAACCTGGCCTAGCTACATCATTCTGCAGCTAGGTGACAACAACCAAACACACTGTCCAGTTTGGGCTCATCTCCTCATGTGTGAAGTCAGAACAGCACACTATCAAGCTTCTCCCCAGAGTGCTAGAGGGAAGTCGAGCTTACTGGTTCTTTCTTGCCTTTCTCTCTACAAACCAGTCTCCCTCACACCTCACCTCATGCTTCGCAAGGGAAATAAGGATTTTCATCCAGAAGCCCTGACACCCAACCTGTCTCAGCAGAGGATGTGCCCTCCCTACCTGGGAGCTCTGAGCCCCTACCTGGACCCACACTGGGCGAGCTCCTCTGCTTTGAATGGCTCCCTCCCTGCTAGGTCCACCCTCGGCATTCACTGGCTATTCTGTGAGCAAATGGGTGTCTACCCAAATGAGCCCAAGAACCTTTTATCTCAATTAGGGGTGGCACAGGTTCTTAAAATGTGGATTCCTGGGCCTGCTCTTGGATCCAGCGAAGCAGAGTCTCTAGGAGTCTGTGCTGGGACTCTACACTTTAAACCAGCTCGCTAGTGATTCTCAGATACCTTAATGTTGAGAAACCACAGATTTAACATCCCTTATTGAGGATGTTTTTTTACCCTAAACCACATGCTCCCTCCAGCCATATCTCTTCTGCTATCTTTAGAACCAAGTTTCTTCACAGTGTTGTCTCCACTTCTTTCTGTTCACTCCAATCTGCCTCTAAACAGTGACTACGGTGTTGTGAAATCCAACAGATGCTCTTCAGCTCTTATCTCGCTTGACTTCTCCACACCGTTTGAAAAGCTGACTGCTCCTTCATCTTGACACCCAGAGACACAACCCTCTCCTGGTTCTCCTTTGCAAGCCACTCCTCGCCAGGCAACTCTGCTCTGCTTGATCTTTAAATGCTGGGGTTCCTGGACCTGTTTGTCCCCTAACTAGGAGCAATGCCATACAGCTCTGTGGCTTCACAGACAACCTCCATCCTGTGCTTCTTACATCTGTGTACTGCTTGTCATACTCAGGACCCACACCTGCAGCTGTCTGCTCGGTGTCTCCACTTGGCCATTTCACAAGCATCTCAGGTCTGATGTGCCCAATACTGAATCCAGTTCTTCCCCCAGACTTGCTCTGCCCATTGCCATTTTAGCATTATTGAAATATCCAGGTGCTCAAGAGAAAACCAACCTAACTTTTCCCTTCCCTCAGCCCCTCACCTCCTCTGCATGAGCTAAGTCAGGTTTGTATCCAGCCCATCGGGATGCATCTGCTCACTTCTGCCTTCACTGAACCACCCTGATCCAAGCTGCCACCATCTCTGGCCTGGACTTGAGCCTCCTGCTGGTCTCCCTGCCTCCATTCCTGTTCCCTGGAGTCCATTCTCTATATAGCGACCGGAACAGTCTTACAACATAAGTGAGATTAGGTTGCTTGCCAGTCCACAATGGCTTCCCTCATCATGAAGACAAAAATCACACATTTTAGATAGCCTAGATGGTCTGGTTCCTTCCTTCTTTTCTCCCTCCCTTCACTTCCCATGCACTGGCTGTATTAACCACCTTCGGGTCCCTGAACATGTACGTTCCTGTTGAGTGCAGCATTGCATAGCATTGCTTGTGCATAGCGTTCCCTGTTCTGGAATGTTCTTCTACACTTATTGCTTTCTAACTCTTACTTATCTTTGGAATTCCAGTTACTATTTCTCACTTGGAAGACTTCTTTGTCTCTCTGCATTCTCATTTAATTTAGAGTTCCCTGTTGCTCTCTCAGAGCCCGTGGCTCACTCTCTCACCTCCTGCAGGTCTCCCCTTCCCTGGTTTACTCTCTCTAATGCAGTTATCACCATTCTCCATCCACATATTTTACTTGTATATTTTATTAACTGTTCCACCTATCCCCAAATGTAATCTCCATAATTGTGGGGATTTTTGTGCTTTGATCACAGCTGTTTCCTGGTGTCTAGGACAGCACCTTGTACACAATGGGCACTCAATAATGATTTGCTGAATGAACAAACAATCCTGCTGGTTTGTAGTGTGCCATTGTTTAACAGCTGCCCACCCCCACGTGACCCTAAGTTCCACAAGGGTGAGAACCACGAATTTCTTGTTCTGAGGACATCATCCCAGCCCAGCAGTGTGCCTCCTGTCTAGGAAGTCCTAAGTAAAGGTTTGCGGAATAAATAAATGAATGAATGAGTGAGGGAGCGAGTGGTGGAATGAGGGGAGGTAAGTGAATGTACTGTGAGCATAGGGGCAGGGCTAGTACCTCCATTGCCACCTTTCACTCTACTCAGTGCTCCAGGTCCAGGACCATCTTACCTTGTCCTGCTTTTCATAATCCTTGGTGAAGCAGCTCTTCAGTCTCACAGAGAGTGTCCGGAGCTGGATGATGGCCTTGGCATTGGGAGTTTCATCTCTGAAGCGCATGGTATCCTCCATTATGTCTTCTACCAGGAGAAATGCCTTCTTAAGATAGCACACAGGGTCTTTCTGAAAAGCAGGAACCAAGAGTTTATGGCTTGGCAGATGGGGCCTGGAACCAAAGCTTTGTGCTCGATGCCTGCCATCCCAGGTACGTGGTGGACTGCAGCCTGGTCTCCCCTCACCCCTGGGGAAAGTATGCATCACATTAGAGCTGAGGAGAAACCTGCCTTCAAGTTGTCTTTCATTCTTTCTTGGGACCTAGCACTCTGGGGACTGAACTAAAGTGAAGGAAATGTAGATTATGATTAGAGAGATGCTTGGATTTTTGGAATACAAGGCTTTAATCAGGATGGATGTGCATAAAGAGGGTAGGGTTCAGACCCCTACCCCCGCTTCCTCTCAGCTGCTTTCACAGAAGTCCTTTGCCTTATGGTACTTTCAAATCCTCCAGAAAATAAGGGTACTGAAGATTATTCCATGGTCCAAAGAATACCCTCAGTGTTTTGTCTCCCTGCCATGATGGTAGTTGCTTTGTAGATACGAACTCTTATTTTAGCTCTGTTTCTTGCACCTGGCCCAGTGGATTTGTAGTAATGCCCTGAGTGAGAGAGGGAGTGAATGTATGAAATACTGAGGTTGTTCTTTGGACTGTGAGCTGGTCTTCAGTTTTAATAGAGGTGTATGCAGGTTTGGTATGTGGGAACTCAGAAATGGATGCCATTTTTGGACAGCATGGCTGTTTTGCCCGAGGCACAAAGATGAAGAGGAATGGCATGGGGGGGTGGACTCCCCTCTGCAGAGGGGAGACAGGCATCAGCAAGGGCTCAGAGGCAGGAAGGAGCAGGGAAGAGGGATGGGCAGGGGGATGGCTACGGGGCTGTGTATGGAGACACCCGCTAGACAGCCTGGGCTTTCTCCTGGAGGGATGGGGGCTCTGAGGAGTTTCGGGGAGGGAAGTGAAGGGAGCAGGTTGGGGTTTCACAAAGCTCTCCCTAGTGGCTGGGTGGGGGTGTGTGTACCAGACTCAGGCCAGACAGTCTCCTGAAATTGTCCAAGTGATTGATTTGGGGAGGCCAGGCAGAGCCTAGAGAGGCTGGGAGGCAGAATCAGCCACATCTAATGGCTGGCTAGGTGTGGGTTAAGAAGGTGGGCTGGATCACTTCCCTACTGCTGGCTGTCTGAAGAAAGGAGGTGACATGGTTTTCTAAAGCACATCATCCGAAAGAAGGGTATCTGTTTTTCTTAGGCCCTAGAGATAAAGTGCCGGAGTTCTAATCAGGCTTTGAGCACTTACTAGCTATGCTCCTTTAACCTCCGTGTGGATAATAAGAAATGAACGGGGGCCACCTAGTGCTACTGTTACGCCTATCTTGGAAAAATGCTGGATACACAGCAAGCTCTTTTATGTACCAGCCAGAAGGGAAGAGCAGAGACTTGAGCCCTGGATCCCTGGACCCCAGGCTTGAGCACCCAGGGATCCTCACACCCTCATCCTGTCCAGCTCTAGGGTTTCTGCTGCCTTCATGTTCCCACATCCCCCATCCCTAGGAGAAGCACACAGGAGGACACACGGACTCACACATAGCTGCCACTCACCAACTGTTCCTCATCTGCAAATTCAAAGGAAATATGGCATGAGGTCTCCATCTGACTGTCAATCTGTAAGAGAAAGCAAGCCAGTAGTTGTAGTGTATCTACAGCTCAACCAAGCTGGCCTTAGAATTTCTGACGATTCTGTTGGTCCAATTAAACTGAGACATGGGCTCCTTCAAGGCCCAAGCACCATAGTTTCTGGATGGACCAAGGTTTGAATTTCATCTGGCTCCTCCCTACTCAGCCACACCTGGAAAGACATAATCAAGGCTTTGGGGAAGGCCTGTGCCTTCCATATGCCTAGAGGAAGGCTGTAGAATAGCAAAAAGTCTTTTCCTTCTATCTCACACTCCATGAAATTGCAGATGCCAGTTTGTTATAAGGAAGAATATATGAGAAATACATAGGACAGTATAGGATACAATCTTTTTTGGAGGTAGTAAGGACACTGTTATGGCAGAAATTCAAGCAAAGGTTGCCAAGCTCTGGGAATTCTGCATCTATAGGGGCCAGGGATAGATGCCCTTAAAGCCCCTATTAGACTCCCGGAGCAGGAGTTTATGTTCTAAGCCTTAGAGAATGCTATGGCCTTTGGTCTACCTTGCATAGTTACAGCAGTTACATGCAGGAGTGGTGGAGAGGTAAGAGAATTGGAAGGCCCAGCCTACAGTCCTACGTTCAGGGCCCTGCAGCTGGCCTTAGCCAGTGGTGCCCCACCCTGCCTGGCTGGCCAGAGGAATGGTAAATTCTCTTCTGGGCAGAATAGGAGCCATAACAATACCCTGATACTGCCTAGCTGGACCATGTCTGGAATTGTTGATGATTCCAAAGGCACGGGCTACTTCATGGCCCAGACGAGCAGGCCACTCCAACCTCAGGAGCAAAAGCCAGGGAAGGAAGGATGGAGCGCTGGTAGTTAGGCAGGAGCCTCCCCTCCAGATTTGGGTGGGGCCCTGGTGCCAGGATGGTGGCACATCTGGGAATCATGGAGCTAGATAAAACATCTGGACCAGCAGGCAGATGGGGCTGTCTTCCAAAGGAGACATGCACTCCCTGAGCCAAAGCAGGCCTTAGGAGCCCTTTTAGGATGCACAGTGCATGTTTGGGGCAATCACTGACTCAGGTGGTGACCCTGCCACCATGCTCAGCCTTCAGGGGAGTCAGGGAGGATTTCAGGACTTGGAGACTTAAGGTCTTGGCTTTAGGAAAGTCAGTAAGAAGAGCAGCAGGGGAGGCATGGCCTAGGTAGCCCTCTTTCCTGCAGTCCCTCTTCTTTGACCCTGTTCCTTGGCTCCTGCCTCAGTTTCCCCAGAAGGAGAAGGCATGGCCACATACTCACTAGGTGCTGCAGGACCTGCAGGTGTCCATTCCCAATCATGTGGCTACAGTGCTCCGATATCTCCTCAGCAATACTCCTGCTCACCAGGAGAAAGACCAGTAGCAGCCAGGGGCACAGCCATGCCTGTGACAGAGAACATGTTATTTCTCCCCAGGTTTCACTTTCCCCAGCTACCTCTATACCCTACTGAGGACAGAAATCAAAAGTCTCCGACCTATAACACTACAGGCTCTGATTCACACCCTAGGATGCAGCATCCTCAAAATCAGATTTCCCAGGATTTACTATCAGCCAAGGCACAATCTTGCTTCCCCTTTTTAACAGTCCAAATACAGCCTTCTCTGAGGAGCCTCCCCAGATGAATCCAGAACAACCTCAGGTACACATCAAACTTCTAGTGATGACACAGTTGGCGTGTCTACTAGTCTAAATTCTAATGGCACGCGAAACCCCTCAAGGACAGGATCTGCTTCTACCCATTATTCTACCCCTGCAACGTTAACACTAAGTCAAGCATCTGGCGAGCTGCCCTCAAGTTCATGCACCAGCTTCCAGACAGCAAGCCAGAAACATTTCCCCTGGGGCTTAGCCATTCCTTATACCTGGTTCTCCACAGGTCTGACTCTGCCACTGGAAGAGCCAGGGAACCAAGCTCAATTTCATTGGGAACTCATCCCATGCCAGAGACCTTCTGGAACCCTGGGGATATGTTTCAAAAAGAAGCCCAGATGATTAATCAGAAGCAGTAGTGCCAGCTCTGGACCATCCCTGGCTGGCACTTACCTATTAGTCCCATCAGGCTATGCATCCAGCTAACCAGCTCTTATCATGGCAGAGAAGTCTCCCTTCTTTCAGCACCTACCTGACTCAGCAACTGCCCAGCCCCAGAGTAATAGCACTGGCTCCTAACACTGTTTTTGCCTTTCTTTGCTTCTCCCTTCTTCCTCCTCCCCAGGGTCCCCTCACCCCTATCCCTGGTCTTAGGGTTCCCTTTCTCCACCTGGAGGCAAAGGGACCCTTGGGCTTTTTTCTCCCAGCTAGAAGTTGCCCCTGGGAGCTCCTAAGCCTCCTGGCAGCTGACGACCCCAAATTCAGGGACATGCTGACAGGGTGGGTTGAGCGCTGGCACTTTCCTGGGCTCTGAGCTTTGTCCCAGCAATCCAGATGATGGGACAACTACTACAAATAAGTAGCACATTGAAAAATACATAGGGGGCCATGAAGCAGCTTACAACAATGTGCTGATTTATATCTAAAACCCAAAGCTTTGCCAGTTCTTACAAAAACAGCTCTGGCTGAGCTCTCAGGGAGGCTACAGGGATAAGGGACGTAATGAGGCCTTAAAACTCAGACAGAAGTTGATAGCAGGAGAGGAAGACCCTAGCATTCTAAAGCTGGATGACCTCTGAATTTTTCCCAACCAGAAGTGCTCACCTGCACAGAAAGGGGCACCGGGACGGGGGCACCAGGAGAGGAAGGGGGCTCCTGGACAGAAGGTGGCACTTGGTGGCCCAATGCATTTAGCAAAAGGCCTGTGAGGGCCCTGGCTTAACCTGGGAGGGAGACTGAAAGAGGGGAAGAGAGTCATGGACTGCGGGGTACTTTGGGCTCTGCAGCTGGGGAGGGAGCCCTGGGTGGGAATGGCTGCTCAGGCCTTCAGACACCTCAGGCTCAGGACCTATCACAGGCAGCTGCACCAGGACGTTGCCCCAGGTGGGATGGCACTGAGGCTCTGAGCTCCAGGTGTGAGATGTATGGAGGAAAAGGCGTCTGGGGAAGAGAATGCCCAGGAAGACAACCCCACTGTGTGCATATTAAGATACTGATGTTTGACAGCAAGGTGAGGGTTAGTGCTTAACCCAAGGGATGCCTGGCTTTGGGCTGCATGTCAGGCATCAGTAGTGGGAGAGTGTGGCCATTATGTAGGAGGCTGACTCTGAAGAGTCACCCTGGACCAGGGGCCTCAGAGCTGCTCCAAGAAGACCCAGATGGGCACCCAAGGGTTAAGGCTCTAGCTTGCATCTGGCTGGGCAGGCTCTTCCTGGTTTCCTTCTTCCTCCCATCCACCAGCCTCAGCCTTTGCCTGTGGGACCAGCCCTGGGAAAAAATCTCTGCAGCAGGCTCAAGAGATGTGGGACATCTTAGCACAGCTGTCCATTCTCACCTGTCACCATCATGGTCCATTTTCTCCTTCAGCGAGGTCTCTGGAGAGACCTCGTGTCACTGGGCTCTATGCTTCCCCCATCTAAACCCAGCCTCTTTTCTTTCCTCCTGTGTGCTCCACCTCTTTGCTCCTGCTCTCATCTCCAGTCCCTTCTCTTTGCCTAACCTCCTCCCTCCCAGCCCCATCTCCTGCCTCTTGGTCAGGCATGTCCTCCCCTGTGGATCCACTCTCCAGTTTCTCTTTTTCATTCCCCTTCAGGGCTCCTCAAAAGAAAACACATTATGGGACCACTTGCTGTTTATTTATAGTGTCACCCTGGATTTTCTAGGAGCTGCAGCAGCTACTGACACTGTTGGGGCAGGGTCTCCCCTCCACGGCTCTGAGCAGCCCCTGTCCACAACTCTGCAATCCCAAACCCTCCTTCCACTTTCCTATGTGAAACCCAGATCTCACAACTTATTGAACAAGGCTCTGCACAAAAGAGATTCGGAGCTATTCCCCGGCAGCTCTGGGACCAGATCTTCCTAAAACAGCCGCCCAAGTCCCCAACAGCTCCTGCCTGTGGGCTGCAGCAAGTACTGGCTTGCCCATTTCCTTTGCTCTGCCAGCAGGTTGCTCTCAGCACAGGCCCTAGCATTCCAAAGCTGGGTGACCCCTGAACTTTCCCCAACCAGAAGTGCCCACTCCGCACCCACCAGGGCCTAGAAGTACATGCCTGGTCAGAGAAAGCTGCCCATGGGAACGGGGCGCCACACTCAGAGCTCAGGTACTCTGCCTGGAAACAGGCAGGGCATCCTGACTGACACCAGGCCTCCACCCGCTTCTGCAAACCTTCCTCTCCTGCCCGTGGGTGGCTCAGTGTTCCCCTCCGTGCAATGGGGGTGAGCTGCCTTTCCTTCCCCAGGTAAGTGCCACAGCCCCAGAAGCAGCTGCAGGGCTGCGATCCAGCCGGCCTGAGCGCGGGGAGCCGATGAGCAAAGGCAGTTAAGGAGCTGGGCCTGAGGCCGCGGCGGGAACGCTTGGGTAGCCGGAGAGCCCGGGAGGTCGGCTCCGAGGGGCAGCGCCTGGCAGCCCGCCGCCGCGCCTCCACCCACCCGCCCCGGGCCCGCGCCGCGCTGCCGCTTACCATGGGAAGGCAGCGCCCGGTGGCGCCCCGCGTGGTCATATGGGCAGCTGGGTGCCGGCCGGGCGCGTCGGCCGCCCTAGATCTCTAGCTCGCTCGCTGGCTGCTGCAAAGTCCGCGCCCAGGCCGAGGGCCGCGCCGCTGTCCCGGACTGCAGAGAGCGCGGCGGCGGCAACGAGGACCCGGGCAAACTTTCACTTTCCCCTGGCCGAGCTTCGCTGGCCAGCGCTCGGCACAGCCTTTTAAGCGGGCGGCTCGTGGGGCATGTGGTTTATGGGAAATCACCCTGGCCAGGCGCCAGAACCGCGCGCACACACACACGCGCACACACACACATACACACACACACTCACACGCACTGTCAGTCACACACACACACACGCACTGTCAGTCTCTCTCACACACACACCCTCTGGAGGCCCGCAGAGCTGCCTCCCCACCCCCGCCCCTCCCCCAGCGCGCCGGCTGGTTGTCCCCGCTCGCTTGTCTTCCCAGTCGCGCTGTTTCTGGGCTCCAGTCTGCAGCCTCAGGCAAAGTAACACGGGCTTCACCGCCCTCTCCACCCCGCCTTTCCCGGCGCCCTGTCCGGACACAGCCTTTCTTTCCGAGCTCTCCAGACCGCTGATCCGGCGCGATTACCCTCTAAAACTTGTCCCTAGGTACTTTCCCTCTATGCCTGAAAATCCCCAAACCTGAGCAGGAAATGGACTGAGAACTGGGATAAGAACTGGAAAGGGTAGGCAAACCAGCAGAAGACTGGGGCCTCTCACTCCAGGACTTTGAACCCCTCGTGGAGCCTGAGAGAGCCAGTGTGCAGGCAGCCCCTTGCCTGTTATGCAGCCCCAAGGAGCCGGCCAAGCCCCTTGTTCCCTACTCTGGGGACAGGGGAGAGGCCAGTAACCTGTTCAGAACTGTGTCCTGTGACAAGGAACCAGAAAGTTCTACCCCTTGTGCCAGGAGATATTTCAAGCGCCTGAGCACTAGAGGATGAAATGCTGGCTGGTACCCATGCTCCCTTATGGCTACCAAATCAGACTCAGTTTGGAAAAGCTCTGCACCTGGGCCCTAGATTTCTCTTGATGAGTCTGGAAATGCATTTGCTGAGATGACTGATCCCATTTTGTCTCTACTTGAGAATGAATCTAAATCAATCTATTAGGATGAGCCTGTTATAATGTTAACGTCGGGAACCTTTTCTTTCTTCAACTCATTATGATAAAATGTGTTTCAATTCCTTTGTGAAATAGCCCACTGGTATCCCCTGGGAAATACACGTGGTGCCTGATCTCCGAGTGTCATCTTTTGTCATTTGTCCTACACGTGCTTTGCTCTATCCCCAAGCAATACTTTTACATCTTTGTGCCTTTGCTCGGACTGATCCTCTGCTTGAAAGGCTCCTTTCCTGAGTATCCCTAATGCAAATTCTACATCGTGTAAGGTTGAAATCACATCTCATCTTCTTCCAGCAAACCCTTCTGTAACTCCACAGGCAAATCAAGTGGTTCTTTTTTCCTGTGTTCCCAGCTGAACTTGGCTCATTCCTCCATAGTCACCCTGAGTTGTCATCCATTCATTCTTCACATTATTTTAAAAAGTATTTAAGGTGATACTGCACTGAGACTTACCGTAGGTGGCACCCATTATGTTTACCTCTGAATCAACCATGCCAGTACATAATAGGTACCCAGTTAATGGTGGTTGAATTGAATGAGTGGATAATTCATTTATCTGACAAATGTGCACGAAGTGCCTGCTATGGGCCAGACACTGCCCTGGACTCCTGGGATGTGGTATGATCATGCTGACATGGACCTTGTTTTCCTGGGCTTGTGAGCAGTTAGAAGCTAAAGTGCATGGGTCAGTGATGGCGCTCAGAGCTTTCAGGGAGGAAGGTAGAGACAGAAGCGCACTCAGCCAGAGGAAGGAAAGCAAGGGCGTACTTCTGGCCTGGCCTGTGGAATGTTCTTTCAAGTGATCCCCATACAATGATTTCAGCTGACATGTTGACACCATAGTTGTTAAGACTGATAAGAGGTTTGAGGAAGTCATGTGAGAAAGATAAGCCTGCAGACTTCATGAAAGCAAGGCCAATTATACTTGTTCCCTTTATCACCAGCCCAGTCCTGTCTCAGGCTCACTGAGGCTGGAGGTATATAACCTGGCTCTGCTTCTGGAAGAGGGCAGCCATCTCCACTTCAGTGCTAGTTGTGGAGCCCTCTTTTGCCCTCCACTGAAATCTTTTACATGCTGGGGTTTGAACCTGACCGCATCACTGACAAGCTGTTTGTGACTTTGGAAACCCTCTCTCAGCCTCAGTGTCTGCAAAATGGAAATATTGATTTCTCCTTCTCACCAAATTGTTACAAGACTTGAATGAGATAATTCTAGTGAAGTATTTAGCACAGGACTCGTGTTATTACTATCTGTTTACTCACATGGGTCTCCAGCGGTGATTCAATAGTAGTGTGGTGAACTTAGAAGTCCCAGTGCCAAAGTTTACTCCCAGCTCTGCCACTCATTTGATTTGTGACTATACAAATCCCTCAATCCTTTTGAACTTTTTTCCCTCACTTGTCCAGTGGCAATGATAAGATCTTCCCCCAGGACTGACTGGGCTGTGAGGTCAAGCATGATGACCTAGGGGAGACTGTGGCACCATGAGCAGCACAGGATAGGTGATTAATTATGAAAGAGTTCTTTGGAAGCCTTGACACTCTGGGACGCTCTGCCCGTGTGGACTGTAGGAGGTAAGCAAGGCCTTGGAGCAAGTGCCTCCATAGTGGGTCTGTCAGTGGTCCCATCTCTGTTCCCTTAGAAGGAGAGAGTGTGAGTCTACTTGACCCTGGATAAGCTTTACTTCCAAGCACAGGGAAATTGAGGCTGGAGGAAGAGTATCATGTGCCCTAAGTGGCTGTCCCAGCATCATCCCCTCTACTCACTCCTGTGCTGGGGCTGACTCTCTTGTCACCCTTCCAGCACCTACCCCTACTTCTGCACACAAGTCCTGGGTGAACCTCAGGGCCATGCCTACAGGATGGTATCCATCTGTATGTGGCTTCATGCAAGCCCATTTGAGTGCATCCAAGGGCAGGGGTGATGGAACCACAGGACTAAAAACATTTTCATCCCGTGCTGCCTCAGATGAAGAAATAGAGACTCAGAAAGGGTAAGCCTCCAGTGTCACACAAGAATTGGCAGAGTCTGGGGTGGGGACCTCAGTAGTGAGACTGGAATGAGAGGACTCTGGGCTCCATCTGCATGCTTGCCCTGGTCCGATCAGCCACTGTTCTTCCTGCTTGACTATTGGTGCTGACTACTGGTAGAGTCATGTCTGGAGTCAGGTCCTAGAGGAGACATAGAAGAATTTGAAATCATCTGAGATTTGGGGTTTCTGTAATTTCCTAATGCAGCATCATCAAGGAGAAGCTCTTAGCTGACCCTGGGGAAGAGCAGAGAGAGTGTGGAAGAGACCTTGCTTGCCAGGAAAATGAACCAAGGAAAGGAGGAGAAGTTGAAAAGAGAAATGGAGATGGATGGCAGGAAGTGGGAGGAAAATCTCATTTGCTGGTTGTTGAAATGCCATTTCCTTGAAATTATTTGACAGGCAATTTCCTCCTAAGGCCTTTCCTAGGGAATTGACTTTTGTCACACAGCTCTCTTTCTCTCTTTCTCTCTCTGGCTCTCCCTTTCTCTCCCTCTCTCCCTCTCTCTCCTCTCTCTTCTCTCTCTCCCCTCTCCCTCCTCCCTTCCCTACTTTCCTTCCTCCCCATCTTTCATTCTTTCTCTTATTAAAGTGGCCTTGTGTCTCTTTAAAAGTGGACCCAGGTAGGCAGGAATGGCCTTGGAACTCAAGGCTGCTGAACTTGGAGCAAAATACTGGAGTCCCAGTGCTCCTGGTGAGGTGCTACAGAGAGGGCCAAAGTGTGATAAGGCCCCTGACTAACCAGGTTAGGGAATGGGAATCAGATCCTAGATGTCCCAAACTGCCCTGCCAGGTCTTTGGAGCTGCATACTGTTCTAGTCATGTCTTCTCCTTTTTCATAGTGTGAGGTTAACTTGAATCAGCCAATGGTGGGACCCTTGGACTGGACTTCTCCACCAGTTAAATGAGAACCTACTGGCTCCTGGGGCCCTGCTGAAGACTTTGTTTGAAACTACCAAGAGCCAATAGTTGATATTTTGAAAAACTACTGATATTTATTGAGCTCACCCTTTTCCCTGCTTGTAGGAAAGTCAACTGTCTCCTTCACCCCTCACCCCATCATCTCCTACCCTTCCCCTCCCCAACATTTTCCAGTGGGCACAGAAACACCTGCTGGCCTCGTGGGTCTCTAGCTGTAAGGGTCTCTAGCTGCAGTAGTCTTGTTGTGTGCCCCCCACCCCCATCCAGGGCAGGCTCTGCTGGAAGGCCTGTCTGCTTCAGCAGCCCAGCCACTAATCCTTGGCTCTTGCTTCCTGCCCTTGCCTAACTGGGCTCCATCTTCTGAGCCAAGCAGAGCTGTGTTCTCATGAACTCAGAGCTGCTAATCTAACTAAGACATTAAGAAATTATCCACAGTAAATTCTGGCTTTCTGAGTGTCCTCCCTGTCTCCAAAAGTCACAAACCTTCAACTGAGGGCCCTTCTGGAATGAAAGTTTCTAATCTTTCTTGGGAAAAGAGAATCCCAAAGATGATGTGTCCCCTTGGTGTCTATGTAGTAGTGTCTATGTACACCAAGCCATTTCCTGTCCTTGGTCTTGTGTGGCTTTGGAGCAAATGAGGCAGAGAATTACCTGGAAACAGGAAGTGAAAACTTCATCTGTTAATGCAATAAACAGTTTTGAGTTTCTGCTGCATGCCATGCTTACCCACAGTTGGTTGAATTATGTGCGCTCTCTGCTCATAGACTACCAGGGACAGACACACTGAGGACTGAGGGACATTTCAGCAAGAGGCAGTGAGTGTGATGGTGCAGAAATGTCCCTGTATCTACAGTGGCTTGGCTTCCAAAGTCCCTGGAAAGAACCCAGAAGTGTGAAGCGAAGAAGAGACAGAACTGGAAGAGCTCAGGTCCAGATCAAGGTGGGGGACAGACTCCTCCATTCCACCTCACGCGATTACAGGCCGTCCTTCGCCTTGATTCTTAATGCTGGCTTACTCAGTGCCACTTGGGAGGTCTAAGAGGAGGCTTCTTATGAGGGGCTGGCTGAGTGGGGCTGGAGGGGCCCAGCACAGAAGTGTGAGTAGAGAAAGGACACCTTCCTAGGTTGTCCCATGTGAGAGAAGGAGAGGCCTGAGGATTCCTACTCCTGCCTGCTCATCCCTGTGGCTGCCCCAGCCCCAGGTCAGGGTCCCTGCTAGTTCCAGGCCCTCTAGCCTGCCTTCAAATCTCCTTTCTATTGTCTGGTGCTGGGCACTTCTGCCCAGGCAGTTGGAAAAGTCACAACATCCCTTATAGGTAGAATATGGCAAGTGAGGGCTCTAGCTCTGCTCCTAAACTACCTGGATTGAAATCCCAGTTCTGCCTCCTGCTAGCTCCATGACCCTGAAGAACTTATCTTTTTTTGTGCTTCAATTTCTTCATTGATGAAATGAGAATAACCGTGGCACCTTCTTTATAATCTTGCTGTAGGGAACGTTTATTTGTATAAAATGCCCATGGTACTGTCCGGAATATGGTAGGTGCGATATAAGAATAGAGCTGTCATTACTTAAGGGCTGCTGAGGTCCAGAAAGCACTGGGTCAGGCAAGGAACAGCCTATAATTATGTGAGGGTACAGAACAGAGGAGTCTATACCCTGCCTGGATCTGAACCTAAGCTCTTCCAAATCTGTCTCTTCTTTGCTTAACACTTCTGGGTTCCTCCCAGGGACTTTGGAAGCCAAGGCACTGTGAACAACCCAGACTCCACTAAAGGAGAGCCCAGAATGCTGTTCTAATACCAACTCAGCCATGTACTACCCAAGGAACATTGTAGGTGGGGGTGACATTGCCAACACTGAGTTCACTCAGGAAAGAACCCCCCTCTGGATCCTATGGTGGGGACAGCCCCTGTTCTGGGGGCCAGAGGATGTAGGAGGGATGTTTATTCCTGGAGCCAAGAAGGGTGGAAGAGCCTCTGCTCTCCTTCCCTGGTTTGGAACTTTTGGAGTAGCTGAGAGAAGCAGGAATGCAGTGTTCCTTGGAATCTTGCTCCCTTTTGCTAACCACAATTGGCCCACAAAACCCGCAACCACCAATCGATCCATTCATTCGAAAGTCTCTTGATGACTGGAGCCTAAGCACAGCTCTCAGTTCTTCTCGCTCCCCTGTCAGCTTCTCAGTGCAGAGCTGTTGGCTGTTCATTCAGCCTGGAGCAATCTCCTCCTTTCTTTTCCCAGAACTGGAGACTGGGGCAGAGTCCAGGCAGGGTCACCATGTGGCACAAGGGCTTTTTAGGGCTGTTAGGTGAGAATTGTGTTCTTGGAATTAAGTTCATTCTATAATACATCAGTGCCCAGCCTTGTGCTAGAAGCAGTTTACAGAGCTAGACTGGATTACCTAGTCTCCATCATAGTATACCAGTGGGAATACAGAATTTGGGCACATCTTCTACTCATAGGAACGTCTGAAAAATCATACGAACCTGCCAACCTTGGTTTCCTCATCTGTAAAAGGAAGATCATCATAATTTGAATTTCACATAATTAATGATAGGATTGAATTAAAAATTTAGTGGAAAATATGCTGAAACCTTAAAAAACACATACCAATTGTTATGGTTTATATCTGAAATGTCCCTCCAAAGTCTCATATACTCAGAGGTGTGGCTCATTTGGTAGAGCTATACTTATCAGTGGATTAATCCATTGATGAGTTCATGGCTCAAAGTGCTGTTAGCAGATGGGGCCTTGTTGGAGGTGGGTCACTGGGGGTGTGACCTGGAAAGATGTGTTCTTGTCCTGGTCTGGCTCTTCCTTTCTCTTTCTGCTTCCTGGCTGCCATGCTGTTTCTGTCCTGGAGCCAACCAACCATGGACTGAACCCTCTGAAATGTGAGCCAAAATAAACCTCTCTTTCTTTAAATTGCGGGTGTTGGGTATTTTGTCCCAGTAACGGAAAAGCTAACTAATACACCAGTGTTGTCTATCATTAGTAAAAGATTTAGGATTTGAAATCAACATATCTCCATTTAGATTCCAGATCCTCTACTTTCTAGCAGTGAGACCAGGGGCAATACAGAAACTTCTTCTTTTTTTTTTTTTTTTTTTTTTTTTTTTTTTGTGGGTACCAGGGGGACGACCTCAGGACCTCGCGCGCCAACAGGCACTCGTGCCACTGAGCGATATCACCGGCCCCTTTTTCGTATGTGGGTTCCGGGAGTCGAACTCGGGCCCTCGCACTTGCAAGGCAGGCGCTTACGCCGCTGAGCCATCTCACCGGCCCCAGAAACTTCTTCTGAGCTTCAGTTTTTCTCATAGGTTAAGTGGAAATCACACTAACTGTCTCAGAGCATGATAAAAAGTCAGTATGGTTTATAACCAGGCGCTACTTGCAAGTGGGTGCCCAGTGACTGCTAGCTGCAATTTTACACTGAAATTATCATAATGGTATGACATGAAGGGACTCTCCACAGAAAGCAAACCAGGCTTGTACACACATCTTGTGTTCTACTCAGCTGTAGTTCCCAATACTGTAATCACTCAATAAATATTTGCTGATGGATTGAGGATGATTGATCCTGGACTCCAGTGCAAACTTCCCTGAAATGCTGGAACTCCTGCAGATCCCCAGGCCCTACCTGGTCCTAAGTCTTCTCTACAAAGATGGAACAACTTTGCCAGGAGTTCCCTGGGTTCCCCTCATCCTCATTTAGGTCAGATATTTGAAGCTCACAAAATGCTGTTTCATTAAATCATGTTTTCACTTTTGCAAGAAGAGTGTCATGTCAAAGGTATTTTATTATGTAAAGAGTGGAAAACATATTTTTAGAACACAAGAAATCATATTCTTCCTTGAATTTTAAAAATAAAATAACAGATCACACACCTAAGTTTTACAGTCACTTTAAAAAAAAGAGGTTTTCTCATAGCTGAGTTTGGGGGTTCCTAGACTGTGGGTTCATGTCATCTAGACTGTGGGCTCATGTCTCCTCCTCTGGCCCCGTCTTCATCCTTTTTTGCAGGTGAGAGCCAGGACTCAAGTGGAAGGTTGGACAAAAACCTCTGGAATCATTAGCAGTCTCCATGATGATTCATTGCTTACCTCATCATTTAATGAATATTTATTAAGTGCCTACCTGTTATGGTTTGTGTCTAGATGTCCCCCCAAAGCCACATATGGTCATGGGGGCAGGCATCTAGAGTTTGTGATTGATTTGTGGTCCAGTGCTGGGATTATGGGTGTGAGTGCTACACCCACCCTGGGGCAGGTAGCCTACATACAATATAAGGAACAGAAAGAGTCTTCTTTCGTGCTCCTCCCTTTTTGCTCTCGTTGCTTTTGCTGTCTTCTGCCACCATGAACTGTTGCCCCTGTGCCATGCCACCTTGCCTTGGAGCCAGCTGATTATGGACTGAAACCTCCACAAACTGTAAGCTAAATAAACCTTTCCCTCCTTAATCTTTGGCATCAGGTATTTTGTCTCAGCAACGAGAGAAAAGTAAACAATATACCACCCATTCCAAGGCCCTAGGCACTAAGGCTAAAATCACTGACCCAGACCCAATCTAGCCCCTGGGGACTCATACAGAAGCACTCCAGGGGGAGGCAGGCTTGTACTACACCGTGCTCACACAATGCAATTGTGCTGCATGAGAATCAGGAGGTGCTTGGGTGGGTAGAGAGCCAGGAAGGCTTCCTGGAAGAGGAGACCCTGGACCTGGGTTGGGAGAAATGTCTTATCTGGTCCAGAGATGGGGAAGGAACATTCCAGAGAGAGGCAGCAGTGTGCACAGATGCCAGGAAAGGTGGCAGCAGTGTGGTAGGCTCTGAGTAACGTAATTACTGTGCAGTGATTGGAGCTGGGGAGGAAGATCAGAGGAAGTGGCAGAGGGCAGACTGGCTTCATTTGTCATTTGCCTCTAGTCATCCATGTGACATTTGACTTTACCTTGAGGACCACTGAGGAAGCCGAGGGTGTGGATAGGATCCATCCATTTAGCAAATGTTTTCTAAGCACAGAACACAAACTTTAGATTCTGCAGGACCGTGAAGAGGTACTGCATGGACTCTTGTCCTCAAGAATTGCAGCATCTCCTCAGGAAAAGAGGGGTTTGGGGGAGTGTGAGACTTAAGCACCCTTGCCAGCTAAAGGAAAGGTGCCTACATAGGAAGAGGTCAAGCAGATGAAGAGACAGGGGCCACTGAAGGAGCAGCGTCCTGGGGACAGGCAGGGTGAGAGGGAGGATGCAAAGAGAGCATTTGTGGGGTCAAGAGAAGGGACATTTTGCTTCTGAGCAGAAGCAGGTTGGCAGAAGGAAAGGGGGTCAGGGGTCTAAACCTGCTAAAAGTTCAGGTGATCGGTGGTGGGTATCAGCGGTGATCCAGGTGTGGACAGGAGATGTTCATCGACTCATTTGACAAATAAGACAAATGATCAGTGAAAATTGAGCAGGGACCATGGTCTCTTTCTGCCAGGCCTGCTGTCCCTCTTCACCCCTCCCTCTCATCTCATTGGGAGCATGCTCTTTTTTAGGGCCCATCTCAAGTGTCCCCCCTTCGGAAGCCCTCCCATCCTCTCAACAGTGGTGCTTCCTCCTCCTCTGACTCCAACGTACTTTGGTCACTTTGTTCTTGTTTTTGTGTTCCCTTTTTTGGTGTGCATTTCTTATTCTTTTTCCTACTAAATAAACTATGAGGGTAGAGGCAGCTTATATCTCCCACAGAAATCATATATACTTGGTGTTCAATAAAATATAATAGGTAAGTAAGTAAATGAGTGAGTGAATTAATGGATTTCAAGAATCCAGGTCATTTGCAGATGCTGGGAATGACCTTTTCTCTGACTGTGCTTCTAAGCTGAGCTCCTCCCATCCATCCCACTGTGGCCTGTCCCAGGATGCTGCTAGGTCACATGCTTGTCGCAGGCCCTCTGCACTTGAGTGAGGTCATGGGTTCTGGCAGAATGCCAAAACTGTGGGGTCAGAACTCACTTGTCAGTGAACTCAAGAATAAGCAGAACCTGAGGTCTTGTCCAAGTCCCCCAGAGTTTCCTGTGACCTGTGTACACACCAGGTTGCTGGGGCAACCGTCAGTCTTCTTTTGTCTTGGTCTCTTTTTGCTCTGCTCTAGCCCTTACATGGCAAAGCAACCCTGTCGGTGGGCACTGCCAGCCACATCATGGCCTTGCCTAGTGCTCCTGGCAGTTCTACATGCCCACATTAATGCTACCACTTTGTCTGATTCCAGGGTCTTCCTCAGTGTGGTTTCAGCCTCCTGCTGTGGTCCTATCTTCTAGTGTACACTCTTTGTCCCCAATAAGTGGGGCCTAAATTAAACCTTTACCCAATGTTTAATCGCTGAGATTTTCAAAATAAAAGGTAGTTTGTTATCAAGAAGCTTATAGTTCAGGCCTGGTGAGATAGCTCAGCGGCATAAGCGCCTGCCTGGCAAGCACGAGGTCCTGAGGTCGACTCCCGGTACCCACAAAAAAACAAAAACAAAAACAAAAACAAAAAAACAGAAAAAAAGAAGCTTATAGTTCAATGGGACTGTAGGGGATAG
Source organism: Erethizon dorsatum (assembly GCA_028451465.1). Lineage (NCBI taxonomy): Eukaryota > Metazoa > Chordata > Mammalia > Rodentia > Erethizontidae > Erethizon > Erethizon dorsatum. Next base: position 85,726,445 of record CM051829.1, read on the forward strand.
GGCAAGTAAACAGCTGCTCGTGCACCCCACAGTTAATGGTACAGGGGAGGAAACCCAAGTCACTATAGGAGCCCCAAGGGGGGGATTGGGGATAACTTCCAGGGGAGCTGCTGGCTGAGCCGAGGTGAGGGCTAAGGGGACAGGGAAGGTGAAGGGCGAAGCCATCCGAGGTACAGGTACAGGGAGCAGCAAGGGCAAGGGGATGGCAGGAAGAGTGGCTTGATGTTCCTGAGTGTGGAACAGAGGGTTGGAGGGAAAGAGGTAGCAAGGCAGGCAGAGGCTGGCCATGCTGGTGGCAGCACGCTGCCATCCTCTGCTGTGGAAATAAACTTTCCCAAAGCCAGCTCAGCTGCCACCTCCTCCAGGAAGAGTTCCATCTCCCCAATCCATGTGACCTTGTTCTCACCCCTATGGCCTCTGTACCCCTCTCATAGCCCTCTTCATGGTCCAGTTCATTTTAGGTTTATGGCAACGCCTGCCCCACCACCTTCAACAGGCTTGGAATGCCTCTAGAGCAGTGTCACGGCATTTTGATACCCTGCACAAGTATTTGGTGAAGACCAAGTGTGGGCTAGAGTTTAGGTACTTGGAAACAACACAGAATGAGACAGACTGAGGTGAAACACCCAGATCACTCTGTCCCTCCACCAGGCTCCCCAGTGAGTCCTCATGAGGTTGCTTCAAAGGAGAGGGGAATCTCAGCAAATGGAAGGCAGCTGTCTTTCAGGTACCACTTACTCTGTGACTTTTGGCAAATTGTGTAAAGAGGGGACAGAAATAACTCCTTTCTCCAGGTATTGCCATGAGCAAATGTGACAGCAAATGTGAAAGTGCTTGGTAAACCTTAATGTGGCTGCCAAAGATCACAGGCTTAGGGGCAGGTGCTTATCCAACTGCTTCCTGCCGTCAGCACACCCCTTCCAGGGCCTGCTCTGTCAGACCAGGCCTGTCTACCTGGACAGCTGCCCCACTCCATTCTGTTCTGCTCTTCTTCCAGCTTGCCCCATTCTCTTCCAACTTTTTGCATTTCTTACTAGCAAGGGAAAACCTCCAGCACTTCTAGGAGGCCTCGTGTGTGGGGCAGCGATTTCCAAGACTGCAAATTATCCTCTGATTCTAGAGGAACTAATTCTTGGTTTCTTTAACCTCTGAGTTGAACTGTGTCCACATTTAAACATAGAAGAATGAGCAATTCTCATACATGTCCAAACAGTGCAGCCCCTAGAAGTCAGGACATTATTTTTTTGTTGAAAGTACAAAAACAATTTTAAAAATAGCGTGTCCAATTTCATATGAGCCTTACCAATTCTAAGTCAGAGAACCTAGATCCTTGATTTTCATGTAGACAGGCCATAGCAGGGGTCAAAGCCTTAAGGAAAATTTTGGGACCCCAAGTCCTAAGTGGAGAATGTTTGACACTCAGTCTTCAGAGTGAAAGATGAGGGTGTCTTTATTTCCAAGGGTGGGGCTTCTGCTCCAGGAAACAATGCTTGAGAGCTCAGGGTCTCAGTGTTTAACCAAGCCTCAAAAACAATGGCCCTGGGTTCTAAGGGGCCTCTTGACTTCCCAGTCACCTTAGGTTTCTTTATTTTCCATTTTCCGTGTGTGTGTGTGTGTGTGTGTGTTTATTAGGGATTGAACCCAGGACCATTATACTGAGCTACATCCCCAGCCCTTTTTTTGCTTTTTATTTTGAGAGGGGGTATCACTAAGTTTCCCAGGCTGGGCATTGACTTGTTATCCTCCTCCTTTAGCCTCCCAAAGTGCTGGGATTACAGGTGTGTGCCACCACACTTGGCTTCCTTTCCTTTTTACACATTATTCTCGTGGTATCTATGGCAGTCCCAACCCCAGCCTTTCCTGTTCACACTTAGAAAAGCCATGGAACACGATAGCTTGCCAGGAACATGGGGCTTGATCAATGCCATCTGGTTTCATATCCAACCTCTGTACTTATTGGTGATGTAACCCAGGACAAGCTTTCTGTGCCTCAGTGGACTTATTTGTAAAACATTGTAAACATTAGCACTGACCTCAGATGGCCTTGGTAGGGATTAAATGAGTTGATACAGGGGCCAGGAGGCCTTTTCAGTAAAGGGCCAGACAATAAACATTTTTAGTTTGCCAGCAATGCTGTCCTTGTCACAACTACTTCACTCTGTAATCATATCACAAAAGCAGCTGCAGACAGTACATACACGAATGGATGTGCGTTCTAATAATATTTATTTATAAAAGCTGGTAGGGAGCCAGTTTTGCCTAGAAGCCCACAGTTTGCTGATCCTGAAGTCAGTCCATGAATAAAAGTGCTTGGCATGTAGTAAGCATTCAATAAATGCTAGCAGTTGTTACTCATTCACAAACAGATGACCTATGCGAACACCTACTCAGTACCAGGCACTGCTCCATACGCTGGGGAGCAGCCACTAACAATAAAGAACAAATGTTCTGTGTGGAGAGGGCCAAAATAAACAGAGAAACGAATAGAGAAAATGCCAGGTAGTGGCCAGTGTTACTTGAAAATAAAAAAGGGGCAGTGACAGTGATATCGGGGCAGGCTACCACAAAGGGCTGGTTAAGAAAGTCCTCTTGGTGCATGTGACACTTAAACCAAGACCAGAATGACAGAAAGAAAATTTTAGGCAGAGGACAGACCAGTCCTGGCTTGCACATGTGCCATTAGCCCAGTTACTAGCAAGTGGCAGAGTCTTCAGTGCCAATTCCTTGGAACCTTGCACCTCAGGGTGCTGAGATGGATGTGGGAGAGGACCCCCTCTCCCTCCCTCTTGATCCTTAGCTCCTCTCCCATAATATAACTCTTCTCTCAGTGTCCTGCTTCTCAGCCTCCCTTAGCTCTCTCTCCCCTCACTGCCTGCTCAAAGCCCTCAGCCCAGGCACGGCAACATTTCTGCTACTCACATTGGTCTCTAAGACCCAAGTTTGCTACGGTGGCTACCCACCACCTTAAATCAGAGATAGCTTCCTTGCCACCATCCTGCAGGTGAGGAGGGTCTGGATTCTGCTGTCTTTTGTACAGGGGAGGCTGAAGTTCACACATAGGGAGCAGCTATTAGACTCAGAGACTAACTATAAATTTGTGCCCATTGTCCTTTGGTTCAATGGTTCCTAATCTCTTTGTTGATTGCAAAGATGCCTGTGTGCATGTGGATTCTGGATCCTGCACATGCTCCAAGCCCCATCTCTTCCCTCCTCCCACCCCCCAGATCTGCAGTCTTCTCTATTCTCTGAACATTCTGGCTCACAAAGAGTTCTGTGGGATGGCTTACCTCAAGTAGACCACACATGTGACACTGCTCTTCTATAGAGAACAAATTCTGAATTCTGGAGACTTTTGGAGTTGGAGCCAACCTGCCGAGGTTAGAAGCACAGTGGGTTAACCCTTGCTAGCTTCCATGTCAAAGAGACAGGTTTACTGATCTGGTTCTTGGTTCTAGTTTGTGCCTTTCTGGGAGTCTATAGCCCCCTGTTCCTTCCTTAAATTTTCACTTTCTTAAGAAACCTCACCACACTTTGTCCCCAACTCTGCTGCCCTCACTGGCCCCAGAATCCCCATCAGAATGTGTGCCTCAGAATTGCACTGCTCCCTTTGGCCAAAAACAGAGGCTGAGACAGCACTGCCTCTTGCCTTTGTGTCCTTTACATCTCCTCAGCTGGCTGTGAGAGGGTTTCCAAGACTGCCTGACTCACTGACAACTGGTGTTGTTAGGTTGGCTGTCATGTGCCACGGTGGTCCCAAGCGGGTAGGTGGTGGTGTGGGCTGGGGTGGAAATGTCCTCCAGTCCACTGAGGAGGCACCCACTCCACTCTTTGTTGTCTTGTGTTGCTGTCTTGGTGCCCAGGAAGCCGGCTGGGGAAAGGAAAGTTTGACCTTCTTTTCCTGTCAACAGTGATGTTCTGCTGGGACATGACCCTTCCAGGGTGAGTCACCAGGAAGGGCAACATGCTTCTGCCAAGTGGAGGAGGAAGCACTGGCTGGCGTGGGGTGCTTGCCTTCCATAACCCATAGCTACCAGAGGGTTGTGGCTGGGTAAGGATCTGCCGGCCAAGGAGGGGCTCAGAATAAGCTCCCTGTTAACTCCCACAGTGGGATTGGTTCCCAAATTCCTCCTTTCCCCCCTAATCTACCATTCAGTCTTTAATCTACCCCAGACTGATGTCCTCAAACATGGTTCCGATCATGTCACATTTTTATTATAATCCTCTATAATGCCTCTGTGATTAAGTCCAGATACCTTAGCGCAGCTCCAGCCACCTTTCTGACCTCATCACCCTTCAGTCCCCTCATGCCCTCTGCTCCAGTCAGGCTGACTGCCTATGCTCTGAATGAGACATTGTGCACATGATCCCCTCCACACTTTGGCCTCTACCATGCCCACTTTCAGCCTTCCTTGTGCTGGAATGCCTTTTCTTTATGGATGCACCCAGACATTAAACCCCATTTCCACTCTCACATTGTCTATAATAGTTATGGAGTATCATCGATGTGCTAAGCCTTAGCCATGTACTGAAGTTCCTGCCTGCAAGCTAGACAAACCCTCATGGATGTGCCAAGCATAAGGACATCCAGACACAGGCAACTTGAACGTAGCCATGTAACTCAGGGTGTTGTGGGAACACCTGGCACATCTCACTGTGCCTGGACAAGATCAGAGAAGGTGGCTGGAGGACAGGACACCTCTGCTGTTTTCTTTGAGGCATAAATAGGAGTAGGAGTTAGGTAGGCAAGGAAACAGGTGGGAATAAGGCAGAAGTATGTTTGGACTAGAAGAAACAGAAAGTAGGGAGACTGAGGCAATACACTGTGCATTCTAGGAACTGAAAGTTCGTCATAAAGTCTGTAGTAGAGGGTGTTAGCAGGGCAGTAAAAAGGATTGGTTTCTCCTAGGTTTCTGACTAAGTGCCCCATGTACCAAGAGGACCAGATCTTGGGGTAGGACGACAGTCAGTACAAACTTGGATGTGTTCAGTTGGAGTTCCCTGAAGGGTAGCTGAGGACAAGTGTCTAGGTGGGTGGACGAGACTAGGTCTCTAGAGAAAGATCTGTGTTGGAGGGGTAGATGGGGTCACTGAACTGGGAAAGGATGAACTGTCCCTCTTCCATGAAGCCTCTCCCGATCCCTCCAGCCTACCGCAGCTGCTCTTCCTTGATGGATTCCATGCTGCCTTGCATTAAGTAGCTTTTCTCTATGAATGATCATCTTCCAACCAAAGAATTACTGGAGAGGAGTCAGTTAAGTTATCCTTGCCTTGGCACTCATGACGGAAGTGAGAGCCTGAGCCAGAAAGAGTAGAAATTTGAGAAATGTTTTAAGAGGACACTTGTGGAACTCTGATTGCCTGGGTGCAAGAGGTGACTGGCAGAGAGAGAAGAGATATGGCCACTTGCAGCTTACTAGGATGGGTGACAGCTCAGACTAACAGACGGAAGAGGAGAGGTTTTGGGGAGGAAGAGAATGAACTGGTTAAACTGTGGACCTAGTGAGTTTGTGATGCCCAAGGGACCTCTGCTGGAGGAGTCCAGTGGGCCTGAGGTTAAGAGTAGCATCTGGAGTTATATCCTCCCCATGCCAGTCAAATTGTCTTCTTGGTGAGCTCATTTCCCACCTCAGGGCCTTTGCATTGGCTCTTGCCTTTACTGAACTGCTCTTTCTCTAGACATTCACACGGCTCCTGCATTGAAATAACTCAGGTTTCTAGCTAGAGGTGGCCCCTTACTCATATCACTCTTTATTTATTTTCCTGCTTTCAGTTTCATCTTATCATTTTCCAACATTATATCACAAAGTTGTTTGTGTGTTTTTATGTCTCTCCTTACTAGAATGTGACCCCCCTCCCCTAAAAGGCAGGAGTTTAGTCTGTCTGTTCACCTTCACTAAAAAGGAGTCTTAGAAGAACACTGAGTGGATATCCAGTCAGGACTGGTGATAGAAGATACTGGACTGAACAGGGAGTGTGATACTGCCCTTGTGGCAGGGGTAGGAAAGGTGGGTGACAGCCAAGAGGCAGTCAGAGTGGGAGGACAAGGGTTCTGGTGTAGAACCTGGGAGCTGTAACCCCTATGCCTCACAGAGAGGAGCCCTGGGGAGGGGGGTCAGAAAGGAAGAGAGTGACCCTTGGACCTATACCTTGTACAGATGTCCACATTTTGTATCTTTTTTGGAAGCCCCAGGTAGTATGGTGCAGTGGCAAGGTGCCCAGGGAGTGCAGATTACAACAGAAAGAGGGGACATGAGAAGAGAGCTCTAGTCTGAAAATGTCCCTTGGGGCAGTCTCCTGGGGCAGCTTCCTGGAGGGCAGAGACAGACCCCAGACATAATGGACGGTAAATGCAGTGACTGGATGAGAAGAGGAGAGATGGATGCAGAGCTGGAGCTATATGGTGGGCTCTGGGAAGGTGGTTTGAGAGCAATCAGTTGAGATAAATGATGACCACAGCCTCCTAACTGATCTCCTGGCTCCACTTTGCCAGGGAATTCTCCACAGAGTAATCTTTCAAAAGCATAAATCAGCTCATGTCACTGCCCTGCTCAAAACCATTACTTAGAATAAAGCCCAAACTCCCTGGAGTGATAAACAAGGCTCTGGGGAATCTGGCCCTGCCTTCTCTGATCTCACCTCTCCCATGCTGCTCCCTGCTCCCTCCACTCCAACCTCACAGGCCTTATTGGCCCTTGAACCAACCTCCTCCCTGACTCAGAGCATCCCTCTGCCTCAGAGGCTCTCCCAGTTTGTCACCTGGCCTCTTCCTTACTACTTTCAGGTCACTGTTCAAATGTCATCTCCTCTAAGAGGCTTTTCTGAGCATCCTAATTCTATCTTACCTCTATACTGTATTACCCTCTGTTGCTTTCTGTTTTTGGGGGCTTTTTTTGCATGGCAGAAAATTATATGTATTATACATTACATGTTTATTTATCTGCTTGTTTGTTTTTGTTCATCTTCCCCATCAAAGTGTAGGCTAGAGGAGCACAGGATTTTTGTGTTTTGTTCACTGTCACATGCTTTGCATGTAGAACACCACCTAGCTCCACCTCAAAGTATGCTGAGTAGATGTTTGAATAAGTGAATAACAATCTCTAAAGCTAACTTGCAGAAAGCCCTTGTAGACACCAGCTGTGCAGAGGGGCATCCCCACTGTGCAGAGGAGCAAGCCTGGGCTTGTAGCAGTTGAGTCACTTGTCCCCAGACAGAGCCAGAGCCAATGGCAGCTGCAGGCAGTAAACATAGTAAGGAGCAAAGGCTGTACCCAAGCTCTTCGCCAGTGGGAACAAATCTGGCCCTCCTCCACTTGCTCCTAATCCAGGTGGTGCATGAGGGAAATAAAGAAGTGCCAAGGAGTTTAGTGGAGCCAGGTAGGTGGGGAGATGAGAGAGCCTGCCTGGGCTCCCTGCTGAGGCCTGAGGAGCATTGGGCAAGGTGTGGGACAGGAGCACCCAAATCCTAAGCCTTAAAGGAACACCTTGGGTCTCAGCAGTTCACTTCTATCTTCAGAGGGTCAGCAGGGGCTTGCCACAGAAGGGGATGGCTCTTGCTAATGAAGCCCTGAACATTTTAGAAGTGTCTCTCCTTCTGAACTGTCCCCCAAGCAGCTGGGAATTCCCCACTTCCTGGTAAGAACTGTGTAGGCCTCTGGGGATTTTTCCTAAGCCCTGGAATTCAAGATCGTTTCCAGCTTTTACCATGTCTTCATCCTCTGCATACCACTCCTTCCAACCCCCACCCCTCTTTGGAAGAGGAAAATCCACTGGGCACACACACTTCCTGCAGTGTGCCAGGAGCAGATTTCCTATTCACATTTCCTCAGAAGCTGCCTGCTGGGCTGATCAGCAGACACACTTAAGGAACAGGCCCCCTCTGTCCTCTCTTTGAGGTGGGTAACTGTCTTAGTTACCTTGATCATTGCTAAGACAAAATACCCAACGACCAAAATTAAGGGAGGAAATGTTTATTTAGCTCACAGTTTGTAGAGGTTTCAGTTCATAGTTGGCTGACTCCACGGCAGGGTTACATGGCAGAGGGGCATCGCAGAGGAGAAACAGTTCATGGTGTGGAAGGCAGAAGCCAGGAGACAGCAAAAGCAGCAAGCAAGAGAGAAGCCCTCTTTCTGTCTCTTATATTCTATCCAGGCTATACGCCTTAGGGCAGGTAACACACGCCCAGAGTGTGCCTTCCCATTATCCATACCCAGAATTATGCCAAACCAATCAGTGGACTAATTTAGTACTCACACACCCTTGATCCCGACATCACACACTGAATCCCAGCATCACACACTCTAGATCCAGCCACCTCTGAAAAGACCCACCTATGGCTGCATGAGGCTTTGGGGGACATCTAGACACAAGACATAACTCAATTGCTGCCCCTGAGGTAGGATGGAAGAAATAAAGATGTGTAGAAAGGAGTCAAAGAAACTATGGTTATAAGGCAAGGTTATCCATTTCTGTATTCCATATCTTTATTCTCTAGCCTTATGACCAGGTATTTCAGAAACCCAAGATTTAGCTTATCCCCTTCTCATATTCTAGTTTACTATCTGGCCAGAAAACTTGCAAAGTCAGATTGGCCAATTTGCTAAATCCCTCAAGATTGAGGAATGGATTAAGAAAAGGTGGGATTTGTAACAGGGATTTCGGGGCTGGACCTGCAGATACACAAAGAGTAATTGAGAACAACATAAAGCTTGGCATTTCTGCACTCATTTTATATGTCTTCCTTATTAACTTAAAACTGTGGGTCAGATCCCTGTTCAGCTCTGCACATAGATATGTTAATCACTTAAGGAATATCAGTATTACAGGGTTTATTAGCTCTAAATTTTCCTAGTCTGTCTCATCATGCTTCAAGCCTGTGAACACCAAGATAAGAGTAAAGCAATTTTTAGGGTTTGCAGAGACAGTCAATTGCCAGTTTTTACAACATCCAGCTCCAGAGCCCCCGGAGCAGTGCCTAGAAGTCACCAGCCATTGTCTTAAACCTATAATCACCTTGAATTCCATGAAAAGCAGAGCCTCAGAGATCACCCCATGATGAGATTGACCCTCACAAGAAAGAACAACCATTGCATGAGACTGAATTACCCCTCAAATCATAGAGATTCCTCCAGAAACTACAAAACAAGAACTGAGATAATGATCCACTGGATCCTGGCCCACCTCAGGTAATCCATAAAAGCTAGCCTTGTTCTTTTTGGGTGGATCAGTACAAATCTCTATATCAGAAGGTGTCCCTTCCAGTTGCTCAAGTTGGAGTCCTTTCCTAGTCTCCCTTACTTTCTTCTTCTACTCCTTCTCCTTCTTTTTCTTCCTCTCTTCCTCCCCTCCTTCTCCTCTCCCTCCTCATCACCCCCTTCCTTCCTATTTCAGCATTGAGGTTTTAATCCAGGGCATTTGCACTGATCTACATCCTCAGCTCTTTTGTATTTTGAGACAAGGTCTCACAAAGTCACTAGGTTGCCTAGGCTGGGCTTTAACTTTTGATTTTCCTGCCTCAGCCTCCCAAAGTGCTGAGATTACAGGTGTATGCCTCCGTGCCCAGCTATCTCCTTCACTTTCTAACTTTGCCTAATAAATCTGCCTGTGCCTCTCACTGACATATGCTGAAATACTTTTTCTGTGATGAGAGTCAAGAACCTATTCATCCTCCTTGGGAGACCTCCTTGGACCCCATGTAGTGATATTATTTGGTGAGCCAGTAGGAGGTAAAATGAGGTACCAACTGTGGTAATCTGAGCAAATGATTTTCTTTTAACTTCTTGTCCTCTGACTGTCTCTCTTTCTGTCTCTCTCTCTCTCTCCCTCTCTCTCCTCTCTGCAAACCTCTGGAGCTTTGGATTTCCTTTTAGTGGTTATAAGTTCCTAGAAAATAAGTGCTTACATATAAAAGCACTGAAGATATGAGATACTTGCTCCTTCTAACCACAAATGGAAAGAGATGCTAGGAATACATCCCGGGATATGCAGCGCCCTCATTAGAAATTCTCCAGTAAAACACAAATAAAGATCATCTATCTAGTGTCTTGTGCAAACCACTCACCCACAAGTATGGGAGTGATTCCTGAGGTACAATGAGAGAGAATCGACTTCTGTGTGACTCTGAGGCAGTGAAGCACCAGTCATGCACACTTATGGGTCCTAAGCACCTTTAGATTAAAAGATGCTTTATGAACTGTCTTATACTTTTATCTGTCTTTATTTCTCTTCCTTAAAAGAGAGATGTCGTATTTTTTTAGTCTGTGAATCTGACAAATTTTTGCTTTCTTTGAGAAGGGGCAGAAATGCAATGGGGAGAGTAGGAGGAGAAAGGGGTCCCTGTGGATAACCCTAAGGCAGTTTTGACTGTGGGTCTGCAGTTTGATCCCTGTAGCTCCTGCCCAGGAATGAGGGGTGGTGCAGAGGTTCCACAACAATTAGGAGAGAGGAAGTGATGCAGTTGGCTACTGAATGGACACAGGGCACTGCCACTTCAGCCAGCTGCTGCTCTCTGTCACATGCTTGCTGCATTTCTCCTGGATCCTAGTGCCACCCACCACTTCCCATAGCGTTTTTCTGGGGACCTGCTAGGATGTGGCTCTAGAGTCAGTTTGTTTGTTTTTAATTATTCTTGAAGTAATCTCAGCCTATCTAATCCCCCTCTAATCCAACATGTGCTTCGTAGTCACTGTGTACAAATTGACACCTCCAGATTTTCATTTTGTTTAATCACGCAGACTCTTCACAAGGTCTCTACATAAGTTGTAAGTCTCAGATGTGGCCAAAGTATCTAAGATCTTGGAGGTGGCTTTTTGAGAAAAATCCACGCTTGTGTATGTCCTTTTCCCTCTTTCTGATTTACTATGAAAGATGCAAGTAATTTTGCATACTTTCGAAGGCTTCAGGATTGCTCGGAAGCAGACAGGTTTCTCATGCTAGAGCAGGGATGGCTACACTGTAGTAATGACAGAGGCGAGACTGCGCAGTATTGCCTGACTCTAGGAATAATAGGCTGGCATTGCCCATTAGGTAGAACTGGTTGGCATTGCCTAATCTCAGTCTGAGGCTTTTCATGAATGGGCTAGGCCAGTGATGCCTAGTCCCAAAGCTAGGAAAGTGGAGGATCTAAAAGGATCCTGTCTTGTTTTTCCTTTTTCATCTCTTTTCAAAAGCATGTAAGAGAGAAAGCTTATAGAATTGTGGGTAACACAGTGTTTACTGCAAAACTTCACCCCTGGGATGCATTTTACAAAACTGAAATAATTTCAAAGCAGAGGATTTAAGGAGAAAAAAAATTGAGTTTTCTCTGCAATTCTCTTTGGCCTCAATTTAAATTAAAAAGTGGAGAGAGATAGCCTCAAAATAGGACTCTAAATTTTTTAAAAATTTATTTATTTATTTTTTTAAAGACAACAAGTAAACATTCTCATGTATTAACAAACTCAAGCATTAGAGAATGTACAAATACCTTTTGGAGAAAAACATTACTCAGTATAAGATTAAGCCATGTAAAAGCTAGGTAAAAATAGAAGACTAAGGAATGGAGTAGTCACAGTGAAATTGCATTTTCATACTAGGGAGACAACACGATGTTTACAAATGTGTGTAGGACTCTAAATTTTAACACAATACTCCAACTTGATTTGTTTGTAACAGGGAGGTAAAATGGGCAGAGATCCACCTGACACTCTCAACTCTCTCTCTTTTGATTCCTACTGATTTCACTCTGAGGTATTAACGAGCATAAAAAGAAAGTACTCAAGAGTAGCCTGGAGTATTAGGGAAAAATCTGTTATGATTTAGATAAAAATAAAAAGCACTAATTGGTACCCTTAGGGAGAGTTCTAATTGACTAGTCTATTTATAATTATAAATCTAGAACTAAGGATAAAAGACATTATAAACCAGCGTGTCTAAGGTATCTGAAAGCTCTGATTTAATGTAATTGCTTTTATGTCTTATGTGTTTTCTTATCTGTCTACCTGTTAGTCTGGGTTTGCGATAATTCCTTTTTTTAAAATCTGATGACCAACAGCAACAGTTTCATTACCCTTTCTTAACATCCAGTCCCTGGATAAAATTAGTTCAAAATAATTAAAAGAACTTAATTCAAAACTGACCAAGGTGGACTACCCTGAGATTCCTAAAGAACCTGTAGTTGCTCCGTTTTTGCATTTTCTGACTCTCCCGCCCATCCCTCTCTCTCCTCATAAGCTTCTGGCTCTGTGGACTTTTACTAGAAAAACTTGTTATACAGATATTCAAAAGTTAACAAACTCACTTGGGACTAAAGAAAAAAAATCAAAGATGGTGTGTTGGATTAACTAATGGGCAACTTGTAACACCCAGCTGAACTGAGTCAGTGTAGCGCTGGGTGTGGAAGGCCTACCTGAGGACTGTTGCCAACAACATAAAAAGAGAACTGGAGGGAAAGATGGCAAACTGTTGGTTCTCCAGGAGAAGCTTTTTGCACTGGTTTTCCTAATATGAACCCAGCTGTTCTCATCATTGGAGGGGCTTGGGACCTCATTGTCGCTGGGGATGGCTGTGGTTCATTTCAGGGGAGCTCTGGTGCCTACTTTGAGCATCGCTTCCTGGCTCCAGAGGGGAAGGTGCTGTGTTGTTGATTCTCCTGAAGAAGCGTGTCGCACTGGCTTTCCTGACATGAACTTGGCTGTTCTTGTCATTGGAGTTCGGGACCTCGCTGTTGCTGAGCATGGCTGCAGTTCTTTTCAGTGGTGCTCTGGTCCTTATTTTGAGCATCGCTTCCTGGCTCTAGTGCAGATCCCTCAGCCTGCTCTCACAGATCCTTCATCCCACTGGTGCAGACTCTATCTTCCACCACTGACTTTTGGGCCTTCCCAGTGCAGATCCATGAAACAGACTTGCATGAGATGTTGTCGTGTGCTCTAGGCCTCCAGCTGGAGTCTTGTGGGACATTGCCATGGGCTCTAGATCTTCAGCTGGACTCGCGCAGGACATTGCTGTGGGATCCAGGCCCTCAGACAGATTCTTTGGATCTCTAGTGTGTGGACTGATCCCCCGCACTCTTTTGCATTTGACTCTTTGGGTAAATATTATAAAATAATCCTATAAATTATGTGTTCTGTATTAAATCCATTCCCTTGTAAACCCTGACTACAACAGAAGGCCTCTTTTAAAATCTATCCATTGCTATGTAAACTGCTGAACTCAACTTACATAAAAATTGCAAATAAAAACCTTAAAACATGGTAACATGACAGTTATATATGATCTTAAAGTATGTACATGTTTCTGTGTGTACTCTTTGGGTACATGTTATATGATGTATCTACATGATAATAATCCCCTATAAAGTTCTGTTTATGTTGGCTTGTAGGTAAGTGGGCATTCATGATTAGCCAAACTGCCTTTTGTTAACATGACTTTGGTAAATATTTAACAAATGAGTTAATTTAAATTTGTTGGTAAGATAAGAGTAAAAAAGTCTTTAAAGTCGTTAACATGTGGTTTTTCTAGATTGTTAACCAATCTGGATGATTTATCTTGTAAATGTTTATAACAACATCTAAGTCATGAATTGCTAAATATCAGTTCACATACTCTTGGTTTCTTTTTTTTTTTTTTTTTTTTGTGGGTACCCGGGGTTGACCTCAGAACCTTGTGCGCCAACAGGCACCCGTGCTGCTGAGCGATATCACCGGCCCTTTTTCCGTATGTGGGTTCCGGGAGTCGAACTCGGGCCCTCGCGCTTGCCAGGCAGGCGATTATGCTGCTGAGCCATCTCACTGGCCCTACTGTTGGTTTCTTAAAGTTTATAACAAGGCAATATATTTGGGTCCATGAATTTGCTTTCATAAATTATTAACATATAAAAAGGAAGGCTTAACATTGCTTTTCTTCACTAAATAGAAAGTTACTAAGAGTTAAAATTGTATAATTCTAGGGCCGGTGAGATGGCTCAGCAATATAAGCGCCTGCCTGGCAAGCGCGAGGGCCCGAGTTCGACTCCTGGAACCCACATATGAAAAAGGGGCCGGTGATATCGCTCAGCGGCACGGGCGCCTGCTGGCGCGCGAGGTCCTGAGGTCGAGCCCCCGGTACCCACACACAAAAAAAAATTGTATAATTCTATATGCAGTAAGGGGGGATTTTTCCCTGAGAAGCCTCTTGGGCACACAGACTGCCAGAAAACTCCCTCTGTGGCTGAAAAAGCAGCTGTCTCAAAATAATTTGCTTCAGTTTTCTCCAAGATAGGTGACACCTTCAATTATTCCCCATAGTCCTGTTGTGCCACACTCCAAAAAATGTTACTAAAAACTTATTTCATGTAGTTAAATTGGCTATAATTAAAAGCAGTTATTTAAAAGGTTTTCAGAGTCAGGGTTTATTTAAATGTTGAATTGTTGTAAGACTCTGTGTGTGTGTATGTGTGTGTGTGTGTGAGTTTGGTACTAAGGATTAAGTCCAGGGCCTTCACATTGAACTACATTCATAGTCCTTTTTACTTTTTATTTTGTGGCAGTCTTGCTAAATTGATGAATTGCCCAAGCTGGGCTTGAATTTGGAATCTTCTTGCCTCAGCCTCCCAGAGTTTTCAGATTACAGGCATGTAACATCATACCCAGTTTGCACAGTATTTTTTTAAAACCAAGGATTGAATCCAAGACCTTCACATTGAGCTACATCAACAGCCCATTTTTTATTTTTTATTTTGAGACAGGGTCGCACTATGTTGCCCAGGCTGGGCTCCAACTTGCAATCTTCCTGCCTCAGCTTCCCAGAGTTCTAGGATTATAAGGATAAGCCACCACACCAAGTTCCAGAAAGGCTTTTAAATGACCAGTTTATAACTCTCGTTAAATGAACAACTATTATTTTAGGTTATGGCAGTACACTCTGTGTATCTGAGACTAGAGCTATGTATACATCTAAGGACTAAATATGGTATGTGTGGAGGTTAGTCTAAATGTTCAAAAGTTTGTAAAATCAAAGATGCATAAATTTAACACATTCAAAGTAGCCAGTAAATGATCTCTTTTATAAAATATATATACATTTTATCTGGATCTTAAATGTATAGCATGATCAAAGTTTTTTGGAATTTCTGCTCTTTGTACTTGGTACTATTCAGATGGAAAAAAACTTGTCCTATGGACAGTCTTGCCATTTAAAACCTGGTCTCCATCTATTGGTTTTGACTAGATAAATATTTGGTGATTGTATAAATGAGATAACCTGCACATCAAGTAATAAATGATGATAAATTATGATATTCATTAGCATTATTTCTTAAACTAGTAAGACTTATAAAGCTATCCTTTGATTCTTGTCAGTGCTATTATTCTGTGTAAACCTGAACACAGGTTTAAAGAACTCTAAATTTCACCTCCAATGTTAAACCTAAGTTAATATGTAAGGACTTTATGTACATAGCTGTGGTGGTAGTTATTGCTGACTTCTTTGTATGTTAAACACATTTACATTCTCCACATATACAAGCATTCTAAAAATGTAATGCTTAGGGGAACACCTTACCTTACAGTTTCCTCCAAGCTAAAGTTATTTTAGTGACAGACATGTTTAGATTTATGCTTATGCGTTCGTAGTTGTATTATGATAATCGAATGTGCCAAAACACTAGGTACTTCAGGCAGTGCCACTGTAATAATTAGGATTGGGCATTAGTCACCCAACAGTTACATCTGTAAACAAGTACAGTCTACTTAAAAAAACACTTTAGGGCCAGTGAGATAGCTCAGCAGCATAAGCACCTGCCTGGCAAGCGTGAGGTCCTGAGTTCGACTCCTGGTACCCACATAAAAAAAAACACTTTATTTAAAATATATGGCAAATTTAGATAAGGATTTATGTCACTTAATATTTTGTAATTGGACAAACCTAACCTCCTGATGATTTTATATATATATATATATATATATATATATATATATATATATATGTTATTTTTCTACACTGAAATGGAAAATTAAATGTAGTTTTGGAGAGATAATAAGGAGAACTTAATGGTCTTGGAATAATGCTGCCAGTAACAATTGTTATACTAAAGTGTGATACACAATTTAAAAACTAGATTGTTTTGTCAATGGCTAAACTTTCCTCAAAGTTTTAATCAGAGGCGTTCTAGGTCTTTCATAACCACAGGCCATCCTCTCCCCTGCCCCCACCATCCGCCCCCAGTACTGGAGATTGAGCACAGGGTTCTCTACCACTGAACTACATCCCCAGACATTTTTATTTTTTAGTTTTGGGACAGGATCTTACTAAGTTGCCCAAGTGGGACTCAAATTTGTGATCCTCCTGCCTGCCTCAGGCTTCCTCAGTGCTGGGTTTACCCACAGTTTTGATTCTTTTCTAAAATTTGCAATTGGATTCATGGAAAGACTGTGCCAAATACTCTTAGATACAGCTTTCTGGTATGATTAGACTTATTAATTATGTTTCTTGGTTCAGGACTATTTATTAACTGGATTTGTTTTTTCTTTTGTTAGTTTTGCTTTGTATTATCTTTGTAAAACTTTGTATCTATTTCCTATTAACATTCTGCAACAGACTTGGGCAGTATTTTGAAATGATAATTCCCACCAAAGGACACTCCCAATATCTGGAAAAGAAATTTATGACAGGATTAGGACTCAGTACTCCTACTTCAATACTGATGTAACTGGACTTTTGGGTGTTCAACGACCAGGACATGAAGAACGAAGCTAATAAAGATAAAAGGGCTGAGAGGACAGCTAATAATTTGGCTCTTGCTCTCCAAGGTCAGCCAGGACCCAGGGAACGATGGAACCCCTCTAGAAGGGCTCTGAAACTCCCATGAGTCATCCCATCTTCTAATCAGGGAGACTGGGGTACTCCAGAGCGCAGGAGCTGACCAGTGTGTGCTCTGCAAAGAGGAGGGTCCTTAAACAGGAGAATTCTCCAATGGTTCCTACAGTCAGCGAGACCTTGACAGATGACAGAGCTGGTAGAGGGAAAATATTAAAGGAATCAAGAAACTTCTCACAGGACCCCCAAAGTAAACCTTGAAGAGCCTTATCCAACCTTAATAGTAGAAAAAAAATTAATTGACAAAAATTTTATTTTGACTTGGTCTTAAACACTCAGTGGGAAAATATATCCTGAAAGTGGAGTAGTTGATGGTAATGAAAACAGAGCTAGACTAGATCTAAAAAGGGGCTCTGAGAACGACATCAGCTGCTATGGGATATACTCAAGGAAAGGCAACAGTGACTAGTGTTGAGGGAAAAAAATTAAGTTCCAACAAACTCCAGCCACACTTTTGGCATTTTAACCTGCAGTTGCAAAGTCCAGATTTCCAATCCCACTAGCTCTTCCAAAAATGTGTTGTTCAGTCTGTCTGAGTGTGTTACTATTACTATGTTATTTTGAGGTATATTCAAGTACCTCTCTGGTAAAGATTTGACTTCTTAAGGGTGAGGAGTGAGGTAAGGTGATGGAGAAATAAGTAGAATAAAGATAAGCCGTGTACAGGATCCTAATAATCTCAATGAATGTAAACATTGCATGCTATACATGAACTAAGTTTAATAAAATCAACAAGAATGAAAAGGGGGAAAGGGGAATTAGAGGAGGAGGCAGGGAGGGGAAGGGAAGAGGAAGGAGATTAAAAAAAGGAAACCAGCTGTATTATGTACGTGTACCGACTCCCAAAGATGATTGTAAATTGCATGTACTCCAAACATATATTAATAAAAAAAATTGGGAAAAAAAGATTTGGCTTTTTGTGTAGATCTGTCTATAAGATAAAATATTAATACAAATATTCTAGCTACTAAGCATTGTTACTTTTGTGGTATAAACTGACTTTCTGTTGTCTACCTCAGATTTTATACTTGGGTCATCTGGAGGGAGTCACTACAAAGATCTTAAGTCCACAAAGTAGAGCCAGATCCCAGTTCCTAAGTCCTGTAATGAGTTTTAGTGGTCCAATGGTCACATAAGATCATAGTTATCTTCATTTAATCTTTCTTTATCTTCCTTTGCCATTGTTGTAATTAAAATATTAGGGGATTAGATTTCTTATTGGGAAAACAGGGAGGGATCTGTGTGCTCCTAAATTCCACCTATTATACACGGGTGAACACCTCAGGATAAATAGAGGTTAATAAGATTAAAAATGGTGGAGTAGAGGCTGGCAGCAAAGATATAGCTTCTCTAGACCTGGAATCAAGACACCTGGAAAACAATAATTACTCAGAGAGATACCTTAAAAACAAGAGAACATGGAAAATGGATCCAGCAGTTGCTAGATGATGCAAAAAAGACTAATCTAAGATGAGCTGGAATTAATGACAAGTAAGAAGACTAGACAAATAGCATTAAAAAGCATTTACAGAAATAATCGCAAAGAACTTTCCAAATATGGGGAAATATTTTAACATACAGATAAGTGAGGCATATAGAACACTAAATAACCACAATCAGAAAAGAATTTCTCCATGACACATCATAGCCAAAATCCCAAAAGTCCGAACCTCAAAGGACCAAATCTTAAAAGCTGTTAGAGAAAAGTAGCAAGCCACTTGTAAAGGCAAACCTATTACAATTAAAGCAGAATTCGCAACAAAAATCTTAAAGTCCAGGAGAGCTTGGATTGAAGTGTTTCAGTCCCTAAAAGAAAACAACTTCTAGTCTGGGCTTTTGGTATTTATACACAATGGAGTACTACTCTGGTATAAAAAAAGATAAATTTGAGTCATTTCTAGGAAAACGGATGTACCATAAGATTGTAATGTTAAGTGAAATAAATCAGACACACAAACTTAAATACTGAATGTTTTCTTTTATATGAGAAACCCAAAGTATAAAAAATTAAAGAGCAAAATAAAAGATAGATAATAGGAAACTGGGAGGTAGATCTTTTGCAAGTTGGAAAGGGATCAAGAAATGGAGGGGGAGAGGGAAGAGAGGGGAAGGGGATGTGTTAAAATGTGTTATATACTGTACCAACTCCCCATGATGAATCTCCTATACTACCACATGTAGTAATAAAATCTTAAAAAGATATGTATATATACACAAATATGTACATACTTTTAATGTACATGTTGTGCTTCACAATAAAAAAGTTTAAAAAATAAAAAGTAGAATAGTAAGAATATGTTACAGAACAAAAGCTAAATAGCTGTAGAAATATAACCAAAAGGACTCTAGAAAAGGCTTATGTGAAACAATGCCTAATAGCATTTGGCTTCTACCACTTTTGGGGCCACTATTCTCCTTTATTCTACTTTTGGCTTTTGGTCACTCCTTGTTCAATATGCTTGTAAAGTTTATCTTTTCCAGACTCCTCCAGTTTCAAGTCAAGCTGATGTTCACCCATGGTTTTTAACCTATTCCAGACTGAGAGCCTACACTGCCAGCCCTATACCCATCAGACCTGGGAGAGTAAATAAATAGGGTCAATGCCCGTGTATGAGCTTGAAGCAGTTATAGAAGATAAGAGAACTTTGCTCCTTCCCCTCTTTAGGATTAAGGAGGGTGAGATAGCTCAGAGGGAGACAGGACAGAAACCCTCATGGAGATAAGAAATTGTCTGTGTGTGTGTGTGTGTGTGTGTGTGTGTGTGTTCATTCGTGCATGCATGTGTGTGAATTCTCAGGCCTCAATCCATGACCTGACCAGTTACCTACTAAAGGTGGAGTCATCTCTTTTTCCCCATCCTCTCCTGCTAACAGTGCATGGAATTTGCTCTCCCGTATCCATTACTCTTTATTGCAGGGTCAAATGCGCTGTAGTAATAGCGGGGGTGAGGGCGTGGGGGCTTCTCCTGATATCTTCAAGGACAAGAATGCTGCTGATCCTTACAATAGGGAAAAAAAGGAAAAAGGGAAAAGGATCAAGGGATGGTGTGGGGGGGGAGGAAGGGAAGGGAAAGGGGATGAAAAAAAGAATTAAAATGTGTTATGTATATGTACCAGCTTCCCACAAGGAATATAAATATTATATAGTAAACAATGTACTAATGCACTAAAATAATTTAAAAACCATATAAAAATGGAGGGAGAGGAAGGGAAGGAAAGGGGATGGGGATGAAAAAAGAATTGAGATGTGTGATGTACATGTACCAACTCCCCATGAGGAAGGTAACCTTTATGTGCCGCGATCAGGTACTAATAAAAATTAAAATAAAAAATTCCCTAAACATGAGAAAAAAGTCTCAAAAATTTCATACTCATGACCCAATGGAAAATTACCAGCTTCCAGCCCATTCCAGTGAAGCCATAAAAGCTAGTCCCATTCTTTTGTTAATGGTACAGTACATTCTTCTCTGTCAGACCTGCGTCTCTTTCAGCTATTCTTATCAAGCTGAAGCTCTTTTCCTACTTTCTCTTCCTTCTCAATTAAAGCTTTCCCCTATAAATTCATGCTGTTGCTTCAGTATGAATTTCCATTATTACTGAAACAATTTCCCATGTGTATTCTGTGTCACCGCAACTGCTGAACCCATGGCCTCCAAAGCCCTAGGGGCCCAGTCTGAGGCTGGGAAGGAGGAGCTCAGCTGGTGTATCTCAGAATCCTCCAAGCTAACTGTCACAGTGAGTCACTCCAGCCCATTCCCCACGCTTTCCAATGCTGCCTCCAATTGCCATAAGTTCCTTCCCTGTCTCTGGCTGTGATGATAAGGACAGGCTGGGAGGTCTTGTTCAGTCTGTACCATTGAGCCTGGTAGAATGAGCATCAACCAACTGGTGTCTGTGTTCTAGACAACGATCACATGACTCTTGAGCACTTGTCTGGTCTGAGACACGTCCCAGTCCAACTCTTTACTCACAGGTTTCCAGGGCACCTGCTACTTCTGAAGAACTCTCTCAATTTATTTCAGCAAACGTTGTCTCTGCCAGGGCATAAGACAAGGCTTTGGAAGGGAGAAGAACAGAAAAAAAGAAGGCGATATAATTCCTGCTTCTAGGACCCCACAGGCTTATCCTAATAATGTGACACACTGTGCACTTCTCTGATATGCCAGGTGCTGGGCTACAGCATGAGGATTCTACAATAAATAAACGTGTCCCTGAACTGAGGGAATTTGGGTTGTAGCTAGGGAGAGATGCATAGAACCTGAAAGCACATTAAAATAACATAGTGGCAAAATACTAAAAGTGGCTGAAGGAGTACTCCTGAGGTAAAGATTTGGCTTCTTGTATAGGTGTACCTATAGAATAAGAACGGCAATATAAATATTCTAGCTACTAAGCTTTGTTACTTTTGTGGTATAAGCTAACTTTATATATTATCTGGATCTGGTTACTACAAAGGGTCTTCAGGTATACAAAATAGGGGCCAGATGAAAGTTTTGAGTGTTACAGTAAAAAAAAAAAATTAGTAGCCCAATAGCCATAAAAACATAGATATCTTTATTTAGTGTATACCTTTGCCATGTTTATGATTAAAATAAGAAAACATTAGATTTATTTGACAAGTAGGGAAGAATCCATATGTTCTTAATCTCTAGCTGATGTATTTGGATTAACACCTTTGGACAAATAGAGATTAATATTAAAGATATTTTGGCTTGCGCCAAAAGCTGCCTTATTTCGACTGGTTTCTACAACTTTTTGAGGTACTATTAACCAATATTCTTCTTTTAATTTCTGGCCCCTGCTTGTTATAACATGGTTATAAAATGAAGCTTATAAATTTGTTATAAATTAAAAAGTTTTAAAAAATAAAAAGTTATAAATTGAAGTGTCAGTGACTTATTAACATTGTTGTCCTCTTTTCCAGACTATTAAAAGATGATCGTTCATCAAATAACAAAATTCACCTTCCTTTCCTCCTTTAGATTTGTCAGGGTGAGACTTTTGATCTCTGGCTAGGCAGCGTCAATGCCCCTCCTCATCCTGAAGCAGTTATGAGAAGCCAGACCCTAACCCTTCTGCACCTCTTAAGAATAAGGGATCAAAGTCTGGTGGTGGGGGGTGTTGTAGGATAGAAGTAGTAAAGATAGACAGAAAAGAGATAAAATCATAACTGAAAAGTGTACTTTTAAGAAGACTGCAACTCCAGGACATAGTCAAATTTACCCCAGGTTATCCATATCTGTATTCACTGGGTTTGTTCATGCTTCTTTTCTTTTTAGGTCCATCACACCGAAAAATGCCTTAGCAAATACTTTAAATCCTTAAATTAGCTTAGTTGATAAAGTGAAGAGCAAAAATCTGATTTTAAGATAAAGGAACAGATTGAGAGTACAAAGAATGTTTTTAGGCGAAACATTTTACATAACTCATTTTTTAAAAATTGGTGGAATCACCTGCCTTCACCTGTAAAATGGGCTTTTATTTTTTTGTGAGTGGGCCATCCTTTTCCTGTAAATCAAGACCAAGACAGAACTTCCTATAGATTCACGAATTCCACAGTTTCCACCACAAAAATCACATAAATATTCCCAGCTCCAAACTGTAGCACAGGTCTCTCTCTCAAGAGCCTATACTCTAGCTTTTTGTCAGTGTACTTTAAAATTTTTGCCCACAAAATCCTTTTATGCCTCTTAGAAAAAAGAAAAAAAAAAAAAAAAAGAGAGAGAGAGAATGTAGTAATGATGCTGCACGGTAGGATTCCCTGAGAAACCAGCCAGCTCTTCCTTCCAGCCTCAAGGCAGATTCCTCCTTCTCCCAGGAGATCCTTCCTGAGCCAAGTCTGGCGGAAGTCCTTCATGCAGCACAGAGTGTGCCGGACTTTGTCATTACCTGTCAGGCTGCCACGACCCCATCCTCACTCCCCAATCAGAACTTGAGCACCTTAGGGCAGGGCTGGTCTTCTGTCAGATCCTCGGTGTCACACAACTGAATATATTTGTAGAATGTTATGCAATGACTTCCAGCTATCCAAAGGTAATACACACTAAATGGAGATGCTGACAACATGTTGGCTTTGTTGTAGGAGACAGGCTAATTTTTCTGAGTGGGGAACTTCAGCAAAGGCCGAAGGTGTGATTGCAGCTAAGCCCTATGGGATACTTAGCTCTTGGCAGAAAGGGAAACAGGAGAAAGGCATCCCAGCCTGAGAGGACAGCAGAGGCAAAGGCCCACAGACAGAAAAGTGTATGGCTTATTAGAAGGACAGGCACACAGTGCATGGAAGGAGGAACAGAAAATGTTGGAGTCAAGAGGAATACTGATACTATACCAGGGAGTCTGATCTTTTTTCAATAGATGCAGAGATCCTCCAAGAATTATAAGGATGGGAGTGTCAGAAGATGACCAGCATGTTAGGCAGATGATACTGATGGTTATATGAAAAATGTGTTTGGGGAATGGATTGCTAGAAGTGTCCTTGCCTTGGTCTCCCCCTTTGGGAAAGAGGAGCTGGGGAAAGTTGTAGGGAGGTCAACAGAGAAATCAATTAGGAAGCAAGTGTCATGTTAGGTGACAGATGATAAATGTACGAGTCAGAATAAGGGCAGTGGGAATAGAAAGGGGCAGATGAGTGACCAGTGAAATATGGGAAGTGAGACTGTGAGTTATCTGATGGGGTGACTGAAGGAACACAGACAAGGGGCAGGCTCCAAGCAGGTGGGGGGAAGAAGAGTAGGTGGGGGAGGCATACTGTTCTAGGTCATTCCCAGTGTAATAGTTCCCTGGGCTTTCGAAGTAACAGTGAGGAAAGAGAATTTTAGAAGATAAAGATACAGTGTTCTCAGTCCTGATGCATCTTGAAAACAAGTTACAGATGCCTCCAGCCTGCAAGGACTCACAGGAGTCTATTTTGTTCAAAGTTTATGTAAGTGACAAATTATCTTTCTCCTATGGAAACATGTCATAATCTGTGAGCTTTATTGGGCATCAACTCTGCTCTTTCCACCCACCTCTGCAGCAATCCACATGGTGACCAAGAAGGTGTTGCTAGGAGAGGTAGGATGTGTGGAGGACATAGAGAGGCTCTATTGTCATTGTGAGTGACTTCATTGTCCCTGAGAATGGCCCAGCCCACACCTTTTCCTCTGAAGCTCTTGTTGCCCGATCTCTGCCCACTGTGTCTTGGTCACCCACTCCTAAGACTTAGTCACCACCCAGAACTATCCCACTTCTGAAACTATTAATTCTGACATGCTTCTAGATCCTCTCAGCTTCTCCACTCAATGTCATCACCTACCCTTGTCCTCTGAGCCTTCTGCTTTCTCCTTATCCAGCAGCCTCCTTTCTTCTCTCTCTATTCTCAAGTGTAGGCTGTGAGTCTTATGCACAGTGAATCTTATAATTCTCCCCTACAACATAATCTCCCAAGCGTGGATGTATCAGCCATCCTTTTCCTCTGAACTCTACCTCCGTGGTGGGTGGTTCCTGCTGGAGAAGGCCATAGCGGCAAGCTAACTGCACCAGTCACCGTGGTCACCCAGCTTGACTGGAGCCTCAGCACTTGCTGCTATGCTTTCCCTAGTCCATGCTGCTTCAACCCCTTCGTACAACTATCCCTGGTACTCAAACCTTCAGTACATTTACTTCCATCAGAGTTCTCAGCAGATGATAGAGTTTCTTCCTTCAAAAATAAAATAGGAGCCTGGAGGCAGGAAATTCTTCAACATCCCGCCATCTTTCCACCAGGCAGCCTGGACTCTTCCCCTGGTTTAATGGTAGATGTAGGTCCTATCTAACTTTGCCATTTATCTTCAGGATCCTGCCCTGGCTTCTATCTCAAGACCTTGCTTGTATTCTCATTTCCTTCCTCGTCAATGCTTTCCTCTCTCCTCACATCTACACATAAATTTTAAGGAAGTTTATGTCTCTAATATTAGACCAAGCCTCCCTTGATCCAACCACTTCCTCCCACTACCATTCTCTCATTCTTAAGAAAACATCACAAACATCCCTCCGTTGCTCCTCAGTTTGCTGTGATCTGTTTTTCCTCTAACACAAAATATAAATAAATTGCCATCACCAAGATCACTAATGACTCTCCAACATTCAGGGAACAATTTTAGTCCTTACATGTGTGAATTTTCTACTGCAGGTCACTTCATTCTACCACCATTAACTTCTGTGACACTTTCCTGTTTTCCTCTTCTCTCAAACCTTAAATACTAGAGTTAATGGGATGCTGTCCTAGGCCTTGTCCCTCACCATATTGACCGTAGATCTCTGCCTACACCTCTGTCCCTTCAAGGGCTGCTCTGTGTAGACAGGTGTCATGTGTATACTTCTCTCTTGAGCTTCGGACTCATGTATTCAGTTTCCTGTCAGGTTGTTGAATGTGGCAGATAAAAACACAAGATGCCTAGTTAAATTTTAATTTCAGATACACAATGAATGACTTTTTAGTAATACGAGTATATTTTTGTAGAATTTAGGACAGAATCATTCTTCACAAATCACCTGTTGCTTATCTGAAATTCAAATTTAGCTGGGCATCCTTATTTGGTCTGGCAAACTCACATGACTAGACATGTGTATTTGAGGCCATGCCAGTAGCTCCACTCAATACATGTATAACTGAACTTCCCATGAGACAAACTCAACCACCCACAGGGTTGTATAAGTCAACAAAGTGATATTGTCCTTAGCTCTTCTATTATTCTTTAGCTCCTGAGTACTCCTAAATATCCTTAAAATCTGAGCACTAAAATTTAGCAACAGCCATTGTCCTAGTCAAGTCATCCCCATCCTCTACCTGCCACACTGTGGTTGCTGGTCCTTAGTATGTGATTGTCACATAAACAGTCAAATACTTTTAGTTAAATTCATACTTTAACATGGCTCTCACTGGTTTGCATTCTAAAATCCAAAATCCTTGCAAGGGCTCTGGGACCCCTGCATGACACAGCCGTCATGTACCCTTCCACTTCTTTTTGAGTCACTCTTCCTTCTCTAAACACTCCACAGCCACACTGAGCTTCTTTCTGCTCCCCAAAGTACCTAACTTCCTCTTACCTTGGGCTTTCCCACACTCCATTCCCTTTGCCCACAGTAAGCCTCTCTTTTGCCTCTTCTCTCAGCTTGTGATAATCTTTTAGGTCTCAGCTGCTGTGTTTTGCCCCCAACCATCCAATCTTGTGCTTTCTTCCTGGAGCTCTTGTCACCCTCTAATGAGGTCAGTGCCTGGTCCTCTATGAGACTGCGAGCTCCAAGAAAGCAGAACCTCAACTGTTTTCTCCATTGTACCCCAAGCCTTCACACAGCTCCTGGCATAGACAAGGAGCTCAGTGAATACTTCAGGGGTGAGTGAGTGGTGTTAGTTTCCATACAGCCATAGAGGGCTCCTTTTATCTTCCCGTGAGCTTTCAGTGAAGTTTTCCCCAGAACTGGAATGGTTTCTACCTCCCCTAAGTGGAGGGGGTCTTAATCCTCCAGGTCCAACACCAGAGACTCGGCCCCTTTCTGGGATTAGCTGAATCCTGCTTGCCCACAGGGAAGAGCAAAAGCCAGAGTGGCCAGAGATAGGGCCAGCCAGCAACCTCCAGCAGGACAATGGTGGTGAATGGAGGTCAGGATTCAGCAGCCAGGAAAGCTTCATCTTCAGCCTGGCTGCTGAAGTGTGACTAACAGCATGGTTCTCCCTAGTCCCATGAAGACACCTTGACAATAAGCAAGGTATTGTGAACAAAGACCTGGAGTGGAAGGACTGATCAGGGCTGAAGGAATAAATTTGGAAGCTGCTATGAGCAAGTGGCCATCACAGCTGAGCCAGTGGTGAGAGTCTCCACGGAGAGCATGGGGATATCCGAGAAGTGACTAATGAGAACTTGGGGGATACCTGGTTTAAGGGATACAGGAAGAAGAGTAAACCAAATGAGAAGTTAAGAAAGAGGAACTAAACCATAGAGGAAAGACACGAAGGTGCAAAGGCCGGAAACCAAGGGAGTCACATTTAAAGAAGCAAAGGTTGAGCAACAGTCAGCTGCCCCAGAAAGGAGGGGCTCTGAGAAGTGGTCACTGGGGTTGGAAAACAGGACGTCAGCAGTGGCCTCTGAAGAGGAACATTACCTCATCTCTCTGGTTCTAGCTCCTTCTACTACTCTGATGGACCCTCCACAAGCAGAAAAAATGCTTTCTCCTCCGTGCCATCCCCTCCCTGCCATTTTCACAAGCGAGAACGGTTTCTGACTTGCAGAATGGTCAGGAAGGGGGAGGAAGTCAATTCCATGCAAGCAAGCTCACAGCTCACGTATCTAATCTTCAGAATCTGGGACTATTTGCTGAGGAAGGCAGGGGTGTGTTTGTTGGTCCCTCCCTTGGGAGACTTAGAGTCTAATAAGAGTGTCCAGGCATGGCTGCTGCTCAGTTCTGTCCTTCCTCAAGCCATGAAGCTTCCTGGATGACCCTTATATCTTGAAAAGGCTCCTGTGGGCTGTGTCCTTCTCTAAACTTTTCTTGCTATCACCTGTTCTTTTGCTTAGATTGTTTCCCAACTCCCCTGACTCTCATCCCCGCATCTGCCTGTGGAGAGAGCCACAGTCTCCCCAGTTCTCTACTTCATCCTACTATCCAAGACAAGTTCATTAAACACTTTACTTACACCTCCTTCAGAGAAACACATAACAAAACAAGCAACAAGTCCACTTGAGGTGGGCCTTAGAAAGCCTGAGAACCACCCAAAGCTCTTGCAACTATTAATGGCTCCTGAATCTGTTCCTGATCCCTCCTGGAAACCTCATGGGCTTTGACCTCATGGGCTTATTCCTGAAGGTAAGGCCTTCTCCTCTCCACCCCTATTCACCTCTAGAGACCACCTTTAAGGGCCCCTCTCTGCTCCAGTGAGTAATCCATCCCTTGGAACCCTCAGGTCTTAGGAAAGCCCACCTCACAGAGCTTTCAGACTCATTCAGGAATATCTCACTGTGGGGTGTTTTCTCCCAAAAAGAAACAGGACACATCACTCTTTCATAATAATATTTTGTAGACATAACTTTTATCATAATACTCTTATGCTCAAAATCCTTTGGTGGCTCCCTATGGCCTGGAAGCTGGGAGAGAGGGTGATCCTTTGTTCGTGCTTCATTCCCTCAGGGCCTGCTCTGAGAGAAAGTGCCTTCCTTCGGGAGGAGAGAAATGGAAAGGAGTCAGTTAATGTGTTTATCCCAGAGTCCCTACTGAATGTGTGCCTCCCTCTGTAACATCCCTCCCACCACCCCATGGGCTTCTAGCACTCAAGGAATAGAAGTTTGGACAAGGAAGAGAAAGAGTGTTTTGGAGTACAGAATGAACTCAGAGAGCTCAGAAGGCCTTCTCACATTGCCTTGGCTCCTGTGTAGCCAACCCCAGATCTCACAGGATCAGGTATAAACTCAGCAGCTTCTGAACACCTGGCCCCAGTCTGCTGCCCAGGGGTTAGGAGGCCTGAATTCCAGAACTTCTTCCAATAGCTCCCATAGGCCTTGGGCAAGTAGTTTTTTCTCTAGCCTTAGACTCTTTAGTGAGAATGAAGGAAATAGATCTTATGGTCCATTCCAACCCTGCCATCTGACAACTTGATGAATTGGCCTTTCCTCTCCTCTTTTCAGGGCACAATTTTCTGCTCCAGCCTGATCCATTTTCTTATGTCTTCTAAACACTTTAGACCAGAAAGGCTAATAGAAATATCCCCATCTCTCAGCTTTAGTTGATTGGTGATGGCTGCATCGAGGAGTCTGCACTCTGAGTCAGTGGGAAACAGTGCTACAATCAATTAATAATGTCTGCTGTAGGTAAGAGACACAAGAGTGGTGTCTATTGGCCTACATCCTTTCAACCTTTCACTTTTGACTGAAGCAATTTCCTCCTTCCAGAATTCCTTTCCTTTTTCTCCACCTGTCCAAATTCTTCCAAGGTCTAGATTCTTCAAGAAGTTGGAGTACTTTCCGGTCCTAAGAAGCTTTGATTAATAACCATATATTATGTTCAAGACTTCTGTTAAATGAGTAGAGGACATGTGGCCCTTGCCACGGATATAACATGAATAACAATTGAAATGATGAATATGTTAATTTCTTTCATCATAGTAGCTACTTTACTACATATATATCTTTTTTTTTTGTGGGTACTGGGGGTCAACCTCAGGACCTCACGCGTCAGCAGGCGCCCATGCCGCTGAGCGATATCACCGGCCCTTTCTTAGTATGTGGGTTCTGGGATTTGAACTCGGGCCCTCGCGCTTGCCAGGCAGGCGCATATGCCGCTGAGCCATCTCACCAGTCCACTACATATATATCTTTTTTTTTTTTTCTTTTTTTTCTTTTTTTTTGTGGTACCGGGGGGGTCGACCTCAGGACCTCGCGCGCCAGCAGGCGCCTGTGCTGCTGAGCGATATCACCGGCCCCTTTTTTGTATGTGGGATCCGGGAGTCGAACTCGGGCCCTCGCGCTTGCCGGGCAGGCGCTTAAGCCGCTGAGCCATCTCACCGGCCCTACATATATATCTTATAACATCATGTTGTATACCTTAAATATACACAATAAAATTTAACAACAAAGAAAAGAGGGCAGTAGTAGAGTGTTTGCCTATCAAGTGCAAGATTTGGGTTTAGTCCTCATCACTGCAAAAACAAAGATGTTTCGTGAAAACTGAAATTTTTATAGGCAATGACTTTTGAAGGATACTTGATTTGTTCCTAGTTTTTACAGATTATGACTAGAGCTGCCATAAACATAAAGGTAAATTTAAAAAAAGAAAGCAAAACACAATAAGTTAATGACTCTTCTGCTCACTGGACATTGACCTGCGGCTGCCTGGTGAAGTTAATTCATCCTGGCTGTGTAAGCATTCTCTCCCTGCTGAGGCTGTGGACTCCAGCTGCTAGACCACTGATGTAGCCCCAAAATAGGCCTGGGACAGGTACTCAAAAGAGTTTGATGAGTGAAAACTTGCTTGTACTCAAGAAAGACCAGAGAGGCAGATGCTGGCCCATGCTGACAGACATTGGGCTGCCTGAGGTGAGCACCCTGAGCGGGGCAGATCCACTGGGCTTAGTCAGGCAGCAAGACCGTTTCCCTAGAATCTGGTTTCAAAGCAGAGGTGGGGCCTACCAGATTGGAGGAGGAGGGGAAGTTCCAGCTGTGGGAAAAGTGTGAGGATTTAGAAGTGGGAACCAAAGAATCTGCTCTGGGAAATGTCACTGCACAGCAGCTCTGATCCTTTCCTTCCTCCTGCAGATGGCTGTTACACTTTGCCAAGTCACTGTCAGGTTTTTTCTACCTGTGTGCCATCTTTCCTAAAACTATGTGTGCTGGCAGCCCCTCACACTGAGAATCGGCCTGTCACTCGGTAAGTGTTGATGTCCTGGGGTTAGTGGCCAGCAGAGTAAGTGCCCTGGGAGCTATAAACCCGGGATTGGAGTTACAATGTGACCGAGGCACCCCAGAATCACTGATTTACTGGAAGCTTATTCCCTAGCCTCTGCTGCTGGCTGTGATCCCCACTCTGCATGGGACTGTGTGGGGTGGGGGATAGCTGCAGGAAAGACAGAAAATAAGAACATGCACGTCTGATGTTTAGGCCCAGTGAATGAGGCTGCCCTGCCCCCACCATTGTGTTGTGTTTGCTCACCCAAGGCTTGCTGTTTAACCACTCTCAGCTATGGTCTGGTTTGTGTGTGCTTGTTTCTTTCCCCACTATTTTACAGGGCCCTTGAAGGCAGTCTCTGGCCACATTTTCAGTGTCTGCCTTTCTTGCCCCACTCCATGCTTCTCACTTCTTATGGGGCCCACAGGAAGACAACATGCAGGGGGTGACTGTGTGAACGCAGAGGAAGGGGGATGAATTAATCCTAGAAGGAGGGCCTCATAGAAAAGTCCCAGCCACCTACTCTCAGGGAACTGCAGACCTCTCAGGGCATTCTCTGCCTGGTCAATTCCTCCTTGGCCTGGTCCTGCCAGGCTGGGCCATCCTCCTGAAGCCTCCAAGGAGACATTGCTGGCCTCTAGTTCTGAGTATTTCGGTTGGCTCTGTGAGCAGAGCCTGCTCCAAGACCAATCTGAATAAATTTGACCACCTCCCTGTTTTATAAGTCCTGTTCCTAAACTGGAGCATAGAAATATCTCCCCACCTTTCTCTCCTTAGAGGGAAAAGGTTTGAACCATCTGAGCTTATTTCTCATCGAGGCCTTCATGCATCTCGTCTCCCACGGAGCCAGGGCTTGCTGGGCCCTGACTCTGGGCATGGGTGGAGTGGTGACCCGGACAGCAGTTTGAGAAAAGCAAGGGAAGCCCTCTGCTCTCCTGTAGCTCCAAGTCTATCCGGTAACCAGAATACAAGGCTCATTGCAAAACCCTGAGAGGCAACATTTGTGTGATAAGCACCACATGTGTGGTGAGAGCTCAGGCCAGCCCAGCCTGCACTTGCCTGGGTGGGCTGGGGTCTGGGAGGGACCCATAAAGAATGGGAAGAAGATTCTTCCAAGAACATGGATAGCTAGTCACAACAGTCAGCTGTGTGACTTTGGGCATGTTACCTACCCTCTCTGGACTTGGGAACTTTATCTACACATCAAGTCTCCCTCTAGGATTCTGACGAGGCATGGCACAGAGCTGCAGCACAGTCACTAGTGTTTTTTTTTTTTTTTGTGGGTACCGGAGGGTCGACCTCAGGACCTCGCGCGCCAACAGTCACCCGTGCCTCTGAGCGATATCATAGTCACTAGTGTTTTGAGCACGGGCTGGGCTATGGGCAGAGGCCCAGGCCAGCAGGGATGGGCATGGGGCCTGTGACTGTAAGCACAGGGGTTCTAGTTCCCATGACCTCTGGGTGGAAGGGGTCACACCTGAGAGTCCATGGGACCAAAACTGCATTTCAAGTCTAGAGACCCGGTGCTTCAGGCCCAGGTTTCAGTTTATTCCTGTCTCCTCTTTCCTGGTCCCAAGGCTGACAGTAGGTAAAGAAAAAAGGACCCTAGCTGGATAGGGGGTGGGGGTGGGGGTGGGGGCTGCAGCAGCCACATCAGCAGCAACAAGACAAACAAAGATATGTACTGTTCCCTAGCTTGAGGTTGCAAACAACAGTGCTCTCCCGCCTCCAGGCCAACAGAGGCTGTCTGTGCACTCCCCTGCCCCTCTCCGTTCCATCTCTGGCCTCCACCAGGCCCTGCAACATGTGCAAATCCCCTGGCTCTCTGCAGCAGCTCCCATATGGAATTGGAGCAGACTTAGCATTCAGATAGGTGGAGTGGGCTGTGGTGGTTTAGAAAGGAGTTTAGAAGGGGACGCTCCAGCTTAGGGGAGACCCAGAAGGTTGTCAGGCAGGGAAGCTGGGTGTGTGCCTGTTACAGGCCAGGCACCTGACTCTGACCACAGCCCAGGGCCCTGCCCCCACCCCAAATCTCAGTACCAAGGCTGAGACAGCCCTGGTCAGCACCCATCAGTGTGCTGGGACTTTAGGGCTCCAATTACCTCTGAACAGGCCTCTTGAAGCCCTGAATGCAGGAGCTCAACCCTCCCTAAAGGTTTGGTAATGGCAGGGCAGGCTCTGTGCAAAGCCTGAGGTTGGACAGCCCCTTCTAGCAGCTCCTTTTAAAAAAATTTTTAAAATTTTATTTGTACATGTTTGCAATTCATGTACTTTATAATTGTCTTGGGGAATGGTTACATGTACATATTACAGCATGTTTCTTCTTTTTTTTAATCCCTTTCCCTTCCCCTCCCTCCCCCTCCTCCAGTTCCCCTACCCCATTTTTCATTCCTGTTGATATAATTTGTCTTAGCACATTTTATGGCCTTTAATGTTTATGTTAATTAGGGTTATTAAGTTCCTGTATGTGACATATTTTTATTCTTCTTATTTCCCCTTCCTCTCCTCCTCCCCCCTTGCCCTTGTTCCCTTGGATCAAGGGATCTTCTCTATGGCAAGACATCCACCTCTTTGCACCTTTCAATCCATCCTTTATCATTTTCTTTGTTTGTACTTTGCTGCACTCAAATGAGAGATTCCATACAGTATTTAAGCTTGTGTGTCTGGTTTATTTCATCAACATTATATCTTCCATGTGTATTCATTTCCCTACAAATGTCTCAAATCTGTCATTCTTTATAGCAGAGTAGTATTCCATTATATATAGATACCACATTTTCTTTATCCAATCTTCTGCTGATGGGTATACAGGCTGCTTCCAGGATTTAGCTATTACGAGTTATGCTGCTATTAACATTGATGTGCATGTATCACTGTGCCGTGATGACTTAAGCTCTTTGGGGAGGATACCGAGTAGAGGGATCACTGGGTCATACGGAATTTCTAATTCAGTTCTTTGAGAAATCTCCATGCTGATTTCCATAATGGTTGTACTGCTTTGCATTCCCACCAACAATGAAGAAGGGCTCCTTTTTCACTACAGCCTCACCAGCATTTGTTATTGTTTGATTTCTTAATGGTTGCCATTATTTCTGGAGTAAGATGGCATCTTAGTGTTATTTTAATTTGCATTTCTCAAGTGGCCAGATGTTGAACATTTTTTCATAGATTTGTTGACCATTTGTATTTTTTCTTCTGTGAAATGTCTGTTCATTACTCTTGCCCATCTCTTGACTGGATATTTAATTTTAGGTGGTTTAATTTTTTTGAGTTCTTGTTATATTCTAGGTATAGTATTGGTCTTCTGCCTGAGGAGTAGCTGGCAAAAATTTTTTCTCATTCTGTAGGTTGTCTCTTCACTTTACTGATTGGTTCTTTTGCTGTACAGAAGCTTTTTAGTCTGATATAATCCCATTTTTTATTCTTGCTGTTATTGTGTGATTGAGGTTCTGTTTAGAACATCCGTTCCTACACCTATGTCTTTAAGTGTTTTACCTATTTTATCTTCCAGTAGCTTTAGTATTTCTGTTTTAATGTTTAGACTTTTGATCCATTTTGATTTTAATTTAGTATACGATGAGAGATAAGGGTCCAGTTTCAATCTTCTGCAAACAGATAACCAGTTTTCCTAACACCACTTGTGGAATAGGCTGTCTTTAATCCAACAGATGCTTCTGAAATAAGCAGTGTCTAGACACTCTAAACCTCTCTGAACCTCTCTGAACTTCAGTTTTGTCTCAACTTGACAGTTAAGAGAATTAAAGCAGATAGTGCATGAGCACACCAGGCACAGAGCAAGTGCTTGTAAATGGTTAAAGCCTCTACTTGACTCTGACAGGTGCTAGGGTTGTATCCCCAATCCTTCAGCACACCTTCACTTAGAACCCAGAGATAATCCAGGAACCCTGGGCTGGTTACTAGGTTAGCTCTTAGCAGCCTGATGCTCAAACTTCAGTGCAGGACCGGGCCCTGAGGGGCAGAATGCTGCCCACAAGAGGTAGAATTGACTGTGAGTCACCTTGAAGTCATCCTTGAAAGATCTGGAGCATCCCTAGGCTGAGGTGATGGTGTTCAGACCCAGGCCCCTCAAGTCAGGCTGGGCTTGTGGATGTTCACACTTCCAGTCTGCATGCATTCCCTCTGTCTGTCTGTCTGTCTGTCTCTGTCTCCCCCCTCCACACACACACATACACAAACACACACTGCACCTATATCTGAATAAGGTGAATTTTGAATCCTCAATCCCTTGTGTTTTGCCTGCAAACTGGAATAGAATGGTCTAGAATGGGCAAAAGACACCATGAACACTGGCCACTGGCAAGCAGCAGCTTGGGCTTGGATGCTGTGACTAGGGGGCAATTCAGAGCTGGTCACGTTTACAAGAAGCCTAGATTTTTCCTCAGTCAGCTGTTAGGCCTGCTGTGTTCTTTCCCACCTGTCACCCCTGACTCATGACCAACCCATCTGCCCAAGGCCTCTGATGAAATCCCCAAACACCCTTGCCCTCTACTTTATTTCAGATATTCAAATAAGGAGTTTTAAAGCATGTCCAAGAGAAGTCCCAGCACACATGAAACAGGCCTGGGGAATTTTGTAGCACTGAGGTAGCTTGATAATGGAGAAAGAGAGTGAAGTGCAAATCCATGCAAACTCAGGATTTGTCTCAGAAGAGGAAACAATATACGGACCTCTGGAGATAAGATGTGCGTATCTGTCCCATGGGGTTAGGCCCACTTCAGCCTCTGAGCTCTATACTTACATGCCTGGTGACTATGGTCAATTAATTGTCCTTTCTGGTCTGAGGGGACTAATTCCCACCTCCTGGGACTGTGAAGATTGAGTGGGATCAGAGTGCAAAGTGGTTGACCCAGGATTTGGCCGAGACAGTGGTCAGTAGCTATAATAACATGCGCGATCTACATTAACAGCAACTCCATTCTTCCAGGAGCTCAGGCTGAAAGCCATGGAGTCGTCCTTGATTCCTCTTTCTCTCACATCCCACACCAAAACTATCAGCAAATTTTTTGTTTGTCCCTCCAGCTAGCACCCTGCCTCTTCTTACCATTTCCTCTCACTCCTCCCAGCACCAAGTTATCCTTGCCCCTCACCTGAGTTATTGCAGCAGCTTCCCAGCATGTGTCCCACAGCCCCTTGGTCTTTTCTCAACATGGGATCTAACCCTCCATGGCTCCCAAGTGCACTCACTGACTCTTCTCCCTCCACCCCACCCCCACCCCAGCCTGGCTGGCTTCTCCTGCTCCTCAATACACAGGGTTGATCTCCCTGGCTTGGGGTGCGTGTTTCCTGACACCTATGTGACTCCATCACCCCTTCCATGTGCACCCACCTTGACCACAGCAGTTACTACTGCTCCTTGCCCCTAGCCCAGAATCCCCTTGCTTCTTTTTCTTCTTTGCTTGTCTTTTTCCAGCAGAAATTAGCATCTTCTAGCATGCTATGTCACTTAGTTGGCTTATCTCTCTTTGGTTGGCTGGTGTTTGTCAGCACCCAGAAATCAACAGGGTTTGTTTCGTGAATGATGTAATCACAGCAACCATAAGAGGTGGCTAAGGCAACCTATTTCTTTTAATCCCCAGTTTTTTCACAGTAAGTTCTGATCCTCTCCAGGTATTTGGGACCAGTGTTGGGAGACAATAAACAATGGTCATCCTGTCCCCTCCATTCCCTCCCCTGCAGGATTCTCCCACTTGGGGCCCTGGCCCTTAAGCCCTCTGGTGCAAGTTCACATGCAAACCATCCTTTTGGCTCCCCTCTGCACAGCTGAGGCCAACTGGAACTTTCCTGAGGTTTTACGACTTCCTACAAAGGAGAAAATGAGAGAAATTAACACAGACAACACAAGAATCATAAAGCCACCTGGCTCATGGAGTGCAAGTTTCTGATCCCATCCTCTTTCTAAAGTAGCTGCATTCTTGCAACAAAGGCCTGGCCATCTCTCTAGGTGCCTAAGCTGCATCCCCTCCTTTCAGTCTCAACCTCCTGCCTGCTACCTGCCTCCCACCATTACCTTGCTGTCCCTGGAGCTAGAAACCTTACCCAGCTGTTTCCTGGTCATAACCTAGAGAAGGTCACTTTTCTGGCACAGTAGTTTCCTCTTCCATAAAATGGAAAGGGTAATGTCTTGGCCTTGAAGTGCTGGTGGGAAGTACACACAGAATAACAGATATGGCAAGCTCTGAGGACTTTCAAAGCTTACAAGAACCTAAGGTAGGTGTGCAGGTGGGTCAGGCCCTGCCTGGTGACAAAGGAACCTGAACCAGGGGGCAAAAGGGGCTGTTGACACTGCTGGTATCTGCAAAGCTTACCATTCCTGGGTCAGGTCACTCTTGCAATGTGATCACAGACCAAGGAGCTTTGCTTTCAGTTAATCAATGACCCTTTGGTTTCCCACCTACAGGTTGTAGATGAAGCAGAGACTGGGAGAGCTGGAGCATAGAGGGAAACTGAGGCCCAAAGTGGGGCCATGCTTGCAGATATGATCAAGTCTGGCATAAGAACTGGAGGAGCTCATGCCTGAGTACAAGAACCCTTACACCTTCTTGGGAAGCCCTGCCAGCATGATGTAATCCATAAGGCACCTACTATGCATTGAACACTGTCATCAGGATTGGGGGTCCAGCCATGAGCGAGATAGGTGGGGCTTCTCTTCTTCTCTTCTCTGCATTGATCAAATATGCAAATATCCAAATATCCAGACAGCTATTATTAATTACAGAGGTAAGGCTTAGAAGGAGAGGCACAGGATATGGGGGGGCATAAGCATGTACAACAAGAGAACTAGACCTAGTGGAGGGGCTGTCAAGAAGGCTTCCTGAGGGGTGCCATTTGAACAGATAACTAGTTGCAAGACACTGTTGGATTATGTCCAGCGAGTCAAAACTGGGTTCTACACATGGCCTTGCAGCTCCCAGGAGACTGGAGAGACAGCAGATCCTGAGGCCCTAGACCACAGCCAGGTCCTGGTAAGGGCATGACTTGGCAGTGAAGGGGCAAGATGGCATTAAGAGGTGCAGCCTCGGCTGGGGCTCTAGCACTTTGAGGGCTGCCACCACCTGCCCTTTGACTTTGGCTGTTCCCCAACACACCCTGAGCACACTGAGCCTATAGGACAGGACAGGACTGAAAGGCCCTGGCTGCTCTGTAACTGAATGCAGCAAGGCAGGGCCTCATGAGCTCATGGTGACAGTCTCCTACAACCCTGCCTACAGGAGGAGAAAACAAACACTGAAAACTCCCCCAGAGCTCCCTGATGCCTGTAGGAGCTGCAGGCCCAGGCTCTAGGCTGCAGGCAGTGTCCCCTGCTCAGGAGGCCTGAATGGAATTTGAAAGTACTTGTTTCCACAGAAAAAATTCCGAAGATTGCTCAACATTCCTTTGACCCTAGGAGTTGGGGTTTGGCAGGAGATGCTGTGAGCCTGAAGGAATGGGAGGCTGGCAGCTGCTGCAGGACTCAGGACTGTCAAGGAATGACCCCTCTGCCCTGCTTCCTGGGGGAGAGGGGTATGAAGACCCGACCCTACCCTGGGTAGGGGCACTGAACATAGGGTGAGTTTTGGTGGAGCTGGAAGGCAGTTGGGGAGACCTCCACGGCTGGAGGAGGGTGGTGAGGGGATGATGTTTCTGCTCTCTGGTGACAGCTGCCATGTTCCCAAGGGGGCTCCAGACTAGGGACCCAGATTCTCTGGCTCTGTGCAAAGGGCTGTTTTTGCAACTATCAGGAACCACAGAAATAGCTCACTGAGATCAGCTTTCTGTGGTTCCCAAGGAGACAAGCTCCCTCTTCTCAGCTCTGTCTGAGAAGCCCGATTCAAATGCCACCTCTTCCAGGCAGCTTGCTTCCCGCTAGGATTGAAATCCATCTCTTCCTCTCCTCCAATAAGGGACTTACTACATCATGTCTCATATTGCCATTGTTTCTATAAGAACTGTCTGTCCCCTAAAGAGAGAAGGACAAGGCAGGGCCCTTTTGAGTTCATGTCTTTGTAATCCTGCAGGGCCCAGCTGGCACAGAGATGTGGATACCAAGACATTCACCACAGCATTACTTATACCAGGGGAGAAGAGCGAGTTCCCTAAATGATCAAGAATAGGGTCTGATTAAATAAGTTAGAGTATACCCATGTGTCAGATGCTAAATAGCTACTGGCAATTTTGCTTTTCAAATTATTTAAAGTTATACGATAGTTTTTAAATCATCAAATTTCCATCACACACTTATTTTTTCAGGAGAGGTATACAAATACAGTAAAAATCCTCCAATATGCAACATATGTGGGGGTAAAAATTAAAACATGTTAAATGTGGGATTATATTGTTGTAAAAAGCGATGGAAAACAGCATTTGGGTGTGTGGTGTCTATATTGTCCCAAAAACACACTTTTGAAAATATGTCGAGGGCCAGTGAGATGACTCAGCGGCTTAAGCGCCTGCCCGGCAAGCGCGAGGGCCCGAGTTCGACTCCCGGAACCCACATACGAAAAAGGGGCCGGTGATATCGCTCAGCGGCATGGGCGCCTGCTGGCGCGCAAGGTCCTGAGGTTGACCCCCCCGGTAGCCACAAAAAAAAAAAAAAAAAGAAAATATGTTGAGAATGATGCCCCATTTAGGACTGTATACTCTGAACTGAGAAAAGCCCCAGTCACCACAAGGCAGTCAATTCCCAACCTCATCTGATCCTCAGAAAGGAAAAGCAGGGGCCAGTTTGAGAATGAAGGTGGGAGAGGATGAAAATATCCAGCTTTGAATAACCACCAAATTTTACATACACTTTAAATAAAGTTAGAACTCTATTGCATATATGTTTCATGTCCTTTCCTATCTATATATATATTTTTTTTTTGTGGGTACCAGGGGTCGACCTCAAGACCTCGTGCGCCAGCAGGCGCCCGTGCCGCTGAGCGATATCACCGGCCCCTTTTTCGTATGCGGGTTCCGGGAGTCGAACTCGGGCCCTCACGCTTGCCAGACAGGCGCTTACGCCGCTAAACCATCTCACCGGCCCTCTATATCATATATTAAGCAATAATCTATTAAATATTATTTTAAAACATTTCATTGTCACAGACATCCTTGTTTTGTTTTGCCTGTTTGTTTTACATGGTGCTAGGGATGGAACCCAGGATCTCCTACAGTACCAGGCAAGTATTCTACCACTGAGCCAAATCCCTAGTCCTGTCCTTGTTTGTTTGTTTATTTTCGTCTTTATTCTTATCTTTTTCCCTCTCCCTTATCCATAGGGTACAAATACTGTGTCCAAAGCTATAAATATTTTTCAAGATTATTGAAATATATTTCTAAATTTCCCTCTAGAAAAGTTATTCCAGTTTATACTCAGTAGCGAATGACAGTAATGCCTGTACCCCTCCAGTGGGTGGTTTATCATTGTGAAAATGGAAGGATTTGAGAGATTTCAGTAGTAGAAGTGATAGGAAGTGGTGGTTTGGGTGTGGGAGTTTAAATCAAGAGAAGGAGGAGTTGATGCTACTGAGGTCCTTGGTTTGAATGTGTATAAGATGGGGAAGCTTTTAGCTGAGAAGGGGAGAAAAAAGGAGCCTTGGGGTCAGAAAAATAAAAATTGGGTTTCGGAATATTACACATTTAAAACAAATAGAAAACTGAACAAGACTCGTAGATA
The DNA here is from genome assembly GCA_028451465.1 of Erethizon dorsatum. Classification (NCBI taxonomy): domain Eukaryota; kingdom Metazoa; phylum Chordata; class Mammalia; order Rodentia; family Erethizontidae; genus Erethizon; species Erethizon dorsatum. The sequence continues at coordinate 85,766,317 of CM051829.1, forward strand.
AATAAGCAAAAAACATTTCTCAAAAGAAAACAGGCAAATAGAGGAAAAAGAATATCAATCTCATGATTTCACTATCAAGATTCATTTGGTTGAAAATAATAGCATTTTAATTTTTATAATTTTAGTTCAGGGGGAGAATTTTGGGGGGATTCATGTAAGATTTGGAAGAGTAGAAGTATAGCTAGGAAGAGATCCTCAGACACTGACAAGATTTACTCTCTCCCTCGTCTTTGTTTTTTTCTATAGGTCACTTTATTCTCTGATATTCTCATATATCAGGAAACATGGCTTTTGAGAGAACTTATGATTTACCTCTCATATCTTTGCCTCCCGAGAGCTAATAAAACCTACTCTGTCTGGTTTCAAGGTCAAAAATCTCAGGAAATGACTCTGATCCTTTCAAACAGATGCCTGGGGCAAGCAATTGGCCACCTTAGAGCCAGCACCCTTCCTAGCTAATATGTGGAGTCTGGGGAGAGGACGTAGAAGGGAGCACATATATGAATCACATAGTTAGAGTTGGGAAAAAATACTCCCCAGAAGAAGGGGTGCTTCTGGGATTGCAAAACAACAGATATTTACTAGATTCCCACTATACTTATATGATTTATTCCCATACTGCAACTACGACTACTACTCCTACTGCTGCTACTACTACTACTACTAATAATTTTTCCCCAAATATCCTTTCTTTTTTTTGTTTTGTGTTTCTTTGGTTTTCTCCAACAGGATCTTGCTATGTAGTTCAGGCCAGCGATGAACTCACTATGAAACCCAAGCTGACTTCAAACTCAAATCAGTCCTCCTGCCCCAGCCTACAGAGGGCTGGGATTACAGTTATGCACCACCACATTCAGTCCTCTCTCTTAGTTTAAAGCAATACTCCTGTTTCAGTGAGATGTAGCTCAAAGTCTTCTCCAGCTTCTCCTAAAGTTCTAGTTTCAGAATCCATTATACGGGAAATCTCTTTTTTCTTTTGATAGCTGTCAGGGTTTTCTTATTTATTCTTAATGTTCTGTGTGAATTTATTATTTTATTCTGCTCAGCATTCAGTGCATACTTTCTGACTATGGATTCTGGAGAAATCTTGACCATCAGGTCTTCAAATAGTTTTCTCTACCATTTGCTCTAATTCTTTCTTTTGCACCTCCTCTTGGATGAAGCTTCTTAAAGTTTTCCATGTCTCATAATATTTTCCCTTTCATAATTATTTTCAAACTTCTGTGCTGTGTTCTGTGTGAATTCCCCGGTTCATCTTCCAAATCACTAATTTTTATTCAACTGTATTCAGTCCAGAGCTTCCTCATCTGTTCAAATACTGGATATTTTATTTTCAGGGTTTCTAATTGTTCCTCTTTCATATCCACTTATCCCTGTTCATTTCTTTCCTTATCTTGAGGATCTTAAACATTGCTTATGAACATTGTTTATGCCATTTTCATCTTGCTCTACTATTTTCTTTTCATCTGGAGGGAGCTCATCTCCTGCTCATTGCTTTTGTTGGCAGACTTTCTTCACATTGGTTTTCTTGTTTCTTATCCATGGAGATGTTTGTTTTGAAATGTGGCAGTATGATTTATTTTTCCTTTTTCACTGGGAGGCAGCTTAGAGTGATGGTTAACAGCCCAGGTTTGGAAGACTTACTGCCTGTGCTCAGATCTTGGCTTTCATAACTTAATAGCTGCATAGTGCAGGGCATGAGTCTTAGAGCCTCAATTTCTTCATATACAAATAAGAGGATAATAATAACACCTACTAGTAGAGTTTTGAGGGCTGTTCGCTGAGCTAATGAACATAAAATATGTAGACAGGGCCTAGAAATAGTGAGTGTTTAATAAATGTTCGATATTATTTCTACATATTTGAAGAAAACGAGTGAGTTTGGGTGTGTATGGAAGTAGTGCTTCAAGCATTAACTTACAGGACTATTTGACAGCGAGTACAAGCTAAGTGTTCCTGAGTGTGTTCATTCCTCTTGGTCAAGTCTTCTTGTGACTCCTCATTTATTACACGATTACTACAACCAGCTCCAGCAGACTTTGTGTACAGTGCTGATGAGAAACAGGGTAACTGCTGTAGGTGCCACAATCTATAAGGAGTGAAAAGAACAATAGTCAATGGATATTGGCCCAGCATTTAAACACATCCAGCTGGATAGGGATGGTGACATAAGGGCCGTAGTCAGTGAATACCATTGTATCTTGGGCAAGGAGTAAGTTCTCTGGTCAGTCAGAATGGCTCTCTAGATTTTTCTTGTTGGAATCATTTCCTTCACTCATGTCCATGAGATTCCTCAGGAGCAGCACAGTCTAGCGGATTTCCCTGATCAGGGCTGTATGGCCTCACAAACCACTTCCTGTTAGTCTAAGTAGTCAGGGCAGTTTTCCAAATTTACTGGATGATAGGAATCTCCTGGGGAATTTAGTAACAGTACAGATGCCCAGTGATACCTCAGATACACAAAGTCTCTAGGGGAAGGACTTTGGAATCTGCATTTTTAATAATTACTCCAAGCAACTCTTGGGCCAGTGAGATAGTTCAGTGGCATAAGTGCCTGCCTGGCAAGGGTGAGGTCCTGAGTTTGACTCCCAGTACTCACATACAAAAAAAGGGCTGGTGATTTCACTCAGCAGCATGGGCACCTGCTGGCACACGAGGTCCTGAGTTCAACCCCCAGTACCCAAAAAAAAAAAAAAAAAAAAAAAACACCAAGCAACTCTTATCATTAGTAAAGTTTGGGAAATAACCACCTTAGTGGTTGAGCAAACACACACTTCAATTTGGCAGATTTAGGGTTTTTTTAGACCCAAACTCCTTGACTCTTCATCATTTAACTATGGATTTCTAAGGGTCTCTATTGACAAATAGCCAACTCTAAAAATATTGTAAGATGTGAGAGTTGTACCAGACACTGCCCATGTGGCAGCAGTTCTGAGGCCCTGCCCATCCCCCTAGGACTCAGCAGGAAAAGTGAGGAAGGAAGGCAGGGCTACTCTGATCTACAATGCTGTCCCTGTCATTGGGACTTTTCCATTACATGGGGAGCGCAAGATAGTAATTCCTTTTCTGGCAGGAGTACACAATATGACGTCCTTAGATGGACTTGGTCCTTCCCAGGTATCACCATCCCAGTTTCCAGGAGTCTATGGCTTCTTAATTGGTGCAGCAACTTTAATAGAGGGGAAAGAATTAGGTTTTTGCTGTTGAACAAAAAGCGTGATTATGCAAAAAAGGCATGACTTGGGACTGCTGGCTACTAGCAGAAATACTGCAGTTAAAAGCTGTATTTATCTGTCCAGCAGCTCTTTGAGTGTCCCTTTCTTCTGGCTCTCTCTAGCTCCTTATGTACTCCTTTCTTCTCAATCTCTCTCTGCCTCTCTGTCTCTGTCTCTGTCTGTCTCTGTCTCTGTCCGTGTCTGTCTGTCCTTCTCTCTCTGTCTCACTCTCGCTCTCACTGTCACCCCCCATCCCCCCGCACCCCCACCAAAGGCTATACAAAATCACAGGCACATTTCATTACCCTGATATTTTCATACCAAGTTTCCTACAGCACAAGTCTGAATGGCACACAGTCTGAATCCCATGAGACCCTCAAAAATAGTCTAACCATCTGCCTTGATAACATAAAAGGAGGAAATGCAATTTTCCCAGCCTAAAATCTAGGGATGCTCATAGCCAGCCCCTCTCCCTTGATTCACCCATTTAGGGCCCATCAATTTCTCTATCCCAGGCTAAGTTTCAATTTCAATATTAAGCCTCGGTTAGTGGAAAGTGATAGAAATACATCTCTGTTGCTGATAAGAGACAAGAAACACAATGTAAACACAACTTTTAGCACAAGAGACATTCACTCAAAGGGTCATATAGCGAAGAGACGAGCAGGGTACAGTAGCTTCAGTGACCAAAACCACTGAGCCCTTGTGCCCTGCCCCACTCTGGGCTCTGCTCTGTGCATTGGCACCCTTCTTTCAGACTGGTTGGGTGCAGATACAGGAACATGCCTCTGCAGCTGCCCTGACTCACCCCTTCCCTCTGCACCAACAGAGAGAGAAGGTTGGGGCTTGTTTTGTTCTAGTCTCAGAATCTTAAATGACAAAGAAAGACTCTGGCAGCTTAATTTGGCGCCTTATTCAGCTCTATTTTGGACCACAAGTTTAGAAGGAGCATTTCCTAGAAGAAGGGTATTTTCTGGGTAGATAGAAAAATAGATGTGCTCTATCCCGGCCCCCAAATCAAAGAATACAAATTCTGGGGCCGGTGAGATGGCTCAGCAGCATAAGCGCCTGCCTGGCAAGCATGAAGTCCTGAGTTCAACTCCTGGTACACACGTTAAAAAAAAAAGGAAAAAAGGGCCGGTGATATCACTCAGCGGCACAAGTGCCTGCTGGCAAGCACGAGGTCCTGAGTTAGACCCCCGGTACCCACACTAAAAAAAAAAAAAAAAAAAAAAAATACAAATTCTTTGAGGCCAGCCTGAGCTACAAAGTGAGTTCAAGGCCAGCCTGAACTACATAGCGAAACTCTGTCTCAAAAAGACCAAAAAAAAAAAAAAAAAAAAAAAAAAGAAATACAAATTAAAATGACAATTATTATTTTTGTTTTGTTTTGGTACCAAGAATCAAACTCAGGACCTTGTGCTTGCCAGGCAGGCGCTTGTGCCACTGAGCTATATCCCTAGCCCTAAAATGACAATTAAATACCACTGGAATGAAATGAAATGAGAATTCCCAGTGCTGGTGTGTTACTCCCTATTGCTGCAATAACAAATGGCCACAATTTTACTGGCTTAAAACAACAAAATTTATCCTCTCCCAGTTCTGCAGTCAGAAACCCAACACAGATGGACCAAGTCCATCTAAGGATGTCATATTGTGTACTCCTGCCAGAAAAGGAATTACTATCTTGCGCTCCCCATGTAATGGAAAAGTCCCAATGACAGGGACAAACCCAACACGCAGAAACACACAGAAACCCAAACTCACTAGGCTAAGGTCAAGGTGTTGGCAGGTCAATGCTCCCTTCCAAAGACTCTAGAAGAGAGTCTGCTTTCCTGTCTTTTACAACTTTTAGAAGTTCCCACACTCCTTGGCCCATGGTTCTTTCCTCCATCTTCAAAACCAACAACATGGATCCAAGTAATTCTCATATAGCTGTGTTTCTGATTCTATTCTGACTCCCTCTTCTACTTTTACAGACTCTTGTGATTACAATGGGCTCATCTAGATAATCCAGGATAATCTTTCTATTTTATGGCCAGTCGATTAGCAACCTTAGTACCCATTTAGCATGAAAGGTAACCTATTCATAGGTTCTGGAGATTAGGACATGGAAATCTGTTACAGTTTGGTTATGGTTTAAATGTGTCCCTTAAGGGTTCATGTGTTAGCAGTGTGGTCTTCAATGTGGCGGTGTCAAGAGGTGGTGGGACCTGTAAAAGTGAGACTTAGTGGAGGTTCTTAGGTCTTTGGGAGAGTGCTTGTAGTGGATTAACATAGCTCTCAGGGGGCCCCAAGCTTGCCCTGGCTTTTCATCTCACCATGTGATCTCCACCTGCTACACATACTCCTACCATAATGTCATTTACTATGATGTTACCGAAGGGAAACCCCACTAGAGGCTGATTGATGGGATCCCCCAATCTTGGACTCCCAGTCTCTCAAAGTGTGAGCTTAATATACCTCTTTTCTTTGTAAACTACTCAGCTTCAGATATTTCATTATGGTAATGGAAAATTGACTAATACAACATCTTTGGGTGTGTGGGCACAGGGGGCAATTTTTCTCTCTATTTTAACCCATAGGGGTACAGTGGGTAGATCCTTTCAATTTTTTCTAACAAAGATGTAAAATTTTATTTCTGGCAAGCAAGTTGGTAGTTTGATAAAATAATTCTCAAAATGCTCATATTTGTTCATCCCATAATTCCAATATGCACTTAATTCTTTCCACGATTCTGGTTGCACACCAAATTGGTTACAAACTGAATCAAATTTCCCCATTAGGTCAACATTGAACCTAACCATTGAATTTGATTTGATTCACAACCAATTCTGTTTGGGACCAAAACTGTGGAAAGAATTAAGTTCATGAACTGAGGCACCACTGTAATCTGTCCTGAAGAAATAATGTTAAACGTGTGGGTGTATGGGGGGGGCAGTGAGTTATGCATTGAAATAGTCATTATCGCTTTCCAAAAATGTGGAAGCAGCCTTGACGTCTAGTGTGGTAAGGCTAAGGAAACCATGTTATAGTCATATAAGGATATATTATGTTGACAGTAAAAATTGTATACATGGAAATGTTTTAATGAAATGAAAATATCTGCATGTCCTGATGTTTAGTCAAAAGAGGAGGACATCTATACTTTCTATAGTTTTCTTGTGAATATAAAACAGTTTGAAAAAATAAACTCAAAAACAAAGCAGGATATAAAATAATCATAGGTACTGTGTAATCTCAAATATATAAAAATAGATTTATAAAAAGACTGGAAAAGAAATATGAAGAGTATTTCCCTAAGAGTGGTGAGGTTATCTGTAAGATTTTTTTCCTTGATACGTATCTTTTTAATTATTTTTAAATTGGGGCTTAGCTGTACAGAATAGTGTTAATCATAACCTTTGTTTCATGACACACCTTCATCATCAGTCTAGGCATGGCCACTTGTATTTATTTGGTTATTTTGCTAGTTATTTTGATCATGGAATAAGTACCCAGAAATCTAACTCTCAAAGCAAAAGCATCTCTAACCATATGGTCACTCCTTTTCCACCCACACACACCCTCTCCATAACTCTCCCTATTTAAAATAGCCATGATCTTGAATCCATGTTTACCTTTTCTTTGTTTTCCTTTCTGTGGGGTTCTATTGCATGTATTGTGGGACTGACAGCCCCTTGCAAAAAAGACTTGTGAGGAAGAGAGGGAAGGGCAGAGGGTTTTAGTTGTTAGACAAAAATTCTTCCAGCCTCAAGCAAGGAATGTTGATAGAATAGTAAGTGACAAAATGTCATTGTAACTCTATTCCTTCAGCCATCTAAGCTCATTCCAATTATTATTATTACACACTGGGTTCTGAAGGTACACTTCAGCCCCTGAGTGTATGTGGTCAAATCCCACACTCCTGGTAAAAGAGTTTTGGGGCCCCCTGAGTTCACATGGGATCCAAGCCCAGGCCTTCTTTGAAGGAAGAGCCCCTTTCCAAGACCTCATTCTCTGATCTGTCTCAAGATAGTGCCAGGCTACTCTGCCTCCATAGGGGACCTATCTGGAGCTGATGGGTAAGTCAAGGTGTGTAGCACAAGCTTCCACTAGATCCCATTCATTCCAGGGCCCCCAGGTTGACTTTTGTGCTGAGAGATTTCACTATTATATCCCATGTACTAGGTAAATAGTTCAGCACCAGACTTCTTACAAGCATCAGATGTGTGACTTTGGATCATAGCTCTGCTAATGACCCTTGTTACAATCACCTGAGAAGATTTTTTAAAACACACATGGCTGTGATAATCCTCACCTCTAAGAGATCTCGTAAGTCTGGTGTCTGGAGCATTAACATTTTCCCCCAAGACCTGATGGCTCCGAGCCACGGCAGTACAACATTCAGCCGAGTTTCACACCTACAATGGTCTTCACCAAATTCTTCCAGTTGCCTGGATTTTAGTCCCATGTGTCAGGGGTCAAGTGCCCGTCTTCTGTTTTCTTATGCCCCCCACCCCAGCAAATTGACAGTCACCTCCGACTGTCAGAAAAATGGCCAACTGTCTTCAGAGACACTGGCATTGGTTGGATTTCACGTTTTGGCCATTGTGGTCTCCTGCAGCCACTTTAGGTCTCTTTGTTTCTGTTTCTTTTTGTCTCTCTGTCCCATCTCACATTTCAGTTGACCCTGCAGATCATCTTTGTTCTTTTCATCTGTTTTTCCCCATGTAACTATGTACCTACAGATTTTCATCCTCCACTTTCTGTACCCAAGAGACAAAAGGATTTTTCTCTCCAGGACCAGTTTGAAAAGTCCTGCAGAAAGACAACATTTGGGAGTCAGTCAGATAACAGCTAAGAACCTGGACTCCAGAGCCAGCTTTCAAATCCTGGCTGTGTGAGCACAGACAAGTCACCTAACCTCTGTGTCTCAGCTATCCCATTTGTAAATGAGGATGACAATCATACTACTCCATTATATTCTTGGAAGGATTCAATGAGCTAATGATGCACTCTGAACAGTACCTGGAACTTGGTAAAAATTACAGCAGGTCCCTCCATACCCCCAGGTTCTGCATCTGTGGTGTCAGTCAAGCTCACATCAGAGTTATTTGGAAAAAAATGGATCTGTATTGAACATATACAGATTTTTTCTTGCCATCATTCACTAAACCAGGATAACAGATATTTATGTAGCATTTATATTGTTTTAGGTGTTATAAGTAATCTAGAAATGGTTATAAGTACACAGAAGGATATGCCTAGATTATATGCAAATTCTATGCCATTTCAAATAAGAGACATTAGTATCCTTGGATTTTGGTATAAGGTGGGAGTGGGGCCTACTTCTAGGATCCTGAAAGAAAGATATCTATCTATCTATCTATCTATCTATCTATCTATCTATCTATCTATCTATATGATAGATCTCAACCACCTGTTCTTCAGATGACACAAGAATGTTTAATTTGCTTTATGAGCTCCAATTCTAAAAACATGTGTCAGTACTGGTTTATGATGTAGCATTGTGTGGACCTTTGGGAGGTGGTAACCAGTTCATCATGGAGCCCTTTGTGGTGCAGAAAGGATCTGTTGGTTTCACTCAAGAAGAGCAGATTTCAACAAGTTGGGAAATCTGCATGAGTCAAACACTTCAAAAGAGACTATGGCTAAAGAGGGAGAGAAATCTCCAAGAAATAAAATACTTATACAAGCACAAATAACCAAGAAAATAGGCTTGGTCCTTTCATCTTCCTCCTTTCCTATATTTCATTCTCCTTCAAGTTCTGTCCAACTTAAATTCTAAATTTGTCTTACCTTTTCTTCCCATTCCCCCATCATCCACTCTTTCTGGTTACCTTCATGTTTCACCAGCGCTATCTCATTGGCTCCCTACCTGGCCACCCTGTGTCAACTCTGGCCCCTTTGCAAGTGCCAATATATTCTCATTCTTCCAATGGTAGCCAGGGTGAGTGTTCTGAAATACAATCTGGTTGTATTCTCAGCATCTCTATGCCACCTGCACAACCTTAAGACCAGTCTGTGGCTTCCCAGCACTTTCAGAATAAAGAAAACATCTTAGAAGCCCACCAGAGCCTGCAGAGTCTGGGCCACACCTGTCTCTCCTGCCCTGCCGAGAGCCCTCTTATTCTCCCTTCTGCTCACAATGGCCTTTCTTCAGTCCAGCATAATCGCCAAGCTTGGCCATGCCACAGGGGTTTTACATGCACTAGTCTCCTCCTAGAAGACTCATTTCCCCCTCCCTCCCCTCCTTTTAAAAAAATTAATAGGCTTTATTTTTAGACCAGGTTTAGGTTCATAGCAAAAATGAGGGGAGGGAACAGAGACTCTCCATATACCTTGTCTCACCCTATCCCAACCCCACCTACACAAAGGCTTTTCCACATCAATATCCTGAATCGGTGTGGTATGTACGTTTGTCATAATTGATGAGCCAACACTGACATGTTATTATCACCCAAAGACTGTAGCTTAGGTTAGGGTTCACGCTGCATTTTACATTTTATGGGTATGGACAACAGTTTAATGATAGGTATCCACCCTTACAGTATCACACAAAATTGTCCTTCCCTTCCTTTTCCCAAAATCCTTGGCAACTACTGATCCTTTTTACTACCTCCATAATTTTGCCTTTTCTAGGATGCTATATTGTTGGAATCATATAGTAAAGAGTTCTTTAAGTTTGGTCTCTTTCACTTTAGCAATGTGCTTTTAAGATTCCTTCATATCTTCATGGCTTGATAGCTCATTTCTTTTTCACCTGAATATTACACTATATGAATGTACCAGTTTATTTATCCTTTCTTCTATTAAAGCACATCTGGTTTGCCACCAAGCTTTGGCAATTATAGAAATGCTTTTATAAACACCTGCATGCAGGATTTTTTTACAAATAAGTTTTCAACACATTTGGATAAATACCAAGGAGCAATTGCTGGATCATATGGTAAAAGCGTGTTTAGCTTTGTAAGAAACCGCAAAATTATCTTCCAAAGTGGCTGTTAAGTTTTGTATTCCCACCAAACATAAATCAGAGTTCCTGTTGCTCCACATACGTCCTCATAAACATTTGATGTTGCCAGTGTTTGGAATGTATATATATATATATTGTGTGTGGTGTTTGTTGCTGGGGATTTTAACCCAGGGCCTCGGTCATGCTAGGCAAGAGGTCTTTCACTGAGTTACACCCCCAGCCCTGTGATTGCTGTTTTAATTTGCAATGTTCTAAGGAATATGACATAGAATGCTTTTCCATATGCTTGTAATCGTGTGTTTTTGGGTGAGGGGTCTGTTCAGATCTACTGCCTATATTTTAATTGGATTATTTCCTTCTCCCTTTTTTACCTCAGTAAATTCATCCTGCCCATCTTTTAGTTTTCAGTGACCCCTTCCTTGCATTTTTAACTAGATTTAAAGGCAAAAAAATACTCTCTATAAACTCTTACAACACTATGTGCCTCTTGTTCACAGTTACTATAGCTATATTTTTATATTTATTTGTGTAATTATTTGAATAATATATATGTTTTCTTTAAGTTTGTAAGAGAAAGTACCACATGTGGTTTTATTACCTGGTATATCAGTAGTGCCCAGTGCTGTATCTAACATATAGTAGATGCTTCACAAATATATGTGGAACAAGGGATTACTAATAACCTCACTGAGAAGGAAGGCAGACTGGGGAAAATGGGGCCATCTAAAGAAACCACCTTAAATTCTGAGTGAGTTGAGAATTTCAAAGAGCATGCCAGACAGTGGGAGGGGACAGAAGGCCAAAAACAAATGCCAAAACACAGCACAAACCCTAACTTGTAAACTGAGCTGAAGTTTAACCAAATGGCAGAAATCACAGAAACATTATTTTAGAAAATTATTTGGAGGGCCGGTGAGATAGCTCAGCAGCATAAGCGCCTGCATGTCAAGCACGAGGTCCTGAGTTTGACTCCTGGAACCCACATATGAAAAAAGAGCCGGTGATATCGCTCAGTGTCATGGGTGCCTGCTGGCGCGCGAGGTCCTGAGTTAGACCCCCAGTACCCACAAAAAAAAGAAAATTATTTGGAGCAAGAAAAATAAAGAAGAGCCAGGCTCCACACTCAGTGGAGAAGGCAACATTTTTAATGCATCATGTTTTCTCCCTCAAGAAGAGTAATTCCCAAACCGGAAAGCATAAAGGCAAATTCCAGAAGGAGAACGTCAAGCTAGAGATCAGTGCAGAAGTAGCTGAGGCATCTGGCTACACTGAGTGAGCTCGAGTTTCAGATGAATCTCATCAGAACTCGGGAATATGATTGCAAAGCCACTGTCTGCGATTTCTGAGAAATTTGGGAAAGGAGCCAATAGCCAGGAAAGTGTGAAATGTTTGTCAGTTTCAAAAAGGAAGAATGTGCAAATGGGGTAAATTTAAAGACCTCTGACTTCCAAACTTGAAAATTAATTCATGGTACAAATCTGGACCAGATTTGTAATGGAGTGCTAGAAAGTGGAATTAAAAAAAAAAAAAAAAAAATTCTGCCTCAATAAACTTCCATTTAAAAGTTGCCAGCTAGCAAGGAGACAGCCAATCTCCTTGTAGAATTCTTTGTCCCTACAACAAACATGTGAATAGTCAAGTCCCCTTCAGTTATGTAAATGTGGGCAACTAGGCACCCCACCCATTAACTTGAGAAAAGGATGTAACCGGACATTTTCTCCTAATGTGTAGCTTGGTTATGAAGAGCAAGTTGCTGGAAGCAATTGAGAAGGGGCAAGGAGTTTTTAGGAGACAAGGGATCAGAATGACTCCCTCTCACTGGAGGCTAAATATCTGTAGATCTCTGATGGGCTAAAAGGGCCTGAATCCATGGATGGGTTCCATCTGAAATGACCCAAGACTTGGGGGGGGGGTTTGACTAACCAGGTGTGAAGAGGAAGTGTGAAATGGTGACTTGATAATCCTCCCTCATCCAGCCCAGCTGCTCCGGCAGAGAAGGCTTGTGTATAGTCCAAATATGTGGCGTTCTTGCCTGAGCATGACACAGGGGAAGACTCCTTGTTTTGTGGAGAGAGCTGAAGTATTGCATAAGTACAGCAGGACTGGGTGAGGCCTTTTGGTTTCAACAGCAGCATAGGTGGGAAAGAGAGAGAGAGAGAGATTGGTGAAGTATTACATAGTATGGACCGTACAACCATATATATGTACCACAGACTGTACCATAGATTGTACAACCATATACAGGTAACCAGACACAGGGATTTTGGTTTATTTAATGCACTGGGCTGAAGAGTGTCCTTCCAAAATATATGTCTACCTGGAACCTCAGACTGGACTTTATTTTTTTTATTTTTTTATTTTTTTGTGGGTACCAGGGGTCAACCTCAGGACCTCGTGTGCCAGCAGGCGCCTGTGCTGCTGAGCGATATCACCGGCCCTTTTTTCGTATGTGGGTTCTGGGAGTCGAACTCAGGCCCTCACACTTGCCAGGCAGGCGCTTACGCCGCTGAGCCATCTCACCAGCCCTGGACTTTATTTTTAAATAGGGTTTTTGTAGATGTGATTAGTTAAGATGAGGTCCTACTGGATTAGAGTTGGGCCTCAGTGTAGCACAAGTGGTATCTGTATAAGAAGAGGAGACATCCAGAGAGATACACGTGGTGGGGAGGCCAGGTGAACATGGAGACAGTATTGTGATCCACCTACAAGTCAAGGAATGCCAAGGACTGGAACACAGGCAACCCCAGGAGCTAAGCAGAGACTTAAAACAGACTCCCCATAGAGCCTCCAGAAGGAACTAACCCACCTATACCTCAATTGCAAATTTCTGGCCTTCAGAACTGTAGGAGAATAACTTGCTATTATTGTAAGTCACTAAGTTTGCCATGCTCTGTTACAGCAGCCCAAGGAACTAATTGATGTGGGAATGTGGGGAATGAAGACAGTCATCTGGAAAATAAGAAATTATGAATCTTATCTGAATCCTAAACCAGTAAGGCAAGTCACACTAGTTACTGTTTATTAAACACGTGTTATCTGTCCTGATGAATTAAGAAAATCTAAGCCAATGACATTGTATAATAATTTTGTGGTGGAACCAGAAAAACATGGATTAGATGATAGTAGAAGTGTTTCCAGCCAGCTTCACACCCAATTGGATTAGCAAACTGATGATGACCCATAGGAAGATTTCATGCTTCGGTCTTTTACAGGGACTTGGGTAAGACTTTGCTTATATTCTTATCAAATGCAAAAGCAATACAAATTTGGCAGGGATAACTAATGTGATAGATATCAACTCCCACATTCAAACTAATCAGGACAGCTTGAACAATGAGCCACAAGTCCCAAGATGAAATTTGGGCTCAAATCAAGGAAATTAACATGAATATTGTTAACTAATTTATAGATTCTATTCAAATTAAGTCAATTGTCTCACTAATCCCCCCTTTCTGGTCTAGAATCAAATGTCTCTCCTTAGGCTCTGCCAGTCTGGAACAGTTTATCCGTCTTCTAAAAAAACTTCTGGAGAGCGAACACGACAAACCAGAAAACATCCAGAACAGTGAGGATGTGGAAGTCAAGTACCCTGAGAATACATTGCTGTCAGCCTGGAGAGAAGTTTGAAAGGGATGTGTTCCTTGTCTTCAAGTATCTTCGACACTGGACGACTCCTCAGGCATCAGATGAAGCAGACTTACTCTGCATTGCCTCAGTGGGTGGAAGTAGAAGCAATAGGTGTAACATCAGGAAACCTTCAGCTATGTACTCTGCAGAACATTTTGCCAATTAGAACTGACTAACTGGACCCTGGGTCCTGTGCCATATTGAGCTGAATTGGGGCAAATAGATAGTCTGAGGGACAAGCAGCCAGGTAGAGGCAGTCAGAGATGGGGCAGCTGGCCAGGGCCACAGGGGACTACAGGATGTCCAGCTCAGAGTAGAGAGCAGAGTGGCAAAACTTGATTGGCAGACCCAACAGAGAAGGTTGGCAAAGCATCAGCTGGAACAGAGTACGCCTCCCTCTAATAGATTTCCTGTCAAAGTCTATTAATAGGTAACTTGAGGCATTACCTGCAGCCTCCTGAGTGTAGCCTGTGCATTTGGTCCACTCTTAAAAGATCTCTGATGTGTTGTGAGAAGGAAGGCGGTCTAGAGGAGGCGTTCTTGTGAGAGGAATTGGTTGACAGCTCTATGCTGGAAGCAGAAGCACAATGGTACTCCTTAGGGGGGCACTGAGTCATGCTGGGGGCTGAGAAGGAGCTGAATACAATCCTTGGCATGACCTAAGTCTGGGCAGTTCCTGTTGCTAAAGCTTTAGCCAGAATCCTTCAAAGCAATGTTAATCATATTTATCTGAAATTCCTATCATCATTGAAAAACAAAGCCCACTAAGTGACAGCAAGGGAAAAAAACATATAAGTAAATCTTAGTTATATTTCTGTTTTCAATGTCAGCCCATAGTTGTAGTTTTCTGCCAGGTTTGTCCAGCATTTAGTTCCCCAAATCCCTAAGAGTAAGTAGCTAACAACTGTACAATGAAGCAGCACTGTCATTACTGTGGTTTCATCCATCTGTCTACCCACAAATACATCTGTGTGTCCACCTTGCCATTAATTCATTTATCATCTGCCCCTGTACCCATCATCCACTATACCTTCTCTATTAAACAAACATTTAGTTATTTAGTTTCTATATGTACCCAACTCTATGTTGGATACTAGAAACATAATAATAAACATAATAATCAAGGTGCTCATGGTTTAGTGGAAGTTAAGGGGATAGAGGTACCCAAACAATGAAGCTGTCACTAGGTGAAACTCAGAATTTAAGCTAAAGTTTAGATTTCTAATTCAAACTCACTCAAACAAACAATTTCTATACATGATTAAAAGTCATCTGTAATGGTCTGGATAAGTAACCAGTCCATGGCATTATTGGGAGATGGTGGAGCCTTTAAAAGGTAGAAAAGAAGTTAGGTCACTTGATGTACACCTTTGGAGGGGACATTGGAACCCTAGCCCCTACTCTCTCTCTCTTTTTTTTTTTTTTTCATGTGGGTACTGGAAGTCTAACTCAGGACCTCACGCTTGCCAGCAGGTGCTTGTGCCGCTGAGCGATATCACCAGCCCCTTTTTTCCTTCATGTGGGTACTGGGACCTTGTGCTTGCCAGGCAGGTGCTTATGCCGCTGAGCCATATTACTGGCCCTCTACTCTCTTGCTTCCCAGCTATCGCAAGATGAGCAGCTTCTTCTGCCACATGCTCCTGCCATGATATGCTGCCGTGCCACATGCCCAAAAGCAACAGGGCCAACTGACCACAGACTGAAATCTCTGAAACCACAAGCCCAAATAAATCTTTCCTCTTTTTAAGTTGATCATTTTATGTATTTTGTTACAGCAACATAAAGCTAATCAATGTATCATCTATAAGGAATAAGTAAAAGTTATTTGTATTTTCACAAGCAGGTTCAGATTCTATGTGATTTATATTCTGGGGATTAGAATCAGATTAAATGGAATTAATCTTAGTAAATATGTCCTGAGCACTGATTAGGAGGAAATGGACCAATATTCCAATCTCTTCCCTTTTCAGACTCAAGATTATGAGACCCTCTCTGATGAGCTGTCATGCTTCTACCTGAGGACCACTTGTGGGAAAGGTCATCAAGAGCCAGAAGAACTTATCAGGAGGAAAAGGGGACTCTTAAGAGCTGCCCTGGCAGGGTGTGTAGGACCCCTGGCATATTCTCCCTTGAGAAACCACCATGCCCCATACAGGGCTGCAGGATCACAGCCATTGCTGCCGTGACTGGGTGGGACTGCCTGTGATCAGTGGTCACAGTCATCGAAGGACCTGAGTTCCAGGCACTGCTCTGTTGCTCACTGGCCATCTAACTTGGCTCAGATCCCTGGCCATCCATCTGGGACAATTTCCTTCTCAACAGACTTCTTTAGAGGCTTAAAGGCCAACATGAGCAGATGTGTAAGGAGGCTCTGTATAAGCTAGAGCCAGGGGTGTTTCAGGACCTGTTCAGCCAGCATTTTCAAAGCCTCAGATGGACAATTAAGTATCACATCCTACTGACTTGCACTTTGATTTGGCTGGGAGATGGTCCTGACCAAACCTTAAATCATCAGATGTTTCATCCTACTTGGACAGTGTCTCTGTGGGGGGGGGTACTGGGGATTGAACCCAAGACATTTGCACTGAACTACATTCCCAGGCCTTTCTTTCTTTTTTTTTTTTTTAATTTAATTTATTTATTTATTTATTTATTTTTTTTTTGTGGGTACCGGGGGGTCGACCTCAGGACCTCGCGTGCCAACAGGCGCCCGTGCCACTGAGCGATATCACCGGCCCCTTTTTCGTATGTGGGATCCGGGAGTCGAACTCGGGCCCTCGCGCTTGCAAGGCAGGCGCTTATGCCGCTGAGCCATCTCACCGGCCCTTTTTTTTTTAATTTTAGAACAGTCTCATTAAGTTGCTAAATTGCCCAGGCTGAGCTCAAATTTACAATCCGCCTACCTCAGCCTCCCAGAGTGCTGGGATTACAGACATGCACTACCCCATCCTGCTCGTTCGTTTTTTTGTTTTTTTTTTTTTTTTTACTGAATATTTCTGATCTTTGCTACAATGTAAGTCAGAAAAATGTACTTCCTAGGGTTATTGTACACCTTCAATGAGTTATTGAGTTTCTACCGAAAGGCAAGGCCTAGCATGGGCTTGGCGTGATAGACCAATTCCTGTTCCCTTTTTCTGGGATAGTCACCTTTAGTGAGTGCACGCAGAGTAGGCACTTAAAACAGTTGAAATAACAGCTAAAATTTATAGAGCACTTTCTGTAAGTCAAGAACTCTGGTAGGACTCTTTTCATGTTAACTCATTAAATCCTCTTAACAGCCCTCGAGGGAGATATACAATCACTATTACTATTTTATAGAAAGGAAAAAGCACAGAGAAGTTAATTAATTGCCCAAGATAACACAGCTGGTAAATAAGAGAGCCTATGTTCTGCCTCACACATTACACCCTCAGAGGCCTTGCCCCTCAGTGCTCTGTTACACTTCCTTGTTTCCATGGTAGAAACACTAACTCAGCCGAGCTCAGCTTGAAAGTGACTAATAGTAATGAAATGTAGGCTACCTCTATTTGGTGCAAAACTTTAGCTAGATGGACCTTAGTTCTACCTGCTTTACCAGTCAGAAGTAATTTCACTTTTACTTTTAATACTGCTAAGTGGGCATGTGTTAGAAAGGGGAGGGGCAAGATTAACATAATACTAAGCATCATAAATGGATTAGTAACATGGGTCCAAATGGACATAAAAAATGAGGCCAAATGGGGTGGGAGGAAAGAAAGACCCTCTTTTGAGTAAAATGATTGAAAGCTAATATTTTATCCTTAGGAGGAACAGTACAAAATAAGAATTTCCCATTACAAAGAAGCCTGAAATGATAGCCTGTGACCCCAGATGATCAGTATGAAACCAAAAGAGAAGTCAGTACCACAGTGAAAGATGCAAGAGATGAAAGACATGAGCAGCCAGGAAACAGAGGTCACCATGGAAACCGACCCCGCTGGGCAATGTGGTCCAGAAACACAAGGGAAGGGGAAAATACAGGTGAAGTCACGGGATTAATATCTAGAGTACACAAAGAACTCAAAAAAATTAAACCACCTAAAACTAAAGACTGAGTCAAAAAATGGGCAAGAGAAATGAACAGACACTTCACAGAGGAACAAATGCAAATGATCAACAAAAATGCTCAACATCTCTGGCCATTAGAGAAATGCAAATTAAAGCAACGCTTAGATTCCATTTTACTCCCGAAATAATGGCAACCATTAAGAAATCAAATAATAACAAATGCTGGAGAGGCTGTAGTGAAACAGGGGCCCTTCTTCATTGTTGGTGGGGATGCAAAGTAGTACAACCATTATGGAAATCAGCATGGAGATTTCTCAAAGAACTGAATTAAAAATTCCGTATGACCCAGTGATCCCTCTGCTTGGTATCCTCCCCAAAGAGCTTAAGTCATCATAGCACAGTGATACATGCACACCAATGTTTATAGCAGCACAACTCATAATAGCTAAATCCTGGAAGCAGCCTGTATACCCATCAGCAGAAGATTGGATAAAGAAAATGTGGTATCTATATATAATGGAATACTACTCTGCTATAAAGAATGACAGATTTGAGACATTTGTAGGGAAATGAATACACATGGAAGATATAAGGTTGATGAAATAAACCAGACACACAAGCTTAAATACTGTACGGCATCTCTCATTTGAGTGCAGCAAGTACAAACAAAGAGAAGAATAAGGATGGATGGAAGGGGACAAGGGGATGGATCTCTTACAATAGAGAGGGGTGAGGAGGAGGAGAAGAGGACATAAGTAGAATTAAGATATGCCATGTACAGAAACCTAATAATTCTATTAATGTAAACATTATATGCCTTAACATGAGATAAAATTAATATTAACAAGAACGAAAAATGGGATAGGGGAATTGGAGAAGAGGGAGAAGGGGAGGGAAGGGAAAGAAGATTTAAAAAAAAGAAGAAACAAGCTGTGGTATATACATGTAACGATTCCCCAAGATGATTGTAAACTGCATGAAATGCAAACATGTACTAATAAAATTAAAAATTAAAAATTTTAAAAAGAAAAATAAATTTAAAAAGAGAAACAAAACAAAACCAAAAACAGGTTAAGTATGTAAAGTGGGAAGGGTTTACTTAGAGGGCTCTGCCTGGCTTTTTGTTTTTAAACGAGAAGGAAGAAAAAACTATGTTTTTCAAGAATTAAATGTACTCAAACATTGCCTTTCACATGATCTCTGATGGAAGATCAGTTTGTTTGTTTGTTTTTTTAAGTTCCAATATGTGAGGGACTGATACTTTTGTAAAATGCAGTAAGACACTTAAAATTAATTACCAAAGAAAGGTCATGCTCTTGTATGTCACAGTAATGTCAAATTGCTCTAAGTTCCCAAGATACTCATTCCTTGATTTTTAGCATCTTTACTGAGATATAATTCACATGTATAATTTACCTAAAGTATACAATTCAATGGTTTTTTGTACATTCACAGAGTCATGTAACCATCACCACAATCAATTCTAGAACATTTTCCTCACTCGTAAAGCCAGCTTTCTACCCATTAGCAATTAATCTCCATTTTCTTTTGGATCCCCAGTCCCTCAGCCCTGAGCAACCAGTAATGTACTCTCTGTTTCTACAGTTTTGCCTGTTCTAGACACTTTATACAAAGGGAATCATATAATACATGGTCTTTTGTGGCTGACTTCTTTTTTTTAGAATAATGTTTTCAAAGGTCATCAATGTCATGTGACAATATTTTATTGCTTTTCATGTTGATATTCCATTGTGGGTTATTTACCCTTTTTGGGTATTATGAACAATACTGCTGTGGACACTCATGTACACATTTTTGGGTGGGCATACAATCTCATTTCTCTTAGGAGTGGAACTGTTTGGTCATATGATAACTGAGTTTATCTTTTTGAGGAACTGCTAGACTAATTTCCACAGAAGCTGCACCATTTTCCACTCTACCAGCAGTGTGTGAAGTTTCCAATTTCTTCATACCTTGTCAATGCTTATTATCCCTATTTCTTATTGTAGCCACCCTTTTTTTTGGTTTTGTTTTCATTTCTCTAATTGTTAATGATGTCATTATCTTTTCATCTGCTCTACACTAGTGCTTAATTTCTACACCGATCTCTTCCCTGACCAATGGTAAGCAGGTCAGAGACCATACTTTAAGTAGCACTGGACTGGAAAATATGAATGCATCACATAGAGTGAGGTTAAGTGTTACTTCATGGAACTTTTGCTTCAGCTAGTGTTAGTCAGCTATAACAAATACCTGAGATAATCAACTTAGGGAAAAGGGTTATATTGGTTCACAGATTGGGTGGAAGTTCCAGCTCATGATCAGTTGGCCTTGTTTCTTTTGAGCCTGTGGCCATGCTGCCCATAATGGTTGAAGGACACGGTGGAGTGAAACCACTCCCCTCAGGGCCAGGAAGCAAAAGAGAGAAGAGGAGGAAGGAGCTGGATCCCAGGGCCCCCTTTGTGAAAACCTCCCACCAGGCCCCAACTCTTAAAGGATCAGCCACCTTCCAACACTGCCAAGCACGAGACCAAGTCTTAACACGTGGATCTTTGGGGGGACATTCTAGATGGTTTGGACCATAGTATCTAGATACCCATGCTTATGCATTCCAGATTGTGACATGAAATGTTTTTCTATTTCTTACTGCTTGTAAAACTCTGGCCTAAAGCTCTCTTGACATCCATCTTTATTCAAATAGTAAAAAAAACATCCTTGAAGAGTGTTATTATCCTACAAAACATATCTATGGCAAAGCCAGTCTCATGGCAAAAAAAAATCTGACTGGCAGTTGCAAGACAGGAAGCTAAGAAAAAAGCACTTAAGGTCTAAGCCACTTACTCTATAAAACAGACTATTTGGAATTCAGCAAAATATTTCAAAATTTAAAAAAAAATTTCATATTTTAGTGTTCTGTTAACATGACAAAAATTTTTTAAATCTGAAAATATAATTGCTTATTTGTTCCAAGATACACCGAAAGGCAGGTTATGCCTAGCTGTGCCCCTGGTGTGCACACCACACTTGAATGTGGATCTATATCTCTATGTGCAGGTGCATACACATGCAAATGTCTTTGCTTTAAAAGGCACTACTCACCTGTATTCACTGCAGCATTATCCACAATAGCCAAGAGGTGGAAAAATGCAAATGTGCATCGAAGGATAAATGAATAAAAAAAAAAAGGTGATAAATACATATAGTGGAATATTATTGAGCCTTATAAAAAGAAGAAAGCCTGTAAGACTGAGGCAAGAGGATCTCAAGCTCAAGGCTAGTCTGGGCCACGTAGCAAGATCCTGTCTCAAGATAAAAAGATAAATAAATAAAAGGGCTAGGGATATAGCAGCACGAAGGCCCTGGGCTCAATCCACAGTATAGCAAAAAAGAAGAGGAAGAGATAGAGGAAGAGAAAGAGGGGGGAGGAAGAGGAGGAGGAGAATGAAGATGATGATGATGACAAGGAAATCATGTCACATGCTACCACATAGATGAACCTAAAGGACATGCTAATAAGTAAAAAAAGCCTATCAAAAAAGAAAAATACTGTGTTATTCCATTTAAATGAGGTGTCTAAAGTAGCCACATTCATCAAAGCAGAAAGTAGAATGGTGGTTACCAGGGGAGGGAGAAATGGGGAGTTGTTACTCAAGGGGTGTAGAATTTCAATCTGGCAAAATGAAAAAGTTCTAGAGACCTGTTATACAACAATGTGAATATACTTAATACTAATGAACTTTACACATGAAAATGGTTAAGATAGTAATTTTTTTGTCACAATTTAAAATAAAATTGTGGGGAAAAGATGCCACTTTGGAGACATGTCACTTAATAGAATTGGGGTGTTGGTTCTTACGGAGCAGGAGAAAATCCCCTCTTCCTTTTCAGAATGTGTGACTCACACAAGCAGTATGACCCTTGCAGCTCAAAGGCCGCCAGCTGTAAAGCAGATTGTTCGCGTGGCAGCAGGAGAGGCAGCTGGGAGTACAATGCCCGGTGGGATTAAGGAAACCCCCAAATCTGTCTTTCCACCTGCAGCACAACCCCTTCCATTGCACTCTGTCTGTCTGCCCTCTAGTGTGGGTAAGCCAGTTTGCAGAGCTGTGGTGGCACTGCCTAGAGCTGTCAATCGCAAGGAGCCCCTCTCTGAGGGAACAGCCTCCCAGCCACCTGAGGCTAAGTTATGACCTCTGAGACAGGATGTTCTGCTGCTACTGAATCCTCTGAGACTCCAAGGGATCCAGCCTTCCTGAGGGTCTTTACCAGCTCAGTCTGGCTTCTGGCCTCATAGGAAGCAGCCAGAGGCCAGTTCTGGGATTTGGGTATGTTCTAGAGAACCAGTGGGGACTTTCTGTGCCCAGGAAAACTCCCTAGCCAGTCAGTCCTCATCTCTTGGCTCAGGCATTTTGCTCTGGTAATCTCTGAGACCATACTAATACTTTGTAATTAAACAACTTTACAGTTTCCTAAAAGCATCCACATATAAACCAACTATCTAACCTTTCCATGGACTGTGAAGTAGGATTATAATCCCTATTTTACAGATGAAAATTTAGTGAGCCCTGTCTTAGCTTTCCACTGCTGTAACAAAATACTGAGATAATCAACTTATCATTGATTAGAGGAAAGATTTATTTTGGCTCATGGTTGCAGAGGTTTCAGTTCATGGTTGCTCAGCCCTGCTGCCTTTTGAGTCTGTGGTGAGGCAGAACAACATTGCAGAAGCATGTGGCAAAGGAAAGCTACTTACCTCATGGCAGCTAGGAAGCAAAGAGGAAAAGGGACTAGAGTCCCACTATCCCCTTCAAAGGCATGCCCCCCATGACCTCATTTCCTTCCACTAAACCCGACCTCCTAAACGTTGCACCACCTCTCAGTAGGACCATCAGCAGCTGGGCAACAAGCCTTCAACACATGAGCCTTTGGGAGACATTTAAGATCCAAACCATAGCAAGCAGTGACTCTATGTCAGGCACTGTTCTATGCTCTTTCTCCCACATTATCTTCCACTACTTGCTAAGTGGCTCAGGGAGAACTAAGAGCCAGGTCTTCAAGTGTGCTGCTCTTTCCAGAGGACTTCAGCTGCCATCTGAGCTATTTTTATCTCAATGAGAACCATCAAACCCCACTTAGAAACATTTTTAATCAATTCAGGATTCTAGAAAAGCATATTTTACTTGGGAAAGGGGCACAGCAGGAGGGTACCTAAAAGAAAGGCCCACCACATGAGGGAGTGTGCAATTGAGATAGCAGGGTAAGATGCCATAGCAAGGGGGACCCCAAGAACACAGCAGTTTTGACTGGGCTTCCATGATCTGTCTCCTCAGACGCTCTCTCTTTGATATAGTGGGCAATGTCACTGCCTTGGGACTCAGCTATGCTTCAAGTCTTTGCTAAGCTTCAGCTTCTTCATCAGTACAATAGGTCAATAAGAATGCCTACATCCTTAAATGGTTTTGAGGATTCAGAAAAATGATGTACATACAGTGTTCAATAGCACTCTGCACATGGTAAGAACTCAATAAATGCTGCTTTATGGGTACTGTTAGGGTTTATGTCTAAATGTCCCTCTAAAGCCTTATGGGCTTATAGGTAGGGCTTTGGGGAGGTGATTGGATCATGGGATTTAGTCCACTACAGCTAAATGTGATCTGGGAGGTGAAGCCTGATTAGAGGAGGTGGGTCACTAGGGGCATGGTGTTGGAAGCGTAAAACTTCTCCCTCCTCCCTTGCTTTCTCTCTCTCCCCCCAACCCTCTCTGCTTCCTGCCACTATGCTGTGAGCTGTTTCTCCTCCACCATGCTTCCCTGCCTTGGAACCAGCCAACTATGGATTGAAACCACTACAAGCTATGCATCAAAATAGCTCAGTGGCATAAGCGCCTGCCTGGCAAGCACGAGGTCCTGAGTTCGACTCCCAGTACCTGCATATAAAGTAAGTTATGAGTGTCAGGTATTTTGTTCCAGCAACGAAGAAAATAAGATAGCTACATAAGCCTTTCCCTCCATGATTTGCACGACCCCATCTCCAGTCCCACCATATGAGTTGTGATCCAAAAACACAATGAATGTTTAAATTTTTAAAGTTTATTATGGTAAAAAATACATTGCCATTAATCCCTCTCAAAATATCCCCCTCTTACTTCAAATACCCTTACCCATCATCTTGCCACTTTCTGAAGGAATTCTGGAAGTCCTCTTTCATGAGTGTGATAAAAAAATATGGTGACTGCTGAGTGCTAGTGAACAGAAAGGCAGGCTAGTAAAAACAGTATGGTGAGTCCTTATCCACCTTATTCATTGAATCTGGCACTGCACGACTTCTGGTTCTTCCCCAAAGTCAAAATGAGCCCAAAAAGCAAATATTTTGAGTTGTCTCAGGACATTAGGGCAGCCATGACAGCAAAACTAAAATCACAAAAATGCACTTCCAGAATTGCTTCAGAGAGTGACAAGAATGATGGAATAAGTGTGTTTTGAAGTGAGAGGGAGTGTTTTAAAGAGGATTAATAGTGATGTGTCTTTTACTGTAATAATTTTTTAAAATTTAAACATTCGCTGTATTTTTCAATCACACTTTGTACTCCTTTTCCCTCTTTTCACCCAATCCTTCTCCAACCAAACCTCCACCCTTGAAAAAACCACTGGGAATTGCATAGGAATCAGAGAGACAGTTGGAACAGGAGGGGAGTGAGGCAGCAACAAGGAGTCCCAACCAGCTTCCGTTCCTCAGAGAGGCCAGGCTGAACCCTTAGGCCTGACTCAGAAACTAAATCCAAACTCTCCCCTTCCTGTTTACTCTTTCAGCGTCCCTAACATTTAACTTAGCCCAAGTGAGAGGAGCTATACTTCAGCCTCAGTCCTTAGAAGCAGCAAAAGGTGACTGGGGAAGATACTGATCTAGGTCCCAGTGGACCAACCCATCCTGCACAGGCTCAGAGCAGAGGCTCAGAACCAGCAGGCTAGGGCAGGCCTTGCTGGGCTTGCACCAGCCAAAGGGCATTCAGCAGCAGCTAAATCTAGTAGGGTTTCCAGCACACTTCTAGTGTGCTACTAGTAACATCTCAGAGCCTGCCACCAGGCCTCAAAAGTCCTACCTCACTCTCTCATCCCATCCCCAGAGGTCACCCTACCCTTGGAATTTTCTCATCCTGTGGGAGAGCACCCCACCATGGCCACTTACTCATTCTTAAGAAAATACTTAACACACACCTCATCCAACTTTTTCTTTAGCAAGACTACAAAGATGGTATCCTGCCTTGGAGGAAGCATGACACGAAGGAAAGACCCCAGGCTTTTGGGACAGCAACTACACTATCAAGCCCCAGCCATCTGACTATCTGTTAAGACTTGACTATTCGTTGACTTCCTTATCCCAGGGGACCTCAGTTTCCTCTCATCTAAATAAGTTTAATAACACTTACTCCATAAAGTTAAGGTGGAGATTCCATAAGATGACTTATGAAAGTTTCTAACACTTGGAGCGCATATAAAAGATGCTAAATAAATGTCACTTCCTCTCACTTCTTTTGAATGGAGGATCATAGGCCTGAGCCTAGTTAATTAGCCAATAAGTGCCCTTGTTCCTTTCTGAGTGCTATTTGGCACCCTGCAGTTGACCTGAGGGAAAAGGAAATAGTGTCTCTCCTCTGGACAAGTTCCCAGATGATGAGGGAAACCATAATACCCACACTCTACTGCCAAACCAAGATGGTGGCAGCACCAACCATGACCCTACAGACATGGAGAAGCCATAGCTGCTGCTCTCATCTGGCCCTTATGGCTACAAGGAGTTTCTTTCTGATTAAAAAAAAACAAAAAAACAAAAAAACACAGAAGCTTCAATATTCAGAAGTTCATTGTTCTGCATTTAGGCCTTTAATTACAAAAGTATAATCCCAGGCTGGTGAGATAGCTCAGCAGCATAAGTGCCTGCCTGGCAAGCACGTGGTCCTGAGTTCGACTCCCGGAACCCACATATAAAAAAGGGTCGGTGATATCGCTCAGTGGCACGGGCACTTGCTGTCACGCAAGGTCCTAAATTCTACCCCCAGTACCCACACACACACAAAAAAAGTATAATCCCTATCTTCGAATGGAGCTATGACTGCAAGAAGATTCTGGCTGTGTCTGTTGAAGGCAGGATTGCGTCCTGCCTTCAAAATGTGTTCTTGCCAGTGAGGAGGCAAAGCTCATGATGGGCTGTCCTAGGCCAGGCGCAGGACTCCTGTAGTTAGTGGCATAAGGGCCAGAAGCTGGTGATTATTTTGTGAGAGGCTTAATGAGACAATAGGCACAAGCTGCTATGCGACACAGGTGACAAAATGAGGTACCAAGTGAAATGCCAGTCACTTTGACGGTTATGATGACTGCATCTTTCTCTCCTGACATATTTCATAAGAAGGAATTTCTAGCACATAGGACAACTGCTGATAGCAGAGTAGCTAAGCAAGCAGATACAGCAGCCAAATTGCCTGGGTCTTGGCCAAACCACCAAACTGCCCCGGGCCTCAGTTTATGTCTACAACATGAGGACTGGAAGAGTCAAGGGGAGCTGGGGAGTACACAGACGGCTCTGGGGACAGGGCCTGTCAGACTTACATTCTACGTAAGTGTCAGTTGTTATTTTCTGGCCAGCTAAAAAGCTCTTATGAGTTATATTTGCCTTTCAGTGAATTCTCATGGGTTTACTAGGTATTCAATTGGATCATCAGTGAATAATAAAAGATTTGCCAGTTCTTTTTCCCGTAATCCTATTTCCTATTTCTGTTTCCTGCTTTATCTCATTGGATATAAGGTTGGCCCTTTGGGGTCCGTTGGAATGGTGAAAAGCATGTTGAATTTTTGAGCAGCTATGAGAAGCCTAGATGTGAGACAAGAGTGTCTAGAAGCAGAGGTTTAGCTAGGAAGCTATCGTAACAATTTGGGTGCAATGTGAAGATGGCTTGGACATGGCTTGACAACACCCTAGAAAACAGAAAGGAGGGGCTCTGGGCAAGAGACATATTACAATAAGAGCTGGCTAGACATGGTGATGATACTGATCATAGAAATAAATGACAAAGAGTGACCATCAAGACTATTCTAATTTATCCTTCTAGAAAGAAGAGAAAGGGGAAATTTTCATAATTTCAGTTTGTGGTTAGTTTTGAAACAACAGATTCAGAAGAAATTTGCAAATACTTTAATTAACTACTGGTACAAATTTGGTTATTTTCAAAATACTTTACAAGTTGATTAATGTTTGCCAAAGCATTTCTAGTTTACAAAGTAACCCTATATAACTGGCCTAAGGTAGTCCCCACAAATTCTCTGCGGTGAGTATTACTAATGCCCTGGGTGTGAGGAGTTTTAACCCCATGGTTAAAAGCATGGTCCTAGAGCCAGACTGCTGGGGCCAAAAAGCTGCATCCAACACTTGCTATGTGAGTTTTACAAAATCACATCGCCTCTCCATGCCTGAATTTCTGTAGGACTCCATGATAAATTCTGCTTAGAGGCCTGTTTTCCTCAGCCAGCCACTGAGACACATGCAGGGGAAGGAGAAAACCGAAGGCACATGTCAGGAAGTACAGCACACACCGGGCGGGACTGCCAGGACGCCAGGCAGACAAGAGCCCCGCAGGGAGGCCGCTGCTCTCAGGAAGTAGGTCGCAGGGAGGCAGTGAGGAACAATCTGAAGGGATATCTGTGAGGAGGAGCAGGATGTAGTAGGGAAGAAAAGGACTGGCGGGCATACATGCAGGGCAGACTCAGAAACGGGCAGCCATGGCAGGGCTGGGAATAGCGGTTGGCTGCCGTGGAAAATCCCAACCAGAGGCAAGAATTCCACTTAACAAGTATTTATAACACCTACTCAGTGCAAAGGAGAGAGCCAGGCTGAGTCACGGGACACAGCCCTATCCTGACACCATGGTGTTGCTGACAGAGGGACCTAAAGGCCAATGGGCAGCTGAGGGGCTTGGAGAGTGGGCAGGAGCCAAGCTGGGTTCTGAGGACTTCCTGGCCTCAGTGCAGGCTTGGCCCTGTGGGGACCAGAGCTCAGCAGCTGGCTGGAACCCACCCCTGGCAAAGAGCCACTGAGTCACAGACCAGTGCCTGGGCAGAGCCAGGGCAAGCCTGGAAGTCAGGGGGAGCAGAATCTGCTACCATACCACACAGCAGAGGCAGGCAGGCCTGGAGAGAGCCCCCCACAGGCATGTGCAGCTAGAAACCCCTCCTCTACCCTCCCTGCACCCCTCCTGAGGCAGCCCCAAGCCTGAAGATGCTGGGACCAGGGGCATGATGTGTTGGGGGTGAAGGCAACAGATTTCTTTTCGGAGATCAAAGTTGTCTTCCTCGCTCTCATTTCTCACTCTAGCCTTTCCTCCACATCCTTGTGGTCTGACCCTGTCACCAGCCAATTTCCAGCTTCACTCACCTGCTGCCCCATTGTTCTCCTTTGCTACTGGGCCCCTGTCCCACTGTGGGTGTGATGGCCCTGCCCTCTCATGCCTCACAGACCTTCCACTGGGTTTAGTTCAGGTCTGGGCCCCCTTGATGCCAACCTTTCTCAAGCAATCCCAAGCCCTTGGGTGGGCAACAGCTGGTCCCAAACAAAGTGAGCCTAAGGAGTGAGTGGAAAAGGCCAAAACCGTCACTCCCTGCATGGAAACTAATGTGACCGAGATCAGTCTCCTGTGGCCATTCCCCAGGAAATGCACCCCAAAAGGTCAACACATAAGTGGCTGCTGTGGAGGTGCAACCCCAGTAATGCTTCAAGTTTGCAGAGCCATTTACAGCCTACAAAGCAGTGGCACATCTGTTGCTTAAAGCAATCCAGAGTCTCAGTGATCCCCATGACACAGATGAGGAAACCGTGAAAGGTGTGAAGTGGCAGCCCCAGTCCTGCCTGACATTACAGCAGGACGCTCTCTCCCTCTTAACCTGACATCTAGAGAGCTGAAAAGTCCTATATATCACAGCATGCACCACATTCTAAGCTACCCTGTTCCTGGGATGTCACTGGCCCTGTCCCTGGAATCTCCTTTCCCATTCTTTTCTTATGGTTCTTTCTTCACCAAATGGCACCTCCTCTGTGAAGTCCTCCCTGTCACAGCACCCCCACACCTCCATGTCTCTGGACCTCTGCAAACTATGACATTGCTAAATGGTAAGTAAGCATTTATGCATCAGCACCACCACCCCTTAGTGCCTCACAGCATTGCTCTTCCCTCTTCTTAGGGGCTGTTGAATGATTGAAGTCCAAAGAGTCCGAACTTGGGTCATTAAAAAGGAACTTGCCTCAGGAAGGCACCCTGTCTGGAAACTGCAGCAGCTGAGGCCAGGAGAGTGACTTCACTATCTCCTGAGCCCAGGGTCATACATCCTCATATTTGGCTGTCCCCCTGAGGACATTACTCAGCAAGCCCTCAGCTCCACCCACCCCTCATTGCTTTACTCAAGGAAGGGACAGCTCAGGGAGTCATCATTCTGACTGCTTTGGTCTTCTTTTCTTCTGTCCATAGAATCTCCCTAGAGCACCTGCCCCACACCCCTCTCCCTGTGTCCACATGCCAGGGAGTCAGCCCTGGATTCTCCCTCAGACCCCTTGCCACCCTTAGATGGGGTTGGGGAGAAGCTGTGCTTGAACCAGTGATGCACTGACACTCTGAGGACCTATGTTGAGTGAGGAAAATGGTGCCTCCTGCTCTCTCTCCTGGGGCTCAGGGCCAACATCCAGCCTCCCTTCTGCAGAGCCAGCCCACCGACCCCACATGGGATACAGCAGCAGGAGCCCCAAGAGAAGGCGACCCCAGCCTGTCATCCAGACCTGTTAGATGTCAGAGGTGTGTCTGAGAAGACTGCCCCTGCCTGCTGCCCTAGTTCATTGGCCCCCTACTAGTCAGGATACACGACGCTCTATTATCCTTCATTCCTTTGACAAAGCCCGGATACACGACGCTCTATTATCCTTCATTCCTTTGACAAAGCCCAAGCCTCTGGTGAAAGGCCAGCTGTTGTTGGTTGGAGCCAGTAGCAAAGACAGAGTCTCCTAGGGAGGGCAAGGCCAGAGGACCAAGAGTGGCCCCTCAATTCTCAGGCTTGGAAGGCTAGTAACCAGTGATATATTCACCACGGAAAGGAAGGAAGTGCAGGCTCAACCGCCTCACTGTCCTGTCTTGCCTTGGGTCACCCCTGGGAGTGAGAGGGCAGAGCAGTGGACAGTACACAACGTGGCTGGCCCTGGAGGGGTTAACTGGGCCAGCTAGCCTGGTGTACAGAAGAGGCTCTCATACTTGTTCCTCTGGGTAAGTCAAGACATGAACCGTGGCTCACCCGAAGCCTCCCTAGGCCACCCATTCCCCCATGCTTCCTCATACCCCCACCCTTCCCTGACTCTGTCCTAATCCCAGGAAGCCAGTAGTGCTGGCACAGGGCACAGGCCACTGACTCATCAGCACAGCGACAGCCTCTTCAACCGCACTCACACCAGCCACATGTTTCTCTTTGTGGCTGCTCATTCTTTAGCCAGCAGGCCCCACTCCAACTGCAGGGGAGATGACTGGTGTGGCTCCAGCCAGGACTGTTGCTCCACAGGTCAGGCCCCAGTTGCTGGGGTGCCCATCACAAAATTCCTCCGTGGTGTGGTGGATGCTGCGCTACACCTGGTACTTCCTAACTGTTCTCCCCACACCACTCCAGCAGCCAGAGTAGGCTTTTTCCAAAAGCAGCTATGGTCTTGTCACTCTCCTGCTCACAGCCCTCTGATGGACACCATGGTGCTGACATAGGCCTTGCTCAGATCGTTGGGGTGTAACCCACCCCTTCCCCACTTTCCCTCTGCTCTGTCCACCCAGGACAGTCACAAGAACCTGACTAGGTTCTGCTCTGTCCCGCCTTTGTCTGTACTGAACTCATCCCTGGAATGCCTTGCCCTTCTTCCTGGGCTGCCGACTGACTGCATTCTTAAATGATCTGACCTCTAGGTGCTCCCTGAGGTTCTAGCAAGATGTGAATAACATTTCCTACCCCCTCCCCACAAAAGGCAGGGTCCACTCTTAGGCAGGCAGGAACCCTGCATTTTGCACAGTTTTGAGAGCTCATCAGGACTTGCTACAGACTGCAGGATCCCAGAGGCCACTGGCCCTGCTGTCAGTGGTTTGGATGTGAGGTGGCAAGGACAAAGTTCCCTTAAGATGACACTAGGCATGAAGGCTGAGTGGCCACAGGACCCAAATATCCTCGGGATTTCATACCTTCCCTCCCAAAAAGGCAGGAAGTATCTGAAATTCCTGGAGATCCTAGCCTGGAGTGGAGGCCTCCTCTTTGCCCATCCTCAAGACTTTCCCAAACCTCCCTTCGCCCTTCCTGTGTCCTTCTTTCAAGAGCAGAAAGGAGACCCAGGGCAAAAGCAGAAGAATTTCCTGGCTCCCCATGGACTCAGCTTGTGCTCTATTCCATGAAGAGCCCTGGGAATTAAGAGTGATAAAGGCAGCCCCATGGCCCATAGGGCCCACAGGGAGAAAGACCTCCCCCAAACGTCTCAGAGTGAGAGAGAAGGTGGGAGGGGAACCATGACAGTTATGCTAGGAACAAGTTCTCTGGACTCAGGCTGTCCTGATTCAGCACCCGAGTCTGGCCTTTAGTGATATTTTCTCCCTTAGTCCTGGTCTCCTCGCCTGTAAAACAGGCTAACTGTGGTGTTCCTAAAGTGCTCAGCTCAGAGCTCGGCAGAGAGAAGTGCTCAGGGGTGGAGCCCTCTTCCTCAGGCGTGTCCGTCCCCCTCTTCAGACTCCAGCCACCCAAGCTGAGCAGCATGGAAAGGCCCACACTCTTCACAGGGCTGTGGCAGGAGTCAGTGGGCTCATGGGGTGGGGCTGTGGCCCCACAGTCTCTGTGCCCAGGCCTCCAGCCCAGAAAGCCATGTCCACCCCCAGCTCCTGGCCAGGCACAGAGCCACAGAGAAGGGCAAAGATAGGCCATGTGGCTGGCCCACTGGTCACCCCCTTGAGAGCACTCCCCATTCTCCACATGCCCAGGATCTTAGCCCTTCACCTCTTGCTTCCTGTTCAGTCTGTCCTCTGTGTCCCCAGAAATTGGTCCCTTTCCTCACTGAAGACGCTTGGCTGCTTTATTTCCTTATGGTTGATGAGGCTGGTGTCCATGGGTGGGCGGTGCTGCCAAGGCCGTGATGGCTGGATGTCCATGTCTTCTGGTCTTCCTGGCAAAGGTTAGAGTGTTCCATGACCATTTGGCCTCCCCGAAGCTATGGCCTAGGGCTGGACAGTGGGGGGATTTTTCTGCATCTACTCTTCAGTCTGGGCTGTGTCTCACACACACCCCGTACCCGGTGACCATGGTCCTTACTGCAGGAGTCAGCCTGGGCTCGGGATGAGCAGTGGCTCTCATCTGAGGCTCAGCTCATCTGTGTATAATCAGGTGACCTCTGCAAAGCTAGGATGCCCCTGTCCCAGGACAGATGCAATGGTGCTCTCCCAACTGTGCCCAGAACCAACTGGAACTGTGCTGCCGAGCCTACCTAAAGACACAGAGGAGAACCAAGCAGCAGCTTACACTGAGCCCAGACAGAGGTCACAGGAAGAGAACAACACTAAAAGCTCTTGTCCAAAAGGCAGAAGCTGAGAAGATACAATCTTTTCATGACATGTTTTGGCTTCCTGGGCTGCTGGCCAGAGTACATCCAGCCCTCAGCCTCCTCCACAGGCCCAGCACTGACACTGCCTCCCTTTGCCCTGACCTTTTCTAGGGAAAGAGGGGCCCAGGGACCCCAGGGCAAAGGAATAGCAGCAAAGCCAGCCAAGATTGAACCTGGAGGAAGTGTGGGGAAGAGGGTCCAGATCATTTCAGAACTCCCCCTCAGCACACCCACTGGGCCCTGCAAGACCTGGGTGGGGCTGGGGAATCCATCCTGCCCCGAGATATCTAAGCCCTCTGTCAGGATTTTCTGAAGGCAGGACTCAGTCAGCTCACTGGCCTGCCCTACCTAAAATCATGGGAAGGGTGGGCTCCACGGGTAAGTAGAGAGCAGATCCCATCCTTTCTCCCCCATGGTGCTCAGGATGTTTTATAAGTGTGCTATTTTTGTTGGACCAAAATATAAATAAATAAATAAAAGCTGTGAACATGTCCTGAGCTGCCAGTTTTCAACCTCTTTACTTGGTGCCCTTTTCTGCTGAAGGATCCAATGTCCATACCACACCTGAATCCAGGCAAACAGAGGCCCCCCTTGTCAGGTGGGTCTCACTATACAGTTTAGTCTGGCCTTGAATTCACTACGTAGCCCAGGCTGGCCTAGAACTCACAGGGATCCTCCTGCCTCAGCCTCCTGAGTGGTGGAATTACAGGCATGCACCACCACACCCGGCTTCCAGCAGTGCCTCTTAAAGTCTAACAACTCTGGGGTAAGTGTGGGTTTGTAACCCTTATTTTGCAAATGAGGGCAAGCAAGCTGACAAGACACAGGAGTTGCAGGATCTAAGGACTGGAATTCATTGCATAGGGCTTTCTGCCTCTCAAAGAGGAAACTCCTCAAGCCACTCAGGTTTGTAAATCACATCCTCAAAGGACTTTCACACCTCAAAGTGCTTGGCTTATGGAAGGGAAGTCTTGGATACAGAGAAGGTTGTACCTCACCTTGAACGTGGGAGAAGGCTGACCAGAAGCTGGGTCTCTTCAACACAATTTTTAGGCTCACCTCAACAAGCCAGGCCAAGCCCACACCGGCACAGACAATGTGGGCACCTGTTCCCTTCCTCCAGGGATCCCTGGGGGCTATGCTTCCTTCTCCTGTCCTACCCGTCCTCCTCCCCAAGGAAGGGAGAGGAAGGGAAGCTGTTTGGCCTCCCTGTCATCTCAGCACCCAGGAAACACCTGCAGCTGACGTGGGCTGTTGATCCACCCACCTGCCTAGGAAAAGTGAGCAGGATGGAGCCAGGCTTCCCTCTGCCCAGGCCTGAAAAAGTCAGATACCCACTGGAGGTCCATGCGTAGAAGCTGAGAATCATTCCCTAGAGTGTTCCATGTGCAGCCTTGCAAAGGCCCTGGAAGGAGCAAAGACAGAAGGCACGGAGCTGGGACATGGCCATGGCAATCCTGACTCAGAGAGAGCCGGAGGGCCTGCCTGCAGTTGAAGCACAGATCTCAGCCCCAGTTCCCTGCTCAAGACAGCTCACTTTGGGCATAGAAAGGTCCTCTGCCACAGGCCAAATGCAGCCACCCAACTCCCTACTTCACACAGCCAACCTGGTACAGGAGGTAAAAGCACAGACACAGGTAATACAGGAGGTAAAAGGAGCCCTACAGCTGGCGTTCAAACTCCAGCTCAGCCACTTGGCAGCTGCGTGCCCTTGGGCAAGTTCTTAACCTCTCCGTGCCTCATTTTTCCTATCTATAAAATGAGGCAATAAAAGTGTGTTCCCACAGGATTGTCATGAGAAGTGTATGAGTTAGTATATGTAAAGTGCTTAGGATAGTGCCTGACACGTTATAGGAGACACATAAGCAATTGGCTTATTATCATTGTTATTTTCTGACTCAAGAGAAACTATTAGGTATTAGAGCAGGGGAAAACCTCACACTCTCAGGGAGGGTCATGGGAGAAGGGGGAAGCCTGTTGCACAAGGGACTGTCATTCTCCATGGGCATGTGGCTCACCAAGGGGCTTACATTAGGGAAATTGCTATTAATAGCAGTTCCTTCTTGGGGCAGATGCAAGTCTACAGAGCAGGAGGGTGTGAGAAGTTTTACTATTGCAGTAGTGAGAAATGTTACTACTGGGCAAA
Source organism: Erethizon dorsatum (assembly GCA_028451465.1). Lineage (NCBI taxonomy): Eukaryota > Metazoa > Chordata > Mammalia > Rodentia > Erethizontidae > Erethizon > Erethizon dorsatum. The sequence continues at coordinate 85,800,947 of CM051829.1, forward strand.
ATTCCATTTTTAGAACCTGGGAAGTTATTCTGAGTGAAGGGTGGTGTTTTCTGTTTTTTAATAGCTTCTGCACTGTAACAATCCCACTTGCACATACCGTTCCCTGGGAAACCGGGGCACAGTAGGGAGCCTCACCAGCCCTCTGGGGTTGCTAGGCAACCCCTGGGCCCAGCAGAGAGCCAAGGATAGCTCCATCCCCCCACCCCATCCCAGGTGCCAGAGTTCATTAGACGGCTGGGCGCCCCTCTCAAGGGTGTCTGGAGAAAGCAATCTTGTTTTCTTTTCAGCCTGGGCATGTGTGATGGGGAAGGAATTCAGCAGGGAGAACCATCTGTGCTGTAGCAAGGATGCCTCACTTTCTGAAGTTGTATTAGCTTCCTGTGGGTGCTGTGACAAACTGTCATGAATTTGGTGGCTTAGAATAATGAAAATCTATTCTTTCACAGTTCTGGAGGGTAGAAGTCTAAAATCAGTATCACTAGGCCAAAATCAAAGTATCAGCCAGGTTGCTTCCAGCTCCTTGTGGCTGCCAGCATTCTTTGGTTGATGACTGCGCCACTCCGGTCTCTGCATCTTTGGTCACATGGTCTTCTCCTCTTCTTGTCAGATCTCCTTCTGCTCCTCTCTTGTAAGGACATATGTGGGTGTATGTAGATCCTAGTGGGATAATCTGAAAGTATCCTTAATTTAATCCCATCTGCTATTGCCTTTTTTTCCATACAAGGTAACTTTCACAGATACCAAGGGATTGGGAACTGATATCTTTGAGGGTCATTTTTCAGCCTACCACCCAACCTGCTGTGTTCCTCTGACAGAGCCAACCAGTGGGTCATCACTCGGCCACTTTGCCTGCTGGCACACTCTTTACTGACTGCCACTATAGACCAGGTCAGCATGCAGAGCACACTGCCCCACCCACCCCAGAGGCATCTTTCATGGCCCTACAAACAGGCCAGGCCTGCACTTTTTGGAAGAGCTGGGATACTGATGCATATTCCACCAGTGACAGCTCCCTCAAGGCCTCAGTTACTACCACAAAAGGAAGTCAAGACTTGTAGACCAGGGAGCAAGACTATAAGAATTTTTCTTATGAAAATATCTTAAATGATACTATAAAAATTCAATTAAGAAATGGAAAAAATTTAAAACGCAAATCTTTCAGAACTCTAGCTCCCAGAAATAATAAAAAGCAACCTTTCTTCTAGATCTTTTTCTACTCAGAACCATAGACTTGTAGTTTTACAAAACAAAAATGGGATTATACTATACATTCTGTCCTTCAATCTGCTGGTTTCACAGGGGCATCTTTCAAGGCAGTATATAGGGGATTTCAAAGGCTGCAGAGGATCCCCCAAGTGGAGGGACTATATGATTAATCCTCCTATCGATGGGCATCTAGATTATTTTGAGTTTTTCAGCTACAACAAATGTAGAGAAATAATTCCGTGAAAAATAATGTCTGGCTTGTTCATATTGCTAAGGCTCACAATGGGAGGGCAGTATTTTTCTGTCTCCTCTACACACCATCACAACCCCACACCAAAGCAATCGAGTCAGGGCTTCCCTAGCTCCCAAGAAAAACTAACAGGACTTTGTTCTCTGAGGTTGAGCATCACAGAAACAAGGAACCAGATTGTCTGTGGAGGAAAGAGATTCTGTATTTGTGAGAGGCTTCCACTGCAAGATGCACAAACATCTTTCTCAAACCCACTTAGACAACAGAGAGAATGCATTGCCCCCTGCATCAGGAAAACTTAGGGCCTGCATGGAATTCAGGTGTGGTTTCATCCAGAGATTCACAGTATCATCAGCCTTTTATTCGGTTTTCTGTGATTCTCTTGGCTCAGTCTTACTCTGTAGCTTAGCTTTGCCCTCAGATTCACTTTCATTCTTGTAGTAAAAAGAGCTAAAGTACTACAGGTCACACATCTATCCATGCCATGTGTTAGAATAGAAAAATCTCTGACTTAGAGCTTCCAAAGAAACTCCCTTAGATGCACCACTATTGGATCAGTGTAGGTTGCTGTACCCAATCAATGAGACAACAAAGGAGGGTGCCTAAAAATAGAGCTCTTTATTTTAGCTGGTACCCAGTGGCGTCCTCTATGCCAGAACAAAGAGGCGCGCTGGGGGCAGACAGGGAGCAGTTTTTATAGTAGCAAGCAGTTGTACAGAAGCCAATAGCGACGGTTAATAAAGTAATTTTACAAACTTATTGGTTAGGCTTTTAGGCGTGGGGTATTTGGCATTATTTCATTGGGCAAAAGGAACATCTTATTATGGGTTGCTAGAGGGCGGGAAGGTGCATTTCGTCACTACGGGGGAATTGCAACTTTAACAGAAACAGAATTTATCTAGCCTAAACAAAGGCGAAGCTTATCTAACGGTATTTGGCGGGAAGCAGGAGCTGAACAGGAGAAATAGCGGTTTGTTCATAAGATGGCATTAGCCTTGTCAAGTTACAACATAGGTCATGTTCCCACTACCTGCCACTGGGGGGTGGGATGTCCTGATAGACTTAGTATAGGTCACATCTCCTCATCTGTGTTGAGGTGCAGATGGCTTTCCCAAATTTAGTAGAATTTTCCAACAAAAATTGGGCTATTGGGAAAGGGAAGAAATTCATGACAGTTTAGAAGGGTAGATGGGCTTAGGGAAGACCAAGTGGGTTTTCTGAACCATATTAACCCAATAACCCAGTGCTGTAGAATCTCAAGTGGCGGAGCAAAACCACAGCTGTATCGAGAAAATTCACACTGACTCCCCAGAAATGCACTGTGAATATCTTGATGTGACTGTGTATATCCTTACTAGAGAATAAACTCATAGAAATAGAATTGCTGGGTCAAAGGGCTTGTACATTTCAAACTTTAATAGATATTGCTGAATTGTCCTCCAAAAAAGTTTTTATCAGTTTCTCCTCCCATCAATAAACCTCTGAAAATGCCCACCAACCCACATCTTGTTGATATTAAATATTCATCTTTTTAATGTTTCCCATCCTGATAAAGCAACTTCATCTTTTGGAATTATGGGGAAGATGAACATCTTTTCATACACTTACTAGCTAATTATAATTCTTCTATGGATTACTCACAGCCTTCAGTCAGTTTTCTATTGGATTGTTTAACTTTTTCTTGTTGACTTGTAAAAGCTCTTTGTAGCTTAGGGATACAAACCCTTTGTTTTATCTGTTGCAAATCTTTCTCCCAGCTTATCCTTTGTGTTTTGACTTTGTAAGATAAAGCTTTCATTGTCCAGAACTTTACACATTTTATGTAGTTGGATGTAAGGCTTTTCTCTGTTTCTGCTTAGAAAGGTCTTTCTCACTTTAAAATAAAAAATATCCACCCCTGTTTTCTATCATGCTTTCTATTTATGTTTAAATATTTTACCTGTCTGAAATTTATTTTATTATTTTATGAAGCAGCAATGACTTGTCAGTTTTGTGTTTTGTTTTTTGCTTTTTGGGGTTTTTTTTAGTGAATAATCCATTAGGATGTAAAAACTTTGTGAGATTCCAGAACCTCTGTGATTTCCCCATGGTCTGATATTTGTTAACATCTTGTTTCCAGGGACTGATTAGAAGGAGTAGAAAGAAAACTAGTGCTTTCAAGTTCCAGGACAGCCAAGAATGGTGGACCCAGCAAGAGGGGGACGGCATCTTCAGATAATGTTGGGAGGATAGTTTAGGTACCCTAACAAAGGAGCAAAGCAGACAGGAGAACCTGGGAATTGCCTTCCTCTTGGGAAGAGTGGAGGGAGCAGGAGAGAAAGGTCCATGATCCCATGGACGTGGGGCCAGGAGCATCTGTACCTTTACCACCTGTGTTCCCATCTTTCAGCCTAGGAGGGTGGGCTCATTACTGTGCATTCTTCCACAAGGATATTTTGAGCACCTACTTTGAGCCAAAGAAAGGATCACCATATCCTGGACTAGTGAAAATGAAAGCCTGTAATGATGTCCCTGAGATGGCAGGAAGAATGCTGTGGGGAAACTGCTGTGTTGCAGGAGATAGGAAGACAGCATTTTAAAAAGATTTCCTTGAGAGGGGCATTTAACATTTTGTTCTTCAGATCTGAAAAAGTATTTCCTAGCTCTGATAGAGGAATGAGAATGGCTCTTATTAGCAATCACGTGTGCTCCTGGCACACACCTTCCCTGAGAGGGGCCTTCCCTTTCTAGCTGGATTGCTGCCTCCTTCTGGAAGTCTGGAACACTGAAAGGACAGGGTGCTAAGTCAGCAGCCACCAAGTCAGCAGGGGCTGGACACAGAGGGCTCACAGAGCAGATGGCCCCAGCAGCTTGCACACTAACATGTGCATATCTCTGTCCCTATAAGCCCATGGTACGTAGAATCATCTTTTTGGTGAACTTCCCTACTTGTAGGCACAGTCACACGTCCTGGTGTAGTAGGTGTTCTGTGGGGTTAAATGAACTTATGTGTCAGGGTGTAGTCTGGAGCTGCAGGGATGCACTGGGCCAAGCTTAGCTGGGGACCCCATGGGAGCAGAGACCCACAGCAGATGAGGGAGGCCCTGGCTTCCCTGTGGGAGGAGCACAGCTCCTCACATCTGCTTCCTGGGGTTTTGCCTAGAGCAGAGGCCCTGCACACAGTTTGGCTGAAAATGGCCCCTGGTGTAGCCTTGTCTGCCTGGCATGGGTCTGCTCACAGTAGATGGCAGCCTTTCTACCCTCTACCCTCAGAAGCTCCAGCACTTGCAGGCCCTATGGTCACCCACAGCCTGGCATTCCCTGAGCCCCTTCCTGCTGACTCATCACTACCCAGCCAGGCCAGAGGGCAGTGGGGCAGTAGCCAAGCAGACTATAACAGGACCCAGGATGCTCTGCAGGAAGGGAGACAACTTCCCTAATTCTCCTGCTCTGAAGGGAGGACCCAGAAGTGGACTGTTCTGTGGTCTGAGTGGATCCCTCTGTCCCTGAAAGAGACAGGCCCTCGCCCTCGCAGAGAACAAGCACCCTCCTGCCCCTTAATGGCCTGTTCATGATTGCTGTCACCACCGTGGCGTGGCAGTACTGATTGTGTGGGATTGCCTAGGTCTGTGTGTTATCATGTGCTACTGAGTGTGGTTGAACGTGATTATTGTTGTGTGGAGTGGTACACATCTGTGTGACCTGAGTGAGTCAGAATCACTGTGTATAACTGTGCCCCATTGTGTATGATTATGTGCAGATGAAGCGGTCAATTGCAAGGGTACACAGTTAAGTCTCACCATGTGCAGTGTGATTTTGTGTGACTGTACGCCATGCCTGTGAGTGCATGGCTGCCTGTGGTTATACGTTCTGTGTAGTTGTGCACAGCCAGTGTATCACATAATGGAGCATGGTTACGGGTGAGTGTGTCGGGGGTGGTTGGGTGTGAGTGGATAGGTCTTCTTGGGATCCTCCCTAAACACGTGTGTGGTCTGTGGCCCGGACCCAGTTGCCTATGTGGCATGATAGTGAAGGGGTAGGTGTGTGTATCTGTTGTGTGCTTTGTCTTTTTCTAGGCTGCATCCTTGAGCAGCTCCCATTTATGAAAGGAGGTAGAATGAACTGCAGGATGCTCTTCCCCTGGGTTACTGATCATTTTTAGAGTTTTTCTTGGAAGCCAGGCTGGATTTCGGGGTAATGCCAGCCCATCTGAGCCCTCATGGCAGCTGCCTCCCAGACTCGCAATGTTTCATTGCAGCCCTGGCCCAGGCTCAGGCTGCCTCCCACTCCTCCAGGGACACATCCTCCTGTGCCTCTCTGTCTTGGCTACCTGTGCCCACCCTCCCCATACTTATCTGGGTGCAGAAGGGACCCAGGCTTCAAGCTCTCCTTCTTTTCCAACCCCGTAGACATGCTTTTCAAGGATTTATCACTAACTTCTTCAGGGAAAGCAGATGGGGTAACAAAAACATCCCACGCAAGGGATTTACAACACTGCAGATGTTTGCAGGCTTTTACAGTCCTGGCCCCTGGGCTACTGTATTTAGGGGTCTGTCTTCCACTTTTCCACCTGAGGAAGATGGGTGAGCTTCCAGTCTGACCTGCTTCCTCCCTGGGACAGGTGACCCACTCAGGCAGAACCCTAGCTCCTCAGTGCCATGCCCAACCCCCTCCCACAGCTGAGTGGGGCTTTTGCCTCTTGGAGGAAACTCCAACTCTCAGGGCACAGCCCTACCCAAAAATGACAGAAATGATCCCTCTTGTTTGTTTTCTCCAGATCAGAATTGGGCAACATCTGCCCAAATGTGCAAGCCTCAAACTTCTGCCCTTGCCAGGAAACGGTCACTGTGCTCAGTCTGCACTGTCTCCCCTGGCTGGTACGCAGCCAGGCTGAGGATGAGGGATGTGGCACAGGGTTAGCAGGAAGCTGAAACTCCCTCGGGGAGAAGGCACTGGAAAGAAGAAGTCCAGGCTGAGAAGTCAGAGGACCATGTATGAAAAGCTTGTAGGGTCAAGCCAGGCTGCCTTGTCAAACCATGGGCCCACAGACGTGAATAGAGGGTTGTCATAGCTTCTGGCCCAGAGGCTCAGGACACCTGATATCTGGTCCTAAATCTGCCATGGTACAGATGTGTGGCCATCTCTCTTTCCCTCTCCAGGCTTTAGTTTAGGCATTTTGAATTCTGAAAAAAAAAATGTAGAAACAAAAATGTACAATGTAGAGTACGAAGAAGTACTTTGTAGACATGACTCCAGTCTTAATCCTGAAGACAGCTGTTGACCCCAAATCTAAGGTCCTTCTCAGCCCTGACAGTCTATGTCCCTGAAAATCTATGTCTTACCCTTCCCCATGAGCAGAGGCAGATCCTAAAATACACAAATCCCACAGAGACCTGGCTCAGAGGGAGTTAGGTAGGAGGACAATTGAGCAGTAAGAACAGAAGAAAGTCAGGGGCAGAGAAAGTTGTACAAACACAGCAACGGGGCTTCTGGGCTTCCGGTTGCAGGGTCTGGGCACAGGTAACTGCCAAGACTCTGCCTGCTCCTCCCAGTACTGCCACCTAATTTGTTCTCCCAACCCATTACTGCTCCTCCTCCCCACCAACCACCACCCTCCCCTGGGCTGCAGCTCTGGACTCAGATCATTCCGGTAAACGCTGTGACTTAGCACTCACAGAGCATGCAAGCCAAACTGAACATCCGAAGTGCAACAAGCCAAGCGCCAGAGGCCAGAAAAACTAGTAAAATGTGAGCCTTGTCTTCCAAGGAACTTTTAGTCTCAGTAATAAGAACATTTATTGATCATACTAGTCACTACCACATGGCGAATTCACTCAAGATACAGGGAGACGGTAGATATGACTGAAGCGGCTTGGTGGTTGCAAAATAGGGCAGGGTGAGGCCTGCGGACCCACTGAGGACCAACATTCCAAAGTGGGCCAAAGAAAAGACAGCTGCTTCTAGCTGCTTTCATGATGCTTTCCAAGCTCTTGCTGAGTGCCAGGCAAGTGTTAGTGTTTGCACACACGCTTTCACTTTACCCTTTCAAGAACCCTATGAGCTAAATTTGTGCAATAGGAGATAGAGTCTACAGTGACTCCTGATGTCCCTGCACCTCATGCCATGTCTTTCTATGTCCCCTTCCCTTGAGTGTGGGCAGGACCTGTGACTTGCTTCTAACCAACCAAATATGGCAAAGGTGAGGGGATGTCACTGCCATGATTATGTTCTGTTATCAAAGACCTGGTAATGCTAGCCGACTGCTGCTAGAGACTTTCTCCCTTGCAGACTTTGAGGAAGTCAGCAGCCATGACCTGACAGTCTTATAGAGTGGCCTCCTGGCAAGGAACTCTGGATAGCGTCTGGGAGCTGGCAGCCAGCAAGGAGGCTTCAGTTCTGCGTCCACAAAAAAGAATTCTGCCAACATACTGTGCGAGCCTGGAAGGGCTCTGCCTCCCACTGTGCCTGCAGAGGAGAACCCATCCCTGGTGGACACACTGACTACGGCCTTGCAGAGCAACTAGCTAAACTGTATGATCCCTGTCTTACAGAGGAAGAGACTAAAGCTCAGGGACACATGTTTAGTATGAGGCCACGCAGGGACTAGAGTCTGTCGCCAGACTCCACAGGCTGATGTTCTCTCCAGGACCCCAAGCCAATCACTGTTCTTCCGTTGGTCATCTAGACACAAGAGGAGTAGTCTGCACAGTATTTATTGAAATACTGTTTCTCCATTTCAATTCAACAAGTGTTTGTTGAACCTCTTCAGTGTGCCCAGCACTATGTCAGGCATAAGAGAAACAGTGATGAGCCACACGGACACACTCCTGCTTCTAGGCTGCATTTACCTAGGGTTCAGCACAGGGTGTGGACAATGGACAGAGGATATCCACGTGATGAGAATTACAAGGAATGGGATGCACAGGAGCACGTGCTGAGGCAGGCAGCCCCCGTGAGTAAGCTCTACACCTGTCCCCTAGGGTAGGCAGGCATGGTGGGGAGTCAGCCCTGCTGCATTTCAAGTAAGTGAGTTAAGTGAGTAAACTGTACAGGCCAAGTGTCCCAGAGAAGAGGCCCCTTCCAGCAATGCTAAATCACCCTGCTTCTCAGTACTGGCTCCCAGGATACCTGTCCTGAGGAGTCAGGACTTCTGTGGCTCCCTGTGACACCCAAGACCTCAGAGCCCCCACTAAATACCACTTCCTGGATGCATCATGGGTGGCTGCAGTCAGGAAGAATTTGGTTAGCTGGGACTCTCATCCTTTAAACATCCCAGATATCTGGCAGAGGGAGAATCACAGGTGGAGTTAGTAGGCAGAGAAGGGAGATGGCGGGTGGCTCGGGGTGGGTATGAACAGAGTTAGGGAGAAGCATAGGAATTAGAAGGGGACCTCCCTCCCATGGGCCCAACTGCAGCCTGTGATGACTCAGCAGCCCCAGCAGTACTGATGAACTGGCTGGATGGTATGGATCAGGCAAGATCCTAGCAGGAAGCAGGCAGCCCACAAATTTGGTGAATGGAGAAGTAGTCCATAAAGAGACTATTGTCAAAGATTTGGGCAGGGTTGAAAGGATTGCAGGCAGCTGGACCAAGCAGGCCATCCCACTGCTAGGCCTAACAGGCCAGGGAAGTTGCCAGAAATGCCTGGAACTGAGCAGGAGGGCTACCTGGCAGGACCGAGGTCCCAGCTGAGGGGTGCAGCCAGGCTGCGGCAACCTGCAGGATGTGTCAGGTGCCCTTACCTCACTCTCCTCTACTTGTTGGAGGGTAAGGGAACCTACTGACGCTGTCCCACAGGGCAGCTTCCTGGGGGAACAGAGCAGGGTGGGCAGTTTGGAGGCAGGCTGGAAGCAAAGAGAGACCTGATCCTGACTCCACCATTCCTAGCTGGGGGCTCTGGATAAGTCACTCAACCTTTCTGGGCCTCAGTTTCCTTCCCTGTGAGAGAGGGATGGTGAGGGTGCTTATGTTTCAGTTGTTCCAATTTGAAATGTGATCATATATTTAGGGGTCTTAGCCTAGAGCAGTGATGGTGAACATTTTAGAGCTTCCAATGATAAACAGCTGGCTGCAGCATGTGTGCTATAGGTTTGCCACCACTGGCCTAGAGCCTGGCATGCATAAGCTGGCTGTCAGCATTTGGGTCTGTCTCAGAGGACAAATGAGGTAGTGGATGGGCAGGCAGCTGAGCCAGGTGTCACAGCTCTTCCAAGCATCATGGGCCCAGGTGGAAGGACACTTGGCAGTGCTGAGTCCCCTCTGGCAGTGTGGGAGTCCTCCCCCCATCCTTTTGACAACGTAGTAGAGAGGGTACTCATGGCCTCCCAGGCATCGGGCATGGCTGGGCAGCTGATCAGAAAGAGGCTGCTTGCCCTGAATGCCAAGGGCCTAGAAAGCCCCACAACACAAGCCGTCAGAGCCTCAAGCTCCCAGAGGCTGCCCCCTCCCCTGGTGCCCATAGCAAAGACCCTGGTGACACCCACAGGCCTCTGCCCTTTATTTCTTATCACCTGCATCACAAGTTCACAGGAAGAGGGTTTTCAAACCATCAGAGTCAAGATTGCACTGTGGTTAGTGTTTTTCAAAAGAAAGAAAACCAAAATGGATCAAAGAACAGCAGGTGCAGCAGATTAGGCCCTGCCAGTGGTGGTAAGGGGGGGTGGGTGAGAAAAGGGGGTAAATGCAGGGGAGGCAGCCCCTCCCCTCAGACCCCATTGCCTTTCCAGCTCTCTGGGGAAGGGCAAAGGCTGGGGGAAGGGCAGAGAGGGCAAAGGGTGGGGCGGGGGAGCCAGGTCCCCTGAGTGTTGTGGAAGACACAGAGGACCATGAGTGTGAGCAGGTGAGGCCAGTGAGGGGCACCCGCCCTGTACAGTGGCCAGCTTCTGTCCTTGTCCAGCCCCTCTGCCCCGGTGGGCCCCTAGGAGCTCGCAGCCAGTGAGCCCAGCCTCCCCGTGCCAGTGTCAGCCAGTCCTGGCTGCTGTCACCTGCACCTGGGCAGCCAGTTCCTAACTGCTCTCCTACCTCGGCTCACCACACCCAACCCAGCCGCTGTGCTGGATTCTCGTGAATCACACTTTTCTAAGGAACTTGTTTCTCTTGTTTCTTTTATCTGAGGTACATGATAGAGATAAAAATGGGAAACATTATGCTTCTAAATTTCCTCTGAGACTAGTATTAAATTTGCTGAGTTACCTGTAAGAATGTTATCTACCAAAGCTAGTGTGACGGATGTAAAGTTGTTTTACTGCCCTTATTTTCCACTTGTACATTTTTTTGGATTTCTTTTTATTTATTTTATTTTATTGAATGAGTCCTTTAAAAAAACTGTTTCTGAAGTTGTGAAATGATTCAAATATTCAGAAAATCATAGAGAACTATATAATGAACATGCTGATACCCACTAACCAGATTTGTTAGTTCTTAACGTTACCATGCTTGCTTCCGTTTCTTTTTTTCTTTTCTTTTTTTAAGTAAAAGAAACATAAAATTTACCATTTTCTCCATTTCAATTTATTTTTGAACTATAACGTTATAAATTAAAGGGCCCTCTGATCTATTACACTTTTACTAGAGATAATCACCATTCTGAATTTCATTTTCCTATAAAAGGGATTACCTGCCCATTAAAGCAAGCCATACATGAGAGAAGGATATAAAGCAAAATGTAAAATTCATTCTGCTACTCCCAGCGTTATTTTTGTTAGTTTGTTTTTGTTTTTTTTTTTGTACCAGGAATCAAACTCACAACCTCGTGCCTGCCAGGCAGGTGCTGTGCCACTGAGCTATATCCCCAGCCCCTTCAGAGCCTTAAATTCAGTCTCCCTGAAGTAATCACTGTTAAAACTTTCTACAGAACTTTCTTTTTTTTTTTTTTTGTGGGTACCAGGAGTCCAACTCAGGACCTCGCGTGCCAGCAGGCGCCCGTGCCGCTGAGCGATATCACCGGCCCTTTTTTCATATGTGGGATCCGGGAGTCAAACTCACGACCTTGCGCTTGCCAGGCAGGCGCTTATGCCACTGAGCCATCTCACCAGCCCTCTATAGAACTTTCTACAAAACTTTTCTACAGAAAGTTTCTACAAAACTTTCTTCACGTTGTTTTGTTTTGTTTTGGTGCTGGAGATTGAACCCAGGCCCTGGCTTATTTTAAGTAGTATCCTTCCATTAAGCTACATCCACAGACTTCCAGGTATTTTTTTTTATACATATGAATTATATCAGCTTGTTTTCTTCTTAATACAAATGGGATTACACTAAACATATTTTTCTCCAACTCGCCTTTTGTTTCTGATTATCAGTGTTCCTTGGACATTTCTCACTGTGAATACTAACAAATCTACCGTATTCTTTTTTAACAGCTGTCTGGGATTCTACTCTATTTAATATTTCCCATGAATGGGCATTTAGGTGGTTTCCAGTTATTGTGTTATTCTAAAACAGCTTGCAGTGAATACTCTTCTGCCACATAGTTTTGGTCACTTTCAGAATACTGTCTATCTACAGAATAAATACCTACAAGTGGAGTTTCTGGAGTAAAGAGTGAATGAACATTGGGCATCTTGAAAGAATTGCCAGACCCTCCCTCTAAAAATGATCAGCTTAAACATCGACAAGAATGCAGGAGAGTTCCTGTCTCCCCCACATTCTCAGAGGATGTCTTAACATATCACTGTTGGCCTGTAGTTTATCTTCTGTGAACTATCTATTCCTAGTTCTCTCCCCTAGCATTTTATGGGTTTTTTGTTACATTTGGATCTTTGATCCATCTGGAATCAATTTGGGGATAGAGTGTGATATTCTTTTCTATTAACATATACTGATGTTTCCTACTCTGTAAATAGATTGAATTAAGCATGAAGACAAAAGGAAAGCAGATTTTTCTCCATATCTAGAAGACCTGAGGCTGCCTGAGTTTGCCACTGGCTCTGATGCAAATTACATAGACATGGAAGTTACCCCAAGGGAGTACCTCTGGGCCTTGTTTTGGGATCAAAGGGATGAGTAAAAAGTAAGCAGGATAGGAGGGAGAGAGGAGGAGAAGAATGTTCCATCACCCAAAGGCTCTGTTCTGAAGTTAACAAAGGGACATTGCCTCTGACCACTTTGTCTTCATGATGGCTCAGCTGGATACTCTGCAAACATCCAGTCAATTAGTGGCTCAACATATATGCAGCAGTGAACACCATCACTGGGACTTTGATTTTTTCCTAAGGTGAAAGAAAGCCACATACAAAGTAGTTAATCAATGTCTAGAGGCCAACTGCTAATAGTCCACCAAAATCCAACTTCCTTTCCTCCATTATAATGGAGTCAAAGCCAGGTACATGGCTGCCAACCACGGACAGCAATTCTTGGCCCTGTACATTTAGCTGAGGCCAAATGACTACATTCTCACTAGTGGAGTAAGAGTAAACCTGGCCTGTGCCCTTCCAGGCTGTAGTGGTTTTAAAATATGAGCACAAATTCTGGCAAGAGATAGAGACCTATGACCTTCCACTAGAACCTGGGAAATCTTCAGCTGAGATTGCTGTGAGAAGCAATGTGGCTTCTGAGACTAGGGAGCAGAAGGCTAGGCAGTGTCCACCTTATTCTCTGGAAGGCTCACTCTTAAAGCCCTGTGCCACCATGAGAGTCCAGCTCCCCCGAGGCCACCATGTTGGAGAGGTCTCATGTTGAGTACAGGCCCAGCTGAGCTCCGGCTTCCAGCCAAGTGCTAAATGAGTGAAGATTCTTCCTGACAGAGTCTTCCCAGTTGAGGTCCAGACATCAGAAATCAGAGAGGCAAGCCATCCTCCCTGTGTTCTATCCAAATTCTGCAGAATTCCTTGCAGATCTAATATAGATAGTACATTTGGGGGCTACAGAGCCACTCCCTTCTGCTCACCTGAATCTGGGCAAAGCCTTCCCTAACATTTACTACACGATGGCAGAGACAAGTGAAACAAAGACCCCCACCATCAAACCTGCTCTGGAAAATTCCGAAATCCCAAATCAGGACCAATGCTTGCCAGACCTCCTTGCATGGCTTACAGTAACCTTTTTTCACATGGAGCCTATGGAAGAAGGTTCATGCATACTGACTGCTTCTCTTACATACAATTATAACAGAGTGCATAACGGGAAAGGATGCAGCTGACATGACTCAACACCCTGTCAATCATGTTGTTAATCATGCTCTAGAAGACCCCAATGAGAAGTACCCTAGAATACTTAAAACCCCTATACCTTATGCCATTGGTGATTGTGACATTTTTGACAGCCAGAGCCCACTCACTCTGAGTACCATTACCTTAATCAACTTTACTACTCTTTCCTTGCTGTTGTGCTGTGTCCAATTCTTTGTTCATCTCTCCGAAGAACCTAGAAACTTGTCCCAGACCCCATCACCCACAGTAACAGCCCAAAGAATCTCTGAGGATAATGAAATGGTTGATGTTTTATAGCACTAAATTTTGCACAATTTGTTATTCAGCAATAGATAACTAGAACCAAACCATTACTCAGAAAACCTGTCCCTCTTCCTGCTAGCTCCAACCCAGATATGTCAACAACCTAGCCTCAGCTATGCAGATAACCCCTAAGGATGACAAGGTACAGCACAGGAGGGACCTAAGTCCCCAAATAGTCACATAGAGCCAATATAATCACTCATTTTCAAGGGTGACACATAAACATCTTTATTCAGCCATTAGCAAGACAAACGTGCCCCCTGCCCTTTGTGAGCTTAGGCAGGGAGGAAGGAGAGGGGCAGCAAGAACAGCTCAAACAAAATAAGCAAACAACACCCAATTAGTGTGATCAGCTCCAATCACAGACATATACAGAGCTGTAAAAACAATTCACAGAGGCTCTGACTCGGGCTGAGGGAGCTGATGCATGCTCTGACACCAGAGGGTGAATAAAAATCAAGTAGTTTGGGAGAGAGGGAGAAAAGAGAAGAATGTTCTGGCACGAGAAGAGGGTAGAGCATGTGTGAAAGCTCTGAGTCAGGAAGGAGATGCTGTGCTTCAGTATCTGGGGGTGGGGGCTGGTGTGGGGTAGGCTGAAGGTTTTTAGTATGACCTCTGTGAAATGAGGATCCATGGGCTGATTCCAGCTGGAGAGCGATACAATTAGGGCAGAAAGCCCTGTCAGGAGGCTAATGAAGACCCTGTAAGAGATGGAGCCATGGAGGTGATTAAGTTTAGGAGACATTCAGGAGGTGGCTGATAAGCTTTTGGAGTCAGGGGAGTTTGTTGAAAGAAAGAAGAGTAAAGGATGAAGCACACGTGCGATGATGTTTAGTCTGTGAGTAAATTACGACGTCATGGCCAGAGGAAACTTGGACATGGCCACGTTCAAAGGCAGCTCAGAGATGAGAAAGAACTGGATTTGTTAATGAGTACCTTTGAGCATGTTGCCTTTCACATTTTTATTTGTCTACAATATGGAAATAATCACTGTTCCATCTACTACACAGGATTCTTAAGTATATGGACTATGACTGCATTCATTCATTTACCCAAAACATTTCTTGAGTGGTGCCTGCAATGTATAATAAATGAAATTAATACATAAAAAATTGGTGTGTTAGTGAGAAGTGCTAAAAAGAAGAAAAACAAGGTAGGAAAAGGGATAGAAGAGAGGGGTAAGTTTTTAGGTATGATAGATCAAGAGCAGAGTAGATCCAAGTTCCCTGAGGAGCCTGAGGTTTATATAATTTGGGGTTGTTCTCCTTTAGAAAAGGAATATTCAAAAAACTTACTTTTGCAGGTTCAGTGAAGATACGTGACTAAACAGATGTCTGGGTCCTTGGGAGGGGCTGGCACCGACCGTGGCTTCCAGAGCTCACCTTTGCTCATAAGCAATGGAGCAGTGGGAGGGAAGGCTGCAGGGTCCCAGCAAGAACCTGTTTTCTGCCACTTAGAAGAAGACAGACAATCACACCAACCCTCAATTTCCTGATCTGTAAATGAGGACAGTATCACATCCTGACAAGGTTTTAAGGAATAAAGATGTATAAGTGTAACTCTTTGTAATACGTGGTAGCTGTTTTAAGCATTTTTTATTCCTACCCCATACAGATGGAGAACCATGGTCTCAATCCCCGGAAGGGACTAGAAAGAACTGCAGTCCAAAGGGAATCGCGAACTCCCATGACAGGCAGCCCCACACTGCCCTTGAGTGTTGGGCTCTGTGGCACCACTGATGTATGCGCTGTTTGTGTGGCCTTTGACCTGGGGTCGCAGGCTGTGACAGTGACCCTCAAGTGCTCTGCTCTGGAGAAGAACCTTATGGAGACCAAAGGTCCTGGGAGGACCCAGCTGCTCTGCAGGGTGGACATGTGAATGTAACGCTGGCCCTAACACTGCCACAGTCAGGGGTTGTGATGATGCCGTGAGGTGGCGTTCCACGCACATGCAGAGTGGGAAGTAAAACTCCTTCTAGCTGGATACAAGGTTCAGGGTCTGTGCCAAACAGGAAACTGCCTGTGACAGCCTAGGGCACTTGGCTGTCAAAGTCCCCCAGGCCCTGGGTATGAGGCTGCTTAGCAAATGCTCACATGCTTGTAACAAAGCAAGTTTGACCCGCGGTGGGCGTTGATGATGCTCAATGACCTGAAACAATTAAACTCCTAATCGGAGGGTGCTCCGTTGTGACCACTGAGGGCTTGTTTGCCTACAAGTCACAATCATTTCCTGGATAATAGATCAGCCGTTAGCCCTCAAAGTCCTGTTGCTAAGAGATTATAAGCTAAATGATGTTTCCAAAAACTAACCACTACAGGATGTTCCAGAATAGAGCCATAATAACAACCTAAACAGAAGGTTGTGCTAGTATTAATACATCCTTGTACAGAGTTGAGGAATGGGCAACTGGGAGGTAGCCTGCCATGCGTACCACTGCTTTGCCAAGGTTTTGACTCTAATAAAATCAGCTCAGTGGTAAAATTGTAGTGAGTACAGTATAATGTCTTCATAATTCCAAAGGCACTTCAGTCAATCAAGATATATTTGTTGGGAGACCTATTATTTCAGGCATGTGTAGGACCATCCCAACTACATTTAGTTGCAGGAATGACTAAGTCTAACTTAACTGTAAACACCCTCGTTTGGCACAGTGCCTGTTTGTGATAATTAAGTGATTTTTACATGTCCATTTGCCACCACCAACATTGTTGCTTTGTTGCTGGGACAACAGGGACTGGTCAACCAACAAACCAGGTCAGAGCAGGACAGAAGGGAACTTCCCCTCATCTGACACCCCCCTAGAGCAGAGCTGCCCATAGGCGTTTCCTGGGAAGAGGTAGGCTTTCTACTGCTCTGTGCCCTCACCAAAGGCTCCTGGCTTACCCTCAGGTGATCTCCATCAGGCAGATGGATCAGTGTAAAATAATTGTCCCCTACTTTGCTATGCAGGGAAATCATGATCTCTGCTGGCCTCCTGGGATCCTAGCAGTGTGATGCCAGCTGCAGACCCTCCCTTCCTGCCCCCTCCCTGGTTTCCTCTCTCTCCCCCCACTCACCCTGGCCTCCTTGTCGCCTCATGCCACCCTATCCCATCATTTGCCACCGCCCTCTGCTTTCTCCCTGGTCAGGTCTCAGGCTGGAGTGGCCTTACCTTCTACATTTCATCTCACTGGGGCAGGTAGTGGAGAGCAGTTGTATACATCTCTCCCATTTTATAGATATGAAAACTGAGGCACATGGAGATAGAGTTGGGTGCCAAAGTTACACAGCCTAATAAGTCAGGAGACAGGCTTCTAGCCCCAGATCCCAGGATCTTCACGGCTCACCAAATCCAAGCACCCTGTGATGTGTTGCACAGGAAACCGCCGGATGTTGCAATGCTTCTTAAAAAGGGGTCAGCGTCCCAGCTATTCCCCTTCTGGGCATCTTCCCAGAAGAATTAAAAACATCATACCACAGCGATATATGTGCACCCATGTTTATAGCAGCACAATTTGTAATAGCCAGATCTTGGAAACAACCCAAATGCCCATCAACTGAGGAATGGATAAGAAAGATGTGGTATTTTTATACAATGGAGTACTATTCAGCCATTAAGAAGGATAAACTGGAGACTTTTATAGGTAAATGAATGCAACTCGAGAAAATACTCATAAGTGAAATAAACCAGAAGCACATGTGTAAGCATCGTATTGTCTCTCTAGTATGAGAAACTGAAAGAGTAAATAAGATCCAAAATGTACAATAGACATGGTGAATCAAAAAGAAACTGGTCAAAAGGAAAGAGAGACTGGAATAGGGAAAAGAAAGAAGGGAAAGGAAAAAAAAATTGTATATATATATATAAGATGGTTAAGATAGATACACTACGATTTTTACTTAGTTCATTGAAGAGTAAGGTTTGTGCCAATAATGTTTGGATAATTAAATGCTAATGTCTGGTGTCCTGAATAACTAACTTAAAGATAGTAATACGCAATGTATTAACCATTGTTACCCTCCTATTATGTTGTTTTGAAAATTTGTTCTTCTTTTGATTTGTTTTGTTTTTTCTTCTCTTTAAAATAAAATTAAAAAAAAAAAAAAGGGGTCAGCGTTTCCCCAGGCTAACCCTGCTGGCCTTCCATCACTGTGTGGCACCCAGGGAAGGGGGCAGAGCCACAGGAACCCTGCACCCTTTCTTTCTCCCCTGAGCAGGGGTCAGAGGGTGAGGGAAAATGTATCAAGCAGAGTGTTTACCATCCCTCACACTTGGTGATCACGAGCAAGCTACTTAACCCTCTGTGGCAGTTTCCTCTCTAGAAAATGAGGGCAAGACTAGTACCTTCCAACCGTATAGGGCTGTTACGAGGAATGCTTGAGATCAGCAGGTAACAGCGGGTAGGAGTGTATGTGGGGCACATGTTAAAGGTCAACAGCAACTGTCTGTTCTCGCACTACCCATTTACTTCTGCTCAGGACCTGGGCTGTAAGTGGGCAGGGGGCTTGTGCCAACTGCAGGGCCACTGTAGTCCCTGGTAGTGACTGTCTCTGGTGACAAAGGATCCTTAAGATCCTTACTTTGGGGAGCTAGGCTGGAAGAATGGAGAACTTGCTTTGTAGGTGTCTGTGTCTGTTGAAACACACGTGCTTCCAACCGGCTTCCCTGGCTGGAACTCCCCTGCGCAGCCCAGGCCAGCTCTGTGCTATCCTTTCTACCCCTCCAAGCAGGTTGGGCACATGTGCTGGGCCTGGGCCTGGCCAGAATCTCAAAGCTGACTGTTCCCCCTTCGCCATTTATCAGCTGCCCCCGGGAGCAGGACAGAGCTGACCAATCCTCGGCCCCTCACAACCCTGTCTGAAAGTTGAAGAAGGTTCTTACAATTATGAGGGTCTCAAAACCCCAGTCAGAGGACAGCATCTAAAGAAGGACCCCAGTGAGAGGGCTGGGGGCTGAAGGCTGAGGCTGAGGATCATGAATTCACCCGCCCTGCCACTTGGCACAGCCCCCGGCTGGTGGCTCCAGTTACCCCAGGTCCAGGACCCTGTTTCTGTTGAGTCATCCTTTCTTGCCCAGAGGCATCCTGGCCTGGAGCCACATTCCTGGTGGGTTCTGAGTGCCGCAGAGAACGGAAGCCTCCTTTCTCACCAAGCCACAGCTCCCCAACCTTACAGACAGGCTTGTCTCTCAGGAGCCTCTGCCAGCACTGAGCCTGGGCTGCAAGATTGTCTCTGTCCCCCTGTGCACTGGCCCTGGGTGGAGCCTGAGCCCCCAAAAGCTGAAATACCCCTAGGGAGGGAGGGAGTCAGAGACACCAGTGTTCAGGGAGGAGAGGCCAGCCAAGGATTGGGGCCCAGAGAGAGGTTAAAGAGCCCGCCTGCCCTTTTGGGCTCCTCCTTCCGGTGGGGCCAGCAGCCCCATTGGGATGGGCCTACTGAAGGGTGGGGGCCAGCCTCAGAGGCCTAAGTGCTGGGCCCATACTGCCCCCGCCCAGCAACTCCAGCATCCTGTATTGTGTGAAAGGGCAGTGGCTCCAGACCAGCAAGCCAGCTGCACCTTCTGCAGAGCACACGTTCCAGGAACACGTCTGCACCATTCACTGAGTGCCAACACCACACGGTGTTGCCCTGCAGCAATGGCCAAGGCTGATGTGACCAGTCTTACCGACCTGTGCTCCACTCATGCTCTCATCCATGCTGCCTAGGTTCAGCTCTTGGGTTCCTCTTCTAGCTGTGTGAACTTGAGCAAGTTACTTTACCTCTCTGGTCCTCCACTGCCTCATCTACAAAATTGGGGCAAGCTAATACTACCATATAAGGATGATAAAAGAAGTAAGTGAGTTCATATATGTAAAAGTGTAGGACAGTTCCTGGCACAAAGAGCTCAAAGGGTGTGTGTGTGTGTAAAACCCTAACTTTGTGCCTTGCCTCAGGCTATCCTCTGCCTGCAAAGCCTTTCCCCTCTTCTTCATGAACCTGTTAAGTCCAGCCTCTAGAAGTTTCTAGAAGGGAGGACTGAGGGTCCGCGGCACCTGTAGAACACATTCCCATTCGGCGACAGTTTTGTCCAGCCCGGCAGGTGGATGAGGGCGGGACTCAGGAGGAGACATCTGCCGGGGTCGTCATGCCAGTCAGTGTGGTTCTGTGTGGAGCTCGGGTCTTCTGGCTGGAAACAGCACTGTCTCTGCCCATCTGATGGTGCTGGCCCCCCTGAAACCATCAGACCCCCGAGGCCATCACCAGAGCCTTAAAATATCCCCCGGAACTCAGCACCCCGAAGATGGGGCTTCACTTACACCAGAGCCAGGTAAGACTCACAAAGGCCTCGAGACTGGGGGCAATGGCCTGGCAGAGCCCTGAGAGGGCCCCACAGAAAGACAGCCCAGGAAACTCTGAGCAATGCCAGCAGACCACAGGGCCCCGGGCTTCCTGCACTCTCTGCACACGCTACCCTGTCAACGTCAATGGGTTTATGAAATCCTGCAGGGTGGGCAGTGGAAATCCAAGAGCCCTCGGGGTTCATGGGCTGTGGTCATCCTGTTCCCTCACGACCCTGGCGAAGATGGCTTTCTGAAGACTGCTGTCCACACTGTAATAGAATCCAGCTGCTGTGGGAGACAGGCACCTGATGGAGGTCCGCCGTCTCCTTGGGCCTCTGCCTGCAGACCCAGGAGCTCCTCCCGCAAGAGCCTGGGCTCCCCACAGACATAGGGGGCCCACAGAGAGGCAGGGGGTGGGACCTGTGGTTGAAGGACTTGGTAGGGAGGGATATGTGGGTTAAAAGCCCAAGCTTTGCCCTGTGACTTCGGGGAATGGTGGTTAACTTCTTTGAGCCCCAGTTTCCTCATCTCTAAAATGGTGACAAAAACATCTACCTTGTTGTGATGAGTAAATAAAATAATGTAGATGGGAGGTACTGGCACACAGTAAGTTTGTAATCAATAGAAGCAGTTCCATCTCTTGGTCCCCTTCCCATTTGTAAGAGCTCTATCTCCATTTTTTCCAATTCTTTGTTTTTGTCCCCTTTCTCTTCCCTCTCTCTCCTCTCCCTCCATCTCCTGCTCCCCTTTCTACTTGCAAAAGACCTCCCTACTTCCTATTACCTTTTATTTTACTCTTTATTTATATTTTGGGTTTCCCATATAAGAGGAACCATGTGATAGTTAAGCTTGTGTCTCTGGTTTATTTCACTTATATTATGGTCTCAAGGTGTACCCATTTATCTATGAATGACTCAAATTTATCCTTTTTATGGCAAAGTAATATTCCATTGTGTATAAACACATTTTCTTTAGAGATGGAAGAAGTAGGGAAGGAGGAGCAGGGTAGAAGATGAAAAAAGAATTAAGATATGTTACATACATGTACCAACTCCCCACAATAAATGTTATCATTATGTACTGCAAACATATACTAATAAAAATTAAATAAAGAATAAATAAACAGGGCCGGTGAAATAGCTCAGCGGCATAAGCGCCTGCCTGACAAGCATGAGGTCCTGAGTTCGATTCCCGGTACCCACATACGAAAAAAGGGCTGGTGACATTGCTCAGCGGCACGGGTGCCTGCTGGTGCACGAGGTCCTGAGTTCAACCCCTGGTACCCACAAAAAAAAAAAAGAATAAATAAACTAATGAATAAAAGTATACAATGTAAATTAAAAAAAAAGTTGTCTAAGCAACCATAAGAGAGGCAACAGAAATTTAAGGTGTTAATACCATTGGATTTCTTTGCTTTTGTAATTTTAGTCAAATCTAGATCCAAACTGTTACAAATAGTCACCAATTTCGGATGACTCACCTTATGATTTTTAGATTTCACAACAGTGTGAAAGCAGTACACACTCAGAAACCATACTTCCAACTTTGAATTTGGATCTTTTCCACAGGCTAGCAATGTGCAGTACCATCCTCTCTCACAAAGTCGGGACGTGGTAGTACCTGCTGGTCCCACTCAGCCACACGATCAGGAAGGGTTACAGCCTGTACTCTACAGTATACAAGTGCTTGGTCACGACGTTCAGGAAGCTGGATGTGTTAAATGCATTTTCGACTTACAATTGTTTCAATTTATGATAGGTGTATTGGGACGTAACCACATGGTAAGTTGAGGAGTGTCTGTATACTTAAAAGGAAAATACACCCTTCTCTTAGAGCTTCCTTTGCCTTTGCCCAGGAATCCCCAGGTCTTATATGCTGAAAAAGAGGGAGGCAGAAGGCGCAACTCTCACACCTCAGCCAGGAGAACTGAACGCTGACTTTCCCCACTGAGAGGTGCCACATAGTCAGAAGGAAGTGACCCTGTAACAACCAGCTCACAACACAGGCCACAGGGACCTTCCAGAGGGATGGCTCCAAAGAAGGCCAAGCAGGCAGCAGACTACCACCTGCTCAGTCCACTTCCAGAACCCTGCCCACACTCGTGGCTTCTTCACACCCATCTGCGGCTACTCCTCCTGCGTTGAGCTTGCTGGGCTCCTGGCCCACTCTCAGACTGAATCAGAACTGCTGTCCCATTTCCTTCCCCAAGACTCACTTTGGGGTTGAGGTTGCTTCTCCTATCCAGACCCCAAAAATGTAAATGGCCTCCTTTTTCCTCTGGGACTGAAAGTCCCAGAAAGCTGCCCACACTTGCCACCCCCAGGCCTCATATAAGCCTCAGTGCCTACTCACCTGACCAAGGGCCACCAAGGCAACTCTGGCCCAGAACAGAGAAAAGGGTGTCTCCAGTGGGGCATCCTGCCAGGGTTTTTGTTGTTCATTTGTTTGTTTGGGTTTGTTTTGCTTTTCTCAGTAATTGGACAACAAGAAGAAGCCGGAGTGGAGTCCAGCGTCCAGCAGTGGAGCCTCTGCCTTTAATTTTATGGTCTGGGGGCACCAGATATAAGCACCAGAAACAACACAAGAGGCTAGCGGAAGTGGAGCAGACCCCCCAGGCACTGAGGAAAGAGGATGCATTTCTAGGCAGTTGAAGAGAAGGAACAGCAGTCAGGGAAGTGGCACTGGAGCTGCTGAAGGACAAAGGAGGCGTCCCTGGGAGAACCTTGGGGACCGGTGGACCCTCCATGTGCCCAGTGGGGCTTGGGGACATGACAAAGGACCCAGTAAAGACTCTGCTCCAGCACCAGAGCATGTGGGAGGTGGTCCCTGGGGGAAATTCAGAGACAAACACCAGAATTATAGCTCCCCTCTGTGAAGAGACCCTTGAACATGGCCCAAATTAAGCCAAAAGAAAGCACACTGCCTTCAACTTTGACCAGAGTTCACATTCCCTCTCCCCAGAGGCTGCTCCAGCATTCTGAGTGCCTAGCTCAGTGCTCTGTGTCAAGACACAGGCCTCCAGGGACCTCTGGAGCTGACCTGGCCTCCTTGGGAACAAAAGACACAGGGAGTGTCTGAGTGGGTAAGAGTAATAGCCAGGGCCTCACTGCAGAGGGCCACTGGGGTCATGGCCTTTGGAGCCTGATAACCTGGGTCTAGACTCTGCCCCTACCAGTTGTATGCTGAGACAACCTGTCCGAGCCTCAACCACAAAAGCCCCTAGCAGATGGACCTCAAGCAGTTGTTCGTGAGGATTAAGTGAGAGGACGCAAAGCCCCTACCACTGAACTGAGCCTAGCACATGGCAAGTAGGATCCTGGGAGTGCTAAGGAACCATGTGCAGGTGACGGAGACCTCTGCCAGCCATGTGCCTTTCCAAGAACCTAGCTGGCCTTGCTGCCTCCCCCAGCCAGGACTCCAGGCCCAGTTGGAGAAGGCTGGGTCTTGGCCCGGGAATACAGGAGGTTTCTCACCGTGGCAGGGAAATTGCTGGGTTGGGGGTGTGGGCAGCCACAGTGACTGTCTTTCTGCAGGACGGATGCGGCTTTGCTGACAGAGAGTCTGCGGCCTGGACATGTCAGCGGTACAGGTCTGAGGTCAGCATGGGGGAGCCAGGTCCACCACGGCCCCACCACTCGCACCAGGGCCCCACCAGGGTATGGCATCTGCTTCTAATCAGCTGTCCCTCAGCTCAGGGAGGGAGTGAGAACTAGATCTCCCCCTGGCCCAATTTCACATCATGCAGAATGGACAGAGAGGGCCAAGAAGGCAGAGAGAAGCTCCAGGGACAGGTCAAAGAGCAAAGTACAGGAACGAGAGGTTTGCTGTTGTAAGCCAGTTAACCAAACTCTTCAGTAGCTCACATTTGCAAGGCCATGGGCAATCCACCCCTGCTATAGTTCAGATCTTGAATGTCCCCCAAAGTCCCAGGTGTTAAAGGCTTGGTGCCCAGGGTGTACTACGGGAGGTGATAAAATCTTTGTGTGCGTGTGCATTTGTGTGTTTGTGTGTTTATAGTGAAGCCTTTGCAAGGGAGCCTCAGGGGAGAGCATGCCCTTGAAGGGGACTGTGGAATCCTGGTAACCTCTTTTTTTTCCTTTCTTGTGATGAAGTGAACGGTTTTTGCTCCACCACATACTCCCATCATGATGTCCTGCCTCACCACAGGCCCAAAGCAACTGGGCTAACTGATCATGGAATTTCCAAAACAGGGCCCAAAATAAACCTTTCTTCTTTACAAGATGATTATCTCAGATATTTTGTTATACTGACAGAAAGCTGACTAACACAGACCCAGCCAGGCCCTCAGCCTCCCATGGCTCCTGCTGCCCTGTCATAAGCCTTTTGAGCCACTGACTTATTCCCCACTCCAAGGGCTTTTCCCTTGTTCCCTGGGGTACCCTTTTCTGTTCTGTGCCACTAACTCTCATCTTTTGGCTTAAATCCAGGCTTCAGGGAAGCCTCCGAGCCCTGTGTTTGTTCCCTATTAAACAATCTTACTGGACCAAATTTGGTTTGTACTCAGGTGTATACCTACAGGGCTCCTTACTACCCACCTCTGCCCCTACCTCCCAGCCCCAAGCAGAGGAAAGCTGTGACTGTTTTCCCCAGGATGGTGTCCCTAGAGTCCAGGGCAGGGCCTGCTAGAGTCCATGATCAATAAATCTTGATGGAATGAATGATTCGTACCTCATAATTTTTCTGGATGTTTCCTTCTGTAATCTTCAATTGTTGATTGCCACTAGATCCCTGCAGGTTGGTCAATGTTTACACCCATTTTACAGGATTGGAGTCAAGGTTACAGATGAGTTAGTGGACTCTGGCTCTTACTCTATGCTCATTCATGGCATTGGGCAAACTTTGTTTAGGAAGAAGAAAGATAAACTGGAGGAGGAGAGGCAGGTACCATGGAGTCAGAGGCCAGCAAAAGGGCTGGGTGAGGGGTCGGAGAAGGGTAGGGACACCGCAGGAGCCTGCTCCAGGAGGCAGGTTCTACCACCATGATTCTATCTATCACTCTGTATCCTGGAGAAAGCCCAGGAAGACACCCATGGGGATGTGCCTCAGCAGCACACAACTCCACACCCCATCCACGAATAGACACACACCAAAATGGGGAAAAAGGACAAAGAAGGGGAATGCTTACATTTACTACCAATTTAGGCTGGGCACCCCTTGCCCCCAAGCACAGGTGGAGCACTGCTCCTCCATGATAGAAAGGGGCTTTGCACTCAACTATCTTGGAGTCAAACCCAAGTGCCACTGCTGACAGCCATGCAATCCAGACAGGTTATTCAACTCTCCGAGCCTCAGTCTCATCTGTAAAATGGGACAATAACAGAGCTGAACTTAGTGGGCTGTGGTGAGGCTTTCAAAAGACCACGGAAGTTAGTGCCTAGTGCTAAGAATTAGGAATCTACATTCCTGCAGTGCCTATTAGCTGATGGGGACCATCTTTTGGGCATTGAGTGGGTTTGGATATTGGACAGGGCCAATTCCCTTCTATCTGGGAGCACCTTGAGGACAGGGACTCTCATGTCCCTAGTGCTTCCTGACTAGCCCAGGCCCAGGCTAGGTGCTGAGCTAGATGCACAAATACACAGTGTTTGATCAGGTCCAGAATAGAAGCTCTGCCAATTTCCTGCTGGTGATCTGCTGGAACCCAGGAGCTGGAGGACGAGTGCAAAGGGCTAGCGCTGTGTGCGAGCAGTAATGGGGAAGGGAGAAGAGAGAGGGACATGGCCAGAGTAGGGCACAATCTAGACAAGCAGCTGTGCTGGGGTTCAAGAGGCCTGCAAGGGGGAGATTTGACCTGGCACTTTGGAGTGTAGCATCAGGCCTTGGGAATGTGACCCTCAGGATGAACACCTCCAGCTTGTCTATCCCACACTTCTCATCCCCAAGGGTCTGGCTACCCCACGTTACAGCTAGGGCTCCATTGCCTGTGCTCTTTCACACCTGAGTGCTGGAACCCATGGGACTGCCCTGATACCCAGCTGGGCTTTGATGGAGTTTCAAGTCCTCCTTGGCAGTGGAGTCTCCTGCTATGCATCCCAGATAGGGCAAGCAGCCCCTCTCTGAGCCCTGCACCTAGCTGAGTGTCATCTCCCTCCCTCTGCACTTGCACCCCTGGGTGTGGGCACAGGGGCCATGGGAATCACACTTGTCCTCCCTGTATCTCTGTTGCCCAGTATGAGGGAGCCTCTGGGCCTATAGCACAGTCTCCTCAGCCATGCTCAATGCTTCTCTTGAAATAGAAGCCCTTGATTTCATGGATGGTGGAGTCACAAAAAGGACTCCAAATAGCACCAAAAGCTTCAGAAGCCTTTCCTTTATGGCCCTATCAAGGGCTACAGTCGGTCATAGCTACTCCCAATAACAGACAAGACAAACCCTGCCTCCATCAGGCCAGTTCTAGAAAAATGAGAAAATGGGACAATTTTTTGTTTGTTTGTTTGTTTTTGAGACAGGGTCTCACATGTTATCAGGCTGGTCTTGAACTCACTGTGTAGTCCAGGCTGGCTTCAAACTTGTGGCAATCTTCCTGCCTCAGTCTCCCCAGCGCCCTTCCTCTCTCACCCCTAGCTGAGCCCACACCCCCTCTATAGGCCAGAACTTTCTGACCCTCTCTGCTATGTCCCAAGTTCTTGGCATAACCCTCCTCTTTGAATCCAACCTGATAAACTGATTGTGGAGTTAGACGGCTCAGGCTGGAGCTAGTGTTAGACACTGATCTTTAAACTTTAGGGCCAACCAGCTACTCTGGAGACTAAGACAGGAGGATCTTGAGTCTGAGGCCAGCCTGAGCAACATAGCAAGATCCCATCCCCAAAACAAACAAAAACAAACAAACAAACAATCAAACAAAAACAACTCTGGGGCTGTAAAGGGCTCCAAGATCTGAGCATTTGACAGGTAAGAGAAAATCAGCTGTGAGCCATATCCTACAGGGCATGGTGGGCAGGGCCTGGCAGGGCAGTTCCCAGAGGAGGAGGGAGAAGGATTATCAGAGAGCATGGTGACGGAGTCATATTGCGCTCCTGGCCCTTTGCAGAGCACTCTCACCCTGCTGTGACTCAGAAGGCACAACAGACAAAGCGGGTGAGCACTTCCAGGTCCTCATTCATAGGTGGACTCGGCCTGCAAAGCCAGCTCCCATCTGGCAGGGCCAGGTTTGTCCTTCATCTGCCTGGCTCCAAAGCCACATTCTTTACCACCAAGTTCCAAATGTCAGACTGGGGTCCTGTTAGTCTGGCTGTGATGGGCCTGATGGGGACACAAGCAGAGGAAATGGAAACTAACACACCTATTGAGCTGCACTATGCACAGAAATGTCGTTCAGATTCATTGTCAGGATATATATATATATATCCAGGCTAGGTGCTCAGCTAGATGCACAAATGCACAGTGTTTGCTCACTATATATATATAGAGAGAGAGAGAGAGAGAGTGTTTTCTTGCAAAAAGAAGCATCAATTCTTTCTCTCTTCCTCCTCAGGGCCTCCTCAAGCCCAGGTGGGGTTCATGGAGTCAATGAGATAACATTTAATGAAAGGAGCCAGGCACTGTCTACATGTTGTCTTGCTGGCCATGTTTTAAAGGAAAATCTCAGGCATCTCACACAGGGTGAGTCACTTGCAGCCCAGGCACATTTCCCAGGGACAGACACAGGTCTGCCTACCTGTGCCTTGGGTCCACCCAGGTGGGCAGGAGAGCTGTGCCCCAAGACAGAGAACAGGGCAAAACCCTAATGCTCACAAAACCAGCCCTGGAAGGCTGGGGAGAATTCATGGGAAAAAGCAAGATAATTTCTCTCCCCCAAGGGCTCCTTTCTCACCTTGCAGAGGTGGGCATTTTGGGGTCAGCAGAAGTGCCAGTCCCCCAGACACCAGGCCACAGCACAGGAAATCTAGTCTCCAAGAGTGTCTTATTGTAGCTCTTGCTGACTTCTTCAGACTCTGCCTTCTGTTGCCAACCCCATTAATCACCTTCCCTGCCAATCCCCAGGAATGTGGCAGTCTTTTAAAAGTCAGCCCTAGGTTAAACAAACAAAGCAACTGGAAGCTTCTAAGTCAGCTGCAGAGGCTCAGGCAGGTCAGAAGTAAAAGACAGGTTTCTGGCCTCCCTTCCTCTGCTCTTCCCCTCCCCTGCATCTGTGAACTCAGAGCTCTCCCATCTCCTAGACACCCACAACTAGGAGAGAACAGTGTTACCCAAGAGAAACTGCCTTTAGATTGGGGAGTGGGTACCCAGATGCTTGAAATCACCTCCCGTGCTCTGGGAAGACGCTCCCTACCTGCTCCCATACCAACACTCCACTGTGTCCCCACTCTTCCTTAAGACACCCGGGCCTGTCTGCACTTGGTGCCCAGCAATCTAGAGCTCTGCAAACCACTCCCTTCTTGCCCAGAGGACTGTGCCCACTCTCAAGAGAACAGGGCTTAACTCCGGGGAAATCTCCCTAAGGAGGTGAAGGGCTGAGGATGAGCAGGGGGGAACGAGGCAAGCTGTATGCTCTCAGGGTGAGCTTCCTTCTGTTGCACCCCACCTGTATCTCCCTCTCAGCCCCCAGGCTCAGCAGCGGTAAAGTCCCACAGGATCCAGGCCTCAGAGACCTACTGAAAGGAAGAGGGGCCTGCACCCATATGTGCCTGTAAACAAAAGGGAAAATATGCAAACACTCAGCTCACTCACCAGAACAGAAGAATCCACAACTGGACAGGGTACTCGCAGGTACGGACCACACCACTGGTTCCAGTGAGCTGGGCTGGCTCAAGGAAGTGCTAGCTGAAGGCCCAAGTGCAAGGCTGTGGCTCCCACTCTAGGACCCCAGACCTCCAGGGTTCCTCGAGCCACTTAGAATATCTCAGAAAGCCAATCCATGTGCTACATGTAGGCATGGGAGTTTTCTGGGATTACCAAAAATTGCAAGGCTTTGCTTTTGGCTGGAATAACATCAACTCAATGCAGAAACATTGGCCATCTTGTACTGATAAACATCTTGAGGGTAAGTACACATGGGTCAGATGGAGAAAATGGAGAATGAAGTAATAACTTAACAGTGGCTGTTTAACAAAATCCTTCCAAACATGGAATTTGTAGTGAAGGAAATAATAAAATGAATCCTAGATGCTTATTTCCTTAATATACACAACTACAAATCAAAGAGAAAAAGATTAGTTCCACAAATGGTCAAAGACTAGCAAAATGGGGGGGGGTCACAAAAAAGAGGAAGAAAAGAAGTTCAAATAGCCAGCAAATATAGTAGTCATCCCTTGCGGTTTCACTTTCCAAGGTTTCAGTTACCTGCAGTTGACCGCAGTCCAAAAGCATTAAATGGAAAACTTCAGAAATAAACAATTTGTAAGATTTAAATTGTGTGCAGTAGTATGATGAAATCCCATGCAGTCCAACCTACCCTGCCTGGGATGTGGGTCATCCTTTTGTCCATCTTATCCAGGCGATGTACATTGTCTGCCTGCTCATCATTAGACCGGCCTCTTGGTTGTCACATCGACTGCTGTGGTATCAAAGCATTTGTGTTCAAGTAACTCAAATTTTATTTCATAATGACCCCAAAGTGCAAGAGTAATGATGCTGGTAATTCAAGGATGCCGAAGAGTAGTGGCAAAGTGTTTCCTGTAAGTGAAAAGTAAAACTTTTCAAGTTAATAAGGAAAGAAAAAATATCAGTTGCTGAGGATGCTAAGATCTATGGTAAGAATGAATCTTCTATCTGTGAAAGTGTGGCCAAAGGAAAAGAAATTCAGGCTAGTTTTTCCGTCCCACCTCAAACTATAAAACTTGCAGCCACAGTACATTATAAGTACTTAATTAAGATGGAAAAGGCATTCGATTTATATAGGGGAAACAATATATATAGCATTGATACTATCTTTGGTTTCAGGCATCCACTGAGATCTTGGAACATATCCTCAAGGGTTGGGAGGACTGGCATATACTACATACTGTACCTTACTCTGAGACATTTAAATATTTAAAATTACATGCCATTTTTAAGCTATAAAATTAGCAAAGATGTAAGTTTGATGATGTCAGCATCGGTGTAAATATAAGGAAACAAGCATTCTGGTTCACTATTGGTGGAACTATAAAGTGTTACAAAGTTTTTGGAAGGCAAACAAATGCCAACATTATTAGTCAGCTGGCAAATACTGGTCTACAAATATAGTTGTTCATCTAAGCACTGTTTGCAATGGCAAAACAAACTATAAGTAGACTGATTAAAGAAAGAAAAGAAAGAAAAAAGAAGGGATGGAGGGAGGGAAGGAGAGAGGAAGGGAGGAAAGAGAAGGGAGAGGGGAAGGGAATGGAAAAAAACAAAAAACTGGTCACTCACATCTTTACAACGAGTTTTGTAATCATTATAAAGAATTGGGTAGATGTACTGATACTGGTTTGAAATATGTCCAAATTCTAATATTAAGTGAAAAAAAGTAAATTGCAAAAGAATATGTTTATGGTATGGCCCCATTTGCATATATTTTTTGAAG
Source organism: Erethizon dorsatum (assembly GCA_028451465.1). Lineage (NCBI taxonomy): Eukaryota > Metazoa > Chordata > Mammalia > Rodentia > Erethizontidae > Erethizon > Erethizon dorsatum. Next base: position 85,831,644 of record CM051829.1, read on the forward strand.
AATGCATACAGCAGCCTGTACTTAAATATGCTTGTCTATATATAGGTATATCTTATGGATAAACAGGAAATTGTAGAGAGTGGTTCCCAGGGGAATAGGATGAGACAAGGGGAAAGAGGGAGTAAAATGGTTTTAATTGTTATGTACACTTCTCTGCTATAATGTTATAATATTAAAATTATTTTTGAAGAGCCCCTGGTAAGGAAAAGATGAGTGTCCACAATTTAGGAAGACTAGATGATTACTGAGAAAGGGGCTGCTGTGGTCTGAATGTTTGTGTTCCCTTGAAATGTATATGTTAAAATCTTAATCCCCAAGGTGATGGCATTAAGAGGTGGGAGTTGTGAATGATTGGCTGTCTTACAAAGTAGACTCTAAAGAGCTGTCTTCCCTTCCCTTACATGAGGTACAGCTAGAAGTTGCCATCTATGAACCCAAATCTGCTAGTGCCTAGATTGCAGACTTCTTATCCTCCCAGGCTGTGAGAAATAAATTTGTTGTTTATAAGCTACCTAGCTTATAACATTTTATTATAGTGTAGTAGAAAATGCCCCCCCCAGCCAGTATACTTCAGTTTCTTAGTTGCCCAGGTAATAGTTCCTGTTCCAGTTCTGGTTGCTCCTGTCTCTTAAAAACGTCTGGTCACTGTGATGCATAGCTGGTCACTATGACGCACATTGTATAAACTAATCCCTAATTGACAAGCCATTCTACCTCTGTACTTCCTGCTTGCTTATGCCATATAAGCCCTAGACCACCAGAGATCGGGGCCTGATATTTTGGGAGTAATCCAAATCAGTGCCTGTTGACGTAAATAAATCTGCCTCGAAATCCTGGATGTTGTTTCCATGTTTCTGTTTGCTGTTGCATCTGGTGCAGCAACCAGGAAGACCGACCATGCTGACCTCTTTGGTCACCAGTGGTGGCCCTCATGGACAGAGCAAGGACCTCTCCAGGTCTTGATGGGAAGGCATGCCCTCAAGATTTCTCAAGTCCCCTCGGAGGTCTGGAGGAGGATTCCTGGCTCTCTGTTAGAGCAGCTCATATGAGACCCCAAAGGGAGGAACATACAATCTGTCTGTCTGTCTGTCTGTCTGCATGCCTGCCTGCCTGATTCTGGTAAGATCCCCGGGGCCACTCCAGTTGGTCTGTCAGTCCCACTTAGTTCAAGCAGAAAAAGAGCTTGATCATCTCTTGTTAGTTAAGGCCACCCTCAAGGGAAGAGGGGTTGGAATGTTTAACCTCTGAGTGCCTGCTGAATGAATGTGTTAGTAAGTGGAATGGACAGCATAAGCAATAGGCTGCTCCGTGTGTGCACCAAGACTGGGAAGCACTGGTCATGGTGGCTGGTTGGGCCCTCACCTGCAGTTTCATGCCGACAACATATGATATAATGGAGGCCTCACACTCTCCTTAGCTAAGTCGCACCTAAGTCCCTGCAAGGGACACGCCAGGCAGGCATCTGAATGGTCTCTGTCTGAGGGGCACCCACCCTTTGTCTGTTGCACCATCGTTCAAGGGTACACAACATACACTGTAGGGAGATAGAATGGGAATTAATTAGTTAAAACCCACAGTCTTTGACTGCAGGAAAAAGGGACTTTTGTGGAGTTAAAAATGAAACCAAACCACTCTTTGCATCTCAAAGAAAAAAAAAAAAAGAAGAGGTCCATTCTTCCTGAGAATTCCACCTTGGCACCCTCATTGGCTGCTGCAGTTGCTGCCAACACCTATAGCTTCACTCCCTGCTCCCAACTATTTCCAGCCAATTGAACCAGTTCCGGTTCTTTGCCTGCATTTGGCCACAGAGGCCCCCCCAGAGACACGCCTATCCTGGTCAGATAGCATCATCTAATGCCCATCTGAAATGACTGTCAGTAATTCCTTCTGAGTTCCACATTTTGACTGAGGAAAATTGGACTGTCAGCCCTGACAAATGAGCTGTGCTCTGTCAGGCCTGAATAGATAGGACAGACCTAGCTCTATCAAATTGGACCCCTGTAATGGTTGATACATCGTGTCAACCTGAGAAGTTTAGAAGTTTAACTAAGTGACTCAGCAGGGGCCAGGGTCCTCATTTTGTAAACATCCTGAGCCTGTGCAAGAAGAAGACAGGGAGATGGTGTGAGTGCTGCACCCGCCCTAGGGGGTGGTAGCCTGCTTACAACATAAGGGAGGAAAAGAGGCTTGCTCTCGCTGCTTCCGCTGTCTTCTGCCACCTTGAATTGTTGCCCCTCACCATGCCACACTGCCTTGGAGTGACCTGATTACAGACGGAAACATCCACAAACTGTGAGCTAAATAAACCTTTTCTTCCTTAATTTGGGTGTCGGGTATTTTGTCTCAGCAATGAGAGAAAAGTAACTAAGAAAGCCCCTGAGAGCAGACAGTCATTGCAAAAGTTAGAGGCAAATCTGTGACTTTCCTGGTAGACAATGGAACAGAACTCTGCCTTCAAAAGTTCCCTCTGTCAAAAAGTTACCATTGCCAGGGCAACTAGGACTCTTGCCTCTCACCCCTTCTGTCAGGCACAAACTTATGGCCTGGGAGGACATCTCCTTCACACCAAGCCACTCAGCCTTGCTCTCATTTAACCCTGCACATTCAACTTCAACTGTTCCCCAAGAGGAAAATGATGCCTGCATCAGCCTGAGATAGATAACCACAATCTTAAAGTTCTGAAAACTCTCCTCCCAAAGGCATAGATTAAAGACTCACCTCTGGGCCTGAACATCAACCATGCTACCTCACCATCACCCCCACTGCTATCAGATGTCACAGAAAGCACAAACAGACATCCAGCCACACATCAGCCTGATAGACAGTTAATCACCTTGGGCAAGATCTCCGTGCTGTCAACAACACATAAAACATGCCTTCCTCTGCTTGCAAGTTGCTCCCATAAGCCCCCTCAACTGGGAAAATCCTGAGATAAAAGCCCAGCTCACTTGGACTCAATTGCCATAAGGGGTTAAAAACTCTCCCACCTTGGCTCCACACCTGTGTCCTGCACGACAAGAAAGCCATCCTAGTCTTCAAAACAAACCCACAAGGCCATCTGAGAGGCTCTCAGATTCAGCCCAAGCCAGGAAAGCTTTATCCTGTTCTGCCTGAGGACTCTGAATCCAACCTGCTTCCTCCTCACATTCATCAACCCCAAGCTGCTTAGCCAGCCACAATGCCACCACTGCCAGTTCTATCTCCTGCACCACAGCCTCCTGCTCTATTGTCAGCAACTCCTTCTGACTCTGTTTAATACTGAAGAATGCCACTGTATTTTAGATGGGACCCAAGCCTGGTTAAAGTCAAAAGTGCCCACCACTGTGGTTGATCTTGACGCTTGGGTAAACACAGTCCTCCCCATAGCATGTCCAAACTGGGACTGTAATGCAACAGAGGGCCATGATGCCTTACATCAGTTCCATGCTACTCTCCTGGCAGACCTCAAAGAGGGAGGCAAGAAGCCAATAAACATGCCTAAAGTTACTGAAGTTACCCACTGGAGCCCCCACTGAAAAGAAATTCTACCAAAGCAGATCCTGTGAGATTGATGGACATTTTATCAAACATGAATTCCTGTAAATGCTCGAGTGCCCTATACCTCTCTTGGGATGTGACCAGCCTCCCTCACACTTGGGTCCATTGTCCTGGACTTGATATTGACTCTGACTGTACCCCAGGAGGAAAAAATATCACCTACATCAGCCTGAAATGCCTGATAATCATGACCCTGAAATTTTGAGAGACTCATTTCCAGAAGTATGGACAAAGGACTCACCCGCAGGACTTGCTATCAATCATGCCCCTTTGGTGATCAAGCTGTATCCCAAGGCAACACCCACCTACATCAAACAGTACACCTCTCCTACCTTTAAAGTCAGTTCAAGATCTCCAAGCTGCCAGTGCTGCTGCAATTGCCCTACATGTACGTTGCCTCAGTCTTCTGCCACCCATAGCCTCCTGGTACACCTGCCTGGACCAAAGAATGCCTTCTTCTGCCTTCAATTGGCGCCTGTCAGCCAGGCCTTCTTTGCACTGACCTGGACTCAACCTTCCAGAAGTTCAAAAACTTGTTCTCTCTTTAAAAAGCACTTCTGGGGCCGGTGAGATGGCTCAGCGGCTTAAGCGCCTGCTCGGCAAGTGCGAGGGCCCGAGTTCGACTCCCGGAACCCACATACGAAAAAGGGGCCGGTGATATCGCTCAGCGGCACGGGCGCCTCCTGGCACGTGACGTCCTGAGGTCGTCCCCCCGGTACCCACAAAAAAAAAAAAAAAAAAAAAAAAGCACTTCTGGTTAATGACACTTTCAAGCTGCCTGCTAAAAAGGCACAAAAGCTCTGTTACAATATCTAGTAGAAACTGTTTAAAAGAAAAAGCTCCACAAATTTCTTAGAACTGTTAGCTTCTATAAAATCTGGATCCTTGAGTTCACAAAAACAATAATGCTTACTCAGACCTTCAGCCCCTGGGAGCACCCAGTGGCCTACCTGTGCAAATACTTGGATTTGGTTGCTAAGGGCTGCCTCACCTTAGACCAAGACCTAACTGTCCAGGTGCCACGTGATGTACTGGGACAAACTGTTCTAAAAACTGTCCCTCCTGACAGATGCTGAGCATACCCTGTTTACAGATGGAAGTAGCTCTGTTAGGAATGAAGTCTGACATGCTATATATGCTGTGGTCTCCTTGGACAAAACTATTTTGGCCAAAACTCTCCTTCAGGGATGATCTGCACAGCAAACTGCTGTTTGGAAACCTGCCACCAGCAATGCAAAATAATCCAGTCCAGAGGCCTAAGCCCCCTCCAGGGATCTGACTGACTGAAACACCAATTCCAGCCACCAGACCTGCCCCCACCATATGTTCTGCAAGTGTAGGCTGCTGCATTGGCACCTGTACCCCTGCAGACAGCTCAGGCTTCAGCGTCTGTGTCACTAGCCCCGACCTCCCATTCCCTACCTGTACTGAAAAGGCAATAAAAGTTCATAGGGTCCTGCTATAAAAAAATCCCTAGATACGGCCTACTCTTGATAATTGGCCATGACAATGGGCCTACATTTGTAGCAGAGGTAACTCAAAAACTAGATTAAATAAAAACTATATATAGCTTGTAAACAGTTAAAAGATCAGCTATATCTGTAGACATTCCTGCACACACATATAACCCAGGTACATATTAACAACCTCTACAGGTTTCAGAAATCCAGCCTTAGATCCACTGAAAAATTTACCTGGACACCTCCTCACTCTGAAGAGACAATGCATGCTGACCAGTCCACGCATGGCCAAAGCCGGAGGACATCATTCACAGGATTGCTCCATATCTATTCCCCTTGATTTTTGTGTCTTTTCAGGCTGCTTACCCCAGTCCTTGCTTCCCCGCTCCCTGTTAGCTGTGTTTTTTGCCTTAAATTTTATGGATGGTTGCCCCAAGAGAACAGAACATCAAACACTTGACCAAGATTTGATGAACATCCAAGGCACAATGGACACTCTCCTAGATTGGATTAACTCCCTCACTACCTTGCCAGAGTAATATTACAGAACAGACAGGCCTAAATTCTAACTGGGCTTTGTCTCAGAAGATCACATGTAATATGCCCAGCAAAGATTTGCTGGGGAAACTAAAAGAGGGGGGAAATGTAGCAGAAAATGCCCTCCCCAGCCAGTATACTTCAGTTTGTTAGTTTCCCAGGTAATAGTTCCTGTTCCAGATCTGGTTGCTCCTGTCTCTTAGAAACAGCTGGTCACCGTGATGCATAGCTGGTCACTATGATGCACATTGTATAAACCAATCCCCAATTGACAAGCCATTCTACCTCTGTACTTCCTGCTTGCTTATCCAGTATAAGCCCTAGATCACCAGAGATCTGGGCCTGATATTCTGGGAGTAATCCTGATCACTGCCAGTCAATGTAAATCAATCTGCCTCCAAATCCTGGGTGTCATTTTGGTGTTTCTGCTTGCCATTGCAATAGCAGCCTGAAAGGAATAAAACAGAAAACTGATAGTGGGAGTGGGGTGCTGTATAACAAAATATCTAAAATGTGGAAGTGTCTTTGGAATTTAAGTATTTATAGTAAAATGCAAAAAAAGAAAAATGATATAAAATGAAATTTTTAATCAAAAAGGAGTAGAATTTCAAAATTTGGAAGGTTCTGAGCCTATCCATAGTGAAAGGAATGAGAATGTGTGTTTTGGAGAAAATATCAAGGATATGTTCAAAGACTTGATGTGGAAATTAGTGTGGATGGACTAAAAGGAAGCTAGGTGTTATTCACCAAGTCAAGGAAAGTTTCCGAAAATATTTTCAAGATTATTAGGGTAGGTGATATCGCTCAGCGGCACGGGCGCCTGCTGGCGCGCGAGGTCCTGAGGTCGACCCCCCGGTACCCACCAAAAAAAAAAAAAAAAAAAGATTGTTAGGGCTGCTTCTCTTCTACCACAGGCACTTAGCACAAGAGCCTGGGGTGAGGGGTAGGAGGCAGAGGGTCTACTCCCCATACCCCAACTCTGTGCTCCTTGGAAATACTAGATGTGGCTGCAGTGGCCCAGGTACAGCATGGCCCATGGTCACAATCCCTCTGGAATGCATGGGCAATAAACCTTCGTGATTGGGTGAGGTGCCAATTCCTATTTGTCTGCAGAGAAAGACAACTGTGGGGGGTATGTCTACTTCCATCTAGATTTTGGAGACTGGAGACATCAGGAGCCTCAGCTGTGCCACGCAGGCAAAGAGCCACAGTGAGGGTGGAGTCACTGCAGAGTCCCCACTACCACAATGCCCAGATTGGGATGTAGGACTACCCCAATCTCAGTGAACCACCAACATGCAATTCCAGCCTGGGAAAGCCACAGCCACTCAACTACAATCTGTGACATACAATATGGGCAGTAACCAGCAAAGCTGTGGAAGTGGGTCACCCAGAGTCTTGGGTCCCAACTCCCTGGCAAAGCATCGAGCCAAAGAAGATTATTCTTGAGTCTTAAAATGTAATGTTGATTACTCTGTTCTGTTTCAGGCTTACTGGGGACCCTGTTACCCCTTTCTCCTTGCTTATTGCTCCCTTTGGAGTGTGAAGATCTGTCCTGTGCCTATCCCACCATTATAGTTTGGAAGCCCAAAACTTCTTGGATTTTACAGGTGCACAGCTAGAGGGCAATGTGCCTTAGACTCGTGCCGTACCACGAGTCGCACCTATGTCTGATTAGATGAGACTTCGGACTTGGACTTTAAAGTTGATGCTGGGAAAAGTTAACATGTTTGGGCCTTATTTTGCATGTGAGTATGACATGAATTTGGAGGTTCCAGGGACAAAATGCTATGACCTGAATGTTTGCATTCTCCCAAAATTAACATGCTAAAATTCTAACCTCCAAGGTGATAGTATCAGGAGGTGGGATTTTTGTGAGGTGATTACATGCCCTTATGAAAGGGACTAGTGTCTTTAAAGAGACCCCAAAGAGCTAAATCATCCCTTCTGCCCTGTGAGCACACAGTGAGAAGGCATCATCTATGAACCAAGAACCGTCCTCACCAGAAGATAAATCTCCCTCAAACTGTGAGAAAGAGATTCTTGTTGTTTACAGGCCACATGGTCAATGGAATTCCATTACAGCAACCTGACAGACTAAGGCAGGCCAAGGTGTGGAGAGGGCTACCCGGCAGGGCCTTCTCTGAGGAAGGGAGTCCCATTGAAGCAGGCCTGCCTTTCGTCTGGAAGAGAAAGCCCATGGAGAAAGTTCTGTCCTCCAAGCATTCCCATCCCAGAGAGACAACCGGGGACTAGGGCACAAAGTCAGCCTTTAACAACCAGCACGCGCCCCAGGGTTCTGGCCTAGCCCCTCCTCCTCTTTTACCCCACCTCCAGCCTCCTCCTCTGTCCTTCTGACCCAGGCTCAACAAACCCTCTGACCCACAAAAATGGAATCTGCACAAGAATTTTTCTAAAAGGAAAAGATTAAGAGACAGACAAATAGGTGACTGTTTAAGAACAGAATTCTGACCAGATGTTATAGCCTGCCCAGAGGTGCTGAGGCCAAGGGAGAGGTCCCTGGGAGAGAGGATTTTTCTGGACTTTGCGTGCCACCCCACGTATTCCACCTAACACCAGTCCTACAGATGCAGAGTGGGGTCACATAGACCAGGACTAAGAAGTCAGCTCCTGCATTCCTTACCAGGGCTGTTACTTTACTCTGACCTTCAACTCTTTACCTATAAAGTGGGGATTATAGTACCTTAAGAGCTGATGTGAGAATGAGAAGTCATAAATAAGCATGATTACACAATGTTAGCCATACACCAAGTGGTCACTGAAACACATATACAGCTATATCCATTCATCAGCATCCTCTAACCGCAGTCTCCAAGCCTTTGCTCATTCTGGTTCCTGTTGGAGATGCCCTTCCTTCTCCATCTGGTAAAATCCTATGCATGTTCTCGGGCCTTGCTCCAGTATCACCTCATTTGTGAAGATTTACACTGCCCTTGCCAAGCAGCCGTAGCCTCTCTTCCACACAGCTTCTATGACACTGAGTCCCTTATCCCCTTTCATCCATACCACCTGAGTCACCAAGTTGTTTACTCTGAGGACTGGGGACCTGGGTGAGGTGACACCTCAGCAAGTGCACTTTCTTCTTTATGTCTTTGTCCCTAGCACAGGGGCTGCTGTATAAGAATCTATTGGATGCCCACATGAATGCCTTCCCATCATCTTGACAACCTCCTCATCCTTCTTAGGAAGGGAGAGGAGGGAGTAACAGGGGCACTGTGTATCCCCAGCTCCTCTCTGGATTTGGTTTGATTCCAAAGGGGCTGGAGTACCCCCAGAAGCCTAATTCAGACACTGCACAAAGCTAAAGGTCCCCCTACTGGAAAAGGGGAACTGTGGATACCAAAAGCAAAGGGGCTCAGCTGGGAAGCTGGGCTGGTGCAGGGGAGCATATGCCCAGGAAGATCACCTGACCTTGCTTCAGTAGCCATAATCTAGCCGGCTGGCCTCCCCTCTCCTCCAACTGTGCACAGCTGGCCTACTTCCTCTGTGCCTGCTGTGCCTCTCCACTCACAGAAAGGCCACCCCACCCTAGTCCTCCCAGGATTCAGAGTCCTGAGCTGGATGTGTCCTGAGCTAAGGGAATGTGAGTCAGCCCTGCCCCCTGCTGGCCACGGTGTGGAATGGCCCCTTAACTGTGGAGGGACAAGAGGAAGCCATGGCTCCAGTCTGGCACACTGTCCTGTGGGTCTCAATCAGAACTACTGGTTCAGCAGGAGTGGTGGGGCACACCTGTAATCCCAGCACTTGGAAGGCTGAGGCTGGAGGATTGCCATGAGTTCAAGGCCAGCCTGAACTACAAAGACCCACTATTTAAAAACAAAAACAAAAAACCAAGATCTAAACCCCTTGATAGGACAAAGTCCTCTAGGACCTAGTTCCAATGTCCCTGCCAAACTGATTTCCTACTACTTCATCCCAAAAGCCCATTCCCAGGTAAAACAGCTGTTCCTTGTCCCTGGACACACTGGCTGTGTGGCCTGAATCCCAGCCTCTCACAGGCTGCCCTCCTGCTAGCAATGCCCTTGCCTGTCCTGTTTCAAGGCCCTGTTCAAATTTCATCTCCTTACCCATTGCCCTACTCTGGGTCCTAATCCTTCTGAATTTATCCTTTAGCTTTCCTTGGCCAGAGCTCAGTCCTTTCACCTCTGGCTTGGGCCCACTCTAGTCTCAACTAGATTAAAGGGTGGCATCGCAATGGAATGTGCACAACTCAGTTTCAGCAGAGGGCTCTGTACATGGGGTGGGAAAGGAGAACACACCCCAACCTTTCGTGTTCCTATTCCTCCCCTGCAGCCTCCCTGGGGAAGTTAGAAGTTCCCTCAGGGAGGGAGGGAGGATGATCTCAGGGTAGGACTCTGATCACCTCCAGGCCCCTTGCCCTCCAACTAGTGTCCAAGAGTCAACAGGCTGTAGGATAGAGGTAGGAACAAGTGGGGAAGAACTACCCCTGTATGGAGCCAGATATGGGAGACAGCTGTCCAACAGATGCTGCGCCCCACTCACAGCAGGGTTCTCGGCCACTCCCTCCTCTCCCAGCTACTGTTCTCCTAACTTCTGGCTCCGTTCTACCTTCCTCCCTCTCTTGCTTGCTTGCTTGCTTGCTTGATTCCTTCCTTCCTTCCTTCCTTCCTTCCTTCTCTTTTTCCCTCACTCAGGGATCACCACCCATTAGCTGTCATGCACCAGCACTGTCTAGTAGGAGATACAGCTAAGATATTCACCAATGTCTTAACATCACGCAGAGAAAAGAAGAGGCACACTATCTCAAGCTGCAGGCCCTGACCCAGTAAAGGGATGTAGCAGGGTCGAGGGTAGTCCAGGAAGCCTTCTCAAAAGAGCAGATGTTCAAGGTGAGATGGAAAGGAGAAATAGGTATTATCCAGGCAAACAAGGGTGAGGAGACAGAACAGTGAAGTGTGAGATGAGGCAGCTGCACTCACCTGAAGGGAGCTTCAGGTAGTTTCTGAGCCTGGGTGTGGAGTGGGAAGGGTGTGAACCAGCATGGGACAGGGACAAAGCGAAGGGTTTTTTTAAGCAATGGGAAAAACTGAGGGATTTATAAGCAGGACAGTGGCATGAGTAGATTTGAGTTTTAGAAAGTTCTGTTGGGCAAAGGCGGGGAAGGATCAGAAGGAAGACCCCCCCAGAAGGGAGGATGGCATAGGAGGTGGAGGAGACTGTAGGTTGGGATGTCTGTATTAAGGCAGTGACAACAGGGAAGTAAAACCGTGAGCAGATTCTGGAGACTCAATGAAGAAAAATACAAAACTTGGTGACTGGATGTGGGTAGTGGGAGCCAGGAGTAGGGACTGTGGAGAAGCCAGCTTCAGTTTAGAGTATGGTGAGCTTAAACTGTCTAGAGGCAGTGGCTAAAAGTGACCAAGAGATGGGACTACATTGATGCCAGAGGTGCAGGCAGACAGGGGCTAGAGCTATTGGCTGAGGTGCCTTCCGCTGAAGCACTCACCCAGGGACAGAGAGTAAGTTTGAGGAGGGAGGTCAAGAAAGAAGGGGACAAGAGGACAAGAACAAAATGAGGCAGTGAGGTTAGTGGGAAGGCATTCATATCAAACAGCACGAGTTGCTCTCCTACCTCCCCTAGATCCAGGATATATGGCTTTACATCTCCAAGCCTTAGTTTCCTGTTCATGAAATGGACCTACCATACCTATTTTGTAGTATTATTGAAAAGTAAAGAAATAATAACCATCGGGTATATCTCAGCTCCTGGCAAAGAGGTATTCAATAAATAAGAGCTACTACCATGGATGGCAAACACAGAGAAGTACACAATTTCCCGAGTCTTCGAAGTCTACTAGTGCTCCCCTCTGGAAGCCCCTTTGGGCCTCTACCCACCCGTATAGTCACCAGCCTGATGGGCAGACCCAGACTGCCCCCACTTCCTTTCCTAAGGGGCACAGGCTGGGAGACTCCAGCTCACTGGGCCTCTGTGCCTCCTAGGGGTGGTCCAGTCCTCCTGACCCCTGCCTCACCCTAGAACCTTCCCTCAAAGTGCAGCTTCCTGGCAGGAGCAAGGCATGGCAGGCAGTGGCCTGACAGTGTCCTCCCATGATGCTGGCTTCTGCCATTCCATGTGAATCCCAGAGGAGTGAAAGGGGTCAACAATGGGTTATGGAGTCAGTAAACCTATTAATACTGAAATGTCCAGCTCCCCTCTGTAGGGGGAGCTCTCCAGTCTGGGATTCACACAGGCAGACTTCAAAGAGGCCGTGCAGTGAGGTGGCTGGCTTTGGCCTCAGTTTCCTCAACTGTAAAATACCAGGCTGGATCAGATTACCTTTGAGGTTCCTCCCACCCGGTTAGCAGCCTGCAATTCCACCTTGTTCTGATTTTTCCTTACTGCAATTCACCTACTGTACAGCAGAGGGACCCCGTACTCTCTGCAGACAGCCAGGGGCCGTGGCCTGGGGCGGGGCAAGATCCGGAAACCTTCAGAAACCACCGCTGTGCCTGGTGTGTGACGTGCTTAGTGTAGAGCCTGGCCAGGGCGCACATTCAGTGACTGCTAGCGGCGGTGCCTGCATTTCGCAGATGGGGAAACAGGCTCCAAGCATTCATTTAAACCTGGGGTTCTGGTTCTGATGATGCTGAGGGAGGCCACAGGAGTGATGTGGCCTAAATAACTGAAGGGCTTGCCTTTAAAGAGAGGGTAGACATTCCATGGATTCAGGCCTGAGCCCGGCCTGGAGAGCAGTGTGGGAGTCGGCTGCTGGTTGGGACAGGGCCTTGCCTCACTGTCTGTGAGCACGGTGTTGGAGGGAGCAGTTCAGGGAGCCAGGAATTAAGGGTGATGGGTCTCCCTAATGCCCCCTACATCCCAGGGGGCCACATTCAGAGGGCATTGAAGGGCCAGGCACATTGTATGTCTGCCTTGAGTCACAGAGGCCACAGCCCTTCTGAGGGCACAGCTTCACCCACGGCCTTGCAGCTGCCTACCCTCTCCTTAGGACAGCCTCCGGGCTGGAGCAGCCCTGCATTTTCTCTGCAGGCCTCTTCCACTCACAGTCCAGGGGGCAGCCCCCACTAGCTGCTGCCCACTCCCAGCAAAGGCATGTTCTGGAACCCTGGTCAGCCCTCTCAGGGCAGGAGCTGTGGCGGCTTGGGTTCTGTGCTCTGTTCACAGGGCTGTGACCCCGCCCAGTGGGAGGGCACAGAGCCGCAGGCAGTGCTCATCAGGTTCACTCTGGGAGCCCTGCGAGGCCACCTGCCCAGGCATCTATGTGGAGGAACATTCTGGGTACAAAAGCTACTGAAGGTCGCAGACGGGGAGTGTAGGGCTCCTGGCCCCAGCTACCCAGCCAGGAGCAGAGCTTCCCGGAGTGATGCTACTGTGTACAGCACAGGCACCTCCACAGGGCCGGCGACTGAGAGGGCTGGCAAGAGGCAGCCGGGGAGACGGCCTCACAGGTCCATGCTGCTCAGGCTCCAGCCTGGCCCTGGCCACTTCTGGGAGCACACTTAAGGCAGGACGGTGGTGGAGCATTTTCTCCCATCGCAACCACTGGAGAGATGGTGAAAAATTGGATTCTGAGACTCCTGCCTGAACCGCCTGAGCCAGACTGTCCATGAGTGGAGTCTGGGCTTTCACATTTCACCCAGGCTTCCCAGGGATTCTGGTGGCACCAGGCGGTTGAGAAGTCACTCTAGAGAGACCATGATGGGAGCCTGCTGAGCGCGGCACTGTGCTGGGGTGGCTGAAGGAGCTGGGGCAAGCCTGTCAGAGATGTTGTTCTGGGGCCTCCACAGAGAGGGATGGCAGCACAGGAAGGACTCACAGGGAGGATGACTTTGGAGACCTATTTTATTCACACACACACACACACAAACATTGCCAAACATGTGACCTATGTACTTTGCTGTGTGTAAACTTTGCAGTCACCATCAGCCATTTTTTCCCCTACCCAGTACTGGGAATTGAACCCAGGGAGTGTTGAACTACATCCCCAGACTTCTTTAATATTTTATTTTGAGACCAGTTCTCACTGAGTTGCCCAGGAGGGCCTCAAACTTGGAGTCCTTCTGCCTCAGCCTCCTGCATAGCTGAAATACAGGCATGTGCCATGGCACCTTGCAGCATCAGCCATTTTAACAAACAATGAACCTCAAGCTCAAAGAACTTCAGATCCCAGGCCCACAGCTATAAGCCAGAGTAGGACTCAAACTGGGTGTTTGTGACACAGAGCCCCTTCCTCCATGCTGTGTAGAGGCCACACAGCCTCCTTGCTGGGGAGGTAACAGGCACTGGGTCACTAAGCAGGTTTCAGCAGCAGCTGGGGCTGAGGGGGCCACTCTTGCTTTGTGTGGAGGTGGGAATCCATGTGGAGGTGTGGGCCCAAGAGACAGGGAATGAGCCAGATCCCTCTGTCCTGGCTGTGCACATACCCACACCTATACACACGTGCACGTGTACACACACACACACAACTTCCCCAAACTCGGGGAAGCCAGCCCCACTCAAGGCCAACCAGGGCTAGGCCTGGCTCAGCCCAGGCCTTAGGTGCTTCGGTATGGGGGAGGCTGAGTCCTCACAGGCCTCTGGGGCCATGGCAGGGAGCAGGCACACGCAGAGTCCTTCCCATTCCTAGGCTACTGATCCTGCCCTTCAACAACCAACCCTCTGGGGCAGGACAGAGTCCCAGTGGTGCAGGAAAAGTACCTTCCTGGGATGCTTTTTGTCTTGTTTGGTATTTTTTAAATGACCATTTATTTCTTGTGGGTAGAGTGGGACTGATGATACATTGATTACAAAAACAACATGTTCTTTGGGGAAAAGTAAGAAAATACAAAAAAGTATAAATAAAACCTCAGAGAAGCCCTCTCCACACATGCATCTTGAAATATTTTGTTTTTCACTGTGTCTTCTGCAAGCTCAGCTGCTTAAATCCAAGTTGTACTCGTGCCAATTACTGGTTGTGTGATCTGGGACATGTACTTAACTTCTCTGTGCCTCTTTGTGCCTCAGTTATAGGTAAATTGGAGATGAAAATCCTAGTACCCATTTCAAAGGGTTGTTGTGAACATTTGCTATTAAGCACTTAAATGGGTGCCTGTCACAGAACAAGGGCTGAATAAACACTTAGAGTCACATGATTACAATTTTTCTTCATTTAGATTTTCATCATAACTTTTCTTTTTCCAAATTGAGTTATTACCATCTTATAACAAGCATTTCTAACCTCATACTGCATCATGAACATTTTCTACGTTTAATCTACATAACAGCAATGTTTCTTCTGTTTACATTTTTTGTAGGTTTTAGATATTTCCTATGACTCAGTTTATTTATTTGTGTGTGTGTGTGTGTGTATTTGTTTCACAAAACTGGGATTTTATGTTTTATAACCTGTGTTTTATGTGTAACATTACTCAGTGAACTTTGCCCCACGTTGTTGACTATTCTTTTACCACATGGATTTGAATGGCTGCATTGTACCAGGCTCAGCCAATGGTTTGAGCAGGGCCAGGAGCAGGATCGTACGAGTGCACAGCACTGGTCCAGGCCCCAGCCCCTCCATACCCACAGCAGTGGGCCAGGCCCAGGGAGAGGACATGAGCTGCCCACCTGACTGCCACCAGCTCTTAGGCAGGCAGCCAGGACACTGTCTCCCCATCTCTTCCCACCTGTCCTGTATGTCAGTTAGGCCCAGGTGGGGGCCCACCTTGAGATCACTGAGGACATTTCCTTCCTGGAGACAGCCCTTTCCTAGCCTTGCCTGTGGTTCTTCTCCAGCTGGGCTTTCCTGAGAGCCTGCCCTGAATCACAGGGCAATTTCCAGGCATCTAGCAGAAGATATTCCAGACACCCTGAGGGCATTTCTTCTAGGGCTGACAGGCCAAGGATTCAGTCCCCAGAACCATCTACCTGGATGAGGGATGAGATGCCAAGCAGAGGGAAGGCATGTATATGATTCAGCAACAAGTCTAGGCTGGGGAGGCCTATATTCATGTGTGCAGAACAGGGGACTGGGAAAGATCTGGGGTAATATCCAACTGCCAGGGCAATGAGAAAAAGAGAGGAGAAAGTCCTCAAAGCTGGCTTCAGGTCCGAGGGTTTAGGAGACTGAGGAACCCGAGATGAACTAGTAAAAAGGGGTGGCTCTCAGGTCCCAATCTCCAACTCCCACCACTAGACAGGGTAGATTGCAGGAGCACTGGAGGCCTTTTACTGAACCAAACTCCATTTATTCATTACATCAAAAGGGACCCAGTGAGTCAAGGACAAGATATTGGAGCCAGGGAAAATATTTATTTGGTAAGCCAGCAAAACCAAGAAGATGCAGCCCTAGCACCCCGAATGTCTATTTTAGTTTAGTTTAAGTTCCAAGCTCCTTGTGTCCTGGCAAGGGGTCAGAACAGGGAGATGGGTTAAGAAAAGACCCATAATTGGATACTTGTGGGTGCTGCTCTGCTGGTTTGGAATAGGATGCTATGAAAACTGGTATTTGGTAATCTGTTGGTCATGACGACCCTGTAAATCCTGAAAACATCTTAGTTACTGTTGTAGTCAGAGTTTGCAAGGGAAACAATTTAATACAGGACACATAATTTATAGGATTATGTTATAATAGTCACCCAAAGAGTCAAATGCAAAAAGAGTGTAGGAAATCTGTCCACGCACTAAAGACCCAGACTAAAGATGGCTGAGGGCCTGGATCCCATGGCTATGTTCTGCACGAGTCCAGCTGGAGACCTAGAGCCCATGGCAATGCCCCCCACGAGTCCAACTGGAGGCCCAGAGCCCACGACAATGCCTCATGCAAGTCTGTTTCACGAATCTGTGCTGGGAAGGCCCAAAGGTTAGTGGTGGAAGCTAGAAGGTCTGTGCCAGCTGAGGGATCTGCACTGGAGTCAGGAAGCGACACTCAAAATAAGACCAGAGCTCCCCCGAAAAGTACCATAGCCATCCTGAGTGACAACGAGGTCCCGAGCTCCTCCAAAGATGAGAACAGCCAAGTTCCTATCAGGAAAGCCAGCTCAACAAGCTCCTCCAGGAGAACCAACAGCACCACCTCTTCCCCTCCAGTTCTCTTTTTATGTGGTTGGCAACAATCCTCAGGTGGGCCCTCCACACCCAGCACCACACTGATTCAGTTCAGCTGGGTGATACAAGTTGCCCACCAGTTACAATCCACCACAGTTACTCTTATGTTGGTGTCTTCACCTTTGAAGGGAGAAGAGAGGGATTAAGAAATTTCAGGAAGATCAAACCTGTACTACTGGTTCTGCACCAATATCCCCCAAATAACAAATATGTCTATGTGCAGAAACAATCTGAGCCAAGGGGTAAGATAGCAAGGGAGACAGATACAGTGTGAAGGCAGAAGTGCCTAGCATTTTCACCTGTTTTAGTCAACCATCAGATATGTGCAGGCCCAAGTGAGGAGTCAGAGCTTCTGACAACAGTGGTCCTCAAGTCCCTGAAAGGAACCTAGGCAACCATTATCATCATAACCCATGCATCACAGGTGACGCCTACAGCAAAGCTAGTAGGAGACTAATGATATATTGCTCAGCTGGGTGGCCCCCAAAATTAGTGATTTTCAAAGACAACTAAAAGCAAGTGAAGCTAGAGGGTTTATCTAGGGCTCCCCTCAATTGTAGGCTTGGATTTCTCTTCTGAAAACAAGCCTGTCATGCTACCCTGGTCCAGAAAATTGACCATCTGCCCCCAAATCTCCCTGTCCCATCCCCTTTTCTCTGTCTTAATGGGAATAGGCAGGCATGGGTAACACATCAGAGTCTGACCCACGGATGGAGTCAGACAAGTTCACTTCCTTCCCTACTCTCCCACCAGGGCCAGCTCCTCCCTTTACACTCAACTCCATTTCTCGTCCACATCTGCTGTCTCATCAGCCTCTCCCCTAGAAATATGTGTCATGTTTTTCCCCAAAACACATTTGAAAATATCTCCATGTCTCACTCCTGACCCCACCATCTCCAGGGGACTGAGACAGGAGAAAAGGTGAAAAACACTCCCCAAGAGGTACTTTTTATTTTATTTTTTCTACAGCTTCCCTGAACACTTTATAGCCACTACAGCACACACTACACAGCTGCTCTGGGAGACATTTGCTTTGGCTGCAGCAAGCTTCAGTCATGAGTCCATCCCAGATAACTCTACTCTGCAGCCTCTCTGGATGACTCTGCCTCTCTGCAGCCTTCCTCAGTCAAGCCCATGAGAGATCCCTCCCCTAGGCATGACTAAATAAAAAGTCTGGGCCTTCACATGTACAAGCCCACATTTTTATTCCTCTCCAAGCGGTCTCTCCCGTACCTTTAGTGAGTCAGTCCCTGTATGGTTCTCCCTTATGCTGCTGTATAAGTCCTAATAAAGCCTCTTTGGGATGACTTCATTAGGAATAGGTATATTTTTGCCTATTCGTGATTTCCATCTTGAGAAGTCTGACCTTGTATACTAAGAGTGTGTGACACCAAAGGCCGCTGGCACCAAAAGTGGCTGCAGGTGGGGCTTGTAACACTGAGGGAACTAGTAGCCAGAGAATGATGACAGAAAGTAACAGGGAGCCTCCTACTTTGACCACTGAAAGAGTTCCTAAAGGCCTGTTGGTACCTGCTGGCTCTGGCTGCCAGGAGAGTGGCAGAGAGCTGCTAACAATAAGAGCTCATCTCTGTTGACACTATAAGGTCAGGGCTGTTAACACTAAAAATAGCTACACTTTGCCTATTCATGATGTCTATCCAAATTGAGCAAAAGAACCCTCATTTTGGTGACAGGACCACCCATGACTTCCATAGGGACTTATACACAGATACTGCCCTCTTGGTAGCACCTGACCCAGGTGTCCCCTCCTTCCTTCTTAAAACACTCTGCCCCCCTGGACTCTTGGAGTTCACCAGAACCCCCCAACCAATCCCTCAGCCATTTCCTCCGGACTTTCCCAGCCTCTCACATTTGTGGCCCTACACTCAGGCCCAAGTTCACTGCTTTTCCTCTACACACATTCCCCAGGTGGTCTCACTCAGCCTTTGAGCTCTGGATATAATCTGTGCATTTAACAGTTCCCAAGCCCCTATCACTGTCTCCATTGTGAACTTTTTCCACATCCCTGAAGAGTCTTTTACCTCATGGTTTGGGCAGATTGTGCTGCAAGCACCCTACTCCACCGAGCTCTCAATTCAAGTTTGTTCCTTCTTTCACAACATAACAAAGCCATCTACGTGGAACTGTAATTCTTCATTCTTCCACGTCTTCCCGACCTTCTTCTCACTAAAAGTCACCAAGCCAAAAACCTGAGCTGTGCAGAAGTCTTCTTTCCTGCTCACAGCCCTCAGTCTATCCACAGTGCCTGCGTCCATTCCCCCTGCAGCATGTCTGCATCTTCACTGCCTTCCCACTCTCCAGGCCCTGATGCACTCTGCCATCACTGCAGCAACTGTTCATGGGTCCCCGGAAACCCCCTTCACATTTATTGCAATGAATTGTCCCCAGCACAGCCAGAGAGACTGTCTAAAATACAGGTCACACTATGCTACTCCTCTGCTTAAATCTCAGTTCCAACTTCCCTTGGAATACAACTCCTGGCAGGACCATGCATTCTGCCCAATGCCCACTTATCTCAAGGCAGCTCTCCCCTTAGTCCTTCTACACTGGCCACCCTGGATTCCTTCCCAGCCATGAGACCTTTGCCCTGCTGCTCCCCTTTCCTGGTGTCCTTACCATCCCTCTATCTCAACTCCAGTTTCCTTCCCAGAGTAGTCTTATCCAAATTCATGCACCCAGATCATCTTCTCATCCCTATGCTCTCATACACATCCCCCTTTTAATGTCAATTAGCAGGGCTCTAATTTTCTTTATATGAGTTTGTTTCTTCTACCTCTGAAGCATAAACTCCACCAGTCAAGGAAGATTCCACAATCAAGAGGGAAGCAAGCCCAGAGGCAAGGGGACAAGTGAGGGACTATTGTACAAACAGAGGCAGAGTATTTAATAGGGTCCTGAAGAAAGCAGAGGATGAGAAGAGGGTGGACCCATATACTACCTTGCTGAGGAAGTGGGACTCTCCAGAGGGTGACAAATCAGGTATGAGGACTTTGGAATGGCTCAAGCTCCTGCTGGAACACACAGTTGGGTACTGGTGCCTTCACTGAGATGGAGACGTGGAAGAAGAGGTCGAGTTGTTTTGAGGTTCTAAGGTACCTGTGACCCTCCAGTTGTGTCCTCGCACCCAGCACAGTGTCTGGCAAGCAGGAGGGCTTGGATTCCACAAGAAGCTCTGAAATGAATGAGATCTCCCAACCTGGAAGCCTCAAAATTTCAGGGAGCTATTCCCTGAGTCCTACTTCTTTCTCCTCCCACTGGAGTCCCAGCTCCTCATGCTTCACCAGGATTATTTGGGCACATGGAGCTTTCTTTGGGCATAAGCCTCAATTACCAAAGCCTCAGGAATAAGTGATCAAGCCTTTCTATCCTTCCTGACAACCGTCTTCCCTGGGGAGACTTCACTGTAGCAGACCTCCCCAAGGCCTGGCACAAAAGAAGCTGCAAAGGGTTTTGATCTAAGGAGATCTACCTGCTCCTAGGCACCCTTAATGGGCACTGCAGGGTACAAGATGTTGAGGATGCCAAGTGGCACTCATTGTTTCTCTGCCCATCGTTGTCACATGGATCCCTGCAGTGGGTTGAGCCCCTGTCCCCGCCATGAGAATCTCTGTTATGCTCACATTGACCTGGGAAGAGGCCTGTGGAAAAGACAGGACCTGGCCTGAGCTGGGTGGAAATGAAGTGTTGGCTAGGCACCCAAGCCAGGAGTGAGAGTAGAATGTGACTATGTCCTCAATAGGGATGGGTCTGATTTGTGAGCAGGAGCAACAAGGAGGTGGGCTGTCCTAGCCTTAAAAAAAAAAAATCAAAAGAAGGGCAAGAGGGCCTGGAATCAGGATAGCCAGGGAGGTCAGGAGGGCTGATTCTTGTAGGATCAGAAATAGGTGTTGCCCAACAGGTACCTGACCCTTGGAGCCCAGAATTTGGCTGTGCAATGGACTTTTCCAGGGGCCCACACCAGCCCAGGTTGGGAAGGCCCCTCACCAGGCTCCAATCCCTGGACTCCAGGCCAGCAGGGTAGTGTTGGCTGCAGGGAGAGGGGCAGATTTCCTGGACTTGTCCCAGGGAAGCCAAAGATGGTGTAAGAGAAATTTTCCCTTCTGGGAATGCACAGTCTATACTGTCCCCCTCCTCCCAATGTTCCGGGAATTGAGCTGTTACAATTTAAAGCTGCCTAAGTTAGATAAGAGTAAAAACAGAGCAACCAGGGATCTAGGCTAAAAGATAAAAACAACTCCATGGCTAAAGAATTTACAAAGTATCCCTTTCCTAAACACCTGCTGCCCATATTAGGAAACATCCTCCCCGCTGGGTCAGCCAGCCTAAAAACTCCCGTATGAGTGTCTTCTCTCAATGAATGTAAAAAGCTGTTTAAACTAACCAATGCTATCTGCTTCTGTAACCGCGCTTGCAAAGACCCCTCCTCCCTTTGTTCTATAGACATATAAGCCCTGCACAGACAAACCTCGGGGCCCACTGTTCCTGCGTGTTCAGTGAGCCCCACGCATGCTTGGATAATAAAACCCCTTGCCCTTTGCATGAGAGAACGCTTCTTGGAGTCTTCCTTCACGCGGCGGGCGTCCCGACCCTAACATTTTGGAGGCCCCAGCGAGATCGGGGATTGCCCCCTGCGTAGGAAGACCTCAACAGCTGCCTCTCGGGGTAAGTACGGCCGTTCCTATCTCTCGTTCTTTGTTTTACTTGGATCCTGATCTCTTGTGTCTTAGCGTGGTCGATTTCGGGGAGCGTGAGCTTCTTGATCCACGTGGCTTGCACCTAAGGACGTGAGTCCTTAGGTGAATGCCATAGGCATCCTTTTTGAGCCACAGGCCACTTTCCTTGGGGGACGCCCCAGGGCACTCTCGGTCTAGCAGACCGGTTAGCGGTGGGGTCACCGATTTGGATTCTGTCTCAGAATTTTTATTTTTGGTGCGGCCACCATTCGCCGCCCGTCAGATTCAGTTTACTTCCTCTTCTGGGGAAATTGTGTACGCCGGCATTTGTCTATTATCTTGGTCTTAGTGTTTGTCTGTCTTTATTTGTTTGGCGCCACTAACCTCTTTTGTTCCACAGCACCCACCATGGGCAATAAGGAGGGGACCTCAATGCCTCCTTGTCTGGCAGCTAACCCTTGGGGGGCCAAGGCGCCAAAAAGCTGATCTTCAGCTGGCCCCCCCAGATCAGCTGCAAAGCAGGACGCAAGGCTACAAGACAGAGACAACTGAATTCCCGCCTCCCAACCAAGATAAGCGCGCTTGTAATTCGGTTTCTGGTTTGGCAATTTGCCCAAGGCTCATCCAGGTATCTGTTCTGTGCTAGCGTCTGTTCTGTTTAAACCTGTGAGAGCTAGGCCACCGGATATGGTGTTTTGCCGTCTGTCAGAGGTCATCCTCTGAATCTGTTCTAAATTTGAGGTCAGTAGCGATATGGTTATTGTTCCCGGGATTATCTGTTTTTGTGTGTGTGTGCGTGTTCCTCCCCTGTGTTACATCTGTTATCCCCCCTGCGCCTGCGCTTCCAAGTCACTGTTACCAGAGGAATTCAACCTGCTGGCAGGAGACCATTTGTTAGTCTCAAAATTTTGTTTGCATTTCAGATTAAGTGGAGGGGACAGGACTTGCTTAGATAAATTGTAATTGTGGGTTACTGTGTTGTCCAAGTCATTGACATAATGGGTTCTGCTGGTAGTAAGTCAACTCTTTTAAAATGTATGCTTAACAATTTTGATAAGTTCAAAGTGGATTATAGAGTTAAGATAAAAAGTAAAGCTCCAAAACTTCTGTGAGCTTGAGTGGCCCACATTCAATGTGGGATGATTAGCTAAAGGGTCACTCAACCCCCAGATAATATTGTCACCGGAAAGCCTGAGCACCCAAATTAGTTTCCATATATAAACTGGTTGTGCGTGGTGCAAGTGCAGCCCCAATGGCCAGCCTGGACGTCACCAGCCTGGCGCTGCCTGCAAGCATCTAGGAAAGTTTTAAAGGAGAAATATAAATGCCTGCTTTGTCAAAACATCAAATAAGCTGAGTAAGCCACAATGGGAAACACAAGCTGGGTGCCCAGGCTCAAAACACCTGGGACAAAAACCTTATCCTGAAGCACGCTTTTCTCTTTCTCTGCACACAAAGAGGGTCTCTGCTCTTAAATCACAAATGGCTGCAGCATTTGCAGCTAGCGGGAAACTGGGCGTAATTGTAACAACCCAGGAACAAGGGGTCAAAATAAGTTTTTTTTTTTTTTTTTTTTTTTTTTTGTGGGTACCAGGGGGACGACCTCAGGACCTCGCGCGCCAACAGGCACCCGTGCCACTGAGCGATATCACCGGCCCCTTTTTTCGTATGTGGATTCCGGGAGTAGAACTCGGGCCCTCGCGCTTGCAAGGCAGGCGCTTACGCTGCTGAGCCATCTCACCGGCCCTCAAAATAAGTTTTGACAAAGATATATCAAGGAAATTTATATAAATGATATTCTTACACAGAAAATGCTAAGAGAGTAAAAGAAAGGTTTGAGTATGTGACAGAGGGTATGGAGATGACTGAGCTGGAAGCTACATAAAAGGAAAACATAAAAGTTGTCAGTATTTTTATAAAGAAATATATTTTTTGTTTCTTCCAAATTCTTATAAGAGATCTCTGCTATTGACCTACAAATAATTCTGACTAGTCTATTTGTAATTACAAACTTCTAAAATTATAAAAGTTACTATAATTTAATTTGACCAATATATATGAGTGCACTCTGATTTTTTTAAATTTGTCTGTATGTTTTGTTTTTCTGTGTGCCCAACCTGTGAACAGCTGTTTTATTTGAGCTCAGTGAATTTTCTTTTTGCATTTTTGGATTTTTGAAACGTTTGTCTAGTGTGCTTTCACCAAAAGTTGCCAGCTGGCCAAAATGATGTTAAAATTGGTTCTATAAATGTAATACATGTTTTGTTTATTGTTTATTGTTTATTGTTATATTATAATTTGAGAGTTTCTTGTTCAAAATAATGTGTTAAGTGACCTGGTTTTCATAAGTCATCAAAAATTGTTAGACAAAATGTATTATTGTGATATGTTTACATTGGTCATCATCAACAGGTTAAATTTTCTAAAGCAGGACAATGAGGTTTTCTGATTTAAAGATGTTCTGGTACAAAACTAAATTAAGAAACAAAAGTTTTTATATGGCTATGACAATTCAGTGTTGCTGATCTCATAGTATATTAAGTGTATTCATACCTTCCAGATGTACAGGTCTTCTAAAATATAAAAACTGGGATTGTTTACAGAGATAACATTTTCTTTCTTTCTTTCAGATTC
This sequence comes from Erethizon dorsatum, assembly GCA_028451465.1. Classification (NCBI taxonomy): domain Eukaryota; kingdom Metazoa; phylum Chordata; class Mammalia; order Rodentia; family Erethizontidae; genus Erethizon; species Erethizon dorsatum. The sequence goes on from CM051829.1 coordinate 85,855,589, forward strand.
AGACACCTACCTTTGCTTGTGCTCCAGATATTTATGATAAGAGGTTCATACTAATATAAGGTCACCAGTCAAATGATAATTTTTAACAAAAACCTATGTGATGTATATGCTATATACGTGCCACAGTATTTAGAGATGCCTAGATATTAAACAGTACAGATAATGTCATAAAATTTCTTCAGTGATGTCCTATTAAAAGACAAATTAGATAAAAACATCTTATGTACTAGATAGAGATAATTGACTAAAAAGCTCAAATTTGCGTGCAGACTGCTAAGTTTCTAGGATTTATATTAAAGGATGGAACACGCTCTCTGCCAATCTCATACACTCAGGCCATTCAGGGCCTCCAAGTGCCGGTGACCAGAAAGGAGTTGAGGGAATTTCTGGGAACCATTGGGTACTGTCGCCTTTGGGTAATGTCGCCTTTGGGTCCCTAATTTTGCAGCAATAGCGAAGCCCCTCTATAAGGCTTTAAAAGGAGGAAATAGCCCTCTGTTGGAGTAAAATCCTAAATGACAGGCTGCTTTTGAGGATTTGAAAGACAGACTGGTAAGCGCCCCCGCCTTGGCACTACCTGACATCACGAAATCCTTCCAGCTGTTTGTCCATGAAAAGGACGGCATTGCTCGGGGTGTTCTTACACAAACACTGGGACCCTGGAAACGCCCCGTGACATATTTAGCTAAGAGACTGGACTCCGTGGCAGCAGGATGGCCTTCCTGCCTGCGTTCGACTGCCACCACAGCCATTCTAGTAAAAGAAGCTGACAAATTGACTTTGGGACAAAAGCTAAGTGTGTTTGTGCCCCATGCAATAGAGACTTTATTGAGAGGACCTGGAGGTAAATGGATCTCAGGAACCAGGTTGGCCCAGTACCAAGGGACCTTGTTAGAAGACCCCAGGTTAATTATCAAGACTGTGCAAGCTATTAATCCTGTCTCTCTTTTGCCCACTTCCCTGGAGCCACCTAAACATGACTGTGCTGAAGCCATTGAGATGGTGTACTCAGCCCGACCAGACTTGCAGGATGTGCCCCTTCAGGACCCAGACCTGACCCTCTTTTCAGATGGCAGCAGCATGGTAATCGATGGGGTTTGGAGGGTGAGAACAACGGTTGTCACCTTAGAGCGAACCATCCAGACAGAGGCTCTGCTTCCTGAGACAGTTTGTGATATGGACCTGATGTGCTTCGGTGACTGAGAGGTGCACTAACTGATCCCACAACAACCCTGTCTCCTGGCAACACAACGATTAGGTGTCCGGAGACAAGGAACTGTGCCATCTAAAGATGTTAAAGTGGATTTTACTAAAATTAAACTCACCAGCGTAAATAAGAGATACTTAGTAGTTTTGATTTGTACCTATTCAGGATGGGTGGAGGCCTCCCCACTAAGACTGAAACATAAGAGAGGTGATAAAAGCTTTGATGGAGCTGATCATTCTGTGGTATGGGCTCCCCATAACGGTAGGTTCAGATAATGGACCTGCTTTTGTGGGTAAAATGGTCAAAGGCCTTACAGCAGTGCTGGGGCTAAAATAAAAACTCCATACTATATATTGGCCACAAAGCTCAAGCCAAGTAAAAAGACAAAACTTTAGAAACCACCCTGACAAAGTTGTGCCAAGAGACTGGGGCTAACTGGGTTACTGTGCTCCCCGTCGGCCCTCTTGCAGTTGCGGTGTACACTGTACTGAGGTGGACTAACTCCATTTGAGATAATGTTTGGGAGCCTCCCCCACTGATACCTGTTTTAAATAGATTACAGGAGGTGGAAACTTTGAACTTGCACCAACAGATAAAGGCGCTGCACCAGATGCTTCAGAAACTTCAACAGACTGTTATGGAGACATCTGATCCCCATGCCCACGCCAGTCCGCTCCTTCAAATCCAGGAGACCAAGTCCTGATTACAGCCTAAAAGAGGAGCCTCTCCAACCAAAGTGGGAGGGACCCCACGAGGTGATCCTAACCACTCCCACTGCTCTTAAAGTTACAGGCTGTGCTCCATGGATCCAATGCTCCCAAATCAAGACATAGACACCTGAGCTTGCAGAAGTGCGACCGTCTGCCCCAGAGACCTTCAGACCTCGATGCACCAAGAGACTTCAGCAAAAGCTGCTGCAGCTAAACACCAACATGACTCTGGTCACCGCCCTCAACCTGTGTAGCCTCCTCCCCTTTGCCCTACTCCGGGCCAGATGCACTCCCTATGTATCGAGAATTTCCCCTTTGAAGCCATGTTCGGCTGACCTCCCCCTCCGTTACCTAAACTAGAGATTACAGAACTTACTAATCAGGATCTCGTTAAGCCCCTTCAGGCTCTACAGCCCGTGCTCTCCTCCATCCATCGGGTGTTCCACCAAAAACACCCACCACCTGACCCACCGACCACAAAACCTGCTCAAGCGGTGGAGCCAAGTACCCAGGTACTCTTCAGGCGATTTCTGGAAAGACCGCCTGGATCCACCATAGCCACTTCAAAGTGCTGCTGACCTCAGTCTCTCCACCCACAGAACCAGATAAGTAGACGATGAAAAGGGGAACCAACACCCTAAAGATTAATCTAAAAAATGTTCTGCTTGACCACGTATGTGTTAATGTCACTGATGTTATTAATATTGCTGCCCCCACCTGTGATGAGTGGCCTGAAAGCCAAAAATCTGGCTTTCACTCTCCTTCCTGTAAACTGGACTGGGTTATGTGTCTTAACTTCTCTTTTGCCTGATTTAGACATTATTTCAGGAGATAAACCCATACCTATTCCTAGCTTCAAATATATAACCAGATTGACAATGTAAAACTAATGCTCATTAGACAACAATATGCAGCTCTAGATGATCCTAAAAATGGACACTCCAATCTCTAAGATTAGAGATTCCCAAAAACAAAAAGGGGGGAATGTAAGAGAAATTTTCCCTTCTGGGAATGCACAGTCTATACTGTCCCCCTCCTCCCAATGTTCCGGGAATTGAGCTGTTACAATTTAAAGCTGCCTAAGTTAGATAAGAGTAAAAACAGAGCAACCAGGGATCTAGGCTAAAAGATAAAAACAACTCCATGGCTAAAGAATTTACAAAGTATCCCTTTCCTAGGAAGAAGTTAAATTATCATTATTTGCAGATGACATGATACTCTACACAGAAGACCCCAAAAACTCCACTAAAAAACTGCTAGATTTAATAAGCAAATTCAGTAGTGTAGCTGGATACAAAGTCAATACTCAAAAGTCAATAGCCTTCCTGTACACAAATAACAAACTTACTGAAAGAGAAATTAGGGAAACAATACCTTTCACAATAACATCCAAAAAAATGAAATACCTAGGAATCAACCTCACGAAGGATGTAAAAGACCTCTATACTGAAAACTACAGTACTCTGAAAAAGGAGATTGAAGAGGATATCAGAAAATGGAAAGATATCCCTTGCTCCTGGATAGGAAGAACCAATATAGTGAAAATGGCCATACTTCCAAAATTGTTATACAGATTTAATGCAATTCCAATCAAAATTCCAACAGCATATCTCACAGAATTAGAGAAAACAATCCTAAAATTCATTTGGAATCAGAAGAGACCTAGAATAGCAAAGGCAATTCTGGGCAACAAAGGCAAGGCAGGGGGCATCACTATCCCCGACTTGAAATTATACTATAAAGCTACTGTGATAAAAACAGTGTGGTACTGGCAAAAAAACAGACCTGAAGATCAATGGAACAGATTAGAAGATGCTGAAACAACCCCAGACATACTAAGCCACCTTATCTTTGACAAAGGTGCCAAACACATTCGCTGGAAGAAAGATAGCCTCTTTAATAAATGGTGCTGGAAAAACTGGCTCTACACATGCCGAAGATTAAAACTAGATCCATATCTTTCACCATGCACTAAACTAAATTCAAAATGGATCAGAGATCTAAATATTAAAACAGAAACATTAAATCTGCTGGAAGGTAGGATAGGTAAAACCCTTGGAGACATTGGTGTAGGCAAAGACTTTATGAATAAAAACTCAACCGCACGGGAACTATCCCAAAGAATCAATAACTGGGATCTCATCTTATTAAAAAGCTTTTGCACAGCAAGAGAAACCACCAACAGAGTGAAGAGACAACCCACAATGTGGGAAAAAATGTTTGCCAGCTGTTCCTCAGACAAAGGATTACTATCGAGAACATATAAAGAACTCAAAAAAATCAGACCTCCCAAATTTAAAGACCCACTCCAAAAATGGGCATCTGAGATGAATACACATTTCTCAGATGAAGAAATACTAATGGCAAATAAATATACAAAAAAATGTGCAACATCACTAGTCATTCGAGAGATGCAAATTAAAACAACACTGAGATACCATCTCACCCCAGAAAGAATGGCTACTATTAAGAAATCAACTAATAACAAATGCTGGAGGGGCTGTGGGGAAAAAGGAACCCTTCTTCACTGTTGGTGGGAGTGTCGACTGGTACAGCCACTGTGGAAGTCAGTGTGGAGATTCCTCAGAAAACTAGGGTTGGAGGTCCCATTTGACCCAGCTATTCCCCTTCTGGGCATCTTCCCAGAAGAATTAAAAACATCGTACCACAGCGATATATGTGCACCCATGTTTATAGCAGCACAATTTGTAATAGCCAGATCTTGGAAACAACCCAAATGCCCATCAACTGAGGAATGGATAAGAAAGATGTGGTATTTTTATACAATGGAGTACTATTCAGCCATAAAGAAGGATAAACTGGAGACTTTTATAGGTAAATGGATGCAACTCGAGAAAATACTCATAAGTGAAATAAACCAGAAGCACATGTGTAAGCATCGTATTATCTCTCTAGTATGAGAAACTGAAAGAGTAAATAAGATCCAAAATGTACAATAGACATGGTGAATCAAAAAGAAACTGGTCAAAAGGAAAGAGAGACTGGAATAGGGAAAAGAAAGAAGGGAAAGGGAAAAAAATTGTATATATATATATATAAGATGGTTAAGATAGATACACTACCATTTTTACTTAGTTCATTGAAGAGTAAGGTTTGTGCCAATAATGTTTGGACAATTGAATGCTAATGTCTGGTGTCCTGAATAACTAACTTAAAGATAGTAATATGTAATGTATTAACCATTGTTACCCTCCTATTATGTTGGTTTGAAAATTTGTTCTTCTTTTGATTTGTTTTGTTTTTTCTTCTCTTTAAAATAAAAAAAAAAAAAAAAAAAAAAAAGTATCCCTTTCCTAAACACCTGCTGCCCATATTAGGAAACATCCTCCCCGCTGGGTCAGCCAGCCTAAAAACTCCCGTATGAGTGTCTTCTCCCAATGAATGTAAAAAGCTGTTTAAACTAACCAATGCTATCTGCTTCTGTAACCGCGCTTGCAAAGACCCCTCCTCCCTTTGTTCTATAGACATATAAGCCCTGCACAGACAAACCTCGGGGCCCACTGTTCCTGCGTGTTCAGTGAGCCCCACGCATGCTTGGATAATAAAACCCCTTGCCCTTTGCATGAGAGAACGCTTCTTGGAGTCTTCCTTCACGCGGCGGGCGTCCCGACCCTAACAATGGCAGTGTAAGTTGCAGCCAGTAGTCCCAGACTCTATGAAGCTGTCTATCGCAGATCCAAACCCCAGCAGGGCCTGATCTTCTGTCTCATAAGGATCAATTCCTTCACTGGTATTTCCCATCCTGTCCCCTCCCCTCCTGCCTTTCTTCTCTGATTTCTGTTTATACCTAGCCTCCCTCATTGGCCTGTGTGTTCCCAGAAGGCAGGGAGCCTGGCCTGCTCAGGTTGCCAAGGGAGGTGTTTAAATAAAACATAGTACAGTGGCAGGTAGGTTCTTGAATATGAACAAAAGGAGGCCTCAATTTCCCATCTTTGCTGAAGCCAGCCAGGTATCAACTAGGGGCCTGGGGGCAAGAGGTGGAGTGGAGGAGGAAAGAGATAGGAAGAGCACCAACAGGAATGAGTGGGTGGGAGGGCTCCTTGCTGGGTGAAAGGGGACAGAAAAAAGGATAGAGCAAGGTGAACCCTGCTGTAAGAAATCTCAGCCCTCTTTGGATAGCCATGGTGGTCTTGAGCCCCCATCCCCCTTTACTCTGACAGGTCCATGTCCTATTCACATACACCAACTGGGTACACATGATCACATGCCCATGGTTGCAGTACACACATACACACAGCGCATGTGCCAACCCACAGCTTCCCCCATGCCTGGAGTCTGCCTCCAGCTGACCCGTCCCCTGATCACAGAACCGAGACTCTTCACACTGGATGGCCCTTCTTCCTGCTCCCAACCTCAGTGCCTGATAATAACCAGGGGCCCCAGAGGAGGTACCCAGAAGGCCGAAGGCTGAGGCGGTCACACCTAAGGTCAGAGGCCAGCAAGGAGGAATCTGGAAAGCAGGGGTCTCTGGCTAAGCTCAGGGAACCAGTGAAACAGGCACTTCCTGTCCAGTTCAGTGTTGGGTGGGTGGTGGCCTGGGAAGCCACTCCACCTACCAGAGTCCAAAGAGCACAGGTGTGGCTGCCTCTTGAGCCTCATCACCACGGGGCCTGCCTGCTCACCTAGGGCCACCTGCTTGCCAGTAGGGCTTTCCCTGAGGCAGAAAGCAGAGAAGCCACTGCCTTTCCACCACCAGCACCTGACCACGGGCTCAAACACTAGCCCCCTTGGGGAATCAGCTACCAGATCACATTAGCATCCAGGTAAGGGCCTGTCTCCCCGGGAAGATCAGGGCCTGGCACTGCTTCAGGGGATCGCAGGGCAAGTATTGGCAACGCAGTGTCTTCCCAGGCCGGGGCCTCTCTAGTGTAAGCCCAGGGAGGGGCTTAGGACTCAGCTGGCGGTTGGTGGGCTAGGAAGCAGAGCAAGGAGCTCTGGAAGTGGCTTTGGCATAGTTGCCCCAGTGTCTATGACACAGATACCCCTTCCCTTCAAGATCCTACATTTGGGGGACAAATGGGAGAACAGGGCTGGCACAGGTTCCCACACTCCAAGGGGGTAGGTGGGCCAAAATCAGTCTCCCTCCCTTTCCTGGGGTTCAGGCCTTTCACAACAGCTGTTTCTCCACAGACCCACAAGGATCCACAGGGACTGCTCTGATGTGGGGTTCAAGGGGACAAGGCCGCTTTCTCTTCCATGTCTAGAATAAGGAAGTGAGTGTCATACTCACTCCCACTTGGGGTGAGGGTAGGAATAGGCTTCCAGGACTCCTCCTTGGAGAGGAAAACGGTCCTCCCAAACAAGGGAACAGAGGTCCAGCCTCCTCCTCTATAAAATCCTGTAATTGTTCACTGGAGATTCATTTCCCCAATCACTGAGTCTTATCAGATCCTTTGTAACTATTTTCATAACAGTCCTAATAAATGGGTGTGGGTGCTCTCTTACACTTTGCCCAGGATATTCCAGGGTTCTATATATCAGGTGCACCATGGAAAAGTATGGAGACCCACAGACCAACACCAATTCCTGATGCATACATTCCTCATTCAGATAACATATACCACTGACTCACATGCATGACTAACACCCACTCCACCCCACACATACACACACACTGCATTAATTCCATTCAAACAGACAAATGCTCCAGACACACTCAACGCCGGCCCACTCCCCAATAATAGGTGTATGTTTTTATATATAAGTAAAACATGGTATGTGCAGCCAGATGGGTCTGGGTTCATTCTCTATTAAATAATCATGGTGACTTCAGGTGCATTGCCCTCTTTGAGTGTCAGAGTCCTAGGACCTCTAATAACTATAGATAATAATGGTATTCACCTCATGAATTTGTTTTGAGGATTAAAAGAATTGAAGAAGGTAAAAGCCATAGAATAGTGCATAGTGCAAATGGAAGACGGCGGAGACTGGACAGAGTGTCCATGAGGGGCTTCAGAGTGTCTCATGGCACTGGCCATGGGGGCTGCTTGACTGTTGTTGTCAGAGAGGAATGTGCAAGGCTCAGTGAGGCACCCAGCGGGCACTATGGGCAGAGTGGTGGCCAAGGACAGCTTCATCAGGAAAGAGATCCACGAGCTGGATTTAAAAGGCTGAGGGAGAGAGCGTCTCTGGAAGAGAATATGGAATCGGGGAAGGCAAACAAACAGAGATATTTGTCAGACACTTGGGGAAGTGCAGATCACCAACAAGCCCTGCAGAGCGCCCTCGTAGACAGGTGAATGCACACCCTTCTCCAGAGCATGGCCCCAGCTTAGGGGCTAGCATCAGCTTCCTCCCTGCTTGCAAAATAGAAGTGGGGCTGAAAAAGGCCTGCTCAGGCAGGAAAGGCTGCTGAGCTTTCTGTCTTCCCTACAGAAGTGGGCATAGCTCATTCATCTGGTATCTTTCACAGCCAGGCTCAGGACAGAATATGGTCACAGATTCAAATAATGGGAGGTGCAGGGCCTGCCCTGGGGTCCAGCTGAGCTGTGGTCTTCCAGGCCCTCCTGTCCCTAGCTCAGGGCCTCTAGGCACAACTAAGTTGAAGGGCTTTCCAGGTGTAGTCAATGCCTGCAGATGGCTCTGGAGCCAGGGGCTTTGGGTCTGATCCCAGAGGCTCCAGGCGGGAGCAAAAGCAGCTTTCTACCCAGATGTGCCTGGTGCTCATCTTCCTAGCTCTGATGGCTGTCTATGGTTCTCTTGGGGTTTTAGGGAGCTGTACTCAGCAGCGTCAACATGTCCCGGCCCAGCAGCAGAGCCATTTACTGTAAGTTTCCCCCACACCCTCTTCTCCTCTGCTCAGTCAGCTCCTGGCTAAGCTCAATTCCCTGCCCACTCCCCACATCCTCTGGCCAATCCCTCCCCACACTGACCACTCCTGTAATCGTCTAAACTTCATCTCACCCTTCTGGCACTTCCTGTCCTGGTTTTTTATCCCACAGTGCACCGGAAAGAATATTCCCAGAGGCTGACCTCAGAGCCCACCCTTCTGCAACACAGGGTGGAGGTGAGTACCTCTGGGGCCCCAGGTGGTTTCTGATTAAAGCTAAGAGTTCCTGTGTGTCCACAACCCTCCCAGAACACAGCATGCCTGGCCCTCCATGGAAGCCAGTAGCCTGACCTGGTCAAATTCTGTGAACTTGGTTCCAAAAAGTCTGAAGCCTAACTGAGCACCTGCTACATGCAGGGAGGAGGAAGGGTGGTTGGGGGTTGGCAGAGCAGGTTCAGGGGAGGGTGAGGGGGTAGATATCTGGTTCTTAGATCTAAAGGGGTAGCAGAAAGGCCAGGAAGCACCTAGAATCACCCCACCCAACACCACTTGTTTCCTTACCTACCTCTTGCTACACCCATCTCCACAGAGTTGCTCTTTGCTCAGGACCAGGTATGACTAGAGGAAGAAAGGTATGAGGGCTGCAGCCCTCCAGGGTTTGAGACGGCCATGTGGAAGAGGTGGTGTGTCTGGGCCTGAGCTCTCTGGCAGGCTGTGTTGCTGGAATGGAGCCTCTGGCAGCACCCAGGAGGATGATGACGCTTCCAGATTACCTAACAAATTACCTTCCAGTTACCTGAAGGGCTGTAAACACCACACTGAAAGCAAAGCACAGGCTACAAGGGTGTGGCCAGAAAAGCACATGTCACTGAGGATGTGGTAGGGGCCACAGCACAGGGTGTGGGGTAGAAACTGCCCTCACCTTGGCAGTCTCAGGTGTTAGGGCTATAGGGGAGACAAAGCAGTGGTGACACTGGAGCGAGATCTGACAACCCCACGAGGCAGTGGAGATAGAGTTCCTCAGCCAGCTGGGGAGAGGTCAGGAGTATTTGGCTTCTTTATGAAGTTGCATTGGTGAACTGGGCTTCATTGAGCCCAGCAGGCAAGAGGAGACATCTTCAGGATGACAGGGATGTCAGGATCCCCTGAACTGCTGGCAGTGTGAAAGTAGGGAGAGGAGCTGGCCCTGGGCTGGGGTGGAGGATCAAGTGGCAGAAGGCAGACTGCGTCTCCCTGGAATAGGAAACCAGACTGGAAAGAGGGCAGCTCATGATGGCAGCGTGTGGCTGGGAGAAGAGAGGATTCCTAGAGAACGGTGGATAAGGGCAAAACCCACCAAATGATAGGCTAGCAGTAGACAAGGACTTGAGTGGAGACAGATCGCTGTGATCTCCGAGTTAGAATCAGAAGATGGGCTTGATCTCCTGGAGACACCCAAGGTGGTGGATTGCTAGAGATAGGAAAGACTTCTGGCCACAGGGAGCAGTATGAGAAAGACAGGGAGACAGGAATGCTGGATCACTGAGGAGGAAGACCTGCCTGAGGCGGTCAGTTCCCAAATGCAGCAAAGGAAGCCAGGGACAGATCTGAGGGTCCCCTACCCCTTAGGAGTTCAGACATCATTTGTTGGGTGGTTATAGCCCAGCCACCTCACAACTGTCCATCCTTTGGAGCCCTAAAACTTCTTGTGCAGCACCTCAGATGCAGGCCTAGATACCCCACCCCTAGCCCAACTGCTTCTACACTGGCCCTCACACTGACCTTGGGTGCTCCACTGGGAGCCTGGGACCTCTGAATAAGGGGAAGAAGGACATGCATTCCTCCTCTTTCTCTCTTTCCCCCTGGCTTCCCACAACCTGGCACTCTTTCTCCAAACTTTCTTCCTGTCTAGCTTCTTCCTCTCCCTTTAGCACCTGATGACATGTAAGCTGGGGACACAGAGAATCCAGGAGCCCAAGGATGTCCTGAAGAAGATGCAGGAGATGGATGCACAGGGCCGGGTGTGGAGCCAAGACCTGATCCTGCAGGTCAAAGATGGCTGGCTCCAGCTGCTGGACATTGAGACCAAGGTCAGCCCTCCCACAAAACCCAGCGATGGGCCCTACATGACCCAGGCTCCCCTACTCCACTCCTCCATGGCCAAAACAGCAGCCATCCCTCCCCATATACAACACACACCAGGCCTAGGAAGGAACGGGGGTAGGGGCTGGGACAGAGGCACAAGAATCAGGTAGATGGCACCCCACCCCAAGCCACCAAAGGGCAGGGGCAATCACATCAAGAGCTCCCAGGAGCCAAACCCGGCTCTCAGTGGCCTCACAGTTAACCTCTCTGCTTGACCCAGGAGGAGCTGGATTCTTACCGCCTGGATAACATCAAGGCCATGGATGTGGCTCTCAACACCTGCTCCTACAACTCTGTCTTGTCCATCACTGTGCAGGAGTCTGGCCTGCCAGGCACCAGCACTCTGCTCTTCCAGTGCCAGGAAGTGGGGGTGAGTGGCCAGGAGTGGGGTTCAATGACCATCACACACACACACACACACACACACACACACACACACACACACACACACCCCAACCTGCCTGGCTGCTGTTTCCTCCAGGCACAGCGGCTGAGGACCAGCCTGCAGAAGGCCCTGGAGGAGGAGCTGGAGCAAAGGTAGGCAGCCTTTGCCCAGCCACATGTGAAACCTCATAGCCTAGGCCTCGGGGAGCCAGACCTTAGCCCCACACCTTGGGAAACTCAGGAACTTCCAGCACAGTCACCCAGGCCTAAAACTGAGGTAAAACCAGGGCAGAAATTGGGGATGGGGAAAGGACTGGGCCCACAAGGCACTGAGGATTGTCCCTGGAGACTGCTATGGGACCCAAGAAGGCCTGGGGACTAGGCAGATGAGGCAGAATGGAGTCTGAGAAGGTCCAGATGCAGAGCAGGGAGCAGGGGTGGGGTTTCTGGGGAAAGGTTTCTCTGTCCCAAGAATCTCTTCAAACACACATCCTTCACCCTATCTTCAGCAGACCTCAGTTTGGGAGCCTTTACTCGGGCCAGGAGAAATGGAAGGGACCTCCTCTGGAAAGGCCACTCCCTATGGAGCAGGCACCCCCTCCAGAGCAGGGGTCCCCTCCAGAACAGCCCCACCGAATGACCCCAGAGCGCAGTAAGTTTGGGATTTGTGGGCAGGTGGAGAAGGTTTAGATCAAAAGTCAAATCAGCTCTAGGCCCATGATCCCTTATATTGCAGACATCCCACCATCCCCGAAGCCTCTGCCACACTACCCTACTGCCCAAGATCCAGATGCCTTTGCTCCGTCTCCTCCAAGGCGGTCACCATCCCCTGAGCACCCAGGGAGGGATGAGGTAACTACAGATGGTCTTGAGCTTGCTGAGGCTTTCTGAATCTGGGGTAAAGGAGGACAGGTACCCTTTCACTCTTCCAAGACTAGAGCTCCAGAGCAGCCAGGGAAACCTTGGGCTGAGGAGGGACAGGGGAGCTTGGTCAGACCCAAGGCTGGGTCTGAGGTGGAGGTTTGTGACAGGTAGGGGGTGGAGGCAGGGTTAGGAGGCAGGGTGACCCTAACTGCCCACTTAAGGCCATGGGTTTTGGGGCCCAGGAGGTGCTGAACCATGTCCTAAGGGACATCGAGCTATTCACAGGAAAGCTGAAGGAGGCTCAGGCAAAGGCCAGCCACAAGAAGAAGAGGAAACTTGGAAAAAAGAAGAGCAAGACTCAGGCGGGTGAGTGCTAAGGGCCACAGGAGAGGAGTGGGCTATGTTGGGATGATCTGTGACCCAGTTTTTGCCTCGTCTCCCACAGAGATAACACAGGAACAGTACATTGACTCCTTTCAGAAGATCAAGTACAGCTTCAACCTGCTGGTCTGTGTCTCCCTGCAAGTCCCCAGCCCTCTTCCCCTGCTCTCTGACCATCCCAAGCCTTTCCCTTCTCACCAGGCTCCCAGCCAAAGCATAAAACAATTGTGGGGTGCTGGGTCCTGGTGAAGATGTAATGGGGTAAAAGATGGTGACAGACATTGCCCTGTGTCCTCAGGGGAAGCTGGCCATCAGGCTTCAGGAGACAAGTGCCCCTGAGTTCGTGCACATTCTCTTCCAAACGCTGAACTTCGTGAGTAAGAGGAGGACAGGGTATCAAAGAGGGGCAGGTGGAGGTCAAGAAAGAGCAAGGGAAGGATCAGAGGCTGGGGAAGGGGGCAGGGGACAGAGGGAGGCTGTGAGGTGTGACCCTGGCTCAACCCAACACACCCTCCTGCTCGACCTCCAAAACTCTATCCCTGTGGTATGTAGTACCCTCTAACAGACTCGATGGGCTGGGGTCAGAGCCGAGGGCACCAGCACTCTAAGGGAGACGAGCTGGTAGCATGGTAGCAGGGCTGGGGATTCTGGACCCTTTCCCACTCTATCTGGCCTAGGCTTTCTGATGCCTTCTGTCTGTCCCCCAGATCCTGACCCAGTGTCCTGAGGATGGCCTTGCAGCTCAAGTGATCTCACCCCTCCTCACCCCCAAAGCCATCGACCTGCTGCAATCCTGTCTAAGCCCACCTGAGAGTAACCTCTGGAAGGGGCTTGGAGTGGCCTGGACCACCAGCCTGTAAGTGAAAACAAGGCCTGAAAGAGAACCAGGAGTGAGGAGCACGGGGCCAGAGAGAGACATGAGGGGTGTCCAGACACTGTGTTAAAACCAATCAGAAATATTTCAAAACAATTTGGGGGACTCTACTCAAATTTTCATTTGTGAACAGTTTAAAACAAAACAAAACAAAAACACACCAATTCTACCCACTACTGAAGGAAGGAATTATCTCAAAAAGAAAAAAAAAAAAAAAAAAAAGAATAGGTCTGCCCAGGAAAGTAGAGATGCAAACCTTCTGCTAAAATGTTTTCTCATTTTAGCAAGGACAAAGTGAAAACTTTGTTTCAATCCAGCCCAGAACATAAGACTCACTGATTTAAGAGATTCTGTAAATGTAACATCAAAGCCATGGCAGCCAGTTGACTCCGAGTTAGAAAGAGAGATGCCAACACCCCCCCCCCCCGCCCGAGCTGGCGTAACTGAGATGGGCTACTAGACAGGAAGCCAAACTGATGAGAGCCACAGTGTGTGGGGACGAGACTGGCTTGGATTCGCCAAGTCATGGGGTCAGCAGAACCATTACGGAGGCCAGGCGGCCAGGCCCCTGGATGAGAACACTGCCTGGCTGGGTGGTAGGACGGTGAGCATGGAAGTGGCAGTGTGAGCTGAGCAGCACTCCAGGGGCCAGCCCAGAACTTGCTTAGGCAAACATGTTTGTCCTCTCCATGAGGGAAAAGGGCAGGGCCTCGGGAAACTGTGGCATCGAGGTGGCAAATGGAAAAAGAGTCAAGAAGGCAAAAGATACCTGGTATGGTATGCCTGGTATGCCTGTAATCCCAGCACTCTGGGAGGCTGAGGCAGGGAGATTGCAAGTTTGAGTTCAGTCTGGGCAAACTTAGTGAGTCAGTGAGACCCTATTTAAAAAAAAATAAAAACAGCAAAGAGCAAACAGATGAAAGCCAAGAGAGCAAGGGGTTTTAGAAAGACAGAGTCAACAGAGAAATAAGCCAGCTTTTCTAGCGAGTCTTTTGCTTAATGATCAGTTCTTTTCAGTTCAGCCCATTTAAAGGAGTTTTTATCTACTTTGTTTAAAGACCTGAATTAGTTCAATACAATCTATTTTTATTGTGGTAGAATATACATAAAATTTACCATTTTAGTCACTTTAGGTATATAATTCAGTAGAGTGAAGTACATTAACAATATTATATAACCAACACCAGATCTATTTCCAGAACTTTTTCATCATCCCAAACAAAAATTCTGTACTCATTAAACAATGATCCTCATTGTACCCTCTCCCCAGCCCCTGGTTACCACTATTCTACTTTCTGTCTCTATAAGTTTGGCTATTTTAGATACTTCATATAAGTGGGATCAGACTTTGTTTCTCCTTTTCTGACTGATTTACTTCACTTAGCATGTCCTCAAGTCCATCTGTGTTTTAGCATGTGTCAGAATTTCCTTCCTTGTCATGGCTGAATTAGATTCCATTGTATGTTTATCCCTTCATTTGTCAATGGATACTTGAATTGTTTATAGCCCAGATAACCTATTTTAATGTGCTGTCTTAATTTAATCACTAAACAAGATAACTGAGGGATTCTAGGGTAGACCGCCCACCTCACAGCAGTGTTCAGTTGCTCAGAGCACCGTGTTAGCCAGGCTAACTGCTGGACTCACCGCGTCTGTGGGGACAGCCTTGGCATCTGCCTTGCACTGGTAAGGGAATGAGGCTCTACAGTAGATTCCAGCAAAATGGCCTCAAATACTTTAATTCAGCCCCTTTAACATTGAGTAACCATGTTGCATATATCTTTTTGTGTTCCAAAATTCAACCTTCCTTCAAGAATTGGAGACCTTAGGAAAACTATACATGAGGCAAGATCTCACTAAATTGCTAAATTGCCCAGGCCAGGCCCAAACTTGCAAACCTGTCCCAAAGTTATAAGTGACACTAAGTGCCGTGGTAACTGAGGGGATAGAGACCACACAAGGCCACTGGACTTGACAATCAGGATGTTATCATGGACTCATTTAATAAAGTAATGGCAGAGGTAGAAATCAGGCTGCAGGGATGACAGAAGCAAAGGCAAGCGAAGGTAGACAGCACATGTAAGCACATTCACAGGACATTTGGTAAGGAGAAAGTCGTAGGGTGACGGATTAAAAGGAGTCGTAACTGAGTCAAGGGAAGATCTGAGCATGTTTCTAAGGCAAAGAGAAGGCATCAATGAAGACAGCTCAGAAGAGGAAATATTTTCTCCATTTCCTCTGAATAAACATTTATTATCTGCCACCTCTGTACCTGCCACAGTACTGAGGAGACAGTCCTCAAGGAGTTCAATAGGGTAAGAAAGACGGACAGGTAGGAAACGTGCAATAAGCCTGAGAGGAGCAAGAATCCAATGGTTTACCAAGTTCAGAGGAATACTGACCTCTGCACAAGTGAGGCAGGGAGCAGGACTTCCTCAAGGAGGTGAGTGGACACCTGGCTGGCAAGTAGAACTATCCAAGCATTGCAAGCCAAGCCCTGCTGGTGAGCAAGGGGGAGGCTGAGAGGCAAGTTCCAGCCCCATTCTAGGGCCAACCAGAGCAACCCTGTCTTGATGTGTCTCATATGGAGCAGTTCCATACACTGTAGCTATAAAGAAAGAGATCAGATGCTGGGCCACTGCTAACAGGTTAGGAAAAAAATACTGCATCAGACCCCAAGAGGTCTTCTAGCCCTAACACTCTGGGTTCTACCACCTTAATTTTAACCCTTGATCTGGGTGATGAAGTATCCACTGTGTTCCCAGGGAGATGCTGTATCTCCACTTTGTGGACAGAGAAGCTGGCTGTCAGACACCTGCACCATGGGATTTGTTCATGATAAACTGCTCCTATGTGGGTGTTCTGCAGCCTTTCATCTGTGCACATGGACCACGTTCCCATTAGCTAGAAGATCCCTGAAGCACAGAGTGATATGGACTCAGCTTTGTTCTCCCCCCAGGGCTGACTGGGCAGGCAATGAGCCCCCGCCCTACCAACCCACATTCTCTGATGGCTGGCAGCCTCCAGAGTCCTCTTTTCAGGTAAGACATGCTTGGCACAGAGCCCCACACAAAACCCTGGTCTCTGACTAGTTTCTGCCTTCCCAGTCCAAACCACCATTACATGATAACTAAGCAGTGGGTGGGCAGGTGGGTGTGAGTACCTGTGTCTATTGCTGTGGGGCAGTAGGAAAGGGACAGGAGGCAGCTGTGTGGGAGAAGGGATGTGGTCTGATAGCCCATTCCCTATCACCCAGCTGGCTACCTTCTGATCTCACTCACTCTCTGTTCTGTCCCTTACAGGCACCCATAAGATACCAGGACTCTATTTCCCTCCGGTATGCCTTGAGCTTAGCAAGGACTGTGCAGTCGTGGCAGGGTGGGGGGGTGGCTAGCCTTTTAACCTCTGGATCTCTATATCTCAGAGATTCTCTGGGCTCCCTTTTAGCCAAATACAGATTTCTACAAATGCACCCCTCCCCTACATTGTGTGATCTGTTTTGTACCCTCCTAGGCTCCAATCCCTTCTTCTCATGGTACTGCCCACACATGCCTCTGATATCCCACAGCTCAGGTAGAAAATATTCAAAGAGCTCAGACATAGAAAATTCCACTGCTGGAAATGTCTGCAGAGCCCTCCTATCTGCAGAAACCCCCACCCCAAACCCCACCTAACACTGCTGCCACCCCCTGTAAGGGAACCAAACAGTCAACACTAGACAGCAGTCAGGGGACATCTGGGCTCCTGGGACTGGGGCTGGGCTCAATTTCTGAGACACATTCTCTAACCTTCCTGACTGTGTCTCGTAGCAGACCTCCTAGATTAAATAGCACCCCACACTTTGCTGAGGACGAAATATATAACCATGGCCTTCAGGCTGAGGACCCCAACCACCAGCCTGCCAGCTCCAAACCAGTCAAGCCAACTCTGAAAATGCAAGTCCTATATGAGTTTGAAGCAAGGAACCCACAGGAACTGACTGTGGTCCAGGGAGAGGTGCTGGAGGTAAAGTCTGGGCTTGAGGCTAGAAAAGGAGGCAATGGTTGGTGGGAGCTGCCTGGAGTGGGTAGTAGGAATGTGGGGCTGCCTGGGTGGGTGGCCAAGAGAGGAAGAAGGAAAATGAGAAAAGCCTGAGGGGGGAGCCTTTCTGGGTGGGGGTGGGGAGGCTGGCTAGACAGATGCTGGGGTGACTGAGGTGGTGACTCTTGGCAGGTTCTGGACCAGAGCAAGCGGTGGTGGCTGGTGAAGAATGCGGCAGGACAGAGTGGCTACATTCCCAGCAACATCCTGGAGCCTCTGCAGTCAGGGGCTCCCGGGAGCCAGGGCCAGTCATCCCATCGGGTACTACCCAGCCCGGGCTATCCAGAAGCCATAAGTCCTGGGTCAGAGAGGGGGGTGGGAAGGACTTAATGACAAGTAGAGGAGACACTCTTGGCTTGATTTAGTCAGTATTATTGTATGTTTACTGGGTGCCAAGTTTGTCTTAGGGCCAGACCAGAGAACAAGACAGGGTCACTGCTAGACCAGAGAATGATGGGGTAAGATAAGTGATTTGAGGGGACCTCAGAAAAGGGACCTGAATATTGGGAGCTGTGCGTGCCTGTGAGATGAGATGGCCTCTGATTCCCACCCCCACCCCCATTCTAGGCACCAATGCTTCGACTTAGCTCAAGGCCTGAGGAGGTCACAGCCTGGCTGCAGGCGGAGAACTTCTCCACTGTGTGAGTACCCAGCCCCATGGGGTGATGGGGGAGAGCCTTGTAAAGGACTCAGATGATAGTCATGGAAACCCAGAGATCCAGAACGTGCAACCCGGACTCCACTGTCCATGACAACTCCATCGCAGGCTGTCTCTGCTTATTGAAAGGGCAGAAAAGGAGAGGTGCCTAAGCCTAAATTAGGTCATCGGTTGGGGTGCCCCTGCATTGGTGAAGGCAGCAAGGATGTGGTAGTGAGCTGGGGAAAAATCTTGGCTGCCAGTTCAGTCACCCTTCCCCACCAGAACATTCTCTTCCAGAGCACTTTCTCTGAACCCAGAGTCCTAGAATTGGTTGAAGCCAAACCAATTCCTGTACTTTCAGATACCCCATTCCATGATCCTTTCCATAACCCCCAACCTCTAAGCCCAAAAAGCCCCTTCTCTACCCAAATACTGAGGCCCAGCATTTTCCCACTCACCCCTGGTGATTTCTGCTATTTTTGTTCACAGCACAGTAAAGACCCTTGGGTCCATGATGGGAAGCCAGCTACTTCGCATGAGACCTGGGGAGCTGCAGATGCTGTGTCCCCAGGAGGCCCCACGGATTGTGGCCCGGCTTGAGGCTGTCAGAAGGACACTGGGGGTGAGAACATCCTAGGGTCCTGACTTCCACTGGGAGGGTCTGGTCCTACCTGAGTGGGAATATAAGTGCTAGGTAGCAAGTCAGCAGCCCCAGCCCTGGGTGGAATTGAGTGCAGCAAGTACTGGGCAGAGGATATTCCTCCAGGGTTTGTCTTCCTGCATTCAGGTGTGCCTTGAGACTCCAAGCTTTTTGGTGGCATGAGGTCTGGGACTCCCTCAGCTGGCACCAGCCCCATCTGAATTCTTTTCCTCCATCAGATAAGCCCTTAGACACTTGCTCAGAAACCTCCAAGACCAAGGACTCTGCATTACAAGATGGAGTATTTGATACACTTTAGAATCCTGAGAACTCCAAGCCCCCAGTTTGCAGCAAACCGCACAGCCCAGCTCACTCAGCAAGAGGGTGAACAGACCCAAGTGCTGCAGCAAATGGTACCCTTCCTGCTGTGTTGGAAACACTTCCCAATCACTACCTATTTATTTTCCTTCTTCCTAAGCCTGGCACACTTATGTCTAGGCTTGTCAGGAGTCTATTCAGTCCCTCTCCTTCCCAATAAAAGTATCTAGAAGCCTGTCATGTGCCTCCCTTGCAGCTTCCTCTGGGCCTGATGGGAGGCAAAGGCAGGGAGGCAGGAAGGGCTGGAACACTGGGCATGAAACAGCAGCAATGCTACATCTACCAGCGGGCCAGATTGTCTGAATGGGAGATGGAATTCACTTTGGGACCTGGAGCTGGGAATCAGCACTGGAGAAGTATGGTCCAAGCTCTCCTTACTATAAATAAGCTCCAAGACAGGGCTCTGTTCAGCATCTCTAAGCTTCCATGTCCACGTCTCCTGGTATAGTCCAACCACCCAGCCCAGCTGAGGACACAGCATTTCACAGCAGCAAAGAGTGCTGGGCTGACAGCTGTAGGTTGTGGTCATCATGCTCATTGATGATCTAGAGGAGCACTAATAACCAAGTCAGGTTCCACATAATAACTTCCTCTTGCAGTGTGACTTTTATCCCCTACTATACAAGGTAAGCCAGACCAGTTTCCTCCTCAGTTTGCCTTTTCAGTGGCAGAGCATAAGGGACATTGGACTGGGAAGTAAAAGTCCTCCAGTCAGCTGTGTGAACTCTAGCAAGTCATTCCATTCTTTGGATCACCGCTCTCCCCAATGTTAAGAGTTTGGGTTGTCTATGGCTTCTGTAGCTTTTATTGTAAGTAGCCTACTTTAATCTCAAAACTGTCATAGGATGAACTTCTGCCTCCTCCTAACATGAGCCATACTTTTATTGATTTAATCTACAGATAAGGTTTTATGGATTCAGAAGTCCCTTGAGGGTTCTTAAAATCTCTTTAAGTCTAAAGTTTCTTAAAGTCTCTCTTAGCTGAATTTGTTCTGTGATCCCACCATTGTCTGAAGCCCAGATTGCCCTATTTTTTAAACTGCCTATGTCCTTCCTTCAACTTCCTAGCCTCAGAAAATCATCTCTTCTAGCTGGTAATACAAAATAGGAAAGCAAAAAGTTTCCCCCACAGTATGTTAAAAAAAAAAAAAAAAGGTAAAACTCTTAGGCTCTGACTTAAGAGTAAATTTAATTAGAAAATCTATCTCTTAGAATGGAGTGCCATGTGAGACAACATTGCAGTGACTGGTGATGTGGACAATCAAAGAATTTACCAAGACCAAAGTAAAGATAAAGGCAAGAGTTCATTTAGATCAGAGTGCATTGTCAAGAAGGACAGCTGGGAGGGACAAAGGAAAGTCTGTGCAGGGGAGCAGGATCGGCCTTGTTCTTAAAGTGTGGGCTGGAAGGACAGAGTAGTTTGGAACCAAGGACATGGGAAGGAATTTAGGGAGGATGAAGTAAGTTGCAGGTTTCTAAAAATTTTTTTCTGAGAACAGTATGTGACTCTGATTTAGGGCCCAGACCTCTTTCTGGTGACTTAGTACTCCAGAGGGAGGAGATAGTAGCCTATTGTTCTGGGGGCCTCTCGAAGCTGAAGGAGCCCTAAAATCAGGGAAGCTCTCCAGGACTAGGAAAATAAAAAGGTTTTTAGCTCAGTTTTCCTGTGTTTCACAGAAAAGACTGAGATGAGGTAAGGGGTTATCCAGATATCTAAGTGCAATGGAACTCACACAAGTAAAGTATTAGAAAGACCTTGGTCTGAACCTCAGATTACCCATGGGAACTCCAAATCATCCAGGCCTCAGTTTCTTTTCCTATAACACCTACTTCACAAAATTGTGTGAAGCTTAAATTGGAACAAATTAATGAATGTGTATACAACACCTAGACTATTGCCTAGCACATCATAGGTGCTCAATAAGAGCTAGTCTTCTGCCTCAAGGTAATTTGTGACCAACCTTGTATTATCTTGAGAGAAACCCAGGAATTATAAATTTGTGTGTCCCTAAGTGATTGCACTTTTTCCCTTTCTTCTTTTAGCAAAGTGTCCCTTTAAAAAGTCTCAATTTTGCTTCCACTGAAGTAATGGGTAAAAGCGATTTCCCACACCTCGGCTAGAGGAGTAGCTCAGAGCCCTAAATGACCACGCTGTGGAGGCCAGGCAGGGACCCTCAGAGCAGCTATGGACTCCTCCTCTCCTACAGTCAGCTCACAGATCCTCTCCCGCCACCTCTCCTATTATAAATCAGGGCCTCTTTCTCATTCTCCTGGGCCCTGCATCAATTCAGAAACTGAATTCTTCCAAGGACTGTAGGGGCTTTATGGCATTTAGGGGTGAGTAGCAACTTGATTGGCTTTGTGAGCCACCCAGGGGATTGGCAGAACACACTTCTGCATGTGACTGGGTGGTTCATGGAGGCAAGGTCTTGGGACTGTGACTGGTCCCCCGCCCCTTCCTCTTTGGCACTCTTCCCCTGCTCTGGTTCCCAGACACCATGAAGTAAGAATCTATGATCCACCATGCCCTTCTGCCATGACATTTCTACCTCAAAGCCAACTGACCTTGGACTGAATCTTCTTAAAATGTGAACCAAATTAAGTCTCTCCTCCTTTAAGTTGTAGGTGTTGGATATTGTGTCCAGCAATGGGAAAACTAATACAGGCTTCCTATAGATCTTTTGCTCTACCAAGGTCACCATGACCTCCACATTGCCAAATCCAACTGTTAATTCTGTCTGCCTTTTACTTGCCATACCAGCCACATTTGATGGAGTTGCTCACTAATCTCTTCAAAAATCTTCATTTGGTTTCCAGGGCACTTGATTTTCCTTCCACCCCACTGGTCACTCCTTTTCAGACTCTGTTATGGTTTGTGTCTGGATGTCCCCCCAAAGCCTCATGCGGTCGTGGGGGCAGGCTTCTAGAGTTTGTGATTGACTCATTGTCTAGTGCTGGGATTATGGGTGTGAGTGCTACACCCACCCTGGGGTGGGTAGCCTACATACAATATAAGGGACAGAAAGAGTCTTCTCTCGCGCTCCTCTCTTTTTGCTCTTGTTGCCTTTGCTGCCTTCTGCCGTCGTGAACTGTTGCTCCTCTGCCATGCCACCCTGCCATGGAGCCAGCCGACTATGGACTGAAACCTCCACAAACTGTGAGCTAAATAAACCTTTCCTTGGGCGTTGGGTATTTTGTCCCAGCAACAAGAGAAAAGTAACCAACACAAACTCCTTTGCTGATTCTTTCTCATTTCTAACTTCTAAATGTTATGCTACAGCAAGCTAAACTCACAAACCTCCTCTCTTCACTGCTGTTCTCACTCTCATAGTGGTCTCATCTGCTCTTGGTATTAAATGTTGTCTGTAGAGTGATGGCTTCCTCCATTTGCACTCCCCTCTGCCCAGAGTTCTCCCCTGCCTCCTGCACCCACAACCCTTACAGCACAATGGCTCTAACCTGCACCTGTTTCAGATCTTTGTTAAGGTTAATATCTCAGTGAGGCCTACCATGCACACATTCTTTAAAAAACAAGTACCTTTCTTGCTGGGGCTCCCTCAAAAACACCCCCAACTCCCTATCTCTCCTCTCTGCTTTACGTCTTTCCAAAGAACGTATATCATCCTCTTACTACATACTTGCTATATATTCATTTATTTATATCTCTATTAGAAGGTACACTTCCTGGGAGCAGAGATTTTTCTTTTGATTTCACTTCTGTATTCCCAGAACCCATAACAATACCTGTCCATAATAGGCATGTTAATAAATACTACTGTACAGATGAATGGATGGAGGGATGAACGAGTACAGGAAAAAGGACAGTACCTGCCCTCTTCAGGTCAACTCTACACAAAGAAACTAATTTCCCTAAAAGAGACCCTGACAATATCATTCACCTCAGCAAAGCATCTAAGTCTGCACTGTCCAATAAAGAAGCAGTCCCCCAGGCCTCCTCCTGGTACTGTTCTGTACCCTGTTAGGAATGTGACTGCACAGCAGGAGGTGAGCCAGTGTCACGGCTGAGGTGGTGTAACACCAGAGGTGTTACAGCTGTTCTCAATCATTAGCATTACTGTCTGAGCTCCTGTCAAACCAGTGCCGGCATTAGATTCTCACAGAAGCATGAACCCTGCTGTGAACTGCACATGCCAGGGATTCAGGTTGCACACTCCTCTGAATCATCCCAATACCATCCCCCAGCCCAATGTCTGTGGAAAAACTGTCTTCCACAACGCTGGTCCCTGGTGCCAAAAAGACTGGGGACTGCTGCAATAGAGTAGTCATGAGTCACATGTGCTATTGAGCAGGTGAAATGTAGCTAGCCTTAACTGAGATGTGTACTAAGTGTAATACATTCTGCATTTTGAAGACAATACAAAGAATAGAAAATATCTCAATAATTTTAACATTAATTACGTGCTAAAATTATAGCAGTTTTGGATATATGGGGCTAAGTAAAATAGTCTTATCAATTCACCTATTTCTTTTTGGACTACCAGATGCAAAAACAATTTTAACTCACATGTATGGCTTGCATGACATTTCTGTTGGATAGCGTGATCTAGACTAGACGCCCCACAGACCAGAGGGGAAAAACCACGCCCTTTGGCAGTTAAGGCCATCTGCAATATGACCACCACATGCTTTTCCAACCAAATCGCTCCCTACATCCCATCACAGCCCCCAAAACCGGCCTAACTCAACAGTATTTACTTCTACACACACTTGCATATCTCATCTTCCGGTGTCTGTTTTACCCTCCTCCTGCCTGGAATGCCCAATTTCCACAGCCTATCCTTCCTCAGCGGCTTTGCTCAAATGCTCACCTTCTCCTTAAAGCCTTCTCAGAACCACCCTCTGTCCTGACCAGAAGAGATTATCTCTCTCCAAAGTACTTCAGTTTTATGGGTTTGAGTACTCTGTGGGTTTCTTATCATTTATGCCTCCCTTTCCTAGCCCTTGCCACTCCAAAACGGTAGTCAAAAATGGAGATTCCCCCTTGGTCGGAGTCGGCCCGCCTCTCAGAGACTGCAACAATCCCCACTCTACCCCAGCTTGGTAAATGCAGCATGAACCTCACTCTCCCTGGATAAAGTCCCTTCTGCTTGGGTATGGGTGTATTTCCCGCCCTGCCTAGCACTATTAAAGGAATGTGGCGTGACTCCAGCCCTGCGAGCAGCTGAAGGCTCAACCTCCCAGCAGTCTCAAAACACCCGCGGTGCCCCCCTCCAGGCCTACGTAGGCAGAGATCGCGCTTGAGCTTGACGCTGCTTTCGCGCCGGGGGAGGGGCGAGGGGGGTGGGGGTGGGGCCAGCAGTTTACATAGACTCCGCCCACTTCTGTGAGGTATAAAGCCCCCAGGCCCAGAGCCGTTTGCGCTCAACGTCCAGTCCGGGAAGACAAGGCGACGGTTTCATGATGTCTTCCAAGTCATCTGTGGTTCTGGGTTACTGGGATATTCGCGGGGTGAGTGAGTCCCCCTGAACAGCCGAGCCGCTCCGTCCGAGAGGGTCGCAGAGGTGGCCGGGGCTGTGGGTCAGCGGTCTTCCCTAGAAGCAGCTCTACGTGGTGTCCGCGGTGGGCCCTCCGCGGCGACCAGCACCAACCAAGCTGCCCAGCCTCGGAGGCCGCCCCCTCGCCCAGCCTCTGGGATCTCTTGGCCCTGCAGAGCACAGCTTGCCGCTGGAGTCCAGCTGGGGGCTCTGCTTAACGACCGCCCTAGCAGGACGAAGGGCTGCCTGAGGGGCCCGGGGCTGAAGGACGTTGGCGGGCGGGGGTTGGGGTGGGGGTTGGTTTCTGCCCGGTGGGTCTCGCGCAGGCGCTGACCACCCCGAGTTGTCTCCCCCAGCTGGCGCACGCCATCCGCCTGCTCCTGGAGTTCACCGATACAGCTTATGAGGAACAGCGGTACACATGCGGGGAAGGTAAAGTTGCTCTTGCGCCCCAGGCCAAGCTGGCCCTCCAACTTGGAGTTCTCTGCAGGTTCCGATGTGAGGAGAGGCCCATCTTTCATGTCTGCCTGGTTATTTTCCCTTTGCCCTGACCCAACCCCATCTTGATACTTAGCAAATAGGTTGCAGAGATTGAAAGGTTAAGCTTTGGGGACTGGGAATTTGGTGTATTGAGACTAAGTCGCTTCTTTAGATCTTTTCACTCTCAATTAGATGGGTTATAAAAGAGATCGGTTTCCACTTCACTCTCTCTTACAGCTCCTGACTATGATCGAAGCCAATGGCTGGATGTGAAATTCAAGCTAGACCTGGACTTTCCTAACGTAGGTGGATTTAAAAGAGGACAGGATAGAAGGGAAGAACTTCAGATATATTCATCTTTGTTTTTTCCCTTTCTGGTCTCGGAGAATCAAGAATAGAGAACCCTTAGCATGGATAGAATGGATTGAATTAAAGAGTCCTTGAGCTGGAGAAAAACACTACATTTTCATTTCCACTAACCATTAACAAAAGTTAACATTTCCTCTGATTGTGAGGATAGGTAATAAAAGACATTAGTTACTAGCTATCTCTGTGACTTTTATAGAAATCAGTTATTTTTATATTCTAAATGGTTGCAGATATTTTAAATGTCCTTATAGTCATCACTATTCTGAAATTATGGTAGTTACATCTGCTCACTACTATTACAATTTTTCTTTAAAATGCTTTACAATTATGTGGAAATATATATTTTGCATTTAAAATCCTAAGAAAGGCTCTATTGTATGCACATACGTGCACACATACACACAGATTTAAGAACCCTTGTATAGAATCAGGTGGGGGCCCACTGCTACCTTCTACTTATTTTCTTCTTTCTCCTAACACAAGATCTTCTCTCTGTTGTTCACCATTTGCAAGTCTTCTCTTCCACAGGAGAGAGAAGTTGTTCATTGAGTCTGTCTCTTTTCCTCCCAGCTTCCTTACCTGATGGATGGCAAGAACAAAATCACCCAGAGCAATGCCATCTTGCGCTACATCGCTCGCAAGCACAACATGTGTGAGTGGGGTAGAGCTGGTAGAGGAATCTGGGCTGTTTGCTCACCTGGGGTGGATGATCCCAAGGGTGATTTGTTGTCATTTGACCTTCAGGTGGTGAGACTGAGGAAGAAAAGATTAGGGTGGACATAATGGAAAATCAAATAATGGATTTCCGCATGCAACTGGCACGGCTTTGCTACAACTCTGACCATGTAAGTTTCCGTAGCAGGCATCAGCAAAGTGGGGTATCAGGAAAAGAAGCATTTAAGAATTTAAGAGTTATTTCTGCCCCCTTCTGCTGTTGCCTTCTTCCCACCTACCCAATCTGTAAGAATAGCAAACAGAACTCTTATTTTTGTTTGTATTGTTGTATAATTCAGGTGTTGGCTGCTCCCTCATCCTTTCCAAATCCCTTCTTCCCATTCTGCCACCCCTGACTGAAGGCAATGAGAAGAAAGCACCTGGAGAGGTGCTACTAAGTGTTCATCACTGGCCTGTGCCTTGGTTAGCTATGTAGATGATGACAACAGCTATTCTTTCTTTTTCCCCATCTCCCAGGAAAAACTGAAACCTCAGTACTTGGAACAGCTGCCTGGACAATTGAAACAATTTTCCTTATTCCTGGGGAAGTACTCATGGTTTGCAGGGGAAAAGGTAGGAAAAAAGAAAGGGAGATTGTCTATTTCCACAGGTATTTATGAACTCCTGAGACCTGACCGTCATATTGTCCTCTTTCTAGCTCACCTTTGTGGATTTTCTCACCTATGATGTCTTAGACCAGAACCGTATGTTTGAACCCAAATGCCTGGATGAATTCCCAAATCTGAAGGATTTTATGTGCCGCTTTGAGGTGATGATGCTCCCTGTACCTTTCTTTTAGAAAAACATTCACAGGCTCTCCTAGGCCCCAACGGACCTCACTGTGGTAGATGTTTTCCCAGTACTAGCTTTGGCCTAAATTATTCAATGGCTAGACACCTCTGGGCCTGTAGTCTGGGGAGGGCCCAGACTTCCAAACTCCAAAGAAATGAGGGAAATGTAGAGGCAGGGAACATGTAAATGTTACTGTTTTGGGGTAGGCCTTTTGGGCTGGGCTAGAGTTTGGTGTGCTTCTAAAGTTTGGTGTGCTTTTCCTTCAGGCTTTGGAGAAAATAGCGACCTGTCTGCAGTCTGACCGCTTCTTTAAGATGCCCATCAATAACAAGATGGCCAAGTGGGGCAACAAGTGTATATGCTGAGCAAGAGACAGAATTGCGCTGCTTTTTTTTCCCTAGCCTGTCCCTAGGGGGCCTGTACTCTCTCTTCTCTGCTCTTTTCAATAAATAACACATAGGTTACTGATGTCCAGCGAGATTTCTTTTGAGTGTAAAGGACAAAAAAGAGTAAGCATATCTTGAGAACGATCAAAGTAGAAATTCAGTCACTGCAACATTGACATACCTTTATTCCTCAACTAAGTTGAAGGGCTAAAAGTCCATCCCCAAGCCTTGAGAGTGGATACTAGACATAAAGATACTGCACAGTTGGAGAGAACAATATTTTAAATGGACATGGTACCCCCATGAAGACCGGGTGAACATATCAAGTAAAACTGCATGATACTGATGAACTTAACAGAACTGGTGTTCAGAAACAGACATGTGTATGAAGGAAATTTAGTGTAACAAAGATGGTGTTTCAAACTGACAGGCTAGCCAGTAGAGTTGGGACAATAGCTTACTAATTAAAAATCATAGAACCAAAAACTCGCACCACTCACTAAAGCTAATTATCAGGAATTTAAGGCCCAACACAAAACACAAAGCTGTTGAAGTACAAATATAATGACATTTGTGACCCTGGGGTAAGAAAAGTTTCTCTAACACAAAAATTATAAACGGAAAGATTTACCAATTGACCAGTATTAAGTTTTAAAACTTCCATGATAAGGCACAAGTAAGGAAACTTAAATGAGACAAAAATAAGGGACTAGTATAAAGATTACTATAAATCATTAGGAGCTTAAAAGAATGGACAGGGCTGGTGAGATGGCTCAGTGGAGTAAGCGCCTGCCTGGCAAGCGCGAGGGCCCGAGTTCAACTCCCAGATCCCACATACAAAAAAAGGGGCCGGTGATAACGCTCGGTGGGCATGGGCGCCCGCTGGCGCGCGAGATCCTGAGGTCGACCCCACACACATACAAAAAAGAATGGACAGAATCAATGAACAGTTATAAAATAAGATGCCCACACTAATGTCCCAAAAAATGTTTTTAAAATGTTTATAATCCAAGGAGCTGCACATTACAATAGTAAGGACTCATTTTTCTATCAGACAAAAATTAAGTTTCTACAGTGTTGTCAAGGTTTGGGAAATGATAGGCATTTCCTGCTGGTAAACTTGTAAATTGATACAGCTTCTTTGGAGGACAATTTGTCTTAGTATTTTAAAATTCAAATCAAATCCTATGATCCAACAATTCCATCTCATAAAAGCTCACCCATATACCCAAAGATTAATATTGTCATATGCTAAGATGTTCATTATAGCATCGTGTGGACATACTAATGCCTAATTCTTCCATAATACAATATGGCAGTTAAAGAATGAGATTGAGCTATGTGAATTAACTGGAAGGATCTTCAAGATGCATTCATTGAATTTCAAAATTAGTTGTGGATTAGTAGGCACAGCGTGACATCTTTTATGATTTAAAAGATATTTCTACAGATACATTTAATTAAACAGATGCACAGAAAAGGGTCTGGAGGGACACAACCAAACGTAATGGCTTATTTCAGGCAAAGAGGAAGCCCAGACTCCATGGATAACTTAAAGAGAACTTTTAAGATACAACTAAGATTTTCTTTTTTAACTAGGAAATTTATATTCACAGTACTTACCCTTACTCTTACAATAAAAACTAGTTTTAAAAAAGCAAATGAGAAACTGACTCCTGCGGAGATTGACTTGGCACCACTCTCCATTATAAAGTCAGAAGTGTCCAGCCTCAGATCGCTCGATCTGCAGGTCAGATTGCTGTCCCCTGTGGAACAGAAGTCAAGGATCTCTGTAGTAAGAGACAAAGGACCCAAATGGCTGTGAGACTTAACTGGTGTCAGGAGGGCTGCCTCACGAGGGGAAGTACAAATGCAAAATGCTAAGCAAATGGTTTAATTTCCACCTTTATCACCACTCCTACCAGCACCAGTTAGATGTCCAGGCCATCTTGGGGGTGTGGGGAGCCTTTGGCCAGAAGTGTAAAGGTGAGGTGTTGCTCTTTCATATGATAACCATTGACATGAATTTCCAGGGTGTGAGGGAGTGGTATGCCTTGTGGATTTAAGGGAGGCCAGAGAAGTTGAGGATGCCTCTGGAACTAAATAAGTGATACAACCAGAAATCAAAGGGAATGTATTATTTATTGCTATGTAACAATATTACTACAAATTTAGCAGCCTAAAACAACACATTTATCATCTTACAGTTTCTATGGGCCAGGAGTCGGCACAGCTATACTGGGTGCTCAGCTCAGTTCTCATCTGCAAGGTGTACTCAAGCATGTCAGCCAAGGCTGTGATCTTATCTCAAAGCTCAGTTGGAGGCAAATCTGCTTCCAAATTCAAAAGGTGGTTGGTACAAGTACCCAGTTCCTTGTGCTCTGCTGGACAGAGAGCCTCAGTTTCTTATTGGCTGGCAGCTAAAGGCCACCTTCTGTTCCTTGCAAAAGGGCCTCCCCAACAAGGCCTCTTGTATCATCAGTCAGCAAAGGAGTCTCCTGGAAAGAGGGACACTGCAGTTCTATGTCATGTAATCATAGTGGTGACATTCCAAAACCTTATTCTATCAAAGGCAAGTTACAGGTCCTGTTCACACTTCAGAGGAGAGGATTGCACAAGGATGTGTGAGTACAGTAAGATGGGATTATGGGAACCATCTTGGTCTATTCATCACAGGGCAGAAGGCAAACAAATAGGAAGTTGGTCCTGTTGTCCGCTGCATAAAAAATCCTGAGAAAGACAGGTCACAGGAGAGAGCAACATGGTAGGGGATGAGTAATTTAATTGCAAGGGAGAAATGTAAAATGCACAAGTCTGCAGACGTAACATTTCATGTGAATTCCAGGTAGGCAGATGTGTTCTAATTTGTTTTTAATGTTTGTTAGCAAAGTCACGTAACAGTTATCCAAAACCAAGCTCACTGGCCCAGAGAGCAGGGAAGGCCACTGACAGGAACAGGGGAGGTAGTTTCCCAGGCCCCAGTCAGCCCCCAACTCTAATTCTAACACAGACCCAGAAAAAGATGGCTATCACAATAATTGCCTTCAAGCAAGGGGCAGGTTTTGGTAGGGTTGGGTTGGGGAACAGCCTGTCATCCCTTAGGCTCAGAGACCCACAAATCCTGATATATTAGCATACTAGTGGTAGGTTTATCAGTAGCCTTGGCGTTTAGGGGAAAAAAAAAAAAAACCCTTGTGATAGATGCATTAAACTTGATGCAGCATTTCTCTGAAAGTATTAGAGAAACTCATTTCATTGTTGAAGGTTTAGTAACTGGAATAAAGCATTTTCCAGTCAGAAGGAAACAGCTTATGTGATTAGAAAAATATTCATTGTTTCACTGATGCAATGGGTGGAGCAGAAGACACTGATACATATAGACATTGGCCTGCCTCTACAGCTAGCTTAAGAAGGGCTTATGAGAGCAGCTGCCTTTGTATAGAAATTACACATTCCTATCCTTCAGCTGCAGGGCAGGTGGCTCAAATGAGCCGCACTGATAAATGCCTTGAGTTCAGATGAATAGTGAGGGAGAGGAAAGGAACTGAAATTTAGCCAGTGCTTTTCCTAATATGCAAATCTGTGCAAGTCACTCCCCTGCTTAAATATTTTTAATGACTTTTGGGGCCTCAGGAAAACAACTATCTCCTCCTGTTTAATTGTCTGACCTCTGCTTCCTTTTCTGCCACATTTTTTAGCATTTACCCCCTCTCCCAGTTCTGGAGTCCTGGGTTCAGCCATTCTGAATTTCATGGTGTCGTTGGCAGCGTTAGGTCAGGCCTAAATCTGCCCCCGACCTGGGTTCATTCACCCACCCATCCATTGGGTACATGAGGGGCCCATTAAGAAGAAGAAGAAGAGGAGGAGGATGAAGAGAAAGAGGAAGGGGGAGAGGGAAAGAGGGAAGGAAACAGAGGAAGGAAATTAGTTTATTTACAGTTTGGCTGAATTGGGAGGACAGCTGGCCATTGTGCATCCCTCCCCCACTGAGATAGGCGATTAGGATGTGGCAAAGCTGGCTGGGGTGGTAGGCATGACCTGTTAATTACAAGATCCCAGACCCATATGCAGAACAGTTCCCAAAGCCCTGCCCATGGACTTCTTGAGAGAACTCGAGCAGATTTTCAGTAGGATGGCCTAGATCTGACATCAGCCTGAGACATGGGATCCCAGCACCACCTCTCAGCGCCTGTACATAAAAGTTCTCACGGGTTTCCTTGAAATCTGGACAATATATAGGATTGTCCTATATGGATAATATGCCATGAAGAGCTTGCTATTGTAACTTTACACAATAGCCCGTGCTGTGTTTCCCAGATGCAGCTGGGAAACCTCTTTTACCCTGTTTTTCTCTTTACTCAGCCCAAGCTTACTCTACACAGCCAGTTTCTCCCCAACTCTTCACTTTTACTTTCTCGAATAAACTTGGCCACTGCTTTTTGCTCATTTTGTTCAGTTCTTTGTTTGAAATGAGAAGAACCTGGACACTTAGCTCTAGAGGGAAAGGCAGGTAATCCAGAACCTGGTAACATTCAGTTGGCGAGCCACTTTTAGAAGCAGGCTACCCAGTAACATCACCATGCACATAGAAGTATCCCAATAAATGTCGGGAAATAACTACATGTAGATTTAGCTAAGCTTTGGCTCAGCAGAGGGGTGGAAGTGTTGAATTTTTCTTGGCACCAGAGTTGGAGAATGGGGGAGTTCCACTACCAGCATGAGGAAGCTTGGAGAAACAGTTGTCTTTTTTAAAAAAAAGTCTCTGTTTTTGTAGAGCCATTTGAACCTCTGTTATAATAGGGAGCAGCACAGTGTGGACTCAGGAGCAAGAACTCGAATCAAGTTGCCTTGGTTCCAATCCTGGCTCTGCCATCAGCTGACAGTGGCCTCGTGTGTGCAGCATTTCTCTAATAAGTAAATTTCCTCCACCCCTCAAGGTGTTATGAGCATTAAGTCAGTATGTCTAGAACACTTAGGACAGATCAATGTCACATAAATTTATAAATGTCAACTATCCCAAAGCACCACTTTCTCTTTGTCCAGCCTAATGCCTTGTTTCCTGAAAAATAAGATCTAACCAGAAATTAATCAGCCTTGAAACCTAGAAATGAAAAATGCCAGCCCTAATCAGCCTACCCTTGTCTTACCTGCCATCCTATTCTTTTGCACCATGGCTACTCTGAAAGGCAAGTAAGACAAGGATAGAATGATTGAGACTAGCATTTTTTATCTCTAGGTTTCAAGGCTGCTTATTTTCTCATTAGATCTTATTTGCAGGGAAACAGGGTGTCTATGAATCTTCCAAACCCAGCATAGAAGTCATATCTGATAAGTCATTAGTGGTGGTCACATAAGATTTCTGATTGTTTTCCCATGAGAAAGTTTCACAACCCTTTGAACTTAAGTGTAGCCTCATGATTCACTTTGGCCAATTAAACATGAATAGAAGTTACGCACATATTCCAAATAGAAGCTTTAAAAGTCAGTGTGTAAATTGCCATATCTGCCTCCTACCACATGCAGTCATGATGCAAGGATTGTGCACCAAGTTGAAGCCTCCATTCGTCTAGGTCTCTGACAAACTAGAAGTAGCAGGGCCTCCTCTTGACTACATCCAGACATGAAACATACACGAGAAATACTTGTGTACTAAGCCACTGAGATTTGGTTTATTGCGATCAATACTCTTCTACCTCTCTCAGGCTAATTTAAATGCACTTATTTTAAATCTCCGTTCCAATAGGATTTGATGTTTTCCTGGATCAGCACATACCACACGGAACTCTAATTGTTTGTTTCTACTAATAAACTGTTAAGTCTTTTTTTTTTTTTTTTTTTTTTATTTTAAAGAGAAGAAAAAACAAAACAAATCAAAAGAAGAACAAATTTTCAAACCAACATAATAGGAGGGTAACAATGGTTAATACATTACGTATTACTATCTTTAAGTTAGTTATTCAGGACACCAGACATTAGCATTCAATTGTCCAAACATTATTGGCACAAACCTTACTCTTCAATGAACTAAGTAAAAATGGTAGTGTATCTATCTTAACCATCTTATATATATATATATATACAATTTTTTTCCCTTTCCCTTCTTTCTTTTCCCTATTCCAGTCTCTCTTTCCTTTTGACCAGTTTCTTTTTGATTCACCATGTCTATTGTACATTTTGGATCTTATTTACTCTTTCAGTTTCTCATACTAGAGAGATAATACGATGCTTACACATGTGCTTCTGGTTTATTTCACTTATGAGTATTTTCTCGAGTTGCATCCATTTACCTATAAAAGTCTCCAGTTTATCCTTCTTTATGGCTGAATAGTACTCCATTGTATAAAAATACCACATCTTTCTTATCCATTCCTCAGTTGATGGGCATTTGGGTTGTTTCCAAGATCCGGCTATTACAAATTGTGCTGCTATAAACATGGGTGCACATATATCGCTGTGGTACGATGTTTTTAATTCTTCTGGGAAGATGCCCAGAAGGGGAATAGCTGGGTCAAATGGGACCTCCAACCCTAGTTTTCTGAGGAATCTCCACACTGACTTCCACAGTGGCTGTACCAGTCGACACTCCCACCAACAGTGAAGAAGGGTTCCTTTTTCCCCACAGCCCCTCCAGCATTTGTTATTAGTTGATTTCTTAATAGTAGCCATTCTTTCTGGGGTGAGATGGTATCTCAGTGTTGTTTTAATTTGCATCTCTCGAATGACTAGTGATGTTGCACATTTTTTTGTATATTTATTTGCCATTAGTATTTCTTCATCTGAGAAATGTGTATTCATCTCAGATGCCCATTTTTGGAGTGGGTCTTTAAATTTGGGAGGTCTGATTTTTTTGAGTTCTTTATATGTTCTCGATAGTAATCCTTTGTCTGAGGAACAGCTGGCAAACATTTTTTCCCACATTGTGGGTTGTCTCTTCACTCTGTTGGTGGTTTCTCTTGCTGTGCAAAAGCTTTTTAATAAGATGAGATCCCAGTTATTGATTCTTTGGGATAGTTCCCGTGCGGTTGAGTTTTTATTCATAAAGTCTTTGCCTACACCAATGTCTCCAAGGGTTTTACCTATCCTACCTTCCAGCAGATTTAATGTTTCTGTTTTAATATTTAGATCTCTGATCCATTTTGAATTTAGTTTAGTGCATGGTGAAAGATATGGATCTAGTTTTAATCTTCGGCATGTGTAGAGCCAGTTTTTCCAGCACCATTTATTAAAGAGGCTATCTTTCTTCCAGCGAATGTGTTTGGCACCTTTGTCAAAGATAAGGTGGCTTAGTATGTCTGGGGTTGTTTCAGCATCTTCTAATCTGTTCCATTGATCTTCAGGTCTGTTTTTTTGCCAGTACCACACTGTTTTTATCACAGTAGCTTTATAGTATAATTTCAAGTCGGGGATAGTGATGCCCCCTGCCTTGCCTTTGTTGCCCAGAATTGCCTTTGCTATTCTAGGTCTCTTCTGATTCCAAATGAATTTTAGGATTGTTTTCTCTAATTCTGTGAGATATGCTGTTGGAATTTTGATTGGAATTGCATTAAATCTGTATAACAATTTTGGAAGTATGGCCATTTTCACTATATTGGTTCTTCCTATCCAGGAGCAAGGGATATCTTTCCATTTTCTGATATCCTCTTCAATCTCCTTTTTCAGAGTACTGTAGTTTTCAGTATAGAGGTCTTTTACATCCTTCGTGAGGTTGATTCCTAGGTATTTCATTTTTTTGGATGTTATTGTGAAAGGTATTGTTTCCCTAATTTCTCTTTCAGTAAGTTTGTTATTTGTGTACAGGAAGGCTATTGACTTTTGAGTATTGACTTTGTATCCAGCTACACTACTGAATTTGCTTATTAAATCTAGCAGTTTTTTAGTGGAGTTTTTGGGGTCTTCTGTGTAGAGTATCATGTCATCTGCAAATAATGATAATTTAACTTCTTCCTTTCCAATCATTATTCCTTTTATTTCTTTCTCTTGTCTAATCGCTCTGGCTAAAGTTTCCAGAACTATGTTGAATAAGAGTGGGGACAGTGGACATCCTTGTCTTGTTCCTGATTTTAGAGGGAAAGCTTTCAGTTTTTGGCCATTTAGTATAATATTGGCTGTTGGTTTGTCATAGATAGCTTTTACCAGATTGAGATAAAGACCCTCTATTCCAATTTTCTGTAGGGTTTTTATCATGAAAAGGTGCTGGACTTTGTCAAAAGCTTTTTCTGCATCTATTGAGATGATCATGTGATTTTTGTCTTTGGTTCTGTTAATATGCTGTACTACATTTATTGATTTACGTATGTTGAACCATCCCTGCATCCCTGGGATGAATCCAACTTGGTCATGGTGTATAATCTTCTTGATGATTTGTTGGATTCTGTTTGCCAGTATCTTATTAAGGATTTTTGCATCTATGTTCATTAGGGAGATTGGCCTGTAGTTCTCTTTCTTAGTTGGGTCCTTCTCTGGTTTTGGTATCAGGGTAATGCTTGCTTCCAGGAATGAATTTGGGAGTATTGCTTCCCTTTCAATTTCATTGAAAAGTTTGAGAAGTAGGGGCGTTAGGTCTTCTCTAAATTTCTTGTAGAATTCGGCAGTGAATCCATCAGGGCCTGGGCTTTTCTTTGTTGGGAGGTTTTTAATTACATCTTCAATTTCATTGGCTGATATTGGTTTATTTAGGATTTTTAAATCTTCTTGATTCAGCTTTGGTAATTCATACGAATCTAGGAATCTGTCCATTTCTTCTGCATTTTCCATCTTAGTAGAATATAAATTTTCAAAATAGGTATAGATGATCTTCTGGATTTCTGCAGGGTCTGTCGTGATATCACCCTTTTCATTTTCAATTGCATGGATTTGAGTCTTTTCTTTTCTTTTTTTAATAAGGTTGGATAAGGGTTTGTCAATCTTATTTATTCTTTCAAAGAACCAACTTTTTGCTTCATTGATTCTTTGTATTGTTTTTTTATTCTCCAATACGTTAATTTCTGCTCTGATCTTTATAATTTCCTCCCTTGTACGGGCTTTTGGCTTAACCTGCTCTTCTTTTTCTAGAAGCTCGAGGTTCACCCTTAAGTTGTTTATTTGCGCTTGCTCTATTTTCCTGATATAAGTGTTTAATGCTATAAATTTCCCTCTTAGGACTGCTTTCATTGTATCCCATAAGTTCCGGTATGTTGTACTGTCATTATCATTCAGTTGTAGAAAGTGACTAATTTCTTCTTTAATTTCATCTGTGACCCATTGGTTGTTCAGGAGGATGCTGTTTAATTTCCATGTGTTTAGGGAGTTTTTGTGGGATCTTTTGCCATTGATTTCCAATTTCATTGCACTATGGTCTGATAATATGCATGGGATAATTTCAATTCCTTTGCATTTACTTAAGCAGGTTTTATGAGCTAGTATGTGGTCTATTTTGGAGAACGTCCCATGTGCAGCTGAGAAAAATGTGTATTCTGATGTTGTGGGATGGAACACTCTGTAGACATCTACTAAGTCCATTTGTTCAAAAGTTTGGTTCAGTTCTACTATTTCATTATTGATTTTCTGTCCAGTTGATCTATCTTTTTGTGACAGTGGAGTATTGAGATCTCCCAATATAATTGTATTAGTGCTTATTTGATTTTTCATGTCCTTTAGTACTTGTTTTATATAGCTGGGTGCATTGGTATTTGATGCATATATATTTATGATCGTTATCTCTTCCTCTTGGATTGTTCCCTTTACAAGGATGTAATGACCGTCTTTATCTCTCTGAATCCTTCTTGGCTTGAAGTTCACTTTGTCTGCAAAAAGAATAGCTACCCCTGCTTTTTTCTGGGTTCCTGTGGCATGGAGTATTGTTTTCCATCCTTTGACTTTCAGTCTATGAATTTCTTTCTGAATTAAATGTGTTTCTTGTATACAGCATATTGTTGGATCTTGCTTCTTGATCCATTTCGCCAGTCTGTGCCTTTTGATTGGTGAATTGAGACCGTTAACATTGATGGTTAAAACTGATATGTATTGACTTGTCATGATATTTTCCTGTTGTTGGTTCCCATTCTTTGTTTTTCTGCTTTCCGGCTATTTAATTATTTGCCCTGCCTGGTGGATTCCTTCTGTTGGGGTTCCTATCTCTTTCTAGAATGTCCTTCAGAACGTTTTGGAGTGCTGGTTTGGTGGTCATAAATTTTCTCAGATGTTCTTTGTCATGAAAGTATTTTATTTCTCCATCAATTTTGAAAGATAGTTTTGCAGGGTACATCAATCTGGGCTGAAAATTATTTTCCTTTAGAGCTTGCAATACATCATTCCAAGCTCTTCTTGAATTGAGGGTTTGTGCTGAAAAGTCAGCTGTGATTCTGATGGGTTTTCCTTCATAGGTGATTTGTCTCTTCTCCCTAACAGCTTTTAAGATTCTGCCCTTCTGTTGAATTTCTGGGATCTTGACTATAATATGTCTGGCTGAAGTTTTTTTTTGATCATGTCTAGTTGGTGTTCTAAAAGCTTCACTTATAGGGGTGTCAAATTCCTTTTCTCTTCCAGGAAAGTTCTCCCTGATTATGTCTTTGAACAGGGTTTTAATGTCGTTGATGCTATCTCCTGCTTTTTCATTTATTCCAATTATTCTTAAGTTGTTTATCTTTGAGTCATCTAGCAGCTGCTGAATTGATTTTTCATGGTCCCTTGCTATTTTTAAGAATTTTTCCATTTCATGATCACTAATTGCAAGCCTGTCTTCTATATCTGAGATCCTGTCCTCGCATTGGCTTATTCTGCTACAAATACTTTCAATGGAATTTTTTATCTCTTGGATATCTGCTTGAATCTGCCTTATAGATTCCATTTCTTTCCTATGCTGAGCATTCATGGTTTCTATAGTTTTCTTAAGTTCATCTATTTTTTTGTCTGTATCAGCTATAGTGTCCTTAAGCATGGTCTTCATTGTAGACATTATCTCTGCAGTTATCTGTGAGATTATTTCTGTTTTAATTTTTTCCAGAACCTCATTCAGTTGCTTTGTTGTTACCACTTCAGATAGGCCAGGTGGGTGGCTTTCGGATTGTCCCACCTCGTTGCTCCCTAGGTTTGCCTTTGGTGAATTGGATGTGTGTGGTTGCATCTTGTTTAAGTGTCGTCTCATTTTTTCTTTCTTTAATTCCTGGGGTGATGTTTGCAAATTACCTATAGTAGGTTACTTTATTGCTAGTGTTTAAGATCTTTAGAAGATGACTACTTCTCTGCAGTATCTTCCAAGTGGAGCTTGCTTTTAGGTTTTGAGCTTTCTGCCAGATCCTACCTCTTCAATTTGTTGGGTATGCGAAGTTGCTACCTGTTTGGCCCAGTCCTTGATTCTTTGGTACTGTGCCACTGTATTTTCTGTGTCCCTTAGTCAATCTCAATCATGAAATATCAGGAAGGAAAGATGTTTAGAACAATTATTTCACATTTGGCTATAATGTTAACTAAAGCATCAAACACAGCCTAAAAAATGACAGACTGAGCTAACCAGTTATTTACCACTTTTAGCTGTATAGAGTTGCGGTTATATAACAAAATCTAAAACACACCAGAAAAATTATATGCAGTATACAAGTCCTATGTATGTCAATTTTTCCTTGAGGAGTTTAAATTTAAGATGAGTTAAGGAGGAAATAGAGTATTGGGAGAAGAGGAAGGAATTAGATGTAAGGTTAGAGGACCAAGAGGGATCCCACTAAAATTGGGACACTAGTGCAGAGGACAGGTGGTAAAAAGAGAAGGAAGGGATAAAAGGAAGAACAGATCACAACCACAATCACAAAGAAGTTAGAGGCGCTGTTTACACTCATATAAAAAACCAGAGAGAATAATGAAGGAAAGAGCAAATACACATACGGAAACAAAAACAAAGATAAAAACAATAAAACAGACAGATCAAAAATAAAACCCCACCAAAAAACAAAACAAAACAAAACAAAAACAAAAAAACCCTTCGCCAGAACAAAAAAACAAATCAGTGAGAAAAAAAAATAAAAATAAAAATAAAAAATAAAAATAAAAATAAAAAATATAAAAAGAATCAGTTCCAGGTGTTGACTCTGTTGTAGGCAGGTACCTTGTGACAAAGTCCTGTTCTGTGCAGGTCCGTCCCAGTAAGCCAGGAGCGCCCTCTGGCGGGTGGTGAGCAGAGGCGCGTACTTTCAGGCAGAGACCAGTCTAGCTCGCCTCGGCTCTCGCCGCCCTTTCACGATCCCTGGGCCTGAGAGGCTCAGCGTGCTGTCCGGAGCGCGGGTTCCCTGCACTGGTTCCCGCCGCTCTGGTTTTTCGCCACGCCCCCCACAATGGCGCCGGGCCAGTCGCTCTCTGGCGCGGGACAGGTGTGGCTGAGAGTCCAGTCTCGTTCGCCTGCTGACCTCAGCACACTTTCGTGGGCTCAATTGAGAGGCCCTGTGCTGCCCTGTCCGGAGCACAAGTTCCCAGAGCAGTTTCCGAGCCGCTCTGAGTTTCGCCACACCCCCCACAATGGCGCCCAGCCGGTCGCTCTCTGGCGCGGGGCAGCTGTGGCTGAGAGACACTCACCGCCGGTCAGCGCCGTTCTCCGCCGCTCCCCTGCCCCGCCGCTGTCTCAGGATCCTCCGTGGGGGCTCCCTGGGCGCCAGCTGCCACCGTGTGTCCGTAGAATTGAGCCTCCGCCGGCGCTCCAACTCCCGGGATATTAGAAGGTGCACGCGCGCGGTCTGCTCCTTCTTTCCTTCTTCTTTGTTGGAAGTCACCCGTCACTGGTGCCGGGGGTCCCAGATTGCGCTTCAGAACTTTTCTGGGTTTCGGGGAGGCATCTCCCCCCCTCCTGCGCTTTCCGGGTCGCTATATTCCCGTGTTCCAATGGTAACTTTTAGAGAGAGTTTTGCTGCCTGCTTCTTACTCATCCGCCATCTTGAGGTCTAAACTGTTAAGTCTTGCAGGGAGTGGTGGTGCATGCCTGTAACCCCAGCATGCAGGAGGCTGAGGCAAGAAGTTCACTATGACTTCGAGGCCAGTTTGGGCTGCATAGTGCATTCAAGGCCAGCCTGGACTACATAGTGAGATCTTGAGTTAAAAACCTAAACAAAACAAAAAAAAAAAAAAAAGAAAAGAAATATATATATCTCCTTCCTGAGAGCAAGGACTATGTTTTATGCAAATTTTGATACTTAATCGTTATATACGGCCTGACACAAAGCAGGTCAACACCTATGTGTTGATGCCCTGCATTCTAATGAGAGCACAAGGACAAAAGAAGCATATCCTTCATGTGAGCACTTAGTGCCCTGCAGGGACTCTAAAATTTTTCTCTGTTGCAGTTGCAAGACAGAATGCAAAAAAGTAGAATGGCCTGTTCTTAAAACAGATAGAGATAGTTCAGGTAAAAGTGTTTGGAGTCAGGACAGAACTTTTAAATTCAGGGAGGTCCGTTAGGACCAGTGAGGACCCTGAGGCCAAAGAGTGGATTAATTTGATGCCACGGTCTGTCTCCCACCTGGCTTAGGCCAAAGTGGAATTAAATACTTTTGAAAATTAGCAGGGCAGGGGAGATACCATGATCACGAAGGTGGTTTTCCCAGGGCGAGGCTTATCCATTGCACTGCAGATGTGCTGACCTCTGCTATTTCCCCAAATGTGGGAAACTCGACTGCATAATTTATGGTAGTGGGGGACTGTGTTCATGCTTTCCCCCGGGGGGAAAAAAAAGAAAATTAGCAGGGACAAGATTTTAATGTTCTTGAGGGGTTTTCAATGGAAATAATTACAGGTGACTCATGTGGGATTTAAATCCAGAAGAAGAAATTAGGCGAATGCATACATATTTGATTTTTAAGTAAATAGGTGCTGCTAGAGGCGTTTTTAATAGAACAGGAATAAACAGGACAATGTTGTATCAGAAATTTGAAGGAAAATTAGAAGGTCTGTATTTTATTTTCAGTGGTACAATATATTAAGAGACATTCTTTTGAATGGTAACTGAAACCCCCTCTGTCTTCCCAAAATTATATTTCTTTTTTATTTTTATATGCGGGTACCAGAAATCGAACTCAGGACCTCACGTTTGCCAGTCAGGAGCTTATGCCGCTGAGCTATATCACCGGCCCAACCAAAATTATATTTCTGATGAGAACTACAGGAGTGTAAGAAATGTGGAGTGCCATTAGATCTTTTAGGTAGGACTTGCTTTGGTGGGCAACTACTGGGGCTACTCTACAATGTGGACCTGTCGAAGCTCTTTGTTTCATTGATCTTTTGTATTTTTAATCTGTATTCTATTTATTTCTCCTCTGATCTTTATTTCTTCCCTTTTGCTAATTTGATGTTTTCTTTGGTTTTGTTTTTCTGTTTCCTTGGGATGAGGCAAAAGGATTATTTGAGATCTTTCCGCTTTTTTGATGTGGAGGTGATTGCTATAAATGTCCCTGTTATTTGGTAAATTTGCTACGTTTTGGCATATCCCATAGATTTTAGTATGTTGTATTTCCATTTACATTTAATTTAAAAAGTTTTAATTTCTTTCTTGATTTCTCCCTTGATCCATTGGTTGTTCAAGAGTAAGTTATTTAATTTCTATGTATTTGTATGATTCCTAAGGTTTTTCCTGCCATTGATTTCTGTTCTTTTGCATTGTGGTTAGAAAAAATACTCCATATGATTTAGTTTTTCTAAAAAATTGTTGAGAATTGTTTTGTGACTTATCATATGATTGGTCCTAGAAAATGTTCTATGTGCTGTTGAGAAAAATATATATTCTGCAATTGTTGAATGAAATGTTCCATAGATCTAGAGTGCAGTTTAACTCCTTCATTTCTTTGTTGATTTTCTATGTGGATTATCTGTCCATTGCCAAAAGTAGTGTTAAAATCCACAACTATTGTTGTACTGGAGTCTACTTTGCCTTTAGATCTGCTGTTTGCTTTATATATTTAGGTGCTCCATTATTGGGGATAGATAGTTGCATTTTCTCTCACTGAATTGCTGCCTTGAGGATCTTCTCTTTATCTTTAACCTTTGAGAATTTGATTTTAATATGTCTTGGGGTAGACTTGCTTGCATTAAATCTTACTAGTCCTCTTTGACCTTCCTGTACCTGGATATTTGTTTTTCTAGGTTGGGAAATTTTTCTGTTATTATCTCTGTGTAAGCTTTCTTATGCCTCTGGCATTGTCAAGCCTGCCCTCAAGGACCTCAAAAAATTGAGTAATGCTGTCCCATACTTTATTCTTCTTCATTCTTTTTTTCTCCTCTATGTATATTCAAATAGCCTGTCATTGAGCTCATTAATTCTTGTTTGATCTATTCTGCTATTCATGTCTTCTATTGCATTTTTAATTTTGCTTAGTGTTCTCCAGCTCAAAGATTGATCTTTTTAATTGCTTTCATCTCTGTTAATTTCTCTATTATTGTTTCTTTATATTGTCTTGAAGCTCCTTTAGTTTCCTAAAAACATCTATTTTTTGTTGCTGTTTTTTATTTGTTTTTGTTTTTTGAGATAGGCTGTTGCTCAAGTCCAAGCTAACCTGGAAATTGTTATGTATCCCAGGCTGGTCTCAAACTTATGATCCTCCTGCCTCTGCCTCTGAGTACTGAAATTACAGGGGTACACCACCACACACAAGCAAAACAGGCAAAGTTTTCCACCCAGCAGCTTGTTTATACTGGATGCTATGTGGTTAGTTTCCAGGGCCTTACTTTGACTATTAAAGTGAAGTCATTGTTCCCTGAAAGTTCTTGATGCGTGTTGGTATGTGACATCTCATGGACACTAAAAGCTTAGGTATTTATTCCAGTCTTGATAATTGGCTTTGTTCATGGCCCCTCTTTCCATAAATTCTAAGTGAGCTGCTTTTCTCTGAGCCTGTAGTTACTTCCACTATTTCAGCACTAAATGGTGACCTAAGCCGAGGTTTGCCGTAAGTAGTGTTGATGTGTTGTTGCTGCTTGAACAGGAGAGAGCAGTCAAATCCCTCCAGTTCTGTCCCAAATCTGCAGTTGCTATGTTGTTCAGCATCAACTTGGGGAGTGGCTTAAAAGAGTCAGCTGTCCCCACAAACCTGTTCCAGGGTAGGTCCAGGTGCTTCATTCATAGTCACCAGCCTGTAATCAAGCATAGTGGGAGGGCCATGAAGGGTCTAGCCTCAGGCTCCTATGTCATACCTGTGGCCACCAATACCAAAATGCTGGGTCATACCCAGAGCCCATAGACCTCTGAGACCAGCACAACACTAGGCTAGAACCAAGGTCCGCAGTGCCATGAGCCACCTACCACTAAAGTGGACTCATAGCTGAAGATCACTACAGCCAGCTACAAGTGATGCTGGCCAGAGTAGACATCTAATAAACTAGGGCCATGTGACTGACTGACACAGAGGCTGTTCCAGAGGCTCCATCTCTGGGCACTGGCCTGGCAATGGGTACCATTAGTACCTGCCCAGTATTAGACATTATCACCCTGGGCCTGAATTCTAAGACAAAGTCCTGCGCTTACTACCCCATTTTACCCCCAGTAAGTAGAGTCTTGCTTCACTTTATGTTGCCCAAGGTAGGAGTGGGGTTGGTAATGACAGTCCCTTGGCCTCCAAGGCTGACTCTAAGCTGGGTCACATCAGAGGCTCACAACATCAGGGACTGGCACAGACTTTGGGAAGAGGTTGCCCCAGGGATTCTCTAAGATAGGCAATGATGCAGGCCAAAACATGAGCCTGTCCCACCAGTGTATAAATCTCTGCCTAGTGTCAGAGCAGGTCTAGAAGCTCTGTCTGTGAGCCCTGTGAGTATAGGGGCCTTTGGTTTTTGATAGCTGCTAGGTCTCATCATTACAGGCCCAGCACTGAGCTCCAAAGCAAAGCCCTGTGCTGGCTTATATGCCATGTTCCCCAGTAAATGGAGTCTTCCCTCCAATTGCCATTCCCCACCCCCACCCTCCACCCCCACTCCCACTGCCTGAGTTTGGAGGAAGGGCAGTGGAAGCAGTTCCTTAAGCCACTTGGCTTGCCCAGTTCTAGCAGCTCAGTCTACACATACTGGCCTTGGGGCAAGGGTTGTGGGTCTCTGCCTAGTACCCAGTTTCACTTTTGCAGGTCTGGTATTGGGTTTCAAGTCTAAGGCCTGTACTAAATTTCTTCTCTCTCCTCTAAGTGAGAGGTATCTCTCTTCATGCTGCTTGGAATTAGGGAAGGGGTGACATGGAATATCTTTTCCTTCCTGCCTTTTCCAATGTGCTTTTTGTTCTCCTTTCCTGTCTTCTCCTCTCTTTTTCTCTCCTCTTCTCCCTCCCTTCCCCACCTTTCTTTTGAGACAAATTCTCATTAAGTTACTAAGTTGCCTAGGATAGACTCAAACTTGTATTCCTCCTGCCTCAGCCTCCCAGAGTGCAGGATATATAGGTGTGCACTGCCATGCCTGGCTCTTTTCTCACTACTATACTAAAACCAACCACCAAGTTTCTCTCATCTGGCAGCCTTGGTTAATGTGAAGTGGACTAGTGTGTGAATAGCAGATTGAATTGTGTGTCTGTGGGGAGACAATTCCTAGAGGATTTTACTCAGCTACCATCTTGCTCCATCTTTATCTATTTTTAGTTTTTTTTCGAAACTGCCATACTGATTTGCACAGAGCTGTACCATTACGCATTCCTACCAACAGTGAACAAAAGTTCCAATTTCTCCACATCCTCACCAAACTTACTATTTCTT
The DNA here is from genome assembly GCA_028451465.1 of Erethizon dorsatum. Taxonomy (NCBI): domain Eukaryota; kingdom Metazoa; phylum Chordata; class Mammalia; order Rodentia; family Erethizontidae; genus Erethizon; species Erethizon dorsatum. Next base: position 85,900,574 of record CM051829.1, read on the forward strand.
GCTTATTCGTAATAACCATCCTAATGTGTGTGAGGTGGAACCTCATTGTAGTTTTGATTTATCTTCCTCTAATGATTAGGGATGTTCAGCAATTTTTCAAATGCTTACTGCCATCTGTGTATCTTCTTTCAAGAAATGTCCTTTCCAGTGCTTTGCCCACTTTTTACTGGGGTTGATTGGTTTTTATGGTGGCTGCGGCCATCTGTGTTTGTAAATGAAGTTATGTTTCTAAATGAAGTTCTACCCCCCTTGATTATGTGTCGTGTAAGCCAAGAGTGGTGGCGCATGTCTGTAATCCCAGCACTCAGGAGACTGCTTCTACATGACCACAGAGCTGAGGAAATGTGACAAAGAGATGTGGCCTCTAAGCCTAAAATATTGGCCCCGTGTTTCCTGACCTGTTCAAGATCCATATCTATTTTTTCTAGTTCAACATTTTATTTCTCTACCTAACATTTATCACACTGTCACACCTAACTTCTATTACCTTTTTTTCCTTTTTATCCATCTATATTTCAAGTTTAATAAATATTTGGATTAGTTTTTATCTTACCAGCTCATAAACTTTGAGTTTCACTGAATGTTCTTCTTATCAGTTTTAGCTTTTTAATTAGCCATTTATTTCACAGTGCTCTTTAACATTACACCTATGGCTCCCTTGTTTTTAACTACAGGAGGCAGCTGAAGGCAGTGATCATATGGACAAACACCCAACAATCCGTCCTCTGTTAGTGGGTAGGTCTCAGCAGGACCTGACTAAGGCCCAAATCCATGATCCAGCTGCTGTCCCAGGAAGCTGCTAATTTGGTGCTCCTTGGCAGTGACCTGACCCAAAATGCCAGCAGCTCTCCGACCATACACCTTGCTGCCCCCATGGCCCAGCAAACTTGGCCTGTGCATCTCAAGTCACCTTGTTCTAGGGGCAGCTGGAGCCTCTTAATGCTCACGTGAGAGGGAGCTACTGACTCAGACACCAATACCTGTTCATGTAAAATCTTTTTCACCTTATTCTGTACCTCCTTGGGCTATGATAGCTCTTCCCAGAGCTCTAGATCCCAATACTGGCTCTACAGGGTCTCACCAAGGCTTCCCTGGGAACAATTCTTTCAAGTTTCCAAATTTCCAGAATTTGGATGCCAGGCACTGTCATACACGTATGAGATAAAATGTACAACACTTGCGATGGAGCTGGGTTAAAAAAAAAAAAATCACACAACACCAATTGCAATGTAGTAGATATGAATATGGCGAAGTGTCCTGAGAACACAGAAGAGGGATCTAGATCAGGGAAAACTTCTGTGAGAAGGTGATAGAAGAAGGGGTCCACCTGTGGACGGTCAGCCCCTTCCCATCAGCCCACGCCTCTGTGAAGCACGGCACACAGCTGCACATGGCCTGTGGCAGCACTGCACACTGCCACATGAATGAGGACACCTGGCGTGGAAGGAACACCCCTCTGTAAGATCCCAGGGTGAGAAACAGAGGACATGGATAGGGACAGCAATGATCTTAAATGACCTCCTGCCCTGCCTGAACATGCAGAGTCCCCCACATGTCCACATTCCCCCAGCCCTTGCTGTGGACAAGGGAACAAAGAACACCCTGACACCCCAACGCAGCAGCCCTGAGCTGGAGAGCTCAGAGCAATAAGACGGGACACAGAGCCAGTGTGGTTCAGACTTTACTGGAGATTGGGCAGGGCTGGGGCAGCTGCCACACTGGAGAACAGGGCCTGCACACCAGGCAGTACTGGTCATTCAAGTCAGGGTCCATCAGGTGCCTGGAGGCAGAGCTGTTTGGTTAGATTTAGGGCAGGGACAAAGAAGGGGAGGAGGGGACTTTACTAAAAAAAAAAAAAAAAATGAGGCATTAAAGCTTGACTGGGAAAGAGGTTAAGTAGAAAAAAGGGAGCTGCCTTGCAGGAAGGGAGGGGAATGAGGGAGAAAAGAATGAGAAGAGTAAGGCTGGGGTGCATAGTGCCAGTGTGCCCCACAGCCCAGCACCAGCCAGGGCAGCCATACATCCACTCTCCCTGTCCTGCCATTACAGGGAGTCCCACTTGTTACCCCCGAGGCTGTCTTTAAATACACAGGGCTTGCAAGGAATGACTGCACTCCATAGGTTGAGATTTTCTTCAGGCCCTGTGAGTGGGAAAGAGAAAGCAGAAGCTCAGCCCTGCTGCCCCCTTGGCATTCACACACCCCACTCCAGGAACAGCCTTTTAAGTGGACTCAAGTACTATAGCGCAACACAGTCTGCTTAAGTCCCAGCTCTGGGTAATTTATTTATTTATTTTATTTAATGTCATACCTTGCTAAGGCCTACTACTTAGGAAACTCTACACTATGCAAGGTGCTTTATACCATCTAGAGGTTACAGTATAAGTTGAAAATTCTACTCAACAACTCTGCAAGTTCAGTGCTACCATCATCATTTATCTGGAAGGAACCTGAGGTAGAGAGGTTAAGTGACTTTCTCATGCTCACACAGCTAGTAAGTGGGAAAAGGTAGCTGCAGCCTGGCTGTCTCTCCAGCTCTGTGTTCTCTTTGCTGTACCCCTTCCAGTCCTTCCCGCGGGAGGCCCAGCCACGCCCCCTCTGCACAAACATTCTCCTTTTCTACAAGGAGGCAGGCTCCCTCTTGTCTGGATTTGCACAGAGGAGGGACCTAGCAGGAAAAAGGGGCTGAGAGCATTCCAGTGCTGGTTGGAAGAAGGCCCTGCTCTCACCCAGTGACTCAGCAAATCCTGGAGCTAAGGTGCCACATATAGAGCAGAATGTCAGGAATACAAGTGAAAATAAGTGAACAACCCCAATTCACAAATGGAACACCAGGGTACTATGAGAATTCAGAAGAGAAAGAAAGGGAAGAAAAGTATCCCACCATAGAACAATTAAAGATAAAATCTCCTGTGTGTACTCAATCCAGCACCAGCTACAGCCCTGAGGTCACAGTTGGAGATCTGATTAATCAAAACACTCTGCAGTGTCTTGTTGTCTTCGTTTTTTTTTTTGTTTTTTTTTTTGAGACAGGGTCTTGCTATGTAATTCAGGCTGGCCTTGAACTCACTATGTTGCCCATGCTGGCCTCAGTTTTATGAAAATCCTCCTGCCTCAGCCTCCTGAGTGCTGGGATTACAGGCATGTGCCACTGCACCCAACCTCATTGTTTGCTTGATACTTCACATCATCCAGCCTTGTCCCAGCCCTCCCAATGCCAGCTGTACACACATGCTGCCCCTGCTCTACAGGGTGCTGGGCTGGAAGCCCAGGCTACACAAGGGCCTTGGGCTTTTCCTTCGGGCACAAAACAAGGAGAGTCACTGCTTGCTGTCCTGAGAAGCCTGAAGCCAACAGGGAACCCACGCAGCTTGCACAGGTACTGGGACCTTGAGGAAATGACTTACTCCCTACAGTCTCAGTTCCCTTATCTGTGCAGTGGGGCCTGTAATTCTGCAAAGATATATTTGACACAATGGATGTAAGATACTGAGCACAGGTTCTGGCACGTATAGCCAGTAAACAATACGTATTAGTTACTCTTCAGTTCAGGTCAAGTGCTAGGAAATCAGCATGGAAATGGAAAAGGGAAAAAGGACATCCAAGAGGAAAAAGGTTGAGGAATATCACCTCAGAGTGAGACAAGAGGTCCTTTAGGTTTGGGAATGCATATAGGCACTTAGGTTCAAATATACGGTTCTGGTCAAGGACATCATAAGCAAGGAAATCCACATAGATGATCTGCAAAAAGCCAACAGTGAGTGGGCTGGAAGCTCATAACTGAGGAAGAATGACAACTTCTCTTCCCCATCCCATCTCCCCTTTACCTTACCCCCTGCAAACTGTGGCCACTTCCCCCAGGAATTGTGAGAAGAGCTTCATCTTGTTGGGAAGACTCTCCAAGTACTCTGGCTTTCTTTCTCCTGAGGCAGAAATCACCTGTCACCATCCTCAGACACAAGTGACCCGGCAGAGGGGGCTGGGCCATCTGACTGTGCATGGCCCAGCTTTTCTGTCTGACTTCTCATCACCTCTGACAAATGGGGGTTGTTACCAGGTAGGAATCTAATAAATGTTGAGACAACTCCGCCCTTGAATCTGTCACTGCTGATGTGCAAACAATGTGCTGTGAGTCAGGCCCAGGAGTGCCTGACCACCTGGCAGGCTCTGGACTCAAATGTCTGGTGACATCAAAGAAGCAAAGTAAGAAAAGATCCAAGAGAGAATACAGAGGCCTAGCTAGCATGTTGGCAGAAGTATACAATGGATATTTGAGTAGTGTGAATAAACTTGAGGCTTATTCAATGTTGAAAGGAAAGAGGGAAAAGGACAGAGGCCCTCTGATTGACCCTGAGCTGCCTCTTAGGAAAAGATCCTAACACATGCTGGTGTCAAAGACACGGCACTGGGGAAACAGTGTGGTGGACACCTGAAAACCAGGGTGCATTACATTCCCCTATCTTGCTTTTCTTTGGTTTGAGTCTCCACATTCTGGGAGCAGGCAGATGATGTGAACAGTTAGGAGTTAAGGCCCATAGCAGGAGATAAGGATCAGAAAGAAATTCTAAACACAAACTCTAATGTCTAAGAACTGAGTTTCCTCCCTAAACAGTCTTGAGTTGTCACCGAAGATCGGTGCCAATTGATTCACACAACGTTTATTTATATGACACAATTTTGGAGTTATGAGTGTCAATCTGTTGCTAGGACAAGTAATTCTTTGGAGAATCAGTACTGTTAAGGAGTTCAAATTCAAAACAGGACAAGTGTAGATGTGAACATAAGAGTTTAACTCCTCGGGGCTGGTGAGATGGCTCAGCGGCGTACGCGCCTGACTGGCAAGCGCGAGGGCCTGAGTTCGACTCCCAGAACCCACATACGAAAAAAGGGCCTGTGATATCGCTCAGCGGCACAGGCGCCTGCTGGCGCACGAGGTCCTGAGTTCGACCCCTGGTACCCACAAAAAAATTAAAAAAAAAAAGAGTTTAACTCCTGCTCCAAACCATGTCTGGCCTGGACCCATTGAGGGGGACTTACAAAATTAGGGTTGTAGCAGATTATGACAAGCTGCATGTGGTTATCCATGACATGGTTTTCCAAAGTGTCCACAGGAATCTTTTCCTCTTCTGTCTCCCCACCTGAAGCTCACAAAACAGAGACTCACCCTCAGCATCCCTCCACAGCCAAGCTCAGGGGGATGACCACTGTCCATCTGCGCACCCTAAAACCAGGTCTACTCACACAGGTTGTGCTTGCGGGCAATGTAGTGCAGGATGGCATTGCTCTGGGTGAGCTTGTGAGTCCCATCAAGTAGGTAGGGCAGCTGCACAGACAACCAGGAAAAGTTTGCTTGAATACCAGATCCCAGCATCCTTTCTTTGAGTTAGGGCATGTGTGCCTGCCCATGGTTAGCCCCATACAAAAATACTATAGAATGAATGAATGAGCAGAGACAAAGACCCATCACAGACAATATAGATACTAGGAATGAAAGTGGTTGAGCAGGAGCACTGATCATAGAAACTTTTAGCTGGGAAAGGAGATAAGGCAGGGATACCTTTCACTTCCTTGACCCACCCCGCCCCTGTACCTACATTGGGAAAGTCCAGCCCCAGCTTGAACTTCTCATTCAGCCACTGGTTTCTGTCATAGTTTGGAGCTGTGGCAAAGATGAAATTAAAATAAACCTTTAAATCTAACCCTGTTTCCTCAGGACCCTCTCAAAGAGCCAAGGGCAAGATCCCCTGAGACAGTAGGTCTGGAGTCTGAACACTGAGCCCACATTCCAAGGCTGCAGGGTAAAGTGTGCTTGTAAGGGCTGTGGCCCCAACAGGACTATGGCTAACAATAGGTATAGGCAAGTGCTAAGTGGGTCTGACCCAATTACAGATAAAGTGGGATCCCTCATTCTACTACAAATGATTTGCTCTCAAAAGGGTTTAGGGGAGGAAGCAGGCCCTGGGGCCAACAGGTAGAGGAGTGGTGAACTGAAAAACAGGTGGCTAGGGCATGGGTTGGTGGCCACCAGTCATCAGGAAAGTGCCATTACCCTTCCCTATGGTGTATCTCTTCTCATAGCTGGTGTCTGTGTATCCCAGGACCAGACGGACGACATGGGTCATCTGAGAGAGATACAGCAGTGGCAGGGTCAGAGATGAAGGGACCCTAACAGCACAATATCTCCTCTAGATGAGTTCCCAGCCTACACCTAACACCACCCAGTGCTCCCCTACACACCCACTACATGCACACCAACCCCCATGTGTGAGCTCCTGAGAAGCACAGCTGCGGTTCTCACAAACTCCTGAAGCAGATCCATCTGCTAGAACCAGCCCCCAGGTCAGAGATGGAAGTACCTGGCTCTGTGACTTCATCTCTTGCAGGTGAGACCCTTCAGTTTACCAACTGTCCCCCTACCTCCCAACACACACACGCGCACAGGATAGCACGCATATGAGCTCCTGAGCACTGAGAGGGAAGGCAAAGACTCCAAGTCCTCAAGAGCCTCTATCTCTTAAATCCCCCTCCCCTGTTACTCTGCACTCTGAGCCCCTGCTTTCCCTTCCCTCCCTCCAGGTTGACCCCTCCCTCACCGGAGAATGTCTGAAGAACGCAGCCTCTGACTCTGGTTTGGCATGGGATAGTCTCTGCATATCTTGGTATGAGAGGGTGGCTCAAATGGCCTTTGAAGTCACTCTGTGATCTAGGACTTGTGGTACACTCTCCAGAAGGGCAGCATCCTACTAACAGCACTGTCCTACCTGCCAGCTTTTTTCTTCTGAAGGCAGAGGACTGTTTCAGAACGTAGAACTGTGCAGTTAATTACTCTGTGTTCCTATTGCCTTGCTTAAAGAATCTCACAAAACATAATGGACAAATGAAAACAGATGAGTTAAACTTTAAAAATAAAATGGTTTACAAGATAAAAGGCTGGGTTGCTGCTCTGCAGGAAATAAATTTTGGAAATAAGCTCACATTTTGAAGGGCCTCATGATGCAAATTTAGTATATCAATAGAAGTTTCCAACCACCAGGGATAAGTGTGGAAGAAGACAGGCAGAGGTCTTCTCATCTCTGTTAAGTCAGAGAAATCCCACGCTCTGCCAGCCTCTGTGAAGTCGCGTAGCTCAGACCGTGTCACTGGGGCCGTCAGAGTGTAGCCCCTGTTGCACGTGTTGCTCATTCACTCAGACAGCGCCAGTTCTCCCAGTTCCAGTCCTGGACTGTGCCCAGGCTCAGGGAGCAGCCTAAGGCCCCATGTAAGTTCACCCACAGTGAAGTGACAGCAAGATGCACATGTGTGCTTGTACGCTCACACACACACACACACACGCATGCACGCACGCACGCACACTGTGGTGTCTGGGCCATGAATTAGAGTTCTTCTTTTACATTAAGGGTTTGTCCAGATCTGCTTTATAAATCTTGAACATGGAGATATAACATTTCCAGATCCCATAGAGGAAATGATTTTCCTTAAAAAGCTAACATGGATTAGAATAATATTTAAAGACAAACAACAGATACTACACATTGCTGTTCCTCCGTCTAGTGCCTCCTTTATTGAAAACAGTGACTAGTCCCTAAGAAGACGACTGTCCTTCAAATTGACTATGGTTTTGCTGTTGAAGACTAGAAGTGGGATGGGAGCCTCGGGAGAGAGATTTTGAAAATATGAGACACATCCTCATCCTGGTGTCTAGACGCATCCTATACCCTGAAAGGAAGGGAGGGGAAGAGGGATTATGTGCAGGACAAGGAGGCCTTGCAGGCCAGGGCAAGGACGCCGAGGAGCTGGGAAGGTGGGCCGCAGAGCTTAGGGGCTGTCAGAGAAGGAGAGCAGCTCTCAGAGGCAGGGCAAGGACTGGACCAGCAGGCTCTCAAAGGCAGGGTCTGAGGTGCCAGGGGATCGTCTGAAGGGATGACATGGGTCTCTGAAAAGCAAGAGGGAGTAGTTGGGATTAGTGACACTGAGCAGTGGTCTGAAGCAAGGGATTGCAGCCATTGGTGACCTTGTAGAAATTCATCTCAATGCTGCCTTATCTTCTGTACGTCTGTGTGCTCTGTGCTGACTGCAGGGTGTAGACGTGTTCCAGTTTTTTATTTTTTTTTTATTTTTATTTTTTTGTGGGTACCGGGGGTCGACCTCAGGACCTCGGGCGCCAGCAAGTGCCTGTGCCACTGAGCGATATCAATGGCCCTTTTTTCATACGCGGGTTCCGGGAGTTGAACTCAGGACCTTGCGCTTGCCAGGCAGGCACTTATGCCACTGAGCTATCTCACCGGCCCTCCAGTATTTTAAAGGGACGCTCTGCAGGATAATCAAAATATACGGTGTCAAATCTGGCCAAGAGACTATAGAGTGACCACTGAACAGATTCCATAATTCCTTCCAACACCACAGCTAACATTTTAACACTCTTAAGGCAAATTATGGAAATTCTAAATAAAATGGCCTCAGAATTCTGTTCTAAAGTTACAACTTACTAAATATAAGACCAAGAGACAACTCAAAATTGTTCTACTTCATGGAAATGTCTTAAAGTTATCTGAAATATTATCAAACTAAACTTAGGAAATCCAGAACATAAAGAAATCTTAACTCTGAAAATAAGAAAAGAAGAATCATCACTTATAAGATATTGTTTAATCAGGTATTAAGTAAAATAAATTCCGTATATACCTAAGATTTAAGAGTAAAGCAAAACAAACTAGGGTTTCCATAAATTGAAAAAAAAAAAAATAAGTTCAAGGTATACAATTGCAGAAAACAAGAAACAGTAGTAAGAACAAAAACAGAGAAATTTTCACTAACATGCCTTTTAAATCAATAGTTGATTTTCTTCTTCTTTTTTTTTTTAATGTGGATACCAGGAGTCGAACTCAGGACCTCGCATTGCCAGGCAGGCGCTTATGCCGCTGAGCCATCTCACCGGCCCAATAGTTGATTTTCTAAAAAAAAATTAGCTAAGCTGATAATGCATTAGTTCAACAGCCTAAATAGTGAGGGAGTTAGAAACATGCCATCCCAAAATGGGCTGAATTGATATATTGATTATTTCAAGCTGAAATCACTCAAGGAACTCTTACCTTCAGAAAGCACCATTTGCTGGTGGCACATGCCTGTACTTCCTGCTCTCTGGGAGGCTGAAGCAAAAAGTGAGGGATGACCCATCTATTTCTACATCCAGCAAGCCATAAAGTTTCTTTCTTATACCAAGGCCAGAAAATAGCCTTGTTCGCCAGAGCCCAGTAATTACTGCAATGAACCTAAAAAACAAACTCTGAAGTAACACTTATCTTCCACTAGCTTCTGCATTCTTCCTCCATATCTCTTAGTAACATCCCTAAAATTTTCTAACCTAATCCATAAGTCCATTTTTCCTCTCATTCCTCAAAGGTGTAGAAGCATCACGCTTTGGTCATTTCTTTAGACTTCACTCCTTTGAAAATCGCCATGTATATGTAAATAAAACTTTTATGCTTTTCTCTTGTTGATCAGCTCTTGTATTAACTGGCTTGCTAGATCCAGCCAAAAGCCCACATAAGAATTAAAAGGGTGGGAGGACTTCTCTCCCCTGCCAAGTCTGACCCCAGGGCAGCTCTCCCTACTGGCTAGCATGAGGCTTGCTCCGGCCCTGCTGGAGCCAGGATCCTGGACTCTGACAAAAGGCAGCAAAGGGTCAGATTCCTTGCCAGTCAGCTTCCTCAATGTGGGCATCTGTCAAGGAGAGAATAGTAAGACTCTTTGTCTCTCTCCCTCTCTCTAAACATTTAGATTGACAGAAGAAAATATTTTGTGAACTAGTTCTTTGGGTAAAAGCAACTTTGAGTGTTTTGTGAGTACTCTGGATTTCTATCTGATACTTTTCCTGTCAGAGATAGTCTATGGTTTCCTTTGTCTTGTCTTTCTATGTTGTTTATCATAAGAAGCAAAAGCTTACAGAAAGAGCCTGGGAGTAAGTCCTTATAACCTTGTTGTTCACACTGGCCCTGCAGAATGGTGGCCTTGTGGTTTCCACCAGACCAGTATGTATTTAGACAAAACTTTGCTATAAGTCCCCGAAACGAAGAGAGTGGATGAAATCCCTCTCTTGTCTCATGTCCTGAGAGTTTGTTTTTGTGAGCAAAGAGGACATCCTGTCTGGATTCTACCGTTTTAAGGACACAGGTGTTGGCTTGGGTCTTGGAAGCCAGCTGAAACAGGGGAACATGGGATGTGTAAGATATTACGCCATAGTCTCTGTGTCTAACCCTGCCAAGATCTCAGGAGTGTGTCTTAATAAGAGGCTCCAGAGCTGGGTGTGGTGGTGCACACCTGTAATCCCAGCACTCAGGAGGCTGAGGCAGGAGGATCACAGCGAGTTCGAGGCCAGCCTGGGCTCCATAGTGAGTTCAAAGCTAGCCTGAACTACATAGTGAGACCCTGTCTCAAGAAACAAAAACAAAAACAAAAACAAAAGGCTCCAGCCCACAAGGAGTTTTTGTTATCCTACCTCTGTTGCCCACTTAGTGCTGGAAAACTCCTTCCCAATATCACCTTCCTAGTGTAACAGATGGCAGGTCTGAGGTTAGAAGCATCTCACATTTGTGCAGGTGACATCTGTGCATGGAGGATCATGTACACGCAAACATCTGTCATTGCCTGTGTCAGTAAGGGATGCTTGCTTTCCCTATCTCTGAGAGCGAACTTTGGATCATGGGTGGCACAACTTCTGTGCCTGTTTCAGGAAGTTTCTTGCTTCCTCATCCAGCTCCCATCCTTCAGGTCCTGCTGACACTGCCTAGTTTGTATCAGCTGCCTCTGCTCTGCTTTTTTTATTTATTTATTTATTATTTTTTTTTGTGTGTGTGGGTACTGGGGGTCGACCTCAGGACCTCACGCGCCAGCAGGCACCCGTGCCGCTGAGCGATATCACCGGCCCTTTTTTCGTATGTGGGTTCCGGGAGTCAAACTCAGGACCTCGTGCTTGCCAGGCAGGCGCTTACGCCACTGAGCCATCTCACCAGGCCTGCTCTGCTTTTTTTAAAAACAGCTTTATATATAATTTGTGTATCATAAAATGTATTTGTATACAATGTTTTTTAGTGTACTACATTATTAATTTTGTATACGTGCTGCCGAAGTAAGCACTATTACATTATTAAATTTTAAAACTATTGTAAAATAGATATAAAATTTGCCATTTGAGCTATTTTGTGTACAATTCTGCAGCATTAATTACCTTCACAGTGTTGTGCAACCATCACCACTATTTCCAAGTCAGTTTTGTTTTTGATGCCACTGCATCCTGACTTGAAATTTTTCTTCACATTTAATGATTGTAACTGACCCGTAGCAGAAATTTTAATAGATAATGAAAAGTTATCAATGAAACTTTGACTAGTATGATACCTCAAATATGCACAGCTCTGTTCTCACCTTTCTTTTGCATTAAAAGAAGAAGAAGAAGAAGAAGAAGAAGAAGAAGAAGAAGAAGAAGAAGAAGAAGAAGAAGAAGAAGAAGAAGAAGAAGAAGAAGAAGAAGAAAAAGGAAAGGGAAGGGAAGGGAAAGAAAAGGGGAGGGAGGGAAAGGGAGGGGAGGGGAAGGGAAGGGAAAGGCAAGGCCAGGCAAGGCACTTCAGCTTTCCTGAGGCAAATTTTACCATGTCTTTAAAATGAACTTTTTTTTTTTTTTTTTTTTGTGGGTACTGGGGGAACGACCTCAGGACCTCACGCGCCAACAGGCACCCGTGCCGCTGAGCGATATCACCGGCCCCTTTTTCGTATGTGGGTTCCGGGAGTCGAACTTGGGCCTTCGCGCTTGCAAGGCATAAAATGAACTTTTAAAACTAATCTTAAATGTCTCGGCAAATTCCCTTTGGCTCAGGAGAGAAAAAAAATACTTACATTGTTTGTTTTAAGTTATTTATTTTGGGGATACCCATTTATTCTTTATTCTTCTGTGGATGGCTTTTGATTTCCTGTTTTGTCTTGCTGACTGTTTTTGACTTTCCATCTCTAAGGAGACACAGGTTATTGGGTCTTTATGTATAGATGGCAAATCAGAAGAAGGCCCCAAAATATAGCTAGATTTTTTAAAATGTGCATTACAACCCCACTTATGACTAAGAAATCTTTTTTTAAACTGGCATTGGGAGTGGATTGGATTTTGATAGGGTGGTATTTCTGCTTCCTGTTTAGAGTTTGATTCTTTTTCTGGTTTCACATGTAAATAACTGTTAGAGTTTGTGTCATTCACTTAGGTATGCATTTAATTTAAAGTTTGATTTATGTTTAAAGCATAATGGCAACTTTGTATATTTTACTTTTTCTCTGGAGCTGAAATGGAACTATACTGAATACTAAAAAAAACAGTTTAAAGGATGGGTATAGCTCAGTGTTAGAACACATGCCTAGAATGTGTGAGGCCCTGAGTTTAATCCCTAGCACCAAAAAAAGAAAGAAGGAAGTGAGCCAGGGGGTGGGGGTGGGGGTGAACAAAACAAAGAAATAAAAAAGTTTATTAGAACATTTCAAAGAGAAAACCACTTGTGTTAGTCAGCTTTCCATTACTTTAACAAAATAACTGAGATAATCAATTTCGGAAGAGTAAAGATTCATTTTGGCTTAATCTTGGAAATTTCAGTCCATGGGCCATTGGGCCTGTAGAGAAGAAATGAGGCAGGAGATAGTGTGGGCAACACCCTAGGCTTAGGCTCACAACAGACCATAAGAGGATCCTACTCTCACCATACTTCCTTAATATTGTGACATGAGCCTGAGAAATATGGTCTTGTCCTCACCATATTTCCTTTACATCCTGACATGAGCCTAAAAAGTATGCTCCTGCCCTTATCATACTTTTTTAATCTCTGACATGAGCCCAGGGAGCATGTGCTGTAACTGCTTCAGAATAACCAAGAGTAACCCGAAGATCATTATGATGCAGTATTAGCATTTTAGTTTTGACTTCTGTGGTGGGCTTTGACGGCCATGCTGGTTCCATCCAGGCCCATATAAGTTTACAAACTCCTCTTCCAACGTGGGGGTGGAGACACACAGTTGATTAGGCAGAAGCCCATTTAGTTGCCATCTCTGGCTGCTCTCAAATTCTAGGAAAACGAAAGTTAACTGTGGAAATCACTGCCGTTGTCATCACTGGCTCTGCCCGTTCATGGTACTTGAGGATGTACTTTCATTACTGGCAGTTACCATTTATAGGCACTGCCCATTTCGAACTCTCCCAAGTGTACTTAACATGTTCAGGACAGGGCTGTAATTAGCATGTCCCGCTGCCAGGCAGCTTGAATCAGCGGTGATATAAGTGTATTACTGTCCCATTAGGTGGCTTTTCATTAATTTTATCAGTAAAAAGACCCATAAAAGTGATTAGATCCACCAGTAGTATAAAGCCACCAGTGGGACAGTCAAGCATGTACCACCATTGGTTCAAATCCATGGGAACGGGTTAACCTAAAATATACAGGGGCCACTCTTAGTCAAAGCCATTCTTGAACTTTCTCATCAGCCACTCCCACTCTGTGGAGTGTACTTTCCCTTTAATTTAATAAGTCTGTCCTTTCTTTCTCTTTCTGCGTCCTGCTCAGTTCCTTGTTCAGGATAAAAAGAGCCTGGATATCAGGTGAGACAGAGACACCCGTCCAGTAACAGAAATAACATCTTAGTGGGAGCATGTGGCAGAGGAAGCTCCTTCAAGTCATGGCTGGAAATAAAAGAGAAACAGGAAGAAACCAAGATCCAACAATCTCCCTGGAGGGCACATTCCCAATGCCTTTAGCTCTAAATCCAAAACACAGAAATCTGACTTCCATCTGCTGCAGTTTGGAAGTTGAATGTCCCACAGAGTCCTCGTGGATTAAAGTTTTGATCCCCTGTGTGACACAGTTGGGAGGTGGTGGAACCTTTAGGTGGTGAGGCCCAGTGGGTGGTCCTTAGGTCTTTGGGGTGTGCCCTGGAAGAAGATTATGAAATCCTGGCTGTTTACTCCTTCTCTTTCTCTTTCCCTCCATGAAGTGAGTTGCTTTGCTCCTGTGTTTCTGCCATGATGTGCTTTCCCACAACACGCCCAAAACAATAAGGCCAATCAGTCATGGACTGAAATCTTGAAATATGTGAACCAAAATAAATCTTTTCTCTTTACAGGTTATTCGAAGTACAGTAAAACCTTGGTTTATGAGTATGATTTATTCCGGAAACATGTTTGTAGTCCGAAGTACTTATACATCAAAGCAAATTTCCCCATAAGAAATAATGGAAACTCAGATGATCCATGGTGCAATCCCAAAGTATTCATATAAAAATGATTACAATACTGTAATATAATAAAAAATAATAAAGAAAATACAAATTAACCTGCACTTACCTTTGAAAACCTTCATGATTGGTGCGAGGGTGACAAGAAAGAGGAAGGTTCTAGGACGAATTTCACTATCATTAACAGAATCACTGCTATCTGTTGGCTCAGTAGAATCTTTTCCTTTTCATGCAACTTTAATGAGAAACCTATCCAATGACACTTGCTTTTGCTCCCTTTTAAGGATTTCAAAAAAATGTAATATTGCATTGTCGTTAAACAGATTCATTGCTCGCACTGCTACAGCCTTATTTAGATGGCGATTTTCTACAAAATTTTGCACTGTTTCCCACATTGTACACATCTCCCTAATCTCATTTGAAGTGAGGGATTCCTCCACCTTTTTTCTCCTCCTCCTCCTCCTCCTCTGCAGATGAGGTCTCCATAACCTTTTGCTGTTGGGAGACAATCACCCCCCCCACACACACACACACACGGAGATAGAGTCATTGCTCAGTTTTGATCATGTGACATTTGGTGTCACATACTACTCATATTGCAAGACATCGCTTATCATTAAAATGTATTTAAAATGTTTGCAGAACACTCACGGGACAAGTTACTTGCAATCCAAGGTTCTACTCTATTTCATCATAGTGATGGAAAGCTGACTGATACAGAAAATTTTTATGGAGAAGTGGGGCTGTTGGCTGTAGCCATGCTTGACAATGTAGAGGAGCCTTTGGAATCAATTTATTGGTTTATGGAAGGGGTTTGGAAGGGTTTGGAGAAAGCCAAGAATGCTAAAAATGGAGCTTAATGGGCAACTCTGAGAAAGGCTCAGAAGACCAGTGTTACGGTTTGTGTCTAGATGTCCCCCCAAAGCCTCATGTTGTCATAGGTGGGGCTTTTTGGAGGTGGCTGGATCTGGAGTGTATAATGCTGGGATCAAGAGTGTGTGATTACTAAATTAGTCTACTGATTGGTTTGGCATAGTTTTGGGTAGGATTAAGGATGCCCCACTGTGGGTGTGAGGGCTATCTGTCCAAAGGGTGGGTAGGCTGGATGAGATATAAGGGACGGAAAGAGGGTCCTTGCTTCTTGTTCATGGCTTGTTGCTTGTAGCTTGCTGCCTTGCTAACTTCTGCTTGCCATAAACTGTTTCTTCTCTGCCAAGCTGCTCTGCCATGCCACCCTGCCTTGGAGCCAGCCAACTATGAACTGAAACCTCTACAAACTGTGAGTCAAGTAAACCTTTCCTCCTTTAACTTTGGGTGTCAGGTATTTTGTCTCAGCAATGAAAAATGTAACTAAGACAACCAGAGTGCTGGTAGAAATGTGGACAAAAATGGCTGTATTGTGAGGTTTCAGATGAAGGGAGGACTCTACAGGCATTTGGACTAGAAGTCACTCTTGCTATACATGGTGGCAAAGAATTAGACTGCATTTTGTCCATGTTCTGAAACTTTGTAAAAGGCCAGGCTTAAAGGTGGTGAACTAGCTGTTGATGAGCCAAATGACGAAGAAAATTTCACAGTACCAAAGAATTCAGGCTGCAGAATAGGTATTACTGGTTGCTTTAAGGCAATTTTTTTTTTTTTTTTTTTTTTTTTTTTTTTGGTCTTTTTGAGACAGGGTCTCACTATGCAGTGTAGGCTGGCCTTGAGCTCACTTTGTAGCTCTGGCTGGCCTCAAACTCACAATGATCCTTCTGCTTCAGCCTTCTGAGTGCTGGTGTTATGGGTGTAAGCCACCACACTCTGCTCTTAAGGCAAATTAATAATGAGAATCCATAGTGGAGAAAAATAGAGCAGAAAGATTTCAAATATTTGCAGCTGTACCTAAAAAAAGGAGTGAGTGTAAAGTGGCAGTCCAGGAAGGTGTGGTTGCTAGCATGAATGAAAGAAAGTCAAATGCTTTATATCAAACCAGTAGAAGAGTTGCCTCAAGAGCACCTCAGAAATCTCCAAGACAGTCCCTACCCATCTTTGACTCAAAGGTGAAGTGCAAATTGGTTTCAAAAACATTCCAGGTCAGAATCAATTCCAAACACAGATCCAGGGAGCCCTACCTGCCTAGGATATCCTGGGACTTTATGTGGTCCTATTCCTCTGGCAAGGAACCTGAGGCTGCTCCAGGTGTGATTCAAGCATGCCCAGGTAACAGCTTGTGCTGGTAGCAGGCCATGGCTTCATTTACGTGATACTGGCTTTGCAGGCATGCAGAACACAAAAGTTATGGAGTCATGGTGGTTCACATTATTTCAAAGGAAAAACCTTGAAGGCCAGGCAGTGTACTGTAGGATCAGAGTCCCCATGAACAGTCCCTGCCAGGGTAACGTGTGAAGCTGTGGGAGCGAAGCTGAAGTGGCAGTGAACACCCCAGTGTTATGACTTGTGTCTAGATGTCTCCCCAGAGCCTCATGCAGTCACAGACTCTTAACTCCAACTTCCTCTTGCCACTCTTTTTCTTTTCTTTCTCATTTTTTGGAGGCATGCTTTGCTAAAGATCAGAGAGACCCATATTGAGAAAGTTTTTAGGCTAAATTTGTCTGTCTTTCTGCCTTTAGGGTAGGGCTGAGAAACAGGAAATAGCACTTCCCACTCCTTTCCCTCCTTCCTTCCACTAGAATGCGGCTTGGGCAAGGTGGACTGACTGGTTTTTAATGTAGGGCCATCCCAGTACAGATGATTAGTAAAACAGAAAGCAGTTTTCAGAGATCCCTGTGAGTTGATGGCAGCTTAGGCAGAACAGATACTAAGGAGAGCCAGGAACTAACTGCCTCTCTCTTGCCATAATTTCTCTCTAGAGCATGTCACAAAACTGACAAATGCTAAGTGAGGGCTGGAAATTCCATCACCTTTAGTGCAAGCCAAGAGAACTGAAGGAAAAGGGGTACATGGAATGCTGGTAGGATCAGACATTCTGGCCCCGGCCACTTCCTCAAACAACTCTAGTTGTTGCTGCTGGCCCTGAAGGGATCCGAAAAGGGAGACACCCTAACACTATTGGCTGAAACAGGCAGGTGAAAGGGATGCCACTCTGCTTGTTTTTCAGAACAGAAAACCTGAGGTTGGCTGTTCTATACTTCTTTGGAATGTGTACTAAAATACTGGGACTTCTGTGACCCTCAGACTGTTAATTAACAGCACATGAGGAAACACCCAGGGACTGAAACTGTAGGAAAGACTAGATTTAATTCCATCTATGTATAGGCAGGCTGAAATCGGAATGATATTAGCGAATATCTGGAGAGGAAGTAAGTATTATAGGGTTGGGGGTTGGGGTCATAGTCCCAAAGAATCTGGCTGGAATGTTTGAGGTCAAAGTTGCAAGGACGATCAGCACAGGTGTGCATATAAAGCTGGGTCTTCCAGCATCAGGGAGACTGCAGGTCCAGTCCTAAATTTCTTTATGGCCATTAATTCTTGTTCACTGAGGGCAGCTTCGATTCCTGCTGTTTGTAGAGGACAGCATGAAGGTCTCTCTCAAGTCAGGCCTGACACAGAGTTTAAAGAAACACTGTCCAGGCTTCTTCTAAACCCATACACTGCCTAAGCACTCCCTGGTGATACAGGACCTACAAATAACACAGGAGAAATATTATAACTCCCAACTGCTAGCTGTCCAATACTCTAAGTTCGTGTTCCCCAAAGTCAAAGAATGAATTCTGAGAAACAACAGAGGTTAAGAGTAGGAAATTTTATTGAGGAAGAGATAGCTCCTGAGACAGACAGGAGGGGTCCTGAGGGGGTTGTCAATGAACCCACTTCTCAAAGAAAGTTTTAGAGACCAAAATCACAAGGTGGGTACAAAAATCATGAGTAGAACATGGGATAAAATTATGATCAACCAGTAAGATTACAAGTATAGTTGCTTAGGTAATATTGATCCAATGGGGAAGCAGGTCACATAGCGAGTGTACACGGAAAGAACAAGGACATTTTCTGTATAAGTACTCCGCACTAACTGATTGCACCACTGGAGCTCCATGAGGACCTTTTTTGAAAAAGATGGGTCAGGAGGTCGTGGCTCCCCGACCCAGGTGATTGATGCCTATTTAAAATACTGATTATAGTATATTGTTTATCTTTCGGGGAGTTATGTGGGTGTAGTCACTCCATTTTTATCTTGAGGCCTGGCCTTCAGTGAATGTGCCTCCAGCCACAGTCGCAATGTGTTCTTATCTTCTGCACTGACTCCTTCCAGGGCCTGGCCCTGTTTGACTACCTATATTTCTACCTAACTTAGCCTTCTATAATACTGGGGCATGGGAAAATTGGTTGCCAAAGGAAAACACATAAATTATAACACTGTACCTTTAAGGGTCTGTCCCTTTGGAGGGAACATTTACACAAGAAATAGCAGTGGCTATCAAAGGCGCAGTTTCTGCAGTTGGTCTTAATAACTCCAATATAGAGAGCCCCAGTACAGTGGTAGCAGCTATTCCAAAGATTAAGGTAAACCATCAACTCAGGACCATTCTAAATTGTCTTGCTTTCACAGGTATAAGAAGGTTTTTCTCTATTTCCCCTTTTGACTCTTATTGATATTAATGTATTGCAAGAGATCTAGGTTATAATTCACCTAAAAATTGCTACAGTAACTTTTAGGGAAGTTTCTTACTAATTTATTTATAGCAATAAGCCTAAAATTGTAAAATGTTATTATGATTCAACATGGCCATACATCTAAAATGCACTCTGATTAAACATAATTGTTTTACATGTTCTATATGTTTTCTTGTGCATTTGTCTGCCTGTTAATCTGTTTTAATAACTGGTTAAAGTATCTGCCGCTGTTTCATTAAAGTATTTTTTTGAGTTCATATCAATTTGTTGTTGTTGTTGTTGTTCGTCCTTGTAGACTTCTGGATCCTTTGAAATTTTCCATAAAAAACTGATTGTATAGGTTTTTGGGTAACTGAACTCACTCAAAATATTAGAGGGGAAAAAAACTGGTAGACTTCAGGCTTACATATGGCTTACAGGTGAAAAATACAAGGTTTGATAGCATAAAGGTTATATATGATTAGGTTAATATATGTGCTTCCATGTGTTAATTTTCAGGTATGTGTTCTATTTTAGTTGGTTTATAGATAAATAGACACTCATAATATTGGCCCAAATGCATATTGTTCACGTAGCTTAACAGTAAGCTAATTTAAACTGCTTAGTAAGATAAAGATAAATATGCCTTTATCTTGACATGATGACATGTTTTCATCAGTGTAGTTAGCCAATCAAGATAATATCAAATATTGATTTTATAAATGCAATGTCTTGTTTTCTGTGTACAATAACTTGAGAGCTTTTCCTTGGTTGGAGATAATATATGTATATCTTAAAAGTGTTAACCGCTATGATTTGGTTCTCATGAGTCCTCTAAAATAATTGTTAAGATACATACGTAGGGATGTTACTGGGTTTTAGAGTACTAGAGTCTCCTTTTGGAGGGGGTTTCTAGGTTCTTTTCATCTTGAACACTGAATTGAACAAGACAAGCAAACATGGTGACAAAGTTTATTTGAAAAAGTACAAGTGAAAGGTAAAGGAGAAACTGGCTCTGCAGAGTGAAGTTGGTCCAAACTAAAGAAGGTGAAAAAGTACACCCTGAGGAACACGGGGTAGGCTGCCATGAGGAAAGCCATGGTAGTGAGCTCTTCACGGCATCTGTGTCCTTTTATGCCACCCACATCTCATAAGCACCTACAAGAACTGCTACATCCGGGGTCCTGAGAGGTGGTGCTGCATGGATTCTCGGATCCTGCCACTCCTCTACCCAGCCACTCTAAGCCATGCCCTATCTCCTATCTAATTTCCCCCTGAGAGACACAAATCCCCATAATTCTTTATAAGCTGCTGAGGGAGTGAAAGTCTCTGTCTTCTATATCTGCTTCAAATTGGAAGGGGGTGTAGACCCACATATTGGGGACTAAGTGTTTTCCAACTACCTTAGG
Organism: Erethizon dorsatum; assembly: GCA_028451465.1. Taxonomy (NCBI): domain Eukaryota; kingdom Metazoa; phylum Chordata; class Mammalia; order Rodentia; family Erethizontidae; genus Erethizon; species Erethizon dorsatum. The sequence goes on from CM051829.1 coordinate 85,920,828, forward strand.
GTGCTTTGGCTCACTGGCTGGGTTGAAGACAGAAAAATGTGTCAGAAAACAATGGGAAAAGAGTTAGTGACCATTCAGCTGCTTGCTTGATGAGTGAAAGAAACTTCACTATTAGCCCAAATATGAGGAGCAGGTCAGATTTCCATGCTTCCTACAGAGAAGAATGTATGTTAGAGTATATACATTATCAAAAGTGTGGGAGCCACAGCCTTAGCAAGATCCTTTTACTTCTCTGGAGCAGCACTATTCTTGCTTTTTGAAGAGAAATCTCAAGTCTTCCGGAGACTCACAGGAATAGCTTTCTCCTTCTGGGTGATCTTGTTCTTCAGACAGTTCAAGTGTAACTGGCTTTATTCTAAAATGATGAATCCAATTATCGCTCTCTGCCACCTTTACTGTAATGGGTATGGCAAGGGTCACTGAAAAGGAGCCCTTACATTTTGGCTTTAATTGGTTAATGGGTGTCCCTTCTCTCCAAGTTTTTATGAGCACTTGGTCTCCAGGATGGACAGTAGGTGGTCCTTCTGGGCCAGGAGCTAGCAGAATTCTATTCCCATACATTTGGCTAGCCTGTACTTGGCCCAGATTAATGAGATACTGTAAGAATCTCGTAGTCTCTGAGTCTACTATCATATCAGAAGACAGAAATGGCCTCCATGTAACATCTCAAATGGGCTCAAAGTTAGTCCAGTTTGGGTCATGTTACAAACCCTCATGAGTTCTATCAGCAGTAGTTGGAGCCAGGGCTCGGACATCTCTTGGCAAGGCCAAGTTTTGCCAGGGCTTGCGTTAGGATCTGGTTGGCTCTCTTTGCCTTCCCGAAAGATTCAGGATGCCAAGTGGAATGGAGGTGGTACTTTATTCCTAAAGCCTTTGCCACCCCCTGAGCTATTTGGGAGATAAAATATGGTCCATTGTTATTCTGGAAGGACTGGGGTAGTCCAAATCTGGAGATGATTTCTTAAAGAAGCATCTTGACTACCTTGCTTCAGTGCAGACTGTAACGGTGTCAATTCGGACCAACATCTGTCTAATTCCTTAACATGATGGCATGTGGGTAAAGTCTAATTGCCAGTCCTCCCCAGAGTATGCCCTCTCCTCTGTACAGGGTCTAACAAAGGAGGTGGTTTGGGCTTGGCCAGGTTATTCTAGGCACAGATTAGGGAAGTTTGCAGACCTGTCATGTGGTTCCCACTAGTCCTAGTCCTGTGAAAACTGAAGTGCCCATTTCCAATATAGCATCTCTTCCCACATGGAAATAATCATGAAGTGTTTTTATAGCCTTCCACTGTGTCCCTTGAGGAAGGGCCAGTTTGTTTTTAAATACCGCCAGAGTCCCTTTTTAATTCTCCCCTTGTCCTGAGGCCCATTTATCTTCCTGGGGAGTATAGACTGGTTTTAATGGTTCATCAAGAATTGGAAATAAGACTAGAGTCTTAAGGATCTGTAAGGTTGCCCTTTTTTGCTTCCCAATCACCTTTTTGATTTCCCAAGGAGACTTCAAACATGTCTCTGGTACCCTTTACAGTGTGTGACTGCAACCTGCTTGGGAAGATATACTGTCTCTAGGAGTTGTAGAATTTCCGGCCTGTGCTTTATAGGTGATTGTGTATTAGTCAGTAAGCCCCTTTCTTTTCATATTGCTGCATGGGCATGTAGCACCAGAAAGGGATATTTGGAGTCTGTATAGATATTTAACTTTCTGCTTTTTCCTACTATCAACACCTGAGTAAGAGTTACTAGCTCTGCCTTTTAAGCAAAAGTGCCTGGGGGAGAGGTTTAGCTTCAATGATCTATTGTGCACTGACAATTGCATAACCTGCCTTTTGATGTCCTTCTTGGACACAGCTACTTTCATCAGTGAACCACATCTCTTCAGGGTCTAGGAGGGGCAGATCACTGATGTCAGGCCTGCTTGCATAGGTCTGAGAGATCATTTGTTCACATGACTGGCTAACTTCTAGACCTATATGCACCAAAGAAGAAGTGTTAGTAGTGCAAGTTTTTATAATAATTTCAGGGGTGTCTAAGAGCATGGCCTGGTACTTAGTAAGCCATTTCCCTGTCAACCACAAGTAACCTTTTATCTCCAGAATAACTCTGACCTGATGGGGAATTAGGATTTCTAGACTGTACCAAAATTAACTTTGTACCAAATTCTGTACCAAAATTAACTTTGCAGCTTCCTCTTTTAGCATATCTGTAGCTGTTACTGCTCTCAGGGAGTATGGCCATCCAGCAGCTGCTCCATCTAACTTTTTTGAAAAGTATCCTACTGGGTGGATTCTTGTCTTAGCCTTTGGGTCAAGACCCCCAAAGCAACTCCTCACTTTTCTGATACATAGAGAAAGAAAGGTTTTCCTAAGTCAGGCATTCCCAGTGCTGGAGCCTGAGTAAAGCATTCTTTATTTTCCTAAAAGCATTGTCAGTCACTTTTGTCCATTCTAGGGGCATAGACTTAGGGCCTTTGACAGCTTCATACAAAGGCTTTGCCAATAGTTCAAAATTAGGTAGCCAGATCCTACAAAAGCCAGCAATTCCCAGAAAGGAATGAAGCTGTTGTTAGGTGACAGGAGGCCCAAGATCACAGAAAGCCTGGATCCAGTCCCTAGACAGCTGCCATTCCCCAGGTGTAAGGTCATATCTCAGATATTGAACTTTTTGGAGGGATATTTGAGCCTTTTCTTTGGAGACTTTATATCCTTTCTTAGTTAGAAAGTTGAGAGTTAGTACAGCATTATAGTTAGACAACTTCTGAGTTGGGCTTCAAACTAGAATATTATCTACATGCTGTAAGATACTTCCCTGCCTCAATCTTAGGTTCGTCAAGTCTTTCTCTAGTGCCTGAGCAAAAACCCCTAAACACCTAAACCCCTGTGGGAGAGCTGTACAAGTACATAGCTGCTTTTCCCTTGTAACAGGATTTTCCCATTCAAAGGCAAACAGAAAATGGGAGTCTGGATGTAGAGGATGGGAAAAATGCATCTTTTAAATATAAGACAGAATCAATTAGTTTCCCCTGGAATTTGGGAAAGAATTGTGTATGGATCTGCCACCAGAGGAATGGGTTGGAATGAGGCAGAGGTCTTGCACCATCCTATATTCTCCTGAGGGCTTTACTACAGGGATAATGGGACTATTGCAAGGGGACTGACAAGACTTCATAAGACCATATTTGAGAAACCTGTCTGTGAAATGCTGGAGGCCTTTACATGCCTCATCGTTAATTGGATACTGTTTTAGTTTAGGAAATTGGCTGGGATCTTTTAGTCTTATAACTACTGGCAAAGATGAATTTGTCCTACTGGGTATTCCACTATATCATGCAGCAGGTTCCACTTGTTGGTTAATTTGGTCAGGGAGACCTGGTGTAATCCCAACAAGTAAAACCCATTTTGGCCTTAGATGGAATTTGAGAATTGCCCCCAATTTTGCTAGTAAATCTCTTCCTAGCAAGGGAGTAGGACAGTGTGGGACAATTAGAAACTCAGGGTTAAACTTTTGGCCTTCAAAGTGATACATCAGAGGAGTAAAGAATCTCTGATTAGGAGTTCCCTCAACCCCAACTATGGCTGTGAAACTAGAGGAGAGTTTTTCAGAGAAGGAAATCAAAACAGAAGGAGCCACCCCTGTATCAATAAGCAGTTGAACCGGCTCACCCATGACATCCAAGATAACCCAGGGTTCCTCAGAGGAGATGGTGATGTCCATGGACAGGGGCATTGCAGGTTCTCCTGGTCCTCTTCAGTCATCAGAGCAGGAAATAGGGTGCTGGCTGGTTTACCCCATTTCTGGGAGCAGGGACAGTCAAACCTCCAATGCCATGAATCAGGCACATTAGCTGCCTCATACGTGGAACCCAGGCGGTGGCTTGGTGCAATCTTGTGTCCAGTGTCCAGTCCTCTTGCACGTGAAAAGGAACTCTTTCCCCAGTTGTCTCTAGGTTTTTCCTTAGACAACCTGGGTGAGTTTAAAGCATTACCAATCACAACAGCTATAACCTTAGCCCTTCTCTTTCATCCCTCCTCTGAGTCCTGATTGTTGAACACAGCAAAGGCACTGTCCAGTAATTGGGCTGTAGGTGTCTGTGGCCCTATCTGAAGTTTTTGTAGCTTACACTGAATATCTGGGGCTGACTGACAGATGAAATGATGTCCCACTAGTGCTCCTTCCTCCCTGGAAGATGAATCTATATTAGTGCATTGATGAAAGACTTCTACTAATCAGTTATAGAATACAGCTGGATTTTCCTCCATATCCTCTATGGCCCCACTCACTTTATCATAGTTAACAGGCTTTTTAATGCATCTTTTTATCCCCATGATAAGAGCAGCTAGCATATTAGACATCATTTCTAGTCCATGACTAGGATTATAGTCCCCATTTGTTTTTGTTGAAGGGAGAGGAGCTGCTCCAGGGTGGTTTCTTTCCCTTTTCAAAGCATATTGCTCATCTGCATAGTTCTTAGCCTCTTGTGGGATTCTTTGTCTTTCATCTAGGGTACAGCAAGTAACCAAGATGAATTGGACATCTCACCATGATAAATCAAAAGCAAGAGTCAAAGTCTGAAACCCATCTGCAAACTTACTAAGGTCCTCTGACCGTTGGCCTAGCCATTCCTTACACTGTTGGACATCTACTACTGAAAAGGGGACCTGCGCTCAAGTATTCTCTTCTCCCTGGGACCTCTCTTAGGGGGCAGGATAAGTTGTGAGTTAGAGTAGCAAGGAACACCACTTCGGGTTTGACCTGTGGGGCTTAAAGCTGTCTGTGTGTACCTAGTGGGACTTAAGGCTGCCTGAGAAGCATGATGCAGGGACTGAGGAACACTGGGTTCCCCTGGGTAGTAGACTCTAATGGAACTCCCTGAGTCACTTGCAGGGGATGGAACTGATTCATTGTCCTGGGGACTATAAGGAGGAGGTCAGGGAGACCTCACATCCTCATCAAACAGGTCAGAGAGACCCACATCCCCCTGAGAGACAAGTGGGGGGTCTCAGGATGGGATCATTCAGAATATCTTTCTCCCCCTTGGGAGCCACTCTAAGTATCATAGTTCCTGAGCATTCCCTTTGATAAAGAGTCAAAAAACCCGCACAAAAGGGATTTCATTCCACCTGGTATGTTTTAAGCAGAAACGCTGAAACAGGAGAAGAGTCTCATTGTTTAAAATAACAACCTGTATCCATCTCTTGCCACCTCCCAGTTCACACTGAACCCAAACCATACTGCAAAAGTAGATAAACTATTCCTTTTTTAGATTGTCAAGATCAATCCTTTCCCTCTCATCAAGGATACGGCATAGTGGCAAAGATGGTGAAATCCGCGTGGTGATGAGGTCCAAGAGGTTACTCATTGGCTCGTCTTGAGGCCTATAGAGAGAAGGAGACACCTAGGTCTTGACTCCTTCAGATGGCATCCCGTGCAGGAGGAAGAGACCTGAGGGTTCCACAAAGTGTCCCTTTTGAAACCCTAACACAGACTAGAAGACGTCTCTGTCTGAACCTTGAGAGTGATGCAGATGTGGTTCACAGAAGCACAGAAGAAAGGCTTTTTCTCTATATTTGGGGCCCATTAACTCCTTATGGAGAAGGGGGTTAAGCCACTTGCAGGTCTTACCCAGTCCTTTGACTCCCATGAGATAAGGGCAGAACTCTTCCCCAAGCAAAATTCCCTTAGCCACCCAGTGGAGTCCATGGATGGCTCAGCTTGAATTCTGAGCCCTTCATAGTTCTGCTTAAGCCGAATGGAGCCAAGTGGGAAAATTATCTCTTGGATTTATTTCTATAGTAAAAAGACTTCAGTACTTTGTTTAAGCCAGTAGAGAGGGAACTCTCCTTTTTCTAAGAATGGGGATGACTCTGCTTTTATATATTCGCAGTCACTTTACTTAAATTTTAAACACTGTTCATTTGTTCTGCTCTGGCCATCAGGAATAGATTTTTAAATTACCTTTCACTTAAACAAGGAAGAAGTCCAGCCAGGAAGCAATAGCCCCAGGCAAGGTCTAAGACAGAGGAAGACAACTTAGCGAAAGCCACACAAAGCACAGGGCTGTGTGCATGGCTTTGGCCCAGCCACACTCAGCCACCGGGGAGGCTCAGGTGCCACTCGCTCCCTGGCCCAGCCTGGCTGGTGCCCACCTGCAGAGCCTCATCCCTGCCCACTGGCCCTGCCCAGTGCCACTACTGGGGTTCAACCTCCTGCCTAACAATAGGTCTCCAGTGCCACCTGGGAACAGGCCCCAGCCATTGCCCCACCCCAGCAAAATCCTCAGGTATTTTTGTTTTTGTTTTTAATGGACAATTTTTTTTTTCTCTTCCATCTGGGAAGAGCCACTGTGCTGGTTAAAATAATTAAAGAAGGGCCGGTGAGATGGCTCAGCGGCGTAAGCGCCTGCCTTGCAAGCGCGAGGGCCCGAGTTCGACTCCCGGAACCCACATACGAAAAAGGGGCCGGTGATATCGCTCAGAGGCACGGGTGCCTGTTGGCGCGCGAAGTCCTGAGGTCGACCCCCCGGTACCCACAAAAAAAAAAAAAAAAATAATAATAATAATTAAAAAAAAAAAGACATTCCTCCTTGTTTTCCAAAAGCCCACATGTTCTCCAAAATCAGAGGCTCAGCTCATAAGGCCAATTAGTTTAAAAAAGAAGGAAGAAAGAAAGAAAGAAAGAAAGAAGAAAAGGGAATAAATGATGGTTGCAGTTGACATAAGCCTATGTCTAGCTGCGTGCAGAAGACAGCATGCTGGCCAGCCACATGACAAGGGAACATGGCGGTGGCCTAGACTAAAACAGACCAAGAAAGAAAAACCATTTACAAACTGGGGTAAGCAGACACCAGGCAAATTTCTAAAAAGGGTACAAACAAACAAGCAGACAACAAGGCATACCACAAGAAAAAAGTCTAGGGCCGGTGAGATGGCTCAGCGGCGTAAGCGCCTGCCCGGCAAGCGCGAGGGCCCGAGTTCGACTCCCGGATCCCACATACGAAAAAGGGGCCGGTGATATCGCTCAGCAGCACGGGCGCCTGCGGGCGCGCGAGGTCCTGAGGTCGACCCCCCGGTACCCACAAAAAAAAAAAAAAAAAGAAAAAAAGAAAAAAGTCTATTGTGGTTGGAAGAAAAACAAAAGCCATACATTCCCCCTCCTCTATTCCCCATGGCCAGAAAAGCAGCAAACCATTCTCTGCATGCTGTGAAAAGAGTCCCCTGAATGATCAGCCTAGGGGAGAGAGTGAGAGAAAGGAGTTGAAGTTTTAAAGAGAAACAAGAAAGTGCGCCCATCAGGCCTTACCTGGTCTCCTCCTGGCTGGCTAAGCTAAATAATGTTACTGGGGTTTTGGAGCACTGGAGCCTCCTTCTGGAAAGGGTTTCTAGGTTCTTCTCCTCTCAAACAATGAATTGAACAGGACAAGTGAAAAATGGTGGCAATGTTTATTGAAAAGTATATTGAAAAAGTAAAAGTGGAAGGTAAGGGAGAAACTGGCTCTGCAGAGAGAACTTCAGCTGAATAAAAGAAGGAAAAAGTACATCCTGATGAACACAGGGCAGGCTACCATGAGGAAAGCTATGGTAGTGAGCTCTTCATGGTGTCTGTGTCCTTTTATGCCATCCACGCCTCACAAGAACCCATGAAAATGTCTACATCTGGGTCCTGAGATACGGTGCTGCATAGATTCTAGGGTCCCACCATTCCTCTTTTCCTAACCAGCCTGCGCCATGCCCTCTCTCCTATCTTGAGCTTGGGTTTGGGGAACCACTGAACAAAACTCCCTTCTGCATCGAAAAGAGCAGTTTCCTGAAACAATTTGCTTCTTTTTCTCCACTGGTAGGTGACTTCTCTAGTTTTTCCCAGAGTCTTACTGTGGCACACCCCAGCAAACATTATTAAATCAATTATTATGATATATAATTAAACTAGCTATAATTAAGAGTCTAAAAGTTTTCTAAGTCTAAAACAATAAGGTTTTCTTAAGATATTAAGATGCTCTTGGTTATACTTACAAAACTATTTCACTAAAATAATTTCTTGTGTTACCCCTTTTAGGCTTTTGGTTACTAAAAACTGAGCAGAGAGATTGTTAGACCCCAGAAGACAGGAATCAATCAATGCACATTGTGCTAAAAGGAGGGTTACCAAAGTGGGAAATGTCTCCCATGTTTCCAAAGGAAGTCACATGCTCAAGCGAGACTGTGATCCATCCTTGCAGGTGACCTGATAGAGGAGCTAAGGGACTCCACAAATTGTCCCAAAAGTATTTCCTGAGGAGCCTTAACTGACCTTAATATATAGAGAGGTTAATTGTGCTGTTGTTGTTGTTGTTGTTGTTGGAGACAGGGTCTCACTGTGTAGTCCAGGCTGGCCTTAAACTCACTTTGTAGCCCAGGCTGGCCTTGAACCCATGGTAATACTTCTGCCTCAGCCTCCCAAGTGCTGGGAATACAGGCATGTGCTACTATATCCAGCCCAAAAGAGAGGTTAATTTTAATTAACACAGACCTCATTTTAACTTCATCTTCAACACCCAACAGAAAAGTATAACCCAAAAGATATAGAAGATAGATATATTGATATAGATAGATACAGATATAGATGATAGAGAGATTAGTAATACAGGCTAGATATAAAAAGGGGGCTCCAAACACTACGCTGGCCCCTGCTGCCAGTCTCCAGCTACATTAGTAATTTATCACTATTATGGTTCAACAAGGCTTTAAAAAAGGCCATAGTAGGGCCAGTGAGGTAGCTCAGCAGCATAAGCACCTGCCTGGCAAGCACGAGGTCCTGAGTTCAACTCCTGGTACCCACATAAAAAAAAAAAAAAAAAAAAAAAAAGGTCATAGTGACAACTATAGAGACACAATAAGAGTCTATAATTTCTTAACTAAAATAGCCTTCAAAACCACAAAGTCCTCACCTGAAACTGACCTGAAACTGGAGGGACATGCACACTAATAAATAAAACTCATCATCTTTAGATAAATAACTCACATCAGGTGGAAGAAGACCTTAAAACCATAAAAGGAAACATCAGACTTATAGGCGACTTTCATGAGCAGGCAAGTCTAGGACCTACCTGGTTTCAACGCCCACTCCCATCCTGTAAGGACGGCATGTAGACCTGGCTCCTCTAATCACACCCTTTTGTCTTTTCATTCTGGTCCTTACGTTTGGCCTGTACATTCTTAATCTCTTGCTAAACTTGTTCCTTCTCACCTAGAATCTGCAAACTCCAAATAGTTATGCAGATGGAACCAACAATGAATGTGCCACACTGCTTTTACCAAGGTCCACTAGACCGTCCCTCTAAGGCGAGCCCATAGCTGCTGAACCCCAACTCAGCCTCTATCGATGGCTCCTTAGATTAGTTCTCTGGAGAAAATCCCTGACTGCCATCTCCCCTATACTTACCCTTCTCAGTTTGAAGCAGCCGGATCAGTCTTACCCCCTTCTCCCTCAAGGGGGACACTTCTTCAGAGGCAGGAATGTAGTAGCTTAGTGTTACGGCTTGTGTTTCTTGTGTTTAGACATTCCCTCAAAGCTTCATGTGGTCACAGTTGGAAACTTTTCAAAGGTGGCTGGATGCAGACTGTGTGAGGCTGGAATTGATTCATGGTGCAATGCTAGGCTCAAGGGCACTGGGATTATGGGTGTGAATGCTACCCTCCCTGAGTAGGCTGGATAAGATAAAAGGGGTAGAAAGGTGTTCTTTTTTTTTTTTTTTTTTTGTGGGTACCGGGGGGTCGACCTCAGGACCTCGCGCACCAACAGGCGCCCGTGCCGCTGAGCGATATCACCGGCCCCTTTTTCGTATGTGGGATCCGGGAGTTGAACTCGGGCCCTCGCGCTTGCAAGGCAGTCGCTTACGCCGCTGAGCCATCTCACCGGCCCTAGAAAGGTGTTCTTAAGGTCCCTCTTGCTTTGCTGCCTTCTGCCCGCCATGAACTGTTTTTCCTCTGCGATACCACCTGCTTTGGACCCAACTGACTATGGACTGAAACCTCTACAAACTGTGAGTCAAATAAACCTTTCCTCCCTTAATTTTGGTCATCGGGTATTTTGTCTCAGCAATGAGAAAAGTAACTAAGACAGTCTAGTTATTATGAGTAGGGAGTTAGAGAAGCCTAACAATAGGGTCAGATAAAAGAGCTAATTCAAGCAGCCATTTAATCAAGCAGGTGGTTAAGCAAGCAGCTAGTTAAGCTTAGAAATGAAAAGAGAAAACACAAGAACAAAGGATAGAAGGTTGGGATGAGAGTAGACAGATAAGGACTCTTCCCTTTAACAGTTCCACCTGCCTCCAGACCCCAGATTTCAACCAAACCTACAGAAACAAATGCAAGATAATCAGTTTTATTTTGAGCTCTTTTAAACCCATTTCCTTTTAAACAAGCCCATGTGCTCTGCCCAAGACAAACAAAGTATGTTGGACTTCTTTTCCCTTGTAGGGACAGTCAAACCCTCAGGTAGGGTTAGATCAGGGAGCCAGACCCCTTTAAGAAGTAGAAAGGAAATAGCCCCTGCATCGCAGCAAGCAGCTGAGCTGACAGCCTGAGGTCTGACACCTTCTGTATGGCTCACACTGACCCACCTAAGCTCCCCTTTAAGTCGGTTACTTCTCCCTTCAAATTCCCCTATTAGCCCACCAAACCTAACCCTCTAGCAACAAGTCCAACAACCAATCAAGTAGTGGCCCTCAGAGGGGGTGGAAATGGGACTTCTACCCCATAAAACAGGACCGCAGCCCCAAATTCTGTGGTGTTCCAGCTCTGGACCCCCTTCCTCTGAAGGGGCTTTATACTGCTTCCCCTTACAACACCTGTAGTAAAGTTGCTCTGCACTGCTCTTCTGTCTCTTCTTCCTTTTTCTATGTCAGAGAGAGAGACAAACCCAGCTGGGGGAGTCAGGGGACCCTAGACCCCAGACGCAGTACAACACTCTCTTAGTGGTATCCACCAAGAGCTTTTTCTTATTATTATTTCTAATAAACACTCTTAAACTCCTTCTTTTGTCCTCAAATCTATTCTTCAATTTTGAGAGACAAAGAACTCAGATTTATACAAAATTATGGTTACGGTAACATAAAGCTGATCAACACATCATCTTAGCTAAAAATCTGCTCCCTGACACAAAGAAACAAATTAAAGATATTACAATTAGATGGACAGGTCAGCCTCTTGATACCATTCAGGCTGCAACACACTTGGGGGAATTAAAATCAACTGTGTTTGTCTTGCAAATTTAGTCATTACAAAAACAGAAGCACATCTCTAAAAACTATTTAAAGCATGCTTTTTTATCTCAGAGTGTTTACCTGTACTGTACTATAAAAGTCAGGACACTAAAAACAAGACACACAACAATAAGTACGTGTGCCAACTTGTCAGTAATGGTGACATTGAGAAATGCTAGTCTGTCACTAAGCTCCTCCAGGAGTCAATTTCTCAGGAGTACCTAGGTGTGGGTGTTGAGATACGCAAGTAGAACATCTTTACTTAAACTCCTGGGCGATTTATTTAGAGAATAAGCTGTTTTGGACTCTACTGATTAAACCACAGTTTCAGTGAGTACAGAACCATGTGGTTTGAATCACAGCGTTGGTGAACCAATGGCACGTGTGCCACAGTGGGCTGTTTGTATCACTGAAAGTTCTAGAAGGTTCACCGTCACTGCTATAGGATGACTTTTTCCTTTGGACAGATTGCAAATGTACAGATTGCAAAGATATCCTTGGTCAAGGCTGTGGTATATGTTTCACAAACCACCACCAACAGCAGGGAAGTAAAACTTTTCCTGGCCCTGGCTCACAAGTGGGGAGGTGTGCACCCCTTCATTCTATGAATGATCTAAGAGCACCATTTTCATCAGACACCATCTTTTGAAAGTTGTTACTAATCACCAGCCTGGAAAGCCTTTGTCTGGGATGAAGATCCTCCATGTTGGCTGTGATGGTGGATTGCTAACCGAAGATAATAGTTTTTGTTTTTTTTTTTTTTAATGCCTTTATCTTCTAGGGCAGCTTGGGGCTTCAACTACTGAATTGATCTTGTGGATAAGAACATTAAAAAGCTCAGTGGCATGAATCATTTGATCTATTCCTGGATAAGAGGAGTACAGAGTGTGTTGCCTGAAAGAGATTGTGGAAGAGATTGCAGAACATCAAGCTTTGTAGCTTCTGAAGATGCAGAACATGTGGTTGATCTAGAAACATTTATACAGGATTGCTGTCGAGTGCTAAAACTTGGTAGCTCTTAATTCATTCCTACAATCAACAAAACACATCTGTCCTGTGCTTTGGGAATTGTTTTTGTCAGAGCAAATTGCAGGAATTGTACCAGAAGCGAATACATGGGAGAAATGTGTTTGACCTGAAAGCTAAAGAGCATTCTGGAATCAAATTGTCTGTTTATTCAGAATGTGGCAGGAGTGCTGTAGAGCCTCTTCTGGGTTACTGGGGTGGGAGTGAAAATAGCAGCCTTAACTGTGTAGCCATGCTGTGAGGTCCCTGGTGCAGGAACACCCAGGGCCTGCTGGGTTTGTTTTGAAGGAGGAAATAGAAGAGCTCCTAGCTAACACCTCTCTAGGCCAGGTGTACGTGAAGACCTGAAGAAATGAATTTTTTCAGAGAACTGTAGTAAAATGGCTTGAAAGTTTGAAAGCCTGATGTTTACAAATACAAAAAGTATACAATTTATCTTTTGAGAGAAAAATCGTGAAGAAAATAACATCAATAAAGGGGTTAAATTCGCTGACAAAAGTTTTTATTTCATCTGATATCTATTTCCAAGGAATTATTCCATATAAAAAGTTTAAAGTATTATGTGATCCAGGAGTTTAAGTTCCTCAGACTTTGTTGTATAAGTGGCATATGCATATTTCATGCATATATATATTTGCCTGCTTGTATACACATATCTATGTAATTTGTTTTAATTTAAAGGAATCTGTATATCTATATCCCTCTTCATTTGGTTTTAGTTAAAGCCAGTTGAGTTTCTGATTGATGAAAACCAAATGGTTTCATGTATTTGGGAAAATAAAATATGTTTTCCTTTGTTGGAAAAAAATGAGTTAAATATGTGACAGATTTGGATTCAAATATTGCAATTAAGAGGGTCACATTATATTGAATGTGCTTCTGTAAACAATTCCTGAAAAGTTTTATAGTGCTTTCTTTTTTTAAGTGGAAAGGATTTTTATTTAACTTACTTTGAAATTAAGTTAGGAAGTTTCCTTTTTTGCTACCATTTTTATAATTAAAGGGACTGACTTGGAGAAGGGGGTAAATTTTTTTTAAATCCTAGTCTAGGACCCACAAATCATTAAAAAGCTGCAATTGGAAAAATAATGTCCTAGAAGTGCTGGCTAGCAGGAGGGAGAACAGAGCAGACACTGAGTCCCCTGGAAACCAGGGGAGAGGGGACCTAAGAACAATCTTACCCTTGCCCCCTGCAGCATCAGGTAGCATATCAGCATAGGGAAAGGGGACTTGGGTAGAGATCTGGGTCTCCCAGGTGGAGAGATGGCCCTGGGCAGCCTCATCTTCCAGGACAGGGTAGAGAGCAATATGTACCCTTTGGAAAATGCCTGTTCAAGTTTTCACCCACTTTTGGAGGTGTAGTTCTGGATACATTGTTTTTGGGTAAGAGGCCTATGTTATGTTGACTTGTTATAATTTCTCTCACGTAAGCCTGACCTGAATGTCTACCCACAGATTACACAATTCATTCTGGTACCATGGGTAGGAATCACTGAGCTACTAGAAACTTCTTTGATTTAAAATTACTGCAGGTGATCAATGAATAGGAGTGGCTAAATCCAGTCTGACTCAAATTCCTTTTGTAGATAATCTGCTTTGATACTTAATGTGATCTCTTTTGTGTTTCTCAGGTCTTTAAGTCAAACATCTATAGCGAGAGGCTATAGGTGACATTATACTACTTTACATCCTTTCACAAACATTGCTAGTATAGGCTTCTTCCAGAAAGGAATCCATGAGTCCAGTAGAAATATATAAGATTATTTTTCTCAAATTCCCAGACCAGGTGTGGCAGTGCATGCCTGTAATCCCAGCACTTGGGAGACTGAGGCAGGAGGATTGCTGTGAGTTCGAGGCCAACCTGGGCTACAAAGTGAGTTCAAGGCCAGCATGAACTGCAGAGCGAAACTGTGTCTCAAAAAAGACAAAAAAGGGCCAGTGAGATGGCTCAGCGGCATAAGCGCCTGCCTGGCAAGCACGAGGTCCTGAGTTTGACTTCCGATACCCACATAAAGGATAAAAAGGGCCAGTGATAGTGCTCAGCGGCACAAGCGCCTGCTGGCAAGCGTGAGGTCCTGAGTTCGACTCCCGGCACCCACATAAAAAAAAAAAAAAAACCACAAACTTAACAAATTCTATTCCCATTCAAAGTACTTATGAAGTATACACCAGTGTAAAAACATTTCATTTATTCAAGGACTAAAGAAGTTTATTTTACAAGTACCCAGGAAAGTGAAGAAGTAAATCAAGAAAGTTCACATGCCACGTGGGCAGCAAGCCAGCAGAGAACCCTTGAAGACATCTGAGAAACTAAGTAGACATAAGATCCTGAGATCTAACAGGTATGATGCAGCCACACCATTTGGGAGCCATAAAGGATCCTGATTTCTCTGCTGGGGACTCCCACCCACCCTGGGTCTCTAGTCAGTGTGACAGACAGTCCTGCCTCACTGTTAATGCTTCAGTGATGCTGCAGGAGAGGTACAGGCCCAAAACAAGGGCCCTTTACTCTCTAGAGAGGCTGCGGCTGCCTGCACTGAGGGTGTCAGAAACGGGACAAGAAATCTCAACCCCTTTTCTACGCAACCAGAATCCCTGTGAACTCAACTAATCAGTCTCTTGGAAGTAGCAGTTCCAGCTGTCAAATGCATAGAGCCAGACACAGTAAGACAAACCGCGAGTGTGGTTCAGATTTTACTGGGATCACACAAGCCTAAGGCAGGGACTCTACCACAGTGCAGGGCTGTACACCAGGCAACACTGGTCTTCCCGAAGGTGCTGGAGAGCACAGAGCTGTGGCCCAGCTCCTTGAAGCAGACACAGCCACTGACGGATAGGATGGTCAGGCTGGCTTTAGTGCAGGACACCACAGTGGTAGCATTAGGACAGGGCTTTGCTGAAGGAAAATGAAGAGCTAACGCTTTAAGGGCCTGACTGGGACACGGATGAAGTGAGAGAAAAGAGAGTTTACAAGGCTTTGGCCATTAGAAGGGAAAAGAACCAGAAAGTGGTATGAAGGCTGCAGGGAGGCTGGCTGATCCACAGGGCTCTGGGCAGCAGGAAGAGAACTGGCTTCTCACTCCCATCTCTTGGCCTTTCAAGGCCCTACTTGTTGCCCCACACTGCCATCTTTGTAAACACAGGTCTTGGGAGGAAGCGGCTGGACTTCATGTAAGCAGAGATCTTCTTTAGACCCTAGGAGTGGGAAAGAGAAAGGATCTCAGGTGTAGGTCCCAGTGGGTTCAGGCAGGGCCATCCAGGGAAAGCCCATCCATGTGGCTCAGCTGCTAGAGCACAACACAGACTGCTTAGTTCCAGCTCTGGTGAAGGAACTCTTCAATTTCCTGTAACTAAGGGATAACACTGAGGAACTCTATTAAAGGTATTTTATACACACTACGGATTGTAATACAGGATTAGAAAATCCACTCAACAATCCTGCAAGATGGGTTCTACCATTCCCAGTTATCAGATGTACAGAGAGGGTAAGAGACTCCATCATGTCCACACACCTAGTACGTGAGACAGGCCTGGATGCAGCCTGGCTCTGCCTCTCCAACTCTGTGCTGTCTCCGCTGCCCTCCTGCCCTCCCCACAGGAGGCCCTCTCACTCCCAGTCTCACAGACAATGTCCTTTTTCAATGGGGCAATTCTGACTTGCCTGGTTTTTAAGAGGATGGATCTAGTAGGACAAAGGGGCTCAAAATGTGCCTGGGCTCCCTAGGAAAAACCCAGATCTCATCCAGTCACTCAGCATATCCTGGAAGAACTTGGACATCAGGCACTAAAACAACTAGAAAGGTCAGGCAGATCCTAGTCATTTCCCTTAAAGAAGAAAGTCTGAACTTTTCTACTTGGTACCTGAGTCCAATCTCACTGTGTCCCAAACTACTTTATCTGCAGCCCTGCTAGAGAGGAACTGGCAGAATGACACTCAGGTGCTGTCCATCAATGTACCAGGAGAGTGAGTACAGGATGATTTCTGAAGAATTCAAAATCTAGAGCTGCCTGATTCCAACAAGCCAGGCCCAGCTGGCCACAGGCTGCAGCTCTCATCTCTCCAATCCGACCCTCCCTCCCCACAGTCATATGAGCTCTTGTGCAATCTTCAAGGCCACTCTGCCTGGACCAGAACCAGAGCTGATGACAAATAGCTGAGAAAGCAAATCACTTCATGTGGGGGTGGGAAAGGAAAGCAGATTCCAGGCTGAAAAACTAGTTAGACTAATGCCTCAAATTCCCAAACCTCTAATAAAGCAGGCTTTGCTGGGCTCAAACAGGTAGACTCTGGGTGACACATAATTAGCTATGAAGTGAGGTCCAGGTTCTGCTCCCCAGCACCCAGAGGGTGGCACATGTCCCCCACAATCTGGTATGCCTGCTCTCCTCAGCTACACTGAGTCCCAGCATAGGGTGAGGGGTCTCTGCATCTCCCTCTGAGACTGACACATAGCCTCATAACGAAGAGGTGGAGAATGTCAGTGAATAGGAGTAAAAACTAGTGTACTCCCCATTTCACAAATGGAAAATTGGGGTACTAGAAGAAAGCAAAGGAAGGAGAAGGGAGAGAAGAAATGTCCCCAGCCATAGAACAGGTCAAGATAAAATCCTCCCCCTGGGCACCCATATGTGTACTCAGTCCAGCACCAACTACAACCACAGGGTCTCAGTGCTTCCCCAGCTGGAGATCTGATTGAGCAAAGTGCTCTGCACATCAGATGTCAATATTGTCTGCATCTTGGTGTGTCACATCCATGCAGCCTTGTCCTAGCCCTCCTAATACCAGCTGCACGCATTCCTCACATGCTGTGCCGTCCGGCAAAGGGTGCTGGGCTGGAAACTCAGCTGCACAAGGGCCTAAAGCTCTTTCTTTGAGCACAAAACAGAGAGAACCAGATCCTGTTGCCCTTAGAAGCCAGAGTTGACAGGGAGTCCAGCAAAATCCTCTACAATCTCAGTTCCCTTATCTGTGCAATGGGGCTGGTAATTCTATTAACCTTGTAGGAATGTTGAAATGATAAATTTGACACAATGGATATAAAATGCTGAGCACAGGTCCTGGCATAAGTCCAGTGCTTTAATAAATGCTAATCATTCTTCATTTCAGCTCCAGGACAAGGAAAGCACCTGGAAAATGGGGAAAGGAAAGGACATCTGAGGGGAAAAAGGACATCCAAGAGGAAAATGAATCAGAGGCATCACCTCAAAGCGGGATATGAAGTCCTTCAGGTTTGGGAATGCATCCAGGCATGTACGCTCAAATACTTGGTTCCTCTCAAGGACATCATAAGCGAGGAAGTCCACAAAAGTGATCTATAGAAAGCCAAGGGAGAGTGGGCTGGAAGCTCACAGCCTGGGAAGAATGACAACTTCTCCCCCCATCACCCTCCCCTTTACCTTGTCCCCTGCAAACCATGGCTGCTTCCCCAGGAACTGTGAGAAGAGCTTCATCATTTCAGGGAGTTGGTCCAAGTATTCTGGTTTCAGTTTCTCCTTAGGCAGAAAGTAGCTGTCACCACTCTCAGACACAGGCTCCCCGGCTGAAAACCGGGCTCCTCCATGCTATGCATGGTCCTGGCTGGTCAAGTGTGAGCAGCCATCTTCCTGAGATTGGGAATGGGCAAATGCCCAAGTTTCAACTTAATGTATCAACATTTATTATACTTCAGGAGGTGCCAAACATGATCTGAGGTAATGGTAAGTTGGTAGGAATACAACACTGCCCCTGAATTTGTTATCACTGATATCCAAACCAGGTTGTGTGGGTCAGATCCAAAAGTGCTGTGGCACATGGTAGGCTTTGATCTCAGACATCAGGCAGAATCAAAGAAGCCAACAATTAATTGTGCCCAGAAAAAAAAGTTGAAAGTTCTATTTCATAGGGAGGCAGAAAATGGCTTGGGCTTTTGCATAATTTCCAAACAGATGAAGCAAATTTGCCAGGGCAAAAGAAAAATGAGAGGAACAAAGGCCTTTAGACCAACTTTGAGCTGCCTATTGGGAAAACTGTCTATCTCTATGGGTGTCAAAGAGACAACACTGGGAAACCAGTTCTGAAGGAGTCTGTTGATAAGGGTGCCCTTTTAGGTCCAGCTTGTACTTCTCATAGTTTAAGCCTGTGTATTCCTGGATTATGATGCTTTAAAGCAACTGGAAGACAAGGCCCAGGGCAGAAACCAGCAGTCAGATACGGAGGAATCTGAACACAAATTTACTGTCCAGGTACTAAATTTCCTACTTGCCCATATCCTAAGATGGGTTGAAGTCTACTGAGAGTTTTCATTTGACCTGACACTGCGGTTTGAGGGTCACTCTGTTGAGTTTAGAGTATCAGTAGAATGAGTAGTGTTAAGGAATTCAGATTGCAAACTGGACTACAGTATATGGGAATGCAAGGGTCTGAGCCTCTGATCCGACCCTGGTGGGGGAAAGGGGTCTCACAAAGTCAGAGCTGTAGCAAAGCCTGGCCAGCTCCATGCGGGCATCCATAAGCTGGTTCTCCAAAATGTCCACACGAATCTTCTCCTCTTCTGTCTCCCCGCCTGAAGCCCACACAAGAGACTCACTTTTAGCATCTGACTCCAGCCAAATCTGAGGGATAGCCACTGTCCCCACACACCCAGCAGCCAGCCATACTCACACAGGTTGTGCTTGCGGGCAATGTAGCGCATGATGGCATTACTCTGGGTAAGCTTGTGAGTCCCATCAATTAAGTACGGCAGCTGCATTGACAGCCAGGAAAGGTCAGTTGGGGTACCAGGTTCCACCATCCCTTCCCTGAATTAGGGCAGACATGAGACTTGGCCCTCAGTGTGTCTGCCCACAGCAAGCCCTGCACACCTATATTGCACAATGAACAAATGAGCTGGAACAACAACCATCATAGAACGCAGGATAGACAACCAGGAATGAGATTAAGTGAGCAGAAGTACTGATCCTAGAAACTATACTGGGATGGGTTAGGGACATCTTTACTTTCCCCAAACCACCCCACCCCCTGTACCTACATTGGGAAAGTCAAGTCCCAGCTTGAACTTCTCATTCAGCCAATGGCTTTGATCACAGTCAGGAGCTGTGGTGGAGAAGATGAAATGAGAACAAATCTATCCTGATTTTCTCACTCCTCTAGTGCCATTCTTATGGAATCAGGGGCAAGACCCTCTGATAGTGCATCTGGAATATGAACTACTGGGTTCCACATTCCAAGGTCACAGGGTAAAGTGTGATTGCAAGGGCTGTAGATCAACAGGACTAAGGTTTGCAAAAGGTATAGACAAGCACTAAGGGAGAGCCAGCCCAATTACAGATATAGAGGGCCCCAAACCCCTTGAATTTTTATTTGATACTAGTTTAAAATTTGAGGATCACTCTCTTGGCCAAACTGCATGCTCAGGAGGGCTTATGGAAGGGACAGGCTTCTGGCACAGCCAGGAGGTGACTGCCAAGGTGAGCAACAGGTATCCAAGGCATGGGTTGCAGGGCAGCAGTCATCAGGACTGGGCAGGGGTCTGAGCAAAAGGGTGCCATTACCGTCCCCCATGGTGTATCTCTTCTCCTCATAGCTGCTGTCTGTGTATTCCAGGAGCAGGCGGATGCCGTGAGCCAGCTGGGAGAAATGACCCATGAAAGAAGTCAAAGATGTAGGGACTAGGACTGTGCCTTTCACTCCCTCCATGTGAACCCACCACTCTCCCCCTAAAACATGCACACACACACACACACACACACACACACACACACACACACACACACACACGCACGCACCTCGAAGCTTGAAGGGGCCTTCTGACTGGGACAGAGGGCTCCAGTAAATCCTGAAGAGGATTTATGTTTTAGAATCTCGGACCCCAGCCTCTCAGCCTCCCCACTATTCATCCCTAGCTCACCCCGCGGATGTCCCAGTAACCTAGAGTCACGGACATGGTGCTGGTGTTGTGGACGGTGCGGACGCCTCTGCCTGGTTGGTCTCCTGGTTCCGAGAGCGCCTGGCACACGGAGGGGCGGGGCCTGGTTGCGGAGGGGACTTTGGCCCTCCCTGCCCCGCCCCCAATTCCAACCAACCCGGGACGCCGTAGCTTGAGCCAAGGCTGTTAGGGAAAGCAGAAAGTATACACAATGCAGCCTTAGGTGGCAGTGTCCCGCAGCCAGGTTTGGGCGTCCAGAAGCCAAACCAGGACTAGCTGGGTTCTTCTGCTCCCCAGCCCCGCCAGCGGCTCCTCGCCCCCATCCTGCTGGGTCCTCTGGGAGCTGCCAAGTGCACTTAGCTGTGGCTGGATGTTGAAAGCAGCGTGGTTATCCCTCTTTCCCTTCCTCGCGTCGCTCAGTCTTCGCCCCTAGAGTTAGAGTTCCTGGGTCAGGCCAGTAAGGGGTGGCCCGACTTGAGAGATTTGTGCACCACTTTGTCCACAATAATTAATAGATATCAGATGGGCTGCACGTTTTTGCTAATGAGGGTAGTACGGAGACCACGTCCCTGTAGCTGGCACAGCTTAGTCCCTGTTGCATATGCTCCACACCCATTCAGACCGGACCAACCTTCAGGCTCAGGTCCCCAGACTATGTCCAGGCTCGGGAAGCGTCCTCTGGCCTCGAGTCTCTTCCCCGGTAGATTTGTCCACAGAGATGCAATAGAGCCACGCCCGCACACAGTGCCTGGCCCTCTGAACTGGTATGCTTCTAACCCCTGAGTGTTTGTCACTTTGAATTATATACATCTTGACTTTCAAAAGAAATCTAGATTCCACTGGGGGAAAGACTTTTTAAAGTAGCACAAATTAAAATAATAATTTTGAAAGACATAGGAGAGATACTATACATTCCTGTTCACCCATCTGGTCCTTCCTTTATTGAAAAAGAAACAGCTTTAGAGATCAGGCCACAGCTAGTTCCTGTGAAAAAGACAGTCCTTCACGTTCAGTGTAGTTGGCTGTTAAAGATGAGAAGTCAGGTGGGAAATGCAAGGAAAGTTTTGGAAGTATGAGACACATCCTAGTTTCTTTATACCCTGAAAGGAGTGGAAAGGGAGGGAGTCAAGTGCAGGACAAGGAGGCCTTGCTGGCCAGGGCAAGGACACTGAGGAGCTGGGAAGGCGGGGCCCAGAGCTCAGAGGCTGTCAGAGGAGGAGAGCAGCTAGCTCTCAGAGGCAGGGCAAGGACTGGACCAGCAGGCTTTCAAAGGTGGGGTCCCAGGTGCCAGGGGATCATCCAAAGAGGTGATGTGGGTCTCTGAAAGAAAAGAGGGAATGGTTGGGATTACGGACACTGGGCAGTGGTCCGAAGCAAGGGATTGTAGCCATTGGTGACCTTGCAGAAATTCACCCCAGTGCTGCCTGATACACTGGACATCTGTGTGCTCAGTTCCAACTGTACAGTGTGGGACAATTTTTATTGTTTAAAATGATACTGTGCAGAATAATCAAAATATATTGGGTCAAATCTGGCCAAGAGCTTATAGAATGAGACCTTCTAGACTGGATTCCATAATCCCTTTAAGCTCTGCAACTAATATCTAGCATCTTCAAAGAAAATTCCCAGAAATTCTACATAAAATTAAGTCAGAATTTTTCTTTAAAAAATACAACTTATGGGCCGGTGAGATGGCTCAGCGGCTTAAGCGCCTGCCCTGCAAGCACGAGGGCCCGAGTTCGACTCCCGGAACCCACATACGAAAAAGGGGCCGGTGATATCGCTCAGCGGCACGGGCGCCTCCTGGCGCGCGAGGTCCTGAGGTCGACCCCCCGGTACCCACCAAAAAAAAAAAAAATAAAATACAACTTATTAGAAATAAATAACAACAGACAAATTAAAACGTGCCCTCCTTCATGGAAGGAGGAAGATCTTTTTAAATCTCTTAAGTACTATATGAGTAAACTTAGCAAAACCAGAAAAGAAACTATATTTTTAAAATCTGAAAGTAAAAGAATAAAAATCACCATTTACAAGATGCTGCCAAATTGGTTTTAAGAAGAAAAATTCCCTTTATGTCTCAGATGTTAATATGGCAATATAAACTAGAGTTTTCAGAAATCTGAATATCAACAGACTTTAAGATAAAAAATTATGAAAAACAAAAAAGAAAAATGAGGAGAAAATATTGAAACTTTCACCAATATGCTTATGACACCAAGTGTCAAAGTTCTAAAAATCTTATCTGTATTGATAGAGCATTCATCCAACAACAACAAAAAAAAGGAAATTGAAGTTAAGAAAAATTAAGACTAAGAAAGAATTTAAAAATTAGTACATATGACTTCTCAAATTAGAGGAGTGCTTTTTCTTATCTACATGTCAATTTTACAACTAAGTAGAACAAATACAAAAAATAATTGGAAGAAATTAAAACATGAATGAGGTCATACTGCATTATAAACAGCAATAATAAGACAAAAGGACACTACTTCTTCAAGAATTTGAGGCATGACATTTTAAAGCTTTCTAAAAAGGAATGTGTTACATAAACTGTCACGGTCATAAACTCCACACAAGCATGGCATAAAAGACCTAACGTGGGGAGCCAACACAGTGAGGATGATTGCAAGTCACTGTCTCTTATGGGGCAGAATCCAGATCCAGGCCTGGTACCTTAGAGAAAGATCGTGAAATTTTGCTTATAACTGCATTTGTGCTTGCACACAGCAGCTAGGGCTAGAGTCACACAGAGAGAAAGTTGGGGGAATAGAGCGAGAGAGAGGGAAGACAAGGGCATGTGGACACAGCAAGTAGCTGGGGTGTATAGGGGTTCTTTACACTCTTTTGTCAAATTTTCTCAGTGTTATTATATCAAATTTTAAAAATACTCATACCGTGTGATCCATGATTCATGTACATATATTATTAATTAATTTGAATTTCATCACCTAAGTCTTGTGTTAGCTACATGAAAAGCATCCTGAAATTACTTTATTCTATTTTTGTTTTGCTTTTAACATTTTAAGTTTACTATTTTTTTACATTTTAAAGTTTTATGTGCAATTGACATGTACTAATTGTACATATTTATGGCGTGTCATGTGATGTTCGATACACTGTGCAATAAGCAAACCAGAGTACTTAGCATATCCATCACCTCAAATATCTATCATTTCTCTGATGATTGATAAAATGATTGATAAATCATTTTTTCTACTTATTTTCACATATATTGTACAATATAATAGTGTCAACTAATATCACCCTGTTATGCAATAAAACACTAGAGCTTATTCCTCTTTTCTAGTTGTAATTTTTTTTTTTTTTTTTTTTTTTTTTTTGTGGGTACCGGGGGGTCGACCTCAGGACCTCGCACGCCAGCAGGCGCCCGTGCCGCTGAGCGATATCACCGGCCCCTTTTTCGTATGTGGGTTCCGGGAGTCGAACTCGGGGCCTCGCGCTTGCCAGGCAGGCGCTTAAGCCACTGAGCCATCTCACCGGCCCTCTAGTTGTAATTTTGTACCCATTCCATTGCCAGTCAGTCCAAACCCATCCTTCCCCTAGGCTCTGCTAATCATTATTCTACTCTGTGTTTCTATGAGATCAGCATTTTTTGGATTCCACAAACAAATGAAATCATGTCTGGTTTATTTCACTTAGCATAATAACATCCAGGTTCATCTATATTGCCACAAATGACAGGATTTCATCTTTTTGTGGCTGAGTAGTATTCCACTGTGTATATGTATTATATTTTCTTACCCCTTCATCTGCTGATGGGCACCTTGGTGGATTCTATATCTTGAATATTGTGATTAGTGCTGCTGGAACATGAGAATGCAGATATCTCTTCAAAATGTTCATTTCATTTCCTTTGGAAAAATAACCTGTATTGGAATTGCTAGATTATATAATTGTTTTGATTTCTTGAGGAATCTCCATATTGTTTCACAAAATAGCTGTGCTAGTTCACATTCCCATCTGCAATGTGTAAGGATTCCCATTTCACCACATCTATGCCAATATCTGTTTTTTTGTTTTGTTTTGTTTTGTTTTGTTTTTTTGGTCTTTCTTTATGATAGCCATTCTAAGTAGGATGAAGTGGCATCCCATTATGGTTTTGTTTTGCATTTCCCTGGTAACTAGATAACCAGAGAACTACAGGTAGATGGAAGATACTGAGCATCTTGCATATCCCATAGCTCATTTGTATGTTTTCTGAGAAATCTGTATTCATGTTTTTGCCCATTTTTAAATCAAGAGTATTTGGGTTTGTTTTGGTTTCATAGTTTACAGGTATTTCTTTTGTATCTTATATGTTGTCTCTCCACTCTACTGATTATTCCCTTTATGTAGAGGTACAAATTCCCCATAATGAATGTGATCACTATGTATGGCAAGGATGTACTAATAAAACATGCACAAACGAAATAATTCCTCATCCATTAGATAAAAAAGAGTGGATTTCCAGTTTTACCAGCACATTTATTGTCCTTTCCCCCTTGGGTTTTCTTGGCAACTGTGTTGAAAATTAGTTGGTTGTAAATACATAGATTTATTTCTTTGTTCTCAATTCTGTTTCATTGATTAATGTGTCTTATTTTTATGCCAATACCATGCTGTTTGGTTACTATGGCTTTGTGCTATGATATTTTACCATAAAGTAGAACGATGCCTTCAGCCTTGCTCTTATTTCTCAAGATTGCTGTAAAAGTGGTTCCATATCACTTTTTGGATTGACTTTTTCCATTTCTGTGAAGAACGTCATTGGCATTTTAATGACAGAGATTTTAATGAATCTGTAGACTGGTTTAGATAGTAGGGGCAACTTACCAATATTAACTCTTCCGTTTTATGGATATGGACTGTCTTTCCATTTTTGCATGTGTGTCCTCTTCAATTTCTATCATAAATGTTTTGTTGTTTTCATTATATTGATATTTCCCCTATTTGTTAAACTTATTCCTAGATGTTTTACTTTATTTTTTGTAGATATTATAAATGGGAATTCTTTTAAATTTCTTTTTCAGATTGTTCAATCTCAGTGTATGAGTCATTGCTCACTAGAGAAACAGATTTAATGTAAAATATATAAATATATAAAGATTTGCCTGGCATGATGGCACACACCTATAATCCCAGCACTCAAGAGGCTGAGGCAGGAAGATCACCCTGAGTTCGAGGCTAGCCTGGGCTACATAGTGAATTCAAGGCCAGCCTGAATTACATAGCAAGCCCCTATCTCCAAAAACCAAAAATAATAATAATAATAAATAAAAATAAATATATAAGGATTTACAAGGTAGGCTTCCAGTGGCTGCCCGCAGAGTCAGGTGTGGAAGATTGCAAAAGGACTGTCTGTGCCCTGGAGATCCGAATGATCCAGTCAGAGGTCAAAGGCCTGGAGCCCACTGTACTGTCCCATGCAAGTCCATATCAGGAGGCAAAAGGATCTACGCTGGGAGACCGAAGATCTATGATCAAAGGCAGGAGTCAAGATCTAAGGTGAAAGTGAAGACTGGATCTCCTCCAGAGAAACAGAAGCAAGCCTTCCTTCATTTCCCTTTTATTCCATTCAGGCTACAAGCCTATTGTCTGGTTCCACTCACTCCCAGGGTGGGTCTTCATTCTTCAGTAAATCCCTTCAGCCACACCCAAAACTATGCTAATCCACTTAGCCAGACCTTTCATACTCAAACTGACACAATAGCCCGTGAGATGGCTCAGCGGAATAAGCGCCTGCCTGGCAAGCAGGAGGTCCTGAGTTCGACTCCCAGTACCCATATAAAGGAAAAAAGGGCCGGTGATACTGCTCAGTGGCACAAGCGCTTGCTGGCAAGCGCAAGGTTCTGAGTTCGACTCCCAGTACCCACATAAAAATAAATAAATAAATAAAATAAAAAGGCTGGTGATATAGCTCAGCAGCATAAGTGCCTGCCTGGCAAGCGTGAGGTCCTGAGTTTGACTCCTAGTACTCACATTAAAAAAAAAAAAAAAAAAAGAATGTTCAAATTGACACAATCAGTTAACTATCACACTCGGTATATAGAAACACTACCAATTTTTGTATGTTGATTTTGTATCTTGCACCTTTACTGCATTCCTGTATTAGTTTTAGCATTTTTTCACTGAGTCTTTTCAAGTTTTCTAGATAAGACTGTGTTACCTGCAAATGTGGACAATTTTACTTTCTCCTTTCCAATTTGGTAGTACTTTCCTTCTTTCTCTTACCTGATTGCTGTAGCTAGGACTTCTAGTACTATGCCGAATAAAATAATAAAAGTGGGCAACCTCTCCTTGTTCCAGACTTACAGAAATACCTTCAAAATTTCCCTGTTCAATATGATGCTTGCTGTGAGTTTGTCATATATGGTGTTTACTGTTTTCAGGTATAGTCTACAGCTGACTTGTTTTATCATGAAAGAAGGTTGAATTTTATCAAATGCTTTTTATGTGTCTATGGAAAAAACCATATGGTTTTTATCCTTGATTTTGTTAATATGATGTATCACAGTTTTTTCAATTTCCCCTTAACCCTAATCTTAATGTTATCACATTAATTGATCTGCATGTGTGGAACTATCTTTGGCATCTCTGAGATGAATCCCATTTGATCATGGTGAATGGTGTTTTAGATATGCTGTTGAATTTGGTTCACTAGTATTTATTGTGAGAATTTTTGCATCTATCTTTGTCAGAAATGTTAATTCTCTTTCTCGATCTCTCTCTCTCTCTCTCTCTCTCTCTCTCTCTCTCTCTCTCTCTCTGTGTGTGTGTGTGTGTGTGTGTGTGTGTGTGTGTGTCCTTGTCCGGTTTTGATAGCATGGTAATGCTGCCCTCACAACTTTGGAACAATTCTCTCCTTTTCAATTTTTTTTTCAGTAATTTAAGAAGAATTGGTATTAGTTCTTCCTTAAATGCTTGGTAGAATTCAGCAGTGAGACCTTCAGGTCCTGGGCTACTCTTTACAGGAGAACTTTCATTACTTTTTCAATCTTATTTATTATCATCTGTTAAATTTTCTTTTTATTTATGATTTAATTTGGGGAGGTATGTGTTCATGAATTTATCTGTTTGTTCTGGGTTTTCCAGCTTGTTGACTGCTACAGTTTAGATCTGAAATGTTCCCCAAAGGCCCTTGTGCCAAAGTCTTGATCCTTGGAGTGGCAGTATAGAGAGATGGTGGTAACCCAAGAAGTGGGGAATACAGGGAAGTCTTAGGTCACTGGGGACATGCCCTTGAAGGGAGTAATGAGACCCCGGCCCTTTCTTTTTTTCTCTCTTTTTCAATTTCCAATGATGAGGTGTGGTAGATTGACAATTGGTGGTCAACTTGTAACATCCAGCTGAACTGAATCAGTGTGGTGCTGGGTGTGGAGGGCCCACCTGAGGACTGTTGACAACAACATAAAAAAGAGAACTGGAGAGGAAGAGGGGCTGCTGTTGGTTCTCCTGGAGGAGCTTGTTGCTCTGCCTTTCCTGATAGGAACTTGGCTGCTCTCATCGTCAGGGGAGCTCAGGACCTCATTATTGCTAAGGATGGCTGTGGTACTTTTCGGGGCAGCTCTGGTCCTTACTCTGAGCATTGCTTCCTGGCTCTGGTGCAGATCCCTCAGCCTGCTGGCGCAGATCCTTCATCCCACTGGCACAGACTTTCTAGCTTCCACCACTAACCTTTGGGCCTTCCAGCACAGATCCGCGGAACAGACTGGCATGAGACATTGTCTTGGGCCCTAGGCCTTCAGGTGGACTCATGAGGGCATTGCTATGGGCTCTAGGTCTTCGACTGGACACATGCAGGACATTGCTGTAGAATCCAGGTCCTCAGCTGGATTCTTTAGGTCTTTAGTGTAGGGACAGATTTCCTGCACTTTTTGTATGACTCTTTGGGTGACTATTACAAAATAATCTTATAAATTATGTGTCATGTATTGTATTGTTTCCTTTGCAAAACCTGACTACAACATGAGATGAGCAGTTTTACTCCTCCATGTCTTTCTGCCATGATTGACTTTTCTCTACCAGAGGCCTATAAACAATAGATCAGATTGATCAAGGATGGGACCTCCAAAACTGTGAGTCCAAACAAACCTTATCAGTTGATTATCTTAAGTATTTGTTACAGTAACAGAAAACTGACAAATACATATGGTTGTTGATAACAGTCTCTTGTGATGTTCTATTATTAATTGCAATGTAAATTGAAAGGTCTCCATTATGACCTCTGATTTTATTTGAATTTTTTTTTTTTTTTTTTTGGTGGATACTGGGAGTCAACCTCAGGACCTCACTTGCCAGCAAGTACTTGTGCCACTGAGCAATATCACAGGCCCTTTTTTTTCCTTTATGTGGGTACCAGGAATCGAACTCAGGACCTCACACCTGCCAGGCAGGTGCTTATGCTGCTGAGCTATCTCACCGGCCCTGAATTTTCTTTTCTAATGTATCTAAAAGCTTGTCAATTTTACCTTTTAAAAAAACAGGTCTTCCTTTCATATCTTGTTTTTGCCTCTTTTTCACTTATTTCTGCTCTTATATTATTTCTTTCATACTACTAATTCTGGGCATAGTTTGTTCTTGTTTTTCTGGTTCCTTGAGGTGCAGTGTTAGACTATTTGAGATATTTTTAACTTTTTTGGATGCCGGTATTTATTGCTATAAACTTCTCTCTTAGAAATGCCTTTGACATAACACATAGGATTTGGTATGTTGCATTTCCATTTTCACATTTTTCAAGAGATGTATTAAGCTCCTTCTAAATTCTTTCATTGACCCATTCATTGTACAGGAGTATATGTGCTGCCAAAGCGAGCACTCATTGTTCAGGAGTATGTTCTTCAAATTCTATGTGTTTGTTTAATTTCCAAAATTCTTCATATCGTGAATGTTAGCTTTATTCCATTGTGGTAAAAAAAAAATACCTAATATTTCATTTTAATTTATTTTTAATTGGTTGAGACTTGTTTCAAATATTAACATGTAATCCATCTTGGAGAAAGTTCTATGTGCTGACAAGAAGAAGATGTACCCTGTACTTTTGGGTGACATGTTCTGCCTATTTTGCTTGGACAGCATTTTAAATTTGATGTTTCCTATTGATTTTTTTTGTCTGGATTACCTTCCCATTTCTGAAACCGGAGTCAAATCTCCTATTATTGTATTGCTGTCTCTCTCTCCATTTAGCTCTAATAGTATTTTCCTTATCTATTATGTGCTCCGGGGTTTGGTGCATACATTTAGAATTGTTATAACCTCTTCCTAAAATGTGCCCTTTATGTCATAAAATGACTTTTTTTGGTCTCTTGTTACATTTTGTGACTTGAAGTTCATTCTATCTATTGTAAGCATAGTTATTCTTGCCCTCTTTTGTTTCCCACTTGCACAGAATATCATTGTCCATCCCTTTGCCTTCAGTTTGTGTCCTTACATGTGAAATGAGTTTCTTATAGGCAAGATATAATTGGTCTTATTATTTTATATATTCAGCCAGTCTATATCTTTTAATTGGGGAATTTAAACCAGTTACATTCAAAGTCATTATTGATAGGTAAAGACAGTTACTTGTTACTTTTGTTGCTGCTGTTGTTGTGTTATTCTGTACATTCTTTTTTCCTTTGTTTCCTTATTGTTTATCTTTTTTGTTTGATGGTTTATGCTTTGATTTCTTTGTCTTCTTCATTTGTTTATCTACTCTAAGTGTTTCCTTTGTTGTTGCTTTGGGGATTACATTTAAAAATCTTATAATTCTCTAGATTTTTTTTTTTAATTCTCTAGATTTTTAACCTTCCCCAACAATTTACATTTTGTTGCTTTTATATTGTGTGTTCCTTAATATTTTATTGTACTGATAATTATCATTAACCATTTTGTCTTTTAACCTTAATAATAGAGGTATGAAATATTATTTATAATTTTGAAATTACAGGAGTGTTATGAATTTGATAATTAATATGTATTACCATTAAGATTTGTACTTTCATGTGTTTTCATGATGGTTATTCTCATTCTTAAGCTTCCACATGAAGCTGTCCCTTTACAATTCCTTACATGACCCACATAGTGGCGATCAATTCCCTCAACTTTTGCTTAACTGGAAGAAATTTTCTCTTTTCTTTCTGTCTTTCTTTCTTCCTTCCTTCCTTCCTTTCTCCTTCCTTCCTTTCTTTCTTTCTTTCTTTCTTTTTTTCTTTCTTCTTTCTTTCTTTCTTTCTTTCTTTCTTTCTTTCTTTCTTTCTTTCTTTCTTTCTTTCTTTCTTTCTATTTTCCCTCAGTGCTGGAGATTGAATACAGGGCCTTGCACATGCTAGGCAAGAATTCTACCAGTGAGCTATATCACCAGCCTTTCTTCATTTTCTGGGCATACTATTCTAGGTCAGCAATTGTTCCTCTGAACCCAGCACTTTGAATATATCATCCTGTACTATTCTGGCCTATAAGGTTTCTGCTGAGAATCTGCTGATAGTCTAATGGGTATTCCCTCTGTATAACTTGGTATGTTTCTTTTGCTGCTTTTAGAATTCGTTTGTTGTCTTTCACATTTGACAGTTTGACTATAATGTGCTTTGGAAAGAATTTCTTTGTGTTGACAATATTTGGGATTCTTTGAGCTTCAGGAATGTGAATGTCCATTTCCCAAGATTTACAGGCTTTCAGGTATTACTCTGTGAAATAGCATTTCTAGGCCTTTCTTCATGTCTTTCCTCTCCAAAGTTACGATAATGCAAATATTTGTTCACTTTCATGGTGTCTTATAAATCCCACAGACTTTCTTCTTTCTTTCTGATTAGGTTATTTCAAAAGACTTGTCTCCAACATCAGAAATTAATTCTACTTGATCTAACTACTACTGAAGTGCTCAATTGATTTTTGTTTTGTTTGTTTATCATTGAATTCCTTTGTTCTAGGCTTTCTGTTTCAACCTTTTTTATTATTGCCTAACTGTTGAATTTCTCATTCAGACAATGAGTTGTTTTCATGATTTCATTAAGTTTTAATTTTGTTGTTGTTGTTGTTGTTATTTGGGTTTTTTAAGACAGGTTCTCACTACACAGTTCAGGCTGGCCTTGAACTCACTATGTAGTCCAGGCTGGCCTCAAACTTAATGGCAATCCTTCTGCCTCAGCCTTCTGAGTGCTGGCATTACAGGTGTGTGCCACAATGCCTGCCTTAAATTTTCTGCCTGTATTCCCTTGTATCTAGTTAAGTTTTTTGATCATTATTTTGAATTTCTTTTTGGGAAATATGTAAATTTGCAACCCTTTGGGGTCAGGGAGTAGAAAATTATTTTGTTCCTTTAGTGGTGTCATGTTTGTTTGCTTTTTCATGTTTGCATTGATATTTGCACATCTACTAGAACAGCCACTCTTTCCTATTTTGTAGGGTGGTTTTCATTCTGAAAGACTTTTAGCTGCAGATGTGTTCTGGGTTATCATGTGTATAAGATGCTTTGGTTCTCGCTAGACCCATAGTGTATAATTTGTGCAATTTCTTTAGCTGAAGTCAACCACAGTGATGCCCCAAGTGCTTTAGTGAACTTGGTTGCAGGTCCAGGATTTACAGGCCTCTGAGGGTGTGGGACAGGTCTGCTTGATTCAGATACGGTTGCCCAACAGTGGTCAGGTTGACAGGCTGGAACACAGTTGCTGGAGTCAAGGCTCTGCCACAAACCTTGGACACAGGGCCAGGAGCTGTAGCTATTTAGATGGGAAAGATGGAACACTACCCAGTCAGTTTCTTCTCAGGGGAAGGGGACTTGTAGCAGCTGCACTTGGGAATGGTGCACTATCATCTGTATGAGTGGTAATGATGGTGAAGCCTCAGGAAAGGAGGCTTCAATCTCTCATTCCAAGGTTTAGGGTGGAAATGCTTGTCATGTCTCTGGACCCTATATAACTCAGGCTTTAAAAACGTTTAGGAAAGCCCTAAGGAAAAACCCCACCCGATTACTGCTAGGGAGTTGGGCAGGAATCTCCTCCTAGCATCCTGGTTTGGAAAGGCAAACTACACTTTCAGAGGAATTTAGGAAAAAGTTAGCCTTCAGCTCCAACTAGTAGAGGCCTGTAGAGCTGAGCAACAGGTGGCTAGGGAATGGGTTGCTGGGTCACAATTAGGCAGGAGTCTCAACAAGAAGATGCCATTGTCATCTCATCATGTATCTCTTCTCCTCATAGCTGGAAGCTGTGTATTCCAGGAGCAGGTGGATAGTGTGGGCCAGCTGGGAGAGATGGCCTGTAACAGACTTCACAGAGGTAGGAACCCTGACTGTGTGACTTCATTTCCTCCAGGTAAGCCAGTCACCTTACATCTAATACCATTACTAGTGTGTGCACACAAGCATACTCAAGCCCTCCAGAGAGGAACAGGTAGCTGTTTCCAGCAAGTCCCAAAGAGGAACCATTTTCAGGTATCAGTGCCCTAGGTACTAGCCACTCCCTCATACCTTGCCTACCTGAATGCCTCCTTCACACTCAGATGTCCCAGTAATCCATTGTCTTTCTGCAGGAAGATGTGGGCTCAGAAATCAGCCACCATCATGAATGGACTCTGACTCCATGAAGGTGGCTAGGCAGACAGAGGCAGGGGCTGGTTGTGGCGCACCCTTGGCCCATTCAACCCTGCTTCCCTGAGCCACCAACAGAGGAAGCATAGAGCACATCCTTCACTCCAAACAGGCTGAGAGGTAAGATCCAATTCAGTGTGAGGTTTTAAAAAAGTGATTGGATCATGGGGCATTTTCTTCATTACTGGATTAATCCACAGATGAGTTCAGAGCAGCATGTGCTGTTGGAGGTGGATCCTGGTCCGATGAGCCAGGTTGTTGTGTTTAAACCTGCCAAACATGGACTGGAATTTTTGAAACTGAGCCAAAATAAACCTTTCCTACATTTTTTTGTGAGTGTTAGGTAATGTGTCTCAGAATGAGAAAGTGACTGAGACAGGGTCAAATGCCGCAATTGAAAAAATATTGTCCTAGAAATGTTGGCTAGCAGGAGGGAGACCAGAGCAGCTACTGAGTCTTTTGGAAGGTAGGAACCAAGACTGCTGCTGCAGGAGGGCCTAGAAGCAATCATACCCTCGAGGCAGCCCGTGTGTCATCAGGGTACAGATTGGGGAAGAGAGGAGGACGCTTGGGCAGAGAACTTGGTGATCAGGTGGACAGGCTGGGCAGCCAGTCTTCCAGGGTCCAAGACAGGGAGGATGTGACTCCGGTGGTCACACAGCTGACCCGTCATGCAGTCCTGTTTCAGGGCCAAGCAGCCTGAGCCAGCCTTGGTGTAGTAATTCTTTGAGAAATGCTGGAGGACAGCCAGGAAGAAAATAAACTGAACTTAGGTTTTAAAGGTACGACATGACTGAAAAGGTTGTGCAGACAGCTCCCACCAGTCTCTGCAACTTACAGTGGTTGACTGAGACCCTTCTTGCATTAAATACCCGCCTCCCTAGCACAGGCCACAAGCTGAATATATTAAGCACCTAAATTTTTCCATGGCTGTGGACAGAAATGATGGAGGTCACCAAGACATAGCTCCTCTCCCTCTGTTTACCCACGCTCAACAGCTTCCCAGACACCCTCATGCACATGGAATAGGCAAAATGTGCAGTCGGAGAGATGATATGTTTTTAGGGGAGCCTTAAAATATTGATCGTGAGCAAGGGATTAACCACAAGGAAAGATGTTTTCCCTCCACATCTCCTTGGAATTTTATTATAAGGCATTTCAGTCTCCAAATAAATGGGTATCCTCTAGCATTTTCTGTTTGGTTTGGCTTTTACCAATTCACTTATGATTATTATGGTCCATTGGTGTATGTGTTTGCTACATACACTAGACACACTTCTACATGGAAAAGAAATAATAGATGCTTCCCAGTACCCACATAAAGAAAAAAAAAAAGAAATAATACATGCTTTAGATATATTATTTTGCATATAGAGTGCCTGTATTATATAAGTACTGTATATACATGTACCTATATTAGCAATTGTACCTACACACATATACCTATATTAGCAATTGGCTCGTATGATTACAAAGATGGAGAAATCCCATGATGTACCATCGGCAAGCTAGTGCAGCAATGAAAGCCTGTGATGTATTCTAATCTGAATCCAAAGGCTCCTGAGAGTGAAGGTGGGAATGGGGTGTGGTGGTGTAAGTCCCAAATTAAATCTCCAGGTCAGAAAACCAGGAAACAGATAACCCAGGAGAAGAGAAGATAGATGCCTCAGTCAAAGAGAGAGACCAAAGTCACCCACCTCTTCTCTACTTTTGGTTCTGTAAGGGCCCTGGCTGGCTGTATGATGCCCACCCACACTGGTGATGGCTATCCTCTTTACTAATTCAGATGTTAATTTCCTCTGGAAATGTCTCGGTGAAGAAAGATCTACAGGCAAATTCATGTCATACTGGAACCAATCTTCGCCTCAGAAATGCTCAATTCCAGAAAGGAATGATTTATATTTCTCTAGTTAGTAGCAATGTTGAGCAACTTTTCATTGCTTATTAGCATTTGTGTACCTTGTTCAGAGATGTGTCTATTCACATCATTTGCCCATATTTGAATCAGTTTTTTGGTTTGTAAATAAAGCTTTGTTGGAGCACAGCCCTAATCATTTACTAGGTGTGATCTGTGACAGTCCAGTAGAGGAATTAGGAGAGACCATAAAGGATTGGCCTTCTGTGGAAAATGTTTGCGACCTCTGCTATAGATCTGAATCTGTTTTACTCTGGTTTAATATTTGTATCTATCTACTTAACTTTTATCATAGTTTCATGTTAATTTGTATTTCTCCTATATATTTTTATCATGTCTGTCTTTAAGTTAAAATTTAACAACTGTTGACTTAAATAATTTTTAGCTTACCAAATTCATGAACTTTTAGCTTCAATGGCATTCTGTTTTATATTTTTAGTAATCATTAATTTCATAGTGACCTTGAACATCACACCTATTGCTCTTTTATTTCTTAACTGCAGGAGGGAGTTGATCCTATGGACAAATGCTCATCAGGACTTTCCTCAAATCTGCTTCCTGTTTGTTACTAGCTACATCTTAGTCTGACCAAGGCCAGAATCCACGGTACAACTGCTGATTCAGGAAGCTGCTCACCAATTGCTTCTCCAATTAGTCCTCCTCCTTTATAGCTTACCTAATCTAAAATGCCACAACCCCAAACTGCATATATGGCTGCATTGCAGCCCAGCAAGCTAGGCCTGCACATCTCAGGACACTTTGTTCCAAGGGCAGCTGGAGCCTCCTAATGCTTATGTGCAAGAGAGCTAGTGGCTCAGACTCCACTATCTGACGAAGTAAAATCTTTTGCACCTTATTCTGTACCTCCTTGGACTATAAAATAGCTATGCCAGGAGCTCTAAACTGCAATACCAGGTGTACAGGCCCACCAAAGATTCCCCGAGAACAATTCTTTCAAGTTTGCAAATTTTCTGAATATTACCTATGTCAGGCAATGTCATACATGTCAGAGAAAATGTTCAACATGGTTTTGATCCTTTCCTCAAGACACTTTGAGTTCGACACATACACCAATTGTTATACAGTGGGAGATGTTAATGGAGAAAATTCCTGAGAATACAGAAGAGTGATATCCAGATCAAGGAAAAGCAGAGCTTGGGTAGCCACCATAGTTCCTGCATACCAGGCAGTGCGAGGCAGTACTGATCTTTTAGGCAGTGCCAGGATGTTCAGAGGCAGCTGGGCTCCTCAAAACAGGGCAGGAATGATATGGTTGGATTTAAGGAAGGGAAAAGGGGAAAGGGAAATTTACAGAAGTACAATGGGGAGTAGTATTGTATACAGCCTTGTCTATGGAAGGATTCAGTACAGAAAGGGAGCCAACAGGCCCTTCAGAAGAGAAGGGAGTAGAAAGAAGAAAAACATACTGAGAAGACTGATCAGGGATTGAGGGAGCCAGTTGTGTCTGGGGGCCTTGGCCAGCAGGTCCAATGACAGCTCCCCTTCTGTGTTGAGGTATTACATGGACCTACTTGGTGCCCCACTTGGCTGTTTTTAGATATATAGGACCTGGAAGGAAGCGGCTGGACTTCATGTAGGAGGAGATCTTCTTCAGGCCCTGCAAGTGGGAAAGAGAAAGCAAAAGCTCAGGTCTGAAGCCCCACTGAGTTCAAGCAACCCCACACCAGGGACATACACTAAAGATTAAAATTGGATGTAGATAATTCCCCCAACTGCCCAGCAAGATAGGTCCTGCCATCACCATATGTCAGAGGGAAACTGATGAACACATCTTCCTCATTCTCCCACAGCTACTAGAAGACAAAAGGCTAGATGAAGTTAGTGGGGTTCTGTATCTGTGGTAATATGCTCTCTCTGCTACACTCCCTGCTTACCCACCCAAGAGGCTCTGTTACTCCCCCTCTGCTGAAACTTTCTCCTTTTTCACATTGAGGCTAGTGCTTGCCTGTAATAACACAGAGAAAGGATCCAGCAAAACAAAGGGGCTGAGAACATTCCTGTGCAGCTTGGAGAACAGCCCAGATCTCACCCAGTGACTCAGCAAATCCTGGATGTAAGTGGAGGAGGGGAAGAGGACCCACAGAGAAAGGACCATTTATCTAAATTAGAAAGTTGAAACTGCTATACTTGATACCTGATCCAAATTACACCAGGCCCCAATATACCTCCTCTCTGGCTCTGGTACAGCAGAACACATTGAATGACATTCAGACGTGCTGTGTGCCATCTTACCAGGAAAAGTGGCCCAGCTAATTCTTAAAGGATTCAGAGATCTGGGGTTTCCAGATCTCTGGCTGGAATTCAGCACTCTGCTCTCCCCCACCCCCAGAGAGCACTCTGCTCTCCCCTACAATCATGCCAGCTCTTGCACAATCTTCAAGGCCACTCTGCCTGGACCAGAACCAGAGCTGATGACAAATAGCTGAGAAAGCAAATCACTTCATGTGGGGTGGGAAAGGAAAGCAGATTCCAGGCTGAAAAACTAGTTAGACTAATGCCTCAAATTCCCAAACCTCTAATAAAGCAGGCTTTGCTGGGCTCAAACAGGTAGACTCTGGGTGACACATAATTAGCTATGAAGTGAGGTCCAGGTTCTGCTCCCCAGCACCCAGAGGGTGGCACATGTCCCCCACAATCTGGTATGCCTGCTCTCCTTGGCTACACTGAGTCCCAGCATAGGGTGAGGGGTCTCTGCATCTCCCTCTGAGACTGACACATAGCCTCATAACGAAGAGGTGGAGAATGTCAGTGAATAGGAGTAAAAACTAGTGTACTCCCCATTTCACAAATGGAAAATTGGGGTACTAGAAGAAAGCAAAGGAAGGAGAAGGGAGAGAAGAAATGTCCCCAGCCATAGAACAGGTCAAGATAAAATCCTCCCCCTGGGCACCCATATGTGTACTCAGTCCAGCACAAACTACAACTGCAGGCTCTTAGTGCCCTCCTAATGCCAGCTGCACACACTCCTCACATGCTGTCCCATCCTCCAAAGGATGCTGGGCTAGAAACCCAGCTGCACAAAGGCCTAAAGCTCTTTCTTTGAGCACAAAACAGAGAGAAGCAGCTCCTGTTGTCCTTAGAAGCCAGAAGTTGACAGGGAGCCCAGCACAACCTCCACTGGCACTGGGATATTCAGCAAGTGACTCATTCTCCGCAATCTCTGTGCAGTGGGGGTCTGTAGTTCTATTAACCTACTAGCAATGTTGTAGTGATAAATTTGACACAAAAAATGTAAGATGTAAGCACAGTTTCTGGCATATAAAGTTAGTGCTCAGTCAATACTAATTATTCTTTATGTCTGCTCCAGCACCAAGAAAGCATGAGGGAAGGGGACAAGGAGAAAAGGATACCTAAGAATAAGGAGATCAGAAGCATCACCTCAAAGCGTGATATGAAGTCCTTCAAGTTAGGGAAGGCCTCCAGGCACTTGGGTTCAAATATACGGTGCTGGTCAAGGACATCATAAGCAAGGAAATCCACGAAGGTGATCTGCAGAAAGCTGAGAATGAGTGCACTGGAAGCTCGTAACTTGGGAGAAATGACAGCTTCTCCTCTCCATCTCCCTTCCCTTTACCTTGTTTCCTGCAAACCAAGGCTGCTCCCCCAGGAACCGTGAGAAGAGCTTCATCTTGTCAGGGACGCCCTCCAAGAACTCTGCCTTCTTTTTCTCCTGGGGCAAACATCAGGTATCACCATCATCAGTCACAAGTTTCCTCACAGAGGAACTTGCACGGCCCCAGCCGTCCAGGGCTGAGCAACCATCTTCCCCGAGACTGAAACTGAGTCAGGGTACAGGGTTCGATTGAATATTTCTGCTTTTAGTAGACTCCAACAGAAACAAGACTCCCCCTCTTAGAGGTGATGGAAAGACAAGAGGACTCTGTATCTGAATCTATCACCATTGATGTCCAAATCAAATCCTGTAGGTCAGACCCAGGAGTGCCATGAGGACATGGTAGGCTCTGGACCCAGATGTTGTCCCCTGCAAACCAAGGCTGCTCCCCCAGGAACTGTGAGAAGAGCTTCATCTTGTCAGGGATGTCCTCAGAGAGGCAAAGTACAAAAGGAACCCAGGAGAGACGAAAAAGTTCAACCTAGTGGATGGCTGAAGAATGGAATGGATATTTGAGTAATGTGGGTGAAGTTAGGTATTTTTCATGTTGAAAGGAAGAGGCCCTCTGGCTGACCCTAAGGTACCTACTAGGAAAAGGTCCTGATTAATGCTGGTATCAAGGACACAGCACTGGAGAAAGTGTTGGGCAGATGTCTGATGAACAGGGCACATTGCATTCCCATATAATGGCCTTTTCTCTCTCAAGGTTTGAGTCACTGAATTAAGGACCAAGCAGATGGCGTGAAGCTCTCAGAGAAAGGGCCCTTGGAAGACATCAGGGTGAAAGGGGGAGAGAATTTTGAAAACATGACTTCAGTATTGAAACAAATCATCCAACAGGGGAGTCTGGACTGTATGTACCCTAGGATTTGTAGATATTGATTCACAGTGTTTATTTGACATGACTTAGTGGTTAGAAGTATAGGGCAGAACACCTACAAGAATCAGTACCACCAAAGAGTACAAATGCTGAAGAGGATGAGTGCGGACATGAATGTAAAAGTTAAACTCCTGCTCCAAATCATATCTGCTCCAGGCCCATGGGGGACTCACAAAATCAGGGTTGTAGCAGAGCATGATGAGCTGCA
Source organism: Erethizon dorsatum (assembly GCA_028451465.1). Classification (NCBI taxonomy): domain Eukaryota; kingdom Metazoa; phylum Chordata; class Mammalia; order Rodentia; family Erethizontidae; genus Erethizon; species Erethizon dorsatum. The sequence continues at coordinate 85,960,193 of CM051829.1, forward strand.
TGCGGATGTCCATAACCTGGTTCTCCAAAATGTCCACACGAATCCTCTCCTCTTCTGTCTCCCCACCTGAAGCCCACAAAACAGAGACTCACCCTCAGCATCCCTCCACAGCCAAGCTCAGGGGGATGACCACGTCCATCCCCGCACCCTAAAACCAGGTCTACTCACACAGGTTGTGCTTGCGGGCAACGTAGCGCAGGATGGCATTGCTCTGGGTGAGCTTGTGAGTCCCATCAATTAGGTAGGGCAGCTGCACGGACAGCCAGGAAAAGTCAGTTGGGATTCTAGGTCCCAACATCCCTTCCCTGAGTGAGGGCAGACATGAGCCTGGCCCTCAGTGTGCTTGCCAGGACAAGCCTACATAAACATACTGTAGAAAAAGTGAGTGAGGTGGGAAGTAAGACAGGGTAGACAACCAGGAATGAGAAGAGTTGAGCAGGAGATCTGATCCTAGAAATTTTATGATGGGATGAGGTAGGGAAGACTTTACTTTTCCCACCCCACCCTCAACTCCTCACTTACATTGGGAAAGTCCAGGCGCAGCTTGAACTTCTCATTCAGCCACTGGCTTCTGTCATAGTCCGGAGCTGTGGTGGAGAACATGAAGTGAAAACAAACCTCTCTTTTTTTTTATGGGAAAAACAAGAAATTTATTAATGCATGCAGTGCCCATCACATGAGAGAAACCCAGTGAAAAATAACTCAAAGTAGTAGACTTATTTAGTATCTTCAACAAAGAACAGTAAGGTTTTCAGAAAGTCACAAGACAAAGGAAAGCAGTTTTAGCTTCCAGAGGTGGGAAACCGTGGGAAGGTAAGTTCTGGGGAGTAAACTAATGAAGCAAGCTTGTTCAGAGATTCCTCTGGTGCCACTCTGAGCTGATAAGAGCTATCTTCCGTGATTAAATTCCTTCCTTCCTTCTTGACATGGGAGACAAGACACCTTTGCGATATTATGTGCTGCCTTTTAAAGAGCTTTCTCTGATTCTGCTGCTTCAGCAAACCTCTCTTGAGTACATTCTTTCTTCCCAAAGAGTCAGGGACAAGAACCTTAAGAGAGTACAACTACAATCCGAAACACTGAGCCCCACATTCCAAGGTTGCAAGGTAAAATCCGCTTGTAAGGGCTGTGGACCCAACAGCACTAGGGCTTACAAAAGTTTTAGGCAACTGCTGAAAGGGATCTGACCCATTTACAGATAAAGTGCAACCTGGCACTCCATTCCACAGACCTTCCTTGGGTGACCAAACTGCAACTTCAGGGAGGCTTCTGGAGGGGGCATGGTCTAGGGCCATCTGCAACAGGTGGCCAGGGCATGGGTTGCTAGGCACCAGTCACCAGGTTTGGGCAGGGGTCTGAGCAGGAGGGTGCCATTACCGTCCCCCATGGTGTATCTCTTCTCCTCGTAGCTGGTGTCTGTGTATTCCAGGAGCAGGCGGATGGCATGGGCCATCTGGGAGAGATGGCCAACAGCAGAAGTCAGTGCCTCACTGTGAGACTTCATCTCCTCCAAGTGAGCCCCCACTGTCCTCCTAATACACACACTTACATACACATCCCAACACACACACACACGCACACACACACGCACCCCAAAGTAGAGGCTTCCCGTGTGGGACAAGCAGAAGGCTTAAGCGTCTCCCCAAGAGGATCCATGTCCTAGAACTGTCTGCCAGCAGCTCAGTCTCCACCCAATCCCTCTCCCACCCATCAGGAGGACCCCTAACTCACCCCACGGATGTCCCAGTAACCCAATGTCATGGGCATGGTGCTGGTGCTATGGACCCACAGATAGGTCTCTGCCAGGCAGACCTCCTACTTCTGACAGCAGGCAGAGCACGGAGGAGCGGAGCCTGGTTGCTGCACCCGCTTCTGAGCGCCTCGCCCCGCCCCGCCCCGCCCCGCCCTCCCAGAGCTGCAGCCAACCGTGGAGGCCCAAGCACGGGCGAGCCAGGATCTTAAGGACAGACCGGAGGTCCCAGAGTCAGGTCTACGTGCCCAGAATCCAAAGGCAGGGCTCAGCTGTTGGGCCTTTGGGCCCCGCCGCGGCTCCCCGCCCCCATCCTGCTGGGTACACAGGACTCTCCCCTTGCGCTTGGAGACCAGCCCAGTGAAAGAGCAAAGCTGTTCTCCCTCCTTCTCCTCTTTGCATCTCTCAGTCTTCACCCCTTAGCTGCCGAAGTCCTGCAGGTTCTAGGAGGCCAGGGTCAAACCAAAAAGGGGGACCCCCAATCTGACTGTTTAATTCAGCGCCCGTTACTGGAAAAAGATGATTCTTTAATGTGATGGCTATGTGATCCGTGACAGCCTCGTGTCTACAGAAGCAAGTGTCAGTGAAATGGGGACTCCAGGACTCCCTACCACCACCACCAGGGGCGCACATGCTCTCCACGTTTTCCTTAAGGCATTTGGGAGACTGAGCAATCCAGATAGCTGGATAAAGATCATGTGAATTAGCCAATTAGACCTTTGTTCTTTTTTGTGTCAATCTCTAACAGAGACTTACAGGTTGGGCCTGCAGATGCCCAGTGAGTAACTAAAAGCCAGATAAAGCTTGGCATGTCTGCCTTCATTTTATATCTGGCTCTGTTACTGCTTTCAAATTTTGGTGTCAGTTTCTTGCTCAGGCTACCCTACAGGCAGGTTAATTACTTAAGGAGTGTCTGTCTCAAAACTGTTAGGGTTTATTAAAAATCTTAATAGGGTTCGTTAGCTTTAAACTTACCTAACCTATGCAACCCTCCTTCATGACTGAGGATACCAAGACAACAGGAAGTTATAGAAAGACTGGAGGGACATTCAGTTTCCAGCTTTTGTGAAGTCTTGTTCCAGACACCTTTGGGCAGCACTAAGAAGTCTCCAGTCATTACTCTAATCTTGCAGTCACCTAGGATTCCAGCAAAAGCACAGCCTCCCAGACCAAACACTCCATGATGAGGTCACCCCCCACCATGAGCAAGCAATGATTCCAACACTGAATGGAGGCTGACCCCCCAACCCTGACCTAAGGAGGAACAGTCATCTCATGGGAACCAGATTGTCCCCTTGGGTCATAAGGAACTGATCAGAAAGACCTGCAGAACCAGTCCTGAAATAATGATCAACCAGACCGCCAGCTTGACCAGGATTACCCACTCTGCCAGCTATGCAAACCCCCAGCCCTGCAAATTCCAACTCTTGCCTTTGTTCTCCTTTTTTATAACACCTCAAAGTTTCTGTCAGTCTTTACAAAGACAGATCTTGAACCTCTTTATTGTCCTTCCCAGTGGCAAAGCCACACTGATTAAAGCACTTTCCCGCCCTTCATCATGGCTCATCTTTTTGATTGGGTGTTTTGGGACCAGTGTCCTACCAGAGTGTTCTGTCCTACCAGAACACTGTCCTTTATGGCAGAAGACCATCTTGTTTAAAGGATTTTACAAAGCACAATGGATATACAAAAATAGGTGGAAGGTGGGTGGAACTTAGAAATGAAAAGGGTTTAAAAATTAAAGGGCAAAGGGCCGGTGAGACGGCTCAGCGGCTTAAGCGCCTGCCTCGCAAGCGCGAAGGCCCGAGTTCGACTCCCGGATCCCACATACGAAAAAGGGGCCGGTGATATCGCTCAGCGGCACGGGTGCCTGTTGGCGCGCGAGGTCCTGAGGTCGTCCCCCCGGTACCCACAAAAAAAAAAAAAAAAAAAAAAAATTAAAGGGCAAAAAAAGAATTAAAGGGCAAGTTGATATACAGTAAAGGAAGAAAATTTGGGGAACTGTGTAGCACTTAGGATTACATGGTGTGAACTCATCTTTATCAAATATTCATAAAGGTATTAACTCAGCAGGGTAAGGAGTGGGTAGGGGTGGAGGACAGGCAGAGCTCATATCATCCAGGTTAAATCAGAGAACTGTATGCTCTGCAGGTGAGGGTGGGAGCTCAGAGGCTGCATCACTACGCTCTGTGACTGATGGGGACTCTACTCACCCTTGGTCCCTAGTGAGTAGGACATGCAGCCCTGCCTCACCACAGAAACCTCAGTAATGCTGCAGAAGTAAATGAGAGGTGCAGGCCCAGAACAGGGTCCCTTTATTCTCTACAGCGCCTCCCGGGGTTTTCTGCTCTGTGTATATTAGAATTGGAACCAAAAAGTCTCAATATCTTACTTACCCTGCAAACCCACTACTATCATTGTCAGAGGACAATTCCTTGAAAGTAGCAGTGACAGTTGGTGAGTCCAGGGAGCCAATGGGAATAAGAAAAAATTCAGAGTAATTGTGTTTCAGGCTTTATTGAGGATCAGACAGAGCTGGGGCACACAACACAACAGGGCCCAGGGCCTGCACACCAGGTTCCACACCGAGCAGGCAGAACACAGAGTCAGGTAGCCTCCTCAAGTCAGAATTAAGGACTGTCTGGTTAGTTTCAGGTCAGACACCAGGAAGGGGAGAAGGGGACTTCCATAAAGAAAAGTGGGGAGGTGACGCTTAAGAGGCTTGACTGGGGGAGGGGCTTGGTAGAAGAAAGGGAACCGATGAGGCCTTGCAGAGGAGAAGAGATTAGAAAGGATAGAGGAATGAGAAAACCGATACATGGGTGTAGGAGGCCAGCTGTGCTCCAGGGTAGAGACAGAGGGGCATGGTAGATCCTCCTCTCATCCTGGCATTGCAGGGTCCTACTCGTTGCTCCAATGGGCCATCTTTGAAAACACAGGTTTTGGAAGGAAGCGGCTGGACTTCATGTAGGCAGAGATCTTCTCCAGGCCCTGACCATGGGAAAGAGAAAGCAGGAGCTCAGCTCTGCTGCCCCATTGAACTCGAGCAGCCCCCCACCAGGAACAATTTTTCCACATGGGCTCAAGTGCTGGGGCACCACACAGTCTGCTGAGGTCCCCGGCTCTGGTGAGTGAACTCTTCAATTTCCTGTCACTATGGGGAGGTTGAACACTGTGCAAGGTACTTTATAGCCACTAGAAATTACAATATAGTTTGAGAAAATCCACTCAACAACCCTGCAAGATCAGCCCTACCATCACCTTATATCGAGAGGGAACCTGAGACACAGAGAGGTTAAGCAACTTCCTCATGCTTACACAGCTATCAAGTGGGACAGGGCTAGATGCGACCTGGCTCTGTCTCTCCAGCTCTGTGCTCTCACTGCTGCACTCACTCTCCTTCTGCCCTGCCCACGGGATGCCCTGTCTTTCCCTCTCTGCACAAACATTCTCCTTTTACTCGAGGAAGTTCCTTCCTGCCTGTATTTGCAAACAGAGGAGCAATCTAGCATGACTAAGTGTTCAAGAACAGTTGAGGGCCAATTGGAAGAGAGCCTAGTCTCACACTATGAATCAGAGAATTCTGGATGAAAGGGAACAGGGGAGAAGGACCCAAAAAGAAAGGCTGGGGAGGGCCGGTGAGATGGCTCAGTGGCGTAAGCGCCTGCCTTGCAAGCGCGAGGGCCCGAGTTCGACTCCCGGATCCCACATACGGAAAAGGGGCCGGTGATATCGCTCAGCGGCACGGGCGCCTGTTGGCGCGCGAGGTCCTGAGGTCGTCCCCCCGGTACCCACAAAAAAAAAAAAAAAAAAAAAAAAAGAAAGGCTGGGGAAGGTTCCAATCAATCCTCTGAGAGCAAAAAGTCCAGATCTCTCCTATTGTCAGTAACGTAGTATTAACTTGCCCAACCTACCCTATCTCCAGCCTGCTACTGGTATACGTGCTGCAAAGTAAGCACTCCAGCCTGCTACTGAGACAGAGCCATATGACCTTGGGTGTATTATGTGCCTTCCTACTGGTAGAGTGAGTTCCTAACTAATTGCAAAGGATTCATAGAAATCCACAGTTGCCTGTACCTAACAAGCCAGGCCCAGCAGGACTGAAGCTCAGGGTACAGCGCTCAGCTCTGTCCCTCCAGCCCTTCCCCACCACACTCATGCCGGCTCTTGCACAATCCCCAAGGCCACTCAGCCTGGATGAGAACTAGAGCTGATGAGAACTAGCCAAGAAAACACACTACTTGTTGAAAAGTATGAAACAAGCAGACTTCAAGCCTAAAAACCCACTGCATTAATGGCTCAAATTCCCAAGTCTCTAATAAAATAGATTTCATTGGTGACAAACAAGTGGATCCTGCAGGACCCGATTAGCTGTGAGGTGAGGGGCAAGCCGTGCTCCACAGCACCCACAGTGGACCATAGGCACCTCATGTCTGGAATGCCTGCCCTTCTCTCTTAAACTCAGTCTGTGGATGGGCTGGGGAGACAGTCTTTTCTGCATGTGCAACTGCATTCACATGAAGCTTAAAAAGAGGAAGGTGTCAGGAACATCAGTGAAAATGAGAGTATGACCCCATTTTACAGAAAGAACACTTGAGATATTGAAGAAGAAAAGAAGGATTATTAGGGCAAGAGTATTTTCATTTTGTTCCTTAAACCTCTGAATTTAACTAATAGGTAGAAACCTTTAGTTGAACTTTAGTCCTACTGCCCTTTCCATAGCCATAAACTTCAAAGAAGAGAAACAGATGGTGCTATCACAAACAAAACGGGTTTTCTTACCACTATCTTACAGCCATAAAACCACAAGAAAGGAGTAGCACGGGTGATACCTGCTACCCCATCCCCAGTGTTAATTGGCCAGATGTTTAAAGAACCTTGAAAACTTTCTGGAGAGGTGATATAGTAAAAATTACAGTTTCCATGGCAACCAAGGACTTTGTAAGACCTCCAAAAGTGTATTTAAAGAGGAAGACACAAAAGCTCGGGGTCAGCTTCTGCTGTCCCCGGCCGGCATCAATTAAATAATTCATTCGTTTCTCGAATCTCGTCTTCCTGTGAGTGAATCTATCTTGTGATTTTTGCCGTAACATTTTGGAGGCCCCAGCGAGATCCTCACAGGGAGATCCTCATTTGAGGGGGCCTCGGTGCCTCCTTGCCTAGCAGCTAACCCTTGGGGGGCCGAGGTGCCAAAAAGCTGATCTTCAGCTGGCCCCCCCAGATCAGCTGCAAGGCAGGACGCAAGGCTACGAGACAGAGACAACTGAATTCCCGCCTCCCGACCAAGGTAAGCGCACTTGTAATTCGGTTTCTGGTTTGGCAATTTGCCCAAGGCTCGTCCAGGTATCTGTTCTGTGCTAGCGTCTGTTCTGTTTAAACCTGTGAGAGCTAGGCCACCGGACGCGGTGTTTTGCCGTCTGTCAGAGGTCCTCCTCTGAATCTGTTCTAAATTTGAGGTCGGGTGCGGTGTGGCTATTATTCCCGGGATTGTCTGTTTTTGTCTGTGTGTGCGTGTTCCTCCCCTGTGTTGCATCTGTTATCCCCCCTGCGCCTGCGCTTCCAAGTCACTGTTACCAGAGGAATTCAACCTGCCAGCAGGAGACCATTTGCTAGTTTTGGATTTTTGTTTGCATTTCTGATTGAGTGGAGGGAACAGGACTTGCTTAGATAAATTGTAACTGTGGGTTACTGTATTGTCCAAGTCATTGACATAATGAGTTCTGCTGGTAGTAAGTCAACTGTTTTGAAATGTATGCTTAACAATTTTGATAAGTTCAAAGGGGATTATGGAGTTAAGATAAAAAAGTGAAGCTCTAAAACTTCTGTGAGCTTGAATGACCCACATTCAATGTGGGATCATTAGCTAAAGGGTCGCTCGACCCCCAGGTAATCAATGGAGTATGAAATATTGTCGCTGGAAAGCCTGAGCACCCGAATTAGTTTCCATATATAAACTCCTGGTTGTATGTGGTGCGAATGCTGCCCCAATGGCCAGCCTGGCGCTGCCTGGAAGCATCTAGGAAAGTTTTACAGGAGAAATCTATTTACAAATTTTGACTAATTGGCACTTATACTTTTGGTTTTCAGTTTAAACTGATGTGCATAAAACTTTTCTTGTGCACTACAAACTCCTGAGTGATGATTAATCAAAATTACTATCAAAAAGGAGAAATGCAAATGCCTGCTTTGTCAAAACATCGAGTAAGCTGAGTAAGCCACAGTGGGAAACACAAGCTGGGTGCCCTGGCTCAAAACACCTGGGACAAAAACCTTATCCTGAAGCGTGCTTTTCTCTTTCTCCGCATACAAAGAGGGTCTCTGCTCTTAAATCACAAATGGCTGCAGCATTTGCAGCTAGCAGGAAACTGGGTGTAGTTGTAACAACCCAGGAACAAGGGGTCAAAATAAGTTTTGACAAAGATATATCAAAGAAAATTTATATAAATGATATTCTTACAGAGAGAATGCTGAGAGAGTAAAAGAAAGGTTTGAGTATGTGACAAAGGGTATGGAGATGACTGAGCTGGAAGCTACATAAAAGGAAAACATGAAAGTTGTCAGTATTTTTATGAAGAAATTTATTTTTGTTTCTTCCAAATTCTTTTAAGGGATCTCTGCTATTGACCTACAAATAATTCTGACTAGTCTATTTGTAATTTCAAACTTCTAAAATTATAAGAGTTACTATAATTTGATTTGGCCAATATATATGAGTGCACTCTGATTTTTTAAATTTGTCTGTATGTTTTGTTTTTCTGTGTGCCCAACCTGTAAACAGCTGTTTTATTTGAGCTCAATGAATTTTCTTTTTACATTTTTGGATTTTTGAAACGTTTGTCTGGTATGCTTCCACCAAAAGTTGCCAGCTGGCCAAAATGATGTTAAAATTGGTTTTATAAATGTAATGCATGTTTTGTTTATTGTTTATTGTTATATTATGATTTGAGAGTTTCTTATTTGTTCAAAATAATGTGTTGAGTGATCTGGTTTTCATAAGTCATCAAAAATTGTTAGACAAAATATATTATTGTGATATGTTTACATTGGTCATCATCAACAGGTTAAATCTTCTAAAACAGGACAATGAGGTTTTCTGATTTAAAGATGCTCTGGTACAAAACTAAATTAAGAAACAAAAGTTTTCATATGGCTATGACAATTCAGTGTTGCTAATCTCATAGCATATTAAGTGTATTGATACCTTCCAATGTATAGATCTTCTAAAATATAAAACTGGGATTGTTTATACAGATAAACATTTTCTTTCTTTCAGATTCAGACACCTGCCTTTGCTTGTGCTCCAGATATTTATGATAAGAGGTTCATACTGATAAAAGGTCACCAATCAAATGATAATTTTTAACAAAAACCTATGTGATGTATATGCTATATACATGCCACAGTACTTAGAGATGCCTAGATATTAAACAGTCCAGATAATGTCATAAAATATCTTCAGGGATGTCCTATTGAAAGACAAGTTAGGTAAAAGCTTCTTATGTACTAGATAGAGATAATTGACTAAAAGGCTCAAATCTGTATGCTGACTGTACAGTTTTTAGGGTTTGTGTTACAAGGGTTTGTGTTTTAGTGTTTGTTACAAGATGGGACACATGTGCTGTCAGTCTCACATATCCAGGCCCTTTGGGGCCTAAAAGGAGGCTGCAACTAAAAAGAACTTAAGAAAATTCCTGGAAAATGGTTGGATACTACTGTCTTTGGGTTCCAAGTTTTGCAGCCATTGCAAAACCCCTATATGAGGCCTTAAAGGGAGGAAACAACCCCTTCGCTCGAGTGGAGTCCTAAGTACCAGACAGCCTTTGGAGTCCTAAAAAAGATTGATGACAGCCCAACTGGATTTACAGGACACTCCCCTCCAGAACCCTGGCCTGACCCTGTTTTCAGATGACAACAACATGGTAAATGATGGGGTTTGGAGGGTGGGAGCAACGGTTGTCACCTCGGAGTAAACCATCCAGGCAGAGGCTCTGCCTCCTGGGATATTTTGTAATACAAGACTCGCATAGCCACAGCAGCTTGGGAAAGACTCTACGGCAATGTTGCTTGGCTGTTAATTCTTTATTTCCAGATATGGACTTTATGTGCTTCAGTGACTGAGAGGTGCACCAACTGAGCCCACAACAACCCTGTCTCCTGACAACACAACGACTAGGTGTCCGGAGACAAGGAACTGTGCCATCGTAAGATGTTAAAGTGGATTTTACTAAAATTATTCGTTTTGGTTTGTACCTATTCAGGATGGGTGGAGGCCTCCCCACTAAGACTGAAACATTGAGAGAGGTGATAAAAGCTTTGATGGAGCTGATCATTCTGTGGTATGGGCTCCCCATAATGGTAGGTTCAGATAATGGACCCGCTTTTGTGGGTAAAGTGGTCAAAGGCCTTACAGCAGTGCTGGGGCTAAAATAAAAACTCCATACTATATATGGGCCACAAAGCTCAAGCCAAATAAAAAGACAAAACTGTACTTTAAAACCACCCTGGCAAAGTTATGCCAAGAGACTGGGGCTAACTGGGTTACTGTGCTCCCAGCAGCCCTCTTGCAGTTGCGGTGTACACTGTACTGAGGTGGACTAACTCCATTCGAGACAATGTTTGGGAGCCTCCCCCACTGATACCTGTTTTGAATAGATTACAGGAGATGGAAACTTTGAACTTACACCTACAGATAAAGGCGCTGCACCAGACGCTTCAGAAACTTCAGCAGACTGTTATGGAGACATCTGAGCCCCATGCCCACACCAGTCCACTCCTTCAAATCCGGGAGACCAAGTCCTGATTAGAGCCTAAAAAAGGAGCCTCTCCAACCAAAGTGGGAGGGACCCCACGAGGTAATCCTAACCATGCCTACTGCTCTTAAACTTTCAGGTTGTGCTCTGTGGATTCATCACTCGAGAGTCAAAAAGTGGGCCCCTGAGGAGCCAGCGCCACCACCTGTGCCAGGGACCTGCTCACTGCGTCGCTCTCAAAGACTCCAGCAGAGGCTAACTGCGACTGGGCCCACATCATGACTCCTGTTACTGTCCTGCTTCCAGCTCTGCTGCTGTTTCTTCTGCTACCCCTGGGGAAAGCCAGTTCGCAGATAAGAACAATTGGCCCTGACAGATTTGGGAAATATCTCTGTAATTATACAGTTAAACGCCTGCAGGTTGACTCTATTAGACTTAAGCAGGCTGTGATGGCATCACAACGTGTCCCCTGTGACCAGCAGACTGTTGTCTTTGTCATCCCCATGTGCTACTTTTGGAACCCCCACTGGTGGCGGGACAAAGGGCCCACAGACTTCTTCCCTGCTTGTGAAGTCCAGAAAAAGACAATTGGCAAAGAAAGTTCAAACATAGACCTGACAACTTTTGGGCTATATATATGCCCAAAAGTAAAAGGGGGAGGCTATGACAATGAAAGGACAGCATACTGTCCACACTGGGGTTGTGAAATCATAGGGCTCCGGGGGAGCCGATTTAGCGGGGCCCCAATGTCACGATACCCAGATCCTCTTACCCATTGGTGGGCCCAAAATGATAAATACATTCAAGTGTATAGAGAAAAGCGGAAAAGCTGCAAAACTGGGTACTCAGGCCAGTTTTGTTTACAGGTCAGGATTATCCTCAAGGATGTCTATAAACCAATCTAGGCAACGGGGCTTAGTTGGGGAGTCCGTATGAGGTTACAAAGGATGGGGGATGGATAGATCCGGGGATCCTTATCCACATATCAAGGGTAGAGGTGATGCCCCAAAAACCTGCTGCCCCTTTTCCTGCTCTTTTTGGTGCGTTACATCACCCTGAGAGTTCCAAGCCAAAGGTGCTTCCCAAGATCCTTTCAAAAGGTAATGTCTCAAGCCCGGAAATTGTCCGAGCCAACGTAGACAAGGTGAGCATGCAATCTGAGATATACCAAATGCTCATTGAGACTCACCTACTCCTCAAAATGTCAAACCCTGATTTAGCCAAAAGCTGTTGGATGTGTATTAGGCCGAGTCCACCCTTTTATGAAGCTATTGCTTCCGTGGTTGAGGTCGCGCCCAATCACATAATCTGCACCCCAGAGAAAGAAGAGCCGCTGCCCTTACTCATGATAAAAAATGTTTATTGGCAGGGATTCTGTGTTGGGGAAGGTCTTAACCAGGTCGTCTGCAACAAGACCCTGCCACAAGACTCTACCTACCGGGCACCTCCAGGATCCTGGTTTTTCTGTTCTAATGGACTGTTTAAGTGTCTAGATCATAGACAAAAGTTTACACAGACAGGCCCCTGCCTTTTAACAATGCTTGTCCCCCGAGTAACAGCTCTCCAAGGAGATCCTGGGCTCCAAAGTCTGCCTGCCAACCATCAGACACAATATAAATGAGAGACAATTGTGTCAGTGCTAGTAGGGGCAAGCATAGCTGGAGCTCTTGAAATGGGTGCAGGAGCAATAGCCCACTCAAAAACGGGTCTCCAGAGGCTCAACAGAATAACTCACAGCATAGAACAAAGTGTGGCAGGAGTACAAAATGTGGTTAAACAATTGCATGACCAGCTAAACTCCCTGACAGAAGTGGTCCTGCAAAACAGGAGAGGTCTTAACCTGCTCTTTATGAAACAAGGGGGACTCTGAGCCACTCTGAGAGAGAAATGTTGCTTCTATGCAAATAATTCAGGGGTCATAATAGAGACCCTAGACAACTTAGAACGGGAGGCCAAAGAACGAAAAAAAACATACTACAACAATCAGGGGTGGTATGAGACACTGCTTAATTGAAACCCTGGACTAGCCTCTATTATTGCTGAAATCACAGGGCCAATAGTTATTATAATACTGATCCTGACATTCGAACCGTGTTTGATTAACTGGGTAAAAGACAAAATTCAAAGCAGTATAAGTCAGGTTCAGACGATGATATTGGCTGATATCTCTACGAATCAGCCTGGTTATGAACCGCCACATGAAGGACTATATATGTCCTAAAGAGGAAAATATGTCCTTGAGGGGGGAATATTAGGGCAAGAGTATTTTCATTTTGCTCCTTAAACCTCTGAATTTAACTAATAGGTAGAAACCTTTAGTTGAACTTTAGTCCTACTGCCCTTTCCATAGCCATAAACTTCAAAGAAGAGAAACAGATGGTGCTATCACAAACAAAACGGGTTTTCTTACCACTATCTTACAGCCATAAAACCACAAGAAAGGAGTAGCACGGGTGATACCTGCTACCCCATCCCCAGTGTTAATTGGCCAGATGTTTAAAGAACCTTGAAAACTTTCTGGAGAGGTGATATAGTAAAAATTACAGTTTCCATGGCAACCAAGGACTTTGTAAGACCTCCAAAAGTGTATTTAAAGAGGAAGATACAAAAGCTCGGGGTCAGCTTCTGCTGTCCCCGGCCGGCATCAATTAAATAATTCATTTGTTTCTCGAATCTCGTCTTCCTGTGAGTGAATCTATCTTGTGATTTTTGCCGTAACAGGATAAAAGAATGGAAACAGGACATATAACATGGAACAATTCAAGATAAAATCACCCAACAGGGGTGCTCATGTGTATAGTCCAGCACCAAGTACAACCACAGGGTTTCAGTGCTTCCCTCATTGGGGATCTGATTGAGCAAAATGCTCAGCTGATCAGGTATGAATAGTCTGCATCTTGCTACTTCCCATCCATGCAGTCTTTTCCCAGCCCTCCCAATGCAAGCTGCTCACACGCTCGTCACACACTCTCCCTCCTACACAGGGTGCTGGGCTGGAGACCCCGGGTGCACAGGGAGGAGGGCTTTTTTTCGAGGCACAACACAGGGGCAGCCACTGTTCCCTTAGAAGCCCGGGCTTGACAAAGATCCCCGCAGAGCCTCCATTGGTGCTGGGACCTTGAAGAAATTACTTATTCTCTAGCTTCAGTTCCCTTGTGTGTGCAGTGGGGCTGGTAATTTGGTCAGCATTGCAGGTTTTTATAATGATTAATTTGACACAATGGGTGTAAGATGCTTAGCATAGGCTCTGGCATGTAAAATACTCATAAATGTTAGTTACTCTTCAGGTCAGCTGCAGCTCTAGAAAGGAATCAGGGAAAGGGGCAAGGAGAAAAGGACACACAAGAGTAAGAAGGGTCAAGAGTGTCACCTCAAAGCGGGATATGAAGTCTTTCAGGTTAGGGAAGGCCTCCAGGCACTTGGGCTCAAACATACGGTGCTGGTCAAGGATATCATAAGCCAGGAAATCCACGAAGGTGATCTGCAGAGAGCTGATGATGAGTGGGCTGGAAGCTCATAACGTAGGAAGAATGACAACTTCTCCTCCCCATCTCCCTCCCTTTTACCTTGCTCCCTGCAAACCAAGGCTGCTCCCCCAGGAACTGTGAGAAGAGCTTCATCTTGTCAGGAACGCCCTCCAAGAACTCTGCCTTCTTTTTCTCCTGGGGCAGAAATCAGGGGTCACCACCCTCAGACACATGTTCCTCCACTGAGAGGGCAGACTTGCCAGTGCTGTGCAGAGCCCTTACTGGCCAGGGATGAGCAGCCATCTTCCCTGAGATCTTCGGGTAATTCAGGCAGTGTCATGGCCTCTATTAACGCGTCACTGTTTATTAGACCCCCACTTGGCAGTTCTTGACAGACCTCATCTGTCAGAAGTGACAGGAAATCACACAGGAATACAATCTGAATCTGTCACCGCTGATGTCCAGACCAGCTTCTGTGAGTCAGACCCAAGAGCGTCTGAGCACCTGGCAGGCTTTAGACTCATGTCAGTGGAGCCAAAGAAGCAAATAATAAAAGATCCAAAGAGACAAGACAAAGTCCTACCTAGTGAGAGGGCACAAGAATTGTTTGTAAACAGAAGCGTTTGTAAACCGAAGCATTGCTGTACAAGGCCCTGGTTTCGATACACAGTAAGGAAAGGGGAAAAAAAGAGGCAGGAGAGGGACAGATGTCTTCTGGATGACCCTAAGCTGCCTATTAGAAAAATGTTCTGATCATGCTGGTATCAAGCACGCAGCACTGGGGAAACAGTTTGGCAGAAATCTGAAGACCAGGCTGCTTTCCATTCCCTCACGCTCTACTTCTTTTTCTCAGAGTTAGAGTCCCTGTATTCCAGAAGCAGCCTTATAGTGTATAAATCTAGGACAGACAGCAGACAGCAGATGTTAAAGGACAGAGAGGTGAAAAGGATTTTAAAGTCTACACTCATATCAAGGACTGAATATCCACTCTGGGGAATCGAATCTATCACAAAACTGGTGGGGAGTGATTCACAGTGTTTACTGGACCACAGATTGGGGTTATAAGAGTCAGTTTAATGGTAGGATACGAAACCTTGGAGAATCAGTATACAATTACAGAGTTCAAATGTCATATAAACAGAGAGTAGATGTAAACACAAGAGTTTAACTCCTGTTCGAAACCCTGTCTCCTCCAGACCCATGGGGGACTCACAAAATCAGGGTTGTAGCAGAGCATGATGAGCTGCATGCGGATGTCCATAACCTGGTTCTCCAAAATGTCCACACGAATCCTCTCCTCTTCTGTCTCCCCACCTGAAGCCCACAAAACAGAGACTCACCCTCAGCATCCCTCCACAGCCAAGCTCAGGGGGATGACCACGTCCATCCCCGCACCCTAAAACCAGGTCTACTCACACAGGTTGTGCTTGCGGGCAACGTAGCGCAGGATGGCATTGCTCTGGGTGAGCTTGTGAGTCCCATCAATTAGGTAGGGCAGCTGCACGGACAGCCAGGAAAAGTCAGTTGGGATTCTAGGTCCCAACATCCCTTCCCTGAGTGAGGGCAGACATGAGCCTGGCCCTCAGTGTGCTTGCCAGGACAAGCCTACATAAACATACTGTAGAAAAAGTGAGTGAGGTGGGAAGTAAGACAGGGTAGACAACCAGGAATGAGAAGAGTTGAGCAGGAGATCTGATCCTAGAAATTTTATGATGGGATGAGGTAGGGAAGACTTTACTTTTCCCACCCCACCCTCAACTCCTCACTTACATTGGGAAAGTCCAGGCCCAGCTTGAACTTCTCATTCAGCCACTGGCTTCTGTCATAGTCCGGAGCTGTGGTTGAAAAGATGAAATGAATAAAATATCCTGGGAAGCCAATCCTTCTTCCCTGGGACCTGCCCGCAAGGAATCAGGGGCAAGACCTCCTGGCAGTGGACCTGGATTCTGAGCCTGCAGTCTCACATTTCATGGTTTGGAGCTTGGAGGGGAGATCAGTATGGAGGGCTGAGGATCCTATATGATTAAGGCTTTCAAAATATTTCCACAAGCTCTAATGAGAAGCCCAACCCTCACTGAGAGGGACCCAAAACTCCACGCTAGCAACCTGTGTCTTAAGGTCAAACTTCACCCTCATTAATGTTTCTGGAAGGGGTTGGCTCCTGGTGCAGCCACAGGAAAGCTGCAGCCAGGGCATGGGTTGCTAGGTGCCAATCAGCAGCGCTGCACAGGAGTCTGGGCAGGAGGGCCCTTACCGTCCCCCATGCTGTATCTCTTCTCTTCATAGCTGGAGTTCGTGTATTCCAGGATCAGGCGGATGGGATGAGCTAGCTGGGAGAGATGGTGAGGCAGACATCAGAGACAGGACCTTGACCATGGGACTTCACTTGCTCCAGCGAAGTCCCCCACACTTCAGGAACACCCCCATCTTTCATGCACATGCACGGATGCACACACGCGCACACTTAGGCTCGCAGGTAAGTAGTCGCGTGAGTGCCGAAAGGGACAGGCAGAGGACTCCAGCAAACCCTGAAGATGCAATTCCTACAGTCTGCGCCAGCTGTTCCTCACGTCCCCGTCCCGGGCCCCCCTCCGACACATCAGGCGGACACCTCACTCACCCCACGCAAATTCCAGTAACCCAGTATCATGGGCATGGTGCTGGCTCCCTGGACTGAGCAGACAGGCCTCGGCAGCTCAGAACTGCGACTTTATCAGGCTGAGCAGAGAAGAGGGGTGGCCAGTAGTGAGTTCCGCCCCGCCCCTGTAGTCTTCCCTTCCTCCCCAACCCACCCCGATAGCCTCTAAACCGTGGGCGGTGCCTGCTCCCAGAAACCACAGGGAGTGAGAGCCAGTGCTGGGAGGCAGTACAGGAAGCAAAATCTGGACGCCCAGAAGCCAAAAGCCGGGTTCCTCCCCCTTCCTCAGACCTGCCTGAGGATCCTTGAAACTACCTTCCTCTCCTTGGTCCACAGGGAGTTAGGGATGCACTTGGACACCCGCCAGACTGTGAAAAAACAAAGCTAACCTCCCCCACTTCCCCTCCTCACAAGCTCAGCAGTGTGGGCCCTGGGAGGCTCAGGCCGCCTGGGTCAGGCCAGAAAGGGGTGTCCCCACCTGAGATTTTAATTCAGCAGCCATCACCGGAAGAAGAGGACACTTGCAAATCAGAATGTTCCTTATAAGGAATGAGGACTCTATGTACCGAAACAGGGTCAGTGAAATGGGAATGGTCCCAGACAAGGCGCAGACAGAGGCTATGTGGTCTCCGTGTTTTCCTTCAGGGAATTTGGGGGAACTGGGTGTTTCAGTTATCTGGCTAAAGATTATACAAACTATCTGATTATCATTTTAGCCCTATTTGTGAATCTAAATGCAAGAACTAGGTAGAGCAGGAGACAGGGTATCAAGGATACCCCTCTACAATATATCTCCACTGCAATGTACAGCCAGTCAGCTAGAGACTGTCCTGCTGACCAGCACAGGGGCTGTGAGTGCAGTGGGCACAGCTGGAGTGTGAGCTAGGGTGGAAGATCAGGGCTCCAAGGGACCAGACACCTCTCCTGCTTCCAAGGCAAGATAGAAGAGCATCCAGAGGGGACCCTTGAGGACTCCACACAGCACCACACCCAGGTCAGGCCAAGACCTCCAGCTGTCAAAGTCCCTGGATTCTGACCTGGCCCCAGTTTCTGACCCATATTTGGCCTTGGTATGAGACGGGGACTCAAATGTCCTATGAAGTCACTGTGTCATCTGGGACCTGTGGTACAAACTCCAAAAGGACATCTTATCAGTAACACTATCTTGTCTGTAAACTTTCTTCCTTTAAGGCAGAAATTTGTTTCAACATGAAGAGATGTGTAAAACATTGGCCCGTGTTTGTTCGGGGTTCTCTAGAGGATTAGAAGTGGTAGAATATGTACAGAATAGATTTATTAGATTGGCTTATAATAGGCTGGATAGTCCACAATGACCGTCTGAATGCTGGAGAGTCAGAGGACCCAGCAGCTGCTTAGTCCAAGAAGCTGGAAGCCTCAGAACAAGAGAGACCAAGGATGCAGCCCAAGTCCAAGGCTAAAGGCCTGGAAACTCCCTGGAGAGTCGCTCATGTGAGTCCAAGTTGAAAGGCTGAAGAAGATAGAATCTGATGTCTACTGGCCATGGTAGCAGCAAAAGACACACAGCTCAGCAGAATCAAGAGTGCCAGGGCAGGCTGACATCCCCCTTCTTCCTTTTCCATTCCACCCACACTGCAAGCCTACTGAGTGTGCCACCTACAATCATGACAGGTCTTCTGCCCTCAATTCGCTGGCCTACTTGCCAGTCATCTCCGGAAACATCCTCACAGACACCCAGAAGTGTGCTTTACTAATCTCTTATGCATCTCTCAATCCAATCAAGTTGGCAATCAAGATTAACCATCATGGTTCACCCTTGTCAACTTGACACCCAAATACATCTCCTTAAACCATAATTTCCAATTAAAGGCAATAGTGCATTCATAATTCTACCTAACGTGATGCAACTATTCTGCAGACAACCGGAAATGCACTACAGTAAATCCCCGACTTAGGAACATTTGAGTTGCGAGCTTTCACTTTCACAGGTGTGCTCTGCTCTTAAGACTCACTCTGTCTGCTTAGAAACAAATCCAACTTATGAACAATTCTCCTGCAACAGAACTAGTCCATAAGTCAGGGACTTACTATAATTCCCTCCCCCATAATAATAGGCAGAACTTTTTAGCCTTTTGGGTGATGTTTTCTATTCTGACATCCCATAACTTAAATACTATAATGTACATTAGCAATACTTAAGTACTGATGTTAAATCAACCAATGTTCTAGGAATACAAAGTAGAGGAATACAAGGAAAGAAAACAAAGATATCTGCTTAACATGTGTATATATGCAAAAACATGCTTAACAAAATAGGAAAGAAATACTCATGATAATTACAATCCTTGCTTTCGTAACTTGTTACATGATTGCATACAGTATATATACAAGGTGTGATTGAAAATACGATGAATGTTCAAATATTTTAAAATGTGTTGCACTATTCTTCCTCAAAATACTCACCTTCGCTTCAGACACACTTATTCCATCATTCTTGCCACTTTCTGAAGCAGTTCTAGAAGTTCTCTTTCATGTCTTTTGTTGTGCTGTCTTGGCTGTCTTGATATCCTTAACAGATTCAAAATGTTTACTTATCATGTTCATTTTGCATTTGGACAAGAGCCAGAATTCACATGGTGCCAGATCTAGTGAATAAGGTGAACAAAGACAAACTTTAATGTTTTTACAAGTCTGCCTTCTGGTTGGATGACACTTGGCAGCAGTATGTACCATATTTTTTATCACACCTCATAAAGATACAAAAGAGGGCTTCTAAACCACTTGAGCAAGTAAAAAGAATGATGAGTTAAGTATGTCTGATGAGGGGGAATGTTTTAAGAGGAATTGATGGCAACGTGTCTTTTACTCTAATAATTATTTTTAATTTAAGCATTTACTGTATATTTTGATTACCCCCTTTAACTACTTTCTACTACCTATTTTATATACCCTTGGCCTTCAATAAGCACTTCAGCCTGTCTTGATTCTTTATCTTGGGGGTAACTCATCCCTTCATTCCTGAGGATCTGGGTCATTTTTCATCCTGCCTCATTAGGTTGTTCGAGTTGCCCATTGACCTTAATAACAGGGCATGGTAATATGAGGAGATGTCCTAAGCGATCTCCTACAGCTCAATTTCCCCTTAGTAAATTGGATCAAATCTGGATCAATCACCCCTACCAACACCATAACTCCCTTCTTAGCCTATTAACTCAGAGGCATGAGGAGCCACAAATGGTTAGGGGGGGCCTCCTAACTTCCAGTTCAATTAAATCATTGCGCAGCCTGGTAGAAGCACACATCCCCCAGTCTCCGTGGCACTAAGACTTCTAGTCCAGCAGAGCATAAATTGGTAGGAACAGAAAGCAGAAATTTTGCTAGTGGGTCGCTATGGTTTTGTCACTGCTATGAGAGAAACTGTGCCATATATTGAATGCTGATTCAGAGCTCATAGACTTCTGAAGAACACTGCAAGGTGTTGTCTGCTAGATGGCGCTATGACTGCATCATCAAAAGGCCCTTCCAACATCCTGCAAGCCAGCTGCTTCAGGATGTGGGGGACATGGTAAAACCAGTGCTGCACTTCGTTGGCTATGAAGCAAGTTTCTTGGTCAAAAGCAATGCTGTGTGAAATACCATGATAATCCATAAGGCATTCTATAAGTCCAAAGATGGTAGTTTTGGCAGAAACATTACATGGATGGAAGGCAAATCCATACCTAGAATAAGTATCTATTCCAGTAAGACAAAGTGCTACCCTTCATTGGTCCCTGGGCAATAGACAGGGTCCTGGCTCCTCACTGCCATCTTTTACCCTATTAAGGCCCTACTGGATGCTCCACATGGCCAGTGGTGTGAACACAAGTCTTGGAAGAAAACAGCTGGAGTTCAGGTAGTTACAGATCATCAGCCTGCCAGTGGGCAGTGGAAAGCAGGCGGGCAAGGTATGCAGCTCCTTTGGAGTTTGAAAAGCTGTACTCCAGGTACACATCAGGACCCTGATAAGAACCTTCTCACATGGACTCAAGTGCTCAAGCATAACACAGTCTGCTTAGGTCCCAGCTCTGGTAGGAAACTGTTCAATTTCCTTTAACTGATGTGTACATTATAAGGGTGACTGCTTAAGAGACTGTACTTTATTCCATACTCTCCAGAAAGTATAACAGGGGATTAGAAAATTCATGCAAAAGCCCTGGAATACTGATTCTGTGTTCACCTGTTGTCAAGAGGGAAGTTAAAGTACAGAGAGGTAAAGTGACGTCCTCGTGCTCACAAAGTTAGTAAATGGCACAAAGGTGGGTGCAGCCTGGCTCTGTCTCTCCAACTCTGCACTCTGTGCTGCACTTTTCTACTCTCATCACAGGAGGCCCCATCTGTCCCTCTCTGCACAGATATTCTTTTATACAGGGAAGTTTCTTCATGCCTGTATTTGCACACAGAGGAGGGATCTAACTGAAGGGCCAGTGCAGGTTGAAAGAGAGCCCAATCACACCCAGTGAGTCAGCAAATCCCAGTGAGTCAGCAAATCCCAGCAAATCCCAGGGCATGGGTGAGCCCACAAAGAAAGATTGAGCAGTGTGCTAATCAGACCCCTGAAAGCCAATAGTCTAAATTTCACTAAAGGGTACCGTAGGAAAAGTTGGGGCACAGGCAGGGAAAGGTAAGGCCCTTAGTGAGGTTTCTGGCAAATCTTGACTAGAAAAAGTTCAAACCTTTGCTAGAGAGAGCTATTAAAAGAAGCAGGGAGAACCGATAAGCAGCCTGGCCCCACTTGGTGCCAGGGCCCCAATTCGCTTCTCTCCACCTCTAGTTAAGTACAAAGGAGACAAGTGGGGAGGGGGCTATGTTTTTTTTGGGGGGGCTATGTTATAGAAAACTCAGTGTATAAAATATATACTCACTCCACATGTGCGCATATATATATGTATGTATATATGATCTTTGACCATGTTACTGCACTAAAACATACATGTATCACTTTACTAATTGCTAATTTGGCCTTGTATGTAAGGCCCATCATAAGTTTTAGAGATAGCACCTTAGCAGGACAAAGAAGGGCTAAATGAGCTTGCCCAAGAATTTGCACGTAAGTAATGGAGGTCAGTGGACAAATCAGGAGTCTCAGAGCCTGAAACAGCCAATCAAGTTGTAACAAATTTCAAAGGGGAGAGTCTTCTCTTGCCATGGTATAAATGGTGCTAAGAACAAAAACCCTTGAGCACTGGCTCTGGGCTTCCTACCTTACTCCAACAAGGTAGCTGTGTCCATCTTCTCATTACTCTCTTCTTTCCAATAAAGTGATTCTCTTCCTCCTTTTAAACTTATATCTCTAAATTTTTATTTATAGAAGTTTAGAATTCTCAGATAAATAAAATTTACCCTTAGGAGACACGAGAGTACTTGAGTTCAATATCATTGTGCCTCAAACTTCTTCATCTGTAGCCCTGGGGCATATGACCCTCAGTTGTACCCACACCAGGAGGGTGAATACACAGATAATTTCAAAGGTTCAAAGAGATCTGCTCAGGTGGCCTCAGACTACAGCTTTCACTCCTTTCCTCTAACAGTCATGTCAGCTCTTGTGCAATCCCCACGGCCACTCTGCCTGGGCCAGAAACAGAGCTGATAAGAAGGAGCTGAGAGAGCGCATAACTGTCCGAGAGAGCAAGGAAAGCATATTCCAGGCTGGAAACCCTGTTCCACTAAAGTCTCAAATTCCCAAACTTCTAATAAAGTAGGCTTCACTGGGGCAAACAAGTGGACACTTGTTAACCCAGGATTAGCTGTGAAGCGAGGTCCAGGTTGTACTCCCCACTATGCAGATGGTACCATTGTCATCATCTGGGGTGCTCATGGGTCAACAGGTCTCGAAGGAGAAGTGGTTTCCAGCAGCAGATGCAGCCATGGCTGGAGCAGAGTTCCCCACCCCCCAGAGTGGTGCTGAATTGTCTACAGACAATTCAACAGGGTTTGGAATAGCAGGGATAACAGCGGCAGCAGCCACCCTTGGGGCAGCCTAGTGGTCAGGCAGAGGGGAGGGGTGTGGCAGCTGTCACATGGGTAAGACCACCCCTGTCTTTCCACTGTCAAAGAAAAAGGACACAGTGTTTCTCGGAAAGGGCTGGGCCTCACTGTTCTGTCTCAACAGAAGTCATACTAATGGAAGTAACGTGGAGTCTCCTTGTAGATTTTCGGGTTTCAGTTTCTTTATTTGCAGTACTTGGGTCAGAACGCAGTTGCACTACACACTGAGCCACATCCCCAACCTTTCTACTGTTCATTTTGAAACAAAAATCTCACCAAGGTTCCCAAGTGGAACTCAAACTTGTAATCCTCCTGCCTCAGCCTCGCTCAGTGCTGAGGGTACAGCCATGCTCCACAGCACCCAGCTTCCTTGCAGTTTTAATTTACATATCTCTGAGGACTGGTGATGTTGAGCAGCTTTTCATGTGTTTATGAGCCACTTGAGTATCCTCTCTAGAGAAATGCGTGCTCATGTCCTTCATCCATGTTTCAAACATTTATTATGTTTTCTCTTTGTTGCCATCACTTACTTCTGTTTGGAAATAAAGTTCTCCTGAAGCATCCCCCACCCAGTCACTATGTATAGTCTATCTCTGCTTCTACCTCACTAAGGCAGAGTTGAGGAATTACAAGAGACCATATGCATACAGCCTGCAAACCCTGTGGGAAATGTTTGCTGACCTCTGTTCAAGATCCATATTTCTTTTAGTCTGATTTAATAGTTTTATTCTCTCTACAGAACTTTCATCCATATCACTATGAAGTACTACAATTTTTTTCCTTTTTGTTTTTATCTCAACTGTCTTCAACTTAAAGCTTAACAAATTTGGTCTTTAAAATGTTTTATCTTACACATAAGTTTTGTAAACTTTGAGCTTCCCCGAACTTTCATCTTAGTTTTGTCTTTTGAATTAATCATTTATTTCACAGTGACCTTGAACATGTTACCTATTGCTCCCTTGTTTTTTAACTGCAGGAGGTATCTGCAGGCAGTGACCAGAGGGATGCATTCCCAGTAGACTGTCCTCAAACCTGCCCCGTGTTATCACATAGGTCTCGGCAGGCCCTGATCAAGGCCAGAATCCACGATCTTGCTGCTATCTCAGAAATTGCTGCCTTTAGCCAAGCAAACCAGGCCCGTGCATCTCAGCTCATGTTTTTCCAAGGGCAACTGGAACCTCTTAACTGATTAGGAGAGAGAGAGCTATAGGCTCAGACTCCGCTCCAATACCCATCCATATAAAATCTTTTGCACCATATTCTGGACCTCCTTGGGCTGACATAGCTATTCCCAGAACACTGTCCCAATACTGACTCTAGAGGCTCTCTCCATGTCTTCCCTGGGAACAATTCTTTCAAGTTTCCAAATTTCTTGAACATTGACCTATGCCAGGCACTGTCATACATGTCAGAGATAAAATGTCCACCACTCCCTGGATCCTGTCCTTGATGAACTTGTAATTAAGTTGGGTAAAATAAAATACAGTACCAATTGCAATTTATTTCTCTACTTAACTTTTATCACACTGTCACACCTAATTTCTATTACTTCTCTCCATCTATCTTTCAAGTTTAATAAATATTTGGATTAGTTTTTATCTTACCAGCTCATAAACTTTGAGTTTCACTAAATGTTCGTCTTATCAGTTTTAGCTTTTTAATTAGCCATTTATTTCACAGTGCTCTTTAACATTACACCTATGGCTCCCTTGTTTTTAACTACAGGAGGCAGCTGAAGGCAGTGATCATATGGACAAACGCCCAACAATCCGTCCTCTGTTAGCGGGTAGGTCTCAGCAGGACCTGACTAAGGCCCAAATCCATGATCCAGCTGCTGTCCCAGGAAGCTGCTAACTTGGTGCTCCTTGGCAGTGACCTGACCCAAAATGCCAGCAGCTCTCCAACCACACACCTTGCTGCCCCCATGGCCCAGCAAACTTGGCCTGTGCATCTCAAGTCACCTTGTTCTAGGGGCAGCTGGAGCCTCTTAATGCTCACGTGAGAGGGAGCTACTGACTCAGACACCAATACCTGTTCATGTAAAATCTTTTTCACCTTATTCTGTACCTCCTTGGGCTATGATAGCTCTTCCCAGAGCTCTAGATCCCAATACTGGCTCTACAGGGTCTCACCAAGGCTTCCCTGGGAACAATTCTTTCAAGTTTCCAAATTTCCAGAATTTGGATGCCAGGCACTGTCATACACGTATGAGATAAAATGTACAACACTTGCGATGGAGCTGGGTTAAAAAAAAAAAATCACACAACACCAATTGCAATGTAGTAGATATGAATATGGCGAAGTGTCCTGAGAACACAGAAGAGGGATCTAGATCAGGGAAAACTTCTGTGAGAAGGTGATAGAAGAAGGGGTCCACCTGTGGACGGTCAGCCCCTTCCCATCAGCCCACGCCTCTGTGAAGCACGGCACACAGCTGCACATGGCTTGTGGCAGCACTGCACACTGCCACATGAATGAGGACACCTGGCGTGGAAGGAGCACCCCTCTGTAGGATCCCAGGGTGAGGAACAGAGGACATGGATAGGGACAGCAATGACCTTAAATGACCTCCTGCCCTGCCTGAACATGCTGAGCCGCCCACACATCTGCATCCCCCCAGATGTTGCTGTGGACAAGGGAACAAAGAACACCCCAACACCCCAACGCAGCAGCCCTGAGCTGGAGAGCTCAGAGCAATAAGACGGGACACAGAGCCAGTGTGGTTCAGACTTTACTGGGGATTGGGCAGGGCTGGGGCAGATGCCACACTGGAGAAGAGCTGTGCACCAGGCAGTACTAGGGAGTCAGGGTCCATCAGGCTCTTCAAAGCAGAGCAAAGAAGTATTGTGTTAAAATTAGAGCAGGGAAAAGGAAGAGGAAGAGGGGACTTTGCTGAAAAGAGTGGGAATCTGAAGCTGAAAGGGCCTTGATTGGGAAAGGATTTCTTAGTGGAAAGGGAGCCAATAAAAGGTCTTGCAGAGAAGGAAGTGAAAAGAAAGAGAAAGCAGGGAAAAGACTGATGCAGGGATGTGGGGAGACAGGTATGTCACCAGGCCCAGGGAAAGCAGGGATAGCCACAGACCTCCCTCTGCAATAGAGATTACAAGGCCCTATGCTTTGTTGCAATGAGCCACCTTTGCAAACATAGGTCTTGGGAGGAAGTGGCTAGATTTTACGTAGGCTGAGATCTTCTCCAGGACCTAAGCATGGGAAACAGAAAGGAGGAGCTCAGGCTCTAGGAACAGCCTTTCCACACAGGCACAACACAGCTGCTGAGGTCCTCAGCTCTAGTGAGGGAACTATTCAGCTTCCTGTAACTAAGGGAGGCTAGACATTTGCTGGTGGCTTTATGCCCATTAGTGATTAAAGTACACTATAGAAAGTGCACTCAACAATCCTGCAAGATCTCCTCCATGTTTAGCAATTATCAGTAGAGAACGAGAGGTCAAGCAAATTCCTAAGGCTCACACAGTTAAGAAGTGGTGGGGGACTGGACGCAGCCTATCTCCGTCTCTCCAATTCTGTGCTCTCCCTGCTGGACCCCTTTTACCCTCCCCAAAGGAAGCCCTGTCACCCTCTCTCTGCACAAACATTCTCCTTTTCATAGGTTGGCTCCTTCTTGCCTATAACGATCTAGCGGGACAGAGGGTCTGAGAACAAGCCAGTTAGCTTGGAAGTCTCAGTTCCCTTATCTCACAATGGGGTTGGTAATTCTATCAGTGTTGTTCATTGTTGCATTGATAAATTTGATACAATAGATGTAAGATGTGAGCACAGGTTCTAGCATATTAAGCCAGTGCTCACAAATACTATTCTTCATTTTGGCTCCAGGGCTAGGGAAAAAAGAAAAAAAAAACAAGTACATCCAACAGAAGGAAGAGCAGGGTGTCACCTCCAAGCAGGAAATAAAGTCGTTCAGGTAGGCATATGTGTCCGGGTACTGGGGCTCAAACATGTGGTGCCAATCAAGAATATTGTAAACAAGGAAATCCACATAGGTGATCTGCAGAAAGCAGAGAGTGGGTGGGAGGAAAGCTTATAACCTAGCACAAATGACAACTTCCTTGTTCATCTCCCTCTCCTTTACCTTGTCCCCTGCAAACCATGGCCACTGCCCCCAGGAACACTGAGAAGACCTTCATCATTTCAGGGAGTTGGTCCAAGTATTCTGGCTTCAGTTTCTCCTGAAGGACAAAGTAGCTATCACCACCCTCAGACATAAGCTCCCTGGCAGAGAGACCAGGTTCCTCAATGCTGTGCGTGACAGTGCTGGTCAGGGGTGACCAGCCATCTTCACCAAGATTGGGCCTATGGCAGTGTCCAAGCTCCCATCTAATTCATCATTTATTGGGCTTCTGCTTGGTACCAGACACCATCTGTCAGAGGTGAGTGGAAGTCAGGCAAGATTACAATACTGTTCCTCAATCTGTTAGCACTGATATCCAAAACTACCTCCTGTAAATCAGACCTAGGAATGCTGTGGGCACCCACTAGGCTCTGAACTCAGATGTTACACAGAATTTAAAAAGCAAAACAAAAAGTGCTCAGGAAGAGTCCAATAATCTACCTCATGGGGAGGCAGAGAAGGGCGTAGACTTTTGCATAGTTTCCAAAAAAATGAAGCAAGTTTGTGAGGCAAAAGAAAAGAGGGAGAGGAACAAAGACCTTTTAGCAGAATATGAGCTGCCTACTGGGAAAATCTGTCTATGCCTGTGGGTGTCAAGGAGACAGCACTGGGAAACCAGTTGGGAAGAAGTCTGAAGATGTGGGTGCCCTTCCAAGCCCAGCTGGTCTTTCTAATAGTTTGAGTCTGTGTATTCTAGGACCATGATTCTTTAAACCAACTGAAGAGATGACCCGGGGCAGAAGCCGGTGGTCAGAGCAAAGGGAATCTGACCCCAAATGTTACTGCCCGGATTTCTATCGTGAGGAGCATGGCTTAAATCCTAAGAAGGGTGAGAATTGACTCTGTTTCATTTGACCTGACTTTGGGATTTGAGGGTCACTCTGTTGGCAAATTAGGAATCTGTTCATACAATGAGTAGCACTAAGGAGTTCACATGGCCAACTGGACCACAGTAGAGGACTCTGGGCCCCTGATTCAAAACTGCCTCACTAGCCCAGGGTGGAGGTGAATTCACAAACTCAGGGTTGTAGCACAGCAGCTGCATGCAGGTGTCCATAACCTGGTTCTCCAAAATGTCCACACGAATCTTCTCCTCTTCTGTCTCCCCACCTATGGTCCACACAAGAGAGTCTCACCCTCAGCATTTGACCCCAGTCATGCCCGGAGAGATGACCATGTTCCCCCACATCCGGCAGCTAGCTCTGCTCACACAGGTTGTGCTTGTGGGCAATGTAGTGCAGGATGGCATTGCTCTGGATGAGCTTAGTCCCATCAATTAAGTAGGGCAGCTGCATGCAGTCAGGAAAAGTCAGTTGGGATTCTAGGCCCCAGCATCCCTTCCCTAAGCTAGAGCAGATGTGACACACTCAGTGTGTCTGTCCATGGCAAGCCCTGCACACATATACTGTAGAATGAATGAATGAGGTAGGACATCATCATCATAGAAATACAGGGCAGACACCATGAATACGAGCGGAGATACACTGAATGGGAAACACCTAAGCTGGGAAATGAACTGAGTGTGAAACACCTTCGATTTCCCCCAAACCACCCTATCCCCTGCACCTCCACTGGGAAAGTCCAGGTCCAGCTTGAACTTTTCATTCAGCCACGGGCTTGCATCACAGTCAGGAGCTATTGTGAAGAACAAACCTCTCTTGAGTCCACCTCTCCTTCTCATGGTACTCTTCTGAGGAGTCAGGGGCAAGAACCCTGAGACAGTGGATTTGGAATCTTAGGCACTGAGTCCCACATTCCAAGGCTGCAGGGTAAAGTGTGCTTGTAAGGGCTGTAGACCCAACAGGACTAGGGCTTACAAAAGATTTAGGAAAGTTCTAAGAGGAGCCCAACCCAAGTACGGATAAAGAATGTACACAATCCCCTCCCCGTAAGGCCAAACTGCACACTGACGGAAGTGTTTCTGAAGGGCCAGGCTTGTGGTGCAGCTTGAAGAGAGCTGCCAACGTGAGCAACAGGTATCCAGGGCATGGTTTGGTGGGTACCAATCATCAGCATTTGGCAAGGATCTTAGCAGGATGGTGCTATTACTGTCCCCCATGGTGTATCTTTTCCCCTCATAGCTGGTATCTGTGTATTCCAGGAGTAAGCAGGTGTTGTGACCCAGCTGGGACAGATGACCCATGACAGAGGTCAGAGGTAAAGGGATCCTGATGGTACAATATCTACTCCAGTTGACCCCCCTAATCTAGGCCTTACAACACCCCCACACATACCATATGCACATGAGCTCCAATATATGTGAGCTCCTGGAGGGACAGGCAGATGACTTCCGCAAGTCTTGAAGAGGATTCATCTCTTAGAACTGGCCAGCACTACTCAGCATGTCTAGGACCCTTTCCCCCTCCCACCTGCCAAGTGGACCCTTAGCTCACTCCACAGATGTCCCAATAAACCAGGATCATGGGCATAGGGCTGGTGGATCCACAGACAGGTCTCTGCCAACCTCACTTCCTAGTTCTGGGAGCTGCAGAGCAGGGAGGGGCAGGGCATGGTTGCAGTGGGGACTTTGGCCCACACCAGCCCATCCTGAATTCCCACCAACCCAGAACACATATACCAATACTCAGTGTTAACTCATGCACATCACAAGAATATACATTTTCAGTAATGTAAGGGTGAAGGAATTTACCTCACAGGTACTAATTTTTTTTTTTTTTTTGTACCAGGAATGGAACTCAGGACCTTGTGCTTGTCAGGCAGGCGCTGTGCCACTGAGCTATATCCCCGGCCCACTCTCACAGGTACTCATGAAAGTGAGGGATTAGCTAAGAAAGATGGTCCCACACCAGGTATACAGCAAGCCAAGAGAGGTCCCGTGAAGCAGAGAAAAGGAGCAGAGATAGGATCCTAGAGCCCAACAGAAGTGCTACGCCATAGACTCCCCAATCTTTTTGGCACCCAGAGGGTGGGTGATTCAAGTGTACTACACAGCTGTGAATATAGATGAAGATTTATTTGCTGCTCACTCCCTGCTGTGCCACCCATTTCCACAGGTCTGTAAGGTCTGCTGGGAGTTTGGGGACCCCAAAAGGCAGGCGTGAGCTTCAATGATGCTGCAAGATGAGATGGCAAGTGTAGAAAGAGATCTTTTATGGTCTACAGAATCTCTCACGGTGCTCCGTAATCTAAGGGTGTCAAAAATGGGACCCAGAACTCTCAAAACCCTTCCTTCCCTCTGTGAACCCAGCCACAGCCAGGGTCACCACTCAGTCCCTTGGAAATAGCAGTGCCAGCTGTCAAGTGCAGACAGCCAGACACAGAAAGACAAAAATACAGCAAGTGCGGTTCAGACTTTATTCAGATCACATAGAACTGGGGCAGGGATCTCACTGGGGTACAGGGTTGCCCACCAGGCAAAACTGGTCTTCCAGGCAGCCCTGGGGATGGGACTGGGGCGTACCTGAGCTTCAAGGAAAGCGTTCCGATCCAGCTCCTCAAAGCAGACACAGCCATCATCAGGCAGGATAGGCAGGCTGGGCCCTGGGCAGCAAGAAGAGAATGAGCTCCTACTCTCATCTCCTGCCCTTTCAAGGCCCTACTTGTTGCCCCATGTGGCCTCCTTTGTATACAAAGGTTTTGGGAGGAAGTGGCTGGACTTCATGTAGGCAGAGATCTTCTTCAAGCCCTGCAAGTAGGAAAAACAAAGCACAAGCTCATTATCTGCAGCAGTATAGAGAGGTTAAGTGACTTTCTCATGTTCACACAGCTAGTAAGTGGGACAGGTCTAGATGCAGGCTGCTCTTTCTCTCCACTTCTGTGCTCTCTCTGCTGTACCCCCTCTTGCTGTCCCCACAGAAGGACCTGTCATTCCCTCTCTGTACAAACTGTCTTTTTCACAGGCAGGCCCTTTCTTACCTGACAGAGAAGGGACCTAACAGGACAAAGGGACAGTTTGGAACAGATCACAGATCTTCCCCAGTGACTCAGCAAAACCTGGATAAAAGTGTATAAACAGAGCTCAACCAGCCCAGAAAGCACATGCAGCTCTTACTCAATCCCCAGAAGCAGAAGCCCCAAATTTCTCTACCTGGTACCTGAGCCCAATCTCACTGTGACCCAACCTACTACATCGCTAGCACTGATATAGGCTCGATGGCATGAAGCTTAGGTGCGCTGTGGGCCTTCTTTAAAGGAGATTGAGTGTGCAGATCATTTCTTTTTTTTTTTTTTTTTTTTTTGTGGGTACCAGGGGTCGACCTCAGGGCCTCGCACGCCAGCAGGGGCCCATTTCACTGAGCGATATCACCGGCCCCTTTTTTCGTATGTAGGATCCGGGAGTCGAACTTGGGCCCTCGCACTTGCCGGGCAGGCGCGTACACCACTGAGCCATCTCACCGGCCCAAGTGCACAGATCATTTCTAAAGTGTTCAATGTCATCCTGGGCTTCCTGCACCCAAGGGGTCAACACCACAGTGGCCTAAAGTTGCAGCCCTCAGCTCTGCTCCAGCCCTTCCCTCCTCTCCACGGTCAAGCCAGGTCTTGCATAATCCCTAAGCCACACAGCCTGGATCAGAGCCAGAACTGATGGGAACTAGCTGAGAAACACTTCACTAGATATGGAAGGGAAAGGAAAGAAGATTCCAGGCTGAAAAACCTGCTGCACTAATACCTCAAATTCCCAAATCTCTAATAAAGTAGGTTTTGTTGGTTATAAAGAAGTGGACTCTGCGGAACCCATGATCAGCTATGAAGTGAGGTCCAGGCTGAGCTCCTCAGCACCTGGTAGTGGTAGGCATACCTCAGTCTGGTATGCCTGCTGTTCTCTGCTACACTCAGACCCAGGATGGTGGGGTGCGGGGAGGGGGTCACACTACATGTGTCCCTGGGCCTACACAGAGGCTCATATAGAGAAGATCAGTGAAAATGAGAGTAGGACCCTATTACACAAAGGGAACACTTGAGATTTTAAAGAGAAGAAGGAAAAGGTTGAAAGGGTGGAAACAGGACATCTGCTATCCAAAAATTCAAGATAAAATCCTCCCACAGGGGTACTACAATGAGTACTTAATCCAGCAAAAACTGTAACCTGGGATTTCAGTGCTTCTGCAGTCTGGGATCTGATAGAGCAAAGAACTCTGAAAGTTAGGTGTCATGTTGTCTGTGCCTTGATTTTTCACATCATTTGGCCTTGTCGCAGCCTTCCTAATGCCAGCTACACATACTCTTCACAGGTTCTCTCGCTTCCCGGGGTGCTGAGCTTGATATCCAACCTGGACAACAGCCTCAGGCTTTTCTTTTGGGCACAAAGCAGAGTCACTGCCTGCTACCCTTAGAAGCCAGAAGCCAACAGGGAGCCCACACAGTCTGTACTGGTGCCAGAACATTCAATAAGTGACTTACTTTCTAGTCTCAGTTCCCTTATCTGTGCAATGGGGCTGGTAATTCTACCAGCCTTAAAGGAATGTTGTAAGGATAAATTCCACACAATGGGTGTAAGACATGAGTGTAGATCCTGGCAGAAATTCAGTGCTCAGTATATGCTAGTTTCTTCATTTCAGCTCAAGCACTAAGAAAGCATCACGAAAGACAGAAGGGAAGGAAAGTTGATAGCCAAGGGTTAGGAGGATGGGAGGTGTCACCTCAAAGCGAGAAATGAAGTCCTTCAGGTTTGGAAATGCCTCCAGGCACTTGGGGTCAAATATACGTTGCAGGTCAAGTATATCGTAAGCGAGGAAATCCACGTAAGTGATCTGCAGAGAGCCAAGTATGAGTGTGCTAGAAATCCTGTAACCTGGAAAGAATGAGAACTCCCAATTCTTTCCATTTTACCTTGTCACCAACAAACCACTGCTGTTTCCCCAGGAAGTCAGAGAAGAGCTTCATCTTTCCAGGCAGTTGTTCCAAGTACTCTGCCCTCAGTTTCTCCTGAGGCAGAAAACAGTTGTCACCACCCTCAGATACAAGCTCTATGGCAGAGAGGCCAGGCCTTGCTGGACCTGTGCATGTCCCCAGCTGGCCAGGGGTGAGGAGCCATCTTCCCTGACACTGGAACTGGGTCAGTGGCCAGGTTTTGATTTTATGCATCACAGTTTATTAGACTACTACTTAATACCTGACCTCATCCTTCTGAGGGAACGGGAAGTCAGAAAAACACGGTACACTATCACCACTCATGTCCCAACTACCTTCTATGGGTATAAGCTACGAGTGCCCTGAGCACTTGGCTGGCTTTGGACTTGGATGTTAAGTAGAATAAAAACAAACAAAAACGAAGCAAGAACAAAAAACCCCAGGGAATAAGATGATAGTTCTTCCTGGTAGGCTCTAGAAGAATGAAATACATATTTCAGGTTTTTTTCTATCAAGTTGAGGATTATTTAAGTTGGAAAGGAAGGATGGAGAGGAACAGAGGTGCTCTGGATGACCCTGAGCTGTCTATTAAGATAACTCACTGACTCATGCTGCTGGGAAGGGAAAGCACTGGGTAACAAGTGGGCAGAGGTTGGAACCCAAGGGTTCCATGACAGTCCTTCACCTTGTGCTTCTTTTTCTCATAGGCTCAGTATGTACATTTATGAGTAGGTAGATGGTGTGGAACAGGTGGGAGAGGGCCCAATCCAGAGGTAAAAGTTGGAGGGAACTGTGAACACAGACTATACTCGCTGGAAACTGAATGTCCACCACGGGGAGTCTGGACTATATCCTAAGATTGGTGAGAATTAAATAAGAGGATTCATTTAATACAGTTTGGTATTATGAGGGACACTGATGGCAGCATATGGAATGACTTGGAATTTACAGAGCTTGAAGGAGTTCAAAATAGAAATAAGGAACCACACAGATGGGAATCTAAGAATCCTAATTCATAATCTCAATACTGCTGGGCCCAACTCAGTAGGGGCAAGAGATGACTCACAAAATTTGGGTTGTAGCAGATTATGGCCAGCTGATTGGAGATGTCCATAACCTGGTTCTCCAAAATGTCCACACGAATCTTCTCCTCTTCTGTCTCCCCACCTATGGTCCACACAACAGAGACTCATCCTCAGCATCTGACCCCAGCCATGCCCAGAGAGATGAACACATCCCCCCTGCACCTGGCAGCTAGCTCTACTCACACATGTTGTGCTTGCGGGCAATGTAGCGCAGGATGGCATTGCTCTGGGTGAGCTTGTGAGTCCCATCAATTAAGTAGGGCAGCTGCATGGACAGCCAGGAAAAGTTAGTTGAGATACCAGGTCCCAGTACCCCTTCCCTGAGTTCGGGCAGACGTGACACTCCGTGTCTGCCCATGGCAAGCCCTGCACACATAGACTATAAAATGACTGAATGAACTGGGACATCGCCATCATAGAAACACAGGGCAGGCACCAGGAAAGAGTAGTTGAGCAGGAGTACTAATTCTGAAGCCTCTAAGCAAGGAAAGGAGATGAGTTAAGAATGACTTTAATTTCTCCAAATCACCCCATCCCCTCACCTACATTGGGAAAGTCCAGGCCCAGCTTGAACTTCTCATTCAGCCACTGGCTTCTGTCATAGTCGGGAGCTGTAGTGGAGAACACGAAGTGAAATCAAACCTCTCATCAGTCCATCCCTCCTTCCCATGGTACTCACCCAAGGAGTCAGGCAAGAACCCTGAGACAGGGGATTCGGAATCTTAGCCAGCCTGCTGCAAGGTAAAGTGTAAGGGCTTGTAAGGGCTGTGGACCCAACAGGACTAGGGCTTACAAAAGATTTAGGAAAGTTCTAAAGAGAATCTGACCCAATTACAGATAGAGAGGGATGGACACTCCACTCCTACTGTGACCAAACTGCAACTGTTTCTGAGAGGGGCAGGCTGTAGGGCCAGCTAGAAGAGGCTGCTACGGTGAGCAACAGGTGGTCAGGGCATGGGCTGCTGGGCACCAATCATCAGGATTGGGGAGAGGTCGGCACAGGAAAATGCCATTACCGTCCCCCATGGAGTACTTCTTCTCCTCATAGCTGGTGCCTGTGTATTCCAGGAGCAGGCGGATGGCATGGGCCAGCTGGAAGAGATGGCCAGTGGCAGAAGTCAGAGATGGAGGGATCCTGACTGTGAGACTTCATCTCCTCCAAGTGAGCCCCCACCTCCTCCTAACAATCTCGCAGGCAATCGCGCGCACACACAAACAGGTCTGCACATGTGTGAGCTCCTGAACGCTAAGAGGGACAGGCAGAGGCCTCCAGCAAGTCTGAAAAGGATTCGTCTGCTTTATCCTGCCTCCAGCTGCCGGCTCTTCCAGCCTTGCGTGTTCCTCCCACTCCCCAGATAGACCTCTCGCTTACCCCGCGGATGTCCCAGTAACCCAGCGTCATAGGCATGGTGCTCGTGCTGTGGAGTGCGCCAACTGCCCTCAGCAGCGCTGGGCTGTGACTTCGCCCTCGTGGCCCGTGAGAACTGGACGAGGACTGCAGAACCTCACACCCGGAGGCTAGAACTGCTCAGCTTTAACCCCAGACCGGAAACGGTAAGAACCCGCCCCGCCCTCGCCCCGCCCCCTCCGGATTCCTCTGCGGGCTGCGCTGGAGGCGGACGCGCGCTGAAGCCCAGCCAAGAGCAAAAAGAGAATTGCTTCGCCACTCTCCCCACCTCTCGTGGCTCAGCCCGGGTTGTCGAGTTCTTGTGGGTTGTGGGAGGTCGAGGCAGCCAGGTTAAGGCCGAAAGGGGTGCCCCCAGCCAGGGAATTTTAACTCGCTCTTCGTCGTTCTTAAATCCTATAAGCGAGGGGCCAGTGAGATGGCTCAGCGCCGTAAGCGCCTGCCTGGCAAGCGCGAGGTCCTGAGTTCAACTCCCGGAACCCACATAAAGGAATAAAAGGGCCGGCGATATCGCTCAGCGGCACGGGCGCCTGCTGGCGCGCGAGGTCCTGAGGTCGACCCCCGGTACCCACAAAAAAAAAAAAAAAAATCCTACAAGCGAGACGGTCCGCGAGGCTCTGCTAATAGGGGAGGTTCAGAGGTGCAGGCACTGGCAGATAGCGGCTCCTGTTGCAAAGCTCCCCGTACCCCATTCCGAGAGGGCCAGCGCCCCCAGCCTCTTGAGTCTGGGTCCTGGCTCAGGAAGCAGTTTACTCCCTGTGAGGGTATGGTACCAAGCACACACACACACACACACACCAGTGTGGTTGGCCCTGTGAATAGCCATGCGTCTGTCACCTAAGGGAGTTAGCGAGTTTCTTCATTGTGTGAACATCAGCGCCTACTTTCACAGGCCGAGATGGTCGATCACTAAGGGCGGCCTGTTGATGGCATCAAGAGATAAGATAAACACCAGATGTGTGAGGCTGCTCCGGTATAATATGGCACAGTGTTTTACAGTAAGTTTTTGTTTGTTTGTTTTTTGGGGGGTTTTTTTGTTGTTTTTATGTGGGTATCGGGAGTCGAACTCAGGACCTCGCATTTGCCAGGCAGGCGCTTATGCTGCTGAGCTATCTCACCGGCCCTACAATAAGTTTCTTATATAAGTACAAAGAGTATAATCTAAAATAACAATAGAAAGTGTAGTAAATACATAAACCAGTAATAGAGTCATTTATTATCAAGTATTATGTACTGTACATAATTGTGCTGTTTTTGTTTTTTCTGGTTTTGTTGTTTTTGAGATGGGTCTCACTTTGTTGCCCATGCTCGTCTTGAACTGCTGGGCTCAAGTGATCCTCCTGTCTCAGCCTCCCAAACAGCTGGGACTGCAGGCATGCACCCGGGTTGATTTATGTACTACTCTTTTATACAGCTGGCAGCATGGTAGGTTTGCCCACACTTCCAGCACCACAATTACATGAGTGTGATGTGTCATGCTATGACACTGGGAGGGCTACAGCATCACTAAATGATAGAAATTCTTTAGCTCCATTGTTATCTATAGAACCACTTCTGTATATGGGGTTTGTCTTTGACCAAAATGTGGTTAAGTGGCATGTGACTATACTTAACAGTTCTTGTCATAAATGAAGAGTTTGTCATTCTGAGTTTTACCTTCTTGATCTTGGAAAGAAAATTTCTAGATCCAACTGAGAAAATAATTTTTAAAGCTAACATTGATAAGAATAACTCTGAAAGACATAACAGATATTGTTACATCAGTATTTATTTGGTTACTCCTTTATTGAAAAAACAGTTGTTGAATTTCCACCACACACTAGGCACTATAAGTGAGGCAGTCCCCAAGGAGACTATATTTTGACTATTAAAAGATAAAAGTCAGGTGAGAACTATAGGGCAAAGTTTTTGAAAATATGGGACACTTTTTAGTGTTTTTGTACACTG
This sequence comes from Erethizon dorsatum, assembly GCA_028451465.1. Taxonomy (NCBI): domain Eukaryota; kingdom Metazoa; phylum Chordata; class Mammalia; order Rodentia; family Erethizontidae; genus Erethizon; species Erethizon dorsatum. Next base: position 85,997,175 of record CM051829.1, read on the forward strand.
AGAGGAAGAGAGATTGAGTGCAAGAGAAAGTGACCGTGCTGGTGTTAAAAGAAAACCTTTAGAAAAATTAATTCTAGCAGAGTTTATTTGAGTAAGGAATAATTCATGAATCAGGCAGTACCCCCCCATCTCTACCCCACCCTAGCAATGTGGACAGACAATATTTATAGTCAGGAAAAGGAAATGACATACAAAAACAACTTAATTAGGTACAGCACAGCATTTGCTTTAATGGGCATGGTGTTGTCGGTGGCACCCTGTGATTGACTGAACTTGGGCTACTGAGATTCAGCTACTTATTACAAGAATATAGAGTACTCTCTGTTAGGTTGTAGTTTGTTTACAAACCAAGTTAGGTTGTAATTTGCTATCTTTGGAGGCAGATTTAGGACAAATTTTTTTCTTTCAATATATTTTAAAAATACATTTGTTTATAAAAATATACCTGCTTTTCCCCCTAACAATATTAAGATAATTATTTAAAAATAGCTAGAATATGCTAGGTACCAACAATGCGATTACTTTAAAAAACACATTTTTACCTTTCTATAGAGAGTTGCCATCATGGAATTTTTTTTTTTTTTTTTTTTTTTGTGGGTACCAGGGGCTCTACCTCAGGACCTCGCGCGCCAGCAGGCGCCCGTGCCGCTGAGCGATATCACCGGCCCCTTTTCGTATGTGGGTTCCGGGAGTCGAACTCGGGCCCTCGCGCTTGCAGGGCAGGCGCTTAAGCCACTGAGCCATCTCACTGGCCCCATCATGCAATTTTTAAAAATTTTCTCTTTATTAGTACATGTTTGCAGTACGTAATGATTTCATTCACTGGGGGGAGTTGGTACATGTATATAACACATCTTAATTCTCTTACTTCCCTTTTGCAATATGTAGCAACCTGGATGAACCTGGGAGACATTATGCTAAGTAAAATTAAGTAGTCACAGAAGAACAAATTTTGCATAATTCTACTTATAGGATATATAAAATAGGCAAACTCATAGAAATATAAAGTAGCATGAAGGTTTCTGAGAGTTGGGGAAGGAGGAAATGGGCAGTTGTTATTCAGTGAGTGTAAATTTCAGTTATCTAAGGTGAATAAGAAAGCCAGAATCCTGAAAACTGCAATTCTAACTGAAAAACAAGGAAGGCTACATAAAAGGGATAGAAGGTCAAACTCTGGGGAAAGGATTAGTGTATTTTGGGTTATATGCAGGCTAGTTGCATCTTATTAGGTGGACAGGACACCTAGAAACCTGGTCAAGCTTTTTTTGAGTGTGTCTGTGGGGAAGATCCACCCTCAGTGTGGACAGCACTCTCCAAATTGCTCGCCAAGCAGATCAAATAGAGAAGGCTAACGAGTCTAAGAGCAATCTTCATCTGCCTGGGATATCAGAATGTCAGGCTCACTGGCTTTCGGACACCAGGTTAGACCAGCAATCCTGGATTCCTAGATTTTTAAAAATTTTTTCCCTATGGTTCTAAATTGTCAGCATTATTTTTTTTATAATTTGCTCTGCTATGTATTTCATTGTCACATCATTTCTAATCCTGGAAGTGTACATTGTGTGAAGACTTTTAGGGAGTTCTAATTCATTTCATACATTTTCTTTTTTTCAGATTTGACCCAGTGAAAGTGCAGTATCACAACACTGACTTTGTGTGTAAGCATTGTGCATGCACATAGAAACATTGAAACTTAATAAATGAAAGGATGTCCTTCTTGTACATCTACATTAGAAGATAAGATTCCTTCAAATCTTGGTTCTGGCTGGTGGTGACCCATTATGGGTTTTGTTTGGTTTTTGCAGTGCTGACGATAGAACCCAGGGCCTCGCACACCCCCATCCTGGTTTTGGATTGATCTTGTCAAAAGATTTAGGTCATCTATCAGAGTATTTTCAGATGACCACAGTTATAAAGCTGGGTACACATAAATTACCAACCATAATTTTATGTATTTATAAATTTTGTTTTCTGACCTATTTCTTAGTGAATACAGTTCATCTGCTTATAACCATTACATCCATATAGCTGTTATTTGTATACTTTAGGGTTTATGCTTGTAAAAATACAATATATTAATATTGTATTCTATGGGGGAAAGTGGCCTGCAAAGTGTTCTGTCATGTTTCTATATTTCTTAAATAAATTCCCTTTGGAAAATGTGGATGAATGTCTTGTAAATGTTTGTTTTTTGTTTTTTTTGTTTTTTTTTTTAAGAATTTTACTTTTGGGTTTTGATCATTTGGAATTGTAGACTTTAAGAATTTTGATCTTTCAGGATCTCAGCATTTGAGATTGTGTCTTTCAGAGTAACAGCCCAAACTCAGGAGGTCACTGGGTCATAAGAGAGGAGCCCTCCTAAATGAGATTAGGGCCCTTATAAAAGAACCCCAGAGAGCTAACTCCCTCACCCCTTCCACCATGTGTGTAAAGGTGTGAGACTCGGCAGTGGTGGTGTCCGTACACACCTTCTTCCAGGCAGCCTGTAAGGGAAGAGACTTGGTAAGAATTAAAGACAAGCCAGGAAGTGAGTAGCCACCATGGAGGATGGGCCCTGCCTTGTCATGTCTCTTGCCTTGGGAGCTCTTTGGCCCTCTGTACCCCCACTTTCCTTACTCCTACCTCTCCCTCATCTCCTTCCCTGATTCCCTCCTCACCTCACATTGGAGCTTTGCAGAACAAATGGGAAAGGCAGTGGCTCTGGTTGTGCAGAGGGACTTCCAGCTGGGTGCACATCTACATGCCACCGCCTGGAAATGTCATTCTGTCCTCAACATCTCAAAAAACTAGAGCTTGAAAACTTACAAATCAGATATATGATTTATTCAATTAAAATGCTGTGAAATTGGGAAGTCAATTGTAGGTAGAGCTAAGTGTCCAAAAGTATTTCATGTAATTCATACAAATATCTACAGACAGCCATGAGAGGAAATGTTCCAAGTAAGCAGATTATTTAAAAAAAAAAAACTGTCCAGAAATAATATGAAATTAAGCAGCAGGGAGACGGAATCTGGGACTCACAGTCAACCTCTCACTGTGACCTGGGTTTGAATCCTAAAATGCCTTTGGCAGCTGGGGGACCTTGGACAAATTGCATAACCTCTTTGCCTTTGAATTTCCTCTTCTGATTACAGAAATGCATACCACACAGAATTTGTTCATTCACCACATATTTATCAGCTATCTAATATGTGCCAGTCACTCTTACGAAATTCAGCAGTGAGCAAAACAAAGTTCAAACTTCACAAAAATTTCATTCAACAGGGATTGTTTTGCAGATTTAATCTATTCACGCAAGAGAAGCCCTTTGACCAGCACCATGTATAATGCATAGTGTTTGACAAACGCACACTGTCTTCAGGGTGCACTGGGCTCTGCCCACCCAGCTATGAGACCTCTGGCAGTTCCCATGATGTTTCAGCCTGTAAGTTCTCCTCTAAGGTCCCTCACAGCTCTGGTATTTTCTGGGTTTTTGTTTTGGTTTGGTTTGGTTTGATTTTTGGTGGGGTGTTTTTTTTTCAGTACTGGGACTCAAGCTCAGGACCTCACGCTTGCCAGGCAGACACTGTGCCACTGAGCTATATGCTTGGCCTAGTTTTTGGTTTTTTCAGACAGGTTTCACTATGTATTTTCTGCAATTTGATCCCGTACTTAGCTGTGGGCCTTTTACCTGTTTTCTTTGAGAAGCATCCCACCTCTGCCACCCTGACCCAGCCATTGATGTGGGCCTCCTGCTCTCTTGCCAGCCCTGTCACCTGGAGCCACCAGAAGTGGAAAACAGTCTTTTCCCTGCTTTTTGCCTGACGTGCCGGTTTCCCGGCACCTAGAGCATCCCTCTCCCTGGCATCTGCCTTTGGTTGTCTTTTTTTTTTTTTTTTTTTTTACCAGGAATCGAACTCAGGACCTTGCACTTGCCAGGCAGGTACTGTGCCGCTGACCTATATCCCCGGCCACCTGGTTGTCCTGAAGAACAATAACTTCATGACCACCAACTTAAGTATAACAATGGTTTTTAGGAAAGAGTTTTGTTCATCTTTAAAGAGGGGCCTATTTGCTGCTACTAATAATCTCAGCCAATATTTGAGTGCCTGTTACATGTCTACTGTGTGTTTTCTCACCAAATTCTCAACATATCTATCTCTTTTAGTTACTTCTTCCTTCCCCCATTTGATGGATAAAGAAAGTAACTTGCCCAAGGACGCACAGCTGACAAATCACCAAATTATATTTGATCCAGTCCAGTCAACACCAAACCTGGCTGTAGCCAGGACACCACACTTTCTACAAGAGGCTGTAGGGTGAAATCAAAGGACCCAAAGATCCAGCCACAATCCAAGACTCTTTCCAAACACCAGGGAAGCTGGTAATAGCTTAAACCAGGCACCAAGAAAGAGGTCCCACGGGTCATACACAGTGGGTGTTTCTCAGACTACTTTGTGTCCTTGTATTCATTATCAACAAGAAATGCAACTTCACAAGTCCATGATTTTCTGTGGACCCTATAAATGCATGTTGACTGAGGAAAATGAGGCAACAGCTATGCCAGAGAGAGACCATAAGCCAGAAAGAACGTGCCCCCGGGGGCACAAAAACATTATCAGTGCAGAAACCTCCCTGTATTAAACCCCTTGGGTTACTCTTGCCTTAAAAGCAAAGTGTACAGAGTCAATGGGACCACATGCAGGAGGCAATGCGGTGGGTCTGGCAGGAATCCACAGCAGGTTAAAAGGATGGTCCCAAGAGGCAGGAGCTGGGCCTCACTGGGATTGGGCACGAGCGGGTTAGGTGATGGTGAGGTTCTGATCGCTACATGTGCTCTGGTGGAGCGTCAGGGGTTGGGGACAACCCCAGAGGACAGTCTAGCAATCTGTGATTCCAGGCAAACTCCAGCCCTGCCGGGAACTGCACAGACAGGAAGCGGAGGTGATCCTGGCTCCTGCCGGCATGACTGAGAAGGAAAGAAAGGCCGTGGCTTCATGCCCAGAAGGGCCAAGACATGCCTCAGACCCGCAGCTCCCCGAACCTTCAGACGGGAGCAGATTCAACGCACAGGCTGCTGTGACGGCGCCTTCTCCCGCCGGCCCTGCCTCTCCGCGCTGACCCAGCTCTAAAGGCAGAGACCTGGCCGCCAGGGCAGTGTTCCGGGAGTGGCCGGGCCCGTTTCCTCAACTGCAGAGGAGATGCAGACAAGAGAAAAATGGCAGACTCCCGCCGCCTGCCCCTCAACACTGTGGCACTATTGGCGAACCCCGTCACCTCCCACATTTACTAGACGCCACGGTTACCCGTAGACCGAGCTGCAAATTTAACCAACCGGTGCCCTGCAGAGGCAGCCCGATTTCTGGCAACGACAACTTCCGCAGCGCCCCCTGCTGCCGAACGTGCAGCTCCCCCCAGGGGCTGCCCGCGGGCTCCTTCCGCCGGTGGGGTGCGCGCCAGGCCTCTCCCAGGGCCCGGGCGGCGGTCTTGGCGCTGCTCCCCCGCTCCACGGGCCTGCGGAGGACACGCCTCTGTCAGCACTTACAGCTCTTTCCTTTGCCTGGGGACTTAAACCACTTCTCCAGGGCCAGGGAGACTTCGGGTATCCCGCCATGCAGCCCTCCAAGTAGTATTCAGAAAATAAATGCCGTCCTTTATTGAATAAGCTGCTGGCTGGCCGCTTTACACATACTATTTTATTCCTAACCACCTCCCATGAGATAAGTGGTGTTATTAGTATCTTTTTACCAGTAAGGGAATTGAGGCTGGTTGGTTTTACTCACATCTTCATTTATATTGCGGTGAAATTCACATAACATAAAAATGAGCCATTTTAAAATGAGCGATTCAGTGGCAACTAGTACATTTACCGTGTTGAGCAACCACCACCTCCATCTAATTCTGAAACATTTTTATCATACCCGAAAGAAAGGCATACACATCAGAAAATTGCTCCCCAGCACCTCTCTTCCCCGGCCTCTCCAAACCACCAGTCAGTATTCTGTCTTTATGGGTTTACCTACTCTGAATATTTCATATAAATGGAATCACCGTATTTGTCCTCTTTCACTTAGCATATTTTCAAGGTTCAGCCATGTCATAACCTGCATCGGACTTGCATTCCTTTTTGTGGCTGGATAATATTTCTTGTATGGATACACTACATTTTGTTTATCCATTTATTTGTCAATATATATTTGGGCTATTTTCACCTTGGGGTATCATGAATAGTACTGCAATGTACATGTGTGCACATGAATTTGTTTTGAGTACCAGTTTTCAGTTCTCTTGGGACAATACCTAGAAATGGACTTGCTGGCTCATGCATTAATTCTATGCTTAACTTTTTGAGGAACCACTAAGCTGTTTTCCACAGCAGCTGCACCATTTTACATGCTCACTAACAATTACAAGGGTTTCAATTTCTCCACATGCCCATCAACAATTGTTATTTTCTGTTTTCCTCTTATTACAGCCATTTTAATAGGTGTGAAGTTGTAGTGAGGCTAATTTTAAGTGAATTTATTTAAAATCAATTTTTAAAAAACTATTACAAAAATAATAGCATGGCAGTATATGAATAGAGTATGCCTGAGAAATCCAAAGTCTATAAATGAGATAGAAAAGAAGATTCATGCAGGCTGTCATTCACTACCTCATACTGCCTCACCTCTGACAAGGCAAGCCAATCCCAACCCTGACATGTTTTTTCTATCCCTATCTCAAAGTGAGCTCCCAGTCATCCTCTGTAGGGTACATCTCCTCAGTTAGAGGGCCATCATACGTGCCTCACCTCAATGCCATACAACTGACTACAGAGCCCTGAGTGTCTTTCATAGGCTCTACCATGTCCTGTGCCACAAACTCTGTTATGCTGTATGTCAGCTTTTTGTCGCTGTAACTAAATACCTGAGAAAAACAACTTAAAGAAGGAAAGATTTAGTTTGGCCCATGGTTTCAGTCCATGTGTAGCTGGCTTCAAGGCAGAAGGGCGTAATGGAGAACTGCTCACCTCAGGGCCACTGGGAAGGAGAAAAGGAAGAAAGAGCCAGAGAGGAAAGGACCAGGGACAAGACATAGTTCCCAGGGTCACACTCTCCATTGATCCATTTCCTTTAATTAAGCCCTACTCCTAAATTCCCATTACCTCCCAATAACGCCATCAAGTTATGATCTCCTTAGTAGGTTGATGTACTGATGAAGTTAGAGCCCCCATGATCCAATCACCTTCCAAAAGTTCCATCTCTGAACACATGAGACTTTTGAGGGAAATTTTAGACCTAAACTATAACAGCCAAGATCACCAAGGTTCCCAGGGCAAGTCTATGGATGAGGCCCTACCATGACCCTTTCCCATGATTTTGTTTATTAACTTTTTACTGGAGTATAAAACACAGGCAGAAAAAGTACACAAGTTACAAGTGTACAGCTTGTACACTTGTAACCAGCACTTGAGTAACCACACCCAGATAGAAATAGAGCATTCAGCACCCCCAAACACCCCCAAAACTCTGTACTAACCAAGTATAATCACTAGCATGACTTTTAATACCATGGATTAGTTTTGCCTTTTTGAGGTTTACCTGAACAGAATATGTAGCATATATCCTTTTTTTTTTTTTTTTTTTTTATGACGAGATCTCACAATGTAGCACAGGCTGGCCTCAAGCTCATGAACCTCCTGCCTCAGCCACCCAAATACTGGATTATAGGTATGCACCACTATACCTGGGACATATATTCTTTTGTGCCACCTTCTTCCAATCAGCATTGTGTAGCATTCATTCATGTTGTGTCAATTTTCATTTCCATCTGGTATTCCATTGTATGACTATCACATGTATTTATTCCTTCTACAGTTGCCTATGGGATAAGGCTGAGCTATATAGCTGAAGCTGCTAGGACATGCCAACTAGGAGTGGTGATCCCAGGTCACTGACATACCCGTGTTCTACTTTGGCTGACACTATGGAACAGTCTTCCACAGTTGAACCAATTTACACTCCCACCAGTATTGCCTTTGAATTCTACCCCACATCCTCACTAGCACGACCTTTGCCCTTTTGGCCATCTTGGTGGAGCTGTAATTTGAAGTTTTTGGTCTTTCTCTCTCTTTCATATGTGTTACTGGGGATTGACTCCAGGGCCTTTGCACTGAGGTGTATTCCTATTTCTTGCTTATTTATTTATTTTTTATTCTAGATAGGATCTCACTAAATCAATTAGTTGCCCAAACTGGGCTCAAACTTGTGATCTTCTTGCCTCGACCTCCCAGAGTACCTGGATTACAGGCATGTACCACCCTGCCCAAATTTTGAGGTCTTATTGAGCATTTCTCACTTGTTTATTGATCATTTAGGTATTTTTTTCTGTAAAATGCCTAACCAAGGCCTCTACTTATTTTCTAGTTTTAGAAATAATAGAGCTGGGTGTGGTGGTGCCCACCTGTAATCTCAGGATCGTGGAGAGTTCAAGGCCAGCCTGAACTACACAGTGAGATCCTGTCTCAAAGAAAAACAAAAACAGAAATAACATAAAATTTCTTATTTTTATGTTGATCTATAGTACTTCTTTATTTTGGATACAATCCCTTTTTAAAATCTAATCCTACTTTGTAGTTTTGCAAAAAGAATTTTATAATACAATTTACAAAATTTCCCTTCACAGTGCTTTTGTGTATTGTATAAAAAAATCTTTGCATTCCAGGATTATCAAAATGTTCTTCTATATTTTCATCTAAGAGCAGAATCTTTTTATAAGTGGATCCTCACCACATATGTAGACTTTCCTCTAGGCATGTGTTCCAATGGGCAGAACATAGCACTGGGGCTGTGACAAAGGCAGCAGCAAGGTAATTCCCACAAGGGACTGCCCCTAAACCATCCGGAAGTGGGGCCCATTGTGATTGCAAAGAAGGCAGCACTAGCCTCTAGGGTAATTGGTTGGTCCGAAGCATTTATTGGAATCACATACAGAGTGAGCATTTACCCTGGAGGTGAACAGCAAGAAGAGAGATAATCTACTTAGGTGTGTCCACAAGGAGGAGACTGGGCACCGAGTTTATACGGGATATAAGGAATTTGGCTTAGGGATGGCACTAATTTCTACATGCTTGATCTTTCGGTGTTTCCAGCCACAACCCAAATAAATTTATCAGTACCTGGGAACGTTCCAGGCCCTCATTTAGATTCAGTCGAATCAGCTGCTGCCTCCAAGGAAAGAAAGGAGACCCTCCAGGTCCTATCCTGGGGAGATGCTTGTCCAAAGGCCAAGTGCCAGCCCTCTCTGCTGTGGCCTTTGGACATGACCCCACACCAGTGGATAAGGGGACGATGCCCCACGGAATCCTGGATGCCTTCCTCCCAGCCCTCCATGCTGGCTGCCCATTCTGCAGTGCTGGCCAAAACTCAACTACTGCCTGAAGACTTGCCTGAGTGCCCCAGCCCCAGAGCTTCCTCGCTGCCCTGACCAGCTATAGCCCATATGAGCCTCTGCCAAGGCTCCTAGCAAGGTGCCTCATCTACAAGGCCTGGACTGTGACAGTGTATGCCAGTGAAGTGGAGGCCTTCAAAACGCCATGAGGGTTACATGAAATCCCATCTAGGGAGACCAGATGAACACCTGCAGAAACCACCTGCAGAAGCCAGGCATGGGATTACATGGCGCACGCCTGTAATCCCAGCTGAGGCAGGAGGATTGCCATGAGTTAAGGCCAGCCTGTGCTACATAGTGAGACCCTGTCTCAACCCCCCTCCTCAAAAGCCATCTGAAAATTAGGAGGCTCTCCAGATGAAAAGCAAGGGGAGCCTGAGACCCAGTTTGGATCTGCTGAAAAGAAGATGTGGCCAAACTGTGTGTGGCCCATAAATCTTGTTATGGCTTGTATCTAGACGTCCCCCCAAAGTCTCCTGTGGTAATAGGTGGGGCTTTTTCAGAGGTGGCTGGATCTAGAGTGTGTGATGCTAGGATTAAGGGTATCTGATTACTAAATCACACACTGATTGGTCCACTGATTGGTTTGGCATTGTTCTGGGTATGAGTGCTACCTGCCCTAGGGGTGAGTAGTCTAGATAGAATATAAAGGGACAGAAAGAAGCTGCTATTGCCACTTGTCACTTGTTACTCACTTTCTGCTTGCTGCTTTTGTTACCTTCTGCCTTCCATGAACTGGTTCTCCTCTGTGATGCCCCTCTGCCAAGCCACCCTGCCTTGGAGCCAGTGGATTATGGACTGAAACCTCTACAAACTGTGAGCTAAGATAAACCTTTCATCCTTTAACTTTGGGTGTTGGGTATTTTTCTCTGCAACAAGAAAAGTAACCAAAGCAAATATGAAGGAAGAAAGAGGTAACAAGATAATACAGGTAGAGCAGAGTCTAGAATTGCATGGCCTTTCCCAGGACAAAGGGCAGTCCATGTCAGCTGGCCGCTGGGCAGCTCTCCTAGTGGGGGTCCTGGCATGAGTCTAAGCCTTAGCTCCCACAGGAGTGTTTATATGTAAGCCACCCTGTCACCTGGGATTGTGGGGTGGGGGCCTCACAGGAGTCCCCTGTATGTGTCTGCGAACATGGGTGCCTGGAGAGGGCGCCCCAGGCCATTCCGTCTCAGAACCAGGGCGGTAGGCAAAATCAGGTTCTCAGTACTGTCACCCTGTGGACAAGTCGGGAATTGCACAAGAACTAGCAGCCAACAGGAGAAGGTGGAAGCTTGGCAACTCACAGAGGAACTTTCCCAGGCACAACACAGCTGCAGCCATTTAAAGGGAGGGACACTCTTCTTTATCCAGTGATGCTATCAGTCCCATGAGCTGTCAGGGCTACGTCTGCACTGAGACCCCACCTTTTCCTAACTGCACAAAGGTGGCATGGAGGTAAGAAACAGCCCTGGGTTTGTGAATTACCCAGAGACTAAGCAGCCTAGCGAGGTACCAGGTGCACAGGGACAGGATGGCAGAAGGGAGGGAGACACCATGCACCACATTCTTCATGGTGGGGCTCCCACACCCAAGGTAGACTGCCCTGGGGATACCTTGGCATGAAGGTTCACACTCCCACGCTGTACCGCTGATGCAGCTCTGCAGGCACTGGGCCTTGTTTAGCAACAGGACAGAATTGGGGTGGAATGGGGGTAGCAGATAACCAGTTGATTTACAAGCTCATGTAAAGTGCTGCCTGCAAATCTCAGACCCAGTTGGGTGAGATCCTCCCAGAATAGGCACAAAAACTAGCAGCATCAGAGATAGTGCAGCTGCGCCAGTATCCTTGGGCTGCAGGTGCCCTAGGAACCCCGGGGCAGCCCACAACAGTATTGAGCAGGTTATACACTACACAAGAGCCCTGGGTGATCAGGCACTTTATGAGCTAGCACGGCTCTGCCCTGGGGGTTACACATGAGATAGAAAAGAAGTCTGGGTTCTCCCCTTTTTTCTGTGATGCCTAGAGGGAACATGGTCTGCCTGGCAGCTGACAACACACCTCCCCTTTACTTCCGCTTCACTCCCCTACAGTCCCTTGAAGATAGACTGGGACAGCTTGACTCAGTGTCCTCCTGCTCCCTAAGGTTACTTTACAGCTGCTCACCAGGCCGCTCTGATAGGTGCAGCTCAGCTGTTAGCTGTGGTTCCCTTCCCTACCTCCTGCCACTGCCTCCTCTTTGAAGAAGTGGTGGGGAAACCACCTCTAACATGCCAGAGATCAGGGAGGGATCCTGGCCCGTTATTAATATCCCCAACCTCCTCAAATCCCAATACGCTGTGATTAACACAGCTAGCCCTGCCATTTTTTACAGAGAGGGCGTCACTGCCAATCAAACAGCCCATGTCTCCCCATGTTCTTGCAAGTAGCCCCCATAATGGCTAGACCTCTTTTGGACACTCTAAACTCATTCTGGAATATGTTTGCTCTGATAGCAGCAAGCTTAATTTTAAACAAAACAGAACTGAATTTGGATGAATGGCTAGGCTCAGGTTAGAAGCCTTGAGTTTAGACTGGCTAAGACCAATCAGCAAGCCCAAATTTGGGCTAATCAAAGGCCTGCCATGGCTATATAAGCAGCTCTCTTCTGTGCTTCTTGAGTTGGTATAGGAGGACTCCCTCTGGTATACTGGCCCTTCCGTACTGACTCACAGGTCCTGTTCAAATAAAGCCTCTATCAGATGGTCCGTAAATCTGCTTGTGATTTATTTCTCAGGGAGTATGGACTTGGAAGGTCCTTTAAGCCTACTTGGGATTCTCGTTCTGAGTATGTAGATGGAGCAGTCACCTCAAAAGTAAGAGCCATGAACACTAGGGGCTGCTAGCCCCAAAGACCTCCAAAGACCAGAAGCCAACAAAGATCAGCAAGAGAGAGCAGCAAGCAGCAGAACTGACCGATGACATCCAGAACAAGCTGATGTGACCAGTGGTGGCCAGCAACAGGCAGAGGCAACTGATGGCATCTGGCACAAACCAGCATTAACCAGTGGCAACTGGCAGCAGCAGAGACCTGCAACTGGCACTGTCAACCAACAATGTCCAGTAATAACCGGTGTCAATCAGTGCCATCAGGGCCCAGAGCCATAATGCTAAGGGCTGGGGGCCATTGGCACTCAAAGCCCAGGCCCACTAGCAGAGCTGCATTTTGCCAATTCATGATTTATATGAGTTGAACAAAAGAACCCTTAACTGGCCACACATGTGTGTGGAGGAAAAGGAGGTCCTGGGCCTACCCAAGCTGTTCAAAACCCTGGTGCCACTTCCAGTTGACCTTTTTACAAATCCTGTGCTTGGTATTTGAGTCTTTAAGCTGATAAGGAGCTCACCGAGTCTACTCTGCATCTCCGGTGCACGAGGGAGTCAGTTCCTAGAGGCTGATCATCGCTGGATGCTGTGACAAGTTAAGAATCTTGCCTGCAGGGCCACGTCCCCCAGTGGCTTCCTGGACACTGTCTCCTTGCCAGTTGTGGCCTCTGGTAAAATACCCACGCAGCCAGGTCCCTTGAGTAGAACCACAAAGAAGCTTCTCTTCCCTTCTCCCCACTTCTCCCTCACACGCTTCGTTCCCAACAAACATCTTTCCTGAAACCAGGATCTGAGGGAAGAACAGCCATGGCCCAAACCTTGGAACTGTCTTCCTGGCCTGCTGAGGAGACAGGAGCAGCAGGTGGAGAGAGGGAGCCAGTGGGAAGGTAGGGGCACCAGCAGAGGGTAGGATCATGAGTCAGGAGTCAAGAAATATTCCTCAGAAGGGACAGCTGATGGCCCACTGTGTCTCAGAGAAGTCAAGGTCACCTGTGGGGAAAGACCTGGGAGGGAAGTTCAGTGGGGCAGTCTGGGAGCAGTGGCAGCCGAGTGGCAGAAGCCCACAGGTGGTGGGGCCAGGAGGACAGTTCACTGAAGCAGAAGCTAGCAGGTACAAGTCACTTTATTAAAATGTTCTTTGGGGTGACTCCTGGCTGTGATAGGGGCTGCTGCTCTCCTAAAAGAAAAGTAAGTGCAGACTGTGCAGCAAGACAGGCTGGCCAGAGAATAGGTGGCACCAGCAGGGCTGCCATGAGGGTTATCCCAGGTTCCCCTGCTATTCTTTGACATAAGCTAAAGTCCTCCCATCTCACCAGCTGGATGTCATTGTTTCTCAGATGCTCTCAGAGCCATTCAGATGCTCTTAGATAATTTCTTGTTACAAGATCCTGGAGTTTTCTATAACTCTAAATACATACAGTGTACCATAATGGCCTAGCTTGGAATCTGGAGTCAGATAGACCTGGGTTTGAATCCTGGATCTACATAGTGTCAGCTGAGTAACCAGGACATTAAATTTCTTTGTATGTTAGACACCCACCTGCAAAATGTGCGTACGAATAGTAGATGCTGCACAGTATTTGTGATAATTGAAAGAGGAAAGTTATTCAGGGAAAGGAACGTGGTAAGAAGTTAACTGATGAAAGCTGGGCGCAAATGGGAAGGAACTGTGGGTGAGGGGACTAGGAAGGCAGTGGGCCACCCTCTGCAGCCACCCAGGAGAGTCCTATGACCTAGAACCAGCAGACCCTCCCAGAAGGTGCTTGGGCCTAAGGCAGGGTGTGATGTGGGAACAGAGAAGTAGGAGGTTCTAGGGATGCTTGGACACAGCTTTTTTTATTTTTTGGGACAGGATCTCACTTAAATTGCTAAGTTGCCCAGGCTAGGTTTGAATTTAGTCTCCTCCTGCCTCAGCCTCGCAGGAGGATTACAGATGTGCGCCACCACACCCAGCTGGCACTCGGCTTTTAAAGTCCTCCTGCCCTTGTCCAGGCCCAGACCTCATCCCTCTCCCTTCCTTCCCTCCTATCCCAGCTTCACTCTCACCTTGAGCCTTCACTCTCCCACCTGTTTCAGGCCTGTGGCTAGGGCCTGATCTCCAGCAGGCCCCCAAAAGAGCTCAAAGACAAGAGCACTGGGCCAGGGGTCCAACACTGAGTCCTCACTCGGGCTCACCTCCTAGACCTGTGACAGGGCCACTCTGGTTGTCCATGCCATTATCCCCTCTGCATAGCATTGATCCCATCTTACTCCAAAAGGTTTTGAGGCTGCTGGTAGGAATAACCACACTCCTATCCAGCCCATAAGGCTATAGTAAAAATTAAATGTGGAAAATCAGAAAGCATAAAACAAACATGATATTATTGTTATTTTCCTCAAAAGGAATTAATGTACCATCCTCTAGCCTCCTGATGGAGTTTCTGACACAAGTTCAAATTCTCAAGTTCCCTGGCTTGAGCTCAGCTTTATATATGGTATTGAATTTCCACAAGAAAACACTGCAATAGACCATGTGCTGTAATTTGGACCTGGCACGTCCTTGAAAGGCGCATGTGTTAAAAGGCTTGGTCTGCAGCACACAGCACTACTGGGAGGTCGTGGGACCTTTAGGAGATGGGGCCTAGTGGAAGACAGGCCAGTGGGCATGCCCTTGAGTGGATATTAGGACCCGGAGCCCTGCTACTCTTTCTGTGCTCTTGGTCTTCCTCTGCCCTGTTCTCCTACCATGATGTACTGCGCACAGGCCCAGAGTAACAGGGCCAAGCAACCATGCACTGAAACCTCTGAAACCATGAGCCAAGATAAAACTTTTCCTCTTCTGAAGTTGATTATTGCTGGTATTTTTTCCAGTGACAGGTGCTGACTAACCTACCCTGATATCTCATTTCATAGACAAGAGAACTAAAGCTCAGGGTTCATATAATTTGTCCAAGAGTTCATGTTAATAAGTGACAGCTATACCATAAAAGGGATTTTTAACCCAGGGATCATAAACTCCTACCTCCTTGACTGTGTAAGGCAGCAGAGAGGGGTAGGGCTTATAGCCAGCTCATAGCATTCACTTTTTCAATCTTTTTTTTTTTTTTTTTTCCTTTTGATGTGGGTACCGAGAGTGGAACTCAGGACCTCGCGCCTGCCAGGCAGGCACTTATGCCACTGAGCTATCTCACCGGCCCAACTTTCTCAATCTTTTATTGAGGTTCTGCCAACCAGTCATGACAGGGTGGCCAGTTCTGCCACCCCCGTCTTAACCATGGGTCTTAGCTGCCTCCCCTAAAAAGCTCCTGTCCGCCCCCAAAGCCTTCAGCCAAGTTCTTATCACTCATAGCAGATGTGGCAGGATGGTCCTCCAGCCTCGCCTCCCCCAGTCTGCTCATCAGAGGTGGATACTATCTGTCCCCTGAGCACTCCCTCCTACACACACACACCCGAACTATATACTTCTGCTCTGTCACTTCCTAGTCACGTTGGGTAAGTCACTTAACTGCCCTAACCGCAATTTTCCCTTTTTAAGAAGAGCATGGGGCCGGTGAGATGGCTCAGCGGTTTAAGCGCCTGCCTTGCAAGCGCGAGGGCCCGAGTTCGACTCCCGGAACCCACATACAAAAAAGGGGCCGGTGATATCGCTCAGCGGCACGGGCGCCTGCTGGCGCACGAGGTCCTGAGGTCGACCCCCCGGTACCCACAAAAAAAAAAAAAAAAAAGAAGAGCATGATGATAGCTATTATGCACCATCCCTAGGTATATTACATGCATTCACACTGTAAAGAGCTTAGCCCAGTGCCAAGGTGTACATAGATATCCTATCCCACTAGAAAAATACCCTGGTCCTTTGCATCCTGAGGAACCTAGCTGAGAATGGCTGATCTTTCTTTCCCTTGCTTATCTGCCCAAGCCTGCAAAGCAGGGAGGGCTGACTTGCCCAAACAATAGGTCAGTTTCTCATCTGCAAAGTGGAGAAACTTCAGCTGGTCATGGTGGCTGCACAGATCTAGAGAGGACACCAGAGTAGCAGTAGCTGCTCCAAATCTGCTCAGCCTACTTAGTGAGGCTGAGGGGCTGAAGAAGACAGCTGGGCCCAAAGCTGAGCCCATCCCTGGCCCCGAGCATGACCGAAGAGCTGGGCCATCTTAAGCCCTTTGCAGACAGTAGTAGAGTCTGAGTCTTGGAGGCCTCACCATCACAGTAACAAACATTAAAATGTACCCACATTCTTCAATGTAACTCTTCTTTGTTTAAATTTAAAAGGGTTTTTATAAATGTGCTTTTAAAATTACTTGACTATGAGTAACTTGTTTAATTTACTACTGGCTATGATTTCTCTTCAATCATTCTGCATGGTCTGTAGCTTTTGCCAAAAATCCAATTTACAAATTGTTTTCAAATATGACATTTGTGTGGATACTAAACTACAAATATTAAAGCTGACATGCTACTTTCTGAAAGGATTTTGTGGAACATTTGCCAATTTTGACTTAGCTTTTAAAAAATATTTTGCAGCCTCGAAGTTTTTTTCAAGGTCTTCCACATTTCCTGGGCCTCAGGCAGTCTCCCCTACCCCTGCAGGGGACAGGTTTGCAAAGAGCGGGGACACTTGAATCATCCCAACTCCAGACATGCAGGCCACCCCTCGGGTCCAGCTGTGGAGACTCCCCACCCCAGACTGGCCTGGGTATCTACTTGGACAACTTTACTCTCATTTTGAAAACAAAGTGACTTGTGGAACATTGGATTAAATGTGATTTAATGTTTAAAACTTTAATGGAATTTCCTGTGACTAAATTCACAAGTGAGGCAATACTGTGACAGGCCCCATGTTCTGGAGGGTTCGGGCTGTTATCCTAACCAGTTCTTCACCTTCTCCCCTCAAGTCTCCCAGGAAGGGGAATGAGGGAGATGAGCTAGCGTGGGCCAGGTGGGATGTGGACTGGCTTAAGACCCTGGCGACTGCCCAGTCTGCAAGGTTTGGTGACTGACAGGGAACAGTGCTCTGGTGTAGATTTACTAATGGCTAGCCCTAGGACTGACAGGAGGCAAGTTCTTTTGCCTGTTTCATTTGGGACCTTTTAAAGTAGAACAATTTTTAAAGTGGGACAGTGGCCCACACCTGTAATCCCAGCTACTTGGGAGGCTGAGGCAGGGGCACTGAAAGTTCAAGGTCAGCCTGGGTAACTTAGCGAGACCCTTGTCTCAAAAAAAAAAAAAAAGAAAGAAAGAAAGAAAGGGGCTGGGGATGTAGTTCAGTGGCTCTAGGTTCCCCAGTACCACACACAAAAAAAAGCTAAGATACAGGTCATTTGCATTATTAAATGTATTTATCTCCTTGAACAGTTCAGTTCCCATCACCTGTGACAAGCATCATTGCATGGCAGACAATGCCCAGGTGGGGTTGAAGGGAGCCCTGGACGCTGAGCTGCAGTCTAGGGTCAGCCACTGTCCTTTCCTCCCGAGTCTGTTTCTCCAGCCAGAAATCAGCCAGTTTGGCTTCAACTCACCCCCGAGCTTCAAGGTTCAGTTCTGATATGTAAATGGCTGGGAGGAAGTAGCAAGAGCAGCTTTCATGTCAAAGGACCCTGGGAAGCAGGAGAATGAGGTGGGCTCTGCCTAGGGTACCCAGGGCACCTGCTGAGCAGGCCTGGGGCCAGGCAAAGACTGGCTCTCCTGGCTGCAGAGGTGGGGCAGGGTGGAGCCTCTGACAGGGGAAGAGGGAGCCACCACGAGCTCCCCTGCTGGGCCCCCAATTACACAGGCTCACCTGCTAAAGGGCTAATTATCTCTGGGACACTCAGGCCCTCCCCACCCACCAGTGGCTGCTGAAACAAGGTTCTCTGCCACCCGTACAGGATCCTGTGCAGCCCAGGGCACATTATGCTTTCCTTCTTTACATGGGCAAAAGACTCCAGCAACCTCTGTGCCAAGGAGGTGCTCCAGAAACTGCAATAAATGCAAGACAGAAGCCGAGTTGCTTAAGGCTGGATTCAGATGGCACAGGCTTGCTCCAGCCTCTTGCAATACCACCTGCCCAAGTACCTGCACCACACCTTCCTCCTCTGAACTGGAATCCCTGAGGCTAGGATCCGGAAAGGGCATTTTAAACAAGCTCCCTGGAAGATCCTATGCCTTAGGTCTGCACGGTAAATGCATACGTTTACATCTACCAGGTTGTCTTAAGAAGCTGGAAGTACACAGGAAGTACAAGGAGCTGGTGTGACAGGACTGCACCACCAACCTGGGGCCAGATGTCCCCCTCAGAGCTGGCAAGCTGGATGAGTCTGATAGGTATCTCTTCTCTCCTCTAGCTCCCTCTTTGCATCCAAGTGCACACAACACATCACCTGAGCCCAGCTGCTCCCCTCAGAATGTGCTGTACCTCCATCCAGAATGCCAGGTGCCCATCCTCAGGAACCCCCACAGCTCTCCCTGTCCCAACAGAGACCCCTGTTCATTATGTAAATAATCTTTATTTCTCATGCACTAGGAAAATGGGTCATATGAAATACTACTTTTCATAGTAAATGCCTCAGTCCAGAACACAACACAGGGGGCCAGCTGGGATCCGGATCTGGTCAAAGTTCTGGGGACCTCAAAAGGGATATCACCCCCAGAACTACTGGCAGATCCAGTACCCTTCAGCTGCAGTGGCCCCAGACACAGCGCAGAGTGCTGCCCCCTCCCACAGAAGCACAGGGACCCGACCCAGAGGAGAAGCACGTGGAACTGGACAAGGACAGAGAAGGCTGCTGGGCAGTGACTAGGCAGAGGCAGTGGTCCAGCACCTTGGAGGCCTGAATCTATCCCCTCAGGCTAGGCAGCCCAGGGTCACAAGCAAACTCCAGTGCAGAGCTGCTCCACAGAGCCTCAAGAGCCCAGTGCCCACGGCAGAGGTGCACAAGACATCCCCCAGCCACATAAACAACAAGGGATCAAACTTCAGCTCCAGCCAAAGCTCGGATTTGCCCAGGTGGGTCCCGAGAGGCTAAAGGGGCCAGCCCCTCACAACCTCCCAAGCCACTGTGAATACTGGAGACACTGGAGGGCCATCAGCAAGGCCAGCCCTTAAATCTTGGTTGTTAGGTGCCACTTGAACCAAGACAATGATGAAGCAGATTCCCCAGCACTGCTTTCACTGAGGTGGCCCAGGGGCAGGACACAGTCAAAGACATGCAGGACGGAAACAAAAGAACAGACATGCAGAGAACACAAAAGGATGGGAGGGGTCTGAGAACAAAACGTTGTCAAGGTTGTCTCAGTGCTGAGATGGGGTGGGCACTGCATGGGCCAGGCTCACTGAGGCCCTGGGCTTGTGGCTGTGCCTGCTTCCTCCAGAATGGTTTCTAGCATCTCGCTCTGGACGGCTTGTGTGATGAGCGCCAGCTCCTGGCACAGAGTCTCATGACGGTAGCTCACGCGGATGTCTGGCACGTTGGTGCGGCGGATGTCATTGCCCTCGGGCCCCTCCTTAGTATAGTTAGGTCCCAGCCAATGGCTCTTTACCTGCAGGGGTGTGGATAACAGGCACAGCTACAGCCAGCTTCTAACTATTCCCAGGAATAAAGCTAGGACCCCAAATACAAAGGAAGGAAGTAGAGAGGTGATGCCAAGGCCCACACAGGCAGGTACAGTACCTTGTGGGAAAAGCCGCTCATGAGCACACTGTTGCGGGCCAGTTCACACATGTCACAGGAGCTGAGTTTCCATACTTGGGTGGCAATGCTGTACTCCTCCATCAGCGGCTCCTGTAGAAGCCAGCCAGGTTCTCTCTGACATGTGTGCCTGGACCTGAAGCCCCTCCCCTCCTCCCTCCCCTGTGAGATTTGCCACTTAGTCACTTCAATCCACCAGTTGAGGATAGCACTAACCCAGAGAAATCCCAATGTCACAGGACAGGGCAAATTGGCTGCCTGCCAGCCTCTGACCTTGGTGAAGTGAAATTGCAGAGGATCATCAGTGGACAGTGAGACCATGAGGCCGCGGGACAGGTACTCAGGTAGTGGATTTCGGTGGTAGCTGAGGAAGAGGCTATTATTGCTGAGTGGGGACATGGCGATGCCAATCTGAGCCAGGTAATACAGGTACTGCAGGACTGGGGCCTGGGCAGGCGAGAGGGAAGAAGGGCCTGTCAGGTGGCCTCAAGGCTGGGGAAGGCATGCTGGTACTGGGGGTCTAAGCCACAGTAATAGGGGGAATGGAAGGGCCTGGTGTGAGGATGGTGATTTACAGCCAGAACTAAGCTAGGGCCCCAGTCCCGAGCTGGGGCGGGAGTTATTAGTTATATTGGGAAGGAGAAATGCCATTTGGGGGTGGTTGAGGAGGAAGATGGGCTGCTGAGGGGCCTGGATGGTTCAAAGGAAAGTGAACAACTGTGAGGGAGGAGGCTGGCGTGCAGACCCTGACCTTACGCAGAAGCAGCCCGTGGGAGATGTTCTCGGCCAGCATGAAGGCTGACACCAGGTGGTGGATGGGCCCAGCCTCCCCGCAGTGTGGCCTCAGCACAAACGTGTGGAAGCCCCTTTGCCTGGGGGGGCATGAAGATAGGGTCAGCTCCAGAGCCTGAGCTCACCTGGGCTCAGAAGCCCCCACCCCAGCACACACATGCCCTCTAGCCAGAGACCATGTGGACCTGGGATAGGAGGGCAGTGGTAGATTTCTAGCTGGGAGGGGTAAGGGATAGAGTCTGAGGGCAGAGAAAGAACCTACCCAGTCAGGGACAGGGGTAACAGTTGGGTCAGGGCTCTGGCAGCCCCAGCCCAGGGCACCCAGAATGAGGTCTGCTATGTGAAAGACCCAACAGCAAGTCAAGGTTCAGCACCAGGTGGGGCAGGCACCTGCGCAGGTGGTTCAATGTGGCCATGTTGGCAAAGGTATAGTACAGGTAGTAGGCGTAGGGTGGGTTGTCCTCCTCTACCCAAGCCTCTGGGAGCGGGCTCTCCAGGTTGAAGACATGGTTCTCTGGCTTCGACTCATCATCCACGCTGTCAAAACCATCCACCTGGCACAGGAGTCCATGGTCAGCCCTAGAGCTGCGGCTGGGCCTGAGCCTGGCAATCCTACCCACACCCAGCCCATGCTACTGCTCACGTGCTCCAGGAAAAGGTGCAGCTCTGGGTGGCTGGCAGGGTGCACGGTAGCCTCAAACAGTGGTAGGAAGATGTTCTCCAGCATCTCTTGGAAGTTGGCCAGCTGGCCCTTGGTGCGGTACACATCGCTACAGGCAAGACAGCACACAGGCACGTGCAGGTCAGAGCCACTGGGGAAAAGCCCTGCAGGCCAAAAAGTGTCAGCGCTGGCCTTAGAGCCCAGAAGCACGATTGAACCACACTAGGAAAGAAGGGACACAAGGGTGGGCCAGCTGGACAAATTGTGGGTGAGCCTGGGAGGCCTCTCTTTGCACTCAGAGGGCTGGGTTGGGCCAGGGAAGTTCAGCCATCCCTTAAACCTGGCCCTCATGTCTCCTCCCACTCCAAGGGACACTCACAAGAGGCGGGGCACCTGCACAAGCCAGCGCACGTTGGGAGAGTGCACCCGGTGCATCACGGCCCAGCGTGCCAGCTTGTCCCACTCATCCCTTGAGCGCCCATAGATGGAGAGCCGCAGCTCTGCATTCTGGTATTTGCTCTCCTCCAGGTCCGACATCACCTCCTAAAATCACATGTGGAGCAGCTGACACCCAGGCTCTCCTCCTGGCCCTCTGTGTACCCGCCATGCATGCTCAGGCAGACCTCTTGAGGTTTCTCCTGCCCTGCACCTGAGCAGTCCCATTCCAGGCTCCACGATCAGCAGGGAGGGCTGCCTCCGTACCTTGATGATGTGAGCAAAGTACTTCCCGGAAACCCTGTTGTCAGTCTTGATGAAGATCTCTCGGAGGACAGACTCCCCAATAGGGTTGTATTTGGCATTGAACTTGTCAAAGCGGTGGAAGGTGTTCCTGTCCTGGGGAAGACGGGCAGCCCAGGTCACCCCTGAACCCTGCAATGACCCACCCTCTAGCCCATGACATGGGGACAGACCGCATGCACGTCAAGTGTGTCCACACTCAAGTCATAGGCAGTGAGATTCATGCTCTCGAAGACCTCTCGCAGGGTCTGCTCTCGGCCCTGCTCCACATGCACGATCTCCTCCAGGTGTCGCTTCATTGCCCGCTTGATGAAGCGCAGCAGATGCTTCTGGTTCATGCAGGATGAGGCATGGATATGTGTGTCCACCTGAGATGGAACAGAGTGCCATTGGATCCACTGAAGGTCAGAAAGTCCAGGGCAAGTACAGGGGGATGGGAGAGGGCTCTCCACACTGGATGCTGGGTTGGGGACCCAGATACTGAAGGGAGAGGCTGGGTAGAGGTGCAGGGCCAGGACACAGAGCTATGGGGTGAAGGCCTACCTTACGGATATTGTAGAAGTCTCGGTGTGGCACTTTCTTCTGGGCAGCCAGCTCTTTCATCTCATTGAGCAGCACGTGCATCTGGAACTTAGAGCTCAAATACTGCAGCCGACGGTAGCAGAATGACTTTCTGGGAAGAAGGAAGGAAGCGAACAAGGCAAGGACTCAGGCCCTGAAGGAAGCACCTGAGGATGGCTCAGGGAACAGAGCCAGGGGAGGAGGCAGGAGGGTGCAGGATGGAGGCTGCCAAGAAGGCAGCAGATTGAGGAAAAGTCTAGGGCTCAGTAACCAGGGAGGGGCAAGAGAACAGGTTACAGGTATCTGGGGCCGGGCAGGGCAGGGCTGGGAATAGGGCTGGGGCTGGAGAATCTGAGCTGGGAAGCGAGCTGCATGGGTAAACTTACATGGGGCCATTGATAATCAGAGCCATCAGCACATTGACGTCAGCCACAAATTCCTGTAGGTCAGGATATGGCAGCTCCACCTCTGAGCAACTAGCATACAGAGGAGGTTCGGTGAGGCAAACAAGCTGCGTCTACAGCCCCTCCCAAGCCAACGTGTCCTCCCACATGGCATCCCGCAGCACACACCACACCCCCTTACTGCTCATCAGGCTCCCTGCGAGTGTAGACGTGCACCACGCCACGCACCATACGCAGACCCAAGCCCAGGTCCCCAGGCATGGTGCTTGGCTCACAATGCTCATATGGGTGCTGCTCTAGGGCAGGGGGGTGCACCGGGGCATCTGCAAGGTGGAGAAGGTAGAGTCAGGACCAGGGCTCTTCCAGGCCAGCTGGTGCCCAGCCCAGAGGCCCAAAGAGAGCAAGAGACATCAAAGGCCCCAGTAAGACTGCAGCTCTGGCCTCAAACTCTGCCCGACCCCTAACCCCTGGCACCAAGAAGCTGGAATGACCCTGGGTGTGGGAGAGGGAGGCAGAGCAGAGAAGCCTGTGTCCCAAGCTCAGGAGCCCAGAGCACATGGAGAGGGGCAGGGATGGGAGGCCCCACCAGCAGACACAGGAGTGTCAGGGCTCTGCTCGTAGGTCCGTGTCTCCAGGGGCTTCTCAGCCAGCTGCTGCAGGTAGCGGCGGGTGGTGGGGCAAAAACTCTGCAGCGACAGGGCCATGTACTTCTCCCGGATGAAAAGTGCCCGCACCACACTCTTGGCTGCATCCAGCAGGTCTGTGAATGGCACCTGGAGATGAGGATACACGGTCCTTCTCCTCAGTCTCTGACCCAAACTCAGACTCATGCTCACCTCCCTGTGGCCTTCCCTAGACCTCACTGTGTCCCTACATCCTGCAGGCTTTGACTCCAAGAATACTCAGCCCACTCTGGTCTCAGTGTATCAAGTAGCTCCCAGCCAGACCTTCTCCCAGGCACTGGGAAGAGAAAATCCCTCTTCAGGCCCCAGCCCAGGCTCCCCAGACTAGGGGAGCCCATTAGGACACCAGGAGAAGGAAGCCCAGTGCCCCACCCCACACTTACCCCACACTTCTCTTCTCCAGAGATGGTAACCCGCTGAAATTCTCGTTCCAGCGTATCACGTTCCCGAAAGCCGCGGTCACCCTGCCCTTCACCCTGCTCCTTGTAGAGCCTGCAGGGGAGGACAGCACAGAGGGGTTGGAGCCTGTTGCAAGACAGGTCCCAGCTCCACATCTCACGTGTGCCCCTCTGCCCTCCTCACTGTAGGTCAGAGTCACTGTCCGTCTTCAGGAAATCTTGCTTGGCCCGAAGCAGGATGTCTGGCTCCAGCCTAGAGGCAAGAGGGGCAAGAGGTCAGCCAAGGCACAAGAGATGGCTCCAGCTCTCAGGTCCTGGCACTGTGCTAGGTACGGACATGTTGTCACTTGTGGTCCTCACAGGCAGGGCTATAGGACCCTGTGCTGTTTCTCACCTCACTTTAGAGATGAAGTTACGTAGCATATTCTACCCCAGTGAACAGGAGACAACAAAACTGTGCAGCCTGGCTCCAAGCCTGCACTCTGTGCTACCTCCTGGGTGGAACACAAAGGGGAAGATGGTATGGGAAAAGACCAGAGGGATACAGGGAAGGTGACACAGTCCCCTCAGCTGCCCTCCCTGCAGGATCTGTGCAGGGCTCACTTGACATCCTGGCTGATCTGCCGCTCCAGCCGCTGCCTCCGCTCCTCCAGCTGCTCAATGGGGCTCTCCTCCGGGAACTCATATGGGGCACTGCGGAGCTCGCTCTCTGCCAGTGAGCGGCTGAACAGCTCCTGGTGGTAGGGAAGGAAGAAGGATGAGGAGCCTAAGGCTTGCCCACCCCTGCAGAGCCTGGGCATGGGTTCAGGCAGCAGGAGCCAGGGTTCCTGGGAGAGGCTGAGGATCTGGGGCAGCCAAGCGTGAGGTGAGAGGGGGCTGAGGTGGAGGGGCATGGGAGCAGAGCAGGGTGTGGGATAGGGGTGTGGGACACCAGGTGATACCTCGGCAATCTCCTTGCACTTGCCATCCATAGACGTGCGCAGGTCGAGCGGGAAGTGCTTGAGGCAGGGGGCGGGGCCCGGCAGGGATCGGGCAGGCTGCAGCGGAGGGCCCCCCAGACCACCCCGAGCCTCTGCAGAGACAGTGATACCAGGATCAAGGGGTGAAGGGGCAGGGCCTAGAAGTCCCTGGAAGCCATGGGCCCCTGTCTGCCCCAGGCCAGCCCCCAAAGGAGGCCAAGGGCCAGACAGTGGGTAGTCTCTGCACAGAGCCCAGAAGTGAGCCCATGTGTGGTTCCCGAAGGACCTCATCCTCACATCTAGCACAGGGACCCTTCTCCACCCTAGGCTCCTGGAGTTTCTGTGTCTGCCCTTAGAACAAGTAGATGTATTCGCTCCATAATAAGAACCTGAGGCCCAGATGAGGGCCCACTCCCTCAGGTCCTGAGAGTCTGCACCTGACTACCTCCCCAGCAGCAGGTACATGTGTGTACATATGCACACACACATGCAGACACACACCAGGCACTCAGTGAGGACCAGGTGGCCACACCAGGGACCCCCAGCCCCAGCTTCCAGAGCAGCTAATTCAGGATCAGACCTGCCTCTGGAGTAGCCTGCTGTCCTAAACCTGCCAGGCACAGAGGAAGCTACTCAGCTCTGACTTGGGAAACCAGTCCTTAAGGAAGGAGAGGCCCTGGTTGGCGAGGAAGCCGGCCTCCTCCATGGAGGCCTGTCCTCTCCCCAGGACCCCAGGGCTGCCAAGATGTGGCCTGGCCCCAGCCTGCCCCTCCCACTGCTGGCTGCCCCTCCAAAGGGAGCTGCTACAAAGTCTGTGCCACTCAGAGGCCCCAGGATCTGGGCCAGAGGCCCCATGAAGGGCCCTGGGGAAGGGAGAATCAGAAGCCAGAGGTCTTTCTCTGTCAAGGGCAGAACTCTTCATATGCACCACAAGGAAGCCGACACTAAAGGCCTCCATGCTGATAGCTTATTACTGCCTGAGCTCCCAGCCTCCCCAAGAGGACTCTCCCTAGGCAGGCTCAGCAGCCTCACCCTCCCCAGCTGAAAGCTCTCCACAATCTGCCCGTCTCAGCCAGCTTTGGAGGATGCTCCCCACAGCACCCTCTTTCCCCTCTCCACCCTAGCTTAGGCTAAGAATTAGAGGCTCTGCCCAAGTAGCATGCCTTAAGGTCTCTCTGCTCATTTCCTACTACTCTAGGTCTGGACAAAGGGCAGAGGGCGCTGCCTGCCCCAGACCCAGGACCTATGCTCTAGCTCACCTTGGTCTCTAGCTGACCCCACCTGCAGAGTACACTTCACTCAGTCAGCAGCCCTGTGCCCCCTGCCCGCCTGTTTACCTAGTGAAGCTGCAGCCAGTCCCCCAGGACAGCTTAGGGGCTGGCACGGGCTGTACCAAGTGCAAATGCAAGCAGGGGGAACCCTGAGATGGCCATAAACAGGGGGCTGGGGAGTTCAAGGGAATCCAGAAATCCAGGGAAGGAGCAGCAAAGTTGGGAGACAGAGGAACTCCAGAACAACTAAAGAGGGCCTTACGTTTATAGTGCTAGAAGGCCAATTCAGACACAGGTCTCCCAATGGGGAGATGCAAAGCAGACTGATATGGCCAGGGCAAACTGGCAGGGAGGGCCCAACCATCCTTAAAACCACTACCCTAGGGGATAGGGAGTGGGCAGGGCCTGGCTGGTCAAAGGGCAGGAAGGAAGAAAGGGAGGGGGAAGAGCCCTCCTATCAGAACCCAGCCTCCCAGGCCAGCTTCTCCTGCCCGCCACTGTCCTCTGGGTCCTGATTACGGGGGACAGGACCCTTGCTGGGAGGAGGAGCTGGCCAGCAACTGGGTAAATGGCCCAGTATGGGTAGGGGACAGTTACTGAGGCTTCATGGCCCTAGACCTCCAACCCCTGTTCCAAGCCCATCATCTGGCAGAGACAGACTGTCTAGGAGGAGAGCTTTGGGAGAAGGGACTAGCATTTGGAGGACTGGAGTCTGAGCCCACATACCAGCATGTCTCTACCTCCAGGTGCAGGCTATAAACACATGAGAAGTGGCCTCTGTCCTGCTTAGCAGCATCCCAACAACTCACAGAAAAAACGCTCTGCACGTTCTGCAAAGCCCCAGGCTCTGTGCCCAGAAGTTTGTAATTACAAGCCCCTGGCACCCACAAAACACTTCCCACAGAGAACCCCACTCATTGAGGAGACAGGAGGCTCTTGGGCTCAGCACAGGGCCAAGGCAGCTGAGCACGGAAGGTCAGTGAGAAAACAGAACTTGGCAGGAGCAAAGACGAGATGATGCCGTTTCTTACTTGAATAGGGGCAGATTCAGAGGGTGAAGAAGAGATGGGCTTCTGCCCTCACCCCAGGATGTAAGGTCTTTGCTAGCCCAAGAACCCTAAGCCTACACATCTCCTCCACAGAGAGGGCCCCAGACCGCCTCCAACACCCTCCAAGAGAGGCAGACCACAGGCCTCCAGGGCTGGTATGTGTCAGTTCAGCAGGAAGGCCCTAATCTGAAGCCCCCTCCTACCCAGGTGTCCTGGGGCCTCCACAGCAATGCTGTGAGCAAGGCAGGTTCCAGCACCCAGAGCCACCCCAGCCTGTCAGGAGACTGCAGAGGATTCCTGGGGGTTCACTGGAGATGACAAACAGGCAGTAACCTCCATGATTCCTGAACCCAGGCCTAGAAGACTCAGTGCCTGCTAGTCCCTTCTCCCAAGACCTGTGCCCAAGGCTCTTAGCCACAGCACTACACGTACACACCCACACTCACACTGGGAGTCAACCAAAAGCCAGAAAGGGCTATTCTGCAGCCACTCCACTGACTCCAAGATTTTGGCCACCTCATTCCCATCTTGACCAGGAGCCCCTTCATTCACTGCCAGGATTGCCTCAGTAGGTAGGGCGGTACCCAAGGCTTGGACCCACAAGGATCAGATGCTCTCACCATCTGACCACCCAGGAGTCTCTGGGTCAGCAACAGGGCAACCGGCTCAGAGCTACTCCTGAGCATGCACCTGCTAGAGGGCACAGACTTGGGCACAGAGAACACAGACCCTAAGGACAGTATTGATCTCAGCCCAGGAATCTCAATGATACAAGAAAATACTGGAGGGGGACAGTGAGGTTATCGGTACAGAAAGCTATGGGGAGGGGGATAAACATGACCCAGCCACCAAAGTGGGGCTGGATCTTTCCTCAGCCACAAGCCCTGGGGGCAGCAGACACTGGCAAACACCCCTCAGGAAGCAGAGACCCAGGCAGTTGACCCTCACTGGAAAGAGAACAGCCACACCACGCCACCAGCTCCAAATGGCGCAGAGATGCCCACAGAGCAGAGCCAAACCAAAGGGTGAATGGGACACAGCACAAAGGTCTGCCCCAAGGACACCCCACTCTCCTAAAGGAGGCTCACAACACAGACTAGAAAAGAGCAAACAGTGGACAATTAACACAGAACCCCCAGCTCTGAGATGTGGACCAGCAGGGGGTGAGCCCAGATGTCAGCCCCACAGTGAGGGGTTTAGCTCTGGGGTCTTGGAAAGAGGACCAGCCACAAAAGGACAGCCGGAGCCTGGCTGAGAAAGGCACAGGCACCAATCAGGGTGGCCAGTCTGCAGGCCAGTCTGTCCCACACATCCCCACTCCACTCACACGCACTTCACACACAGTCTCAGCATATGTACACGCAGACACGTGTGCACACATACCTCTTGATGCACCCACACCCACGCCCACTCCTTGTTACAGAGGACAGCATCCCTGACACAGAAACCTCAGTAACTCCACCCCTTCTCCCTCCCCACACTGCCTCCCAGGCCAGCCATTCCCGGTGGGGGGGCGTTGCACTGCTGCGAAAAGGGTGCTGGAGAAGGGGGCCCCTCTCTGAGGGGTCTACTAGCCTGAATGTGGGGGGCACCGAACTGGGGCCTCAGGCCAGAAAGCACACACTCACCTGGAACCGCAGCGGAGGCCTGCAGGCTGGCCCGCTTCTTAAAGGGATATTTGGTTTTGGGCTTGCTGGCGCCAGATGGATATGATGCCATGGCTGAGGCCAAGGCGATAGTGGAGGAGTCTGAGCGGCACCGGTTGGGGCCTGGCTCTGCCACATCCAACCCTTTCCTCCGCCCCGCCCCCCTCCCGCCCCCAGCGGGAGTGACTGATGCAGGAAGCAGCGCCCCGCAGGCGGAAGAGGCCCTGGCCAGGATTTCAGATGTTGTCTAGGCAACCTCAGGGACTGGGGCCTCCATCCCTGCCCCTTATCCCTCCCCTACTTCCTCAGCCCCTGGAGTGACTTGACTGATGATGGCTGAGCCTGAGGGTACGGGTCTGAAGGTAGAGAAAACAAGATGAGGCAGCCACCAGCTCTGCACTGCCCCCCCCGCCCCTTTCAGGAGCCCTCGCCCCTTGCCAGGACGCCAAGGCAAAGGAGCCAAAGTCCAGGGTAGCTGGTCCAGTCAGGAAAAAGATAACAACATACAGGATCCACTATGAACTCCTCCAAGCTCAGAATCTATTCCTCTCCTGGCAGGGTACGTGTACTGGTGAAGACACAGCACCTCTGAGGCAGACCCCCCTTTTTTCTTCTCCATCCCACCCCCTGGCTCCAGGGGTAACCCAGCTGTGGAAAGTAGACAGAACTGAGCCTCCCGGGCCAGGAGGAGGGGCCTGTCTTGGTAAAATTCCACTGTCCAGCAGAAGCTGCCTCCAGAGAAGGCAAAGAGGCCAGGAGGCAGGGGCATGTCTCGGAGAAACCCCAGCCTCTTCTAACTGTCCGTCTGTCTTTGCACTCAGGCTTCGCTTCCTCAGGCTTCTGCAGGAGCTGGCCGCCTAAGTCCTACAGACTATGCTGAGACCCCTGCCCTTTTGTCACCGGGCCACAGCACTTCTCTGGCAGAGTCCCACCCCGCAACCCACGCGTACACGCTTACCTGAAGCCATGCCTGAGTCCCGAGGGGTACGAAAGCCGCGCACGAGGCTCTGCACAGCCGGGAAGCCCAGGTGGTGAGGGAAGGCAGAGAGGATGGGGCCCAGAACGCGGCCAAGTGGCTCCAAGAGCCCCTGCCCTGGCACCGAGACGGGGGGCGGGGGGGAGTAAGGCAGTTTTTCAAAATTGCCAGCTGGGTGGAAGCGGAGCTACGCCGACAGCAGTCGACCGACTGGCTTCGGGCGACCCTGGAGTCCCGACCCCCCACCCCGCACTCAAAGGCGGACAGGCCACGTGCTCCTCAGAGAGCGGGACCCGGAACTTGTCTGAGCTTCTTGGAACTCTCGCTGGATATTCGGGATCCGACTCCCGGCTGGACTGTGGGGGAGTTGCGCAACAAGTGCGACCCCACCAAAGCCTAGCCGGCACTGCGCCAGCCTCTGCAGCCCCAGGCAGGGTCAGGTCCGTGGCCCCGCCCCCAGCCGGCCGGCCGCCCCCGCCCCCGCCATTTTTCCTCTTTCCGGGTGCCACGTGGGCAGTCACCACGCCAAGGTTGGCCTGGGCCAGCTCTGGGTCTTGAGCAAGTTGTGTGCGTCAGCTTCCTCATCAGGCATGGGGGAATGACAGCTCCCCAGTTAGAAGGGTTATTGTCTGGTTTAAATATAAAGGCCCTTTGCACAGCTCCTGGCACAAAGGCAGGACCCCATAACGAGTAGCTGTTATCATGGTCCCAGGACTCACCGTGAGCAGAAGTCCTGCCCCTGCAATTCTCCATAGTCTCACCTGTGTCACTTTTCTTCTGGCAGACCTTGGTAGGCAGGGTGTGTTCGCTCACCTCACATTGCTATATTCGGTGGTATGAGCATAAATGTTTAGCCAAGATGTCTGGGTTCAAATTCACACTCCTCCCCTAGTTCCTGACTGACACTGAACAAGTGACTTCTCTGTGCATCTTCTTCACCCATAAAACAAATGTAAGAGTACCCATTTTATATGGCAATGGTTAAATGAGTAAATGTAAGTGCTTAGAACTGTTTCTGGCCTGTGGTTTGTACCTATCACTGTTCATGTATTAGCACGGCTTTGGCCTCAGCCTTGGATTATTATTGACAGCCTGTTGATTCACCTTGCAGCCTATAAAGATGATAGCTGTTTGGAGGACTGCAGATCCGCTATCCAACCAATATCCCCACTCCCAAGGGGCGGAGAATCCTACTTAAAGGGATGTTGTAGAGGGAAGTCCCTTCACCGAAGATAAAGTGTATGAGCAGCTACTCCTCTTTTCTGTTCTCTCCCTTGCCCTGTGTCCCTACACCCCGTTGTTCTAATGCTGCTTGTCCAGCTCCTCCCATTTCTCACCACCCCCACACCAAGTTCCTTCCCAAACTTAGTCTTCTTCTCTCCCCACTCCAGATTCTAGTCTGGACTCTGAACCCTATTCACTACCTGCATCTGGTGTCACCTCCATTGATCCCATCTACTGCTCCTCACTCCAAACTAACCAAAAACCAGGACCTTGGGCTGGGGAATGTAGTTCAGTGGTACAGTGCTTGCTTGCCTCGCATGTGTAAGGCCCTGGGTTCAATTCCCATCACTGCAAAAAACAAAACTATGTCCTCTATAAATATGTGGGGGTGTGGGTGGGGTCTATCTCAGAGTCAATAAAAGCAGAATAAGAACAAGGAGATACCATGTTTATATCCAAATTTTTAATGATGTAAAATTGTTTACAATATAAAATTAGGTGAAAGAATGGATGAAAAAAGTATACATGTAGTGTGGTCCTAATTATGTGATATATATGCACAGAAAAAAACACACCAAAGAGCTTACAAATGGTTAAGTGGTGGAAATATGGGTTATATTTACTTATACCTGTCTGGATTTTTAAGTTGTCTACAGTATATATCCATTACTTTTATAATCAAGGGGATGGAAATCAACAAAAAGTCTTAAAACTCTATAATCACCTCTAGAGCTGCCCTTTCCATCCACCGCAGATTTAAATTGTTGTGTTTCTTTTTTATTTATTTATTTTTTTGCCATACTAGGGATTGAACCCAGGCCTCATATATGTTCGGTAAGTGTTCTACCACTGAGCTACACCCCTACCCCTTTTTCTTTTTCAAGTTTTGAGACAGTCTTGCCAAAGTTGTCCAGGCTGACCTTGAATTTGAGATTCTCCTACTCTGCCTCTCAAGTAGCTGGGATTACAGGCATGTGCAATCACATTTGAAGTAAACTCTTTTTTTCCTTTTTTCAGCACTGAATATTAAACCCAGGGCCTTCACACTCAGCTATATCCCCAGCCCTTTTTTTTTTTTTTTTTTTTTTTTTTTTTTGTGGGTACCGGGGGGTCGACCTCAGGACCTCGCGCACCAACAGGCACCCGTGCCGCTGAGCAATATCACCGGCCCCTTTTTTGTATGTGGGTTCTGGGAGTCGAACTCGGGCCGTCGCGCTTGCAAGGCAGGCACTTACGCCGCTGAGCCATCTCACCGGCCCCTCTTTTTGTTTTTTGAGAGAGTTCCATAAATTGCTAAATTTGCTTGAACTCACTGTGTAGCCCAGGCTGGCTGCAAACTCAAGGTGACACTCCTGCCTCAGTCTCCAGAGTGCTGGGATTACAGGTGTGTGCTACCATGCCCAAACTTTGTTTTGTGTTTTTTTGTTTTGAGACAGAGTCTCACTATGTAGTTCAGGTTGGCCTTGAACTTACTATGTAGCCTAGGCTGGCCTTGAGTTCACAGTGATCCTCCTGCCTCAGTTTTCCAAGTGCTGGGATTACAGGTGTGTGCCAACACGCTTGGCCCATTTTATTCACTTTTGAAAGCCAATAGCTTCAAAATTACTGACAGCCCCATGACCAATTAGGGGGTCATATTAAGAATAGTTTATTTTGGGCCGGTGAGATGGCTCAGTGGCTTGAGCGCCTGCCCGGCAAGCGCGAGGGCCCGAGTTCGACTCCCGGATCCCACATACGAAAAAGGGGCCGGTGATATCGCTCAGCGGCACGGGCGCCTGTTGGCGCGCGAGGTCCTGAGGTCGACCCCCCGGTACCCACAAAAAAAAAAAAAAAAAGAATAGTTTACTTTTAGCTGAGCATGGTTGCACACATGTATAATCCCAGCTTCTTGGGAGGCTGACATAGGAGAAACTAAAGTTTGAGGCCAGTCTGGGCTACACAGTATGTTCAAGGCCAGCCTGGACTATATAGCAAGACCTTATCTCAAAAAATAAAATAAAATAAGCGCATGCCTGTAATCCCATCACTCGGGAGGCTGAGGCAGGAGGATTACCACGAGTTTGAGGCCAGCCTGGGCTATAAAGTGAGAGCCTGCGCCAATAAATAAATAAATAAATAAATAAATAAATAAATAAATAAATAAAAATAAAAAATAAAAATAAAAAAATCAAGCACTGTGTAACCACAGACTGTCACCTATATTCTGATAAAATGCAAATTTTATAGTCTTGCATTGGGTTAGGCCTCCTTAATGTCCCTCTAATCCATATTTCACCTAGCCAGCCAATAAGTAGAATCACTCTCCTCCACCCAACCTAGGAAAACCAGTTCATTAGTCTGTTTGTGAGCCTCCCAGGTCCAGGCTACCTGGGATATAGTCCCTGCTAGGAAGTTTGCCCTGGTTGCAGCTAAGCATCAACCTCCCACCTACTCAACATCAACAAGAACCTCAGTGGAGCTTCACTGTCTATGAAAGAGAGCTTGGAAAATGAAGGAATGAGTCATCCTATGGCCTGTTTCTTTCCCACATGAGGGGTTAGTTTAAGCCTCTATGAGATCTTCCCTAGCTCTAAACACAGCCACCTCCCTTCCCAGCCCATTTCCACCATGATTCCTTAATTGGTCCTCTGGGAACCCAGGCCTCCAATCTCAGCATACCCCTACTGCTCTGAAGAACTGCTTCCCTTCCCTTCTGGCCTTTAGGTTACTGGCAATGTCTGCTTCCTTAGGCCAGAGTGCTCCTGAACACCTGTGGCTCCATAAAGACCCATGGCCAAGGCAACTTCCTAAGTCTACCTTATGTCCAGACCCTTCTAGAATTGAGCTGTTTAGCTTGTTACTCAGTTTCTCTCAGCAGCCAGCTCTTCCTACCCATCCTACCTGTTATCCAGCACTCTGATAGCATCATGCAGCTGTATCCATCTGTATTTGTTTATAAGTCTCCAATGGATTTGGTTAAACCCCTTAACCTGTCAATCAAGGCCCTTCTTTGGCTAACTCCCGTTTCCCTCCCCTGTCCTCATCTCCCAGCTCTGCCATCCATGAACCTTTCATTCCAGTCCTATCACATCAAAATTCCCAGTCTTCCCTAAGTATATTTTATACCTTGTGCTTCTGCATTTTCCTATGCTCTTTCCTCTCTCCTAATACAAACCCATTTCTACTGCTATTCTGCTTCTCTGTGTAAAGTCTGTTCATTTTACCATCACCCCTCCCTTTTTTCTACCTCAGAACTTACCAGTCTAGCAGTCAGATGTGCGTACAGTTGCCTCTCCTACCACACGTAGAGGCTGAATTTTGTTTTGTTGTTGTTAAGCAGTATTGGGGATTGAACCCAGAGCCTTGCAGGCATTGGGCAAGCACTCTAACACTAAAGTACACCCCTAGTCCAAAGCTAGGTTTTAACCAGTGTTGAATGCCCCAGCATAGCACAGTGTCCCTTTAATTAAACTGTTTCCTCAGTGAATTTTCCCTTCCTCTTCCTTTGGACTGGAAATTCCTGAAGGCCAGTCTCCATCTGGGAGAAAGCTCAACACTGGACGTCAGACAGATCCTGAGACCCGCCCCTAACTGATGAAACATCCCCAAATTCATTGGGAAACTGATTCTTCTCAAAATGATATAAAGGCTACACATCAAACACTTGCGCTCTAGCTCCGATTCTGATATAAATGTGTTTATTCAGATGAGGATGACTTTTCTGTGCTTCACTTTATTCATCTTTAAATGAGAATCACACTACCTGCCTTATCAGGGTACTGTTCCTTAAAGTGATAATACACTAGAACAGTCACAAAGGAAAAGCTCTAAAGGCGGGGGGGGGGGAGTCCCTGGCATAGGATGGTGCACACTGTGGTGACTCTGTGCTCTCAGAAGCCAGGCAAGGGCATGGTGGTGAAAATGGGAAGCACCTACTCAGGAAGCTAGCAAATAAAGCAGAAGCACCACAGAAGTCTGTAGCAGTGAAGGCTGAAAAGGGAACCTGCTCAAGCAACTTCCCCATGTGTGAAACAAGAGCATGGTTCCTTTTACAATGCAACGCTGCTGCTTCTGGGTTCGTATATTTGCCCAAAGATTCTCTCTCACTGCTGGAGGTTAGTGGCAAGGAAGATCACTGGTTTGTCTGTTTACAAAGCCGTATGACCTTGAACAAGTTAGGTAACCCTCAGGTCTCAGTTATTTGGTCTGGAAATTGAGAACAGCAGCACTTACCTTGAAGATATTTTGAGAATTAATGAGTATGAGCCACATAAATAAATGTGGCAGTTCCTGGCAGTTCCTTCTTTAAAGGGGGCAGTGTTCAACACAGCCCTGGCCTAGCTATAAGTTACTAATATTTGGGAAAGGAGAGGGCAGGATGGTGGGGAGGTATAATTACTGAAACCTTATAGCTAAGATTCCAAGATAGTCACAATTTCAGAAAGACTCCTGGTTTTCCTTAAGCCAATTAAGCACTTGCCAGTTTTTGATTGGGAACACATGATTGCCAGGCTGAGCGTGGTGATGCAGGCCTGTAATTCCAACTACGTGGAAGGCTAAGGCTGGAGGATCACAAGTTCAGGACCAGGCTGTGCAACTTTGCAAGACCCCAGCCCCCCCACCACCATCACCAAAAAAAGGGCTGGGAATGTAACTCAGTAGCAGAGTGCCCCTGGGTTCAATCCCCAGTGCCTCAAAACAAGCAAGCAAACAAATAAACAAAAACCCATCATGATTGCCATGGAGGACACTCAGTAGCTGCCTATTCCTCCATCAGTTCAGAGAGCCTGACCTCCCTGATACTCAGCTTAAAGGTCAGGTGAAATAAGATAATCAGCAATGGCTCAGGGTGTCTACTTTAATCTCCCACTTTCTTGTCCCACTGACCACTGCCACACAATTCCGGCTCTGAAAGGGAAGAATAAATTAAATCTTTTTAGCTTAATGGTTTTCCACCTTAGCTATACACATGGAAATCACTTAGAGAAAATTCTAAATCCTTATGCCTAGACTGCATTCCAGACCAATTAAATCAGTATTTTCCAAAACAAACTCTTCAGTAAATGCCAATGTACACCAAAAATTGAGAACTGTTCTAGGCCTGGGTCTTTGAAATTTGCTGCTAATGATAACCACCTATACTAGTTTAAAATAGTTTCTCAAGCTCTGGAATTAACAGTTACTGAAATTTGATTCTAAACAATACTTTCTAAAAAAATATGTACTAATTCAACATCTTTGAAAGCAAGGTGGTCTTCTAGTCAGTGGCAGGTAAAGGCTTCATGAAGCAGAAACAAGCATGCCAAGGATCCTTACATTATGCAAGGGGGTGGGGGGTCCTGACCTCTGCGATCTTGCTGAAAGGCAGATTCTGAATTGGAAAGTCTGGGTTGAGGTCCACATTGCATTTCTAACAAGCCTCTAGGTCATCTGAAGTCACTCTCCTTTGCACTACATTTTGGGTAGCAAAGTCCTAAATATCTCCCTCTGAGGAGGCTCCACCAGCAAGACCCATTTAAGTGAAAAAATTGGCATGCAGAAATATGGACAGTGGAGAATCTTCATTACTGTGAGGCAAGGCTGCACCCTCATGTATTGCGGGAGGGTCAGCCTGGATGAGAATCAGAAGAGCAATGCCCCAACCTCTGAGAGGCAGAGGCGTCAGTCTAATTGCCCAAGGAAACAGTTTGTTGTGTGAGGTGGCACAAACCCCAGTGTGAGCACCAGCAAAATTCATACCAAGTGAAGGTGGGCCTCAGGTGGCATTACTGGGTCCAGGGAAAGCAGCCCCATTCTCTCTACCATGTACAATTTTTCCTTCACTTATTCACCAACCCTTTAGTGAAGACCCACTTATGAACTACAAGTTCTAAGACATTCAAAGGTAAATCAGAACAAAACGAAGCGACAGCTGGGTGTGGCACTCTGGAGGCTGAGGCACTATTGCTGGAGTTCCAGGCCAGCCTGGGCTACATAGTGAGTTCAAGGACGGCCTGAACTACATAGCAAGACCCTGTCTCACTTCCCCCACCCTAAAACAGAAGTAATAAATGCTAAGGATAAAAGTATGTACAAAGAGCCAGCTGTGGTGTTGCATGCCTGCAATCCCAGCACTCTTAAGAGGCTGAGGCACCAGGATCGAAAGTTTGAGCCCAGCCTGGGCAACTTAGGGAGCTCCTATCTCAAAATTTAAAAAAAATTTTTTTTAAAGGCTGGGGATGTAGCTCAGGGTGCAGGCCAATACCACAAAAAGGGGAGGAGATATGTACAGAGATGAATCACTACAAAGAAACAATGCTGATAGCTTCCGGAGCAGCTGAGGGAGCTGAAAGAGTCCTAATCTTTCCCACAAAGACCACCACCCCAAACAAAACTTCTTTACCAGGACTGGTCTGATGAATGAGCTTTCTATGCTGCCTTGAAGCCCTTGAAGCCAAGACCCTATAATCTGGAGGCTCAATATGGGAAATGATTCCTATGTTTGTCCCCTTAACCTCTAGCTCTACAATGCAAGTAAATCCAAGGGAGCAAACTCTTTCAAGAGATGGCCCCCCTCAAAAGGATGGAGGTGGCCATCATTTCATTCCCAAAAGCTCTATAAGTATCCACACCCTTCCTTCCTGTGTCAGAACCTGGGTCATTTCCTGGATCATTTCCCTCGCTACAGAACATTTTGAATCTTTGCCCTTTGTCTTATTGGTAAAGCTCTTAATTGGCTAGACTCATCACACCACTAGACATAAGCTATAATCCCTAGACTAAGAAGGCCTCTAGTTGGGGAAGGGAGTCTCAGCCAAGGTAGGCAGGGCACAAGAATCTATCACCCACCTGCTCTTACCTAGCCCCGAATAAGCTAGCTTTTAGGAGAGCAAGAGAATGATACTCAATCCCAAATACTTTTTCCCTTTTCACACATAGAAAATCTTACAGGAGAAGCCTAAGAACCTGAGGAAGTAGCTGAGGAGACAACAGAGATGGGGAGTGGAATCAGTGCAGAGGACAAAGAGCTGGCCAAGAGATCCAAGGAGCTAGAAAAGAAGCTGCAGGAGGATGCGGACAAAGAAGCCAAGACTGTCAAGCTGCTGTTGCTGGGTGAGTGAGAGGGGAAGATGAGCAAAGGTCATGCTCTTCTGTTCCCTGGAGAAGCAGTGGGTTCTAGCCTACCCCAAAGGGAGGAGACAAGGCAGTTCAGTTTTCCTTTTCCCATTCCAGTCTTAGGCCACATCTGAGCTCTAGGGCTGAGTTAATATAGTGGCTGCACAGCCACCCCAAAGGGATCCAGAATGCAAAAGCTACTGGAATTTTCCCATCCTTCCTTGAACCAGGAATAGCACAAGGTCCAAGGTGGACCTATCTATCTTCAAATCTAACCAAATCAACACCATCTTTTGGTTTGGCAAATACCAAGAACCTTGGCTATGTGGACACAATCTACACTGAGAGGACTCTCAGTCAAGGAATCAGAAGAGAATAGGACCTTCCCTCACCAATGGATTCAGAAGTCCACCATACAATCCTAACACGGACTCTGGAATAGGCCCACTGCTTCTTTCAAAGTACACTGGTTCCTTCCTGCTTTTCATAAAAATTTTGGAAGTAGGGAACCCTGAGTGAGGAGAAATGGGATCTTTATCCACATAAATCCCTTCCTGGTTTCCAATTAGTAATTGTCTCTAAAGCCTCTGCCAGAGGGGAGGTTCATCAACCTGATGAGCTCCTAAGCAGATCACTGGTCTGTGCTGAGAAAAGAGAAGCACCTCAGCGGGTCAGCCAGGGAAAATGATCATGACTATAAATAGAACCAAGACAAGCAACTTTGTGACACCTGACTTAGGGGAGAAAAACAAACAAAAACCACTAGCATTACCACAGAACTAGGCTAGCTGTAGTAGGTGGGTCCCATACAACAGAAGAATGGCTGCCTGGGGTAGGTTTCTGAGGCCATGGACAGACTGATTTTTGGAGCACCAGGCTAAGGGCATCCTTTCTCCTAGCTTATCTGTGCCACAGCCCAAGGACACATCAAGGAGTTACACAGGGGGAAATGGAGATGACAGGTCCCCTGAAGGATCTTTTAAGCCTCAGCAGATTCTTCTAGCTTCAAAACAAGCAGCTTAAGAGGGGAAAAAGCACAGGCTAAGTGGGTAGTTGAGGGATCAGGGTAGTGGAGACAGAGAGAGAGGGCTGAGGGAAATATGGGTTTTGATGGGGGAAGAATATAAATGAGGACATAGGGCACTTTAGTCAAACAAGGGAATCATCAAGATAATGAAAAAGTATTTCAAGGAAGTAATTAGGGTCTCTTTGGTTCTACCCAAGATTATTCACCTGAGTCAATAATGGGTAGCAAGGAAGTGTTAAAGGAATTCCTCTGATTCGATCAGTGGTTCTTAATGGAGAGATTTTTGACCCCCAAAGGACATCTGGAAATGTCAGGAGACACTAATGGCTGTCACAACTAGGAGAGTGGGATGCTACTGGCCTCTAGTGGGTAGACGCCAGGAATGCTGCAAAAAAGAAATCCAGCCCAAAATGTGAATAGTGCCAAAGTTAAAGAAACTACTCTAAAACCAGGTCACTGCCAGGCACAGTGCCGCACACCTGTAATCCCAGCTACTCAGGAGGCTGAGGTGGGAGGATCAAAAATTTAAAGCCAGCATGAGCAACTTAGTGAAACCCTGTCTCAAAAAGGATTGGGGATGTAGCTCAGTGTTAAGAGAGCTTGCCTGGCATGTGTGAGAACCTGGGTTTGATCCCCAGCATTTTAAAAAATGCTAAAAATGCTGGCTGGGGATGTAGCTCCATGGTAGAATACCTGCCTAGCATATGTGGGGTCCTGGGTTCAATTCCCCGGTACACTACCACAAAAAAATCAATCAACCGATCAATCCAGGTCAAATTGCATGAGCTCAAGGTGCCAGAAACTGAAGGCAGCAACCATCGCTGTTTTTCTAAAATGCTGGGGGAAACTGGTGGAAATTGGAAGCATAAGCATTTCTCCTTCCAGGTGCTGGGGAGTCAGGAAAGAGCACTATTGTCAAGCAGATGAAGTGAGTAGAAACAAAGCCCAAAAGGACTTGGGGAGTCCTAAGGGGGAGTCATTAATGAAACCAGTGGAGGTACTTAAGAACAGTAAGCTCTTTAGCCTCAAGGAACCCGGGTATTTTAAAGGAACTGATTCCCAGGGCCTCAACCCCCTCCCCCTCCACTTTGTGACAAGGGTTTTTATGATCCCTTAAATCCTCTTAGATTCCCAATCCCTTAGATTTGGTTACTTAGGTCCAGCTAAAAGCCAGGTGTCTGCCCCTTAAGGATCATTCACCAGGATGGCTATTCGCCAGAAGAATGCCTAGAGTTCAAGTCTGTCATCTACGGGAACGTGTTACAGTCCATCCTGGCTATCATCCGCGCCATGTCCACACTGGGCATTGACTACGCTGATCCAAGATGTGCGGTATGTGATGTTATATGGTTAAAGCAAGACTAATGGGGAGAAGAAACTGAACCAGAGGCCAATAAACTATGAAGAAAGTTGGGTAAGAATAAGTTCCACGTAACTAAAATCTGATCTGCTGAGCTTCAAATCTTCTTAGTTCTGGAAAAGCAAGCAACTTCTATCTTTAAAATAAATGTTTACAAAATCTGTTCTCTGCTTTCTCCGCATTTTTGACTTCTCTTACTACTTAAATTGTTCCCCTTGGGCTTTTTGCCCTGGCCATCAAACTTTTATAAGCTAAATCCCTAGTTCTAGTATTGGCCTTGCTCTAAATTTGAATCACTGACAAGAACAAATGTGATGGGTTCCTGTCTTGCATCTTGTCAATTTCCAGGTCAATCTAGCCTTTAAACTTTGACCCTTTCTGCAGCAAAGGACCCACATTTTGTGGCAGTCTACTTTCAAACTAAAGTTGAAAGTTGTAAACGCCAGAGAAGCAGCACCTGGGACCTTTGTTATCCTCTAGGAATTTCCAAGCTGGATATATTACCACCTCCTACATCTGGGAAGCACACTCAAAAGTTAATTAGTGTGTTTTCTTAGATGGATTCTTCACAAAAGACTGCCTCCCCTTTAGGCTTTGGCAGCAATGCAAAATGCTTTTGATTCAGCAGTGTTCCCAGAAGCCTCCTGCAAAACCATTACTCCTATGTCATTCTCACCCAGGTTTCTGCATTACAGGATGATGGGCGACAGCTCAACAACCTGGCTGACTCTACTGAAGAGGGTACCATGCCTCCTGAGCTGGTGGAAGTCATCAGGAAATTGTGGAAGGATGGTGGAGTGCAAGCCTGCTTCGATAGAGCTGCAGAGTATCAGCTCAATGATTCAGCATCTTAGTAAGACTGATTGGGGAGGAGGAGGAGGGATGATGCTTAAGCAATCTTGCAGAAGAAATCCCACTTAGCCTTAAATTTCATGCCTTGAAAGCTGGAGACACACATACTAAATTTAATGCTCGCAGATTATCTGCCAGCTCCCACCACTCTGCGTTCCTTTACACTAGCTTACTGCAGCCTACAAAGCTAAAGACACAAAATTCAAAACAGAGTTGCTCTAACAGCTCTTAACCCTGTTTTCTTAAGCTGAACACATAGCCCCTACTTTCAGAATCCTAAAACAGCCCTGCAGTTCTGCTGGAACACTCCCAGGAGGTACTTGACTCATGACCCTCTTTTAAGGTTTTCTAGCTGTAACGCAGGCTCTACCTGGGCTACTAGACAGAAATGAAAGTCTCCTTCACCTATAGCATCTTATGTCAGAATATTAGGGTAAGGACTCAGGAACTGCCAGGGCAAGTCAAAGGAAGGTGGGCAGGAATTACAACCAACTGTACACAGCTGGTTCCAAAAAGATAAGGGAAAGTTTATCAATCCTACAACAGTATAGTATCATACATGGGCATGAGCTTTGGAGTCAGATGTTTTTAACCCCTATTCGTTACCTAATCTTGTAATAATGCTATCATTTACTATCTCTGGAATGCTCCCTTATGAAGGCCCAGTCATTGCCAGTTGTGCTATACATACTGTCTCAAGACCTTTATCCATTTGTACAATAAGCCTTCAAGGTGTAGACAGTGCTTTTTATTAGCACCATTTTATAGATGAAAAATAATAATCTTTTCTATAACTTCAACAAAGTCATTTAATATGCCTAAGATCACACACATAAATAGCAGAGGCTGGACTTGTACCCAGGTCTGCTTGACCACAAAGCTGATTATTTTTTTACAGTGTATCATAATGTCTTTTGACACTGGGCAAATTAACTCTTCTAAATTATTCCTTAATGTTTAAAACGGGGATATGAGTTGGGTATGGTGTAGCACTCCTGCAATCCCACCACTCTGGGATGCCAAGGCACAAAGATGCCAAGTTCAAGCCCAGCCTGGGCAACTTAGCAAGACCCTGTCTCAAAAATTTAAAAAGCAGGGGTGGGGTGGGATATAGCTCAGTACAAAGGCATTGTGTTCAATCCCCGGTACTGCAAAAATAAAAAGTAAAAACAAAATGGGGATATAAATCTTAAAGGCTTATGAGGTTCAATGAGAATTTAAATGTGAAAATATCTGGCATATATTAGGCACTTATGTTAATTTTCCTTCTCTTCTGGGTCATTTCTCTTCAAATATCCCTCCTTCCCTTCCTTCATTTTTTAAACTTCCTCATTTTTTTTAACTTTCTCATTTTTTTATGGTAACTTTCAAACATATACAAAAGGGAAATAATACAATCACTTAATCTCAACAGTTAATTCAAAGCCACTTGTTTGCCTTCATATTTACCAGATGATTTTAAAGCAAACCTCAGATATCATTTCATCCTAAAATTTTCATTACATATCTCTAAAATACAAGGGCTCTTTTTAAAAACTATAGTATCATCACACCTAAATATTCAATAATTCCCTAACAGCATCAAACACCCAAATCAGTGTTCAAATTTCCCCAATTCTAATTTTATTCATGACATAAACAAAACTCATGCATTGCCTCATGTCTCTAAAGTAGCTTTCAATCTATCCCCCACCTCTGTGCTGGGGATTGAACCCAGGGCCTTGTGCATGCTAGACAACCACTCTACCACTGAGGTAAATCCCCAGCCCTACTTCTGCCTCTTGATGGAACTTCTGGCACCCATTAAAAATGGTAATTCTCATTCAAGGATCTAGAAGGGATTTCCAGCTGGCAAAACAAAGAAATTGCATGAAGCCCCTGCATCAAATGGGACTTATCCTTCAGATCACTTACCCACATCCTTTTCAAGAACACATGAAGATCTGAAGGAAAGAATCCCAAATTTAGTTATATGGATTCCAGCCCTGGTTCATTACCACATTAGCTGTGTGATTTTGGGTAACTCTCAACCTTTGCTGTGGAAAATGTAATGTCAATGCCAATAACTTTTGTCTAGCTACCTGAACCAACTGGAACGGATTACAGATCCTAACTACCTCCCTAATGAGCAAGATGTGCTACGATCCAGAGTCAAAACCACAGGCATCATCGAAACAAAGTTTTCTGTCAAAGACTTGAATTTCAGGTGAGTATATGGTTGCTGGGGACATCTCAGATACACATGTGCAATCCTAAAAAAGGGACATGGGCATTGTTTTTGGCCTTTGCTGAAGCCCAATATGAATTATTGTCCTATTTACCCCAGCCCCTTTTCTCCCCATTTCCCGTTTTGCTGCTAATGGGCCCCAAAGTGTTCACTGCTCAGGGGGAACAGCAAAGACATGTGGGCCATATGCCAGGCACGTCTATGAGAACAGCTGCTTCTTTCCTCAGGATGTTTGACGTGGGAGGGCAAAGATCAGAGAGAAAGAAGTGGATCCACTGCTTTGAGGGTGTTACCTGC
The DNA here is from genome assembly GCA_028451465.1 of Erethizon dorsatum. Lineage (NCBI taxonomy): Eukaryota > Metazoa > Chordata > Mammalia > Rodentia > Erethizontidae > Erethizon > Erethizon dorsatum. The sequence goes on from CM051829.1 coordinate 86,041,273, forward strand.
ATCATTTTCTGTGCAGCCCTCAGTGCCTATGACATGGTGTTGGTAGAAGATGACGAGGTGGTAAGCAGCTTTCGCACCAAAGAGTTTTGGTAGATCGTTTCCCTCATGACTCATTCTTATAAGCTTGTGTCATTCCAGTGTCCCAACTAGGATGTCAAAGAATACAGTCTAGCAGTCCTCTAGCAGAGCAGACAATGTGTCACGCAAACAATTCCAGAAAAGCACTTCTTTTGCAGGTTCCAGTTTAGCACAGTAAAGCTCCAGATTTACTAAGAATGTTAGTCTCAGATTAGACATGCAGGTATCACTTGGCCACCACAAAGTTCGTAAGAGGAAATGAGTATTAAAAGGATAAGAGACCATCAAGTAGGCAAAGCAATTACATTTATACTCACAGGCTCCCTATGGAAAAACAGAAGATGGAAAAGTAGAACAGGGAATGTATGATGTGTGCCTTTACACTACATAACAGAGAGGATGAGCTACTAACTTCACTTAGAAGCCTAAAAATGTACTGAGTATTTCTCTCTCAACAGGGGAGAATAGCAGTCCAATTTCCTTAAATGCCAACTAAACTGGCAGCTGGGGAACCACCTGAGGATGGGTCCTTTGAACACGCAAAATTCTATAAGATATGAGCACTACAGGACAAGTGTCAGAACAGGGCCAGTTACTTCTTACTGGGTTTGCGATAAAGGATGTCAAAAGATGTGGGAAACACTAATTTCACATAAATATCTGCTTCACAAATGGAGGTCAGCAACCTACTAGTGGAAAACAAAGCTTTTATCTTCCTATCCCTTGCTCCACCTTCATTTCCCCTCCTTTCCCCCTTAGTAGTTCAGGTTCACATTTGAGCACTCTGCCTATGTTTTAGGCAAAATGTCTCAGAGCACAATTCACTTTCCAAGTTCTCTTCCATCTTTAATCTCTGAAGTCTGTGAGGTCTTAAAAGGTTTTGTAGGAGTAGCAAACACTGAGAAAAGGCTACAAATTAAGTTTTTCTTGTGCTATTAGATGAAAAGACTGAGCTTGTCAGCATACTTCAGGTCTCTAAAGGCCTGTCTGCTGAAAGCTGGCTGGCCTGGGGCACTGGGCAACCTCCAGACTCCGCAGATGAGAAGTACCACTTATCTCTCAAAGTAGCAATCAGAGAAGGGAAAAAGACAGCACAAATGCTTGTAGTGTGGCACTGGCAAATTCTCTAGCACTCACTAGGGCCAAATCATCCCTGTCATGTTGCTGTTCAAATAGATCTGAGACTCCATATCTATGATAAGCCTATCAAAATCACCTGGAGACACAAACAGGCATATGCTAAATTTGGCCTGGTCTCAACCCTGTATCAGCAGCACTTAAAGATGCGGAAGTCCTGACTTGTGCCTGGGTGCCAAAGATCTGCATAGCATTTATTATGCCAGTCACTACCATAGACATTATAACACTCATGTGCTCGTTTAACTTTTATAATAACTCTATAAGGACAGAGGCTCAGAGAACCTCAATACTTTTCCTGAAGTGACACATCTATTAACATGATAGGAAGATTAAAAGGAACCCAGATCTCTGGCTCTAGTCTATCACATTAAAAAGAAGCCATTTGCTTTTACATTTGAACATTGGTCTCTCCAAGGGGAACACAAGCAAGGAAGCAGGCAACTATCCCATAATTCCAATCTGATATTTCCATCGGTGTTTCCTCTTACTAGAATCGTATGCATGAGTCTTTGCATCTGTTCAACAGCATATGTAACCACAAGTTCTTTGCTGCTACTTCCATTGTCCTCTTTCTCAACAAGAAGGACCTTTTTGAGGAAAAGATCAAGAAAGTCCATCTCAGTATTTGTTTTCCAGAGTATGACGGTAAGTATCAAAAGGCTGCAGAAAACAGTAATGTTTTTTAGTAATAACTAGTGACTGCCTCATTCTCTATGCCAAGAAGAAATAAAGAAACTTGTCTTTGGGCAGAAACTTGGGCATTCAGTTACAGGGTTTAAACTCAGATACATGTGGAATACAGCAGATATCAGATGCAGGAGAGCCACTGACTATTCAAAGAATACCTGCCAGAAACCAAAGGTGTAGACAGAAAGACACCTCTTTCTTCAATTTCCTTGGTCCACTCAAGTGAGAAGCACTGGATGCAAGAGAGAAAACTCCTTCCAAAAGCAGGTCCCCGACTGTATTTGTTGATAACACATTTCAAGGATCAAGTCAGTAACTTAACTAAATGAAGCCAGGCGTAGTGGCACACGACTGTAATCTTAGCACTCAGAAGGCTGCGGCAGGAGGATCACTGTGAATTTGAGGTCAGCCTGAGCTACAAAGTGAGTTTCAAGGCCAGCCTGAACTGCATAGTGAGACACTGTCTCAAAAAAAAAAAAAAAGTAAATGAGCAACTAAGAAGGGTTAATTTATTGTATTTCTTCACTGTTTTTCTGGAAAACCAGGGAACAACTCCTATGAGGATGCGGGGAATTATATCAAGAGCCAGTTCCTTGATCTCAATATGCGAAAAGATGTCAAAGAAATCTACGGTCACATGACATGTGCTACAGACACACAGAATGTCAAATTTGTGTTTGATGCAGTTACAGATATTATCATCAAAGAAAATCTCAAGGACTGTGGACTCTTCTAATCCACACAACTCCTCAGGTATACTTTTTTTTTTTTGAGACTGGGTCTCACTAGGTAGTTCATCTGGTTTTGAACTCACTATGTAGAGCCCAGGCTGGCCTCAAACTCATGGCCTCTCAAGTGCCCTCAGGTAATTCCCTCATTCTAACAAGCTTAGAATGTAGGTAATTTCAAACAGAAAATCACAGGTCAGTATACCGTGACATGAAGAATGAATCCATTGTCCATTGGGAATGGAGAATGTACAACTGAAATTATGTCTCATGTTCTTTTCTTTTTTTTAATTTTGTGGGTACCGGGGGTCAACCTCAGGACCTCGCACGCCAGCAGGCGCCTGTGCTGCTGAGTGATATCACCAGCCCTTTTTTTGTATGTGGGTACCGGGAGTCGAACTCAGGACCTCGCACTTGCCAGGCAGGCACTTATGCCGCTGAGCTATCTCACCGGCCTTCATGTTCTTTTCTTAGCAGAATAGCCAGTAGTTTCAAGAGCACAAGGCCAAGAGTCCTAAGATCCGAGTTCCAGTACTAGTTCTGCTTAACACAAGAATATAAGTACTTCATTTCTCTGTGCCTCAAGTTCCTCATCTATGATATGAAGATAGCTTTCCTACCTACTTCACAGGGTTATTCTGAAGCCCACAAACATAACCAAAGGAAAGGCACATGAAAGCTCTACGTTTAGTCACAGCAAGAAAGCCCCTAAAAGCCAGGCATGGTGGCACATGCCTCTAATTTCAGCACTCAGGAGTCTGAGGCAGAAGGATAGCCATAAGTTCAACGCCAGCCTGGGTTTTGTGAGTTTAAAGGCAACCTGAACTACACAGTGAGACCCTCTCTCAAAAAACAAAAACAAAAAGCCCCTACAAGTGCTGCACTTTGTGAAATTCAACATCTGGTTTTTAGATAAACTATCTCCACAAATCTTCCCTAAAGTCTGCAATCAACTACTAAAATGTCAATTAATTTAGCACCCCCTTCTTACTGCTACGTGCCTCAGCTATCTGGGTCACTGGATAGATGTGAGTTTGTTTCTAAGGCACACATCCATATATGATCATCTTTATTAAGTACAGATTATCCCTCTGTCCCTCAGGCTGCCAAACAGAATGAGTCTCCTTTATCTCTATAAACTGCTCAGCTATATAACATACTTTCTGACTAAATCTGGAGGACATCAACATACTCCCACTTAAGATATAATTTTATTGCTGCCACTTCTCTATCATAGAATTTAGAAAAAGTGAGCAATTCTACAATTCTCATTTGAACTGCTACATGTTTTAAAAGAACAAAAAAGACAGCTGAGCTTGCTTTAGGCACAGAAAATCTTTTGCAGTTGGGTCCATGTGATGCTGGCTAAAAGCATCATCTCCGCAAACACAGCAAGGAGTATATTATTTCTTTGAACTCCTTTGAGGGGTGAAGCTTGTATTTATCTTGACAGGTGGTGGTGAAGTCAAGTATAGATTTAGCATTTACAACTACTAGTGAGGAAAGCTCTTGGCATCCAAGATTTAGTATATAAAAGAAAGTGTCAATTAAAATGAAAAGCTGCTTCTTGCCAGAAACACCCATTCACACTTAGGCTGCTACTAGCAACATTAATACCAGAGAGACATATGAGCTTGAAACACTGAAGAATAATTTTACAGCTGTTAAAATTACATTCATTTAGCTGGACGTGGTGGCACACGCCTGTAATCCCAGCACTTGAGAGGCCGAAGCAGAAGGGTCGATGTGAGTTCGAGGCCTGCCTGGGCTACAAAGTGAGTTCAAGGGCAGCCTGAACTGCATAGTGAAACCCTATCTCAAAAAGACAACAACAAAAAAAAAAAAAAAAAAAAAAATTGGGTTCATTTAATAGTAACGAAGTTAGAAGGAAGTTAAAAATATTCCAGGCCTATCACCACTGATTTATAGGTAGAAACTGAAGCCCAGGGAGGTGGAGTGTTTGCTGGTATCACACTGCTAACAAGTAACAGAACTAGAACTCTAAAAGCTCTTCTGAATCCAAAGACAGTGATCCTTCTAGAGACATTAATGCTACGAACAGCCACCATACACAAGAAAGTCAAAGTCAATTTCCCATTCTTCTAAGCAATTCCTAAATTCTTGGTTATTTTTTAGTTATGCCATCTCTGTTATGAATATTTAACAAAACCACCTTCAAACTAAGATATATAGGTCCCAAAACAGAATGTGAAATTAGCAGTCACAAAAATATAATTAACTTTTACATTTGTTTGTTAAAGGAATAATTTCCCGTTCGCATCGTAAGAGGGCAGAGACCATAAGGTACCTCTCTAGCACGGCATGATTAAAGAGACACTGATGACAATAAATCAAATGTAAATTAGGCTATGTTTCACATAAATTTGATGACAGTTTTTTTCTTTCTTTTACAAAATACAGTACAATTGACACAAAAGGACAAATACTGTATTGATTCTACATAGACAAGGTACAGTACTTAAAATACTCAAATTCATAGAGAAAGAGAGTAGAATGATGGTTACCAGGAGCTGGGAGGAAGAGGGAACAGGGAGTTAGTGTTTAATCATACAGAGATTCAAATTAGGAAGATAAAAAAGTTCTGCAGATGGATGGTGGTGACAACTGTGCAGCAATGTGAATGTACTTCATTCCACTGAACTATATACTTAAATGATTCAAATGTTAAGTTTTATGTTATGTATATTTTACAATTTTTTAAAAAGGAAAAAATATAATTGGAAGTGTGCTCTTATGTTTGCTATAAAGGAACAATGAATAAAATAAGTACAGTAATTCTGTCTTAAGAGCAATATAAAAGACACATATCCTTGTAACCATTCCTACTCTGATAATAAAACTCACATATCCCCAAATAGTCCAAATCAGAACATTACATTGCAACCCCAAGATGAGACAACAGCATTCAAGCCCGACTCTACTTGGAGATATGCCGTAGACCAAAGTGTGCTGGCCATGCTGGGTGGAGAAGGTGGTGAAGGGTGAAGAGCTCTTACCTCCCACTGCCCTCTCTACCCGGCACAGCCCCCGGAGCACAGATTCCAGCAGGACTTCGGTGTTGGGCCAGGGACTGCAAGTGTGCCAGAACCTCTGCTGGTCCTGCTCGGTAAAGCCGAGGACGTTTCTGTGAGGTCAGACATACATATTGGAGGCTGCAGAAGGGAACTTTTCTGCCATTTGGCTAAGAAAAAGCAAGCACCAGTATGAATAGAAAATAAAGCAATGGTTGAAATATAAAACAAGTAAATGACCTTTTCACCCTGTCAACAAATTTTAGAGTAATTTATAATTCACCTTCATTTCAGGTCTTCAAATGACTATGGGGGAAATGATGCTGAGAAAAGACCACCAGCTGCAATGAATACACTTGTTGGTGCTACCACAGGATACCACCTTTTTGCAATGCAATATAATCTTGTGACTCAATCATAAGAACATCACAAAGCATCTTCACATATATTCCTACTTAATCAGAACCACAGGCTATCACAGTTGAAAGGAACATCTTAGTCCATCTTTAGCCAACACATGAGGGATGTAAGACTGAAAGTGACCTTTGCAAGATTTCATGGATAGGCTGAAACAAGGAAAGACCAGCACTCCAAATAATTCTCAATGAAGATTCGCAGAGGTCTCAAGTTCTTTATCCTACATAAGCAAGGATAAAAGAAAACTGGTAATTTTTTATGTTATATCTACTGAGAATCACTCTTACAAATAAATAAGTCTCTTAGTTAAAATACGTGGAGAATTTAAAGAATACTGGGGTGGGAAGAGGGGGTAGGCAGAATATAGGAGAAGATAAACCAAGGTGTACATAATTTAATATTCCAGCTATCAATGATATTATAGCTTAGTGAATGCTAACACACTAAGATAGTATATCCCAGCAATATATTAGTACTCACTGATACTTTATTATTTCTGTTACCTGTAGTGATTACCACTACATCTCAGGAAGAGAAAACACTGCTATTGGGCATAAAGAGACTTACATTCTCTGTTACAGGACTTTCATCTACCTTTAATTTGGTATGCATATCTTTTAATTTTCATTGCATAAAGAAATACCTGAAATAAAAATGTCTGGATATCCCAAGTTTGTTTTGCTTTAATTCTGTATAAAAACTATTCTGTATCTAAAATGTAAGACTGTTCTTTAATCAAATGGTCCTACTAATTTTTCCAGTGGAAGGCACTTCAACTTAGTCACATACAGAAAGAATTTCTTGCCGGACACAGGTGCACACACATGTAATCCTAGCTACTTGGGAGACTGAAGCTGGAAGATCAAAGTTCAAGACTAGACTGAGCAACTTAGCGAGACCCTGTATCAAAAAAAGTATCTGGAGATGTAGCTCAGGAGTAGCAACCCCTGGGTTCTATCCCAGTATCCCCTGGCCCATACACACACACAAAAGGAGGCATTTATTTATTGGCAAATTTTAAAACTCGATTATTCACTATGATTTTGAGGTTATGTGTGTACTGTAGTTGTTTAACATTTGTGTTGATCTTTAATATTAGCTCCTATTTAGTGCCTAAATGTTGACCCGGGTTGGCTACAGAAAAATCGCCTAACAGGTTTATTTAAAAATGTATATTCCCAGGATCTGGCTCAGGTATTACTAGAGTTGAGCAAGGAAATCTGTACAGATTAATCATGTACTCCAGACATCTGCTGCTATACAACATTCCTTATTACCCCTTATTTCTGAGCAGACTTAGGCCTGACATAGTATTAGAAAAAAATGTCTTGCACTGATTTGTTCTAAAATATGTTGTCCTCAGCATAAGCAACTCACAAAATTTAATGAGAAAATTGGGGGGTGGTGCCGATTTTAAAACCTAAACAAAGAAAAAGAAACACCCTGAAAGTTAAGTTTTTAGGTGCCTCAAAAAAACCTTTGTACCCCCTGATAGTTGGCAGCAAACTAACTTTTAATTTCAGGCCTCTAGACAACCTGTTTTTGTTTTTCTTGTGCTTATTGGAAGCAATATAACAGAATATGATGGTTATAAAGCTATGCAGAGATCTGTGCTTGTCCAGGTCAGATCTACTATAAAGCCTGAAGTAGTATGATCATAGCTGATGATACTGGCAAAGTAAGATACCTTTGTGTATTTTTTTTTGTTTTGTTTTTTTGTTTGAAAAAGGGTCTTGCTGTGTAGTTCAGGCTGGCTTTGAACTCACTATGCAACCTAGGCTGACCCTGAACTCATGGCAATCCTCCCGCCTCAGCCTTGAATGCAAGGATTACAGGTATGTACCACCAGGCCTGGTGATACCTTTGTTCTTGAAGTCACTATTACATATGAAAGGTAAAGATTCCACAAGCCGTAACACTGAAAAAGTAGTGCTACTTTAGTTTGATTAGAGAATGGCTTTTTTTTTTTTTTAACATTTAGAAGGGGAAAATTATCAAAAGCATATTTTTAATTGGGAGACTGACTTTACCTTACACCTAACTGCAATAGAGCAAGGACTTCTGCAATAGGAAATTCCAGAACTATGTTACAGATATTAAGCAAATGGATAAATATATTATGTAACTGGTCAGGCCAAGCAACCAATTTCAAAGTAAAGTCACAGCTACAGACTGGAGAGTAGTCCAGCACATATGAATATAGGACGAGTGAATGAACTAGAAAAACCAGGTTTTTTGTTTTTGTCTAAAAATAGTCTAAAATGTATACATAACACATATGAATGCATATGAGAATAAAAAAATACAACAAGAAAATGGTTTTGTTTTGTTTTGTGTTGAGACAGGGTATCGCTATGTAGCCTGGGCCGGCCTTGAACTATGTAGCCTAGGCTGGCCTTGAACTCATAGCAATCCTCCTGCCTCTGCCTCCCAAGTGCTGGGATTACAGGTGTGCACCACCACACCTGGCCAAGAAAACAGTTTTTTAAAAATGTGATCCAACTATTCTATGATTACAGCACCTTATTAAAAAAAAAAATCCATCAGAGAAAATAATAAAATGATACACCACACTGGAGATTTAGAATTCAAACTGTTCAAGATGAAGATATCACCTCAATATCCACTTGTGAGTAACTGTAATGGTTTTCAGAATTTCCTATCAGGAGGTGAAATCTATTACAAAGCTGAATTTATAAGGTTAGGGAAGACCATCCGTTAGAAAGACTACTTCCTCTTTGCCCAAGGTTTTAATTAAGAGATGTGGCTATCAACAAAATAAAAAGCTATTGCTGTAATCCTTCCTGCTAGGCTCTATTTACCATTCTTTATATTCATTAAACTTTTCATTTTCTTAGTTGTGCTGACTTCTTAGATGATCAGAGGTATAGTCATCTAAATTCAGGAACAGTACTCATCAAAAATTCTCCAGAAAAAGCACACAATGCAGTTTTTAGCATACTTGATTACAAATACCAATCTTTTTTCTCCAGGCTAGTAAATGTGATGTTTCATCCCCACATTCTGGCTCTGCCATAAGAGATCTTTTGCTTCAAAACACTATGCTAATTTGAAAGCCTAGCTGATTATCAAACTCACCTTTTAAGAAGATTACAAGCCTACCAGCCAAGAATCAACCTTGTCAGGTAAGTCTAGGTGATTTTAACTTAAGTCATATTTGAAAACCACTGACTTAAACTGCCTTCCTTCTGTCCTCAAGGGATGTGCATTTAGGTAAGTTACGTGGTGATAGGGTAAGGATGATCTTCATGTAAATAGAGAACAAGTATAAATGGTATAAAAAAAGTATAACTCTATGCTTTCATTAACAGAAGGGCTTTTTAAAAAAAAGGAACACATCAGATAGACATATTCAAATGAAAATTAAAAATGCACTTTCAAATAAAATTATCTTTGGATTATCTATTACTTTAGATTATCAAAAACATTCTATTAAACCCAGAGTATAGCAGTACTATGAAAACATTTCTCATTTCCAGATGATCCTGTATTACAGAATACAATTAAGGAAAAACATATTCAAAATTACTAAGATCTATCAACTCCTACTTCCACTGTGGGCATTAAATCAACCATCAGTTGAAGCTGATAATTTCCTTTTTTCTAGATCAAGTTTTCCTACCCACAAAGAGAATTTTGTTAGATAATATACTCTCTACATAGCTAAGATTTTCCAAAAAAGAGTAAAAGTTAAAATAACTACCAACAAAGGCATGAAACTGCTGTGGCTTGCTTTCTGAAGCAGTTTTGATGATATCCAATCTTTTTTCTTTTTTTCCCTAACAAGTAGATGGTCACATCAAAAAGTGAAATAGAATCCAACCCCCCAAAAATTGGACCCCAAAAGGCACAGATCAAACTACTGATTTAAAATGCTGAAAATGCATTCTCTTCATTTGCCTTTTCCCAATGGTCCATTCAATATTTAATGACATTTGCTGTACATTGCTCAAAAGGCCCTGCAGGTAGAAGTGAATATAGCATTCCACACAAGCAAAACGTAAATCCGGAAGATGGATTATGACTGCATTTCACTTGTGCACAGACAGGACATAAAGCCCTCCGCCATGGTCCAGATTCAATAATACTATTACACTAAGGAGCCCTTCTACCTAAACAGACCCATTCTCAGACAATGGCAAAGCACACTCAGCAGAAGCAAAAAGAAACAAAAGACAGTATTTCCAGAAATTACTGGTTACAAACAGAAGCAAACCTGGACTCTTTACTCACCATTTTAATACTGCTGCCAACTATAACAGATTAAAATCTGTACACAAAACAAAGTTGAAAAAGTCCCAAAACGTAATATTTTTGGTAAAAGAATGTACTAAGGATTACTACAGTTAACATTACTACAGTAAAAACAATGGCAAACAGGGATTTGGCACCACATTTACAAAATAAAAGCATGCACTATTAATATACTTTAGATGTCGCCCAACAAAAAAGGCCATGAAGATGGAAAACAAGAGGTACCCTGTACAAAACTCCCTACGACCGAGACAAACAAGAATCGAAGTGGTCAATTTAGTAGTAATGTAGCAGCAAAGTCACTGGTTCTGTCTGGAATTTAGCAATTTGCATTTCTAATTGACAACTGCCCTGGTGTCTTTATCCAAGAAGTTGACTTTATCATACTACATCAGCATTTATCTAGTAATTTGGTAATTAGCATAAACGAGATTAACCTCAACCATAAGCTTAAAAGAGAGCTAGAATCTTATTGCAGAACTCTTCAATGTAATTTCCATTCAGAAACCATCATGGTATTTTGAGCAGGATAGCAAAATAATTTCATTCAAAAAGTTGTATTTTTTAGCCCTAATAACTGAAAAGAATTTTAAGTATGGAAATATTATATTATGGACCATACCAAGAGTTAAAAACAAAGAGTTCCTACTAAGAGGAATATTTTCCAGATGATCTAGTCACATCATGTGCATAGTTAAGACTGTGTTTTAATAGATTCTTTTGCAAATAAAGAATTAAAATTTAGTAGTTATTCTTCTCTTGATAAAAAAAAAACTTTAAAAATGAACTGGTGATTTGTTAAGAAGGAAAAAAAAGTAAGCTACATATTAAAGTTCTGGAATGCAGCACCTCAACTTCATATCTGCCCTAAACATTTGAGATTATAAAATCCAAGTGATGTCTTGATGATCAAATCACACTTTACAGTTAGTTGTTCAAATTCCAATGTCTGACTTTAGCATCTTATGTCAATTAAAGTTCCCTAATGCAGAAGATTGTGCTAATGAGTGCTAAGATTCTGCATGCTGCTGCCATTCCCTGGTCCCGTCATGCTCGCAAGCTGCCTCACGAGGCAGCAAAAGATGTCTGGTCTCAACACTCCACACTGTAGTAACTAGAAAAAAAGAATATTCTTAATCAGAAAAAGTCTACCAAACCACAAGACAACACTACAGCACCATAAATACATTTTTTTTGAAATTTTACCTTTTACTAACATCCCCCATCTTCAATAAAGTCCACATTCCTTTAAGTTGTTTTTAATGATGACATCTGTAACAGCATCAAAAACAAACTGCACATTCTTGGTGTCTGTGGCACAGGTGAAGTGAGTGTAGATCTCCTTGGTATCTTTCCTTCTGTTCAGATCTTCAAACTGGCACTGAATGTAAGCAGCTGCCTCTTCATATGTATTAGAACCTAAAACAAACACCCAACATTGTCAGTTCAAATTGTGGTAACAGCTGCCTCAACTCACCTAAGTCAGGCCATCACCATCTACTTATGAAAAAAAGGGAACATGACGCAATTGAATATGACTGAAATTTTGTATTTCTATAATCATTAAGTTTTTCTATAATCATTAGATTCTACATGAGAGCAGACTCCCATTGTAACTAAAATAAAATCACAACATACAACAACTCAGGAAAATAACAAGTTTCTCTTTTCCCTTTCATTTGTACTTTTTCAGCTGAAAAAAAAAAAAAATCTAGAACGTATAAAGAAAACTAGCCAAGTAGGAGGGTACATTTCTATAAAACACAATTGTTTAAAAGGTCAGAGAGTGCCTGTACTCCTTGAAATGATCCTGAAATAAGTATTTAAAAAGGATGTTATTCTTCTTGAAATTATTCCTCAGTTTTAAGGGTGCTTAGAATCAGAGCCTTAAGGCAACAATTTTAATAGCTAAAGGCAAATTAATAGATGCAAAACGGAGGGGGGCTTCAAGTATACAAGTGGTGATCAAAAAATATGAATGTTTAAATTTTTAAAATTTATTATAGTAAAAAGACATATTACTATTAATTCCAAAAAGAACTCCCCCTTGCTTCCTGTAAAGACACTCATGAAAGGAATTCCACAATTGCTTCAGAAAGTGGCAAGAATGATAGGATAAGTGTGTCTGAAGCAAGGAGAGTATTTTGAGGGGGATTTTAATGACAATGTGTCTTTTATTGTAATAATTTTTTTTTTGTGTGTGGGTACCAGGGGTCGAACTCAGGACCTTGCGCGCCAGCAGGCGCCTGTGCCGCTGAGCGATATCACTGGCCCTTTTTTCGTATGTGGGTACCGGGAGTCGAACTCAGGACTTCGTGATTGCCAGGCAGGCACTTATGCCACTGAGCTATCTCACCGGCCCTATTGTAATAATTTTTAAAAAAATTTAAACACACCATCTTTTTCAATCACGTTACATACCTTAAAAGGGTGAATTATATTGTTTGTGAATAGCATCTTAATAAAGCTTTTTAAAGGAGGCAGAGGCAGAGACCAAAGTAAACTGTTTTCAACAACATTTGTAATTAACACTTAATCATCTGCCTTTTATATCATCTTGAGGAGGTATGGAGATTTTAGTTACAGTAACTTTAGAAACTGGCTTCAAAGCCAGGGAAATTCAACAAAGCCAAGACAGAAAGTATTCAGTAAACCAGAGACTATTCTCAGTGATGTCAAGCATGACAGAAAATACCAACCACTAAGTTTATAAAGAAAACTAGATAACAAAGAAGAGCTTATGAAGGAAAGGAATATTAAACAAAGTATTTACAGAACTGAAGAAAGCCTTGCGGTGCTCAAAGTAGGTTTCTTAAAATCTGCAGGAAAACCTCTGTAAATTAAAGGAAGGAGATGAATGAATTTTACCCAGTAAAAACAGGTACTGATACTTGGTAAATCTGGTTTGTGAGAATCCTTAAGTGTAAGAATGAAGTCAGTGGAAAACAGGATTGGAAGTTCACAACAACAACCACAAGGATATATTTAAGTGTCTTTGTTTTGTGTGAAGACTCTCTGCTGGCCCTTCAACATTAATGTCAGCCCCTTTAATTAAGATTACTCTCTCCATCTTAAAATCTGGATACTTGCTATAAACTCATCCAATTCTAACCTCCTTCTGCTCCTCACTCTGAGCAGATAACATCTCCAACATTCCTAAGAAAACAGACGTCGTGGAGTTTATACCATATCTCAACTTTCTAGTCTACCACCTAGTTTTAAGTTGGTCTTAAGAGGTGTCTTTCTTCCTCTTCAAAAATCAATGAACCTACCTAGACTTTTTAAATTATTAGGAGAATAACCCTAATATATACTTAACCACTTTAAAGCATACAATTTGGTAACATTTGGTGTATTCAAAAGTTATACAACCACTAACTCTCTGATTTCAAAACTTTTTCACCATTCCAGAAAAACAAACTGTTCCCCATTAAATAACCACCCCCATTCTGTCCATACCTCCTCTCCTGGTAACCACCGATATGCTTTCTCTCTGCATGTATTGGACTATTTTGGACATACTGTATAAAAAGAATTACAATATGTGACATTTTATGTTTGGCTTTTTTACTTACCATATTTTTGAGGTTCATCCAAGTTGGACCACTTATCACTACTTTGTTCTTTTCAATGGCTAAATTATATTCATTGTGTACATATATGCCACAATGTTTTTAATCTATTCATCTTATCTACTCTTAATTCCGTCTTTTCCCATCCACTTACAAATCTTGCTCCATCTATTACATATGCTTCCTATAAATTTTCTTTTGTTATAGGATCTTACCTGTAAGCCTATTAACATTCTTACATCTTTCCTTCCCCTTTAATCCACTCTGCTTAAAGGTCATCTCCGCTCCTCTTCAGTTCTTCACTTCCCACTCAGGAATTCACTGTATCTAGCTCTACCCTCACCATTCCTCTGAAATGCTCTCAAGAAGGTCAATGACCTCCTAATTGCCAAATCCAAAGGCCATTGTACAGTGTGCATCTTATTTTATCTGCACATAACATTGCTGAGTACTCACTTTCTAAACTCTACTCCTGGTTTTTATGATACTGTGGGTCTCTTGGTGCTTTTCTTTGTGTCCTTCACAAACCACTTTTCCCTCTGCCAATACAGACTGCTGTTCTCTCATTCTACCTGTGGTTCTTTTCTTTCCTCATTCTACAGTGCATCTGCCTAGGTCGCTTCATTCATTTTCATGTTTTAATTATTGATGATCTCAAATTTATGTATCTAACCTAATCTCTCTCCCCAAGTTCCTAAGCCATATATAGAACTGCCTAATAAACATTTCCATCTGAATGTTCCACAGATACTTCAAAATCAGTATTTCTAAATATTAATTCAGATCAAATACCAACATACAATCAAGACAGAAATATGGGTACTTCCTCAACCTTGACACACCTTTTCATTTTATTATAGAAAGCACTTACAGTGTCTCAGCTAACAAGAGTTCCCTTTCCCTGGAAACACATGACTGAAACACCTGAAATACAAGTTTCATAGAGGTCATATTTGTGTCTAGCTCTCAGCTGACTGACTGACTTATCTATGGCCAGAAACTTTCTCCCAGGAAATGAATTTGGGGCCAAACAATCCTGTCTAGTCCAGTCTTTCAAATGGAAGACACACACTGAAACTAGCAAGGAAGTAGCAAAGGAAGTTGGTAAAGGAAGAAGAACAAAGAAGAAACGGAGAAAAAGACATGATGATAAAAAGAGTACTCCCAGAGTTCCTAATGGCTTTCTATTTCACAGCTCTAATTCCATTCTAAGACTTGTCTATATTCTTGCCCTTGGCTTCTATAATATACCTTTTGGTCCTTACCAATAGCTCTTCATTTGCATCCTGAAAGAGTCCTTACAAATTCAACTCCCTTGCTATTTTCATTATCATTTATTGAATAATTGTTCTAAAGTATCATTTCTATTACATTATGTATCCCAATTAAACTCCTTCAATAGTTCCTCACTGTCTCAGCATGAGGTATATAAGGCCCTCCATGAACTGATCCATCTCTCCAACTACTCCCTTCCTATCATTTTAAATTTCAGTAACATTAAGTTCCTTCTAAGTTCCAGAAAATTCCTGCCATTTTTTATTATGCATATTGCCATACATATGATTCTTCTTCTCAGAAGTGTTTTCATTCCTGTCTGCCTAATGATTTCCAATTCATCATCTTAACAGCTCAAACACGTGTCATTTCCTCTAGAACAAGACGACAGTGATTTCATCACAGGTAGACATTTCTTCTGTTCTATTTCTATTGTTGTACTTTTTTTTTGGTACTGGGAATCGAACTCAGGACCTTGCACTTGCCAGGCAGACGCTTGTGCTGCTGAGCTATATCCCCAGCCCTGTTGCACATTTTATACTACAATAAAATCATTTGTGTCTCTCTAAAACTAGATGTCGATTTCTTGAACAATGACAGCATCTTATCCTTATACTTTCTTAAACCAAATTTTAATTTGTATCTTCTTTCATCTTCCTCAAAAAATGAGGACAGAAATTTAAAATAAGCATAGAAAATGCCAACATGTTCTGAAACAGCAATTAAGGGATCTTAATCATATGCTTAATTAATGCTTATCACTACTAGTCAATATTTTCCATAAAAAAGTATTGAATCATATACATGAATCATTCAAAACCAAAGGTAGATGGACGAACATCACTGAAGCATTGACCTAGGATACATACACCAATAAAATTTTTCATGACCCATTACCTGTATATTCTGGATAACAGATAGTTAATGGACTCCTCTTTATTTTTTCTTCAAAAAGGTCTTTCTTGTTAAGGAAGAGAATGATTGAAGTGTCTGTAAACCATTTGTTGTTACATATGCTGTCAAAGAGTTTCATGCTTTCATGCATTCGGTTCTGAAAAAGAATCAAAAGACAAATCAGTAGCAAAAAGTGAAAGTGAATTAATTTAATGAAAATGAGACAAACAGGTTTGGAAGCAATGAATGGCATTCATGGAAAAAAGTCAGACACTAATAACATGAAGCAGAGTTGGTCCTGATTTTTATAATTCAGTAGGGTTGAAAAGTAAGAAGGCCTGGCTAACAAAAGGACTTAATGTTGCCCACATATTCAATATGGCTATAACATCTCTTCAAGAGCAATAGGGCCTGGAACAATCAATTTTGAAAATCTAATCTAAATGATAAGGAGAAAAACTAAGGATATTAAGTCTTTGTTTAATGAACAAATGGATGCACTTGGTTTTCCTAGGAGTTAGTTTCCATTTCCCAGCTACATCAGAAGGTTTTTTCCCAGAAGCTTCAACATACCATCTCCTCATCCTCCGCTAAAACAAGGTCATAATCACTGAGGGCCACACAGAAGATAATTGCTGTCACTCCCTCAAAACAGTGAATCCATTTTTTTCGTTCTGATCTTTGGCCACCTACATCAAACATCCTGGGTAAAGAGAAAAAAAAGCACAAATTCAGCAATGTCACATTTACACCTCTCCCTAACTATAATGATTAGGAAATTTCCCATTATTACATATTCAAAACCTCACTTATAATAGAAAAGACAAACAAGGAATAGATAAATAATTATAACTATCTATGACTAAAAGTAAAAGAAAACATGAAAAAATAAAATTCAGGAATGATCCAGTTTCTCGTTTTAGATAGTTGAGCCTCTTCTCTTAACAAAACTTGTATTGGATATGCCAAAAGTCAGCACCATAAGCACTGAAATAGATTCAAGGAAAGAGGGGAAAAGAAAGGAAAAATGAGCTGTACAACACAGCTTAAGAGCAATCATAATAACGACTTATATTTATCATTTACCATGGTGCCAGACACTACACTAGACATCTCAGAAATATTAACTCACTCTAACACTCTCATGAATACTATTATTATTATCTCCATTTTATGTGAAGAAATTGAGCCATGGGTACATTAAACAATTTGCCCAAAGACACACTACCAACAAATGAGGACCGGGGATTGGGATCCAGGCACTCTAACTCCAGCACCCATATTCTTATCCACAGCACCACTCTGCCTCTAAGAACGACTTGCCTCTAAATCCCTAGCTTGCATTCTGCTTCGACTTCTTACTAGTTCCCAAGTTTTTCCCACATGTTAAGGAAAAATATGTATATTTTATAGCAAAACTCAAAAAACTCATTATCTTAAAAATCCTTAACCAACAATCAATTCCAAGTCTTACTTGAATCTAATTACTTATAAGCCTTAACACTTAACAGTTCCACTCCAGATTAGTTTCATTCCACTACTTTCTTCTAATATGCTAAACATCTGTCAATAGTGTCTTCACTTACTTCCTATAATGAAAGGAACACCTGTATGGCTTTGTCTTTTAGCTGATACTTGGGAATCTGATGAGGCATGCATGCTAATGGTTACTCTTAAGATGTATATTTAATACTAATGATAAAATTTCAAAAGCTAAACACTGCTGTACTGGTTTAGTGTGTCAGATCTACAGTAATTAGAAGCTTAAATTTCCAGAGATTATTTCTCCCAGAGATTGAGAGAAATAAGATATAGTTGGTGATTTCTCAATGCATGCCTGAAAGGAAATATTCATCTTATCTCGTCACGACCCAACTCTTCCTTTTAGTTGATCTTGCACAGCTCTTTTCAACTTTTGGTCATGTGGGACACTTGGAATGATGCAATCACATGCTGGCTTTAACACAGGGTCATATTACAGGTTTTTAGTAAGATTTCGCCTGGAAATCTTTCAAGGGAAGACACACCAGTACACCAATAACTCCAGTTTACTCCATTTTCTTTTATAAAGTCCATAAAACTGGCAGAACACTGTGAAGTTCCAAGGTAGGCCTTCAGTACATATTAACATTCACAGTATCATTCACTGACAGGTCAACAGTTTATAAACATTACCTCATAACTGAGAGGCAAGTAAGCAATTACACAATGACTTGCATATGGTAAGAGGCTCAATAAATGTTTAAATAAATGGATAGTGGTTTTGCCTAGAGAGAAGAGGAAAAGGAAGAAGTGATAGTACTTCACTACAAGATATCTACATGCCAATAATAAAGTGGGTGTGGGTCTTTGATTTGGCTACTGATCTCGGCATAGAAAGACAAGATTTACCTAATTAAAGGCCAATCAACAGCACCTGCCTGGCAAGTGCAAGGTCCTGAGTTTGATTCCCGTTTCCAAAAAAAAAAGACCAATCTATGACAACATCGACAAAAGTTTCCCACACTAAATAATCACAAAATTCAATTATAAATGAATCACTAATTTTACAGTACACAAGGAGACATCTCATTCCTGTGGTTTCACAGGATAATCCATGTGGTCTTAGTTGCACCTATTAAATTCATCCGTACCAAAGATAAGCAGGCAGTCTATCTAAAAACATTCAGCTGAACTGCTGTTATCCTGCACTAGGATTCAAACCTGGTTTGGTGAATTAAGATTTCAAGACTTCAACAGGTACCTAGTAATAATGTAAATCCTGTGTAGATTTCATAAGACCGGGGGAGTGACTGTTTTCAGAGAAAAGAAACCTGAGAAAATCTGAGTTTGCAGTTACCTTTGCATGCAATAACGCTAACTATCAAATTCTACGTATAAGCATAATGAAGTAACTAAAAAGTACATCATGTATTGAAGAGAAAAGATTTATTCCTAATCTCAAATGTCACAAAAAAGGAACCAAAAAACATAGTTCTAGTATTTATTTATTTTTATTTTTTCTTTATGTGAGTACTGGAAACCGAACTCAGGACCTCGCGCTTGCCAGGACCTCAGGCGCTTATGCTGCTGAGCTATATCACCAGCCCAGTTCTAGTACTTATAAATGCCCATTTACACAGACGAACTCTGGCATTAGCATTACCGATGCTATGAGAAAATTCTTTGTTTTAGAATACTAAAATTTTATCTCTATAAACCAATCCCTGCTTATGTCATCACACTGCACCCAAATATTTCTAACCTCAAGCCCATTTTCCATTCTGCATTATACTAAAAACTTAGTTGTGGGGCCGGTGAGATAGCTCAGCGGCATAAGCGCCTGCCTGGCAAGCACGAGGTCCTGAGGTCAACTCCTGGTACCCACATTAAAAAACAAAAACAAAACAAAAAAAAACTTAGTTGTACATAATGCTATGCACAAATCAATCCAACAGCCATGCCAACACCAGCTTTACGCCATTAAACTTGAACCAATAAGAAGTGATAAAGTATTGGTATTTTAATATCAAAAAAGCAGAACAAAGGCACATAACTGAGCAAAAAAACAATTTTCTATCCATTTAGTATTGTTGCTATCCTTCTAAACAAATATTCAACACCGTTTCACAACAAAAAAGCTGAAAAGAATAAAATTAAAATCACAGACTGGTAATGATTAATTCTGTTAGTAGGTAAGCTACAATTTAGCTTTAATTTCCTCCAGAGCTGGGGACGTAGCTCAGCAGCACAGCACCTGCCTGGCAAGCACGAGGCCCTGAGTTCAATTCCCAGTACAAAAAAAAAAAAAAAAAAAAAAAAAATTCCTCCAAATACACACAAATATTTTGCAGAAAAAGAAATGTTTGAGCTCCCAATCAGTTAGAACATTCAGATAATGGCCAATGAATATGGTAAGTTCCTATGCCAACAAATATTGGCTACAGAAATTCTACCCTGGTTAAGAGATGCTAACTAAAGGAAAGATATTTGTGTTATGCACATCTAGCAAAAAGGCTAATGACTTACTTGAAGTATAGGTCTTTGAAGGTGAAATGTGTTTCCACAATGCCTGTAGTCTTCACTCTTGTCCGAAGAACATCTTGCTGAGTTGGAATGTAGTTGGTTTGTGATATTCTATCCAAATCATTTAAGTAACTAAATAAAATATACACTTGTTTTTAACCTGGTAAAGCCAGTTAGGTGCACAGCAAGTCAACAAACTAGTTCCTGTCAAAAGTAGATTCTGAACCTGTCACTAAAGTAGCAGAACAAAACCAAATCTTCAGTATTACAGAATGATTACTAAGTGTGAATCCCACACAGAACAAGTAGGTTCTACACACACTAATAAAAGCAGTCTTGATTCTGTAAAATTACATTGTGAAGGCCAATTTAAAAAAGAACATGACAATGTTATTATTAGTCCTCAGACACTTAAGCCTAATAGTGCATTTGCTGTTTAACCACTTGACAGAACATTAGAGAATGGTATCTGAATTACCTAAATTAAGAAGAGAATTATACTCAAAAAGAATGAATAGGGCCGGTGATACGGCTCAGCGGCATAAGCGCCTGCCTGGCAAACGCGAGGTCCTGAGTTCGACTCCCAGTACCCATAAAAAGGGAAAAAAAGGGCCGGTGATATCGCTCAGCGGCACAAGCGCCTGCCTGGCAAACGCGAGGTCCTGAGTTCGACTCCCGGTACCCACATTAAAAAAAGAAAGAAAAAAAAAAAAAGAATGAATAGTTTCTGTTTTCATTCAGGAAGCAGGACTGGAAATTGTGTTCTTAGGCTTTGATGTTTTTGCAGTGTTAGGGATCAAATCCAGGGTCTTGCACATGCTAGGCAAGAGCTCAAACACTGAGCTACAACCCCAGCTATTTTTGAAACCTAATTCATAAATAAATTGCAGGGCCGGTGATATAGCTCAGCGGCATAAGCACCTGCCTAGCAAGCACAAGGTCCTGAGTTCGACTTCCAGTACCCACATATAAAAGAAAATAAAAATAAAAATAAAATAAATAAATAAATTGCAGGGCCAATGAGATGGCTCAGCGGTGTAAGCGCCTGCCTGGTAAGCACGAGGGCCCGAGTTCGACTCCCAGAACCCATACGAAAAAGGGCCGGTGATATCGCTCAGCGGCACGGGCACCTGTTGGCGCGCGAGGTCCTGAAGTCGACCCCTGGTACCCACAAAAAAATAAATAAATAAATAAATTGCAAACAAAGTTTAATTTGTTCAGTGGAATAATTAGAAGACTGCGTCAAGGCTAAATTCTTCACTGATTGTAGGAAAGAATATGGAAAAACAGGTGGCACCAATATAAGTGAATCATTAAAGATCTATAAAACCACACACTATCACTAATGTTAAAAAATAAGGTTTAGAGAAAAAATTATTGGGGAGGGAGGGGCGCACAACTCCATGAATCACATGTAGTGAAACAATTCTAAGCTTACTGAATGTATGATTTCTTTTTTTTTAAATGTGGGTACCAGGAGTTGAACTAAGGACCTCACGCTTGCCAGGCAGGTGCTTATGCTGCTGAGCCATCTCACCGGCCCTGAATGTATGATTTTTAAAAAGCTATAAAAACATACTTTTGATGACCATTGGGAGAAATGTTCATGTTACCAGTATCTGTACCTAAAAAATGTTATTTTAGGTCAGTAAAAATCCTGAAATGTTTCAGAGTCATTTCCACTGAAAGAATAGGTAATTTTATCAATTATCTATTTCTTTTTTTTATAACAAGTAAGGACAGAATGAGGATGGGAAGAGTAAGAAATAATACTGGAGAAAATACCTTAATGTTTAAAAGCACTTTCATCTAGTACAAAGAGGGATACAATTAACAAATGCTCACCAGCTTCCCCCTCATTACACTGGAAAAAACAGTCTTATTAACAAATACACATAAAGGATCAATATGAGATCACATGTAATAGCTGAAGTTATTAATTACCAATTCTCTAAAACTAACATCCAAGAGAATTTCTTTGACAAACATGCTTTAACATCATTCTATGACTCAACATTCTTTTTCTATACAGTCTACTATTATAAACTGGCAAAGATTTGTAAGTAGTCATTAGCACCAGAGAAATCCATGGTACAGCCCACATGCAGAGAGGTGGCTGCATAAAAGGGATGTCATGGTTTTAATTTCCCTCTCTAGATGGCTATCACTGCCAAGCCGTTAAGCAGATGGAGCTTACTGAGCTGGAAAAAATCCAGGACCTAGCTATACTAGATATTTCTCCTACATGTGCTACCGAAGCAACCATATCCTCACTTATTATAAATATACCACAGAGCTAATTTTTTGGTGCCAAACTTCCAATTTACATTCCAAGGGGGAACTTTTTTCTCCAAGCCATATAAACAACCAAAACCTCTATCATTCTAAACTTGAGACAATCTTAATAAAAGGATGCTCTAGAGTTTTAAGAGTTTCTATTACTTAAACATTTCCTTAAGGATGGGCACTGAACTTTCCCTAGGGACATCAAGTTATTTTCTGTTACAGTTTCAAAGAAAAAATACTTACTATGAAGCAGAATCGTTGAGCTGATATTCCCTGGATCTGCTAAAGCATGCCTGCACCCCACCATCTCGCCATAACCGTTTAATCACTCCTGCTAGTTCTGAAGTCATGATTCCTTCTTCAGCACTGCCAGCTAAAACGAATAATTGCCGAGCATCATCCTGAAGAAAGCAGTTAAGAGAGAAAGACACACACATGATTCTCCGTTTCTTTAAGACCTAAAGAAAGGCTCTATACATACATGCACACTAGTCATACTGTACTTTTAAAAAGGTGTTACAGAAAGCCTTCCAGACAGGGCACTATGAAAGAATTTATAATTCTTTCCCTTTTCACTCCCTACAGTTATAAGTCTAGAACTTAGCTGAAAAGTGATTTGCAGCTCTCTATTTCTCCATACAACACCACCATTCTCAGTAAAGATCTTTTCAGACTGGCCCATAAATCTCTATCCTGGTTACTCATGATTGACAGGGAAAAAAATGGTCTGTGAGAAAAAACATAAAAATATGTTCCCATTCTGTTAAAGGATGCCTACAATAAAAATAGAAATAAAAAGACTAGCACATAAGAGGTAAGATTTAAACATGTCAGAGGCGGGTAAAACATTAATCGAGGTAAAAGGAAAAGCACTTTCTTCTTCCCCTTCAGCCCAGACAGCAGAACAGGGAGAAGAGGAGACTGAGGCCCTTAAGAAGCCTTTAGAAGCCGAGAGGGAAAAATAAATCCCTCAAGGAAAAAGTCAGTTTGTGTATTTTCCCCAAAGGAATAATGCTCTAAGACAGTGGGAAAAGGCAGGAAGAGGAAAAGAAAGAAACAAAAGAGAAATGTGATCAAAACATGAGTCATAGACACAGTTCTCTAAGTGGTATCAAAAGCCTAAAATATGTGAGAGGTAGAGAGGTCAGAGAACAGCTATTAGAATTTTCATTGTTTTGCTTTATTGTATCCATTCCTGCTTGTCAGTTTAAAGATAAACACAGTTCTCAAGGAATGGTTCCTCTAACCTAATCTAGTATTTATTCCAAATAATTCCAAGTGACTATAAAAACAAAAGATATTTTAAGAAGCACACACACCTACATACTGTGTAAAGAAAAAGTAATGCGGAAAGGAATAATCATCTGTATTTTAAGTAGTCATCAAGACAAAATAAACAAGCAAAAGGCATTTCAGGCCACAGATGAAATCAGTACCGAAATCTCCTAAAACCTGTGTATAACAAGAACTTGTGCATCAGCCTAACCAAAACAAAATACCCACCATGCATTCAAATTAATTTTCCCAAGCTCTAAGTCTTCAGTCTTACAGCTTTTGCTTAGTAATATTCTCTAAGATCCTGCCCTGTATTCTCGCTAGTAATACTTTAGGCTGAACCTTCTCTAAAAATCTTCGTCTAAGATCTATATTCCCTCCCCTTCTCTCTCTTCAAAGTTAGTCCACCCCCTTCCCCCACTCCCCACTTTTTGGTGGTGCTAGGGATCAAACCAGGGCCTTGTGTATGCTAGACAAGCACTCTACCACTGAGCTATCAGTTCATAAAGATAAAAAAATTTTTAAAAAAGGATATAATTGAGAAAAGTTTAAGTATTACACAAATTGCCAAACACAACAGTAAGCCAAGTCCTTCCAAATACATGGTACTATATACTGCTTTACCTAACATTTGAAGATTTTATGATCCTTTGGTTCTGAAATCTGATCTACACTCATACAGATATTCAAATAACCTCTTAAAAATTATTTTCTTAATTTAATAGCATGATGTTCTGATTTTAGAAACTTCAACACAGCAGGAGCTATTAGTACATATTTTTGCTGTCTTGACTCTGTAAACATTCTTTTAGGAGGAAACACTTTTCCCTTAGCACTTACTCTCTTTCACTAACAAGCCCTTGCTTCCCCACAATAAATTCTCTCTACAGGTCTATAAAGAGGCCCCTCTTTACAATGAACTTCATACAGTACTTCCATCCTTAAACAGATAATGAAGAAAGAACCTATCCCACCCCCAGCTCTACTCCTTTCCATTCACTTTCTAACCAACCATAAAAACTAGAGGAAGAGAGGAACTTTAAATATAAATCCTTACATATAAAAGGAAAAAGAAAATTTAAAAATTACATAGGAATGTAGATTAGAATAGGTAGATATTGGAAAGCTAAATGAAGAGGCCTGAGAAGGATTAATGACGTCAACTGCATCTAGTAATATAAGAGTATCAGAACACAAATATTACTGACAACACATTTGATAAAGGAAATAAATGAAAGGGAAAAATAAATATAGGAAGAGAGACATCAAGAAAAAAAATGCAAAAGGAAAAAAAAGAGAAACTAAGAGAAGTAAATAACTAATATGGATAAAAAGCCAACAAAAAGACAGAAGAAAATCAATACAATATTACTGACCAATTATCAGGTACAACAAATACAACAGAGAAGTTAGGTGACAGGGAGCATGCTAGGCCCCCAACTTCAATCCCCAGCACTGCCCCCACCCAAAAAAAGCCTCTAAGTTATGTAATTCAGTAAACCTCTTTACAAAAATTCAAAAGTCACACTGACATAGTTCCCATTTTCTTTTTTGCTACTATTCCCTCCCATTATTTTACAACCCTTAATCTAGCTCCTCTTTCCTTACACCACTTCTAAGATACTTCCTAGCCTAATACCATCCAACTATGACTATCCTTTTAGTATTTTTTCCCTTCAACAATTTCCTGCTTATTTACTGATAAGTTAATACAGCTTAAGAGAGTTCCTAAGCTAACTCACCAAGTCACTTCCTCTTTTTCCATGGTACCGAACGAAGTATGATACACTGAACACAGCTAATGACTCCTTAAGTTCTAGAAAATAATTCTACACTTTCCTAGCTTTTTCTTGAAATTTAACTGATGATAATATAAAGATCTCCTGCCTTCATTTTGGCACTCTCTCCAATGGTATCAAGCATCCTAATTTACAAACTAGATCTTCAAGGTCCACTAACAGATACTAAAATTAATCAATGCAACTTTCAAATATCTGGTATGTGCAAGGCACTAAAAAATTATAGCAGGACATAGTATAATCCAATTCTATAGCATACGGTCCAATGTAATACAGGGATATATTCTTGAATACCTGAAAATCTCCTCTATAATTTGGACTTAGTGCTCATGTCTTTACAGAGTTTCTAGTTGGACACTGGTTTTTGCTTTTATCTCTACATTTTGGAAAGCAGACATACATACTATCGGAACATTTCTTTTAGATTATTTTAATTTACTATTATTATTATTACTATTATTATAAAAGTCAATGGTGCTACAAAAGAAGCAAACGAATAGAATACTCATCACAGAAACCTACAGTGTACCCACAGAATCCTATTTCCTAGACTCTTCTTGTAATAGTAATCTAATGCTGTATCTTCTAAAACACATTGCCAGCACTTCTCAAATGAGCACACAGTACTCTGGAATATCTTATCTTGTTGCTTAAATTCATTTCCCTAAAACATGATGCAAACCTTGCTTAACTGTATCTACTGAATAAAATCAAAGTGGACAGGAAATGAAAAATACTTACTGCTCTGGCAGGTTCCCCAAAATCAATCTTTAGCCGTCCCATGGCTCTTATGATTGCAATGATGGACTGTATAGTATTGCTATAGACAACAACTTTATATTGTTTACATTCTTCCTCTGAATAGCCATCTTCATGAATGATTCTTTACAAAGAAGAAAACCACAAGTCAATACCATGGACCTAAAATGAAAATATACTCCAGACTTTTCACATATTAGGAGGAAATCAAGGCTCATAAAATGCCAGGTTCCAACTTACTTCATCTGTTTTACAATGGTACTTTTACCCGATTCTCCAGCACCTGAAAGAAAACAAAACCATAATATTAATTTCTCTGTAATCAAAAACCAAAGTATGAAATCAACATGAGTGATAATTCCATATTAATGGAAACCACAGGTCCTAGGGAAACTATCGGTGAGGCTTTCATGTCAGTCAGGAAAGACTGTTGAGTTAGTTCATATAGACAATATTGCTTTCGTCACATAACTAAGCAACAAATCACAATCTATTGAAAGCAACCCAGAGCCTATTTGATTACATTTCTGTAAAACAGGCATATTCAGGGAGAGATGGCAACATAGATATTTCTAGTAACTCATCATAAACTATCAAGATACACCCACGGAACATAGGCAAAAATGAAATGATTACTTTTTGGCCCAGAACCTTTTTTTTTTTTTTAATTAATTCCTCTGTGACTGCCTCCCCGTGGACTTGAGGAATGTTCCAGGAACAATTCTCTAAGTCATAGAACTTAAAGAGGTTCAAAGCAGAAGCAGAAAAGGCATTGGGTTCACAACCTTTTCACTCTATATATCCCCAAGACTACACTTCCCTCCTTGGCCAATTTGAATTGCTAAGCTAATGGTCAGGAACAAATGTCAAAGAGGCCTTCTGAACTCTTTGACAATCTGCTTGCTAGATCTTCCTAGTTAATTCATCCTCCCACCTTTCAAAATGCCTCTTTCAACATCACTTCCCCTCTCTCCAACATTACAAACCCCTCCCTAGTTCTGACTCTCAGCTGATGATCCTCCCCCACAATCAGAAAAAATTACTTCATATTTCCAGAGCCAGAATCTACCAAACTATCCACATCTCCATTAATATTCTCTATCTTCACCAATGGATAAACTGTCTCTGCCAAAGTCTTAAGAGATTCTTTATATACTTATCCACTTTATTTTACCTATTCAAGGTCATGGCTAGTATAATTTCACTATCACTCAAATGTCACTAGTTTTTCTCTTCTCAGTGGGTCATTCCTAACAGCATAAAAACTTGCTGTACTTTTATCTTTAAATCAACAACAAACGTCCCTACCTCTACCTTTTCTTGATCCTGCTTATTTTCCTTTAACTACTACTCCATTTTCCCTACTCCTCTTCATAGTAAAACTCCTCTAACATGTCGCCTATATGCACTGTCTCCAATTCTATAGTACCTCCAATTTTCTCCTTTACCATTCTAATCAGACTTACATCCTTACCACTCAACTGAAACCACTTTTCAAGGTCTCCAACAACTTCCATCTTAACAAACCCAATGGTCATTTCTCCATCCTCATCTCAAGCAGAATTTGTTCAAGTTGATGACTTATCCCCACTAACGTATTTTCCTTTCTAGGCAAGCTTCCAACCACCACACCTTCCCAGCTGCTTTTCACTCCTCCTCAGTCTCCACTCTCCAGTTTCTAAATTCTAAATGCTGTATTGTTTCAGAGCTCCTTCTTGGTCCTTTGCTCTACCTACACTCATTCTCTAAGTTATCACATCTAATTTCACACATTTAAATACCATTCATAAACTGATAATAATAGCTAATATCTACTGAGTACCACATGCAGACTGTTTTAAGCACTTCACTTGTAACAACTTATTTAATCCTTACAACAACCCTGTGAGGTAGGTATTATCCTCATTTTACAGATGAGGTAAGTGAAGCAGAGAGATGACAAGTAATCTCTCCATAATTACACAGAAAGGGGCAGAATCAAAATTTACATTCACAGAGTTTGGCTCCAAAATGGTATAAACTACTTCCGGGAAGATGGCAGAGTGGTAAGAAACAAAGAAAGAGCCTCTCTGAGAGTTGCCCTCCAGACACTGGAACATAATAGCAACACGAGGAAGAAAAGGAGGAGGGAAGTGGGTCCCCTGGACCCAGGAAGGATCTGAAGGGAGAACTGAAGCCCACAGGGAGAAGGAAGAGAGAAACTTCAACGAAGGAGGAGAAGGTATCTGGCAGAGCCTTCTCCCTGAGTTGGGATTCACTGCGTGGGAGAAGCAGTTCAAATCCGCAGACACACTGCGAGTGCTGCTCTGGCAACAACAGAGGTTTCCGCAGAGAGACGCAGCAGTGGAAGGGGCAGCAGTGGAAGGGAATTGTGGATGTGGAGGACTGCAATAGCTGGTGGTGAGTGCTACGGAATTGGACGTCCTGTAGGAGAGGGCGACTGGCCGGGAGCCATCTCGGAGAGGGGCCAACTGAGCTCAGAACTCAAAACATCTTCTGGGTCCATCTAGTGGCTCCCAGCTGAGTTCAAGCCCACAGAAGGTGCTCTGATGACTGCAGGCTGAACGGGTCTGGTCACAGCCTCATGGCCAGAAACCAGCCTGAACTTCAAGGGAAATAAAGATGCAGGCTCGCTGAGATTGTCCACTACCCAGCCACAAAGCTACTGCTGGCTTGCAGGGATGAACACAGATGTGGACTCTGTCTCCACATGCTGTCTACCAGCGACAGCAGAGACATGCCTGGAAGTGGACATTTTTTTTCTCTCTCTCTCCTTCATTGTTTGATCTTGTTTTTATATGAGTGTGAAGATGATTTCTAGTTTCTTTGTGGTGGTTGTTATGTTCTGTTCTTCCTTTTATTTCTTCCTTCTCTCTTTACCTCCTGTCTTCTGCACCAGTTTCCCAAAGTTTGAATGATTCTTTGTCCTCCAGCCTTGCTTCTAATCTCTTCTTCTTCTCCTTCTCCTTCTCCTTCTTCTTCTTCTAGTTCTCTATCCTTTGCCCTAATGCCTTTTAAATTTTCTCTCCTGAGGGTAAAACTGGCATATTGAGGGCTTATTTACTGCATACAATTTTCTGGTTTGTTCTAAATTTTGTTATACAACCACAAATCCAGTTTATACAGTTAAAGGTGGCAAATTACTGGTTATGTCAGTTTGTCATTTTCTAGGCTGCCTTTGATGCTATTGTTATTGCTGACTGTACCACTTTAGCCAAAGTGACACAATGATTCTAATCAGCTGTTCTTCCTGGTATACCAAGACTGAGATTGCCTCGAGGTCACAGAAAATACTATGGGCCAGTGCCAAAGAACCAGGGACCAAGCAGGCAGCCACTTCTCATTCCCAATAAATTGAAGAGGTAGGATCTTGCAACAAACTCAAAACCCAAAAACCAGCTACACCTGGAAGACACCTCTGGGAAGTAGTCATTTCCTGAGGGTTCTAAATACTAGTAATAAAGCAACTCACTACAGTCAATTTACAATCATCAACTCAAGAATTAAACTAAAAAGAAAAAAGGAAAAAAAAAGAGGGGCCAGTGAGATAGCTCAGCGGCATAAGCACCTGCCTGGCAAGCGCGAGGTCCTGAGTTCAACTCCCGGTACCCACATACGAAAAAAGGGCCAGTGATATCGCTCAGCGGCACGGGTGCCTCCTGGCGTGTGAGGTCCTGAGTTTGAACCCTGGTACCCACAAAAAAAAAAAAAAAAGAAAAAAAGAAAAAGCAGGAGATAGTACAAATGATATAAAAAAAAAAAAAAAAAACTGTTCACAGACATCATGGCAGAAAACTTCCCTGGCAGGGAAAAAGAATTTGAGATACAGATAAGTGAGGTATATAGAACTCCAACTAGCCATGATAAAAAGAAATCTATGCCCAGGCATATCATAGTCAAGATTCCAGAAATTCAACACAAGAACAGAATACGAAAAGCTGTTAGAGAAAAGAAACAAATCACCTGTAAAGGAAAGCCCATTAGAATTACAGCTGACTTCTCAACACAAACCCTCAAGTCAAGGAGAGCTTGGAGTGAAGTATTTCAAGCCCTAAAAGAAAACCTTCAACCCAGATTGATGTATCCCGCAAAACTATCTTTCAAAATTGATGGAAAAATAAGACAGTTCTATGGCAAAGAACACCTGAGGAAATACATGAACACCAAACCAGCACTCCAAAATGTTCTGAAGGACATTCTAGGAAGAGATAACAAGGACAACTCCATGAACCCCAAGAGAATGAATCCATCAGGTAAGACAAACAATTAAACGGGAGTGGGGGAGACCAACAGGAAAATAACATGACAAGGATAAGTCAATACATATCAGTTATAATCATCAATATTGTTTCAATTCACCAAACAGACTGGCAGAATGGATCAAGAAGCAAGATCCAACAATATGCTGCATATGAGAAACACATTTAATTAAAAAAGAAATTCATAAAATTAAAGTCACAGGATGGAAAACAACACTCCATGTGACAGGAACCCAGAAAAAAGCAGGCATAGCTATTCTATTTGCACACAAAGTCAATTCCAAGCCAAGACTGATTAAGAGAGACAAAGAAGGTCACTACATCCTTGTAAAGGGAACAATCCAACAGGAAGAAATAACAATTACAAATATATACACAACAAACACCAATGCACCCAACTATATAAAACAAATATTAACAGACAAAATGGTATATACTGCCTCTATGTTAAAGATTCCAAACTTTAAACCTATAATCTTGGTTTCCTTTTTTTTTTTTTTCTTTTGTGGGTACCGGGGGTCGATCTCAGGACCTCGCGCGCCAGCAGGCACCCGTGCCGCTGAGCAATATCACTGGCCCTTTCTTCGTATGTGGGTTCCGGGAGTCGAACTCATGCTTGCCAGGCAGGCGCTTACACCACTGAGCCATCTCACCAGTCCCTAATCTTGGTTTCTAACCTTGGCTCCAGACTCATATACCTAAACTACCTACTTGATAAAACACATTAGATACCTACTAGGCATCTCAAACTTAAAATGCCCAAAACTGAGTTAATGATTCCTCACAGAACCTTAAAACAAATCAGTTCCTCCTTCAGTCTCCTCATCTCAGTAAATGGTACTAGCATTCATCCAGTTGCTCAGACCAAAAATGGCAAGTGACTTGTGACTAACATGCAGAGGAAATGGGGGCTCCTGTGTGTGTGTGTGTGTGTGTGTGTGTGTGTGTGTGTGAATTTAGTATTTCAATTTTTAAAAATTAACAATACAGGGGCCGGTGAGATAGCTCAGCGGTATAAGCGCCTGCCTGGCAAGTGCAAGGTCCTGAGTTCAACCCCCAGTACCCACCAAAAAAAAAAAAAAAAAAAAAAAAAAAAAAATACAAATAAATATAGTTTTAAACAGTTTGCTCCTTGCACACTAGAAACCACAGGCCTAGACCACTGCAAAACCCTCCTAGATGGGCCAGTACTTTAGAAGTTGCCTTTCATATAGTCAGTTTTCCACTTAGTGGGTGGAATAAACTGTAAAAAGTAAATCAAATCATGTCATAACTCTGGCCGGAGTTGGCACGTGGCCTCTGATTATTCTCAAAATGCATGTGTGATAAAGTCCAATATGCCAGGTGTGGTGGCGCATGCCTGTAATCCCAGCACTTGGGAGACTGAGACAGGAGGATCGATAGGAGTTCAAAGTCAGCCTGGGCTATAAGGTGAGTTCAAGGTCAGCCTGAACTGCATAGCAAAACCCTGTCTCAAAAAGACAAAAAATAAATAAAGTCCAATATACTGTGGTCCCTGCCTACCTTCTTATATTCATTTCCTATTAATCTCCATTTTGTTCTCAGTGCTCGTCAGACCAGCTTTCTTGCTTTTCCTTCAACATACAAAACTGGTCTGAGCTAGATCCTGACTGTCTCTGCATTTACTGTTCCTTCTGTCTGCAATAATTTTTGTGAAATTTTCTTCTTCACTCACATTTCTGCTTTCCTCAAAACAACCTTCCCTGACTAATCTAAATAGCTTCCAATTCATCACACTCTCCCCTTACCCTGTGTTACAGGTTTTTCATAGTATGTATCACTTCTTCACATGATGGATTTATTTCCTGTCTTCCCCATTAATACATAAACTCCCCGAGTAGTCCTAGGGCCTCAAACTGAGTCTGATATAAATTATTACTCAAATTAATAAGGTTGAAAAAAATGAGTGACTAATAAGCATGATCCTTTACTAAATATTTCTCAATTTTATCAACCAAAAATATAAGTTAACATACAATTCAAATAATACAAAAATTCTAGACAACTACATTCTTATAAAATCAAGTATTATATTTACATATGCTTTTACCACTGTTCTTACTATAGTTGATAATCAGGGGTAGCACCACACAGTTAACATTTGAGTAGCACACAGTGACTTTCTCATAGAAAGAAGTAAATTCTAAGTATATCTAGAAAAACTAAGGTTTCAATTCTGGGGAAGAGATATAAATGTATATCAGTTATAGAATAAATTATTTAAAACACAGAATTTCCAGATTATTCCATATTAGTAAAAACTAATACGTAAAGTATCGGTTAATGAAGTGATGTGCTCCATTATTTTGTATATGAAAACAGAATTTCTACCATCAGATATTCTTAATGACATAATATATCTATTAATCTCAGTATCAGTTTCTACCTATCTTGTTAAAACTTCCTTAGAAAATGTCAGTTTGGAGCTAGGGATACAGCTCAATGGCAGAGCGCTTGCCCAGAATGTGTGAAAGCCCTGAGTTCCATTCCCAGAACAGGGGTGGGAGTGGGGGGGTGGGAGGGTGTCAGTTTGTCCTCTTTATCATCACACCGTATATAGAGTCTGCCAAAAAATGTATACACACTTCACAGAAAGAAAATAGTATGATGTTTTTTCAACAGATGGTGTTACCATGTGTGACCCTAGAGGATGCCATATATCGCAGAAAACCCACTACACTGCCAGCCCTTAAAGAAGAAATTGAAAATGCATGTGCAAGAGCAATCTTAATGACCAAGGTTACCCAAGCAGCAGTTTGCCGTTGAATAAATGTCTGGAAGCTAACAGCCACCACTTTGAGCACCTCTTGTAATTGTAGAGGCCAAAGGTAACTTGTATTAATAAATAATAAATTTGGGCCAGTGAGATAGCTCAGCGGCATAAGCGCCTGCCTGGCAAGTGTGAGGTCCTGAGTTCAACCCCCGGTACCCACACACAAAAATAAATAAATAAATAAATAAATAAATGATAAATTTAGTATTAAAATATTTATACAAGTTTTTCTTCTGAAGTGTGTATACATTTTTTTTGATGGACTCTGTATATTCCCCCAAGCTTTTATTAAGCATCCAGTTCCACCTCATAAAAGAAGGCACCTCTAACTGCCCACAGAACTAAATACAGGATTTGTCTCAGAGGGTGTTCCTAGGCATTTTATACTTTATAAAGTGAGAGTGAATCACTTTATATCAAAAGTCTTTGACACATTTGGCTTCTAGATGACTACAGCTTCTGGTCTTCAAAGTACTAAGATTCATCTGGATCACGCTCTTCTCTCCTGGTCTTCGAAGTACTAAGATTAATCTGGACCACAGTCTTCTCTCCTTATCAAGCTCTTACATATTTCTCAAATTCATCCTTTCTGTTCATATGTCTAAGCCTGACATTGTGCCTATTATACTTTATGCTGTAATTTACTGCTGTCATTTTCTCTAACTTTCAGTTCAAAGCCCTTCTCCCTTCTCATCATTTCCAAATGGTACTATTTTTAAAAATCATCTCTTTATCTAGTAATTCTCCAAATTCTTCAAACACATTCTATAAAGCATTCTTATTAGGGCTATGCACTTTAGTTTTACCTTCTGTGTTCCAATCTTCCAGTAAGTTCTCTCTTTGGTAATATCTAGCTCTTAGGTTTTTCCCAAGCTACTTCCCATGTCCCACCTTCCTCTCCCACCACACACATGGTGTTTGGAATGTCCCAATTTTATCTACATCCTTTTGCCTATATTCTTCCAAAAGTGCATCACACATTTAATGGGAGATTCATTTGCACATTTTTAATCCACTTCAGAAGTAACAGGATACAAAAAATGGGAAATATGTTGATTATTGCAGAGGCTATCTGTGCCTTAAAGAAGAAATAAAGAATCTTTGTAGGCAGAAGAGATGGCACTGGGCAAGGGGTGGGCTATATAGAGAAGAAAAGGTTGGAAAGGTACTTGAAACAGGAGGAGATAAGATCTGTTAAACATAGAAGCATTATCCTTAAAATGATATTTACCTAATGTGTATACTACATTAACAGAAACAAAGAATGAGAAGTAAAGTTATAGAGATTTTTGAGATTAAAAAAAAGAGGTAGAAAGATAAGTTAGATGGTCCCATTCTCAATGAAAGAGGCAGGGCAATCTACAGAGATTAAAGAGGTAAAATTAATTTAGGAAATCATGAACAATCAAGAAGAACAAAAAGAATGGTACCAGTTTCGATACATAATCACCAACACTGTGAGATGAAAAACAATTCATTAGTGCATACCTGACTGTAGAATCATTCTACTTACCTAAATATGTTAATTTTAAAGAAACTCCTTAAGAGCAAGCATCATATTATAACACATTACATATACTATGTTATGGGTTAAAAAAAAAAAAGGAGAGATAGTGATGATTTCTGTTCAAGACCTTTAAAAAAAAAAAGGCTAGTGAACAGAATTGCTAATATAAACATTATCGTATATGAGTAAACTCATTCAGCACACAGGATGATCTAAAAAATTAACTTTGTGAGATGGCTGATACTCAAAAATACTTGAGTACTGATGCCTTCTCTCTTTTTTTTTTAATCTGACTAAAGTCAGTCCAAAGAGTATATTGCACAATTTGCTACTCATGTGCCTTCAAGCACGATAAATTTCCTTATCT
This sequence comes from Erethizon dorsatum, assembly GCA_028451465.1. Taxonomy (NCBI): domain Eukaryota; kingdom Metazoa; phylum Chordata; class Mammalia; order Rodentia; family Erethizontidae; genus Erethizon; species Erethizon dorsatum. The sequence continues at coordinate 86,076,422 of CM051829.1, forward strand.
GTAAAACAGGGATCAACAGAAAATGCTTAGAACAGTGCCTGGCATATGAAAGTTAGCCAGCTATTATTTGTGGAAGAATTTTTACTGTTCAGAATATCACCAGATAATGTTAAGACCCCCAAAAGTTTTATTTAATAAAATCTCCTTCAATATTGCTGTTGTGTCAAAATCCCAGTAGAAATGATATAACTAGGGCCGGTGAGATGGCTCAGCGGCTTAAGCGCCTGCCCGGCAAGCGCGAGGGCCCGAGTTCGACTCCCGGATCCCACATACGAAAAAGGGGCCGGTGATATCGCTCAGAGGCACGGGCGCCTCTTGGCGCGCGAGGTCCTGAGGTCGACCCCCCGGTACCCACAAAAAAAAAAAAAAAAAAAAAAAAGAAATGATATAACTATACAGCAGTTGTTTCACAACAATAATACCATAGGTAGAATCTGTATTTACACATACAAACAGCAAATTATAAATTAAAATCTACATCAAACTACCAAAGCATTGATCATTTTTTTCCACCCTACCCTGAAAAACTAAAACATTCCCTTGCTTAAGTGTATTTTTAGCCCTGTCTACTACCTCTCTCGCATACTCTTCATCCATGTTTGCCTCTAGTATAGCTTTTCCCTGAAGTTTCCTCATAGCTCTTTGTACCATCACTACCTGTGACAGTACGTACAGCAGTGGCACCAAAACACCTCCTTTTCCTTTTAAACACTTGTTTCTATGGAGAGATCTTCAAACTTCCAGTAACTCAGGTTTATAATGGAGCACAGCTAAGTTCTAGAATTTTTTGATAACCCTCTAGCCACTGCTGCTAGATCAAAACTCTCTCTTGTACAGGCCCATTATCATACATACGGAAACATGTAACTAAATTCAACTTCTTCCACAGTGAGTTGAATGCTCGGTCAGCAGACACATTTGACTTTTTTTTCTATCTTATTCTCGTCTTTCATTTACAACACAGGGAGCCCAGAAATTTTTTTTTTAGCTAGTGACATCCTGTAGTAATAAATTCTAATAAAAGAATTATTTTACTATTATAGCTCTGCCATGACTAGCTGTGTGACGAGGGCAAGTTCCTAACTTCACAATGTCTATCTCTTTATATATAAAAACTGAAGGGTTCTGGTATACCTGTGCTCTAAATAACTATTGTAACACTGAAAGCTGACTAAATCTCTTATTCTGACACATGGAAGTCTCAAGTGAAACCATGGATCCACACCTCCCTATGACCTCAAGAACTCACAATAGCTACGATAATGCAGTTTTTAGCACATTCTCCAACATGCACTCCTACTCCAGAAGGGACAAAGAGTAGAAAGAATTAAAGAGTGCTCAACAGGAATGAAGAGTAGTGTGGCATGCCAACTCCTATGTTACTGCTTCAGACTACTCTATAATTATATAGTCTCAACCAAGCATAGCATTCAGGTTAGATTACTATTCTAAAAATAGAAAAAAAAAATACCTACAACTAAAGATCAACTAAAGGGATACAGGGGCACAGCCCACGCTATTTCCAATAGCAATACCTATCACTCCTACTTACTGTTTTTTCATTAACAGGTATTAAAGTAGCTAACAGTAAAATTCAGATTAAGGTTAAAATGAAACTATGAAAAATGCTTATCAAGGTACTATACCTTATACAAAAAACAGTTGCTTATTAACTCATTAAAAGAAAAGGTTGGGCCAGGCGTGGTGGTGCACGCCTGTAATCCCAGCACTCCAGAGGCTAAGGCAGGAGTATCATTAGAAGTTCAAGGAGCGGGGGCTGCATAGTGAGTTCAAGGCCACCCAGAACTACACAGCAAGATCCTATCTCAAAAAAAAAAAAAAAAAATAGGGCCGGTGAGATAGCTCAGCGGCATAAGCACCTGCCTGGCAAGCGCGAGCTCCTGAGTTCGACTCCTGCTACCCACATACGAAAAAAGGGCCGATGATATCGCTCAGTCGCACAGGTGCCTGCTGGCGCGCGAGGTCCTGAGTTCAACCCCCGGTACCCACAAAAAAAATAAATAAAATAAAAATAAAAAATAAAAAATTTAAAAAAAAAACAAAAGTTTTAAGAAGAATTAAAGAAGAGAAAAATATCATTGCGCAAATAGAAATTGTTATTCATTTTTTTTCAACAAATATGTCTCCTATGGGCCTAGAACAGCTAAGACTTTAAGACTTCAAATACAACTAAGTTTAGGAATTTATGGCTGGTGGGAGACATCAGAGGTGTGTTTTTCTTGTGAAATTATCAAGTTTCTGTAGCCTAACATACCAGAATAATTTTTCACCCAGCCCACTAGCCCATCAAATATGCCAGGCCTCTGTAATATATAAGCATCTGGGAAACCCCTATTCAAGTCCCACTTTGACTTCTTGTTGAAGCCTTTCCATTTCCTCCTGAACAAAGCTGCCACTCCCATCCTGATCACTGGTGAAGATTATTCACTTTCAGCATCAATCTCTGAGATTAATTTCTAAAATTAACCCCCAAACTCTTCTTTCCAGCCAGCTCATCTCATTTTATCTCTAGCCACCTATGGCTAATCTAAAAAAATATATATATATACTTGGCTATTTTCCCAGCTCCTAATCTTCTAGCTCTTCATAAACTGATCACTGCTTTTCTTGATTTTTATTAAAATAGTAATGAAACCCTTTTTTGGCATGACCTGAAAATGCTCTCATGCCTGTGTACTTCTCCTTTAGGTGCACCCTGACCAAGCTTAACTTGGCCTTATACAGTATCAAACACTGTAACCGTAGTACAAGTTTTTGTAATTATCTGGGTGTGTGCCTGTCTGGAATTCCACTAGCCCTATACTCAAAAGCATAATCCTTGAAAGCACAAAACAGTGCCTTCTTTCTGTGGCCCCCTCTTCCAAATCCAGTGCAAAATCTAGGTCAGAGTAGGCACTTAATAACTATCTGTGGGATGAATGGCTTGAGTTTCTATGATATTCAGCAGTTGCCCAATCATATTTTATAAATACCAGTTGCAATGGATGGAATTTTCAGTGTGGGCAGTTAAAAGAAACACATATCCATTCCTCTGGTATCTTTACTCAGCCACACACCCACTCCTGACTATGCCTTCAACTCTCACCCCACGACTATGACAATAATAACCATTCCAATAGTCTTTAATCTAACTCTCAAATCCTGTACTACCCTCCCTTTTGGTCTCTTTAAAAACAAACAAAAAGATTCTTCTACAAAGCAATCACATATCAATCACCAAAAAGGCTTAAGGGGCATATAAAAGTTTTAAAGTAAAATTGATATATTCTAATTTCAGAATATCTGCCTGTTCATAAATCCCCTTTTAGAAAAAAATCCATACTTCCCTTCCTTAGGGGGCAATGGCCCACACAATATGGGCCACATTCTTCCTCATGACTGGATCAGGTGAAACACCCGATACAGGAATCACCTAGTCAAAAGCTGTCAAAAGTTCACATAAACCCTTTGAGACTTAGCTCCAAAAGATGAGCAGGACAAACCGGATTATCTAAGAAATATGCACTGAGAGATTCAGAAAAAGTCCTAAGCTAAAAGCTCACAACATATGAAAGAAAACCTAGGTCACAATTCCAGGACTTCATGAACACCAAGGTCATAAGGAAAAGAGTCAGAAGGGTTGGTCTGAAGAGAAGAGAACAAAGGTGCTATGAGGAAATAAAAAAGAGAGCAGTCTGAAAGAAAGTGAGTGAAGAAAGAACAGACAAGATTAGGGAGAAAAAGACAGAGGGGAACAAGACAAGAAAGCAAAGAGGCAGAAACAGTGAAGGCAGTAAGAAAGAGACAGAAACAGGAAAAGTTGGAGACAACAGTCTGACCAGTTAAGAACCACCTCAGTTCCTGTAGCAAGACTCTTCAACTCTTCCTGTACTCCCCCTCAAAACTCCCTCTTCTAATAACTGCCTTCCCCAACTTTTTAAGCTAGTTTGAATGAGTTTTCTGTTGGGGACAGAGAATAAAAACTGAACAAAACTGACTTTAAGGAAATTGGAATTTTTTTGGTCTTTAAATTTTTTTTTTTTTTTTTTTGGGTACCGGGGGTCAACCTCAGGACCTCACGCGCCAGCAGGCACCCGTGCCGCTGAGCAATATCACCAGCCCTTTTCTTATATGTGGGATCCAGGAGTCAAACTCGGGCCCTCGCACTTCCCAGACAGGCGCGTACACTGCTGAGCCATCTCACTGGCCCTGGTCTTTAAATTTTTTAGGTTGTTTTCATTAAATACTGAGTACATAAAAGGGAATATTTATAACATATGTGTAACAAGACATCTGTATACCTGTTACCCAGTATAAAAAATTATGGCAAGCACAAGGTTGTGAGTTTGATTCCTGGTACCAAAAAAAAAAAAGTTAAACATTACCCTTTATCCTTTAGCCACCTATAGATCCCTCCCAATATCAATTAGTTTCATTAAGTATTTCTACAGGATAAGTATGTAATGAGGGAAGAGGAGTTACGAAAAAAAAAATTCTTTTTAAAGCCCTAACCAAAATACATCCATAACTTATACAGCAATGTATGGATTGTTCAGTTTCATGTCTTTTACCACTTGCATGGAAATTATCCTAATACCAGCCTTATAAACCATAAAACAGAAAGCTAATCAAGCACTCTACATTCACAAATTACTTAAGACAGATGTTGGTTTATAAAAAAAAAAAAAAAAAAAAAAAAAAAAAAACCCCAGCTTGTTCAGCTCCCAAAATACTATCAAAATGTTATCACTTGAGAATATGAACAATATAACTTGAGTGACAGCAACTGGCCCGTGAATAGGATGGAGGAGTAGGGAGCAGCAGGTAAGAATGCTTAAGGGTGCAGTCATTTGTGACAAGGAGGGAGGGGGTTATCCTTTGGCTGCCTCAATGTTGCAATTTTGCCCTATGGTAAATTTCCTTTTACTTCTGTGAAACCCAACAACAAAAACTCATTTTGGTGCTAACATTAAATTATATGGTATTTACAAATGACATGAATGAAAACTATTTTTATTTTTATTAAAAAAGAACAAAAAGGCCATGAACACTGTAATGCACAAATAATCCAAAGATTTCATTTGAATTCATACAAATAATTTGAATAATTAATTACAGTAGATGTCATCCAGAGTTAATGGTAATGCTAAATTTATTCATCAAAATCCATACATCCCCAATCATATCCTAACCTAGGACCCTCAAACATTGATAGTACTTTTTCACATGCCCATTTAATCAAATGGAAATTAATACCACACCTATATAATTCACCAAGAGCAAAACATTACCAACTGGAAGGCTATATGCTAAGGACATACAGCTTCAATTTCCTTTACTGTATAAATGCTCAACAGTGCTGTCAAGCCAAATTTTTAAAAAGTCTGGGTTTCACACATGTATTTACTTCTATTTAATCTTTTGTTACAACATGAATTAGTGGTGGTATGGCAAAAAAAAAAAAAGGTAATAAAAGAAAACTATGCTAAGTTTCTAGACTTGGAGATAGATAAATTTGTGTGTAATAAAATATGGCTTACAAGATAGCTACTAAAAATTCAGATGAACACTCTCCAAATCCCCTAAATACCTTTCTTGCCTCTTCTCTGACACTCTTCCTATACCAACCCTTCTTCATTCTAGTCAACCTACTTGCTCACTCATGTTCTGAGCCTTTGTGCATACTATCATCTCTGGATACAGTTGTCTCCAGTCTCTGCTTTAAAAGTCCCTATTCATCTTTCAAGGCCCATCTCAAATGTCACCTCCTCCAGGGGGACTTCCCTGATATAAATCTCCTTCTTCCTCTTCCTTCCAAAATCGACTCCTTCTGTCATCACGTATATCATTCTTTAATTGTAAATCTACTTTAACTGTATATCTACTTAAGAATTCTGTCTAGTTTTAGGCTAGAAAAGTACCCTTACACATATAAGACAATCAGAGTACAAAATCATAAATAATAAACGAGTCTCCCACCGGATAATGCAATACTAAAAACCAAAACTTCAATAAAAAGTAGTCATGACTAAATGCAATGCAGTATCCTAGATTGGATCCTGGAGCAGAAAAAGAATATTAGTGCAAAAACTACTGAAATCTAAATAAAGTAGGAAGTTTAGCTAACATTAATACCAATATTAATCTCTTGGTAACAACAAATATACCATGGTTAAGTAGGATGTCAAAATTAAGGGAAAACAGGTGAAGTGTATATAGAAACTCTGCACTGTCTTTGCAACTTTTCTGTAAATCTAAAATTACTATGAGGGCCAGTGAGATAGCTCAGTGGCATAAGCGCCTGCCTGGCAAGCGCGAGGGCCCGAGTTCGACTCCCGGAACCCACATACGAAAAAAGGGGTCGGTGATACCGCTCAGCTGCACGGGCGCCTGCTGGTGCACGAGGTCCTGAGTTCGACCCCCAGTACCCACAAAAAAAAAAAAAATTACTATGAAATAAAAGTTTATTTAAAAAAATGTATGTAGTCTAAAAGAGGCTGAAATATCTGCAAGTATTGATGAGGATATATAGAATTTAATTACAACCATAACAAAAATAGAGGAATAAGAGATATACTTCTCAGAAGTAGAGAGAAGGAAGGAAATTTTTAACACCCTGGGATGAACTAAAATATGTAAGGATTTATTATTTGTTAATCGAAATGATTAAAAAGATTTGCATTCCATTTACTTCTATTTTATTTTTAGAAATACGTATGTCACTCGATACTGAAATAACCTCCATAGAAAGTTTAAGACCACATCATCACATTACATACATCAAAAGTACATTATTTATGTAAATCATGGTAGTAATTTTATTACATCAAATAAAACCCTGTTTTGAAGTTAATGATTCCCAAGCTCTAACTTCAAGAAATAGGAGGGGAAATATTCCATTAAAAGTATGTCGCTTTAAAATAGTATTTGTGGGCTGGTGAGATGGCTCAGCGGCATAAGTGCCTGCCCACCAAGCACAAGGTCCTGAGTTCAACTCCCGGAACCCACATAAAGGAAAAAAGGGCCGGTGATATCGCTCAACGGCACAAGCATTTGCTGGCAAGCGCGAGGCCCTGAGGTCGACTCCCGGTACCCACATAAAAAAAAAAAGTAAAAAATAAAAAATGAAAAACAAAACAGTATTTGTGGCAGGGGATATAGCTCAGCGGCAAAGCGCCTGCTTGGCAAGCACAGGGTTCTGAGTTCAATTCCTGGTACCAAAAAACAAAACAAAACAAAATGAAAACAGTATTCCTATAATGTACAGTTCTTGTAAAATATAATTTCCAATGTCCTGGGCAAAATACATTTTCATATTATCTCTTGAAGAGTAGTGAATAAAGAAGAGTTTTGCTGTTTCTCAAATGCTTTTTAAAATATATTTAATCTAATGATTCTAAAATCACAGTGGAGAATTCTAAAATTATAACACCATTACCCAGTTAATAAACATATAAAAATTAGGTATATCAATACATGCCTAAAACAAAAATCCAAATGCAGTTACATTTCCACAGCAAGTTCCTATAATTTAATGGAATACTACTTTAATTTTAAAATCCAATTTGAAAAGATAAAGTTTTTAGTATTTGACCCAGTACAAATAGGTCACACAATCATTCATTATACAAAAATTATGGGCCAGTGAGATGGCTCAGCGGCATAAGCGCCTGCCTGGCAAGCGCGAGGGCCCGAGTTCGACTCCCAGAACCCACATACAAAAACGGGGCCGGTGATATCGCTCAGCGGCACGGGCACCTGCTGGCGCGTGAGGTCCTGAGGTCGACCCCCCGGTACCCACAAAAAAAAAAAAAAAAAAAAAAAAATTATAAGATGACAAGATCAGACTACCTTGCTAAATTTTTTTGTTTGTTCATTTGTTGTTTTTTTTTGAGACAGAGTCTCACGCTGAAGTTCGGGCTGGCCTTGAACTCACTACGTAGCCCAGGCTGGTCTCGAACTCGCAGCGATCCTCCTGCCTCAGCCTCTGGAATGCTGGGATTACAGGCATGCACCACCATGCCCGGCTTCCTTGCTAATTTTAAATGTGTGGTTTAAATGAACCCTACATGGCCGGTATAGTAAATTTTAATAGGCCAGATGAATAAAAGCAGATGTGAACACAATTTAAATATACAAGTAGCCTATGTTTTGGTCATGGCAAAACATGCCTGATTCAACAGCTGTAGATTACATAAGCAGCTAGAAAAAAAATCAGATCATCATCAACTTTCAAAGACGTTTACCTCTAAAGACCAGCTTCTCCTGAAACTTGTTTCTAAGACCTCTCAACCACTATTCAGGTTCAGTCAAATAAATATGGTGTTCCAAGTGTCCTCCTTTTTAGCTTAGTTCACATCAGATACATTAACTTCTGTTACAACTTAAGAGCAAAAACAGGATATTTCATTCATATAGGGCACTGTATCAAAAAGCACAACAGTGATCCTAACACAACTGTTATTCAGTTCAAGCAGCTTAAATTACAGAAATGACAAAGCTGATCACTAAGCAGGTACTATAACAGGATAGCCTGAATAGATAAAAGCTTAAGGATAACTCCAACTTGGTAAACACTGCAGAAGAACTGTACTAAGATGAAGACAATTAAAATCGAGAGAAAACCAAGTGATATAGAATGATTTGTTTTCTTTGTACTCTCGAACATTTATATCATGAGTACTTATTTATAAAATGTCTTTCAGGTTTCTAAGGTCAGTTTTGTTTTTTTTTTTTTGTTTCTGTTTTTGTTTTTGTTTTGTGGGTACCGGGAGTCAAACTCACGACCTCGTGCTTGCCAGGCAGGCACTTATGCCGCCGAGCTATCTCACCGGCCCTCTAATGTCAGTTTTTAACTATCTTCCTAAGCAGTTTTGTGATGTTAAAACTAATTTCGATCAAACTCAAGAATAACAGAAATAACACAAAAAAATAGCCCTCTTTATAATATGCCAAAATATTCCATCTGGTTAGCATATTAACTATACAATCAAGGGACCGCTGAGATAAATTTAAATCCCTTATCAGTTCAAAGAAAAACAAAGTTTAGCAATCAGGACCAATCTCCCAATTTCCAGGCTCTTTGCCCTACATTATAAGGTACCGTGGTACCTCAGTTCACAAAAGCTTTTGTTTGTGAACACTGTATTGAGTGACAACCACAACCACAGCCATCTTACCCACACAAACACAAACATGGCCATCCTTTCCAAAAGTGCAGAACAAATTAAGTTCGTGAGCTTAATCATCAAAGAGATGTTTTGTTTTTGTTTTGTGATACTGGGGATTGAACCTGGGGCACTCTACCACTGAGCTATACCTCCTGGTCTGTTTTTTTATCTTGAGACAAGGTTTTACAAATTTGCCCAGACTGGTTTTGGACTTTCAATCCTCCTGCCTCAGCCTCCCCAGTAGCTTCGATTACAAGTGTGTACCACCATGCCTAGCAAGAGATATATTTTATTTTCTGTTAGAAAACAAATTTTAAAATGAACTTCAGCATTCTGAACAAATTTAGTAGCTATTCCTCTAGCTATTTCTTACTATGTGACCTACAACATTTTTATTTTTTGGTCTTTATTGCTAATATTCTGACTCCTCAGTACTTAAAGCAGCTCTTCCTCCCTACTTCCTCATAGCCCCACTCTACAATAAAAAGAAACCAAACTGACTAAACAGGAGTTGAAAGAGCCCAAATAGCTAAAATCTTATCTATACCAAAATCTACTTTGCTTAATAATTTCACCAACTTCTTAAGAGAACAACCTATTAACAGGGTGTTAATAAGGAACAAAATACTCTGTTTTACTTCTTTCCTGAACTTTGGATAATTTTTTGGTGTTCATAAAAGTAGTAGAGAAAATTAGCAAGAAAATACAGGGGTGATGTTCCTGAAAAATACAGACTATTATGTTTTTAAAATTCCTAAATAAAAATCAAAGGTAATTAAATTCAGTTCACAAACTATTCTGAGTTGCATGTGTTGATAACAGCAGCTGAGAATCCTATACCTGCACCTCAAGGATGAATTTAATTATGTCTCCCAAGTATACAAAACAACAATATTGAGAATGAGCAGACATGCTCTCATGAATTAATGAGAAATAAAAGCAGTGATATGTTTAGTTCCTCCATATTTCCATCTCATTTATGTTCAACCTATATTTAATGAGTATTTACTAGGTGGTACACATTGTCATCTATTTATTAATCATTAATTCTCCAGCCATGTGTTTTTAATAGAGAATTTCACCCACCTCAGCCCTTGAAAAGGTCAACCTTACAAAAAGCATGACACTTCATGAAACCTCCTATACTCCCAAGCACAGATGCCTGCCTGGATTCGGATGGGTACCTGACAAGGCTGGACCAATCTGATGCTCCTTGCCAGATATCTGGAATGAGGAACCCAGATGACATAAAGCACATAACCACCAGGTCTGGCAGTGTGAGCCACAGAAGTATCAGAGTACTCCAAAGCTGAAAACTGGTGCGGGGGAGAGGAAAAGTGTCGTAAGTGAGCAGAGAAAGCTGACATGAAGAGATGACTTAACCAGCAAGCAGAGCAAGTAGCTATTCTACTCTAGAAGAAATGAGAGGGGAGGGTATGTATCACAATCCACGAGCATACAACCTATAGTATTTCAATTCTTATCTATCCGTGGATGTCTAATACCTATGAAATCACCTACAGTACCGTATCCTGTCAATAAACTTCTCCTTTACTTGTACGTGTATGAATGGTCCTGTTCCTTACAGCCCCTTAACATTATATTAGGATCTGTAACATATAAAGATGAGAAATACCTAGTCCTCCTTCCCTTAAGAACCACAGAGTCAGAAGGGAGCTATACTATATATCTATAAACATACTATAAAGTAGACTATAAGCGGCACAAAAAGTACTATGAGTTTTCAAAAGGAAAGAAACAGATAATATCCAGTTTAGAACACCAGAAAAGTTTCATGAGAAAAGCAACCAAATAGTAATCATAATGGACCACACAGTGTGAGATATTTTTAAAATGCATTTGCTAAAAACTATAAAATATTGTATTCTAGGTCTATCAAAAAATTGTTTTAAATTTTGCTGTCTCTAAAATAATCAACAATCTGGTAATGAATGAACCATAGGACCGAGCAACTGACTGGTTATAAGATATGAGAGCAGAAAAGGAGTTAAAAATGAGTGCAGTTTTCAACCTAGATGATGTTAATGCTGGTGCCAGAAAAGTTCACAACAGGTGGATTTGGGGAAGAGAGGTGAAGTGGGAAAACAAGTTTGTATTGTATATTTTTAAATTAGAGTAAGTGGCAGCAAAAACTACATTAATGCACTGAGGGAAGAGGAATGACCTGGGACATCTCAAGCACAGAAAACCTTTCTCAAAAATTCCAAGTAAAGCCAAGCACAGGGACACACACCTGTAATCCCAGCTACTCGAGGTGGTTGAAGCAAAAGGATCACAAGTTCAAGGTCAGCCTAGGCAACTTAGCAAGATTCTGTCTCAAAAATTAAAAAAGACCTCTAGAGAGCTCGCCTAGCATGACCGAGACCCTCGGTTCAGTCTCCAGTACTGGGGGAAAGAATACAGATTAAAACTGTCCTCTAAAAGAATAAATATGAAACTCCCCATCTAGACCCTTCATGATGTCTAGGTTTTTTTCTTTTACATATTAAACACTCCATTTTTGTTAGGACACTGGTAATTTGCCTGTATCTGTTTATGGTGCTTTTACCTGTTCGCAAATGAGGGATTTAAAGGCAGGCATGGTAGTGAATGCCTACAGTCCCAGCGCTTTGGGAGACTAAGGCAAAAGGAACACAAGTTTGAACCCAGCCTGGGCACCAAGCAACTTAGTGACTTAGTGGGACACTGACTCAAAAATAAACAAAAAAATTTAGAAGGGATTGGAGCTCAGCGCAAAGGCACTGGGTTCAACTCCCAATACAAGGGGGAAAAAAAGGTATTGTTAAAGGACTTAATGGGGGAAAAATGGTTCCCTTTCCCAAAAAAATACATATAACTACAAACCTTGTTAACAGGTTCAGAAAATCCATGGATCATCTGAAGTCCTAATTGATGGAGGCATCCCGGGTTAAAAAAAAAAAAAAGCATGCTATGGAAAAAATTAGGGAAGGAAAAGAAGACAGAGAAAGTGGGATAAAAAGGAAGTATCTCAGAAGTATCTCTCACCAACTCCCTTTTCCCAAGAAACCAGCCAAAGAAGCAGCTTAGCACCCCATGAGAGGGACAGAGTAAAGAGTTCAGTACTTCTTCAGCTTTCACTAATCCCTGAAAGGTCTCTGGACCAGGAACCACTTTTATCACAGACAACTGTCCAAAAACTAAGACATTTTTGTAATAATGCAAATAAGTGCAACAAACTAAAAAAATTTTAAAGAAACAGTTGCAGCCCTGATTATAAAATTACATGCCCTTTCTAATCTAGTAAGTACTACGTAAGTACTCTATTCTATGATTATCATTATTTACAGGAATAGTGTGGTTAGTGAAGATCACATTTTGATATATGGTCCTAAAAGGACCATATTTTCAGAATGCAAAAGTGATAAAGGCACTCACACAAAAGACACAAAAGTAGCCAGGTGTGGTAGTGCACGCCTGTATCCCAGCACTTGGGAGGCTGAGCCAGGAGGATTTGTGCGAGTTTGAGGCCAGCCTGGGCTGCATAGTGAGTCCAAGGCCACAAGACCCTGTCTCAAAAAGACCAAACAAACAAACAAACAAACAAACAAAGACACAAAGAATAACAAGTGTTTATAAAAAAGAATTTCTTCTTTGCAATGCCTAGTTCTACTTTTTATGCCAGTTTTCCCCCAGATACAAGTCAAATCCTCATAAAAAATTTAACTTCTTGACCCTTACCCCAAATAAATGCCTAACATTATCATAATGAATATCATCCTATGAGTATATAATAGCATATTTATCAAAAGATAGTCTTATTTTTATAAATATATTCAGTTATATGCAAGCTTAAATATGAATAATCAATTGTATAATATAGAATAAGAGTAGTATTCCAATTCTCTGACTGCAACTTAATTTTTGCCATAAGATTTTATCCCTTTCACCACAAAAGAATATTTATAAAATTCTGTGAAGACCTTTGAAAAGAATATATTAATTTGAAAAATAGTCAAATATCTGCCTGAAATACTCCTGGAAAAAAGTAGTAAAGGTAAGCCTCACAAACACTATAATACATAGAAGCTGCTATTTACCGAATATTATTTGCCAGGCACTAATGCTAAGCATTTTACACATATTATCTCATTTAATATTATGAAACAGAAAACATATTATGAAATAGATATCATCAATCCTACTTTTACATATGCAAACACAATGATTCATATGGTTAAGTTACTTCTTCTGGTGTTTCACAGCTAATAAATGGAAGTAGGAATTTAATTCAGTTTTGTGTGAAGACAAAAGCAATACCTTTATCCATTACATTTGTGCTTCTCAATTTTTGTCACATCCTAGCACACAATGAAAATGGTAATATTTATAAGGCTCACTGGAGTAAGCCAGAGGGAACTTGGTAAATATTTTTCTTCATACTATGAAACTATTACATGAAGAATAAAAATACAGGGGCCGGTGAGATGGCTCAGCGGCCTACGCGTCTGCCTGTCAAGCGCGAGGGCCCGAGTTCGACTCCCGGATCCCACATACAAAAAAAGGGGCCAGTGATATTGCTCAGCAGCACGGGTGCCTGCTGGCACGCAAGGTCCTGAGGTCGACCCCCAGGTACCCACAAAAAAAAAAAAGAAAAAAAGAATAAAAATACAAAGTATCACAGATGATATTAAATATTTAATTGTTATGTCTTCCAGGGCGGGGGATATAGCTCAGCGGCACAGCGCCTGCCTGGCAAGTGTGAGGTCCTGAGTTCGATTCCCAGTCCAAAAAAAAGTCTTCCAGATTTATTTTTTTGATTTACCAAATTCAGTAAGCTTATAGAGGGAATCACACCAAAAATGTTCAAATATTATTTCAATTGTTGTAAAACTATAAAGTTATAAAAATGATTCAAAATTTGAACACTGTAAAAAATTTGCAAACAACATACCTGTAGGTATGTTATTTACTACACATTGGTTAGGGAGCTTTCCATAATTTATTTGATCGAAAATTGTGATTTAGCATATCAAGGTCTTCTCAATAACATATAAGGGAAATTCAAACCAAAGGTAATAAAGGAAGAATTACAACATTGAAGATTTCCTTAATCTAGCTTATACTAGCCTCTTAATTTGAATTGCTATAGTATCTGTAATCTGTAACATTCACCTTGACTTAATAATAGTAAAAGCTAATATTCAACGAGGTAGAACTAGGTGCCTGGTTGTGTTCTGTTTTACAATATTATCATATTTAAATCTCACAGCAACTCTATGAAGTATCTCTATTTTCTCCATTTTAATGATAAAAAAATTAAGGCAGAGAGAAAATAAGTAAATAATTTTCCCAAGGTTATGGCTAGTAAATGAGAATTAGGATTTGAAAGTCTGACTTCAGAGCCCATGCTATTTTTTGTTTGTTTGTTTTTGTTTTGAGATAGGGTCTCACTATTAGTTCAGATGGCCTCAAACTCACTCTATAGCCCAGGTTGGCCTCGAACTCATGGCGATCCTCCTGCCTCATCCTCCCAAGTAAGTGCTCAGATCACAGGCATGCACCACCAAGCCCGTTTCAGAGCCCATGATATTAATCACTGTGTGAAACTACATCCCTGTAATGAAAACAATATATTATGTGCCAAGAGAGATAAGAGTAAGTAGAGAGAGCTCAGTTAAACTAAGTTGGATAGTTTTATAGTGCTGAAGTAGAAATTACTTGTATGTACATCAAAGGAGATTTTCTACAGGAAAAATAAATTATTTCTATACTATGTTATACGTATTTTACTTATAGAAATAGCGTAACAGATAATTTTAATTTCATACATGCATTATGCTATGGCTCAAGAAAGAGCAGCTATTTTTGCAACCTATTTGAATTTGCTGATTTAACATGCTCAAAAATACAGTATTTAGGGGGCCGGTGAGATGGCTCAGCGGCTTAAGCACCTGCCCGGCAAGCGTGAGGGCCCGAGTTCGACTCCCGGAACCCACATACGAAAAAGGGGCTGGTGATATCGCTCAGCGGCACGGGCGCCTGCTGGCGCACAAGGTCCTGAGGTCGACCCCCCGGTACCCACAAAAAAAAAAAAAAAAAATACAGTATTTAAAAAGCTTTCTTAAAAAACAATGAAGTTGGTAAAAATAAAAAAAAATGTTTTAGTACTTCAATTTTTTTAACTGCTTTTCAAGTTCTGTAAGTTATCATGTGCTTGTTTTTAATTAAATGCACTATTTATAAATTCTGAATAAAGATTTTTCTAGACATTTGGACAAGTTCTGCATGCCCAAGTTCTGTCTGCCAAATCCTACCATTTGGAAGAAAGTCTCACAGTATACCACTGTATTACAATAGGCTAATGTACTGAGGGTATCTCTGATGGTCAGTGTAAAATAAATCATTCACAGATATGACAATACATCTTTAATCTCAAAAGATGAGAATACACCTTTAATTTCATAACCAACTGATAAACACAGAAAATGCTAATGCCTTAAGTGTTGTGGGATTTTGTTTCATTTTGGCTTTGTGGTACTGAGGATTGAACCCAGGACCCTGTGCATGGTGGGCAAGTATTTTACCACTGAGCTACACTCTAGCCCTTTTGATATTTAAGACAGGGTCTTGCTAAACTGCCATCTGGATTTGGACTTTAGATCCTTTTGCCTCAGCCTCTGAGCAGCTGGGATTGCAGGCATATGCCACCACACCAGCAAATACTATGGCTTTTTGTTTGTTTCTTCAGTTTGGTTTGGTTTGGTTGTTTTAGGTAATGGGGCCTTCCCAATGAGCCACACACTCCCCAGCCCCCATTTTTGGAAGACAGTCTCCCTAAATCAGTGGTGGTAAACCTATGGCAACCTATGGCACACGGCCCAAGGGGGCTGTTTGTTATCATTAAAAGTTCTAAAAGATTCCCCATCACTGCCCTAAATCATTAAATGAACCTGTAACTCTCCTGCCTCAGTCTCTTGGAGTGCTGTAATTACAAGCTTCAAGTGTTGTACTTTATATCAAACTTCTCAAAGAGCCCAAGGACTAGCATTCAACATTTACTGACTCATGCTGGTTAACAGTAAACACTTAAGGAGCACCTACTATGTGCCAGGCACAGTGTTCATCCACAGAAGACATATGTAATACAGACAGCGGCTGCCTAGAGCCACAATTTGAACTCATGCCTTCTGGGAGTTGAGATATTCAAAGCAGAAGCTCAAGCTCCGATGCAGAACACTCTATATCCAAAAAAATCTGTCAAGAGAACTTCTACAATCTACGTTAATGCAAGAGACTCTAGCACATCCTGGAGTACAAAATTAAGTCTTGGGTTACAGTGACATAGTGTATTTGGTCCTCTGGAGCTTTACACAATGAAAATCTGACATTTCCATCAAAATGACTCCTTTTTCTCAAAAATCAATTGCTTACAGAAACCATGACTCCTACTTATACTTCTCTAACAGATCTCTTGAAAATACAAACAATGAAGAAATGTGGCATGATTTTATTGGTAAACTAATGCCAGAGTACTTTATACGATTTACTAAGCCTCTCAAAAACTGTAAACTAGATCATGCTAAGTAAAATGCATCGGACTGTACATAAAAGCCACTTAAAATGATTATCAGGTAACATGCAGTAGTCCTGAAGCCAGTATTTTGCTTCGAAGTGACCAAAAGGGATAAAACAGCTCCCTACAAGTTTACAATAAGTAAACAGTCCCTACAGTCTTACAATAAGTATGTCCAATTCCACAACTTATCCTAAAATAACTCCATTCTCACTGTAAATGATCTCTACCAATTTCTGTCCACTAGCTTCTCTTAATCATTCAAGCCTTCCAGCTTTATCCTGTCCAGTATAACTACACTCAGACTCACAATCCATTACACAAACCCATCATATACTCTCGCATCCTCCTTTTAACCAACAAGCTCCAACCCAATGCAAAACCTTCCCTAGTACTGTACCACCTCTTCCTTCCATACTCAAAATTCTCTTTGCTAAACGCCATCCCAGCCCGGAGTTACACACTCTCCGGGCTAATTCCCACAACCTCAAAACCCCACCCCCTCATCACGCCCTCCGCGGCCTCAGCCACCAACCCCAACACCCCGCCCCTTAGCCGGCACGCCCTCCCGATCCCTTTTGGGGGTCCTTTCCGCCGCCTTGGCCAGACCCTGTTCACGCTTTGAAAATGCCAGGCTCCCCGACCACCACTCCAGCCCCGCCCCCAGGCCCTCACCGAGTAATAGCAGCTTCACTTCTTTGGCCGCTTTCTCCCCGTCCTCCCGCAAGTTGCGGTCGATCATCTTACTCCGCTCCACCGCCGCCTTGTCTTCGGCGCTCAATGTGCAGCCCATGACGGCGGCGGGAGAGGGAACTGGGCCGGAGCTCACTCACACACCGCGGGAAGTGCGGCTTCGCAGGCTGAGACAGCGTCTACTGCGGGGCGGCGGCCCTCTCCGTCAGCAACCCTAGCGCCCAGAGGAACCGGACATCCGGCGCTTACGACACTTCCGGCGACGCATTGCTGCCGTTACCACTTGAACCTTTCTTGCTCTGGGAGGGGAGATGAGACCGAAAGCGGAAGTCGGCAGAAGGGGCGCCGGTTCCGCGGAGCTGCGAGGTTCTGTCAGGTTCTTTGTGCACCAGCCAGCCTTAGTACCCTTTTACCTATTCGACTTGATTTGGATAAATGTGGAAAAACCGGGGCCTCCAGTTCATAGTGCGTTCCTGAGGTCATGCAGCGGGTTGTGGGATAGGACATGGGATTCCCAAATAAGAGCCCACAGTCCTCGCTATAATTTCTACTAGAGCATTCTCACTGGCCAGAAAACCTCTTGGATCTGTGGTTGTGGAGACCCAGGGCGCCTCCCCAACTACCTAAACTGTCTCACTGATCTATGGGATGGGAACAAACTGACCAGCTTGGGCTCCATCCACTTCACATCTGAGATCTGTAGCACCGATCATGCCTAAGACCAGCCCTCTCCTCTGACCCACTGCCTCTTTCTCCTCTTAAAATATATTCTGGTCTTTGTGCCACTACGTATGCGTTTCTGTGGACCTAAAAATTTGCCCAGCACCTTTGTTGGCAAAGGGCCGCTTTGAAATCACAAGTAGATCTCGTTAACCTGAAAGGTAAGTGTGTAGTCCGTCTATAAAATGTCCATGGTGCCCATCTCTCTAGTATAAACCAAATTGTCCTGCATTAGAAGCTTAGAACTTCTACCAAGATAGGTCAATTTACACCCTACCCTCAGAAACAAAACAGTGCATCCTTTGAATCTCCTATGAAAATGTCCTATCGTGATAACTACACAAAAAGGTGTAATAAAAATTGTCTCTCACTCTAGTATCACCTGAAAATTAATAAATGTCCTGTGAAAGGCCCATACCGGTATCTTCTTTAACTGATAACCCCGAACTGCTGTGAAAGTGGTCCTAAATTACCTTTTCAGTCAAATAGCTCCACAATTACTATACATTGTAGGGAGAAGGATGATTTTGCTGCCCATAAAGCCTTTCCCTACAGTGAAAAAATACTTTATTTCCCTAACAGAATCTAGACTCAGGATCTAAGGCCCCAACAGAAAGATCTATATAGTGATGATTTTTTTTTTTTTTTTTTTTTTTTTTTTTTGAGACAGGGTCTCACTATGTAGTTCAGGCTGGCCTTGAACTTCCTTATGTAGCCCAGGCTAGCCTCGAACTCAAGGCAACCCTCCTGCCTCAGCCTCCCGAGTGCTGGGATTACAGGCATGTGCCACCGCACCTAACTGATTCATTAATTACAACCATTTAATTAGAGATTAGATCCACCTTAAGCAGCCTATCCACCATAACTTGTCAATAAATGCCAATTCTTCAAAGTTTGAAAAGTCTCCCACTCATTTCCAAATGACTAACAGAAAAGGAACTGCATTTCCATTATCAATACTTCTGGGGGGAAAAAGGGCAAGAAGAAAGGGAAGAAAAATCAGTATTTATTTAGTACCTATTTGCCAGGTTTGGCTAGGCGCTTCCAAATCTCATCTCAATCCTCACAACAACCCTGTGAGGTAGGTAATAATGATCCCCATTTTTACAGATGAGGAAATAGGCTCAGAGAAGTTAAGCAGCTTTCCCCAGTTCACACAGTGAGTAAGCAGACCAGTCTTGACTACAAAGTCACCACCCCCCCTTTTTCTTTTACCATGCCCCCTAAAAGATGTTGTCTGGGACACCTGACAACAGAAAATCTATGGTTTTTATCAAGGCTGGCAAACCACCACAGTACCACCAGGATGCAGAAAAATGTAACTGGCAGGATGGTTGCCTCCACCTGTTGATTCTTCTGTATATTAAAGAGGTTGGACTTTGTTCAGGTATTTTTTTCAGAGCTAAGGATTATATACTGAACTTTATCAAGCCATCCAGATTACTTGAAAACTCGGGAAAGTGCTCATAGCAAAAATTTTTGGGAAAGTTCTCAGCATAAAAAAGATAAACTTTTATTTCCTTCATGATCCATTCTTACAGGGAAAAATAAATGCCAAAGAAACCCCTATATGTCAAACTCTGTGGTAAATGCCAGTGAGATCACAGTGTCAGGTAAGCTCAGCCTGAATTAGAGATATCCTTGCACTTAGAAAACTTCCTTCTTCAATGTATGTGGAGGAAGAATTGAAAGACAATGTCAAACAAACAACAAAAAAAGGCAAAATAAATTAACAAAATGGCCGCCAAACGATGTTTGATGCCCTCCCTTTTTCTTCCTCCCACGTATGCACACCTTTCTATTTCCAATGGACTCACACTGCCATCTGCTGGCAATGCCTTAAGTCTAGTAGCTGATTAGAGGTGTTTGAAAGTTTCTCCCTTAATGAAATTCCTAGGTATGAGTTTATCGTAAAAGGAAGTTTTTGGCTTTGTTTTTTTAATCACAAAGGACTCTCCTTGCTATATGTACTTTCTTTATAAGGGATTTCTTCAGTGTAACAGGCACTAAACTAGAATAGTTTAGTGGTAGGAAGACAGAAACCTAGAAATGCTCCCAGTTCAAAACGGAAAAAGCTGTTTGCCCAGTTTCATTTAATAAGTTTCTCTTACAATCCCCATACTTGCCACAATCTTCAGGAAGCCTCTATCAATGAGATGAACTCTCAGAAGCTGGAACCATGGATATATATTCTCCAATATATTTCTTAAGCACATAATATGATGCTTTATCAGATCTAAATGCTCTATAAAAAATACTAAGTATCTGATCAAATTAGGCTATGAACTCCTTGAAGGCAGTAACCACACATCCTCTGTGTGGGTGACAGAGAATAGTGGATGTTCAATTATTATGCACTGAATTGAACTGAAGGAGTCAATATTGATATCAGTATACCTTTATCATAAAAATTATTTATTGGCTGTTCAAAGGGGAAACTATCCCACTCTCACCGGCCCATTTTCCCCCTTTGATGCTCAGTGAACCAATAATTTGTTCAAATACAGACCACACCACCCGCTGGCCCTGCCTTGGCCTTTTCATGGCCCTTTTGTGTTACCTAATTCAATGGAGGGAGGTGGGATGGACAAGTGGTCCCCGATGGATGTCCTGTCCAGCTTGTAATTATTCCCTCTCCATTGAAAATACCACTACCAGCTGGGCATGCCTATATTCCCAGCACTCAGGAGGCTGAGGCAGGAGGATCACCACAAGTTCGAGGCCAGCCTGAACTACACAGTGAGTTCAAGGCCAGCCTGAGCTATATAGTGAGACCCCATAAAAAAAAAAAAAAAAAGCCACTACCAGTACCAGTCAACACAGTTCCTACAGTCTCAATCAGTAAACAACTGAGCCCAACTCCTGTGCCCTCTCTCCAACCCAGGGATACAGATAAGAGAGATTTAAGTCTGTGTCACTGAAGCTAATTTTGAGAGCGATGAATGGGAGCAGGGAGGAATTTAATGGACCATGGATACCCCACCCTTCCCATGCCCAACCTTGGTCTTTTGTACCCGATTGTCCAGGGGGCTGGAGATGGGTCACTGCCATGAGGAGAGAGATCAGGGAGGCCAGTCCTGGAAAAAAAAGATTTTTAGGATTATTGATCAGGGTGATTTACGTGGTCTTTTTGTATTAAGCCATCTTACCAATTCAAATGCTAATCCTCACCCTCAGTTATCCAACCCCCAATTGTTCTAGTTATTCATCCTAAAAGGGAGAAAGGGCCACTCTGTCTTGTCTCTGCTGAGATCAAGTACCACACTTGCAGAAAAGAGACAGTATAGAAAAGCTTTTCCTGAAGATTGTATGTGACAGAGAATTGCAGTCACCTTTCCTGTCTTATATTACATGTACCCTAATTACTAGTTCCGCTTGCTTCTGGTCAAACCTAGGAAGAGTATACCCTGCTGGTCCTCTCCATTTAAGGAAATTTCAGGTATACAACTAGAAGAAGATCTACTAACTCATAGGGAAACACCTGGCTGCAATTGCATTCTTTTTAAACCTAGTAAGGAAATAAGAAGACACAGCTCATTTTCTTACCTCGCTTGGGTGCAATTATTGCCCTTGACAATTACACTGAAAAACAAAATGTCCTCAGTGGTCCCCAGAATAACTCCAAATCTGGCCTGCTGCCCTAATCCTCTAACTCCTACCCTTAGAGAATTTCCCTGTTTCCTAAGGCATGTAAATTTAACCGACTGATAGCTTCACCTCACCTTTGTGACCCTTTCCTCTCGTCACCGTCTCATCATACCCAGGTTCCCTCCCCCAGTAATCAAAGATCAGCCAAGTCTAAAGCTTTTGCCACATGTCCATCCTGTTGGCTCTGGTCCTGACCCAGGAAATGCTAAGCAAAAGCTGTGTGCGGAGACCCCAGACCCAGACCCAGCCAGCTGGAAAAAGTGGTCCCACAAGGTGCTCCTTGTGATCATAAATAGCCCTCAAACCCATCTCCCTTCAAGTGTCCAACAGCCCATCATGACTGCAGTCGGGGTGAGGGACCAGGACGGAGGTAGCTGTCCGACACGATGATGTCACTGGTGAGTTGCTGCTCCAGGAACTCAGAGGTCTCCTCAGCTATCTGACCTGGGATTCGAAAGTCAACAGCAGGTGGCTCCTGCTTAGGGCTGGGTGGAGGCCTGGAAACCCAGTTCTCGGCAGGACAGCCTGTCCCCTGAAGGAACTGCAAGAAGTTCTCCTCAATGGAGCCCTCCCTGCTAGGCAGCCTCAGCTCCTCCTCTGGAGCAGGCTTGAAGAAGCAAACAAACTGCTTGCTGAGCTCCCCCCGGATCTGCCGGTTGAGACATCCATAGAAGAAAGGGTTGGAAGTGAAGCAAAAGTAGCCAATCCAGGTCACCACACTCTCCACCTGCCCAGTTGAAATGGGCTGAGCACTCAGGGCAATGTAGAGATGGAAAGAGAAGTAAGGCAACCAACAGAGCAGGAACTGTCCCCCTACAGCCAAGAGTACCACTGCTGCCTTCCCTCCCCCAAACGTCCGGTGTGGAGTGGTCTGCGGGGCCCCAGAGCTGGTGACCATAGTGGATCGGCTGCTGAGAGACTCAGAGCGCTGCCGGGGTGTCTCCATCCATGTGGGCAGTGGCCCATGCTGCATGGCAGCAACACGAGCCACCCGGAACATGCTGCAGTAGACCACAAGGATGAGGAGCAAGGGCAACAAGAAGTAAAGGACAGCAAAGACCACCACAAAAAGCTGGCAGTAGGCACTGTGGCTCCATTGGAGTGAGCAGCCTGGGGGGACAGTGGGAGTGCCTTCCTCCCAGGAGACTCTTCCCAACACTGGTACAGAAGCCATGGCCAGGGCCTTCACCCACACACCCACCAGCACAGAGGCTACTAGCCCCAGCGTCATGCGCACCTCATAGCGCATGGGGTGGACCACGTAATAGTAGCGCTCCACATTGATGGCTGACACAGAGAGGATGGCCAGGCTGACAAAGCACACACTCAGGAACAAGTAGAGGCGGCAGGCCACCTCTCCAAAGAGGGCATGGTCAAAGAGGGCAGAGCTGGAGAGCATGGCCAGAGGCATGAGGGTCAGGGCAGCCAGCAGGTCCACCAGGCAGAGGTGGAAGACAAAGACAAATTTTCGGAGGGCAGGAGTCTTGGCGATAACAGCCATCACAGCAGCATTGCCAGCCACAGCAGTCAAGTCCAGCAGGAGCATGAAGAAGAGGGCCACAGATTCTGAAGCTATGTCCCGCAGGCCCACCTCTGGGATCCCACTGGCAGTGGAGGGACCTGGAGTTTGAGGAACCCTCCCCAAAGTGGAAGAGTTCCCTGATGACTGGGGGATGGGTGAGGACTCCATGGGGCCGAAAGAGGACACCCAGGGCACCTCCTGTCACAGGCCCATCCTCCATCCTAGTCCACAACCCTGGGATGGCGAGCCCAGGCCCAAGCTTCCCAATTTTGTAGGGGAACTTCTGCTGGAGTCTTTTGGACAGGCTTTTATCACCAGCCTTCAAGACTGGGCTCCTCTGCGGACAGAGCACCAGGCTAGGCAGCCATGGGCTCAGGAGCTCTTATGCTCTTTCTGGCAGGAGGTGGCTCCAGGGTTGGCCTTGGTGACTGGGAAGAAGCAGGAGACGTGAGAGGAATGGAGCCCTGCCTGCTCAGCAGCACTCCACCTTGTGAGTGGCTTCTGGCTCCTCCTTTTCCACATTCTTTCCTCCGTTCTCCATATCCTTCTCCCCTTTCAAGGGCTGTTATTCAGGGATTATAAATCCTATGTCTCCCTTTCCCAGGGTCTTGCTGAGCTCTGGGACAGTGCCCCAGTTTTAAGGTTGCTTATGTGACTTTTCCAATTTCTGGTATTCTTTGGATGGAAAGTAGAAGGAACACAAATTTGGCTTCTGGTCCCAGCTCTGGGCATTACTAACTCTGCCACTCTTCCAGATTCCAGTTTCTCAAAAAGGCATCTGTAAAATAAGGGAATAGTGTCTGCTTCATAACTATATTTGCAGAGTCCAGTGTGATTTGTTAACAGCAGTACTAGCCACAAGCAATAATGTTTACATGGTGCTTTCCACATGCTGGGCCCTGTTCTAAGCACTCAACAAAAATAAACTCATTTTAATCCTCATACAACCCTATGAAATAGATATTATTCTTATTTCCATTTGCCAGGGATAAACCTGAGGCCTAGAGAAGTTAGGGAATTTAGCCAAGTTTACGTAGTTAATAAGTGGCAAGGCCCAGGTACCTACACAGACAGTCTGACCCGAAGGCAGTTCTGTTGCCCACTGTGCCATGCTGGGTATGAGAGTGCCCTCCACATTAGTTGGAATATAGTAGGCTTCCAATAAACCATTGTTGAATTTGACCTGTAACTAAAAATGTCTCTCACTGCTCTAAGGCTTTTACCTGGTAAGGGGAACTGAGCTTTAGTTTCTTCTGACATCACCACTCCCCAGACAAAGAGCTGCCACTTTGGAAATTTTGAGAAGGATCAATGAATGGAAAATGTCTCAGCTGGAAGGAAACTAGGAGGCCAGTCTATCCAGCCTCATGGGCTCCCAAGGCTGGAAGGGCATAATTCACTTGAAAGCTGCCCTTCTTCATCTATTCTTCAGTTTCTGAAGGCCACTGTGCCCTTGCCAGTGCAAGAGGAGCTGTTCCTAACCTCCTGTTCCCCACTCCCCGTATCTCTGGTCATTGGTGCTGACCCTTTGAGGTTCCTGACTGAAAGCCCTCTTGGTTCTGGACTGTTACCACGGTCACAGAACAAGGAGTGGGAATAGGTGCCCATGTAAGAGGTAGGTAGTGAGGAGGTGGGGAGAGCCATGTGATTGTGCAATTGAGGGAGCATAAAGCAGAGAAGACTGGAAGAAATAAAAATCTCTCATTTCACCCAATCAAGTGGTAGATCACATATGTTTTACATGTGTCATTGTCCATATTGAGTTTGCATGTAGTTGTTTTCATTTTTCATATATCATTCTGGCAGTGCAAATTCCCTCAATATAGTGTGCCTAGTTATGCAACTTAGTACCAAACTGCAGACATGTCAAGTTTGATGGTCTTTCTGTAGACCACAGTTCTCTGGGCCACAGTTTCCTCATCTGTGAAATGGGAGAGTTGGACTGAATAACCTTCCTACACATAACATTTCATTACTCTGTGAGTTCCTGGGCTGCAGAGAGCCTGGTGGTTGCTCAATTTTAAAGCCTATCATTTCTATGACTGCAGTGAAGAGGACCACACAGCTATCAGGGCCTACTTTCCTCCACAGTTACCCTACAATCACTGGGGTTTTGGTGCTACCATCAATCTTGATTAATACAACTTCTAACATGCCATACAAGCAAAGGTGCTCAATGCAATTTTTTTAATTGAGTCAGACTCAAATTGATTAGTTGAATCCCTGCCCCCTAATACATACTCCAAGAATACTCAATCAGTCATCTGTGTGCCAGCCAGGGAACTCTCTTCTGGAAAGGATAACTCAGACTCCAGGATTGGAGACCACCCTGACTTTGGATGAGTTCCTGGAGACATGCCTCTCTCCAGGGGTAGTAGAAAGCTCATTTCACAGTTGAGATGGCCACATAAACTCAGGTTCTGCAGAGATGAAGAGAGGGCACAAAAGTAGAGACATCAGCTTCTCATAAGACAGTTTATCAAGAAAAATGCCTGACAGAAATACCAAAGGAAGCATACATGTTTCTTACTTTTCATGCCAGGATTTACTCACTCCTTCTACCTGCAAGTGGGGACCAGAAGATGTGGCTGTCAGTCTCTAGTAAGGAAAGGCCCACCATGGGTGGATAGATAGCAAGGCCCAGACAGGGTCCCAGACTGAGGGAAGCAGACATGGTTTCCATGTGGAGGGGTGCTGTGAAGCCATGATGGAGTTCTAGGCAAGACAGCATTGTACGTTTCTCTTTCCCATAGCCCCCTCAGTATTGCCAGTATTTCCACAATGACTCCCAAATTCCAGGATTTCAATTTACTTCTTAAAGACAAACCAATATACCAGACTACTTGGCACTCCCCCTTCACTGACCGACCAGGTTATAGAGGGGAGGAACATGGTGTAACAGTTTCACAGAGAAAACCCTCTCCTAGCTCATGTCATCATGCTTCAACCCCAACAATGCTCTCATCCTCCCACTGCTTCCTTCCAACACCACCCCCCTCACTTCCAGGACCTCCCAGTACTGGAAGGGTTTGTCACCACAGGGACTATGGTCTGGCCTCTAGCAGGGGCATGGTCAAGTTACATATATCCTTGTTTCAGGATGCAAAATGCACATAAGTGTCCAGCCCAAGGCCATAGAGGTCTCCGGAATTTGTATGTACCTGTTTCTCAGATACAGAGCTTCCAGGCCAAGGATCAGAGCCCAGCCTTCCTTTAGGCAAGAGTGTGCCCTCCCGAGCCAGGAGAGATTTCTAGAGAGCTTCAACACCTCTCCTCAGCAGAGTTGCCCATGCCCAGGACATGGTTGTCCATCAGCCTGGACTCATTCCTAGGATGTGGGGGACCCATCTCTACGACAGAGCCAAAGAGATGGAGAATACTGTCTGTTGCAGGATGTGGCTACTCCTGCCAGGAGGAGATGATCAACCCCCATCTCTAGGCTTCAGAGATGCCTACATCCCAGTACTGCTTTTAGGATACCTGGGAGTCCGTCCCCTGGCAAAACTGCCCACCATAGGGTAGGGTGAGCTGGTCTTTGGAATGCAGCCCATTTGTAAGGTACCACAGCACTCACCACCAGGCCCTGGGTCTGTCCCCCATTCCTGGCCTAGTCGGCAACTCCTACCTTTGCTGAGAAGCTCCCAGTTCCCATGTGATAGCTCCTCTCAGCTGATGCTTCTCCAAGGCTGCTGAAGCCCGAACCACTGCAGTGAGCAGTGAGAGGCAGCCGGCAGAGCAGGATGCTCCAGAGCTTCTGGGTCCTAATGGCCTCCTGCTTCTCACTCAGCCCCTTGGAGCCACTTCTGGAGCAAACCGCTGGACACCAGTGCCCCAAGCAAAGTGCTCAGGTGTGAGCCCAACTCCTCTCACTTCTCTCAGGTTGCTGGACAGCATCTCAAAAGTTTCATGGGACCAGGTGATGATAGGCAGAGGAGACCTTTAGATCAGTCTGATAAAGAATAAGAGCACTTAGAATCAGAAAATTCAGCTTCAGTTTTTGGTTTCTTACTTGTTCAAAGGGATTGTAGGAAAGATAATCCTGAGGTTCCTGACAGTCCTGTCGTTGCAGCATTTTGTGTGACATCAGGACCAAGTTGTTTTTGTAGCAAGCACGTCAGGACAGACACAGGGCCCCAAGGTTAGGCCAAGGAAGGTCTGAGGCTCCAGGGAATGCTGCAGGCTTAATTCCTTTGGAAGCTGCCATATTTTCATAAAAAACAGACTGGAAGGTAACAAGTTTGAAGGGGAGCTGAAGGTCTTATCCCTGCACACCACGCAGCACATGACTACTATTTTCTTAAGCTGTATGTTTATTTGGCTGTGAGTACTGATGGAGATGGGGATCTAACGTGTCTCTGAGCTAACCTATGCACCAACAACACTGCTCCCTGAAAGCAGTGTGGGCGGAGCACTCAAGACGGCTCCACTAGTGTGCCTTTCTTTGTACAACCGGACGGAGCTGGGGAGCATCATCGCTCCCCATGACTTGAGTCTTTGAAGATGAGCTGAGGGCATGGCTTCTACTAGAGATGAAGAAAATGGTCAGTTCCCAAAGTACATGACTGTTACCAAGATAGGGTCCTAACATGGCAGAGCTGCAGGGCATTCTCCAGGCCATGAAACCTTCGTTCCTGAGATGAAAAGATGGCTCAAAGTCACACAGCTCCCCATGAAAAAGCCGTGAGCCTAAACAGGGAATCAGACATGATAACTGCTCAAGAGCCTTCTGCTCTTGTCTAAGAACTCCTGTCTCCAAAAAGAGCCAACCCAAAGAGTCATAAGATCAGTGAAATACACAGGGAACTCAGAAGGGCAGGATGGCTTCCCCAGACCCCAGGTCAACAACAAAGAGGCTGCTGACCCACCCAGAGCCAATCCAGTGATTTCTGCTCTCACCAGTCACTATTTAT
This sequence comes from Erethizon dorsatum, assembly GCA_028451465.1. Lineage (NCBI taxonomy): Eukaryota > Metazoa > Chordata > Mammalia > Rodentia > Erethizontidae > Erethizon > Erethizon dorsatum. Next base: position 86,104,640 of record CM051829.1, read on the forward strand.
TGAGCTCTTATTAGTATCAGGTCCTCAACATGTAGTGTCTTCAATCCTTACACCAATTTTTTTTTTTTTAATGTGGGTACCGGGGGTCGAACTCAGGACCTTGCACTTGCCAGCAGACACTTATGCCGCTGAGCTATCTCACCGGCCCCTTACACCAATCTTTGAGCAGACATTACCTACCCTAGTTTACAGGTAAGGAAACAGTGTCAGAAGTGAAATGACTTTCCCCAGATCAAGAATGGCCAGAACCAATATTTGAACCAGGGTCTGTTTGAGTCAAAGTATCTATTCCACCCTCTCTAGGGTCCTGATATGACACTCTGAGCAGAACCCCAGACTGCCATGGCCCCCTTTCAGGGGATTCAGAGAGAATAAGAGCAGACATAGGCTCTTTGGGACAGGTTTATAGAAATAACACTAGACTGGGATCAGAAAACTTTGATTCTAGTTTGGCTCTGCTGTACTGGTTGGTGGTAAGAACTTGACCTGTCTATGTTAGTTTTTGTATCTACAAAATGGGCAAAATTCTTCACACTCCAGCTTATCTAAGAGGAATAGGGAGCTGTGATGCCAACATAGCTTGCTTCTCAGGTTTAGGAGAGCTAGTACAGTTGCCAGTTACCACAGCTGGCCAAATAGCTGATGTGGTGGCCGGTGGCAAGGTCATGAGGCTTCTCCCAGAGAGCCATTGGTGAAGACGGTACCAAGCAGTGGATCCTAGAACATCCTTCCAGGTGCTGGAAGTCATCTTGGCTCAACGGAGAGACAGACAGAGAAAGAGAGAGGTGGGGAAGCAGGGGCAAGTTTGGTAGGAGGACTGCTTACGCAAGCAAAGGGGCAACTGTAATAATACTGACCAAACAGTAGTGATGATGATGATGATGATGATGATATGAAGATAGTTCTCAAGGCCCACTCAGGGGAGGGTATATCTCATTAAATTATCTCAATCAAGGTTTGGAGTGTTGACATCACAGCTCATACCCCACACTGCCAATCTCTCCTCTTAGAGTTTATTACAATGGAAAAGATGAAAAGGCCAAGGTACAGGTACTGAGTATGGCCCCCCAACCACATCAGCAATCTGTAGTCCACCACCCACACCCAGGGCCCTGTTATAGGATGGGGACCAGGCCTCCTCCCAGTAGTGGTGCTCTTCTCCTCAGTGCATGGTGGGACCCTTGGCTCTGAGGACTGATCTCTCCATTCTAGACTTACTCCTTGGTACAGCCATGCCCCACCCTTGCCCACAAGCACTTCTTGGTCCACCTGTCTAGCCTTTCCTGGCCAGGATGAGACCCTGAAGCTGATTGAGGTTACCTTTCATTCATGCATCTATTTATTAAATATCAAATGTGTTCTAGGTGCCCATAGCCCCCTCCCTAGAGCCCCTGTCTGTTTACTGGCACCCATTGGCCTCCTTCTCTTCTCTCTCTGCCTCTGTCAAAACCTGTTCTCAGGAAAGACACTGATAAATTCAATCACACTGATAGCAGCTTAATGTGTTCTCTCTCCCAGGAATGTTAACAATTTAACAGGAAACAAAGGGAAGAGGCAAAATGCTAGGATTCCAGCTTCAACAAGGGGTGTTCCTGAAATCCCACAACATAGACTGACTGCCTATTCAGCCTCCTACTCCCCAGCCAGGGCTCCCCTCAAAATGCCAGCATTGTGTCCTCTCTGCACCCACCTCCATCCCTAAGGATGCCTAACCCTCCCCACCCAGAGAGCAGACTCCCAGCCTCACCCCTGTAGCCCAGGTCCCAGCTGTACAGAGCCCCACTGCACCAGCACCACCCGTGCCTGCTCCCCAGGAACCCACCACCCCACCCCCATCCGGACCAGGCTGAGGGGCTCAGAAGGAGGCAGAGGAAAGCAGAGGTGAGAGCCTTTCCATTCCCTTTATTCCCCCACAGTCTGGCCCACACCCCCTGCCAGGAGCCGAGATCCAACAGTATATTCAGCCTGCAGCTGCCACTGGTCATGTGAGCCCATTGCTAGGTTACAGGGACCCAAAAATAAATCCTTCCCAACCAGATTAGAAACTGGGGGCCTTGAATGAACCAGGCTCGAAGAAAGGAAGGAACATCCACAGTGCATGTGCAGGCCAGGCCACGCTGCCTACCTCCTATCCATCAGCCCTGGCTCAATCTGGACCCCCAAAGAAAAATTTCAGACAGCTTTTGGGTCCCTAACAATACAATAAACAGATCTACAGGCTGAACGGCCATCCTCATTGGCCATTAGGAACAACTTGGGCAGTATCTCTCAACCCAGTTGAGTTACTAGGATTCAAACCCGGATCTACACTTACTCGGACTAGGGACAGGGCATGGAAGAAGACAGGAAGCATAGTAGAGGGAAGGGGGATTGCCAAAAACCATTCCCTGAGGCCTGATATCTTGCTCTGAATTGGGGATATTGTCTCTGCCTGCCACTCACTCCATGTTCCCCAAGCCAGGGTACAGCTTAACCAGGCCACATGCCTCCTTCCCCATGGCTTCAGGCTCTGTCCTCTCTTCTAGGAAACACAGTCCAGGAGCAGGGTGGGGTCATTCCTGCTGCTGGGTCTTGGGGAGGGACAGAGGCATACCCTGCAGCAAGCTGCTGTGGCAGCAGAATAGCAGAGCTGAAAGGGCCCTAGGAGGCCGGGCATCTAACCCCTTACTTTATGGGCAAATAGGCCCAGAGCCAGCAGTAGCTTGTCCCAGGGTACCCAGGTAGAGTGTGAAGGAGGTATAACCCGAACCTAAGCCTCTGGGGTCTTAACTTTTTTTTTTTAATCTGTCATTAATGATGCAAAGACTGAGCCAAGGGCAACGCAGAGTCCTTCCCACACATGGTGCTCTCCTCAACCTACCACATCGCCCTTCTGGCTGCATGTTCTCTTCAGGAAAGCACACCTCTTCCCTGGTCAGGTTCTAAGGAGGCCCAGATGCCCACGACTTCTCTGTACACTTCACCCCACACCCCCTACCCACATGCACTGTGCACACTTCTACAGTTTCCTGAAGCCCCAGAACAACCTGTTTCCACCTCCTTCCACCTCGACAGCCCAAACGACAGGCTTCATTTCTTTCAAGTCAAGAAATATGCATTGGGGCCGGTGAGATGGCTCAGCAGCGTAAGCGCCTGCCTGGCAAGTGTGAGGGCCCGAGTTCGACTCCCGGAACCCACATACGAAAAAAGAGCCGGTGATATCGCTCAGCGGCACGGGTGCCTGCTGGTACGCGAGGTCCTGAGGTTGACCCCCGGTACCCACAAAAAAAAAAAAAGAAATATGCATTGATCTCCGGTTCCATGCAAAGGGAAAGGAATACAAAGGGATACAAAGATGAGATGAATATAAACCTTGCCCTCTTGGTGCTTGCAATTGAGGATGGAACAGAGCAGATTATAACCTTTAAGAGAGTCAAACTGTTGGGGTGATCCAGAGGAAAAAGTGGACCTACTCCCTCAGGAAATCCAGGAGGGCTTCCTGAAGGAAGTGGCATGGGTCTTAAAGGAGGATTTAAAAAAAAAAACTTTTAAAGTTATTAATATTTTAAATTAACACATAGTGGCTTTTAACATTTATGGGGTACAGTGTGGCTTTTCAAGACATGAGTACATTGTATAATGATGGGATCAAGGTAATTAGCCTATTACCTCAGACATTTATCATTTCTTTGTGCTGGGAACATTCAAAATCTTCTCTATTAGCTATTTTGACATATTCAATTAATTGTTGACCATTGCTAGCCCACTGTGCTATAGGACATTAGAAGTCACTTCTGGGAGAATTCCAGTACTTAGGAGGCTGAGGTAGGAGGATCATAAGTTTGAGACTAGCCTGGGCTACGTAGTGAGAACTTATCTCAACAAAACAAAGTGAAAAGTCACTCCTGGGGTTAGGATTTAAACTGGGAGCAATGAAAAGAGGGTGAGGAGGAGAATAGTCCAGGTACAAAGAGCTGGCTGCAAATCACGAAGAATGGCAAGTTTAAGAAACATGGGGGCACTGTGAGGTGTCAAGTTGGACTGAAAAAGGATCTGAGTGTCAGGAAGAGGTGAGAGTAGAAAGGTAGACCTGCGGGATTGTAAAAGGCCCCACAAGCTGGAGTGAGAAGCCAGGTGGGGAAATCAGCACCGCAAAATGTTTTGTGCAGGGAAACTCAGAGTGTTCTTGTGAGTCAGGCGTGAAGTATTGACTCAATCCTTAAATTCTAGAGCAAGGGATTGAACTAGGAATTTTCCTTGTTCAGGCCCAGAGGGAGGAGCACAGAGGTCACACAGGTCACACAGGTCAGGAAGGAGCTGGGGCATATGAACTACGGAACAGTGAGCCCAGAGGAAAGACAGGTCAGAGATAAGGAGACAGAGAGATCAAATGACACCTTTGCTTCCAGGCAGGGCCTCAGCAGGTATTGACCCAGGTACCTCTATGTGACCTCCATTCTTTGGAGAGGCGGTAAGAAGGGGCAGAGTGGCGATGTGAATGCCTGGAGATGCTCCCTATAGATTTGTGGTGTCATAAGAAGTTGCCCAGCCTGATCTGCAGGGACATGGCACCCTGGACCATTCAGCCTGGTGTGACAGTTCAAGGTCAGTCTCCTTAGCTCTGGCTTGAGAATAGGGAGCAGGGCTGGGTTTCCACCTGGGGGCGCCAGGGAGCATTCTCAGGTATCTGGGAGTGCCCCGGCTCCACATTTCTGGGGCAGTCACCCCTAAGTGTCTCATCCCCAGCCAAGCCAGACCCACCTGAGCCCTAGGGCACCCTGATTCTTCCCTCTCCAGGCTGGACACAGCTAGGCTGTGATCTTGGCCTTGTGGTCGCTTTCCCAGTCATTCTCCTTCCCTGTTGCTATACTCCTGGCCCACCTAAAAACAGGACCACCTCCTATTCAGCTCACATGTCCCAAGGGAGGGTCACACTCCCAGGCCCAGAACTTTCCAGAGCTCCTTAGGGATGGAGAGATGGCTTGTGAGTGACCTCTCAGAGCAGGGTGATGGTAGTCTTCACTCACCTTTCTGGGGATCCTTCTGGAGAATGGCATGTAGAAGCTGTCTCTCCAGTGGCTTAATCTGCAGGAATAGTCTGGGAGGATCTAAACAAGCCTCCCACTGGGGGAGGGGTCCCTGCACAGGGAGGACCTGGGTGGGAAAGTGAACCCAGCTGCTCTATTTTAGGGGCCTCAGGCTGCAGTGACTGACATGAACCACACAGGGGCAGTGCCACCCACAAAGCTATGAAGAATCAGCTACAATCTCTAGTGACAGGCTTCTCCCTGCAAAACCCCCCACCTGCTTTCATCTTCCTGGGACTTGGAATCATTGTGTCCTGACCTTTTCACACAGTTGCGGTCTCAGCTGGAAGAACCCAGTAGGAGGTCTCCCAAGAGGAAATACCTCCTACTCCTAGGAGGTTGTGAGGTAGATCTGGCAGGCTGGGGTCCCAGGAACAGCCCTGAGTAAACAGCAGTGTGCAGCCTACCTGTTAAGAGTGCAGCACTGGGGGTTCCTCTCCTACCTTGACTGGGCCCCAGCTTCAATGTGATCAAAGGAGGATCCCAGACCTTCTCTAAAGTCTTTTCCACTCTGCATCCTGAGAGTCTGAGTCAGCGCCTGCTGTCTTTGTGTGGCTTTTCTCTCCAGGGCCCTGATAGCTTCAGCGGCTCAGGGCCTGGGCAGGTGGGGGTGACCCTGCAAGAAATGGCAGGAGCTCTGTGAACTAAGTCTTTCTCCCATATCACAATCAGACCAAAATGCAGCCCTAGGACTGGGAAGGGGCCAAGGAAGCAATGAGTGGTGTTGGCTGGATCCCAGAAAGACCCCTCTAAGGGGCTTCATCTGACTCTGAATGGCAGGAGGCTGCAGTCTGCATGGGGAGTTCCCTCCCAAGCCAGGCAACCCAAAAAGCCATGGAGCCATACTGAGCTACCTTGAAGTAGAAGCAGCAGAATGCCTGGACACCCTCTTTCACAGGCCTGCTTATTCCAGACCCACACAAAAGGCCCTTCTCCATTCTCCACACTGCTCCAACTCCTGCTCCCAACTCCCAACTCCTTCCTGAACACCACCACCCCCAGAGCAGAGCCCACAGCCTCAATTCTAGGGTAGGTCCCTGCCTGGCTTTCCCATCTCTGGACTGCCCGGCCTACTCCCAACCCTGCAGACTGGCCTCTGCTCGCACCCTCAGGGCTCTGTTCCCTGTGCCTCTCTAACCCCAGCCATTGTACCCCAATGTCTGTAATTTCACACCAGGCCCCTGGACATTCTCTGCCCATCACCTTAGCTTCCCCAGTGAAACATGTGATCTGGCACCTGGGGCCTGACCCTCTGAGCATAAGATGTATCCTGGTTCTTTTATCTCATCTCCTCTTTCTTTCTCGATGCCCCCATTTTCTTGCTTTTTCTGCCTCTCACATTTGGTTTCTCTTTGCTCTCTGCATCCTGTTCTCAGAGTTCTCCAAGTCTCTGAGTCTTGCTCATGGGCCGCTGCTCCCCTGCTGCTCTGTCTTTGCCTCAGTGTACACCTTTCACTTGCCACCTCTTTCTCTGCCTCACTTCCTCCTCTGTAGTGAGTACACTGAGAAGCTGATCTAGCCCTCCCTGGACAGAGGCTATAAATAGCAAGGGAGGCTGGGCTAGAAGCCAAATTTGCCTCCAGTCCTCCTTGCTGCCCAGACTTGGGCATCCAGGACTAATTGTGGGGAGGGTCCTGGGCAGGGTCTCAGGGGTAGGGAGCTGGAGGGTCAGGGTTGAAGGCCACTGCATAGAGCGACAAACAGGATCTCAGAAGTGTGTGGCAGAAAGCTGAGGGGGAGGAGATTCGAGTTCAGGTCAGGTTCTCCCCCAGCATGATTCTGGAGTCTTGAATCTGCTGCTGGAGAAGGAGCTCTGGGCCAGAAACCCTCCCAAGGGCCACTCGAAGTCCCTGACCACTCCTCCAGGACGCAGATGCATGGGCCCAGGTGGCTGCCAGCAGACGGCAGCTGAGGACTGGAGTGGTAGTGGCGCCCTCAGGAAACAGGCCACACTCTCACCCCAGCTAGCTCTCCCCAGCCTAATTAGAGACCGGAACAGCATTGATCGTCCCTGAGCTCATTATGTCACAGCTGGGGAACAGCTGGCCAGTCTTTTCCAGGCCATTAGCTGCTCCATGAAGTGGAGAGAGGGAGGGGGTGGGTGAGCAGGATCAATACCCTGTCTGTCTGTGGGGGAAGAGGGCTGGTGGCTGCCTCCTCTGGCACTCTGGGCTGTGCTTCTCTGGGGCTGCAGCACTGGCTGAGCTCCTTGGAGTTCACACAGGAAACCTCAGCTCCTGCCATCCTGGGCCTGGAGAAATGGATTCCTGGCTTCCGTACAGATGCTGAATTGGCCTATGGGGACCCTTAGAGCCTTCTGTCTCAGGGGATGGGAAATGTGGCAAAGAGTCTGATTACCTACCCATATCAGAGGGGACCTAAAGGTCCAATGCCTCTCCTCCCCTGGAGCAAGATGACACCTAAGGCAGCTGTTTCTATTGGCCCAGGCCCACCTCTCTGTGCCCCTGGGCTCAGTTGGATTTGGTTTCCTTTCAGGTAGGGAGATAGCAGGGATCCTCTGACCCTTGGGGAATAGAGGCACTGGAAGGAGAGAGGGAAAAGACAACAGTACTCACTCCCTCTCCCTCTGCTTCCCCCCTGGCCTGGGCAAGCAGCCAGTCAGCTGGGCAGTTCTGGAAGCAGGTGCCCACACTGCCTAACCCCAGGAATCCCACTATCAGGAGGAGTCCAGCATTATTTAACGAGCCAGCTTTTTGCTTGTTTGGTGAGAAATTGTCAAAGCTGGAAGGAACCCGCAAAGTATCCCCAGCCACACTCCTCATTTTATGGAGGGGGAGCTGTAATAAGCCTTAAGCATGCCTGGCTGACTCTGCTATCAGGTGCTCATTTCAGTGCTCTCTATTCCTCTCCCCTGTGCTCCTAGTGTGTTTTAAGGTAGCCCTGAGGTCTCTCAGACACGTGTCCTCAGGCCACCGATGGAGAAGGGTGGGGCAGCTGCTGGGCTCCTCTCCATCCTACCTCAGCATTACCACAGGAAATAGTCCCAGTCCCTAGTGGCCTCATGGCTCCAGATTCAGGGTTCCTGGGCACTGTCTCTGCCCCACTGAACAGAGGCCAGGCATAGCACAGCACTCTTTGCTCCCTCAAAATCCACACAGTGATCTCTTTTTCCAGAATCAGCAGTTACTAGAGCTTCGGGAATCAGCAGTTACTAGAGCTTCGGGAATCAGCAGCCAGAATTCCAGACTTGAGTTCCTTCTGGGCCCAGCTCCAGTCCTGAAGGGCCAGCACATGGATTTAACTAGATGTACACAATGGGCAGAAAGACCTTTAAAATGTATTCCTTGTGTTGCAGATGTGGGGGCTGCAACCCAGGGAGAAGGCTCAGGCACACCCAGAGGCCCACTGGTGATCAGGCTTCCCAACTTCCAGATGGTTGATGTTGGTCCATTTTAGTACAAGGCCTCAGCTCTATATCTGTCCCAACAAGTCCCCACACCAACCCCTTTCTCTGGGCTACTCAGAACAGTGAGGGGACCAGGGTTGGCCAGAAGCGTACTGGTCATGCCACTGCCACCAAAAGTACTCCCTTCTCAGGTGAGTCTTTGTCAGGTCAGGAGCAGCTGCTATTCAAAGGGTGGAGCAGAGGCTGCTGGGCTCTGCTGTGTCTGATTTCAAGCCATCTGTCTGTCTGGGTCCAAGAAGTGCTCAGGGCAGAAGGAGCATGATGATAACTTGGTGTTGCTGGAACTCCCCCCAGCTTGATGCACAAGGATGGAATGAATTGGAAACACAGCATTGCTCCTTCTGCTGGCTATGGGAAGAAAGGGAATGCCCATGTGGGCTAGAAAGTAACAAAGCAACAAGTCTGGGAATCAGGGAGTGCACAAAAGGGAGCCCCAAGGGCCAACTTCCTGAGGCCATTGGCAGAGTTCTTCACCTTCATTTCTTCTGTTTGCTCCAGAACAGGGAGTGACAGCCTTAAGCAACAGAGACTAAGATACCAAACCCCTGTGGTTCTAGCTGGAATGCGAGGTCTGGTGGAGGAGGTGTCAGATAACCTGGAGAAGGAAGACCAGCATGGGATGCTTCAGGGCCAGAGATCTGGGGTAGAGGTCGTTGTGATAGGAGAGGAGTGCTCTGAGAAGTCAAAGGCATAGGAAACAGAATCCCCGAGATAGGAAGGGGCCCCTGGGAAGGGAGGCAAGGGAGATCAAAATGCCTGTGTTGCAGAAGGGGGTTGTTAATGTCCTGATGTGTCTCGTGGGTCCATTTGTGGATTTTGGCAGGTCCCAGATCTGATCAGGGCAAGTTCTGATCTGTGAAAAATGCTAAGAGCGACATTTGCCTCCCAGATTGCTGTGGCACTGAGGCTCACATGAGGGAATGTGGGTGAAAGTCTTCAGAGTGTTTCAAACCATGACGATTTTCATTACCACACATTGCTATCAGCTCCCTTTCAGGTGTAAGGTCTTAGGACCCTGATTCCTAAGTTGTCAGAGAATGGTTCACATCTTAACACGTTTACACAATTATTTTTGTCAGGAGTGATAGAAGCAAAGGGGGCTTTCCTTCTAAAAGGGTCTACCCAGGTCACACAAGCAGATGTTTATGAATCTGTAACAGCATGAACCAGGCCCCACAGGGTCTCTGCTCATAGAAGGTGCTAGAAACTGAGGCCTCCAAAACTCGTGTGTGCACACATACATCATATATGCATGGACACAGACACATGCACCATGGCAAGCCCTGGTGGCCTTGCCATCAATGGTGCCTTTCTAGGTGCTGTGTCTCCTCCATTCTCAGTTCATGAGAGAGTTCATCTCTCTCTAAGAATAACAACATTAAGATGGTAACTGGATGAAGAAATGAAAGAGGCCTGAGAACTGAACAGACAGTTATACATTCATTAGTTGTGGTTTTCTGGGAGAAAAAGAATACTACCATGATTTATATTTGCTGCCATGTTTTATGACTTACAAAGCACTGGCACATATATTATTATTATTTAAGCCACATGGCACTTTCATGAGATAAGAACTGAGGCTTAGAGAGGTAAAGTGACTCATTCAGATCATCCAACTTGTAGGTGACAAGTACTGTACTCAATCTAGGTCATTTACCCCAAATCCTGATCATTCTCTATGACGCTTTACTGCTTCTCACCTCTTGTTAACTCTCAGTTCTTTTTTTTTTTTTTTTTTTAATGTGGGTACCGGGAGTTGACCTCAGGACCTCACGCTTTCTAGCAAGCACTTGTGCCGCTGAGCAATATCACTGGCCCTTTTTTCCTTTATGTGGGTACCGTGAGTCGAACTCAGGACCTCACGCTTGCCAGGCAGGCGCTTATGCTGTTGAGCTATCTCACTGGCCCCCTAACTCTCAGTTCTTACCAAGAGTCTTTCCTACCAGAGTCCAAAGGTACAGGACTGTTTGTTTTGTTTGCTACACATGATTTTTAATTTTTTAATTTTGAAATAGTTTCAGATTTACAAAAAGTTGCAAAGAACTCCCACACACCTTCCACTCAATTCTTCAGTGTGTTCCACGTTTCAATTTTGTCACACTTTGCCCTGTATGAGTCTTCTTTCTGCCCTACTTTGTATATATTTATTCATTGAAATTCTGACCCATGGGAGAGTATGTTGGAGACATGATGCCATAGTACCGCTTAACACTTCAGTGAGTATTTACTAAACAAAAAGATATTCTCTTATATAACCACAGCACAACATCACAACCAGGAAATTAGACAATACAAAACAACTGTCAAATCTAAAGAGCCCATTCAAATTCCATTGACTTTCTAATAACATTTTTCATAGATCCACAAATCAATCCAGGATCATATGATGCATTTAGTTTTCTTGTCTTTTGAGTCCATCTGGAACATTTCCTCAGTCTTTCATAATCCTGGTATGTGTGTGTGCATGCGTGTGTGTGTGCTGAAAATTAAACTCAGAGCCTTGCATGTGCTAGGCAAGCACTCTACCAATGAGCTACATCTCCAGCCCTTGATATTTTTGGAGAACACAGCCAAGTTACTTTGTAGAATGTCCCTCAATTTGGATTTGGTTGGTGTTACCTTAATAAGTGAATTCAGGTTATATATTTTTGTCAAGAATACTGTACAAGTGATGCCACATTCTCAGTTCATGTCAACAAGAGCCACACAATGCTGGCTTGTGCTGTTACCCAGCATGTTAACTTTGATCATTTGGTTAAGTTTGAGACTGTATAAATCTCATATTCCTCATCAAACTTTCACACACTAGTTTTAACATCCACTGATAGTTCTTGCCTAAATCATTTATTACTATGGTGGTTATCAAATGCCAATTTTCTAATTTCATCCTTTTTCTATATTTCCATCAATTGGTATTCTAATGTAAGATAAAATCTTCTCTCTCCACATAAAAATTCATCTATTTCTATTTTACTAGAAGGGTTACAGCCTAATACTAAAATTATTTATTCTGATGCCTAAGTTGTCCTGGATTTGGACTGTGAACACACGCTGGGTTCTCTATCCTTTTGACAGATTTCCATCATTCCTTGAGCACCTCCTTACTTTCTAGCAAAACAAGATGTTCCAGGCTCTAATTTCTAGGCTGATTTCTTTTAAGTGGAAAATGGTATTTAGAAGCCAAGACCTTGGTGCTTGGTGTGCTCATAGGCATTATATCTTTCAGAGAGAACATTTTCATTTATGCTAGAAAGAAATATGTACACACATCTACATTTATTTATATTAAAAACATGAGGTCAAATTAATTCTCCAATTCTCACCTAATGTCACAGGGTTTATTCCCTTTCCACATGTGTAATTACTGTCACTACCTGAGAGAAATATGGCTCCCATTGTCCTCAGTATACTACCTGCTTGCCCAGTCTTTTGCTTGTGATCAATCCCCTACCCTAGAGATCACCTTCTTTGCCCCAGGCTCATCAAACATGCTGGTGGGAACAGCCAAATCTTGGTCCCAGCCATGCTGACCACACCAGCTATGCTGGCTGAATCCTCCATTCAGATCAAAGGTAAGGGGAGAGAGGAAGTGTACATTATATAATTTTTTTAAAGGATTGTATTTATCAAAAAGTTCACATTGAAACCAATTGCATCATTCAGACACTTGTCATGCAACTCAAAAATATTTGTTCCAACAACAGAGCACTTTACTGTTTTTAAAAGAGTAATAGAGCCAGTATTTATGAAGTTACTTCAAGGTTAATCTGAGAAACACATTATAATTATGTGTGTGTATGTATGTTCATTCTACATTTTTTTTGTGTGGGTACCGGGGGGTCAACCTCAGGACCTCGCGCGCCAACAGGCACCCGTGCCGCTGAGTGATATCGCCGGCCCCTTTTTCGTATGTGGGTTCCAGGAGTCGAACTCGGACCCTCGCGCTTGCAAGGCAGGCACTTACGCCGCTGAGCCATCTCACTGGCCCTCATTCTACATTTTTAAAACTCTCTCATAATCTGTTCTACTATTTTATATCATGACAAAGTAGAGGCCCTTTGCCCTACTGATAAATTCAGAAACAAATTTCAAATAATGTGTGTCAGAGACTGATTGGTTCTTTACTAAACCATTTCCTTTTTCCTCCTGTGTGCACAGCTTGGCTGTATTTCCCAGCCTCTCCTACAGTCAGATGTAGTTATATGACTGAGTTTGGGGCAATAGAATACGGCAGAAACACTTCCATTATGTGAGACATTGACTTCTTACTTTCAGTGACATTAAGCCCCTGAGATTTGGGGGTTATTGGTTACATCAGTTAGTTCACCCTAGCCAACGCCAAAAGTAAGAAAGTTGTCCAAATTTACCCTTTAGAAGTGATAAAGTATAATGTCAAATGTGACCTTCTGATCCCTACCCGAAGGTTCTTCCCATCAAAGCAAACCAGGTAGCATGGACTTGGTACCTTAGGAAATTCTGACTCTATCTTTCAGAAACTCTCACTATTCCAAAAGCAGGAATTTTCCCCTTAGCCTTATGAGTATAACATTAGCCTTACCTTTTCTTCTTTCCTTTTCCTAAGGGATCTGTGACCCATATTTTCTTGTCTTTTCTTTTTTTTTTTTTTTTTTTCCTTCATCAGGTGAAAACATCTAGTTTGTCTAACACCTGATCTCCTCAGAGGGAAGTTTACCCACCCCTTCAATTTCCTACAAGTGGACTTTGCAATTGATGTAAAGGTGGTGGCAGGGCCCACAGTCTGGGCTGGGACAAAATCCCTGGTAGGCAAATTGATTTCTTCCTCTGCATTCAATCAGCCAGCAGCAGTTACTGCTCTAGTGAGAACACATCTCCACGTCCTGTCTTTTTGCAAACTGGTAACTACTGGGTCTGCAAGTTAGCACAGCCTAGGCTGCTAGAAACTGAAATCTTCCTAAAGAGGATGTTCCTTATCCTTCTCCCTCAAGGCAAGACAAATTTTCCAGACCAAGAGAGTAAAGAAGTCAAGCAAAGTGAGAGGAAGGTGGAAGCAGGGCAATCCTACAGGAAAAAGGAAATTCATTCTAGAAAGATGGCCACAAGATGCATTGGCAGATTTCCTAGCCTAGGATTACAAGGAAACACCATAGTCAAATTTCAGAGTTAGAGTCATAAAATCATGTTTCTATAACTAAGTAAGGCTCCAAGGTCATCATGCCTCATTTCATAAAAGAAAATGGGGGACCAGAGTGATTAAGAAGCATGTCTAAAGTTACAGAGGTAGAATGAGAGTCTGGACCAAAGATCTATGCACTTTTCTACTCTTGCTTGCTGGTCTGAAGGAAACCACTCAGTTCAAGGAGTGGGAGTATCAAATGTAATTAGGATACTAAGTGCTGGCATGTGTGGTCCCTAAGGACCCATCTCTCCATGCCCTTGGCTAACCTCTAGCCTCCCTGAAAGCTTTGCCTGCTTCTATGAGAAGCCAGCTCCCATCACCCACTAGGGACTGACATAAACAGTCTGTCTGGGGTGAGTCTCTCAATTCCAAGGTGAAGCAGGAGAGGGAACATTTCCACTTAGAACTCTAGAGCATTTGGGAAAGGGAAGTGTCTCCAGACTGGAAAGGCATGGAAATTTCCCTGAACCCAGAAACATGCCTGGAATAGTATCAACAGCCGCATCACCACTCCACCCTAGCCTTGTTAGTGAGGCAAGCCGCAATCATGGAGATAATTAGCTTGCTGTTATTTATTCCCGCACTAATCAGCAGCCCACTGCTTGCACAGTGGAGAGGGCCCCCACCGCCAGAGCTGTGGGGGTTCTCAGGGACCTCTAGTTACTAGCCAGGAAACAAGTAGCAGCAGAAGACACAGGGCTGGGAAGTGGGACAAAGGGGGTAGGAGACCCAGACTTCTGGACCCAGGCTCTGTGAAGCTTCTGGACAACCCCCGGATCCCAGGAGAGAGGCAGCTCAGGGAGGACTGGGCCCCAAGGCAGTGCTACAGTCCTCTTCATTTTGTGCTTGGGGCTGGGCTTTGGTCGATAAAGGGCGGGTGGCGTTGTTCAGCTCCCGGTTCTGCCTCACTGCAGTCAAATTGCCTTTTTCCAAGGCGACTTTCAAAAAAAGATGACATTTATCAAACCTGCTGAGTGGTGACCTTGGTGGGAGGGAGAAAGGGCGGATGTACTGTCTGTGGAAGCAGGCATGGAAAGTGAGGAAAACCTGCAGGGAAGGCAATGCTTTCAAACCTCAAAGGTGTTGGAACAATCACAGAGAGATGGCTCTAGGTCTGAAGACAGTCACGCCATGTTCTACTGCATTCACTGCTGCCCCCTTCCTCATTCTCTCCAGCATATTTTCACTGGCATTACCTGGCTTTCCAGCCACAGTAGTCAACTGAAGATGCTCCATTCAAATACCAATCTCTGGGAAGGGCACAGGCCTCTGATTCAATAACTGTGTAAAATATAGAACCTTAAATTCAGTAGCAGTTCCAGAATTTCCATTTAGCACAATGCTATTGTTGTTTTAATAAATATCGTGCAGAGTTTGGAGTAGCTTTGCTAAAGCACCTTCCTCCTGCCCAGTCCTCCTCCTGGCCCACTATTGTCCAGGATGCCAGAGTTGGAAGAGGACTTAGGGATCATCTGATCAACCTCTAGCCCTAGGCAAGGCCTCTCTACAAGTTTCTTCTGTTCTCTGGCCCCTGTAGTCCTTTATACCTAGGCTTGCACTGTCATCATGCATTGTAACCCTCTGTCTAATTTCCTTTACTAAACTGTGATACTTGTGAACAGATAAAGTCTCTTATATCTCTATCTTTGTCTTTCACATTTCTATTCCTATACACTTATGAGAGTTCTTGCTATGTGTGAATGGAAGTGTGTTCGATAAAGTGAATGAAAAAGTAAATGCATGGACTGGTCAAGAATTTGTTACGATGGAAGTTTCAGTACCTTAAAATGAAAATGATTCACTATTAGACAAATGAAATGTCAGAAGACATTTCTGAACATGGAATGGAAACCCATTTCTCTGACTTTTTCCTGCAGTAGTAAAGTACTGCCTTTTAGAGGCCCATAAAAATAGACGTTTTTGATTGAGGTATCTATGGATGTACCTTATGAGGCCCACACCTCCCAAGCAATGTGTATAAAATCATACGTGTCTCTGTGTATGTGCTTAAGGGCAGGGAATCCATTGGTTTCACAAAGCAATCTGTATTAACAAATCTCAGAGCCATTCTTCATTTCTTTACTCCCTTTTTCTTATGAAAAACTATACTACACATTTACTACTGGTCAGCTTTCCCATCACTGGGACACAATATCTGACACCACAACTTAAAAGAGGAGAGGGTTAATTTGGTTCATGGTTTCAGGGGATTCGGTCCATAGTGTGTTGGCTCCAAGGCAGAAACATTTTGGCAGGAAGGTGTAACAGAGCAAAGACCCCAGTAAGCAGAGTAGGGGAACACTGCTAGAGAGGAACGGGTGAGGGACCAGATATAGAACCCAAGGTCATGCCTCCATGACCCATTCAGAAGTGTGCTTTATTAATTACCTGGGCATTTCCCAAGCCAATCAAGTTGCCAATCCACCGTAACCATCACAGGTCTCAAAATTTCCCATTCTTGTAGATTTTCCCTCCTTATTTTTGTCCTTCCTTTTCTGAAGAAAGTAGACCCCTAAGATATTAAGTAATTGAGCAAAATTAACCCTGCTACTCTAACCACAGGTGATTAGATAAGGATTATTTCACATACTAAAATTAACCATGTGTGGGTGGGGCACACAGAGGCCAGAAGAAAGTTATTCATAAGAATTCTGCCCCTAGGGCTGGTGAGATGGCTCAGCGGCCTAAGCGCCTGCCTTGCAAGCGCGAGGGCCCGAGTTCAACTCCTGGAACCCACATATGAAAAAGGGGCCGGTGATATCGCTCAGCGGCACGGGCGCCTGCTGGCACGCGAGGTCCTGAGGTCGACCCCCCGGTACCCACAAAAAAAAAAAAAAAAGAATTCTGCCCCTAAAAAGTGCTCCGTATTGGATGGTAGCAATCTGACTCACTCAAAACCTCTTTTTGGGGGAAGTAAACAGCCTGGTGGGAAGGTAGGCATCTTTTGGGTGGCAAGCCTCTTTTTACCATTTCAAAACACTATTTTAATTCTCCAAGTCATGGAACCACTGTGCCCACAGTGACTATCTAATAAGATAACACCACAGCTACTCTGTGGGGTCCTGCACCCTCAAACTTCTCTTTCTGAGGCTCTTTCTTTGCAGCTCTGAAGATTCTCGCTAAGACATAGCATTTCAACTTTCAGAAGTGCTTATGATGACTTCTTCCCAAAGCAAAAGATTTGTATGGCTCATCCTCAAATATGAGCTGTCAGTTTCCTCATACATTCTCATTTAATCCTCACAAAATCCTCTAATAGTGGTTCTCAAATTTAGGGGTCCAAAGGATCACCCGGGATCACCTTAAATATAGCCCCCCCAGACCTTCATCTCCAGCATGCTAAGCAAATCTGGGGCAAGCCTTTACTCCTCTAAATTCCTTGGAGATTCTGATGTAGATAATTTGAGGGCACATAAAGACCAGTGTTTCTCAACTTCCCTGATGATCAAAATACTTTCCCGGTGCCTCCCATGAAGATTCTGATTTAGTGGGCCAGGGGCTCTGGAATTTGTACTGTTAATAGGCAAGTGTTATAACTTCTATTTTATATGTGAGGAAACTGAAGCCCAGGGTAACTTATACATAGTCACACAGCAAGTCGATGACAGGAGTAAGACTAGAATCCAGCTGCCTTGTGTGTGTGT
This sequence comes from Erethizon dorsatum, assembly GCA_028451465.1. NCBI lineage: Eukaryota > Metazoa > Chordata > Mammalia > Rodentia > Erethizontidae > Erethizon > Erethizon dorsatum. The sequence goes on from CM051829.1 coordinate 86,121,935, forward strand.
GTGTGTGTGTGTGTGTTACCAGGAATCAGACCTAGGGGTGCTCTACCACTGAGCTATATCTCCACCCCACTTTAAAATTCTTTTCTTATTGTGAGACTGGGTCTTGCTAGATTTTCCAGACAGGACTTGAACTTGCAATCCTTCAGCAGCAGCCTCCCAAAGTACTAAGACTTCAACTCTGTGCTACTGTACCCAATGAGTCTAGCTGTCTTAAAGTCAGTCTAATGCTCTCTCTACTGGATCCCAACATAGCAGTTGACACTTGAACATAGCAATCAACTGATAGATTTTGCTACATTGAATTGTATCCATATATCTTACTTTCTACATCCTAGAGAGAAGAAACTATTTCCAAAGTGTATTTGCATCCCACTCCATCCAGTCTCATTTTAAGGCATGTAACATAGTGCTGTGCCCCAGAGGCTCAACAGATGTTTGTGAACAAAGGCATTTGATAAGATTCTGCACTGTATAGTGCTCCATCAACTGCTTCCAGCTATGCTCCAGACTGGGAATGAGCTGCCCAGAACTGAACTCAATACTCCAGCTATGATCTGACACAAACTGAGTACAGCAGAAGCTTCTTTGCCTGTGGCTTTAACAGAACTGGAGTACTCTCTCTTAATGGGAGCCAGACGTTGGCCTTCCTGTTGGCCTGGTATGTGCCCTCACAGGGCCTGTCAGGAAATGACTGCTTTATTACTGACCTTGAATCCTACTCTCTCACATGGCCCCTACTGTGGCCCCTAGCTTCCCATTTGTCAACACCTAGAACTCTGCTCTGGCCATAACTTGGGCCTAGAATCATGGAACACAGGCTTTGGAGAACACAAGCCACAGACCACAATCCAACCAGACACGCACCACGCCCCCTCTAGCTGCTTGGCTCTGCCCTGGCAAAGTTATAACCAACTGAAAAAGAGCCCTGACCAAGGAGGCAAGAGACAGCTCCCACCTACCTCCTCACATATACATAATACTTACTGCCTGTTAGAGACTACGAGGATGTATGAGCTTGTTAAATCCTCACAATCCCCCTAAGTAGCTAATTCTTATTACCGTCCCCCCCATATTACAGGTTAAGTAACTAGCTCAAGTCACACAGTGAGTGGCACAGCCAGGACAAGCCCAAGAAGCCTGGTTTTTTTTGGGGGGGGGTGGAGCAGGGAATTGAACTCAGGACCTCGTGCTTGCCAGGCAGGCACTGTGCCGCTTGAGCTATATCCCCAGCCCCTAGAAGCCTGGCTTTGGAGACTGCGCTCTGAATCACAAAGCTACATTTTTTTTCCTACCTGTACCAGGAGCCAGCTTGTGAACTTGAACTCTAAGGTCTCTTCTAGCATTGGGAATTCTAAAGTTCTCTCTTTATAGGTAAGAGCCAGACCAGCCAATATAATTAGTCTGAGAAACAGTAAGGAACAGTGCAAGTGGTTGAAGTACGTCAAACACAAATGAGTAAACTCAGAAAGTGTTATTAGAGGAAAAATATCTATTAACTCAAAGGGTTAATTAAATGGTCACAGGGCCAGGGATATAGCTCAGCAGCACAAGCGCCTGCCTGGCAAGTGCAAGGTCCTGAGTTCGATTCCTGGTACCAAAAAAAAAAAAAAAGGTCACGGATCCAGAAGAAAAATCCTTAACTATAAGCTTAACAGTTTAACAATAATTCCTTCCAAAATCAAAAGCGCTGACTTCCTACACTGGAATATTAACTTTCCAAATACAACAGAAACTAATCAAGGATTCATATGATATGAAAATTAACTGAGAAGTCTCAACACTAGCTAGGATTTCATTTTAGTTAAAAAGCCTTTAGTTTAAAAAAAAAAAAAAGAGGGCTGGTGAGATGGCTCAGCGGCATAAGTGCCTGCCTGGCAAGCGTGAGGTCCTGAGTTCGACTGCTGGTACCCACATAAAAAGGAAAAAAGGGCCAGTGATATCACTCAGTGGCACGAGAGCCTGCTGGCCAGCGTGAGGTCCTGAGTTTGACCCCCGGTACCCACATTAAAAAAAAAAAAAAAGAGGGCTGCATATATAGGAAAAAATATCTTCAGATTTACAACAAAACTCCTTAATTAAAAAGGAATACCAAAATCTTTTTGTAGGACCACATGGCAGGAGCTCTAGGAGAGTCTTATTTGTAGCAACGCTTTGGAACCGAAGTCCTCATCTCTGGGATATCTGGTCAGGTGCAGGCCAACTGTGGTATTAGGACCCTACCACCAAGGGCTAAAACAACATTCTGAATCATGAATTTGCCAGCCATATTTCAAAGAAACATGTATCTGATGACTTGGCCCAGAACTATTTTGAGATGTCTGTATGTGAGCATCAAAAGTCAAGAAAACATTCATGATTTAGCCATCTCCTGGAATGATTATCACTAGAAGGATAGGATAGCCCTGCCACTCACTGCATGACTTATCCTAGCTACTTAGCCTGTAATATGGAGGATAAGAAGAATTACATGCCTAAACAAAGTACTGTAAGATTTGTTTGACAAACCTGAGGAGTTCAGGACACTGAAGGGCATCTATGGCACTCCTCAACCCACACCAGCAATTCCTCTTCTGCACCTAGCTAAGGTGCACATCCTTGTGGTCTCTCCAGACCAACTGCAGCTTCCAAGAAGTGTATAGGATTAAGGTGGAAAAAGTAAGGAGTGGCAAAAAAATGGAGACTGATACCAATTATCACAGGGAATAAATCCACGTGAAAGCATGCTAAGAGGAAAGTGAAAAAGTGAGATGGGTGAAATGGGTCAGTGAAATGGGTGGTGGTTTATGGAGGCAGGAAGCGTGCAGGGAAATAGGAATACTCCAGATTGATCTTAAGAGACAAAACAAAAGTGGGAGTATAGATGAACTGCTAGATATAGAAAGGGTTCAACCCAATGGTGAGGGCTAACATTTTAGTGCTTTAAGCAATTTATTCACCTTTTTTGCTTCCTATTCCAAAATAGAATCATTTTAGAGTCCTCCTCTTTTTGGAGATGTTCCAAGAATTACAAAACTTGCTGATATTAGTAACATGCTTGGGGTTCGCCACACACTGAATGAATAAATACTTAAAATATTTTTAAAATGTCAAAAATAATTTCTATTTAAAATGTGTAAATACTGTATCTTAAAATTTTAAAAGCTGGTTAGGCAAGAGAAAGAGAGAGAGAGAAAGAGAGAGAGAGAGAGAGAGAGAGAGAGAATATGAACTTGAAAATATGAGTGAATGTTCCAAACAGGCGATACTCTAGGATGTGAGAATAAGGTAGACGATTCAGCAAGGTAATCTGTACATATGTTCGCACTGAGAACAGAGTACCTCCTAATTTTCAAGAAAACTGGAATTAAAAAAAATACAAATGATAAGAGACTTCTATAACTGTAAGCTTATTTGAGCCTCAGAATAATCTGGTGATGTAAGCTCAGGTTAAATGCACTATTCCCATTTCACAAATAATGGAATGGGATTTAGTTGAACAAAGTGAAGTACTCTGAGTCTCTCATATCACCACATAGCTGTGACTTGTCCAGTCTAAGTTTATGCTCCCTCCGTACTCTCACGTGAGACACTAAGAAGCCTAACATAATGAATATGCTCATATGATACCATTATTAATTGAGGTATTAATTCAACAAACGTTTTAAATGCCAGATCCATGGCAAACCCTGCTCTCAAGAGGTTTACCGTCTAATGGGGTAAGCAAATATGTAACAGACAAAAGAACATATGAAAAGTTCTAAAGGATGTATTAACAACATGAAATGGAATCACAGAAAGGAATACCAAATTGTGCCCAGCATATTACATTATATTGTCCTAAAAGAAGGATAGTTAACCTCAAGGAGTCTTTAAAAAGGAGCCAAAAGTAGCTTCTTAATAGAGTATCTTCCCCAGAATTCTCTGCTCTAATTCTAAAGTCCAGTACTAGTCAGTAAGAAAACAAAACAAAACAAAAAAACCCCACACTCATAGTGTGGAGAAAAGCACATCTAGTCTCATAACTGGGCAGATATTTCCAACTTCTTTTGCTCAATTACTGAGCTAACCAAACAACCTTTCAAATTGTATTTAGGAACACTGGGCTAATCCATGGAGCGAGCATAAGTAAATACTGACTATTAATACCCCGTTGCTATTAATCCTGTGCAGGTCCCCTTTTGTTGTGAATTAATAGATAGTTCTAAAAGCTGTAAAAAAGTTATTATATGAGAGAAGTTATTATATGTAGAAAAGTTATTATATTATATGAGTCAATTCTCTCTCTATACCAGTGTCATCCAGTGGAGCTTTCTGTGATGATGTGTTGTTCAATGTGGTTACTAAGCCTTTGCAGTGTGGTTAGGGCAACTGAAGAAGCAGTCTGTAATGTTATTTAATTTAAATTAACTTGATCACATATATGCGGTGGCCTACTTCGCTAGCACAACTCTAGACCCTTGCTACTCAACATGTGGTCTCTGGATCATCCACATTGGCATGGCTTTGTTAACTTGTTAGAAATCCAGAACCTCAGGTGCTACACCAGACAGAACAATTTACAATCTCTAGGGTTTTTCTTGTTTTTTGAGACTGGATCTTGCTATGTTGTCCAGGCTAGCCTTGAACTTGAGATCCTTTTGCCTTGGCCTCCTGAGAGCTGAGATTAGAGGTTATACCACCAAGCTCAACCAGAATCTCTGTGTTAAAAAGAACCCCAGGTGATCTGTATGCATGTTAAATTTTTTAAAAGGCATACTTCCTTCCAGATGAGCTAAAAAAGAAACTGAGGACCATATCTGTGGGGACCCCTCCAAATTATAGACGCCCACTCTTAAAATTAGTCTCCAGTCTAAAGGGTCTTTTGCTTTCTTTGTACGTGTCTCTCCTGTACCTTTTAAACACAGCAGAAAGAGGGAAGGGAGAGGAGGAGAGGGCCAGGAACATTGGGGTTTAAAGAAATATAGGATATGGGGATGAAGGGCAGGTGGGAAGAGGATGTATTCATCAGGGATATCTGTACAAAATAAAATAATAGGAAGCAAAAGTGCTCCCTAGACAATTATGGACTATGGATGATGGGTATATGGAAGTTTGCTGTATTTTCTTCTCTACTTTTGTGTATGTTTGAAAATTTTAAATATTAAAAAAGTGGGATTTCAGCGATATATATATAATAAGTAGCCCTGAGATGGCTCCCAATGATCCTCTGTTTCTGGAATTCATGTCCATGTGTAGCCTTCCATACTGAATCAGGACTTACCTATGTGACTAAAGTAGAGGTGATAGACAAAACCTCAAAGAGATAAATCACTGAGACTTCTGCCTTGCTCTCTCTTGGATCTCTTGCTCTGAGGGACATCAGCTACATGCTTTTAGGGCACACACACAGTCTGCTGGAGAGGCACCAGCATTTCCTGCCAACAGCTAGACACAGAAGGAATCCATGCAAGTGATTCTCTGTTGAAGTTGATCCTCTGGCTCCAGTTCATCCTCCCAGTGACTGTAACTGTAGTTGACATATATACCTGCAACTACACGAGAAACCGCCAAGTTTGGACAGTCTACCATGCCACTCCCAAATCTCTGACCAACAGAAATGGTGAAAAATAGTCTATCATATTGTTATCAAATTGTGGGGGTCTTGTGGGGCTTCTTCCTAGGTCCTTGGTGCCCCAAACTAAGAACTGAATAAGATGCACAGAAAAGACAGTGAGGGTGTACATTTATTGAGGGCAGAAAAGAAGAACATTCTACAAGGCAAGAGTGAGTTGGTAAAGAAGCTCACAGAGGCCTCAGTGATAAGGGGAAAGGAGTCTTTAGTATCCCATATGCCCAGGTTGTCTTTCCCCTTAAGCAAATAAGGCACTGGGACATTTGTCCTATCAAAAACTCACTTGGGGGCCAGTGAGATGGCTCAGCGGCTTAAGCGCCTGCCAGGCAAGCGCGAGGGCCCGAGTTCGACTCCCGGAACTCACATACGAAAAAGGGGCCGGTGATATCGCTCAGCAGCACGGGCGCCTGCTGGCGCACGAAGTCCTGAGGTCGACCCCCCGGTACCCACAAAAAAAAAAAAAAAAAACTCACTTGGGGGCCGGTGAGATGGCTCAGCGGCATAAACGCCTGCCTGGCAAGCGCGAGGGCCCGAGTTTGACTCCCAGAATCCATATACGAAGAAAGGGCTGGTGATATCGCTCAGCGGCACGGGTGCCTGCTGGTGCGCGCGAGGTCCTGAGGTCGACCCCGCGGTACCCACAAAAAAAAAAACCTCACTTGGCCTCATGCCAGGTATAAAATGTCCTACAGAAAGACTTGCTTGTTTTCTTGCCTGAAGTAAATGAAGGATCAGAAACAGTGTCTTTTGGTTGGTTGTGCCCACACGTAAATGACTGAAAATAGCATCTGATTGGTCCTGCAAATAATGCAAGATTCAAATGAAGGGTTGAAAATACTGCTTTCTGATTGGCTTTCTGTACAGCACTCAGGAACCATGGAGTCATCTTGGGTCCTGTATTCTGCATATGTCCTCTCTTTTTAGGAAACATCTTGCTCAACCTACAAGCCATGGGTTTTTATAACCTTTGACACATTCTACCCAGTTGGTTATCCAGTTTGCCCCAACCCTTATCTCCTACACCAATATTATAGTAAACCTCTATAATATTGTTTTGGGGTAATTTGTTATGCAGCAATAGATAACTGATGCAATGTGATTTCATGATTCCTCCCTTCCTGCCTTCCAAAAATAACACCGTCTTTGCCTTCTCACCAGTGCCTGACATGAACAGAAAAATAAAGTTTTCACAATATGCATAAGGGTAACATGGTAATACCTGTTAGAAATAATACATCCACTTAAATTCATGGTAAAACATATGTGACAGATAAAAATTCTTCCTTTTTAAAACTTAGCAGGCTAATCTATTGAGACATTAATTTCATTGTTGATTTTGCTGTTGTAAAAGACTAGAAAGAATAAAATGGTAATTTCTCCCTCAGGGTCCACCATCTCAAAAATAGCTAAAAATCTTAAATCGTAAGGTCTCCGGTCTTTCTACATCCCCTTGCCCCACCCCCCAACATACACTGGTTAACAGCTTGTGTTTCAGGGGCCATCCTAGAAAAGACCCCCAGCCCCACCACTGGCCTTCATATTGAGGATTAGGTAATAGAGAAACTCTGCTGGAATTGCTTATAAGGCAAGGGGATACTGGTTCAGGAAGAGGGCAGGTGGCCTGACCAAAAGGAAAAATTACTTCCTTCAGGCTGGTAAGGGTTTTGGAGTTTCTAGGAATGGAAAGCTGTCCCTGGCTTGCACGCAGTCCCTGCTGTGTATTTAGGCGGTGGGATGGGCAAAGCTGCACGGGTAGTAATGGGCCTAGATTCAAGAGTCCAAAGAGGAGTCTCCCCTCCCAGCTGGCATGCAGGCTCTGGAGCTGTGCCTTTCAGGTACCTCAAGAATTATGAACTAGTAGCATCAAGACTGAAGGGGAAAAGGAAACAAAAAGAACCTTTCCCCCAATTTTTCGGATTTCAGCCCCAGAAAGGAGGAGGGACCTCAAAATGTAACTAATGAACTTCCCGCCAACACTGACAGGGAGTTCCTGTTCAGTGAACTGCAAGCACTGGAGGTGCTGCTGCTCTACAATAACCATATCATGGCAGTGGACCGCTATGCCTTTGATGACATGGCCCAGCTCCAGAAACTCTACTTGAGCCAGAACCAGATCTCCCGCTTCCCTCTGGAACTGGTCAACGAAAGAGCCAAGCTACCCAAACTGACACTCTTGGATCTGTCCAGACTTGTTTAATTCGGAAAATGAAGACATTTGATGCGTCCTGCTCTGGACTCAGCTGCAGCAAATTCACTCCAGGGAGACAAACTTTTCCTGCCAGCAGTTTGGGTAGGAGGAAGGGTACCTGGGAGTAAGAAAGCTGGAGGGGGAGGGGTTGTAAAAGGAGGAGGAGGAAGATGGAGGAAGTAGAAGAAGAGATTAAGCGGCCAGTGCCCCCTTCCTGACTCTTTTTCGTCACCAGCTTAGCACCTGGGACCGGTTCACCAAGAGAAGTACCCCGCTGGTGGACACTGGCGGGACACCCCGCGCGCGGCCGCCCGACCGGCTCCAACACAAACACACACACGTGCGCCCCGCCCCCACCGCGCGCACGCGCCCCGAGGCTCTGGCGGCGGCGGGCGCGCGCGCGGTGCCTGCTGCCCCCACGCTGCTCCCTCGGCTCGGATCGTGGCGCTTCGAGCTCCGGCACCGTTCCACGCCCGGCCCGCCGACCTGAAGGTGGCGGCTGTGTTCGGTGGGCTCCGGCGGGCGCAGCGGTCGAGGCGGAGAAGCGGGTGAGCGCTGCGGAGCTCCTCAAGTCCCCTGGAGGCGGTGCTGCCGGGCGCGGGCCCCTGCGTAAGACGGGAGCCCTGAGAGGCCGGCCAGTGAGGCGCCGCCGGGGGAGGCCGCGACGGAGCTCCAGGACTGGCCATGGGCTGAGACACATCCTCTCCGAGCAGGTGCAGTGACCAGAGGTCCCGGGGGGAGCCCGCCCTGACAGGCCCCAGAGACCATAAATCCCATCCGGAAGCGCCCTACGCAGCCCGGTGCCCTGTTGACCTTCCCTCAGCTCCTCCCCAAAGGCCCTGCTGACCCAGTCTCTAAACGCCGCTCCTGCAATCCTAGTGACCCCAACAGTCCCGCACATCCTGAGCATACCCTCATTCTACACCCGTGACCCCAGCCCAGTAGGCCTTTGTACCACCTCCTGTTTTGCCCCAGTATTTCGAGTCCATTGCCTGCCTGCATAGTGCCTGGGAACTACCTAGCATATCTTCCTTTCTCTTCTAATCAGTGGGATGGGTGATGGGGAAGTGGAAAGTGGGAGTGGCGATCCTTCCCTCCAGAGTCCCTGGTGACGATAAACCCATCTTATTTCTCTCAAGCCTGTAGTGAAAGTGACCGTTCTGCACCCCACCAGAAAACATGCCGGGGTGACTCCCTCCCAGATCTTCCTTGTGGCCTTCCTCATCCTCTGTAGTGACACTATGCAACCCCAGTGTGACCTGCGAGGCCTCTGGCTCCTGCTGCTATTCTTGTTCTTGCTCCTCTTTGAGGTGGCCAGAGCTGGGCGACCAGTGGCTAGCTGTCCTGCTGCCTGCCTGTGTGCCAGCAACATCCTCAGCTGCTCCAAACAGCAACTGCCCAATGTGCCCCATTCCTTACCCAGCTACACAGCGCTACTGGACCTCAGCCACAACAACCTGAGCCGCCTGCGGGCTGAGTGGACCCCCATGCGCCTGACCCACCTGCATTCCCTGCTGCTGAGCCACAACCACCTGAATTTCATCTCCTCTGAGGCCTTTTCCCCAGTACCCAACCTGCGCTACCTGGACCTGTCCTCCAACCAGCTGCGAACGCTGGACGAGTTCCTGTTCAGTGAACTGCAAGCACTGGAGGTGCTGCTGCTCTACAATAACCATATCATGGCAGTGGACCGCTATGCCTTTGATGACATGGCCCAGCTCCAGAAACTCTACTTGAGCCAGAACCAGATCTCCCGCTTCCCTCTGGAACTGGTCAACGAAAGAGCCAAGCTACCCAAACTGACACTCTTGGATCTGTCTTCCAACAAGCTGAAGAACTTGCCACTGAGTGACCTGCAGAAGCTGCCAGCATGGATCAAGAATGGACTGTACCTACATAACAACCCTCTGGAATGCAACTGCAAGCTTTACCAGCTCTTTTCACACTGGCAGTACCGGCAGCTGAGCTCCGTGATGGACTTTCAGGAGGATCTGTACTGTGTGCGTTCCAAAGAGCTGCACAATGTCTTCAACCTAAGTTTCCTCAACTGCAGTGAGTACAAGGAGAGTGCCTGGGAGGCTCACCTGGGTGAGACCTTTACTATCAAGTGTGACACCAAGCAGCAGGGGATGACTAAGGTGTGGGTGACACCAAGCAATGAACGGGTGCTAGATAAGGTGGCCAATGGCACAGTGACAGTCAAGGATGGCAATCTTCATTTCAAGAAGGTGCAGGTTGAAGATGGGGGTGTGTATACCTGCTATGCTATGGGAGAGACCTTCAATGAGACACTGTCAGTGGAGTTGAAAGTGTACAACTTCACCTTGCATGGACACCATGACACCCTCAACACAGCTTATACCACCCTAGTGGGTTGTATCCTCAGTGTGGTCCTGGTCCTCATATACCTGTACCTCACCCCTTGCCGCTGCTGGTGCCGGGGTGTAGAGAAGCCTTCCAGCCATCAAGGTGACAGCCTCAGCTCTTCCATGCTTAGTACCACACCCAACCATGATCCTATGGCTGGTGGGGACAAAGATGATGGTTTTGACCGGCGGGTGGCCTTCCTGGAACCTGCTGGACCTGGGCAGGGTCAGAACGGCAAGCTCAAGCCAGGTAACACCCTGCCAGTGCCCGAGGCAACAGGCAAGGGCCAACGAAGGATGTCAGATCCAGAGTCTGTCAGCTCGGTCTTCTCTGATACACCCATTGTGGTGTGAGCAGGATAGGTTGGTGGGGAGATTCTGCCCCAGGAGAGGTAATGCACCCCTGAAGGATATGAGGGGATGGAAGAGAGGGCTGGCTGCCCAAGGGAGTGGGTTCCTCCTGACCTCCAGGGAATTGGTCATGGGCACAACAGCAGGCAAGATCCCATTGAGGGTGTGGCTGCCATGAGTTTCAAATATGGATATATTAATCCTCAGGCAAATGCTACACCCCTACCCAGAGCCCTGGCAATTCTCAATGTAGTAGAGGAGGAGGAGCATGTCTGAGCTGGATGAAAATGAGGAAGGGGTAAAGGGAAGAGCAGATTCCCTAAACTTTTTTGAGGTCATCTCTAGCTCCTTAAAGGAAAATCATTTGAAAACAGTTTTTTTTGTCTCTGCCCACCCACACCTGTGAAGTTGTGTGTGTGTTGGGAGAGCCTCCACAGGAGCCATGTTGAGAAAGCTGCAGTATCTTCTTTGGTCAGGAAGTCACACTTCACAGCTGGGGAATGGAAAATCTTTGGAAAATGAGGCCTTGATCAGTAATGCTCCCCAAAGTTGCTGTGAGACTCCACTAAAGCCTCTCTCCCAGTGAGCCCTGGGTAGATGGATCTTAGTGGGAGCCTGGGCTGTTGCCTGTTATGGAAGCGTATGGGATGTGGTATCTGTGCCTTGTACTGGGACCGGTGGCACAGTTATAGCATAAGTTGAGAGGTCCCCATCACGTAATAGCTGCTAGCACAAAACTTGTGGATGGGGGGTGAACTCTAGATAGGCTGATTCCCTGATTGGAGACTCTTGGTTAACATTTGATTCCCAGCATCTGTGTGTCAGACCAGAGTGGGCTGTTGAAGGCAGAACTTTAATGGATACCTGCTGTAGATGTAGTATGTTGACCCACTCTCACCAGAAGGATGAGGGTAAATCAGATTCTGTGAGGTAGCAGCCAATGAACCTACCTGATTTTCTGTGTATGCCATCTCTTCAGTCTCCTTATCAAGCTAAGGTGGGATTCTGAGTTTTCCTTAATATGCTGCTCTGCAAAGAGGAAACCTTAGGAAAGTCTGGCCCCAGCTCAGTTAGACTGGTTGTGGAGATTGAGGGAACCCAATAGGTATCTCCTCTATGTGGACAAGGCTGCCTCGCTCCTCTCTCGGAGATCTCATTCTTGCTGCAAAGCCAAAGCATGGGATTTAGTGATCTGAAGGGTTAGAATTGGGTGGTCTCTGTCTCAGAATGGCAATTTGGAGTGCAGCATAGAGTTCTACCCTCTCTCTAAAGCTCAAGGCAGTTGTGTAGCAGAGGCAACCAATGGCACTACACTTTCAGATGGAAAGTTCTGCCACTCCATCCCTCAGCCTAACGTCTGTGCAACATAAGAACATTAGTTTCCAGCCAGAATTTCAGAATAGTTTGGGTATGAAGATGACTGCTCCCTTTAATTTTCTCCTTTAACCACGGTACAGGCCTGGGAGGTGATGGCCGTGAGCTTTGGCAGGGGCATGAGCAGGGCAAAGATGAAAATGTTCTTTGATGTTGGTTCTTTTTAATGTCTCTTCTCCTGTGTTTCCTGTCTCTTGAAAGTTCTCCAGGTCCTCTAGTTTCTGATCTTCCTTTTAGGTTCTAAGAGGTGTTGTTTACCTGTGGGTAAGGACTGCTTTCTAGGAGGGCCTGACCGTTAAGCTGCCTGTTAAGATTGGGGAAGGGGCTTGGAAGTCAACATCTTCTCCTTATCTGTTCCTGGGATCTCAAGGCTGCTGTCCATCTTTTATTAGTAACCTAGTTGTGTCAAGAGAGAGGTGCAGCACTTTCCCTCAAGTAGTTGCATGCTTATAGGTACGCATGCTCCTAAGTATGCATGCACACCAGCACCTTGACCACCAGGACAGTGGATCTATAGTCCCCACTAATGCCACTTCCAGTACAGTCTCTCACTTTGTGCACAACTTCATGCACACAATTTTCTTGTGCTGTAGGAGAGACAGTGACCATGCCAGGCATCGCAAATACACAAACTATTGTACTTTGATTTCTGAACTCCCTGAACCTTCACATCTCCATGACTCTGGATCACTTTTCTGGAAAAGCTGGAGTTAGAAGGACCATGGGTTGAAGATCTTGGGAGAAGGGGTCGTGAGGCCCTAGCTAGGTCTTCAGACTCCTGAGAAACCTTCCTTAAAAACTACATGCACAGATACTAAGAACTAGGGCAATGAAGGACCCAGAAGGAAACTAGCAGGGGCCAAGCAGCTATGAATTACTCTTCCTAATGTTAACTGCCCCAATAAGACAAAAGTAGGAGGAAAACATTTTCTGGCTATACCCCAGAGACTTAGGAGGATTTTTGTTACCAGAGCAATAGGAACGAGGACTCCTCCTCAGACTTAGCAAAAAACATGGGAAAATATTTTTTCATGCTGCAATTTTCTTTCTTGGTACTACCCAGGGCTCTGAAACTCGTTTAAAGTGAAAGTCAAATGAAGCAAGCCTCCTGGGGCATTCTAGCTGAGCTCCCTGGGACTCGGAGGGCCATTTTCTTCCTGAGTCCTGCCTTGCAGCTCTAAGTCTCCCTACTTTATCCACTAGTTTGAGGTACCTTGAAGATGTGCCTGGCTGCGCCTCTAAGAAGTTTAACTGATTAGCTGCTTCCCAAGGTTTCAATTGATAATACCCAAAGGTAGCTTTCTACTTGAGGGACTGAATCCTCACCAAAAGCATGCAATTCAGCAAGCTGTGTAGAACCTGGGTAGAAAACTGCCAGGTGTGGTTATAAGACACCTCCTCCCCTCACCCTATCCTGCACCCATAAGCTAGACATATCTCCCAGGAAGCAGGTGTCCGTGGAGACAGAATATTGACAGGGCTCTACAATCCGTCCATGTAATTATTTGTGATCATTTCTTCTTTGCCTGTATTTATTAGGCCCCTGAGAAGGGGCCAGGGGAGGGTACATCTCAGCTGGGGAGAGCAAAGCCAACTGATTCCAGTTTTGTGTGTGTTCTTACTTCTGTATGTCCTCCTGTGTCCAGGACCCTGTCCCTCCCACTTGTGTATACCCAGGCTGGCAATTCTCAGAGCCTCTGGGCTCTGAAAACTAGATAATGACCATTAAACCTGGCTTGAGTCTCTGTTCTAGCATGGTCTGTGGCTGGTTTATTTATCTTTTCAGCCTGTGCGTGGGGTTTACTGTGTCTTATACGGGTGCAACTGGTCCAGGGAGAGAATCTTTAAATGCCACTATAAGGACATGGGTAAAATCCACATCTAAGCAGAAGCCAGATAGTAAATACTCTAGGCTTTGTAGGCCACACAATCTGTTACACCTCAACTGTGCTGCTATAGCCTGATAGTGTCTGCAGGCAGTACATGAATGAATGATTGTGGTTCTGTTCCAATGTATTAGACCATTTTTTGTTGCTGTAATGAAATACTTCAGGCTAAGTATTTTATAAAGAGGTTTATTTAGCTCACAGTTTTGAAGGATAAAAGTCCAAGATTAGGTGGCCCCATCTGGTTGAACTCTGGTGAGGGCCTTATGGTGATGGCATTGCAATGGTGGGAACACAGATGGAAGAGATCACATGGTGAGACAGGAAGACAGAGATTCAGGGCTCAGGTGGCTTTTTATAACAACTTGCTCTTGTGGGAACTAACCAGGGTCCCATCAAAACTACATTAATCTCTCCCAAGAGTGATGTTCACTAAGTCCCACCTCTTAAAGGTTCTACCGCTTCTCAAAACACAATAGAAACCAAGCTTCCAGTACATGAACATTTGGGGTACAAATTCAAACAATAACCATAGTATATAATAAAACTTTATGGACATTGAAATTGGAATTATATACAATTTCAGTATGTCTTTTTTTTTTTTTTTTGGTCTTTTTGAGACAGGATTCCACTATGCAGTTTAGGCTGGCTTTGAACTCACTTTGTAGCCCAGGCTGGACTTGAACTTGCAGCAATCCTCCTGCTTCAGGCTCCTGAGTGCTGGGATTACAGGCATGCACCACCACACCCAGCTCAATATGTCTTTTGAGGGTTTTTTAGGCAACCATTTAAAAATGTAAAAACTATTAGTAGATCACAGACCACACAAATCCAGGCAGTGGGCTGGTTTGACCAGCGGGCCATAGTTTCCTAACCTCTGAGACAAGATTCTCAAATATTACTGAGGCTTTAGCAAGCAAGAGTTTAGAAACCCATGACCGAGGCTAAGGCTCGAAGATAACGAACGTTTCCTGGGTCTGTGGGGAGGGTTGACTCCTCCACAGAATTCTTTTAAAAGTCTAGATTGAGCTTACTAGTGGTACTGTAGGAAAATGGTTGGAATGGGTTTTGAAAAATAGTGGGAAACTGCTCACTTACATGTAACTTTGATTATTACCAGTATATTTTCATGTTGCAAATGGTAGCCATCTTAAGGCTAAAAGTATATTCATCTAATGCACAAATTAATATCCGTTGACAGTTTAGAGTGTTCTAGGCATTGTGTGCAAAGAGAAAATGTAATCTTCACTTTTTTGGTACAGACATAGCCTACCAGAAACTGAAATGGATTCTAAACTCTGATCAGCCAAATTCTTTGACTACTCTCTTGGTACTTCCAGAAGGGGATTGTCATGGTAGGTCCCAAAGGGGGACAGAACATGTTATAAGGGGGAAAAAAGAAATTGAAAAATAAGAATTTGTATAATTACCTAATTTCTTACATTTATAAAATTTCAACCAAAAGGCAGATCCCAGTCTGGAAATTGTGTGTGCATGCATGCATGCGTGCATGTGTGTGTGTTATGTATGTATATGTATGTGTGGTCCTGGAGATTGAATCCAGTCCGTCACACATATTAGAGCAAGTGCTACCTACATCCCCAGGCCTTTCTATATTATTTTTAAATTTTGGGACAGGATCTCACTAAATTGCCCATGCTGGTCTCGAACTTGCAATCCTCTATCTAGCCTCATCCTCCCAAGCAGATGGAATGATAGGCATACACTACCATGCTGGCTGGAAGTTGTCTTTTTCACTCCATGAGGAACAGCTGAGCTGGTGAGGGATCAAGACATCTTCCAACCAGCCACATCAGATGGATCAACCTTGGCTATCAGTAGTAAAATGATGGATTTTCATGTCAGAGCTCTCCCATAGTCCATGTTTACAGTTTTTTGTCTTTGCAAAGTTTTTGCTATGGCTGACAGTTTGGCCTCGAGTATGAAACTGGTAAAGAGAACAGACACGATCAGGCGCATTCAGGGTGGTATGGCCATAGACTGGTAAAGAAATTGACTGAGAAAGACTAGTTATTCTCTCCTTTGTCTTGGCCTGTGCCACGCCCCATCTCTGAGCCTGCCAGGGTTGGTTTTATTTTGTTTTGTTCTTTGCAGTATTGTGGATTGAATTCAGGGCCTTCACACTGATGTACATCTACATCCCACTGATTATTTTATTTTTATTTTTGGATACAGGGTCTCCCTAAGTTGCTAAATTGCCCAGGCTGGGATTGAACTTGCAAGGCTCCTAACTCTGCCTCCCAGAGTTCTGGATTATAGGCCTCTGCCACCAAGCCTAAATTTTAATACTCTTCTCTCCATCATCCCAAGGAAATCCATAGCTATATTGCTTCAACTTTTCTGCCCTACCCCATCCAAAGTCACAAGAAGTTCCTAGATCTTGGCCAAGATGTGCAATTGTGTATGCCATGGCTTGCAGCACTTTCACTCCCCATCCCCACTCCAGCTTAAGTAGCACTTCAGGGGGTGGAAGAGGCTAATGTGACAGTTGCCTTTTAGAACAGAAACTGAAGGTTCAGAGCATGGGCTAGCCTATTTTTCACCTGGTGTCTCAACTCCTCCCCTTTCTGTATTTGTGCTACTTATGTTGTCTCCCAGGAAACTAATGGAGTAGCTTCACTTTCCCCACCCACATAGCAGAAAAGGCTCAGGCTCCTTCAGTAGGACAGTTGGCTTTTCTGGGCAGGCCACAGTAAATCTATCCTGCATACTGCTTCTAGGGCTTGAGAGGAACGCTAAAGCAGCTGTCAATCAGGCCTTTTCATCAGGTATATATACTGTCAAGTGGAAAATATCAAATGGTGAAGATACTTAAGATACATCCTGAGGCCTTCCCCGTCAGCCTAGTTATTGTCCCCCTGAGCAAAGAGGGCACAGAACAATGGCCTGAGAGCCCTCCTTCAGTGAGCCAGAACATGCAGCCCTACAGTGGGACCTCTAGGTGCCCTTTGGCACTGGCGTACATAAAGTGAGTCATTGCCCCCAAAGCTGGGGATGTATGCACGTGTATGTGCATAGTGCCCACACAGGTTGAGAAACTAGAGTTGGATGGTACTTGGTGCTGCTTTTCTCTCACCTCCCACTCCTCCCTTAGTTGGTCATAATTTGCTTTTGGTGTGGGACTAAGCAGAACTGGGCATACTTAGGTTGTGGGATAACTAGGACTGTACTTTAAAGATAGCAGTGCTACGGGCTACTCAGGTGTACTAACTGAGACAGAGTTGACTCCTGAGATACCACAGGAAAGCTTGAAATGGTTCCTTAGTCTGCTTCCCAAAGAGATTAAAAACTCATCTGGGAAATTCTGACGATAGCAGGTGGATTAAAAATGGACTGTTAGCCAGGTGTCGTGGCGCACACCTGTAAGCCCAGCACTCAGGAGGCTGAGGCAGGAGGATTGCTGTGAGTTCAAGGCCAGCCTGGGCTACAAAGTGAGTTCCAGGCCAGCCTGAACTGCATAGTGAAACCCTGTCTCAAAAAGACAAAAACAAAACAAAACAAAAAATCCTGTTATTCAGAGACTGCCTTGGTGATAAGCCAAGCCTTCAGGGTGGGGTAGGGGGAAAAGCAGTGTTCACTGGAAGTAATTTTGTCTGTATTAAGCCCAGCCCAGTGCCGAGACTACTGCCACCCACCCTCCAGGACAGATCTAGGGCACTATCCCACCTTTCAATTTATGCCTTCTTTGTGCCCATGGTTGTGAGAATGGCTGAGATTGTGCCCACAATTCCTGATTAATATTTAATTCCTGGATCCCAGGACAGAAGAAAAAACAAGATAAAAAACAGATATTCAAACCTCTGTGCTGCTGTTGCTCCTGCCTCTCTGCATTCAGTCCAGGGAGACTGCTGCCTGTTCTCAGGCAAATGGAATGGAAAGTGTCCTTCCTCTAATTTCAAATTTAAACAGACTTCCATGACATGCAAGTGTGTGTGTGTGTGAATTCCAATGAAGCATTTGGAGGAAGAAGAGGAGACTGTGATCCTACTCCAAGAACGTGACACAAGGAAGGGAAACCAAGCTGTGGACCTCTGGAAGCCAGAAGCCATGTCCTTCACAGTTCTGCATCCCCAGAGCTTAGCATGAGGGCTTGAGGCTACAGAGGAAAAACCAGAGGGTCAGGATGACAATATGGTGTTTTCTATTACTGATTCTCACTTCCTTGCTTATGTGCCCCTCTTCCGTAAGAAGGATAAAATTAGGGAGAGGATATTTATCTAGACCTGTGACCAGCAGCTCCTATCTAAGATCAACTCTGGCTAGACCTGGAGGGGAGCTGTTTTGACTCTACCATTAGCAGTTAACCCCATGACTTGAAAACACTAGGTAGGCAGCAATTACGGCAAACCTCACTGGTCATGGCCTTGGTGGCATTTCTGGCAGAAGTGTGTAAGAACTGACCGTGCATCTTGAAGAAAGAAATGTGTCTCTTGGATCCCCCAAGCATCATCCTCCATAAATGTTTACTCCCTCCCTGGGAAGCATAAAGCCCAGAGCCAGGCTCAGTGAGAGAGAAAAGGACAAGAACACAGTAACACCAGCTGTTTACATATGTTTAATACTTTGAACTTTCCATCTCTTGTTAACATGCATTCTCTCATCTAACTCTCTCAACATCCCTGTGAGGTAGGTCGAGTAGCAAGTGGTTTGCCTGTGGCCACACCAGGGGTGGGAACTGAGTAAACTGATACAGCAGTTTTCCCAGCTTCCAGGCCAATGTGTCTTTTATGTCATGATGCACAGGCTATTTATGCCAACCAGACACATGGGCATCAGGGACACAAAACCAGAAGCCTCCCTGCTCCCTGAACTTGCAGAGAGGCACTGGAAAAGCTGAGGTTGGGGCATCAGGACCCAGGGTACCCCCTGGAGGCCACAGCAGGTAAACAGGAGTACTAGAGGTTCCAGGTCATCAGCTGCCACTGCCGCCACCAGTCTTAACTGAACATACACTGTATTTCCTACATCTCAACCTTTGTCAGGGGCTCAGGCCTTATTAGTTTATGGAGGGGACTCTCAGTACCTGCTCCCAGAAAAAGTCTCAAGGGATGGCTAGGCCACAAGACTCCTGACTCCCTCCTCTCCCATAGTTCCTCCCCATTCTGTCACACTGCAGCCCAGGAAGAGGGGAAAAGTGAGGGCTGGCTGACTCAGCCTGCAAGTGCTTAGAGATCTGGAGCTGAAAGGCCCCAGCACCATTCAGCTAATGATTATTATTAACTCTGAACAGGCCTTGGCACAGCAGCCACCTGACTCACGGAGGATGCCTGGATCTCCCACTGTGAGGTTGGAAAAACAAGACCCACAGCAGCCATGTATGGGGGTGCCAGGATGGGGAAAATGAGAAAGAAGGGACAGGCCAGTGTCAGGGACTGAGGAAGGGTAGTCTGCCTTGTGAGCAGTGGGGAGAGGAGGTACAGGCTGGCAAGTGACAACAGCCTATCTCAAATACTGACAGCCAAGGAGGTGAGGCTGGACGACTTCCTCAGACACAGAGCTCCTGCCATTCAGCACTACCCCCAGCCCTGATAGCGCTCAAAGGAAAGGGTAGTTACAGGAAAGATAGGGGCTTGTGAGGGGTATCCAAACACAGAACGGCAATCCCATTACTATTTAGATTTGGATACAAAGCCATCTATGTTTCTAAGGTTAAGTCTGAATATAATCAAACTTGGAACACAATAAAATATGGAATCAGGACTTAGGGAGCCTCATATGGAAATCTGCAAATGACAGTTTTTTTTTGTTTTTGTTTTTGTTTTTTTAATCTGAGCACCCTGGCTCTTTTTTTTTTTTTTTTTAAGAGCAGCTTTCCCTTGCCAGGGAACAAGGGCAAAAGGGCAGCCATTTTGCTTCTCCCTTGAGGCCTCTGCCTGGCTGAGGAGCCCAGCTAGTACCGACATTAGGAGATACAGAGAAGTGGGGGCGGGGGGATAGAGGGAGGATGGAGCACACAGCCAGGAGGCATATGCTGTGGGCAGCCACTGAGATCCCAGCTGGAGGACGAGTGCCCTGGCACTGAGGTCTAATCGTTGTCCAGCTGCTGCCCCAGGATGTGAGGACAGGTGGTGATGGAGGGAGAAATTCAAAGATAGGAGGGGAGGGAGGTTCCCCCACAATCTGGCCTACCAGAAAAAAAGGCTCCTGCTGGTGACCTACTCCCTCTACTGCAGTCAGACTGAGCTAAGTAGACCACCGAAGCCCTAGTTTCTGCCCTGTGCCCCTGCCCTCCAGGCCCACTGGTCAGAGAGGCAACAGCTGGGTCCCTTCCTCCTACAGAATATAAATGATTCCCCTTCCTCCCAGGGCTGGGAATAGACATCAGATGGCACAGCCCACGCAAACTGCCGGCTGTCAGCACACCCGCCTGCCCGCCCGCCCACCAGCCCCCCGCACCACCTGGGAGGAGGCAACACCTCAGGCAGGCTCAGGCTTTCTGGCATTGCCTGCTGCTCAGAGCAGGCTGCTGAACCTTACCAGGCCTTCTATGTAGACCGCAGCACTGGCCATGATCAGGGGAGGAATGGAATCCTTGGATCAAAATGACTCTAGGTGAGAATCTCCTCCATCCAACCCAGTAACTATTGCTTTTAACTTTACACCATGTTGGGTAGTGTGAGGTGGAGAGAGGACAGTCACCCTCTGCACATCCTTTAGATGCTCAGCATCTAGAAGGCTCCTGGAAGATGCCATCTCACCCAGGAGAAATACAGTGAGGTCCACTGAGAATACTTCTGTCCTCACAATCCTCATTCCTATGCTATTGAATCACACCAACCTGCTTGCTTCTGAGTCACGTGGAGAGGAAGCCCTGAAGCTTCAGAAGGCCTGGGACATTTAAGATACTGACATCAAAGAAGGCCTCAGGGCCGGTGATACAGCTCAACGGCATAAGTGCCTGCCTGGCAAGCGCAAGGTCCTGAGTTCGACTCCCAGTACCCGCATATTTAAAAAAAAAAAAAAAGCCTCTCCCTGATCACAGGAAATGGAGTGCTAGCCCCCAATCACAGGCCTGTTTCCAGTGGGTTATATCTTTGTATAGAAAGCCAGCTGTCTCCAGTCCTTCCATGATCTATGGAGGTCTCATTGTCCTGAATGAGCTAGACCACAGCTAACCAGTCTGGCATCCAGCCCTTACCACTGAAGGCAGTCTGGGGAACTACCTTCAGTTGGAACGAGGAGGGTTTTCTGCAGGGAAGAGAGCCCAGCCCTCATTTGCCAGCTGGCCAAACCGAGCCCTCTCTTGGGTCAAAGAGCTGACAGGAGATGACAACTAAGGAAAGCTTAGATGACAAGGAGAGAAAGGGAACCAAGAAGACTTTGTTCTCCTTGGATCAGAAGAACCCTGCCCACTTCCTTGGTCCATATTTTGTTCTAAAAGCATCAGAATAGCTTCATGAAGCTATGTGCTAAGGCAAGACCTGGAGCCCTAAGAGCAAAACACGAGATGCCCGGGACTACTTTGCCCTGAGAGTGGATGTCATGGGAAGGAGCACATCCATGTTTTGCAGGCCAGGTCCTGAGGTGGGCTAAAGAAAGTTCTTAGCTGAGCTAAGAATCATATAAGAAGCTAAGACCTTGGTTAAGCCAATGCCCTTCACACCTTCAAAAATTTTTAAGTGACTTTAGTGCCTTTACTGTCTTGGAGTCCAGGAGAAATTCCCCTGGGCCCCTTTTCTCCACAGTGCCAGATCCCTTGTGCCCTGGCCCAGGAGCCAAATCAGCAAGCTTTCTGAAAGGCTACAAGGGCAGATGTCTTTCTCAAGGGAGTAAAAGGAGAATGAATGTAAAAGTTATATCCTGGGGCTACTAAGTGGTCCGCACAGTACAGAGCTGGGAGAGGGTTCAGTGACATTGAACTTGAAAAACCCTGAATATTAGAGCTGAAAGGGACTTAGAGATGGTTTAGAAACATTTGCTTCACAGATGAAGAAACTGAGGTCCTGAGATACAGAATTTACCTAAGGTTGTACAATAACCTAAGAAGACTACAAGCAAGACCCATGGGTTTTCTCCACTACATCACATTGCTTTCTCAAAAGGGACCCAAATATCTGTCTTTCATTCATAACTTGCACGAACCCAACTCTTCATAGGCAAATAAATCACCACCACCACCACCACCACCACCTAATACTTCTGTCTCCCGTGGAGACAAGAGTGGAGGCTTCAGGCTCAAGTTCTCTATCACCTTCCACTTGTACCCAGTACATTTCCCCATTTTTGCCTACTGAATCATGGCTCAATAATATATGCTTGGGTTTCTGCAGCCCCTGGCCCAGTTATGAAGTACAAAAATCCAACCACTTGTAAAGTAGGTCCCTTGAAGTTCACCAAGGAGCCACTGAAGTCCAAAGCAAATATCCCTCCTGAATTCTGTTTGGAGGCACTCACATTTCCATTTTCTTCCTTGGCAAGTAGGATCTGGAAATCTGGTGCATGATCACCAGGGCTGGGTAGAGGGGCAGTGCCAGGCAGAGGTACCAGGCTGCACCTTTGATCTGGGCCTGGAACCACACTGAGTACATTCCCAGAAGCACTGTTACTGTCGCCATCAGGTAGACCACCAGTCCACATGTCAGATGGTAGAGCTTGAGGCGAGCCACCCTTGAGACCCTGGCTGCCCGGGGAAAGAGGAGGCAGATCCCACACAGTGCCTGGGCACCAGTGGCCAGCAGCGTCAGAACTCCTACCCAGCTGTGCAAGGACACCAGATGGGGCAGCTCACTTCGGATCTTGCTGGAGATTATGAAGCCCAGGCCTAGGGCAGCACAGAGGATGGTTAGGGTCTGCCCTGACCAGTGGAGCCGGATCCAGGCCTTTCGGGAGCAGAAGAGAAACGGGGAGTTCTCAGGCGAGAAGATTAGGATGGCCTCAGCCATGCAGAGGCAGAACTGTGAATACAGAAGAGGGCCAGTGAGTTTAGAGGCTTGAGAAAAAGGAGGTGACCTCACATATCCAAATGGAGGACAAAGGGTGGAGGCTAAAAGACTTCCGCCAAGACCTCCTGCTTCATAGGTCAGCACTTGAATAACTGGGAATTGGTACTTGAATATAAGTCTCATCATTCCAGCTGACATTTGCCTTCCCATTTCTGGACCAGTGGAACAGCAAATGTTAAACTTTCTCCTGAACTTTGGGGGCAAGGACAGTGATGATGACAATATGCCTTCTACTTCCTCTTCTCAGGCCCCAGTGAAGTAATCTCTCCCATGCCCTCTCCTCTTCTTAAACACCTGACACTTTACCCATGGCCCAGCCCTCCATGTTTCCCAGTCCCATAGGCTATGGGGAGAGATGATGCCCTGGCTGTCTCCCCCACGTCTCTGAAACTTAGGCTGAGCCTTCTGAAAGTTGGCTGCTTCCCCACGGGTGATGCTAAGCATATCCAAATCAGATGCAGATAGAAGCTCAAACTCACCGCCAAGGCCATGAATACTGGATGCCAGGAGAAAAGACCTAAGAATCAAAGAGACTAGGCTGATGGCTGAACAGCACTGTTCCTGCTCCCCCCACCCCCACCCTTCCGTGGCTAGGTGGAGCCCAAGGAATCTGGCCACAGTAGAAAGGAGAGCATTCCATTCCCAAACCTACTCAGGAACTCAGGGCAAAATGGAGGGGCAAGAGGCCTTAGGATAAGCAACCACGAGGGGCTCCCAGCAAACACAAGCCAGCTTGGCCTGGGGCCCCATTCAGCTGTTAGCTTAGTGGTACAGTAGACCTCCCTCCCTCCCCTTGTATCCTTCAGGAGCCCTGCTTACGCTTAAGTGTCAGTTCGATCTGTTCAATCACCTGCCTTCCCCCACCCCCGGCACCCATAGCCCCACTCTTTCTAGACTCCCCGGGACCCGCCCACCAGGCCCTAACAACCGGTCAGCTGCCCGACACTCCACTGTTCCGGGCCGCCCCTCACCGCTCCCGAGAGCTGCCCCTCAAGCACGTTGGCTCCGCCCCCTTCCGTGCCCCGCCCCGCCCCGCCTCGCCTCGCACTCACTGGTTCCTGGCCGGGACAGCGCAATCAGAAAGATGGTGAAGCCCAAAGCTACCAGGTGCGCCAAGATCCCACTGCCTCTCCGCAACCAGCGGGTCAGTCTCGGCTCCTTCTCCTGGACGGGAACCAGACCTACCTCCAGGTGCTGCATAGCCGTGCAGGGCCAGCCCGCACAGTCCAGCTGCCGGAGGCGTCTTCCGGGTTTGTGATGGCAGAGGCTGTGGCAGCTGCAGGAGAGGCTCCTCCCCGGGGATGCCACCGGCAATGCAGCGTAGGCGCCCACAGCGCCCCCTGGAGGATGGGGGGCGCCTCAGGGGCCGCTCCCAGGAGACCCGGACCTGACAGCTACCAGCACAGCTACATTTGTGTCTTTCTGCATATAAGAGCTGTATCTTAAGCAGCCTGTGGATATTACATCTGTGGCAACTGATTTCAGTGAAACCTCAAATCACGCACTTGGTATGCTGATCCGAGTGTGAAACCAGTGTTTTTAGCAGCTTTTCTAAAGTACTGGGATTTACCTGGCTGCTTACTCTCTCCTGCCATCTCTTCTGGCTTAAGGGAACAAAATCTCTCCTTGCCCAAACATAAGGAGAAATAAAAGGAAAGGACAAGGCTGAAAACCTAGTGCCCTGCACCTGGTGAATTCAGGTTTGAGGGCGAGGAGAGAGATGCTACTTTCATCCCCCATCTGCAGTTGGCCCCAGCTGAGATATGCGGAAGAACTAGGGCACTCCCAGCCTTGCCGCCTCCACAACAGCTGTTCGAGCCCTGAGAAGCAAGGTGATCCTGAGGAACCAGGGCCTCCCACACCCTGAGTTTTGCAAGTGACCCCCCGTTTTCCTTCCTGCCTACAGACAGGTGTGGTCCGGCCCAAGGAGCCCTAACCTGTCCGTCCTTAAGGGCAAAACCACCGGCCAAGAGAAGACTATATAGACTCCAGCATTAATCCTGAGAACAATTACCAACTCAGCTCAAGCTCCCTGTGTGGCTGAAAATAAGAGGACACTAGCATGAGGTGTGAAGGGAAGAAACAGCCACAGAAACAAACAATAATATGGAGTAGGATGGAGGTGTAGAGTCACTGGAAGACCAGGGTTAGGAAAAGGGTTAGAAGGACCTTCCTTAGACCCTCAGGACAAAGACTCTAAAGTGGAGAACCAGAGGTGCAGCTCCCCTCTTCTCTTCATCTCCCTTTCCAACAGGCCCAGAGTAGTCTCTAGGGTAACGATTTTAGGAACCTTGCTCACTTGGAGACATACATTCCTCCTCTTCCTACCTGAAGAGAAGACTCCCCAGTGATACAAACCCCAGACTGATCCACAGTTTAAAAAAACATATATATATATATATATATATATATATATATATATATATATATATTTTTTTTTCCCCCCCCTGGGATCTAGAGTCTGACTACCTATCATCTCAGCCTCCTGGGTGGGGTTAGAGACAATAAGGGCATTCATTTTGCTACACTGTTTTTCTTCCTTTTCTGTGTTTCTGTTTTTATGTTTTCTTAGCAGCAACAAAACAGAGAGACAGTCTTGAGGTATTTTAAAGAGATTTTTTTCTTAAAAAAAATAATATAAAGTTATAAAAAGCGGCAGCAGCCTGGGACCCGGATCTGGAGGGGAGGAGGTGCTGGCAGCTCCGTTGCAGTGGGCAGGCACTTTCTCGTTAATGGGCTTTTGACTATAAGAAGACAAGAGGCAAGAGACAGGGTCAGGATGGGGACCTAGCAGTCATCTTACCCAGTGAACTACACAGACTATAAGGGCTAAACCCTGATTTTCTCCTGCAGGCCTGGTAAGTAAAACTGAACAAGGGGAAGATGAATGCCAGTTCAACAGGGGTAAGCCTGGGTGGTGAAGTTGGAGAACACCTATGCATGCTTGTACACATGCATGTGAACGAACACACACACGAACACACACACACACACGGTCAGACCCTCAACAACTGTCAGACTGGACTGGTCTGTACCAAGGCAGTTGGTATACATTAAACCCACGCCTAAACCAGGACAATGCCACCCCCCATCCTGTCTTGCATAAGTCCCTCCTGGCAGACATCATATGGCTAGTCCAAAGCAGGCTACTCCAGGGCTTCCATTAGAAAGACAGACACATCTAGCTGCAGGCTTTACGAGAAACCCTGGAGAACCAACTATCACCAGAGAACCTGGAGGTCAGCACAGGTACAAGGTTGGCACCCATGTCTCTTGCACCATGTACCTGCCTTTCAGTGTCCTGATATGAGGAAGGACCAAGGAACAAGACCAGCCCACCCTCCCAGTTCCTCAGCCTCAGTTTAGGGACCCAAACTCCCTTTCCTTTAAGGGGTAGAGGTAGCCTTAGATCCTGGAGCAAAGCCATAGCAATTCAGAAGGTAGCCCCCTTTGATTAAAGTAAAAGCAAGGGCACATACGGAGCAACATGCCCTGAACTCAAGGGAGAGGCTATAGGTAGGGGAAGATCCATCACCTGATGACCTCTCTCTAAAGCACTGACCCAGGAACTCTCAATTTCCTCTTTCTTCTCTTTCCTGCATAATCACTTACTTAACACCTCTCCATGTCACGTATCCACTGTGTTCCCTACACTCAGCCTTCCTGATCCCTTTCCGCCCATGCTCTTTGGGGAGCTGGGCTGGTACCTTCAGTGTAGAGCACTTCTCCTCAAAGGCCAGAGCCGGGCCTGGCTTCTTGCGGCGCACAGAGCAGGCCGTGTCGGCAGGGACACCAGCCTGACAGTGCTTGGCCTTCACTGGCCGGCAGTAAGTGGCCAGGTTTTTCCGCTTCTTGGCTACTTCCTCCTCAGAGAGGCAGTTGGTTGGCAGGGCCTTGGCTGGGTGTCCAGCGGCTCCTCGGTTCTCCAGCTGAGAAGCCTTGACAGGTGTGGAGGGAGGATGAATGGAACCCCGACAGTCCAGGAGCCCTGCCCGCTTCATTCTTGGTCCCACTGTTCCATTAAGGCCCATGGCCAGGGCTGTTTTAGTCTTGGCTGAGAGACCCCGGCAGCCAGATGGTTTGCCTTTTCCAGTGGGTTCAAGGATGCAGGTCCGTTTGAAAGTGGTAGGGCCAGGGGATAACTTCCGCTTTCGAGAAGGAGCCTCCACCTCCACCCCATCCTTGCCTTTGGATGACTTGCTGGCCTTGGAAGGTGGCAGCTTGCTGAAGGAAGGGGATGGTGTGTTGGCAGGCAGTGGTGAGGTGATAGCCTGGCTGCCGCCCATGCACTCCGCCTGACTGCAGGCAGCTGCCACACTGGGGGAGCCTGCAGGGTAGCTGGGAACAAGGCTGTCCTTGTTAGGCGGTGTGGAAGCCGGGCAGGCAGGTCTAGGGGGTGGGCCTGGAAGTCGGGGGCAGCTGCCCATAGAGGATGGGCTCAGGGGAGCAGATAAGGCGGAGTTGACAAGGTGGGATGGAGGTTCAGCTGCTGGTGGGATCTTCCTGCAGCAAAAAGAGAGTCCCACTCTGACTGACAAGCAAACAAGAGGACTTCCCCAACACATACCAGTCTCCCTGCCCTGCCTGGGAATGGCCAGGAGAGCCCCAGAGTTGCTGCCATCTGCTGGGAGACAGTGGAAGTGAGAGGCAGAAGGCACAGGAAGAGGAAAGAATGAACTCATACTGCATATATGAACTAGTGTATAGAGGACCTCATTTTAAGTCTCAGTTTGGGCATCCCCTATCCCAAGTTACTCCAAATGTACTGGAAGTGATAAGAGAAAGAGTCTAGGCTCATGCCCAGATTATCCATTCCTGGCCTGCTCCAGGCTGCTTGGTCTCCTTCTCCACTTCATGTCACTCCCTATCTGGGATATTCCTGGCAAACAGCCAGGGGACACCAATGGGCATGAGTGAAGGACAAGGGCTTTTGAAGTCCATGTATGTGTATGCTCAGCTTAGGATGGAAAGTTCTGGGCCCAAGAGACTCACTTCCACATGTGTGAGCTGAGGTGCCGTTCCAGCATGGAGCTGAGTGCAGAGCAGAACCGGTCCAGCCGGCGGCTAAACACATAGCATCCTGGGCTCACCAGGCGGCTCCCAAAGGTGCAGAACTGGAGGCAGAAGGAAGGAACATGGTTGGCAGTGCCTAAGGTACAGGGAGGCATCTGTACACAAGATCTGACCTCCTCTCCATACTGTGGGCCAGGAGGACTGGGCCACCCCCCACCCCAGGCCCCTGCCCCAGGTCCTTACCGCCTGTGGCCGCGGGGGCCGGGTTGCATAATGGCAGTCAGGGGAGAGGTGGAGGTCGTCAGATGTCCCCTCCTCCTCACTCTCCTCGCTGGAGGCCTGGGCCCCACCCCGGGGCAGAGGGAAGGGGAACAGGCCTGGGTCCCCATCACCACCACAGGGGCTTTCATCATCCAACTCACTCTCAGAGGAGGCCCGGGACCTGGAAGGGCCAAAGGGGAGGTGAGGATGATGTGACTAGGGTGGGGTCAGGGTGGGGGTGTCCCTGAACCCGCCAAGCTCAAAAGGCCGGGGTGACACCCTGCTGGGCAGTCAGAGGAAGAGGAAGGAGGAAAAGATAGGAGGGCGAGATAAAGCTCACAGAGTAAGAGACAGAGCCCAGGGCCACAGCTCCCAAGGGATTCTCTCCCCAGCCCCTTCACTTCCCAGGCCCTGCCTCCTCAGGGGGAAAATCTGCTCCAGATTCGCCTCCTCCAGAAAATCTTCCGAGCTTAACTGCACCCAGCTCTGGTCAGCCCAGTCAACTCTCTCAACCCCCTTCTTGCATCACATATTCCTGTGAGCCTGTCTGGGAGCTGAGCCTGTTTCGTGTCTGCCCCTCGTGTTACAGGCAGAGATGCGTGTGTGTCTCCTTCGGCAAGGCAGGCTCTCCCCGGGGTCCAGCGCAGCCTCTGCACACGAAGGGGCCAGTGAATAAATACACAGTAGGACTGCCTCACCCAGGACCCTGACCCTTTCAGCTCCCCAGTGATAGGTTTTAGGTTTTTGGAAGTAGCTGGGAAAATGTTCAAATCCTGGGTGTTGGATCTGGCATGCCACAGAGAGGCAGGGGTACTGGGATATGTGTGGGCAGGAACAGGGGAGCCACCTGATTCTGCACCATTGTCAGGGGCCCAGGTATCCCCCCACAGTCAAGGCTGAGTAAGCACATCTTCTAGAATGCTCCCTGGGCCTGTTGCCTTAGGACCCGAGTATCCCAGTTAAAGTGGGGTCTGGATCTTGCACATACCTGGGCAGTGCACAGTATGGGTAGGTCTGCTTGGCTCGAGTAGAGAAGGTGCTGCTGGGAGCAACTGTTGCTGCCACAGCCTGGACAGAGGAGGCAAGCTCCTGGGAGGGGTGCTCGAGAGCTGGCTCTTTACGTCCTGGGCTCTTCTCCTTGGGAGACTCCCCTTTTCGGGAGTTGGCCTTCAGCTCTGCCACTAGCACATCAAAGTCCTTGGCCCGGCCCTGGACCTCCCTGCGCTGGTGCACCGAGTGGATCTAGAATACAGCAGGGTAGAGGGATGGGGAGGGTGTGAGCTGAGCACAGGTGAGGGGCAGTAGTGTGCTCTGCCCTGGGCAAGTAGGGGTGGGGGTGTGGGGGTGTGGGGGTGTGAGTGTGTGAGTGTGTTCCCCCATGAAACAAACCCTTCTTTGGGGGTGGAGGAACCTAGAAGCCACTCCCAGCCTGCTGCTCCCACCTCGTGCCCACTGGGTGTTATTTTCCTCTCCCCATCCCTAGAGTGAGCCTAGCCCCATCCCTTCAGCTGGGTCTTTGGTAACCTGTAAATTCCTCTCCTCACCCAGGTCCCATGTCTGTGCTGCCCTCCCTCACCATGCACTGGGAATGGGGATTACCTTGCAGGTCAGCAGGCGAGTACAGATCTTTTTGGTCTCTGGATTTATGACCCCACACTGCCTGTTGAGGTCGCACTCCTTCCCTATGGTGAAAGTGGTCCCAGTGAACCTCAAGGGCATTTCTCAAAGGCCCAGGAAGAATTGGGACAAAGGCAGAAGAGCCTCCAGCCCTTAGGTGTGGGGCTCCCCTTTCCAGACAAACTCTTCTGGGCACCCACATCTCTGCTGGGTGTAGGATCAGCCCCAGTCCCAGCCCCAGCCCAGGCACTCCTTTTGGAGACCCAAAGCAGGGCATCACATATCAAGAAGCAAAAGGAGCCACAGGCATTTGGGTTGCCAGGGTATCCAGCCATGAGATATGAGAAAGGAGGTAATGGTCAACTCCCTAAAGGGAGGAAGGGTAACTTCACCTGTGATCTCAGCCTTTATCAGGAGACTAGGCTAGAGAACCTTTCCTGGGAACCAGCATGTCAAGATGGAATGGGGCTCCTGCTGATGGCCAGGCCAAGTGCTCCCTGACTTCCAACCCACCTGGCCCAAGGACAAGGAAGCCCAAAGGTGTCTCCACTCTATCTTCCTGAACCCCAGGACTGTGACTACTCACGAGCCATCTTCCGGTGGGTTTTGGGGGGCAGTCTGGCCCCCCTAGGCTCCTTCTCCAGGGGGCTGCCTTCGGCCCGGTGACTGGAGCCCTCACCGGCAATTATCTCGATGCTGTCTCTGCCAGGAGGCTCCTTAGAGGCGGGAGCCATGGGCACTTTTCCAGGGGAGTCCTTGGGGAGGCCACCCGGCTGGCTGAGGAAAGCAGAGGGTGGGGCCACCCTGATTCCATGTCCATTGGGCTTCGGGAGACTGGACATCTTCTCAAGATTCACCACAGGCACGAAAAGGCTACACGTAGAGAGACGGTATGGGCTGGGAGGTGGGGAGGCTGGGCCTGGGGCCTAGACTCCAGCCCAGAGCCATTCTCTCAGGCCCTGGAACTTAGGTGCGCTCCAGGAGGGGTGTGGAACATGGGAAAAGGGGAGTCTATATTCCCTAGAATACAGGGAGCTACAGATGAGGCTGGCTGCCTCCTGCTGTGAGCCGTACCCCTTGACCCAGGGATCCCACACTGGTGTCAACCCCTCACTGGATCAGGATCAGGGATGGTCTTGGGAAGTCTCCAGCCTCTTCTTACCAGAGGTTGTCCTTCTGGGTCTTCTCAGGAGGCTGGTGGCCACGGCTCCGGGACCCCTGGCCCTTCTCCCTGGAGGAGGTTTTGGTGGAACCTGGAGTCCTACAAGCTGGGCCCTGCCCATTCACTACATGGCATTTCTGAGAGCTGGCAGGGGCTGGAGGTGGGGGTGGGGCCCGGGCATAAAGCTTGCTGAGGGGCCCATGTCTTCTTTCTGTCACCAGGAGGTGGAGAGAGTAATCGAGGTGAGTGCTATCAACTGCCTCCTTTCCCAAACTCCTAACCTGCCCACAGACTCACATCACAGAATGAGTTTCCATAGCACAAACTGTGAATATGCTTGCTTCTCTTTTGAACTTGAGCCTTCAAGGCTCAGAATTCTAGACCAGCTTCCTGAACCCCTTTACTTCTCTGGATGTGAGAAATTTGTTCAATGAATGCCCCTCCACCCCTCAATCCTCTGAAGCTGCCCCCTGGACCTTCCTATCGCCAGCACCACCCTGCATTACCACATATAACCTCCCAACTGACCGTCCTCAGAGTTCCATGTTCTATTGTTCCCTGTCCCCATATCTCCTCCCCAGGGCTCCCCTCACCGCAATGTTTCTGGAAAGCTTGAGGCTTCACCACCTGGCTGCAGTGGTTACACACAACCAAATAGAAGTCATCATGGGCTGGACAGTGCCCGAAGATGGACATGTCTGCAATGACAGAAGTCCTTATCACTGGGGTTGGGGACGCCGGGTTTCCCTCTAAGGTCACTCCCATTCCACCACTCAGAAGGCACTTCACCTTCCAAATGACATAGCAGGCTTTCTGCTGGATGCTCCCAGCTTTCAGAGTTCAATCTAACCAGTACTGAAGTACACAGGCTTTCACGTGAGTGGGCACCAATCACCTATGATTAGAATCTCCAACAACAGGTCATAGGAGCCAGCGCAACAGGTTGACTCAGGCCTATTAAAATGAGTACTCCCCAGACCTGCTGCTTCAGGCAGCCATGGAGTACAGTGGTAGAGGGGAAGTTGGTCATGTCTGCCCCAAGTCCCAGCCCTAATGTGTATTACTCCCACCTTCTTTAATGAGGGTCATGGCATCCAACTTCTTCATATTTTTGCTACTCTCCTCCTGCTCAGCCCCTAGAGGAGAAATGCAGATCAGAACACCCACCCTTTCCTAGAGCCCCAATGTCCTACCTGAGCAGAGCCTGCAGCCAGGTACTATGAAGCCCACATTCCCTGACAAACTCCTGGTGGTCAGAACCACCGGAACAACCTTTCAGTGGGTCATTCTCAAGTACCCATTCTTCCTTCGCCTGCTGCCTCTAAAAGAGCTGGCCCATTAAGAAGAATCCTGCTACCTTTCTGGTGGACCCTTCACTCCAAGGTGCAGTTCAGGGTCCATTGCTGACTAGTTAGATGACTGTGGTTAAATATCATCTCTTTGCTGGGGCTTACTTCCCCATTTAAAGGGGAAACAGTCCTGAAATTTTTCTATAGACCCCTGAGTCCCTTCTTGAAATTTCTCACACAGGTCCTTTCTGCCACTCTGTGGCACCCCAGATACTCTCCCCTACCCATATAAACTCAATTTTGCTCCACCTGAGTTACCAAAGCATTGTCAAAGTTATACCCAGCTTCTCAGGTCTTGCACTAATAGGATGATTACAGAAGAGAGAGACCACTGTCTTTAGGCCCTTTGGCATCTTCAAAGTCTCCTTGGTCAGCTATGTGAGCCCCTCCCCTTCCTAGGGGGCTGTTCTTGTTCGCTGGGCATGGGTTGCCCTTGTACCTCAGTTTCTGGGTTAATGACAAAAACATCTTAGCTGTGCAAAGCAGCTTTTCCCCCATCCCCCTACCTTACTCCTTCCCCCTCCCTCCTCCTCGCCCCCTCCCTGTCCCTTGAAAAAAAAATCAATTCTGAGTCACCAAACCCGTCTGACTCCATTTCCGGTTCTCAGTGCACCCAGACCCTGACAATGGCCCCATCCATGCCCACCAGCATGGGGCAGTCCCAGGGTGGCCCATGTTCCTACTTAGGTCTGCTCTCAGATGCCCACTAACAATATACCCTTTTCTAGGAGGAGAAGATTGTTGACAATCTTATATAATATCCTGATATGAGAGGTGGTGGGTTAGCCATGCAAGAGACAAGGGGCAGCTCCCACTCTTTTAAGTCTGTTAAAGGCAAGTGTGGGGAATGATGGACAGAACGGAGCTGGCAGCCAGGAGTCTCAGAGGAGAACAAGTGTCATTTGAGACAGCTCCATGAGGTCTCCTACTCCACCTCTTCTCACTTGCAAACTTCTTTAGGGGCGAGATGCCTGCTGTCACCCCCAAAGGCCAGATGCTCCCTGGGGCTCAGGAAACAAAGATCAGAAGAAGGGGCTGTAGGCCTATTCACCAAAGGCACTCAGGGGCCTACAGAAGGTGGGGGTCAGGGGAAAGAGCCAAGAGGCAGGGCAAGAGGCCCGGGAAAGGACGGAGGGTTGGAGAGGCATGGTTGGATGGACTGAAGGAGAGAGGGAGGGTGAGAGGATGGATAGGTGGATGGATGGAAGAACTAATGCAGAGAGGGCGGGGGTCCAGCAGCACTGCAGCCGGCTGCCAAACGCCAAAAAGGTGCAGGAGGTGTGGGGCAAAAGGCGAAGGAACAAGGGGGTGTGAAAGGGGGCACAGAAGTGGGGTGCGTGGGAAACACGTGGAGAGGACTGCTGCAGCTCGGAAGAGCCAGAGCAGGTGCAGGATGGGCGGAAGCTGGAGGCCAGCAGACATGGAGAAAGATAAAGGCAAATAAATATAGGGGCAGGTACTGGGCACCAGCAGAGACAGAGGTGGGCTGGGTGGGCTGCTAGCGGTGAGCCGGCGCTAGGACCCGGAGGCGCGAAGGTGGCGGAGCGGGCGGGCACTAGGACCCGGCGGGTCCTTTGTTTGGGGGGCCAGGGAGCCGGACGGCGGCTCCAGTCGGCGGCTCCCCTCAGCAGGCGGGGGCCCGGAGGGGGGGAGGGGACACCGTGATGGGGTCCCCAGACTCTAGGGTGGCTGTACTCACCGTCGGCCGTGGGCAGGTCGGCCCGCTCCACCCACGAGCTCCAGCTCTGTCCCGCGAAGTCATCGAGACTCGGCACCCGCCGCTCCAGAGCGGCCATTGCTGCCGCCGCGCGTTCACGCACCGCCATCACCGCCGCGGACGCGCGCCCGCCCCGGCGCCGCCGCCGCGCGGCCCCCTCCCCTCCGCCCCACCGCGGGCACGCCCCTCTCCCCCTACCTTTCCAACTCACTCTTTGCGCAAGCGCAATTCAGGTCTCGTGGCCCCCCCCCCCGTATAGCCTTTTGGGAAATGTAGTTTCGGGGTTGTGCTAATGCCTACGGTGCTCGCGGCGAGAGCTGTTCCGAGATGCATGATTGCAGGGGGATAAGAGGAGACCAAAGCTTCAGGATCTTCCCTCCTAACCCTTGTGCACAGATTCTTTGTGACACCAGTCCACTCTCAAGCTCACTGCACACGCACCACAGCCCAAACCTCGCTCTGCCCAAGACGTCCCTCTAAGCCATGCGCCAGCCAGCTGGCTGGCGCCCCTTCCAGGGCTGGCGGCCGCGGAGCTACTCTGCTCCCCTGTAGATCGAATAGGGTGGGTGCAGGGAGGTGGGCTCAGTGAATCAGAAGGGCAAGGGAAGGGAGTCTGTAGGATGTGTTGAAGGACACGGGTTGGAGTGGGGGAGAGCCCAGCTCCCGCGTCGTTCCTCCTCTGGGGGAAACCCACGCGGCCCTGATGCCGAACGGAGGATTGGCGTGCCGCTGTCCGGGTTTGGTAGGGCCTAGCTGAGCTGACCAAGATCACCTGTCAGGAGGTGATCAGAGCCAGCTCCGGAACTAGGGTGGCCCAGAGGCTGCTGGTGTTCGCAGCATCTCTGCTGATCCGTCTCTCTTCTCCTGAGAACTGCGATCGATACCCTGCACTGCCTCTTCCCAAACCGTGGCTGGACCCTGATTCCATCCATCATTTTGGCTTCTTTTTCTAATGAATATTTTCTCTGCTGGAAGTGCTGCTGCTGAAGCCTTGGCGTAGGAAGATTTCTCATCAGATCTGTCATTTTTCCTTCCTAAGGCCTGGAAAGTACCTTAATCATCCACCTCTTTCTTTGTAGCTGATAACATTTCTTCCCACCTTTCACACAAGAGACAAAAGTCTGCCTCCTTTTTTTCTCCTCAACCCCTCACACCTCACCCCATACTGCATCTTGTGAGCTAAGAGGAAACGAAGTTTGGGAGCAAATAAGTCAAGGTGTATAATTTGGAGACCTCAGATTTTCTTCTTTTCTTCCAGAAAAGATTTAAATACTTAAAGGATAATATCTGAGGGCAAGGAATCTTAACCTGAGACTCATGGATGATCCCTAAGGGGTCCAGGAACCTGGTGAAATTGAATGTAAAATTGCGTCCAAGTGCATTTTTCTAAGGAATGTAAATGTAGAATGTGACTGTCTTTCTGAAGAGGGGTGGAAGTACAAGTTTGTTCAGCAAGAACCCTATAGTAAAAAGCGGAGCATATGGCCCTCAACTCCTGACAGGAAGCTTGTTTGGGTCACAGATGGTAGGAGAGCAAATGGAAATAGCGTTGTGGAAGCCACTATCCTTTGCCTTTTGAATTTGCTCCAAATTTGCTAATGAGTCTCAGTTACTTTGGATTAATTGGGTGCCACCAAAAGAGGCAATATCACCAGACTGGGGCCTGCTAGAAACAACTGCTCAGCCGGCAGACTCTATTATTTGGGGTTCAGAGAGGAGAGGAGTGGAATGATGTCTTGGTAGAAATGTTGATATTTGTCCAAGAACTTAAAGCAAGGGACAGGAAGAATCCCCAGAAGAGTTCCAGTCTTGGCTCCGTGGCAGATGCTTGCAGCACTGTTTATTCAAATGTGTAATAACAAGCACCAGAAAACAACATGCAACATTCGCCCCCCACCCCTGATCTGCAATCCCGAAAGTAGGACACCTGTGACCATGGTGTTCAAGGAAACTCATGTGGAGGAAAGATCCTAGGTGGGTACCTGGCAGGGTCAGAATCTATCAAGGCAAAGGGCAAATGCCCTACCTGTTGGCCTCCTGCAGCTGCTGAAGAAATCTTAAACCTTCTCCTAACCTACTTCAGGCCACACTACACAAAGCAGTGATACCAGCCCTGGTTGGAGGGGACATGACTCCTATGAGGACAGCCCTACCCATGGCACTTTGCCCAGACCAGCCCTCTGGAGGTAATGAGGTAAACTGGCCTTTCCTCTTAGGGTGGCCATGCAGAGAGCCATAGCCTAAATCAAGGTTCTTGGCTGAGAATCATCCAGCCTCCTGAGGAGGAGGAAAGACTTCTGCCCCAAAGAATTCTGGGCTGGGAGTTCTTGGCAGGAGTGAATTCCCTCCCCACTTTCCCTAGCTGAAGGGCCAGTTGCTAACTTCGGCCCCCAAATAAGAACACTTTATCCATCACATTTGAAATAAATTATAAATACAGACACAGAATCCAAACAAAGTTCCAGTAGAAGCTGCTCACAGACCCCCACAGGGGCTGGCTTGAAGAAAAATGAAAGTCACCCCTTTGTTCTCTGTGTCTCTGGAGCTGTAGACAAAACTGTCCCACCTTGTTCTTGAGTAACCATGGAGACAGCTCAGGACAGAGAGAGAGTTTCAGACTTAGGAACATTCTCACCCCCATCTCCTTTCTTCCCTCCTCAAATTCTTTCCCAAAAATCTAAAGAAGAAAACAAAATACCTAATTCTTTTACTGAAGAACTCTGGAGAATTTAGGGATGTAAATCTCACACTCCCCCTAGGGGAAATTCTGACCCAAAGAGGAAATGACTGGCCCTAAGTCAAAGGTCCTAAACCTCAAGGACGCCAGCAATGCACATGTTACTATGGATGGCATTGAGGGGAGTGAGGAGGTTTAAGGTGGTTGACTCAGTCCTGAGGAGATTGGCACAGGACACATCCCACCTTTGGGATGCTAAGTGGGCCAGTTGGCACTGGATTGGAAAATGGTTGGATTCTTCCCTCTTCATCCTTCCCTGAGGTGCCCTAAGGCCAGGGCAGATTGAGGTGTTTTGAGGTGGGTAGGAGGCAGGTAGTCCTTACCCAGTTAGTACCCTTAGGCCTTGGGGTCCAGAGAGGGACTGAAGGAGGTGTCAGGAAGACGAAATATACCAAAGATAAATATGGAACTGGGTCCCGAAGTGAAGAAGCACCAGTAGCATCGGCCTGCCCTGGACTGGGGAGGGGATAGAGCCTGGCAGAAAGGAAGAAGCAGGGGAAGACTAGGAGGGCCAAGGAGAGGGTACATTCTTTTGTAAAGTTGAGAAGGGGAAGTATGAAATGACTAGAGAAGGAGCGGGGGTGGAGGGCACAGGTATGAGCAGAGAGTGAGGGAGAAATGGGCCCATCTATCCATGTTCTGGGGCTCTGGGATAACTCAGCCTCACGATGGTCCTTTGGGCCCTTCCAAAGCCCCTATCTGGCCCCACAGAAATAAAAGGAAGGCCTGGACAGACTTCAAGAAGGATCTTGCCCAGATCCAAGAGGCTGGGGAAGGGAGATGGGCTAAGAGATGTGGGGGGAAGGGCTGAAATGGATATGCTCCTAGCCTCTCATCTCATGTCCCAAGTGTGAGATGAGACCAAACCCAAAAAGGAAAGGGACAAAGGTAAAGAGTTTCTACAGTAAGTAGAGTTTAGAGTGCTGGTGGATAGTGCTCCAGCTGCAGGGTGGGGTGGGGACACACTCAGGGAATAGAAAATAAAAATGATTCTGCCAGCAAGTTTCCTGGCTTTCTTCCT
Organism: Erethizon dorsatum; assembly: GCA_028451465.1. Taxonomy (NCBI): domain Eukaryota; kingdom Metazoa; phylum Chordata; class Mammalia; order Rodentia; family Erethizontidae; genus Erethizon; species Erethizon dorsatum. The sequence continues at coordinate 86,159,530 of CM051829.1, forward strand.
TTAAAGTTGCAACTCCCTTGCAGTTTGTCTGCTCCAGTTGAGTCCAGACCTCATGTGGACCCTCTACGGGCCCTTTTCTAGGATAGTGGGCCTCTCTGGTTCATACATGGTAGGCTCTGTGGGCAAACAGAGGCCAGAGAAGTAAGGGAGAAACATGGAGCTCTGGTCACATGGACCAGGAGGAACTTCCCCTGCCCCCCACCACTGTCATTAAGGGTGGATAGGTGATTGAAAAGTAACTGTTAGGGACTAGTCTCAGGACTCTGGTCTGCTGCCCCCAGCTCTCACCTGCAGCAGAGGCTGGCACTCAGAGGCTGGGAGGGTACAAGTAGGACCCTAAGTAGGATGCATGGGTCCTGGCAGTAGTCAAGAAGCACTGAGCTCCTGCCATCAGGGGCTCCAGCAAAAGGACAGATAGGAAGCCACTAGGAGGGCTGCCCAGGTTTCCAACAGTTGATGCTGCCCTATCCAACATCTCAAAGCCCAAAGCCCAGAATGATGGGTGGGGGGAGGGAGCTGGAGGAAGAGGAAGAGGGAGGCCCTGGAAGCCAGAGGTGTTGAAGAGGTGCTGTCCAGTTCGGGAGTAGCCAGATGGGGGCTGCTTACTGCTTCTCCACAGCTCCCTGCTCAGCTGTGCTCTCCTGGCTGGAGCCCTGGCCCTGGTCCTGGCCCTGTCCATGCCACGGGGTCTCCTTGAACACAAACCAACAGTTCCCGGCCCACAGGAAGAAGTTGATAAAACCGAAGAGCTGCAAAGAACATCAGGGAAGTTTGTGAGAATGGTAAGGGAGCAACAGCATGAAAACAGTAAGGGTGGAGTTTCTATGTTGGAGGAAGAGGTACAGAGGGCTAGGAAGACCAAAGGACAGAGATCTGGATATAGAGGTAGGGTTCAAAGTCATGATCATACATTTAGGGATTCCCTGGTGAAAAAGTCTAACTCTATCTACCACCTATGCCCAAGATCTAATGTGGTCGCTAGCTGAATCTGCCCCGGAGTGGTAATCACGGAAAATATAGCAAGACATCAAGAGTCAGGGTCAGCTGGGCTTCCCACAGCACATGTGGAGCCTGATTGGAGCAACTCCTGTAGGGTGAGTGTGCCTGGAGCTGTCCAAGGTGCTTCTTCCCTAAAACCAGGGTCTCATCCAGAGTTATATTCAAGTACTTACTTAAAATATTTTAAAAACCCCACAGCAGGTAGTAGTTGGGGGGTAAGCTGATGTTTGGAATTAACTTTGAAATGCATTGAAAACTGGGTTGATGAATGAAAAGAGGTGCATAGATATATAATAAAGCAAGTATATAGTCTAGGAGGTTAAGTTGTGTGTGTTCACTCTGAAGTTCTTGCAACTTTGCTGAGTACCTGAACATTTTTATAATAAAATGTTGAGGGGAGAAACCTATGAACAGAGTTTAAGTATGTTCCAGAAGGCTCCCTCGTGTGCCAGGCTTTAAACATTTCAAATGTGGGCCTTGTGGAAATCCAAACAATTTTCAGAGTGGGTCTAAGGTGACTGAAATGACAGGGAGCATTTGAGAAGCTCAAAATCCCAGGTATTTACCAGATGATATGGACACACTTAAAAGTTCTAACAACTGGGATGGCCAAACACATGCCTACCATGGAGCCATTGCCACCACCCCAAAGCCCTTTTCCAGTGTAAAGGACTAAGCAACAACAAGCCCTTCTCACTCACTCTGGGGCTGCTTCTAGCCCTGAACCCCACCACAGCCTTAAGCTCTGCCTTCACTTGTTCATGTGTGCACACACATAATGTGAGACAGGCAAGAAGGGCAGGAGGCAGTCACAAGGATGAGGAATGAGGGCAGCTCTCAGGTTCCCTCCATTCCAAATGTCTTATCAGGTCAACATGTGGTGCAGGGAGGCACTCTCTAGCTCTAGGTATAGGGAATACCAGCTCTGGGGACAACTTCTCTGTTTCTCTTAAGCCTAGGACAGGACTGAACAACTGTGATAGCACTACTTCCCCCAGACCCCTTCCGTGGCCACAGGACTCACCACAGAGATGTTGGCCAGCCCCATGGAGGGTGTGGCTCCAGGACTGCACACTGCTTCCTCTCCATGGCACACAGACATGGCTGCAGTCAGGCTGGATGGCCGTGTGGCCCCTTTGACATCCATCAGGCCCTTGCCCCAGGCAGCTGCAGCTACCAGCCAGAAGAAGGTGAAGGAGACAGTCACACAGAAGTCCTGGGAGGAGCAAAGGAATGGAAAATACACTCAGAAAGCCCCCATGGTTCCCTTTTCTTTTCCTTTTACCAAGTACACTAGAATCCTGGAGTCCCAAGACAGCTACCTCTTCCTACCTCACCTGACACCTAGAGCCTCAGAGAGTCCAGATCGTCCTGAGGAATCTGTTCACCAGCACAAAGGAACCCTGCCACTCAGGCCACCCTACTCATGTCCTCAGAATAAAGGTCAGGCAATAAGGTGTCAAAGTATCTCCCGTCAGTCTCAGCCCCAAACCCAAGGGGGACCTAAACTTCCCATTCTTTCCTCCCAGCTTTTCCTTTGATCACCAATGCTTAGCCATAAATAGTGGCAGAAGCCAGACTCAGGAGACAAAAGAGTTCTCTACCATATACCTTCCACCTTGCATGCCTGCAATAGGGAGAAAGTAAAGAGAATGGTATAGTAATAGCTAATATTTGTATACTAGATACTTTACATACATTCTCATTTTCTCTCTCAAAAAACTCTATAAGGCAGGTATTATTTCACCCCCATTTTATGGCTGAATAAACTGAGGTTTAGAGGCTGAGTAACTTGTCGAAGGTCACACAGCTAGTAAGGGACAGTGCTGAGATTTGAACCCAGGCAGCCTAACTCCAGAGCCTGCTTCTTTATGCTGCTTTGTGCCTTCTATGAGCAAAAGCAAACAATGAGGATTAGACACAGCAGACATTCCACATATAGGTATCAGGACCCAGGGAAGTCATCATATTTGTCCTTCCCTCCAGCTCGGACTTCCACCCCTAACAAATATCTCTTCAGTTCCTCTACCCCATCCCTCTGGCCCATGCTCACTCACCACCAGTGGGAAGCGCTTGTTTTCTGTGTAGAGTTTGTGAAAGCGCAGGTAGAGGACTAGGGCAGCCATAGTATAGAAGAAGGAAAAGATGCCAAGGGTCACAAAGAACTCAGCAGGGGCAGAGAAGTCCCCCATGAGGTGCATGGTCTTGGAGGTGGAGTCATCATCACAGAGAGGCATCTCATACTGGACCCGGTGTAACCTGCAGGTGGCAGGGAGTCCATTCTGAGCACAGGCAAGCCTCTCTCCCTGCCACAGGAGTGGTCCTGTGCTAATCTCTCTCTGAGACACTTACAGAGCCAAGATGGGGGTGATGTAGGGAGGAACACTTCTGCCGGGAACCTTGCAGTTAAGATAGGATTTTCATCAAGAGTCCATTCAAACACCACCTCCCCTCAGCTGCCACCCTATACTTATCCACCTCCCCAGACCATGGTGACCACATATTTCCAAGTATCTCCGGGGTCCTGTAGGTCACAACTACAGTATGTATAGTTCATCTTTTTCTGGTAAACAAACCATTAAGCAAATCATCTTTCTTCCTCTGGGAAAACATAGATTCACAGGGACCAAGTTAAGTTTAGAAGCACTCATTCTCAGGCCTTATTTAGGATTCCCAATTTGACTATATTGGATGAAATAAAGAGACCATTACAGACAAGAAACACTTAACTAATTTGGGTGCTGATACCAAAAGGGTAAACCCCATCTTCATTCTGCTTTAAACACAGGCTTCCCCATCCTGGGCTCCCAAATATACAGGAAAGAGTATTCTCTTCTACCTCCTCGTCAAGGTATGCCTCTTTGTAGTCTGGTGGTACCAGGCAAGCATCCCACATCAATTCTTTAGGATCTAAGTACCAACCAGCTTTCTTATTTCAGTATACAGAGGATGCTGCAGAGGTCAGAGATAGCAGCACAGCTTGCTCATACTCCTGTAAACCTTCATCCCCAAGGCCTGGTTCTTACAGTTTGAGCTACTGTGATGTGCCATTGGTTAAGCATGGACTGGAACATCAAAATAATGATCTGCGTTTGTCTTATGTTTTTCTCTGGCCATTGTGTCTGAAATTGCTAAAGGGCAGAAAGGTCCCAAGTCTTTTAATTCTATTTGAATCTGAAGCAGCACATAACAGTCTTTAGATTTCTGGAGGAGAATGAGACCCAGCAGGTCCTGCTAATCTAGTGAGAGAGGTTGTGCTGGGCCAGACCCAATTCCTGCTCACCTGAAGGGATAGCCGAACAAAACAATGATGGAGCTCACGTCCTTGGCTTCGTTGTTGCAGCGAACCATTGCTCCTGTCTCCCCACTGTAGGAGCCGCAGGACCCGAAGGCGAAAATAGCAAAGAGCTGAGAAAGAGTGAAGCCCTTTGAGAGTCAGAAGGCCTCACCTGGCCAAGGTAAAAACCACCCCTTGACTCCAGCAGGTGCAAGTGCTGAGGAGGAAAGGAGCGGGCTTCCCTTTAATTGTGTTCCTGCTGGGAGGGGACCTATGACTTGCCATTCATCTTTCAGTTCAGGGTTTTCAACTCACTGCACAGGGTACTGAACCAAACAGCCAAATGAATAAGGTAGACTTTGGGAAGTATCTCAGAGGGAGACGAAAGAGAAGAAATGGTTGTTTTCCAGGTCTTCTCATTGGGCATAATATTGGGGACTATATTTAGTCCTGTTTAAGATGATGACTACCACAAACCTCTGTAACTTTGGATTTTGGAAACTTCCATCTCAAAGCTAGACTTAATTTTCCTCCTGAAGGGAGAGGCGATCTCAGAAATAGATTCCCTTACACCAACCCTAAAATGCTTTTCCTTTCTCCTTTTTTTTTTTTTGTGTGTGTGTGTGTGGGTACCGGGGGTCGACCTCAGGACCTTGCGCGCCAGCAGGCGCCCATGCCTCTGAACAATATCACTGGCCCTTTTTTCGTACGTGGGTTAGAGTCCAACTCAGGCCCTCGCGCTTGCCAGGCAGGCGCATATGCCGCTGAGCCGTCTCACCGGCCCCTTCATTTCTCTTTTGAATCTGTCAGAGAATCTTGCCCTTGCCTTGTTGCTAAATTCAGATGGTTTCCTGCTTCAATGGAGGTACAGTATAGCTGGTGGGCACAACTTCTACCAAGCCTTCCCATGGTCCTGCCAGCCTCACTCCTCTTCCCCGAAAGCACATTTCCTTCCAGCAACAGTGCTGGCTGGTCCAATGCTGACAGTCCTGGCTCAAGCCCAGAGAAAATTACTCTCCACTTGCCTTATCAGCCTCTACTATTTTCCTGCCAGTGTTTCCCTTTGTAATCTGTTGATGCTGCCATTTCTCAATGTCAAGAACCAGAGGCATTTCTGACCACTTGAATTGTTTTCTTGTCCACCTTTCATCACATTTGACTACACCTCCTTTTTGAGTGATATGAATTACCTTATCCTATGATTCTCAAATTTCTTTCTAGGAAACACACTTTGGTTAGAATAGGTGAGAAGTCAGAATCTCTTATTCTCCCATATTGTGTGCTCAGCCTCAGTTTCCTGTGTACCTATCTTTGGTTCATACACAATGTAATTATTCTTACTACACGCTGATCTTATTCTGTTAACTGTTCGTTTTCTGTATGTTTCTCTGTGAGCCAGTGTCTTGAGTATTAAGCACCTAGAAGACAGCTCATTTACATACCAGTCCCACATCCAGTGTCTAGAATAGACTTGTATGTTATTTTGCTAATGCTTGTTGGTGTCACAGAGTGAAAAAAGATCTGGATTAGGAGCATGGAAATCTGAGTTCTAGTCCTGGACCTGCCACTAATTAGTAAGGCAACTCTGCTCTCTGTGTCTTAGTTTCCTCACCTGTAAAATGAAGGGTTTGGAGATAATCTAGAGGCCATTTACAGCTCTGGAATTCTCTCACCCTCTGAGGGTAACACTATCAGTGTGCTTTTGGCTGAGTTTACCAACAGCTGTGCTCTGCCCCTGGGTAGTATCCAGTGCCACTGCCCTGCCTTGCATGGTCTGGCCTGGCCAGGAAGAACACTGTGCTGGAGCCATTGACTTCCCTGTAAAGGTCATAATGTGCACTAGGTGTTTTCAGGAGGTTTCTTCCAGGCAAAAGAAAATTGTCTCCATCTTTAAAGATGCCCAGGAAAGAAGATGGTGTAACCTCTCAGCAATGCCTCCATAACTTCCATATTGGAATTAAACTATGCAAGCTGTACCACAGCCCTGCTTGCTCCTCTTCTGACAGAGCTAAGAGAAGTCAAAGGAAGCCCCTGCATGATGACTGGTCACATCCCCAAAGTTTCTCCCAGGCATAATAATAAGTGGAACTTCTCTAGCTTTTCTTTCATCTTTGTTGGCTGTGTGGCTCTCTGATGCCTTGTAGACATTTCTTTAGTCCTCTTGCTCTCTAGTGCCTCAAACTGGACATATGTTGTCATATATTAGGAAGGACAGCACAGTTTGCTATGTTTTTACCCACCCCAGCTAGTTGGTGAATGGCTCCTTATAAGTATGTAGGTATTCCTAATTTGGACCAATGAATGGTCAGTTATGGAGCCTCTTCTTCACTGGCCTTCTCTTGACAGGCACCACTAAACATCTACAGAAATATGACATTTCTTGAGCACCCACTATGTATCAGCATTGTTGTAGGCACTACTACTTAATAGTGAACAAAAGAGGGGGAAAACTTGTCTTCATGTTTCTGTAGCTGCACTATCCAAAATAGTAATCAATAGTGTGTGGCTATTTAATTAAAATAAAATAAAACTTAAAATTCAGTTGCTTAATCATACCAGCCACATTCAAGTGCTCAGTAGCCACACATGCTGGCAGGTACTATACTTATCAGCATAGATTATAGAACTTTTCCATCATCACTGAACATTCTGCTATGTCTAAATGATGACCTTGAGGTTCCAAAAATAATTCTGAACCTGTTCTGATGCCAAAGAGGGAAAAATATACCCAAAATACAATAACTTCACTGTTTATTCTCTTCTATTCTGATTCTTTGAAAGTCAGGACTCCCTAAACATCATCCATATGGCTTTTTAACTTTCCAGAATATATGTTAGTTTACTTTATTTATTTAATTTGTGGTGTGGGGATTGAGTGTAGGACCTTGCACATGCTAGGCAAGTGTGCTTTACCACTAAGCTACATCCCCAGCTCTAAGCACACATACTTAAATCTGAATACCACACTGTCAGATGGTGCCAGATAACAGAGCTTGCTATACAAGTGGATAATGAGAAAATCTGAGGAGACTCTCATTGATTCATAGAGCAGCAAAATAAAAAGGATCTCAGCTTATTTAGCCCATTGGTTTTCATTTCATGGAGGTGGATACTGAAGCCCCAAAAGATTAAGTGACTTTCCCAAAATCACGTTTAGCTAATGTGAGAGACAGTCTTCAAATTTACTTCTAATTCCCTGTCCAGTGCTCTTTCTACTTCATTTATTCAACAGTTATTGAGCAGCTACCTTGCACCAGGTGCTAGAGACATTAAGATGAGTAAGAACTGGCTCCTGCTCTTAAGACTTCACATCAAGAGAGGCGTGTCATGTTAAAACAAACAAGCAAAAGACAAAAGCAAAACTGTGCACCATAGTTATTAAGGCTAATTGAGAGGATTATAAGAAAGGAGGGAATAGCTCAGTGCTCTGGGCTGCAGGGATAGAGAAAGATACCATGCCCAGTCCCTCCGTTCTCCTAACCCTCCACCTTTCTACACCAGATTTGCTTCCTTCCCTAACTGCAGGGGACCAGTCTCCAGGGAGCAGAAGGTAAGAACTGAAATTACCCTGTCACCAAGCATGAGGCTCTAACTAAGCAAACTGATCATCAAGAACAGCAGCTGAAGATGGAGGCCCTGAGACCAAGGGGATTTCTAGAGTTCTGGTGCCAACCAATAATCCCCTTCTTGGATCGGCATTGCTGGGGACAATGATGATTATACTCTGCCCCCTTCCTCCTCCTACTTCTGCATCTCTTTTGCAAAGGTGTCAGAATAACCTTCCCAGTTTAAGGATGAGGCTCCACTTTGGTACTGACTTACCTGCTGGTGAAAATCCTGTGTCAATCCAGAGAATACCAACACATCAGTGCAGGGCACAGGAAGACAAATTATTTTAGCAAACCCTACTCCACAATCTTTTGGTTTTATGGGCTCTGCTAGTATCTTTTCAAATCCCCTAATCTCACAGAAATAACTTTTTTTCATTATGGAGATCCTAGAGTAAAAAAAACTGTCTTTGGCACCCCAAAGGCAAAATAATCATCAAGAGGGTACACCCAATTAAAGATAATATGATTTATTTATAAGCAAATGGGAGTAATAATTGAGTCAGCTGGAGATTTTTTTGTATCTTATCATCAAACAGAAGATTTGGCAGTGATATTTAAATGATCTCATTGAAGGACAAGTCTAGCTGGACAGTCTGCATAAGAGGAGATGTGGGGGAAGGGGAGATTTGGAAATAGGAGGGAAGGGAACCAACACTTACACGATTAGGTCCTGGAGTTCCTGGCTCACCGTGTTTTTCCTGAGTGTGGTGTGCATTACAGATATTACCTCCTATAATCCTGCCAGTGAGCTCATAGGACAGGGCTGACCCTCATTTACAAATAAGGTAACTGAGACCCATAATAATGTCATCACTTACTATGGATCTAGGGCTAGAAAGCAGAAGAGGAGACTGACTTTAAACCAAAGTCCACCTGATCTCAAAAAAAAAAAAAAAAAAAAAAGCAACAACCACACACAAAAAAACTAGTTCTCCAATAATTGGTCTGTATCTGGATTATTTTGCTAGCTTGATATAGACTTAGTGAGAATCCAGAATTGGAATTAAGGTGAAATCAGTTAATATCTAACTTTTTATTTTTTTTTATTTTTTTTTTTTTTTTTGTGGGTACCGGGGGGACGACCTCAGGACCTCGCGCGCCAACAGGCACCCGTGCTGCTGAGCGATATCACCGGCCCCTTTTTCGTATGTGGGATCCGGGAGTCGAACTCGGGCCTTCGCGCTTGCAAGGCAGGCGCTTAAGCCGCTGAGCCGTCTCACCGGCCCAATATCTAACTTTTTAAAAGACACTCTAAAGTATAATCTTGACTCATACAAGAATTACATCACTTTTTTCTTGTAAGGATCCCAGTAAAACTTTTGCTTTTTAGTAACAATGACAACAAAAGTTTTCAATTACCATTAAAATAACTGCAAGACTTGTATTTTCTTTTTTTCATCCTGTAGTCAGGAGCATTTTATCCCTCCAAGCAGAAAATGGGTGAAAAACCCAAATGACATTTTCACTGTCATTTCTGGGATGTGTTCCTGTGTGTTTTGTTAGCTCATCTACAAAGATTCAAAGCAAATGAAGCTCATGCCCTGAATTTACACTACCACAGATGACATTAAAACCAAATCATGTCTCCTTACGATGCTACTTTGGGAATGAAGGCTAGTTCAGAGTCCAACCCTGGACCCTTAAATTTAGCAGTGTGAGAGAAAGAGGTCTCTGTGTAACTCCATCTCCTGGAAGATCATAAAAGTCAAACAGGTCTTAATTCTTAGGGCATCAGCGCTGACCCCAGGAGAAGACTGGAGCATTTCCCTACGAACTGCTTTGTGCAGCCTTTATAGAAAGGTTGTGTGTACTGGGGATAAAGAGCATAGCAGGATTGAAGAAGGAAGCTTTTCAAAATCCTCCCCAGGGAAGATGAGTCCATAGTCTAATCACCTCATTGTTTTGCTCACTCCTTGACTGTCTGTCTCCAATTTCTGTTAGAGCCATTTATCTAGTTTTAATGATAAAATTGTACTCTTGCATTTCAGATGCTACTATGGAATTGCTCATAATAGCTCTACTGCTTCTGGATGCCAGTCACTTAGAGCCTTAATATCATTTTTATATGGCACCCTTTAGTATTGAACCACTGTGGGTCAGAACAGGGAAGTGGCAGTAGGTGAAAGAGCTCAGTCAGCAGCTCTTGAGATAGTAGGAAAAGTGGAAAGTCCCTACCAAGTGCCAGAGTTTGCACTTCAGAGGTTCCTGTAGTCCTAGTCAAGTTCTCAGGTACCCAGATAATCCTAAATGCACTATTACTCCTGAATTCCAGATTTGATGATTCCCATTCAAGCCATGATTTAGGAGTTGGTGACACAGTGCTAACTCCTGTCTCCAGTGAGTTCAAAGTTCTTTAGAACTCAATCCTCCTAAGTATTAATGTTAATTTATTCCCTCACTGAATTCTGTGCTGAAAGAATATTAAGTTATTTATACACCATTTTGTGTGAATTGTCTAACTTAAAATGTCTTCAGCAATAGTGCACTAATCACCCCCTCAACAAGTCTTTATTTTTGAAAAAGTGACTGCACCTGTCCACACTACTCATTTATACTCTTGGGCACCGGGAAGAACAGACAGCATACTAATACCTTAAAGTATCAGTGAAGCAGCAAAATGGTATTTGCACTAGACCAAAACCAGGAAAATGAGGACCTAGGCAAATGAGTTTTTCAAGGTCACAGGGTAAGTCTAACATAGCATGCCACCTGATTTAGAGCATAAGGGATCCTAGGGACGGTCTGATCCACATTTGACTAAGGTTGGAAACTGAAGTCCCAAGAAGTGACTTGCCCAAGGTCACACAGCTGGGAAAGGAAGGTCCAGGTTTGGAACTCAAAACTTCCCAGATCAGGATTCTATTTTATTCTACATACCACATCACATTTTGGCCATGCTGTGATTTTTGTTCTGTCTGAATTTCTTTTTTAAAGTATTGGGCTGGTGAGCTCCATTCATTCATTCACAGACTCCCTCACTCGCTTACAGGAACACAGATTACTACAGTGACCTCAGTAGGGAACCAACCCCCCGCTGCGAGCCTGTTCCCGAGTCCACTCCCAGGATCCTCAGGTCCTGGTGGGTTTGAGGACAGGATAGTTTCCATAGCTAGCCTCCTTCCCCTCTTTGCCCTCTGTGGCTTCCCTAGTGGTGAAGAGCGGACCTAGTCCCCCTCGTCCTCCTCCCCCTTCCTGCTATGGAGGAGTGTGGTATGTGCAGGATCAGAGTTCTGGAAAGGTTACACCGAGTCCTCTCGCCCGAGTGAAATGTGAGCATACTGGGCAAAGGCTCCTTGCACATAGAAGGACCGAATCCCGGACTCTGCATGCCTGGCTCCGCATCCTCCTGCCACCGAGCGCTGGAGAAGCAGCCCGAGCTCTCCCCTCCCCCGCCCACCTGTCGCCGCCCCCCACCCTTCCGCAGTGGCCAGGCCGCTGCACCTCCCCAGCCCCCACCCGGGCCACATTGCTTCTGGTCAGCGTCACAGCCCAGGCTCCCGAAATAGCCCCGGGCTGGGGCAGAGACTCACCCACTGGAGAACTTTGATGAAGCCCAGCGGCTCCTCCAGCCGCCGCCAGCGCAGCCCCACGAGCAGGCGGTCTACCTGTGGGGACAGAGCCAGCGGGGGTCAAGGTGGCAGGGCCCGGGAAGGAGCTGGTGCCCCTCCTGCTACTCACCCACATCGGGGGCAGGGACCAGAGTCAGGGTCAGGCGCCACGGCCAGGTGAAGAAGGGACGGTGAGCGAGCCCGTGGGCACGCGGGGAGCGGTACCTGCTGGCGCGGCGACTTGTCCGCCGTGCGGCCAGAGCTCTCCGTCGAGGACATGGTGGCGCGGCGGGCCCGGGGCGCAGCGCGGGGGCTCGGCTGCCTTGCCGGGGGGCTGTGGGCACCGCGGTGGGGCTGGGGGCTGTTGGCTTGCGGCCGGAGGTCGGCCGGGATCCAGGCTGGTGGGGTGGGGTCGCGGGGCTGCGGATGCTCGTGCTAGCAGAAGCTGTGGTCGCCGCTGTGCCCGCCGGCAGCAGAAAGCCCCCAGTCCGATTCAAACTCCTGTCAAACTCTCAGGCGAAGTTGGCAACCGGGTCACGTGGCGAGCGCGCACAGAGCCTGCTCCCGCCCCCCTCTCTCCCGTTCCTCGGCTCTCAGGGCGCCTTAAAGGGATCTGTGGCCTCCGAGGACATTTGGCCGCGAGAGGGCTCAGGTTCTTTGCCAGAAGCCTCCGAGGCGGGTCAGCACCGAAAGCACAGCTGCTCCAACACCCGGCGAAAGTCTGGAACCCGAGCCTGGCGCTCTGGTCCCGCGGGCTCCTAAGTGTATTTCTTCCGGTTTTCCGGGATTCGGAACTGTTCTGCCCTTGTTTTTTTTTTTTTTTTTTTTCCTCTCTTCCATACCGTAATATCCAGAAATTAAGAAGTTTTTCATAAAGCACTATTAGTGTTGCCTGTTAATATATAGCTCTCTTGCTTCCAAAATCCTCAGGAGCCAGTACTGACGAAAGGGGTACTAGGGAATAAAGTGCTCGCTTTTTATTCTAAGTAGGCAACAACGGCAAAAGGCTGTATGTTAGTAATTTAAAATTTGTTAACCTTTAAAAAATATAAATTCAGTCTTCTTTAAAAACCAACACCATTTAAATGAGTGAAAAGCCCTTGAGACGTTGTGGGCTCTGACTGTAGTTTGTATTGAACTTGACAGAATTGCTTTTTGATGCATTTTAAATCGGTCTTATTTTTCGAAAAGTATTCAGTAGGAGCCTCGAGTGAGCAGTTGTGAATATCACACATTTATTTTTTGGGAGAGTAAATGTAAGTATTAAAAGGTTAAATGATTTGTCCAAGGTCGCTGAGTGAGCCAGTGGACAGGGACTGGGAGGAGAGAAATTGCCTGCTTCTTAGGGACTGGCTCGTAAATACCAATCCATCTCATCAAAATCATCCTTGGAGCTCCCCCAACGCCCACCCAGCACTTCAGAATGACTGCTTTCTAGCAAACACCTGGCCATTATTTATACAATGCGCTCTTCCATTAAGTGTCTTCCCAAGGTTGGGGGTGATTGGGTAGGACAGGCAGATCAGACCCGGACTCATCCTCCTAGGCTTTAAGAAAACGTCTCTAGTGGATTTCCGTGAAACCTGGACTAAATAAGAAACAGCTGGTTCTCCAATACAGCTCTTAATAATTGTTCCCATTCAATGGAAGAGATATAGTATTTTCTGTCCTACTCACTTCATAAGGCCATTATGAAAATTATGTGATGTTTGTAAATGCCCACGCCATACAAATATGCAATAACCCATATTACCAACGTCTACAATAATATGCACACAGAATACAATGCCATCAGATTCAGAATAATGCAGCAAAAATCCCCACACCCACTGACCAGCCTTGTTAAACTTTCACAATTATCCTTGTTTGATTCAAATCCATTTATAAAAAAGAAATAAAATTGAATGTAAAATCAAAGCCCTGTGTGTATGCTGTCATTCTTTCTCCTTTCTTCCTAGAAATAACCACTATTACATCCTGAATTTGTTTTTTAATCAGTCTCATACATGTTTTAACTCCCTCTCTCTCTCTCTCTCTCTCTCTCTCTCTCTCTATATATATATATATATATATATGGTATGACTATAGCTAGAAACAGTATATAGACTCATCAAACATAGTAGTGCTTTTCAAATTGTTTTAAATTTTATCTAAAAATATGCTTTAGGTGATCTTCTTCAACTTGGTCTTTTTTTAAACTTAATATTGTGCTACTGAGAGTTAACTAGACAGAAGCATATAGCTTTACAGAATTCCACTTCGTACATACAATAGTGTATTTACTTTCACATTGTTGGGCATTTGAGTTGTTTCCAAATATCCACTTTTACAAACAGTGCTACACTGAATGAATACACATCTTCTGGTGCACATTGCATAGGTTTTTACACAGCACTGGATTTCCAATTGATGTGTGTCTGTGTATGTTTAAACACAAGAAATAAATTTTAACAACTTGATCCATTATATAAACCCAAACAAGACTTCTGCAAAAGAATCATATTTTCCATTCCATTTTATTTTAAAATATCTGGTTACCTAGAGGCAGGTCCTAAAGTTAATACAATTTGGGGACTCCTTTAAAAAGAATGCTTTTTTTTTTTGTTTGTTTTGTTTGTTTTTTAGACAGCGTCTTGCTATGCGTTCCAGGCTGAACACACTATGTAGCCCAGGTTGGCCTCAAACTCACAGCGATTCTCCTCCCTCAGTCTCCCGAATGATGGGATTACAGCTGTGCATCACCACACCTGGAAGGATACAAAATTCTTAATACAAAATTAGTAACCAGACCTTGGAAATGAAGGGGCCTGAGATTTGAACCTCATTACTTTCAAAACGAATAACTCTTCTGATAAGACACACTGAATAGATTTGACAGTTCACTGGCAATGTGTCTCTAATAGCAGTTTGATAAACATTGCACTATATCTAAAAGTGAGCCAGCCACGTCATAAGATGTGAACATTCTCAGCTTTGAATTGTAACAAATGTATACACCCATGTTATTACCATCCACTACACCGCCACCACCAAGACATACATCATTTCATCTTTCCAAAGAGCTCCCTCCTGAACTTTTGCAGTCAATCTCCAACCACTGATTTGCTTTCTGTCTCTGTAAACGAGTTTTGATTTTTTCTAGAATTTCAAATAAATTATATATTATGTTCTTTTATTGAAATAACTTTCAAATGGAATTATATACTATGTATTCTTCTGTGTATGACTTCTTTCACTCAGCAAAATGTTTTTGATCTTATCCATATCATTGCACACAACATTAGTTTGATCTCTTCTGTTGCTGAGTAGTGTTCTATAATATGAATGACTATGGCATGATCAAACAGTAAGATGAAGGCTTAACCATTTTTTAAAAAAACATTTTATTGCAGTAAAAGACACATGGCTGTTAATCCCTTTCAAAACACTCCCCCTTGCTTTGAACACTTAATCCCATCATTCTTGCCACTTTCTAAAGCAGTTCTGGAAATCCTCTTTCATGAGTGTCATTTTAGTTGCACTGTTGCAGCTGCTTTGATGTCCTGAATTGATTCAAAATCTTTATCTTTCACCATCACTTTGACTCTGAGGAAGAGCCAGAAATCACAGTGACAAATCCAGTAGATGAGGATACACTGTAATGTTATTATTTGACAGAAATTGGTGTAATCTTTTGATCAATGAGGCGTGATCACAAAATATAGTAAATGTTTAAATTTTAAAATGTATTACAATAAAAGATGCATTGCCATTAATCTTCCCCCTCACTTCAAACATATTTGTCCCATTTTGGCAATGCATCTTTAACTGTAATAAGTTTTTTAAAAATTGATATATTCATCTTAGTTTCCAATCCCCTTAAATTCTCACCCCTTGTATGATCCATCACAATTTGTTTATTCATTCACCTGCTGAAGTACATTTGGATTGTTTCCATTTCTTTTGCTGTTATGAGTAGAGCCACTATAAACATACTTGCACACGTGTTTGTTTTTTGTTGTTGTTGTTTTGTTTTTTTTTGTGGGTACCGGGAGTCGACCTCAGAACCTCGTGCGCCATCAGGCACCCGTGCTGCTGAGCGATATCACTGGCCCTTTTTTCCTATGTGAGGTCCGGGAGTCGAACTTGGGCCCTCGTGCTTGCCAGGCAGGCGCTTACACCGCTAAGCCATCTCGCCGCTAAGCCATCTCACCGGCCCTTGCACACGTTTTTGTGTGAATGTAAGTTTGTATTTCTAAGGTGAATACTCAAAAATGGAATTGCTAGGTCACAAGTAGATGCTTGTTTAACTTCATATGAAACTGCCAAATTGTTCTCCAGAGTGGCTGTACCATTTTGTACTCCCACCAACAATGTACTCCAGTTGCTTTGCATCTTCTCCAGAAACTTGATGTATTATTATTTTAGTGTTTAGCTTTTCCAAAGTGTATATGGTGATATTTCATTGTGGTTCTAATTTGCATTTCCTCACTGGCTAATAATGTTAAATATCTTTTGATGGGTTTATTCTGTCATTTGGATATCTTCTTTGGGGAAGTCTTCCGTTCAAGTTTTTGCTCCTTTAAAAATTGGATTTTGTGTTTCCTACTATTGAGTTTAGAGAATTCTTTATATATTCTGGATACAAGTTCTTTGTTGTATATGTGATTTGCATATATTTTCTCCCAGTCTGCTATTCATCTTTTTCATTCTTTTGACACTGTTTTTGGAGAACAAAAGCGCTTGATACAGTAATTTTATTTATTTATTTATTTTGTGTGTGTGTGTGTCGAACTCAGGACCTCGTGTGCCAGCAGGTGCCCGTGCCGCTGAGCGATATCACCGGCCCTTTTTTCGTATGTGGGTACTGGGAGTTGAACTCAGGACCTCACGCTTGCCAGGCAGGCACTTATGCCGCTGAACTATCTCACCAGCCCAATAGAGTAATTTTATAGTAAATTTTAAAATAGAGTAATATTTCACCAACTCTTTTCTTTGAAATTGTTTTAGCTATTCTGCTTTGTCTTTCAAAAAAAGATAAGCTTGTCTATATCAAAAATTCTGCTTGGATTTTGATTGTAATTGGATTAAATCTGTAGATCTATTTAGGGAAAATGGATGTCATTATTATATTCAGCCTTCCAATCCATGAACATGGTATGCTTCTCCTTTTATTTAGGTCTTCCTTGATTTCTTTCATCTGTATTTTGTAGTTTTAAACATACAAATCATGTGCACATTGTGGTAGACTTATACCTTAGTACTTAATTTTGGGGGAGCCATTGTAAGTGGTATTATTTTAAGTTTATGCTTTTAGTGGAAATTTTTAGTATATGAAAATATGATTTTTTCTATTAACATTATATCCTGTGACCTCTGTAAACTCATATTTTGTGCATAATGGTTCATGCCTGTAATCCCAGCTCTCAGGAGGCTGAAGTAGGAGGATCACTGTGAGTTTGAGGCCAACCTGAACTACATATTGAGACCCTGTCTCAACCCCCCTCCCCCAAAATGAAACTCACTATAAACTCATGTTTTAATTCTATGAGGGTTTTTTTGTAGGTTTCTTAGGATTTTCTATGTAGATAATTAGATCATTTGCAAATATGAACAGTTTTATTTTTTCCTTTACAAACTGTATTCTTTTATTCATTCTCCTTGCCTTATTTCACTTGATTAGAAGTGGTGACAGTGGACATCCCTGTCTTGTTTCTGATCTTAGGGGAAAGTATTTTAGCCTCTCGCCATTTCATATGGTTTTAAACTCTAGTTTTTTGTTTGTTTGTTTGTTTGTTTTTAGATGTCCTTTATCAAGTAGTGTATATTTCTTGGTTGGCTTGTTTGGCCCTTGTCAGATGGATGTTGAATTTTGTCAAATGCTTTTATCAAATGCTTTTTCTGTATCAGTTGATAATGATCACAAGTCCTTTATTCTCTAGACTATTAGCATGTCAGATTATACTCACTGATTTTTAAAAAGAATTTAAATATGGATATATTTATATTTTAATTAATAGACTTTATTTTTAGAGTAGTTTTAAGTTCACAGCAAAACTTAGTAGGAAGAATCAGGTGTCATGGTGTGCACCTGCAATCCCAGTACTTGGGAGGCTGAAGCAGGAGGATTTCTGCAAGTTCAAGGCCAGTGAACTCATTCTACATAGTGAGTTCAAGGGCAGCCTGAACTACAAAGCAAGACCCTGTCTCAAAACAAATGAACAAACAAACAAACAGCAACAAAAAACAACTTAGTAGAGAGTACAGAGTATATTATTCTCCTATCCCTGCCCACACACATCCTCTCCAATATCAAATTACCACACCCTTATGGTACCTTATTTGTAACAACTGATGAACCAACACTGTCACATCACTATTAACCAAAGTCCATAATTTACATTAGGGTTCACTCCTTGTGTTCATTCTATGTGTTTTGACAAATGTATAATAACAAGTATTCATCCTTATAGTATCAGCCCAAGTAGTTTCACTGCCCTAAAGTTCTCCTGTGTTCTACCCATTCATCCCTCCCTTCCTCCAAGTGCCTTCATAGCTTATCCAGAATGTAATATAATTGGAGTTATACAGTTGCTGGCCTTTTCAAATTGGCTATGTATTACACCTTTAAGGTTGTTCCATGTCTTCTTGGTTTGATAGCCCATTTCTTTTAGTGCTGAATAATATTCCATTGTATGGGTCTAATAGTTTATGCATCTATTCAAGGGCATTTTGGTTGCTCTTATGTGTTGGCAATTTCGAATAAAACTGCTATACCCATCCATGTGCATCCATGGCATAAACTGTCAACTCATTAGGTAAATACCAAGGAGTGAGATTGCTGGTTATTATAGTAAAAATATATTTAATTTTGTAACAAACTACCGAACTATCTTCCAAAAAGTCTACATCATTTTACCTTTTCACTAACAAAGAATGAGAGTTCCCATTGCTCCATATCCTCATCAGTATTTGGCATTGTTAGTGTTTTGGGTTTTAACCATTCTAATGTATGTGTACTGGTATCACACACATCATTTTAATTTGCAATTCCCTAATAAAATACGTTGAATTTTTTTTTTGCCATCTTCTTTGACTAAATATCTGTCTGGACATTTTTCCTATTTTTAAACCAGGTTATTTTTTTATTGTTGAGTTTTAACATTTCCATGTATATTTTGGCTAACACTTCTTTAAAAGATGTATCTTTTGAAAACATTTTCTTCCACTCTCTGGTTTGCATCATTCTCTTGATAGTGTCTTTTGCATATCAGAATTTTTAAATTAAGTCCAAGTTATCAATTTTTTCTTTTGTAGGTGGTGCCTTTGGAATTATATCTAAAAAGTCATCAGCAAACTCAAGGTCACCTAGATTTTCTTTTATTATCTTATAGGACTTTTATAGTTTTGCATTCTATATTTATGTCTATAATTTATTTTGAGTTAATTTTTGTGAAGGGTGTACGGTTTTTATCTAGATTCATTTTTTTCCATATAAATGACCAGTTGTTCCAATACCTTGAAAAGCCTACTTTTTCTCCTTTGAATATCTTTGCTCCTTTGCCAAAGCTCAATTTTTATGTCTGTGGATCTACTGATTAATTGTTTTTTGTTTTTTTTTTGTTTTTTTTTTTTTGTGGGTACCGGGGGGACGACCTCAGGACCTCGCGCGCCAACAGGCACCCGTGCCGCTGAGCGATATCACCGGCCCCTTTTTCGTATGTGGGATCCGGGAGTCGAACTCGGGCCTTCGCGCTTGCAAGGCAGGCGCTTAAGCCGCTGAGCCGTCTCACCGGCCCTGATTAATTGTTTTTTACATTAAACCAGGCTTGCATTTTTGGTCATGGTTCTGTTATTCTGTATATCCTTTTTCTCTCCACCCTTCTTCTTTTTTTAAAGATGGGCTCTGTCAATGCTGCCCAGGAGGGTCTTAAACAGCTGGGGCGAGTGATTCTCCCTCAGCTTCCCTTGTAGCTGGGACTAAAGCCATGTGCTTTTCTTTTAACCCATGAAATTATTTCATAGCAGAGATTTCTACAAAAAGAGACTGACTACTTGTCAAATTTCTGTCTTATCTGTTTTAGTTTTATTTTTTCTTTTTAAGTTTAGATAACCTTAGGAGACACATTAAGACCTTTTAGACTTTAGGCAAAATGCCTTCTATTATATAGAGTTCTCATTTGGATTTATAAATAATTCATCAATGTCTAATACATCTTAAAAACCACTCTGGGTATGGTGGTGCATGCCTATAATCCCAGCTCTTAGGAGGCTGAGGCAGGAGGATGACTGTGAGTTCAAGTCAAGCCTGAACTATGTAGTGAAACCCTGTTTCAAAAAAATAAAAAATAAAACAAAACCCACTCAATCTTCATACATGCGTCAGAAAAAAATAGTTTAAGTAAAACAGCTATATGAGTATAAAAATCAGTGATCTTGGGCCGGTGAGATGGCTCAGCGGTGTAAGCGCCTGCCTTGCAAGCGCGAGGGCCCGAGTTTGACTCCCGGATCCCACATGCGAAAAAGGGGCCGGTGATATTGCTCAGCGGCACGGGTGCCTGTTGGCGCGCGAGGTGCTGAGGTCGACCCCCCCGGTACCCACAAAAAAAAAAATCAGTTATCTTTTTATAATGAAAATCATGACAATTATTGTATGATACAATGATTTAAAGATTTCCTTTGTTTTCTGGAACCACTGAGACAGAGAGAACATTCTTACACGAACAAAGGCATGGAAGTATGAAATACTGGGGTATACTGGTGATCATCAAATACTTCTATTTGGGGCCGGTGAGATGGCTCAGCGGCATAAGCACCTGCCTGGCAGCGTGAAGTCCTGAGGTTGACTCCCGGTACCCACATACGAAAAAAGGGCCGGTGATAACGCTCAGCAGCATGGGTGCCTGCTGGTGCACGAGGTCCTGAGTTTGACCCCTGGTACCCACACAAAAAAACACTTCTATTTGCCCTGAAAATCAGATATATGAAAGTCAAGTGGTAGAAAGTAAAATTGTAATGGCAGTTAGGGATAAGGGGCTTGAATGATAAGCTCCTGGACCTTTTTTACTCCTCATTCTTAGGTGTTGAGTAGACGAGATAATATAGAATAATGGTTAAGGATCTAAGCTTCAGAGTCAAACGAACCTGGGTTCCTAACCTGGTTCTGCCACTTAGTAGCTGTGTTTCCTTTTCAAGATATTTAATTTCTCTAAGCTTTTTATTCAAATCTACAAAATCAGGTTAATGATAGTATCCACTACATGTTATGCTGTTAAGTATAAAAATGCATGTAGAACTGTGTCAAAACATAGCAAATAGTCAATAAATATTAGTGACTCCATGATTCCGGAGCATTAATAGGCAGCAGAGTGTGAAGTGATATAAGTGAATGGCTTTCCCTCCTACAAATGAACCAGAGCTTTCCAAGGTTGGCACCAAGACTATTTCAGAAAGCAGAATCTCTTGGTTGGGTGATATCTCTAAAACTGATTTAACAAGATTTAGAGGCTACTGACAGGGAAGTGGAATCATGCTTGCATTACTATTTTCTATATTCCAGTATTCTGATATACTGTGCTATTTTTAAACACTGAAATTTGTGTATTTTTGTTGGTGCAAACCATTATTTTATGTATCAGTTAGCAACTTTCTTTACTCTTCTTAGTTGTACCTGGTACCCAAACCATCTTCCTTCACTGATACCCTAACTGCAAGCACTTCCAACCTCTCTGCACCACTCAGTCCTCCAACTCCTCATCTTTTCCAATCTCCTGCATCTTCCAAGAACCAGGCAGGAGCCTTATTGGGAAATTTCCCAATAAGGAATGAGTAGGAGCCAGACTCTAGTGAGTTCCATCTCTCTTGGATTCAGAGGAAAGAAATAGTTTTAAACCAGAAGTAGTAGTTCTGAAAAATTTCAACCATAAGTAGTAGTCCATGAGAAGCTAGACTGGGAAGGGAAGCCTTGAAGGTCTTCCAGACTGCTGTGTCAAAGATGATGCTTGTTTGATTGGGGGAGTGGGTAGAAATGTGGCGGGCTAGGCTGGGAAACAGCAGAGCCAACAGTGACCAAAAGGACATTTTGTAATGTGTTTATAATGTTTGTTTTTAAATGTGTTAAATAATATTTACTTTTATTAATTAAAATTTTAAAATAAATTCTAACATATGAAAAATAAAATCCAAAACAAATAAAATCCAGTATTTTGGTTTTGCATAAACATTAATATTAATAATATCACTAACACTACCACTGTAATTACAAACTGAGGGAGGAATCAGATGGTTTTAAGTATGAGATAACATTGAAGGAAATTATAAAAACAGAGACTGCTATTGGGTCATTAAATACAATCCTGTACTGTAAGATATACTATAAGGTATGATGTCATGAATAAGGTACCAAACTGTGTATTTTTAATTTTTTTAAATGAATGACAGTATGGAGGGGAGAGAGGGAGGGAGGAAAGAAAAAAAGGAGGGAGGAGAGAGAAAAGGGGAAGGAGGGAAGGAAGGAGAGAGAGAGAGAGGTTTTTGTAAGGTTTTTTTTTTTTTTTTTGCCTTCATTGGGAGTTGGCACCAAACACCAAAATATTGCATTTTATTTCATTAAATGTTTGGAATTTATAACATTTTAAAATTCAGTGAAACTGCTGCTAACTCACATGCCTCCAAGTAAAATCCTTATACTGTTGCTTTTAATCTGCATGAACCGGAAAACCAGGTGAATTGGTCAGGACTCTTATGGTATCAACACCCAACTCAAAAAAGACTTAAGCAAGGAAGGTAATTTATTGCCTTCTATAACTGAAATGTACAAGAGTTTTAGTCATGGCTGCTCCAGAGCTCAAATTATAACAATAGAACTGTGTTCCTGTTTGTCTGTCTCAGTATTCTCTTTCTCTGTGTCTTTTTCTTTGTGGTTGTCTCTGTTTCTCTACCTCTCTTTCTTTTCTACCTTCCTCTGCATTGGCTTCATTTTCCAGAAGACTCCTCCCTCATTATGGCCCATATGTGTCCGGACTTAACCTTAACAACCTAGCAAACCCATGAGAGTTGCAATCGAAATTCTAGGTAGGGATTCCTATGGCCCACATTGGGCTATATGCCCATTTCAGAATCAATTATTGTGACCAAGGGACTTGCTGGATCTTGGTCATGTCCTCACCCTTAAAATTTGTGGGGCCGGTGAGACGGCTCAGTGGCGTAAGCGCCTGCCTTGCAAGCGCGAGGGCCCGAGTTCGACTCCCGGATCCCACATACGGAAAAGGGGCCGGTGATATCGCTCAGCGGCACGGGCGCCTGTTGGCGCGCGAGGTCCTGAGGTCGACCCCCCCGGTACCCACAAAAAAATAAAAAATAAAAAATAAAATTTGTGGGTAGTATCAACCCTTCAAAACCCACAAAACTGAAAATACAGGAGAACTAATTTACCCAAAGGAAATCAGGGTGACATTACCTAAAGAAGAAAGATTAGTGAGCAAGCAAAAATAATATAGGTTCACTATGTCAGATAACTGAACTGTATCCAGAAACATGGCAAATTGGCTCTAAATGAGGCTCTGACATTTCTCATAAATAAAGCCCCTCAAATTTGGTGTATAAATTTTGTGTCATCTGCTTTGGTAATTCCAAATGGCTTTGCAAAGCTGAGGGCAGAAATGTTCTTTGGCAGAATCACCTGCCTCTGTGGGCTCTTTGTGTTGGCATTCCCAAGAGTTTTATTCTCTGAATAAATCGCCACATAAATGATCTCTAGAGAAGGTGAGAAGTTACTATAATCTGACATGCAATATTTTTCTCTTTCTGAATTGTACTAGTAAATCACTAGGCTGTAAAGATAATCTCATTTAAGCCAACTGAAATTCAAATAGAAAACTCTAAATGTAAAATTAAGAGTTTGGGGTTGTTTCCCAGAATGCAGTTAATTTTCAAAATGGAGAATCAATTCAATAAATATCAATCGAACACTGCTGTAGGCATTACTACCTGTATTCACAATATTTATTTCCCAATTTAGCTGTCTTTGTAAAAATGATTTGAATAAGATTAATACTGCATCTGGTTTTAGGGGTAGACTCTGATATCTTATGGCAGTGGTGGCAAACCTATGGCATGCATTTTACTTGTTTTTAAGACAAGAGATGTTGATTATGAGTTTTTCTTCTTTTTCTAAACTAAAACCTCAGTTTTCAGGTTTAATTGCAGTGTTGGCACTTCGTGATAAATAAGTGGGTTTTGGGTTGCAGTTTGGGTGCTTGTCTCTAAAAGTTTCACCATCACTGGCTAATGGCAATACTCCTGGTCATGGTGATTTGTTCAAGGATGGTCACATGACCAAATTTAGGCCAATTATACTCAATTCTCAATACTATATTTAATATTTAGGTGAACAAGAGTCCCTCCATCCCCATTCACCATAACTAGATGTAAATCTGTAAGCACATAGTCTCAGAAGCTGTTGGTAACCACTTTGCACCAGGAAGCATTTGTTAAGAATGAAGCTAGTCTGAAGGAAACAGAGCAGAAAAACTGACACATAAAACCTGTCAGGTATGGTGGCATATATCTGTAATCCCAACACTAGTGAGCCTGAGACAGGAGGATCACAGTGAGTTCAAGGCCAGTCTGAATTACATAGTGAATAGAAAAGAAAAACCAGATCATGATAATGTTGTTTGAGCTGTTAGATCAAGCCAGACTTGAAACGATATACTTTTGAACTTTTCTTTTTTTTTTTTTTTTTTTGTGGGTACCAGGGGGTCGACCTCAGGACCTCGTGCGCCAGCGGGCGCCCGTGCCGCTGAGCGATATCACCGGCCCCATTTTTGTATGTGGGATCCGGGAGTTGAACTCGGGCCCTCGCGCTTGCCAGGCAGGCGCTTAAGCCGCTGAGCCATCTCACCGGCCCACTTTTGAACTTTTCAACAATATGCATTAATAAATTCCTTTTAGTTTTTGTTTTGTTTTGTTTTTTTTGGTGGGTACCGGGGTTGACCTCAGGACCTCGCACGCCAGCAGGCGCCCGTGCCACTGAGCGATATAACTGGCCCTTTTTTGTATGTGGGTTCCGGGAGTCGAACTCAGGACCTCGCGCTTGCCAGGCCATCTCACTGGCCCTCCTTTTAGTTTTTTAAGTCAGTTTGGATAGGATTTGCTGTTACCTGTTATTCTGACACCAGCCCCAACTGCAATACTGTTCTGATCCTAACTACATGAAGTTAGTGTCAGACTCCACAGGGCACAATCCTCAAAAAGACCAGCCTTACTTCAAATGCCAGCCATAGTTTAGGGGATCCTAAACTTCTGACTAATTGGCTAAAAAACTTCTGACTAATTGACTAATTGGTCATTGTTTGCATGACCCCTTCATATTCAGTTAGAAGCAAAAATGACTACAGAACACAAACAAGCACTACATTTATAATTATAGTTTTATTATAAAGCACACATATCAGATCCAGTCAAATGAAGAGGTAAGGCAATGTCTAGGAGAGTCTTGAATGCAGTGTTTATGGTATCTCCCTGTGGGTATCAGGATGCAACACTTTTTTTTTTTTACAGCCATTTATTATGCTCCAGTGAAATAGAAAAAGAAAGTGCTCACATTACAAACGCTGCTGTCACACCACCTACTCCAGTTGCCATTCTCTGCAAACCAAACTGCGCGTGTCCGCTGCGTCTTGGGGCATGTAGTTCACTCCAGCTGAGGGAGGGGGTCGAGGCCGGGCCGAGCCTGAGCTCTGGGGGCTTTGCTTGGAAAAGGGGGGTGGCTACTAGTCCTGGGGTACCCGCTTGCGAGGGAGTAAGGCAGCTGGATAGCTTTGCTCAGTGCGCCCTTTGGGTGCCGTGGAGGACACCCTGGCTCTGTGTTGGACCCTGCAGCACTACAAGGAGGAGGGCCCACTTCCCCGCACAGACGGGCCCCCCACAGACTGCTCTCCCCAAACTGTAACTCTGTAGGCAGGTGCTAGAGGCTGGGGATGTCATGCAGGGGCAGGGGTTGGCTGGGCCTGGCAGGGTCCAGCCTAGAGCAGCAGCAGCAGCAGCAGCAGCAGCGGCCCCTGGGGCCTAGGCTGAGTTGTAGTAGTTGTGCAGGTGGTGGTTGTGCACGCCTCACCCAGCTGCGGGTACTTAGGCGTCAGGCAGTACTTGAGGTCATAGACCTGGTGCTGCGACCCACACACTGTCATGCCCCACTGCAAGGTGCCCTTGTTGTTGCTGCCCCTCTGCAGGCCGACGTTCAGTATGCCCAAGCTGGGCTCGAAGATCTGCTGCTTGGTCCCGGACACTGTCATGTCAGCCTGGCTGGCCCCCTTGTTTGTGCCCATCTGCAGGCTGATGGTGACCTGGTCCAGCGGCTGGTCTGTGCCCAGTTTGGGGTCATAGAGGTGCTGCCCGGTGCCATAGGCTGTCATGCTCTGCTGGCAGACTTGTTGATGTCCATCTGTAGCCTGATGATGTTCCGCCCTTCTCTCAGCTTCTCTGGCTCAAATTTCCGCTCCTGCTTCTTGGCATACTTCACCCCAACACTCACCTTGTTGCCTTTCGTCTTGGCCATGCTGGCTAAGGCCAGGAGCGTGCACAGCACCTGGGTGTTATTGGTGCTCTCAAACAGGTCGTTGGCCTCGAAGATGTCGTGGGGCTTCACCCCATACTTGGTAATGGCCTTGATGAAATTGACGATGTTCTCCAATTGGTGCCAATTTTGGGTCAGCTCATTCCCCTTCTTCACCAAGCCTGGCAGGAGCTTATTGATGAATTCGCACAGGATGATGCTGTCTCTGAGGCCGTTCGTGATGTTGTTGCTGATGTGGTGCCCAGTCACACCCTCCATCCACTCGCGCAGTTCCTGCTCCTGCTGATGGCCATACTTCTGGGCCTGCTTGTTCTTGCCCTCGGCTGACAGCCTGTAGGCAGGGCCCCGGTTGAAGTAGGCAGAAGACTTGCTGACCAGTGGGCTGTGGCTGGGCAGTGGGGTGTTGCTGAGGACCAAGGGGGCAGCAGCCAAGACTCTGTCTGCCAGGATGCAACACTTTCCTGGCACACTCATGTGTTCACCAAACAAGGAGCTCCTGAGAGCCTTGGTGTTCAAAGCTTTTACTGGGATTTCATTATGTCAGAATCATTGATTGAATCATTGGCCATGTGACTGAACTCAGCCTCCAGCCACGTCAGATATGCTTCCTCAAGCTCTCCCTCCTTTTGTCCCCTGAGCATTAGTTCAATGCCCTGTCACCTGTCACTTGAACTCCTAGCACAGCCTCAGATTTTTCACTCTTTTCCATAATAGGTTTTCACTGCTTTGGCCTCACTATGCCAGATTTCCTGCCTTGATTAAGCCCCAAGAGAGTGGCTTACCTGGAAAAAGTGAGGATGGAATTTCTTTGAGTGTATTTAACATGCAAAACCTAAAGATAGTCTTTAAGAACCTCATTATCTGAAACAGAGAATATAGTTAGGGAGGAAATTTAGGTTGTTCCTCCTTATTGCTCCCACTATCTCTGTAAAAATTTCTGCCTTTTTGAGGATCATGTCACTTATCCATTTAGTTTTTCTCTCTTCCCAAAGCAATTATATTCCAAACTGTTGGCCATTTGCCATCATTCTCTGAAGATCTACAAGGTCCTGGTTCACAGCCTTCCTTTTTTCCCCTCTTCTGTCATTCTCCTGG
Source organism: Erethizon dorsatum (assembly GCA_028451465.1). Lineage (NCBI taxonomy): Eukaryota > Metazoa > Chordata > Mammalia > Rodentia > Erethizontidae > Erethizon > Erethizon dorsatum. Next base: position 86,186,617 of record CM051829.1, read on the forward strand.
GCAATTGCAAGGTCCATGTGACCTTTTAGTTTTATGTTCTCATTACCTCCAATCCAATGACTTTCTTTTCAGCTCCATATCCTATATACTCTTTTCTCTTTTCATGCCACAATCTCCCCCTAGGCTCTGTTGTCAACTCATAGTTTTACATACAGCCTGTATGTTGAGGACTGCTAATTATTTTTCCAGTCAAGACATCTTTTCTGAAATCCACACCCCCTACATTCAATTGTCTACCTCATATCTCTGTACATGTGTCACACTCAGGCATCTCAAACTTAACCTTTCAAGACTTGGCTGTTGCTAAGTAAATGATTCTGCTAACCATTTAGTTGTACAGATATATTTACCTCATTTACTCTAAGTCTTATCTCTCCTCTGTCCTAGTATATCTTGAATCGATTTACTTCTCATTGTCCCTAATATCACCGCTGTAAGCCCTCCATCACCTTTTGCCTGGACCGCTGAAATAGTGTCCATCTGGACTCATTTACTCCTTCATCCATTCTTTACATATGGGTCATCATAACTTATTTAATGCAAATTTTATCTTGTCATTCTTCTACTTAAATCCTTCTAACAAGCGCTAAAGTAATCTAGTTCCCAGTCTTTCTAGTTTGCTCTTCTACTTTTCCCTCACTCACTGGCTGCAAGACACAGTGTTCTCTCTTTCCGGAGGTGTCAAGTTCCTTCATGATAATCATACTGTTCCTTCTACTTTGAACACTTCCCATCCTCTGCACCTATCTCCATCTACCCCTAACTGTGTGACAGGCACTATTCTCTGAATAAGACACAACCTCTCTCTCCTTAAGGAATTCACATACAAGTAAGAAAAAAAAAAAATCAAGTACAGTAGTATAAATGCAATATAAGTATGGGCAAAGGAGAAAATATTTACCTATTCATGAGAGTCAGGAAAGGGCATTTTGCGAAAAGAACCAGCAGATCCCAAGCGATAGAAGCATTTGGTACTACCAGAGAATAAAGGCAAGGAAGTGGCAGGAGACATGGCTGTAAATTCCTTGGGTGCTATGCTAAGGGGCTTACTTTATACCACATGCAAAGAGGATGTCCTTCACAAAGGGTCTTATGTGAGGGAGAGATATGAAAAAATATCAGCTATAGCACTATCACATTGTAGCAGTGTGGGATAAAGGCCTGAACATGGAGCAAGGTGAAGGCAGGAAGTCAAATAGAGGAATGCAAAAGCAGTCCAACAAGTGATGATGGCAACTGAATTGAGGCAGAGGTACAGGGAGTGGAGAGAAGACTGACTGAAGAGATTTTTAAGAAACAAAATAAGTTAAGACTTGGTACCTGAACAAAATAAAATTTCTTACCCTTATGTAGCTCACATTCTGTTAGGGGAGGCAGGTAATATATTTAATAAATAAGTGCATATGTGGGATAATCCTTGTAGTGTTATGAGCTAAGAAAAATGGAGCAGAGTAAAAAGTAAAGTAAAAAAATGGAGCAGAGTGAAAGAGCAGAGTAAAAGAGCAGAGTTAAAGAACAGCAAAGAAAGACATGAGCCTGGAATTCAGTGGAGAGGCTCAGATTGGAATCACTGGCATATAGATTGATATTTAAAATCATGAAATTGTTGATATTTTCTAAGAAATGAGTGTAAGCAAACAATAAGTAGAAATCTGAGAATGGAATTTTTTTGTTTGTTTGTTTGTTTTTGTGTGGGTACCGGGGGTCGACCTCAGGACCTCGCGCCCCAACAGGCACTCGTGCCGCTGAGCGATATCACCGGCCCCTTTTTCGTATGTGGGATCCGGGAGTCGAACTCGGGCCCTCGCGCTTGCAAGGCAGGCGCTTACACCGCTGAGCCATGAGATACTGGCCCTGAGAATGGAATTCTAATGCATAACCCAAATTCTTAGAGGTTGAGAAAAGAAAGAAGTTCCAACGAAGAGACTGGTAAGGAAAGGCCAGTGAGGTGAGAAGGAAATCATTAAAAAGTGGAAGCCATGTAAAGACAGTTTCTTAAGAAAGAGGAAATGATCAGCTGGTCGAATGCTGCTGTTTAGGTCAAATAAGTTGAGAACTGGATTAGGCAACATGAAGACAATTTGCAACCTTGATAAGACCAATTTCAGAAAAGTCATGAGGATAAAGGCTCACTGACATAGATTAAGATGCAGCAGGAAAAAAAAAAGATGCAGCAGAAAGAAAGCGAGAAATTTCACTGTACAAAGGGAAGCAGAGAAATAGTATAGTAGCTGGAGAGATACATGCAATCAAAGGAGGGCTTTTTTCATGAAGAGGGGAAAAATTGGAGATGTAGGGATGGACTAAGTATGGAAGAAAAAGTCCTTTTATAGGTGAGTTCTGTAGCCATCTGGATCTTTAAGTCTGGAGCTCAATGGAGAGGTGGAGGCTGGAGATAGATATTGGAATGCTGAACTTGCATATGGTAGGGACACATGTAAGAATGGATGAAATTCCTTGGAGACAGTAAAAGACAGAAAGCAAGGACAGAACTCTGAGGAATCAAAAAAATGTTAAAGAAATAAGGGGGAAATATATGTCCTCCTCAGTAAGGAAGACTGAGAAGAAATGTCTTCTATTTTCCAGTGTGCGTGCGTGTGTGTGTGTGTGTGTGTGTGTGTGTGTGTGTGTGTGTGTGTGTGTGTGTGATTCAGAACTGAACCCAGAGCCTTTACACTGAGCTGCATCCTCAGCCCTTTTCTTATTTTTTAATTTTAGTCGAGGTTTCAGTAATTCACTAAGTTGCCCAGGCTGGACTTGAATTTATGATCTTTCTACCTTAGCCTCCCATATTGCTGGGATTATAGATGTGTGCCACTCTCTATTCACTTTCTTTGTTGTTGAGACACAATACACAACACCCACAACTTAAAGGAGGAGAAGGTTACTTTGGCTCACAACTTTAGTCCATAGTAGGCCATCTCCATGGCAGGAAGGCATGGTGGAAGGGCCAGGGCAGAGAAGAGCTGCTCATGGCTTGGTGACTGGGAAGCAGAGAGCATAGGGAGGAGGTGGGAAGGGAAATAAACCCTTCTAGGCCACACCCCAGTGACCTGCCTCTTCTGTCCTCCCCACCTCCTAACAGCAAGTTAGCTTTAAACCCGTGTGATCCAATCCAATCACTTTCCAAAAGCCCTGCCTATGATAGCATGAGACTCTTGTGTAATATCTAGATATAAACTGTAACAGCCAGGATGCTCTCAGTATTTTTTATACATACCATATCGTTTCACCCCTAATGCCTGAAAAGCTTTTCCTTCCCTGCATTTCATTCCCATATCTCATAGTGATTTATACATGTCTTTTTTTCACTTTATTCTTTTTATTAGTACATATCTGTCATATATATTGATCATATTCATCATAGGGAATTTGTACCTGTATATAATATATCTTAATTCTTTTTTTCCCCATTCCTTTCCCCTCCCTTCAAATCTTCTTCCCCTCCAATTTACAAAAGCATTGTTTCCATTTTTTCCTTCGATTCTCTTTTTTTTTTTTTTTTCCCTTTTCTGCTCCCTCCCTTCCCCCTCCCCACTCCATTTCCCTTCCCATTTGAACATGTTGCTCCTAATTCCCAATATCTATCCTCCAGTATGCTCCTGGTTTACCCTTTGGGTTCCTCACACAACAAAACCAATGTGATATTTAAACTTGTGTGTCTGATTTATTTCATTCAAGATTATGGTCTCAAGGTGGATCCATTTTCCTAGAAATGACTCAAGTTTATCCTTCTCTTTGGCAGAGTGGTACTCCACTGCATATAAATACCACATTTTCTTTATCCATTCATCTTTTGATGGGCATATGGGCTGTTTCCAAGATTTAGCTATTACAACTTGTGCTGCTATAAACATGGGTATGCATGTGTCACTGTGGTATGATGCTTTTAACTCTTTTGGGAAGACACCTAGAAGGGGAAGAGCTGGGTCAAATGGAACCTCTAGTTTTAGAGTTTTGAGGAATCTCCATACTGATTTCCACAGTGGTTGTACCAGTCTACACTCCCACCAGCAATGGAAAAGGGTTCATTTTTCCCCACAGCCTCGCTAATATTTGTTATTGGTTGATTTCTGGATGAAAGCCATTCTTTCTGGAATGAGATGAAATCTCAGGGTTGTCTTAATTTGCATTTCCTGAATGACCAGTGATGTTGAGCATTTTTTACACATTTATTTGCCATTTCTACTTCTTTGTCTGAGAAGTGTGTATTCATTTCAGATGTCCATTTTTGGACTGGGCCTTTAAATTGGAGGGGGGTCTGATTTTTTTAAATTCTTTATATATTCTAGATGTTAGTTCTTTGTCTGAGGAGTAAGTGGAAATTTTTTCCCCATTCTATGTGTTGTCTCTTCACTCCACTGGTGGTTTCTTTAGTTGTGCAGAAACTTTTTAATTTGAAGTGATCCCAGTGGTTCTTTGTAATATTTCCTGTGCAACTGGGGTTTTGTTCATAAAGTCTTTCCCTACTCCTGTATCTTCTGGAGTTTTACCTATTCTATCTGTAACCAGATTGAGTGTTTCAGTTTTAAATTTAGATCTTTGATCTATTTTGATTTTAGTATACAGCATGGTGAGAGATATGGGTCTAGGTTCAATTTTCAGTATGTGGAAAGCCAGTTTTCTTAGCACCATTTATTGAAGAGGTTTTCTTTCTTCCAGTGAAAGTATTTGGCCCCTTTGTCAAAGATAAGGTGGCTGAATGTGCTTGGAGGTGTTTCTGCATCTTATATTCTATTCCATTGATCTATGGGTCTGTTTTTTGCCAGAACCATGCTGTTTTTATCGTGGTATCTTTGTAGTGTAAATTCACATTGGGGATTGTGATGCCCCCTGCCTTGCCCTTGTCGCTCAGAATTTCTTTTGCTAGTCTGGGTCTCTTCTGGTTCCATATGAATCTTTGGATTGTTTTCTCTAGTTCTGTGAGGTATGGTATTGGCATTTTGATTGGGATTGCATTAAATCTGTGTAACAGTTTTGGAAGTACATAGGCATTTTCACTCTATCAGTTCTGCCTATCCAAGAACAGGGGATATCTTTCCATTTTCTGATATCTTCTTCAGTCTCCTTTTTCAGAGTACTGTAGTTTTCAATGTATAGGTCTTTCGGTTTCTTTGTTAGATCAATTTCTAAGTGTTTCATTTTTCTTAATGCTATTGTGAAAGGTGTGTTTCCCTAGTTTCTCTCTCAGTGAGCTTGTTATTTGTGTACAGGAATGCTACTGATTTTTGAGTGTCTATTTTGTATGCTACTATGCTGCCAATTTTGTTTTTTTTTTAAGTAATTAAGTTTATTGATACATTTTAAGAATACGTAATGATCACATTCACTATAATGATCACATAACTGTACATGATACAACTTGATTCTTTTTTTTCTCCCTTTCCCCTATTCTCCCTTCAACCCCTCTTTCCCTCCTTATTTAAAAAAGTTTTGTTTCCATTTTTTCCTTCTTTTCTCATTTTTTTCTTTTCCTTCCTTCCTTTCCCCCTCCCCCTCCCTAGTTCCCCTTCCCATTTGAACATTTTCTTCCTATTTCACAATATCTATTATATATTTTTGTCCTTATTTATACTTTCTGTTTCTCACACCATAGAAACAATGTGGTATTTACACATGTGTGTCTGATTTATTTCACTTAAGAGTATGGCCTCAAGGTTATGCTGTCAAATTTGATTATTAATTCTACCAGTCTTTTGGTAGAGTTTTTGGTGTCTTCTATATAGACTACCATGTCATTAGCAAATAACAATAATTTAACTTCTTCCTTCATAGTCATTTTTCTTTTACTTCTTTCTCTTGTCTAATTGCTCTGGTTAATGTTTCCAGAACTATATTGAATAGGAGTAGCTATAATGGGCATTCTTGTGTTGTTTCTGATTTTAGAGTGAAATCTTTCAGTTTTTGACCATTTCGTATTATGTTGGCTATTGGTTTGTCATAGATAGCTTTTATCGGATTGACATAACGACCTTCTATTCCAATTTTCTGTATGTTTTTTTATCCTTTATGTGTGTTGGACTTTGTCAAATGCTTTTTCTGTGTCTATTGAAATGATCGTGTGGTTTTTGTCCTTGCTTCTGTTTATGTGGTGTGTTACATTTATTGATTTGTTGGATCATCCCTGCATCCTTGGAATCAATCCTACTTGGTCATGGTGTATGATCTTTTTGTTGATTTGCTGCGTGCTGTTTGGCAGTATCTTACTGAGGATTTTTACATCTATATTTATTAAGGACATTGGCCTATAGTCCTCTTTTTTGGTTGGATCCTTCTCTGGTTTTGGTATCAGGGTAATGCTTGCTTTCAAGGAATGAGTTTGGGAGTATTGCTTCCCTTTCAATTTCATTAAAGAGTTTGAAGAGTATTGGTGTTAGATCTTCTCTAAAGTTTTTTTTTTTTTTTAATAGAATTCAGCAGTGAATTCATCAGGGTATGGGCTTTTCTTTGTTGGTAGTTTTTTTTAATTACTTCTTATATGTCATTGACTGATACTGAGTTATTTAGAATTTTTATATCTTCTTGATTCAGCTTTGGTAATTCATATGTATCTAGGAATCTGTTCATTTCTTCTGAGTTTTCCATCTTATTAGAGTACAAGTATTGATGATCTTCTGGATTACTGCAGGGTCCATTGTGATTTTGCCTTTTTCACTCCTAATTGCACAGATTTGAGTCTTTTTTTTTTTCCCCCTTTTTTGGATAAGGTTGGCAAAGAGTTTGTCTATTTTATTTAATCTTTCAAAGAACCAACTCTGATTCATTGATTCTTTGAATTGTTTTCTTAGCCTCATTTACACTAATTTCTGCTCTGATCTTTATAATTTTCTGCCTCATGTGCACTTTGGGTTTAACTTGCTCTTCTTTCTCTAGAAGATTGAGGTTCACCATTAGGTTATTTATTTGAGCTTGCTCTGTTTTTCTGATGTGAGAATTCACCACTATAAATTTCCCTCATAGGACTGTGTTATGGCTGTGTCTAAATGCCTCCCTCACCAAAGCCTCATGCAGGCATAGTTGGGGCTTTTTCAGAGGTGGCTGAATCTAGAGTGTGTGGCACTAGGCTTGATTCATGGTGCAATGCTAGGCTCAAGGGCACTAGGATTAAGGGTGTGAGTGCTACCCACTTTAAGCAGCCTGGATAAGATATAAGGGATAGAAAGAGCTGTGGTCATCCCTTGCTTGTCTTGCTGCCTTCTGCCATGTTTAATGAACTGTTTCTCCTCTGCAATTCTTGTCTACCACCCCACCCTGCCTTGGAGCCAGCCAATTACGGCCTGAAACCTCTACAGATTGTGAGCTAAATAAAATTTTCCTCCTTTAACTTTGGGTTTTGGGTATTTTCTCATCTCAGCAATGAGAAAAGTAAGACAGACTGCTTTTATTGTGTTCCATGAGTTCTGGTATGTTGTATGGTCATTAACATTTAATTGTAGAAACTGTCTAATTTCTTCTTTAGTTACATCTGTGATCCCTTGGTTGTTCAGGAGGGAGTTGTTTAATTTACATGTGTCTATGTAGTTTTTGTGGTTTCTTTGCCATTTATTTCCAATTTCATTGCACTATGATCTGATAATATGCATGGGATAATTTTGATTTCTTTGCACTTACTTAAGCACATTCTATGAACTAGTATGTGGTCTATTTTAGAGAAAGTCTGTGTGCTTCTGAGAAGCACACTGTTGTTGTGGAGTGGAACACTCTGTAGATATCTAATAAGTCCATTTGCTCAAAGCTTTGGTTCACCTCCCATAGTTCTTTGTTGATTTCTTTGTCTAGTGGACCTGTCTATATGTGACAGTGGGGTATTGAGGTCCCCATTACAATTGCTTATCTGATTTTTCATACCCATTAATGTTTGTTTTATATAGTTGAGTGCACTGGTATTTGGTGCTTATATATTTATGATTGTTATCTCTTCTTCTTGGCTTGTTCCCTTAACAAGTATGTCATGACCTTCTTTGTCTCTTCTGATCAGTCTTGACTTCAAAATAGAATAGCTACTCCTGCTTTTTTCTGGATCCCTGTTGCATGGAGTATTGTTTTCCATCCTTTAACTCTCAGGCTATGAATTTACTTTGAGTTAAATGTGTTTCTTTTTTTTTCTTTTGTGGTGGGTACTGGGGGTTGAACTCAGGACCTTGCGCGCCAGCAGGCGCCCATGCCGCTGAGTGATATCACCGGCCCTTTTTTCGTATGTGGGTACCAGGAGTTGAACTCAGGACCTCGTGCTTGCCAGGCAGGCGCTTATGCCGCTGAGCTATCTCACTGGCCCAAATGTGTTTCTTTTATGCAGCATATTGTTGGATATTGTTTTTTGATCCATTCTGTCAATGTTTCTTTTGACTGAATTGAGACCACATACATTGATAGTTATAACTGATATGTATTGACTTATCCTTGTCGTGTTATCTTCCTGTCATTGGTTCCCTTTCTCTTCCTTCTGTTTAATTGCTTGCCTTCCCTGGTGGATTCATTCTATTGGGATTCATGGTATCATTGTCTTCATTGACTTTTTCTAGAATATCCTTCAGAACTTTTTGGAGTGCTGTTTTGGTGGTCCTGAATCTCATCAGGTGTTCTTTTTTTGCAGGGGGGGGCAGGAAATTGAACTCAGGACCTCATGCTTGCCAGGCAGATGCCGTGCCACTGAGCTATACCCCTGGCCCTTCAGGTGTTCTTTATTATGAAAGTATCTTATTTCTCCCTCAACTTTGAAAGACAATTTTGAGGATACATCAGTCTGGGTTTGAGGTTGTTTTCTTTTAGGGCTTGAAATAAATCACTCCACGCTCTCCTTGACTTAGGGGGTCGTGTTGAGAAGTCTGCTGTGGTTCCGTTAGGTTTTCCTTTGTAAGTGATGTGTTTCTTTTCTCTAACAGACTTTAATATTCTGTTCTTATGTTGAATTTCTGGAATCTTGACCATTTCATGCCTTGGTGTAGTTTTTTTCTGATCATGGCTTATTGGAGTTCTATATGCCTAACTTATCTGTATGTTAAATACTTTTTCCATGCTTGGTAAGTTTTCTGCTATTGCTTCTGTGAACAGGGTTTTTTTTATGCCCTTTGTGCTACTTTCTGATTTTTCAGTGATTCCAATTAATCTTATGTTATTCTTATTTGCATCATCTAGCAGCTGTTGGATTGATTTCTTGTGGTCCCTTGCTATATTTAAGAAGTCTTTAATTTGATGATCACTAACCACAAACCTGTCTTCTTGTCTGATATGCTATCTTCACAATGGCTGATTCTGCTGCACATACTTTCAATAGAATTTTTAATCCCCCGGACATCTGTTTGAATCTGTTTTATGCAATCCAGTTCTTTCTTATGTTGGGCATTCATGGTTTCCATCACTTTCCTAAGCTCCTCTATTTTTTTTTAATCTGTATCTACTCTAGATTCACTAACCATGTCCTTCATTATGGTCATCATCTCTTCAGTTATCTGTGTAATTATTTCTGATTTTTTTTTTTTTTTTTGGTAGAAACTTGTTCATCTGCTTTGTTACTTTCACTGCTACCATTTCAGAAAGTTCATCTGGGTGGCTTTTGATTTCTTCTACCTCCGTGTCCCCTGGACTTGCCTTGGGTGAGCTGGAGGTCTGGGGTTTCATCTTGCTTCTGTGTTTACTCATTTTCTCTTTTTTAAAAATTTGCGTTCTGCACTGATGCTTGTAAATTGCTTAAGGCAGGTAGCTTTATTACAAGCATTGAGACTTTAGGAAATGACTAGTTTTCAAAGATGTCTTCTAGGCATAGCTGGCTTTTGGCTTTTTTTTAATTTTTATTTTAAAGAGAAAAAATAGAACAAAATTTCAAAACAACATAATAGGAGGGTAACAATAGTTAATATATTGCGTACTGTTATCTTTAAATTAGTTACTCAGAGTACAAGATATCGGCACTCAATTGTCCAAACGATATTAGCACAACACTTTATTTTCAACGAACTGAGAGAAATTAGTAGTGTATCTATCTTAACTAACTTTCATGTATACATACATACATATATATATATATTTTTTTTTTGCTTTTCCCTTCCTTCTTTTCTCCATTCCCCCATCCCAGTTTCTCTTTCCTTTTGAACAGTTTCTTCTGCCACAATATCTATTGTACATTTTGGATCTTATTTACTGGCTTTTGGCTTTCAAGTCTGTCCTAAGAGCCTGCCTCTTCAATATATTAGGGATGACAGGTTGCTGCCTGTTTGGCCTAGCACTCAGTTCCTTGGTACTGGACTGTGGTATTGCTTATGACCCCCAGAAAATTTAGGTATTGGCATACAAGGAAGAATGACTAATCACAACAACTATGTCATCTCAGCTAATGTAGTACAATCAGTAATAACAATAGCATCAGGCACAGTCTAGAAAATAACACTGTGATTACTGTTAATTTGCCACCTTTAACCATAGGTACAAGACTTAAAGTTATATAACAAAATTTAAAACATATCAGAACATTATATACAGCAAATATCCACTCGATAGAGTGACATTACCCTCAGGGGAGAAAATTTAAAAGAGGTAAGAGGAAAAAAATAGAGAAATAAAAGAAGAGAAAGAGATTAGAAGCAAGAAAGATTACGCAAGCTTTGGGAAACTGGTGAAGAAGACAGGGGGAAAGAAAGAAGGAAAAAACAAAAAGAACAAAACTAAAAACTAATAACAATGTTCATACTCATGAAAAAAAATCAAGAAAAAAGAAAATGAAGAAAAAAGAAACAAACAAACAAAACCAAAAGCAAAAAAATAAATAAAATAAAATAAAATAAAGAGAGAGATTTCTCTGTGATTCCAAGCCTGTGGCTATTTTCTGGGGTCTACAGTTTTGTGGTAGTGTCCAATTCAGAGCATGACTCTACTGTCGCTGGTAGACAAAGGAGGTAGACAGAGCCCAGATCTGTGCTGGATGATCCCAGAAAGTCTGCCATAGGATTAGGACAGGTTGCTTGATGATCCCAGCAAGCTTGCAGTAGGATTAGGGTGGGGTGCCAATTCTGGTGCTTTCAACTCCACAGAAGTTCAGGCTGATCCTGGCCTCTGGTTATGGGGTTGGGGCCTAAGTTGTTCAGCCTATAACACTCTGGGTGCCTCTTGCTGGCCTGACCATCATTCCCTGACCCTGGACATCTACTGCAGTTGTCCCTCATCCAGTCATTATGGGATTTCAACACTGGAAGCCCTGAGATGAATCCAACCCATGGGTGCTCGAGTCCTGGGTTCGGTTGGCCCCTTCCTAAGATGGCATCTGGCTGAGCATCCTCTCCAGGGAACACAGGCAGCCACTTGGACTGGAGTTACTCATCAGCTATTGTAGAGCACAGCATCCTCTTCTCTGTTCCACTGAAATGTTTCTCCCTGGAGGCCTCTGGGGTCACCCACCCTCACTGTGTCTCTATAGATTTGATCTTCGTCTCTCATTCTGTGAGCCAGGAGCCAGAGAGAAAGTGCAGTTTGCTACCTCCTTTTTCTACATTGTGGTCTGTCTCTTCATGTTCTCTATGGGCTCCAATTTTTCCTTCAGAACCTTTCTAGATCCTGGGGATCTACCTCCTCTTTCTTCTCTTCCCCAAGTTGTTATTTTCCATGTCTAGATTCCAAATCTTGGAGAGGTTGATTGGTTGCTGCTTACCACTCCACCATCTTCCTGGAAGTCACTATACATATCTTTATTAGCACTTGCTTAATTGCATTTACATTGTGTATATTTCTTCAGGCAATCTAAAAGCCCCTCAACCCTTTTATGTATCAGTGTATCTAAAGTACTTAACATAATGCCCCAAAATATAGTAGATGCTCAAAGAATTATGTATAGAAGCATGGGGGAAGTTAAGCCTTAAATAAAATGTATAATATATAAGCATTAGAAAGTGTGAATATTCCTTTTATGCCTTTCTAAAAGCAGAATATAAGTTAGAAAGAATTCACTAGCGAAGCCATCTGGAGTTTTCTTTGTAGGAAGGTTTAAATTATGAATTCAATTTCTTTAGAATATAAATTTTTCTATTTATTCTGGTGTCAGTGTTGATAAGTTTTGTTTTGTAATACGTCTTTCTGTCTCACGTGAATTGTCAAATTTATTGGTATAAGGTTATTCTAAATATCCTCATATTTTTAATGTCTATAGTACCTATAGTGATGTCCTTTTGTTTATTGATGATATTTGTAATGTGTTTTCTTTCACTGTTTTAAAATTAGTTTTGTGCTGGGTGTGGTGGTGCATGCCTATAATCCCAGCACTCAGGAGGCTGAGGCAGGAGGATCGCTGCAAGTTTGAGGCCAGCCTGGACTACATAGTGAGTTCAAGGACACCCTGAACTACATAGTGAGACCCTGCTTAAAAAAAATTAGTCTTGCTAGGAGTTGATTCCTTTTCATTAATCTTTTAGAAGATTACTAAGTTTGGGCTTTGTCAATTTTCTCTTGTCCATATTTTCATTGTTTCATTGATTTCTGATTTTATCTTTATTTTCTTTGCTTTAAATTTGCTGTTTCTTTCTCTAAATTTCCCTCTGAGCTTAGAATCCTATGTGTAGTTTTATAACCAATGTGGACCATTAGTTGAAACATGAGTCTTACAGGAATGAACCTGCATTAGTATTTTACCATGCTTAGTCATTGTTTAAGGATAGCTCTTGAGCAGGGCCTGAGCAGCAAACACCTTGCTGGATCCAGAAGGTGAGTAGTTAGGACAGCGGGAAATCTGAAAGGTCCATTTTCATAACCACCACAATCCATTCGTTGTGTTTCACAGATCTGATGTGGAGAGAACCTCTTCCGTGATGCTCACTCATGGGTCTCTCTTCCCTAAGGGAAACTTGGAGAGGAAGGCTAGTGAGACTAAATACAACAGCTGGTCTAGAGGCTACAACTGATACTGATTGTTTTTCTCCCCTGATTCCCACTCTAAATTCTCCTCACCTTCAGTTATCACCTTAGCAGGTCTCAGTGACTTATGTGATGGTGTGATCCAAACCTCTACTCCTGAGTATCCTGAACTCCAGGTAATCATACCCTTTTCAGGCCAGATTTGCTTCATACTATTTCAGTTATGATGGAGTGTAGGACTATCAGAAGATACCCACATGGATAATGGGCTCTTTCAAAAGTAGCACTACCTCCTCCCACTACCGATCAGGATCAGTTACCCTCTGTTATGATAGCAGATTCTCTTTGTGTCAAGTTTCTAGATATAAGGAGTCCAAAGTGCTTCAGCAGCAGCCATTTCTGGTACCCTTGCTGTGTTTCCTAATAGGACTACAACCCCATAGGACTCCTAACCTTACAGATTCCAGATTCATTGGTACAGGAATTTCAAAGCCTTCTAACAGGTCATTGGTAAGGAAGGTAAGTGGAGCTATTCCTGTATCCACTCCTGGGTTAGTAGACCTACGTATTTTTTTAATTGGAGTCATAGATGCCTCTGATTGTGTACAACAGGTGTTGACTTCTTTCAGAATGTTGCTGCTGAGTGGCACTTGCACCTCTGCAAAGTCTTCCTAGCTCTCTACAAGGCCAGAAGTTTCTGGATGGGGTTGTATGACCAGTAAATCCCATGGCTAAAGGCCTACTCCTGCACCTCATACTTCCTTTATTATAAAGCAAATACCCTGGTCAGATGCTCTGTTAAAGAGGATTCTATGCTTCTGCACTGTGCATTCTATAAACTCTCATGTAGTGGTGCTAGCCGAGGATCTGTGGCCAGGAAAATAAAATCCATACCTAGAAGAGATACATATCTGTTACTGTGAAAATGGTCTCTCCAAATGTCAGAGACCCAACATAGTCAACCTGTTACCAAGTGGCCTAGTGGTCTCCTTGAGTAATAATGGCATATTTGGAACTCAGAATTGGTCTCTGATTTTGTTAGTCAGCTTTGTGTTACTGTAACAAATACCTGAGATAAACTTAGAAAGCAGGAAGACGTACTTTTTTTCCACAATTTTGGAGGTTTTAATCCATGGTTAGTTGGCCTCACTGTTTCTGGACCCATTGTAAGGCAGCACCTCATGGTGGTGGGGAGTGCGTGGCAGAGGAAGAAGTCATTCCACCTATGGCAGGGAAGTGAAAAGGAAACAGGAAGAAGTCACTGTCCCACAGTCCCCTTCCAGGGCACACCCACAGTGATCTACAATCTCCCCACAGCACTATCTCCTAAAGGTTTCCATCACCTTCCAACAGCACCAAGCGAGGGACCGAGCCATTAATACATGGTCCTTTGGGGGACATGGCAGACCCAAACTATCAGCAGTAATTAAGATCATCAGTAGCTTGATCAGCCTTGGAAAGTTGGAGTCCATGCTTCGTCAGCTCATACAAAGTCTATTTTTGCCATTGTTGCCACTCCATTTATGCACTGGTATAAATTTCCTAGAGCTGCCTTAAGACAGTACCATAAACTTGGTGCTGTAAGTTACAGGAATTTATTGTCTCATAGTCTGGGGGCCAGAAGTCTAAGATCAAAGCCTCAGCAAGCTTGGTTCCTTCTGAAGGCTCATGAAGGAGAATCTGTTCCATGCCTCTCTCCTATTTTCTGATCATTTGCTGGCAATCTTTGATATAAAGAAGTTGCATCACTCCAATCTCATCCTTCATCTTCAGATGATATTCACTCTGTGTATCTCTGTCTTCACAGGAGTACCTGCTTTTAAAAGGGCACCAGTCATATTGAATTAAGGGTCAAACCTACTCCAGTAATGATCTCAACTGATTACATCTGCAACAACCCTATTTCCAAATAAGGTTATTCTGAGCCATTGGGGGTTAGGATTTTTAAAAATTGTTTTATTAGGACATGTTTGTAATACATAATGATTACAGTTATTGTGGAGAGTTTGTACATGCACACAACACATCTTAGCTTTTTTTGTCCCTTTCCTCTCCCTTCCTTCCCTGCAACTTTTCTTCCCTTTCCCATTTGCAAAAGCTTTATTTCCATTTTCTCTTCAACTCTCTCTTTTTTAAAATCCCTTTTTCCCTTCCTTCCTTCCTCCTCCCTGCATCTCTTGTTTCCCTTCTCATTTGAAAAAGATCCCCCTACTTCATATCATCTACCTTTTACTTTGCTCTTTATTTATACTTTGGGTTTCTCATATAAGAGAAACCATGCAGGGCCGGTGAGATAGCTCAGCAGCATAAGCGCCGGCCTGGCAAGCGCGAGGTCCTGAGGTCAACCCCCGGTACCCAAAAAAAAAAAAAAAAGAGAGAGAGAAACCATGCAATATTTAAAGTTGTGTGTCTGATTTATGTAACTTAATATTATGGTCTCGAGGTGCATCCATTTACCTACATATGGCTCAGGTTTATCCTTTTTTATGGCAGAGTAGTACTCCATTGTATATAAATACCATAGTTTCCTTACCCATTCATCTGTTGATGGGCATATGGGCTGTTTCCAAGATTTAGCTATAATAAATTGTGCTGCTATAAACATGGGTATGCATGTCTCACTGCAACATAATGACTTTAACTCTTTGGGGATGGTACCTAGAAGAAGAATACCTGGGCCAAATGAAATTTCTAATTTTAGTTCTCTGAGGACCCTCCATACTGAAGAAATTTCCTTTGTCCTTGCAGCTTTGCTGGCATTTGTTATTGGTTGATTTCTTGATAATAGGATTCTTTCTGGAGTAAGATGAAATCTCAGTGTGGTTTTAATTTGCACTTCTCAAATGGCCAGTAGTACTTACTGGCTGGTTTGTACTTCTTCACCTGACAAGCGTCTATTCATTTCAGCTGCCCATTTTTCAATTGGGTCTTTAAATTTGGGGGGTCAAATTTTTTTTAGTTCTTTATATATTCTAGATATTAGTTCTCTGAGGAGTAGCTGGCCAAATTGTTTTCCTATTCTATAGGTTGTCTCTTCACTCTGTTGGTGGTTTCCTTTGTTGTGCAGAAGTTTTTAATTTGATGTGATCCTATTTGTTGATTCTTGTTATTGTTTCTTGTGGGAACAGGGTTCTGTTCAGAAAGTTTTTACCTACACCTATATCTTCAAGAGTTTTGCCTATTTTGTCTTCCAGCAGATTGTTTGTGTTTCAATATTTTTTTCTTTTATACATTTTTATTTTAGTTTAGTGCATGGTGAAAGATATGGGTCTAGATTCAATCTTCTGTATATGGATAGCCAATTTTCCCAGCACTATTTGTTAAAGAGGCTATCTTTCCTCCAGCAAAAGTATTTGGTTCCTTTGTTAAAGATAAGGCACCAGAGTTGAGTGTGCCTGGAGTTGTCTCTTCATCCTTTGTTCTGTTCCACTGATCCACAAGTCTGTTTTTTCAGCCAGTACCACGCTTTCGCTTTGTAGTAGTAGTAACTTGAAGTCCAGGATTGTGATGCTCCTGCCCTTCTAGCCCTTGTTGCCCAGAATCGCTTTTGCTATTCTAGGTCTTTTCTAGTTCCATACGAATTTTAGGACTGCTTTCTCTAGTTCTGTGAAGAATGCTATTGGTACTTTGATTGGGATTGCATTAAATCTGTAAAACAGTTTTGACAGTACGGCCATTTTCACTTAATTGGTTCTGGCTATCTAGGAACAGGGGCTCTCCTTCCATTTTCTGATATCCTCTTCAAACTTTTTCAGAGTACTATAGTTTTCATTGTAAAGATCTTCCACTTCTTTGGTTAGGTTAATTCCTAACTACAGTATTTCATTTTTCTTGATGCTATTGTGAAAAGTATTGTTTCCCTAATTTCTCTGTTATTGGTGTAGAAGATCACTATCGATTTTTGATGATTGTATCCTGCTATGCTAAATGAATTTAGTTATTAATTCTAGGAGTCTTTTGGTGGAATTTTTGGGGTCTTCCGTGTAGCATACCATGTCATCTGCAAATAATGATAATTTAACTTCTTCCTTTCCTATACATATTCCTTTTTTTTCTTTTTCTTGTCTGATTGCTCTGGCTAATGTTTCCAGAACTATATTGAACAGAAGTGGTGGTAGTGGATATTCTTGTCTTATTCCTGATTTTAGAGGGAGGGCTATTAGCTTCTCTCCATTTAGTATGATGTTGGCTATTGGTTTGTCATAGAAGGATTTTGTCAGATTGAGATAAAGACCTTCTATTCCTATTTTCTTCAGAGATTTTTTTTTTATCATGAATAGATGTTGGATTTTGTTAAATGCCTTTTTGTATCTACTGAGAGGATTCTTATTTTTTGTCCTTGCTTCTGTTTATGTGGTGTAGTACATTTATTGATTGGCATATGTTGAATCATCCCTACATCCCTGGAATCAATCCTACTTTGTCATGGTGTATGATCTTTTTGTATTCTACTTGCCAGTATCTTACTGAAGATTTTTGCATCTATGTTCATTAAAGAAATTGACCTGTAGTCTTTTTGGGGGGGGGTTCTGATTTTGGAATCAGGGTAATACTTGCTTCCAGGAATGTCTTTGGGAGTGCTGCTTCCCTTTTGATTTCATTAAAGAGTTTGAGGAGTATTGGTGTTAGATCTTCTCTAAAGTTCTTGTAGAATTCAGCAGTGAATCCATTGAAACCTAGGCTTTTCTTATTTGGTAATTTTTAAAATTACTTCTTAAATTTCATTGATTGACATAGGATTATTTATGATTTTTTATGTCCTTGGTTCAGCTTTGACAGTTCATATGTATCTAGGAATTTATCCATTTCTTCTTAATTTTCTACTTTACTAGAGTACAGCTTCTCAAAGTAGTTACCAGTGATCTTCTGGATTTTGGCAGAATATGTTGATTTCACCTTTTTCATTTCTAATTGCATGGATTTAGGTCTTTTTTTCTCGATTTGGTAAGATTAGATAAGGGCTTGTCTATTTTGTTTAAACTTTCAATGAAGCAACTCTTCAATTCATTGATTCTTTACATTTTTTAGTCCCAATTGCATTAATTTCTGATCTGATCTTTGCAATTTCTTTCCTCATACTAGCTTTGGATTTGGATTGTTCTTCTTTTTCTAGGACCTTGAGGTGCATCATTAGGTTATTTATTAGAGCTTGCTCTGTTTTCCTGATGTGGAAATTTACCACTATAAACTTCCCTCTTAGGACTGTCCCAAAGGTTCTGGTATGTTGTACTAGCACTATTATTTGATTGTAAGAATTAATTTTCATCTGTGACCCAATGATTACTCAAGAGAACATTATTTAATTTCCATGTGTTTGCATAGTTTCTGTGGTGTCTTTTGCCATTGATTTCTACTTTCATTGCACAATGATCTGATAATATGCATGGGATGGGGGTTAGGATTTTCATGTATGAATTTGGAAAGAGAAGGACCCATTCAACCTATAAAATGCACATCATGCTTGTTCCGAGGTAGCCAATGACTAAGGCCTGGAATATCAACTAGCCAACCCATTTTGCTTACTTGATTGTGGTGCCCCTCCCTGCTGGATGCAAGATAGGATATAAAAATATACACATGTCATGCCCACTCATGTATATTCATTCACATACTCTATGCCAGACCTCCTTGTCATTGATCTGTTAGTGCTTTTCCTTCCAGGGCTCCTTCCAGAGGGCCAAGCCATTGACTCTTGCCCAAGAATCTGTACATATTCTAGCTGGGTCAGGTGTCATGCTACATGCCTACAATCCCAGCACTTGGGAGGGCGAGGCAGGAGGATCTCTAGGAGTTTGATGCCAGACTGAACTACATAGTGAGTTGAAGGTCAGCCTAAACTACATAGTAAGGCTGTCTCAAACACACACACACACACACACACACACACACACACACACACACACACACACAGAATCTGTACATATCCTACTTTTGTTTGCTTCTCCTTATATGCAAAGTAGATGATCTGGACAATGCTGGTAGCTTCACCCATTGGGAAGATTTTCCCTCTTTGCTGTTTTTCAAAGTAATTGAAGAATATTATTATAGTCACACTATGGTAACATGTATTTGTAGTCCCAGCTACTCAGGGACCTGAGGCTAGCTACTTGGCAGGCTGAGGCAGACTACTCAGGAGGTTGAGGGAGAACTGTTTAAGCCCAGGAGTTAGAGGTCAGTCTAGGCATGTGAGTACCTTTCTTTAAATAGATAGAAAACTGATAAAATATTACAAAGCAGGCACTATCTAATTTTGGCTTGTACCCATATACTAAGCTGACCTCTCCATGAATCAAACTTCCTTCCTCCTTCAATTGGTCATGGTATTGGTGCAGCTATTGTGGTGAGTGACATGATGGTCTGGGCTATCTAGTTATGCAGCCCTCTGATTTGCTTGGAATTCATCCCAGATAGCCCACTTCCATCTTATATATAACACATGAACCAACAGACCAAGTCCATAACAGCCACCACCTCCTTAGTGCGGCAGGCAGCACATCAGTCTCATAATCATGATAACAGGCACCACTGGACTTGTGGGTCCTCAGTGCCTATGGCTAAGTGTTTTGTTACTACCAATGTCCAGTATCACAGTGGGTTCTTACAAGTGTGTAATTCCTTGCTGCAGATGCTATGGCCTTACTTCAGAATCCCAGGGACTACACTGTGATTTTCCCACTGAGGCTTACCGTAAGCTGTGTCTTAGTCAGCTAGTCAGCTTTGCCTGCCATACAAAATACCACAGAGCAGTAGCTTATACAACAGAAATTAATTTTGTCTCTGTTCTGGAGGCTGGGAGTCCAAGGTCATGGTGTCAGCATGGGTTAATTCTGGTGAAGGCTCTTTTACTGTATTGCAGACAGCTGCCTTCTTGCTGTGTCCTCCATGATAGGGGAAGCTCTCTGATGTCTCTTATGATAAGGGCATTAATCCTATCATGAGAGCCATAGTGGCAAGGCCTCATCTATCCCTAACTTGCCAAAGTCATTTCCAAATAGCATCACACTGACTCCTAGTGCTTTAACATAAGTATTTGAGGGGCACAAATCTTCAAGCCACAAATTCTCTCTTGCCCCTTCTCAAAATACATTCAACTCATTCTAACAGCCCCCCCCACCAAATCATACCTTATTCCAGCATTATCTCCAAAGTCTGAAATCAAAACTCTTCTCTAACCATCATTTAAATTAGATATGTGAAACTTCAGGCAGGATTCAGCCTTAGACAAAGAATCTGTGAAATCAGATAATCTTATGTGCTTCCAAAATACAACAGTGGGAAAGGAATAGGATAGACATTTACATTCCAAAAGGGAGAGAAATAGGGGGAAAAGTACAGGTCCCAAACCCCAAACTTAGCAAGGCAAGTTCCATTGGCTCCTAAGGCCTAAGAACGACACTCTTAGGTTCCATGCTCTGTCCTCCAGGCCCACTGAGATATTGGTGTCATCTCCAAGACTCTGTTTAGCCAGTATCCTTTTCCACCTCTTCAGGGTAGCTGTGCCCCCAAGGCTTCAGATAGAGGCCATCTGGCCTGTTGAAACTATGGCAGTGACTGCAGATTTCTGTATTTCCTTAAGGGTCATTTTCCCTCTTCTTGAAAAACAGTACATGGTCACAGCAAAATAGTCCAAGTGTCTGTCTAATCCAAGAAGTCTAACCACTTCTGTTTATTTCATCCAATCTCCACACCTTCAGTTCAAACTGGCAATGTTTCAACTCACATAATCCCATAAACTCTTCATTGAGTGACAGTCTGGACATAACCTTGGTGTTTTCTTTAGAACTTGCTCTCTTTTTGTTTTTTGGATTTTATTTTCCATATGAATAGGCTGAGTGCTATAGTTTGTATCTTTGATGTTCCCCAAAGGTCCATGTGTTAAAGGCTTAGTTCCCAGCCCATGGTGCAACCTTTAAGAGGTAGAGTCTAGTGGGATACTTTGGGTCATTGAGGGTATGTCCTTGGAAAAGATAATGAAAACCCAGTCCCCTTCCTCTTTATTTCATTTCCGGCCACCAGGTGCATGGCTTTGCTGTGCCATGTACTCCCTGTCATTAGGTGTTGCCTCAGCACAAGCCCAAAAGCAATGGGACCAAATGATAATAGAAACCTCTAAAACTGTAAGCCAAAATAAACCTTTTCTCTTTATTATATCAGGTATTTGCTACAGTAATGGAAAGCTGATTAAATACACTGAAGGTTTTCCAAATCTTCAAGTTTAGATTCCTTCATCTCTCTCCTAACAATTCTTTTAATTCATCTCTTCGTACAAAATTTAATTCATCTGACACTTTGTACAAAACATTAGAACACAGTTCAACCATGCTCTTTGCCTTTCTTCTGATTTCCAATAACATTTTCGTTTTCACCTGAAACCTCATCAGAATTTCCCTTAATGTTCTTATTTTTAGCATGTACATCAAAACTCTTTCACTCTCTCTACCATTACCTAGTTCAAGTTCCATTACTATTTCCACATTTTTAGGTATTTGTTACAAGAGCACCCAACCCCTGGAGATACATTTTTTTACACAGTGGTACCTCAGTTCATGAATATTTTTTGCTGGCAAACAATTTGGTTCACAAACGGAAGTGTTTGGCAAAAATTTGTTTCCATTTGCAAACTTTCAATCGGGTGACAAACACGACCATGGCCATCTTTCTCACACAAACACAAATGTGACCATCTTTTCCAAAACTGTAGAACAAATTAATATATATGAATATATATATGAATATATATATACATATACATACATATATATATATACATATAAACATATATATATGGTGTGTGTGTGTGTGTGTGTGGACAAGACAGATGGAGGGGAAGGAAAAATTGATTTATTATAAAGAATTCACTGGTGTGATTATGCAGGCTGACATATCCCAAGATCTGTAATCAACAAGTGGGAGATCCAGGAGAGCCAATGTGTAATTCTAGTACATCTCTGTTTTGTTTTGTTTTTTGTGGGTACCGGGGGTCGACCTCAGGACCTCGCGCGCCAGCAGGCGCCTGTGCTGCCGAGCGATATCACCGGCCCTTTTTTCGTATGTGGATTTCAGGAGTCGAACTCAGGACCTCGCACTTGCCAGGCAGGCACTTATGCTGCTGAGCCATGTCATCAGCCCTCTAGTCCATCTCAGAAGGCCTGAGAACCAAGAAAGCCAATCATGTAAGTTCAAGCTGGAAGGCTTGAGACCCCCACAAAAAGTTGATGCTTCAATCCAAGTCTAAAGGCCAGGTAAGGCCAATGTTCCAGTTCAAGTAGTCAGGCAGAAGTTTCCTCTTACTCAGCCTTTTTATTCTATTCAGGTTTTCAGCTGATTGGCTGAGGCCCACTTACAGAGAGAGCAATGTACTTTACTGAGTCTACAAATTCATATGTTGATCTCACCCAGAAACACCCTCAGACATACCTAGAATAGTATTTGATCAAATATCTGCTCATCCTATGACCCAGTCAAAATTAACCATCACAAGCTCCAAACTGCATGTTTTCACACCTTTGAGTCTATTGGAATATGTGATCCAAGTCGTGTTGCAGGGTGGCTTCTACCATATGCCAGGGTAACTCAGACACTTCTACTTTGCTACTCTTCCCAGATCTTGCTGGTCTTTATGATAATTGGACCTCCCAGATTCTGGTGACTAAGCAACACCATCTGGCCTCTACGACTTGGGAGGATGTGTAGGGTGATATCATTACCATAGTTATGAATGAGCCCCAGCTCTGTGATTGCTTCTCCAAATGTCAGTCCAGGATTGCAGCAAACTTCTTAGTGATGCTGTTGCTACTCTTTACCAGATCATGTTTAATGGCCTTGGTAGATGGTATGTCTTTTGGATCCTTCTGTGAAATATAGTGATCTGGCCCCACATAATATACTGATTCCAGAATACCCATTTCCCCATCTTTTTATTCATTCCTCTACCACAAATTAGGGAAACTCAAGAGATTGCTACTTTGCTCAGCATTGGGCATCACTGTCTCTAGGTTGCTATAATTCCTCCATCAGTGAATTTGTCTTATTCCCCTAGAGGTCTTGCCAGGGTGTTAAATCCTGTGTCTCAAGAAGTATTGCCAAGTCAATGAATCTTGATGATCTAATTTTATTTTTTTTTTATTTTTATTTTTTTGTGTGGGTACCGGGGGGTCGACCTCAGGACCTCGTGCGCCAACAGGCACCCGTGCCGCTGAGTGATATCACCGGCCCCTTTTTCGTATGTGGGATCCGGGAGTCGAACTCAGGCCCTCGCGCTTGCAAGGCAGGCGCTTACGCCACTGAGCCATCTCACCGGCCCTATGATCTAATTTTATATTCTAGGTTGTCTGGTAATGTAACCATTGGGGTAGGGGTTTAGAGGAAGAGCACCTCTAAAAGCTTTGAAAGTATACAGAGATCTGCAAAACAAATATCATTAAGGGTGTCCTGCCAGATGTCCCATCACTTGTTTCATGGTCTCTAGCTTTTCCAACAGGGCCCTGATTTGGCTGCACATTGAAATGTCTATGGAGTTCTGTGACTCTATCTTGTCTTGAGTCTGGCTCAACTGTGTCAGTTCTTCCACTGTAGGAGATAAAAGTTTCTTTGTAAGCTACTAAATTGACCCTTTCTCTTTCCTAATTGGCCATTCGCCAAGCAGGACCCTGGCTTTCTCATCTCCCTTCAAAGTGTCAATACAACTTAGAAGTAACCAGACAACCCCAATGTCCCAATAGGCATCCCCCAAATATATTTCAAATATCTGAAACTATACCTGCAAGGGCTTTTCCCCCACTGGGATATTTTCCCAAGTTACCAATGTTGAACTCTTCAGCAATTGTCCTTAGAACTACCCATGTACCTATGCTACTTAGGATGGCATCCTCTTTGCCCATGAAATAGTAAGTCAGTTCTGAAGCCCCATTCCATGTTTTCTTGGATCTGTCCTAGCATGATTTGAGTTAGTTTGGATTCTCTGAGAAGCAAACGCCAAGGTGGAATTTGATGTATATTAGTATCCTAGGGTTGGGTGGCTTGAATAACAGAAATTTATTTCTCACAGTGCTAGAGGCTAGAAGTCCAAGATCAAGGTATCAACAAGTTTGGTTTCTTCTGAGGCCTCTCTCCTTCGTTTGCATATAGCCATCTTCTCACTGTGTCCTCACATGGTCTTTCCTCTATGTGCATCTGTATCTGATATCTGTGTATCCTTTTGTGTGTGTGTGTGCGCACGTGTGCATTTGTGTGTATGTTACTGGGGACTGAACCCAGGGCTTCTGCACTGAGTTAGATCCCAGCCTCCACCCAGGTGGGGCTCAAACTTGCAATCTTCCTGCCTTAGCCTCCCAGAGTGCTGGGATTACAGGCATGTGCCATCAGGCACAGCTTCAAATTTCCTTTCTTTATAAGAACATCAGTCAGATTGCATAAGCTACCCTAATAATTGCATAAGCCACCCTACTAGCTTCATTTGAACTTAAGCACCTCTTTAAAGGTTTTATATCCAAATAGTCACATTCTGAGGTACCAATAGGGCTTCAACCTATGAATTTTTTGGAGGACACAATTAACATCTAAAATATATCCAGTACTGGGGGAAATATCTATGAAATGAAAGGCAGCAGAAGGTGAGAGAGCCTACAGACTATGATACAAGTCTGACTCCTATGAAAGCAAGGGAAAAGAATAAATTGGATAGGCATCATGTCACACTGCAGCACAGTATTAACAATGTTTCAAATAGGACAACACGTTGTCCCCAAGCAAAGCTTCCTGGGCCTGCATTAGTACTCCTGCCATGCTCAGTCACTGGCCAGGATAGGCCAGCACTATTTCTAGAGAGGCTTGCAAGAATCAAAGCTAGTTAAAACTTCCATCCTTGAATTAAAATGTTTTGTTACTTTAAAACAGGCCTACAAAATGGTTGGGGTAAAAGATCTTATTCAGGGAAGCAGCCAAATATAAATGTCTTTTTATGTAAATAACAAATTGTAGATAGAGGTAAATGGACACACGGATTTGTTGAATGTAATATTTAAGATAAATAGAGACTTGAATAAAATTATCAATATATTTTCTGCCATTTGCCCAGGAATGTGTGACATGAACTGATCATATATGGTATTTGCTACCAAATCTATTTTGAGTATTTATTAGGCTATTAACTTTGCAAAACAATTTTATTTCGTTTCAGAGAAACAAAAAACCTTCTAATATATAGTTGGAAAAATATCATACTTTATTGTCACATACATTAGATCTTGTGTTTCATCTCTAAAATAATTATTGCAGCTTTCAATTAGGGTCTAATTTTTCCTTTCTTTGCAAAAATGTCCAAAAAAGTAACAAACTGTTTGAGAGCTCTCGTTCTATGAGTGAATGCAGGACTTTCATTAATGTCCAGATGACAATTCATCTCCTTCTCATCTCTCAGTATTTCATTTAGAAAGGTTGTGATTAACAAACTTTTGTCTATTTTATTAAAAAAATACTTAAAATTTTTTAAGACTGGTGATTTGAAATACTGAATTTTCTTACTCAACTTCTCCAAGTCAGGGCTGGGAGTGTAGCTCAGTGGTAGAAAACTTGCCTTGCATATCTAAGGCCTTGGGTTCAACCCCTAGCACTTAGGGGGAAAAAAAGAAAAGAAATGTGGGCTAAGGATGTAGCTCAGTAGTAGAACACATACTTAACATGCACACAGCCCTAGGTTCAATCTCTAGCACCATCAAAAACAAACAGCAAAAAAGCTTTTTACTTCTCCAAGACTCACATTAATCTCTGTGACTAAAATGCAATTGATAAGTAGTTGTTTATTTAAGCAACAGATATGAGCATCTATTATATGCCAGGTGATAGGCTGAATAAGACCAAATAATGGTCCTCAAAGAATTCACATTTCAATTATTTTCCATTTCCTTCCTAAATTTAAAAATACACATAAAATTTACCTATTTAACCATTTTTAATACAGTTCAGTGACATTAAGTACATTTGCGTTATCAGACAATGATCACTATAATCCATCCCCAGAACTATCATCCTGAACTGAAATTCTGTGCCCATTAAACAGTTAAGTCCTCATCCTCTATTTCCCCTAGCCCTAGATAACCACTATTCTACCTTTTGTCTCCATGAATTTGACTATTCCAGGTACCTCATATAAATAAAATCATATACTGTATTTATCTTTCTGTTTGTGACTTATTTCACTTAGCATAACATCTTAAAGCTTCATCCAAGTTGTACCATGTATCAGAATTTCACTCCTTTTAAAGCCTGAATAATATCCAATGTACATATATACATTTTCTCTTCAAATACTTTAGTTTGAAATTGCTAATTATTTCTAAAAAGAAACTTTTTAAAGGTAGCATCTGTAGCATTCTGCTAGCCATCCAGTTGCTAATTCAGTTATCTGCTTTTACTGCCACCACTCAAGGTATGAGGTGGTCTCTTTTATGGCTATAGTCTTGGAAACATTTCCTGCCTCTTGTCTTCTGTACTTCTTTGTAGTAAGTTACTGGAACAGTAACATACTTTCTAGAGGATTTTTGAAAGCTAAATGTCTAGTTTGTATATAGTCAGAAATACTTGCAAGTTAGGCAATTATTGATACAAAAAGAACTCAGGCTGGGGTGTCCTTCTTCCTGGTTTATTAGTCTCCAGTCCTACCCAGACATTCTGACAAGGTTTATTTTGCTCCAGGACCCATATACCTAGTTTCCCAAGATGTTTACATAACTTTCTCAGTTGCTGAGTCTAGTTTATTCTTTCATATTTTAGTTCCTCTTACTTCTTGTCCATAACCAGCTATCTGTGACTTCCTTTCATTTATGTCATGTATGGGCACAAACATATTTATCCACAGAAGTACAATTTATGAGACATTCACCACTGTATATGATCTTAGTAAGGGCTGCAGAGCACCTTGCATTCCTGAGTGTTCAAGAAATATTATTACATTTAAGTACCTATAAGTAAAAGAACTTCTAAAGAGCAGGCTTAGTGAATATATAACCAATTTTTTTTAACAGCCACTGACAAGCTGACAAGAAAGCTAAAGGGTTATCGTTCTCTTCTCAGAACTCTAACACATCCTTAAGGATTGCTACTTGGAATTGCTGTTTTTCATTAGTGCCAAACATCTGATTGGCTAGGAACTACAAAAAACAAATTCCTGTTGAATTCAGGAGGAATATAGACATGGGCTGGTTTGTCAGCTACTTCTCCCTTGTTGATAATTGTCACTGTTGTCTGCCCTCTTCTTCAGAGGAAGGGAATAAGAGAAGGATCCTTTACAAGGTTCCAAGATGTTGCCAACTGGTTGAGGACTCTTGCTCAATTCATACAAAAATCACGAATTGGCAAAGTGTAGCTCTTTTAGTGTTAACAGCCCTGAGCTTTGAAAGCCAGTGGTTATTAGCTCTTAGGGTTAATACCCCTTCCTGCTGCTCAGAGCAAGTGGCTACTAGCAATCCTGGGGAACCCCTCCAGCCACTAGAGGTGCTAGCTCCTGACAATTCTCTGGTGCTCTCTGCTATTCTCTGGCTGCAAGTCACTTTTGGTATTAGCAGCTGTGACTGCTGGATAATTTTGGCACCAGTGGTCTTTTGTGTGTGTGTGTGTGTGTGTGTGTGGTGTTACTAGCTCATTGTGCTCAACTAGAGGTAGAAATGGCAAATAGACCAGAATATGCCACCCATAAGCTTTATTAGGACTTATGCTGCAGCAGAAAGGGGAACAGTGCATAGACTGATCCATTAAGGATATTTTGAGTCCCTTCTTTTCCCCATTCCTCTACCCTACCTTCATTCCTTCTTCCCCTCCCTATTTACAAAAGCTTTGTTTCCATTTTTTCCTTTTCTCATTTTTTTTCTTTTCAGTAATGCTTTCTGATTATTCACACTATTTCTTGATTTAAAAGGAAAGCAAAAATAAGACTGTTGGGCCAGTATTGCAGTTCTGTAGTGTCGTTTATTTTTTGAAAAAACAATAATTTGACTACCAAAATTGGTATATATAGAACCTAACACCATTCTAATAAAGGCACAAATTTCTTTTAAAAAAAATGTATTCATCTTGTCTGAAACTTTGTACCTTTTGACCAACTTCTCCTTACCCAATCCGACAGTGACCTATCTTTGTTTAACAAATAATTCACTTACAGTGTTCTTATGAAGCTATTTAGATGCTCTTTTACCCTTAGGGAAGGGAAGCAATATGCACAGAACAAGGTATTCTTCACGAATATCAGAAAATTCTGAATCCAGATCCTGAATTCTGCATCACTAGCTCTGAAACGTATGGGGTGGTGGAGATCTAAGGAAGACCTAGTAATACTACCTTAACTATGCAGAAATCTGAATATTTTCTTACGGACTAAAACCCACCAATTTTTCTCAACGAACGAGTCTGGCTCAGACCCACTGCAGCGCACGTCTCTCCACCAAGTCCCGGAGTCCTCAGCACAGCCCGGAGAAGACCGCGCCAGAGCCGACTGACAGTCGGGAACCCGCGAAAAAAACGAGCAAGCAGAGCGTGTTGAGGAAATGAAACTAACGTCCTCTGACTGAGATTACGGGAGCTGGCGAGGGACTTATCAAGTCACGATCAGACATCCCAACTCTCAGCACAGATTTTCCTAGCTGCCAATCTTGGGGCGGGTCCACATCTTCTCTAAAAAGGTTACTCTCACCAAGAGCCTAGAGTTGCCAGCGCCCCTAGCAACCGCCGGCTAGGTAAAGCGGAAGAGCGCCCCTTATCCCGCCCCACTGGCGCTAACCGAGGTCGGACGAGGAAGTGCGTTGGTCCAATCATCTAGGACGAGAACTACAACCAGCCAATAGGAGGCTGGCATGGGCGGGCGGGCGAAAGGGGTCGCGAGCGCATGCGCAGTAGGGAGCACCTGGGCCTTGGTGCTGTGGCCGTGTGGTTTGAGTTGGGTGCTGTGGACCAGTGTTAGTCCTCGGAAATCTATCGTAGCCACTGCCGCCTTCTGCTGCCCTCGCCATGTTCCTCACGCGGTCGGAATACGACAGGTCCGTGCGGCAGGGAGAAGCGGGTCGGGATTCCTGAGGGGTGGGCTCTGAGCCCGGCCGCGGCCTGCATTCTGCCGTGTCATGGGGCGCTCTGGGAACCCGCGTCTGGCGGGACCTGGGGATTTCTTGCCCTCCCCAGGTGCCTGCTGTCATTCCCCACGCTGACCCTGAGCGGATTGGCCGCACTTGTCCCACCGCTGAGTCACTGCTGGGTCCTGACCCTGTGCGGAAGCGAGAAGCCTGGAGAAAAAGGTGGAAAGAATCAGGACTCCGACTTTTAACCCGGAGAGGTTCGGGGCCCCCCCCCCCCTTTCATCTTTTCGTGCTAAATACGCCTGCTTTTTTTTTTTTTTTTTTTTTAAGTGAAACTTGTTGCCTGGAGTAAAAAGCAACAGGAGACTATTAAATGAGTGTGTAGTAGGGCGCGCTGGTATGTACAGCTTCTGCAAAAGCGCGAAAGCAGTCTCAGCGGTGCCCGGACATACTCGTCTGGAAATCTTTCTTCTAGGAACCAAAATGTAGAATGGTTCTCAGGAGATTTCACATCATGCTGATTCCACTTGACAGAGTTTTTTTTTTTAACTTTCATAAAAGTTTAAAGCGAGTTAATGTTATGTTGAAGGCCAAGTGTACTTTCGAAAATCAAAGGAGTAGGTCCTTTTTTAAAAAAGAAACATTCAGAGATTGGAAATGCTGTCTTACATATTTATGCTGTAGGCATTTTTACTTTCAATTTCTGTTTTGATCAGTAAGGTTTTCACTTAGCTGTTAGTTTGTTTAAAGGCTAGGAAAAGATTTGTTTGTACTAGGTGGCTTGAGAAGCTTCTTAACAAGTATGGTGATACTGTCAAAGTTTTACCACCTGGAACTACTACATTTTATCCTTTTATTGACTCAGAAGGTGTATGTCACATTTTAAAACCATCTTTTCCTACTGTAATCAAGCAAATTGATTTTGTTAGTCAATATTTAGTTTTCGGGGTATTAAAAGAATCGTCTTTGGATGGTACAATTTTGAGTCAAGGTGTGTATGAGAAAGTCGTGATCATGAGAAAGCCTTTATTAAGTTTTGTGATCGTTCATATATATTGGTTGGTTTGTGTTTTGTATCTTCCCAAGAACCCTGAAAATACAGCCCTTTCTTATCTCTTAGGTAACATACATTGTCTTAGGTGCTGGTCATACAGCAAAAGCATCTTGGTCATCTGGGAGACTCCTAAAGAACTATTTACAAAAGTAACTATAGTATGAGACAGAAATATATTGATATCATTAGAGGAATTTAAATCAACACTGGAAGTTCTGATGAGAGAGATTGTGTCCAATAATTGGGGATCACTGAAGGAGGGGATATTTAAACTGGGTATTGAGAAAGTGGGATTTTAATAAATAAAAACAGCAAGTCAGTAGTTTTGAGTCAGTAGTTTTGAGTCAGAGAATGTAGGATGAAAAATGGAGCAGTGGAAAATCAACAGTGCTTGTTTGAGAAAAGTCCAGTTTGACAGGCACATAGGATTCATGTTGTGGGAACAGCAGGAAATATGGGGGAAATAGGATAATGTTAGATATTGGATGGTTTTTAATATGAGGCTAAGGCATTTGGGTCTTATTTTATAGGCAACTGTGTGCCGTTAATTTTCATTTTAAGAAGTTATGTAATCATAGTTGTGTTACAGAGATTAATTGGGTTAGAGGAAAGAGTAAGAAAATACCGGTTAGGTGGCTCTCACAGTAGTTAGGTGAAAGGTAATGAGGGTGTTGAGGAAGGAAAGAAGAGTTGTATGGTAGTATGGATTGATAACTTGATATATGGTTGAATATGGGAGAAGCTGAGGAATAAATCATATAATTCAGAACTTTCTAGTTTGGGGAACCCAAGAGATGGAGGTGTTTTAAAGTGAACTGAAGTAGGAACGTTTTAAGATGAAGCTGATTTTGCAAGTGACTGGCTTTAAAGGTACACTATTTCGGATTGAAATGTTTAATGTTAGGTTTTAATGGGCTATCCAAGTGGAAATGTTCACCAGGCATTTACATTAATCAGGAAAGAGGTCAAACTGGTAACAGAGATTTGGAATTAGTTGTTGCTTAGCATACATGAAATAACTCAGGGAGACAGTAAAGTTTTAGAAGAGGGCCAAAATGAGAGCCCGTATTAGGGAAAATGTAGTAATATAGTGCCTCACTGGGATGAAATTTCTAAATTAGAGTAAAAAAAATCACAACCACATAGTGCTTTATAATTTACAGTTGTTTCATACTCTGTTCAGTTCAATATTCAATTGTCTTGTGAGAAAGGCAGGACAAATATCATTGCTATTTTTCATTTGAGAGACTTAAAATTAGGAAGTGGCAAAACTATAACTCAATTCTCAATCTTCTGACCTCAGACTTTTCTTTCAGTGATTTTTAAAGTGTTCTTTAGAGCCCTAAACTTCTTTTTAAATGGCCTCAGTGATATTACCTCAGGAGCACCTGAGGGGCTGTGATGGCTCTCTCTACCTACAGTTTAGCCAGAATATTTTCTCAGAGGCAGTGTAGTGAAAGAGTTGAGAGTTTGGTCTCTCTAATCAGGTGGCCTGAGTTCTAATTCCCCTTTCAATTGCCTAAATTCTAATTTCTCTAATTTTAATTCTAATTCCAGTTCTCCCTCTTATATGCTGAGTGACTTTGGGCATCTTACCCTCTCTGTGGGTGTGGTGGCACATATCTGTAGTGCCAGTGCTCTGGGAGGCTGAGGCAGGAAGATTGCAAATCGAGACCAGCTTGGGCAATTTAATGGCTTAGCAAGACCTTGTCTCAAGTTTTAAAAGGGCTGGAGAATGTAGCTCAGTGTGAAATTAAATCCCCAGTACCACGAAAACTTCCTCACCTTTAAAATAATATCTGCCTTAGAATATTATTTCTGGGGTCATTTTGAAGATTGAATTAAATCATTTAAAGGCTATAACAGTCATACACACAGTACATGCTCAGCCAATGTCAACTTTTATTATCTGTTTTATATTTTGGAGTTCTACATAAAGTTTCTTTTGGTAAAGAAACTACATAAAGTTTTGGTAAAATAATTTTGTAAACATTGTATTATATGCTACTTGTTTAAGTCCAGACTTCATAAACCAAGGATTACAGTCATTTTCATTCATTTGTTCAAATATTTTTAAAGTGTCCCTTGTGTGTTAAAAGCTTTTATAGCTGACAGCATGATAGATTCCTCTTCATAGAGATTTCCGACATGCTGAACCAGGGAAAGTTGAGAAGACCTATTTTAGGGAGAAAAGCAGTCTGGCATGTAATTGGTGTAAATATTGAGTCAATGAACTAGGTTAGGGCCGGTGAGATGGCTCAGTGGCATAAGCGCCTGCCCGGCAAGCGTGAGGTCCTGAGTTCAACTCCCGGAACCC
This sequence comes from Erethizon dorsatum, assembly GCA_028451465.1. NCBI lineage: Eukaryota > Metazoa > Chordata > Mammalia > Rodentia > Erethizontidae > Erethizon > Erethizon dorsatum. The sequence continues at coordinate 86,218,880 of CM051829.1, forward strand.
ACATAAAGGAAAAAAAGGGCCGGTGATATCGCTCAGCGGCACAAGCGCTTGCTGGCAAGCGCGAGGTCCTGAGTTCAACTCCCAGTACCCACATTAAAAGAAAAAAAAAGAACTAGGTTAGGCTGTAATAACTACACAGATAATCTCAGTTCGTTGTTACGATAATAATACTGTTTCATACAAATAAGTAGAGAAATGTACCTGTGACTTTTATTACAAAGTAAGATGTTAACATCAAATGCATATTATAGGAAGAGGATATGGAAAAAATGCATATTTTCTTGGGAATTGCCTGATAGTTTGGGGGCATAAACTTATCAAAGGAATTGGTAAGTTGACTCATGGTTGATCCAGGTTGCCTCATGATTGAGACAGAAAAGTCAGTTGCTCTCATTTGATCAGTATGGGAAGATGTTCTGTGAGGCAGTAGTATCCTGTATGTAGGTTCCATTCCTTGAGACTATTAATGTACCAAAACCCCCTACAGATTGTTGTGGGCAAAGTAGAAAGTAATGACAAGGTGCGTATCTTGTAGTCATCTGTACTAGTTGTCAAGGAACTTGAGGCCGATGTCTATATGACGCATTTTTCTGACACTTTTTAATACTTTTTTTTTAATTTATAGAGGTGTGAATACTTTTTCTCCTGAAGGAAGACTGTTTCAAGTGGAATATGCCATTGAGGCTATCAAGGTATATAACAAGTAGCATAGTTTTTCAAATTTCCTGGCAACCTCACACTCTGCTAGCAGAATATTTGGAGTAAATGTGTTTTAGCCTTTTCTTTAGAAAGTGTCATGTCCCTTTATCCCCTATTAACCATTTTTATAACAACTTCAATCCTGTTCCTAACATCTAAACTTAAATTTTCTTGAGCAGGTAACTGCTTCATAATTATGTACATAGCTTTTTCTTAGTTGGGATGGAGAAGCATGTTTGTATTTATAATCCTCTTGCTATAAAGAAGGATGTAGAAATCCAGAGTTAGTCCCTGTATTTCTATATTTTGTTACCTTGAGCAAATCATATAACTGATCTCCGGAATCCATTCAAAATGTCTACCTTATACTGAAATATTTTTTTTTAAATTTAAACGCATACCACATGCTTTGATGAGCCCTGTATTTATATATTAATGTTCATTCTTTTTTTTTTTTTTTTTAAATGTGGGTACTGGGAGTCGACCTCAGGACCTTGTGCTTGCCAGCAAGCACTTGTGCCGCTGAGCGATATCACCAGCCCTTTTTTCCCTTTATGTGGGTTCCGGGAGTCGAACTCAGATCCTTGCACTTGCCGGGCAGGCACTTGTGCTGCTGAGCCATCTCACCAGCCCCTAACGTTTATTCTTGATAGAGGTCTTGTAAGTATCATTATCCTCATTTTGCACACAGGGAAACTGAGGCAGAAATGGGTAAATGACTAGGATGGTGGCATGGAGATAGCGATGAATTCAAGCTATATTGTGGACTGCTAGTGACCTTGGATTTAATATATTTTTTTTTTATTTATTTATTTTTTGTGGGTACCGGGGGTCAACCTCAGGACCTCACATGCCAGCAGGCGCCTGTGCCGCTGAGCGATATCACCAGCCCTTTTTTCGTATGTGGGTTCCGGGAGTCGAACTCGGGCCCTCGCACTTGCCAGGCAGGCGCTTACGCCGCTGAGCCATCTCACCGGCCCCATGATTTAATATTTTTATGTTGTTGGTGCTATCCTTTTGATTTCTCTTTTTCCCTGCTGTTCCCTTCCCCTTCTCTTTTCTTTCTCTCTCTCTCTCTCTCTCTCTCTCTCTCTCTCTCTCTCTCTCTCTTTTTTCCTTTTCTAGATCCACATGGATCTGGGGAATATCACCTTTTGGGACTGAACAAGATAGGTAGCAGAGGTGAAATGAGAACAGGTCCAAAAAAAAAATCAGTACTTCATTACTTTCTTGCCCTCTGTATTTAGAACTTTAGACTCACCTCTCCCTAATAAAGCCATTAAAGTGGGTCATTTTTCAGATATTTTAAACATTTTATTGGATTTCCTTTTTAGAAGCACAACATTCTGCAAATCAGTGCTCTTGCTATTGATAGGAACAGTATATATTTACTGGGGTGCTCCTTGTTTGCCTGCTAGATATGGATTGAAGCTTATAACTTGTGAAGATGTACAGAGAATTCTGGTGAGTACTTGAGACTATTCTTTGACCCATATCTGATAACCGTAATGTGTTTTCTTTCAGCTTGGTTCTACAGCCATTGGGATCCAGACATCAGAAGGTGTATGCCTAGCTGTGGAGAAGAGAATTACTTCCCCACTCATGGAGCCTAGCAGCATTGAGAAAATAGTAGAGATTGATGCTCATATAGGTAAGAAGCAGGGCGAAGCTATTCTGTAGACTCTGGCCTGGGTTAAGTCTTCTAATGTTTCAAGGGAGATTCATAGGATGAATGCCTTATTTCCTGATTAGCTATCATTTTCTAGACATTAGGCCAGTTTGCATAACTTTAGGAGTTGTAGGACTCATTTATATTTAATCCACTCCCAGCAGTTCCTTTCCCTGTCAAGTTTAGTTTAGTTTAGTTTTTGCAGTGTTGGAGAACTAATCCAGGGCCTCATGCATGGATAGCAAACACCCTACCACTGAGCTACCCTCTTAGCTGTCCCTCAGATTTAGATTTGGCACATGTGATGATTGTTTAAATATGCAAAGGTTGAGTTATAGGTTAGTCCTCTGGGTCTTCATTGATGAATATTAGCCCTGACAGGAGGCCAGCAGGAACAGAGGATCATGGGTGGGAGGCTAGGGTGTCCACAGAAAAAAGAATTCTCAAAGATCTTTGGAGTGACTAAGATTCAGAGAGTTTGAAAAAGAATAGACTTTGACCAGACCAGTCTTCTTCCTCTTGTTTTCAGATTTATTTATTTTTATTTCTTGTTCTCCCTCACCCTCTTTTTCTTTGGTCCTTAGTATAAGGCCTTTGTTTTGGCTTCTGACATTTGGTAGTATTTTAGTTGGCTGTACAAATTTTCTTAACATACCTAGTCATCTAATTATTGAAACAATGGTAAAATAATTGCTTGAAGGCATAAGAATCAAATTCCATGGTGACTGTGGGAGCTTGGTATTATAAGATTAGATCATTTGGGCAAGGAACATAGTTCAGCGGTAGAGTGCTTGCTAGCACGCACAAGGCCTTATGTTCAGTCCCCAGCACTGGAAAAAGAAAATGAGAAAAGCATAGTATATTCTGTCTACTTTAAGTCACCTGTCTTTTGTCATAGGTCATTGTCACTTTGTTTAGCAAATTAAGAATGTACATTGTGCCAGACATTGTGCCACACACCAGGGATACAAAAAGGAATCCTTATCTTCCAGAAGCATGTAGTCTGATTGTGGCAGTGGACAAATAAGTAAATGTAGTTAAATGGTAGGTATTAAGAAAGACTTTAGAGTGTGTTTAGTAGGGGTATAAAGGACAAAAAATTAGTTTTGCATGGGGTCAGTGGTAGTAGAGCTTTCAGGAGGGGATCCATGAAAGTGATGTTTAAATTTAGTTAAATTTTGAAAAATAAGTGTTTACCAGGTGAACAAATATCTCAGTGTAGCAGAGGAGAGCATTCTCTTCAGAACGAATGGAAATAAGCAGAGCTTTGGTGGTATAAAATACAGTAAATTACACCAGCACTTTAGTATGACCAGGAGGTGAGACTGACAAAAGATGTGTTTGGGGTCAGAGAGTGAAAGTCCCTTTTTACCCTGCTAGAGCTTGGGCTTGATCCTTTTGTACTGATGAAAAGGTTTTAAAGCAGTGAGGTAATAATATGATCCCATTAGAATTTGAGAGAGACCATTCTGGTAACAGTTTGAGGGAGGCTGAAACTGGAGGCAGGGAGACCAGTTAAGAAATTTTTAAAATAGTCCAAATGTAGAGATGATGAGGGCTTTCACCAAGGCAGTGCCCAGAAAATGGAGAGGAAGGGACTAATGTCAGACAGGTTAATCAGGTACAGACTGACAGAACTTGGAATGGACTGATAGGTTGTAAGGGCCAAGGAAGAATATGTCTTAAAGGGAAATAAGACGAGTTGAATTTAGTAATATATCCAAGTAAATATACTAGGGGAGTCATTTGGCTTTAAAGGTCTAAAATTTGGTAGAGAAACCTAGGCTGAGTTTTAGATTTGAGTCATGGCATATAAGTAACAATTGTAGTTGTAGTCTTGGCATTTTGGACCATCAGGCAAACTGTCTCTGTTGGTTTGTTTCGGATAGGGAGGTGAAAGGGCTGTTGATATTATACTGAGTCCTTCCCCTATAGCCAATAGTGAAATAGTTTTTTTTCCTTATTTCTCAGGTTGAATCATTAGCGATTGCTTAGTTCAAAAGTGCATCATGGGCTACAAAGAATGCTAAGATCTTTAGGGATGTAATTATGTGGAAATTCATGTTTGGTTGGCTGTTGCCCTTCTCTGTCTTCTAGCTCACTATCTGGACTTCTAGGCCTTCATGGATGGCTTGTTTGTTTATAACGTCATTATAGTTGGGTTTGGTTCCAGTAATTTCCCATCTAATCTGTTGAGTATCTTGCCACGGTTCCACTGCAGAATTTTAGTATTTTCTCAACGGATGAAAAAGTTTTACAAGGATTTGGTCACTAGGTCACTGTTGCTTTTACATTGCAGGTTGTGCCATGAGTGGGCTAATTGCTGATGCTAAGACTTTAATTGATAAGGCAAGAGTGGAGACACAGGTAAAATGGGCATCTTTTCTCCTTTTTACTCTGCTGCTTGAGTTCTTGTTTAGCGATTGATAGAGCTGCTTTGGCTACATTGCAGGTGTGTATCAATGTTAGATGTAGCTCTTGGGAGTGATTTTGGATGACTTCCTAGAGCTTAGAGTTTAGCTATCTAACTATAGTAGCTTTAAGAAAGCTCTAGTCAGTAGAGCTGACAGTCTCTTGCTTCTGGATTTGCCTTCTGTAAAGCACACATTGTATTACATTCCGTTCCGATTGGCTTTTCATGGGAGTGCCATGGCAGGAGGTAGTCATCGTTAAAGGAAGTTTTCCCTCCAACTGCCCTTTCTTGCCAGGCTTGTAAGTAGCTGCTCTCCTCTGATTTGCACCAGGTGACAAATACTGGTTAGAGATGCTGATGGTTTTGTTTTGTTTTGTTGTAAACTGAGTCCCTGTGCTGGGCGTGGTGGCACACATCTGTGATCCCAGCACTCAAGAGGCTGAGGCAGGAGGATTGCTGCGAGTTCGAGGCCAGCCTGGGCTACAGAGTGAGTTCAAGGCCAGCCTGAACTACATAGTGAGACCCTGTCTCCAAAAAATAAACTGAGGCCTTGTGACCTACAGGTAGGCTAATAGGAAAAAAAATTCTCAAGGCAAATTTTTTTGTGCTTGTTTGCATATTTGCTCTTAGTACTTTGTAAGGAGAGAAAGTGGCAGTTGGTTATTATCATTCACTTTCTGCTTTTACAGGTAGATGCTGTCTTTTGTGGAGCAATCCACTAGTTCGATCATAGCTTAAAACCCTTTTGATATCCTTATTTCTAGAACTGTTTATCTTCTCATGCAGTCCCAAGTACTCAGTGGCTAGTGTTAATTAGGAAAAATGCACTTGAGCCTTCAATTTCCAACCACAGTTTAAAAGGATGAGTGTATTGAGGTGGCGGACTGCTTTTATGCCCTTCCTTTAGAAGGGTGTACCATTCATTACTCTTTTAGAACCATTGGTTTACCTACAATGAGACAATGACAGTGGAGAGTGTGACCCAGGCTGTGTCCAATCTGGCCCTACAGTTTGGAGAAGAAGATGCAGATCCAGGAGCCATGGTGAGTGTGATGCTTGTGTCAAATTTGTATATGTTTTATAGGACTTAGGATATTTGTCCCCCTGCATATTTTCCCAACCCCTTTTACCTGCTTATTTTATAGCCACTTATCATAATACCTCTTGCTTTTTGGTACTAGTCTCGTCCTTTTGGAGTAGCACTGTTATTTGGAGGAGTTGATGAGAAGGGACCCCAGCTGTAAGTACCATTTTGCTGGCTTTTTCCCCCCCTGCTTTTGGAGGAGGAATAGTGATTATTTTAATTTGGGGTGGAGACTGGTAGATTAAATCAGTAAAGATTATTATAGAATTGAGGAAAAAAAGAAGGGCTTCTAACTCTTTAATAGTGATTCTGTGCCGTTCATCCAAACATATTTGGAAATCCATGAAAAACTCCCCTATTGGAACTAGTGTTAAGTTCTGGAAAGAATTAGAAATAACCTTGTTATAGTTGGGATATGTTTTATAGCTTTGCTTTGAAATGTTCTGATCCTCATTTTCATATAAGACTTAGGCATACACAAGTGCCATATTTATATATATTATACTGTGCTTCTAAATCACTGAGGTAGTTAGTAATTTTCTTAAACCCTTTTTAAGAGATCTAGTTTCTCGGGCCAGTGAGATAGCTCAGCGGCGTAAGTGCCTGCCTGGCAAGTGCGAGGTCCTGAGTTCGACTCCCAGTACCCACATTAAAAAAAAAAAAAGAGAGATCTAGTTTCTCAAAACATAGAACATCTTTTGGTGCTGTACCTCAGTATTTCAGTGACATTTCTTGGTTATAGGACCAAGTACTTACACTTTTTTAGTGAAACGTTTGTTACATAAAACACCACCACTCTTAAGCATTTTAATACTCTTCTTTTGGGATGTTCTGCAGGTTTCACATGGACCCATCTGGGACCTTTGTGCAGTGTGATGCTCGAGCAATTGGCTCTGCTTCAGAGGGTGCCCAGAGCTCCTTGCAAGAAGTTTACCACAAGGTAATCAAGCATTCTCACAACACATATAATTATTTTTAAATCAAGGTATAGTTTACATACAAAATGTACAGACCTAAGAGTTCAGTTCTAGAAGTTCTAACCATTGTATACACTCTTGGAACTACAATCTATAAGATAATAGAACACTTCCATCACCCCCCAAAAATGCTCATCCATTTTCCAATCAATCTTTCCCTCTGTTGTAACCATGCATACTACTGTAGATTAGTTTTGCCATTCTTGTACTTTATGTAAATAGAGTTACACAATTTGGCATTTTTGTTGTTCAACGTAATGGTTTTGTTTGTTTGGTTTTTGTTTTATATTGGTGCTTGAGAGTAAATCCAGGGCCTTGCATATGTTAAGTGCTGTATCACTAGCTACATTTCCTTCCCTGGCATACTGTTTTGAGATGAGTTTATGTTGTTGAATCGATAGTTAGTTCCTATTTCTGAGAAACATTCCCATGGTGTGGATCTGTGTCAGTATGTTATCCACTATCCTCACAGCTTCACTTAGTAGTTTATACTTCCTCGTGTGGCTCTTGAAGCAGGTGGCTATTTGGCACTGTCTTTGTGGGATGGAAAGATTTGATTTTGGGTAAGTTATTGGTGTGGTTGAAAGCTACTGTATTTACCGTTCAGGTCGTTACACAGGGACTCCTGCTCACATCAATTCCTAATACAGGCGTACTTTGGAGCTACTTGGGGTTGGGTTCCAGACTACTGCGATAAAGTGAATATTGCAATATACTGATCACAGGATTTTTTTGGTTTCTCAGTACATATAAAAATTATGTTTACACTATACTATAGTCTACTAAGTATGCAATAACATTGTCTTTTCAAAATATATACGCCTTTTTAAAATACTGCTAAAAAATACAATTCATGTGAGCCTTTAATAAATTGTATATATTTTTAAAATTTATTTATTTTGGATTTTTGTTTTTTGGGAGACAGTGTCTCACTATGTAGCCCAGGCTGGCCTTGAGCTTGCAGTGATCCTCCTGCCTCAGCCTCCTGAGTGCTGGGATTACAGGCATGCGCCACCATGCCCAGCAACAGATTGCAGTCTTTTCCCTGGTAGAGAGTCTTGCCTTGATGTTGATGGTCCCTTACCAATCAGGGTGGTGGTTACTGAAGTTCAGGGTAGCTGTGCCAATTTCTTAAAATGAAAAGACAATGAAGATTGCTGCATCAATTAACTTTTCCTTTCTTGAAAGATTTTTCTGTAGCATGCAGCGCTGTTTCATCACATTTACCCAGAGACTTGTTTCCAGAATTGGAGTCAGTCCTTCAAGCCCTGCTGCTATTTTTATCAGTTAAGTTCATGTAGTATTCTAGATCCTTTCTCTTCTCTTCAACAGTGTTCACAGCATCTTCACAAAGAGTAGATACCATCTCAAGAAACCACTTTCTTTGCTCAGTTTTGAGAAGCAATTTCTCATCCATTAAAAGTTTTATCATGAGATTGCAGCAATTCAGCCACATCAGGGCTCCACTTCCAATTCTAGGTCTTTGCTATTTCTGTCACATCTGCATTTACTTCCTCCACTGAAGTTTTGAACCCCTCAAAGTGATCCATGAGGGTTGGAATCAACTTCTGTCAAACTCCTGTTAATGTTGATATTTTGACCTTCTGTATGAAACACACATGTTCTTAATAGAACCTAGAATGGTAACTCTTTAGAGGGGTTTTCAATTTATTTGCCTCGATCCATCAGAGGAATCACTGCCTCGGGGAGCTACAGTATCTCCTTATGAGATATATTTCTTAAATAATTAGACTTGAAAATTGAAATGACTCTTTGATCCACGGGCTACAGAATGGATATTGTATTAGCAGGAGTGAAAACAACATCAGTCTCATTGTACATCTACATCAGAGCTCTTGAATGACTGGGTACGTGCATTGACAGCAATAATATTTTGAAAGGAATTTTTTTCTGAGTTGCTGCTCATTAGCGGGCTTAAAATATTCAATAAACTTTGTAAACAGATGTGCCATCATCCAGGCTTTGTTGTTCCATTTAAAGAGAATAAGCAGAGTAAATTTAATTTTTTTTTCATTCTTTTATGGGGGGGGGGGTGAGTACTGGGAATTGAACCCAGGGCCTTCTCACTGAACTGTATGTCCATCCACCTAAGTTGCCCAGGCTGGGCTTGAAGTCATGGTGCTCCTGCCTCTGCCTCTCAGAGTGCTGGGATAACAGGTGTGTGCTACCACACCTGGCTAACTTAATAAAAATCTTAAGGGCCTGAAGATTTTTAGAATGGTAAGTAAACATTCACTTCAACTTAGAAGTCACCAACTGCATTAGCCCCTAATAACAGTCACTTATTATTTCAAGATTTGAAGCCAGACATTGATTTCTCTCTAGCAATCAGAATCCTAGATGTCAGCTTCTTCCAACATAAGTTTATTTTGTGTACAATGAAAATCTGTTATTATAGCCACCTTCATCACTGATCTAAGTTAAATCTTCTGGATAACTTCCTTGAGCCTATACATCAGCAATTGCTGCTTCACTTTGCATTTTATATTACAGAGATGGGTTTTTTTCCTTAAACCTCATGAGTCAACATCTCTTTAGCTTTCAGCTTTTCTTTTGGAGATTCCATACCTCTGTCAGCCTTCATAGAATCAAAGTGTGTTTGGGCCTAGTTTTGTATTAGGCTTTAGCTCAAGGGAATGCTGTGGCTGGCTTGATCCATCCAGACCACTAAAACTTTTTCCATATCACAATAAGCCTGTTTCACTTTTTTCTCATTTATATATTCACTGGAGTAGCACTGTTAATTTCGATTAAGAGCTTTTCTTCTGTATTTACAACTTGGCTAATTGTTCAGCACAGTAGGCCTAGCTTTTAGCATATCGTGACTTCCAGTATGCCCACCTCACTAAGCTTAATCATTTCTTTTTTTTGTTTTGTTTTGTTTTGTTTTTGTGGGTACTGGGGGGTCGACCTCAGGACCTTGCACGCCAGCAGGCGCCCGTGCCGCTGAGCGATATCACTGGCCCCTTTTTCGTATGTGGGTTCCGGGAGTCAAACTCGGGCCCTCGCGCTTGCCGGGCAGGCGCTTAAGCCGCTGAGCCATCTCACCGGCCCTTGTTTTTTTTTTTTTTTTTTGAGACAGGGTTTCACTGTGTAGTTCAGGCTGACCTTGAACTCACTATGTAGCCCAGGCTGGCCTCGAACTCACAGTGATCCTCCTGCTTCAGCCTCCCAAGTGCTGAGATTACAGGTGTGCATCACTATGCTCGGCTATTTCTAGCTTTTGATATAAAGGCAGGAGACTCTTCCTTTCACTTGAACACTTAGAGGCTACTATATAGCAATTAGGTGGCCTAATTTCAGTATTATGTGTCAGGAAATAGGAAGGCCTCAGGAGAGGGAAACAAATGGAGTAATAGCTTGTCAGTGAAGCAGTTAGAACACTTGCTATATTTATTGATTAAATTTATTGTCTTATATAGGTATCATTTGTGGCACTCTGAAGCAATTGTAATAGGAAGATCAACAATCACTGATAGATGATCATAACAGATAATGTGACACAGAGATGCAATGTGAGCACAGGCTGTTAGAAAAAATGTTGCCAATAGACAACCAATGCAGGGTTGCCACAGACCTATTTGTTAAAAAACACAATATCTGCTACGTGCAATAAAAAAAGGTATGCCTGTAGTATTGATTTTGTACATGGAGGAAATTAGGTACAAATGGAATCCAAAAGAGTGGATTTTCTAAACCATTGGTCTACCTGTTTATATCATTTGGACATTCTTATCCATAGGCTATCATCAATATTATATTATCTTCTAAATTAAAAGAGAAGGCTGGGATGTAGCTCAGTGGTAGAACCCTTGTCTAGCATGCATAAGTTCCTGGACTTGATCCCCAGCACAATGAAAATTAATTAAAAGGGGAATTCAGGTGTATATTAGAAAAGTATAGCCCTTTCCAGTTTTTCAAGGGTCATTTTCTATATGAAAGTTGGTGCCTGGCTCAAAATGAGGGATTTTATCCTCTGAATAAGTATTTTGCTTACCACTTACTTGAATACTGGGACATTTGTAGTATACTGTGAAAATTAAGATGTTGGATTTATGTATTAATATTTGCTAAATCGTTTCTTGAGGAAGACAAAGGGGAAATCTTTGAAGAAAGGAGGGATTATGCATAATTAATGTAACTGCTCATCATCTCTTTGTTTCAAGTCTATGACACTGAAAGAAGCTATTAAATCTTCACTCATCATCCTCAAACAAGTAATGGAGGAGAAGCTGAATGCAACTAACATAGAGGTATTTTTCTGTTTCTTTGCTTTTTTATATATTTCCCATTGGGGAAAAATTGTATAGAAAAATAACGTCTTATATGCTCAGTTCTTATGTTATTGGTAGCATTTGAATAATAAGCAGCTTTAGTGAAATAGTGATGGCAGAAGCCAAAATTCACTGAATTAAATAGTGAAAGGGAAATAAAGTCAAAAAAACAAGAATATGTTCATATCGAGATCAATCAATGTGAATGGTAGGCAACACTGAAGAAAAGGATTTTTGTCTTTTTAAGATGAGGATTTAAATACTTTTATAAATTGAAGAAACTGGTGGCTAGAAAAATACTAACCATAGGGAGAAGTTAGTAATAGAAAAGTTCTAAAAGTGGGAAGGCATGGTACAAATGAAGGAGTTGGTTTCAAAAAGTAAAATTAAATCAGCATCACGTTGAGTACCTGTTACATGGCAGACGTACAGGCACAGAAAGTCCAGTTCCTATTTAAGCAGTATACTGTGTAGTGTAGGAGACATACAGTTGCATGAGGTGAAAATTCTCTAATAGCAATAAGAACAGATTGCTGCGTGATCATGTAAGTTAGACTAGCGCACCAGGAAAGCATCCTGGAAGTGGTAATGTCTGGAGAAGGGAGCAGAAAAGCTATTCCAGGAAGACAGAACAGCATGTACAAAGACTCAAAAATGTAAAATAACTTTGTGTTTAACAAGGAACTCTGTGGGTTTTATATGACTGCCGGGTGTGTTGTATATATGAGGTAGAGGAGTTGCAAGAGATGAGACTGGAGGGGCATGGACCACATTCGGAATATCCTGTTTACAATGCTAAGTGTAGATAGAAGAAAGGAAAGTAATGATACAGATAGGTAGGTTTGGGGACAAATTGGGAGAAATGTCCTATATTTGTCTGGTGATTGTTAGGTCACCTGCTGAGCGTGAGTGAATGTAACAGTTAAATTAAGGAGAATAGGAAATATTTGGAAAAGTCATTAAGGATAGGGCAAAGAGAAGATGAAGATAAGTAAAAGGATTGCTGGGCCACATTAAAACACTTCCTGAGGCTGGAATCACAAGATAAATTATTCCCAAAAATCAGGATAAGCCAGGCATGGTGGTGTATGTCTGTAATCCCTAGTCTGGGAGGCTGAGGCAGGAGGAGCCCAAATTTCATTCCAGCCTTGGCAAGTTAGAACTTAGCAAGACTCTGTCTCAAAAAAGAGTTGGGGAAGTAGCTCAATGGGAAGGTTCAATCCCTAGTACTGTAAAAGTGGGGAGGGAGGGATAAAAGGATTGCACTCCTGTAATCCCAGCTACTTGGGGGGCTCGGGGAGGGGAAGGATCATAAGTTCTAGACCAGCCTGGGCTACTTAGTGAGACCTTGTCTGAAGTTAAGAAAAGAAAAAAATTAAAAACAGACAGGGATGTAGCTCAGTGGTAGAGCACTTGCCTGGCATGCATCAAGACCCTGAGTTCAGTATGCCCCCTACACACACACACACACACACACACACACACACACACACACACACACCCCCACCCACCCACCCACCCACAGTCAGGATAGAGGTTCTCTTGCAGGCATAGTATGTATGTATAGTTTACTTCAATTTAAAAATTGAAATGTCAACTAATGCTATAATTGTTAATTTGGTAATTATCAGTCAGCACTTACCAGGATATTTGTTGGCCCTACTCATGAGCAAATGGATGGTTAATCTCTGATAGGTATTGACTAAGAACAGAAGAGTGGACAGTGGTGTTGGCAAGTCTCTCACCAAGACAGCCAGGTTCATGGGATGCTATGGAAGGGGCAAAAATTGTCACTAGTCACTAAAAGAGGGACTGACCTAAAAGTGAGAAGTTTGAGAGAGGATGTAGGTCAGTGATGGTGAACCTTCTAGAGACAAGTGCCCACACTCAACCCAAAACCCATTTATTTATCACAAAGTACCAACTGCAATTAAACCTGAATACTGAGGTTTTCGTTTAAAAAAAAAAAAAAATACCCTCGTACATTAACATCTTTTGTTTTAAAAGAAAAATAACACACGTGCCATAGGTTCACCACCACTGGTGTAGGAGGTTGGCTTCCCCTTGAGCAGTAGTAGAGGGCAGGGGGTTTAACGGGCTTACTCAGTGGAAAACATTATAAATACCCTTTTTTATCTTTTTAGATAAAAAAGACCTGAAAATACTTCCCCTTCTTGACAGTCTCTAATGAGATACAAAAAATGTAATAATGCTCTACTTGTAACCCTTAGGAGGGACTTTGTTAGAACCTTTCTAGTACTGTTGTTTTCTTTGGTACTGACCAAGATAAGGTCTTGGCATTTTGTTAAGATTATCTCCTTGCAACCTCAGAGGAATTCAGACATAGCTCTTGATTTCACAGTAAAGGCTTCACTCTTTGGTTCAAATGAAACTGCAGATATTTTCTAGTTCATTTAGCTTCAGTTCCTGTATCATAGTGTTGCTTTGAAAAGAGCACCTGGTATGTCTCATTCATGCTCCATCATTAGCCACATTAACCTCCTTGGCTGTCATTTTCTTCACATTAAAAAGGGGGCACTTCTACTTGCCTAAGACTGTTCTACCAGTGCTTTGACCCACGGTTTCCAAACCAGTCTGTCCACAAGAATCTTTGGAAATGAGGCCCAGAGCATTACTTTTTAAAGCTCCTCGGGTAATTCTGATAGTCTAAGGAGGAAAGACAAGCCTTCCTCCCCTATCTCTTTTAGGTCCTTAGCTCCCATCAGTTGTCCCTTAGACTTCCAGCATCTCTGTGAGCTGCTTCCCTCAGAAAAGGAAATTGGCCAACTTGTACCTTTCTTTAAAAAATAAAAAAACTAAAAACTATATCTAAGCTTATCCTATCTTTTTAAAGAAACCAACTTTGGGACTAGGGGTGTAGCTCAGAGGTAGAGGACTTGCCTAGTATGCACAGAGCCCTGGGTTTGATATCCAGCAAAGAGAGATGGAAGAAGGGGAAAAGAGAAAAAAAAGAGTCTTTTCTCATGTACATTCTGTAACTATAGATTTACGTTCTAGAATTTCATACAAATGGAGTCATAGAATGTGTATTTTTTTGTGTCTTCTTAGACTCAGCATGATTTTGAAATCTATCCATGGGGCCGGTGAGACGGCTCAGCGGCTTAAGCGCCTGCCTTGCAAGCACGAAGGCCCGAGTTCGACTCCCGGATCCCACATACGAAAAAGGGGCCGGTGATATCGCTCAGCGGCACGGGTGCCTGTTGGCGCGCGAGGTCCTGAGGTCGTCCCCCGGTACCCACAAAAAAAAAAAAAAAGAAATCTATCCATGTTGTGTGTATCAGTTGTCTATTAACTTTTATTGCTGAGGGCTATACTGTCCATCCTGTTTTTTAACCTTTACTGCCAAGTCTCTTCCAAACAGAAGCTCTGTTCAGTATCTGCTGCCTTACCTGAATCATTTATTCTTCAGTCATTACCATTTATTTTGGCTATTTTTATCTCCATGAAATTGCTCCTTGCTAAGATAACCCCTGTTTGTTAGATTCCTGGTCACTATCATTTCTTTTCTGAAGCATTCACCTCAGATTTGGCAGATCTTTTTTTTTTTTTTTTTTTTAGTACATGTTTGCAATACATAATGATTACATTCCTTGTAGGGAGTTGGTACACGTATATAACACATCTTAGTTCATCCCCTCCCTCTTTTCTTCCTCCCTGCTCCCTCAAATCATTATCTTTCCTGAAAACCATTTCCCCTTTCTGTAGTTATTATAGCGGTTGGTGATGCCACCAGTGTTCTTGTCCTTCACACCAGAAACCCAGACGACTTTGATTTTCTCTTCACATCACTAAATTGTGTTTTGCCCCTTAAAAATTCTCTTTATCAATGCCCCCTCTCCATCTCTATTTCCAGAGCATGCCTTTTGTTTGCCCCCCCCCCCATTTTTTCTTACCTTATTTTCAGAGGTCTCCTAGTCTTCTTGTCTTCAGCCTTACCTTCCTTCATTTCAGTCCATTTTTTCACTTATTGTGCTACTAGTCCACATCTAATCTTAATCGCTGTTCAC
Organism: Erethizon dorsatum; assembly: GCA_028451465.1. Classification (NCBI taxonomy): domain Eukaryota; kingdom Metazoa; phylum Chordata; class Mammalia; order Rodentia; family Erethizontidae; genus Erethizon; species Erethizon dorsatum. Next base: position 86,234,045 of record CM051829.1, read on the forward strand.
TTAAAAACATTTTCTGATTCCTGCTATCTACAAGATAAATTCCAAATTTCTTTTGATGTCATAATTCACAACTTTTTAAGTCACATGTTTAATCTTTTAAGGACTTGCTAAGCATTTTATATACACTTTTTTCTTTTAATCCTTGCAACTCTATGAGTTAGGTATTCTTGTTTCCATTTTACAGAGGAGGAAACTAAGGCTGAGAGACAGAACAATAACAAAACTGATAAATGCTGGAGGCAAAATTTGAATCCAGGTCTGATTTTAGGTCCCATACTATTAGCCACTGTAATGTACTCCCTGTCTGTGAACCTTGGCCCTCTATTTACTCTCCATGTCATCTCATATTCCATGTGCAACCACATACCATATTACAGATCCATCATGTTTCATGTTTCTGTGCATTTGCACATTTACTCTGTTCTTGACTGACCCATTCTCACAATGCTTTAACACATTCACGATGGGGCCGTATATAATGACTGTCCCGTCAGGCAGCTTGTACCACTCAGTGTCACTGTCCCATGCCACGCAATGAGACAGTCATGCATGTTCCACCAGAGGTTCAAGCTGGTGAGAACTTGTTAGTATACAATGCAAAGGTTTCCTCTCCTTGAAGTTTTCGTGGGCTCCTCTAGGTCAGGGTACTATTCTGCATAGGATTAGCTCTGTTATATACACTTACCTGACATTGAAAGTATCTGGCATCCCAGCCCTTAGTAAATTAGACAGGGACTGTCTTCATCTTTGGATCTCAAGTCCCAAGTACAACTGTAACTAGAAAACAAATTAATAATTGATGGAAGAAATGAAAAGGTATTTGTTCTACTACTTCACAAAGGTTTTTTGAAAATAATTTCATAATAAATAGAAAAGTAACTTTCATACTTATTATGTAAACCACATTGATCATTATGTAAACATAATGACTTATTTTTACTCATTTACTAATAGGTAACTTCCAGAAGGCAGTAGTTGGTTCAAACTCTGTTAGTATTGATTTGCATATTGGTTCAATAGGACTGTTCTATTCAGAGTTTTATCGAACTTCTATTGTTTAGCCTGTGTAGTGTTTTGGAAGGGTTAGCCTAGGAGCCATGAATAACTTAACAAAACATTCTGTAGGTCTTTAACTCATCTCTAATTTATTGACCTTCTGTTCCTCTGTATTCAGTGTGATTGATCAAGTAAAGATATAACTTAAAAAGAAGTGGCAATAACATGTATATTTTTAAGTATCCTTATAAAAGAACTTATAGTCTATATGAACTTGAATTTACATATATTTTGCAAATATATTTGGGATTCTTCAGATATTTCATGTTATTGACTATATCTTTTGGAAAAATCTAGAGACTGCAGGCTTTGAGAATTTTTTCCCCCCAGTACTGGGTATTGAACCCAGGTGCACTCTACCCACTAAGCTACATCCCCCAGGCTTTTTTTATGTTTTTAACTTTGAGATAGGGTCTTGCTAAATTGCCCAGGCTGGTCTCTAACTTGTGATCCTTGTCTCAGCCTTCTCAGCAACTGGGATTACATGTGTGTGCCACCATGTTCAGTTGTTTAGTCTGTCCTCTGACCAGATCATCAGATGTCTTAAGATGTGCAGGAGTCTTTATCCTGAATTTTACTTATGGATGAGGCAGAAAATAAACATCATGTAGCTGGATCGTGTTAATTCTGTCTGGCAACTTTCAAATTACATTAGATATCATTAATGACTACTACTTAAAAATGCCTTAATATGTTTAATTTTTAAATGATAAAAAAGACTATGAGAAAACAACGTTTAAAACTAAACATAGAAGCTACTGAGACAAATGTGAAGTGGCACCTGTTTCTGAGTATTTCCCTAACACAGGGGACTATGATTAGCAGAGATGATGGAAAATCTGATAATTCTAGTTAAATTTTGACCCTAGTTTTTTGTTGTTTTAATAGATTATAATCTGGACCATTAGTTATCACTGTTACCCTTAGTCACAACTGATTTCCTGTGCTAGTGTTAATGGAATCTTTTCATGGCCAGTCCTTTTATAAAACAAAGCAAACCTTTTTGTTGTTTTGTTGCTTTTGTTCTTAGGTTGCCACACAATTTTGAGAGAATAATAATAGTTAACAATTATTTGGTACCTGTTTACTTCTAGGAACTATTCTAAGCATTTTACATACATTAACCTTTAATCCTAATTACTCTGAGTTAGGTACTATTAGATAAGGAAACAGAGTAACAGAGTGGCCAGGGCCAGTGAGATGGCTCAGCGGGATAAGCGCCTGCCTGTCAAGCGCGAGGTCCTGAGTTCGACTCCCGGTACCCACATACGAAAAAAGCGCCAGTGATATCGCTCAGCGGCTCGGGCGCCTGCTGGCGTGCAAGGTCCTGAGGTCGACCCCCGGTACCCACACACACAAAAAAAAACAGACTGGCCAAATAACCAGGGACCACACATACAAGCTTAACTTGGAAGTGTATAAACATGCTGTTATTTATTTATTTATTTTATCATGTATGCTGGGGTTGAACTCAGGACTTCAGGAGTGTTAAGTAAGCACTCTTATCACAGCTACATCTTCAGCCCTTTAAATGTATTTCTAAAGGAATCTTTAATAGAAAAAGTATTGGGCCGGTGAGATGGCTCAGTGGCGTAAGCGCCTGCCTGGCAAGTGCGAGGGCTTGAGTTCGACTCCCGGAACCCACATACGAAAAAGGGCCGGTGATATCGCTCAGCAGCACAGGCACCTGCTGGTGCCCGAGGTCCTGAGGTCGACCCCGGTACCCACAAAAAAAAAAAAAAAAAGTATTGACTTAATTTATTTTGTTGCTGCTTTTGTGATCCTTGTTGAAGTAACTGCAAAGCAGTAACAAGGATGCCAGGCATTTGGTTAACTATTATGTGGTGGGTTAACCTTAAAATAGAAAATTTGGTCAAGAAGAATTTTTATTTTGGAGTCAGAGAGCTATTTTAGGGAACTGCTGCCTGGAAAGGATATCCTGGGGACAGCAGATACTTTAGTTCCTAATGAACAGCTGTATCACCAACACAGCTTCTCCTGACCATGCTAAGGCCTTCAGCAGGGTAACTGAGCCCAGCTTATTAACCCCTGTTTTCTTTACAGCTAGCTACGGTGCAGCCTGGCAAGAATTTCCACATGTTCACAAAGGAAGAACTTGAAGAGGTTATCAAGGACATTTAAGGAAGAGTGATCCTCAGAACTTCTCTGGGACAGTTTTTTTTCCTCCTGATTACCCTTAAATTTTATTTCCAGCTCCTGTTTCTTGGAAAATCTCCAGTGTATGTGCATTTTTTTTTATGATGTCTGTACATAAAGGCAGTTCTGAAATAAAGAAAATTTGAAAGTATTTGTTAATGGTCTACACTCTTACAGTGCAATCTTTTATTTGAAATGTTTGTCAGTAGTTTGTTTGAAATGTTTGTCACTATCCTTTAAGAGTGTCTGTTCTGGGCCAGTGAGATGGCTCAGCGGCTTAAGCGCCTGCCCAGCAAGCGCAAGGGCCCGAGTTCGACTCCCGGATCCCACATACGAAAAAGGGGCCGGTGATATCGCTCAGCGGCACGGGCGCCTGCTGGCGCGCGAGGTCCTGAGGTCAACCCCCCCGGTACCCACAAAAAAAAAAAAAAAAAAAAGAGTGTCTGTTCTAAAATCATTTTAGTGGCTCTCTATAACACAATAAACTCTAGCCATGAATTCCTAGGTTTTGGTAAAAATGAAACTAGTCCAGCTCCTCCCAGTGGTTAACACATGTTAATACCACTGTAAAGCCATGTCAGTCCTGTGCAGCTGTGTTTGTGTGTGTGTGTTTGTGTGTGTGTGTTACTGGGGATCGAATCCAGCACCTTTGTACTAAGCTACATTGCCTGTTCTTTTTTATATTTTTTTATTTTGAGATTGGGTCTCACTTAGTTGCCCAGAATGGGCTTCAACTTTCAGTCTTCCTGCCTCAACCTTCCAGAATGCTGGAATTATTCTATTTTTGCTGCTGCTTTTACATGAGGAGATGCAGCTAATTGACTAGCAAAAGAACATGTTTGCCCCACACTCCCAAACACTGATGGTTGGCATACACCATCTAAAATGTACTAGTTTTTGTGTCTTGATGGGCAATTTGGAAAGAGATTCCCTGTTCATGAAGCTTAGGACTATAAAAAAATTGATTATCTTGGCCTCACAGGCAGTCAAGTATAAATCTAGGCCGTATCAGTAAGAGAATTATAAAATTTAGAAGTTTAAAGTGGGCTTTGAATGTACTATGAACTTCCCGTGTTAGACCTGCCCTTGTATGATTGATTGAGCATGTTTAAAGAATAACTACTTGAGACTCAAAAGTGAGCATAAGTATCATCACTACTTACCGGATGAAGAATTTAAGGCTGTGGGTCCACAGACTTAAACTCATATTTCCTAGTTCCAAATTACGAGCTTTGGAGCAGTAGGGAGATCTCATAGAGATTTGAAATGTACTATCCACAACGTGGCTAATCATACGTGGACGATGCAGAATTGGTTGTAATTCACTAATGAAGACCCCAAAATTGCTGAGTTCTGTGTATTGTCTTCATTAGGAACTCTATGATGTTAAATAGTAACTACTAGAGTAGGCTGAATTCATACTAAATTCATACTGTGATCCAGAAAAAAACAATTTCTGCTCATACATATTTGGAAACTACAATGATAGGAAGCAATTGTTGATACACACAGATAAGGAAAGTAGAGAAACAGTATTATCCCCAGGGTTCCAGAGACTAGTGAATTTAATCCTATTATTACATATAATGTTGATTGAGATGTTTAGCCATTATCACTTTGTTTTATTAAATCCTAATAAAAAATACTATTGAAAAAATCCTATCTCAACTTCTATTAACATTTATTGAGAACCTACTTACTATATGCCACATAATGTATTAGGTATTGGAAATACCAGTATGAACAAACACACTGTGGCCTTTATGTGCTCTGTAGAATTTAAATCCAGCAGGAAGACCCACACAATAAACAGCATTTACTTTAAACACTAGGTTAATGCATAAATGGACAAAGCATGGTACTTCAGAGAATGGTGAGCTGTGGCTTTGAATCACATTATGTAGGAAAAAACATACTAAGGAAAAGCTCTTAGCCTAGCTCTCTTAGCTTCAGCTAATAGGCTATAGGATACAACAGAAAAGAGTAAATTTTCTATCTTCTATACTTAAAATGTGCATTTTTCAAAGAGAACTTTGATTTTCTGTAAAATATTAAAGCAAGGTTTCTTGTGTCAGAAATGTACTTACTACGAAAAGCAATGGTTTTGTGATGTGTGATTTGCTTTATATTAAACTGCTGTACATTTAAAAGCACAGTTTTTAGTAATAAGATAAATTTATATATTTTAGTTCTGCAAGTAAGGTAGGATCTTATGTGGAGTATTTTACAAAGAACTGGCACTGCAACTTTTTATTTTGTGCCTGTCATTAGATAAAAGTGAAAGAGTAAAAGCATTTAATCATTCATTTCTTCAGTGCCATATGCAAGTAACCATGTCCCCAGCAACTGATACAGTTAGAGGAGATACCCTTAAGCATATAACTAAAAAGCAACAGTAAAAAATGGTTATATAGTTAAGAAGGTTATTTGACAATTTCTCCAGGAGATGGCAATGTTGAGCTGACTCTCTTTCCGACAGTTAAGACAATAGACCATTCATCTTTGTGCCATCCAAACAAAGAAATATTCCTTTATACCCCCTTTCCCCCCCCCAACTAATCACATGCTACTGGAACTGACTATCTTGTGATCGACTCCATAGTTGGAATAGATTAAAAAAAAATCTATTTTAAAGAATAATCTGACACATAGTAATTACAGAGTAACATATTGCTCACCAGTTTTCATCAGCTTTGTCTTGTCAGTCCAGTAGTTGAGAACTACAAAAGACTGTTCTGGAAATTTTACTGTCCTACCAAGAACTTTTCACTTCTTCCATCTTACTATCTTTGTTTTGGGGGGAAAAATACAAATTTGTAAAGCTTTTTGTTTGCAAGTTAACGTGACCAGTATTTTGATGTAAATACTGGGTTGGGTGTACTGCGCCGTTTTAATCTACAATGAATATATTCTCTTTTGGGTTTAATATCAGTTTACGATTCAAAGAAATTTTCAGTTGCTTTATCTTGGTGTAACATTTTGTGCATATATGTAATATATATATGTATTTTTTTGTAGTGGTACCAAAAATTGAACTCAGGACACATGTTATGCAAGTGCTGTACCACTGAACTATATATCCCCAGACCTTTAAAATTGTTTTGTTTTGAGACAGGGTCTCGCTGAGTTGCCCAGCCTATTCTCAAACTTTCCATCCTTCTGCCTCAACCACCCCAGCGGCTGAGGAGTGTGTCACCAAGCCCGGCTATTGGTTACATTTTCTACTTAACAACTTCGAGCAATGGGAAATGATGGAGTTAGTCAGGTTAAGGATTCAGAACCGGTTTTACCTGCATTGCATGTTCTAGAAGTTGTGTGCGAAGCTTGTGCAGCAAAGGGAATAGTGTAGTAGGGACCTTATTTATTGGAGGCAAGGTGCTAATTTACGAGACATCATATACTGGAATCAAACTTGTGCAAAGCACTCACTGCAGGGTTGAGGCACTTTGGTAAAGGTAAACGTGCGTCTACAAAATGATCATGTATAAATTAGGCATTGACCAATTCTCCTGCCCCCTTTTAATTTCCCCTAATGCCCAAGCTACATTTGAATTCCAGGAAAAGCCCTAAATTAATTCCTCCTCTGGCCTACCTCCCTGCAGAAGAGGGCAAACGTGATGGACAGACTTTTCTTCAGGCTTCTATGAGTCAGGGGTGTCCTGGTGTCTATCTGCCTCGGTAGGATCTGCCCCACACCAGTTCGCCTTCACCTTCTTGGCAGACAGACGGCTGCTTCAGCAGACAATGGGTACCCGCTCCCGTGAGCCGGGTTTAAAAACCTGAAGCACCAGTTAGTTCATAAGGAAGCCCTTTTTCCAGCTGAGCGAGTTCAGGGAATTTCCAGAGGAGATTTTCCGACGCTGTCTCAATCAGAAATTTTAGGAGCGTTGGGGGGACGAGGGTGCCAGAAGGAGTAGCGAGGGGGTCCTGAGGCCTCGGAGCCGTGGGCTTCGCAAAAAAGTGGGGGAAGCCTCTCAGCCAACTCTGGAGCCGGGCCCCGGAGACGCGGCGCGAGGGTGGGGAATGACCTCAGCAGTCTCTGCCACGTTCCAGCCAATCAGTCCCGCGTCTTGGCATCCGAATCCAAGACCCCAGAAGCCGAAGGCGACGCGAGCCAATGGGAAGTGGTTCGGGGAAGAAGGACAGGCGGCAGGCCAATGGGGGTGGAGAGGCCGGGCTGCGCGTATCCAAGGAGCGCGGCGCTCGGGCTCGGGGGTGTGGCGCGGCGGGGGCGGCGGGCGCGCAGGGCGGCAGGTGTCAGCGGCGTCGGCGTTCGGCGACTATGGAGCGGCCCCGGGGAGCTGCGGAGGGCCTCTCGCGCCGGCCCCACGGCCTCGGCCTCCTCCTCCTTCTGCTGCAGCTGCTGCAGGCGGCGACCCTCGGCCAGGATAGGCTGGACGCGCCCCCACCGCCCGCGGCGCGGCCGCTGCACTGGCCGGGTCCCGTCGGGGTGAGCTGGGGGCTGCGCGCGGCCGCGGCCCCGAACCCCCGCGGCGGCCGTTGGCGCCGCAGTGCGCTCGGCGAAGACGCGGACTGCGGCCAGGTCCGGGACTTCGTCGCCAAACTGGCCAACAACACTCACCAGGTGAGCGGGCGCCGGGCCCGGGCGCCGCCCGGACTGCGCGGCCCTCTTCCCCACCCCCCGGCCCCTCGCGGCAGCCCCGCGCTGCCCCGAGCGCCTCGCGCTCCGCCTGGGGACCCGGGCCGCGGACCCGGAACCCGGCGGGCGGGGTCGGCCGGGCGGCGCGGACGCTGCGGCCCTCGGGCTGTGTTTCGTCACAGCGGAGGCAACCTTCCACTTTCACCGCATTCTTTTTTTTTTTTTTTTTTTTTTTAGTTATCAAAATCTTCTGAGCGTCATTGTTTTCTGTCTGTATAAATAACCAGATCCGGTAATGTTATTACCTACTGAGAAGCTGGAGGAATAATTACCTCTTAAGTTCTTGCAGGAGAAGTTGGGCTGCGCAGAAGCAGAGGACTGACCTCTCTGGGTCAGTACTTTCAGGGTAGTGAGGCTGGCGTTCAGAATGTCCAAAGCAGTGTGGTTAGGTCACAATGTGGTTTTTTTTTTTTTTTTTTTTTGTGGGTACCAGGGGGTCGACCTCAGGACCTCGCGCGCCAGCAGGCGCCCGTGCCGCTGAGCGATATCACCGGCCCCTTTTTCGTATGTGGGTTCCGGGAGTCGAACTCGGGCCCTCGCGCTTGCCGGGCAGGCGCTTAAGCTGCTGAGCCATCTCACCGGCCCCACAATGTGTATTTTAATATTAAAGGAACAAACATGGAAATGAGTTGACATTTCCGAGCCATAAAACAACTTCCCTGCCCCCTAAAAACTGTTCAAGCTGATTTATGGGATGGAGGGTGCAGAACCCTAGAACTGGACCGAATGACCTTGAGAGGCTGGTAGAACCACAAGTTGCATGAGAGGAAGCTGAGAACAGGGCCTCTGGACCCATATTAGAAGCTAGGAGTGAGGTGGAGAGTTGCAGGACCAGAATTATCCACAAGTTTTCACTTGGGCCCACTGGCTGGGTATGAACTGTTCCACCAGGCCACTTAAATTTTTGCTACTACATTGTTACCCTCATATTATGTTGTTTTGAAAATTTGTTCTTTTTTTGATTTGTTTTGTTTTTTCTTCTCTTTTAAAAAAAAAAATTTTTGCTACTGGCTCGTCCAGGAGGCAGATCTGAGCGTGGCTCCCGTTTTCTTGTCATTTGATCTACAATAAAGCTCTTTTTCTTTGTGAAAGCCCACGCCATAGTACTGGCTTCTGTGAGCCTCCATCAGTGAGCCCTAGCTCAGTCATAATATTATTTATGTACTTTTTCTTATTTCTTCAGAATTGACCTTCTGTCTTGGTATTGAACTCTGACTGGGATGTCTCCATCCTGTTGTAACAAGATTTTCAATTGCTAAGAAACACACTGCAGATATTCTGCTTTATGCCAGTTCCTGTTCAAAAGACTTTCAGCAGCTCAACCTTTGGCACACTGCTGAACTGAGAAAATTGTTAGGAAAGTTCTGGCTTCTTGCTTCAGTACAACTTGAGTGTCTTCCTCATGTCTTTTTTCTTGAAACTATTACTACCAACACTTGCAAAATGTATTTTCAGTTCAGTATGTTTTCTCTCTTACGTTTTTTCCCCTTTCAAAGAGAACTGCACATGGAGGCAGAGAAGGATGGCTGGTATTCTGTACCTGCCCTTGTCCTTATGTAACTACATTTCATTTAGTATCAGCCAGGTCTTACTATCCCTTTGGACTGTCTGGACCATCCTTATTACCTGTGATTTAATTCTCAGATCTGGGAACACATGGCACTTGAAGTTAAGGCACAAATATTCAAGGAAAACTGTGCATTATAATGTAGTCCAAGCATTGGCTGTATAAAGGTGGCTAAGCTAGTGCTGAATGGTGCGGCAGGCTGGGCGCAGAGAGGGTGGAATAAGTACTAGGAAGTCTTTCTGTTTGATAAGAAAAAAATTGTACAGACTTCCTTTTCACTGTGGGGGGTTGGGAAAGGCTTTGTCACACGGATGCTTAATTTATACAGGGACTGCATTCTCCTTGGGCCAGCTAGACACTCCATCCGTGTTTCATTCTCACTCCATATTTCAGATTCTTCTCTTGCTGGTTGACCTACCTTTAGGTCAACCCTTTAGGGCTACCTTTAGGTCAACCCTTTAGGTCAAACCTTTAGGGCTGCTGCTATTCTGGATTAATTCCTTCAGTCAAGAGTCTTCCTGGTTGGTTTGAATTGATATGTCATTTGTAAGATCTTGATTCCAAAGCAGGTGGTTGAGAAAACTGGCTCGGGTGAATCTGAAACCACTCATTCTTCGAAGAACATATGTAAAGGAACTGCCCTCTATTTTTTTCATTTCATTTAGCTTCCATCTCTGATCATCCTGTTTTGCTTTATTTTTCAGTCTTCATTAACCTTATTTAAGATAGCTATTTTTGTATTTGTTACTTATCCAAAGTCTCTTCTTCAGCGATCTCATCCTTTGCATAATGTGTATTCTGGTTTTTTTTAAAAAATGCATCCTTTGTTAATGACTTCACCTTAGAAATGATTGAGTAAATTATGTATCTCTGAAAGGTTCCGCTTCCTTAACCAAGAATTGTTTCATAGTGCTCTGTTCTGCTTTTTAATTCTGTATTTTTAGAAGTCCCCCACTTCCTTAACCAATAATTGTTTCATAGTGCTCTGTTCTGCTTTTTAATTCTGTATTTTTAGAACTCATAATAAGTAATTTTGAACTGTATTGAAGAGATACAGTATTTGGGGGCCTTTTATAAACAGTGTAAAATGAAAGTATCAGCATGAAGGAACAACTTTTTATCAGAAACATTGTATATTTTTGTACAACCAGGGAAGGAAAGTGCTGTTTAGAGTAGTTTTTCTTATATGACAGGAGTCAGTTCCCAAAAAAAATCAAAAGTTCTTGGTCCTTCTTTTATTTCTTATAACTTGATGCTGTTCTTTTAAAGCCACATTAATTCATAAAATCATTGTATGTGGATGCCCTCCAAAGGCCTAGATATGGGGGAGGAGATTGCCAAGTTACAAAGAAAAGATAATTCAGACTGGAGAATGGAAAACCTCAAAAGGTTTTAGAAAATCTCCTAGACCTGTTCTATGGCTTATGAGAATATATCAGCATTTAACTAATCTTAAGGAAACAAAGTAAAACGAAATCTTGAGAATGCTTTTAGAATATAGTCTAAGAGACCTGTGCCCTAATGCTGTAACTCAATCTTCTTCGCTCATGAAACCCAACAGAGAACCCAGTCTGTTCTCTGCCTGGGCCTCCCTGCTTCTTTCTAGGAGGGTTTCTTTCATATCCTTTTTTTTCCATCTTGGCTTTGAATCTATTTCAAATGTATTTGCTCTATTGTGGGCAGTACTGTATATATTTTTTCACATAGAAGTCATGTTGATGAAGTGTCCTATTTTGGGAGTTGAGGGAGGAGAGGAAAAGATTTTTTTTTTCTAATTATAGTATTGTAAGTATAATAGATTCATAAAAAAAGTGGAAATACAAACTGTTGGCTATTACTAAAAACAGAAAACAAGGGACAATCAGAAACAAAGAAGAAAAATAACTACTTACACCTTATCAAAAATTATGCTTCCTAATTTTGTTCTGAGGGTTTCACATGCCATAGAAAGGAGGGAGTGTAGCCCTGTGGGGGCGGGCCTTGAGGCCAGCCTGTCTGCATTTGAATCCTGGCTGCAGTACTTATTAGCTGTGTTATAGTTGGTTAATTACTTAAGTCCTCTGTGTCTTAGTTCCTAATCTGTAAAATGGAGATAATAAGACTACTTAATACGTAGGGTTGTTGTGAGAAATAAATGAGTGTATGTATAAAATGTATAATGTATTAACTCATTAGAACAATGTCTGACACTTAGCACTCAATAGTTAGCTGTTATTTCTATTATTACCGATCATTCATAAATGCTATTTTTTAGACTCAGTAGTCTTCCTTTTGCCTCTAATCCAAACTGTTTTCAGGCACCCTTTTAACTGATTCTTTCCTTCAAGTGGTTGGACTGTTCACACATGTATAAACTTTGTACATGAGAGAAATTGAGCAGGGCCAGAAGATTTTATTAATATTGGTTGCTAAGTTGGGTTGCTTCAAAACATTCCCCCTATAAGCACCCCTTTGAGGGCAGGCATGAAACTCTGCCTTAAAGAAACAGTTAAAATGCCTTGGCCAGAGTTACAGTGGTGGCTGACATAATTTCCTTACTTCTCATTCCTGTGTACAAACCATTTGACAATTTCCTTAAAACTTTTTAAACTTATGATTAATAAAGCTAGAACTGTTGCTCGTTTTCTCTCCTCCTCCTGTCGCTAACTACTTTTTTATGTATAACTTCCCAACTTCTACCCCAACATCAAAGCATCTGGTTTCTTAAATAAACAGGCCTTGTAGAGAGGCTGTGTTGTGTATGCCATCAGCTCTGAGAAGAATGTGTGTGTTTGTTTGCGGCACTGGCGGGCCTGAATCCAGGCTGACAGGACTGAATGTGCCTGTTGGAGAATTCAGGGAGCTGCTGCTTACAGCCTGTTGTTGAGGATCACCAGACCTTTTCAACACCCAGAAATCTGAAGGTCAGTCCGAGCCTTTAACTGTCCCAGAACTTCCTAACTGCCTCATTTATTCCAGTACTTGGCCTTTCTTCATCCTACCTTCTCCTGCACTGCTTTTCACCCTTTAGTTTAATCTTCACTTCCATTCATTTTTGGGTCAAGGCATAGGAATTCTGGAGGCTCTGCTTGGTTGAGCAGAGTGAGCAAAATTCTCATGAAGAGTCCTCTCCCATGCAGTACAACTTGATCATACCTTTAACGCCCAAAAGCATGTTAAAATGACATGAGTGCATCAGGGATTCCAGTAAGAACTATCAGCAGATTGCTTGAAGTCTAATTTATCTGGGGAAATGTCATTCTTCACCTGAGGTTTTGTTGGCGTAAAAGTAGAACGCTAGCCAGATATGACAAATGGCTCAAAGGGAACGCAGTGTGACAATTAGGTAAGCTCTGCTGATTCACATATTTGACTGTGTGCATACTGATTTTTAATTAGAAATTTGACTTTATCTCTGCTGTAAAAATTTGGAAGAGAACTCATGTTCTGGTCAGGTTGTAATACCTTGGTTTTTGCTTTGTTTGTTTTCTGTAATAGTGATAATAGGCTCTCCATCTTGTTGTGAATGGTTTCTTCTGCACTCTGCCCATTTTCAGTCAGCTCTTGTCAGCAGACGTCGGTCTCTTGTCTCTGGTGGGTGAGTGCGGAAACAGTGCTCCCCCACTTTGTGCTAGTTGGCCTGGTACCCTCATGTAGTCATTGCATGTCAGGCAGTGCTTAGCACTCATTATAGGGGTCATCGGCAGAGAAGATTTCCTCCTCTTCTTTCTCCTCTTCTTACCTATCTATCCCTCAATTTCTGTCTTTACAGAAAGTGAACTGCATTTTGAGGCTGGAGAAATGTGATAAATGATGTTTTATATGGTTAGAAGCTAATGTTAAGACAGAAAAAAACATCAAATGTGATGTGTAATTAGCTCTAGAAAGAGGTACTGCATTTGTAAATTTTATGTAAGTTTTCTGTTCCTTTTCTCTGCCTTTGTAAGCAGATTTCATTTTCATCCTTTAGTGGTAGAAACTTGTTATCTCTCAGTGACTTGATGATCAGAAGATAGGCGGGTTTCAGGAGTAATGGTGCTTGAGGAACAAGCTGATCGATTTCAGCCAGCTCTAGGCAACTTTTCTGTTGTTTAATGGTGATTACAGTCAAAATTGGGCTGATAATATGCGCTCTGAGCTTGGTGGGTTGAAGGAATTATTATGACAGACCTTCATATCTATAAAGATTGTTAAGTGAATGTTGGACATGTGGTTTTAAAGATTGAAGCTATTTTTCCTTCTCTACCCCCAACCAGGAAACCACAGTAAAAACAAAATCCTTTCATTCAGAACCTGTGGTGTTCACTGAGAAAATTTTCTGTAAATGTGATTTATTTTCTGTTTTGTGTTTGAGCGAGGCCTTCAATTCCTCATCTATAACATGAGAAGTTTTGGACTCGCTTTAAAATGTCTTTAAAAAGTTCTGTGATTCATATGGAAGAAGAGAAGCCCAGAGGTTGTGATCACAAATGTTTATTGGTTGATTCCATATTTAGAAGCAAATTGTGGCTATTCAGCTTCCCAGTCAAACTTGAATGCAGCATGGATTTCACATCTAGGGGTGATTTATTACCACCTCCAGAGCTTGCTTCAGTGAAACAGTGTTCTTAAAAGATAGCAGGAGTATTTTTTTCATGTAACTATGAAAGACATTTGTCTCTTACATTTTGGGTTACACTTTATTTTTCCTTGTTGACCAAAAAAATCTAATGCTACTAAAATCTAGCTGGTATAGTTCCAAAGCAAATCCAATAGATACATAGCAGTAAATATTGTTTTTTCCCACTTTCCTAAAGTATTCTGCCAAAATTGGGAGCTCCTTTCCTTTCCTTTTCTTTCCTTTCCTTTTTTCCTGGATGCCTGTGTGTTTGAACATAAATGGTCAGCTTAGTTTATGCTCACACATAGAAACTTACATGTGATTAATGGACTTATTTTCATCAGAAGAAAATGTACATTTGTTCCTTTATGAATACTATTCCTCTTATGTTTGCTTTTGTTAAGGTTTTTGTTCTTCTGTATGTTCTAAAAGAACAATAATTTAGTTCTAACATTGTACTTGTGCCATTTTGCAGAGCTGGTTCATTAGTACAGTCACTCTGAGAGACCAAGAGAAACTGAACTAGGAAGGGAAATTTTAATTTACTACTTCTCAGAAAAGATAGTGCATAGCAAATGTTTATATGGTACTTATTATTTGCCATAAAGGATTTAAAGCATAGATATGTTGTATACGTTATTCAAAAGAGATATCTCAGTACCCAGATTTGGGTCCTGGATCTGCTGGGTCATAGCTGTATGATCATGGACAATCACCTCTTTGACTTTTATAGTTGTTTCTAAAACTAGAGAATCAGGCATAGAGGGTTGGTTAGAGGGTCAAATGAGAAGTTTTATCAGAGTATTTTGTTAATTGTTAACTATTACATAGATGTCATTCATTTAAACACTTACTGAACACATCATGGCAAACTCCTATAATCTCAGCACTCTTGGAAGCCAAGCTAGGAAGATCAAAAGTTTGAACCCAGCCTAGGCAATTTAGCAAGACCCTGTCTGAAAATTAAATGAATAAAAAGGGCTGGGGTGGGCAGGTAGCTGAATGTGAATCCCCAGTACTGCAAGAACAATAAGCAAACAAGTAAACACTTAGTTTTTCACTATGAACTGAGTGGAGTCTAGGCCTGTGTGTAAACAAAGCTAAACATTGATACCATCTTAAGGATTTGTGTGTTCAGAGACTGCTTGCTGGGAGTTTGAAAGAAGACAGGACTACTCCAGTGTAGTGATGTAGGAAGGCCTCCTTGATCAAGAGAGAATCAAGGTGGAGATAATTCTTAGGAGGATCTGTGAAGGCATTGATGTAGGAAGATCCAAGGCATGTTCAGATGGCCAGTAGACACTATTTTAGAGGGAGAGATTTGGCAAGAAATATGACTGAAGTTTATGTAAAGACATATTGTATAGGAAAGTTAAAAAAAAAAAAAAGATAGCTCTTTAAAGAAGTGGAAAGAGAGGGGACAGTGTGAGTGGGGAGTTCGGCAATGTGGGTGCTAAAAGAAGTTTACCAGATAGTGCTAGGCATGTGACCAGAGCTGAAGAAAACACAAGTGGCAATAGGGAGCCAAGAAGAGTTGCCCTTTCAGAGGCTGGTCATTGCTCTGGGCTTGGAAGAATATGCCCAACAGGAGAGCATAATAGAGGGCAGGGCAAACTTGAAATGTCAGAGGTTTTAAGGAACACTCCCAGACTTCTAGACATAGTTGAAGGAGAATGTGAGCCAAGGGATGAGAAACCTAGATGCCTATGAACAGAGCTGTCTCTTCTGAACACTTATAAAGCAGGATAGGTTGAACACTGGCTAACAAATGTGCTTAACAGCTTGAATCAAATTTGTTAATTTATTAGGCTCTTTAGCTGGTCACATTCCTTAATTTTATTGATGAGGCTAGATGACATGCTTATGGAACAAGAGCTGGGAGTAGATCCCAGCTGTCCAAATGTGGTGCTACATTTGGAAGTGTTTTATAGAGAGGCTTAAATCAATGCATTTGCTCTAGGGATAAGGCAAGCTATAGATCTCAATTATAAATCAAATAACTGTGAATTCTGTTTTGTTCCTCAAGGTCATAGTACCCTCAACAGAATTCAGTTAGCCTTTCTAAGTTTCAGTTCCCTATCATGTAAGATGTAGCATTATCGTAAGGCTTTGAAAAGAAAATCTATGTGAAAATATTTTGAAAACCTTGAAGTACCATGTGAGTATGACTTGTATAATTTCTTAATAAGCCTGTTGATCTGTTACAGCCTCCACAGGGCCCAATTGTCAACCAAATGATCCTGATAAATACAGCCCTTGAACTACCTACCTAGGGACATGTGCATAAAAGGAGACAGAAGTGACACAAATGCATTTGGTTTTATCACTTGGCAGGGTTGGGTGACAGGCCTGGGAGTGGGTGGCAAGAATGAGAGTGAGTCAAGCAAGACTGGCAGAAATGTGAGATGTGTTATGTGGTATTCTTTTTTAAAGTTTTGTGATTATATCAAAGTTTAACTTGTTAATATGGTTGTTAGTTCTTTGAGGTGATGGTTTGAGTAAGGACAGCAGTAACTCAGGTATCAGACTTGGATTCAAAGTTCACCAGTGACTATGGACAAATTAGTCTCTCTGGCTGGCCTGAATTACAGAGCAAGACCCTGTCTCAAAAAAAAAAAAAAAAAAAAAATTAGTCTCTCTCATCAATAAAATGGGAGGGAGATCTAATACATACCTCTTAGAGTCATTGTGCAGACTAAGAGTCTGCAGGATTTAATGTGTATTCAGCTTTTATTGAGGGTTTCTTGTGATTACCTCTACAAAGTTTCTGATACATTACCAGTTAGAGCTTAAATATTTGTTTATGTGCTTAAACTTTTTTCATAGCAGTAATACTCCTAGTGAAACAATACAGGTATCCACAGGAACCAAATCTGGATTAAGGTATATATACAGTTGACCCTCAATATCTTTGCCTCACACTGTGCTGGAGAAAGTGTAGTATTTAAGTGTGTCATCTGGTGTTGGACAAACACGAATTTGAAACTTTGCTGTGCCACTTAGCAGCTGTGTAACTTAACTTCTCTGGGCGGCCTTCTTCATTTAAAAAGTAGCAGTGATGCCCCAATATAGAATACTAATTTAATAAGTGCTCACTAAAGGTCGAATATTATTATTATTATTTAATTCAACAGTGGTTTATTGAGCACTTAGATGTGTTAGGCATTGTACTGGGTCTTTGGTCCTGGGAACTGGTATGGAACACAACCTCTGCCTTTGTGGAGCTTTATGAACCAATAGAGAAAATAGACACTAAACAGTATTTAATTATAAATATGATAAGTACAAAGAAAAAAGAAGTAACCACTAGAGAATAATTGATAGAGGTCTTTCTGTCTGCGGCATTAGGAGGAACTTGCTAAGAAGTTATTTAAACTGATACTTGAAGATGAATAGAATTTTGCCAGGAGGAGTATCTCAGGCAGAGAGAACAGCATGTTCATAAAGCCCAGGTCTAGAAAAAGCTTGGCATATTCAAAGATCTGGAAGAAAGCCAGTGTGGTCGTAGAAGAGGAAATGAGTCCCCACACCCAGTGGGTGAGCTTTATGGTTCTAACAGCCCGTTCTGCTGGCAATGGGAACATATCTTTTCCTCACTTTCTTTTCTTTAAAATGAGACTAAAAAGTCAAGTGCTAGGAGGGGAGAAAATGGCACAGTGGTGATCAGCAACAAAACTCGGCCTCTGCAAGATCCAGAATCCAGATATTGGAAAATAACTTGGTGAAGAAAAAAATAAGAGAAGTAGATCACTGGGAATTGGGAAGGAGCTGACAGGAAAATTGATTAAAAGCTACAGAAAAGTTGGAGAGACAGTCCACAATGCAGAGAAAAGAGCAAAGCGATCTGGACACTCTTCCTAGCTCATGGCTCATAGGGAGGGAAAACTGGCTCCCCAGAAGCCAGGTAAGCTCTCAGGATTAGGAGATCCAGGAAGAAATGGAGGTGGTGGAGCCCGCTGCTGTTGTGCAATGTAAAAGCAATGCAGGGTTTTGCACCCAAGGAACTCCTTCCACACAGCAGGCATCATCCAGACAGGGATTCCAGCAGGGGATTCCTGTGTATTGCCAAAGAGCGTTTAATCAGGTGCCCTTTTGGGATGGGGTTGATTATTTAAATTGGGAGTCAGAAGAGCTAAAAAACAACTTCACTTCAAGGCTACCAGTGTTGCCTTCACACAGTGACTGGATGAGAGACAGACTTGGGAGATAGCTGTGGACAGGAAGCAGGCTAGAAAGAAATCCCCTGAGAAGTTTAAGATCAGGCCAAGAAGGACACCTGACCCTCTCCCCACAGTGAGAAGGAAGGCCCAGATGAGTGACATTCAGAAACAGCTGGGCTTGAAAGTGCCCAAATTAGGTATTTGAGCCCTTGCCCTGCTGCCTACATCCAGCACAGTTGGGAGGTCCCAGTGCCTTCCCTATCTGTAAACATAAGCAAGGACACATATTGCATGGACATTGCCACAGTGTAGTGTACACAGGAGGCCCTTTGGAATGGGGGGGAGCACCTCACAAACCCACAGCTGTACAAGTAGTTGGAGAAAACCATGGCTTGATAGATTCCAAAACTGGGATCCTGGAAGGGGAAACTACATATTCAAAAAGAAATTTTTTTTTCTGTTTTTAGGCTCATCTTCCCCCCACCTCCTTTCTCTTTCCTCTTGTTCGCTGTTGTATTGGGGTTTGGCAAATTTTCATTTCTCCTCTTTTTTCCTCCTTTTTCTTACTCCTTTTTTCTTTTTCCTTTTAATTTTTTATATTTTTTATTCTTCACATTATCTCTTTTTTCGCCCCTTTCATGTTCTATTCCTTGTTTTTTTTTTCCCTACTTCCCTCATCTAATTCTATAAATATCCTTCTCTTTTTTTTTTTTTTTTTAATGTGGGTACCAGGAGTTGAACTCAGGACCTCATGCTTGCCAGCAGGCGCTTGTGCCACTGAGCCATATCACCAGCCCTTTTTTCCTTTATGTGGGTACCAGGAGTTGAACTCAGGACCTCGTGCTTGCCAAGTGGGTGCTTATGCCGCTGAGCCATATCACCGGCCCTATCCTACTCTTAATAGAATCTTTTATCTCACTTCTCTCTCCTTCCTCTCATCTCCCATTGTTTAATTTTTCAAGTCTTTCTTCTTGTATTCTACCATTCCCTACCCACATACCTATAATAGTGTAACCATTAAGCATTACTAATCATTAGGTAGTTAGTTAACTCTGTGTTGCTAGTCCCGAATTCTTTTCTATCATTAGTGGAGATATAGTTATCCACTTAGTATATATTTGCTGTATGTCACTATTTGGTTTGTCCTAGTGTTTATAATTTTAGATTTACTTCCTAAGATTAAGTGTGGTACATTGTTGGTTTTTATAGTATGTCAGTATCATTTGTCTTGGATAATATTACTGTTGCTGACTTGATATCACCAGGGTCACATACTTGTTGCTATTAATAGGTTTTCTCTGTATGCCCATACCTGGATCACCTTGGTGACATTAACAATACTGTGGTCCATTCCTGGAGAATTGGGTGCTCAGCCAAGTGCACAACATCCCTCCCCTTCCAAATTAACAGAGGTGGTCCGATCTTGGGACAGAGGCAAAGAACTATAGTTAGCCATGCCCAGAGTCCAAACTAAAGAGATCTCCATACTAGCAACGAAGTATTTCTACTTTAAGTAACTACAAACCTAAGCATAAAACAAAACAAAAACCAATACAAACATAAGAAAACAAGGCAACAAACTTGTTGGGGCCCACAAATTATAAACTGACTTGCCCTTGCCTTGTGGGCCAGTTTTGGAATGTGGGAATCCCGCTTCCTCTCAGTCAATGAGAAGAAAAAGAGCAGGATAAAATCTGCTGAGGACAATACAGGGAGACTGGTACCCAGGTGTGGGCATAAATCTTAACTTGTTTCTTTTATGATGTTAAATTTGCCCATTCAACCACTACTTCTATGCTGTTCCAGGAAAAGCACTGTACGCCTCCCCCTGCACAGGCTAAATGTGGCTAGCTAGAAATACTCCTTTTTGTTCCCCGAGAACAACTGGTCATCCCAGATCCCTGCTGCACCCTCTATTTTGTCTCCTGTTCTTTCTTTTCTTTCCCGCCATGCACCATAATATCTGGCAGGAGATTGGGGACAAACTGCAGGTATGCCTGATAACTGGCGCTGTGAAAAGGGTCACTAATGTGAACTCTCCAAAAACTCCCAGCTCACCCAAAGCTGATCGAGGGCGGGGGACGGGGGTGAAGGGAAGGCAAGCAAAAGCCACACAGCCAAATTACTCCAAAGCACAAGAAAGGAGATTAAAAAACAGATCAATAACTGTTTGCTGTCCTCACAGAAGATATAACTAATCAAGTAATGGATGTAATAAAACAATCACAGAGCTTACAGAAGACACTCATAAAAAGCTACCTGGGCTAGGGCTGGTGAGATGGCTCAGCGGCTTAAGCGCCTGCCTTGCAAGCGCGAGGGCCCGAGTTCGACTCCCGGATCCCACATACGAAAAAGGGGCCGGTGATATCGCTCAGCGGCACGGGCGCCTGCTGGCGCGCGAGGTCCTGAGGTCGAACCCCCGGTACCCACAAAAAAAAAAAAAAATAAATAAATAAATAAATAAAAAGCTACCTGGGCTAAACAATAGAGTGCAAAGCATGAATGACCAATTTAGCAATAATTAGAGACCTGCAAAGGTTCCAAACAAATCTAGAAGGTTAAAACTACTATGGAGAGCGGGGCTGGTGAGATGGCTCAGCGGCATAAGCGCTTGCCCTGCAAGCGCAAGGGCCTGAGTTCGACTCCCGGATCCCACATACGAAAAAGGGGCCAGTGATATCGCTCAGCGGCACGGGTGCCTGTTGGCGCGCAAGGTCCTGAGGTTGACCCCCCGGTACCCACAAAAAAAAAAAATAAATAAAAAAAAAAATAAAACTACTATGGAGAATATGGGCAGCAGAAGTGACCAATGTGAGCACAGAATATCAGGATTAGAATATAGGGATGTTTTCAAAGACCAGTTACTCAGAGATACCTTGAAAACAGGAGAATATGAAAAATGGATCCAAGAGCTGCTAGAGGATGCAAAGAAGACTAAGTAAGATTAATTGGAAGAAGTGGAAATCAGAAAACAGCAAAGGGGATTTAAAAATCTATTTACAGACATAATAGCAGAAAACTTTCAAAATATAGGGAAAGAATTAAACATGCAGATAAGTGAGGCATATAGAAATCCAAATAGCCACAATCAAAAGATAACCTGTCTACCTCACATTATATTCAAAATCCCAGAAGTCCAACCTACGCACAGAATCATAAAAACTGTTAGACAAAATCAGCAAATCACTTATAAAGGTAAACCCATCAGAATTACAGCACACACAATCTTTAAAAGCCAGGAGAGCTTGGAGTGAAGTGTTTCAAGCTCTAAAAGATAACAACTTCCAACATAGACTTATATATACTATAAAACTTTTTTCTTTCAAAATTGATGGAGTAATGAGGTTTTTCCACGACAAAGAGAGCACCTCAGTTAATTCCAACACCAAATGGCCACCAAACCAGCACTTCAAGAAATTGTCAAGCATGACCTAGAAAGACACAATAAAGCCAACAATGCCCCAAAATCCAATGCAATGAATTCACCATGCAGGGTGCGCAGTTAAATAGAAAGGAGGAAAAGAAAGAGAAAAGAAAAGAGCAACAAGAAAATAATGCAGTGACATGAATAAGTCAGTACCTATCAGTAAAACTTCCAATGTGAATGGTCTCATTTCCCTGATCAAAAGACACAAATTGGCAGAATGGATCAAGAAATAAAACCCCGTGATGTGCAGTGTATAAGAAACACATTTAATTAAAAAAGAAATACATGTTTAAATATCAAAGGATAGAAAACAACATTCTATACACTAGGAGCCCAAAGAAAGCAGGAGTAGCTATGCTACTTTCAGACAAAGTAGATTTCAAGCCAAAACTAATCAAAACAGGGAAAGAATTGAGGGGTATTCAACAGGAAGAGATAACAATTATGAACATATATCCACCAAATACTGATGTGTCCAACATCATAAAACAAACACTACTGGGCATTAAAAAAAAAATCAGATAAATGCCAACAAAACTATAATGAGGAACCTCAATATCGCACTGTCACAAATAGGTCAACTAGACAAACAAATTGCCAAAGAAATATTAGAGTTGAACCAAATCTTTGAACAAATAGACTTTATAGACATCTGGTATTCTATTCCATCCAATAACAGAATATACGTTCTTCTTAACAACACATGGGGCTTTCCCAAAAATAGACCACATGCTAGCCCATAAAGCAAGCGTAAGTAACCACAAAAGAATCAAAATTATAGCATGCATATTATTACCTGATAGGTCAATGGAACTAGATTTCAAGGGCAAAAGAAACCACAGAAATTATGCAAAAAACATGGAAGTTAAACAGTGCACTCTTGAATAATCAATGGGTCATAGAAGAAATACAGGAAGAGATTAAACAGTTCCTAGAATCAAACGATAATCCAGTACAACCTACCAGAATTTACGAGACACAGTGAAAGCAATCCGAAAAGGAAAGTTTGTATCCCACATCAGAAAATGGAGTGAGTCCAAATAAATAACCTAATAATGTACCTCAAGATCTTAGAAAAACAAGAACAATCCAAATCCAAACCTGAATTGGGAAAAAAATTATAAAGATTAGAGCAGAAATTAATGAAATTGTGACTAAAAAAAATACAAAGAAATCAATGACTCAAACAGCTTGCTCTATGGAAAAATAAAAAAGACAAACTCCTAACCAATCTTACAAAAAAAAAGGACCCAAATCAATGCAATTAAAGATTTAAAAAGGTGAAATTACAATGGGCTCTGCCAAAATCCAGAATATTACCTCCACGCTAATAAAATGAAGACAGAAGAAATGGATAGATTCCTAGATACATATTGTTACCATCTGACTGATACACTCTTCTCTCAACCCAGAAATAATTAACAAGACAGAGAGTCGAGAGAAATGAGCAAAAGCGTTTATTGGAGAGTGAAAGCAGAAAGCTCGCAATACCTAATAGGGACCTGAGTAGCTATTAGGAAGCTACTCAGGGGAAGCTCTGTCTATGGGTTTTTATACACACAAATGACAACATCTCAGACCACTCTGGACCAAGTTGAGGTCACCTATGGGGTTACAAGCAGGAAAGTTTGACCAGAAGTGGGCCTGTAGGAACTTGGGTCATGTAGCAAGCGTACTTTCGTAAGCACTATTAATTGTAACTTCCCTAAAATTAGCAGAACAAAGGCACTCTTTAGAGGGGTATGAATAGAGGCTTGGTGGTACTGGTTATCTATCACTTTGTTTTTATCTCATTCATGGACAGGAAGCTCCCACTGCTTTAACATGGGACCCTTGTTTATCAGACCACCAGAGCCCAGGCCTTGGCCATAGGGTCCCTATTCTGGGGCCTGTCCTTTTGTTAGCCCTTAGTCTCTCATCTTGTCCTTCACTGAGTCATCTTGACTGCTTCCAGGCTTGGCTTTCCCGGGCTGCATGTCCTGCCTCTGAACTCCCTCTTCTAGAATATTCCGTTCCCTTCGTGCCAGCATCACCCTGTAAAGTCTTTTCACCCTCCCACAGGGCCCTGCTCATCCTCAACACTTTACAGTACACACCATGTTTCACTGGAACTAATTGTCTAAGCCACTGTTGTGCGTCTCCTCTCAGGGAAACAATTCCCAAGTCTTTTTTTTTTTTGGTAGCGGGAATCGAACTCAGGACCTTGCTCTTGCCAGGCAGGTGCTGTGCCACTGAGCTATATCCCCAGCCCCCCCCCCAAGTTTTAAGAAAACAAAACCTAAGCCCAATCATGCATGGGCAGAGGGCTCATGGTTTATCTTTATCAGGTCCATCCACTGTTTCCCATATATGAACGACTGAAGCTGAACCAAGAAGATAAAAAAAAACCAAATAGGGCTGGTGAGATGGCTCAGTGGCGTAAGCACCTGCCTGGCAAGCACAAGGGCCTGAGTTCGACTCTCGGAACCCACATACAAAAAAAGGGCCAGTGATATCACTCAGCGGCACGGGCACCTGCTGGCGCGCGAGGTCCTGAGGTCGACCCCCGGTACCCACAAAAAAAACAAAAACAAAAAAACCACAAATAATCCAATATCAGGTAATGAGCTTAAAGAAGAAATTAAAAAGAAAAAACAACCAAGTAAGGAAGGCCCAGGTCTCAATGGATTCACTGCCAAATTCTACAAGAATTTTAGGGAAGCTCTAACACCAGTAGTCTTCAAACTCTTTAATGAAATCAAAAGGGAAGGAGTACTCCCAAAGTCATTCCTAGAAGGTAGCATTACCCTGATTCCAAAACCAGACAAGGATCCAACCAAAAAACTACATACAGGCAAATATCTTTAATGAACATTGATGAAAAAATCCTCTACAAGATACTGGCAAACAGTGCAGCAAATCATTGAAAATATCATACATCATGACCAAGTAGGATTCATCCCAGGGATACAGAGATGGTTCAACATATGTAAATCAATACGTGTAGTACATCACATAAACAGAAACAAGGACAAAAGTCACATGATCATCTCGATGCAGAAAAAGGCTTTGATAAAATCCAACATTCTTTCAAGATAAATACCCTGAAGAAAATAGGTATAAAAGGACCTTATCTACAGCTAATGAAAGCCATTTATGACAAACCAATGGCCAACATCATATTAAATGAGGAAAAGCTGAAACCTTTCCCTCTAAAATCAGAAACAAGAGATGATGTCCAGGGCCAGTGAGATGGCTCAGCGGTGTAAGCGCCTGCCTTGCAAGCGCGAGGGCCCGAGTTCAACTCCCGGATCCCACATATGAAAAAGGGGCCAGTGATATTGCTCAGCAGCACGGGTGCCTGTTGGCGCGCGAGGTCCTGAGGTCGACCCCCCGGTACCCACAAAAAAAAAAAAAAAAAAAAAAGATGATGTCCACTATCACCACTCCTGTTCAATATAGTTCCTGGAACATTATTAGGAAGAAGTTAAAAATTTTTTTTGAGACAGGGTCTCACTATGTAGTTCAGACTGGCCTTCAACTCACTATGTAGCCTAGGCTAACCTCAAACTCTCAGCAATCCTTCTGCCTCAGCCTCCCGAGTGCTGGGATTACAGTTATGCACCACCACACCTGGCAGGAAGAACTTAAATTATCATTATGTACAGATGATATGATCTTCTACATAGAAGAACCAAAAACTTTACCAAAAGACTCCTAGAATTAATAACCAATTTCATTAGTGTAGCAGGATACAAAGTCAACACACAAAAGTTAATAGTGTTCCTGTACAACAATAATAAATTCACCAAGAAATAAATTAGGGAAACAATACCACAATAACATTAAGAAAAATTAAATACTTAGGAATTACGCTAAGACAGCCTGGACCCGGGCTCACGGGCACACACATGCCTTTGGCGGGCAGACTGACTGCAACCCCCGAGACCCAGGATAGCTGGGTGTCAGGCAGGCAGGCATACACACGCCTTTGGAGGGTGCAGTAATCAGCGAGACCAGCAACGTGAAAATGTCTGAAGCAGCATTGAGGAGTCGGCAGTTGGGCTCTGGAGTACACCAACAGAAGACCAGTCCCAGCCCCCACATCCAGAGGCCAAGATCAGCTCCATACCCAGCACATTTCTGGGATCTAACATGGACACTACCACAGAACTGTAAACACCAGAGATATTTGACTACTCCTGTTCTCCCTTGTTTGTCTGATTGTCTGTCCCTTTCCTGTCTATTTGGATGTTGTCTTGTTTTGTTTTGTATTTTGTGGTTATTTTTTATTTTGGACGTTTTTTTCCCTCCTCTCTTTCTCCGGTCTCCTTTTTTTTTTTTTTTTTTTTTATGAGGGGAACCAGGAATCGAACTCAAGACCTCACTCCTGCCAGGCAGGTGCTGTGCCACTGAGCCTTATCCCCAGCCCCCTTTTTCTCTTTCTTTCTTTTTTGTTCTCCTTTTTCTTTTTTCTTTTTTTTTCACTGTTTAGGTTTACCTTTTTCGTTTTCTTCTATTGCTCCTCTTTCTCTCTTTCCTCAACTACTACTTGAATTTAAACTTTCAAGTGAGTAAACATCATCTCTTCCCTTTCTGATTACTCCTTCACATTCCATTTCTTTCTTTCCCTCCTGTGTCCTCCAGTTTCCCAAACCTCGGGTGATCATCGTTTGACCTCCAGCCTTGACTCTACTATATTTGACCTCATTCATCACTATATCCTGTCCCCTACCCATCTTAACCCCCCTACCCTCCACAGAAGGGTAAAATCACTCCACTAAGGGGAAAACCACTGCATACAAGTACATGGTATGTGTTTGATTTTGTTATATAACTTTAGAGTTTGCTCCTGTGGTTGCGTGTAGCAGGTTAATGGTTACCATAGTTTGTCAGTAGTTAAGCTGTACTTGAAACTATTATTATTACTAATTGTACCACTTTAGCCAGGATGTCATACATGGTATAATCAGTTTTTCTCCCCTGTGTGATAACACTGTGATTGTATGGGGTCATAATCATCACCACAGCCCAGTACCAAAGGATTGGGTGCTGAGCCAAATAGTAACTTTGCATCCTTTACAAATTGGGAAGGTAGGTTCTTGGGATAGCTATAAAGAACCACTTACATCTAGAGGACATCCCTGAAGAACAGACATCTCCTAAGGAAGCCTCAGTACTAGTGATAAAGCTATCATATGAAATCAGCAAGCATCAACACAGAAAACAAAATAAAATAAAAAAGAGAAAATAGAAAAAGACAAGATGCAGAAACCAAGTGTAACGCCAGACCCCCATCCCACCCAGGACAAACCCAGAACTCAATGAGATAGACAAAACTGGAAGTCACACACTGGAAATTTCTGAAATGATAGCAACAGAAGTGAAAAAACAAGTGGAAAAAGCTGTAGAGAAAATAATCTCCCAGGCACAAAAAGAAATGATGCTTAAAATCAAAGATATTAGAGAAGACACAGATAAAAGAATAGACGAGAGTAGAAAAATGATGGAAACAAAAAATTCCCACCATAGGAAAGAAATGGAATCCATGAAACAAATCCAAACAGAAATCCAAGAGATTAAAACCTCCATTGAAAGTGTATGCAACAGATTGAACAAAGGAGAGGATAGAATTTCAGATCTTAAAGACAAAATAGCAGCTAGTGATCATGAAAAGAAAGATATCTTAAAAATAGCAAGAGACCATGAAATATCAATCCAACAGCTATAAGTTGAAGCAAAGAAGAACAATATAAGATTGATTGGGGTCAGTGAGAAAGCTGGAGACAGCACAAATGCCATAAAAAAAAAAAAATCTTCACAGAAATAATGGCAGAAAACTTCCCAAACATGGATAAAGAATTTGACATATAAATGAATGAAGCATATAGAACTCCAGTCATGACCAAAATAAAACTACACAAAGACATATAATAATCAAGATTCCAGAAATTCAGCACAAGAACAGACTATTAAAAGCTGTTAGAGAAAAGAAACAGATCACCTCTAAAGGAAATCCCATCAGAATTGGCAGACTTCTCAACACAAACCCTCAAGTCAAGAAGAGCTTGGAGTGAAGTATTTTAAGTCCTGAAAGAAAACAGCTTCCAACCCAGACTGAGGTACCCTGCAAAACTATCTTTCAAAATGAATGGAGATAGCTCAGTGGCACAGCGCCTGCCTGGCAAGCGTGAGGTCGTGAGTTCGACTCCTGGTACCAAAAAAAAAAAAGATACTTCCATGACAAAGAACAACTGAAGAAATTCGTGACCACCAAACCGACCCTACAAAGAGTACTGAAAGGTATTCTGGACAGAGATAAAATGACCACAATTCCAAGAACAACAACAGAAAGAAACCACCAGGAAGGGCAAGCAGTTAAACAGAGGGGAAAAGCAGGGAACCAACAGCAGGAAAATATCATGCCAATACATATCCAATACCATCAATATAAATGGCCTCAATTCACCAATCAAAAGAAACAGACTGGCAGAATGAATCAAGAAACAAGATCCAACAATATGCTGTATGCAAGAAACACATTTAACTCAAAAAGAAATTCATAGACTGAAAGTCAAAGGATGGAAAACAATACTCCATGCAACAGGAACCCAGAAAAAAAGCAGGGGTAGCTATTCTGTTTGCAGACAATGTGAACTTCAAGAATGATCAAAAGAGATAAGGTCACTACATACTTGTTAGGGGAAAACTTCAAGAAGAAGAGATAGGAATAAATATGTATGCACGAAATATGGGAGTACCCAACTAAATAAGACAATTATTAATAGACATGAAAAGCAAAAACACAATTGTCAAAATGGATCAAAGATCTAAATATTAAAACAGAAACACTAAATCTACTGGAAGAGAAAGTAGGTAGAAATCTTGAAAACATAGGTGTGGGCAGAGACTATGAACAAAACCCAAACTGCACAGGAAATATTTCAAAGAATCAACAACTGGGATCTCATTATTGAAAAGCTTTTGTACATCAAAAGAAATCACCAGCAGAGTGAAAAGACAACCCACAGAGTCAGAAAAAATTTTAGCCTACTGTCCCTCAGACTGAGGACTTCTATCTAGAACATATGAAGAACTGAAAAAAGTCAGACCCCCCCCAAATTCAAAGACCCAATCCAAAAGTGGGCATCTGAGATGAATACACACTTCTCAGATGAAGAAATACAAATAGCAAATAAATATATGAAAAAATGTTCAACATCATTAGTCATTCAAAAGATACAAATTAAAACAACACTGAGATTCCATCTCACCCCAGAAAGAATGGCTATTATCAAGAAATCAACCAATAACAAATGCTGCAGTGGCTGTGGGGAAAAAGGAACCCTTCTCCACTGTTGGTGGGAATGTAGACTGGTGCAACCACTGTGGAAATCAGTGTGGAGATTCCTCAAAAAACTAGGAGTAGGGGGCCGGTGAGATGGCTCAGCGGCTTAAGCGCCTGCCCGGCAAGCGTGAGGGCCCGAGTTCGACTCCCGGAACCCACATACGAAAAAGGGACCGGTGATATCGCTCAGCGGCACAGGCGCCTGCTGGTGTGCGAGGTCCTGAGGTTGACCCCCGGTACCCACCAAAAAAAAAAAAAAAAACAAAAAAACTAGGAGTAGAGGTCCCATTCGACCCAGCTATTCCCCTTCTGGGTATCTTCCCAGAAAAATTAAAAACATCATACCACAGCAATATATGTGCACCCATGTTTACAGCAGCACAATTTGTAATAGCTATATCTTGGAAACAACCCAAATGCCCATCACCCAAGGATTGGATAAAAAAGATGTGGTATTTTTATACAATGGAGTACTACTCAGCCATACAGATGGATAAACTTGAGACTTTTATAGGTAAATGGATGCAACTTGAGACCATACTCATAAGTGAAATAAATCAGACTTGCATGTGTAAACATCATATTGTCTCCCTAGTGTAAGAAGCTGAAAGAGTAAATAAGATCCAAAATGTACAATAGATATTGTGAAATGGGAAGAAACTGTTCAAAAGGAAAGAGAAACTGGGATGGGGTAAAGGAAGAAAGGAGAAAGGGAAAAGGAAAAAAAATGTATGGGTATATATATATATACACACACACTCACAAGATAGTTAATGTAGTTATACTACTAATTTCTATTAGTTCATTGAAAAGAAAGGTTTGTGCCTATATTGTTTGATCAATTTTTCATGCCTATATCTTGTAATATGAGCAACTACTTTGAATATAACAATATGCGGTGTATTAACCATTGTTACTCTCCTGTCTTGTTTTGAAATTTTGTATCATTTTTATTGTTTTTTCTCTTTAAAATAGAAAAAATAATCAAAAAAGGAATTAAGCAAGGAAATGAATGACCTGTACAACAAAAACTGTAGTACTTTGAAAAAAGAGATTTTATTTTATTTTATTATTTTGTGTGTGTGTGTGGGTACTAGGGGTCGACCTCAGGACCTCGTGCGCCAGCAGGCGCCTGTGCCGCTGAGTGATATCACCGGCCCTTTTTCGTATGTGGGTACCGGGAGTCGAACTCAGGACCTCGCACTTGCCAGGCAGGCACTTATGCTGCTGAACTATCTCACCGGCCCCAAAAAAGAGATTTTAGAGAACATCAAAAAACTGAAAGATCCTCTGTTCCTGGACAGGCAAAGTAATAGTCAAAATAGCTATATTTCAAAAATTGATAAACACATTTAACATAATTGCAATCAAAATACCAATAGCATTCCTCACAGAACTAGAGAAAACACCCTTGTATTCATATAGAACCAGGAGAGACCTAGAATAGCAAGCATTCCTGGGGAACAGGAGCAAGGCAGGAGGCATCACAATTCCAGACTTCAAGTGATACTACAAAGCTACAGTAATGAAAATGGCATGGTATTGGGAAAACAGCACACATGTGGGTAGGTGGAATAGAGTAGAATGTGCAGAAACAACTCCAGGCACATTTACCTACTTCATTTTTGACAAAGGGGCCATAAACTTACGCTGGAGGAAAGGGAGACCAGGAGATGGAAGGAGGGTGAAGGGACGGGGAGGGGAAGGAGATTAAAAAATTGTTAAAATGTGTACATGTACCGGCTCCCCACAAGGAATATGATCATTATGTAGTAGAAACATGTACCAATGGAAAAAAATCAAATGCTAAAAAGTTTTGAAATTTAGCTCATTTGTGGAACATGATTACAAATTAATTGTTTTATGCAAATGAATTTTTCAAAAACTAAGCCTACCCCTTTAAGTGCCAAATATTTTTGTTGTTGTATTTTAATGGAAATCTTTCAAAACATTTTTCTTACTTCCTAGTCTACAGTGTGACCCTGGATCATTAAAGAGATTAAGTTATGCTGTTCCATTACTCACATTATTTTAATATGGTATGACATACAGTGCTCACAGGACTATTCAGATACATGGAGCTATTTTCTTCCATTTCCAGTGATCCATATTTATAAGCTTAGCCTCAGTGCCTGCTTGTTTAAGTTTACTCTGTCGTCGTTGTTGTTCTCCAGAAGCGATATTCCCTTTGCAAGATCCAGTTCATCCTTGCTCCTGTCTGTCTCTAGATACACCATTCACCAAATTTGATTTGTTCTTCCATGAATTAGGACAGCAGATTTTTAATATTTGGTAACTGTAACAAATTTAATAAGTTGAACTAGATTGATGGTGTGGAGATTTTTCATTGAGGTTGAAAGCCTAGATTTTTAATGCTTGAATAGGGTCTCATCAGAAGTCTCTGTTGCTTCCTTTCAGTTAGTGTCTGGGTCGTTATGTCTGGGTAATGGGTGTTACTGTTGTAAAATGGGTCTTGTGGAACAGGGAGTTGGTTTATTATTCTTTATAAACAGATATATAGCAGTAAAAAAGTAAACTGAGTGGGTAAATTATTGATGAACCAGAGTTTTAAAGCTTAGAGGCACTAGAAAGGTCGTCATTCCAGACCCACCTCCCATGGGGATTTTAGGTTGCACTGCCCATGTTCACACAGCTTTTAGCAGAATTGGAAGTAAAACCAAGGATGACTAATTATTAGCCAGTGTTCTCTTCTGTATAATCCTCCTTCTCAGAAAACTCTAAATAATTGAATAGATTTTAAAACTTGTACTTTTTTTGGGTTTAGCTTTTTCATTTCTAAAAATACTCTTCATAGAACTGGAACATTTGTGATCTTATTTTTGGCTCATGTTTTATGATCCTTGCAGTGTCTTATAATAGAACTGTATTCTGTAAAAATTCTCTTCCTGCCTGCAAAATCATCACCCATGTTGTGTTCCAGACCTCTCTTGCACTTCATTGTTAGGAAACCTAATCCTAGGCTCCCAGTCTTTGTAGGATCACCAGTGCCTTGCCTTACATGCTATTTCATTTGATTCTTATTATTTCCATGACTGAAGGAGCATAAGTCATTTTTTACTCCTGAGGAAATAGATTCTCAAGAGATAAAATGAGTCGTACTTACTTTCAGAACCAGTCAGTAGACAAGCTGAATGCTCTTTTGTAAGTCCCCCTCCCCCATTTTAGGCTGTCTCCTCTACATTAAATGTGTAGCATGTTTAACCTTAATGTGGGCCGGTGAGATAGCTCAGCAGCATAAGCACCTGCCTGGCAAGCGTGAGGTCCTGAGTTCGACTCCCAGTACCCACATACGAAAAAAGGGCTGGTGATATTGCTCAGCGGCACGGGCACCTGCTGGTGCATGAGGTCCTGAGTTCGACCCCCGGTACCCCCCCCAAAAAAATCCTTAATGTGTAGACTTTTACAGAAGAGAAGACTGTTTATAGAGTGTCTGCTCCATGAGCTCAGAGCATCTATCAACACTGCTGTTTCCTCCAGTGCTCCAGATAGGGTCCTGCACATGATAGGTGCACAGGGATACAGTCAGCCCTTTGCAGCTGCAGGTTCTACAGCCACAGATTCAACCCATGTTGAATCGAAAATACTTGGGAAAAATTTGCATCTGTACTGAATATGTACAGACTTTTTTCTTGTCATACTACAAGCAACACAGTACAACTATTTATATAGCTTTTATGTTGTATTGGGTATTATAAGTAATCTAGAGATGATTTAAAGTATACAGGATCATGTATGTAGGTTATGGCTTGAACATTATGCCATTGGATACTGGGGACTTGAGCATTGTGGATTGTGGTATGGGGGAGGGGAGCAGGAACCAATCCCGCATGGATACAGAGGGAAGACTATTTGTTGAAAGAAGGAATGTTTGTGGTATGCCATCATTACACTCCTGCTTGTCAGAGAGGCTGCTCCTAATGGTGAGATAGTGGGGCCTTCTGCAGGTGGCTCCTTTCCTGCCATGGGAAACTGACCCTGCTCTGTGTGCCAGAGTTGGTTCTTTCCATACTTTACTTTTAATCAAGTGTGTAACTAAAGATAGGCACAAGTTTCTCATGACTGACTTATTCCCCAAGCTACAGAAACTCTTGAGACCAACTTAAAGTTTCTAACCTTATAATAATAGTAATTAAAATTCCAGTTTAATTAGAAGTGAAGACGAAGTTATTTCTGTGCAGAATGTTATGTTTCGAGGCTTTCTTCATTTCTGGACAGAATGAGGAGTTATCTACATGAGAGTAGGTCTGGACATTTGTTAATTAAAAGAGTGTGAAGTGGGTAGGCCTCCTGTATTAAGATGACAGGCAAACCAGGCATGGTGGTACATGCCCGTAATCCCAGTACTTAGGAGGCTGAGGCAGAAGGATCACCACAGGTTCAAGGCCAATCTAAACTACATAGTAAGGGCCGGTGAGATGGCTCAGCAGCATAAGCACCTGCCTGGCAAGCGCGAGGTCCTGAGTTCGACTCCTGGAACCCACGTACAAAAAAAAGGGCCGGTGATATTGCTCAGCGGCATGGGCTCCTACTGGCACGCGAGGTCCTGAGGTTGACCCCCAGTACCCACAAAAAAATAAAAAAATAAAAAATAAACTACATAGTGAGACCCTGTCTCAACAAAACAAAATAACAGCGGTAACAACAAAAGATAGAGTGGTAAGAGGCAGCAAAATTCAGCCTCTTTGAAATATTGAGTCTAGACACTGGAAAATAACAACTTGGAAAAGAAAGAGAAGTAGATCACTGGGAATTGGGAAGGAACTGACAAGAAAACTAAAAGGTACAGAGAAGCTCAAGAGATGGACCATAATGCAGAGAAGGAAATGAAAGTCTGAACTGTCTACCTGGCTCCCAGCCTGTAGCTCATGGGGAGGGTGAGTACTGGGGGCTGCAGGGAGACAGAGCAGTGGCAGACAGGACCAGCAATGCAGGCTCCATGGGGAGCCCACAGTTGTGATCTGCAGGGATAGCACAGGGTTTTACTCCCAAGGGACTTCCTCAACACGGCAGACAACAGTCAGATATGGATCTGAACACAGGGGCTTGCCATATTGCCAGAGAGGGCTCGTTCTGGCACCATTCCAGGAAAGGTTGATTGAATCTGGACCTCAGAACAGCTGAGGAACAACTTCACTTCAGGGTTCCCAGTGTTACCTTCTCACAGTGACTGGGTGAGAGACACCTATAAGAGACAGCTTCAGACAGGGCTGGGATGGGCACAAGCCCTATACCCATGGTAGGAGGCCAGGCCCAGTTTGAGTTGTGCTGGGTCTGAAAGTACAGACGTTGAGTACTAGAGCCCTCACCCTACTGCCTGCATGCAGCATGGATCTAGGGTCTGATTCCCTTCTTTACCTGCCAGCACAAGTGGAGACACATCTCTGCTTGAATATTGCCACAGCCTGGGGTAACAGAGGGGCCCCTGGAATAGTAAGGGCACCTTGCAAACCATAAATTGTAAAGTTAGGCAGAAAAACTGTGGATTACTGGACTCCAAAACTGTGGATCCAGAAAGAAAACCACTCATTCAAAATAGAAAAAATTTTATTCTGTTTTTGGACTCTTTATTTCCATTTCCTCTTTCTTCTTCACTTGTTTACTGGGGCATTTTCCTTTGCCCTACTTCCTTGGTTTTTGTTTTGTTTTGTTTGGTTGGTTGGTTTTTGTCTATTTTTTTTTTTATGTTTCAATTTAAATTTTTTTTAATTTTTATTCTCCATATTCTTTTTCTTATTCTTTTCTCCCTTTTTCCTTTTATCTTTTATTTCTCATTTGTTTTTTTTTCTGCTACCTTTATCTAATTCTGTAAATATACTTCTACTCCTTAATAGGATCCTTTGTCTCACTTCTCTCTCCTCATTTCATGTTGCTTAATTTAAATAATTTTTGCATTGCATTCTTCCATTCCCAACCCCCTGTATCTTTAATATTATAACCATGAGGCTTTATTAATTTTTAGATAGTTATCTAAGTTATTACTGTTGAATTCCTTTGTATCATGTATGGAGGTATGTTTGCTGCATTTAGTACATATTTGCTGTATGTCAATATTTGGATTATCTTAGATTTATGCTACAATTCTGGATTTCTTTTTATGGTTAAGGGTAGTATGTAATTGTTTTTTTTTTTTTTTTTGTGGGTACCGCGGGGTCGACCTCAAGACCTCGCACGCCAACAGGCACCTGTGCCTCTGAGCGATATCACCGGCCCCTTTTTCGTATGTGGGTTCCGGGAGTCGAACTCGGGCCCTCGCGCTTGCAAGGCAGGCGCTTACGCCGCTGAGCCATCTCACCAGCCCCTGTAATTGGTTTTTGTGGTATGTCAATATCCAGTTTGCCTTGGATGATATTACTGTTGATGACTTACTTGATATTGCCAGAGTCACACAGTTGTTGCTATTAATAGATTTTCTCTATATGCCAATACCTAGGTTACATTTGAGACATTTACAAAACTGAGGTCCACTCCTAGAGAATTGGATGCAGGGCCAATTGCAAATTGGCCTTCCAAATTAACAGAGGTGGTCAGATACTAGAGCAGAGGCAAAAGACTGTAGTTAGTCATACCCAGAGTGTGTCACTGAAAAGCAGACTAACAAGATCTCCATACTAGCAACAAAGTCTTTCCACTATAAGCTCCTGAAAACCTAAGTATGCAGATGCACACACACACATACACAGACCTAACAGAAACATGAGAAGACAAAGTACAAACTACCTACCAAAACCCCCAACTCCCCCAAAGCTGATCCTAGGGACATCGAGGGGGAGGAAAGTAAAAGCGACAAACCTGAGTTATTCGAAAGGATAACAGATGAGATTAAAAAACTGAGCAGTGAGTAAGGTGGTCAGCAGGATCAAAGAAAATATAACTAAAGAGATAATGGAAGTATTAAAATGATCAGGATCTTACAAAAGACACTAATAAAAAGCTAACTGAGCTAAGTAAAACAATACAAAACATGAATGATCAGTTTAGCAGAAATTGGAGTCCATGCAAAGGTTCCAAACAAATCCAGAAGGTTAAAAATTATATTGAAAATATGACCAGCAGAAGCAACCAACGTGAGGAAAGAGTATCAGAATTAGAAGATAGGGATACTTTCAAAGACCAATTACTGGGCCGGTGAGATAGCTCAGTGGCATAAGCGCCTGCTTGGCAAGTGCGAGGTCCTGAGTTCAACTCCTGGTACCCACATAAAGGAAAAAAAGGGCCGGTGATATTGCTCAGTGGCAAAAGCGCCTGCTGGCAAGCATGAGGTCCTGAGTTCAACTTCCGGTACCCACATAAAAAAACAATTACTGAGATACCTTAAAAACAAGAATAGAACATAAAGAGTGGATCCAGCAGCTGCTAGATGATGCAAAGAAAACTAAGGTTATTTGGAAGAAGTGAAAAATCAGAAGACAGCACAAAAGGCATAAAAAATCTGTTTACAGATATAGTAGCAGAAAACTTTCAAAATATAGGGAAAGAACTAAACATATAAATAAGTGAGGCATACAGAAACCCCTAATAGCCACATTTGAAAGCTCTCTACATCACATCATATTCAAAATCCCAGAAGCCCAACACAGGGACAGAATCTTTTTTTTTTTTTTTTTTTTAAATGAGCAACAGAAGTTTATTTCTCACATTTCTGAAGGCTGGGAGGTTGGAGATCAGTGTGCCTATCCATTATTTCTGGGGAGGGCCCTCTTCCTCATTGGTATATGGCTTTTTTCATTTATATTTTTCGTCTTTCATGACTAACTTTATTTTTTTAACTTTATATTTTTATTAGTACATATGTGTCATATATATTGATCACATTCATCATAGGGAATTTGTACCTGTACATAATATATCTTGATTTTTCTTTTTTTCCCCCATTCCCTTCCCTTCCTTCAACCCTTCTTCCCCTACCCATTTACAAAAGATTTGTTTACATTTTTTCTTCTATTCTCTTTTTTTTCCTTTTCCCTCCCTTCTCTTCCCCCTCACCCCTCTCTTGTTCCTTTTCCCATTTCAACATGTTATTCCTACTTCCCAGTATTTATCCTCCATTATGCTCCTTGTTTACCCTTTGGGTTTTTCACATAAGAGAAATAAGGCAGTATTTAAACTTGTGATTTATTTCACTTAAAATTATGGTCTCAAATGGCTACTATAAAGAAATCAACTAATAACAAATGCTGGAGGGGCTGTGGGGAAAAAGGAACCCTTCTTCACTGTTGGTGGGAGTGTCGACTGGTACAGCCACTGTGGAAGTCAGTGTGGAGATTCCTCAAAAAACTAGGGTTGGAGGTCCCATTTGACCCAGCTATTCCCCTTCTGGGCATCTTCCCAGAAGAATTAAAAACATCATACCACAGCGATATATGTGCACCCATGTTTATAGCAGCACAATTTGTAATAGCCAGATCTTGGAAACAACCCAAATGCCCATCAACTGAGGAATGGATAAGAAAGATATGGTATTTTTATACAATGGAGTACTATTCAGCCATAAAGAAGGATAAACTGGAGACTTTTATAGGTAAATGGATGCAACTCGAGAAAATACTCATAAGTGAAATTAACCAGACGCACATGTGTAAGCATCGTATTGTCTCTTTAGTATGACAAACTGAAAGAGTAAATAAGATCCAAAATGTACAATAGACACGGTGAATCAAGAAACTGGTCAATAAGAAAGAGAGACTGGAATGGGGAAAAGAAAGAAGGGAAAGGGAAAAAAAAATTGTATATGTATATAAGATGGTTAAGATAGATACACTACCAGTTTTACTTAGTTCATTGAAGAGTAAGGTTTGAGCCAATAATGTTTGGACAATTGAATGCTAATGTCTGGTATCCCTAATAACTAACTTAAAGATAATAATACGTAATGCATTGACCATTGTTACCCTCATATTATGTTGTTTTGAAAATTTGTGCTTTTTTTGATTTGTTTTGTTTTTTCTTCTCTTTAAAATAAAAAAAAAATTATGGTCTCAAGATACATCTATTTTCAAATAATTACAAATTATAAGTAATTTGTTTATCCTTCTTTATGGCAGAGTAGTATTCCATTGTATATAAATACCACATTTTCTTTATCCATTCATCTGTTGATGGGCATAAGGGCTCTTTCCAAGATTTAGCTATTATAAATTATGCTGTTATAAACATGGGTATGCATGTATCACTGTGGTATGATCATTTTAACTCTTCCAGGAAGATACCTAGGAGGGTAATACCTGTGTCAAATGGGACCTCTATTTTTAATTTTTTGAGGAATCTCCATACTGATTTCCATAATGGTTGTACCAGTTTACATTCCAACCAACAATGGAGAAGGGTTCCTTTGTCCTCGCAGTCTCACTAGCATTTGTTATTTGTTGATTTCTTGATGATAGCATTCTTTCTGGAGTGAGATGGAATCTCTGTTGTTTTAATTTGCACTTCGCAAATGACCAGTGATATTGAACATTTTTTCATATATTTATTTGCTGTTTGTATTTCTTCATCTGAGAAATGTCTGTTCATTTCAGATGCCCATTTTTGGATTAGATCTTTAAATTTAGGGGGTCTGATTTTTGAGTTCTTTATATATTCTAGATGTTAGTCCTTTGTCGAGGAGTAGTGGTAAATTTTTTTCCCATTCTGTTGTCTCTGCACTGTATTGGTGGTTTCTTTCGCTGTATGAAAGCTTTTTAATTTGAGGTGATCCCAGTTGTTGATTCTTTGTAATATTTCCTGTGTGACTGGGGTTTTGTTCATAAAGTCTTTGCTTACTCCTATGTTTCCCAGAGTTTTACCTATTATATATTTCAGCAGATTTAGTGTTTCTGTTTTAATCTTTAGAGCTTTGATCCATTTCGATTTTACTTTAGTGCATGGTAAGAGATACAGATCTAGGTTCAATTTTTGGCATGTGTAAAGCTAGTTTTCCCAGCTATCTTTCTTTCAGTGAAGGTGTCTGGCCCCTTTGTCAAAGATAGGATAGGTGAGTGTGCTTGGAGTTGTTTCTTCATCTTCTATTCTGTTCCATTGATCTTCAGGTCTATGTTTTTGCCAGTACCATGCTGTTTTTATCACAGTAGCTTTGTAGTATAACTTCAAGTCAGGGATTGTGATGCCTCCTGCGTTGCCTTTGTTGCCCAGAATTGTTTTTGCTATTCTTGTTTTCTTCTGGTTCCATATGGATTTTAGGATTGTTTTCTCTAGTTCTGTTGTTGGTATTTTGATTGGGATTATATTAAATCTGTATAACAGTTTTGGAAGTACATGACTGTTTTCGCTATATTGGTTCTCCCTATATCAGATCTAGAAGACAGATTTGCAGTTAGCAATCATGAAAAGAAAGTTTTCTTTAAAATAGCAAGGGGCCATGAAAAATCAATCCAACAGCTGCTAGATGATGCAAAGAAGAATAACATAAGATTGATCAGAGTTAATGAAAAAGCCGGAGACATCCCAAATAACTTAAAAAACCTGTTCACTAAAGTAATGGCAGAAAACTTCCCAAGCATGGAGAAAGAATTTTCCATACAGAAGAGTGAAGCATACTGAACTCCAGTTAGCCATGGTTCTGCCTATCCAAGAACAGGATATCTTTCCATTTTCTGATATCCTCTTTAATCTCCTTTTTCAGAGTACTGTAGTTTTGAATGTATAGATCACTTCCTGTGTTAGAATGATTCTAAAGTATTTTTTTTATGCTATCTCGAAAGATGTTGTCTCCTTAATTTCTCTCTCAGTGAGTTTGTTATTTGTATACAGGAAGGCTGTTGATTTTTTTTTTTTTGTGGTACCAGGAGTCGAACTCAGGACCTTGCGCTTGCCAGGCAGCGCTTATGCTGCTGAGCCATCTCACTGGCCCAGGCTATTGATTTTTGAGTGATGACTTTGTATCCTTCAACACTGCTGAATTTGGTTATTATCTACTTAACATTTTACTCCATGTATCACTCAGGCAGCGCATTTATATACTAACTATGCTGAGCACTGCTCAGACACGTGTTATTTCAACAAGTTGATTCTTTTTTTTTTTTGGTGGGTACCGGGGGTTGACCTCAGGACCTTGCACACCAACAGGCTCCTGTGCCGCTGAGTGATATCACCGGCCCAACCAGTTGATTCTTGTTTGCATGAGATGCACTTTTACATCTGTTTTATGTTGAGTATTTTTTACTTTTTTTTTTTTTTTTTTTTAATGTGGGTACCTGGAGTCAACCTCAGGACCTCGTGCTTGCCAGCAAGCCCTTGTCCTGCTGAGTGATATCACCGGCCCATTTTTTCCTTTATGTGGGTACCAGGAGTCGAACTCAGGACCTCGCGCTTGCCAGGCAGGCGCTTACACCGCTCAGCTATCTCACCGGCCTTACATTTTTATTCAGAACATCGTATTTGCTTTTGATGTTTGTTTCTACTGAAATCTAATAATATATTCTGGTTATTCTCTTTTACTAATTCATGTTTATTTTATTTGGGAAATATAACCTATAATTTTGTGCTACAATCTATAAAAACTTAACATAAGTACATTAGATATAATTTTTATAGTTCTCCAGAACTCAGTGATATTCTTTTACAATACAAAACAGATATTTTTGGGACACTGAAACTGAATAGGAAGGAAGTGTCAAAAGATCTGCAAAAGAGCACTGGGCGTGGTAGTGCACACTTGTAATTCCAGCATTTGGGAGGCTGAGGCAGGAGGATTGCTGCAAGATTGAAGCCAGACCGGGCTACAAAGTGAGTTCAAGGCCAGCCTGAACTGCATAGTGAAACCTTGTCTCAAAAAGAAAAAAAAAAAAAAAAAAAATCTGCAAAAGAAAATACTGAAAAAAGAAATGTTAGCATATCAGAGAAGAAAAGTCTGTGTTACGAAATGGAAAGATGAAAAAGATGTCTCCTTATCATCAACTATTCATAATACAGAAGTGATAGAACTTGAAAGAAGAAATGAAACTAAAAAAACTCCAACAGTGGTCAATGATTCTAATAATTCTGTGGCTGGTGTTGACAGAGTTTATCAACATCTAACAAGCTATCCTGTAATCAAAAAGCGAGGAAAAAAATTATTATAAAATATTTATGCACCTTCTGGACCAAACAATATGGAAGTTATTTGTGTTTTATTCAAAACAAGGGGGTTCAAAAAGTTATTTACAATTTAGATTAAGTCTAATAGACCAAATAATTGAAAAATACAGAATAGCAAAACACCAACCAGGGCATCCATCATCATCATCTTCACCATTATGTTTAGTGGGTAGACATTTTATTGAAATTATACCAGCCACAGAAAAAAAGGAAAGGTCAACTCGACAGTATAAAGTGTGTTGTTCAAAGAAAGACAATAATGCAAAAAAAAAAAAATTCAGAGAGTAGATACTACTGTCCAGATTATAAAATTTTGTTGTGTATTGAATGTTTTAACATATGCCATACATAGAAAAATTATTGAATAAATTTGATAAAATTGTCATTTTTGTATTTCCTGTTATTTTATAAAAAATAATGAAAAAATATTCAATTTTTAGTCATCATATATTTAAATAATTGAATGGTAAGTGATTAATTCTAGGAGTCTTTTGGTGGAATTTTTGGGGTCTTCTATGTAGAGTATCATGTCATCAGTAAATAATGATAATTTAACCTCTTCCTTTCCTCTCTATATTCCTTTTATTTCTTTCTCTTGTGTAATTGCTCTGGCTATTGTTTTCAGAACAATATTGAACAGGAGTGGTGATAGTGGACATCCTTCTCTTGTCCCTGATTTTAGAGTGAAGCCTTTCAGTTTTTGTCCATTGAGTATGATGTTGGCTGTTGGTTTGTCATAGATGGCTTTTATCAGATTGAGATAAAGACCATCTATTCCAATTTTTTATAGGGTTTTTTTTTTTATCATGAATGGGTGTTGGACTTTGTCAAATGCTTTTTCTGCATCTATTGAGATGCTCATATGATTTTTGTCTTTGGTTCTGTTAAATTGGTGTGTTACATTTATTGATTTGCACATGTTGAACCATTCCTGTATCCTTGGGATGCATCCTTCTTGATCATGGTGTATAATGTTTTTGTTGATTGACTGAATTCTGTTTGCCCCTGTCATAGTAAGGATTTTTGTATCTATGTTCGTTAGGGAGATTGGCCTATAGTTCTCTTTTTTGGTTGGATCCTTCCTTGGTTTTGATATCAGGGTAATGCTTGCTTCCAGGAATGAATTTGGGAGTATTGCTTTCCTTTCAATTTCATTAAAGAGTTTAGAAGTAGCGGCATTAGGTCTTCTCTGAATTTCTTGTAGAATTCAACAGTGAATCCATCAGGACCTGGGCTTTTCTTTGTTGGTATGTTTTTAATTATATCTTCAATTTTATTGACTGATATTGGGTAATTTAGAATTTTTCTATCTTCTTGATTCAGCTTTGGTAGTTAATATGTATCTAGGAATCTGTCCATTTGTTCTGAGTTTTCTGTTTTGTTAGAATACAGGTTCTCGAGTATGTACAGTATTGATGATCTTCTGGATTTTTGCAGGATCTGTTATGATTTCACCCTTTTCATTCCTAATTGCATGGATTTGGGTCTTTTCTTTCCTTTTTTTTGATGAGGTTGTCTAAGTGTTTGTCAATTTTATTTAATCTTTCAAAGAACCAACTCTTTGACTTGTTGATTCTTTGTATTGTTTTCATAGTCTCAATTGCATTAATTACTGCTCTGATCTTTATAATTTCCTTCCTTGTACATGCTTTGAATTTAACTTGGTCTTCTTTTTCTAGAACCTTGAAGTTCAACATTAGATTATTTATTTGGGCTTGCTCTGTTTTTCTGATGTGGGAATTCTCCACTATAAGTTTCCCTCGTAGGACTGCTTTCATTGGATCCAATAAATTCCGGTATGTTGTATTGGCATTATTGTTTAATTGTAGAAACTGTCTAATTTCTTCTTTAATTTCATCTGTTACCCATTGTTTGTTCAGGAGAGTTTTATTTAATTTCCCTGTGTTTATGTAGTTTTTGTGGTTTCTTTTGCCATTAATTTCCAATTTCATTGCAAGGTTCAGAATCTTAAACCAGACAAGCACCCAATCAAAAAAAAAAATCTACACTCCAATCTCTTTAATGAACATTGATGCAAATATCCTCTACAAGATACTGGCAAACATGCAACAAATCATCAGAAATACCATATATCATGACCAAGTAGTATTCACCCCAGGGATGCAGGGATGGTTCCACATATGCAAATGAATAAGTAATACATCACATAAACAGAAGC
This sequence comes from Erethizon dorsatum, assembly GCA_028451465.1. Taxonomy (NCBI): domain Eukaryota; kingdom Metazoa; phylum Chordata; class Mammalia; order Rodentia; family Erethizontidae; genus Erethizon; species Erethizon dorsatum. The sequence continues at coordinate 86,277,250 of CM051829.1, forward strand.
AAAGACAAATGATCATCTCAATTGACACAGAAAAAGGCTCTGACAAAATCCAACATTCATGCATGATAAAACCGTGAAGAAAACAGGTATAAAAGGACCTTATCTCATGCTAATGAAAGCCATTTATGACAAACCAATGGCCATCATCATATTAAATGGGGAGAAGCTGAAATCTTTCCCTCTAATATCAGGAACAAGACAATGATGTCCACTATCACCACTCCTGTTCAATATAGTTCTGGAAACATTAGCCAGAGCAATTAGATGAGAAAGAAATAAAAGGTATATGTATAGGGAAGGAAGAAGTTAAATTATCATTATTTACAGATGACATGATCCTTTACGTAGAAGACCCAAAAAATTCCACCAGAAGACTCCTAAAATTAAAAACCAAGTCATTAGTGTAGCAGGATACAAAGTTAGCACCCAAAAATCAATAACATTACTGTACCTTAATAAAGAAATTAGGAAAACAATACTTTTCACAGTAGCATCAAGAAAAACTAAATAGGGCTTAACCTAATGAAGGAAGTGAAAGGCCTCTACAACAAAAACTACAGTACTCTGAGAAAGGAGATTTTAGAGGATGTCAGAAAATGAAAAGATATTCCTTGTTCCTGGATAGGCTGAACCAATATAAACAGAATGGCCATTCTTCCAAAACTGATACATAGATTTAATCCAGTCCTAATCAAAATACCATTCCTCACAAAACTGGACAAAACAATTCTAAAATTCATATGGAAGAGAGCTAGAATAGCAAAAGCAATACTGGGCAACAAGAGCAAAGCAAGAGGCGCCACAATCGTGGACTTCAAGTGATACTACAAAGCTGCAGTAATAAAAACAGAATGGTTTTGGCTAAAAAATAGACATGTGGATCAATGAAACAGATAGAGTATGCAGAAACAACTGGCACATTTCAGCTATCTGATCTTTGACAAGGGAGCCAAAAACTTATGCTGAAGTAAAGATAGCCTCTGTAGTAAATGGTGATGGAAAAACTGGGTGTCCACATATAGAAAACTGAACCTAGACCCACATTTCTCACCATGTATTAAACCAAAATCAAAATGGATCAAAAACCTAAATATTGAAACAGAAATATCCAACCTACTGGAAGATAAAGTAGGTAAAACTCTTGAAGACATAGGCATAAGTAAGGACTTTCTGAATAGAACACTAATTTCACAAGAAAATAATCCCAGGAATCAACAAATGGGATCATATAAAATTAAAATCTTCTGCACAGCAGAGGAAACAACCAACAGAATGAAAAGACAACCTAGAGAATGGGAAAAAATTTTTGCCTTTAGACAGAGGATTAATATCTACAATATATAAAGAATTCAAAAAAATTAGATTCCCCCCCAAAAAAGAAACAAAAAACCCAATCAAAAAGTGGAAGTACAGGGCTGGTGAGATGGCTCAGCGGCATAAGTGCCTGTCTGGCAAGTGCGAGGTCCTGAGTTCAACTCCCAGTACCCACATATGAAAAAAGGGCCCGTGATACCGCTCAGCGGCACGGGCTCCTGCTGGCGCACAAGGTCCTGAGGTCGACCCCCGGTACCCACAAAAAAAGAAAAAAGTGGAAGTACAAGTGGCCGATGAATACATAAAAAAACAGTCAATATTGCTGACCATTCAAGAAATGCAAATTAAAACAAAAATGAGATTCTATCTCCAGGAAGAATGGCTGTCATCAAGAAATCAAATAATAACAAATGGTGATAAAGCTGTGGGGATAAGGAACACTTCTGCATTGTTTCTGGGAATGTAAACTAGTACAAGCACTATGAAAGTCAATATGGAGATTCCTCAAAAAAACAAATTCTATTTAACCTCACTATTCCCCTTCTAGTTATCTTCCCGAAAGAGTTAAAGACCTCATGTTACAGCAATGCATATATACCCATGTTCATAGCAGCACAATTCATAATAGCTAAATCTTGAAATCAGCCTGTATGTCCATCAACAGAACAAAAATGTGGCATTTGTACACAGTAGAGTACAACTCCACCATAAGAAAGGATAAACTTGAGTAATTCATGTGAAAATGGATTCACCTTGAGAACATAATGTAAAATGAAATAAATCTGATGCACAAGCTTAAATATCATATGATTTCTCTTATATGAGAAACCCAAATATAAATAAAAGCAAAATAAAAGATAATAAGGGGAAAAAGTTTCCTAAAGGATTTCCTAGTTTATTTATTTTTTTTTTTTTTTTTTTTTTTTTTGTGGGTACCGGGGGGACGACCTCAGGACCTCGCGCACCAACAGGCACCCGTGCCGCTGAGCGATATCACCGGCCCCTTTTTCGTATGTGGGTTCCGGGAGTCGAACTCGGGCCTTCGCGCTTGCAAGGCAGGCGCTTAAGCCGCTGAGCCATCTCACCGGCCCCCCTAGTTTATTATTCAAAACATACTGATTTTATTTCTGCATTTTGTGATGTTTGTAGTATTTGACAGCTTTTTAAAAGTGTATAAGCTTTAGACTTCACTGACGGGGTTTTCTCTCCATTCATGATAGTAATACTTTATATTTTTGTCAAATAAATAAACCTATGGATGTGAAAAAAAAAAAAGACATGTTAAGTAATATACCTGCTCCCTAAGATGAATGTAAACTTCATGTACTGCAAACAGGTACTAATAATTTTTTTTTAAGATGCTGGGTAGTAAAGTGGGCAGGCAGGTGGGTCTTGCATCATCAGCCCTCAGGTGGAAGTGTTGCCAATCAATTGAGAGTTCTTTTGTTCAATTCAGATAGAAATCATAAATTAGCAAAGTACACCTCTGCTGGCAGCCATGATGCACCCGTTGACGGCAGTTAATGCTGACTGTCATCAGTCAACACTGCTGATTGCTGGTCTCTGCTGCTGCCAGCCAGTGCTGTTCAGTGCCAGCCTATCCCAGAAGCCGTCAGTCAGCCCTGCCAGTTGTCACACTCTGTCATTGATCTTTGTTAACTGCTGATCTCTAGAGCTTTTTAGGGCTAACAGCTCCAAGTGTTTGTTGCTTTTTCTTTTAAACCAACTGCTCTGGCCACACTACTCAGTAAGAATGCTCAGTAAATTTACATTATCTTCTAAGCCTACACTACCTGAGAAAAAATCATGAGCAAACTTACAGACTTTCTTTTAACAGAACCTGCACTGCAGTATGGGGGTTGGGGGAGTCAGTATACCAGTGAGAGCCCTTCTAGACCAACCTGAGAAGTGTGAGGGGAGTGCTACCTGTATAGCAGCTGCAGACCTGTGATTGGTCCAAGTGTAGGCTTGTGGTTGGTTCAAATTTTGGCCTGCTTATTGGTCCATGGTACAGTCCCATGATTGATTCATGCAGGCTCAGAGTGGCCAGGACAGCCATCTGTCATGGTGGCACAACAAGCTGTTTGATTGACAGCTGCTATCTCTGCAAAAAATGCCAAAACTAAAACTAGAGAATATTCAGGTGGTCTAGCTGGGTTCATCACAGCTATTGGAGTTTGGAGAGGTTGAGGATGTTAATAATGAGCCTAGATCCCTCCATCCCTGACCTTAGCCATGTTAGGGTTGTTCCCCCACCCCCCCCTTCAAAGTGGTGGCAGCAGAGTCTATAGAGTGGTGGGAATGGGGGAAGAGCACTATAGCTGATAGCCAAGCCACACACTGTCAGAGTAACCTAAAAGAGAGTGGCCACTAAATAACTGGAGAGGGCACCAAGGCAACTTGTCCCAGTCTGTTTTGGGGATGGGAGGTGGTGAGGAAGAAAAAAGGGGAGTGAGGGGGAGTATGATAGCTCTTGGCCAAACCATTCCCCACTCTGGCTGACAAAAGAGAAATGGGAGAGTCAGGTGTTTCTTATCTGTCTCAGACATACATCAGAGAAAGGAATACAAGCTATCCCCTACTTCTAATATGAGTTCCTAAAAACCTCTTTGACAGATAGTGGCTATAAATGCCGGCCAGTGATTCCCTGCAACCCAGAGCAGTAGATGGCTGTTGGAACCATCTGGAACACTAGAAATCCCTGTTGAACAGTGATAAACAAGAGGCTCTGAAAGTGACTCTGAAAAGTTAGTGTATCTGTGAATAATGAGGTTAGGATGTGGCATTAAAGAGTCTGCCTTAAATCAATACCAACTTTGTTACTGTGGCCCAGGGTAGCAGGAGCTCTCTGACCAATCCTGTACCCATCTGGTGCATCTGTTAGTGTAATATAAATAAGAAACTGACATAGTCTATGTGTACTTTTTTATGTCAGCCTTTCATATAAACTTTTTCATATATTTTTTACTAAAATATAGTAAATGTAGTTTTATTTTTAAAAATGATTCCTGCTCATTGGAATAGAGTGAAAATAATTCTTGCACTTCATAAAGACTCTAAAGAAGGCTGCATCCCCATAAATTCTGCTGATCTCTAGATCATCCCCATAAATTTTACCACTTAGAGATAACTGCTGTTACTATTTTGAGCATATACCTTCAACATACCTTTTTGAAAGGTGTCTACCTTTTTGTTCGTGGGTTGTTTTGTTTCATTTTGTTTTAACAGTAACTCACTATATCTCAAGCTGGCTCAACTTGCAATCCTCATGCCTATATATATATGTATATATAATTTTTATATATATATTATATATCTATATATAGATATATAGATATATAGATATATAGATATATATAGCTCAACTTGCAGTCCTGTTGCCTTGGCCCCTGAATGTTGAGATTACAGATGTGCCTCCCCACACCTGGCCCAGATATCTTTTTAACCATAAATATACCCACACATTTTTATATGCTACTCTGTAACCTAATTTTTACTCAGTAGGTTATGATTATCTTTCAGTGTCGGTAAGTACCTAGAACATTTTAGTAGCACCATTGTATATTGTTTTATGGCATAATATAATTTATTTTTAAAATCTTCAATTCTTTACCTGTAATATGTGAATCTAATAAACTCTCATGCAGTTTGTTATATGGATAAATCATTTTGTGTGTAAGATGCCTGGTGCAGAAGATGACAGGTATAAATGTTCAGTAATTGTTAACTGCAATAACTATCACATCTATAACATCTTTTGTAAAGATTTGTAATAATCCTCTATGATAAACTCCTAAGAGTGGGATTGCTAAATCACATGGTATGGGCATTCTTGGTTTTAGTTTATATTACCAAATAGCTTTCCAGAGAAGTTGTAGCTGCTACTTATCATATACGAAAATGTTCTTTCTCATGCCCTCTCTGGGTAGATATTATCGAGTTTTTTAATCTTTGCCAGACTGAAATACAAAAAGTGTCACATTATTGTCTTTGATTACTAGTGAAGTTGAATAGTTTTTCACATGCTTATTGGCCATTCCTACATTCTTTTATAAATTGTTCCTGTCCTTTGACTATTTCAAAGACCTATTTGAGGGCTTTGCTTTCTGTTTTAACTCCTTTGTTGTGATGCAAATAATTTTTCTAAATTTTTCAACTTTCTCTTTGATGTGTTACTATTTAATTTTTTTAGTCAAAGTAAGTACTTACATTATTGGCATCTGGCTTTTGTGTTGTTTTTGTAAAGGTCTTCTTATTTTAAGATTATAAAATTATTCAAGCCAAGCATGGTGGCACACATCTGTAATCCCAGCACTTGGGAGGCTGAGGCAGGAGGATTGCCACGAGTTCAAGGCCAGCCTGGGCCACATAATTCAATCATAGGTCTAGTATTTTTCTAATTTTTTACATTTAAATCTTTGCTTGATCTAGAATTCATTTGAGAATGGGGTTAAGAAAGTTATAAATTTAATTTAATTTTTTTTTTCCAAGTAGCCTGTTTTTGCATTGGTCTTCGAAATATTGGAAAATGCTTCCACTAACTTGAAGTGCTAGCTTTGTCATGTGCTAAGGGAAACCTTGTCCATTCTTGGACTCTGTTTTGTTCCATTGATCTGTCATGGTCTGCTTCTATGCCAGTAACTGAGCCAGGGAATTAATAAATCACTCTGGAAGCTACAGTAGTTTCAAGTTCATCTGCTCCTGAAAGACTCAAGCTGATACTTTACCTAAGTCATCTTAAACTTTTTGGTGTCTGAGATTCCTACCCTACAGTACAATTCAGTAATGTCAATTACTGTATTTATGTGTTCACTCTGCGGCCCTTCTGGATACAGGCTTTTGGACTGTTAATCAGAAAAACAGTATATTCATGTAGTTTTTTAAAATTTTTGACCTGTTTCTATTTCTAACATAAGGCTGGCTGAACAAACCATGTTGTTTGTATACTGAATAACCTGCCTTTAGACATTCTACATTAGAGCAATAAGTTGTTGTGTACCAGAAATGAAACATCCTTCAACTCTTCCTCCACATTCTGTTTTAGCTGTCATGTATACAACTGATGCATCTTTTTTGTAATGGTCCTTGAAATGTGGACATTCACTGTTCTGTTTGCTGATTCCCTACTCCTGTTTTGCATGGTTCAGTATTTAATATAGAATATTTGTTAGTAATATTGTGTTAGAGACTTTGAGTTCTCCCTTCCTAAGGGGATTATTCTGCCTTTGAGTTCTTTGTAGCCACAAAGCTTTATTGTCTGCTCATATTTCTTTTACTCCTCTTACTTTGCCCTGATCAGAACAGTTGAACCAATTGGTTGATTTTGTTCAACTGTGTGTACTGTTGGGAACTGGTTCTGTCAGAGAAGTGATCCTGTGGCCTCATCTCAGCTTTCTTTGGGTCTTTCAAGCAGAAGTACTGTTTCTAAAGTGTCAAATATTTCCTTTTCTGTTTTTATTTTCCTTCTCTTTCAACTTTAACTTTATTTATCCTGATCTTGAAATTCTTATTTAACAATTGCTTAATAGCATCAAAGTATTCAGATACTTAACATTTTACTAGTTGGTAACAGTAATAAAATTTTATTTGTATTACCCTTTGAAATTTTTCAAAATATTTACATGTATGTTCCTATTTGTTCTACCTGCACAATTACTTCCTACCACCATCTGCTCCAACCTTTATAAGCTTTGCTTAAATCTCAGTATACAGACCTTTATTTCTTCATACTCAAATATTTTAATTTCACTTCTGTATAGTCTAGTTCTGGCCAATACCTCTAAACACCATTGTGTTTATGCGTCTTTACTAATTTTAACTATATGGAGTTGATGTCAACAATGGGAAGGGGAGGAGTAAGATCACCATTATGTGTGTGAACACCCAAGAATGCATACTAGTGTTTAATAGTATTTCAGCTGGCTAAAAGGGGAAAGGAATAAAACCTATTATTTTATTTTATTTTATTTTATTTTTTTTTTTGTGGGTACCGGGGGGTCGACCTCAGGACCTCGCGTGCCAACAGGCACCCGTGCCGCTGAGCGATATCACCGGCCCCTTTTTCGTATGTGGGATCCGGGAGTTGAACTCGGGCCCTCGCACTTGCAAGGCAGGCACTTACGCCGCTGAGCCATCTCACCGGCCCAAAACCTATTATTTTAGTAACCAAGATAGAAATATTATATAGATCAATAATGTTGATAGCAAGATTTGTAGATACTATAGACATTTACGGAGATGTTTCTGCAGCACTTAAAATGTATAAGACCTTGCACTAGGCCTGATGGGTTATAGTAGATCATGATGTTTGTCATTATGAATTTATAGCATAGATCTGGGGATGTATCTCAGTGGGAGAACGCATACCTAGCTTGCACAAAGCCTTGGCTTTGGTCCCCACCGCTACAAAATTAAAAAACAAAAAAAAATCCTAGCACAATTTGGGAAGACAAACATGTAAATAGTTATAATACAAGGAATGACCATAAGTGCTATGATAATAATACCTAGGAAGAGAAGATCACTTTGAACTGTGATAATTAGAGATCAGAATGGTTAATTTTGCAGAAAGGTTGGACTACAGCTGCCTTTTAGATCTTCACTGATGGAGTCCCTCCGTTGTGGCTTCAGAAAGAAACAACCACCATACAATACTGAGGAACAATAGAAAATGTAGAATAGATTTTTTTCTTTTTGAAACCTGAATTTTTAAAAGGCATTTTCAGGCATAGTCTATTAAATTGACAGTTTTTGCTTATACTTTAAAAAAGTTGCTCCAGTTTTCTGTTTTTGTTTGGTTGGATTTTGAAACAGGGTCTTATGTTACCCACTGTGGTCTTGAACTCATGAGCTCATGCAAGCCTCCCAAGTACCTGAGACTACAGTACGCCGCTGTGCCGCGGCGCCCTGGGCTCTACTATCTTCTGGCTTGTATTGTCTCTGAGGAAAAGTCTACTGCCACTCTTTGTTCCTTTATATGTAAATGTATTCTGGGTATTTTGAAGATTTTTCTCTGCCACTGGTTTCAGACAATTTGAATGTGATAAGCTTTAGGGTAGTTTCCTTGGTGTTTCTTAAACTTGGGGTTTGTGAATTTCTTGGCTCTCAGGCTTTAGAATTTTCATCAAGTTTGAGGAATCTTGGGCTATTATTTCACCAATTTTTTTCTGCCTAGTCCTCCCCCAATCTCCTTCAGAGACTCCGATTGTGTATGTAGTAGAATGCTGGAAGTTGTTATACAGATCAGTGATGCTCTGTGTATTATTTTTCCTCTGCTTTGACTTTGGATAGTTATCTTGTTATGTCTTCAAGGTCACTAATCTCTTCTGCAGTGCCTAATCTCTTGTTAATCCTATCCCAGTGTATTTTTCATCTCCGACATTGTAATTCTCATTTCTGCAAGTCCTATGTGTGCCTTTTTCATTTGCATTTTCTTTCCTTTTTTTTTTTTTTGGCTTTTTTTTTTTTTTTTGGATTGAACCCTGGGCCTCACACACATGTTAGGCAAGCTGCATTATATCGCTGCTGAGTTATATCCCCAGCCCCAAATTTAGGTCTCTTAAAAATGTATCTTTTTCATTTTTATTTAGCATATTCAATCTCTTCTCTAATTCTTAAACATATAGAGTATAGGGCTGGTGAGGTAGCTCAGTGGCACAAGCGCCTGCTGGCAAGCGCAAGGTCCTGAGGTCGACTCCCGGTACCCACATTAAAACAAAAAAACAAAACAAAAAACAAAACAAAACAAAACAAAAAAATATATATATATAGTTATAACTGTTTTTTTTTTTTTTTTTTTTGTGGGTACCGGGGGGTCGACCTCAGGACCTCGCGTGCCAACAGGCACCCGTGCCGCTGAGCGATATCACCGGCCCCTTTTTCGTATGTGGGATCCGGGAGTTGAACTCGGGCCCTCGCGCTTGCAAGGCAGGCGCTTACACCGCTGAGCCATCTCACCGGCCCAGTTATAACTGTTTTAATGTCCTTGCTACTAATTCTATTATTTGTGCCATTTCTGGGTCAGTTTGATTGATTTGTCTTTTCCTTATGGGTCCTATTTTCTTGTTTCTTGCATGCGTATTTTTTATTTAATGTTGTATATTGTGAATTTTATTTTGTTGAATGTGAGTTATTTTTATAGTCTTATAGCTGTTTTTACTTGGAAATAGGTTACTTGGAAACAGTTTGATCCTTTTTTGTTCTTGCTTTTAAGCTTTTTAAGGCAGGACCAGAACACCATTTATTCTAGGGTTAATTTTTCTCCACTACTAGGGTAAACTTTTCCGAATACTCACTTCACGTACAAGTTTTTTCTACTGTGGTTATTGGGAACAGTAATTAGTGCTGGTCCTGTGTAAGATCCAGATATTGTTTTCTGTAGTTCTTGATTCTTTCCTCACCTCAGGTAGTTTCCTCACATGCATGCGCTGATCAGTATTCAGTTGAAGACTTAGCTAAGTGGTTAGGGAGGGCCCCCACCTGTCGTTTAGCCAGTTTTCTGTTGCTATAACTGAATACCACAGAGTAGGTAATTTATAAAGAATAGAAGTTTAGGGCCGGTGAGATAGCTTAGTGGCATAAGTGCCTGCCTGGCAAGCGCGAGGTCCTGAGTTCGATTCCCGGTACCCACCAAAAAAAAAAAAAAAAGAATAGAGGTTTATATAGGTAGGTCACAGTTCTAGAGACTGGGTAGTCCAAGAGCTCCTGAGGTCTGACACTGGGATCTGGTGAGGACCTTCTTCTGTATCATACCATGGCTGAGAGTATCATATGGTAGAATAGAGCAAGTGTGTTAGCTGGGGTCTTTTCCCCTCCTCTTCTTCCTCCTTCTCCTCTTCCTTCTGCTCCTCCTCTTCCTCATCCTCCCCTTCTTCCTCCTCCCCACTCCCTGTTTGAGTGTGTGAGTGTGTGTTTGTGTGTGTGTGTGTGTTACTAGGGATTGAACCCAGGCTCTTTGCACTGAACCATGTCCCCAGCCCATTATTTTGAGATACTCTTGCTGAATTTCCCAAGCTGGGCTTGAATTTATGATCTTCCTGCCTCAGCCTCTCAGAGTACTGGGATTATAGGCGGGTGCTCGCAGGCCCGTCTTCCTCTTTTTATAAAGCCACTAATACTAACCTCAGGACCTCATCTAATCCTCATTACTTCCCAAAGACCCCATCTCCAATTGCCATTATCATATGAATTTGAGGCTTAGATTTCCAATACATGAACCCTTGGAGGACACATTCAAACCATAATACTCCCTCTACAGATCTCCGGAATTCTCTTCCTCTGTAGCATTCTCCCCTGTAGTCCTTTACTCTGTGAACTCTGACTTTGGCTTCTGTATACTGCCAATTTCATTTCTTTTGGGTTCCCTTTCCCTGCACTGTGGCCTGGAAATTCTCTCCATGTAGAAAGCTAGGGGCAGTTGTAGGACCTTCATTGTTCATTTCCTGTTTTTCAGAGATTGTCATTTTTCATTGCCTGGTGTCCAATTCTTGAAAATGGTTGTTTCATATATTGTGTTTTTTTATTTGTTTCAGGTGGGAGTTTAGATCTTATCCCTTGTTACTCCTCATTGGCCAGAAGCAAAAGTTTTCCCAGAACAGAACTTTTACATTTCATACTCATTTCTATAATTAAGAAATTAGTGATTCTGGTCTTAGTTTTTATTTCATCATCCTCCTTTATAGAGCTTCCAGTAGCTCTTTAAAAATGGATTCAATATTTGTTGACTGCCTACCTGTACTATGCTATATGTTAATTGCTAAAATGTATATAGCCTCAAATCCCTGTGCCAGATAAGTTTCAGGTCTAGTAAGGGGACAGATAGGGTTCTGATCTGCTTATAATGACTTTTCCATATTTGGGAAGGCAAGATATGTTTAATATTTTTTTAAGAACTTAAGCTATGTCTTCTTCAGAAAAAAATGCATAGTCACCAACACTTAATAGAAATATATACTGTACTAAACTATTAACTGAGCAGTTAACAGCATGTGTCAGGAAAAAGGGAAGGAACTTTACTTTTTGTTATAAACATTATATATAGTATATTATTTCTGTATGGCTAGAATTTTTAATCAAGTGAAGGTATTACCTCTTTGGAATTTCTATACTTTGATCAGTTAAAAAATGATAGGGCCGGTGAGATGGCTCAGCGGCGTAAGCGCCTGCCTTGCAAGCGCGAGGGCCCAAGTTCGACTCCCGGATCCCACATACGAAAAAGGGGCCGGTG